>CM075061.1:87268588-90225255 GCA_037428765.1 Rubia yunnanensis
AATGAGCTAGTTCTACCCAAATTGTGCAAGAAGTCGGTGATGAGATAGGGGGAATGAAGTTGCAATTGGAGGAGTTCAGTACTAGGTTGGATTATATGAAGGGAACTATGCAAGTTTGGGGGTCCAGATTGGAATCCGTGGAGCGGGAAGTGAAGGAAGAATTCGCTATTATGGATGAGAAGGCGAATGTCCAAGGGTAGGCCATCGAGCAATTGATCGAGAGATTTAACGCATCAAGGCTTGATGGTTTTAAAGATGTTGTTCCCATCGAGAGACAAGAAATGTGACATGAAGAAAGGAGAATGAGATGCGAGACAAGGCACTTGAGGAAGGACCTTTCGGGGTCACATGAGTGAGTTTCGTTACTTCTCTCTTTCCCACCTATGATTCATATTTTTCATTGCGTTGAGGACAATGTAAAGTTCAAGTGTGGGGGAGGGATAAGCGACACTTAGGAGTTTTCATCTTGAGATTCCTTTGCATTTATGTGTTTTTTATTAATTTTGGGGATGTTTTGGATGCATATTGGTGGTATGAGTTGTTTGGTAGTTTTTATAGTTTGTCTTGGGGTAGTTGTTTTAGAAAGTTTTGGGGTATTTTTTGTAATACCAAAAAAAATGAAAAACATACTCGGCTAAGTTGGAAACCCAAAAGGGCAACTTAGGAAACAATGGGAAAAGCCCAGATAGGTCGAAAGGCCTAGGTAAAAATGAGAGGCTAGGTTTACGAACCTAGGCAAATATGAGAGGCCATGTGGAAAAAGGTGAAAATGTGAGCTCAATATGTGTGAAAGCTAAGATGAAAACTCGAAAGGGTTCTTTGGCAAAATGAGAGAAATTAGGAGAAAATGCAAACTTGGTTGACAATTCTTTGGCATTATCCTTGGTTGTAGCTAGGCTGAGATCTAGAGTTATCCTTAGTTACAACCAAGTTGAGGATCTTTTGGATTTCCTTGGTGGTGTTTTGGCAACAACTCTTGATTGCTTTTGGAGGACTATTTGGGGGAGTAAGCTGGTTCAACACTTATCATTTTTGCTTACCTTTTAATGCACTATATTTTGGCTGGTTAGGTTACTTTAGCATCTTCAGGGAGTGCGAGAGTTGTGAGATTCTTACTTCTTTGGGGGAACTAGGGTAGCTTGAGAATAAGTTGAATGCATTGGCTAACTTATCTTTGCATGCTACAAGTCACTTAGATTTTTTCTTGTTTTTGTTTACTCGAGGATGAGTAAAGGTTTAAATGTGGGGGGATTGATGTTCACCATATTACATGTGTTAACCAAAACATTTGACACAATAATTTTCGTGTTTTACTTATTGGACTGCTAGTTTTAGTTAGGTTTACACGACAAAGGGTTTGGACGAACATTGTTGGTTTTCTTGTCTAAATCCCGAGTTTTGTAGACTTAATTGAAGCTAATAGACACGTTGTGTTCACGAGTGCCTACATTTTCATATAGGATCTCATTAGTAGGTTGCTCGTGGATACTTCGACATCTTTGTATAGAAGGCCATTTGCAAGAACAGTAGAAGATACTTGAAGCCATTCGCAAAAATGGTAGTATATATGAAGGCCACAAACTTAAAGTATGTAAGTAGATGGAAATGATCCAAGAAAGCCGGATTTGATGTTCAAAAGGTCAAAACGGAAGAAGGCATCAACTGGCCAAACCAGTTGGTCGGTGCGAGACCTGACGGCCACCACGGACTTCAGACGCGCCAGCCCTGAACCTATCTAGCATGGCCCATGCCAAGGCATTATAGAACGGACCATGCCACAGCCCTCGGCATGAGGGAAGGGTCCGTGCCACAGCACCCAACACGGATCATTCCCATTTCAGCTGTCTGCGTCCTTTTTGCTTGTTTCACTCAAAATCAGCTGCCCGCACCATTTCATGTCCAAAATGTGAAGACTAGCCCACGAGGTGTGATAGATGACATGTCACACACCAAATTATTGATCAAAACAAGGCTCTAGCAGATAGCCCATGCCAAATGACACAGTGACATACAATTAGAAGCATCAAAATGGAGGTCCAGCCGGTGGCCCTCGCCAGATTGAGTGGCCCGCACTCGCACGAGAGTCTTGGTTTGGGAAAGACACAATGGATTACGCTAGCATGAACCAGCGGCCCATGCCAAGCTGTATAGTCCGTGCCAACACGAGGCTACCCTAGCAGGCACAGACCGTGCTAGTTTTTACTGGCCGTGTCCGTTGCGGCTGCCAGGGTTTTTTACCTCATTTTGGGCCTATTTTGAGGCCCAATTCCATACTACTGTATATTTTCCTATGTCTACTAGGGTTAAATTTTATGCTCATTTTAGACTTCAAGAGTACGGTGGAGAGAGAAAAGAGCTCTTCCTTCTCTCTAGAATGTTTTCTTTTCATCTCTTAATTTTTCTTTTGCCTAATGGCATTGAATCCAATGAAATAATTTTGTTCAATGCTTAAGGAGTAGTTTATTAGCTTGGTGATAATATTTGTATTCATGAATTGGCTAATGTTTTGTGAGATTCCTTAGATCTACCTATTTCTTTTTGTTTATAATATTATGTTGGCATGTTTTTGAATTGCTTATGAATTGCATGAATGATACACTAAGATGGGCACACATCGTAGTCTACATTCATGTTGGTGCATTAATTGATTCCCATGGGAGGGAAACCTAGATGTGATATGGGTGGCAGGGTCTGGGTCCATGTGGGTGTGCGCACGGTGGTCTTTTCCGAGTTTTACAACTTGATGACAGCACACTAGTCTTAGCTGGCAAGTTGGCCCGAAGGGTTACTGGTAAAGATAGTATTTGGTAGCAAGCTAGGGTTTAAAAACTCTAGAGCCTTCGATAAGGTGTCTAATCTCCTTTGCCTCTGTAGGCCTAGGAATAGAGCATTCGTGGTGTAGTGCCCAAGACGTAATCATACAGGAGAGAAACAGATTTGCACAATGGCAGGGCCGTAGTTGCACTCCCCAAATTACGGAGGCGATGCTGATGGAAGATTGCAAGAGCACCCTACGTGACAAGTATGGGGAAGTGTTGACCATCGACCACACCGCATGTTATGAACACTAGGTTATTGATACCTTGTATATGATGGAATCGAGCATCAAAACATTTAGCCAATCATATTACGCAAATATTCCCCAAGTACTTGTTTATATAGTTTAATCTCGTGTGATCTTTTATGTTTGTAGTTGTTAATTGAAAAACCCCAAAAACCTCCATTTTGCAATATTAGCAATTCCTAACACACAAACGGATAGACGACCCTGTGTGGTTGTGTGTAGTTTGCTATTAGACCCTAGCATCTCTGTGGATAAACCCGACCTTGTCACTAACTACCCCATAGATAGGTTTTTTTTAAATGGAAAGACACCCGAGGGTGGGGGTTGATATATTGGTACCCCAAGCCAAAAGAACCATAGTATAGTGGCTAAACTTTACAGAAGGCAACCGAATTGCTCGTAAAATATTAGACAGCCTAAGCTAAGAACTGTACATGATGAGAAATATCAGTCAAGTTTAGTTAGTTGCGATTCCAAAGCTACGAATTCCCACACCCCGTGTTAATTCGCACTTTGGCCAGGCAACTAACTAGGAAGTAGTCAGGTATAAAATGATATAGCAAAAATGGGAGAACCCATGCTGATGGAGTCTGAGCAACAATCTCCGAGAGAGCACCAAGCAGCAGCGCAACAAGGTAAGTAATGGAAGGGAGATTTCCAAAGTGAGGTCAGTCAGAAAAGTACCTGCATGAATAAAAACCATCAGCAGTATCAATCCTATCCCAAGCAATTGGAGAGAATTCTAATCTGGGGAGTTTGTTTCTTATCAAGTGCAATAAGACCCCTAATATGCACGGGTACATTGCTGAGATTCAAAGTCTAATTATGTGCAGAATGATATTTAGCTATTGCATCTGCCACCAAATTACCCTCCCTAGGCACATACATAAGCACAGCGCCACAAAGAAGATGATTGACTTTGTAGGCAACATTAAATAAAGGCCAATGAGCAGTATATGGATCACATATCATCTTGACTGCCAATAAAGAATCTGATTCAATGATAACAGATTCATCCAAGTTGGTATAACTTTGACAAGCAATTTTCACTCAGCAAGAAGGGATGATTCAGCAGAGATGGATGCAGAGTTAATCAGTATGGGTGAACCACTACAATTCCTTATTACTACCCCTACTGCAGCCTTATCCGAGAACTAAGATGCGTCAGTATTGAT
This sequence comes from Rubia yunnanensis, assembly GCA_037428765.1. NCBI lineage: Eukaryota > Viridiplantae > Streptophyta > Magnoliopsida > Gentianales > Rubiaceae > Rubia > Rubia yunnanensis. The sequence continues at coordinate 87,272,828 of CM075061.1, forward strand.
CTTAATGCAATGTTCTGGAGGTCTCTCCCAGCATACAGTTCAAATAATCGGTTTAGGAGGGGGCCTCAACTGAGGCAAAAGATTTTTTATTGGATGAGGCATACCATTTGAGGATTTCAGATATGTAGGATTAGAGAATAGTGCTAGCCTGATAAGATCAATAGCTTCCTTACAGATGTAATCGGCAGAAAAGGGGATCTTTTCAAAAAGATATCGATTCCTAGCTTTCCAAAGGCACCAGCAAGTAATGGGAGGGAGTATGTTACATAACAGCAGGTGGCCTTTAGGTAGATCCTTACAATTCCAAAAAATGAAGAAATTTTGAGCTATGGAATGAGGTTCAGGTATTTAGAATTGAACTAAAGAAGACATATAACACCATACAGATTTGGCCAGAGGGCATGCAATGAAAAAATGTTCAAGTGAATTCATATGGCAACAAACAAGGCATTTCGATGCAAGACTAAAACCACAGGAAATTAGCACATCATCAAATGGGAGAAGGGAATGTAACATCTTCCAAGAAAAAATAGATATCTATTTTTGTAAAGCCCTGTGCCATAAAAATTTGAAGGCCAGATAATTACCCGAAGGACCTGTAATTGCACTATATGCAGATTTAGATGAAAACTTTCCAACAGGATCTGGCTTCCAGATGATCCTATCCTCTCTTGTCTCTACAAGATCAGCTTCCTATAAGAATGAGAGAGTATCATTTCCTAAATAAGGAGAAATCAGTGCAATAATCTCAGTTTTATTCGTAATAAAATCTGCTACAGTACAAAACAGAATTGGTGCAGAGATATGATCAGGAACATGGTTTATGAGTGGACCTGTCATGCACCAATTTGATGTCCAAAAATTGTATAGCCCTTTACCATGAATTTTGAAGGAGTTTTGTTCAGCAAAAAGGTTCACCGAACAAATCCTTTTCCAGGTTACAGATTTTTTATGGGTATCAGAAAAAGACCATAACAGTTGAGCCCATAATGTGTTCCCTAGTTGACTTTTCCACCACAGTTTAAGGGAGCATACGTCCAAAATAGCTCGAATTGATCTAAAGCCTAAACCACACTGAGAGATTGGAGTTGCAAGGTGAGCCCATTTTTTCCAAACTTTATTTCCTTTCCCATCTGACTCACCCCAGAAGAACCTAGATAATCTTTTCTCTAGGCTCTTGATTACTGTTTTTGGTGGTTTAGTAACATTCCAAATATGTTGAGGCATTGAATACAAACAGGACTGGATTAGGACTAGTTTGCCCCCTGAGCTAAGCCACTGATTTTTCCAATTTTGCAGTTTTTTATCAAATTTCTCCATAAGTGGCTGATAGTACCTATTAAGTGTTCTACCTTTAAAAATAGGGCATCCTAGATACTGAAAAGGTAGGGAGCCTTGCTTCATTTTAAGAATCATCCTGATCAGATTTAGTTTGCCAATTGAAGCCCTTTTACTAGTATAGAAATCAGACTTGTGAAAATTAAATTTTTGGCCAGAGGTATATTCAAAGACATCCAGGAAGGCTTTAATCCTAACAAGATTGGATTTAGATGCTTGCATAAATATAATGGTGTCATCAGCATACATAAGATGAGTTGCTGCTGGAATTGGGGATGGTAGCTGATAGTATGAAAGCTTGTTGTTATGGAAAATGAAAGATAAACTTCTAGAGAAAGCTTCAGAGAAAATATTAAAAAGAGAGGGGGATAAGGGATCACCTTTCTTAATTCCTCTTGTGGCCTTGAAAAAACCCACAGGATTGCCATTGATAAGTATAGAGAAATAGGCTTGTGAAAGATTAGACATAACAGCATGTAAAAATTTACCTTGGAAACCAAATTTCAGCATAATATTCATCAGAAAATGCCAATTAACTCTATCGAAAGCTTTCTGTAAATCTAATTTCAAAATACAGTTAGGGATCCTAACTCTCTTATCTAGAAATCGAATCATCTCCTGGAGGTAAATTATATTGTCTGAGATGTCCCTATTTTTCATGAAGGCCGACTGATTAGAGGAGATCAGTTTATCCATATATGATCTAAGCCTTTCCATTAGAACCTTAGAGCATATTTTATTAAGGACATTAGACAAGCTAATAGGTCTAAAATCATCGAATGAACAAGGTGTGGTCTTTTTTGGTATTAAAGTAATCCAAGTACTGGAAATTCCCTTGGGAAGGGGAGTACCATCAATAAAATCATTAACAGCCTGAACTAGATCAGCTTTTATAATAGGCCAGCATTTCAGGTAAAATTTAGGTATGAAACCCTCGGGGCCAGGACTACTGTTTTTATTTAAACCTTTAACTACTGCCTCTACCTCAGTTTCAGTTGCAGGTTTAGATAATTCACAATTATCAGTTGCAGTAATGACATTAGGTATTTGGTTCAGAAAATGTGAGTAGTATGTGTCATTTGGCAATTGATTAGGATCCTTTAACAAATCCGTGTAGAAAGAAATGGCTTCATTGTTAATGTCTGCTTGGGTACTAAGCCATTGACCATCTTTATTTTTAATCTTACTAATCTGTAATCTACAGTTTTTCTCTTGAACCACTTTGTGGAAGAATTGAGTGTTATTATCACCTAACTTATGCCATTTCAACTTGGCTTTTTGTTTCCAGAACTTTTCTTTTTCCTTTTGAGCTCGCAACAGTAAAGCTTTTTTACGATTTAATTCCATAAGTTCAGCATCCGAGGGATTTAGATCAAAGTTAGATTCCTAGATTCTAAGAGATTCCTCAGCATTTAAAACATTAGTATCAATGTTCCCAAAGAAATCTCTATTCCATATATTTATCTCCTTTTTAAGCCTAATTAGTTTAAGGTAGAAACCTAATAAACCAGATACTGTCATTTCTTTATCCCAATTTGTCTGAACTAGTGTGATGAAGTCCTGCCTATTAAACCATACATTAAGAAACCTGAATGGTTTAGGGCTAATAGTGGTCAACTTTGAAATCTGTAAGAGCAGAGGGGAATGATCAGAAGTTTGTCTGTTCAAGATGTGAATGGAAGAGGAGGGAAACCTATAGTTCCAGGATATAGTACATAAACCTCTATCAAGCCTTTTAAATGTGGGGTTCCTAAGTCTAGAGTTGCACCATGTAAAAAGATTCCCAACCGTGTTGATTTCCTGAACACCCGAGGTATTTATCCACGCATTAAAGTCTCTAATGCTACCTAAGGAAGGTGTACTAGGGCCCCTATATTCAGTGAGAGAGATGATAATATTAAAATCTCCAATAAAAATGGTATCACCATTAGAGATTGGAGCCAAGTCTTTCCAAAGATTCTTCCTGCCTTCTCTATTCCTAAGTGCGTAAACAAAAATATCATCCATTTGAGCATTAATGGTCAGATGATTTATGTGCACATGTAAAAATTGCTCATGGGAAGATAGAAGGGAAAATGTGATTGAATTAGTCCACATAACCCATATTTTACTATTAAACAGTGTCAGGCCATTTGGATAGTTAAGTTTATCCATATATGAATGAATCTTAGAATTGTCATGCATAGGTTCAATTAGGCACAACATTTGAATCTTTTTGAGTCTTACCAAATTAATTAATCTTAAATGGATGGTTGGTAGTAAGTTTGGGAGCAAAATATTAATTTAAATTTGATCATTTCTCATTCAACTTTTTTGGTTTGTTTGATTTCCAACACCTTTGATAGGGTTAGCTACAACTTAAAGACCCCGAGTGGAGGCAGGTCAACATAGTATTAACCTTCCAACTTGTGAGATTTGTTTATTATGCCAAGAGTTATGTTTTAATTTGATGGAATCCGGTGTAAATTGTACACCCTAAAATCTTTAAAGGGTAGTGTTCCCGTAAGCATTTTAGTCGCAGTTTTCAGAATTGAATCAGTTCTTGGTTTAGTATATCTGGAAAGGTAATATGAAGACTTTTCAAAATCCATTTTTTGGCATGTTATCCTTTCATGGATTTTTTTAAAAAAAGAAAACCCATCATTTTTAAGATCAAGATTTTGAAAATTTTATAAAAATTGCATTATCATCTGCATAAGATACACGAGTGACATTTAACATTGATGTGGAAGCTTGTATAATCCAATATTTTCATATTGGAGCAGGAAATTAAAATTTCTTGCAAATGCCTTAGTCTTTAGAATAAAGATTTATGGAGATAGAGGGTCTCCTTGCTTTAAAATGCAAGATGCATAAAAGAAACTTTAAGGTTTCCCATTTACAAGTATCGAGAAAAAACTGATTTAATGTTGCCCATAATGATTTGATTAGTTTTTCCCAAAACACCCATTTTAGTTAATTGTTTGGATAAGAATTCTTACCCTTTCAAAAGCCTTAATCATGTCAAATTTAATGATCATATTGGTTCTAGGTTGTTTTGAATGCGAGTAATTTGTTATTTCTTGTGTCAACAGTAATTTATCTGCAAGTTCTCTGCCTGAAATAAAGGTTGTTTGTTCAGGAGATATAATGTCATTCACTATGGGTTTTAATCTGGCTGCAATAAATTTTGAAAACAGTTTGTTGGTGAAGTTACAAAGGTTGATAGGCCTAAATTCATTAAAGCATCTACAATGGGTTGTAGATTGACAGACATGTCATCTTTTAAATCTAATGATGTGGCAAGTTACACACTCCCACAACTATAAGATACATTCACGTGTAGCTTGATAGGTCCCATATATTTTTACAATATTATTGTTTATTTCATAATAAATATCAAGTGTCGAATATCTAACAATAATAACTAATAAATTTAAATTAAGTTTATTTAAAGAAAAAATATAATATAAAAATAATTTTTAATAAAATACTATGAGATTTACAAGGCATCACATCATTATTACAAATTTAAATTATATCATTTCTAGTTTTGACCTCTGAAACATGTAAAAATATGATCTACTAAATCTACCCTAAGTTGATGATGCATTCCTCTATCTCGAATTGTTGCATCCTGAGTAGTATATGCTTTGAAATTAATATCATGCCCTTGTTGAAAATCCTCGTCAATGTTTGGAGGAAAATCTTCATCAATAAAATTATGACCATATGTGTGGTGCTAATCTTTAACAATCATATTGTGTGGTATAATACATAAATCATAACGCCAAGAACGAGCTGGTCATGAACTATTGCAAAACGAGATTAGCGTGCTCCAAAAGCTCGCTCTACATCTTTTCTTGCACTCTCCTATTTTTCCTTTAAATATAATCCTCTTGTGATCTTGGGGTCGTGAAAAAATTTTAACAAACGCCACCTATTCGGAATATATACCATCAACTAAATAATATATGATATTATATTCAATACCATTAATGGTGAAACAGACCTCTACAGCTATACCTGGCAATTTTTCTTGAAATAAATTCAAACAACTAAGCACATTTAGACTATTGTTAGACCCACCAACACCAAAATATGCATGTTATATCCAGATATCTACCGAGGCATCTGCTTGAAGCATAATTATTGGATAACCATAATCACCTCTAGTCCCTTCCATTGGATATTTCTTCCAAGCTAAATGCATGTCGTCTAGACTGCCAAGCATGCCCAGAAATCCATGACATTCCTCATGCATTCGTAGCAATTGTGCGACATCATTAGTATTTGGTTTTGTCATGTAAACTTCCCCAAACACCTCAATAATAGCACGGAAAATTTAAGAAACATGTTCGATAGTTTTAGTTTCACCAATCTTGATATACTCATCAATAACATATGCGGGATTGTAATACGCCAATATATGAATTGTCGTGGTTCATTTTTTAAGAGGAGACAACCCCAATCATTTTGCATCATGAACCCTTTGTTGGAAGTGCTTAGAATGATTTCCAAGAGAATCTATTATGAGAATAAAAAGTTCTCTTCTCATCCATAACTTTCTTTTAAAAAAATTTGCTTTCAAATATTGGTTTAGGAGAAAAGTTAATCTTGATATGAACGTTCAGCAGCAACTTCTCGATCATAAAACACTTCCTTTCTTAAGGATTTTCATATTGTTGGAGTAGATAGCTTCCTATTTCTTCATCTTTTCAATTCTTCCTCCAAAAATTTGTCCAAATCAAATTTGTTTGAAGAATCTGGATTGTGAGACATTTAAAATTTCAAATTTGGACATATGATATGGATATAGGATGTATAATGTTTGAAATTTAACTCCTTTCAACCATGTATTACACACATAATGTGCTTTTCCAATGCGCAATGACTAGCTATATAAAGAATACGTTATGGCTTTTGTAACGACTAGTTTCAGACGGTAGTGTAGTACATGTATTTAAATCTACACCCAAGATATTACTGTCTAACGGCTAGTATTTAAATAAAATTAAAAAAATTAAACCTATTATTATGTAAAATTAATAAATTAAATTATCATATAATTTTTTTAAAGGTATACGGATAATTCTAATATTAAAATTTGTTCAATAAAATTATCATTTTACTTTTTGAGTTGCGCAGGAATATATTGGAATTGTTTTAGAGTGTGATTGGATAATTATTAGATAGAATTGGAAGGATTGATTATGATTGATTGTAATCTGAATCCTATATGGATTTGGTTTGGTATTGACTTGTATTTATATCCAAGAGATGGAAGAATAAACTAAGAATAATATTTTACCCTATTATGAATTTATCATATTTTCCAACCCGAAACCTAAACTTTTGAGTTTCGGCATCATCGATTAGGCTATCCTTTGGACTGGGTCATCCAAATGGTGTCTGTTGTTAGCAATAGCAATAGAAAGAAATTTTTAAATACATATTGTGATGTGTGTCATTGTGCCGACTAACTCATGATATATTTCTGGTTAGTTACATTGGAGCTAGTCAGATATTTTATTTGATTCATTGTGATTTATGAGTTCCCTATCGGACGCATTCTTCTTGTGATGCAAAGTATTTTTTTAAACTTTGGTGGATGATTATTCAAGAGCTATTTGGATTTAATTGGTGTGTGATAAAACTGAGGTTAAAAGGCTTTTATCGCTTTCTTTGCTTTGATCGGGTGTCAGTTTAATTTCTAGGTTAAAATTGTGCGTAGTGACGATAGAACTGAGTTTAACTGCATACAACAGGATTTCAAAAATAGTGGGATTATTTTTCAAACATCTTGTGTTGGTATTCCTCAACAAAATGGGAGGATTGAAAGGAAACATCAACAAATTTTTTAATGTAGCTTGTGCTTTAATGTTCCACGCTCATCTACCTGTTAGTTTTTGGGTGAATGCGTATTGGCTACAAATTATTTTATTAATATTACACCTTCTAAGTTGTTGAATGGGAAGATTGCTACGAGATTCTTTGTGGGTACTCTCCTAATATGAGTGCTAGTATTTATGTTTTGCTAATGATCAACAAGCAAAGGGGGATAAGGTTTCTCCACGTTGCAGGAAATGTGTCTTTGTGAATATCTTAATGATAAGAAGGGCTGGAAGTTGTATGATATTGATTCTGGTGAATACTTTTTTTTCTCGAGATGTCAAATTTTATGAAGAAGAATTTCATTTGCACCTATGACTACTCCAGGTTTACATACAGATTCAGGACCCACCATCATTCTTGATGAAGAGGTTGAAGCAGAATCGGACGTAGTGGCTAGTGAGGCCATGACCGAGCCTGCTCCTGAACTGGGCAGCATGGCTAAGCCATCTGCCAAGCATAGGGATGAGACCATGGATTTTGGAGGTGGGGTGGACCTTGCGGGGAGCCTGAGGTTACTGACCGTGATGACTGAGTTGTAGGTGGGGGATCAGGAGAGTCTGTGATGGATGCATGCTTTAAGATTGAGGATTTGGGGCATGGTAAGCATGAAAAGTGGGCTTTTGTGTTACTAAAGAAGTTTGTAACTAATTTGTTTTCAGAAATTGAGTCAATCTCTAACTTCTCATGCCCTTTCCAGTTCCCCAAGTAATCTTATTCTTTAGCACATTTTGTGAATTATGATAAATTTTATGTACGTCATCGTGTCTTTCTTGCTATAGTCACTAGTGGAGTAAAGCCTCGTTATTTTTGTGAGTCTATGAATTATGATGGTTAAGGTAAGGCCATGAAAAATGAAATTGATGCTCTTTAAGATAATTCTACTTGGCGTTTGGTTTCTCTGCCTCCTAGAAAGAAACCGCTTGGTAGCGAATAGGTGTAAAAAATCAAATATAATTCTGATGGTTCTCTTTTATTCTTAAAGTGCGCCTGATTGTACTTGAAAATTACTAGGTTGAAGTGATTGATTATCACGAGACTTTTGCTCCAGTGACAAAGATGGTTATTGTTTGTGCTTTTCAGGTTATTGTTGCAACCAAGAATTGGGAGTTTTATCAAATGGGTGTTCATAATGCATTTTTTCACGATGATTTGGAAGAGGAAGTGTATATGAAGCCTCCTCCTTGTTTTCATTCATCAGATCCAACATTGGTTTTTCGCTAGCAAAAGTCCTCGTACGGTATTCGTCAAGCTCCTCGATGCTGGTTTACCAAGCTGGCCGCAACCCTATCTTCGTGCGGATTTGTCCAATCTTACTCTATTTATTCTATATTGACTTACTGCAAAAGTGTGGTACATTTATCTATTCTGGTGTATGAGGATTATTTGGTGTGTTCTGGCAATAATTCTTCCGCTATCTTTGAATTCAAGCAGCATTTGAGTAGTTGTTTCGATATGAAGGATTCAGGTTTTTTTGAAATACTTTCTTGGAGTTGAAGTTGCTCGGAGTCCAAGGGTGTGTTTCTGTGTCAACGGAAATATGCTTTGGATATTATTAGTGAGGTTGGTCTTCTGGGTTCGAAAACTTTTGATTTTTCGATCGAGCATCATTCATTGGCTCTTGCTAAGGGTGAGTTTTTGATTAATTAGGAAGCTTATCATCGTGTGATTTACCTGTCATTTACTTGTCCTGATTTGGCTTATTCTGTTCATATTGTCCTAGTTCATGCATAAGCCGAGACTAGAGCATTGGGAGGTGGCCCTTGCACAGTGTGCGCTACTTGAAGGGTTGCGCTGAACAAGGTATTTTTCTCAGTAATGCTTTTGATCTTACTTTGTCTGGATGATATGTTGCCGATTTGGCTAGCTGTCCTTTGACTCACCATTCTCTGTCTATCTAGAATTTCTTTCCTTGGAGGTTCTCATTTTCTTGGAAAACCAAGAAGTATTACATCTTTTCTCGTTCTTTGGCGGAGGCAAAGTATTGTTCACTGGCAGAGTTGGCTTCTGAGTTGAAATGGCTTAAGGCTCTTATGACGGATTTGGGCATATCTCATTCTCATCCCATGCATTTTTTTTCTGTGACTACAAGTCTGCTTGTACATTGCCCAGGATCCAGTGTTTCATGAGTGCATTAAGCACGTTGAGGTTGATTGTAATTCTATTTGTGATGCTATTAGTGAGGGTCTTATTGATCTGAACTATGTTCTAACTGAGCAGGAGTTAGCTGATATTTTTACAAAAGCATTGGGAAAACATAAGTTTAAGTATCTTTTTTGCAAGTTGAGCATTTATGATCCGCATGCTCCATCATAAAGGGGGTATTGGGAGTGTTTTAGAATTTGATTGTTTTATGATTAGATATATTTTGAAGGATTGGATATATTTTGAAGGGGACGTATTGATTGAAATTTGAATCCTGTATGGATTTGGTTTGGTCTTGACTTGTATTTATACCTAAGAGATGGAATAATAAACTAAGAATAAGATTTTACCCCATTAAGAATTCATCAGAATGGAATATGATATAATTATATTTTTTATAAGCTCTATTTTATTAGATTTTTATAAATAAATATAATTCTATAATTTTCTTATATAAATAACTTTATATAATTTTCTTACATATGTAACCAGATAATTATTTTTTAAATAATATTGTAATTATATAAATTTCTTATGAAATAATAGTATAAAGGTTTGAAATTTAACACCTTTTAACTTTGTATTAATTATATATATATATATATATATATATATACACATTGTGCTTTTCCAACGTGCAATGAGAAGAAAAAGCATACGTTATATCTTTTGAATTTCCGTTGTATAAATATTCCATGGATCAATGCAATAACGTCTCATTTACTATGAAATATAAGCTACCATTTAAAATTGGAATGCACGAAGAATGTATTTATAAATAACTCTTTTACGAGTTGAATTGTTATCAAACTATATAATCAAATTTGAAATGGAAAATCTGAGGAAATATTTCGTCAATATCATGCATTTTTTGGATAATGGATCCAATATTGAGAATCAAACATATCTAATATCTCCCCAACCCTTCTCACTACTTAAATGATCTCCTATTCGTCTAGCTGAGAATCAATATTCTCAAAATTATTGCAATCCAAATTCTTCTCTCCCGAACTACTACTACCCCCATCCTACCAGTTGGGTTGTTCGACCTATTATACCAAGATACTATGCACAACCTCCAACTGAATATATGGATAGAGGCAATGCTATGAAAGAGAGCATCAACGGATCAAGTCTGAATCAAGAAGTTCCACATGTTGAATCTAACATTTCTCAAAGTGAGCCCAAACAAGAGGAGGTCAATATTCAGATTGCAAGTAACAAGATGGAGAAAAAAATTCAAATGGAGTGAATTCAATGCTGAAGATTTTTGCAAAATTGGTTAAATTATACTGAAATTCAATCAAGGGCACCGATAAAAGTAAGGACAACTACTGGAAGAATATTGTTGAATATTACAATCAGTGGAACCAAGAAGATCATGTGGCTACTAGTGAACAAGCTTCCCATCATTGGTACAAAATGGATACGGATATCAGCAAAGGATGCTACATACAATTTAAGAGTAGTCATCCAAGCGTCCACGGTGAGGATCTTCTATCAAGTAAGGCTAAGGAATTGTTTAAGTCATACCATAATAAAAAAAATCTTAGTTATATTGTTCGAAAATTCTTTGACATGCTCAAAAGTGGAGTAACTTTGTTACTACACTAGGTGTTCCTTCAAATATAGCTATAATTTCTTCAGCGGGAGCACACACTTCGTCTTTCTCTTCCACATCATTTGAATCAAGTTGTGTAGAAATAGGAAAGGCGTATGAGTGTGATGGATGAGAGGTGGAATGGGTACAATGATATAAAATTGAAAAAACTTACTTTGGGTCAGGATGTCATTCAGTAATAAAAAATGAATAACTTCGTCAACAAGAATTTGTCTGTCTTTTTAAGGATACATCAAGTATGCATGAAAAAGCTAGAAAAGATTACGAGCAAATGTGGGAAATCATTAGAACTAAATATGGAATATCTTGATAGCATATTAATATAGTTTTAATTATTTTTATTTAATTTTTAATTTACACAAGGTAATTTTATATAATTTTCATTGCATACTTTTTTGCATATATTATTTTGAAATATAATTTATTAAATATTTTACAATTCTATTCAGGCAAAGTCTTGGGAAAGACGGTCTTTCCATATTCTTATGGGAAGACGTGGTTTAATTAGAATAATAAAAGGTAAAAGGTCTAAGTTGCAATATTAAAAATTTATTATACAACGTGTAATAGTAATAAAGTTTATAACCCGATTCATGCAACCCGGAAATTTTATTTTCATTTCTTCTAATTTACACTCTAAACCGTGATCTTTTTATGACTTATGGAAAGACCGTCATTCAAGAGACGGACTCTTCTATTCATGCTCGAAAAATAAAATAAAATAATATTTTTGTATTTTTGTAAAATATAATTTTACTACATCATCTTAAAATTTATTATATTTTAAATAGATTTTATTATTGTTGTTGTATGTGGAGATTGTATACTTGATAATATGGAGGTTGTACCACACAATCCAATCAAATTGCATGATGAATACACTATCTACAATTAAAGTATTAAATGCATCCAACATTACGCAGATCACTCCCACAAGATACAACTAGTTGGAAGTTGCAAACGTTTACAATGCAACGGTTGACGATCCAGTTGCAATTCATGGAATTTTGCAAGCAGCTCAAAAACACCAGCGTTGGAGATGCTCTTAAAAGAGACACATGTCTTTTTCTTGGGGATCAGTGTTATCAATGCAGATGATACTAATTAAGGTATGGGTGTCAATTTTAGAATTCATTTGTAACTAACAGGCGTCCATCCTTTATTATGATCCAACAATGTTTAAATAAAAACCCTGGGAATCTATCTGGATTAGGCGTTGTGTCATTGTCCGGATTTCAAAATATCTTAAAGTTTTAATAAGTTGAATAGTCCCGTAAGCTTTTGGTTAATGTCAAGTTTTATTCATGTGAGAATTTTGGGTATTAGGTTTTTAATTGCTGATATAGCTTACCTATTATGTTTTGAAGTTACAGATTGATTAAAAAATTGTTTGTATTACCTTCTTTAAGTTGTTTGACCCTGGATTTCTGTTCCCAGTAAAAAAAATTATTAGATAAGGTAAGGTTATCTTTGATTTGGCTTGGTTGTACGCCATTAGGGTTTCAATATTTTCATTGAGTTGCAAGTGTGTTTATGCACTCATAATTCTGTCATCTGCAGATTTAACCCTATAAAATATATTTCCATTATCTTTTTATATTCCAAAGTTTTATAAGTGATTTTATATTTTCAATATTATGTGTGAATATACCAAGCTTTTTCCATCAGGTTTTAAAATGTTGGGTGTTAAATCCAATAGTTCTGAAATCTAAATGGCCCAGGTCCTGATCTGATATGTGAAAAATTAATGGTGTGTGATTAGCAAGTTCCCTAACTAGAGTCTAGACATGTGAGGTGGGAAAAACGTATTCCCGGGTTTGGTTAGCTTGAGCTCTATCCAACCTTTTCCATACCCACCCTTTTGGCCTAAATTTAGTCCAGGTATAAAGGTACCCGAGGCAGGAATACTGATCTGGTTGGCTTCAGAAAGAAATTTCTGAAAAATATTTTATCCCTCTTAGATCGGGGGAGGAAGAGCGAATATATTTCTCAGATTTCTCGATTATGTTGAAGTCCCCAATCAGGCTGATTGGTTTGTCTTTAAGTTTAAATAGTGAATTCATCATTTCCCCCCTTTCCTTAATTGTAATCTTAGTATAAACAAACCTATTTAACAATCTTGGTTAATTGAGGGATTACTGAGTGATGTAAGTGTGAGTTGTTCCTCATTGGTTATTATATTGAGTTTAGTATTATCGTCCTTGAATAACTAGATTTTGTTAAGTGAGTTATTGTGCAAGTTATTAAACCCAAATTTTGTTAGCAATTTTCTGAATCGAATCATTTTAGAGCATTGGGCAAACATGATTGCTATGATTGAAGGATTATGCCTTTTTTTAATGTCTTTGATTCTGATATGTGTTGCATTATTTCCTACTCCTCTAGAATTCCATGATATTATATTTGATCCTATTATTCGTCATTTTTGTTCAGATTCAATGTGGAATAGGTTGTTACCATTTTAAGTGCAGCACTATAATTTTTTTTTATACTTCTTAACTTTAGTTTTGTTCTCCATCAATTCGTGAACCTCATTATGGTTGGTTAGTTTTAGAAGAGTGGTGAACCTATTTTGGGATTTGGAAGGAGGCAGAGACTCTGGCCTCTCACTACCACAACGCTTTGGTGGGAAAATTCGCGTGTGGGAAGCCTTCCATGGTTGCTCTCAACGACGCTTTCAATTCAGTCGGATTCAAAGGTAAATTCCAACTGGGTTCCATAGACTATCGACACATTCTGATACGCTTCCAGGACAAGGAAGATTACCAGCGTCTTTGGATTAAAGGTCAGTGGAATTTTAACAATGCCCAAATGAAAGTTCTAAAATGGACAACTGATTTTTCTCCTGAAATTGAGTCGTCCATAGTTCCGGTTTGGGTTACTATACATCATGTGCCAGTTTTTTTCTATAACCTTGCTATGCTAGAATCCATGGGTAATCAGATTGGGAATTTTATTAAGTTGGATTCTGCTACTGCTGGCTTAACTAGACCATCCGCAGTGAAGATGTGTGTAGAAATAGATTTGAAAAAAAGACAACCAACTTATATTAGAGTGGGCATTGAGGAAGATGGCTTTGAATATAATGTATCTAAACTGCATCTTCAGTTTGATGATCTTCCTTTATATTGTCATCACTGTAAGGTTATTGGTCATGATGACAATCTATGCATCTACTTACATCCGGAACTGAGAAAACCAAAGATGAATAAAATGGATAACACTAATGCCCTTGGAAATGATCATAAAAAGCCAATAGATGCTCAGGAACAGGAGGTTGTTAATCAGTTTCATGATAAAGTTAACAAAGCTGGAGGGTCTGGTCTCTCAGTAACTGACAAGTTTAATGCTATGTCAACTCAAAACCTTAGATATGTACCTAAACAGAAGGTAGGAAAGGATAACATCAATAACCAAAACCAGTCTGATGTTTTTAGTCTAGCACAGGATAAATCTCCTAATCATGTGACTGAGCAAGCAGACCCTGTCATTTCTAATTATGATACTGGGAAAGATGTCCCTGGGAATCCTGAGAAGGTTAGTGTCTCTGAGAAACCCCCTGGAACTGACTGTACTATGCAGAATCCTGACCTAACTTCAAACCTAGATACCTCAGATGTAATACATGTTCATTCTGATTCCATGGATAACCCTATTACTTCTCATGTACTTCCTGATCCTGTACTTCAGTCTCCTATTCCTTTGTACAAACTATCTCTATCAGCTCCTCCCCAACTCCACAAAAAGGTAGGCCTCGCAAAAGATGACATCTCAGGTATAAGAAGTAAGTCTTCCTCTCCTTTTAACCCAATTGCTGCAGCAAAAAATTTCATTTTTCCTCAACACAAGCATAGGTAAAACAGATTTCAAGCTCTAACAATGTTTCCCTATGAGTAATACAACAATTCAGATAAAGTTCTTGGTGTGGAACATTAGGGGAATGGATACTTCTATGTTAAGACTCAAAAATCTGATTAATAGGCACAGATTTGATCTAATATGCTTGATAGAGCCAAAACATGATAACTCTCAATGTGAAGGTTACAGGCATGCTTTACATTTTGATAATTGTATGTATGCTAGTAGTGGTCAAATTTGGCTCTTTTGGAATTCCAACATTTCTTTGACATTAAAGTGTGATAACCTGCAGTTTCTTGCTGTCAATGTGATAAGTTTAACTCTCAACAAGAGCATGGATGCTTTTTTTGTTTATGGCCTACGGACCAGAAATGGGAGGAAGTCCCTTTGGTCAGATTTAAAATCACTGAATCATTCTGACTCCATTTTTATTGGAGATTTTAATGCCATAACATCAATAAATGAATATAAAGGTCCTGCTACTCCTAAACTAGGTAGTATGAAGGATTTTAATGATTTTATTAGTGTCATGGCATTAGAAGTAATCAATACTGTTGGGAATTTGTTTACATGGAGTAATAACAGGCTTAGGTCCCCTACTATTCAAAGACTGGACAGGGGATTATGTAATTCCTCCTGGTCTTCTAATTTTCCTTCCTCATCAGTACACATTCTGAATAGAATCTCATCTGACCATAGTCCCATGTTGCTTACTATTGGTAGTGATGTCCCCTCTTCTCCTAGACCTTTCAGGTTCATTAATACATGGTATAAAAGGGGAGAATTCACTCAGGTGATCAAAAATAATTGGGAAATGCCTATGAATAACTCTGGTATGTTGAGGTTTTTTCTTAAGCTGATCAGATTAAAAAAGGAGCTCAAGATATGGAATAGAGAAAAATTTGGTAACATCACTGATAATGTTACGAATGCAGAAACTGATCTCCTAGCTCATGAACAGAACTATGACCAGTTTAATTCTGATCGGAACTTACTGAAACTGAAAGAAGCCAGAGCTAAATTAGTAAGATCACTTGTAGAGCAGAAAAGTTTTTGGAAGCATAAGGCAAAGGTCAAATGGCTTAAAGAGGGGGATAATAACACAAGTTTTTTCCATAAATCTGTTAGTGAAAGAAACTGTAGACTAAAGATTACAAAAATCAAAAATAGTAATGGCCTATGGGTTGATACTGCTCAGGAAATTGAAAATGAGGCCATTCACTATTATAATAATCTTTTAGCTGAGGACAGCTCTTCAGATTTTAATCTCTACACATCACACTTCCTCAGCCAAATTCCTAAACTGATTACTCAGGAGGATAATGATGATTTAGTGAAACCAGCCTCTCTTAATGAACTTAGAGACATTGTGCTTAATTTAAATAAGCTTAGCAGTCCGGGCCCTGATGGTTTTACTGCCAAATTTTATATGCACTCTTGGGATATTATTGCAGATGATTTATTGGCTGCTGTAAATGATTTTCTATCTGCTTCAAATATTCCCAAAGGTATAAGCAGCACCTGGATCACTATTATCCCCAAAAAATTAACTCCTACATCATTTGATGATTATAGACCAATTAGCCTTTCCAATGTTATAAACAAAATCTTTTCAAAGGTACTGATGGAAAGGCTAAAGTCTATAATGCCAAAAATTATTTCACCACATCAAACTGCCTTTCTTAAAGGTAGAGACATTTCTGATAATGTCATCTACCTACAGGAAATGGTAAGATTTTTAAACATAAAGAAAAGAGATCCCAATTGCATTGTTAAACTTGATCTTCAGAAAGCTTTTGATAGGGTTAAATGGTCATTTCTATACTCAATTCTTGCTAGATTTGGTTTTTCTGCTAGATTCATTTTTATCATCATGAACTTATCTCAGGCATGGTTCTCAATCCTCATAAATGGTAAGCCGGTTGGTTTCTTTCAGGCCTCTAGGGGAATTAAACAGGGTGACCCCCTTTCCCCTTTTCTCTTTAATATTTTTTCTGAATCCTTCACAAGGAGCTTAGCTTACATTTTTCTGAATGGTAAGCTATCATACTATCATCTTCCAGGTAACACCTTTCCAGTTTCTCATTTATCTTATGCTGATGATACTGTTATTTTTCTAACTGCAAATAACCAATCTTTGATCAGATTTAAAGCTTTTCTTACCAAGTTTGAGGAGGTCAGTGGACAAAGGATTAATTACTCAAAGAGTGACATCTTTTTAGGAAAGCATGTTTCAGTAGACAGGATCAGTAATATCAAAAGGGTGTTGGGTATGAAAATAGGCAGATTCCCCTTTACATACTTAGGGGTTCCAATTTTTACAGGGTCACCCAAAAAAATCTATTTCCAACCTATAATTGAACAGATTGAAAACAAAATAGGGGGTTGGAAGAACAGGTGGCTTTCTATGGATCATCTTAATCCAGTCATGTATATACTCCATTCCCCAACATATTTGGTCAGTTTTAAAACCCACAAATGAAGTTATCCTCACCATTGAGAAAAAACTTAGTAGGTTTTTCTGGGGTACAACTGATCAAGGATCAAAAAGAACATGGAGAAAGTGGGATTTACTCTGTTATCCCATTGATCAAAATGGTCTTGGGTTTAGATCTATTCATACAATCCTAAAGACATGTTCTGTTAGGTTGTGGTGGAAATTCCAAAAGGGAGAAGTACTTTGGTCTTCCCTTCTGGCATCTCTACCTTCATCCTACAGGACCTCTCAAAATTGGAGGAGAATTTGTGATATTAATAGTTGGGCAGAAGCTAACTCTAGGGTTATAGTAGGAAACGGAGACTGTAATTTTTGGACTTCAAATTGGTTAGGTATAGGATCGGTTGAGGATTGGTGTAATCCTATTACTGTAAATATCCCTCAATCAAGCACTGTTTCTGACTTCATCACACATAAAGCTTCTTGGCTTCAAAAAATTGCTCCTTTTCTCCCTTCTCATGTTGCCACTTTATTGCAGGAAGCAACCCTATCTCCGCATAGAAAGGATAGACTGATTTGGAAACCAGGTACAAACGGGGACTTCTCCTTTAAAGCTACTTATACATTGCTACGACATCAAAGAGGTAATATCCAATCTGCTCAGTACCTGTGGAATACTAGAATTGAGAAAAAAGTTTCTATTTTTATGTGGAAAATGATGAATTCCTTGCTCCCTTTTGATAATGTGCTGCGCAAACTGAGATTCTCATTGACTTCAAGATGTTGTATGTGTAATAATCATGAGGACTCTTTAGACCATTTTTTCAACTCCTGCACATTTTCAATACAAATTTGGGAAACTGTTCATTCATTCATGGGGATTACTGCTGCTGCTTACTCCTCTATTTGGGAGAGACTCTCTTGCTATCTAACTATCTCGGGTACAAGTGCCCTTCATAATGATATCATAAAATCTGCAGCTGTTATAACTTGTTGGCAATTGTGGAAAATGAGAAATAGAATCATTTTTTATTCAGCTTTGCCTATGACAGGTGTGGTGATAGCAAGCATTAAAGAACAAATTTTCTATATGTTCACTGCTAAACCTGCTTTCATTAGATCAAATTTTGACAAAGATATTGCAAAGCACTCTTTTCTGCCACTGATCAAGCTCCCTCCTAAACCGAAAATCTTTAAAATTGCTTGGTCTAAACCTATCAGGGGATATAAACTAAATGTTGATGCTGCTTGGAATTCCCATCTGAACTTGACTGGAGTTAGCATGATCCTAAGAGATAGTAGGGGTAATTTTATTGTTGCTCATACTCAAATTTCAAATGCTAAATCTCCTCAAGAGGCTGAAATGAGGGCAATACAGTTTGCCACATCAAAAATTGATGGTTCTATGGTAAATGTATGCATAGAATCAGATTGTAAGAATGCTGTCTTGTCAGTATCAGATCTGTTGCTTGCCCCTTGGCAATTGTTCCAACTTGCGGATGAAATTAAACAATCTTTGAGTCCATTCAAACTTACTCATATTTTGAGGCAAGCGAATCTTGTAGCTGATGCACTAGCAAAGAAATGCCTCAAAGATGGGACAAGTGAATCCTTTTTCTCCTTTCATATGTTACCTAATCATATTCAGGGTCTCATTAGACTTGATCAGTTAGGGACTCCCTCCTTAAGAATTTCACATAGTATGGATGCTACTGATTAAATGTTTTCACCGTTTGTAGGCACAAGGAGGCAGTTTGATTTTACTACGACCACAACGATGCACAACATGGAGAATTTTCCATGAAGATTCAGGAATGTGCTATGGTTTTCCTCATTGCTGATTTGCTTGATGCACAACATTGCTGATTGCTTCATCCACAACATTGCTGATTTGCTTGATACATAACTTTGCAAATTTGATTGATGCTTGCTGATTTGCTTGACTCACAACATGGTGAATTTTTCATGAAGATTCAGAAATGAGCAATGATTTTCGCTTGAAACATTGCTGTTGCTGGATGTTTCTTCATTGCTCATTTGCTTTTGGGCTTGATGCACAACAGAGCTCATTTGATTGAAGTTTGAGGGATGCTACTAGATGCTTCATGACTGCTCCCGGTTACAGTGATATCTTTCCACTGTTTATCTTTATAGGGGATAAGATTCTTAGTTTTAGATGGGGTGATTTTGACTGACCAGTGTTTCGTCATTACGATCCACTAATAAGTTCGATGATCTCCATTCTCAACTAAGAGTTTTAGTATTCCCCTCACAATTACCTATACTTTTTTATTCATTTTGGAAGCAACAAATGTTGCTTCAATGAGCCTATGGGTCACAAATGTACATATAAACTAAGCCAATGGCTTCTCTCTTTCTTTAACTTTCAGTTTCTGTTTATTTTAAGGCTTGGGAAGGCCTAATATAATTTCCCCCATCTATGGATGGTTTAATTAAAAAAAATAAAAAAAAAGTTATTATCCTTACTAACAGGTTGCTCATTATTCAAACATTCAAGTCCCTTGTCTTTATTTTTCCTGATACTAAAAAGGGGGAGTCTCCAACAATGATTCCCATATAGCCCTCAGTATTATCCTCATTATCTAGTTCTTATAATTGTTTGTAAACGTAGGATTAGATAAATTCCAACCATCAGGGTTTAGAATTGTGCTCGCAAAGACAAGCACTAACACGGAAGATTGATTCATATCAGAGTCGAAATAGTTTGATTTGACATATGATCAGAACTATTTTTGAGAACAGATAAGATCTTATAAACATTTATTGATTCATTCACTTGAGAAGAAACATTTTTAAAATTATGATAAGTCACAGAGCCAATCATAGAATCATTTACATGAAAATTTACACAGGTATCCACAGTTTGATCCTTAGTAGCTTTGGAAGATACTAAAGAGATATTCACATTAGCATCATTTGCATCATTGCTCATAGTTGGCCCAGTTTGGTGTTAACATTTTGAGTCATAGCAGTGTCACTTCATTTAAAGGGGGATTAGAAAGAACATGGGATCCCTGACAGGGATATGATCTTGAGAACTTGGTTAAATTAACTTCTTGGCTTCTTTTTGGCTATTACCTTGTTCCTTATTATTCTTAAATATCTTATCAATCTTCATTTTTACAGTGATTGGTACCTGCTAAGTATGATTAGTTTTTTTTCTTAAAATAGGAATATAAATTTTCTCTTTAATTGTAAAACCTGATTAAGAAGGGTCAACCCCCTTACCTATATTTCTCCCATGTTCACTTGTCGAGTTGGTCTTATTCCATGGATCCTGGTTCTGTATCTTGGTGTTATCTGGCCTCCAAGCTGGAAATTTTTAAAGTGTTTTATTCTTACCTGCAAAGAGAAGCTACATGCCCTAGTTTGAGGCATCTAGAACAACTAGGCGTCTCCAGCTTGCGCGATGCGCGGACTGTTGACAACTGGGCAAAAATTCCAGAAACCCCCATTCGCAGTTCCAAACGTAAGTCACAATTCTCAGATCAAAATCAAAATGTCTATTCGCATTTCGTGAACATGATTTTTTTCTAGTTTCAAGTTTCGACATTACCTATGATGAAAAGAATGGTGATGAGGCCGCTACACTTTCTTCTTCCCAAAGCGGCAGGGGTGGAGCTAGAAAACTTTCGTGGCGGGGGCTAGTTGGGAAATTTTTAACAAAAAAATACAATAATACTTAAGTCTTGAAATTAATATGGCAGGGGGAAGTCATTTGATTGTTACCCGGAGAATTTTCCTTCAAAACTTTGGCAACATTTTCATTGTTTTAACAATACCATTCAACCAATTCAAGAAAATTACCTCTATTCACTGAACTAGAAGACTCATCATGTCCACGAAAAGATAGCCCTTCTCTCAAAAGAAATCGTGTCACATCCAACATAGCAGTTATACGAGTGCGATAAGAAACCTCAGAGGTAGAATCACGCACTTGAAATACATTTATCAAATTATGTCTTTGATCTTTAAAAGATTCAACACTCATCCTTGCATCACTATGACAACTATTCGCATCCTCAACATGAAGAGAAAATCTTTCTTTTTCCTTTTTCCAATTAGTAAATCCATCTACTAAGAAAGCCTTTTGAGCAACTTCACCTCCCTTATTATGTGATGACGGAAAAAGATAACACAAAAAATTAAATCCACAACTTTGGACACACTATATTCTAGCAATGGAAAGTCTCTATACCAACTATCTTGAAAACTCCTTTCTTGATTGCCAACTTTCTTTTTTGGGTAGTTGCGACAAATTGGTTGATAAGGCCCCTTAAATATATACTCTCTTTGAATTTGATCTCGAATAGCATTATCAAACTCCCCGATTAGCTTCCTTAAACCCGGATCATAAACAATATCATCCACATTAAATTGTACACTTGAGTGATTTTCCGAGATTTCATCATTAAGTTTACTAAAAGACTCCCCACTATGATTTCTTTTAGTAGGTTGAAAAAATCTCTTCATATCCTACATAGATAAACAAAGTAATTTTATAATTTGTATTGATAAGAACTAATTTGTGTACAATTGAATTCATGTGAACAAGAAGTAATTTTTGTACAGTTCAACTTGTAACTTTCTAATTAATTTTTCTTCTTCAACATTTAAATCATAAGAACTAATATATGGTTAACACAACATCGTGTATAATAAATATATAATAAAAATAATAATTATATATTTATATTATGTAGTTAAATAATTAAATAAATAATGCATATTTTAAATAAATAAAAATGAAACAAACCTTTGATTTCCTTCCAAAGATTGAATTTATCCTCTCAAATTGAGCATATGCGTGAATGTAGAGTAGAAATTTGAGATTATTGAGCTTGAGAATTTAAAATTTAAGCCTTCTCTTTCCATACAAATAGGAAGGAAACGAAAGGATTAAATTTTGAATTTTTGAAAGAGATAACTTTTTTGGAAAAATATTGAAGAGAGCAGTCGTGTGTGTGTGTGAATGTGATTGTGAGGAGAGAAAATAGGTAAGCTAAGATATGAGAGGATAGAAAATATAGGTAACCAATAGGATATTATCCACTTGGATTTTATTTTTTAAAAATTCTTGAGGGGGGTGAAGTGTGATAAATTAACTTGGAGGGGGTTGAACCATAATTTTCAAAAAGAATTTAGCTCTTGGGAATTTCTTGGAGGGTGCTGGAGCCCCCTCCAGCCCCCTTGTTCCTCCGCCCCTGCACGGCGGATATGCTTCATTCCAAGTGGAGAATGTTGTCATTGACAGTATCATCTTTATTCGGTTCCTTGTTGGACTTGGAGTAGGAGGATTCCAACAAACGGCAGTTGTTCTAAATGGCCTTTTCCATATGAAAACATGGGAGAACAAGTATTTTTGCTAGTTATTACCAGGTTAGATATGGATTTAATCAGTTTGCGGAGCATTTTTTCAGAATTTTCTTAGTGAATTGTTGGAATTGTAAGTGCTAATTCACTATTCTGTTTGATTATGAGGGTTATTTATGGTATTGAAAGAGGCATTCACGGACATACAGTATCATATGGTTATAGAATGCACAAAGTGAATATTTGAGGTTAAATTTAGAGTTATTGCTACTATGTGACTTGTTGAATATATTTGAGTTTCATTCTGGAGTAAATTTGGGAAAGGTGTTATACATGATCAAAATTTTGTAAAAGTAGAATACAATGAGTTTTTAAAATTGTATACACAAAATTGTATAAGTTTGTTATACAGGAAATTGTACATTTTTAAATGGTATAAATGTATCTTCATCTGAAGCCTTGATTGGAATGCGAGGTATGAATACCTCTTTACATGTATGTGAACCAAAGCATATTCTAGCATGGATGATGTTCTTAATGAATTTGATACACGTGAGTCGTGTGCCATTCGACAGTCCTTCAGTAGGGTTTAAATTTCTAAGAAGCATTATAGGACAGTTTTGTTTTAGAATTAAGTTATGAGGGGGTAAGCTATAAGGGTTACATGTCTGTAGTAAATATTCGTAATCTGCTTGGTCCCTTATATTTATTGTTTTATTTATGTTGGTATATATTTTTTCATTTCCTAGGAATCTGCTGATCATAATGTTATTAATTTTGTCTACATATTCATTTTTTGCAGTTAAAATTTCTTTGTTCGTTACAGAGTTAGGATCAGTTAAAAATAGTTTCAAATTAGGATGGACTAAATTAATGAGTAAATTGAGGGATTCTGAAGTTTCTTTTAATGGTATAACTATTTCTTTTGGTAATGTGATTCTATCATCATCAATAGTAAGTTCTTCTGTGTCTCCAACATTTAGTAACAAATTGATGTAAGCTGAATCCAGCCATGCTCACACATTAATTGATAATTTTAATCGATGAAATGTAGGCCATAAGTCTAACATAACTAAAGTTGATAAAATGCAATCGATGTTTTCTCCCTATCAAATAATTGGTAATGTTTGTCTAAAATTACCTCTCCCCGAATATGATGCTTTTACCACAAAATGGTTACCCTGAGTCCATCAAATATTTAAAAACTTTTTCCAATGATTCAATTATATTTAGTTTAGTTATGGTAACCTTGTCCCAAATAATTAGTTTTGCTTCTTTAATTAACCAGTCTATTACGCTTTGTTTACTTACATTGCATCTATTATCATCATTTTCCGTTATAGGTATTTTAAATCATGAGTGAGTCGTACGACCTCCAGGCAGTATTGACGCTAGGACACTAGAGATGGCGGTAGCTAAAGCAATTTCACTTGTAGGCTTTATAGTAGCTAATAATGCTTTGTATAGAAATGTTTTACGGTATCTCATAGTCCATCAATAAAAAAGACTCCTGGTTTATTGTTATTTACATGATCCATCATCCTGTCAAATGCTATTTTCTAGTCATCATTAAGCATTCTAGCTGTAGCTAAGTCTAATTCTTGGACTATGATTATTCTTTCTGCAAATATTTCTTCCAAATTTTTATGTTGATAGAAAAGAGAAGAATGAAATAGGCTGAAATTTTAATCATGTATGCCATTTCCCATTGATTTTAAATAATTAATTATTTGTTAAAGTGCCATGAATTGTATCTATTCCTTGGAATAATTATTGTTTTTTGCTATATCTTCTGAAAGTAAATGCTCAAAAATATTCCACATTTTGAATCATCAACAACTATGTATGTTAGGAGAGTAGCAAACAGTTGTCTTCATGTTGATGGCATTTGGAATGCAAAAGCTTCCTTGAGGGCATCTTCAATCATGTTATCTGATTGTAGTAAGTCTCGCCTCATAACATTATCTGTAAGAAGACATGGTAATTCCATTGAAGGATTTTAAGTTTTCAAAAGATGTAGGAGCTCGAACATACAATAGTAATGTCCTTAAATAATATCTTTCTTCTTCAGTAGGGTGTGCTGAATATAGACGCCCAATCATTTGTCCTTTTTTTTTCTGCCGGTCAATATTTTTTTTTAGTATGCCATTCAAAGTACTATGGGAATTATTTGTAAAGACAATTTATGCGTTTCGCTTTTCTGTTGGTAGAATCATTTTTGAAAAATTCTGTTAGCAAAGTACATGATAGATCTTCTCTGCTTACAACGTGTTGTAGCGAGTGAGTTTCGTGAAAAGTTAAGGATTGATGGTTTTTGATGTGGACTTGTAACATCATAACTGCAGGATTCATTCTATTTAAATTAGAACCAAATGTTCCATAAAGCTTCTGGAGCACAAACTTATCTTGCAGATTGGACGTTTTAAATTTCGTCATTTGTATTGTCGTCTTGTTTTGCTGTTAATGTGTATTGAATTTTATCATGTCCTTTGTAAATGTATTTGTTTAACTACTTTACAGCTTGAATAGTTGAATAAACTTCTACATTAATGTGACGATCATAATTGGCTAACAGATATTCATTATATGGTATAACCCAATGGTTATCTAGGTAGTGATCTTTGCTTTCACCTTTTTTTCCATTATCTCGCCTTATGCATATAGGATATGAGTTTATAGATTGTTGTGTAAATTATGAGAAGTTTTTTGGTTAATTACTCTTGCATTGTCCATTTTACATACATTTATTGTTGATATTTAATTCACTACAGTGGAGCATGTGTTTTAGAACTAATGAGTATAAGTAAGGAATTTTTTTCTTTATCGGGTAACTCAACGGAGACGTAGGCCTCATATTGTTCAAGAAAAAGTAATATAAAATTATCTTTCAATAATATAAGGAAATGTGCATGTGGCAAACCTCTTTTTTGAAACTCAACAACGTAAGTATAAGCAGCAACTTTGCCAAATAAGTGTTTCTCAACTACATTCTGTTTAAGTTATTGCAATTTAGACTAGAATACTCTAGTTGGTAAATTAGGTCTATTTTGTGCTTCTTCATTGTTTTCTAAATGAATTTTTATTTCAGACCATGAAGGATTACATTTCATTGTTTTAAAAACATCTGGTTTACCGTATTTTTGCACGAGGGTCATTGCATCCATGTATCTTTTTTTCATGTCCCTAGGTCCACTAATGAAAGACGGGAGTAGTATAATCCTTTAACCAATTTGATATCCAGATGTAAGTCTGTTAGAAATTTTGTCTAGCAAACCTTGATAAAGTTTAGTCCTTATTCAGATTTGTTGATTAGCGAGGAACTCTATCCTCACTATTTCAATTTTTACATAAGTATCGACAGTAAATTGCTGGAATAGCCTCCCAGTATGTAAGAGATTAGACTCATCGTCATATCTTATATACAATTTGTGCGCATAATATTCCCTACATGTTATTGTAAGGTCTTTTGAATTGGGGTTAGACATTACTGAAAAATGAAATGGATAAATATCACAGATAATAAATAGAACAACATTTTAAACATAAAAGAAAATATGCTGATTAACATAGCCTGATTTTCACTATGTAGAATGTCTTCTATTGTAATTGATTCATTAAAGTTTATCATTTCTTCACCTGGGCATGTACAACTGGGGTTTGCATTTCTAGTCCTGGGAGATATTTTTTAAATGCCTTGATGCCAATTTGTTTCACCACGAGAAAATATGAGTGGATACTGTAGGGGATTGTAGCTAGCATCCAAAGTAGTGTTTGACCATTTGTTTTCTTCCCTCTTTCTTGAAAACCCTTTTTCTCTAGATCTATTGCCATAAGTTTCATCAGTTTCATTCCATATGGCTGTTACTTGGGAAACTGTTAGACAATTAAAGATTCTTTAATCTAATTTAGTAGTTGACCTTAGGTAAATCTGATATTCATCTAGGTTAGGAACATTAGTTAGGTTTCTAAGAAATCTTGCATGTGGATTATGATTAATTATATGTTACAATTGAATTATTATTGATTCTTTAAATTTTTTGGAAATAGCCATTCTGTTTGCAGTTCATGCTCAGTGTCATAAAAATAGAGCTGAACATTTCCAGATTTCTTCCAATCCGTTGGAGTTAATTTATTCATGAAATGGTATATTTGGCCCCGAGCTCTAAAAGTATACACTCCTCTATTTCTCAGGCTTAAAATTTTTGTCATAATTAACTCCAAATGAAGTAAAAGCGAACATATTATTATAACTCCGTACACGCTGTTGAAATTCTTGTGATTCTCAATCATTTGCCTTGTATAATTTTTCAAGTTTAGCTAGCATTTGTATTTTTGCTAGTTTGATTGTGCCTTTACCACAACAAAAATTTGGTGGTTCTGTGTAGAATTTGATAGCATTTCAATATGTGCAAGTAACTGGATCAAGTAATCTGCTTGGAGAACTGGGAATTTTGTCAAATATACTCCTTTTTCTACTGCTCCTACACTTACCTGAAATATTATAAAAGGGAAAATCAACATTAGTCTCCTTTTAGTAATACTAAAATTTTAAGTGCTAGTAATAAACATATTGAAGAGATGAATTATTTAATGTTGTTGTTTTGTCGAAAAACTCATCTTAAAGAAGCATGATAAAAGTAAGTATTAAAACTTATCTAAAAAAAACATGATAAAAGTAAGTATCAATTCTTTCACATGAGAGTTGTGAGGCTTATTTTGGCAAGTTTATTTCAAACAGTTGATTAATAATTCAGGCTGTTTGAGATTTTTGTTATTAATGTTCTCTGATATTTATGTATTAACTGCTGAGAGGAAGTAACAGAGATGCTTAGTATGTTTATGTGGAACTCTTCTGAGATGACAATTCTAACCTTACGTAGCTT
Source organism: Rubia yunnanensis (assembly GCA_037428765.1). Classification (NCBI taxonomy): domain Eukaryota; kingdom Viridiplantae; phylum Streptophyta; class Magnoliopsida; order Gentianales; family Rubiaceae; genus Rubia; species Rubia yunnanensis. The sequence continues at coordinate 87,300,315 of CM075061.1, forward strand.
AATTTATTTATCCATACATTATTGATATGATTGAGATTATTCCACGTTTAATAGTTTAATAATGAAATGTACATAATGTAACAATCGAATGTGCAAAAATTAAATATAAAAATACATTAACCTTTTTCTCATTGTTTGATGATGGTTGTGAAGATTGGGGAACATCCTCATTCAAAGCATGGAATTCCCTTGCTTCTTCTTGATTCATAGGGATATTAGCATGTTCTGAACTTTGAATACATGAAGTAGAATAAAATTATGAATTCTTCATGGATTTCTCAGATTGATATTAATTTTCATTTAGTGCATTGTTTTGATTTGGTATTAGACTTGCTGGCCCAAAAGTTCCAATGACATTCATAATTGGTGGGTTATTTGCAGACCTGTTTTTTCTTGTAAGAGCTGCATATCACTGCCGACGCATAGCATTTTCTTTCCCCTTCTTCTCTACTGCATCGAGTTTTTTCTGTAATTGCCTGCATTGTGAACTGCATTTAGCAAGTATAGGGGACTTGTTATTGTGGACGATTTCATGCTTTTTAGACAGGGCATATTGTTGTCGACACAAGGCATTGATGGTATCTTTCTTTTCTACGGGTATGTTACTGTACTTAGTCCTTCTTAAACAGTTTGTGTAATGTGCTCCTTTAGAAGATAAACTTCTTCTGCGCTTTGACCTGGATACGTCGATCGCATACATATAATTACTACTGATAGTCTTTTGTGTAAAAAAATAATAACAAAAATTCATAAATATAAGATAAAATATTTCTTACACTTTTCTTTTGACTGTTGATTATGGTTGCCTCTGCAAATAACTCGTCCATCTGTATGTGCTGGATTGATGTTGAGTTTGTTGTAGCTTTCAACAATTACTTGAGGAAATGCTCCCAAGTGAAGATGTTTCACTGTAGAGAACATGTGAAGAACCATCTCCTTCATTAGAACTAGTACAATTTTGTATTTGTTTCCCAATCCATATGTAAATATTTTTTTATGCATTTTATCCATGCAATAGTACCTGGGTGTTTTTAGTTTTTGTTTAAATGTAAGGAAAAGTTTAATCACAATTGAAGAGTTATTCTGTAATCACACAAGGAGTTTGATATGTACAACATTTGACTATAAAATTATGTTAAAACTGATTACATGAGCTATTAATATACCTCAATTGAAGCAATAATACTTTCGAAATCTGGATTATGTTTGGAATTCAGAAAGTAAGTTTTTGAAAATCTGAATTCCACATGAACATGAAAGTTGGACTTTGGAAATATGAATTCCACAAAAGTAAATTCTTTCTTTAGTTGGTGATTTTCATTTTATAGATACAAGTAGGTGTGGAAAGTTAGGCAACAATTACACACGGTTGTAGTAATCATGACAATTTTACATGGTTAATATTCCCTCCGTCCCACCTTAAACTGTACACTTACTTTTTGACACTATTATCTATTAAATTTTGATCACATATTTAATTAGATATATAAGCAAATATTATCGTATGTGATATTGTTGGATTCGTCATAACAAGTAGATTATCAAAAGCAACTTTTTGTTTGTTATTATTATACTTAGTTAAACATATTAACGGTCAGAAATGTTTCTTGACGAGCGTAAAAAAAATTCTGTGCGATTTGATCTGGGACGGAAGAAGTAGGATAAATCCAAAATTGGTCAACATGCTGACATGCAAGAATAGTACAAACCTGTTCTTTTATATATACATTTTTTTATTGTAATTGTTATTTTCAAATAAGTGTGTATTTTTTAATTAAAAAATTATGATCTATTTCTTTTCTTTCTTTAACTTTTTTCCCAGATTTAGTTAAGTTAGTGTCAACCATAGATAATCAATAAGTGGCAATCACTACAAGAAACATGACCTTTTATCTTGGTTCTTCAGAAATTTTTACCTCAATTTTTAGTCCAGAAAAAATTGAGGTAATTTTTACCTCCCAATTGAGGTAATTTTTACCTCCCAATTGAATAATAACAAAAATGATGGACGATTACCCCGGTTCATAGACTGAACCCTTTCAATCCCCAGTCAAATATGAACACCGTTAGTGATAAAGAAACTGACATGATCCCATGAAGACCTGCACAAGTTCTTCACGATTGACACTTGTATACTTATAAGTAATCATCTACAATTTACTATGGATAATGTACTAGTGCTTTTTAAAATTTGATGGGGGGGGGAACCTAGAATATTAAATTTCGTGGGATTTCATGTGTGGAAATTATCGTTCTCATAACACTTCTAGTAAGAGTATTAATGGAATACTAACAAAAATAATAGAAGATTACCCCGGTTCACGGGCGGGATCCTTGCAATCCCCAATCAAACTTATGTCAATGCAATTTAGAATATTGGGTAGCTCTAATTTTGCATTTTGTCCTCCCCCACAATCTTTGAGGGACCTAAGTGTTAAAACAAAAAAGTTCACCGGCTATGTTAAAATTGATTCCGATCAAACTGGACGTTAATAAAGTTATGGCCAGTTATAAATTTAAATTAGTAGCACTTAATATAAAATTACCCATTATTAAGGTCAATTGTTTTGTCTTGGTCAAATGCAAGTCTAGTTGATATGCTAGTAGGCTGAAATGGTGAGATATGCCGACATTGGTCCTATATCGGTCACATGTCACAAAATAAGAATTACATGCGACGTCGCACATTCATTGGTAGAACACATCTCATTCCCATTCTAGTGCGCTGAAATGGTAAGGCCCACATTTATATTAGCCTATGTCGCTCTCTAGTTGGTCATGTGTCAGTAACTATGACTTGTCTGCGACATCGCAAAGCCTTAGGTGGAAGCCACAACTCTTTGTAAAGAATATATAAATGGAGCCAACCTCTCATACATCACTTCAAACTTTCACCTTTTCCTCGAATTTCAACATTGCCTCCTACTACTAATCTTCTCAAATGATTTTCATATGTGGTTCATTGATTTTGCTTTTGTATTTATCCTTGAAATTTTTATGTATATGGATTAGGGTGTGAATGTGTTAATTTTTTAAGTTTTGAAGTTTCTTTGGATTGGGGTACTAGAATATGGTTTTTGGGTGTTAGTATTTGGTTTTTAGGTCCTCTAGCTATGGCGTGGTTCAATTTTATTGGTTTAGAACCAATATTTTTACCGATTTTCTGTTGATGTTACTGTAAACCATTTGCTTGAATGTTGCGCCGCTTGCTTGTCGATCTTCAATCTGTTGTACCGATCCTTATGCGACATCGTATGTCACCTTTTCTATAGTTGACCAAGTCAATGTAACGTCACCTCCTGCTCGGTTAACCAATCAGTTATACCAAAGGTTGAGCGACATCGCGTTAACTTGGTCAACTAAATAGATTATTTGTGTTCTTTAACTATTTTCTGTCTATTATAACATTTAACACCAATGACAATATGAAATACAACAATCATAGCTAGCAATGCTGGTTCAAGAGGTGGCTCGATTGAGGTGAGCAATTTTTGGTTATGTTTTAAATATTCCTTCTATTTTATTAATAATATTCTAATTGAATTTTTAATAATTTCATTGACCAATATAGATCCGTACTAATTAGGATGATGACAGTTTGCGTCGCATATTCGATGGCAAATATCTGCATTTTATACATACTTTGACCCGGACGAACTTCATATCAATTCCAATTCTGGTAGGTCCTCCCTGTTTCAAACAACTTAAAATTTCAACTAACTTTTTCTATAAATTACTTTCATATGTACTAACAAAGGGTTTTTTTATCATTCAGTACGTCCCTAGCCAGATTATTGAGCTTTTACCGCCGTACAAGTTGGATGTTGTGATCGGGTACAAAGGGAGGGAGTATCACATGCACTACTCGGGGATCAGTAGACTCAAGACTCTGACTGCTAAGGGGTTTGGCTAGTTTCTTGCCGCAGAGGAACTTGAGGTTGGAGACACCCTCCACTTTTGAGCTCCTAAATGGTGTTGGGCCCGTAGTTTTCCATGTTATTATTCTTTCCTGCTAACATTAGATTTTTATCTTAGACTTTGTATGACCATTTATTTTATACAAATTGATTCATATTTGAAAGAATATTTCTCCAGTTGATTTTAAATCTGAAATATTTATTGTTATTTTAATATTTTTGAATGTTTAATGTTGAACATAACATTACTGGTTGATGGGCTGAAAGTTTTTAGGCCCAAATACACATGCGACGTCGGTGAATGATCGGCATATTTTTTTATTAACCGACTTACGTGCGACGTCGCACTATACGAGCCAAACTTCACAATGTGGCTAAAACAACGTTATTTCAGAATAGGTATAAATATGAGAACCCTAAAAAAGAGTTCAAGCTTCTCTTCACAAGTTTCCCGCGAATTCCAACGGTCTCCCCCCTCCCTTCTCTTCTCTCACGGAAAAAGATGTGGTTTTTTAATCTTCTAACACGTAATGTTAGTAATTCCTACTTTGCATTGTCCGATCTATGGTATTTCAATGTGTTATATTTTCTTTAAGATCTAGCTTTTACTCACATTTTTTAGAGTGAACATTCCTTGACTGTACGTAGGTACAATGTTTTGGTATGTCTCTGTAGGGTTTTTGTATGATTTTTTGTTGTTAAACTTTCATTTTTTTCCGGGTTAATGTGTTTCTTCCCGTAGCTTTCTCTGATATGTGCGACGTCGGTAATATGTTTGTCACAGTTCGGTTCATGTTATTAGCGTGCGAGGTCGCACACTTTTATTTTTAGTAGCACATTCTTGACTATAAGACATCGCACATGTTTCGGTCCTTCCTTCGGTTTAACCTATGTGTTACCGATGCCACATTCTAGCATTTTGTCTTACTGATACATTTGCATATCAGACATCGTTCTTGCGTCGACATGTCGTTCGCTATGACCGACGTTTTAGCGACATCGCTGGTACATGTCATCCAAGCCACTGATTTCAACCGTGACGTACGCGTAGCCAATGTTGCATGTTGCATTTCATTGGCTGGTTCCCTCTTCACATTTTCATTTATGATTCAGGACTAATACATGGCAAGGGATCTTCAAGTAGCCCATTTTTCTAGGTCTTCTAACATTTCACAGCATAAATTTACTAATACATCTTCACACATTACCTCAATAAAAAATTTCATGCAGTTCTCCACATAACGGAGCAATCTTGAGCCCATTGTGTTCAACATCATTCAATGGCTCTTGAAAGCCCACATTTCCACTATACTCTGAAGCACCAGAACTTCGGGAAAAACCCAACTTTTGTAAGGCATTTTAAATTAATATTAATTTTAAATAATTTCACACACACACACACACACTTAAATATATATATATATATATATATATATATATATTTCTAATCAAATTTTTTTCTAGTTAAGTATATCCTGTGGGAGATTGTACCACTATTGTCGAGTGAGAAGACCCCCGTAGTGATGAGGTGCTACGAGACAGAGTATTGTATTAACTACTCGGGGGTTGGGAAGATCAAGGCCTTTTCCCCAAAGGATTTTGGTGAGTTCCCTACAGGAAATAACCTATGCATTGGGGACACCTTGTTTTTCGAGGTGATCAAAGTTAGGGGGTCTATCATCTTCAAGGTCATCATTATTCGAGTTGATTATGTTTATATTATATTGGAATTAAGACAACTCTTATTCGAATTTATTTACTAATTGTGAGAATGTCTTCATGACTATTGTTTTTTTAGATATTTAACTATCTTATTTGAACATCATATAATTGACTGTACATGTTTATATGTGTGATTTCATCTATGCATGATTTTATAAATAATTTAATCTTATGATTAAAAAACATTGAATAAATTAAGGCGGTATTGGCCGAGTACTAATTTTCCCTTTACATTCCCCCAAATTATTAAAAGGGCTCAACATCCATTTTCTTTTTTTTATTCTTTTCTATCACCACCAAATTCTTTACTTTAACATATCTTGTACACATATGCGACATTGCTAAGTAATTCGCAGTACGTATCGGCAGAAACGACGTGTAAAGCAAAATCGGCCAAGCTTCTAACACAACATATGCAACGTCGCACGTTATTCAGTAACATCATTTACTTTATTTTTTTTATCCTTTTACTTCGGTTCATATAATAACCAAGGTAAAAAACCAATGATTTACCTCGGCTTTCTAAAACCGATGTAAATAAAATATTTTACTTTAAAAAATGAGGTATACGAACTTTTTACCTCAGTTATTTGAGGTTAACAGAAAAACTGAGGTAAAAGAGGCAAAGTAAAAGATTATTTTCCTGGCAGTGAATCTTGCCTATTTGCAATTTAATAATTTTTAATTAATAAGTTGACAACTTCTTCATTTTCTTAATTTCATTATATGTTTTGCCTTTTTTCTTAGAAAAACTCCTACAAATCTAAATTAATCTCTGATAATAGGTAATCACTTCTCAAATAATTAACATAAAGTCAGGAAATCCGTATGTAAATCTTTTCTCTGCATTTCATCTATGTATTAGAGTACTTGAACATTCTTACTTTGTTTAAATTAAAGGAAAAGTAAATGTCAAATGGTGTCTATACAATTTATTGGAAATCATTAATAAATAATGTGATTTTGAGTTCAACTCTTGCACTTAAGATGTCATCTCTCAGAAATTTCAGGAGTGAGAAAGCTTGTGGATTGAAAGAAATCTTCATTATTTCTAAGAAGGAAAGTAAAATGTAATTCACATGAGAGAAAGAAAGAAAGTGAAAGGTAATTCACATGTGTATTACCACCATAATTTGACCTTAGGTAAAGGGGAAAAAATTTAGATAATAAAGTGCATTTGTTTCCTGTGTTATTAAAAACAATTATAAATATTAATTTTTAAAATTTTAATTTTAATTTGACTGAAATAAATTACTAAAATTCTTATGAGGTTAAAACTATGTAATAATGATCATGAACATTCACAGTTAAACATTCCTGGATCATAATATATTAGGGTTATTTTGGGATTATTTTAGATTGTTTTGGACTATTAGGATTAGTTAAAATAATTTCTACATGAAAATGAAATTAACTCTTTCTTTTGTTGATGACTTGTGTATTATACACTAGAAGTGGGTGTGGAAATTAGTCTAGAACTTTTGATCATTTTACTAAAGAAGACTATTACAAAAGGTTAATAGGATAAATCCAAAATTTGTAAATAGGTTAACGTGCAGTAACAGTAAAAGATAGTCTAGAGCATTACTTGTTCCTATATATGTATATACATGATTATAACTCTTATCTTAAAATAATTTAGTATTTTTTTCGTATTGTTATTAACTTATTATTTAGCTTTTGAAAAAATATAGAACCATTAGTAGAACTTTTGAGACCCTTTATTTTTACAATCAAGGTTAACTTTGGTGTACATAAGACCAGTAATTCTTTTATGTGCTCTTTTATTTCATTAAAAGCTGAAGAATTTAAACAAATGTATTAATAATTTTTTAATGTTATTACCATGGAATTGGTGAATCATTTGTAACATTTTATTATCATATTGAAAATAGGGGAAATGAAGATAAAGATCAATGACCTTCACAAATACGAAAGACTTGGTGGTGTGCATCAATATGAGAACAAAACCAACATGAGTTGAAAGACATTGATGCCGAGAATTTACAAACGGGATAATCAAAACTCAAGAAACGTAGGAACTTGTTCGAAGTAAAGTGAGAAGATTTATTGACAATATCAAGTATATAAAGATACACATTCATGTCTATAACTCAGATTGCTCCTTTGAATTACAAGGGGATTTATGATTGAGATTTATTTTTTATAAAACTTGGAAATTATGCATTATAATTATCCCATTGTATCATATGTCTATTACGTTTAAGAAACGTTACACATTTTTTAAAAAAAATGATGATGAATGAAATAATCGATTGTTGATGACTGTGTCATGCTTTACTTGTTTCCACTTTTTTGCACATGGTTTTGTAATGCAATGCAAAATTTTGTAAGTATTTCTAGGTTACAATATATGTGATCATTCTATATGATACTAAATTATGTTTCCAATGATGGATCATATTAGTGCTCCTAAGAAGACATAATGTGGAAATAGACAATATGAAAAATAAATAAATTATGTTACTACCATTAGGGTCTTCACAGTAATGCCTAGTAGTTTGTTAGCCCATCTTCCTTGGATAATGACATCTATGGGTCCACTTGAATCACTAAAGCTTATTTCCATTTTTCACCTGCATGGGAAAACCATATAAGGAGTTAGTATGGTAGGTAAAACACGATGATACTAAAGGAATCATTTAACAAAATTGACAACAAGAATTACTTTATTTGTGAAGCATTGCCGACATGGAAGCAATAATTGCAAGTGACGTCCATGCCGAAAAGAGCACCTGATTGTTTCCCACATTTAGAGCAAACAGACTCATATAAGCGCTAGTTGCTATCCAAATATGCTCACAACAACTTTTACCCAAAAGTTTTAAACCTGTATAGTTGAAGAAAAGTAATGAGAACCCAACACAAATATTATACAAAAAGGATGACATGGATAAAACAATTTAGAGGAGAAACAAACTGGTTGATGCAGGTTCAGTATCTGATTAATTTGCCATATACTACTATCTAGAAGTTTGTGAATTTCTTGGTTTTCTTTCTTATATAGTTGATCAACCATGACACGATCAACATAGCTCTTATTCTCGATCAAATGGAGCAATTGGATATGGAACATGTGAAACTAAGAAAACTAGTAAAAATAGTTGTTTAGTAAAGAAAAGTAACTTCTAAATTAAAGCAATACCAAGTTTTAAGGGAAGTGGCTCCAACCATTACGGGATTAATTATGAGCTTCGTATTATTTTGGGTTTGAAGACAAGTACCTACAGATGAAAAATATCAGTTTAAACTCACTTTTTGTAATACATATTCGTACAAAATGAGATAAGCTTTATGGTAAAGATTAGGTAACATAGCCGTGGAAAGTCCCAAGGTTTAAACCGACAAGCAGCACTAGCTGACAAATATCGATAAGGTCAATCAATTGAGAAAGCTCAAGGGAGGTGTAACTGCCCCAAAAGGTTATCAGCATTAGACGACATCTGAGAACAAAGTAATAAGAAATGGTGAGCAATTATTATAAAATGGGGTAAAATAATAACTTAAAATAGTCGATGCTTACTCTTGGTTAACAACCACAAACTCGTGCATAGTAGTTACATGCGAACCAATTTCCCCTATCGGGAGCATATGAACGAATTAGCAAAGGACATCTGTACAACATACAAAACATGGAGTCAAACATTCTTTCCTTAGTGATGTGTCCATTTTATGTGCATATTTTAGTACTTTTTGGGATCACTTTTGTGCTCTTTTGTTATCAAGAGCTTGTGTTTTACCTTGAAATTAGCTTAGGAGAGGTAAGAGCGACTTTACACTCTTTTACCTTTTTCTAAGTGTATTTTTTGTGACAAAGGAAGAACATCGAGACTTGAAGATCGGAGACCATTGAAGATCACCTTTTGAAGACTTTGAAGATTTGAAGACTAGCTTTTAGGATTGAAATAAAAAGAATCGAGGATTTGAAGGCAAGGCGATACAAGGGTGAAAATGGTCATTCCCGCCCGGGCGAGCCCGCTACACTTTTGCTTTTTGCTTTTCTTTTCCTCTCTCTTGTACTATAAAAGGAATTTTGGTCACCCACTTCATATCTTATCCTTCTTGGCTGAAATTCCTCTTCTCTCAACCCTAGGTTCTTCATCTTTTCCATCTTTTCTCTCTTCATTTCTCTATGCATTTGTTTATGGATGTTAGTATGATTTGTATTAGCTAAATCTAGTGTTTGGTAAGCCCTATCATCTACCAGTGGAAATTCAACATAAGGCTTACTGGGTTGTCAAAGAATTTAATCTTGATATAGATGAGGCCGGCTTGCATAGGAAGTTACAATTGGATGAACTAGATGAGATCCGGAGGGAGTCCTATGAGAACGTTGAAACCTATAAAGAGAAGACAAAGGTGTGGCACGACAAGATGATCATTAGGAAGGAATTTTGACGTTGGTAAAAAAGTTCTCCTATTCCAATTCCCCCCTTTGCCTATTCCCAAGTAATTTGAGGTCCCGATGGATCGGTCTTTTTGAGGTGGTGAAGGTATTCCGGCATGGCGTGGTGGAGATTCTAGATCGAGCTAAGTCCAATACATTCAAGGTCAATGGACAACGTTTGAAACCTTACCACGAGAATTTTGTGCCGGAAATGGGAGAAGATGTTGATCTTCTCGATTCGTTTTGTGAGTAAGCTCCAAGAAGGGGAGTAAGTCGTGCCGACGATGTTAAAATAAACTTGGTATTGATCATCCGGATCGTCATTAGTGACTTTTCGTCGAGGTTATCTCAATTTATTTTTTATTATTTTATATTATTTTATTTCTGTCACGATTGTGTTTTTCCATGATTTTGTAGCAAAATAGGTCGAGCATTGGATAATAGGCGATAATTTTGGAATGGAAAATTAAGCTTTGTAAATGTTGAGAAAAAAAAACTGGGAGCAGGGGAGTTGGCCACGGGAAGCTGGGAGCTCTCCTGCCCGGGCGGCCAGACTCCCGCCCACGCGACTGGCGCGGGAAAATCTCTGAACCGGTGCTGGGACGCACGCCGCGCACGCGAGAAGGAGCCTCTCGCGCGACTCGCGCAGGCAAAGTCTAAAGTGATGTTGGGAGGCACGCCGCGTGCGCAAAGAGAAGCCTGCCCGCGCGACTTGCGTGGGCACTGTTCATTGGGATCCCTTTTGTGCTCTTTTGTTATCAAGAGTTTGTGTTTTACCTTGAAATTCTCTTAGGAGAGATAAGAGAAACTTTACACTCTTTTACCTTTTTCTAAGTGTATTATATGTGACAAAGGAAGAACATCGATACTTGAAGATCAGAGACCATTGAAGATCACCTTTTGAAGACTTTGAAGATTTGAAGACTAGCTTTGAAGATTGAAGACAAAAAGAATCGAGGATAGGTGAAAATGGTCATTCCCGCCCAGGCGAACCCATTCCTACCCGGGCGGGAGCTTGCTACACTTTTGCTTTTTGCTTTTCTTTTCCTCTCTCTTGTACTATAAAAGGAATTTTTGGCCACCCACTTCATATCTTATCCTTCTTGGCCGAAATTCCTCTTCTCCCAACCCTAGGTTCTTCATCTTTTCCATCTTTTCTCTCTTGATTTCTCTATGCATTTTTTTATGGATGTTAGTATGATTTGCATTAGCTAAATCTAGTTCTTGGGAGCAATTGACTAAGGCTTCCAAGCCCATGTCTTAAGAACAATTTGTAGCCTATTTGATACTCTTACTATTATGTACTTATGGAGCATTGGATGTGTTTGTTAATGTCATTAATGTTATTGAAAGCTTGAGTATATGAAGTACTTGTATGATATGCTTGTTAGGATTTGGGGAAATGGGTTGATTTCCCCTTTTCTTGATAAGAATCCAAGAGTATGATTTAGAGCTTTTGATTGTGTTGATGGATTGATAATTGCTAGATGAATATGATAATGTTGAACTCTTTGTCATGTTTGTTTCTTGTAGCAAATGAGAGAAGTCTATGAATGTCGATCGTTCTTGACTAATCTTGTGTAAAAATATGAATTGGTTAAATGCTTAGACACAGTGTAGTGTTTATAAGTGTTGCCAAGTTTGTTGATTCTTTATGGTAAATGCCATCAATGAGATACTTTTAGTCGTGTTTCGACTACATGAATCATTGGTGAGGTTTGACAAGAGATGTCGAATTCACTCTTGCAAACTACTATCTAAGAATGATAGAAGTTAAGTCTTCACAACAAGTAGTGAAAGTAGTAAATAGGTTTCATATTCAATGATGGATAAGAGCCTTGGAAGTGGAAGTCAATTGCCCTCAATGTTCCGTCAATTGTTTTTTTCATTTTATCTTTAGATGTCTTGCATGATTAGCATAGTTCTCTTGCTTTGCTAATTGTTGTCTTTCAATTTGATAACTTAGGATAAAAAACAAACCAACCCCCCCCTGTTTACATACTGTTATATGTATCTATGTATGTATATTCCTATTATGTTTTCTCCTATATATGTTTAAACACTTGAAAAGATCCCTCTTCTCGTGGGCGAGCCCGACTTTCAATTATCTACTTAATTGTAGATATGAAGCATTAGGGTTTAAACCGACAAGCAGCACCAGTGGACAAGTATCGATAAGGTCAATCAATTGAGAAAGCTCAGGGGAGGTGTAACTGTCCCAAAACGTTATCAGCATTAGATGACATCTGAGAGCAAAGTAATAAGAAATGGTGGGCAATTAATATAAAATAGGGTAAAATAATAACTTTAAATAGTCGATGCTTACTCTTTGTTAACAACCACAAACTCGCGCATAGTAGTTACATGCGAACCAATTTTCCTTGTCGAGAGCATATGAACGAAGTAGCAAAGGACACATGTACAACGTACAAAACATAAAGTCAAACATTGTTTTCCCTAGAAAAGTACAAATATAAAATTTAATGGGAACTAAGGTCTCACTAAATAGGCTATCCTCCTTCTCTGGATGGGTGTCAATATCCTAGACCGGTGTTACTTCAATGAATTCTGATAAGTTATAGCTAAAAGCTATTTCAACTTGTTGGATGTAACTTCTCATAATGAGAATGAATGGAAAGGGAATTGTTCCGAATTGGAACCATTTGTTTTACACGGCCAAAACTTTGCAGCTTCATATATAATACGTTTCCAGAGGTTTGAAATGGCCTTCTAGATACTTGAAATCACGAGTATAAATGTTGGCTTGCACTATTGTTTTCTACATTACAAACAGTATAATTGTAAATTCAAGCTGCAATTTAAATCATGGGAAATAATTGGAAAAATTATTTCATATAATAAAAAGCTCATGCAGAGAGGGATATCTAAAATATACCTCCTTATCAGCAAAAAGGAGCACATGTGCATGAGGTTCTCCTTTTGAGGAGCCAATAGATATTAACATCACTTTCACAAATCAATCTCAAGTCTGAGGAGTCAAACTCTTCAACGGGACACACCTAGCCTCAATGGCTAAGACAAACGTAATCATCATCAACAAAGTAAGACTATAGATGTCAATTCGAATTATTGTCACATTTGTATTGAGTTGGAAATGTGTCGTGTTAAAACATGTTGTATTGATTTCATTTATCGTGTTGGGTCGGATTGAATCGTGTTGATTTCATTTATCGTGTTGGGTCGGATTGGATTTGGTACTTATCGTGTTGGGTTGAAAACGTGTCAGTTTTTTCTCGGATTGGGTCGTGTCGGGTTGAGTTAATATCGGGTCGGGTTACTGTCGTGTAATTTTATGCTCGGATTAGATCGGGTCGGGTCAGAATATTGTCGGGTTGGATTGGACCGGGTTATTGTCGTGTCATTTTTTGTATTGAAGTTTTGTTCGGGTCTGATTATGTCAATTATTTTTTATAATGTTTCACATTGAATTCGGATATATTTTGAGTTGATTCATTTTAGATCGGGTTATTATGTCACCCAATTAAATTTGGGTTGATTTAGGTTATATTTCAATAATACTATTTTTACAACTGCACTATTATCAGGTATTATTTCGTTGTAACTTGTAACTTGTAAAATGTAAAAACTTGAATCGTAACTCCAAATTATAATCCGTCGAGTGCTACCTTATACACTACCATTGTATTTTTCAAGTACGTAACAAAATATTTATCAACAATCGAGAATAAAAATATATCCGTAGTCATTTTCAATTTCCTTTTCTTACTTCTAAGTAATCAACTTTAATTTACATTAGAACACGTATTAGCACTTTCCAATAATTCACCAAAAAATTAATTTATTTAATACTTCTATATTTAAGCAATAATAACAAAAAATAATGTATTTTGGAGCAACGAACTATAGGGTAACACAATTTTGGGCCACTGTGTAATTTTTCAAGACTGTGTATAAGTATTCAATGTTGACTTTCAAGTCCCTTATGTTCACCCATACATGCCCAAATCGCAAAGTCGCAATATTACGTTATTGAATTTCTTTTTAGTGTCGCCAATTTCGTGATTCGACAATCCCAACTTTCTTGGAGGGACCTAAGTGCAAAAAGTAAAAACTTTACTCGTAACTCCAAATTGAAATCCGCTCGAACGTGATCATACCTTATACACCCCCATTGTATTTTTCAAGTTCGTAACTGAATATTTATCTACAACTGGGCACATGAACATATCCGTAATCCTTTTCAATTTCTCTTTCTTACTTCTAAGTAATCAACTTTAAGTTACTCTAGAACATGTACTAGCGCTTTTCAATATTTTACCAAGAAAATATATTTTTTTTCTATTTCTATATTTATGGAAGAATGACAAAAAAAATGTGTAATTTGGAGAGAAGGATAATATCGTAACATTTTTTTGGGCCATAGCGTAACTTTCCATAAATATGTTAGAGATGTTTTTGTGCCTACTATCTTAGTTGAATAGCAGTGTTGAGTATTCATTAAATTAAATTCACTTTTTAAAATACTTTAGTGCAATTTTGTGTTGTAATAAATATTCTGATTCTATTTTTTTAAAATAAAAAAACTAGTAAAGTCCCACCGCGCATTACGCGGCATTATTAATTAAAAAAATTAGGATTACTTTTATGTATTTTTGTGTCTTACATTTAAATTGAAAATAAAGAACTTTATTTACAATTATGAAGTTTAGTTATATAAGGAAAAATATATGAGTAATGAAGTGAAATAATTAGTTTAGTTAGAAATCGTTACATATTAAATACAATAAAAATGATTATTTTTATAATATTTCATTCAAACTATTTAAAAAATAATTATTTATATGCTGAGCTTATTTTCAAGGTTATCATAATTATATATATCTCACTGAATAAAATTAAATATCAAATATTCTTATGAGTCTGTCTCTTAAAAGACAGTCTTTCCATAATCCATGGAAAGACCAACGTTTAAATGGAAAATTAGAAGAAATGAAGATAAAGTTTTCGATTTGTATGAACCGGGTTATAAACTTTATAAATACTACATTTTGTACAATAAATTTTTAATATTGTAACTAAGAACTTTTACCTTTTATTATTTTAAATAAACCCTATTTTTCCCATAAACTCATGGAAACACCGTCTTTCCCAAGACTTTTCCTATTCTTATTAGTCCCCACTAATTTTAAAATATCTTCATCGAACAGTGACTCGGTCTATAACAAGATTTTGTGATTTTTTATTAAATATTATTTTTACAATACTTTTCAAACTGATTTTTGAAATTAATATTTAGTCGACTCTCTATAATTACTAATTCAAAACCATAATTTTAATGAGACATCTCTCTTTATTTGACTATTATTCATTAGATTTATAAATTTAGTCGTGTGCATTTTTAACTTAACATTGTGTATTCACATTTGTTATGAATTGACTTTACGTACTAGTAATCATATGGCTAAAAACCCCATTTGTTATTAGTTTGACGCACAACCAACTTGACTTGGTTCCATATTAAATGTTAATTGACTTTACGTACTAGTAATCATATGGCTAAAAACCCAAAGTTGAAGGACGTGTAAATATTCTAGCATCACAATTGACATGGGCTAATTCACTATATAAAAATCCGACCATTTTATCCATTGACAACTGACAGACAGAATTGATAAAAACATTTTAAAAAACTTTAGCGAATTTAATGTCAAATAAGCTCAAAACAAATAAAATGTTGTGCATGCATCACGAGGCATAAGCAGTTGACACATGCATGTTGTGTGTAGAGACATTACTCAACAAGTGGGATAATGCATGTGTTTTGTCTCTATCTCTACGAATTGCTTTTTTATTTTTCAATACTCACCATGTTGATGCCTTATTTTTAATGTATGACTTAGATGCTGCATTTTTTGTCCCTATCTCTACTATTCTTCGTCATTCTTTTGACTATTCTTTTAGTGTGTATGTTGTATGGATTTTTTACAATTACAGTTCTACTATGCATGTAATAGAACAAACAATAAAAGTCATACAAATCTGATAGAATAATTTGCAGTAATGAATTGTATTATTGATATCTAAATATATAGAGAGTATAATAGAGGTGTAATAAGGAAAGAACTCTAATCATAATAAATCATAATCTAATCAGGAGTCTGATTTATCCTAACACCCCCCCTCAAGCGAAGCGTCGGATGCTCGCCGACGCATAGCTTGGACCTGAAGAACTCAAACAGCGAACGAGAGAGCCCCTTGGTGAAAATGTCTGCAATATGAAGAGAAGTCGGAACATGAGTAACGCGCAGCTTTCCGGATGTCACCAACTCACGAACAAAATGGTAGTCGATGTCGATATGCTTCGCCCGCTTGTGCGCCACCGGATTCTGAGCCAAGAAGATAGCACTACTATTGTCGCATAACAACAGTGGAGAACCAGAAAGCGGAACCTGAAGATCACGAAGCAAATGAGTGAGCCATACCACTTCTGAGACAGTGTTGGCGAGGGCACGGTATTCAGACTCGGTGCTAGAGCGAGAAACAGTGGGCTGTTTCTTGGCACTCCAAGAAACCAGATTCCCACCAAGAAAAACCGCATAACCATAAGTGGACCGACGAGTCTCCAGACAGCGAGCCCAATCAACATCAGAGTACCCTAACACATCGGGAGTACTAGCAGAACAAAACCTGAGACCAAAATGAAGAGTGCCATGAACATACCACAAAATTCGAGTCACAGCGATAAAATGGTCATCTCTGGGATCCTGAAGATACCGACTCACCGTGTTGACCAAGAATGCCAAATCCAGGCGAGAGATGGTGAAATACTGAAGAGCACCAACAAGAGAACGATAAAGTGTAGGATCCCGGAATGGAGGACTGGTAGAGCTGTGAATCTGAGAACCAGCGACAAATGGAGTAGAAACAGGTACCGCGTCAGACATACCGGCCCGATTCAAAATATCACGAGCATACTTTGCTTGTCCAAGCAGTAACCCTGAGGAGGTAGGCGTAACTTCAAGACTAAGAAAGTAGTGAAGAGCACCAAGATCCTTGATCGCAAACTCTCTGTGTGTCATATCAATGAACTGGCGAAGAAGAGTCGAATCATTGCCTGTAAGAATGATATCGTCTACATACACAAGTAGGTATAGGAATGACGACCCTCTCGAAAGGACAAATAAAGAACTATCAGCTGAGCTGCACTGAAAACCAAGTTGTATCAGATAACTGCTGAAACGCTGGAACCAAGCCCGGGGAGCCTGCTTAAGACCATAAATGGCCTTTTGGAAGCGAGAAACATAGTCTGGATGGACAGAATCCTAATAACCAACGGGCTGCTTCATGTAGACTGGAACATCAAGAACACCATTAAGGAAAGCGTTCTTAACATCCAACTGATGAAGTGGCCAGGAACGCATGATGGCTATGGCGAGAACCGTCCTAACAGTGGAGACTTTGACCACAGGACTGAAAGTGTGGTCAAAATCAAAACTCGGAATCTGCGAGAAACCCTATGCCACAAGTCTAGCTTTGTGACGCTCAATAGTGCCATCTGGCCGATACTTGAGCCTATAGACCCATTTGGAGCCAACAATGTTGACATTCGAAGGTCGAGGCACCAAATCCCAAGTGTGCTGACCACGAAGAGCGGCCATCTCATCATCCATGGCTGAAACCCAGGTTGGATCCTGAAGGGCAGAGCGATAATCAGTGGGCTCTGTCTAAGAGATGAGTGCGGCAGTGAGACCATGAGCAATAATATCCAAATAATCCCGGTGCTGAATGGCACCAGTAGAAGACCGAGTGGCCAGCCGATGGGTACGAAGCTGGGGCGGCGAAGCTGGAGAAGTTGAACCAGCTGACGACGTCAAGGAAGATCGAGTTACGCTGATCGGAGAGTGGCCGTCGGAAGTCTCCAGAGAAAGGATGGCTGATACAGGCTGAGACGTGGTGGCCGGTGGCTGAGGGGTGATGGTCGGCGACTGCAGTGTGGTGGTTGTTGGCCGAGGAGCTGGGTCCGGGTCGGCCATCCAGATGGAAGATGGTGGTGAAGGAGGGGTGGCTGGAACAAGTATAGGTGTGATGACCCCAATCGATGAAGTAACAGCTCCATCAAAAAATGATGAAATCTCCAGATCTGAAATAGAGCGACTATCCGTGGAAGATGAGACATAAGGGAATAAGGTTTCATCAAAGCGAACATGGCGAGAAACATATATGCACCTAGAAGTGGGGTCGAGACACTGGAAGCCCTTGTGGCGAGGGTTGTAGCCAATAAAAACACATGGAATGGATCGCGGTGTAAACTTATCAGTAGTAGTGGCACGCAGACATGGAAAAACACGACAGCCAAATGGGTGAAAGAGTTTATAGTCAGGCACATGACCGAAAACAACCTCAAAAGGTGATTTTCCACCAAGAACTGAACTTGGCAGATGGTTAATGATGTAAACCGCAGAGGAGAAAGCTTCAACCCAATAACAGTGTGGCACGGAAGGGTGAAAAAGCATGGCAAGACCAGTCTCTGTGATGTGACGATGCTTCCGCTCAGCTCGGCCATTCTGAGCAGGTGTATAGGGTGATGACATCTGATGATGAATGACACATGATATGAAGTGAGCCTGAAGTTAATGATTAGTAAACTCTGTGCCACCATCGGTCTGAAAATTTTTAGCCCTAGTAGAAAAATGAGTCTAAACAAATTTCTGAAACTGGATAAATGTTTCATAGAAGTCCGACTTATACCGCATCGGTAAAAACCATGTGAATCGCGAAAAATCATCGATGAAAATGGCATAATGAGAAAACCAATCTGCCGATAAAATAGGGGCTGGTCCCCACAAATCATAATGCACCTTATTTAACAAACCATTAGCGCGTTTGTCACTAGTGGAAAAAGGTAAACGACTACTCTTGGCCATCTGACAAGGAGAGCAACTAACAGATGCCGGCATAGCAGAAGTGACAGTAATATGGCCACGTCGACTTAATAACTGAAGAGTATCATGAGACACATGACCGAGGCGAGAGTGCCACTGCTCAAGAGAAGCCTGGAGCTTTCCAGAGCGTAATTCGCCTAAAAAGCTGGAATCACCAGTCTCAAGAAAATAAAAACCTGAACTATGATGGCCTTGACCAATTATCTTCCCTGTATGCTTGTGCTCAATGGAAAATGCGTTGGCATCAAATATAACACGGACTGGTAAATCACGAGTAAGCTTACTAATGGACAATAAACTTCTAGTAATCTTAGGGACCACAACGACATCATTAACAGAAAAACCAGAGAAATGACATTGCCGATGTGAGAAATAGATAATGATTCACCATTTCCAACAAGAATAGAATCAGAACCACGATAACATTGTACCTTATCAAGGTTACTGGTGCGAGCAGTGATATGATATGTAGCACCTGAATCTACGATCCACTGATTGGACAAAGAATGACGGTTGAGACCATTCAAACTAGCCTGAAACAACACCTTGTCTGCAATCCAATTAATGGAGCAATCTTCCCGAGATATAGGGCCCAAATAAACCATAGCAAAGGACCGAAAATTGCACAAAAATTGACTGGATGCTGACCAGAATTTGAGAAACTCGTGAGAAAGTGCTTCAACTCGCAAGAATTTGTGCAACTCGCGAGAAACAGCTTCAACTTGCGAAAGGCAGTGATGTGTGTTATATTGTGTTCATATTTTGTGGGATTATTATGATTTTATTAAGATATAATTTGCACTTTAAGGTGTTTTTGGTGCAGGAATTCATTGATTGTGAAGAATTGAGAGGAAGCTATACATTGTACTTTTTTTCCCTTAACCAATGGTTTTTCCCCACTGGGTTTTCCAGGTTAAGGTTTTTAATAAAGCGATGTGCTCCAATGGAAAATGTTCTTTTATTTTATAAGACATTTTCCAGGGATGAAGGAAGAGAGGCAAAAGCAGAATTGTTGAAGTTATGGGGTGAAAAGTGAATTCTTGAAGACATGTGGATTTGAAGAAAATAAAGATATTCACTTCCCATATTGAT
Source organism: Rubia yunnanensis (assembly GCA_037428765.1). NCBI lineage: Eukaryota > Viridiplantae > Streptophyta > Magnoliopsida > Gentianales > Rubiaceae > Rubia > Rubia yunnanensis. The sequence continues at coordinate 87,320,378 of CM075061.1, forward strand.
AAGGATTGTATTATCTCCTTCAATTTAAAATTCCTTAATTGTAGGAATTAGTTATTTAGAATTAGAATAGATATTATTTTATTTCCTTATTTCTTCCACAAGAAGAAAAGTAATTAGAAGTTGATTTGGATTTAGTTTTGGTTTGGTGTATATAAATACACGGCCGAATGGTTGGGAGAGGAGATTATTAGTTGGAGATACATATATTAATGCAGAGGTTTTCTATACGAATTACTTGGTTCAGGTTTGTTGATTTCGTTAGTTTAGGTTTAGAATTTATGATTTATTATTATATTATATATTTGTTTAGTTTAATTATTATGAGTAGCTAATTTATATATCGGCATGGAATAACAAGCATTAGTTTATGAATCGTGAGGCCTAATTGTTTTATAATTGATTCTTATGTGTTCTTGATTGTTCTTGGTTTATTTTATTCTTGATATATTTAAGCCTGATCAACTTGAATATTATTGGGATAATGCTATCTAATTCTACCAATACGTAATCGTTGGACAGGGTTAGTAAGTAGCGAGTTCTTGTGAAAAACAGCTAACTAGCTAAGACTGTAATAGCAAGATGGGGAACAATTAAGTGTGCGTTACTGCTTGCGAATACTTGGGTAATTGCTATGTCGGGTTCTTTTCATTCTTAATGCTATCGAGGTGTGTATCTGGTTCAGCGAATACTTTCCGGGACCATCTTGGTAAGAGAAATAATTAATTAATTATAATTGGTTAATTGTCGATAAAGTACGAAAGAATTGGGGAGGTTAAGCGTACCTACTTTCCTATAACTGATAGATGCATATGAATTGATTTATTTTTGCGCGTATGATCGATGTTTAACTAATGTGAGTTATTCCGAGCCGATTGCATTCATCATATATTTACTAGATTTTTATATCTGTTAGTTTGCATTATTATTTCATATTTTATATTAGTTAGTTGCATTATTAGTTGTTAGATAAATCTGAAAATTAAGGCGTGGTGGCTACACCAAAAGTGTTCTATATTAGTAGGAATTTTATTATAGATTTTGCTCCGTTCCTCGTGGGATCGACTCTGCTTACTACTGTACTAATCTCATCTATAGAGTTTGCAGATTATTTTGGTGAGTGAAACGACGTTCACCAAATTGGCGCCGTTGCCGGGGAACGGTAGTTCTTTTCTATTTATTTTGCTACTAATTTTTTTTTTTAGTTATTGGTATATGACCAGGTCCCAGGAGCAGGAATTGATATTTGATTCTGAAGTTGAAAAGACAGCTAGGAAGAATTACAAACTCGTCAGGGAGAGGAAGCTGAAAGCTGCCGCAGACCCTCTGTTTGGCCAAACAGAGGCTGTTTCCGGAGCAGAATCCGAATCTGAGCCCGAATCTGTTTCCGACACTGAGATAGGGGACAGAGGAGAGGTGGATCCCAATGCTGAAAATCCGTACATGTGGGAATTAATGGGGCATAGTGAAGAAGACCCTTCCACACCAATTTCTTTGCCAGATGCTGCGACCCCTGTGGAGATAAAACTTGCACTGCTGAATGTTCTTCCGAAGTTCTATGATACTTCTTAGGTGGCAATAGTGGAAGAAATTCCATTATGCCCACCCCACTTTGATTGACCGTATCCGAAAGTCTAGCCAAAGACTGTAAACAAAGGCGCTACTGGGAGGCAACCCAATTTTCTTAGTTTTTTTCCTTTTCTTCTTTTAAGTTTTTTTTTAATTTTTTATATTTTAGGAATTTCAACGTCTCATCTGATCTCAATTCTTGATCTACAGATTTGAAGTACTTGAATTTGCACTATGGAGAATTCACACATTTGGAAAGCTGGACTCGCAGGGTTCCGTTTGGCCAAACGGAGGCCAACGGCTGAACCTGATTTTGATCAAATGCTCTCTGCTTGATCAAGAACTCCTCCAAAACCACCACTATACGTTCCCTCTTCCTTTGTCATTTTTTTTCATGTTGACTATGTGTTAAACCTTTTCTCATAAGAGCTTTGCATTATTTGCTTGAGGGCAAGCAAAGTTTAAGTGTGAGGAGGTTTCTTGTGTGTTTTGTTTTGTATTTTTGAAAAAAAATTTAAAAATATATTTTTATTTATTTCAGGTTTTTTTACAGTCAAACATGTGTTTTTGTGTTGTTTGAGTCGATAATTTGATATGAGAAAATTCTAGTGGCTCTTGATAAAAGTACCCTGCCAGTTGTAAACTTCATTGTAACAAACTTGATAAATCTAATATGCCTTGAAGTTATTGAATGAGATTTTCTATGATTTGTGAAATTTGATTGATATGATTTTTGGGATGACGAAAAAGGACGAGTTTAATTGAATATTTTAGCCTACTAAAGTGAGGTTTGAGCTAGAGTAGAGCACTCTCTACATCAATCTTTGTTCTGAGAGATCACATTGTTATAATTGGAGTTGTTATGTGTGAAAGTGATGGAAGGCACTAGGATGAACCACACAGCTTAAATTGCCTACCAATTACATTAACCCCTAGTGAAACACTACTATGTTCTTTGATATGAGTTACTATATATTTAGCCAAAGCCTTGTTTTATCCTTTCTCTTGGCCCTATTATGCATGTTCTTGGAGTTAATGTTGATGAATTCATCCATTTGTGTTCTCTTGAGTTGATGACATTACTGAGTATGTGTCCAGTTAGCCCAGACTGAATGGTTTTGAAAAATGAAGGGTGGATTTTATGATGAACAGTGACACTGGGTTTCCGTTTGGCCAAACTGGAGGGGCGTAACTGTGAAAAATGAGAGAAAAAAAATCATATTTTTATGTTGCAATTTTTCTCTAAAAAAAGTACCAGTTTTGGACTGTATTGAAGAATGGTGCTGGGAAACAAAAAAATAAAAAAAAGGAAAAAAAAGAAGAAAAAAAAGAAAAAAATATATAGCACCTACATTTGATGTGAGATTACTTGGCTTTCTCATAATAGTCATGAGATGAAGGTTGTTGGTGAATGTCTACTATACATGGATGATGGTTGAAGAAAAAAAACATGCATAATATTTTGATCGATACTGTTTGAGCTTAGAACCCTTAGGATCTCACCAATCTGAATGGTCCCTAGCCCCGTTACAACCCTTGAGAAAGACCTTCCTGAATTGCATATTAACTTCTCTATATTATAACTTGTGAATTAACTGAGTGAATGTTCTTCATATATTGAGAGTGATTGAGTGAAACTGTGAGATAATATTCATTGCTTGTCCGATTTTGACTGAATTGATGATTAGATTTCCTGATCTTGAACATTTTCATTTAAATTACTTTCAGGGTTGATGATTTCCAGGTGCGTTAAGGTGATCCTTTACTCCTTGGCAGGGGAAAATTTATCGTTATAAGAGTAGAAGCTAGAGTTTTTGAATGTTGAATTTTTATCTGTTTCGTTGTGTGATTTGTGTTTCTATCTTACCTTTTCTTTTTAGGGTCATTATAGATAGAGTCATATGAGGGAGTGAGAACTTATGAACACTGTGGATTATTGATTGATCTTATATTCTTCACTTCATACTTGAGGGCAAGCATGATTCAAGTGTGAGGATATTTGATGTGTGTTATATTGTGTTCATATTTTGTGGGATTATTATGATTTTATTAAGATATAATTTGCACTTTAAGGTGTTTTTGGTGCAGCAATTCATTGATTGTGAAGAATTGAGAGGGAGCTATACATTGTACTCTTTTTCCCTTAACCAATGGTTTTTTCCCACTGGGTTTTCCAGGTTAAGGTTTTTAATGAGGCGATGTGCTCCAATGGAAAATGTTCTTATTTTATAAGACATTTTCCAGGGATGAAGGAAGAGAGGCAAAAGCGGAATTATTGAAGTTATGGGGTGAAAAGTGAATTCTTGAAGACATGTGGATTTGAAGAAAATAAAGATATTTACTTCCCATATTGATAAGGATTGTATTATCTCCTTCCATTTAAAATTCCTTAATTGTAGGAATTAGTTATTTAGAATTAGAATAGATATTATTTTATTTCCTTATTTCTTCCCTAAGAAGAAAAGTAATTAGAAGTTGATTTGGATTTGGTTTTGGTTTGGTGTATATAAATACACGGCCGAATGGTTGGGAGAGGAGATTATTAATTGGAGATACATATATTAATACAGAGGTTTTCTATACGAATTACTTGGTTCGGGTTTGTTGATTTCGTTAGTTTAGGTTTAGAATTTATGATTTATTATTATATTATATATTTGTTTAGTTTAATTATTATGAGTAGTTAATTTATATATCGGCATGGAATAACAAGCATTAGTTTATGAATCATGAGGCCTAATTGTTTTATAATTGATTCTTATGTGTTCTTGATTGTTCTTGGTTTATTTTATTCTTAATATATTTAAGCCTGATCAACTTGAATATTATTGGGATAATGCTATCTAATTCTACCAATACGTAATCGTTGGACAGGGTTAGTAAGTAGCGAGTTCTTGTGAAAAACAGCTAACTAGCTAAGACTGTAATAGCAAGATGGGGAACAATTAAGTGTGCGTTACTGCTTGCGAATACTTGGGTAATTGCTATGTCGAGTTCTTTTCATTCTTAATGCTATCGAGGTGTGTATCTGGTTCAGCGAATACTTTCCGGGACCATCTTGGTAAGAGAAACAATTAATTAATTATAATTGGTTAATTGTCGATAAAGTACGAAAGAATTGGGGAGGTTAAGCGTACCTACTTTCCTATAACTGATAGATGCATATGAATTGATTTATCTTTGCGCGTATGATCGATGTTTAACTAATGTGAGTTATTCCGAGCCGATTGCATTCATCATATATTTACTAGATTTTTATATCTGTTAGTTTGCATTATTATTTCATATTTTATATTAGTTAGTTGCATTATTAGTTGTTAGATAAATCTGAAAATTAAGGCGTGGTGGCTACACCAAAAGTGTTCTATATTAGTAAGAATTTTATTATAGATTTTGCTCTGTTCCTCGTGGGATCGACTCTGCTTACTACTGTACTAATCTCATCTATAGAGTTTGCAGATTATTTTGGTGAGTGAAACGACGTTCACCAGGCAGCTTCAACTCGCGAGAAATTGTTTCAACTCGCGAGAAAGTGGAGGACGCGAGATACTCGTGTTGTGCGAGTCAGCTCGCGCGTGACTTCACGCGCTGGATTCTTCGTCCTCTTCGTGGGCGCGTGGATCTCACCGCTGGATTCTTCGTCTTCTTTGGACGTTGGCGGTGCTGCTTAGAAGACTTCGGCAGTGCTGCTAGAAGACGTGGGCGGTGCTGGATTCTTCATCTTCGTCGGACGTCGGCGGCGCTGCTTAGAAGACTTCGGCGGCGCTGCTTAGAAGACTTCGGCGGCGCTGCTAGAAGACGTCGGCGGTGCTAGAAGAAGGCGTTGCTAAAAGAATTACTACCAGTGGGCGGAAAAATGCATCCAGATATTGTCGGAATTTGACCGGAAAAGAGAGAAGGAGGGAGGCGCGGAACAAGAAATTAAAATTTAGGGTTTAGGATCAGAACTTGCTCTGATACCATGATAGAATGATTTGCCGTAATGAATTGTATTATTGATATCTGAATATATAGAGTACAATAAATGTGTAATAAGGAAAGAACTCTAATCATAATAAATCATAATCTAATTAGAAGTGTGATTTATCCTAACAAAATCAAACAAAAACTCATAAAAATGTGTCCATGCAACATCACAAATAACAAGGAAGAAGTAACTAGTTATAGATGATGAAAAACAATGCATGTAAACATCAAGAATACGTTTATGCAACATTATAAATAACAACTTACACATCTTCTTGGCTTGCATTGTATATCCGACCAACCTACGAAGAGCAAAAGGGAAAAAGAATCAGATAATTAGCTCGTACATTTGATCGAACACCTGGGAAGTATCACAAAAATTATTCGACGTCAAATGGAAATAACCAAATCAACAGCAATAATACAATCGGCGGTCAATTTGAACATAGAAATGAACACGAATTATACAAGAGTAAGAGAGTGGGAGTAGAAGCGGAGCAATTTCGTGGAATAACTTACAGAAAGGAATAGAATTGAATCCAATAGAATGAATGGCAGTACCTTGTGGTATTCGACACTGAACGATGTATATGAATTTGGTGTAGAAAATCCATGGTATTTAAGCCAAGAAGTAGAGCTCTTTTTTTTCTTTTTTGCTGCTAGAAGCCGAAAGGGATTTAACCTTTTTATTTTTAAAAAAAGGGTGATAGGAACTGATGTTTCACGTAACTTTGCACTTGTTTGGATACCAAGTTTGGCTTAAGCAGTGAAATAAGTCACATTGCTTCACTTTTGAAACAATGTTAGGGCACAAAAACCGGTGATAATCAAATTTTCCTGGTGTAAAGGCAGATAGCCCCACTTCAGCACCAGGCCCATTTGGCATCTCTCCATGTAAAGCACCTGAGATTTTGATTCTTTTCAGCAACATGAGAGTAGGCACAAGAAGCTTCAGCTTGCTGGTTGCTTTGAAGTTTGTTGTCATGAGATAAAGCTTGTTCTTTATATGCCGGGATGTCATATCTTGGATGTTGGATAAAGGGGACTCCTTTCCACCAAAGCATGATAGCATGCCAGTATATCCAAATGGCGACTTTGTGAGGCATTCACCAGAAGAACCAGGCCGGGTCCCCAGCCACCTGCGTAGATGTTCTTTTGGCTCTCAGTGTTGCTGTGAAATAGTTACCTAGCTCAGGATGTTCTACACAAATAGCCACTGATAGATTCTCGTCTGGAGATTTCGCTTGAATAGTCCAGCTCCCCATCATATCCATAAAAGGACTAACATGAAGTGGCTTTGCAACTGTGTCAGAATTGGGGCTGAATAGAAATGATACCCTCTCACCCCATGGTGTGTTAGTAACCTCAGCAATGCATTTCTTCAAATTGCCTTCGACATCATAGCAATAGTACAGACTCAATGGATTCTATTGGTATCCTACACTCGGAGGTATCGTCAGCAACAAAACGCGTCCACTGGTTTCGGAAATTCCCCGAGCTTCCTCTCCGGAGAGATGGTCCGCGGGTACGGTGATGCCACGGTCAAGGTCAACGAGCGCGTAGCGCACAGGGTAGTGGAAACAGTGGTGCACGGGGCGGCGACGCTCGTGCCAGACGGTCCCTTGTCTGCCGCGGCGACGCGTGGGGTGGGGACGCGGCGGAGGAAGAGAATGACAGAGTGGATGATGGAACTTACTGAAGTCGAGACTATGGAGCAAAGAAGATACAGCAGTTCCATCAAAAATCTACTTGAGAAGTAGAGCTCAATAGTGAATTCCAGGCGTCCAACTCAAGAGAAGAAGCACACGCAGAGCAACACGTCCTGGGAATAATAAAAGGAAGAATGGGGCGCATAGAAATGAGAAAAAAAATGGAACACATGGTGTGGAAATAAGAAAAAAAAAGTGGAAGCAAAAAAGTGAACATTTGTTGATGACGAAGCAACCTGGACAAATATTTACTGTTGTCTTTTGGATTCCCTCTTTTACTATATAGAGATATTCTGCCAACCTTTCATATTATACATATTGCCAAGAACCTATATCTCTCAAACTAATCCAAACTCTTTCTTACGAAGGTCTAGTAACATCAATTTCTACATAAACCCTAGCAACATGAGTTTTGTTCTAACAGGGGTTCCTAATTGGTTCCCTATAAATATCATTGCCTGGTAATCAAGAAATTATTAATGTAATTCGTACATTACAATATATATTGGGACTATGGGTGAATCGGCATTAGGATTAAGATTTGGTACCCATTTAGTCATACAAATCAATATGGTCTGAAATTAAAAACTTTATGAAGCCAACAAATTTAATAATTATCTGGTGATGAAAAATTAATTAAAACCTTGGGCTTATAAGTAGTAGATTGATCTCAGTGTGACCCTTGAAACTGGTCGCTTGAAAGTCTTTTTTTTTTAAGTTTATCCATTTGAGATCTACTGCGTGAGAACTTCCCGACCATGTCCACCTGAGCAAAGGTTCCATCCGTTCACATTCTTCTTTAGGGAAGTGTAATACAAACTCTCCTAGATTATAAATTTTAGGTTTTGGATTCAAGGGACTTCTAGAGTTCATGGTTTTTGGAGTTTGGTTTAGCACTTTGTGGAGTTCATTGTTTAGAGCTTGTACATATCAGAGATGAGGTTTAGGACTGGGTGGAGGCTCCGCCATCACAGTGTTTCCGGAATCAAAACCCTAGAAGATGATTATGATTAGTTAGAAGATGATTATGATTAGTGTGTTATATAGGAGAAGAAAATCGCCTCAAATAAAAGTAAAGAAATAGAGGATTTATAAACACTCTAAACAATAGAAATAATTGATGAATATTAAATGTTAAAATTAAATACTTTTTGTTAAATTTGGTTTCTTTGTTCTTGATATCTAAATTGAAGATTTTTCCGGTGTTTTGAAACATTATCTTTATTTATTGAAAGATATCACAACATATATTTGTACATCTGGGTATTAAGAAAAAAAAGTTATCTCCTACTATGAAATAAATTCTTTTTATTAAATAAAGTTATCAAAACATTTTCCAAGAATAATTTGCAATTATTTTTAAATTTTTAAGTACATAAAGTGAGATTTAGTTACAGTTTAGTTTTTGGGAGGTGCGGTGAACTTTATGTCACCAGTGTACCATATAATAAATTTTTTGAATATATCAGTTGTAATGAATATACTTAAAGAAAGTCTCACGAAAGGCGTTCTTTCCATAAGTTTATGGACAGTTCACATGGGCTTTTACCTTAAATGTTATAAAATTTTATAAAATTTAAATATTGTATTTTATAAGTTAAAATAAGTAATAATATGTATTTGAATGTGAAAATATAAAAATATATGATATAAAAAATATTTTTAAAAATTCTAAATTTTGAATGTAATTTAACAAATATAGTGTATAAGGTAAAATATAAGTAACTCTCTCATCACTACCAGCAGCTCAACATCGTGTTCGACCCCACCCGCACCCGCAAGCCCGAAGACCATGGATCCGGATCACGTGGCGAAGGCGTTCGTGGAGCACTACTACTCAACGTTCGACAGCAACAGGAGCGGGCTCGGGAATCTGTACCAGGAGGGGTCCATGCTCACCTTCGAGGGCCAGAAGATTCAGGGGGCCCACAGCATCGTCGCCAAGCTCACCGCCCTCCCCTTCGACCAGTGCAAGCACCAGATCTCCACCGTCGACTGCTAGCCCTCCGGCCCTGCCGGCGGCATGCTCGTCTTCGTCTCCGGCATCCTCCAGCTCCCCGGCGAACAGCACCCCCTCAAGTTCAGCCAGATGTTCCACTTCATGCCTACAACGGCGGGTAGCTTCTACGTGTTCAATGAAATCTTCCGGCTGAATTATGCTTGAAGATCTTTCTGCTATGGCGCTCCTTGTTATCCAAAATCATGAAATTTTTTTATTCCTGTTTTTGTCATGAATGATTCTGGTGGTTTTGCATGAAACTTGTCTTGTGATTAAGTGGATAGTCAAGTCCCTATTGGATCTGTTGCAAAACTCATCTATTCGAGATACCATTTGATGAATGGATCATGTGATATTTCAAAAGCTTTAAAAAAAGGTAAAATATAAGTGGTCTGTCCATTAACTTATTGACATGCCATCTTTCAGGAGACCCACTCTTATACTTATACATCCATTTAATGTTATGGTCAAAGTTAAGAAGTGTTGACTAAGTGAATAGTTAAATTGGAACTTGAAATGGGACGGAGGGATTAGCAAAGTTGGATAAATGAGGTATTTTATTTCTATTTGAACTCTACAATAAAAATAAAGAATCCTACCATTAAAAATCACTTCATGGTTGGTTATTTTTCATGGAGTGAACCACAACTTATATTTACCGTCAAATATCAATCAAACTCGTTGGTCCCCTGGTGTTCCATCCCTGGAGGTTGTGGTTCAAGTGTTTGGAGTATAGAAGCATGGAGAATTCCGCCCAACTGGAGGAGAAATTACTCATGTGTTCCATGTAAAATATAAAGTTTCAAAGACTAGAGAGAAGTTTTTGAGCGTAAATCAAATTCCTAATGAGTTCTTGTCAGATCACTGAGAGTAGTTTAACGACGAGATCAATCATGTGGAGACAGGACCAACCACTTCCTAATCGATATATTCACCAATTTCCCATATTACCCCAGATGCTCATTTAATGTACATTGGAATCTCAAAATCCATGAACGAGACGATGATGCGAGTCAAAGACTTTCACCGGGTAGACGATGCAGATCACTGCAGGAAAAGAGCCAACTCAGGCTTTAAAGCCAGGAGAGGAGATCATTTTGACAAACATAAGAGCAAATTCATCCATGACCATTTAGGAAACACTAGGAGACCCGAAAAGAATGATGGAAGGAGATTCACACAGTTAATCATAACACCAAGGAAAATATTTGCCCGGTTAGTCGATAATATCATCGTTCGGCATCCAACCCGACTCATAATGTCTCCAGGTAAGAGGAATCAAAACCTTTAGTATGAATATCGTGAAAATCATGGCCAAGAGATGAATAAGTGCTTTCACGTGAAAAAGTCTATACATCAAGACTAGTGAGCCATCTCAGTTCGCTGAAGATGCTAGATGTCACAACAAGGCTACATTAGCTATGTTAGGTTAGAAGATTCTAGACACTAGATGGGTTTAGATATTTACATTTATACCCTTTCGTAATCTATTTATTCTCTCAGTAATCTAAATCCTAATCAAGGGGAATTCACTTCTACATGGTATTAGAGCGGAGCAGTGTTCGGATCTTACTTTATTCTTTCAGAATTTTTTTCTCTTCTCTTCTCGATCAAATTTCAAGCCAAAAACAGTCCGGCCATTTTCCAGAAATGTTTTTAAAGCTGCAGCTTTAAATTTATTTTGGCATTCTTTGGCGTTATTTTTCTCCTTCGGCATTTCCGCTCTCTGCGTTCGCTAAAATGCTCTTTCTTCGGCAAGTTTTGACTTGATCTCCTCCAACCATGTATGTGTCTTCTCCAGAGAGTTTTGATCTCCCCATATTCCCGGCACACCTGGGTTCTAGTAGTAAGTTGCAGTCCCCGACATAAGTGTTTCAGGTAGGTTTTCTGTCCATCACGTTACAGTGCATGAGATTCACAAAGTTTTGTTGGAGAAGAAGACCCTGCACGTGACTTACACGCGCACGCTGGATTGGAAGTTATCATTAGCACATGAAGGCACGCGCTAGACTCTTTGGCCAACCTTTGCCTTTGCATGAAGCTACGTGCCCGGTTGTTCTTGGTCCATCCCCGTTAGCGCATGAAGCTACGCGCCCAATTGCACTTGCCCCACCCTCTTTACACGTTGGTCATTGCTTACTGACCCACCTCCACTCGGGGTCTTTATTTGTAGCTAATGAACCCGAGTGAAGGTTGACCCTTTGTCAAAAGAGGTTAAAGATAAAATTTATAGTTCTGCACCCAACTTACTACTATGCTACTAAAGGGTAGTTAGCGTTGAGCCATGGGTATGTCCATAAAGATGCTAGGGCCTAAAAATGAGTTAAACATAACCTCATCTAAGTTGTTAATCCATATGAGTTGCTAGGAATAACTAGTACAGTAAAACAATGGGGGGTTGGTTTTTTTTATTAATAACTACAAAGCATGAAAGTATAAAAGCAAGTAATCCATATAGCTAAACTCTTAGGCAATGATTTTGTAACATGGTTGATTTAATGCTTCGATCCTCGATTCATTCACATGTGAAATTTAGACAAACCTAATATAGTGCTCATAACACGTGGTGTGGTCGATGGCCGTCTAAACCCCTTGGCATGTAAACTCAACTAATACTAGCAATCCAACATATAAAACAAGCCAATTATTACATTGAATGCATTGGATACTGCATGCATAATGGCGCACATCACTTAGCCATGCCTTGCGCTCTTTTCCCTCTTTTGGTCGTGTGCACCAGCTACTGTTTTGTTTCTGCACTCGTGCGACATTGTTTTTGTTGGTTTGGGCCTCCTCTTTCAGCAATCATATCACTCTCTGGTCCTTGCATTTTTGGTAACTATTCCTCTAATCAATGATTTGTTGACCCTAGTGCCACAACTCACATGACTTCTAGTCCTCGGCATCTTCAGCATGCACATCCCTATCGTGACTCTCATTATATGTCTATGGGTGATGGTGAATCACTATTAATTTTCTATATTGGTCAGTGTAGCATTTCTGGCTTCTCTTTACACGATGTTCTTATGGTTCCTCAAATCACGAGAAGTTTACTGTCTATTAGTAAACTTACTTGTGATTTTTGGGTTATTTTTATATTGGATGCCGATTCATTTTTCATTAAACATAAGCATACATGAAAAATATTGGGCAAAGGCTATCATAATTCTGGTCTCTATGTTCTTGAGACATGTGATTCCACCTTTTTTTTAAGTGAATAACGCTTTGGGAAATTGTGAGCTTCCTTTGATAAGTGGCCTTCTCGTCTTAGCCATGTCTCTTATGCCATTCTTCAGTTGTTGAGTAAACAGGGTCATATCTCTGTTACTTCTATATTTCCCACACCTATCATTGCTCTTCTTGTTAGATAACCAAAAGCAAGCGTGTGATTTGTGGGGACCAGCTTCAGTTTTATCGATTGAGGGTTATTCCTGTTATGTAGCTTTCGTCGATGATCACGATTCACGTGATTTCTCACATTATGCCAAAATTCTGATTTCTTTGATATCTTCCTCCAGTTCCAGAAATTTGTTGGGACTCGATTTTCTACCAAGATTAAATTTTGCAGACGGATGGTGGCACATAATTTACTAATCATTTCTTGCATGCTCATTTTGTTTCTTGTTGCATTCATCATCAGTTATCCTCTCCCAACACACCTGCTTAGAATGGCCAAGCTGAGCGAAAGCTTCGTCACATCATTGAAACTTTCCTTGCTATTCTATTTCATTCTTCTGTGCCGATAGCTTATTGGGTGGATGCTTTCTCTTCCACGGTTTACATAATTAACTGTATGCCTAGCTCCATTATTGGTGGCAAGTATCCATTTGAGGACGTTTTGGATCTTGACCCGCCACTAATCGGGGTCGTTAATTGTAGCTAATTAACCCGAGCAGAGGATGAGTAAGGTCAAACATAAAATTTATATTCTACACCTAACTCACTACTACGTTACCGATATGGTAGTTAGCGATAAGCCCTGAGTATATCCACAGAGATACTAAGGCCTACGTTTTAGTTAAAACACAACCTTGTATGGATCGTCAATCTGTACGAGTGAAAGGAATAGTTAGTAAAGAAAACAAGGGGGGGTTGGTTTTTCAACAAACAACTACAAATCATGAAAGTAAAAAGACAAGTAATCTATTTAAATAAGCACTTGGGGAATCATTGTGAGATATGAATGATTTAATTATTTTATCCTCGACTCATTCACATGTAAGATTTTTAAAAACCCTAATAGAGTGTTCATAATACGTGGTGTGGCCGATGGCATTAACTTCCCCATACCTTTCACGTTGGGTGCACTCACAACCCTTCATTGACACCGCCATCATAATTAGGGGAGTAAAACAAGGTATGACCATTGTTTTAGATCTGTTTCTCCCCATGCAATTACATCTCGGGCTTCCACCACAAATGCACTGCTTCCCAATCACCTATCAATTAGGTCAAGGGGTCGTTGGCACCTTATATATGACACTAGGTCCTCTTACAACCCTAGCTTGTTACTTTTCACTATCTCCACCCATAACCTCTCAAACTACTTTACGTAATCAACTAAGACTAGTGCGATGGCAATTAATTCAGAGCAATACTCACACTCAAGCAGACTAACGTACCCCGTTACCCATAAAAACATCTACGTTTCCCTTCCCAGAAGGCATCAATATTTGCACCAACATGAATATAGACTAGAGTTGCACCATGTAAAAAGATTCCCAACCATGTTGATTTCCTGAACACCCGAGGTATTTATCCACGCATTAAAGTCTCTAATGCTACCTAAGGAAGGTGTACTAGGGCCCCTATATTCAGTGAGAGAGGTGATAGTATTAAAATCTCCAATAAAAATGGTATCACCATTAGAGATTGGAGCCAAGTCTTTCCAAAGATTCTTCCTGCCTTCTCTATTCCTAAGTGCGTAAACAAAAACATCATCCATTTGAGCATTAATGGTCAGATGATTTATGTGCACATGTAAAAATTGCTCATGGGAAGATAGAAGGGAAAATGTGATTGAATTAGTCCACATAATCCATATTTTACTATTAAACAGTGTCAGGCCATTTGGATAGTTAAGTTTATCCATATATGAATGAATCTTAGAATTGTCATGCATAGGTTCAATTAGGCACAACATTTGAATCTTTTTGAGTCTTACCAAATTAATTAATCTTAAATGGATGGTTGGTAGTAAGTTTGGGAGCAAAATATTAATTTAAATTTGATCATTTCTCATTCAACTTTTTTGGTTTGTTTGATTTCCAACACCTTTGATAGGGTTAGCTACAACTTAAAGACCCCGAGTGGAGGCAGGTCAACATAGTATTAACCTTCCAACTTGTGAGATTTGTTTATTATGCCAAGAGTTATGTTTTAATTTGATGGAATCCGGTGTAAATTGTACACCCTAAAATCTTTAAAGGGTAGTGTTCCCGTAAGCATTTTAGTCTCAGTTTTCAGAATTGAATCAGTTCTTGGTTTAGTATATCTGGAAAGGTAATATGAAGACTTTTCAAAATCCATTTTTTGGCATGTTATCCTTTCATGGATTTTTTTAAAAAAAGAAAACCCATCATTTTTAAGATCAAGATTTTGAAAATTTTATAAAAATTGCATTATCATCTGCATAAGATACACGAGTGACATTTAACATTGATGTGGAAGCTTGTATAATCCAATATTTTCATATTGGAGCAGGAAATTAAAATTTCTTGCAAATGCCTTAGTCTTTAGAATAAAGATTTATGGAGATAGAGGGTCTCCTTGCTTTAAAATGCAAGATGCATAAAAGAAACTTTAAGGTTTCCCATTTACAAGTATCGAGAAAAAACTGATTTAATGTTGCCCATAATGATTTGATTAGTTTTTCCCAAAACACCCATTTTAGTTAATTGTTTGGATAAGAATTCTTACCCTTTCAAAAGCCTTAATCATGTCAAATTTAATGATCATATTGGTTCTAGGTTGTTTTGAATGCGAGTAATTTGTTATTTCTTGTGTCAACAGTAATTTATCTGCAAGTTCTCTGCCTGAAATAAAGGTTGTTTGTTCAGGAGATATAATGTCATTCACTATGGGTTTTAATCTGGCTGCAATAAATTTTGAAAACAGTTTGTTGGTGAAGTTACAAAGGTTGATAGGCCTAAATTCATTAAAGCATCTACAATGGGTTGTAGATTGACAGACATGTCATCTTTTAAATCTAATGATGTGGCAAGTTACACACTCCCACAACTATAAGATACATTCACGTGTAGCTTGATAGGTCCCATATATTTTTACAATATTATTGTTTATTTCATAATAAATATCAAGTGTCGAATATCTAACAATAATAACTAATAAATTTAAATTAAGTTTATTTAAAGAAAAAATATAATATAAAAATAATTTTTAATAAAATACTATGAGATTTACAAGGCATCACATCATTATTACAAATTTAAATTATATCATTTCTAGTTTTGACCTCTGAAACATGTAAAAATATGATCTACTAAATCTACCCTAAGTTGATGATGCATTCCTCTATCTCGAATTGTTGCATCCTGAGTAGTATATGCTTTGAAATTAATATCATGCCCTTGTTGAAAATCCTCGTCAATGTTTGGAGGAAAATCTTCATCAATAAAATTATGACCATATGTGTGGTGCTAATCTTTAACAATCATATTGTGTGGTATAATACATAAATCATAACGCCAAGAACGAGCTAGTCATGAACTATTGCAAAACGAGATTAGCGTGCTCCAAAAGCTCGCTCTACATCTTTTCTTGCACTCTCCTATTTTTCCTTTAAATATAATCCTCTTGTGATCTTGGGGTTGTGAAAAAATTTTAACAAACGCCGCCTATTCGGAATATATACCATCAACTAAATAATATATGATATTATATTCAATACCATTAATGGTGAAACAGACCTCTACAGCTATACCTGGCAATTTTTCTTGAAATAAATTCAAACAACTAAGCACATTTAGACTATTGTTAGACCCACCAACACCAAAATATGCATGTTATATCCAGATATCTACCGAGGCATCTGCTTGAAGCATAATTATTGGATAACCATAATCACCTCTAGTCCCTTCCATTGGATATTTCTTCCAAGCTAAATGCATGTCGTCTAGACTGCCAAGCATGCCCAGAAATCCATGACATTCCTCATGCATTCGTAGCAATTGTGCGACATCATTAGTATTTGGTTTTGTCATGTAAACTTCCCCAAACACCTCAATAATAGCACGGAAAATTTAAGAAACATGTTCGATAGTTTTAGTTTCACCAATCTTGATATACTCATCAATAACATATGCGGGATTGTAATACGCCAATATATGAATTGTCGTGGTTCATTTTTTAAGAGGAGACAACCCCAATCATTTTGCATCATGAACCCTTTGTTGGAAGTGCTTAGAATGATTTCCAAGAGAATCTATTATGAGAATAAAAAGTTCTCTTCTCATCCATAACTTTCTTTTAAAAAAATTTGCTTTCAAATATTGGTTTAGGAGAAAAGTTAATCTTGATATGAACGTTCAGCAGCAACTTCTCGATCATAAAACACTTCCTTTCTTAAGGATTTTCATATTGTTGGAGTAGATAGCTTCCTATTTCTTCATCTTTTCAATTCTTCCTCCAAAAATTTGTCCAAATCAAATTTGTTTGAAGAATCTGGATTGTGAGACATTTAAAATTTCAAATTTGGACATATGATATGGATATAGGATGTATAATGTTTGAAATTTAACTCCTTTCAACCATGTATTACACACATAATGTGCTTTTCCAATGCGCAATGACTAGCTATATAAAGAATACGTTATGGCTTTTGTAACGACTAGTTTCAGATGGTAGTGTAGTACATGGATTTAAATCTACACCCAAGATATTACTGTCTAACGGCTAGTATTTAAATAAAATTAAAAAAATTAAACCTATTATTATGTAAAATTAATAAATTAAATTATCATATAATTTTTTAAAGGTATACGGATAATTCTAATATTAAAATTTGTTCAATAAAATTATCATTTTACTTTTTGAGTTGCGCAGGAATATATTGGAATTGTTTTAGAGTGTGATTAGATAATTATTAGATAGAATTGGAAGGATTGATTATGATTGATTGTAATCTGAATCCTATATGGATTTGGTTTGGTATTGACTTGTATTTATATCCAAGAGATGGAAGAATAAACTAAGAATAATATTTTACCCTATTATGAATTTATCATATTTTCCAACCCGAAACCTAAACTTTTGAGTTTCGGCATCATCGATTAGGCTATCCTTTGGACTGGGTCATCCAAATGGTGTCTGTTGTTAGCAATAGCAATAGAAAGAAATTTTTAAATACATATTGTGATGTGTGTCATTGTGCCGACCAACTCATGATATATTTCTGGTTAGTGACATTGGAGCTAGTCAGATATTTTATTTGATTCATTGTGATTTATGAGTTCCCTATCGGACGTATTCTTCTTGTGATGCAAAGTATTTTTTTAAACTTTGGTGGATGATTATTCAAGAGCTATTTGGATTTAATTGGTCTGTGATAAAACTGAGGTTAAAAGGCTTTTATCGCTTTCTTTGCTTTGATCGGGTGTCAGTTTAATTTCTAGGTTAAAATTGTGCATAGTGACGATAGAACTGAGTTTAACTGCATACGACAGGATTTCAAAAATAGTGGGATTATTTTTCAAACATCTTGTGTTGGTATTCCTCAACAAAATGGGAGGATTGAAAGGAAACATCAACAAATTTTTTAATGTAGCTTGTGCTTTAATGTTCCACGCTCATCTACCTGTTAGTTTTTGGGTGAATGCGTATTGGCTACAAATTATTTTATTAATATTACACCTTCTAAGTTGTTGAATGGGAAGATTGCTACGAGATTCTTTGTGGGTACTCTCCTAATATGAGTGCTAGTATTTATGTTTTTCTAATGATCAACAAGCAAAGGGGGATAAGGTTTCTCCACGTTGCAGGAAATGTGTCTTTGTGAATATCTTAATGATAAGAAGGGCTGGAAGTTGTATGATATTGATTCTGGTGAATACGTTTTTTTCTCGAGATGTCAAATTTCATGAAGAAGAATTTCATTTGCACCTGTGACTACTCCAGGTTTACATACAGATTCAGGACCCACCATCATTCTTGATGAAGAGGTTGAAGCAGAATCGGACGTAGTGGCTAGTGAGGCCATGACCGAGCCTGCTCCTGAACTGGGCAGCATGGCTAAGCCATCTGCCAAGCATAGGGATGAGACCGTGGATTTTGGAGGTGGGGTGGACCTTGCGGGGAGCCTGAGGTTACTGACCGTGATGACTGAGTTGTAGGTGGGGGATCGGGAGAGTCTGTGATGGATGCATGCTTTAAGATTGAGGATTTGGGGCATGGTAAGCATGAAAAGTGGGCTTTTGTGTTACTAAAGAAGTTTGTAACTAATTTGTTTTCAGAAATTGAGTCAATCTCTAACTTCTCATGCCCTTTCCAGTTCCCCAAGTAATCTTATTCTTTAGCACATTTTGTGAATTATGATAAATTTTATGTACGCCATCGTGTCTTTCTTGCTATAGTCACTAGTGGAGTAAAGCCTCGTTATTTTTGTGAGTCTATGAATTATGATGGTTAAGGTAAGGCCATGAAAAATGAAATTGATGCTCTTTAAGATAATTCTACTTGGCGTTTGGTTTCTCTGCCTCCTAGAAAGAAACCGCTTGGTAGCGAATAGGTGTAAAAAATCAAATATAATTATGATGGTTCTCTTTTATTCTTAAAGTGCGCCTGATTGTACTTGAAAATTACTAGGTTGAAGTGATTGATTATCACGAGACTTTTGCTCCAGTGACAAAGATGGTTATTGTTTGTGCTTTTCAGGTTATTGTTGCAACCAAGAATTGTGAGTTTTATCAAATGGGTGTTCATAATGCATTTTTTCACGATGACAACTGGGCAAAAATTCCAACTGGGCAAAAAAATTTTCGCGATGCGCAGACTGTTGACAACTGGGCAAAAATTCCAGAAACCCCCATTCGCAGTTCCAAACGTAAGTCACAATTCTCAGATCAAAATCAAAATGTCTATTCGCATTTCGTGAACATGATTTTTTTCTAGTTTCAAGTTTCGACATTACCTATGATGAAAAGAATGGTGATGAGGCCGCTACACTTTCTTCTTCCCAAAGCGGCAGGGGTGGAGCTAGAAAACTTTCGTGGCGGGGGCTAGTTGGGAAATTTTTAACAAAAAAATACAATAATACTTAAGTCTTGAAATTAATATGGCAGGGGGAAGTCATTTGATTGTTACCCGGAGAATTTTCCTTCAAAACTTTGGCAACATTTTCATTGTTTTAACAATACCATTCAACCAATTCAAGAAAATTACCTCTATTCACTGAACTAGAAGACTCATCATGTCCACGAAAAGATAGCCCTTCTCTCAAAAGAAATCGTGTCACATCCAACATAGCAGTTATACGAGTGCGATAAGAAACCTCAGAGGTAGAATCACGCACTTGAAATACATTTATCAAATTATGTCTTTGATCTTTAAAAGATTCAACACTCATCCTTGCATCACTATGACAACTATTCGCATCCTCAACATGAAGAGAAAATCTTTCTTTTTCCTTTTTCCAATTAGTAAATCCGTCTACTAAGAAAGCCTTTTGAGCAACTTCACCTCCCTTATTATGTGATGACGGAAAAAGATAACACAAAAAATAAAATCCACAACTTTGGACACACTATATTCTAGCAATGGAAAGTCTCTATACCAACTATCTTGAAAACTCCTTTCTTGATTGCCAACTTTCTTTTTTGGGTAGTTGCGACAAATTGGTTGATAAGGCCCCTTAAATATATACTCTCTTTGAATTTGATCTCGAATAGCATTATCAAACTCCCCGATTAGCTTCCTTAAACCCGGATCATAAAGAATATCATCCACATTAAATTGTACACTTGAGTGATTTTCCGAGATTTCATCATTAAGTTTACTAAAAGACTCCCCACTATGATTTCTTTTAGTAGGTTGAAAAAATCTCTTCATATCCTACATAGATAAACAAAGTAATTTTATAATTTGTATTGATAAGAACTAATTTGTGTACAATTGAATTTATGTGAACAAGAAGTAATTTTTGTACAGTTCAACTTGTAACTTTCTAATTAATTTTTCTTCTTCAACATTTAAATCATAAGAACTAATATATGGTTAACACAACATCGTGTATAATAAATATATAATAAAAATAATAATTATATATTTATATTATGTAGTTAAATAATTAAATAAATAATGCATATTTTAAATAAATAAAAATGAAACAAACCTTTGATTTCCTTCCAAAGATTGAATTTATCCTCTCAAATTGAGCATATGCGTGAATGTAGAGTAGAAATTTGAGATTATTGAGCTTGAGAATTTAAAATTTAAGCCTTCTCTTTCCATACAAATAGGAAGGAAACGAAAGGATTAAATTTTGAATTTTTGAAAGAGATAACTTTTTTGGAAAAATATTGAAGAGAGCAGTCGTGTGTGTGTGTGAATGTGATTGTGAGGAGAGAAAATAGGTAAGCTAAGATATGAGAGGATAGAAAATATAGGTAACCAATAGGATATTATCCACTTGGATTTTATTTTTTAAAAATTCTTGAGGGGGGTGAAGTGTGATAAATTAACTTGGAGGGGGTTGAACCATAATTTTCAAAAAGAATTTAGCTCTTGGGAATTTCTTGGAGGGTGCTGGAGCCCCCTCCAGCCCCCTTGTTCCTCCGCCCCTGCACGGCGGATATGCTTCATTCCAAGTGGAGAATGTTGTCATTGACAGTATCATCTTTATTCGGTTCCTTGTTGGACTTGGAGTAGGAGGATTCCAACAAACGGCAGTTGTTCTAAATGGCCTTTTCCATATGAAAACATGGGAGAACAAGTATTTTTGCTAGTTATTACCAGGTTAGATATGGATTTAATCAGTTTGCGGAGCATTTTTTCAGAATTTTCTTAGTGAATTGTTGGAATTGTAAGTGCTAATTCACTATTCTGTTTGATTCTGAGGGTTATTTATGGTATTGAAAGAGGCATTCACGGACATACAGTATCATATGGTTATAGAATGCACAAAGTGAATATTTGAGGTTAAATTTAGAGTTATTGCTACTATGTGACTGATGTGTCCATTTTAGGCGCATTATTTAGTAGTATTTAGGATCACTTTTGTGCTCTTTTATTATCGAGAGCTTGTGTTTTACCTTGAAATTCACTTAGGAGAGGTAAAAGCAACTTTGTACTCTTTTACCTCTTTTAAGTGGATTTTGTGTGACAAGGGAAGAACACGGAACCAACGAAGACCGGAAGACATTGAAGACTATACTTTCGAAGACTTTTGGATACTCACTTCGAAGACATGAAGACCGGAGGCCGTTGAAGACCATTTTGGAGCTGTTGAAGACTTGAAGAGTGAGAGGGATGGCTATGAAGAAGACAAAGAAACAATGCAAAACTGTGGCTGCCGTCGCGACCCCGTCGCGACACCGTCGCGACACCATCGCGAGCCGGGGCACCGTCGCGAGTCGCGACGAACACCGTCGCGAGTCGCGACCATCGGGTGGCCAGAAATCAACTTTATTTTCTTTGCACTATAAATACCATCTCTTTTCCCTCTTCTTCTCCAAGCTTTCCAGGGCGCGTTTTCTCTCTGTTTTGGGCGCCATTTTAGGTTTTTCTTCTTCTTTCTTTTCTTAGCTTTCTCTTAGTTTGATTATGTCTTTTCTTGTTTTTCTAGAGTAGTTCTTGTTCTTGGGAGCAAAGGATTGAAGCTTCCACTATCTATGTAGCAAGAACTCATTTATATCTATCTATTTGGTATTTTTGCTATTGTGCAATTGTTGTGCTTTGAATGTTAATTGTTGATTGCATTGATGTTGTTGAGAGCTTGATGATATGAAATGCTTGGATTAATTGCTAGCTAGGGTTTGGGGGATTTGGGTTAATTTCCCCCCTGTTCTTGTTAGCAATGTTAGAGTGTGAATTAGAGCTTTCGATTGCGTTAGTGTGTTGACAATGTGCTAGGCGAATGTGATTGATGTCGAACTCTTCGTCATGTTCGTTTGTGTAGCAAACGAGAGAGTCATATGCTCGCGGATGAATGTGCGTTGCACGTTCATCCAATCTCGTGTAATTGCATGAATTGGTTCAATGCCTAGTCACGGTGTCGTGGTCATAGGCATTGCCAAGCTTGTTGGTCCTTCGTGCTAAATGCCACCAATGACGCCTTGAGTCGTGGTCGCGACTCGGGAGCCATTGGTGAGGTTTGACGAGAGATGTCGAACTCACTCTCGCAAACTACGAACTAAGAAGGATAGGAGTTCAGTCTCCACGACAAGTAGTTGAAGTATTGAATAGGTGATTTAAACTCATTCCTGAAGCATTTGTTATTTGGCGTTTATGTATTCTTGACGGTGTGTTTCACTGCATGTGTGCCATGAGTGGTTTGAGCATAGGGAGTGCTTGTGGGGTTGAATTGCTTAGGTGTAGGAACGTGACGACTTCCGTAGCACCTTTGCATGAAGATCTACGAGCATGAACTTAGAACTCCTTGTGGTGTGTGTGTTGCGGTACTTGCTAGATGGGGTGTGTGAGCGTTGGGTCATGAATGCTATATGATGGAATGTGTGAATGATTCGATGAACTACATTAGATGTGGAAGTGGATATCCGTTGCCCCCAAGGCATTTTATCTTTGTAGTTTAAAACCCTTCTTTTTCTTAGTTTCGTTTGATGATTAGCATAGTCACTTGACGTTGCTAGTTATCTCGTCTTTTTATCTTTGTTAACTTAGGAACCAACCAACCAACCAACCCCCCCTTTTAGTCGCTTTTATGTGTGTATATATATTTACTCCTAGCCTAGTATATCAACCATTTGTGTGCTTAGACGCTTAGGAAGATCCCTCTTCTCATTGGACGACCCCGATTTGCCACTATCTACCTAGTTGTAGAAAGTAAGCACTGAGGGCTTATAAATTATCTTTTGGCGCGCGGGCGCGACGACCGCCCGCGCCTGTCAAAATGGCGCCGCTGCCGGGGAAGAGGCGTTTATTCTTAAGTATTTAGGTGTATTTGGTTGTGTATTAGCTAGTTGTTTTTATTTTCCACTACTTGGTGGTTGTTTTTGTTCGGAGTAGGTATTGCTCGAGTTCTTGGTAATTTATTTTATCGAGAATCCTTGCACTATGATTCCGAACTTTTGAAAAATTTAAAAATAAAAAAAAAAAAAATTTTCTTAATGGAGCGTCTCACCTTGAGGGAACTCATGATGAGAAGAGAGGCTCAACAAGCAAGGTTTTGTAGGATGTGTCATTCCGATCATCCTACCGAATCTTGCCCTTTGTTGTGGGAACAGCACGATGACCGAGAAAGAACCCTTGGTTACCAAAACCATGGGTACTATGAAGAGTGCTATCCAGAGGTAGGAGATATTGGTTTTCAAGGGCAAGAAGCTCAGGAATGCTATCCATACCACAACTCTTACAATCCGGAATGGAGTGGTAGTCCGGATTTGTGGTATGAGAATGAGCCGGAAAACCAATATTACGAGCAACCTAGTTGGCCATCACCACCCTATACCATACCCCAAAACCAAGCCCAACAAGGAAGTTCAAGTTTGACACGTGAGGATGTCTTAAATACCATAGCAAACTTGAAATCCTTTACTAGTGAAGAGCCGGATACCCAGCTCTCCTCTAGCGTTGAGGCCATTGAGGGGCATGTGAGGAACATATTAGAGGTATTGGCCCGAATGGAAGCTCGTGATTCCGAAAATACACCATCCCAACTTAAACTCGATGATTCGGTGAGTGAAGTCACCAATAAAAATGATTTTGAGTTTGAAAGGGGTGAGGAGTTGGTTGTAGAGGATAGAAAAATGGAGGAAGAGGTGATAGTGCTACATTATCCATTAGCATTGTCACCCCTTCTCCCACCTACTGAACCAACTCTTACATTTTCGGAAGTTTTGAGGGAAACGAGAGAGGAGCCAAAAGATTATCCTAAGCTCCCTAACCACTTAATTCCCTTTGAACCATCTCCACCTCCACAAGACTTTCCTCTTGGAAGTTTTGTGCCCCCACCTCTTTTGTTTTGGATGCTCATGGTGAAGAGCTTCAAGCCTTCACCATACGGATAACATTAGGGTCGTGCCGACGACCTTAAAAATACGGAGCTTCGTCGTGCCGACGACGTTAAATAAATTCGGCATTTCTTTTAGTTTTTGTTTCTTAGTTTGTGTTTCTTAGTTTGTTTTTGTTGTTGTTTTGTTTTGTTCTTTTTATGGCTTGTTTTTCTATGATGTTGTAGCAATATGAAGTGCATTGCAATGAAGAAGATGAAGGAACGAGATCAATGAACGAGGGAAGCAAGCTTGGACAGTTGGTAAGAAAACGAAAAAATTTTAAGCATGGGATACCCTGCCGTCGCGAGTCGCGATGGGCTTCATCGCGAGTCGCGACGAACAGGGGAGCAAAATCCACTCCCAGCGCCAACTTTCCGCGAGTCGCCCTGACGTCGCGAGGCCCGTCGCGAGTCGCGACACCCTTCGTCGCGAGTCGCGACGAGCTCAGAACATTTTGAGCTCCCGGACTCCACTTTCCGCGAGTCGCCCTGACGTCGCGAGGCCCGTCGCGAGTCGCGATCAACCACGTCGCGAGTCGCGACGAGCTCAGAACATTTTGAGCTCCCGGGCTCCACTTTCCGCGAGTCGCCCTGACGTCGCGAGGCCCGTCGCGAGTCGCGACCAACCACGTCGCGAGTCGCGACGAGCTCAGAACATTTTGAGCTCCCGGGCTCTACTTTCCGCGCGTCGCGATGACGTCGCGAGGCTCATCGCGAGTCGCGACGAACCTCGTCGCGAGTCGCGATGTGCTCAGTAACTTCCGAAAATTTTTTGAGCCCGGATTTCAAGTTTCCAAGCTTCCAAGTTTCCAAATGATTTTAAACATTGCATGATCTTTCCTTCTTTTCCACCCAACACTCCCAAGAACATCACATACCTCTCATTTCTTCCACCATCCTACATATATTGACATATGAACATTCTTGCATCTTTATAGTACATTTGTTGATTGTAGTATGCCGACTACATCATTGTGACCGTAAGTTCTTATCCTATAATGATGCTTGTATACATGTCAATATATGTTGGATATTTTTCATGCATAATCTTATAGTGGTAATTGAGGGTTGATTGGTTGTTCTTTGACAATACTATGGTTATTAACTCTTGATGCTAAACCTAGTATTACATATCCTTATGTACTTGTGCATTTAATGTGTTCTTCGTGGTGTAGTCTTGATCAAACGGAGCCATGGAGACAATGCTTTTCTCGAGGGGTGAGTTCTTCTACGGCATTTTTTTTGCTCACCCTTCCGGTTCCGAAACCTATTTCGGGACCATCCAAGTACTGGGATATCGCCATATCACCGGCGAATTGCGGAGACACGGGTGTCACTCTAACTCCCTTACCTTGATTTTTATTCTTCTTGCCTTACATGTTTACATTGAGGGCAATGTAATCTTTTAAGTGTGGGGAGGGGTTAGAGGATTCAATGCATGCTAGATTGTTTTGGAATGCTTTTTGCTACTTTTCATTGGAAAAACATGAGAAAAAGAAAAAAAAAAATATAGAAAAACAAAAAGAAAAAAAAAATGAAAAAAAAAAAAAGAAAAGAAAAGAAGAAAAAGAGAAAAAGAAAACCCGCTAAGTTGAAAACCCGAGAGGGCAACTTAGACAACATTGGGGGCCCGGATAGGTCGAAAACCCTTAAAGGGCGGCCTAGGCAAAAATGAGAGGCTAAAATGTGCGGAAAAAGGTGAGATGTGAGCTAAAGAAACATGATGTGTGGCTAGGATGAAAACTCGAAAGAGCTCCTAGGCAAAATGAGAGAAATTGAGAGAAATTGAAAAATGCGATGATTTCACTCACTTGCCGGCGTTGGAGTCATAAGGTTGCGGTTGTCACACGGATGGATCGGGTAGCTCAACATCTATAGACCTCTGGGGTTTGGGTAGCTTAGTGGGTTAGGAAACGGAGTATGGTTATGAAATTCTTGATCTCTTTCTACTTCGTTTTTGGTTGATATATTGGCATTAGGTGAAGCATGTGTTTAAAACTTCCTATATGGTTTTAGCTTCATTTTGTGTCATTGGATTCTAGGAATATCAATTCTGGGCTGTAAAATATTTTTATGGGTAGTGAATTGATCAGTGGTAGGTTTGGTTAGATTTAGGATTGGGGATGTGTGTGTGCAAAAATTCTCATGTGAGCTTTTATTTTGGGATTTTTGAGATTGAGAGTTTTGGTGAGGCTTTGATTGGGGGATTAGTTTAGGTTTTGGGATATATCATTTACTCCGCATGCTTGAATCTTTTCTTACTCGAGGGCGAGTAAGGTTTAAGTGTGGGGAGGTTTGATATGTCCATCTTGTGTGGATATTTTGGGGGTTTTAGGATGTGGATATGCCATTTCCTCCGTATGCTTAAATCTTTTCTTACTCGAGGACGAGTAAGGTTTAAGTGTGGGGAGGTTTGATGTGTCCATTTTAGGCGCATTATTTAGTAGTATTTAGGATCACTTTTGTGCTCTTTTATTATCGAGAGCTTGTGTTTTACCTTGAAATTCACTTAGGAGAGGTAAAAGCAACTTTGTACTCTTTTACCTCTTTTAAGTGGATTTTGTGTGACAAGGGAAGAACACGGAACCAACGAAGACCGGAAGACATTGAAGACTATACTTTCGAAGACTTTTGGATACTCACTTCGAAGACATGAAGACCGGAGGCCGTTGAAGACCATTTTGGAGCTGTTGAAGACTTGAAGAGTGAGAGGGATGGCTATGAAGAAGACAAAGAAACAATGCAAAACTGTGGCTGCCGTCGCGACCCCGTCGCGACACCGTCGCGACACCATCGCGAGCCGGGGCACCGTCGCGAGTCGCGACGAACACCGTCGCGAGTCGCGACCATCGGGTGGCCAGAAATCAACTTTATTTTCTTTGCACTATAAATACCATCTCTTTTCCCTCTTCTTCTCCAAGCTTTCCAGGGCGCGTTTTCTCTCTGTTTTGGGCGCCATTTTAGGTTTTTCTTCTTCTTTCTTTTCTTAGCTTTCTCTTAGTTTGATTATGTCTTTTCTTGTTTTTCTAGAGTAGTTCTTGTTCTTGGGAGCAAAGGATTGAAGCTTCCACTATCTATGTAGCAAGAACTCATTTATATCTATCTATTTGGTATTTTTGCTATTGTGCAATTGTTGTGCTTTGAATGTTAATTGTTGATTGCATTGATGTTGTTGAGAGCTTGATGATATGAAATGCTTGGATTAATTGCTAGCTAGGGTTTGGGGGATTTGGGTTAATTTCCCCCCTGTTCTTGTTAGCAATGTTAGAGTGTGAATTAGAGCTTTCGATTGCGTTAGTGTGTTGACAATGTGCTAGGCGAATGTGATTGATGTCGAACTCTTCGTCATGTTCGTTTGTGTAGCAAACGAGAGAGTCATATGCTCGCGGATGAATGTGCGTTGCACGTTCATCCAATCTCGTGTAATTGCATGAATTGGTTCAATGCCTAGTCACGGTGTCGTGGTCATAGGCATTGCCAAGCTTGTTGGTCCTTCGTGCTAAATGCCACCAATGACGCCTTGAGTCGTGGTCGCGACTCGGGAGCCATTGGTGAGGTTTGACGAGAGATGTCGAACTCACTCTCGCAAACTACGAACTAAGAAGGATAGGAGTTCAGTCTCCACGACAAGTAGTTGAAGTATTGAATAGGTGATTTAAACTCATTCCTGAAGCATTTGTTATTTGGCGTTTATGTATTCTTGACGGTGTGTTTCACTGCATGTGTGCCATGAGTGGTTTGAGCATAGGGAGTGCTTGTGGGGTTGAATTGCTTAGGTGTAGGAACGTGACGACTTCCGTAGCACCTTTGCATGAAGATCTACGAGCATGAACTTAGAACTCCTTGTGGTGTGTGTGTTGCGGTACTTGCTAGATGGGGTGTGTGAGCGTTGGGTCATGAATGCTATATGATGGAATGTGTGAATGATTCGATGAACTACATTAGATGTGGAAGTGGATATCCGTTGCCCCCAAGGCATTTTATCTTTGTAGTTTAAAACCCTTCTTTTTCTTAGTTTCGTTTGATGATTAGCATAGTCACTTGACGTTGCTAGTTATCTCGTCTTTTTATCTTTGTTAACTTAGGAACCAACCAACCAACCAACCCCCCCTTTTAGTCGCTTTTATGTGTGTATATATATTTACTCCTAGCCTAGTATATCAACCATTTGTGTGCTTAGACGCTTAGGAAGATCCCTCTTCTCATTGGACGACCCCGATTTGCCACTATCTACCTAGTTGTAGAAAGTAAGCACTGAGGGCTTATAAATTATCTTTTGGCGCGCGGGCGCGACGACCGCCCGCGCCTGTCAGTGACTTGTTGAATATATTTGAGTTTCATTCTGGAGTAAATTTGGGAAAGGTGTTATACATGATCAAAATTTTGTAAAAGTAGAATACAATGAGTTTTTAAAATTGTATACACAAAATTGTATAAGTTTGTTATACAGGAAATTGTACATTTTTAAATGGTATAAATGTATCTTCATCTGAAGCCTTGATTGGAATGCGAGGTATGAATACCTCTTTACATGTATGTGAACCAAAGCATATTCTAGCATGGATGATGTTCTTAATGAATTTGATACACGTGAGTCGTGTGCCATTCGACAGTCCTTCAGTAGGGTTTAAATTTCTAAGAAGCATTATAGGACAGTTTTGTTTTAGAATTAAGTTATGAGGGGGTAAGCTATAAGGGTTACATGTCTGTAGTAAATATTCGTAATCTGCTTGGTCCCTTATATTTATTGTTTTATTTATGTTGGTATATATTTTTTCATTTCCTGGGAATCTGCTGATCATAATGTTATTAATTTTGTCTACATATTCATTTTTTGCAGTTAAAATTTCTTTGTTCGTTACAGAGTTAGGATCAGTTAAAAATAGTTTCAAATTAGGATGGACTAAATTAATGAGTAAATTGAGGGATTCTGAAGTTTCTTTTAATGGTATAACTATTTCTTTTGGTAATGTGATTCTATCATCATCAATAGTAAGTTCTTCTGTGTCTCCAACATTTAGTAACAAATTGATGTAAGCTGAATCCAGCCATGCTCACACATTAATTGATAATTTTAATCGATGAAATGTAGGCCATAAGTCTAACATAACTAAAGTTGATAAAATGCAATCGATGTTTTCTCCCTATCAAATAATTGGTAATGTTTGTCTAAAATTACCTCTCCCCGAATATGATGCTTTTACCACAAAATGGTTACCCTGAGTCCATCAAATATTTAAAAACTTTTTCCAATGATTCAATTATATTTAGTTTAGTTATGGTAACCTTGTCCCAAATAATTAGTTTTGCTTCTTTAATTAACCAGTCTATTACGCTTTGTTTACTTACATTGCATCTATTATCATCATTTTCCGTTATAGGTATTTTAAATCATGAGTGAGTCGTACGACCTCCAGGCAGTATTGACGCTAGGACACTAGAGGTGGCGGTAGCTAAAGCAATTTCACTTGTAGGCTTTATAGTAGCTAATAATGCTTTGTATAGAAATGTTTTACGGTATCTCATAGTCCATCAATAAAAAAGACTCCTGGTTTATTGTTATTTACATGATCCATCATCCTGTCAAATGCTATTTTCTAGTCATCATTAAGCATTCTAGCTGCAGCTAAGTCTAATTCTTGGACTATGATTATTCTTTCTGCAAATATTTCTTCCAAATTTTTATGTTGATAGAAAAGAGAAGAATGAAATAGGCTGAAATTTTAATCATGTATGCCATTTCCCATTGATTTTAAATAATTAATTATTTGTTAAAGTGCCATGAATTGTATCTATTCCTTGGAATAATTATTGTTTTTTGCTATATCTTCTGAAAGTAAATGCTCAAAAATATTCCACATTTTGAATCATCAACAACTATGTATGTTAGGAGAGTAGCAAACAGTTGTCTTCATGTTGATGGCATTTGGAATGCAAAAGCTTCCTTGAGGGCATCTTCAATCATGTTATCTGATTGTAGTAAGTCTCGCCTCATAACATTATCTGTAAGAAGACATGGTAATTCCATTGAAGGATTTTAAGTTTTCAAAAGATGTAGGAGCTCGAACATACAACAGTAATGTCCTTAAATAATATCTTTCTTCTTCAGTAGGGTGTGCTGAATATAGACGCCCAATCATTTGTCCTTTTTTTTCTGCCGGTCAATAT
Organism: Rubia yunnanensis; assembly: GCA_037428765.1. Taxonomy (NCBI): domain Eukaryota; kingdom Viridiplantae; phylum Streptophyta; class Magnoliopsida; order Gentianales; family Rubiaceae; genus Rubia; species Rubia yunnanensis. Next base: position 87,350,970 of record CM075061.1, read on the forward strand.
TTTTTTTTAGTATGCCATTCAAAGTACTATGGGAATTATTTGTAAAGACAATTTATGCGTTTCGCTTTTCTGTTGGTAGAATCATTTTTGAAAAATTCTGTTAGCAAAGTACATGATAGATCTTCTCTGCTTACAACGTGTTGTAGCGAGTGAGTTTCGTGAAAAGTTAAGGATTGATGGTTTTTGATGTGGACTTGTAACATCATAACTGCAGGATTCATTCTATTTAAATTAGAACCAAATGTTCCATAAAGCTTCTGGAGCACAAACTTATCTTGCAGATTGGACGTTTTAAATTTCGTCATTTGTATTGTCGTCTTGTTTTGCTGTTAATGTGTATTGAATTTTATCATGTCCTTTGTAAATGTATTTGTTTAACTACTTTACAGCTTGAATAGTTGAATAAACTTCTACATTAATGTGACGATCATAATTGGCTAACAGATATTCATTATATGGTATAACCCAATGGTTATCTAGGTAGTGATCTTTGCTTTCACCTTTTTTTCCATTATCTCGCCTTATGCATATAGGATATGAGTTTATAGATTGTTGTGTAAATTATGAGAAGTTTTTTGGTTAATTACTCTTGCATTGTCCATTTTACATACATTTATTGTTGATATTTAATTCACTACAGTGGAGCATGTGTTTTAGAACTAATGAGTATAAGTAAGGAATTTTTTCTTTATCGGGTAACTCAACGGAGACGTAGGCCTCATATTGTTCAAGAAAAAGTAATATAAAATTATCTTTCAATAATATAAGGAAATGTGCATGTGGCAAACCTCTTTTTTGAAACTCAACAACATAAGTATAAGCAGCAACTTTGCCAAATAAGTGTTTCTCAACTACATTCTGTTTAAGTTATTGCAATTTAGACTAGAATACTCTAGTTGGTAAATTAGGTCTATTTTGTGCTTCTTCATTGTTTTCTAAATGAATTTTTATTTCAGACCATGAAGGATTACATTTCATTGTTTTAAAAACATCTGGTTTACCGTATTTTTGCACGAGGGTCATTGCATCCATGTATCTTTTTTTCATGTCCCTAGGTCCACTAATGAAAGACGGGAGTAGTATAATCCTTTAACCAATTTGATATCCAGATGTAAGTCTGTTAGAAATTTTGTCTAGCAAACCTTGATAAAGTTTAGTCCTTATTCAGATTTGTTGATTAGCGAGGAACTCTATCCTCACTATTTCAATTTTTACATAAGTATCGACAGTAAATTGCTGGAATAGCCTCCCAGTATGTAAGAGATTAGACTCATCGTCATATCTTATATACAATTTGTGCGCATAATATTCCCTACATGTTATTGTAAGGTCTTTTGAATTGGGGTTAGACATTACTGAAAAATGAAATGGATAAATATCACAGATAATAAATAGAACAACATTTTAAACATAAAAGAAAATATGCTGATTAACATAGCCTGATTTTCACTATGTAGAATGTCTTCTATTGTAATTGATTCATTAAAGTTTATCATTTCTTCACCTGGGCATGTACAACTGGGGTTTGCATTTCAAGTCCTGGGAGATATTTTTTAAATGCCTTGATGCCAATTTGTTTCACCACGAGAAAATATGAGTGGATACTGTAGGGGATTGTAGCTAGCATCCAAAGTAGTGTTTGACCATTTGTTTTCTTCCCTCTTTCTTGAAAACCCTTTTTCTCTAGATCTATTGCCATAAGTTTCATCAGTTTCATTCCATATGGCTGTTACTTGGGAAACTGTTAGACAATTAAAGATCCTTTGATCTAATTTAGTAGTTGACCTTAGGTAAATCTGATATTCATCTAGGTTAGGAACATTAGTTAGGTTTCTAAGAAATCTTGCATGTGGATTATGATTAATTATATGGTACAATTGAATTATTATTGATTCTTTAAATTTTTTGGAAATAGCCATTCTGTTTGCAGTTGATGCTCAGTGTCATAAAAATAGAGCTGAACATTTCCAGATTTCTTCCAATCCGTTGGAGTTAATTTATTCATGAAATGGTATATTTGGCCCCGAGCTCTAAAAGTATACACTCCTCTATTTCTCAGGCTTAAAATTTTTGTCATAATTAACTCCAAATGAAGTAAAAGCGAACATATTATTATAACTCCGTACACGCTGTTGAAATTCTTGTGATTCTCAATCATTTGCCTTGTATAATTTTTCAAGTTTAGCTAGCATTTGTATTTTTGCTAGTTTGATTGTGCCTTTACCACAACAAAAATTTGGTGGTTCTGTGTAGAATTTGATAGCATTTCAATATGTGCAAGTAACTGGATCAAGTAATCTGCTTGGAGAACTGGGAATTTTGTCAAATATACTCCTTTTTCTACTGCTCCTACACTTACCTGAAATATTATAAAAGGGAAAATCAACATTAGTCTCCTTTTAGTAATACTAAAATTTTAAGTGCTAGTAATAAACATATTGAAGAGATGAATTATTTAATGTTGTTGTTTTGTCGAAAAACTCATCTTAAAGAAGCATGATAAAAGTAAGTATTAAAACTTATCTAAAAAAAACATGATAAAAGTAAGTATCAATTCTTTCACATGAGAGTTGTGAGGCTTATTTTGGCAAGTTTATTTCAAACAGTTGATTAATAATTCAGGCTGTTTGAGATTTTTGTTATTAATGTTCTCTGATATTTATGTATTAACTGCTGAGAGGAAGTAACAGAGATGCTTAGTATGTTTATGTGGAACTCTTCTGAGATGACAATTCTAACCTTACGTAGCTTAATTTATTTATCCATACATTATTGATATGATTGAGATTATTCCACGTTTAATAGTTTAATAATGAAATGTACATAATGTAACAATCGAATGTGCAAAAATTAAATATAAAAATACGTTAACCTTTTTCTCATTGTTTGATGATGGTTGTGAAGATTGGGGAACATCCTCATTCAAAGCATGGAATTCCCTTGCTTCTTCTTGATTCATATGGATATTAGCATGTTCTGAACTTTGAATACATGAAGTAGAATAAAATTATGAATTCTTCATGGATTTCTCAGATTGATATTAATTTTCATTTAGTGCATTGTTTTGATTTGGTATTAGACTTGCTGGCCAAAAAGTTCCAATGACATTCATAATTGGTGGGTTATTTGCAGACCTGTTTTTTCTTTTAAGAGCTGCATATCACTGCCGACGCATAGCATTTTCTTTCCCCTTCTTCTCTACTGCATCGAGTTTTTTCTGTAATTGCCTGCATTGTGAACTGCATTTAGCAAGTATAGGGGACTTGTTATTGTGGACGATTTCATGCTTTTTAGACAGGGCATATTGTTGTCGACACAAGGCATTGATGCTATCTTTCTTTTCTACGGGTATGTTACTGTACTTAGTCCTTCTTAAACAGTTTGTGTAATGTGCTCCTTTAGAAGATAAACTTCTTCTGCGCTTTGACCTGGATACGTCGATCGCATACATATAATTACTACTGATAGTCTTTTGTGTAAAAAAATAATAACAAAAATTCATAAATATAAGATAAAATATTTCTTACACTTTTCTTTTGACTGTTGATTATGGTTGCCTCTGCAAATAACTCGTCCATCTGTATGTGCTGGATTGATGTTGAGTTTGTTGTAGCTTTCAACAATTACTTGAGGAAATGCTCCCAAGTGAAGATGTTTCACTGTAGAGAACATGTGAAGAACCATCTCCTTCATTATAACTAGTACAATTTTGTATTTGTTTCCCAATCCATATGTAAATATTTTTTTATGCATTTTATCCATGCAATAGTACCTGGGTGTTTTTAGTTTTTGTTTAAATGTAAGGAAAAGTTTAATCACAATTGAAGAGTTATTCTGTAATCACACAAGGAGTTTGATATGTACAACATTTGACTATAAAATTATGTTAAAACTGATTACATGAGCTATTAATATACCTCAATTGAAGCAATAATACTTTCGAAATCTGGATTATGTTTGGAATTCAGAAAGTAAGTTTTTGAAAATCTGAATTCCACATGAACATGAAAGTTGGACTTTGGAAATATGAATTCCACAAAAGTAAATTCTTTCTTTAGTTGGTGATTTTCATTTTATAGATACAAGTAGGTGTGGAAAGTTAGGCAACAATTACACACGGTTGTAGTAATCATGACAATTTTACATGGTTAATATTCCCTCCGTCCCACCTTAAACTGTACACTTACTTTTTGACACTATTATCTATTAAATTTTGATCACATATTTAATTAGATATATAAGCAAATATTATCGTATGTGATATTGTTGGATTCGTCATAACAAGTAGATTATCAAAAGCAACTTTTTGTTTGTTATTATTATACTTAGTTAAACATATTAACGGTCAGAAATGTTTCTTGACGAGCGTAAAAAAAAATTCTGTGCGATTTGATCTGGGACGGAAGAAGTAGGATAAATCCAAAATTGGTCAACATGCTGACATGCAAGAATAGTACAAACCTGTTCTTTTATATATACATTTTTTTATTGTAATTGTTATTTTCAAATAAGTGTGTATTTTTTAATTAAAAAATTATGATCTATTTCTTTTCTTTCTTTAACTTTTTTCCCAGATTTAGTTAAGTTAGTGTCAACCATAGATAATCAATAAGTGGCAATCACTACAAGAAACATGACCTTTTATCTTGGTTCTTCAGAAATTTTTACCTCAATTTTTAGTCCAGAAAAAATTGAGGTAAATACAGTTGGAGTAAAAATTAATTTTTTTACCTGGATTCAGAATCGAGGTAAAAAATATCTTTTACCTCATTTTTCAACTGACGTCTATAGGTTTTGTCAATGACGTTGGTCAGAAAGAAGGCCGACTATAGGAAACCATATCTGCGACATCGTTATGATCGACATCGGCTTCCACTTGTATACAATGCCATCCAATGCAAGAAGGCAATCTATGGGAGATGAAATTTGCGACGACATTCTTGCATGTCAGCCCCGTTTATGACGAAAGGTGAACTACATTGTTGTCAAAATTTGAATTAATATAATGTTATCTCCAATTTTTCATTTGAACCTCTCCCACTTTCTTAGAGGGACTCAATTGTTAAAATGAAAAAGATCACTAGTTGTCCTAGCCTCGATATCGATCTTCCCAAAAATAAACTTTGTCACTCCCTAGCTGTACTTATAACAATCAAGAGTAATAAAGAAACTGGTCTTATTTCACATAGATTTCCGTAAGTTCTTCATGAATGACCCTTGTATACTTATAAGTAATTATCTACAATTTACTCTAGATAGTGTACATGCACTTTTTAGAATTTGACGGACGGAATTTTATTAGCTTTTAATTTCATAAAAAGTGTAGAATATTAAATTTTATGTGATTCTATGTGGTGAAAATTATCGTTCTCATAATAGTAGGTGTATTAATGGAATACTAAAAAAATAATGAACAATTACCCCGCTTTGCGGGCAGGACCCTTACAATCCCTAGTGAAACTTATGAACACCGTTAGGCATAAAGAAACCGACTTGATCCCACGGAAACTTGCACAAGTTCTTCAAAATTAACCCTTGTATACTTATAAGTAATCATCTACAATTTACTCTAGACGATGTATTAGCGCTTTCTAAAATTTGATGGAGGGAATTTTACCAGTTTTAAATTTCATAAAAAAACTAGAATATTAAATTTCATGTGATTCTATGTGGTGAAAATATCATTCTCATAACGTTTATATTAAGGGTATTAATTGAATAATAACAAAAATGATGGACGATTACCCCGGTTCATAGACTGAACCCTTTCAATCCCCAGTCAAATATGAACACCGTTAGTGATAAAGAAACTGACATGATCCCATGAAGACCTGCACAAGTTATTCACGATTGACACTTGTATACTTATAAGTAATCATCTACAATTTACTATGGATAATGTACTAGTGCTTTTTAAAATTTGATGGGGGGGGGGGAACCTAGAATATTAAATTTCGTGGGATTTCATGTGTGGAAATTATCGTTCTCATAACACTTCTAGTAAGAGTATTAATGGAATACTAACAAAAATAATAGAAGATTACCCCGGTTCGCGGGCGGGATCCTTGCAATCCCCAATCAAACTTATGTCAATGCAATTTAGAATATTGGGTAGCTCTAATTTTGCATTTTGTCCTCCCCCACAATCTTTGAGGGACCTAAGTGTTAAAACAAAAAAGTTCACCGGCTATGTTAAAATTGATTCCGATCAAACTGGATGTTAATAAAGTTATGGCTAGTTATAAATTTAAATTAGTAGTACTTAATATACAATTACCCATTATTAAGGTCAATTGTTTTGTCTTGGTCAAATGCGAGTCTAGTTGATATGCTAGTAGGCTGAAATGGTGAGATATGCCGACATTGGTCCTATATCGGTCACATGTCACAAAATAAGAATTACATGCGACGTCGCACATTCATTGGTAGAACACATCTCATTCCCATGCTAGTGCGCTGAAATGGTAAGGCCCACATTTATATTAGCCTATGTCGCTCTCTAGTTGGTCATGTGTCCGTAACTATGACTTGTCTGCGACATCGCAAAGCCTTAGGTGGAAGCCACAACTCTTTGTAACGAATATATAAATGGAGCCAACCTCTCATACATCACTTCAAACTTTCACCATTTCCTCGAATTTCAACATTGCCTCCTACTACTAATCTTCTCAAATGATTTTCATATGTGGTTCATTGATTTTGCTTTTGTATTTATCCTTGAAATTTTTATGTATATGGATTAGGGTGTGAATGTGTTAATTTTTTAAGTTTTGAAGTTTCTTTGGATTGGGGTACTAGAATATGGTTTTTGGGTGTTAGTATTTGGTTTTTAGGTCCTCTAGCTATGGCGTGGTTCAATTTTCTTGGTTTAGAACCAATATTTTTACCGATTTTCTGTTGATGTTACTGTAAACCATTTGCTTGAATGTTGCGCCGCTTGCTTGTCGATCTTCAATCTGTTGTACCGATCCTTATGCGACATCGTATGTCACCTTTTCTATAGTTGACCAAGTCAATGTAACGTCACCTCCTGCTCGGTTAACCAATCAGTTATACCAAAGGTTGAGCGACATCGCGTTGACTTGGTCAACTAAATAGATTATTTGTGTTCTTTAACTATTTTCTGTCTATTATAACATTTAACACCAATGACAATATGAAATACAACAATCATAGCTAGCAATGCTGGTTCAAGAGGTGGCTCGATTGAGGTGAGCAATTTTTGGTTATGTTTTAAATATTCCTTCTATTTTATTAATAATATTCTAATTGAATTTTTAATAATTTCATTGACCAATATAGATCCGTACTAATTCGAATGATGACAGTTTGCGTCGCATATTCGATGGCAAATATCTGCATTTTATACATACTTTGGCCCGGACGAACTTCATATCAATTCCAATTCTGGTAGGTCCTCCCTGTTTCAAACAACTTAAAATTTCAACTAACTTTTTCTATAAATTACTTTCATATGTACTAACAAAGGGTTTTTTATCATTCAGTACGTCCCTAGCCAGATTATTGAGCTTTTACCGCCGTACAAGTTGGATGTTGTGATCGGGTACAAAGGGAGGGAGTATCACATGCACTACTCGGGGATCAGTAGACTCAAGACTCTGACTGCTAAGGGGTTTGGCTAGTTTCTTGCCGCAGAGGAACTTGAGGTTGGAGACACCCTCCACTTTTGAGCTCCTAAATGGTGTTGGGCCCGTAGTTTTCCATGTTATTATTCTTTCCTGCTAACATTAGATTTTTATCTTAGACTTTGTATGACCATTTATTTTATACAAATTGATTCATATTTGAAAGAATATTTCTACAGTTGATTTTAAATCTGAAATATTTATTGTTATTTTAATATTTTTGAACGTTTAATGTTGAACATAACATTACTGGCTGATGGGCTGAAAGTTTTTAGGCCCAAATACACATGCGACGTCGGTGAATGATCGGCATATTTTTTTTATTAACCGACTTACGTGCGACGTCGCACTATACGAGCCAAACTTCACAATGTGGCTAAAACAACGTTATTTCAGAATAGGTATAAATATGAGAACCCTAAAAAAGAGTTCAAGCTTCTCTTCACAAGTTTCCCGCGAATTCCAACGGTCTCCCCCCTCCCTTCTCTTCTCTCACGGAAAAAGATGTGGTTTTTTTAATCTAACACGTAATGTTAGTAATTCCTACTTTGCATTGTCCGATCTATGGTATTTCAATGTGTTATATTTTCTTTAAGATCTAGCTTTTACTCACATTTTTTAGAGTGAACATTCCTTGACTGTACGTAGGTACAATGTTTTGGTATGTCTCTGTAGGGTTTTTGTATGATTTTTTGTTGTTAAACTTTCATTTTTTTCCGGGTTAATGTGTTTCTTCCCGTAGCTTTCTCTGATATGTGCGACGTCGGTAATATGTTTGTCACAGTTCGGTTCATGTTATTAGCGTGCGAGGTCGCACACTTTTATTTTTAGTAGCACATTCTTGACTATAAGACATCGCACATGTTTCGGTCCTTCCTTCGGTTTAACCTATGTGTTACCGATGCCACATTCTAGCATTTTGTCTTACTGATACATTTGCATATCAGACATCGTTCTTGCATCGACATGTCGTTCGCTATGACCGACGTTTTAGCGACATCGCTGGTACATGTCGTCCAAGCCACTGATTTCAACCGTGACGTACGCGTAGCCAATGTTGCATGTTGCATTTCATTGGCTGGTTCCCTCTTCACATTTTCATTTATGATTCAGGACTAATACATGGCAAGGGATCTTCAAGTAGCCCATTTTTCTAGGTCTTCTAACATTTCACAGCATAAATTTACTAATACATCTTCACACATTACCTCAATAAAAAATTTCATGCAGTTCTCCACATAACGGAGCAATCTTGAGCCCATTGTGTTCAACATCATTCAATGGCTCTTGAAAGCCCACATTTCCACTATACTCTGAAGCACCAGAACTTTGGGAAAAACCCAACTTTTGTAAGGCATTTTAAATTAATATTAATTTTAAATAATTGCACGCACACACACACACACACTTAAATATATATATATATATATATATATATTTCTAATCAAATTTTTTTCTAGTTAAGTATATCCTGTGGGAGATTGTACCACTATTGTCGAGTGAGAAGACCCCCGTAGTGATGAGGTGCTACGAGACAGAGTATTGTATTAACTACTCGGGGGTTGGGAAGATCAAGGCCTTTTCCCCAAAGGATTTTGGTGAGTTCCCTACAGGAAATAACCTACGCATTGGGGACACCTTGTTTTTCGAGGTGATCAAAGTTAGGGGGTCTATCATCTTCAAGGTCATCATTATTCGAGTTGATTGTATTTTATATTATGTTGGAATTAAGACAACTCTTATTCGAATTTATTTACTAATTGTGAGAATGTCTTCATGACTATTGTTTTTTTAGATATTTAACTATCTTATTTGAACATCATATAATTGACTGTACATGTTTATATGTGTGATTTCATCTACGCATGATTTTATAAATAATTTAATCTTATGATTAAAAAACATTGAATAAATTAAGGCGGTATTGGCCGAGTACTAATTTTCCCTTTACATTCCCCCAAATTATTAAAAGGGCTCAACATCCATTTTCTTTTTTTTTATTCTTTTCTATCACCACCAAATTCTTTACTTTAACATATCTTGTACACATATGCGACATTGCTAAGTAATTCGCAGTACGTATCGGCATAAACGACGTGTAAAGCAAAATCGGCCAAGCTTCTAACACAACATATGCAACGTCGCACGTTATTCAGTAACATCATTTACTTTATTTTTTTTATCCTTTTACTTCGGTTCATATAATAACCAAGGTAAAAAACCAATGATTTACCTCGGCTTTCTAAAACCGATGTAAATAAAATATTTTACTTTAAAAAATGAGGTATACGAACTTTTTACCTCAGTTATTTGAGGTTAACAGAAAAACTGAGGTAAAAGGGGAAAAGTAAAAGATTATTTTCCTGGCAGTGAATCTTGCCTATTTGCAATTTAATAATTTTTAATTAATAAGTTGACAACTTCTTCATTTTCTTAATTTCATTATATTTTTTGCCTTTTTTCTTAGAAAAACTCCTACAAATCTAAATTAATCTCTGATAATAGGTAATCACTTCTCAAATAATTAACATAAAGTCAGGAAATCCGTATGTAAATCTTTTCTCTGCATTTCATCTATGTATTAGAGTACTTGAACATTCTTACTTTGTTTAAATTAAAGGAAAAGTAAATGTCAAATGGTGTCTATACAATTTATTGGAAATCATTAATAAATAATGTGATTTTGAGTTCAACTCTTGCACTTAAGATGTCATCTCTCAGAAATTTCAGGAGTGAGAAAGCTTGTGGATTGAAAGAAATCTTCATTATTTCTAAGAAGGAAAGTGAAATATAATTCACATGAGAGAAAGAAAGAAAGTGAAAGGTAATTCACATGTGTATTACCACCATAATTTGACCTTAGGTAAAGGGGAAAAAATTTAGATAATAAAGTGCATTTGTTTCCTGTGTTATTAAAAAAAATTATAAATATTAATTTTTAAAATTTTAATTTTAATTTGACTGAAATAAATTACTAAAATTCTTATGAGGTTAAAACTATGTAATAATGATCATGAACATTCACAGTTAAACATTCCTGGATCATAATATATTAGGGTTATTTTGGGATTATTTTAGATTGTTTTGGACTATTAGGATTAGTTAAAATAATTTCTACATGAAAATGAAATTAACTCTTTCTTTTGTTGATGACTTGTGTATTATACACTAGAAGTGGGTGTGGAAATTAGTCTAGAACTTTTGATCATTTTACTAAAGAAGACTATTACAAAAGGTTAATAGGATAAATCCAAAATTTGTAAATAGGTTAACGTGCAGTAACAGTAAAAGATAGTCTAGAGCATTACTTGTTCCTATATATGTATATACATGATTATAACTCTTATCTTAAAATAATTTAGTATTTTTTTCGTATTGTTATTAACTTATTATTTAGCTTTTGAAAAAAATATAGAACCATTAGTAGAACTTTTGAGACCCTTTATTTTTACAATCAAGGCTAACTTTGGTGTACATAAGACCAGTAATTCTTTTATGTGCTCTTTTATTTCATTAAAAGCTGAAGAATTTAAACAAATGTATTAATAATTTTTTAATGTTATTACCATGGAATTGGTGAATCATTTGTAACATTTTATTATCATATTGAAAATAGGGGAAATGAAGATAAAAATCAATGACCTTCACAAATACGAAAGACTCGGTGGTGTGCATCAATATGAGAACAAAACCAACATGAGTTGAAAGACATTGATGCCGAGAATTTACAGACGGGATAATCAAAACTCAAGAAACGTAGGAACTTGTTCGAAGTAAAGTGAGAAGATTTATTGACAATATCAAGTATATAAAGATACACATTCATGTCTATAACTCAGATTGCTCCTTTGAATTACAAGGGGATTTATGATTGAGATTTATTTTTTATAAAACTTGGAAATTATGCATTATAATTATCCCATTGCATCATATGTCTATTACGTTTAAGAAACGTTACACATTTTAAAAAAAAATGATGATGAATGAAATAATCGATTGTTGATGACTGTGTCATGCTTTACTTGTTCCCACTTTTTTGCACATGGTTTTGTAATGCAATGCAAAATTTTGTAAGTATTTCTAGGTTACAATATATGTGATCATTCTATATGATACTAAATTATGTTTCCAATGATGGATCATATTAGTGCTCCTAAGAAGACATAATGTGGAAATAGTCAATATGAAAAATAAATAAATTATGTTACTACCATTAGGGTGTTCACAGTAATGCCTAGTAGTTTGTTAGCCCATCTTCCTTGGATAATGACATCTATGGGTCCACTTGAATCACTAAAGTTTATTTCCATTTTTCACCTGCATGGGAAAACCATATAAGGAGTTAGTATGGTAGGTAAAACACGATGATACTAAAGGAATCATTTAACAAAATTGACAACAAGAATTACTTTATTTGTGAAGCATTGCCGACATGGAAGCAATAATTGCAAGTGACGTCCATGCCGAAAAGAGCACCTGATTGTTTCCCACATTTAGAGCAAACAGACTCATATAAGCGCTAGTTGCTATCCAAATATGCTCACAACAACTTTTACCCAAAAGTTTTAAACCTATATAGTTGAAGAAAAGTAATGAGAACCCAACACAAATATTATACAAAAAGGATGACATGGATAAAACAATTTAGAGGAGAAACAAACTGGTTGATGCAGGTTCAGTATCTGATTAATTTGCCATATACTACTATCTAGAAGTTTGTGAATTTCTTGGTTTTCTTTCTTATATAGTTGATCAACCATGACACGATCAACATAGCTCTTATTCTCGATCAAATGGAGCAATTGGATATGGAACATGTGAAACTAAGAAAACTAGTAAAAATAATTGTTTAGTAAAGAAAAGTAACTTCTAAATTAAAGCAATACCAAGTTTTAAGGGAAGTGGCTCCAACCATTACGGGATTAATTATGAGCTTCGTATTATTTTGGGTTTGAAGACAAGTACCTACAGATGAAAAATATCAGTTTAAACTCACTTTTTGTAATACATATTCGTACAAAATGAGATAAGCTTTATGGTAAAGATTAGGTAACATAGCCGTGGAAAGTCCCAAGGTTTAAACCGACAAGCAGCACTAGCTGAAAAATATCGATAAGGTCAATCAATTGAGAAAGCTCAAGGGAGGTGTAACTGCCCCAAAAGGTTATCAGCATTAAACGACATCTGAGAACAAAGTAATAAGAAATGGTGAGCAATTATTATAAAATGGGGTAAAATAATAACTTAAAATAGTCGATGCTTACTCTTGGTTAACAACCACAAACTCGTGCATAGTAGTTACATGCGAACCAATTTCCCCTATCGGGAGCATATGAACGAATTAGCAAAGGACATCTGTACAACATACAAAACATGGAGTCAAACATTCTTTCCTTAGTGATGTGTCCATTTTATGTGCATATTTTAGTACTTTTTGGGATCACTTTTGTGCTCTTTTGTTATCAAGAGCTTGTGTTTTACCTTGAAATTAGCTTAGGAGAGGTAAGAGCGACTTTACACTCTTTTACCTTTTTCTAAGTGTATTTTTTGTGACAAAGGAAGAACATCGATACTTGAAGATCGGAGACCATTGAAGATCACTTTTTGAAGACTTTGAAGATTTGAAGACTAGCTTTTAGGATTGAAATAAAAAGAATCGAGGATTTGAAGGCAAGGCGATACAAGGGTGAAAATGGTCATTCCCGCCCGGGCGAGCCCGCTACACTTTTGCTTTTTGCTTTTCTTTTCCTCTCTCTTGTACTATAAAAGGAATTTTGGTCACCCACTTCATATCTTATCCTTCTTGGCTGAAATTCCTCTTCTCTCAACCCTAGGTTCTTCATCTTTTCCATCTTTTCTCTCTTCATTTCTCTATGCATTTGTTTATGGATGTTAGTATGATTTGTATTAGCTAAATCTAGTGTTTGGTAAGCCCTATCATCTACCAGTGGAAATTCAACATAAGGCTTACTGGGTTGTCAAAGAATTTAATCTTCATATAGATGAGGCCGGCTTGCATAGGAAGTTACAATTGGATGAACTAGATGAGATCCGGAGGGAGTCCTATGAGAACATTGAAACCTATAAAGAGAAGACAAAGGTGTGGCACGACAAGATGATCATTAGGAAGGAATTTTGACGTTGGTAAAAAAGTAATTTGAGGTCCCGATGGATCGGTCCTTTTGAGGTGGTGAAGGTATTCCGGCATGGCGTGGTGGAGATTCTAGATCGAGCTAAGTCCAATACATTCAAGGTCAATGGACAACGTTTGAAACCTTACCACGAGAATTTTGTGCCGGAAATGGGAGAAGATGTTGATCATCTCGATTCGGTTTGTGAGTAAGCTCCAAGAAGGGGGGTAAGTCGTGCCGACGATGTTAAAATAAACTTGGTATTGATCATCCGGATCGTCATTAGTGACTTTTCGTCGAGGTTATCTCAATTTATTTTTTATTATTTTATTTTATTTTATTTCTGTCACGATTGTGTTTTTCCATGATTTTGTAGCAAAATAGGTCGAGCATTGGATAATAGGCGATAATTTTGGAATGGAAAATTAAGCTTTGTAAATGTTGAGAAAAAAAAAACTGGGAGCAGGGGAGTTGGCCACGGGAAGCTGGGAGCTCTCCTGCCCGGGCGGCCAGACTCCCGCCCACGCGACTGGCGCGGGAAAATCTCTGAACCGGTGCTGGGACGCACGCCGCGCACGCGAGAAGGAGCCTCTCGCGCGACTCGCGCAGGCAAAGTCTGAAATGATGTTGGGAGGCACGCCGCGTTCGCAAAGAGAAGCCTGCCCGCGCGACTTGCGCAGGCACTGTTCATTGGGATCCCTTTTGTGCTCTTTTGTTATCAAGAGTTTGTGTTTTACCTTGAAATTCTCTTAGGAGAGATAAGAGAAACTTTACGCTCTTTTACCTTTTTCTAAGTGTATTATATGTGACAAAGGAAGAACATCGATACTTGAAGATCAGAGACCATTGAAGATCACCTTTTGAAGACTTTGAAGATTTGAAGACTAGCTTTGAAGATTGAAGACAAAAATAATCGAGGATAGGTGAAAATGGTCATTCCCGCCCAGGCGAACCCATTCCCACCCGGGCGGGAGCTTGCTACACTTTTGCTTTTTGCTTTTCTTTTCCTCTCTCTTGTACTATAAAAGGAATTTTTGGCCACCCACTTCATATCTTATCCTTCTTGGCCGAAATTCCTCTTCTCCCAACCCTAGGTTCTTCATTTTTCCATCTTTTCTCTCTTGATTTCTCTATGCATTTTTTTATGGATGTTAGTATGATTTGCATTAGCTAAATCTAGTTCTTGGGAGCAATTGACTAAGGCTTCCAAGCCCATGTCTTAAGAACAATTTGTAGCCTATTTGATACTCTTACTATTATGTACTTATGGAGCATTGGATGTGTTTGTTAATGTCATTAATGTTATTGAAAGCTTGAGTATATGAAGTACTTGTATGATATGCTTGTTAGGATTTGGGGAAATGGGTTGATTTCCCCTTTTCTTGATAGGAATCCAAGAGTATGATTTAGAGCTTTTGATTGTGTTGATGGATTGATAATTGCTAGATGAATATGATAATGTTGAACTCTTTGTCATGTTTGTTTCTTGTAGCAAATGAGAGAAGTCTATGAATGTCGATCGTTCTTGACTAATCTTGTGTAAAAATATGAATTGGTTAAATGCTTAGACACAGTGTAGTGTTTATAAGTGTTGCCAAGTTTGTTGATTCTTTATGGTAAATGCCATCAATGAGATACTTTTAGTCGTGTTTCGACTACATGAGTCATTGGTGAGGTTTGACAAGAGATGTCGAATTCACTCTTGCAAACTACTATCTAAGAATGATAGAAGTTAAGTCTTCACAACAAGTAGTGAAAGTAGTAAATAGGTTTCATATTCAATGATGGATAAGAGCCTTGGAAGTGGAAGTCAATTGCCCTCAATGTTCCGTCAATTGTTTTTTTCATTTTATCTTTAGATGTCTTGCATGATTAGCATAGTTCTCTTGCTTTGCTAATTGTTGTCTTTCAATTTGATAACTTAGGATAAAAAACAAACCAACCCCCCCCTGTTTACATACTGTTATATGTATCTATGTATGTATATTCCTATTATGTTTTCTCCTATATATGTTTAAACACTTGAAAAGATCCCTCTTCTCGTGGGCGAGCCCGACTTTCAATTATCTACTTAATTGTAGATATGAAGCATTAGGGTTTAAACCGACAAGCAGCACCAGTGGACAAGTATCGATAAGGTCAATCAATTGAGAAAGCTCAAGGGAGGTGTAACTGTCCCAAAACGTTATCAGCATTAGACGACATCTGAGAGCAAAGTAATAAGAAATGGTGAGCAATTAATATAAAATGGGGTAAAATAATAACTTTAAATAGTCGATGCTTACTCTTTGTTAACAACCACAAACTCGCGCATAGTAGTTACATGCGAACCAATTTTCCTTGTCGAGAGCATATGAACGAAGTAGCAAAGGACACATGTACAACGTACAAAACATAAAGTCAAACATTGTTTTCCCTGGAAAAGTACAAATATAAAATTGAATGGGAACTAAGGTCTCACTAAATAGGCTATCCTCCTTCTCTGGATGGGTGTCAATATCCTAGACCGGTGTTACTTCAATGAATTCTGATAAGTTGTAGCTAAAAGCTATTTCAACTTGTTGGATGTAACTTCTCATAATGAGAATGAATGGAAAGGGAATTGTTCCGAATTGGAACCATTTGTTTTACACGGCCAAAACTTTACAGCTTCATATATAATACGTTTCCAGAGGTTTGAAATGGCGTTCTAGATACTTGAAATCACGAGTATAAATGTTGGCTTGCACTATTGTTTTCTACATTACAAACAGTATAATTGTAAATTCAAGCTGCAATTTAAATCATGGGAAATAATTGGAAAAATTATTTCATATAATAAAAAGCTCATGCAGAGAGGGATATCTAAAATATACCTCCTTATCAGCAAAAAGGAGCACATGTGCATGAGGTTCTCCTTTTGAGGAGCCAATAGATATTAACATCACTTTCACAAATCAATCTCAAGTCTGAGGAGTCAAACTCTTCAACGGGACACACCTAGCCTCAATGGCTAAGACAAACGTAATCATCATCAACAAAGTAAGACTATAGATGTCAATTCGAATTATTGTCACATTTGTATTGAGTTGGAAATGTGTCGTGTTAAAACATGTTGTATTGATTTCATTTATCGTGTTGGGTCGGATTGAATCGTGTTGATTTCATTTATCGTGTTGGGTCGGATTGGATTTGGTACTTATCGTGTTGGGTTGAAAATGTGTCAGTTTTTTCTCGGATTGGGTCGTGTCGGGTTGAGTTAATATCGGGTCGGGTTACTGTCGTGTAATTTTATGCTCGGATTAGATCGGGTCGGGTCAGAATATTGTCGGGTTGGATTGGACCGGGTTATTGTCGTGTCATTTTTTGTATTGAAGTTTTGTTCGGGTCTCATTATGTCAATTATTTTTTATAATGTTTCACATTGAATTCGGATATATTTTGGGTTGATTCATTTTAGATCGGGTTATTATGTCACCCAATTAAATTTGGGTTGATTTAGGTTATATTTCAATAATACTATTTTTACAACTGCACTATTATCAGGTATTATTTCGTTGTAACTTGTAACTTGCAAAATGTAAAAACTTGACTCGTAACTCCAAATTATAATCCGTCGAGTGCTACCTTATACACTCCCATTGTATTTTTCAAGTACGTAACAAAATATTTATCAACAATCGAGAATAAAAATATATCCGTAGTCATTTTCATTTTCCTTTTCTTACTTCTAAGTAATCAACTTTAATTTACATTAGAACGCGTATTAGCACTTTCCAATAATTCACCAAAAAATTAATTTATTTAATACTTCTATATTTAAGCAAGAATAACAAAAAATAATGTATTTTGGAGCAACGAACTATAGGGTAACACAATTTTGGGCCACTGTGTAATTTTTCAAGACTGTGTATAAGTATTCAATGTTGACTTTCAAGTCCCTTATGTTCACCCATACATGCCCAAATCGCAAAGTCGCAATATTACGTTATTGAATTTCTTTTTAGTGTCGCCAATTTCGTGATTCGACAATCCCAACTTTCTTGGAGGGACCTAAGTGCAAAAAGTAAAAACTTTACTCGTAACTCCAAATTGAAATCCGCTCGAACGTGATCATACCTTATACACCCCCATTGTATTTTTCAAGTTCGTAACTGAATATTTATCTACAACTGGGCACATGAACATATCCGTAATCCTTTTCAATTTCTCTTTCTTACTTCTAAGTAATCAACTTTAAGTTACTCTAGAACATGTACTAGCGCTTTTCAATATTTTACCAAGAAAATATATTTTTTTTCTATTTCTATATTTATGTAAGAATGACAAAAAAATGTGTAATTTGGAGAGAAGGATAATATCGTAACATTTTTTTGGGCCATAGCGTAACTTTCCATAAATATGTTAGAGATGTTTTTGTGCCTACTATCTTAGTTGAATAGCAGTGTTGAGTATTCATTAAATTAAATTCACTTTTTAAAATACTTTAGTGCAATTTTGTGTTGTAATAAATATTCTGATTCTATTTTTTTAAAATAAAAAAACTAGTAAAGTCCCACCGCGCATTGCGCGGCATTATTAATTAAAAAAATTAGGATTACTTTAATGTATTTTTGTGTCTTACATTTAAATTGAAAATAAAGAACTTTATTTACAATTATGAAGTTTAGTTATATAAGGAAAAATATATGAGTAATGAAGTGAAATAATTAGTTTAGTTAGAAATCGTTACATATTAAATACAATAAAAATGATTATTTTTATAATATTTCATTCAAACTATTTAAAAAATAATTATTTATATGCTGAGCTTATTTTCAAGGTTATCATAATTATATATATCTCACTGAATAAAATTAAATATCAAATATTCTTATGAGTCTGTCTCTTAAAAGACAGTCTTTCCATAATCCATGGAAAGACCAACGTTTAAATGGAAAATTAGAAGAAATGAAGATAAAGTTTTCGATTTGTATGAACCGGGTTATAAACTTTATAAATACTACATTTTGTACAATAAATTTTTAATATTGTAACTAAGAACTTTTACCTTTTATTATTTTAAATAAACCCTATTTTTCCCATAAACTCATGGAAAGACCGTCTTTCCCAAGACTTTTCCTATTCTTATTAGTCCCCACTAATTTTAAAATATCTTCATCGAACAGTGACCCGGTCTATAACAAGATTTTGTGATTATTTATTAAATATTATTTTTACAATACTTTTCAAACTGATTTTTGAAATTAATATTTAGTCGACTCTCTATAATTACTAATTCAAAACCATAATTTTAATGAGACATCTCTCTTTATTTGACTATTATTCATTAGATTTATAAATTTAGTCGTGTGCATTTTTAACTTAACATTGTGTATTCACATTTGTTATGAATTGACTTTACGTACTAGTAATCATATGGCTAAAAACCCCATTTGTTATTAGTTTGATGCACAACCAACTTGACTTGGTTCCATATTAAATGTTAATTGACTTTTTTATAACTGCATCTGTTTTGGGTTGATTACATGCATGGTTATATAGTTGATTTATCGGGTTGAATTAGGTTCGTGTTAAATCGGGTACGGGTTGATCTCGGGTTCGTATTCAGGTCGGGTTCAGGTCCAGATTATCGGGTCATATTCGGGTTTTGGATTGAATTCGGTCATGTTGGGTTCGGGTACAAGTAAATATTTCTCGGGTTAAAATTGAGTTTCGGGTTGAGTGTGGTCGTGTCAGGTTGAGTTTGGTTTCAGGTCGAGTTTGGGTCAATATTTTTTGGATCAGATCGAATTTTAGGTTAATTCATTCATATCGATCCAGATCAGATTCTCGGTTCGAGTCACAGATTGACAGCTCTAAGTAATACCCAAATGAAGCATATGTAAATATTCTAGCACCATTAACAAAGTAAGACCCAAGTTGAAGGACGTGTAAATATTCTAGCATCACAATTGACATGGGCTAATTCACTATATAAAAATCCGACCATTTTATCCATTGACAACTGACAGACAGAATTGATAAAAACATTTTTAAAAACTTTAGCGAATTTAATGTCAAATAAGCTCAAAACAAATAAAATGTTGTGCATGCATCACGAGGCATAAGCAGTTGACACATGCATGTTGTGTGTAGAGACATTACTCAACAAGTGGGATAATGCATGTGTTTTGTCTCTATCTCTACGAATTGCTTTTTTATTTTTCAATACTCACCATGTTGATGCCTTATTTTTAATGTATGACTTAGATGCTGCATTTTTTGTCCCTATCTCTACTATTCTTCGTCATTCTTTTGACTATTCTTTTAGTGTGTATGTTGTATGGATTTTTTACAATTACAGTTCTACTATGCATGTAATAGAACAAACAATAAAAGTCATACAAATTTGATAGAATAATTTGCAGTAATAAATTGTATTATTGATATCTAAATATATAGAGAGTATAATAGAGGTGTAATAAGGAAAGAACTCTAATCATAATAAATCATAATCTAATCAGGAGTCTGATTTATCCTAACACCCCCCCCCTCAAGCGAAGCGTCGGATGCTCGCCGACGCATAGCTTGGACCTGAAGAACTCAAACAGCGAACGAGAGAGCCCCTTGGTGAAAATGTCTGCAATATGAAGAGAAGTCGGAACATGAGTAACGCGCAGCTTTCCGGATGTCACCAACTCACGAACAAAATGGTAGTCGATGTCGATATGCTTCGCCCGCTTGTGCGCCACCGGATTCTGAGCCAAGAAGATAGCACTACTATTGTCGCATAACAACAGTGGAGAACCAGAAAGCGGAACCTGAAGATCACGAAGCAAATGAGTGAGCCATACCACTTCTGAGACAGTGTTGGCGAGGGCACGGTATTCAGACTCGGTGCTAGAGCGAGAAACAGTGGGCTGTTTCTTGGCACTCCAAGAAACCAGATTCCCACCAAGAAAAACCGCATAACCATAAGTGGACCGACGAGTCTCCAGACAGCGAGCCCAATCAACATCAGAGTACCCTAACACATCGGGAGTACTAGCAGAACAAAACCTGAGACCAAAATGAAGAGTGCCATGAACATACCACAAAATTCGAGTCACAGCGGTAAAATGGTCATCTCTGGGATCCTGAAGATACCGACTCACCGTGTTGACCAAGAATGCCAAATCCAGGCGAGAGATGGTGAAATACTGAAGAGCACCAACAAGAGAACGATAAAGTGTAGGATCCCGGAATGGAGGACTGGTAGAGCTGTGAAGCTGAGAACCAGCGACAAATGGAGTAGAAACAGGTACCGCGTCAGACATACCGGCCCGATTCAAAATATCACGAGCATACTTTGCTTGTCCAAGCAGTAACCCTGAGGAGGTAGGCGAAACTTCAAGACCAAGAAAGTAGTGAAGAGCACCAAGATCCTTGATCGCAAACTCTCTGTGTGTCATATCAATGAACTGGCGAAGAAGAGTCGAATCATTGCCTGGAAGAATGATATCGTCTACATACACAAGTAGGTATAGCAATGACGACCCTCTCGAAAGGACAAATAAAGAACTATCAGCTGAGCTGCACTGAAAATCAAGTTGTGTCAGATAACTGCTGAAACGCTGGAACCAAGCCCGGGGAGCCTGCTTAAGGCCATAAATGGCCTTTGGAAGCGACAAACATAGTCTGGATTGACAGAATCCTAATAACCAACGGGCTGCTTCATGTAGACTGGAACATCAAGAACACCATTAAGGAAAGCGTTCTTAACATCCAACTGATGAAGTGGCCAGGAACGCATGATGGCTATGGCGAGAACCGTCCTAACAGTGGAGACTTTGACCACAAGACTGAAAGTGTGGTCAAAATCAAAACTCGGAATCTGCGAGAAACCCTATGCCACAAGTCTAGCTTTGTGACGCTCAATAGTGCCATCGGGCCGATACTTGAGCCTATAGACCCATTTAGAGCCAAAAATGTTGACATTCGAAGGTCGAGGCACCAAATCCCAAGTGTGCTGACCACGAAGAGCGGCCATCTCATCATCCATGGCTGAAACCCAGGTTGGATCCTGAAGGGCAGAGCGATAATCAGTGGGCTCTGTCTAAGAGATGAGTGCGGCAGTGAGACCATGAGCAATAATATCCAAATAATCCCGGTGCTGAATGGCACCAGTAGAAGACCGAGTGGCCAGCCGATGGGTACGAAGCTGGGGCGGCGAAGCTGAAGAAGTTGAACCAGCTGACGACGTCAAGGAAGATCGAGCTGCGCTGATCGGAGAGTGGCCGTCGGAAGTCTCCAGAGAAAGGATGGCCGATACAGGCTGAGACGTGGTGGTCGGTGGCTGAGGGGTGATGGTCGGCGACTGCAGTGTGGTGGTTGTTGGCCGAGGAGCTGGGTCCGGGTCGGCTATCCAGATGGAAGATGGTGGTGAAGGAGGGGTGGCTGGAACAAGTATAGGCGTGATGACCCCAATCGATGAAGTAACAGCTCCATAAAAAAATGATGAAATCTCCAGATCTGAAATAGAGCGACTATCCGTGGAAGATGAGACATAAGGGAATAAGGTTTCATCAAAGCGAACATGGCGAGAAATATATATGCGCCTAGAAGTGGGGTCGAGACACTGGAAGCCCTTGTGGCGAGGGTTGTAGCCAATAAAAACACATGGAATGGATCGCGGTGTAAACTTATCAGTAGTAGTGGCACGCAGACATGGAAAAACACGACAGCCAAATGGGTGAAAGAGGTTATAGTCAGGCACATGACCGAAAACAACCTCAAAAGGTGATTTTCCACCAAGAACTGAACTTGGCAGATGGTTAATGATGTAAACCGCAGAGGAGAAAGCTTCAACCCAATAACAGTGTGGCACGGAAGGGTGAAAAAGCATGGCAAGACCAGTCTCTGTGATGTGACGATGCTTCCGCTCAGCTCGGCCATTCTGAGCAGGTGTATAGGGTGATGACATCTGATGATGAATGACACATGATATGAAGTGAGCCTGAAGTTAATGATTAGTAAACTCTGTGCCACCATCGGTCTGAAAATTTTTAGCCCTAGTAGAAAAATGAGTCTAAACAAATTTCTGAAACTGGATAAATGTTTCATAGAAGTCCGACTTATACCGCATCGGTAAAAACCATGTGAATCGCGAAAAATCATCGATGAAAATGGCATAATGAGAAAACCAATCTGCCGATAAAATAGGGGCTGGTCCCCACAAATCATAATGCACCTTATTTAACAAACCAGTAGCGCGCTTGTCACTAGTGGAAAAAGGTAAACGGCTACTCTTGGCCATCTGACAAGGAGAGCAACTAACAGATGCCGGCATAGCAGAAGTGATAGTAATATGGCCACGTCGACTTAATAACTGAAGAGTATCATGAGACACATGACCGAGGCGAGAGTGCCACTGCTCAAGAGAAGCCTGGAGCTTTCCAGAGCGTAATTCGCCTAAAAAGCTGGAATCACCAATCTCAAGAAAATAAAAACCTGAACTATGATGGCCTTGACCAATTATCTTCCCTGTATGCTTGTGCTCAATGGAAAATGCATTGGCATCAAATATAACACGGACTGGTAAATCACGAGTAAGCTTATTAATGGACAATAAACTTCTAGTAATCTTAGGGACCACAAGGACATCATTAACAGAAAAATCAGAGAAATGACATTGGCCGATGTGAGAAATAGATAATGATTCACCATTTCCAACAAGAATAGAATCAGAACCACGATAACATTGTACCTTATCAAGGTTACTGGTGCGAGCAGTGATATGATATGTAGCACCTGAATCTACGATCCACTGATTGGACGAAGAATGACGGTTGAGACCATTCAAACTAGCCTGAAACAACACCTTGTCTGCAATCCAATTAATGGAGCAATCTTCCCGAGATATAGGGCCCAAATAAACCATAGCAAAGGACCGAAAATTGCACAAAAATTGACTGGATGCTGACCAGAATTTGAGCAACTCGTGAGAAAGTGCTTCAACTCGCAAAAATTTGTGCAACTCGCGAGAAACAGCTTCAACTTGCGAAAGGCAGTGATGTGTGTTATATTGTGTTCATATTTTGTGGGATTATTATGATTTTATTAAGATATAATTTGTACTTTAAGGTGTTTTTGGTGCAGGAATTCATTGATTGTAAAGAATTGAGAGGGAGCTATACATTGTACTTTTTTTCCCTTAACCAATGGTTTTTTCCCACTGGATTTTCCAGGTTAAGGTTTTTAATGAGGCGATGTGCTCCAATGGAAAATGTTCTTATTTTATAAGACATTTTCCAGGGATGAAGGAAGAGAGGCAAAAGCGAAATTATTGAAGTTATGGGGTGAAAAGTGAATTCTTGAAGACATGTGGATTTGAAGAAAATAAAGATATTTACTTCCCATATTGATAAGGATTGTATTATCTCCTTCCATTTAAAATTCCTTAATTGTAGGAATTAGTTATTTAGAATTAGAATAGATATTATTTTATTTCCTTATTTCTTCCATAAGAAGAAAAGTAATTAGAAGTTGATTTGGATTTGGTTTTGGTTTGGTGTATATAAATACACGGCCGAATGGTTGGGAGAGGAGATTATTAGTTGGAGATACATATATTAATGCAGAGGTTTTCTATACGAATTACTTGGTTCAGGTTTGTTGATTTCGTTAGTTTAGGTTTAGAATTTATGATTTATTATTATATTATATATTTGTTTAGTTTAATTATTATGAGTAGCTAATTTATATATCGGCATGGAATAACAAGCATTAGTTTATGAATCGTGAGGCCTAATTGTTTTATAATTGATTCTTATGTGTTCTTGATTGTTCTTGGTTTATTTTATTCTTGATATATTTAAGCCTGATCAACTTGAATATTATTGGGATAATGCTATCTAATTCTACCAATACGTAATCGTTGGACAGGGTTAGTAAGTAGCGAGTTCTTGTGAAAAACAGCTAACTAGCTAAGACTGTAATAGCAAGATGGGGAACAATTAAGTGTGCGTTATTGCTTGCGAATACTTGGGTAATTGCTATGTCGGGTTATTTTCATTCTTAATGCTATCGAGGTGTGTATCTGGTTCAGCGAATACTTTCCGGGACCATCTTGGTAAGAGAAATAATTAATTAATTATAATTGGTTAATTGTCGATAAAGTACGAAAGAATTGGGGAGGTTAAGCGTACCTACTTTCCTATAACTGATAGATGCATATGAATTGATTTATCTTTGCGCGTATGATCGATGTTTAACTAATGTGAGTTATTCCGAGCCGATTGCATTCATCATATATTTACTAGATTTTTATATCTGTTAGTTTGCATTATTATTTCATATTTTATATTAGTTAGTTGCATTATTAGTTGTTAGATAAATCTGAAAATTAAGGCGTGGTGGCTACACCAAAAGTGTTCTATATTAGTAGGAATTTTATTATAGATTTTGCTCCGTTCCTCGTGGGATCGACTCTGCTTACTACTGTACTAATCTCATCTATAGAGTTTGCAGATTATTTTGGTGAGTGAAACGACGTTCACCAAATTGGCGCCGTTGCCGGGGAACGGTAGTTCTTTTCTATTTATTTTGCTACTAATTTTTTTTTTTAGTTATTGGTATATGACCAGGTCCCAGGAGCAGGAATTGATATTTGATTCTGAAGTTGAAAAGACAGCTAGGAAGAATTACAAACTCGTCAGGGAGAGGAAGCTGAAAGCTGCCGCAGACCCTCTGTTTGGCCAAACAGAGGCTGTTTCCGGAGCAGAATCCGAATCTGAGCCCGAATCTGTTTCCGACACTGAGATAGGGGACAGAGGAGAGGTGGATCCCAATGCTGAAAATCCGTACATGTGGGAATTAATGGGGCATAGTGAAGAAGACCCTTCCACACCAATTTCTTTGCCAGATGCTGCGACCCCTGTGGAGATAAAACTTGCACTGCTGAATGTTCTTCCGAAGTTCTATGATACTTCTTAGGTGGAAATAGTGGAAGAAATTCCATTATGCCCACCCCACTTTGATTGACCGTATCCGAAAGTCTAGCCAAAGACTGTAAACAAAGGCGCTACTGGGAGGCAACCCAATTTTCTTAGTTTTTTTCCTTTTCTTCTTTTAAGTTTTTTTTAAATTTTTTATATTTTAGGAATTTCAACGTCTCATCTGATCTCAATTCTTGATCTACAGATTTGAAGTACTTGAATTTGCACCATGGAGAATTCACACATTTGGAAAGCTGGACTCGCAGGGTTCCGTTTGGCCAAACGGAGGCCAACGGCTGAACCTGATTTTGATCAAATGCTCTCTGCTTGATCAAGAACTCCTCCAAAACCACCACTATACGTTCCCTCTTCCTTTGTCATTTTTTTTCATGTTGACTATGTGTTAAACCTTTTCTCATAAGAGCTTTGCATTATTTGCTTGAGGGCAAGCAAAGTTTAAGTGTGAGGAGGTTTCTTGTGTGTTTTGTTTTGTATTTTTGAAAAAAAATTTAAAAATATATTTTTATTTATTTCAGGTTTTTTTACAGTCAAACATGTGTTTTTGTGTTGTTTGAGTCGATAATTTGATATGAGAAAATTCTAGTGGCTCTTGATAAAAGTACCCTGCCAGTTGTAAACTTCATTGTAACAAACTTGATAAATCTAATATGCCTTGAAGTTATTGAATGAGATTTTCTATGATTTGTGAAATTTGATTGATATGATTTTTGGGATGACGAAAAAGGACGAGTTTAATTGAATATTTTAGCCTACTAAAGTGAGGTTTGAGCTAGAGTAGAGCACTCTCTACATCAATCTTTGTTCTGAGAGATCACATTGTTATAATTGGAGTTGTTATGTGTGAAAGTGATGGAAGGCACTAGGATGAACCACACAGCTTAAATTGCCTACCAATTACATTAACCCCTAGTGAAACACTACTATGTTCTTTGATATGAGTTACTATATATTTAGCCAAAGCCTTGTTTTATCCTTTCTCTTGGCCCTATTATGCATGTTCTTGGAGTTAATGTTGATGAATTCATCCATTTGTGTTCTCTTGAGTTGATGACATTACTGAGTATGTGTCCAGTTAGCCCAGACTGAATGGTTTTGAAAAATGAAGGGTGGATTTTATGATGAACAGTGACACTGGGTTTCCGTTTGGCCAAACTGGAGGGGCGTAACTGTGAAAAATGAGAGAAAAAAAATCATATTTTTATGTTGCAATTTTTCTCTAAAAAAAGTACCAGTTTTGGACTGTATTGAAGAATGGTGCTGGGAAACAAAAAAATAAAAAAAAGGAAAAAAAAGAAGAAAAAAAAAAGAAGAAAAAAAAGAAAAAAATATATAGCACCTACATTTGATGTGAGATTACTTGGCTTTCTCATAATAGTCATGAGATGAAGGTTGTTGGTGAATGTCTACTATACATGGATGATGGTTGAAGAAAAAAAACATGCATAATATTTTGATCGATACTGTTTGAGCTTAGAACCCTTAGGATCTCACCAATCTGAATGGTCCCTAGCCCCGTTACAACCCTTGAGAAAGACCTTCCTGAATTGCATATTAACTTCTCTATATTATAACTTGTGAATTAACTGAGTGAATGTCCTTCATATATTGAGAGTGATTGAGTGAAACTGTGAGATAATATTCATTGCTTGTCCGATTTTGACTGAATTGATGATTAGATTTCCTGATCTTGAACATTTTCATTTAAATTACTTTAAGGGTTGATGATTTCCAGGTGCATTAAGGTGATCCTTTACTCCTTGGCAGGGGAAAATTTATCGTTATAAGAGTAGAAGCTAGAGTTTTTGAATGTTGAATTTTTATCTGTTTCGTTGTGTGATTTGTGTTTCTATCTTACCTTTTCTTTTTAGGGTCATTATAGATAGAGTCATATGAGGGAGTGAGAACTTATGAACACTGTGGATTATTGATTGATCTTATATTCTTCACTTCATACTTGAGGGCAAGCATGATTCAAGTGTGAGGATATTTGATGTGTGTTATATTGTGTTCATATTTTGTGGGATTATTATGATTTTATTAAGATATAATTTGCACTTTAAGGTGTTTTTGGTGCAGGAATTCATTGATTGTGAAGAATTGAGAGGGAGCTATACATTGTACTCTTTTTCCCTTAACCAATGGTTTTTTCCCACTGGGTTTTCCAGGTTAAGGTTTTTAATGAGGCGATGTGCTCCAATGGAAAATGTTCTTATTTTATAAGACATTTTCCAGGGATGAAGGAAGAGAGGCAAAAGCGAAATTATTGAAGTTATGGGGTGAAAAGTGAATTCTTGAAGACATGTGGATTTGAAGAAAATAAAGATATTTACTTCCCATATTGATAAGGATTGTATTATCTCCTTCCATTTAAAATTCCTTAATTGTAGGAATTAGTTATTTAGAATTAGAATAGATATTATTTTATTTCCTTATTTCTTCCCTAAGAAGAAAAGTAATTAGAAGTTGATTTGGATTTGGTTTTGGTTTGGTGTATATAAATACACGGCCGAATGGTTGGGAGAGGAGATTATTAATTGGAGATACATATATTAATACAGAGGTTTTCTATACGAATTACTTGGTTCGGGTTTGTTGATTTCGTTAGTTTAGGTTTAGAATTTATGATTTATTATTATATTATATATTTGTTTAGTTTAATTATTATGAGTAGTTAATTTATATATCGGCATGGAATAACAAGAATTAGTTTATGAATCATGAGGCCTAATTGTTTTATAATTGATTCTTATGTGTTCTTGATTGTTCTTGGTTTATTTTATTCTTAATATATTTAAGCCTGATCAACTTGAATATTATTGGGATAATGCTATCTAATTCTACCAATACGTAATCGTTGGACAGGGTTAGTAAGTAGCGAGTTCTTGTGAAAAACAGCTAACTAGCTAAGACTGTAATAGCAAGATGGGGAACAATTAAGTGTGCGTTACTGCTTGCGAATACTTGGGTAATTGCTATATCGGGTTCTTTTCATTCTTAATGCTATCGAGGTGTGTATCTGGTTCAGCGAATACTTTCCGGGACCATCTTGGTAAGAGAAACAATTAATTAATTATAATTGGTTAATTGTCGATAAAGTACGAAAGAATTGGGGAGGTTAAGCGTACCTACTTTCCTATAACTGATAGATGCATATGAATTGATTTATCTTTGCGCGTATGATCGATGTTTAACTAATGTGAGTTATTCCGAGCCGATTGCATTCATCATATATTTACTAGATTTTTATATCTGTTAGTTTGCATTATTATTTCATATTTTATATTAGTTAGTTGCATTATTAGTTGTTAGATAAATCTGAAAATTAAGGCGTGGTGGCTACACCAAAAGTGTTCTATATTAGTAAGAATTTTATTATAGATTTTGCTCTGTTCCTCGTGGGATCGACTCTGCTTACTACTGTATTAATCTCATCTATAGAGTTTGCAGATTATTTTGGTGAGTGAAACGACGTTCACCAGGCAGCTTCAACTCGCGAGAAATTGTTTCAACTCGCGAGAAAGTGGAGGACGCGAGATACTCGTGTTGTGCGAGTCAACTCGCGCGTGACTTCACGCGCTGGATTCTTCGTCCTCTTCGTGGGCGCGTGGATCTCACCGCTGGATTCTTCGTCTTCTTTGGACGTTGGCGGTGCTGCTTAGAAGACTTCGGCAGTGCTGCTAGAAGACGTGGGCGGTGCTGGATTCTTCATCTTCGTCGGACGTCGGCGGCGCTGCTTAGAAGACTTCGGCGGCGCTGCTTAGAAGACTTCGGCGGCGCTGCTTAGAAGACTTCGGCGGCGCTGCTAGAAGACGTCGGCGGTGCTAGAAGAAGGCGTTGCTAAAAGAATTACTACCAGTGGGCGGAAAAATGCATCCAGATATTGTCGGAATTTGACCGGAAAAGAGAGAAGGAGGGAGGCGCGGAACAAGAAATTAAAATTTAGGGTTTAGGATCAGAACTTGCTCTGATACCATGATAGAATGATTTGCCGTAATGAATTGTATTATTGATATCTGAATATATAGAGTACAATAAATGTGTAATAAGGAAAGAACTCTAATCATAATAAATCATAATCTAATTAGAAGTGTGATTTATCCTAACAAAATCAAACAAAAACTCATAAAAATGTGTCCATGCAACATCACAAATAACAAGGAAGAAGTAACTAGTTATAGATGATGAAAAACAATGCATGTAAACATCAAGAATACGTTTATGCAACATTATAAATAACAACTTACACATCTTCTTGGCTTGCATTGTATATCCGACCAACCTACGAAGAGCAAAAGGGAAAAAGAATCAGATAATTAGCTCGTACATTTGATCGAACACCTGGGAAGTATCACAAAAATTATTCGACGTCAAATGGAAATAACCAAATCAACAGCAATAATACAATCGGCGGTCAATTTGAACATAGAAATGAACACGAATTATACAAGAGTAAGAGAGTGGGAGTAGAAGCGGAGCAATTTCGTGGAATAACTTACAGAAAGGAATAGAATTGAATCCAATAGAATGAATGGCAGTACCTTGTGGTATTCGACACTGAACGATGTATATGAATTTGGTGTAGAAAATCCATGGTATTTAAGCCAAGAAGTAGAGCTCTTTTTTTTCTTTTTTGCTGCTAGAAGCCGAAAGGGATTTAACCTTTTTATTTTTAAAAAAAGGGTGATAGGAACTGATGTTTCACGTAACTTTGCACTTGTTTGGATACCAAGTTTGGCTTAAGCAGTGAAATAAGTCACATTGCTTCACTTTTGAAACAATGTTAGGGCACAAAAACCGGTGATAATCAAATTTTCCTGGTGTAAAGGCAGATAGCCCCACTTCAGCACCAGGCCCATTTGGCATCTCTCCATGTAAAGCACCTGAGATTTTGATTCTTTTCAGCAACATGAGAGTAGGCACAAGAAGCTTCAGCTTGCTGGTTGCTTTGAAGTTTGTTGTCATGAGATAAAGCTTGTTCTTTATATGCCGGGATGTCATATCTTGGATGTTGGATAAAGGGGACTCCTTTCCACCAAAGCATGATAGCATGCCAGTATATCCAAATGGCGACTTTGTGAGGCATTCACCAGAAGAACCAGGCCGGGTCCCCAGCCACCTGCGTAGATGTTCTTTTGGCTCTCAGTGTTGCTGTGAAATAGTTACCTAGCTCAGGATGTTCTACACAAATAGCCACTGATAGATTCTCGTCTGGAGATTTCGCTTGAATAGTCCAGCTCCCCATCATATCCATAAAAGGACTAACATGAAGTGGCTTTGCAACTGTGTCAGAATTGGGGCTGAATAGAAATGATACCCTCTCACCCCATGGTGTGTTAGTAACCTCAGCAATGCATTTCTTCAAATTGCCTTCGACATCATAGCAATAGTACAGACTCAATGGATTCTATTGGTATCCTACACTCGGAGGTATCGTCAGCAACAAAACGCGTCCACTGGTTTCGGAAATTCCCCGAGCTTCCTCTCCGGAGAGATGGTCCGCGGGTACGGTGATGCCACGGTCAAGGTCAACGAGCGCGTAGCGCACAGGGTAGTGGAAACAGTGGTGCACGGGGCGGCGACGCTCGTGCCAGACGGTCCCTTGTCTGCCGCGGCGACGCGTGGGGTGGGGACGCGGCGGAGGAAGAGAATGACAGAGTGGATGATGGAACTTACTGAAGTCGAGACTATGGAGCAAAGAAGATACAGCAGTTCCATCAAAAATCTACTTGAGAAGTAGAGCTCAATAGTGAATTCCAGGCGTCCAACTCAAGAGAAGAAGCACACGCAGAGCAACACGTCCTGGGAATAATAAAAGGAAGAATGGGGCGCATAGAAATGAGAAAAAAAATGGAACACATGGTGTGGAAATAAGAAAAAAAAAGTGGAAGCAAAAAAGTGAACATTTGTTGATGACGAAGCAACCTGGACAAATATTTACTGTTGTCTTTTGGATTCCCTCTTTTACTATATAGAGATATTCTGCCAACCTTTCATATTATACATATTGCCAAGAACCTATATCTCTCAAACTAATCCAAACTCTTTCTTACGAAGGTCTAGTAACATCAATTTCTACATAAACCCTAGCAACATGAGTTTTGTTCTAACAGGGGTTCCTAATTGGTTCCCTATAGATATCATTGCCTGGTAATCAAGAAATTATTAATGTAATTCGTACATTACAATATATATTGGGACAATGGGTGAATCGGCATTAGGATTAAGATTTGGTACCCATTTAGTCATACAAATCAATATGGTCTGAAATTAAAAACTTTATGAAGCCAACAAATTTAATAATTATCTGATGATGAAAAATTAATTAAAACCTTGGGCTTATAAGTAGTAGATTGATCTCAGTGTGACCCTTGAAACTGGTCGCTTGAAAGTCTTTTTTTTTTTTAAGTTTATCCATTTGAGATCTACTGCGTGAGAACTTCCCGACCATGTCCACCTGAGCAAAGGTTCCATCCGTTCACATTCTTCTTTAGGGAAGTGTAATACAAACTCTCCTAGATTATAAATTTTAGGTTTTGGATTCAAGGGACTTCTAGAGTTCATGGTTTTTGGAGTTTGGTTTAGCACTTTGTGGAGTTCATTGTTTAGAGCTTGTACATATCAGAGATGAGGTTTAGGACTGGGTGGAGGCTCCGCCATCACAGTGTTTCCGGAATCAAAACCCTAGAAGATGATTATGATTAGTTAGAAGATGATTATGATTAGTGTGTTATATAGGAGAAGAAAATCGCCTCAAATAAAAGTAAAGAAATAGAGGATTTATAAACACTCTAAACAATAGAAATAATTGATGAATATTAAATGTTAAAATTAAATACTTTTTGTTAAATTTGGTTTCTTTGTTCTTGATATCTAAATTGAAGATTTTTCCGGTGTTTTGAAACATTATCTTTATTTATTGAAAGATATCACAACATATATTTGTACATCTGGGTATTAAGAAAAAAAAAGTTATCTCCTACTATGAAATAAATTCTTTTTATTAAATAAAGTTATCAAAACATTTTCCAAGAATAATTTGCAATTATTTTTAAATTTTTAAGTACATAAAGTGAGATTTAGTTACAGTTTAGTTTTTGGGAGGTGCGGTGAACTTTATGTCACCAGTGTACCATATAATAAATTTTTTGAATATATCAGTTGTAATGAATATACTTAAAGAAAGTCTCACGAAAGGCGTTCTTTCCATAAGTTTATGGACAGTTCACATGGGCTTTTACCTTAAATGTTATAAAATTTTATAAAATTTAAATATTGTATTTTATAAGTTAAAATAAGTAATAATATGTATTTGAATGTGAAAATATAAAAATATATGATATAAAAAATATTTTTAAAAATTCTAAATTTTGAATGTAATTTAACAAATATAGTGTATAAGGTAAAATATAAGTAACTCTCTCATCACTACCAGCAGCTCAACATCGTGTTCGACCCCACCCGCACCCGCAAGCCCGAAGACCATGGATCCGGATCACGTGGCGAAGGCGTTCGTGGAGCACTACTACTCAACGTTCGACAGCAACAGGAGCGGGCTCGGGAATCTGTACCAGGAGGGGTCCATGCTCACCTTCGAGGGCCAGAAGATTCAGGGGGCCCACAGCATCGTCGCCAAGCTCACCGCCCTCCCCTTCGACCAGTGCAAGCACCAGATCTCCACCGTCGACTGCTAGCCCTCCGGCCCTGTCGGCGGCATGCTCGTCTTCGTCTCCGGCATCCTCCAGCTCCCCGGCGAACAGCACCCCCTCAAGTTCAGCCAGATGTTCCACTTCATGCCTACAACGGCGGGTAGCTTCTACGTGTTCAATGAAATCTTCCGGCTGAATTATGCTTGAAGATCTTTCTGCTATGGCGCTCCTTGTTATCCAAAATCATGAAATTTTTTTATTCCTGTTTTTGTCATGAATGATTCTGGTGGTTTTGCATGAAACTTGTCTTGTGATTAAGTGGATAGTCAAGTCCCTATTGGATCTGTTGCAAAACTCATCTATTCGAGATACCATTTGATGAATGGATCATGTGATATTTCAAAAGCTTTAAAAAAAGGTAAAATATAAGTGGTCTGTCCATTAACTTATTGACATGCCGTCTTTCAGGAGACCCACTCTTATACTTATACATCCATTTAATGTTATGGTCAAAGTTAAGAAGTGTTGACTAAATGAATAGTTAAATTGGAACTTGAAATGGGACGGAGGGATTAGCAAAGTTGGATAAATGAGGTATTTTATTTCTATTTGAACTCTACAATAAAAATAAAGAATCCTACCATTAATAAATCACTTCATGGTTGGTTATTTTTCATGGAGTGAACCACAACTTATATTTACCATCAAATATCAATCAAACTCGTTGGTCCCCTGGTGTTCCATCCCTGGAGGTTGTGGTTCAAGTGTTTGGAGTATAGAAGCATGGAGAATTCCGCCCAACTGGAGGAGAAATTACTCATGTGTTCCATGTAAAATATAAAGTTTCAAAGACTAGAGAGAAGTTTTTGAGCGTAAATCAAATTCCTAATGAGTTCTTGTCAGATCACTGAGAGTAGTTTAACGACGAGATCAATCATGTGGAGACAGGACCAACCACTTCCTAATCAATATATTCACCAATTTCCCATATTACCCCAGATGCTCATTTAATGTACATTGGAATCTCAAAATCCATGAACGAGACAATGATGCGAGTCAAAGACTTTCACCGGGTAGATGATGCAGATCACTGCAGGAAAAGAGCCAACTCAGGCTTTAAAGCCAGGAGAGGAGACCATTTTGACAAACATAAGAGCAAATTCATCCATGACCATTTAGGAAACACTAGGAGACCCGAAAAGAATGATGGAAGGAGATTCACACAGTTAATCATAACACCAAGGAAAATATTTGCCCGGTTAGTCGATAATATCATCGTTCGGCATCCAACCCGACTCATAATGTCTCCAGGTAAGAGGAATCAAAACCTTTAGTATGAATATCGTGAAAATCATGGCCAAGAGATGAATAAGTGCTTTCACGTGAAAAAGTCTATACATCAAGACTAGTGAGCCATCTCAGTTCGCTGAAGATGCTAGATGTCACAACAAGGCTACATTAGCTATGTTAGGTTAGAAGATTCTAGACACTAGATGGGTTTAGATATTTACATTTATACCCTTTTGTAATCTATTTATTCTCTCAATAATCTAAATCCTAATCAAGGGGAATTCACTTCTACATGGTATTAGAGCAGAGCAGTGCTCGGATCTTACTTTATTCTTTCAGAATTTTTTTCTCTTCTCTTCTCGATCAAATTTCAAGCCAAAAACAGTCCGGCCATTTTCCAGAAATGTTTTTAAAGCTGCAGCTTTAAATTTATTTTGGCATTCTTCGGCGTTATTTTTCTCCTTCGGCATTTCCGCTCTCTGCGTTCGCTAAAATGCTCTTTCTTCGGCAAGTTTTGACTTGATCTCCTCCAACCATGTATGTGTCTTCTCCAGAGAGTTTTGATCTCCCCATATTCCCGGCACACCTGGGTTCTAGTAGTAAGTTGCAGTCCCCGACATGAGTGTTTCAGGTAGGTTTTCTGTCCATCACGTTACAGTGCATGAGATTCACAAAGTTTTGTTGGAGAAGAAGACCCTGCACGTGACTTACACGCGCACGCTGGATTGGAAGTTATCATTAGCACATGAAGGCACGCGCTAGACTCTTTGGCCAACCTTTGCCTTTGCATGAAGCTACGTGCCCGGTTGTTCTTGGTCCATCCCCGTTAGCGCATGAAGCTACGCGCCCAATTGCACTTGCCCCACCCTCTTCACACGTTGGTCATTGCTTACTGACCCACCTCCACTCGGGGTCTTTATTTGTAGCTAATGAACCCGAGTGAAGGTTGACCCTTTGTCAAAAGAGGTTAAAGATAAAATTTATAGTTCTGCACCCAACTTACTACTATGCTACTAAAGGGTAGTTAGAGTTGAGCCATGGGTATGTCCATAAAGATGCTAGGGCCTAAAAATGAGTTAAACATAACCTCATCTAAGTTGTTAATCCATATGAGTTGCTAGGAATAACTAGTACAGTAAAACAATGGGGGGTTGGTTTTTTTTATTAATAACTACAAAGCATGAAAGTAAAAAAGCAAGTAATCCATATAGCTAAACTCTTGGGCAATGATTTTGTAACATGGTTGATTTAATGCTTCGATCCTCGATTCATTCACATGTGAAATTTAGACAAACCTAATATAGTGCTCATAACACGTGGTGTGGTCGATGGCCGTCTAAACCCCTTGGCATGTAAACTCAACTAATACTAGCAATCCAACATATAAAACAAGCCAATTATTACATTGAATGCATTGGATACTGCATGCATAATGGCGCACATCACTTAGCCATGCCTTGCGCTCTTTTCCCTCTTTTGGTCGTGTGCACCAGCTACTGTTTTGTCTCTGCACTCGTGCGACATTGTTTTTGTTGGTTTGGGCCTCCTCTTTCAGCAATCATATCACTCTCTGGTCCTTGCATTTTTGGTAACTATTCCTCTAATCAATGATTTGTTGACCCTAGTGCCACAACTCACATGACTTCTAGTCCTCGGCATCTTCAGCATGCACATCCCTATCGTGACTCTCATTATATGTCTATGGGTGATGGTGAATCACTATCAATTTTCTATATTGGTCAGTGTAGCATTTCTGGCTTCTCTTTACACGATGTTCTTATGGTTCCTCAAATCACGAGAAGTTTACTGTCTATTAGTAAACTTACTTGTGATTTTTGGGTTATTTTTATATTTGATGCCGATTCATTTTTCATTAAACATAAGCATACATGAAAAATATTGGGCAAAGGCTATCATAATTCTGGTCTCTATGTTCTTGAGACATGTGATTCCACCTTTTTTTTAAGTGAATAACGCTTTGGGAAATTGTGAGCTTCCTTTGATAAGTGGCCTTCTCGTCTTAGCCATGTCTCTTATGCCATTCTTCAGTTGTTGAGTAAACAGGGTCATATCTCTGTTACTTCTATATTTCCCACACCTATCATTGCTCTTCTTGTTAGATAACCAAAAGCAAGCGTGTGATTTGTGGGGACCAGCTTCAGTTTTATCGATTGAGGGTTATTCCTGTTATGCAGCTTTCGTCGATGATCACGATTCACGTGATTTCTCACATTATGCCAAAATTCTGATTTCTTTGATATCTTCCTCCAGTTCCAGAAATTTGTTGGGACTCGATTTTCTACCAAGATTAAATTTTGCAGACGGATGGTGGCACATAATTTACTAATCATTTCTTGCATGCTCATTTTGTTTCTTGTTGCATTCATCATCAGTTATCCTCTCCCAACACACCTGCTTAGAATGGCCAAGCTGAGCGAAAGCTTCGTCACATCATTGAAACTTTCCTTGCTATTCTATTTCATTCTTCTGTGCCAATAGCTTATTGGGTGGATGCTTTCTCTTCCACGGTTTACATAATTAACTGTGTGCCTAGCTCCATTATTGGTGGCAAGTATCCATTTGAGGACGTTTTGGATCTTGACCCGCCACTAATCGGGGTCGTTAATTGTAGCTAATTAACCCGAGCAGAGGATGAGTAAGGTCAAAGATAAAATTTATATTCTACACCTAACTCACTACTACGTTACCGATATGGTAGTTAGCGATAAGCCCTGAGTATATCCACAGAGATACTAAGGCCTACGTTTCAGTTAAAACACAACCTTGTATGGATCGTCAATCTGTACGAGTGAAAGGAATAGTTAGTAAAGAAAACAAGGGGGGGTTGGTTTTTCAACAAACAACTACAAATCATGAAAGTAAAAAGACAAGTAATCTATTTAAATAAGCACTTGGGGAATCATTGTGAGATATGAATGATTTAATTATTCGATCCTCGACTCATTCACATGTAAGATTTTTAAAAACCCTAATAGAGTGTTCATAATACGTGGTGTGGCCGATGGCATTAACTTCCCCATACCTTTCACGTTGGGTGCACTCACAACCCTTCATTGACACCGCCATCATAATTAGGGGAGTAAAACAAGGTCTGACCATTGTTTTAGATCTGTTTCTCCCCATGCAATTACATCTCGGGCTTCCACCACAAATGCACTGCTTCCCAATCACCTATCAATTAGGTCAAGGGGTCGTTGGCACCTTATATATGACACTAGGTCCTCTTACAACCCTAGCTTGTTACTTTTCACTATCTCCACCCATAACCTCTCAAACTACTTTACGTAATCAACTAAGACTAGTGCGATGGCAATTAATTCAGAGCAATACTCACACTCAAGCAGACTAACGTACCCCATTACCCATAAAAACATCTACGTTTCCCTTCCCAGAAGGCATCAATATTTGCACCAACATGAATATAGACTAGAGTGTGTGAATAATAGAGTGTATAAATCATGAAAATCTAACATTCAAGAACAAGTCACAAAAATATCATGAACACAAATATTAGGATGAATCTACCGAATCTCACAAAAGCATTTAATCAAAACATGTCTACCACTTATCCACAATCTATGGAAAATACTCCATAGACATGGAATTCCAATAAATATTTGAATTCCACATCTAGGATGAAAGCAAAAAGAAAAGGAAAAAGAAGAAAAGGAGAGAGTGTTTCTCTCTCTAAAGTTTCTCTCCTAATACAATATGAAGAATAAAAATGATCCAACCTCTATCTACTTAATTAATCTAGTAGAATAAGGCTAAAGTTTAATGAGAAGGGGATTGGGCCTAAAAATAGGCCCAAAATAGGCAATAAACGAGTAAACCCTAGGTCTGCAGCCGCCTGTGGTGGGCAATCGCATATGGCGCAGCCTGCTCCGTGCATTGTTTGAGGGCCGTTGAACCTGAAGCGGCCCGTGCCATCACCTTAGCTCGAGGTGCTGCATCTGGCGTGTGCCATTACTCTCTGCCATTGCGGGTTGATGGATCTGGCACGATCCGGGCCAACACCTTTGGTATGGATTGTGGCCTTTGGCGCAAGTTGTCATCTGAAAGGCGTGTTTTGGACTTCTATTCAAGCAAGACGCGGCCCTTCGTGTGGACCATGGTCTGGAGGCTTGATTCACTCAGAAAATTGGCAAGAACTGCCTGATTCTCCACACTCTGCCTGCTAGTCTCAACATCTTGGACTTGGAATGGCGCAGGCCATCGTAAATGGGACGGTCCGCCAATACTTAGCCAATTTGGAGTGAGGATTAGAACTTATTCACATGGGCCATGGGATTTGGCGCGGTCTACGCCAATTCCTCGTGCTGAACACTGTTGGCATGGGCCAACTCCTTTGGCGTGAGCTGTTGGATCCAACCATTAACTGCCTGTGCCGACCTGTGGTGCCTTGGCCGGCTGAACTTGTTTCCTTCGCCATGGGTGAACCATTAGTCCGGTTTGAAACTTTTAGTAGTCAATTTTATAGCTCTTGAGAAGACAAATCCAATGAAATTAGCCTTGAGGGATAATTATTCGCGGATCATTCTCAGACTCTGGCGAAATTCATCGGACCAAGATTCCCTTTTTCTTCGTTGGCCACTTTGATCTCCGTTGCCACCTATCATTGGCTCCAATCTCCTTCTACCATGCTTTGATATTTGTGGCCTTTGTCTACTACGATTCTAGAGGTGAATGGCCTTCGATCACTTCTACCATCCTTCTGAAAAGCCTTCAATATCTTCTACCGCCCTTAGGACCGGCCTTGACATAGAATGTAACCAAAAAGTACCCATGGGTAACCTACTAAAGTTGATCACAAGAAAGATCTAGGAGCCCATGGATACAAAATATCCATTAGTACTAATTAAGTCTACAAGACGAGGAATTTAGACAAGAAAACCAAGCATGACCGTCTAAATCCCTTATCACGTAAACACAACAAATATTAGAAAGCCACAAAAAAAACAAGCTAAAAACTATGCTAAATGCAATGGTTAATGCAAACATAATGAAGCACATCAGATCTACACCGGATTATTCTTTTTTTCATCCATATGGTTTTTGTGCGTAATCTTCCTTGCGTGATATTGCGCCTAATAAATCTGCAACTCGCTCTATTTTGTGTGTTTTTATTGGCTACAGCCCCCATCACAAATGGATCAAGTGTCTTGATTCGGCTACTGGACGTATTTATGTCTCACATTATGTTTAGTTTGATGAGACTTTCTTTCCTTATGCATCATCTTCGTAGGATACCTGTTCCCAACTCATTTGGAGCTTCTGTCATATACGGAGCCCTCAGATACATGGTCATTTCCACATAGCTCTTGCAATAGATTGCCTTCTACCGAGTCATCATGCACAGTTTTTTATGGTTATGATGCTCCAGTATTACCTGCACCAACTTCTCCAGCCTCTGTGACTACTTCAACCACTATGCCCATGACTTAGGCTTCTGCTTCATCACCCCTGGCTTGCACCCCTCATGCTCTATTTCTCCTGTCCCTGTTGCCTCTCTTTAGCCAGCTCGTGCTTGTACTCACCGTATGATCACCAGGATGATGGATGGTTCTCAACATCCTCGTTCTTTCTCTGATTATGAAGTGTCCAGTTTTCTGGCTACCTTAGTCGCTCAGACTGAGTGTTGGGACTATCGTGCAGCTCTTCAAGATCCTCGTTATATTTTGGCCATGGATAAGGAAAAGGCTACACTTTGCCACCAATATACTAGGGATTTGGTGCCCCACCACCCTCCATATGTGAATGTTGTTGGCTCCAAATGGGTTTTCCGAATCAAGTATCAGCCTGATGGTAGTGTTGATCGCTACAAGGCTCATTTGGTGGCACAGGGTTTCTCTTAGATTTTAAGGTTTAATTTTGATCACACTTTCTGCCCTGTGGTAAGAGCATCTACTATTCGCATTGTTCTCTCTATTGCTACCATGCATTGATAGCCTCTTCATCAGCTGGATGTTAAAAATGCTTTTATAAATGGTTTGCTTGATGCTCCAGTCTATATTTCTTAACTGATTGGTTACAAGAATGCTGTTTGATTATGTATGTTTCCTACGAAAACTATTTTTGGCTTGCAGCAAGCACCCCGCACTTGGTCCCAATGGTTTAGTACTTACCTATGAAATCTTGGTTTTCTTTGCAGTTTGGCATACCCGTTTCTATTTGTCTTTTCTCAAGGTATTACTCTATCGTACCTCTTAGTTTATGTGGACGACATTATCCTTACTGAACATGACTGCCCAAACATTCATCAGTTCATTAGTCAGACTGATAATGAGTTTTCCATTAAGGGTTGGGCTCTTTGCATTATTTCCTAGACTTGGAAGTGGAGTCTGATCCATCAGAATTGTTTTGGGGTAAGGCCTCGTATGCCCGTGATATTCTTAGTCGAGCTGGGAAGACCAATGCTGCTATCGTCTCTAGGCCATTTCTTCCAAAGTCTCAGCTTCATAGTGATACTAGTGGGAAGTTTTTCAATCCAACTCTTTATCAATCCTTGGTTGGTGCTCTTCAGTGTCTCACTATCACTTGCCCAAAAATTTCCTTTGCAGTAAATTCAGTTAGTCAATACCTTCAAGATCCTCGGGATTATCACTTTGCCACAGTTACTCGCATTTTCCACATAGTCATGGTACTTTGCACTGTGGTATCTCTTTTTGGCCGTGTCAAACTTTCGAGTGTTGGGCTACTTGGATGTGGATTGGGCACGGTGTCTCAAGACTTGTCGTTTAACTTATGGGTATGCTATCTTTCTGGGTGGAAATATTGTTTCTTGGAGTGCTAAGAAGCAACATACAATTTCTCATTCCAACACTGAGTCTTAGTACTGTGCCTTAGCTAATGCTGCACCAGAAGTTTTTTAGTTATCTCATATACTACGTTATCTTCGATACTCTCTATCTAATCCCCCACTTCAACTTTGTGATAACAACCTTGCCATATTTTTAGCTCAAAATCCAGTGGCGTAGAAACGGGCAAAACATATTGACATTTACTATCACTTTGTTCGTGAGCTGGTTTCTTCAAGCCAGTTTCATCTCCACCATTTCCCTACGTCCCTTTAGTTTGTGGACATTTTCATAAAAGGATTGTCTCGTTATTTATTTGAGTTTTTCAGGTCCAAGCTTTGCGTCTCTAAGCATCTGACGCTTCACTTGAGGGGGGGGTGTTAGAATATAAGAGACTAGAGACTAGATTAGGGTTTCAATATTTACATTTATACCCTTTTTTACTCTATTTATTCTCTAATTAATCTAAACCCTAATTGTTGCAGTATTTACGATTTTCCCAAGCGACCTTCGTCCACCGTGATGCTCCCAAAAAAGAGATCCCAGAAGTGGTTATGGGGAAAAGACTCCAACACTCAACTCAGTAGCTGCTCTATTTGTAATTAGGATTCTTAGTCTAGTAGC
Organism: Rubia yunnanensis; assembly: GCA_037428765.1. NCBI lineage: Eukaryota > Viridiplantae > Streptophyta > Magnoliopsida > Gentianales > Rubiaceae > Rubia > Rubia yunnanensis. Next base: position 87,393,082 of record CM075061.1, read on the forward strand.
ACTTACCTAGATTGGTGTCCCTCTTCCTCATTTTATAGTGTGTTACAATCGTGGCTCTGCTTTATTAGGGTTCACCATCATGGGTTTGATTGTGGTTCCAATAAAGGTGGTTCGTGCTTGAAGCTTGATTGTGGCTCCTGCCTTTCTCGATTTTTGGTCCAATTCCTCCTAACCTGCTTCCACCTTTTCTGGTTTGGTTCGTGGCCTATTGTGGAGCCCAGTTATGGGCTAGGCCTAAAGTCCAATTTTATGGGGTTCCTAGGCTAGTTATACACCATAAGCTTCACCTAGCCATGAAGACTAAAAGACACAAAGTAATGGCATTACCTGTGACACAACACGGACCACGCCATCCATAACGGCCCGTGCCAAGGGTGGCCGAACTATGGGTTTTCACTATTTTTGTCATAACTCTCTAAATTTTCATCCGATTTCCCTCAACCACATATTAAAATATTCAAATTTCCAAGCTCTATCCAACTCACTAATTCTCATCTCCAGAAGATTCACGGATTTGACCAGTTAATTCGAGAAAGATTCTGCCACAAGAGGGAAAGGTGACTAGGGTTTCGACCTAATTTTTGCCTATTTTGGGCCTATCTTTAGGTCCAATCCTCTACTACTATATATAAGAGCCATAGTCTTCTAGTAAACCCCAAGTAGTTATTATGTATATCTTTCTCTCTCTAGTTTAGATAGAAGGAAGAGGAGAACTCTCTCTCTAGAATTCTTCTTCTGTTCTTTTTTCTTTTCTTTTCTTTTCTAGATTAGAGGTTGGATCATTTGGTAATTAGGAGAGAAAATTTAGAGAGATAAAAACTCTCTCCTTTTCTTTTCTTTCTTTTTCTTTGATCCTGGGATTGGAATTCAAATCTTTATTTGAATTCCTTATCTATGGAGTAGTTTCTATAGCTTGAGGATAATTTGTAGGAGTATGATTTGATTTTATTGTTGTGAGATTCTATATTTCATCCTAATTTTGTGTTCATGATATTATAGTGATTGTTCTGGATAATTTAAATTGCAGGAATAGTACACCACATATAAGCACACACTTTGGGCTATATTCATATATGGTTCAAATATCGATACCCCCTTGGGAAGGGAAATTTGAATGTTAGAATAGGTAAGGGAGTATGCATTCGAGTGGGTGTGTGCTTGAGGGATTCGAGTTTACTCTGACTTATTTGTCATCGCACCAGTCTTAGCTGACTTCGTAAAGTTTTCCAAGAGATTTCGGGTAGAGATAGTGAATAGTAACAAGCTAGAGTGTGGGAGGTCTTAGATCATAGATAAGGTGCCAACGATCCTATGACCTAATTGATAGGACCATTGGGAAGTAGTGCGTTCATGGTGGAAGCTCAGGACGTAATTGCACGGGGGAGAAACAGACCTACAACAATGTTTTGACCTTGTTGTACTTCCCTAATTATGATCCTAATTATGATGGCGGTGTCGATGGAGGGTTGCGAGTTCACCCGCCGTGATAGGGATGGGCAAGTGTTTGCCATCAGCCACACCACATGTTATGAACACTCTATTAGGTTTGCCCAAATTTATGTGTGAATGAATCGAGCATTGAAACATTAGATTAACCATGTTGCTCAATGACTCCCCAAGTGCTTACTTTGCTTTTATGCTTTTATGCTTAGTAGTTGTTAATTTCAAAAACCAAAAACCCCCCTTTGCATGTTTTCTTTACTAGCTATTCCTTTCACTGGTATGGATTGACGACCCGTACGAGGTTGTGTTTTGATTGATATTTAGACCTAGCATCTTTGTGGACAAACCCAGGGCTTACCGCTAACTACCCCACAGGTAGCGTACCAGTGAGAATGAGTGCAGCACTATAAATTTCAATCTTTTAACCTTCCCACGGGAAAACCTCCACTTGGATTAATTAGCTACAATTAACGACCTTGGGGGTAGGCAGGTCAAGTTTAAATTTTGAAATTTTAATCTTCTCCATTAGTATCACTATCGTGATAAGCACATCCACTTAGATTTTGTTTCTGACCTGCCTTCATTCAGGGTTATTAACTGTAACAAATTAAACCCGAGCAGAGGCGACTGAGTTCAAAGGGATTCAAATTTAAATTTATAGTTTTGCACCCAATCTCACTACTATTCTACCTAAAAAGGTTGATAGTGGTAAGCCCTGGGTATGTTCTCAAAGATGCTAGGGCTTAAGAATCACTTTAAACATAATCTCGTACGTGTCGTCAATCCGTACAAGTGAAAGGAATAATTAGTAAAGCAAACAACGGGGGGTGGGGTTTCAATTTAACAACTACAAAACATAAAACTAAAAAAAAAATTAATCTATAAAGCTAAACAATTTGGGAGTCATTGTGCAACATGGTTAGTTTAATGTTTCGATCGTCGATTCATTCACATAGAGATTTAGACAAACCTAATAGAGTGTTCATAACACGTGGTGTGGTTGTTGGCATACACTTCATCGTAGTAGATCTTTTTCTCCTCTGTGCGATTACGCCCCGGGCATTCCACCACGACTGCTCTACTTCCAAATTGCCTATTGAGTTAGGCCAAGGGAACGTTGGCACCTTATCTATGACACTGAGGCCTCTTAAAACCCTAGCTTGCTGCTTTTTGCTATCTCTACCCATGACCTCTTGGACTACTTTACGTAATCAGGTAATCGTGCGACGGAAAAAAAATTCAAAATATGACTCAGGTCTCCCGTGCACACACCTACGCAGCCCTGTATCCCATTACCCATTTAAACATCCAGGTTTCTCTTCCAAATGGGGCATCAATATTTGCACCAACATGAATATAAACTAAAGTGTGTGCTTATATCACTACTAGAAAATGAACCTATTACTTCACCTCTTTTTCCTCGGCATTTTTGTTAAGGGAAAAAAACCGAGGTAAATAATTCTTTTACCTTGGTTATTATTTTTTTAAAGTAAAAAATATTTTTTACCTCAGTTTTTTGAAAACAGAGGTAAAAGCCTGCCACTACTGACATCGCACGCATGTCTGGCTTACTGACATTGATTGTTTTTTAGACCAACATCGCATGTCACTCTCGCAGACATGAATGACCGAAATTGCACATATGTCTGGCTTACCGACGTCGGTTGTTATGAAACCGACGTCTCACGTACCACTCGCAGACATGAAATGACCCACGTCACACGCATGCTTGGCTTACCGATGTCTATCATAAATGTGACGGACATCGCAAGTACCTCTCGCAGGCATGAAATGACCGACGTCACACGCATGTATGGCTTACCGACGTCAATTATTATTGTGACCGGCGTCGCACGTACCTCTCGCAGACATGAAATGATCGACGTCACAAGTATGCATGGCTTACCGATGTGGCACGTACCTCCCGCAGACACCCTTGCAATGCACGATTTAAAATAATTGAATATATATAATTATTTATTTAATGTATTTTTTATTAAATTAAAATATAATATTCAAAAAAATTTATGCAACTCCATTTTTAAATTTTTTTTAAAGATTTTATAATTATACTTTTAACTAAGACTTTATGTTTATATTTTCAAATGAAATAAATTAAATGTGGAGTTTGAGTAACACATGATCGAGATTTTAATAATAAAATTTAATGTTAAACTAAACTAAAATATAAATTTGTAATTTTTTTACATTAGTCCATTTCTTTTAAGGTAAAGTCTTGGGAAAGACCATCTTTCCATAACCTTATGGAAAGACGGGGTTTAATTAAAAAATTAAAAGGTAAAAGGTCTTAGTTGCAATATTTAAAATTTATTATACAATGTGTAGTAGTTATAAAGTTTATAACCCGATTCATGCAACCCGAAAATTTTATCTTCATTTCTTTTAATTTGCTTTTTAAACCTTGGTCTTTCAATGACTTATGGAAAAACCATCTTTCAAGAGACGGACTCTTCTTTTCAACTTTTAAAAGATTTTATAACTATACTTTTAACTATGACTTTGTGTATATATTTTTTAAATGAAATAATTTAAATGTAGAGTTCAAGTAATATGTAATTGAAGTCGAATATCAATAAATAAATTTAAATTTTTTACAGTAAACTTTTACACACTAATTATTCACAATTATATAAAATAAGTAGTATAAAATTTGGTTGATGGGTTAAATTTAATTACCAAATATCTCATTATTTCTAATACATTGCTGGTATGACATATAAATATTTGTAAGGAAGGTTATCCGTACAAATTTAGTGATTAGATGGATATGTCACTGCTGGAAAACATGCACATAAACACCGGTATCATGAGTTACTCAATAGCATGTACTAGTGCTTTCCAAAATTTCATAAAAAATAATTTATTTCATATTTCTATATTCAGGCAAGAATAAAAAAATTGTGTATTTTGAAACAATGGATAATAGGGTAACATAACTTTGGGCCATAGTGTAATTTTTCAAGATTGTGTAGAAGTAATCAATGTTGACTTTCGAGGCCCTTCCGTTCACCCATACATGCCCAAATAGCAAATTCACAATCTTATAGTATTTAATTTCATTTTTGTGTCACCAATTTCGTGATTCGACAACTCCAACATTCTTGGAGGGACCTAATTTCAAAAGGTTAAAACTTTACTCGTAAATCCAAATTAAAATCCGCTCAAATGTGATGCTACCATACTCATTGTATTTTCCAAGTCTGTAACGTAATAATTAGCAACAATCGGGCATATGAACATATCTGTAATCCTTTCCGATTTTTTTTTACTTCTAAGTATTCAACTCTAAGTTACCATAGAACATGTACTAGTGTTTTCCAACATTTCACCAAAAAATTTTTATTTTATATTTCTATATTCGGGAAAGAATAACAAAAATCATGTATTTTGGAGCAATGGATAATGGGGTAACACAATTTTGGACTATAGTGTAATTTTCCAAGACTGTATAGAAGTAATCATATTGACTTTTGAGGCCCTTCCGTTCACACATACATGCCCAAATTACAAATTCGCAATCTTATATTATTGAATTTAATTTTGGCATCGCCAATTTTGTGATTCAACAATTCCAACTTTCTTGGAGGGACCTAAGTGCAAAAGGTAAAAACTTTACTCATAACTCCAAATTGAAATCCGCTCGAATATGATGCTACCATATACATCCCTGTTACATTTTCCAAGTCTGTAACATAGTATTTATTAATAAACATGCACAAGAATATATTTGTAGTCTTTTCTTATTTACATTTCTTACTTCTTGTAAACAACTCTAAGTTACTCTAGAATATGTACTAGCGCATTCCAACATTTACCAAAAAAATAATCTATTTTAATTTCTACATTTAGGTAAGAATAACAAAAATCATGTATTTTGGACCAATGAATAATGGGGTAACATAATTTTGGGCCATAGTGTAATTTTTAAAGATTGTGTAGAAGTAATCAATGTTGACTTTCGAGGCCCTTTCATTCACCCATACATGCCTAAATTGAAAAATTGCAACTGTATATTATTGAATCGCATTTTGGTGTTGCCAATTTCGTGATACGACAACTCCAACTTTCTTGATGGGACCTAATTGCAAAAGGTACAAACTTTACTCGTAACTCCAAACGGAAATCCGCTCGAACGTGATGCTACCCTATATACCCCATTTGTACTTTATAAGTTTATAATATGGTATTTATCAACAATCATGCACAATAAAGTATATGTAATCTTTTCTAATTTCTCCTTACTTCTAAGTAATCAATTCTATGTTACTCTAGAACATGTACTAGTGCTTTCCAACATTTTACCCCCAAAACTTATTTATTTTCAATTTCTATATTTATGCAAAAATAACAAAAAATGTGTGTTTTGGAGAGAAGGATAATGCCGTAACTAAATTTTAGGCCATAGCGCAATTTTCCAAAAATATGTTGGAGGCATTTCCGTTCATCCATTGTAACCCAACATTTTGAACATGCAATCGCCTCTTAATTCATTGCATTTTGGTGTCTTCAATTTAGTGATTCACAGCTAGAAATATTTTCTTCATCGTTTAAAAGAAATAAATATCTTTCAATATTCACATTAAAATCTTTATTTCTATTCATAAACTAAGAACTAAAAAATCCGCCCAAAAAAACTAAGCCCTAAGCCCAAACACCACTAACCTAAACCCTAGTATATAGCTACAAGAAATTTTCTCCTTCCCCTTTAACATAACACAAACATCTTTCTCGTTAAATTGCTAACACCCTTCTTCTCGAACCCATCTCGCCGTTAACCGACGCCGCACCGCCGTTGACCGATACTGCTCCGCTGGCGACTTCTCTGGCATTCCAGATCTACGTCTTCTACATTGTGACATGCGTCTTCTCCATCATCTCACGCATCTTCTTTGGCCAGTCCGGACTCCGCCGTCGAGCTCGACCCCACCACTCCAGTCCGGTCGTCGAGCTCCCACACGCATGTCTCTTTATCGACCTCCGCATAAGCTCTGACCTCCGCTTGCTATGGAGCTCAGACATCCGCCACACCACACCACCGAGCTCAGACCGTCGTCACTGAGCTCAGATCTGGGATTAGGTTTTTTAGAACTTTAGCATTTTTAAAAATTATTTTAGAGTTTCAAGTTTTTTTAAGTATTTAATTACTGACTGTAATCTGGATGTTCAATTTGGTTAATGAAATTTGATATAAAATTATATGAAATTCTTAAATTAACTGCCAAAAACAGGACCAAAATTGGTTCTTCTTTCGGTAGATTTTTTTTTCAAAATTTTAAAAATAATACGTGCGACGTCGCACTGCAGTCAAAAGTAGTTTTGGTAAGACCGATAGCAGGTGCGATGTCGCAAGTTGTGTCGGTCGTAAACTTTTTACTTCGCTTTTTTCATACAGCATCGCACTGTTGTCAGTAGCATTTTGGTAAGACTTACAAGGGTTTGACGTCGCACGAAACCGAGGTAAAAAGTACTTTTTACTCTATTTTTTAGGCCTAAAAATTGAGGTGTGAAGCCCTGAAAAACTGAGGAAATAGGTGTTGTTTCTTGTAGTGTATGAAGTGTGCTATTCATGCAATTCAAACATTCAAGAATAAGTTACAATAATATCATGAACACAAAATTAGGATGAACTATTGAATCTCACAAAACATAAAACACCATGTGGATACAGTTATCCCCAAGCTATGGAAACTATTCCATAGATATGGAATTAAAATATAGATTTGAATTCCACATCCTAGGATTAAAATAAAAAAAAAAGAAAAAAAAGGGGAGAGTGTTTCTCCATCTACAAGATGAACTAAAAATGAATCTAACTCTTCCTTCTCTTTGAACCTAATAAACTAAGGCTATATTTGTAGTAGAAGGGGATTGGACCTAAAATTAGACCCAAAATAGGCCAAAATAGGACAAAAATGTCCAAAACCCTAGGTCAGCCACGGCCTGGCGCAGGCCGTGGCGGATCGTAAAGTATGTGCCATGTGTTATGTCCTCGCTGGCACTGGCCGCTGGATCTGGCAAGGTCTGCGTCGTGTCCTCTGGCGCAGGGCGTTTCGTCTGGCAGACCCATTTTGAGTTTCTAATCATGCAGGGCACAACCCTTCACACAGACTGCTATATGGAAGCTTGATACGCTAAGAGATTTGGCACTGGCCGCCTGACTCTCCACATCCCGCAGGCTGGTCTCAACATCTTGGCCTTGGAACGACGTGGGCCGTCGTAAATGGGATGGTCTGCGACCATACTTAGCCAATTTTTGAGTGAGGATTAGAACTGGTGCACTTGGCCCATGGCGTTTGGTGCGGTCTGTGTCATTGCCTCGTGCTGAACACTGTTGGAACAGGCCAACTCTTTTGGAGCAGGCCATTGGTGCCAACCATGAACGGCCCGTGCCGACTCGTGGTACCTTGGTCGGCTGAACTTGTTTCCTTCGCTACAGGTGAACTGTTAGTCCGATTTGAGAGTTTTAGTAGTCAATTTTATAGCGCTCGAGAAGACGAATCCAATGAAGTTATCCTTTAAGGCTAATTATTCTCTAATTGTTTTCAGACTTTGGCATAACTCTTCGGATCACGATTCCTCATTTCTTCGTTGGCCACTTTGATCTCCATTTCCGCCTATCTTTGACTATAATATCCTTCTACCATGCTTTGATGTTTGTGGCCTTCGTATACTACCATTCTAGAGGTGAATGAACTTCAATCTCTTCTACCGTCTTTGTGAATGACCTTCAATATCTTCTATCGCCCTTACAAACGGCCTTCACATAGAATGTAACCAAAAGTACCCACGGGCGACCTACTAAAGGTGATCAAAACGAAGATCTTAGAGCCCATGGATACAAGATGTCCATTAGTACTAATTAAGTCTACAAAATGCAGGATTTAGACAAGAAAACCAAACATGGCCGTCTAAACCCCTTGTCACGTAAACTCAACTAATACTATGTCAAATGCAACGGTTAAAGCTTGCAAAATGAAGCACATCAGACCCTCCACACTTAACCTTTTAATTGTCCTCGAGTAAATAAGGACAAGCAAAGAATTAACCAAAATTTAGCGTGAAGGAATAAGTTAACCCAGGTATCCAACTTATTCCTAGATTACTCTGTTTCCCCCAAAAAGAGTAAGAATCTCACAACTCTCACACTCCCCGAAGAACATAAGCAATCTAACCACACAAAAGTAAAATGTGGAAAAATGTAAGCAAAGAAAATAAGTGTGAAACTAGCTTACTTTTCCCAAAATGATCCCCAAAAGAAATCAAAGAGTCGTCTCCCAAAAAACATTCCACCAAAGAAATTCAAGAGCCATCGACTTGGTTGTAACATAGGGATATTCTTAATTCTCAACCTACTTACAACCAAGGAGTCAAATGTACTGTCAACCTAGTTTTTTGTTTTCTCTCAATTTCTCTCATTTTTCCTAGGAGCCCTCTCGGGTTTTCATCCTAGTTTTAACACATAAAGGGTACTCACTTCTCACCTTTATCCACACGGTCTCTCATTTTTTTCTAGGCTCATAAGCCTAGCTAGGTCTAGCCTCTCATTTTTACTTAGGTCTTTTGACCTATCCAGGCTTTTCCGAATGTTACCTAAGTTTCCTTTCGGGTTTTCAACTAGTTTGGGTTTTCATATTGTTTTTGAAAATTTTCAATTTTTTTGGTGTAGCACAAAATTTCCTAAAAAATGGGCTTCATACTAAAAAGATAGACTCATCACAAAAATTATACCACCAATATCCTAAAACAAACAATCCCCATGCAAACTAGAAACTCTAGCATAACATGTTATGCCACCAAATATCCATCCAAAAACATCCCACAACAATCAAAAACCAAAATCACCACAAACAAAAAAAAACTACCAACAAAATCATAAAATGCACCGAGGAAATCCAAGAATGAAACTCCTTAAGTGCTCACTACTCCCTCCCCCCACACTTAACCGATGCATAGTCCTGAATGCAAGAACAACCATGTAAAAACATAAGTTAGGTTGGGAGAAATAGTGACACATACTCTTGTGGGCCAAAAGGGCCTTCCTCCTCATCGTGACTAGTGTTGCTCATCTCAATGTATCCTGTTGCTTAAAGCACAGCCTCGATGCAATCCATCCTCTACTAAGCTACTCCACTTGCATCCTCACCCCTCCTATCACTTGGACTACCTCTTGCAATGCTAGGGTAGAGCTCTAAAGCTGATCCCCAAGCGCGTACAGTCAGTCAATGATGTCCGAGGATAGGCAAGAGTGGCTAGGATGTGCTCTCGAAGAGGTCTCACCCTCCGGATCCTCAATGTCTATCTCCGGGGTGGCTAATACTCTATAGAAATCTTTCTCAAAGCTTGGGTCCGGCTCAATAAATGGGTTATCCAAACATGTGTCATGGTGATTGGCGGTGTGCTCCGGCTGTGGAAGTACTATGAAACTACAAGTGCTCGCTCCGCCATAAAGCCATACATACCAACCCTCCGGTGTCGTAGGTCCCACCATGAATGCCTTGGATGACTCCTCAATGTTATATTTTGTACCCAATCATCCCAAGTTAGCCAACGCTCTTTGTGTGACCGGATGCCCCAAGTACTATGCTAGTAGACCTACCATGCCGCCCATAGATATCTTACCACTTTTTCTTTCCCCATCGCCATGCACTCATGTACAAAGTTCCCCACAAGGTTTGGGTAGAAGTTACCCTTGGGAGTCATTGTCCAAAGGCAATGAACATCCAAACCTGGACATTGCATTAGCTTACCGTGGCAAAAAACCCACATTTCCAATAGTCGGTGAACGTAACAAAATACCTGGTGAACCATGGTAGTGCTCTTGCACACATTCTTTTGATCAGTCTCAGTCTGTTGTCTCCAAAATTTCCCCAAAAAAAAGGCATCCATTGATGGTGTGTCTTAGGGATCTCCTTGCCGTACCTCCATCCAAATGCACGGGCTATCTCCCAGTGTGTCATCTGATACTTCTTGTCATCAAGATTGAATTTGATTTCCTTGTGTCCATTCTCATCTGTGATCGACCAAAGAGTAGCTAAGAAATCTAGGGTCCACCTTATGTAAGTCTTAGGAGGTTTCTCTAAGAACCTCTCTAGATCTACTTTGCCCAATAGATAGGTCACGGGCTCGAGTAAGCCTAGAGCCTCCAGTGAGTCTTTGCATGCAAAGCCGGTCTCTAGTATACTTCTCTTTGGCTCCCTCAAATTCCTCCACCTATGTGCTATAGTCACAGAGATATTGGATAGTCCTATAAACTCATCGATCACAAACGCGGGGTTGCGAAGAGTAGGAGTTACCAGCTCATGGTTCGCACCTTTTACCAATCTCTTTCTCTTCTCACCCCGTGTGAACTTGCCCTTCTTTGATGTATTCCTTTTTGGAGGCATCCTAACAAAATGAGGTAAAAAGTGGTAATGTGATCTTCAAAACAAGGAATGGCTCACATTATCAATTAACAAGTAGATCCTTCCTGAATAGCCTAGATATTCAAAACATGATAATCCGAGCATGAAGACTATTTAAAGAAGAACATCTTCATTGAACAACAATCTCACGTAAGTCATCACCGACCCATCAATAAGACTATGCAATAAAGATTCATCTCCTCTCAAATCACCCAACACATGAAGAACATATCATTCAAGCATGATAGCACACCAAACCACCCAAACTTTCTTCAACACGTGATCATAAATACAATCCCAAACATATATCCCAACAACACACATACTCATTAAAAAATCATGCTTTCATAACACCACCACAATGTCAATAAAGCATATAAACAAGATGAAGCAAGAATTTGAAGCAAGAATTGCTAATTTTCTAGAGAAAAGCTTCAAATTTCAAGTTTCACCAAAAGGGTGTGTGAGTGAGTGTTTCTTGAGAAGGAAGAATGTGCCAAATGATAAAAGTAGGTGGAAGAATGTACCATTGATTTAAAATTTCAGCATAGGTTATAGGAGAGAGAGGTACAACTAGGATAAGATTTGGATTTTAAAATTGCATATTAGGGGGACAATAGTACCAACCAATTAATTCCAAGGTATGTAGGAAGTCTATTTGCATAAAAAATCTGAGGAATTCGGGAATTTCAAAACTTTTGAACCAAAAATGCATTTTAGAGTTAGAAATTCATAATTTTCAAAAATTTACATTTCTAGAACAATTTGGCAGCGGAAAATTTGTATTTAGCGCAAAAGGTACTTGGCACGAACAAATGCCTCTTGCCAAACTTTCTGGTACGAGCCATCCCCTCGTGCCAACTCTCCTAGCACAAACCAAGGCTCTTGGTGCGGACTGTGTCAGGTTTTAGCACGAGATTGCCACAAATTTTGACATATTCCTCCTCTATTTTCAAAAAACTATGTCACCTATCAAATCTAATTTCATCCAAACACAATCACGAGTATCAGACTCAAATTTTCAAATCAAGCAATACTTTCATCTCAAAAAGCCTCATTGCAAACAAGAACATACAAAATCTATCTAATCACTACTCAAAAACATGAAAATAAGGAGAAACATTGTATATTTATTGCTGTCCTCAAGACTTATTTCTTTTCATGAAATCTAGTTAGAAACACCTACCTTTGGGTCTCCAGAATCGCCATCGGCAACTTCACCCACGTTGACATCATTGTGGAGAGGTCTCCACAACGATCCATCCTTACATTCAGACCTCTTGTCCGTGATAGGAAATGAATCTCTGTGTCTTGCTAAAATGGAGTCTGTGAATGTCACTTTAAGGTTAGTAGGAGATCGTGGAGGTTTTAAACCCTCGACATTCTTCCTTTCCCACTGTAAGTTAGTTAGCATTGAAAAACAATCTAGCATAGACATACTATCAATAGCATCATGCAATTCATCAGACTCATCAACAATATTATCAACACGGGACTCATCCAAGTATTCATGATCATTGGTAACACAAGAGGTTTCATGGAATTCATGCTCATCACATAGGAGCACACCTTTGCACATAAAAGAAGACTTTGTTAAATCATACCAAGATTTATAGATATCAAACTCCACTTTGTCCACATCATCTTCACTTTGTCCACATCATCTTCTAGAGTCAAGGTTCCCAAATGAACATCTTCTAGACGTTTTAAGATAAGGTCTCCCCAAAAGTAATGGGGTGCACTTCCATCGTGCACCACGTCTAGGACAGAAAAGTATGCTGGTAAAACCAATTTGCCAACTCGCACCATCACATCCTTTACTAGTCCACGAGGGCTAGCTTGGGAATGATCGACGAGTTGGATAATCACTCTAGTTTCCCTAAGCTCACCTATTTGTAGGCATTCATATAGACTATATGGGATCACATTGATGGATGCACTTGAATCCATTATGGCATTATCAATAAGTTTTCAACCTAAGGAGATAGGGATAGAGAACAATCTAGGGTCGTCACATTTTTTAGGCAAATTTTATGGTTCAAAATGGTGACTCCCTTAATTTCCAAATGTTCCAACCTCTTAATTGGTCTACTTCTTTTCTTTGTACATGCAACTTTAAGAAATTTAGTTTATGATGATACATTTCCAATAAATTCCAAGTCAGGGATTGTTACCTTGACCTTTTTGAAGACTTTTCAAATGTTCACATCATTGATCACCACCTTTGGCTTTCTTCTCAAATCATTTGGAAATGGAGGTGGGATAGTAACTTGTGCCTCGGGCAGTGGAAGGTCCTTGGAAGGTGTATCCTTGACCACAATCTCATTTTCTTCAAAGTATGCCTTGGTAGGCTCCAATACTCTATCATCCTCTTACATAAGCCTCTTCTTGAACTCGTGAAATTCTTTCCCACTTCTCAACTTTAGTGCACTTAAGTTCCTCAGATTGATCTCCGGTTGGGAAGGGAGTTTTCCAGACTCCTTGCTTCAAGTCGGCTCACCGAGGTGGCTAGTTGCCCAAATTGAACTTCAAGATTTTTGATACTTGAGAAAGCTCTATTACCAAGGTCTTCAATCTCACGACTTGTCCTCTCCGCAAAGACTTAATGTTTCTTACCCAATTTATCGATGAATTCTATGATTTCTTCTCGATCCAATTTTTAGATCGAGGCATAATTTGCTGGAAAGGCCTTCACCTCGAGGGTACGGTTGAGGTGGGGCTTATCTACCCCAATATCCTTGAGGTTGGTTATCTTGCATCCATTGGAAATTTGGATGATCTTGATACATTGGGTTGAACAAATTTTCATATGGATCTGGCCTTGCATCTACTTGGTTCCCCCAAAACCCTTGTGGTTGATCCCTTGCAAATTGTGGTCTCTCTTGATTGTTGTACTCAACAACATTCATCACTTGAAAATTGTCTATGACTTTGGGACACGCCTTGGTGTTGTGGTCCAAGTTACACATCCCGCACACTTTGACTTGATGCACTTTTCCTCGCAAGAGCTCCTTCATCGTAGAAGCAATTGCTTGGACTTTCTCCTCCAACTTAGGTGATTATGCAGGTCCATCCAAGACCCCAACCCTTGACCTTGTACCAAATTGTCGAATACCATTAGCCATTTCTTCAAAGAGAGTCATTGCATCCTTAGGGAATTTTTTCGCTATCGAACCATTGCAAGCGGCGTTCACCATTCGCACAATCCATCAAAGAAATAATAAAATAGATCCATCTCCTTGAAGGGATGGTAGTGGCAACTCTCTAACAATTTTTGAAGCGCTCCCAATAATCATACAAGCTCTCGAAAGCCCCTTTGGGTTATGTTTGACAGTTGTTTCTTTAGCTCAACAGATTCAATGATGATTAAGAGGCTTGGAAGTGGAAGTCAATTGCGCCTAGGGTTCCGTTAATTGTTGTTTTAATCACCTTTTAGTTGTTGTTGCATGCTTTTCATATTTAAATTGATCATTAATTAATTTATCTTTCAATTTTATAAATTAGGATAAAAAACCAACCAAAACCCCCCTCTTTACATGCTTTAATATGTATCTATAAATAAATATATATATATATCTATGCCTAGTATGTTTTCCGGTTTATATGTCCAAACACTTGAAATGATCCCTCTTCTTTATGGACAACCCTGAGTTGCCATTATCTACTTAATTTTATATAGGAAGCATTAGGTCTTATAAATATTAACTTTGAGAGGTACGACGATGACCTCCCAAATTTTGGCACCGCTGCTGGGGAAAAGGCGTTTATTTTTAAGTGTTTGTGCATATTATGTGTGATTATATACTATTTGTAAATATTTGTTAGTTTGATTGTGTTTTGATGTCTTAGTTGAATTTCCATTTTCTCTTGTCATGGAGATGTATTTTTTGAGTTCTTGGTGTATGGTTCGTACCTGATTCTCTTCACAAGAACCCCTACACTATGACCCTGAGTTAGAGTTGAATTTGAGACAGGCTATGAGGCTTTCTTTGGAAAGAGTGAATAACTCCCCTCCTAGTGACCACTTTATGGATATCTCTACTTCTATGGAGCATCAACATGAGTATGAAGATAAGCATCTGAGAGGAGGGCCTCAACATCCTCCTCTCCAAGGGAGAACTCCTCCCATCCAGGAAAGGTAGATTTCTTTGGGGCAACCCTTTTTGAGGGACATTATGGCCCCAACCTTGATAAAAAAATGATGTGTATTAAGTATTATTTGGTTGGACCAAATGGGCACTTCGAGCTCAAGACCTAGTATATAAACATGCTACCTATCTTCCTTGGTAGGCAAGGGGAAAAGGCCAACAAGCATCTCACCGAGTTCCATTTTTTGTGTGATGGTACAGTCCCTCACGGTGTAGATGTAGAATTTTACAAGTTGAAGGCATTCCCATTCACATTAAGGGATGGTGCAAGGGATTGGCTCCACTACCTACAACCCAAGAGCATCAAAAGTTAGCTTGACATGAACACGAATTTTCTAGCCAAGTACTTTTCGGCCTCGAAGTCCGCCTCTTTGAAGAAGGACATAAGGAACATCCTCCAATGGCATGAAGAGTCTCTTTTTGACTATTGGGAGAGGTTCAAGAAGCTTCTCGCGAGTTGTCCATACCCTGGATATTTGGAGGGAGACTTGGTCTACTATTTCTACAATGGTATTCTTGATAAGGGCCAAAGACTAGTAGGGAGTTCTTATGGTGGTACTCTTGGCAACAAAACTTCAACAAAAGCTATGCAATTGCATAAGGAGCTAGCGGGGGAGTCAAGAAACTTTAGCTCGAGGGTCGATTTGAAAAGAAGAAATCCAATGCCCACAAGTGAAGCCTTCCAATAGTGGAAAGCTTGAGGACCAAGTCTCAGCCCTAGTTTCTGTGGTGAAATCCTTGATGACCAAGCCAGACAATGTGCCACATGTTAAATCTTGTGAAATTTGTTTATCCTCAAATCCTACAGATGCTTGCCCTACTTTAAAAGATGATTATGTTGAGGAGGTGAGTGCCATAGGGTATCAAGGTGGGCAAGGCTATTATGGCAACCAAGACTACCAAGGTTATCAAGTGTACTAAAACCGGCCGTACAATTCGAGTAATCGTGATAACTAAAATCTTCGGTATGGAAACCCTCAAGGAGGTAAAAACCCTCAACCGTATTGTCCTCATAAACAACAATATAGGCCACCTCAATAACAATATCAAAGACTTCAAGACAGGCCCTGAGACCAAGAGGAGAGCTCGGGTTTGATAAAAGATAACGTGATGTAAGCCATTCACTAGTTGAGCATGTGGGCGGGAAAGGTGAAAAATTCCAAGATGAAGCTAAGGAAAGCATCAAGAACTTGGAAACTCAAGTGAGCCAAATAGCTCATGTGGTGAATCAGATGAAGGCCCGGAAAAAGGGCAAACTTCCCTCCCAACTGGAGATCAACCCTCGATAGAATGTGAGTGCAATCTCATTGAAAAGTGGAAGGGAAGTGAAAGAGCCCCAAGAAGGGGTTTTTTTTGAGAGGATGGTTGAAAGAGAAAAGGACTTTGAAAAGGAGGCCTAGGAGTTGGCCAAAAATAGCAAAGAAGAAGAAATGGAGGATAAGACATTTGTGCCAAGACCGGGATCAAATCACGAAACCTCATCCCCACCGCACAAGAAGTCAAGAGGGCAGAGATCCCTACCTATGTGCCAAAACCACCATTTCCAGAGGCATTAAAGGATAGGAGGACCAAGTAGGAGACCAAGGACATCTACGAAGTCTTTCATAGATGCGAGGTAAATATTCCACTCTTAAATGCTCTAAACCAAGTTCCTAGGTATGATAAATTTCTTAAGGAATTGTGTACCGTCAATAGGAAACAACAATTGAAAAGTAAGAAAAAGAGTGTAAAGAGTTTATATGTCTCTGCCGTGTTTGATGATGAAATGCCCCCTAAATGTGATGATCCGTGAATGTTTACAATCCCTTGTGAGATAAGAGGAAAATGTGTTAACAAGGACATGTTAGACTTAGGTGCGTCAATCAATGTGATCTCATATTCCTTGTATGAAAATCTAAATCTAGGCACTTTGCACAAAACCGGAATTGTTATCCAACTAGCCTATCACTCTAGCACATAACTCGAAAGGTATTGTGAAGGATGTGTTGGTCAAAGCGGATTCTTTGACATTCCCCGCAGAATTTTATGTTCTTGAAATGGGAGGTGACAGTAGTGCTAACCATATTCTTTTAGGAATACCATTTCTAAAGACTTCAAGGACCATAATTGACGTGCATAAAGGAACATTGACCATGGAATTTAATGGGCGGAAGGTAGAATTTGACACTAATAATTCTATTGACCATCCTAGTAAATATCATTCTTGCCAAGCTATTCATGTTATTGATGATAAAGAGAAAGATGTAGTTGAGTCCCAAGATGGTAGTTCCTTAAATGTTGTCATAGATGATGTTTTGAGTGATGCTTTGAGTTCAAATGTTATTAGTACTAACTTGAAGGAAAACAACAATGGCGAATACACTCTTGGGAAATCAACATCCGGCACTTTTTGTGTGTCCACGGATAAGCCAATAAGGGTGGTTTTCCCTCCTTCTCTTGAGAAGACTGTAGTGGAAGAGTGCAAACAAACACCGAAAACTCTTAAATGTTCACCCGTTGGAGAAGGAGAGAAACCCCCGAATGCTCATGTGCTTAAGGTCACCATGGAACAAAAAGGTGAGTTGTTGGAAATGTTGAGGGAACATGAAGAAACCCTAAGCTATTTGAAGAAGGTTTTGTTGAGGGATAACGTGAATCCTGATTGTTTTGACCCGGATCAGGAAAAGGGGACCGACCTTCTCGGTTCATTTTTTGAGTAAGCTCCAATAAGAGGAGTAAGTTGTGCCAACGACTTTAAATAAACTTGGTTTTGATCATCCAAATCATTGTTTGTGACTTTCCATTAATGTTGTTTGGTTTTGAGTTTTTGTCGTTGGTTTCATTATTTTTCTTTGTGCTTTTCATGGTTTTTTTTCATGATTTTGTAGCACTTTGAACCCAAGGCATTGGATTAATAAAGGGAGAAATACTTGGAGTCATGAAGGAAAAGCTCGGGCAATGAATGAGGTTGAGGATTGTTTCTAAGTACTAGGTATTTAACCCATCGTAAGTCGTGACCACTCCATCGTGAGTTGTGACGGGATCAAAAATATGATCCAGTTTTGGAGCCCTCAAACTCAACTTTTCGTGAGCTGCAATGGCGCAAGTCGCGACGATTTGGTCCCGATCGCAACCAAATTAGAAACATTTTGCAAAAATTTCTCCCTCACAGATCCACTTTTTGCAACTTACGACAGTCACATATCGAGTTGCGACGGTCCATCATGAGCCGCGATAGACTGGCCATGAGTCACGTCCCTTGCTTTAACCAGAGGTGATTTTTGACCTGCCCATCACGATTTGCGACAAACATATCGCAAGTCACAACGAGCGTGTAGGGGTATTTTAAAAGACGGGCAGAGCATAAAGTCTGCACCAATTTCCATCTTCTCCATCTTCTTCTCCCCATCAAAACCTCTTCATTTTCCCATCATCTCCTCTATCTTCTCCCCAAATTTCCATCAATCCCAACCACCAAACCACCACAAATCCATTTCACATCCATAACCCATAATGCCTAGCCTCTTAATCCTCCACAAACACCCACAAATCAAAAATTATTGTGGAATCCTGAAACCCTAGTTTCTGGGGATTTCTCAAATTTGGGCGAATTAGGCTAGGATTGCTTATGAACATCATTGTTTCATCCTCCTACACACACTATTGGTACGATTCCTCACTTTTGAACACTTGAATAGTGATATGTGTGTAGTTTGATTTTGGTGAAATTGTGCATTTTGTGAATGATGATATATTGTGTATGTTATGATAGCTCTTCACAAATTGTACCTTGAATTGAAAATATCTTAAGTAGATCATTATGTTGGATATTTTGCAATGGTAAATATGGGCAATGCTTTGTGGTTTAGCATTGACTAGGCCGTGTGCATATTGTGCTTATGGTTTGGTTTGATGTACATCTTAGCTATAGAGTGTTGATTAATACATGGTGATTGAATTGATTTTATCCATATGGGATTTGGGTGTGGGATAACATTGTTCTCATGTTGATTGTGTTGATTATCTCATGTTGGTGATGTGTTGGTATTGTGTTTATATTGTTGCTTTGGTTGAGAATTTGGTTGTGGCTTGTACTAGAGATTACGCATATTGGCTTGATTAAGCATAGTTGATATTTGTATGTAATTTTATCATGCTTAAGGTAGTTTAGCTATGGCACTTGAATGTTAACATTATGAATGTACTAATGGTAGCTAAAATATTTAGGCAACTGTGATTATAGGATAAAAAACCAACCAACCAACCAACCCCTCCCCTCTCTTTATATGCTTTCATATGTATCTATATATATATATATATATATATCTATGCCTAGTATGTTTTCTGCTATATATGTTTAAACACTTGAAAAGATCCCTCTTCTTCGTGGATGACCCCCACTTGCCTTTATCTACTTAATTGTAGATAGGAAGCATTAGGGCTTATAAATATTAACTTTGAGAGGTATGACGACGACCTCCCAGAAATATTTTATGTAAAAATGAACCATAAACCCAAAGTTGTCATTCTTTTTGGAACTAAGATGTTCCCAAGTCTAAGCTTCCTAGTGCAGGGCTTTGCTTTACTGCTGACTCTGAGATCGTGGTAACACTTCGTGCTCATACACAACATCTCCGTCATGCTGATTCTGATGGTTAAGGTGTTTTGTTTATTATTTATTTTTTCTATGTTGGATCTATTTTCTCTCTTATTTTTGATAAATTTTTACATCTTTGTCTGATTTGTGATTTTTTCTTCTTTGTAGACATAGACCTAGCTGGAGGTGCTATTGAAATATTTTTTTAGATGGCGATAATGAGGAGCTAGCCGAAACACTTGTCTAGCCTAATAATACTACTGCAAGTGACATCCTCCAAAAGGGTGTCAACAAAACCAGCACTGGAACTGTACTTGTTATGGGAAGACAACTGAGGTTGAAGAGATGGGTGGTGATTGAACCACTGGTGAGTTGAAGGAGAAGAAGAAGAAAAGGGAGAGGACTGATGGATCCTCAATGCTAAAAAAGGGTCGTGGCAACAAGCCTCGCTCTAAAGCCCTGGTGTGAACTAATAATTTTTTGTGGAGGGGACAATACCTGATACTCTCTCCAAACTCTCTATTTCTGATACTTTAGCTGTGGTAAGTTTGCTGTGTAGTTGGAGTAACTTTTTCTATACTTTGATACTCTGTATTTAGATGATTGACTATCCCATTATATGTGTATTGCTCTGTAAGATTGGTGACAGTCTTCAGCTCATGAGTGAGCAACTTTCGAAGTTCTCCCCTGCAGATGAGTCACTTTTAGATAAGTATAATATTAAGTAGAAGAGATGTGTGACCCTAGAGACTTCCCTTCAAGCTGCGGAGAAACGTGCGAACACTGCTGAGGAGCGTGCAAGGATCACTGAGGAAGAAATCACCAAGCTTCACTTTGAGCTGAAGGAAATGAGTACAAATGTACCTATTTCTCCTAAATATCCCCAAGTTCTGGTGGATCAGCTTAGCAAAATGAACTCATTCTTCAAGTTATTTGAGAATGTTTCCAGCTTTTCTCGCACCGTGTTTATTGCAAGGCGGTGAAAGATTTGTGCGAGTTGAACCTGACTGCGATGGTAAAGAGCCCATTTTCTTCGTATACTTGTACTGTAGCATTGGCAAAGTGGAAAGTTATGCTAAATTATGGTTATATTGAAAAATTCTCCAATGGTGGCCATCCCTATGTCTTGCTATCGCATCTTGAGAGTCTTCCTTCCTTGGCCTCAATCCAAGAGCTTAAAAGTTGCCTGGTCGATTAACGTGAAAGTCTTCCTTTCATTTCTCCTGATTCTACCCTGAATCAGATCCCCAAGGCTGATGTGAGAGCGGAGAACTCTATGCAGTATGTGAACCAAGGAGAAAATGCCCTCGTTGTTCAGAGCACTCCACCCTCTCATACAGAAGTTAGTTGAATTCTAGGGTTGTGAATTGATTTGAAACAATATTATATTAAATTTTGTTTGTAATATCTAATGGCACTATTGTGGATCGTTATATTGAATATTTTATTTGACTTTGTCTAATATGCCTATTCTAATTTTATAATTTTGTTTCATATTTGCTTATGCAAGATTTCGATCTTTTCATCGACCATGATTTTTTGAATCTTCATGGCTTCATTGGGTCTAATGATCATTTTGGGTATTCTCTTAGATCTATGCCATCAGATACTTGGTTTCCTAGTTTGCTAATTGAAGTATCTAGGTTCATATCCTCAGAGTATCTTAAATTATTTTGTGGTATCCATTTATTTTACATTGGAGACTTGGATTCAAGCTATATTTCTCTATGTCTTGGGTGGAATTCGTCTACCACTTGAGTGGCTTCACCGGCTTCTAGAGATTGTCCATGTAGTAAATTTATTCCTGATGGTTATAACCTAGAGTCTCTTGGTAAAGACATAGTCCGTACTTTAGCTGATCTGGAATCCGTTGGTGCTTATGTTCACTCGCGTAAGCTCCCTGAGCATGTTGAATAATGGGTGATGTTATTGGGTCTACACCTAAAATACATGCTCCTTGATGTCCATGATCTATAACTTGCATGGACAAAAACTTTGAAGGAAACTCGTGAGCATGATCGTGAGATGAAAAGGTTCTGTTCAGAGCAGAATGATCTTATCCACCGTCAGCAACTGAATTTGACTAAGATTATTCATCAGCAAGAACACGCAAAGAATTTTACTGCGAGCAAAGTGCGTTAAGTGTATTAGAAGACCGGTATCATAGACAAACAATGTTTTCACATTGATGACTTATTTGATCGGTTGAAGAAGAAACAAGATGAATGTGACAATCTTTCTAGATGTTCCATAGAGTGGAAAATCAAGTTCTATGAACAAGTTGTTACGAATATCCAATTGCATAGCGATAAAGATCACCTTCGTACTGAGTGCGCATGCCTTTATTCGAATGTTCATCAACTTGAGCAAGCTTGTTGTAATTATAAAGATGAGCTATAGGTTGCATCTGCTAATTTTTGAAGGTCTACTGGTCAGGGTAATTTAACTATGAATATTGGTGGTCAAAGGGTCAACTTGTCTGAGGCTGTCAGGTCGCATATTTTCCATCTACAAGACAAAATCCACAATTTGAAGGAAGTGAAAAAGAGTTATAAGGAGACCGTTAACCTAATGAGCACGCAACTTGATCGAGAAGAATTTTGTCCCATAACTGATTTTAAATCTTATTACTATCTTAATCGCATCGAGTGAAGTGGTTGAACTCAGCATCCATCTTATATGAAATGGCATTACGATCATATCGTGGCTGAAGAGCATCAGGCTCAGCACTCTCGTCGTTGCAATGGTTCATCACCATCTGGGTTTTCTCCTGCCTCGAGGCGAAGATAATTTGTAGTGCCATAGTTTCCCTTTAAATGCGTGGAGTACTGTTTTCCTTTTCGTTCTCACTTATACAATTTATCGCTCTTTCTTTGTAATAATGATAAACTCTATGGTTGACGCACTTTGGCTCGCATGGTATTTTCATTGTTTTGAAGATCTATTAATTGTTTTGCTTTAATCTAATAAAAGTTTTCGTAGATATGTGTTCAAATTGCGAAGTTATAATGTTCTCTTTATTCCTTACATCACGTTTGTGCTATTGCTTCTTCTTTATTGCAAGATCTATAGCTTGCTTTTGTTGTATTGCGCGAAGCCGCTAGATATATTTCTTGATTATGTTGCTTTCTTTTGTAGGCATGTTTGCCTATAGCATGATCTAAAGCTTACATACTTGAAAGTTTGTATTGTGCAAAGCTGCAAGATCTATCGCTTGCTTTTGCCATTGTTTTATAGACTTATCTGCCTTATAGCAAGATTGATTTCTTGCAAATTGAAGATTTGTACTATGCAATGTGAGAAGAAGTATAGCTTGCATAATTGACAATTTGTACTGCTGTAATCATGCATTTAAAATTATTATATTAAGATTTTCTAATTTTCTTTTGCAATTGCAAGGCATAGTAATGTATGTAAAGGATAAAAAGTGATAGGCTCCAAAAGGTTGTTTTTAATATTTATATTGCGATAATATCGCCATCGAAACAAAACTAGGGAACATACATCATCAATGATCATATCATGGTTTCTATATAATCAACTAGACTTCTCATGCCTTCTTCGTTGATCCTACACATAAAAATTTCTCAAGTTGATAATATGCCAAGTGTTGGGAACTCTGTTGCTATCCATTATTTCTAACTCATAGGAGTTGGATCGGTGTGTCTTCGTTATTTTGTACAGTCCTTCCATTTCGGGCTCAACTTTCCTTTCTCTTCTGCCAGGCTGGCCTCATTCTTCCTTAACACCATACCACCAATTTGAAATTGTGTTTCTTGACTCTTTAGTTGTATGCTTAAGTCATTCTTTCCTTGTATTTTGCTTCTATGATCACTGCCCTTTATCTATTTTCTTCAAGCTCGTCTAAGTCTAACCACATCAAATTGGGATTATCGTCCTCATTGTACTCTTCTACTCACAGGCTTGAGTTCTAGATTTCTAGTGGTATTACCACTTTGTGCCCATATACAAGACTATAAGATATTTCTCATGTTAGTTGTCGCATTGTTCTTCTGTATGACCACAAGGTATTGGGCACCTCATCGACCAAACCTGTTCGCTTTCCCTCCCGTCTTTTCTGGATACCTTGAACGATTGTTATAGTTGTTACTTCCACATGACCATTGGCTTGATGGTGAGCTACATACGTGAACTTTTAAGCAATTCCAAATTTGGAACACCATTCATTAAAGATTCCACTTGTGAATTGTGTGTCAATGTCAGTGACGATGTTTTGCGGGACCCCAAAGCGACAAACTATATTCTTCCTGACAAACTTTCTTGTTACTTCTACTGTGACTCTTCCTAATGGCTTCACTTCCACCCACTTTGTGAAGTAATAAATTGCCACAATTAGAAATTTGGCACTACCAGCACCTTTTGGAAAAGGTCCGACGAGATTGATTCCCCATTTATCGAATGGCCAAGCTCCATATATTCCCATTAAAGCTGCTTGTGGCTTGTGCGACATTAGGGCATTAAGCTGGAAACTTTTTCACTTTAGGACAAAGTTGAATGCGCCATTGAACATGGTTGGACAATAGTATCCTGCTTGAATGATCTTTTTCGCGATTGTTTGAGACCCTTAGTGCATTCCACATACCCCTTAGTGTACTTACTTCAAGATTTCACTTGCTTGCACTAGCCCCACACACTTTATCCATGGAGAAAAGAATCCTTTCTTGTATAAGGTCCCTTATTCATAAACATAGTTGTGGGAATGCATTTCTAACTTTCTGGCTTGTACCTTGTCTATTGGCAGCTTTCCCTTTTCAAAGTAATCATTTAGCGGTGTCATCCAGCTATCCTCTTCAGCCTGAACCATTGACACGGTTGTCCTTGCTGTGCTCCAAACTGGGATGAGCTTCACCTTCACATCCTTGTGTTCAGATAATAACTCAAATCCAGTTGTTGCTAGCTTGCTTAAAGCATTTTCTTTGGTTTTTTCACTTCTTGGAACATGCTGGATGTTGAAGTAATCGAGGTGAACGATGAGCTGACGAACTCTGGTTAAGTATTTTATTAATTGCTCTTCTCTCACTTCGTAGTCTCCCCGTACATGTTGCTCCACTATCTATGAATCACTTAAGGCTCGAACACTCTTGACCTTTATTTTCACTATGAGATCTAAGACACATATTCATGCTTCGTACTCAACTTCATTGTTGGTGAGTAAAAAGTCAAAACGGAGGGAGTATCTGTGCTCTCCCCCTTCTTGGTTGACCAATAGAAGTCCTACCTCACAGTCTTCTTTGCTAGATGCCCCATCAACAAATATTTTCCAAGCGATATCTTCCCACTTGGATTTTTCTTGTCCCTCTCAAGATTCTATTGTGTTTTTACTTGCTACGCCCCAAAACTTGTCATCTTTACGATGAAGTCTACCAAGGTCTGTGCTTTAATCGCAGTTCGTGGTTGAACCTGGATCTCATATTGCCCTAATTTGAGGGCCCACTTGGTCATTCTCCTAGATGACTCTGGCTTGCTTTGGATCTTCTTAATTGGGGAGTCAGTATAGACTATGATCCTATGGCCGTGGAAATAGGTTCGCAGTCTTCTTGCTGAACATATTAAGGCTGAGTCAACTTCTCAATTAGTGGATATGCCCTTTCAGCCTGTTGCAGTATTCTGCTTGTGTAGAACACCGATACTTGCTTCTGGCCTTCTTGTCGCACCAAAACTGAGCTCACTGCATTCACTGAAACCACCAAATATAAATACAATGTTTCCTTAGGAATTGGTGATTTTAACATTGGCAGTGTCTGAATTTGCTCTTTCAACAACTCATATGCCTTTTGACAACCTTCACTCAAGCTAAACTTTTAATCCTTTTTAAGGACGTCAAAGAGTGGAAAGTGTTTCTTAGCTGCCTTTGAAACGAACCTACTAAGCGATGCTAGCGATCCCGTTAAAATTTGAACCTCCTTAGCTGTCTGTGGTTAGGAGAGGTCAACTATTGCTTGTATTTTCTCCAAATTAGCTTTGATTCCTTTTGACGATACCCTGTATCCTAGGAATTGTCCTGAACCTATCCCGGTTACGCAATTTTTGGGATTCAGTTTCTTTCTGATTGCACTCAGTGTATCTAGGATTTCCTTCAGGTCCTGCGCAAAATCACATATTCTCTTTCTTTTTATAATCGTGTCATCGACATATGCTTCTATGTTTTGCCCTATTTGACTGCAGAATGCATTTTTGACCACCCTCTGATATGTTGCACTTGCATTTTTCAGACCAAATGGTATCTTCACATAGAAAAAATCCCAAAGCTCGTTATGAAAGCTTTTTTTTCTGTATCTTCTGGGTTCATCAATATTTGGTGATATCCTTTATACGAATCCAAGAAAGCCAGTACCTCGTATCCAGAAATCACTTCCACTAACTAATCAATCTTTGGCAAGAGATAACAATCATTTGGGCATGCTTTGTACAAATCGGTGAAATCTATACACATTCTCCATCCAGAAATCAGCCTTCTTCACTGTTACTGGGTTCGCCAGCCATTTCAGGTAGATTACCTTCTTTATGATGCCACCTTGCAAACACTTTTACTTCTTCCTCAATCGCTTTTTGTCTATAACTAGCAAAGCTTCTTTGTTTCTGCTTGACTACTTTGATTGATTCACCAATATTCAATCACTATCACAGGAACCCCTCTTTAGCACCAATTATTTTTGTTCTAGCACCAGTTTTTTTGTAAAAACAAACCGTGCCTAAGTAACCGATGAAATGGTTTCACCGGTTGGAAGAAAACTGGTGCTAAATCCCTACTTTTAGCACTGGTTTTTTTGTTAGCACCGATTTTTAAACCGGTGCTAATATGTACCACAATAGCACCAATTTTTTTGTTAGCACCAATTTTAAAACCGGTGCTAATTTAAGCAATAGCACCGGTTTTTTTGTTAGCACCAATTTTTTAACCGGTGCTAAAATATTTACGACGACTAAAAAAATCCCTTCCTCTAAAAGTGGCAGTGCCCTACCACTTTCAGAGGAAGGGAAAAAGACCCAAAATGAACAATTTAATAGGATATTAATTTAATAATAAAAGTAAATTCACAAAATTGATAATATAGAAATTAAACCAAAAATAGTTATGATACAAAATTAATAATCTATGGAACTAAACATTGCAGCGAAGACCTTGGAGAGGAATCAATCTCACCACCACCGACACAGCACCCTCATCCCGGCACAGCAGCAAACCAACACTCAACGATTAAGACTATGAATAAAGCTGCATTTCAGTATAGGTCCTAATTACAACTGAAGTCCGACAGTGAAGAAGAAAACCATACCGTTGATATACCCATCATGCTAAGAGAAACTCCTGATCCAAAGAACATTGACGCAGCCTCAAATATACCAATTCCAAGTGATAGTACCAAGGCGGTAGAGACTGAAAGAAGCACCATCATTTCATCTATAACAACTAACACACATTAGTACCCAATGAATACTTAAGATAGTGGTAAGAACTCATTGAATCACAGATTAGAAGATAATAAAATTCTGGAAACTTACATTGTAAAGTGGCCGTCCATCCACAGTTAGCCATGGGACGTAGGCTGCAGGCTCTTTGTTTGTGATGCATATACCAATTCAATCTGCACAATTTACACCTTATAAGGCAGTCGATAACTAGCACTCATTTAATTTCAAATGCACAAAACAGATAACATTAACTTAGAATGCCGGAATGTGGCACCCAAAATTATGTATCAAGAAATGGTTACTAAGCATCTGGAGTTCTATATGGCATTTCTGTTTAAAAAAGTTCAGAGAAAATTTTTGAACTTTTTTTGTTTGAAGTCCTGCAATTGAATTATACTATCGTACTCAAACATGGCAAGGGCATATTTAGCAACCGAAATGAAAACAATAAAAGAGGTAGGTGAATATCACCTCTTTTCCACGTCTTTTTTTTGTAGCACTCATTAACAGGCTTTGGGTCCAAGCTCAAATTCTCAAAGCATGTTTGCCACTCAGTTCTCTTGCCCTCGTAGATTATATTTTCCACACAGTAGACAAAGGGAAAGTGTGTATGTTGCAAGGAGAAAAAGAAATCCTTTACTTCATCAGCCAACAACATTTCCATGGAATACAAAAATGCTAGAAATAAAGAAAAATAAGTTTTGAATTCAGAATTAAGATTCAAGTTACAATTAGGAATCACTTTTCTCCCAAATGAGATAGTTATAGTAAGAAAACCAGAAATGCTAAAACAGAGACTGATACAAATTCGGCCTGAAAATGAATTATTCAATTAAGCATGTTCAGTTAAGGACTTCAGGTGCATAAAAAAGATGAGTACTCACCACATCAAGCCAGACATCAATTGCACATGACTCTATAGTGTCTAACAAACACTCGTCCGGGCCATGCTGCAGGCAAGACAAGAAAGTCAGATTTAGGAATCAGCAAAGTTATATTCCTCCAAATATTTATCTATATCAGCATGAAGAGGAAAAATAAAATCAAGAATACCGATGATTGTATTAATACTTAACAAACACAAGATCAAACTTATTCACATTCACTTCAAAGGGGGATCAAACAGCAATTAAGTTTATGAGGAAAGTTCGCGATAAAAATATATATAAGCACGACACTATCAGGACAAAAAGGATGAATTTGGGCAGAGAAAGCAAATAAAATTTCTTCTTCTAACATCTCTACAAGCCCAAAAATCACAATAAAACAAGCAAAAATAAAAAAAGAATATAAACCCTGGAAAATTCACCCCCATTCGCACATTTTACCCCCAAATCTTAAACAATTAACAAAAGCAACTCCATAAGGGGAATCGGAGGTAAGGAATGAGGCAACATCAAGGACTTATTGACGAGTTCTTACCATTTTGGATGAAGCCCTATTTTAGGGAGTGAGCAAACTGGAGTCTGCCACCGCCGCCTCCTCGTCCCACCCCCATGAGCAGAATGCAACAGTTTAGTAGTAGGCCAATAGATCTAAAATAATAATCACCAGTCAAGCTAAGATTTCAAAACAACTAAACCTTTATCCCACCTCACCATTGTGTTAAAGTCAGACATATAACATAAGGATCGAGCACAAAACTGTTCAACAAATTAAAAATATAGAACTGTGAACGTCTTTGCTTAATTTTTGAAAAACCTAAAGGAGAAAGTAACAACCAAATAAGGCATTGAAGCATTGTGAAACTTCACTTCATTAGTAAGTTGACAAAAGAAAAACTCGACAATAGGAAAAAGGTTGCTATTAAATAGTTGGTCATCATCGCCAGTATTTGAGAATGACCAAAATGATACTCATCTACAGTATCATTCTCGCACCAGTAGCTTCATGATCCCAACAAAGGCTTTAACAATGCCGGAGAGGAAGAGCTGCGGGAGAGAAAACCCGGCGAAAATTGAACACGATGAACAGTGCAGGGCTGCGCCCTATTTTCGTCTCCTCCTCCTCTCAGTTTCAGCTTCAGCTTAGTCACTAGTGTTTTTATATAGAAAGAGTCAAGTAAAATTTGACCATTATGAGTGTTTATATATTGAAATCCAAGTAAGGTTTGACCGTTAATTAGACAAAGTCAAACATTTTTATTAGTATTTATTATATACTAATTCAAATCAAGGTTGACCGTTTAGTAGTTAAAGTCAACTTTGTTATTAGTGTTTATTTAATGAAAGTCAAGTAAGATTTGACTGTTGATTAGACAAAGTCAAATATTTTTATTAGTATTTATTATATACTAATTCAAATAAACTTTGACCGTTAATTAGTTAAAGTCAACTTTGTTATTAGTGTTTATATATTGAAAGTCAAGTAAGATTTGACTGTTGATTAGACAAAGTCAAACATTTTAATTAGTATTTATTATATACTAATTCAAATAAAGTTTGATCGTTAATTAGTTAAAGTCAACTTTGTTATTAGTGTTTATTTATTGAAAGTCAAGTAAAGCTTGACTATTGATTAGACAAAGTCAACATAGTTATTAGTGTTTATATATTAAAAGTTGAGTAAAGTTTGACTGTTGATTAGTTAAAGTCAGCTTAGTTACTAGTGTTTCTATATAGAGAGAGTCAAGTAAAGTTTGACCATTGTTAGTTAAAGTCAACTTAGTCACTAGTATTTATATATAAAAAGTCATGTAAGGTTTGACCGTTAATTAGACAAAGTCAAACATTTTATTAGTATTTATTATATACTAATTCAAATAAAGTTTGACCGTTAATTAATTAAAGTCAACTTTGTTATTAGTTTTTATATATTGAAAGTCAAGTATAGTTTGACCGTTGGTCAGTCAAAGTTAGCCTAGTTATTAGTGTTTATACATTGAAAGTCAAGTAAAGTTTGACTGTTAACTAGTTAAAGTTGTATTTATGTATACTAAATCAATTAAGGGTTGAACGTTAATTAGTTAATGTAAAAATATTTATTCTTATTTGTATATATTAGGTCAGTAAAGATTGATCGTTGATTAATTTAACATAACTTAGTTATTAGTTAAAGTCAACAAAAGATTATTTGAAATTTTTGGCAATATTTTTAAAAAAAGTTTTGGCAAATTTTTTTGAATTCTTTGGCAGAAAAATTGAACTTTAAAAAATTTATGCTGAATATTTAAAAGTTTTTGCCAGGAAGATGGAATTTTAAATTTTTTTGGTGATTTCTTTGGCGGAAAAAATGAATTTTTAAAAATTTTAGCACGGGCTTTTAAGACAGGTGCTATTTTTGCCAAAAATTGGTGCTATTTTGATTGTTTTTTTTTTGCGATTTCATGGCGGAAAGATAGAATTTTTAAAATATTTAGCACCGGTTTTAAAAATCCGGTGCTAATTTTTTCCAAAAAATGGTGCAATTCAAAAAACTTTTGGCGATTTCTTTGGCGGGAAAAATGAATTTTTAAAACTTTTAGCACCGGTTTTTAAAACAGGTGCTATTTTTAAATTTTTAGCACCGATTTTTAAAATCGGTGCTATTTTAAAATTTTTGGCTATTTCTTTGGCGGGAAAATGAATTTTGAAAAATTTTAGCACCCATTTTTAAAAACCGGTGCTATTTTTTTAATTTTAGCACCAGTTTTTAAAATCGGTGCTAATATTTTCCAAAACCAATGCTATTGTAAAATTTAGCACCGGCTTTTAAAAATGAGTGTTAAAATTAAAAAAAAATCGGTGTTAAATTAACATCGGTTTTAAAAACCGGTGTTATAATTTAAAAAAAACTGGTGCTATTAGATTCTTAGACCTGGTTTTGGAAACCGGTGCTAAAAAACTGATGCTAGAGGGGGGTCTCTGTGGTAGTGAATGAATGAGTTTCAATGCCTGGGTGGACTCCTCCCATGATTTGTACGCTCCATGAGAATGTGTCCTTGTGATCTCGCAGGATTTGTATGACCTTCTTTTTCTCCAAGTCTGGAAGGCAATTTCCTATCTTGACACACTTAGAGGTATCAATGTCATAAAAAACTACATCCTGGGTCTCTTCTCCTAGATCTACTGGAGGGTCCACGTGGTTGAGTGAGTTACTATTCGTGATAGTACTAACCATTTTTGTTTTCTCTGCATTTTACCTGCTCTGATCGCGATTACCATACACTGTCTGATTGTTGGTTTCCTCTCAGTGTCGCGATCCATGTAGAGGTTGGTAACTTTATGACCAGATGGTATGGAGACCTTATCACATTTTCTCTATTTATCCACGGTCTACCGATGATAACATTAAACGAACTCAGTGCGTCCATGATAACGAAGTAACAAATCATAGTGCAGTTTCTAACATTGTTGCCAATTGTTACAGGCAGTTTTATGTTGCCTAACGGTGACTCTGCTCGTCCCATGAATCCTACGAGTGAGGACGTGAATTTCTTCAAGTCGGTCCTTTTGAATCCCAATCTGTCAAAGAAGTCTACGAAAAGGATTTCTACCGCGCTTCCATCATCTACAAATACTCTATGAACAGATGCGTTCTCGATCTTAGAGATGATGAACATTGGGCCGTTGTAAGGTGAAGCATTAGGGACTGCATCCTTTTTGCTAAACGTGATCGTTTCATCCACATGCAATCTTTTATCGATAGGCTCCTGTGGTGAATATATGCCCTTAGCTTTTCTAGCATATTTGATAAAGACTCTGTTGACCCATGTATCGAGAAAACCACTCTCTCTAGAGCCTCATTAGATACATCCTCTTCATAATCCACCATAGTTGTCATCTTTTGATTCTTGTTCTGAGTATTCGTTGCGGCTTTCATTTTAACCATAGAGCTTCCTTCTTTGTTAGCTTGTTGTATCTGTTTCCACCATATTCTTTCTTGTACTAGCTTAGATGACCATTTCTCAAATTCTCCTCTATTTGCCTCCGTAAATATCAGAAATATTCAACATTGTGACCATGATCTTTATGGAAGGCACAATAGTATTCCCTTGATCCTTTCTTTGGAGGTGCTATCACCGGTGGTAGTTTGCGGAATAAATCTATGGTCTCTTGCGAGATTTCCTTTCGAGACTTCGTTAGTGGTGTTTCTTGAGACACTTACATACCAACTCAATTTCAGAAAGATAGGAATCTTTGTTCCCAATAGAAAGATAGGAAACGCCTTACATACCAACTCAATTTCAGCATCGCGGAATCTCATGTTATTCCAATAGGCATGTAGGAATTCCTTTGGGTCAGTAGTTCCATTATAAATTTTGACATGTAATGCTAACTTGAAGTCTTTGGGCATCTTAAAATCGCAAAGATGTGGTGCTAGTGGTGACTTATGCACATCGCTGTCTGCCATTATATCTCTCAGGCTGTCCCTATATTTAAGGTCCTCATTCTTTTGACTAAATTTTTTACTTACTCTCGGGGACTTCGGTTTGAGAGTGGCTAAGAACTGATTATACATTTGCTCTATGTTTGCTTCTAGAAATGACTTGAATGCTCTTCTTTATTTTTCTTCATTCGTGTGTCGCGTTCTTGTTCTCTGCTAGGAACATATTCCTAATCTTGGTTGGGATGCATGTTTTAGTTGTGTCCAGGTGTCTGGTCTTGAGTATGATGGTTTTGACTCCTTTCGCTTCTGGTGAACACCATTGTCGACTTTGCCAGGAATGAAGGACTGAAAAAAAAACTCTCGTCCCTACAGACATCGCCAAATGTTGTAGTATTCCTGATTTGCCCAAGCGACCTTCGTCCACCATGATGCTCCCGCAAAAGAGATCCTAAAAGTGGTTCGGGGAAAAGACTCTGACACTCAAGGCACTAGCTGCTCTCTTTGTAATTAGTATTTCTTAGTCTGGCAGCTCTTACCTGGATTGGTGTCCTTCTTCTTCCTTTCATAGTGTGTTACAATCGTGGCTCCGCTTTATTAGGTTTCGCCATTGCGCGTTTGAACGTGGTTCTGATAAAGGTGGTTCGTGCCTGAAGCTCGATCGTGGCTCCCGTCTTTCTCGGTTCGTGGTCTAATTCCTCTTAACTTGATTCTGCCTTTTTTGGTTTGGTTCGTGGCTTATTGTAGAGCCCAGTTATAGGCTGGGCCTAAAGTCCAATTTTATAGGGTTCCTGGGCTAGGTATACACCACTAATCAAGTGGAATTCACTTCTACAAGCTATATAGTGCGGAGAATGAGAGATTCGCCTGCTGGGATGCAAGGCCTAAGGTTGTGGTTGCATGTCGAATTGACCTTGCGAACATATATAGTCAATGAGGTATCTAGGGCAGAGTGGCATGTCATAGCTGAGAGAGCACCCCGAACAAACAAGCATCGACAATGACCTATAACTACACCATCATCGGAGGTCAATGATAGGAAAGAACTCCGTAGCAGACAAAGAACACCGTAGCAGACAAAGAACAATGTAGGAAAATGGCGCAAGTCACGCCGTCGGAAATAAAGTTTCCACCTAACGAGGTGATCTCCTACAGTTTGAAGGACCCTATACCAGACCATCTTGCAGGCGGAGATGCAGGTTAATCAACATTATACTTAAGGACAAGAGAATACACCAATCCTGCATAAATGGGAGGAGGCTCAGTCAAGATCATGTACTCGCACTGCTTTGAGAAGATGATTGACAACACCAAGCGGAAGCTAAAGCCCACAAATACAACATTGGTGTACTTTGCACACAGAACGGTGGGACCGAAAGGCATGCTAATGCTACCATTTACAATAGGTGAGCATCCGAGAGACAAAATTGCTATCATGGAATTCATCATCGTGAAGGCGCACAACCCATACAATGTGATCATAGGCGGACTAGCACTGACACTACTTAAAGGGGTCAAGTAGACTCATCACCTACTTCTAAAGTTCCATACACGAAATGGAAACCGTGATGAAGGCCAACAAAAGGCGAGAACTTGCCACCGCATTACCTTGATAAAGAGGAAATGAGAAGAAAGTCATGAACAATCAGAAGTTGGGAGTGGCTATGCGTCATCCGTAGAAAATTCCCACAGGTTGCAATGGAGGAAGACCTTTCACAACTGGCTGTCGAAACATAAGTGGCAGAGGTAATAGAAGGGAAAGACAATCAAGTTCTCCGAAATAGAAGACTTTTCTTGAAGAGATTAAGAAAGAGTTAACTATGGTGCTGCAACACCACACCCAAACTTTTGCCAGAAAACCCAGCGACATCCCGCATTGCTCAAGTAAGTGTGCGACTCTAACCAAAACACGAACAGTGGGCCTTGTTACTTGTTAGGTTGTCACACCCTAAAGGTAGCCTCATGCCACAAACCGGTGAAACAAAAGCATAGGATCTTTTGTCGAGAGCATAACGAAGCAGTCTCGATTTGTGCGTGTCATCCTTGGGCAGGGGCCCTGCTAATCTTCTCTGTATCGTTCCAATTTTATCGGATGTCCCCGAAGGGACGCATAACGAAGCAGTCAACAAAGAGATCAGCGATCTAGTGGTAACCTGCATAATACCATGTTAGATTTTAAATAAGAACACAATACTTTGGTGCAGAAAACTTACTGCTTTTCTTCATATATTTTGCTATAAATAGTATTGAAAAACAAGTTACAAAATGGGAATAACAAATGTTCCTAAATGCTTCTAAATGCTCCTAAATGAGGAGTTACAACATAGGAATAACAAATGTTCCTAAATGCTTCTAAATGCTCCTAAATGAGGAGTTACAAAATAGAAATAACAAATGCTCCTAAATGAAATTAAACACAAAAAAAAAAACTGACAAGATTTATTACTAACAAATCACCCCCTAATCTTGTCGTTGCTTATGTTGTGTTGGCAACACCAATCTTGCTCCTTAGCTCCTGGAAACGAACTCGTCCAAGTGCCTTCGTCAGAATGTCAGCGAGCTGCGCTTCCGTGTTGATGTAGTCAATTTCAAGATCACCCTGTTCCACATAATTTCTAATCAAGTGGTAACGTATATCAATGTGTTTACTTCGATCGTGAAACACAGGATTTCGGATAAGATTGATTGCCGATTTGTTGTCCACCAGTAACGTTGGTGCTTGTGGCTGTTCACCTTGCATTTCTCCAAGCAATCTACTAAGCCAAACACCTTGGCAAGCGGTAGTGGCAGCTGCAATATACTCTGATTCGCACGAAGAGATTGCCACCACCCGTTGTTTCTGTGATTTCCAACTCACCGGAGATTGGCCTAGGAAGAAAAATACTCCCGTCGTGCTCTTCCTGTCGTTGATGTCTCCAGCCAAATCAGCATCACTATAACCTGTCAAAAGTAAAGGTCCAACACCTTTTCCATACGAAACTCCAAAATCTAGAGTTCCCGCCACATAGCGTAGAATATGTTTCACCGCTGCCAAATGCTCAATTTTTGGCTCCTCCATAAATCGGCTAACATAACCAACTGCAAAAGTAATGTCCGGCCGAGTGTGAACTAAGTACCTGAGGCTTCCTACCAAGCTGCGGTAATACGTGGCATCCACCGGTCTCCCGTCTCCGGTCTTGCTTAGTTTGAGCCGTGCCTCCATTGGTGCCGCGCATGGATTGCACTCTTCCAGTCCGGCCTTTTGTAAAAGCTTCCTGGCATAAGATGATTGGCAAAGAGTGACCAAACCCTTCCGTTGTTGTACTTGGATGCCGAGGTAGTAACTTAGTTCGCCGAGATCGCTCATCTCAAAGAGATTGGTCATTTCCTTCTTGAATTTCGTCAGTTCTTCGATTGAAGTTCCGGTGATGATCAAGTCATCGACGTAAATCCCAACTAGAAGTTGCTCCTGTCCGTTGCTTCGGCGATAAACCGCGTGCTCGGTTTCACATCGCACAAACTCCAAGTCGCGGAGACTTTTGTCAAGTTTGACATTCCAAGCCCTCGGAGCTTGGCGTAGTCCGTAGAGAGCCTTCTGAAGCCGGAGAACCTTGCCTTCGTTGCCTTGAATTTCGAAACCCGGCGGTTGCTTGACGTAGACCTCCTCGATCAGATCACCGTTGATGAACGCGGTCTTGACGTCCATGTGGTGGACCGGCCAACCATGGTGAGCCGCAAGCGCGATCAGCACTCGCACGGTTTCCATCCTTGCGACGGGAGCGAAGACTTCCTCGTAATCCACCCCCTGACGCTGTACATAACCCTTCGCCACCAGCCGTGCCTTTCGTTTCATAACCTCCCTGACTGCATCCTTCTTGAGTTTATAAACCCACTTCAGGCTGATTGCTCGTTTTCCCGGTGGTAGCACAGTGAGGCGCCAACTTTGATTCGCCTCAATACTGCCCAACTCCTCCACCATCGCAGCTCTCCACCCTTCATCCTTCTCGGCTTCAGCAAAGGTTGTCGGTTCGTTGGCGATGAGGAGACACTGTCGTCTTCTGCTTCAACAGGGGCAGTTTCATCGTATAGACTTTTTAGCGTGCGGTACCGGAGAGGCGCCGGAGATGGTTCTGAAACACCGGTTGGTGGGGACACAAACTCCACCGTGAGCGGTGGAGGTGCAACCAAAGTAGTTTGAGTGACCGGTGAGGGCACGTCTCCGGCTTCGTTTCCGGTGGAGATTCTGGCGTTTGAAGACGATGCTCTCTCCGCGTGCATCTTGCTCCCTGGAAGGGTCCAGTTCCATGCTGCATCCTCGTCGAAGACGACGTCGCGGGAAATTTTTACCCGGTCCGTGGCGGGGTCGTAGATGCGGTACCCCACGGTTCCAGTTTCGTAACCAAGCAGCACCATCGGCGTGCTCCGGTCCTCCAGTTTCTTCAACCCCGGCTGCGTGGCCTTGACATGCGCGACGCACCCAAACACCCGGAGATGGTGCACGCTCGGCCGGCACCCGTGCCATGCTTCGTAGGGTGTTTTGCCGATGACGCTTTTCGTGGTTCCCCGGTTCAGGAGGTAGACCGCCGTCGTCACAGCTTCTCCCCAAAACCTCAACGGCATGCCTTTGGCCTTCAAGAGGCACCGTGCCATGCCAACCACCGTTTGATTTCGTCGTTCGACCACGCCATTTTGCTGGGGCGTGTATGGTGCCGTCGTTTGTCGGTGCACTCCGCGGTCGGCAAAGTACTCGCCGAGTCCGTGAGATGTGAACTCACCTCCACGGTCGGTCCGCAGCGTCTTCAACTTGCACCCGCTTTACCGTTCGGCTGCTGCCACGGTCCTCTTGATGGCGTCCGCCGCTTGATCCTTCGAGGCCAACAAGACTACCCACATATATCTACTAAAATCATCTACCATTAGTAGAAAATATCGTTTACCTCCAGGGGTTTGTGGCTCGATGGGTCCACACAGATCGGCATGCATGAGCCCAAGGCGCTCGGTAGCTCGGTTCTTGGCTTGGCGTGGAAACGAACCGCGTTTCTGCTTCCAGGCCAGGCAAGCGTCACACAGGCGCTCGGCGTCACCGAGCAGCGGGAGTCCGTGCACCATCTTCTCTCGGGCCAGGCGACGAAAAGCCTCAAAATGCATGTGGCCGTACCTTGCATGCCAGCGCCACCCATCCTCACACCCGTGCACCGCAAGGCACACGGGCCGTGCCAAGTTCAGATGCAGGAGGTAGAGGCGCCCTCGGCTTCTTGGCACCCGCGCGAGCAAGCGCCCGCCTTGGTCCCGTAACGCGAGCCACCCGTGCTGGATCCTCATGTCGTACCCGTTCTCGTCCAGTTGACCGAGAGAGATGATGCTGCTATGGAGCCGAGGTATGTAATACACCTCGTCCAACTTTAGATGCTCACCGTTCCGGCACGTAAAAAGAATCGTGCCGATGCCTTCTATTTCCACAGAGGTGTCGTCTCCCAACTTGACCGAGCCTCGTACATTTGTGTCTAGCTCGGAGAAGAACTCCCGTTTTCCGCACATGTGGGCACTCGCACCGGAGTCGAGGACCCATGTCGTGTCACACTGCCCGGGCTCCTTTGTGGACAGTGCTTGAGACCGCGCCTCGCTGAGCAGGATGCGCTCCTCGGAGGCCTGGTTCCCGATCGTGAGGGAGTGAAGCCTTGCCACAAGAAGCGTTGGTTCCTCCGTTTGGTCTTGCATGAGGTTGGCGCGTTCCCTCCGTTCGCGCCGTGGCTCGGGGCAGTACTTGGAGATGTGGCCGGCGTATTTGTTACAATTGTAACACTTCATCTTCGTCAAGTCCCGGTCACCGCTTACTGCACGTTGGCTTCCGTCTCGGTCATGGCTTTGTTTCTTCCCCTTCTGGAAAGCCTTGCCTTTGCCTTTGTTCCCGGAGCTAGAGCCCCGGCCCCGTGCGATCCATTCTTGTTCCGTGAGTAAGACCTGGCCGCTGGTGTTGTCCATGGTGTTGATGAAGCAACGTTCGGCTGCCGATCTGAGCCGGCCGATGAGCTCCTCCACCGTCATGCCGTTCAAGTCGAGCAACGTCTCGATCGAACAAGCAATCTGGGCGTACTGGCTCGGCACCTCCCGCAAAAACTTTTGGACCACCTTGATCTCTTCTATGGCATCACCGAGAGATCGAAGGTTATTGACGATGCCCGTAATCCTCATGCCGAAAGCGTCGAGCGACTCCCCGTCCTTGAAGGTGATTTGCTCGAACTCCTTGCGCAGACGCTGCGCCGTGGCCTCTCGCACCCGATCTACGCCGACTCGCATCATCCGGATGGCTTCCCAAGCCTCGTGTGCCGTCGTTTTGACAGCTAGCGTCGGTACCATCTCCGGTGGCACCGCGCGGATCAACGCCGAGAGAGCCGCCATGTCTTCCCGTTCGGACGTATCTCCGATGCCGGAGGTGGCCTCCCATAAACCTTGTGCCCGTAGGTTTATCTTCATCACGAGAGCCCATTCTATGTAGTTTGTTGTCGTCAACGTGGGATACACGATGTTGGCACCAAGATTTGTCCGTTCGTGGATGATTACTTCGTTATGGTTCCGCCGTGCCATGCTCCGTCCACGCTGCCTTCCACGTCCCCGCGGTGGCGACAGCGAAATCTCGTTCTCGCCAGACATTGTCGCCGTGATCGTGCGAGACTCTGATACCAAATGTTAGATTTTAAATAAGAACACAATACTTTGGTGCAGAAAACTTACTGCTTTTCTTCATATATTTTGCTATAAATAGTATTGAAAAACAAGTTACAAAATGGGAATAACAAATGTTCCTAAATGCTTCTAAATGCTCCTAAATGAGGAGTTACAAAATAGGAATAACAAATGTTCCTAAATGCTTCTAAATGCTCCTAAATGAGGAGTTACAAAATAGAAATAACAAATGCTCCTAAATGAAATTAAACACAAAAAAAAAAAACTGACAAGATTTATTACTAACATACCAGAGGTGCCCTATCCTACATGTTTGGCAACCCGGTGCTACTTAAGAAAATAGATGAAAGCTGAAAGATGTGTGTGTTATACAAACCTCAAAAACGTTGCCAAAAAGACGGCTAGCCCTGCTACATGTAGATCAAAAGGTAGATGCTCATTAATCCAAAAAAAAGAGGCAGATGCTCTTGTTTCCTTTCCCATTAAACATTTCCAAGAAGCATACAAAGGCTACCACCAAATTCCATGGTGGAAGTCAACGTACTAATAACAGCATTCGTCACAGAAAATTGAACTTTTGGAAATCGAATGATGCTGTTTGGCCAGAACAAACATACTGTCATGACTTTAATCTTTCAAATATCATGTTATTACAAGTAGAAGCAGTACACACAACTATGAAAGCAAATATAGGATGCAGTAATGCTAATTTGAAACTTCTCATGTAAAATGTGACCAAATATCCATGGAATGATTTTTATTACACATAAAAAGTTGACAACTATGCTCTCGT
Source organism: Rubia yunnanensis (assembly GCA_037428765.1). Classification (NCBI taxonomy): domain Eukaryota; kingdom Viridiplantae; phylum Streptophyta; class Magnoliopsida; order Gentianales; family Rubiaceae; genus Rubia; species Rubia yunnanensis. Next base: position 87,432,865 of record CM075061.1, read on the forward strand.
CAATTCGTTTCGTCTCAAGCACAAAACAATAAAAAAAAACTAGTATGACGAGACCTATCACTACAAGATAAAGACCTATTACTCGATTATATACGGGTTTTTACCTCAATTTTTCGACCAAAAAAAAATGGAGGTAAATGTGAGAGGAGTAAAAAGTACATTTTTTACTTTGGTTCACAACAGAAGTAAAAAATATTTTTTACATCAATTTTTTTAAAAATAACCGAGGTAAATACTAGTTTTCAAGCGATAAGCATGCGAGATCACACCAAAAATTTCAAACTCAAAAAATTTAGAACCACAGTGAAAGAACCACAGGCATGCGAGGTCGCACATTATATTTCAGAATTTTTTTAAAAAACTCGTCGATTATGCTTTCGGTAGTTCACAGTCTAACAAAGTTTTCGGGCAAGATTCCAGCCTCAATAGTACAAAATACTAGCACGATTTACAACCAAAAAAAGAGATTAAAGACAAACAAAATCATAATTACAAACCGAGAATACATTTATATTACAAAAAAAACAGAATCACAGGCAGGCAAATTGTATTCTTGAGCAGCGGACCTCCGGCGAGAGCAGACCTCCAGCGTGAGCAGATCTCCGGCGTGAGAAGATCTCCGGCGTGAGCAAATCTTCGGTGTGAGCAGATATCAAGCGTGAGTGGACCTGGGTATTAGAGACGTTGGTCGGGGTGGCGAGACACTGCTTGGTGGTGGCGATGGGCACCGGTGGTGGCGACAGACACGCAGTGGTGGCATCGGTCGCAGGGGTATATGTTGGTGTTTTATGAAACACAAAGCTATTTAAGTATAATTGGATTCGAGTAATTGTAAACTCGGGATGTTAAAACAAGTTTGGTGGTGCGGAGTGCACACTTGTAAAAACTATCTACGAGGTTACATTTTTGGGATAAGTATTAAAACTGTGTTGATTAGACTAACATGTCTTATCCTTATGTAAAAAAATGCATCATTCTATATATCTCCGTATTTATTTATAATTCTGATGGAGGTGGTGCGTAGTGTCTAATTCCTTGACTGAAAGGATGAGGATGAATTAAGGATTGTGTACGGGATGTAGTGTTGGCATCATGCCTAACTCACTGCATTATCCTAGAAGGATGAAAAGTTGTGTCATTTCAGAATTTGTTCGTAACATTTCTGATAGCTACATTGTTTGGTATAGAACAATGAAGTGTTGTGTCTCTTCACAACATTTGTTTCTTATATATACATGCGTACACATGCATGGTGTGAGATGTGGAAGAACACGGAATAGACAAACAAGAAACACACACATGACCATGGAAAAAGACAAGATTTTTCCAGAAATACATAGCAATAAAAAATATGGGTACTCAAAAGTATTCTCCTGATTCAAGCCTAGAACAGGAGGGATTCTCGATTGTTTTATCCTCGAAGGGAATTCGTGTAACCTAGGGCTGTAATAGGGTTGAATTACTCTTTAAGGAAAGCGTACGTAACGCGACTCACATCGATATCCAAGAAAAGTTTCACCACAATCATCCAAGCGTGATTTTGTCATTCGTTGGAATGCATTATTATAGCATTCCCCAACAATCTTAAAGAGTAATTATTATTATTTTAACGTATTGGAGGATGAGTTTGGTGGTGCATGTGGCGCATGCATGGATGGATTTTGGACGAGGGATGTTGCTTGTAGCGTGTGGTGTCATTCCTTAACGATTAAGGTAGATGGATCTGATTAAAGATGATGTGACTGCAATGGATGTCGTGCGTAACTCCTCCTGTCAACTTTTAGAATTATCTCGGTTAGTTTTTAAATTTTCAGAATAATCTCGGTAAGTCTTTGAGATTTATAAGTTGAACTATGTTGTTGGCTGATAATTTTGAATGGTGTAATTATTTATTTTTTGTCAAAAACAGACGAAGAAACATTACCGGTATATACTACTTTCCTGAGTTTACAATCGTAGTATACATGCAATAAAATGGGAATAAATTGCATATGCAAAAACAGTTAGACACATTGAGAAAATTAATAATAAATGTTATAAATGATTTTGGTTGGAAAATGAGGGATTCATGTAAATTGCTAATACGACCTATGCCATTCAAATTTGTTGACTTCATCGCTACCATTTCTATGTTTGGTCTATGTTTGGCTGGTAGGATAAGGGTGGAGTAAACATGTTTTATATTATATAATTGTTGTAATAGATTTATTTTTCGACATACAACCACATGTGATGTGTAATGCATATTAGTTGTACACGTATCTATAAAATAGGCACATATTCAATCACGTGTATGTTTATTTTTAACCTGTGATATATGTATGCATAATACAGACAGATATATGTATGCATAATACAGACAGATATATGTATGCATAATACAGATAGGGCGGCGCAGCCTATGCATAAGATGACGATGATGAAAATTTTAATGATGAAATATTTATCAAATACATGGCAGTGTATTCTTGAAAAGGCATCATGATGATGATGATGGAATTTTTAATGAAATGCAGCCTTTGTTTATCACTGTAAAGCTTAAAGGATAAAGATGAGTGTTCTATTAATTCACTGAAATGCTGGAAATTTTATTTTCAAATAAATGAGCTGACAAGAATATATATTTTTAAATTTTATATTTGTGTCAATGATTCAAAACACATTATATATATTTTATAATATCGATGTGTTGACTCTTGAAAAATGAATCAAAACACAATATTCAAGAATTATGTAATACAGTTGTGTTGGCTCTAGAAAAATGAAGGAAACTAGAGTGTTCATGTAACCATTCCTTACTCGGGATGGAAGAAGTGAAATGAAAATTAGCAGGGAAGGGGTGAAACAGAAATTAGTGGAAACCTCAATTGCTGGTAAAGTGCAGAATGGTAAAAGAACAGCTGGTATAGAGGCATGATGGTTACGAAATTTGGTATAAAAAAATTCCGTTGTGCCCAAAAGCTAATTAGGCATAACGCCGATTTATGAGTTAATAACTCATGATTTACTTTTAGTTGATTTTGTGAGATATCAACGCAATCTAGCGGAACACTGGACGAAGTGACTAGTTGGGAACTTGATAAACAATTCAGTGATCGGGATGGGTTTAAAGCCTATTTAAATCTTTGATAATGGGATACCCAATTTTGCTCTGATACGACGTTAGAGTAAAATTCAATGTGGAAGGCCTATTGTTTGAGATTGAAACATATGATTTCATATCCCGAAGGTATTATGTTTGGACTTGCATGGATGTTAGGTTGAAGTTTAACTTCTTAATGAATCCTTTGACAAAGTACATTTGCAGGTGTACGATAAAAGAGATTCACCTATATCATGTGTGAAGTGTAGCCGCTTCAATAAGCCCATGCTTGGCTTTGTATGCACTCATGAATGGATAGGGACACATGGCTTATATAGTGTCAAGTTTACGCTTTTGAGTTGTATTTGACCTTGTGTGTGGATTATCTTCAAGTGTTCAAATGGGTTGAAGGGTTCAATCTTTAGAGACACCCTGATTCTCGAATATTTGGAATGTGTAGTTCACTAAGGTGAAAATTCAATCTTCAAGACATTTTCATTTATGCACTTGTTTGGTTTGGTTGTTGGATTTTCCGAATCAAGGATAATACTTAAATGGGGGAGGATTGTTGGTGTTTTATGAAACACAAAGCTATTTAAGTATAATTGGATTTGAGTAATTGTAAACTCGGGATGTTAAAACAAGTTTGGTGGTGCAGAGTGCACACTTGTAAAAACTATCTACGAGGTTACAATTTTGGGATAAGTATTAAAACTGTGTTGGTTAGACTAACCTGTCTTATCCTTATGTGAAAAAATGCATCATTCTATATATCTCCGTATTTATTTATAATTCTGATTGAGGTGGTGTGTAGTGCCTAATTCCTTGACTGAAAGGATAAGGATGAATTAAGGATTGTGTACGGGATGTAGTGTTGGCATCATGCCTAACTCATTGCATTATCCTAGAAGGATGAAAAGTTGTGTCATTTCAGAATTTGTTCGTAACATTTCTGATAGCTACATTGTTTGGTATAGAACAATGAAGTGTTTTGTCTCTTCACAACATTTGTTTCTTATATATACATGCGTACACACGCATGGTGTGAGATGTGGAAGAACACGGAATAGACAAACAAGAAACACACACATGACCAGGGAAAAAGACAAGATTTTTCCAGAAATACATAGCAACCAAAAACACGGGTACTCAAAAGTATTCTCCTGATTCAAGCCTAGAACAGGAGGGATTCTCGATTGTTTTATCCTCGAAGAGAATTCGTGTAATCCAGGGTTGTAATAGGGTCGAATTACTCTTTAAGGAAAGCGTACGTAACGCGACTCACATCGATATCCAAGATTAGTTTTACCACAATCATCCAAGCGTGATTTTATCATTCCATTGGAATGCATTATTACAGCTTTTACCCAACAGTATAGACAATTGGTGGCAACAAATAGCAGGGTTACTGTGGTGGAGACGGACGGCCGATGGTGGCAATGGACAGACGATGGTGACGATGGACGACCAATGGTGGTCGTGGGGCTCCGATCAGTGGAGGCATCGTGGGGCTCCGATCGGTGGACGGTGGTGTAGTTGAACGTTCAGTTTTAAATTTTAAATTATTATATTTTTAAAATTTATTATTATTATATTTTTATTTGAAATTATAACAAATTTTATGTTGTTTCTTTCACTTTTATAAATGTATGAAGATAAAAAAAATAGTATTCAAATTTCATTAATCAATTCAGGGTTAACCTTTTATTAGTTAAAATTATGACCGTTCATAAGAATTTATAATATGAAGTTAGTAATAATTTACCATTGATTAATTATGATCAAACCTCTTTTTAGTGCTAATATGTAGAAAGTTAAGTAAGAATTGAATCTTGTTAAGTCAAGTAAGGGTGAACCGATCATTTGTAAAGGTCAAACCTTTTAATTAGTGTTTATGTATAGAAAGTTAGATAAGAGTTGACCATTGATTAGTTAAGTCAAACATTTCATTAGTGTTTATGTATAAGAAGTCAAATAATGGTTGACCGTTTATTGAAACATTACACTATCACCCAAAATTGTGTTACCTTATAATCCATTGCTCAAAATATATGATTTTTGTTATTCTTGCATAAATATAGAAATATTAAATATATAATTGTTTTGGGGAAATGTTGGGAAACGCTAGTACGTGTTATAGAGTAACTTAGAGTTGTTTACATAGAACTAAGAAAGGTAAACCGAAAAAAATTACAAATATATTCTTGTGCATGTTTATTGATAAACACTAGGTTAAAGACTTGGAAAATACAATTGGGGTGTATAGGGTAGCATCACATTTGAGCGGATTTCAATTTGGAGTTACGAGTAAAGTTTTTACATTCTGCACTTAGATCCCTCCAAGAAAGTTGAAATTGTCGAATAACAAAATTGGCAACATCAAAATTCAATTCAATCGTATACAATTGAGATTTTGAAATTTGGTCATGTATGGATGAACGGAAGGGCCTCGAAAGTCAACATTAATTACTTCTACATAATCTTGAAAAATTACACTATGGTCCAAAATTGTGTTACGCTATAATCTATTGCTCAAAAATACATTTTTTTGTTATTCTTTCATAAATATAGAAATATAAAATAGATGAATTTTTTGGTAAATTGTTGGAAAACGCTAGTGCGTGTTCTAAAGTAACATAGAGTTGTTTACATAGAAGTAAGAAAGGTAAAATAGAAAAGATTACAAATATATTCATGTGCATGTTTATTGATAAACACTGGGTTACAGACTTGGAAAATACAAATGGGGTTTATAGGGTAGCATCACATTTGAGCGGGTTTCAATTTGGAGTTACGAGTAAAGTTTTTACTTTTTGCACTTAGGTCCCTCCAAGAAAGTTGGAATTGTCGAATCATGAAATTGGCAATATCAAAATTCAATTCAATAATATACAGTTGCGATTTTACAATTTGAGCATGTATGGGTGAACGGAAGGGTTTTGAAAGTCAACATTGATTACTTCTACACAATCTTGAAAAATTACACTATGGTCCAAAAATGTGTTGTGCTATAATCCATTGCTCCAAAATACATGATTTTTGTTATTTTTTCATAAATATAGAAATATTAAATAAATGAATTTTTTGGTAAAATGTTGGAAAGCGCTAGTACGTGTTCTTGGTAACTTAAAGTTGTTTACATAGAAGTAAGAAAGGTAAATCGGAAAAGATTACAAATATATTCTTATGCATGTTTATTGATAAAAAGTAGGTTATGGACTTGGAAAATACAATTGGAGTGTAAATGGTAGCATCACGTTTCAGCGGATTTCAATTTGGAGTTACGAGTAAATTTTTTTACCTTTGCACTTAGATCCTTCCAAGAAAGCTGGAATTTTTGAATCACGAAATTGGCAACATCAAAATTCAATTCAATAATATACAGTTGCAATTTTGTAATTTGAGCATGTATGGGTGAACGGAAGGACCTCGAAAGTCAACATTGATTACTTCTACACAATCTTGAAAACTTAAACTATGGCCCAAAATTCGGTTACCCTATAATCCATTGCTCCAAAATACATATTTTTTGTTATTCTTGCATAAATATAGAAATAATAAATAGATGAATATTTCGGTGAAATGTTGAAAAATGCTAGTACGTGTTCTAGATTAACAAAGAGTTGTTCACATAGAAGTAAGAAAGGTAAATCGGAAAAGTTTGCAAATATATTCTTGTGTATGTTAATTGATAAACTTTTGGTTACAGACTTGGAATATACAGTTAGGGTGTATACGGTAGCATCACGTTCGAGCGAATTTCAATTTGGAATTATGAGTAAAGTTTTTACTTTTTGTACTTAGTTCCCCCCAAGAAAGTTGGAATTGTCGAGTCACAAAATTGGTGACATCAAAATTCAATTCAATAATATACAGTTGCAAATTTTCAATTTGGGCATATATGGGTGAACTGAAGGGCCTCAAAAGTCAACATTGATTACTTATACATAATCTTGAAAAATTACACTATAGCCCAAAATTGTGTGATGCTATAATCCATTGCTCCAAAATACATTATTTTTGTTATTCTTAAATAAATATAGAAATATTAAATAGATAAATTTTTTAATGAAATGTTGGAAGACGCTAGTACGTATTCTAGAGTAACTTAGAGTTGTTTACATAGAACTAAGAAAGGTAAATCGGAAAAGATTACAAATATATTCTTGTGCATGTTTATTGATAAACACTAATGTACAGGTTGGAAAATAGAATTGGGGTGTATAGGGTAGCATCACGTTCGAGCGGATTTCAATTTAGAGTTACGAGTAAAGTTTTACCTTTTGCACTTAGGTCCCTCCAAGCAAGTTGAAATTGTCGAATCACGAAATTGGCAACATCAAAATTCAATTCAATGATATACAATTGCAATTTGAGCATGTATTGGTGAACGGAATGGCCTCGAAAGTCAATATTGATTAATTCTACACAATCTTAAAAAATTACACTAAGGCCCAAAATTGTGTTACTCTATAATCCATTTTCCAAAATACATGATTTTTGTTATTCTTGCATAGAATAGAAATATGAAATAAATGAATTATTTGGTGAAATGTTGGAAAGCGCTAGTACATGTTTTAGAGTAACTTAGAGTTGGTTACATAGAACTAAGAAATGGATTAGCAATGTGTCAAATGAAAATACTAAAAGAGTAATTCCTAACCACGTCACGTTTGACACGTGTCACCCTTGGAATTAGCCCCGTGTCAAATAAATAAAATTGTATATACCACTTATTCATTATTATATAAAATAAGTATTATATAAAATTTTATATACTACTTATTTCATATACAATTTATTTTATATAATTATGAATAAGTAGTACATAAAATTTTATTTGGTGAGAAATTAAAATTTATTTATATTTGACTCCGATCATGTATTAATCAAATTCTACCTTTAATTCATTTCATTTGAAAATATAAATATAAAGTTATAGTTAAAAGCATAGATCTCTTTTAAAGTATAAAAGAAATGGAGTTGTATAAAAAAATTAAAAATTATATTTTAGTATTTTTGAAAATAAATTACATTATTAATATTCAATTATTTTAAATCGCCCAATGCAAGGGTGTTATCTGTTATAAATATACTTATGATTAAGTATCACGACTGTGAGAGTGATGTACGACGTCAGTCACAAAAAGAACTGACGTAGGTAAGCCAAACATACGTGCGACGTCGGTCATTTGTGTCTGGGATAGGTACATGCAACCTCAGTCACAACATCGGTAAGCCAAGCATGCATGTGACATCGGTTATTTGTGTCTGTGATAGATACGTGCGACCTCAGTCACAACGTCGGTAAGCCAGACATGCGTGTGAGGTCGGTTACAACGTCGGTAAGCCAGACATGTGTGCGACGTCAGTCATTCTTTTCTGGGATAGGTACCTGCAACCTCGGTCACAACATTGGTAAGCCACACATGCGTGAGACGTCGGTCATTCTTGTCTGGGATAGGTACATGCGACCTCGGTCACGACATCAGTAAGCCAGGCATGCGTACGACATCAGTAAGCCAGACATGCGTACGACATCGATTATGTAAGACGTTTTACCCTGGCAACAACGCCAAAATTTGACCTGCTCCCACTCGGGGTTGTTAATTGTAGCTACTTAACCCGAGTGAACGCTGAGTAAGGTCAAAGATAAAATTTATAGTTCTGTACCCAACTCACTACTATGGTACCGATAGGGTAGCTAGCGGTAAGCCCTGGGTATGTTCACAAAGATGTTGGTGCCTAAAAATTAATTAAAAACAACCTCGTCCGGGTAGTCCGTATGAGTTGCAAGGAAGAGATAGTATAGTAAACAAAGAGGGTTTGTTTTTTTTTTATTAATGACTACAAAGCCTGAAAGTAAAAAAGCACGTAAACTATTTAGCTAAACACTTGGGGAATGCTTGCGTAACATGGTTGATTTAATGCTTTAATTCTCGATTCATTCACATGTGAGATTTAGACAAACCTAATCTAGTGCTCATAACACGTAGTGTGGTTGATGGCATACACTTCACTGTACCTGTCACGTTAGGTGCGCTCACAACCCTCCATTGACACCGCCCCCGTAATTAGGTGAGTACAACAAGGTCTGGCCGTTGTTGTAGATCTGTTTCTCCCACGTACGATTACGTCTTAGGCACTCCACTATGGATGCCATGCTTCCTAGACTTATTAACGAGGCAAGGGGACGTAGGCACCTTATGACACTGGGGCCTCTTATAACCCTACCTTGCTACTTTTCGCTATCTCTACATGTAACCCATCAGACTACTTTACGTAATCTGCTAAGACAGACACATAATAGAGCAATACTCGAAAAAGACCCCCATGCACACACCCACGTGGTCCCGGCCGCGTACCAATATACTACCTCTAACCTCTAATCAAGAAAGTTCAATCTAACCACTATCATGCACAACAAATTGAATAAATAATTGAATCGCAATGAAGAGTTACCTCTTAGGTTTCGATGTGTGTGTTTCAAGGGTTTTTAGGGTAGGTGGGTTTGGGTGGTACTTTTGTGGTGGTAGGGAAGAAATGGTGATTGGGGTGTAGGAAAGTATACGAGCTTCACGGGTCGTGCACATCTACATGCCCCATGAATTTAGGGTTTGGTTCTCCTCCTTGTCCACCATTTTGATCATCACGAACCATGTATGTCTACATGGTACATAAGTTGAACTTCTCATTTGCTCACCTTCCTATAAGAACCATGTGCTTCCTGCAAGACAAAATTGCACACCAAGTGTAATAGTGTTCCAAAAACAAAAAGCTACACAGACCAAAAATACTAAAATAATCTAAGTTTTTCAAAGCTCGGGTTGCCTCCTGAGAAACTCCGTATATTTAAGGTCTTCGACACGACCCTAATGTTATCCATACGGGGTGGGTTTGTACCCCCATCACCTTAGAAAATCAAAATTAGAGAGGTGGGGGTTAAGAATCTTCCAAGAGGAAGATATAGTAAAGGAGGAGTCAACCTTAGAGGGAATAGGTGGTTTGGAAGCTTATCATATTCAATTGGATTCTCTATTGCTTCCTCTAAGGGTTCCAAAAATATGGAAGTTGATTCTATAGGTGGAGGTAGGGGTGAAAATAGGTAATATGGAAAATTAAGTATAATCACCCCTTCCTCAACTTCTTCACTCTCAAAAAACCATTCTGCATCCCCTTTAGATTCATCTATCAAAATTTTACATTCAACTAGGGATGGTTCATTTTTGGAATATTGTGTTTCTAGTTGGCGCAACCTTTCCATCAAATTAAGCACTTTCCCTCCAACTTTCTCAATGCTTGAGAATAGTTGAGTTCCCAAATCGCTAATCTCACATTGAGGGCGCATTCGCTGAATGCGTCCTCTGGGTTTTTTAAAAAAAATATTTCATGGAAATTGGAGGACGCATTTACGAAATGTGTCCTCATGATTTAATTTTTTTTACAGGAAAATGGAGGATGCATTTTGTGAATACGTAGTCACGGGGCCGATTTTTTTTTAAAATCAGATTTTCAGAGGACGCATTCGGTGAATGCGTCCTCATGTTATGTTAAATGTTTTTTAAAATTTTCATGAAGATGACGCATTCTGTGAATACGTCCTCAATGTGTGATTTTAATATTTTTATTTTTGTGAAAGTCCTCAATATTGGCTTTATTTTTTTCTCTTTTTTTTATTAAATAAACTTTGACTTGCATGTTATTAAAAACAGGTCCTGAATTTAACAAATAATATTTTTAATCCAGCATTTTCAGAATGCATCCTCAATATGAAATCAATTGTTTAATCAATCTATTATTTAATTTATCAATTATTATTTTTCATACTTTTGTTTTGGGTGAAAGTAGCGCATGAACTGAGGTTTTTGAAGAAAAAATTGAATCTTCTACTGAAATTTGAAGCTTCTGCTGATCAGGGAGTGAAGGCGTGTTTAGTATTGATTACTAAAATACTAGTGTATTGATTACTTTATTATTAAAAAAAGTTGATTTTAAAATATTAATTATTCAAACTCGAGATCTATCACTCGAATTGATTTACGTCTAGTTTTATTAATAATATTATTTTAATAACAATATTTCTAAGATATTACTATTTACAAAATTGTATTGGGAGAAATAAGCCATGTACAAAATTAGTGTATGATTTTCCACTAATAGTGGAAAATCAATTACTTTTATATATTAGTGGAAAATCATACACTAATTTTGTACATGGCTTATTTCGTCGGTGGTCCGACTAAATTCCGATCAAATTCGGCCCAATTGTCAGCCAAACTATGGCAACCGACCGACGAAGTTCCAACCACTCACTCCATGGTTCTCATCTGAAAATGTATGCTCGTGGTTCTCATCACATAGTTCTCACTCAACATTTGTACTTGGGGTTCTCATCTCATAGTTCTCATCTGCATGGTTCTCATTCAAAATTTGTATGTGTGGATTTCATCTCATTGTTCTCATCTGAAAATTTGTGATTGTGGCTCTCATTCCATGGTTCACATCCGAAAACTTGTAAGCTCTCATCACTAGGGACGGGTGTTGGTTCGTTTTAATCGGTTCGGGTTATTGGTTTTACCCCTAAAAATTCAAAACTGAATCCGACCCGAATAACCTGAATCATCCAAATCGAATTTGGAATTCGATTTTGGTTTGAATTCGAATTCAAACCGAATAAACCGAATTGATTGTAATTTTTTTAAATAGTTACTAAAATCATATAACTTCACTTAAAATTAAATTAAAATATGTATCTCATTTTTAAATCACCAAAATCAAGTTTTCAAAAAACTTTCCAACAAGTACATTACAAATTCAACCATAATAATTTTGGCATTACATTTAAGATTAAAGAAAAATGATTTATTTCAATATTCATCCTCAAAACCTTCACATTCTTCAAACGTTCATGCACTCCACATTCACATTCACCTTCACCTTCAAGCACTCCACAAACTTACTTAGCATTTAGAGTTTTGGGATAATTTTTTAAATTTAAAGATTGGTCCTCTGACTTAAACTTATCTATTAATTTATTTTATTTTTTTAAAATTTAATTTATATAATTAATTACAATTCGCTATTCAGTTCGGGTTTTGGTTTGAGTTTATTATCAAAAACCGATCCAAAAACCATATTCAGAATTCGGTTTATTCAATTCAGATATCCGAAAACCGTATATTTAATTCGGTTTGGGTTATTCAATTTTGAATAATATAATTTTCGTTTCAATTTTTGATTTTTTACCCATCCCTACTCATCACATGGTTCTCCTCCTATGGCTCACATTTGATTTTCGGCCTTGTGGCTCACATTTGGATGGATGAGAATCACAGATGAGAACCACAAATTAGAAATATCACCTGCCGAAACTTTCCTGGAATTTGACCAGAAATCAATCAGAATTTGATCGAAAATTGGCTAGAAATTTGCCGAACTACCATAGGAAAGTCATCGGCCACCACTTGCTGCCGCCAACAGCCACTGCCTTGCCACCACTAATAATTTATGCGTTTTTAAAATGAGTTCATCTCTTGAAAGACGGTCTTTCTATAAACCATGGAAAGACCAATGTTTAAAGTGCAAATTAGAAGATATGAAGATAAAATTTTCAGGTTGCATGAATCTGGTAAACTTCATAATTACTACACATTGAACAATAAACTTTTAATATTGCAACTAAGACTTTTTACCTTTTATTATTCTAATTAAACCACGTCTTTCCATTAGCTTATAGAAAGCGGCCTTTCCCTAGACTTTGCTTTTTAAAATTTAAAATCAAACTTTTATTTGAATTTTTTCATTTTTATTTTTAATTTTAATACATTTTATATTTATAATATATATATACTGAACGTATACAGTGAAATACAGGGCATAAAAAACCCCATAAAAATTACAACCATGGTAGCCCACGAAAAGATATACTAATTTTAAAAGGGAAACCCCATTTTTAGATTTATTACTGATAAAGTGAAAAAATCATTTTTTTATAATCTTATGGAAAGACGAAATTTAATTAGAATAATAAAAAGGTAAAAGTTCTTAATTGCAATATTAAAAATTTATTATACAACATGTAGTTATAAAGTTTATAATAACTCGCTTCATACAACCCAAAAACATTTATCTTCATCTCTTTTGATTTGCACTTTAAACATTAATGTTTCCATAACTTATGAAAATTTGGTCTTTCAAGAGATGCACTCTTTATTAATTATTATATCCCAAATATGAAATAATGATGTATATTTGTTGCTTAAAAATATTTGTCTTTTAACACGTCTTCCATTTACGGTCATCAAACAAAACTTCCTCATTAACCAGAATAATTACATAACCACATTCTTATACTGTAATAAAAAGGCCAACCCAATCAATTTGTATACATAGCATTATATATTTGGAATCGAATGCTTCAGTCAAAGAATTTCTGTACATTGCTCGACGGAAAGTGAAAATTTAATGAGGATAATTTTCACTGGCGTACACCTCCAAGATTTTTGTTTTTTTTTTCAGAACATGCATTATATGTTTGCCCTTAGAATCCTTTTGAGGCATTTAAGAACAACACGATGCACCCGATTTCTCCACTTGTGGTCTGTCAAGGAGGACCATGCCAGATGGATTTTGCACCGGATGCAGACGAGGAAGTCTCTTGGCTGCAGATCATGAGCAGAACATGTCAAAAAGAAGGATTCTAAGGGAAAACATTTATTATTATAAAGCACATGTTTGCACTGTCCCTCTATGTTTCTATTCCATCCTACTTTTAATGTGCTCTAAAATCTCCTAACTACATCTTTATTTAATCACAAATTTATCAAGCCTAAAGTTAGCACCAACTCAGTAATCCACTCATGTTTGTGAGATATATGATATTATGTTAGCACTACATTCACAACATGCGTTGCCTTTCTAGAAAGGAAAATGAGTATTTAGGACTATCTAGGTAATGGGATGTAGGTAGGTTTTCTCTAGATTTTGGATTGTTTTAACCTTTAATCAAACAAATCTATCTTTCTAATATTGGTTAATGATCATCTTCTGAAGGAGGGGACAATATTGATGAAGATAATTCAACATGCTGACTTATCTTTTGATAAACCTGTGAGATTGAGGCAATGGCTTCTGCCGTTAATAAAGAAGATTGAAGATTTTACATGCTTTAGAATGATGTTATTTGAATTTTTCTTTGTTATGAATCTAATGATTATGAATATTGATATTTTAATGAGTTCTATTACTTTTATACCTATAATTATTTCTTTATATTCAAGATTTTTATTATATTTTATGATTATCCATCCCCTTACCGTGCCCCTAATATAGGAAAGTGTCCTCATACCCTGTCCAAATTCAGAACGGTGTCCCCGTATCATGAATTTTAGAATACCAAGTGTCATATCATATTCATGCCCAGGTAGGATAGGGGATAAAAGAATGACAACGAACAAAATTTATTTGCATTGAACTAAGATCTTTAGCCAAGACGCCAACACAGTTTTCTGGCTTTATCGCTAATTCATGACCACATACAAGCATAACTAAAGCCCATTTTCCTAGCAACAAAGAGACCAATAGACAAAAGACGAGAGTGACAATGAAGATGAATTATTTGAACCAAACCAAGTAAGCAGATTTATTTTTCCCATCAACCAAGTTATAAGCAATTACAGTAACACAAGTAACCAATATATGCTTGAAAATTCCCAAAAAATACTTACCTATTTCATAGAATACATCGTTCACATTTGTTGCATCTTTTGCTGATGTCTCCATAAAGAAAAGACCATTCTCCTGTGCATATGCTTGTGCTTCCTGCAACAGAACCACATTGATGAGAACATCTTAACATCAAATGAGAACTCTAAGAAGTTTTTTCTTAGCTGTCAATTTCTTATTGTAAAATTAATCCGTTCTTGGTCATTATACAGCAATTGAAAACTTACAATTCTAAAACCACGTGATCACAAACCATTTCTAAATGACTTGTTTGCATCTGGCCAGTGACAAATATTGAATTTAGTTAGTCTACAAGGACATAAGTTGAGGTTCATGACTTGCAGTGTTTTATTATCTTCAGCTATCTTCCACTACTTTTTCAGAAATGGGAGTGAAGTCCTCACAAAATCAGTCTAATCTTTTTATTATTCAGGGCAACCATCCAAATAACATCAGCCAAAGAGCATCACAATAAGCTAACTATACATTAGCCATAGGTTGATGCTGATATCACACCTCATGAATCAAGTACAACAGGTGCCAATGACTTGAATTCCACAACTGAACTGTTAACCATCCACACTAATATTGTAGCCCTATATATATACAAATTAATACTGAAACAAGTAAATGAAACCTACCAAAAACCTGGGTTTTAAAAAGCGCGCATAAAGCGCTGGGCGCAGGGTTGAGCAATTTGTATCACGAAGCACAGAGCAGGACGGAAAGTGCGCACTTTTTATCGCTTTTGTCGAAGCACAAAGCGCTCCAAAAAGCGCACTTTTGGGCCGAAATGGGTTTCTATTTGTTGTTTCCTTTTTATAATTAAAATGTTTTAGGCTGAAATGGGTTTCTATATTTTGGGCTGAAATGTAGCAGCTTTCATGGTTAACTAATTTAAGAATATTAACAAAACATAGTTTAAAGATGGAGATGCGGTCCATGGGGATACTTTTGGTGGAGATGATGATGATTTTTCGGATAACTATAGAGTTTAGAGCCTTAAATGATTTCATAATAATTTAAGAATCCTTTGATCCTAGTCGTTCAATTCTTCATACTACTCTTAAAACTTTGAATTTTGTATTGTGTTTAAAGCTTTGTTTGCCTTTTATGATTTTGTGTTATTATTGTAAGCTCTATGTTGTGTCTTTAATGAAATAATCCTAGTTCATGTTTTTGCATGCGCTTTTATAAGAGAAGCGTGCGCTTGAGCTCAGCACTTCGCGCTTTGGTAATTTTTACTGTTAGCGCTTCATTACACTTTGCGCTTTTTAAAACCCAGCCAAAAACATCACATGAGAAAAAGAGAACAAAAAATATATCTGAGGAATGACTTTTGCAAGCATTTACCTACCTATGCAATCTATACTACATGACTGGCATAACCCATTCCAGCCAAAACTATACTTGTTCGGTAATTTATGAAACAAAATTCTTTTCAGGAGGCTTTTCAATGATAAAAGTGCAGATGAAAGACTGAATATCATCTATAAATATATTGGTTTCAAGAGGAAGTGTTATTTAGAACAATAAAGAGCTGAACACTTGCCTCAGTGGCCACCTTTCTTGAATCTACCAAGTCTGCTTTATTCCCAGTAAGGGCCATCACCATGTTCGTGTTTCCTTCAGGTTATTAAAACACATTAGTAAACATTCAACCAAAACAACATACGTATAATATGCAAATAGACACAAAATGGCAGCCCTGCACTTCATCTGACCAGAAAATTGTCAATGATCAGTACACAATACCAATGCAGCCAAAGAATGAATATAATATCTAAACCTCACACCCTTGTACTCAATAATAATAGGTTGGGGAAGTAGGGCAGAAAGACTTCAGGCCCATTAAAGGTTGGGAACTGAACGTGGCAAAATACACCCGGACACTAAACAACCAGATATATAGTGAAAAGGGTAAACTACCTAGCATTTTATCCCTTTCAGAACAAAAAGGGAGCATGAAAGAATGTAGATAAGATGACATAGGACACATTATTATAACTCCTCATTCTCGACATTATATTCATTGGAATCATATATCAGACCAAAAGTCAAAAAGCCATTCAAGGCACAAGAGAAAAAACCACATACATAAGGAAGAGAAATGCGAAAGCCAACAGGAAGTAAGGTCACCATTGTGTTCTTAATTACAAGGGCTCACGATTTTAACCACAGACTAACCAACTAAGAACATATCATCAATAATTCTAAATCTTCCAGCCAGATCAAGATGCAGCAACTTAATTACTAATTACTGCAATGTTAAATAATAAGATTGAATTCAATATCCAGCTAATGCTGAGCTGAAAGTTCAAGAAAAACAGTGATCAACAAGGTTAAACAGGTTGCACCATGAACATGTCACAGTTCACATTTAACTCTAGATCAAATAAGAGAGTGTAACTAAACTTCATATTCAATCGTAACTTCATGCAGAACTATGCACAGCTGAGGCAACACCTCACCCAAACAGAATATAACAGCATAAGATAATGCAGACAACTATGAGCATATCCTCCAATAGGAAGACTGAAATAACTGCAGAAACCTTGGGATTGGAGCTCCTGGACCCATTTTTTTGCCCGTTCCAGTGAAGCCTAAAAAAAGAAACACCGATGTCATGTACAACGGACATCAAATACATTAGAAATATCGAAACCCTATTACTTAGCAGGTTCATTTGTGGAAATAAGAATCACACAGCATTCATAGCATTAAAATTTACCAATAGTTATGTCCATAAAGCAAGATCACTCACAGGATTGGTGATGTCATAAACAATTACAGCAGCAGCAGCTCCTCTATAGTACATGGGAGCTAGGCTGTGGTATCTCTCTTGACCAGCAGTGTCCCATATTTCAAACTTAACAGTTGCATCATTAACAGCAACAGTTTGTGATGAAAATGCCGCACCTATGGTTGATTCCTACGCCCATCAGAAAAACATGATGAAAATTGTCAAAAGGCCTTGAATTATACGATCATTTCTTTAAATAGCTCAGGAATACTCCTAACCAACCTGGAATTCAACAAACTGTCCTTTAACAAAACGTAACACGAGACTAGATTTTCCAGCTCCAACGTCACCGAGCAGCACCTTTTAAGTAAAAGCAATACATATGAAATTCCAGGTCAGCAAGAAAAGATTTACGTACATCGAACGAATTTAATTGGTTTTCGAACTTTAAAAAAACTGATAAATAGAGGGAAATTCTGTAACTAACCCAAAAAGGGGTTTTACCTATCAATATAAACATACATCATGACCAGAATTCAGTTAAATTAAAACCCAATCGCAACAGAAAAAACGAACCCAGATGGATAAGTGAACCGACAAGAAGTATTAGCAAAGTAGATCAAAGAAAAATTACGGACCAGTTTGGCGTTGATGCTTTTGTTTCCGCTGGAGGCCATCTAATATAATTCAGCAACAACGAACAAATTTCCCCTCCCCGTTTGTGGATGGATGTACAGATTTTGTTGGAATTCTAAAGAAAGTCGACGAGTTGACAACAAGCAGCGCAAGAAATAACTCGAGAAATAGGGTCGTCGTTAGCGTGAGTTATACGAGCACAGCCAAATTTGATGCCTTCCAACAGCGTAAATGGACTCCTGCGTGTTTTCTAGAATTTTCCAACGATTACTCAATTACGACCGGAATTCTTAGGGGGTATGTTTGGTGGAATTTGTTTCCTCTTTCCTTCCCAAGTTCCCAACTCAAACTTCTAACATTTTTAATTGGGCTACCTTAATTTTCATATTCTAATTTTTAATTAAAAAAAGATCATTTGATCCGCTTGGAAATGTTCAAAAAGTCCTTGGAGTTATCTTTATTCCCTGGGCTTTTAAGATAATTAAGGCTAGGTTTGGCATGACTTATAAACTGTTGTGTTTATATGTAACACTTTTTAATATTTGATAAAGTGGTAAAAATTAATTATTTTGAAAGTAGGATATATTTTTAGGGGACAAGTAGAAAGGGGTCTCACCCTCCGTTCAAAATATGTCAGTTTTGCTTATAAGCACACATGTGCCAAACAGAGCCTTAGAGTGTATTAGGGTTCGCCTTTTTCTCTTTCCCAAGCTATCACACACATGTCACTATCAATGAGAGGTTCAGGGGTTCAAACCGCACATCTATTAAGAATTGTTAATATTAGAGCAATTTCTTAATTGGGATTGCCCAACGTTATGGGACCGTGTCGTGGTCTGTGGTTTCCTAACCTGCAGGTAGGTGAGATCATGGTGGTTCCGGTTTCAATGGCAGCAGTCCGTTGGAGGTATAGTGTCTGGGTATTCTCAGGAGGGTGCTTTTAGCTATTCAAATGGATGGATACTAAACTTCAATATATTCAATGGTGATGTCTCCTAGTTAGGTCCTAAAGTATGATGTTTATATGTACTTTGGTTGCTTGTATGTATTCTTTAAAAAAAAATCACCACTCACATGATTAACCTTTTCTCTTCCTAGCCCCTCTCACATTTCCTCCTGGTTTTTCCTCTTCACGTGACTTCCTCTCAAATTCTCTCATTTCTCTCTCATTTACTCTATGTTATCTCTCATTTCCTTCCTTTTATTTTTGATAGTCAAAGGCCACTTCTTCTCATTTCTTTGAAATCACGGAGTAATAAACCCTAGTCGCCTGATGTTGTGTTGCTCTTGCGTCAATCAAGTGTTTTAAACCCTTTTTTTCTTTAATATGTAAGTTTGATGTTGTTTTTGAAAACGAGAACATGAAATCTTGTTTTATTTGTTAACTCCATTCCAGCTTCATCTTCTTTTGTCGTTTGGGGGTAAACTCTGTGTTTGTTGTTTGTGTTTTTAGATCTGGTTGAATAATGGTTATAAAACTATAAATTTTTGGGTCACTGATGGGATAATCAACAAGCCGTTAATGTTAGTTTCTATTTGTTATCCATTTTGTTGGATTTCTTGGTGTTTTAGGGTTACTAGTTCATGGATTTAGGGCTTTAGGCTTGATGTTTATCTTTCCTAGTCAATTTTCATTCACGCATGTTTGATTTGAGGGTCAAATTTGAGTTTTTCGGGCATTTGCTATGTATCGCTAGGTTCTTGGTGTTCTTAGTGATTTTGGTGTTATTGGTTGTGTGTTTATGTTTTTTGTGTTCGATCTGTATTGGTGTTATTTTTCGATGTTTAATTTTTGTGTTCGATCTGTATTGGTGTTATTTTTCGATGTTTAATTTTTGTGTTCGATCTGTATTGGTGTTATTTTTCGATGTTTAATTTTTGTGTTCTTCATAGCATGATTTGAACCCATGTGTTGTGATGTTGCTGAATAGAATGAAGTTGAGGCACAGTAAGAAGATGGTCGATTCTTGCTGAGAAAGATGAGGTTGTGTGTTGGGACTTGTAATTATTGCCTTTGTTAAAAAAAATAGTGATAAATTTGTAAATTCATAGGGTATTATTAGTGTAAATTAAGGCTATAGTTTTTAGTAATTAATTAGCATTAAACATGTCACTTATTCAGCTGACATCAATCAACTTTTTGTCACTTCAAAATTGCTTTCCATTAGCTTTTGACCTTTTGTACGATAGAAAAATACCACCTTAATTTCTCTATCTGAAAATTGAGGTGGGACAGAGGGAGTATAAAAATATATGGATTATCATTAATTATAGAAGTTTTACATGAGTATTGAAATCCAACATCTTCCTACATTTTTTTAAAGAGAAAATGGCATATGTTGTATCCACTTTTTGGCGAAATTACAAATTTTGTTCATTTTGTTTGCAAATTGTTCTCAAAATATTCCTACATTATAACAAAATATTTTCAATCTATTCCCACATATTGTTAGCCGGTTTAAATGAGTCAACATTGAGTCGACCTTTCTAGTGGTGATAGTGTCACCAGTGGGAAGCAAGTAAAATGGAAAGTAAGGACGATAAAAGAGACAATGAGTATGGTTGGATTTGTGGTGTTCGGAACATGTTGAATGAGGCAGTAGTTGCAAAACTAGAATAAGAGAAAAGTTGTTAAATTATAACTTTTTTTAATCTCGATAAGGGTTGATAGGTCCATTAATATAATTAAAACGTAATATGTCCGATAAAGGAACCGATTGACAACATTTATTTAATAATCTGGGAACCTTTTAGAAACATTGTGAAAAAAGAGGAACGAAACCTGTAATTTCACCAAAAAGTGGGCATCTAAACTGTCATTTTCTCTTTTTCGAAATAAGAATATTGATAGGAGTTGTCTATGAGAATGTATCGAGAAAGGTGGTTATCCATAAACTTATGGATATGTCCCTTGACTTTTTTAACCTTAAAAGTTGTATTTAAAAAAATTTGACCCGCCTCCATTTGGGGTCGTTAAGTTTTAGCTAAATTGACCCGAGCAAAAGCGTTCCAAACAAACGACAAGGAATAAAAGGGATGTAAAATTTAAATTTATAGTTCTACTTTCTGATGTGCTTCATTTTGCGTTCGTTAACTGTTGGATTCAGCATAGTTTTTAGCTTGTTTCATGTTGTGGATTGCTAGTATTAGTGGAGTTTATGTGACAAGGGTTTAAACGGCCATGTTTGGTTTTCTTGTCTAAATCCCGCATTTTGTAGACTTAAATAGTACTAATGGACATCTTCTATCCACGGGCTCCTAGATCTTCCTTTTGATCATCTTTAGTAGGTCGCCCATGGGTACATTTTAGTCACATTATATGTGAAGGCCGTTCGGTAGGGCGGTAGAAGATATTGAAGGGCGTTCACAAGGAGGATAGAAGAGATCAAAGGTCATTCACCTCTAGAATGGTAGTAGATAAAGGCCACGAACATCAAAGCATGGTAAAAGGAGATTGGAGTCAAAGATAGGCGGCAACGGAGTTCAAAGCGGCCAACGAAGAAACGGGGAATCGTGGTCTAATGAGTTGCACCAAAGTCTGAGAATAATCTGAGAATAATTACCCTTCAAGGATGATTCCATTGGATTCATCTTCTCAAGCGCAATAAAATCGACAACTAAAACTCTCAAATCGAACTAATAGTTAACTCGTAACGAAGGAAAGAAGTTCAGACGGCCAAGGTACCACAGGTTGGCACGGGCCATTCTTTTTGGCACCAACGACCCATGCCAAAATGGTCTAGCACGAGCAATGATGCGGAACGCGCTAGACGCCATAGGCCGCACACACAATTTTCAATATTCACTCAAAATTGGCTAAGTATGGGCGCAGACCGTCCCATTTACGATTACCCGCGCTGTTGTATGTCCAAAATGCCGAAACCAACCGGCGGGGTGTGGAGAATCAGACAGCCTGTGCCAATTTTCTGAGCAAATCAAGCTTCCAGACGGCGGTCCGCACCAAGGGTCGTGTCCCGCATGATCAAAAGTTCAAAATGAGGCTTCCAGATGATGACTCGCGTAAAAGGCCACAGTCTATGCCATAGGTGCTGACGCAGACCGCACTAGCTGCAGCAGCCTGTGCAGATCCAGTGCCCCGCACCAGATGACACGACGTGGCCCACACCAGATCCAGCGACCCGCACTAACTAGGACAAGTACATGGCGCGGACCACGCCATCTGTGACGGCCTGTGCCAAGTGGTAGCTGACCTTGGGTTTTGGACATTTTTTGCCTATTTTTAGGCCCAATCCCCTGCTACTATAAATATAGTTTTAGTCTACTATGTTATGAGGTTAGATTCATTTTTAGTTCATCAAGTAGTAGGAGAGCAACTCTAGAAAGAGAAAACTCTCTTCTCTTCTTTTCTTTTCTTTTATTTTCGTTTTAATCCTAGGATGTGGAATTCAAATCTTTATTTGAATTCCACATCATAGGATTAAAACAAAAATAAAAGAAAAGAAAAGAAAAGAAAAGAAGATAGTTTTTCTCTTTCTGGAGTTGCTCATATATTTGAATTCCATATCTATGGAGTAGTTTCCATAGCCTGGGGATAATTGTATGGGCATGGTATTTTATGTTTTGTGAGATTCACTAGTTCATCTTAATTTTGTGTTCATGATATTATTGTGACTTGTTCTTGAATGTTTGAATTTCATGAATAGTACACTCCATATAAGCACACACTTTAAGTCTACATTCATATTGGTGCAAATATTGATTCTCCCTTGGGAAGAGAAACCTGAATGTTTGAATGGGTAATGGGGTACGGGTTGCATGGGTGTGCACGGGAGATCCGAATCATACTCTGAATTATTTGCCGTTGCACCAGTCTTAACTGATTATGTGAAGTAGTCTAAGAGGTTTCCTTGGTTCCTAAGTCCCTTTCGACCCCCCAAAATCAACAAGAATATATCCATGCTTGTGAAGAATGGGTAAACCTAGAATGATGTGGCGACCCACCCATCATGATGTGGCCACTGGTGGTGTCAAGGATGGGGATTCCGGTGACCCACCAAGCCACTCTTTTTAGTTTCGAAGATTGAGAGAAAAATGAGTCGTGAAGATGAAAATAAAGAAACATTTTTATTTCTTGTAGGAGATTCTTTCGAATGTTTTTAAAGTTTTAGGGGTGATTTTGATTTTTGGTGGAAATTTTTAGGAATTTTAGTCATCTATTATATGTGTGGAATAGTACTACTCTAATTTTTAATGTTTTTGGATGTACGTGCAAGAGAAACATTTGTCGGATAAAGAAAGACTTATTGTCCGTGCCCAGAGGTTTGGCACGGACTGATGGTTCATGCCTAGAGGATTGGCACGAACCTATGCCTCGTGCCAAAGATTTGGCATGGACCAGGGTAAAAGGACGGTCTGTGCCAAAGAAAGTTAGCACAAAACTAACATGGCTGTCATGTGCCCTCAAATCATGGACCCAACACAGATCTAACGTGTGGGTGGCCCTTTTACCTCAAATTTTTGGCATGAAAGAACCGAGGTAAGAACTGGCGGAGTAAAAAGTGGATATTTTTACCATAGTTCGGAACCGAGGTAAAAAAAACCTTTTACTTCTGTTTCTAACCAACGTCGATAGTTTTATCATGCAACGTCGATTCAAAGAATGAGCTCCCTCCGAACAGATCATATCTGCACTGTTGTTTGAGACAAAGTCTACGACATCATTAATACGACATCGGTTGCTGTTGGATAGCAGGAAACTTGAAATCAAATGTCCGAAGTTGATGTAGGCGACCTCGGTCTACTAGTCGGCAACATTGCTCATCATTCAATACGACATCGCTCGCTGTGGGCACTACAAGAAAATTGATCTTTTACTTTGCCCCTTTTACCTCGGTTTTTCCTTAACCCCAAAAAATTGAGGTAAAAAGTTCTTTTACCTCGGTTGTATTTTTTTCAAAGTAAAAAGTTTTTTTTATCTCGGTTAAAAAAAATAAGGTAAATAATTGGTCTTTTACCTTGGTTAATAAAATAACTGAAGTAAAAGATAAAAAATGAGGAAAATAATGTTATCGAGCAGCATGCGACGTCGCTCTTTGTTGTGTTAGAAGCTGAGCCGATTTCGCGTAATACGTCATGTGTAACGATACATTTACAAATAACATTGCAAACGCGCAAACATGAACTTTACGGTGATAGAAAAGAAACCTTTCCTAATTCATACACGACCAGTATCCCCTCTATTCAATGTTTTAAATCACTGGACAAACAAATTATTTATAAACTAGTGCTCACATGAAGTCACACATATAAACACGTACATTCAATTACATAATGTTCAAATAACATACTTAATTAATTAGAAAAACCGTAGTCATGAGAATATCCTTACAAGTACATAAATTCGAATTAAAATTCTCTTAGTTCACACATAACAGAAAGTAAAATTAACTTATTCAGCTCAGACAATGATGACCTTGAAGACGATTGGTACCCTAGCTTCTATTATCTCAAAGAACAAGGTGTCCCCGATGCATAGGTTGTTTCCCCTAAGGAACTCGCCAAAACCCTTCAGGGAAAATGCTTTCATCTTCCCATCCCCCGAGTAGTCCATATGCCAGTCTGTCTCATAACACCTCAGCACCACTGGCGTCTTCTAAGTCAGGAGGAGTTCTGCAATCTCCCACGGGATATACTAATTAAGTCAGAGTTAAAAATATAGATTATAAATATAAATGTATATATATACATTTATATATATGGTGTATGTGTGGCCCAACAATTAAAGGGTTGAGAGTCGCTAAGCCCAACCCATCATTATCCTGCCAAGCTTCGGTCCAAAACAACAAACAGGTAGACGCAGCAAACACAAGAATCATGAATCCTGACAGAGAACATGGGCCGTCAAAAGAGGGACACACATCGAACACAAATGCCACGACCGAGGAACGTGGTAGAAGTGGCGTGTCTACGATC
The DNA here is from genome assembly GCA_037428765.1 of Rubia yunnanensis. NCBI lineage: Eukaryota > Viridiplantae > Streptophyta > Magnoliopsida > Gentianales > Rubiaceae > Rubia > Rubia yunnanensis. The sequence goes on from CM075061.1 coordinate 87,457,983, forward strand.
TCAAATTCCTAAATAACAGGAAACTGCTTAGGGAATGAGCCTATAAATACAACAAGCTTTGTAGGAGCTAAGGTAAGTGCTACGATACAGAGAAATTTCATTTCTTAAAGAGAGACTGATTTGATCGTCGGAGGTGCTCTACTGAAATCACTACCGGGGCTGCATTTACAGGTGGAATAATAAGAGTAAGTGAATCAAGAAGAGTTTACCTAGACATGCTACCACATTTTTTGGTGTCGTCTATGGGGAACGAAAAATTTTTCCCTCATTCTCAGGCTGCTCAGGTAAGTAATAGCGTTCACTAGGAGTGCAAAAAGTCATAACCATCAGTCACAAGAGCAAATGTTGGGACAAAATGAAGGAACTCACCACCACCAGCATCACACACCTAGTAAAGAGAAAGGATTTAGTAAAGAAAAAACAGAAGAGGAGGCAGAATCTCTGAACCATGACAAGAAAAAATGGGCATTCGCAGCATTCTTAGAAGCAAACAGGGAGGATCTGTACGATCAATTCTTGAAGACTCTGAGGAAAAAACCCCCAAGGCCAGAGAAAAGGGAAAATCAAGAATGCAAACGTCTCTGCTATGAAGAAGAGCTGTGTGACATTGTCGCAGAAGATAACACAGATAAGTCACCTCTCGCACCTCATTTGTGAGACTTCCGGCTGCCTAAAGATTTCAAGCTTCCTCTACATGTTAAAGTTTATAATGGTACCATAGATCCAAAAGAGGTTTTACATTAATATAGAAACAACATGAGATTTTGGGATGCAGACATAGAACTATGCAAAGTGTTTCCTATCATTCTATCAGGCACTGCGATTACGTGGTACAAAGACACTCCACACGAAAGTATCAAGTCTTGGGCACAGGTGTCATATTTATTTTTGGGACATTTCTACCAGAACCAGAAGTTCACTAGAATGATTGCCAATCTCAATAATATAGCACAGCAAAACAACAAAAGCCTCGCGAAGTATCATAGCCGATTCATCACGGAGAGCCTACAAGTTTGAGATTTGTCTTTTCAATCATCATTAGGTTCTTTTATAGGGGGCATGAGATCCGAAGATTTTTATAATGAACTAACGAAGAATATGCCGGAAAACCCAAGGGAATTACAAAAAAATGATTGAAAGACAATTGAAAGATAGAGAAGGAACGGGGTGAAAAGCGAAAAATGGACGATTCACAAAAAACCCGGCCTAAAAAGGAAAAGTAAACACCACTTCCAAAATAGGAGAACCAGGCTCGTAGGGTTCTCCATTTCAAGATACGCCTCTGACGAAGACAAGGAAAGATATACGGCTAGTGAATAAGGATCTATTATGAGAACCAGCACTAATAATAGCACCGATTGAAAGGGCAGTTGATGAAATATTTGGTGATGGTGCGACAACTCATTGCACAACTTGAATATTATGACATAAAACACGTCCGCGATGCAAAAACACACAGGCAGATGCATTAAGCAAGTTGCTGACTGCAGGGTTTGGTTCCTTCACTCAACAGGGGGATGTCATCATGGACGTCATCCCGGTTAGAAGCACCATATCAACAGTGGTGATAACAATCCCAGTTCAAGCAAGCTGGATGAATCCGCTAATGGATTTCTTCGCTAAAGGGACGTTGCCAGAGGATTAGATGGAGGCTAGATAGTTGAAATTACATTCCTCTAATTATGCCTATGAAGATGGGACATTGTACAAAAAATAGTTCTTGTCCCATGGATAAAATGTGTAGGGCCAACGAAGGCAACAGAGATCTTAAAAGAGATTCATGAAGGCTTATGTGGAGAGCACTAGGGAGCCAGTACGATAGCTAGAAAAATAATCAAAGCAGGGTACTACTGGGCGACTATGTTCAATGATGCACACAACTTCTTCCTTAAGTGTAGGAACTTCCAAATCAACACTTCGATGTTGCATAAGCTGCAATCAACTTTGACAGGAATCTACGGAGTCTGGCCATTCGACAAGTGGGGGATAGACTTAGTGGGACCATTCCCAAGAGGAGAAAGAAACGCTAAGTTCCTCATTGTAGTAGTCGATTACTTCACAAAGTGGGTCGAAGCTAAGCCATTAGGATGTGTTACAGCAGAAGCCAAATTTGTATGGCAAAACACGTTTGCCACTTCGGAGTGCCGCAAACCATTGTCACGGATACCGGCACACAATTCACAAGTATCACGGATACCGGCATACAATTCACAACTATCACGAATAACGGCACACAATTCACAAGTATCCCATATATTGACACACAATTCACAAGTATCATGGATAACGGCACACAATCCAGATGTGCTGAAGTTAACTAGAATAACTAAAGGAGCAAAGAAACTTGGAAAGTATCATGGAAGCTAAACACAAGGAAAGAGTGGAAAGTGCATACAATCAGAAAGTGAAGGAAAGGAGATTTCAGATTGGTGATCTGGTGCTGAGGAAAAATGATGCTAGCCTGGTTGGAAAATGAGTAAAATTATGTCCAAAGTGGGAATGACCATACAAAGTCACGAAGGCTTGTAAGTCCAACAACTATGAGATAGAAAGAATGGATGGCAATGCAGTCCCAAACACGTGGCATGTGGCTAACTTAAGGACGTTTTATGTCTAAAAAAAATAGCAAGTGACTAATTGTGTAGACACAAGGATATTATCCTTATTTTCTTTTAGTATCACTGTTCCGCTGCGATATGATTGCCATCGTACATATTTAATATAAAAACCCACTTTGCTAGACCATGATTACGCTTCATATTCTTCCTAGTTTCTGCTAAGGCTTAATTAACAAACGAAATTTAACAGCAAGCTATAGATCCCACATTCTTGTCAACACTCACAAGCTTTAGATCTTGCAAGTCAAACAACTGCAAGCTATAGATCTTGAAAAAATGGCAATGCTTGCGAGCCTCAGATCTTGCAACTTCGCAAATCAAACAAATGCAAGCCATGGATCTTGCATAAATGGCGATGCTAGCAAACTCTAGATTTTGCATCTTTGCAAATTAAACAAATGCAAGCTATAGATCTTGCTCAATTACCAATCCTGGCAAGCTTTGGATCTTGCAACTTCGTGAATTAAACAATTTGCAAGAAATAGATCTTGTAACTTTGTAACATCGACAAAGCAAAAAATATATTTAGTTACAAGGAAGATACGCTTACAAAGTACAAGATTGCAGGAGATTGATAATGATAGAAAAATGAAGCAACGAAAAAGATAGGACACAATCATTATCAGTACAAGACAAGTTATAAACCCTAATAACAACAAAACATACAAACGATCATATCATCTATAACAAAAAAGAAGACACATTATCTACGTCTTGAAGAGCATGATGGTCCAGAAGTAGGGGAACCATCACGACGATGATTAAGTTCAGCCTCGTAAGAAGGGCACTTGGTTTCGCGAGAAGATCGTTCACCACCATATGGACGTTGCTTAGCTTGGCGTTGGCTTTCCTCTGCCTCATGCTTCTTGCTAACTATTTGATCATATTTCCATTGCATATGTAAGTATGAAGGATGACAGGTTATACATCTTCGTCCCATACGATCAAGATATTTGGCATAATAAGCCTTGAAGTCAATTATAAGACCAAACTCTTTGCGATCAAATTGCATACTCATAACGTTCACTGTTTCCTTGTACTGTTCTATTCTTGTTCTTTAATTACAAACTTCCTCTTCAAGACAATGAATATGAGATTGGACAGCGCCTGACAATCTAATTCTTTGATTGCCACCACCAATAGTTAAGTTACCATGACTTGAGGTTCAGCGTGATGACGAAGAGAGACCTTGAAGTTGATTCTTATAGTCAGTACAAGCTTGCTCCAGCTGATGAACATACAAATCAAGAAGGTTACATTCAGCACAAAGATCTTCCTTCTCTCCTCGTAGTTGCATTTTTATGGCAATTTCTTCATCAAACTTATTTTGCCATCCAACAGCAGAGGTCGAGAAGTGGTCATTTTCAGCTTGTTTCTTCATACATTTTTCAAGCAGGTTATCAATATAGACACATTTCTTATCAATAATAAGCATCTTTTGATGGGCTTCGCCAGTCTTGCTCGCGATACACTCCCTAGCCTCCATTTGTTTCCGGAGCATCTTTGCAAGGTTCAGTTGTTCAGGATCCTGCATAGAACTCGCATAGCATCCCGAGTTTCCTTCACGACCGTACCCCATTTCTTTTCAAGATCATTAATACCCAAAAGTATGTACTTCAAGCCAATCCCTAAACAGAGAGCTCACTCTTGAACACGAACAGGAAGGTTAAGCAATCGAATATATATGCTAGCATACTCAAGATCAACTAACCCACAAACAATGGCTTTCCCAAGCGATTCAACATTGTATCCATAAGAAATAAGCTTGCTACAAGGGCAACCTGCAGACAAAGATGGAGGGATATAAGGAAAAGGAAGTTTCCACCCAACACATAGGGGAAGTGACTCCACTCGTGTAAAAAGGTCAGAGGAAACAACCTCTTTGTATTCATCAGTAAATGATCGAGTAGTACGAAGCAAACTGATGGGTTCCGAGACAGGGTCATTACGTCCCATAAAATCAAAGCTTTTTGGAAATTTGATGTGTCCATTTTATATGCATAATTTAGTACTTTTTGGGATCACTTTTGTGCTCTTTTATTATCAAGAGCTTGTGTTTTGCCTTGAAATTCTCTTAGGAGGGGTAAGAGCGACTTTACGCTCTTTTACCTCTTCTAAGTGGATTTTGCGTGACCAAGGGAGACATGGATGCTTAAAGATGGGAGGCCATTGAAAATCACCTTTCAAAGATTTTGAAGACTTGCTTCAAAGATTTGAAGACTTGAAGCCTAGAGCCCATTGAAGATTATCTTTTCAAGACTTTGAAGACTTGAAGAATGAGAGGAATTATTGCGAAGAAGAGTGCTTACCACAAGAAGAAGCAAATAAGACAAGGGTTAAGTTCTGGCACCCGTCACGAGTTGTGACGCACGTGCGGCCAGAACTTAACCTTATCCTTTTTGTACTATAAATAGCCTTCTCTTTCCTATCCTTCAAAACTTCTTCTCCACCCGATTTTGGTACTATTCTCTATTTTTATACCATTTTCATCTTTGAATTCTCCTGTATTGTGTTTGGTTTCTTAGCATTAATTAGTATGAACTCTAGTAGCTAAATCTAGCTCTTGGGAGTAATTGATTGAATCTTCCAAACTTATGTAGTGAGACTCTCTATTTCTCATTTATGAACATTTATTTGAGAGCATTTATTATGCCATTAATGTTGTGTTTTACCTCATTTATACCATGGGTGTTTTAGTATATGAAATGTTTGTATGATTCAAGTGTTAGGGTGTTAAGAAAGTTGCAAATTTCTTAGCTCATTTGACATGAAATCAAAAAGCATGGATTTAGAACTTCTTGTGTATAATGTGTGGTGATTCTTGCTAGATGAGTATGTTAATGTGGATTTTTCTAATATTTATCCCATAGATGCAAAGAAAGGTTTAACCTTGAATGTGGTTTGTTCTAGGGTTAACCTAGTAAATGCTTTGTCTGGTTAAGTGACTATGTCTTTGGTAGAAGACTTTTTGTTATCAAACCTATGGTCCTTTGTGTGAAATTCCATTGATGTAATACCTCTATGTTGTTGTTTTCCTAGGGTGATCATCAATGAGGTTTGCAAGTGGTCGTTGTTTGTCTTTGAAAACTACTATTAAGAAGGAATGAATATTGATCTTCAAATGAGAAGTGATAACATTTCCCATAGACAATAAATGTAATTGAATGAGTGAATGAATCAATGAGCTACAAGAAGTTTGGAAGTCGATTGCCCCCAAGGCTCCGTTAATTATTGTTTTAATCATCTCTTTAGTTGTTGTTGCATGATTAGCATAGTTCTATTGCTTTGCTAATAGTTGTCTTTCAATTTTATAACTTGGGACCAAAAACCAAACAAACCTCCCCCCTTCTACATGCTTTTATATGTATCTATATATGCTTATATCTAGTATGTTTTCTCCTATATATGTTTAAACACTTGGAAAGATCTCTCTTCTCGTGGATGACCCCAAATTGCTATCATCTACTTAATTGTACATAGGAAGTATTAGGGCTTAAAAATATAACTTTGAGAGGTACGGCAACAGCGTCCAAAATTTTGGCACCACTGCCGGGGAAGCGGCATTTATTTTTAAGTGTTTGGGTATATTATGTGATTATCTGCTAGTTGTAAATATTTGTTAGTTTGTTTTTGTTTTGATTTCTTAGTTGACTTGCCATTTTTTCTTGGCTTGGAGACATATTGTGCAAGTTCTTGGTGTATGGTTCGTACGCGATCCTCTTCACAAGAACCCCTACACTGCGACCCCGAGTTAGAGTTGAATTTGAGATGGGCTAGGAGGATTTCTTTGGAAAGTGTGAATAACACCCCTCCTAGTGACCATTTTGTGGATACCTTTACTTCTATGGAGCATCAACCCGAGCATGAAGATGTGCATCCGGGAAAAGGGCCTCAACATCTACCTCTCCAAGGAAGGGAGATTCCTTTGGGCCAAGCCTTGTTGAGGGATATTATGGCCCCCAACCTTGATCAACAACCGATGTGCATTGAGTATCCCTTGGTTGGACCGAATGGTCATTTCGAGCTAAAGACCGGGTTCATAAACATGCTACCTATCTTCCTTGGTAAGCAAGGGGAGAATGCCAACAAGTACCTCACAGAGTTCCACTTTTTGTGTTGTGGTACGGTCCTCCATAGAGTAGATGAAGGCTTTTAAAAGTTGAAGGCATTCCCATTCACACTGAGGGATGATGTAAGAGATTGGCTACACTACCTACCACTCAAGAGCATTAAAAGTTGGCTTGACATGAAGACGGAGTTTCTAGCCAAGTACTTCCCGGCCTCGAAATCTGCTGCTTTGAAGAAGGAATAAGCAACATCCTTAAATGGCATGAAGAATCTCTCTTCGACTATTGGAAAAGGTTCAAGAAGTTTCTCGCATGTTGTTCTTACCATGGCTATTCAGAGGGAGATTTGGTCTATTACTTCTACAATGGTATTCTTGATGAGGACTAAAGATTAGTTTGGAGTTCTTGTGGTAGTACCCTTGGGAACAAGACTTTATCAAAGGCTATGCAATTGTATGAGGAGCTAGCGGAGGATTCAAGGAACTTTAGCTCAAGGGCCGATTTGAGAAGGAGAAACCCAATGCCTGCAAGTGACCCTTCTAATGGTGGAAAGATTGGGGACCAAGTTTTGGCTCTTGCTTCTATGGTGAAAACATTGATGACCAAGCTCGAAAATGTGCTATATGTTAAATCATGTGAAATTTGTTACTTGGCGCATCCTATGGACACTTTCCCTACTTTGCAAGAGGATTATGTCAAGGAGGTGAGTGCCATGGGGTATCAAGGCAACCAAGGAAAGCAAAAATACCAAGGTGCACAAGGATATATGATAGCGGGCGGTCGTCGCACCCCTATGCAAAAGATAATTTGTAAGCCCTTTTTGCTTACTTTCTACAACTAGGTAGATAGCGGCAAATTGGGGTCGTCCAAGGAGAAGAGGGATCTTCCTAAGCGCTTAAGCACAAATGGTTAATATTATGCTAGGATAAAATATATACACACACATAAAAGCAAGTAAAATGGGGGGGGGTTGGTTGGTTTTCCTAAGTTACGAAAGTAAAAAGACAAGATAACTAGCAAGGTCAAGTGACTATGCTAATCATCAAACAAAACTAAGAAAAGGGGTTTTAAAACTACAAAGATAAAAAGCCTTGGGGGCAAGGGATATCCACTTCCAAATCTAATGTAGGTCATTGAATCATTCACTCATTCTATCATATAGCATTACATGACTCAACATCAACATACCCATCTAGCAAGAATCACAACACGTTATGCACAAGAAGTTCTAAGTTCACGCTCATAGATTTTCATGCAAAGGAGCTACGGAATTCGTCACGTTCCTAACACCTAACCAATTCAATCATACAAGCACTCCCTATACTCAAGCAACTCATGGCACAAATGAAGTGAAACACACCATCAAGAATACACAAATGCTAAATAACAAATGCTTCAAGGATGAATTAAAATCATCTATTCAATACTTCAACTACTTGTTGTGGAGACTAAACTCCTATCCTTCTTAGTTCGTAGTTTGCAAGAGTGAGTTCGACATCTCTCGTCAAACCTCACCAATGACTCCCGTTGTCGCGACCACGACTCAAGGTATCCCATTGGTGGCATTTAATCACGAAGAACCAACAAGCTTGGAAATGCTTATGACCACTACACCATGACTAAGCATTTAACCAATTCATGCAATTACACGAGATTGGATTAACGTGCAACGCACATTCATCCAAGAGCATATAACTCTCTCGTTTGCTACACAAATGAACATGACGAAGAGTTCAACATCAATCACATTCATCTAGCACATTATCAATCCATCAACACAATCAAAAGCTCTAAATCATACTCATACATTCCTAACAAGAAAAGGGGGGAAATCAACCCAAATCCCCCAAACCCTAGCTAGCAATTCATACAAGTATTTCATATGCTCAAGCTTTCAACAACATCAATGAAATCAACAATTAACATTCAAAGCACACTAAATGCACAATAGCAAAAACACCAAATAGATAGATAAAATGAGTTCTTGCTACATAGATATGGAAGCTTCAATCCTTGCTCCCAAGTACAATAACTACTCTAGAATAACAAAAGACAGAAACTAAGAAAAGAAGAAGAGAAAAACTAGGGTTTTGGCCCAAGAACAGGGGCCAAAAGCTGTGGAAAGAAGGGGGTGAAGAGGTATTTATAGGGGAAGAAAAAGGGGAGAAAAACGCTGTTGCAGGGCTGACTGGACGCTGTCGTCGCGACTCGCGACGAGCTTCATTGCGAGTCGCGACCAAATCAGTAACTCCAGCCCTGTTTTGTTTTGCTTCCTCCGGGTGAACCGTTGATCCGTTTCGGGAGTTCTTGTAGTCGATTTTATAGTGCTCGAGAAGAGGAATCCAATGGTGCCACTCTTGAAGGCTGATTCTTCTCGGAAAATTCTGAGAACCCTGGATCATCATTCATCCATTGCTTTGCTCTCCTTTCTTCACCTCTTCACTTCTTCAAATCTTCACAAAGCTCAAATGTAAGTCTTCAAATCTTCAAAGATATCTTTCAAAGTCTTCAAATCTTCAAAGTCTTCAAACAAATCACCTTGTCACACAAAATCATCTAAAAAGTGATAAAAACGCCAAAGTCGCTTTTATCGCTCCTTAAATGATTTCAAGGCAAAATGCCACATTCAGAGCACAAAATTGTCCAAAACATAATCCTAAAAACCCTAAAATATCTGCATAAAATGGCCACATCAATATAAAAGAAATGAAGGGTACCCAGGTAGCCAAGGCTACCATAACTGGCCGTACTATTCAGGTAATCGTGATAACCCAAACCTCCGGTATGGAAACCCTCAAGGAGGCCAAAACCCTCAACCGTATCGGCCTCCTCAACAACAATATAGGCCACCTCAAAAACAATTTCAAGACAGGCCCAAAGGCTAAGGGGAGAGCTCGGGGTTGACAAAAGGTGAGGTGATGCAAGCCATTCACCTATTGAGCATGTGCGTGGAAAATGCAAAATGTTCCAAGATGAAGCCAAGGCAAGCATCAAGAACTTGGAAAATCAAGTGAGCCAAATAGCTCAAGTGGTGAATTGGATAGAGGCTTGAGAAAAAGTCAAACTTCCCTCCCAACCTGAGATCAATCTCCGCCAAAATGCTAATGTTATCACTTTGAGAAGTGGTAAAGAGGTTAGCTCTCCCCTGGGTGATGAAGTTTTTGAAGGTGAACCTAAAAGGTTAGAAATGTTTAAGAAAAAGGTTGAAGGAGAGACCGAGAATGTGGCCAAGGAGCAAGCAAGGAAGGGGAAGGAGAAGGAAGATGAGATAATCGTTGAGAAATCAACCTCCATTTCCAAACCTTCATACCCTCTCCACAAGAAGGTAAGGGTGGTGGAAATTCCCCCATACGTGCCAGAACCACTGTTCCTGGAAGCTTTGAAGGATAAACTAAGGAAGGAGTCCAACAAAGACATCTACAAAGTCTTTCGTAGGTGTGAGGCAAATATCCCTCTTTCGAATGCTATTGAACAAATTCCAAGCTATGCTAAATTTTTTAAGGAATTATGTGTTGTAAATAGGAAACAAAGAACAAAGAACAAGCTTAAAAATGGGAAAAGTGAACATGTCTCCGCTTTGTGCCAAAGGGAGTTACCCCCTAAATGTAGCAATGTTGGCATGTTTACAATCCCTTGCATGATAGGGAATACACATTTTGAAAAAGCCATGCTTGACCTAGGTGTATCAATAAATGTGATTCCTTACTCTTTGTATGAAAGCCTCAATCTTGGTACTTTGCACAAAACTGGGGTGGTGATCCAACTAGCCGATCGTTCTAGTGTATACCCTAAGGGTATCGTCGAGGATGTGTTGGTTAGTGTGGATTCCTTAATATTCCTCGCAGATTTTTATGTCCTTGACATGGAGAATGATAAACATGCCACCCCAATTTTGTTGGGAAGACCATTTTTTAAGACCTCTAGGACCATCATTGATGTGCATAATGGTACCCTCACCATGGAGTTTGATGGGATTAAAGTAGAGTTTAACACAAATGACTCTATGAAGTATCCTCTTGAAGAATATTCTTGCCAAACTATAGGTATTGTTGATAATGTTGTGTAAGATGTTTTTGAATTAAACGGTGATGATTCCTAGTTAGTTTCTTTAGAAAATGATGTTGAAGATGCATGTCTTGTGTATTCCATGAGTACTAACTTGAAGGAAAGCATTGAGGAGTTAAGCATTCTTGAGGAAGTGGTGCCAAGTCCTACCCCTCTAGTTTTAGAGGAACCCAAAGAACTGGAATTCCTCCTGTCACTTGTGAAAGCTCCGGTGATTGAACTTAATCCTTTTCCAAGTGACCTCAAGTACTCATTTCTTGGGAAAGGGGAGACGCTCCCGGTTATCATTTCATGCAAACTCACCCAAAAGTAAGAAGAAAATTTGATGGTGGTGTTATGGGAGAATAAGGAAGCAATTGGATGGAATATTTCCAACATCAAAGGCATAAGTCCATTTACTTGCATGCATAGAATTCTATTCGAAGAAGATGTGAGACCCGTGCGACAACCCCAACGCTGTTTGAATCCACCTATGATGTAGGTGGTAAAGGTGGAAATCCTCAAGTTTCTCCAAGTGGGCATGATCTATCCAATCTCGGATAGCAAGTGGGTAAGTCCAACTCAAGTAGTACCCAAGAAGAGTGGGGTGATGGTAGTAGAGAATGAAAAGGTTGAAATGGTGCTCACTCGAGTTCAAAATGGGTGGCTCGTTTGCATCGACTACCAGAGGCTAAATTTGGAGACCCAGAAGGATCACTTCCTGTTGCCATTCATTGATAAAATGCTCGAGAGGTTAGCAAGCCACCCCTTCTATTGCTTTTTGGATGGGTACTCGGGGTATTTTCAAGTAGCCATTGCCCCGGAAGACTAAGAAAAGACCATTTTCACGTGGCCCTTTGGTACGCTTGCTTACCGGCATATGCCTTTTGGGTTATGTAACGCCCCCAGAACTTTCCAAATGTGTATGGTAAGCATTTTATCAAAATTTGGTTGAAAACTTTGTTGAGGTATTCATGGTTGATTTCACCATTCATGGTAATTCTTTTGACAACTGTTTAGCAAATTTAGCACAAGTTCTTAAACGTTGCATTGATACTAATCTTGTGTTAAATTTGGAGAAATGTCATTTTATGGTTGAGCAAGGGAATGTCTTAGGCCATGTTTTCTCCTTTAAGGGTATTGAGGTTGACAAGGCAAAGATAGGCACGATGCAAACTTTGCCTTATCCTACTAATGTGGGCGAAGTGCACTTTTTTCTTGGCCATACAGGATATTACCGCCAGTTTATCAAGGACTTTTCAAAGATAGCATCCCCTTTTGTGCAAGTTGTTGCAAAAGGAGGTGAAATTTGTGATGGTTGAGGGTTGCAAATGGGACTTCGATATATTGAAGGAAAGGTTAGTCTCGGCCCCTATCACACAACCCCCTGATTGGTCTTTGTCTTTTGAGATCATGTGCGATGCTAGAAATTACTCTGTTGGAGCAGTGCTTGGTCAAAGGATGGGGAGAGCGCCTTACGCTATCTACTACGCATCCATGTCTCTCAATGAGGCCCAAAGAAACTACTACACCACAGAAAAGGAGTTGTTAGCGGTGGTATTTTCTTTGGAAAAATTCCAATCTTACTTGCTTGGTACAAACGTTATTGTGTACACTGACCATGCAGCGATACATCACTTGATGACAAAGAAAGAGGCCAAGCCAAGATTGATTAGGTGGATTCTGCTTCTGAGTGAATTTGAGTTGGAGATGCGAGACAAGAAGGGCACAGAAAACCTTGTGGATGATCATCTGAGCCGGTTGACACCATGCCAAGAAAGTGAGGTAAATTTATCAATGAAGGAGCAACTACGGGAGGAGTTCCCCGATGAACAACTGTTCGCAATTAGGGACCTCCAACCGTGGTATGCTGACATTGTGAACTTTCTTGTCTCCGGTAAATTTCCTCCTCATTTTTCTAAGGCCCAGAAAGATAAGCTAAAAAGTGATGCCAAATATTATGTATAGGATAATCCCTTTCTGTGGGAACATTGTGTAGACCAAGTTGTTAGAAGATGCATCCCCGATAATGAAATGCATTCAATTCTCATTTTTTGTCATTCCTATGTATGCGGTGGTCACTTTGGAGCTAAAAGGACCGCTAGGAAAGTCTTAGAAAGTGGTTTTTATTGGCATACTTTGAATAAGCATGCATACATATTTTTTAAAGGCTTGTGACAAGTGCCAGAGAGTAGGAAATATCTCATCTAGAAATGAGATGCCCCTAAAGCCATGCTATATTGTGAAATATTTGATGTTTGGGGTATTAACTTTATAGGACCTTTCCCTAAATCTTTTGGCTTTACACATATTATTCTTTCCGTTGATTATGTGTCGAAGTGGGTTGAAGCAAAATCCACTAGAACTGACGATTCTAAAGTGGTTGCAGAATTCCTGAAAGATAACATCTTCTATAGATTTGGGGTACCCCAAGTCTTGATTAGTGACCGTGACACCCACTTTTGCAATCGGACCATAGAGGCACTCTTGAAGAAATATGGCGTCACTCACAATACATCCACCGCCTATCATCCACAAACCAATGGGCAAATCAAAATTTCCAATCGGGAAATCAAGTCCATCCTTCTAAAAAAGGTTAACCCTAACCAGAAGCATTGGAGTTCTTGATTGAATGACTCCTTGTAGGCATATAGGACGGCTTACAAGACACTGATCGGTATGTCACCATACCGGTTGGTAATTGGTATGTTCTGTCACATACCGGTGGAAATTTAACATTAGGCTTACCGGGCAGTCAAAGAATTCAACCTTGATATAGATGAGGCCGACTTGCATAGGAAGCTAAAATGGACAAACTAGATGAGATCCGGAGGGAGTTTTATCAGAATGTCGAAATCTATAAGGAGAAGACAAAGGTGTGACACGACAAGATAATCATTAGGAAGGAATTTGACGTGGGTCAAAAGGCCATCCTATTCCAATCCCACTTTGCCTATTTCCCAGTAAGTTGAGATCCCAATTGATCGGTCCATTTGAGGTGGTGAAGGTATTTCTGCATGGTGCGGCGGAAATCCTAGATCAAGCTAAGTCCAATACATTCAAAGTCAATGGACAACATTTGAAGCCTTACCACAAGAATTTTGTGCTGGACAAAGGAGAAACTGTTGATCTCCTCGATTCGGTTTGTGAGTAAGCTCCAAGAAAGGGGAGTGAGTTGTGCTGGCGACGTTAAATATACTTGGTTTTGATCATCTGGATCGTCATTTGTGACTTTTCATTGATGTTGCTTGGTTTTGTGTTTTTGTTTTTAGTTTCATTATTTTGATTTGTGCTTTTCACAGTTTGTTTTTCCATGATTTTGTAGCAATTTGAACCCAAGGCATTGGATGGATGAAGGGAAAAATGCTTGGAGACAAGAAAGAAAAACTTAGACAGGGGATGAAATTGATTTTTTTTCAAAGCACCAGGAGGGTTGCCCATTGCGAGTCGTGACCACCTCATTGCGAGTCACAACGGGCTTAGAAATTTTTTCCAAGTTTTGAACCCCTAGGCTCTACTTTTTGTGAGCTGCAATGGCCCCATTGCGAGTCGCAATGACTTGGTGGAAAATCGCAACCAAATCAGCGAATTTTATTGGAAAAATGGGCTCTCAGGCTTCACTTTTTGATAGCTTCGATGGCCACGTTGCGAGTCGCGATAGACCATCGCGAGTTACGATGGTTTGGTTGCAATTGCGACCAAATTAGAAGAATTTTTCTAAAAAAATGAACCCTCAGGCTCCACTTTTCGCGACTCACAATAGTCCCATCGCGAGTCGCAACAAACTGTTGTGAGTCACGACGAAGTGGTCGCAAGTCGCGATGAAGGCATTGAGCGGAGGTGCCTGTTAACCTACCCATCGCAAGTTGCGACTGGCGTACATAATAGTTTAAAAATGGGAAGAACCAAATATTTTGCTTAAAACACCATTCTCCCCTTCATCTTCTCCGCCGCTCCACACCTCTCCACCACCTTCTGACCACCACTCGCCGACGCCCACCCCTAAAACCACCCTACGACTACCACTCAACAACTTCCCAATCCATATTCCCAATCTCTACCCATAAATTGCCCTAGTTTGTTGAAGAACACAAAACCCTAGAATTTGGAGGTTTTGTAATTTTTAGCAATTCGGAATTAAATTGTTTGTGGGCTTAGTTCCTTCTTCATCCTAAGCATCTAAGTGATACATTTCTTCACTTTATTGAAATTTAATTGTGATTATGTTGTGTAATCTATTTTATGGGATATTGTGTTGATTATGTTTGATGCCTTAGGAATTTAGATTGTTGGAACATTGTAGATTCTTGTGAATATATTGTGCTTAAGATTTGGGTTGATGGAGATTGTGTGAATATATTATGCTTATGGTTTGGTTGGATGTGGGATAGCATTATGCTCATTTTGATTGTGTTGATTTGCTCATATTGGTGTTGTGCTTGTCTTGTGTTTATATTGTTGCTTTGGTTGAGAATTTGGTTGTGGCTTGTACTAGACATTTGGCATGTTGGCTTGATTAGACATAGTTGATTTTGGGATGCAATGTTATTATGCTTAGGATAGTTTGGCCATGGAACTTGAATGTTAACGTTATGAACGTACTAATGGTAGCTAAACTAGTTAGGCATGACTGGGATTATGGGATATATCATATTGGATGTTTAAATATGTAAGAACCTATTAGACTTGAGATTATGGGCATGTTGAATATGACATGGATTTTATATGCAATTGTGGTTAGGACTTGAATTAGTTGGCTTGGATTTTATTTGGTTTGTGATGTTGGCAAAACTAGTTTAAGGTTGAGTATGATTTTGTGATATTGCATGTATGTGTATTCCTGTGCGTTTGACTTGTTTGCGGTGTTGTTAGATATGGCCCCTACCAAGAGATCTAGGGCTTCTCCACGAGGTGGACGCACCGCCGCTCCACCTCCACCTCCGCCACTGGCTTCGGAGTCGAGCCATGTTCCTCCTTTTACTAATAGGTACATGTGTTTGACCCGGATCACCGGGCCCTATGCGGAGAGGTGGGAAGCCTTGGTCAACCGCCATCTCAAGGAGATACGTTTTGTTTACATGGCCACATTAGACGCTCTTGGGACCACCCATCTAGTCCGATGCCTTCTCGCCAAAGGGGGGTTTGAGGGTTTCACGGGCAAGAGTGCCCCCTCCTAAAGGTGATATACTTTGAAGTTCCTATCCACAGTCAAGATATGCAGCATGAGGGATGATCAACAATGCGAGAGGCACATCACTTTCCACCTTGATGATATATCTCGAGATATGACAGTCTTGCAAATGGAGGAAGCATTTGGATGATATACTGCTGAGATACGGGCGAGGCTGGACCCATAGGCCCATGACCAATCGACATCAACATGAGAGCAAAGAACTCTCACGATAAGAGCAGTGTTATTATCCATCCCACACTCCGTTATGTGCATAAACTTTCGATCGACACAGTGCTTTGCTCGGCAGGGACGACGAATGAGCCGAACAGCAACATTCACTTCGTATGGCACTTGATGAGTAAGGGATTGGAATATGGGAGGTCATCGCTGTACTTCCCAAAGCTAATATTTATTAGCCCCTTATGCTTACTAAATACAATTAAGTAAATAGTGGCAAATCAGGGTCGTCCACGAAGAAGAGGGATTTTCTTAAGCATTTAAACATATAAGGTTCATATAAGGCTAGAAGTAGATATATATACACATATAAAAGCGAGTAAATGGGGGGTTTTGGTTGGTTGTAGTCCTAAGTTACAAAATTTAAAAGACAAGAAAACTAGCAAAGTCAAGTAACTATGCTAATCATCAAACAAACTAAGAAAAAGGGTCTTAAAACTACTAAAACAAAGCCTTGGGGGCAATTGATATCCACTTCCAAACCTAATGTAGATCATTAAACCATCACTCATTCTATCACTTTTGTTACCTATGGGGAATGCCAATGGAAGATCAACATCCATTCCTTCTTAATTAGTAATTTACAAAGACAAACAACGACCATTTGCAAACCTCGTTGACAATCATTCTAGGAAAACAACACCATAGAGGTATTTCATCAACGACATTATACACAAAGGACCATAGATTTGATAACAATAAGCCTTCTACCAAAAACGTAGCCCTTTAACCAAACATAGCATTCATTAGGCTAAACCTAGAGCAAACCACATTCAAGGTTCAACCTTTCATTGCATCTATAGGATACATATGAGAACAATCCACATTAACATACTTACCTAGCAAGAAGTTAAGGAATTTGTCACTTTCCTAAGGAATTTGTCACTTTCCTTAGATTTTCATGCAAAGGAGTTAAGGAATTCATCACTTTCCTAAAACCCTAACACTTCTATCATACAAACACTTCCTATTCTCAAACAACACATGGAATAAATGAAGTAAAACATAGCATTAAGAACACATGAATGCTAAATAACAAAGGATTCAAGAACGAGTGAAACAATCTATTCACTACTTCCACTACTTGTTGTGAAGATAAATCTTCCATCCTTCTTAGATATTAGTTTGCAAGAGTGAATTCGAAATCTCTTGTCAAACCTCACCAATGACTCCCTTAATCGAAACACGACTAAGAGTATCCCATTGGTGGCATTGAGCACAAAGAATCAATAAGCTTGACAACACTTATAAACACTACACCATGTCTAAGCATTTAACCAATTCATGAATTTATAGAAGATTAGTCAAGAACGATCGACATTCATAGACCTATCTCATTTGCTACCTAAAACAAACATGACAACGAGTTCAACATCATAACATTCATCTAGCAATTATCAACACATCAACATCATTAAGAAGCTTTAACTCATGCTCTTGGATTCCACATTAAAATAGGGAAGAATTAGCTACTTTCTCCCAATCCTAACAAGTAATATTACAAGCAATTCATATACTCAAGCTTCCAATAACATCAATAAATGCACAATAGAAAAGGCACTAAATAGATAGATACGGTTCTTACTACATAGATACGGAAGCTTTAATTCATTGCTCCCAAGATAAAACTAAGCTAGATAATCAAAAGACATGATTAACCTACAAAAACTAAGAAAAGAAAGAAGAGAAAAACTAGGGTTTGAACCCAGAAAAATCACCAAGAAGAAGAAGGTTTTTCTTGAAGAGGAGAGGATAAGGTGAGTATTTATAGTACAAAAAAGCAAGAAAGATTTCTAGCCATACGTCCGTCGTTCGTCGCGAAACGTTCGTCGCGAGTCGCGACGGAGCCCAGTTCCAGCATCTTGATTTCTTTTTTGTTTTCGTTTCATGTCCTCCTCTTCACATTACTTTTCTTCAATTCTTCAAGTCTTCAAAAGCTCAAATACAAGACTTTAAATCTTTAAATCTTCAAAGGCATTCTTTGAAGTCTTCAAAATTTTCAAACAAATTGCCGTGTCACACAAAATCATCTAGAAAAGTAATAAAAGCGTAAAAGTCGCTTTGAACTCTCCTTAGATAATTTCAAGGCAAAATGGCACATTTAGAGCACAAAAGTGTACAAAAGTGAATCCTAAAAGTCCTAATATAATCATATAAAATGGGCACATCAAACCTCCCCGCACTTAAACCTTACTCGCCCTCGAGTAAGAAAAGATTCAAGCACACAAAGGAATACATGTGTCCATATACTAAACTAATATTCCCACAATAAAAACCTCACAAAAACTCTCAATATCGTAAATCCTAAAATCAAAGCTCAAATGAGAATTTTTCACACACACAACCCCAATTCCTTAATCCAACCGAACCTACCACTTATTAATTCACTACCCATAAAAACGTATCAAAATCCCGAATTGATAATCTCAAAGTCTAATGACACAAAATGAAGTTAAAGCCATATTAAAGGTTCAACCACATACTTCACCCAATGCCAATATATCAACCAAAATGAAGTATAAAAGAATTAAGAATTTCATAACCATACTTCGTTTTTCAACCCACTAAATCCCAAGAGATCTCAAGATGTTGAGCTACCTGATCCATCCATATAACAACCGCAACCTTATGACTCCAACACCGGCAAATGAGTGAAATCATAGCATTTTCCTTTTTTCTCTCTTTCTTTCATTTTGCCTAGGAGCCCTTTCGGGTTTTCATCCTAGCCACACATCATGTTTCTTTGGCTTACATCTCATATTTTCCCACACATTTAGCCTCTCATTTTTTCGTAGGTCGCCCTTTCGGGTTTTCGACCTATCCGGGCCCCCAATGTTACCTAAGTTGCCCTCTCGGGTTTTCAACTTAGCGGGTTTTCTTTTTTAATTTTTTTTTCTTTTTCATTTTCTATTTTTTTTCAAATTTTCTATTTTTTCTTCCTTTTTCTTATGTTTTTCCAATCAAAAGTAGCAAAAAGCATTCCAAATCAAGCTAGCATGCATGTGAGTCCTCTAACCCCTCCCCACACTTAAAACATTACATTGCCCTCGATGTAAACATGTAAGGCAAGAATAATACAACTCAAGGTAAGAGGTAGAGTGACACCCGTTTCTCTGCATAGTTGCCGGTTATATAACCCAATGCAATGTAATTGTATAAAATTGGTCCCAAAATTTGTTTTAGAGCTGGAAGGGGGAGCAAAAGTGCCGTAGAAGAACTCACCCCTGGGGAAAAATGTTGTCTCCTTGGCGCTGTTTGATCAAGACTAACACCACAGAGAACAGCATTATACTCACAAGTACACAAGGATTTGTAATACTAGGTTTAGAATCAAACGTTAATAACCACAGTATTCTTAAAGAACAACCAATCCATCATGCAATCACCACTATAAGATTGTCCAATAAAAATATCCAACATATATCGACACATATCCAAGCATCATTATAGAATATAGCAATTAAAGACTCAATGATGTAGTCGGCATACTACAATCAACAAAGATACTATAAAGATGCAAGAATCTTCATATGTCAATATATGTGAGATGGCGGAGGAATGAGTGGATGTGTGGTGGTTCTTGGGAGTGGTTGGTGGAGAAGAAGGAAGGATTATCCAGTGTTTAAGCACAGTTGAAAAGTTGGGGTTTTTTTTCATTGTGACTCGCAATGGAACTGGTCGCGAGTCGTGATGCATCATTGCGACTCGTGACCAAGATATCAAGACTCATGATATCTTTGGTCTGTGAGCTCAACTATTTCAGAAATTTTTTGATTCGGTCGTAACTCGCGATGAACATGTCGCGACTAGCTAAAAGATGATGTTGGGAGTTCTTTTTTGCTCCACTGTTTGTCGCGACTTGCGATGACAGAATATCCCAGCACTTAGAAAGAAATTTTTTCTCTTTTATTACCAGCTTTCCAAGCTTTCTACCCTTGCTATTGATCTCATTCCTTCATCTCCTCCAATGTAATGCACTTCACTTTGCTACAAAATCACAGAAAAACACACCGTAAAATGAACAAGACAAAATAATAAAAACTAAACAACAAAAACCAAAATAAGGTCGAATTTATTTACGTCGTTGGCACGACAAAGCTCCATATATTTAAGGTCATCCACATCACTCTGATGTCATCCATATATTGAAGGCTTAAACCCCTTCACCATGAGTATCCAAAAGTAGAGAGGTGGGGGTACAAAACTTTCAAGAGGAAAGTCTTGTTAAGGTGGAGATGGTTTAAAGGGAGTTGGGTGGTTAGGAGGCTTGGGATAGTCTTTTAGCTCCTCTCTTGTTTCCCTCAAAATTTCCAAAAATGGTGGAGTTGGTTCACTAAGTGAGAGAAGGGGTGATAATGCTAATGAATGTAGCACAATCACCTCTTCCTCCATTTTTTCATCCTCAACAACCAACTCCTCATCCCCTTCGAAATCAAGATCATTTCCCACGGTGACCTCACTCACCGAATCCTTGAGTTCGATTTGGGATGGTGTATATTCAGAATCACGAGCTTCCATTCGGGCCAATGCTTCTAATATACTCCTCGCATGCCCCTCAATTACCTCAACACTAGAGGAGAGCCGAGTGTCCAGCTCCTCACTAGTAAAGTTGTTCAAGTTTGCTATTGTATTAATAACTTCCTCACGTGTAAAACTTGAACTTCCTTGTTGGGTTTGGTTTTGAGGTATGGTATAAGTTGGTTTTCCGGATCATTCTCATACCACCAATCCGGATTACCACTCCATTCCAGATTGTAAGAATTTTGGTATGGATACCATTCTTGAGTTTCTTGCCCTTGAAAACCAACATCTCCTACCTCTTGGTAGCACTTTTTATAATACCATTGGTTTTGGAAACTAAGGGTTCTTTCCTCCACATAGCTCTTCCTACAACAAATAGCAAGACTCAGTAGGATGGTCGAAATGACACATCCTACAAAATCTTACTTGTTGAGCCTCTCTTCTCATCATGAGTTCCCTCAAGGTGAGACGCTCCAATTTTTTCCCATAAGTTTGAAATCATATTGCAAGGATTTTCGATAAAAATTCACCAAGAACTCAAGCAATACCTATTTCGAACAAAACAACCACTAAGGAGTGGAAAATAAAAATAGCCAGCTAATATGCAACCAAATACACCTAAACACTTAAAAATAAACGCCTCTTCCTTGGCAGCGGCACCAAAATTTGGGAAGTTATCGCCATACCTCTCTAAGTTAATATTTATAAGCCATTTATGCTTACTAAATACAATTAAGTAGATAGTGGCAAATCGGGGTCGTCCACGAAGAAGAGGGATTTTCTTAAGCGTTTAAACATATAAGGTTCATATTAGGCTAGAAGTAGATATATATGCACATATAAAAGAGAGTAAATGGGGGATTTTCGATGGTTGTGGTCCTAAGTTATGAAAGTTAAAAGACAACATAACTAGCAAAGTCAAGTAACTATGCTAATCATAAAAAAAAACTAAGAAAAGGGGTTTTAAAACTACTAAAACAAAGCCTTAGGGGCAATTGATATCCACTTCCAAACCTAATATAGATCATTGAACCATTCACTTATTCTATCACTTTTGTTACCTATGGGGAATGTCAATGGAAGATCAACATTCATTCCTTCTTAATTAGTAATTTGCAAAGACAAACAATGACCATTTGCAAACCTCGTTGACAATCACTCTAGGAAAAAAACACCATAGAGGTATTTCATCAATGGCATTATACACAAAGGACAATAGATTTGATAACAATAAGCCTTATACCAAAGACGTAGCCATTTAATCAAACATAGCATTCATTAGGCTAAACCTAGAACAAACCACATTCAAGGTCCAACCTTTCATTGCATCTATAGGATAAATATGAGAACAATCCACATTGACATACTTACCTAGCAAGAATCACAACACATTATGCACAAGAAGTTCTAAGTTAATGTCTTTAGATTTTCATGCAAAGGAGTTAAGGAATTCGTCACTTTCCTAACACCCTAACATTTCTATCATACTCCTATTATCAAACAACACATGGCATAAATCAGGTAAAATATAGCATTAAGAATACATGAATGCTAAATAACAAAGGCTTCAAGGACGAGTGAAACAATCTATTCACTACTTCCACTACTTGTTGTGAAGATAAATATTCCATCCTTCTTAGATAGTAGTTTGCAAGAGTGAATTCTACATCTCTTGTCAAACCTCACTAATGACTCCCTTAATCGAAACACGACTAAGAGTATCCCATTGGTGGCATTGAGCATGAAGAATCAACAAGCTTGGCAAATCTTATAAACACTACACCGTGTCTAAGCATTAACAAATTCATGCATTTACACAAGATTAGTCAAGAACGATCGACATTCATAGACCTATCTCATTTTCTACCTAAAACAAACATGACAATGAGTTCAACATCATCACATTCATTAAGAAGCTCTAACTCATTCTCTTGGATTCCAGATTAAAAGAGGGGAGAATTAGCTACTTTCTACCAACCCTAACAAGAGCATGTGTTTTACCTTGAAAATTCTCTTAGGAGGGGTAAGAGCGACTTTACGCTCTTTTACCTCTTCTAAGTGGATTTTACATGACCAGGGGAGAATATAGAGGCTTGAAGACCGGAGGCCATTGAAGATCACCTTTCGAAGACTTTGAAGACTTGCTTCAAAGATTTGAAGACTTGAAGACCGGAGGCCATTGAATATCATCTTTTCAAGACTTTGAAGATTTGCTTCAAAGATTTGAAGATTTGAAGAATGAGAGGAATTATTGTGAAGAAGTGTGCTTACCACAAGAAGAAGAAAAGAAGACAAGGGTTAAGTTTTGGCACCCATCGTGAGTTGCGAGGCACGGGTGGCTAGAACCTAACCTTATCCTTTTTGTACTATAAATCGCATTCTCTTTCCTCTCATTCACAACTTCTTATCCACTAGATTTTGGTACTATTCTAACCCTAGTTTTCCACCATTTTCATCTTTGAATTCTCTTGTATTATGTTTAGTTTTTTAGCATTATTTAGTATGAAAACTAGTAGCTAAATCTAGTTCTTGGGAGTAATTGATTGAATCTTCCAAACTTAAGTAGTGAGACTCTCTATTTGCTCATTTATGAACATTTATTGGAGAGCATTTATTATGCCATTAATATTTGTTATCCTCATTTATACCATGGGTTGTTTGAGTATATGAAATGTTTGTATGATTGAAGTGTTAGGGTGTTAGGAAAGTTGCAAATTTCTTAGCTCATTTGACATGAAATCCAAAAGCATGGATTTAGAACTTCTTGTGTATACTGTGTGGTAATTCTTGCTAGATGAGTATGTTAATGTGGATTGTTCTCATATTTATCCCATAGATGCAAAGAAAGGTTGAACCTTGAATATGGTTTGTTCTTGGGTAACCTAGTAAATGCTTTGTTTGGTTAAATGACTATGTCTTTGGTAGAAGACCTATTGTTATCAAACTTATGGTCCTTTGTGTGAAATGTCATTGATGCAATACCTCTATGGTGTTTTTTTCATAGGTTGATCATCAATGAGGTTTGTAAATGGTCGTTGTTTGTCTTTGCAAACTACTATTAAGAAGGAATGAATGTTGATATTTGAATGAGAAGTGATAACATTACCCATGGACAATAAATGAAATTGAATGAGTGAATGAATCAATGAGCTATAGGAAGTTGGAAGTGGAAGTCAATTGCTCCCAAGGCTTCATTAAATATTGTTTTTATCATCTCTTTAGTTGTTGTTGCATGATTAGCATAGTTCTCTTGCTTTGCGAATTGTTGTCTTTCAATTTTATAACTTAGGACCAAAAACCAACCAACTCCCCTCCCTTCTACATGCTTTTATATGTATCTATATATACTTATATCTAGTGTGTTTTCTCCTATATATGTTTAAACACTTGGAAAGATCCCTCTTCTCGTGGATGACCCCGACTTGCCATTATCTACTTAATTGTATATAGGAAGAATTAGGGTTAAAAATATAAATTTGAGAGGTACGACGACGACCTCCCAAATTTACTATCAATCAAAATGTTTAAACCCTGCACGCGACTAAGGCTGATAAGAAAATGAGGGAAACAAGCATATCAACTCCTTTGAATAAAGCTGTGTGAATATCATATATATAAAACACTCAAAGATTTTTCTAAGAATACAACCCAACCCAATGTATAGGAAGAAATACAAAAATTAACTAACTTCGTGGTTAGGGTTAGGCGGAACTGGAGCAGCGATTGCAGAAACATCTTGGTTATGCCGCTGAGTAGAATCACCATTGCTGGCTTGAAGGAGAGAAGGATCAGTACTTGCATTACCCACATTAGCATCTGGATTAGGAGTCGCAACATCAACGTGGTGGTTTAAATGGTAGTTTTTCATACTAATCCACCTCACACTCTTTCAGCTCCGCCAATGACGGGAGACTACAGAGACTAGAGAAATGCGAAAGCAAGGAGTACATATGCCTCCCTTCAACAATCTTATCAATGAAAGATTGATTCAAATTAGCCCTCTTGCTTTCTAGAATTTCAATGCACTTCGGCATAGTGGGCACACTTTTGCAGTCACACCTGGGGTTCTACTGCCGTAAATTCTTCACTGCCTCACAATACCCGACAATTCAAGCAGCCTAGGTGATGTCCTCAATTCGAGCATAACCGATCCACTAGCACTTGGGGGTATTGAGGGGAAACAAGTCCATTGGTTTTCATATCATCCAATTAAAAATGAATCTCAGAGGATTCCATCACCGCGAGCCTCACACTCTCCCTAGCAGCGCTTGCCTTTGCTTCACAAGCTTTTACCTTCTCCTCAGCAACCTTCATTTTTTCCTCAGCAGCTTTCAACAAACTCTCCAATGAGGAACACTTAGTTTCCAGAGATTTGTATTCCTCCACCATTAAGTCATCAGTGGGAGAATGCTTGGATAATTGTTCGCTCGTAATCTTCAGGCCTTTACCAACCTTACAAGTGTGCAACATAGAGAACGAATTTACTCACCACGTTACAAATGGAAGAAAAATACATAAGAAATGTTACTAAAGGAAAATTACAGCCTTACTGCAACTAGTGTGTTAGGTAGTGAAAGGTTAGAAAAAATATCAAAAATTACCCCCTTGAGCCACAGAGTCCTCAGTTTGCTCTGTGACAACCAGCAGCAGAGACACATCATTGTCATCACCAACATGGTCAGTCTGAACGACAACCATGCTTACTTCTTTTTCATTAAAGATTGACAGGTCAATGTCACCTTTCATAAGATCCACATCTGCCACAATAAGAAACAACATAGGTCAAAATGAACTCACACAAGAAAGAAAAATAGCGATACAACCCACTATAAAGTACATAGTAAAATAAAGTATAATATAGGTGAAGAAGACACATTCGACATTAGAGTCAGCATGGCGAAGGTGTTAGGTATGTACACAAAGCGTAGCCACGATCAGCATCTCCTTAGTATAACGAGCACTCAAAATAAGAAGCTTAGATTTAGGAACTCTGTAGTTCAATTATGGTACATCAGATTCAGGAATTTGTTTGACTTTGACAAAAAAATATGCTACGCCAATCGCCAATGTTACTGGGGAAGCCACTCACAAGCTCTACCTTAAAAATCACAGGATATATGGTGAATTCGTCTACACTATTCTCCACTTTTCGAAGGTGGTAGAAATTGCAGAATAAGTCAATTGTGAAATGTATGTTCGCATTTTCGCACACAAGAAGGAAACCTATCATAATAGCGATGTCCTTAGGATGAAATTGGGCCAACACAATCTTATATGAATGAAGCAGTGCAATCACATGTTTGGAAAGCAGAAAATGGAGACCAAGTTCAAATATACTAGATAGCAAGATATATAGCCAGAAAGAGGGTTACGAACGTGCTTAGATTTGGAAGGTGAACGAAGCATATAAGCAGATAGAAAAGGAAAGAATTTCTTTAAGTTATTTACATAGGAGATGGTCAAAATACTGGGAATGGTGGAGGATCTAAAAACATGGTCGAAATCCCCATCGGAAGCAGCATCCTCTATGAGGGACTTATCGTGATTAAAAGAAGACATGAGGATCCTAAAATAGGGAGGTAATAATCTCAGTTAAAATTCAATAAAAATGAATCTATAACAAAAAGGATTCACATAAAATAAGCCGGAGAAGATGATCGAAAATAAGTCACAGACAACCAGAACCAGAGAAAGTACTCCAATCCCAAAGAACACGGTAGAGATATGAGAAATAATTCAAACAAGGGAAATTTTTCTTGAAAGAGCTGAGGGTGGATTACACACTGAAAATTTAGGAATTGGTACAGGAAGACAAACTCACAGTGGAGAGGAGAAGTTGAAACGAGGAGGAAGAAGGAAACTTAAATAAAGACAATAAAAGGAGCAGTTACAGAGGAAAGCAAAATACCTTTTTTTCTTATATTGAGATGGCAGTGGTATATGAAAATACAACACACTAATTAAGGGCTACATTAAATTCTTTGTTTCAAATTCCCCATTTAAGAGATATAGAGATAACAAATATCAGGGAATTTTGGGTTGGAGTACCGAATAAAGGGGAGCGAATTGTGGAGTTCAAGAATGAAATCACAGGAAATATTTCCTTGGCATGAGGAGCTCAAGATTTAAAATTTTAAATTTGAAGAAGGGATCCAAGATAAAATGATAGCCTAAAAGACTACATCACTTTGCAAAGCTGAAAGTAGCCTCTTCATCACGAACATTCTGTACAACAGTAACATCAGTTTGCACTTAGACTACAAACAACATCGTTACTCTGTTTCTTGTAATCTTTATGGCTAGGGGGGCTTATGGAGTATGTGTGGCCCAACAATCAAAGGGCTGAGAGTCGCTAAGCCCATACCAACATTATCCTACAAAACTTTGGTCCAAAGCAACAAACAGGTTGACAAAACGAACACAAGAATCATGAATCAATCGTGGCAGAGAATGCGGGCCATTGATAACAGGACACACAACAAACACAAATGCCATGACTGAGGAATGTGGTAGAACTGGCATGTCCTTGATCTCAAATTCCTAAAGAACAGGGAACTGCAAAGGGAATGAGCCTAAAAATACAACAAACTCTTTAGGAGCTAAGGTAAGTGCTACGATACAGTGAAATTTCATTTCTTGAAGAGAGACTAACTTGATCATTAGAGGTGCTCTCCCGGAATCACTTCCCAGGCCGCATTTGCAGGTGTAAGAATTAGAGCAAGTGAACCGAGCAGAGGCTACTTGGACAGGCTACCACATTAATATATATATATATATGCAATTGTCTACAAATAAAATTTAGTTAAGCGCTTATTAAAGTTGGTATTTTTCCAATGTTGAGTTGCTTAAAATTGTAGGCAAAACATGGGCTATTGATAGCCATTGAATGATGTTCAATGTCGAAGAAAAAAGGCTCCGAGTATCTCCATTATGCAGTGAAATGTACGATAACAAAAAATTATTAGTTGTTACGGGGTGTGTAGTTGTGTTAGTGTATAATAATATATTTAAATAGGTGAAATACCTAAAAAAGGGTTGATTAGATGATTCTTTACGAGCTATTAGTCGTGCATCACATGTGGATATGTTAAGTGCGAAACTCGGGTATAAAATGCAACGTACGACGTTGAACCATCCGTCGCTCGCTCACGTCGGTCCATAATAGTGGGTTAGTTGACATGTAGATGCGACCTCATGACCTTGTTGGTCAAAGTGAATAGAAGACAGAGAAACAACCGATGTCGCAAATTAGGAAAAATGTGTAACTACGTACATGAATATGCAAGGCCAGTTTATTATCACATATACCGAGTTGTGACAGATAAGAGACCGACGTCGCATTATTTAGAGGAAACAACAACAAGAAACCCATAAAATCAGAAAAAATGAAGCTTCATACACATCACAATAAAGTTAAACCCTTTGGAAAGATACCAAAACATTGTCTAACCAAATTGTAAAGTAAGAGTTAGGAAACATATTCACAGACCATAGATCGAACATTGCAAAGTAAGAATTACAAAACATATATTTTAGGGGATTAGAAAATCCATACCTTTTCCCAAGGTAGAAGAGAAGGGAGAGGAAGAAGCTACAGACTGTTGGAATGCGCAGGAAATTTGTGGATGAATGCTTCAAGTATTTTTTAGGGCTCCCCTATTTATACCCGTATCTTAAATTATGCGATGTCGCATACTGAATTGGTCTGGCGAAATGATGTCGATTATAGACCAACATTGGTTGAAGCCAATGTGTCGTCCATCACCCTGTACGACTTCACACTCCACTCAAACCAATCGATATGATGTCGACAAATTTACGACGTCGAATAATTGCGTGTGCCTAACAATTACATCCCATCATGAAAGTGGTCTATAGTTCAACTTCTGTTACAATATTTGGTTGCAACAACAATTTTCCAATAAGGAGAATGAGTTACATATGTTGAAAGAGGGAGAGGACCGAAGTTACATAAATATGATGAATTCAATAACATTGAAATAAAACTCAATTAATAAAATCCTTGATATAAAATTCAAGAATTACAATAAATTTCAAGAAATGTTCTAAATTTTATTACAAACAATTTTTTAAAGTCAATAATCAGTCAAATCTGCGAGGAAGAACAGTTACATTTAAAACTACGGGCCCATCACCATTTACCACCTCAAAAGGTAGCGCGTCCCCAATCACCAATTCGTTCTCATCAAAAAATATTCCAAAGCCCTTAGGGGTGAGGGTCTTGTACTTCTTGTCCCCCAAGTAATGCATCTCACACACCCTTCCATTACACCGCATTATAACGGGGGTCTTGTACAGCAATAAGAGCTTTGAAATGTTGCTTGGGATGTACTAATTTATAAACAAAGAACAACATTTAGTAAATATGAAAGTAACTTGTAGAGAAAGTGCATTGAAAAAATAATACATCATGTGTAACAAGGGAGGACTTACCAAAATCAGAATGACATCAAAGTTCGTCACAGTAAGCGTGTGGACAAAGTGTTTAATGACTTCCCCGGATACAGTCCTGGGATGACTATGATCATCCAAATCGCTAGGGATCTGCATTTTGATCAATGAAAATTTTAATATTATTCTTAGAAAAAATAGAAAATGAAATGGAATTTAAATCGGAACAACAAATGAATTGCCTCAATGGGGACACGTCTACTCGAACTAGCACAGTTATTCATGATTCATGAAATTCGATAAGAATTGGTGAATTTAATCTATTGTGGGGACCAAAAACATTACATAGCATACATTCATAATTGACGTCACTGACAGGTTGGCTACAAGCCATTAAAACTGATATGTTAACAAATAGAAGTCGATATCGCATACAAAAACTAGGGTTCAGACCGAAAAGTGTAACCGACGTCACTAACGGTTTGTCCCAGAAGAAGTATAACGAACGTACCAGCAAGGTTGCATTTAGGAGTTACAGACACATTCTCACAAGATGAAAACCAGACCATAGAATAGGTAAAAGCAAAAAATTATGACCGGTTAACAAACAAGAACTTTGACCCCAAATTCCTACTACCTAGAGCAAACATCCATGGAAATTTGAATACAAAAAACAAATAACACTATAGAATTTCCACCATATATGCATTTAAATCTCAATGAAAATTACAAAAAGGACACTAAAATAAGCATGGCTGACCTTCATAATAGTTACTGGTGTATTATATACTACGAATTGACGTTTATAAATTTCCATGAACTTCATAGACGTCTAGTTCGATGGGAATCAATTTTAACACAACCTGTGAACTATATTGATGTTTGGCTATTTTGATGTGAACCACCACATAGAATCACATGAAATATCATATTCGTGGTTTTCTAAGAAATAAAATTGTAATTGAATTCTGTCCATAAATATTTTTAAAACGATAGCACATGACCTAGAGTAAGTTGTACCACATTACTTACAAGTGCACAATGTGTCATTCGGAAGAACTTGTGGAAGCATATGTTGATTAGTCCCAGTTTCTTTATTACACTCAAATAGTATAAGTTCAAATTTGGGCTTGAAAATTTCTTTTCAAACTGAACGTAATATGGTTTTGGACATACTATGTGTTTTTTTAAAAACTTTTGCACATACGTCCCTCCGAAAAATTTGGAGAACTTGAAATGTTAAACAAGAGATACACTTAACCGAATCATCAATCAACGACCACAATGTTCCGTTATGGTCATGGACAGATACACCGGGGTATTTTCCCGTCATTTTTCTTAGTATATCATTTATACCCATACGATAAGAGTTATGAGAACGATATTTTCCACCGCATAGAATCACATGAAATTTCATTACCATGGTTTTCTAGGAAATAAAACTGTAATAGAATTCTGTCCATGAAGATTTTTAAGCGATAGCACATGACCTAGAGTAAATTGTAACACATTACTTACAAGTATACGAGGTGTCATTCATAAGAACTTGTGGAAGCATATGTTGATTAGTCCCAGTTTCTTTATTACACTCGAACAATATAAGTTCAACTATGGGTCTGAAACTTTCTTTTCGAACTAATCGCAATCGGGTTTTGGACATACATTTTATTTTTTAAAAGTTTTGTACATAGGCCCCCCTAATAAATTTGGAGAACTTGAAATGTTAAACTGGGGATACACTCAACCGAATCATCAATTAATGAACACAATGTTATGTTATGGTCACATATGGATACACCGGGGTTATCACCCATCATTTTTCTTAGTATTCCATTTATACCCCCAAAGATAAGAGTTATGAGAAGGATATTATAAACCGCATAGAATTGCATGAGATTTAATATTCGTGGTTTTCTAGGAAATAAAACTTTAATAGATTTCGGTCCATGAAGATTTTTAAATCGATAGCACATAACCTAGAGTAAATTGTAGAACATTACTTACAAGTTTACAAGGTGTCATTTGGAAGAATTTGTGGAAGCATATGCTGATTAGTTCCAGTTTCTTTATTACACCAAATAGTACAAGTTCAATTTGAGGTTTGAAACTTCCTTTTCAGGCTGATCGTAACTGGGTTTTGGACATACAGTGTATTTTAATTTTTAAATTTTGCACATAGGACCCTCTGACAAATTCGGCTAGAATATTGTCCATGAATATTTTTAAAGTTATAACACATTACCTAGAGTAAATTGTAACACATTACTTACAAGTACACAAGGAGTCATTTGGAAGAACTTGTGGAAGCATATGATGATTAGTCCTAGTTTCATTATTACACTCGAATAGTATGAGTTCAACTTCGGGTTACAAACTTTCTTTTCGAACTGATCGTAATCAGGTTTTGGACATACAGTGTATTGTTTTTAAAAAAATTTCACATAGGTCCCTCCGAAAAATTCGGAGAACTTTAAATACCCCAACAATAAGAGTTATGAGAACAATATTTTCCACCGCATAGAATCGCATGAGATTCAATATTCGTGGTTTTCTACGAAATAAAAATGTTATAGAATTTTGTCCATGAAGATTTTTAAATCGATATCACATGACCTAGAGTAAATTGTAGAACATTACTTACAAGTGCACATGGTGTCATTCGGAAGAATTTGTGGAAGCATATGCTTATTAGTCCCAGTTTCTTTATTACACCAAATAGTATAAGTTCAATTTGAGGTCTGAAACATCCTTTTCAGGCTGATCGTAAATGGGTTTCGGACATACAATGTATTTTTAAAAAATTTTGAAGGTCCCTCCGACATATTCTGAGAACTTGAAATGTTAAAATGGAGATAAACACAACCAAATCATCAATTGATGACCACAATGTTATGTTATGGTCATGGACGGATATACCGGGGTAGTCGCCCATCTTTTTTCTTAGTATTCCATTTATACCCCTACGATAAGATTTATGAGAACGATATTTTCCATCGCATAGAATCCCATGAAATTTCATATTCATGGTTTACTAGGAAATAAAAATGTAATCAAGTTCTATCCATGAAGATTTTTATAGCGATAGCACATGACCTAGAGTCATTGTACCACATTACTAACAAATAAACAAGGTGTCATTCGGAAGAACTTGTGGAAGCCTATGTTGATTAGTCCCAATTTCTTTATTACACTCGAATAGTATAAGTTCAACTTCGGGTCCGAAACTATCTTTTCGGACTAATCGTGATTGGGTTTTGGACATACAGTGTATTATTTTTAAATTTTGCACAGAAGTCCCTATGACAAATTCGTAAAACTTGAAATGTTAAATTAGAGATACACTCAACCGAATCATCAATTGAGGACCAAAATGTTCCGTTATGGTCATGGAAGGATATACCGGGGTAATTACCCGTCATTTTTCTAAGTATTCCATTTATACCCTTACGATAAGAGTTATGAGAACGAATTTTCCACCTGATAGAATCACATGAAATTTCATATTCATTGTTTTGAGGAAATAAAACTGTTATCAAATTCTGTCCATGAAGATTTTTAAATCGATAGCAGATGACCTAGAGTAAATTGTAGCACATTACTTACAAGTACTCAAGGTGTCATTTGGAAGAGCTTGTTGACCCGCCCTCGACCCGGTCATCGTTAAAAACACGAGCCGAGGGACTTATTGGACAAAATATAAGAGATTTATATTCAGCACCCGTTCTTATTGCTAACTACCAAGGGGTAGTAAGCACTATGCCCTAGGTTTGTCCACATGGATGCTAGGGCTCAAGAATTAATTAAAACACAACCTCGCGCGGGTCATCAATCCTCATGAGTGAAAGGAACAACTAGTAGTGTAGACATGCAACTGGGGGGGTTGGTATTTTTAACTATCAACTACAAAGATAAAATGAACAAACAAGAAACTATTTATACTAGGAACTTGGGAATCATTTAGCAACATGGTAGTTCTAATACTTCAATCCTCGATTCATTCACATATAGACATACAAAATACCTATCAGTTTGTTTACAACACGTGGTGTGGGCGATGACATACACTTCCCCAACCCTGTCAAGGTGGGTGTGCTTGCAACCATCAGCACCACCATCGTAATTAGGTGAGTACAACAAGGCCCGACCATCATCACAGGTCTGTTTCTCCCTCGTGCTATTATGTTCCGGGCTTTCACCATGAATGCAACTACTTATCCCTGGGTCCTATATACGCTAGGGCCAAGGTTCGTAGGCACCTTATCTATGATACTAGGATTTTAACACAACATCTAGCTTGCTACTAGTCACTATCTCTACCCGCAACCTCTCGGAAAATAGTTACAAAGTCAACTAAGACTGGTGCGAAGAAAAATAGGTCAGAGCATTCTCAAATTCCCCGTGCACACACCCACACAGATGCGTTCTCCTCTACCCATTCTAACATCCATATTTCTCTTCCCAAGGGGACATAAATAATTGCACCATACATAAGTATATCCCAAAGTATGTGCTTATATGTGGTGTACTACTCATGCATTTGTAGCATTCAAGAACAATTACAAAAATATCATAACACAAAGATGAGATGCATCTAATGAATCTCATAAAGAATTTAGAACATACCAAGTGCCAAAATGAATCCCAAGCTAATCTAACAACTCCCTAGACGTCGAATTCAAATATATATTTGAACTTCACATCTTTGGGACAATGCAAGAAGAAAAGAAAAGAAAAGAAAAGATTACAAAACCTACAGAAGGAACTCCTTCCTTCTCTCTAAGCTCTCTCCTTGGGAGGTCGTCGCCGTACCTCTCAAAGTTAATACTTTTGAGCCCTAATGCTTCCTATCTACAATTAAGTAGATAATGGCAAGTCGGGGTCGTTCACGAGAAGAGGGATCTTTTCAAGTGTTTAATCATATATAGGAGAAGACATATTAGGCATATATATACGCATGTAAACAAAGGGGGGTTTTTGGTTGGTTTGATCCTAAGTTATCAAATTGAAATACAACAACTAGCAAAGAAAGAGAACTATGCTAATCATGCAATAATACTAAAGATAAGATGAAAATAACAATTAATGCAACCTTGGGCGCAATTGACTTCCACTTCCAAACCTCTTATCCATCATTGAACATGCAACCTATACACTACTTTCACTACTTGTTGTGAAGACTAAACTTCTATCCTTCTTATATAGTAGTTTGCAAGAGTGAATTCGACATCTCTTGTCAAACCTCACCAATGACTCCCGTAGTCAAAACATGACTAAAAGTATCCCATTGATGGCATTTAGTAAGAAGAATCAACAAGCTCGCCAACACTTATAAACACTACACCGTGTCTAAGCACTAATTCATGCATTTACACAAGATTTGTCAAGAACGATTGACATTCATAGACTTCTCTCATTTGCTACAAGCAACAAACATAACAAAGATTTCAACATTATCATATTCATCTAAAAATTATCAATCCATTAACACAATCAAAATCTCTAAATAATACTCATGGATTCCTATCAAGAAAATGGGAAATCAACCCATTTCCCCAAACCCTAACAAGCATATCATACAAGTACTTCATATACTCAAGCTTTCAATAACATTAATGATATTAACAATCACATTCAATGCTCCATAAATGTATAATAGTAAGAGTATTAGATAGGCTAAAAATTGTTCTTAAGACATGGGCTTGGAAGCCTTAGTCAATTGCTCCCAAGAACTAGATTTAGCTACAAGAGTTCATACTAATTAATGCTAAACAACTAAACATAAAACAAGAGAATTCAAAGAAGAAAATGGAAGCAAATAGGGATCTCGACAGTACCAAAAATGCAGATGAAGAAGATGTGAATGACAGGAAAGAGAGTACTATTTATGTACAAAAAGGATAAGGTGAAATTCTGGCCACCCGTTGGTCGCAAGTCGTGACGAGGCAATCGCGACTTGCGACGAGGCAATCATGACTTGCGACGGTTCTATAATTTTGTCTTGTTTTCTTTTCTTCTTCTTGTGGTACACATTCATCTTCATAGCAATTCCTCTCATTTTTCAAGTCTTCAATGTCTCCAAAAATGGTCTTCAATAGCCTCCAGTATTCATGTCTTACAAGTAAGTCTTCAAAAATGTGATCTTTAATGGCCTCCGGTCTTCATGCCTCCGTGTTCGTCCCTTGTCATGCAAAATTCACTTTGAAGATGTAAAAGAGCATAAAGTTGCTCTTGCCCCTCCTAAGAGAATTTCAAGGTAAAACACAAGCTCTTGATAATAAAAGAGCACAAAAGTGACCTAAAAAATATTAAATTATGCCTATAAAATGGACATATCAAACCTCCCCACACTTAAACCTTACTCGCCCTCGAGTAATTAAAGATCCAAGCATACAAAGGAAATGGCGTATTCACATCCTAACTACTATTCCCCCAAATCAATACCTCACAGAACTCTCAATATCATACATCCCAATGTTAAGGTCAAATGAGAAGTTTCCCACAACCCCTATTCCTAAATCTACCCAAACCATATCAACCCATTAATTCATTGATATACCTAAAAAATCTCCAAATCCTGAAATGATAATCCTAAATCCAATGAAGATCGGCACGGATGCCACGGTTATTGAAGCATGTATAGCCATGGGACGCCAGATCTGGCACGGTCTGTGAATGTTCATAGTTGCAGCCCGTGAGATCTGGTACGGTCTATGAAGATAGGATTGTACCACAATCCATGAAGGTTTTCATGGACCGCTACCAGCATGCAGTTTTTGCTCAGAGTTTTCCCACGGTCCGTGAAGGTTTTCACGGATAGTGAACATCTTGTGGCATTTGCTCAAAAATTGTTTTATGACCCATGAAGGTTTTCATGGACCTCCAGCAGCTTGTGGTCTTGCTCAAAAGTCTTCTCCAGATTCTTGAAGGTTTTCACGAACCGGCTCCATACTTTTGTCACGGCCCGACGCCTTGCCTCGTGAAGGTCTCGTGCAGGTTTTCACGGAACCTCTGGATTCTTGTGTAGTGCAGGCCGTGAAGATTGTCACGGGCTACTTATGCTTAATCATGAACTGTCTGTGATCGTTCGCTGGTGATTCATTGGCTGAACTTCGTTTGCTTGTCACGGGTGAACCATTAGTCCGAATTGGAAGTTCTGGTAGTCAATTTTGTAGTACTCGGGAAGAAGAATCTAGAGGAACTATCCTTGAAGGATAATTTTTCCTGGATCATTTGCAGACTAAGGAAACACTATTTTAACCACGACACCATTTTCTCCTTTGACCGTCTTGAACTCCGAAGCCTCCTATCTTTGGCTTCAATCTTCTTCTACCACACATTGATGTTTGTGACCTTTTCCTAATACCATTCAAATGTGAATGACCTTCAAATCTTCTACCGTTAAAAGAAATTAGCCTTCACAAGAATGTAATGTAACAAATAGCATTCACAGGCAACCTACTAAAGGTACTAATAATGAAGACCAAGGAGCCCGTGAACACGAGATGTTAAGAACAACTAATTAAGTATACAAAATGGTGGATTTAGAATAGAAAACCAAATATGGTTGTCTAAATCCCTTGTCATATAAACTCAACTAATGTCGCCAAACCGCTAACCAAAAGTAACTGAAAACTATGTCAGATGCATTGGTTAAAGCATGTGAAATGGTGTATATCAGACCCCCCACGCTTAAACCATTACTCGTCCTCGAGTAAATACAATCAAATAAAAAAGGTTCAAGCAGAATGAAGCATGCAAAAATAGCCAACGCATTCAACTTATTCCTAAGCTACCCCAGTTTCCCCAAGAAGGTGAAAATCTAACAACTCTCACACTCCCCAAAGTTCCTAAAGTAACCAAACCACCCAAAGCAAGTAAATGAGTATGGAAAAAGATAATGACAAAAGGTCGGAATAAATCCAAGTTTACTTTTCCCAAAAGTTGTCCCAAAAACAATCAAAGAGCAATCCTGAAGCAAAATAATCCACCAAGGAAATCCAAAAGCTGTCGACTTGGTTGCAACATAGGGATAACTCAAGATTCTTAACTTAGTTGCAACCAAGGAGTCTAATGTATCGTCAACCTAGTTTCTTGTTTCTTTTTTCAATTTTTCTCTAAATTTCTCTCATTTTTCCTAGGAGACCTTTCGAGTTTTCATCCTAGCTTTATCCCACAAAAATGTGCTCACCTCTCACCTTTTTCCACACGACTTCTCACTTTTGTCTAGACTCGTAAGTCTAGCTAGGCCAAGTCTCTCCCTTTTACCTAGGCCTTTCGACCTATCCGGGCTTTTCCTAATGTTACCCAAGTCTCCCTTTTGGGTTTTCGACTTGTCCAGGTTTTAAATGTTTTTAATCAAAAAGTAAAAATACTAAACATAAAAGGTGTCAACAAACTCAACCAACTACAAAAGGTGCCCTCACCCCAAAAATAAGATTTCAATGAGGGGAAAACTAAAAATATGAAGAAAATTGTTATCCTAAATTTTAAAACTATGGAAGATGATAATAAGGCAACACAAAGAAAAAAGGGACATGGATAAAAGGAATTCCAACTCCCCTCCCCATACTTAGTACTTGTGTTGTCCTCAACCTAAGAAACTAAGGTGAAATAGGGATTTGGAAAATAGAGACTGATCAATTCTTCCGACAACATTTGGCTTCTTGCCCCTGCCCATGCGGGGATCCATGAAACACTCCCCAATGACCACGTTACTCAATCTACTAGTGACCTTCGAATGTCCTTCTTTGAGCACCCTCATTCCTGCTGATAGCTGCTGTATCTAACCGTCTATCCTATCAAATTGGGCCATGGTATCCCAATGATTGTATTCAAGCCAAGCGGTGACCTCTGCCATATCCTGCCTAACTTCGAAATTAAACTGTCCCCACGATCTCTCCCAAGTGGATTGGTACTGAGGCAGCTCACACCACATAAGATAATAATGTGCCTGTGGGTATCCCGGTGATCCATGCTCTCGAAAAGGGTTATAATTAGGATTCTGCCAAGGGTGGCTCTGTGATGAGAAGTGCTGGAGACACCGTGTCTATGCTGCTCAGGGGGAAGAGAAGATCACTAGTTTCCATAACCATCATATCCACTATACTCCAAAAAGGCACTAGGGTGGCTCAAGAATCATCACGTATGCTTATCATGCCCATAAAAGGGGTTTACACTACCGATATCGGCTAGAAAGGTGGTGGGGTACTGGCTGGTCTCCCATATGTGGTTGACTAGCATGCTCGGGTTCCCCAAGGGCCTGTTCTTCCTGCTAATCTTTGTCACTGTGTTGGTCTCCCACGAATGCATCTAAATCTGCATCTGGCTATATAATAAGATCTTCGGTGGCGAATCTATTTGCTAACTTGGTCTTGTTTCTTTGGGGAAGTTTCATAAATATCTTTCCCTTGTACATCCAATACACTATGCCATGCACCTTCTTCACACACTTTGCGTCTGCTAACACTGGAATAATGAGAGTAAAAGGTTCTTCAGGGTTTACCCTCATACCTTCATTCTCCTGAAGCTGAAAAATGGCTAGAAATCAGGGAAACCATTCCTCCTATAGCTATCTTCCCAGTACGTATCCTAGAGAGAGAGATCCATGCACCAAACACGAAAAGATCTACTAAATTAGGGAAGACCCTACCTGTGCAGACATGCTATAAAAGATGCTGACAATCCTCAACAGGGGTGATGGTGGCTTCCCCTTGGCAACTAACAATGATGTTCAGCAACCTAGCCACTTACCTAAGTGCAAGATGCACTACATCGGTGTTACAGCTTCTGTTTCCCTATCCTTGCCAAGTAATTGTGTGCTCGATCACATGCAACTCGCAAGTGTTGGGTGATGTGTACCCTATTACCTTCTTGTGCTCCTTCCAGTGGAAAATCCTCACAAGCTCTTTGTAAGTCAAAACTCGAAGCACATCTCCCAGAAGGAAACTCACATACTTCCTCCCCCTCTTGTTCTGGTATTTATCCACTGTGGCTAAGAACTCCATAGTGTACCCAGTATAAGTGGGGGCAAAAATAGAGACAAATTCCTCCATGCCTATCCTACTTAACAAAAGTTTGACTGGTTTGTAGAGTTTGAGATCCTTAAGGGTCTCTTTGTCTACAAACTTCATCTCTACAATTTGATGGTTCAAGAGCCTCTCCCATCTAACTCTTTGGGGCCCAAAAAGAGTAGTTAAACCATTGTAAGCAAAAGGTTGTTTGGTTGCTGATTGCTATACACCTCACACAAAATCATCCATTAGACCACCTCCTTTGTTTTTTCTTGGATTGTATGTCTATTTCGAAATGGCAGAATGGTAGTTTCCTGGCCAAAGTGAAGAATTAACACATGGGGTGGAGATTACTTACTTTGGAAATGCAACTACTATTTCTGCTCATTATCACATATGTAATTTTTTAACTCCAAACTATAGGCTCTAGATGCTAGCTATTCTTTTGGAGGCAACGAGGCTGTCTCAGTAGAAAGTATGCAATAATAACTCTCTGTAACTAACTCTTCTTTCCAAATGTTTGGGGATCCTTATATATAATCTCTCACCCTAGGGTGTTTTTAAGGGAAAAAAACCATTGTAAGCAGCCACTTCTCTCCTCACCAAAAATTATAAGCAAGATATGGAAATTTTCCCTAAATTTCCCCCAAAAAATATAACACTCCTAAAAATAATTAAACAACCCAAATATCTTCAAGATGGCCCTAATATGCAGGCACTACACACCATTAGTTGGGATATTCTCGATTATTCAAAAGTGATAATGAGCTCGGCAGAATACCTTAAAAGGGGACTGTGGTGGAATCTCCGATTGAGGGTGGTGGTTCACATCTCCTTTGGTTAACATGAGCACTTCCACAATACAATGTGCAAGAAAACATATGGCCTTCTTAAGGAAACCTAGCACAACCCGAAGCCAATTTGGGGAGTTCGGCTCAAAGTTGCAGCTTTTCTGGGGCTGAGGGGTAGTGGGTTGTGTAGAGCATTGAGAGAGGATGAAATTGCTATATGGTGGGAGAAATTTGGTTTAGAATTGGGAGAGATATGGTAATTTAAGTGAGGAAGAGTGTATGAGGTGGAAGAGGAATTGGAAATCTGATGGGGAGAAGGGCTGGTCACGGGAGTATTTATAGGCGCTAGGGTAGCCTAGGATTAGAGGGTTTGGGCTGCTTCACAGATCCCACAACCAGTCTTGTGAAGACAACTGGGCCCCGTGTAGGTCTTGTGAAGGCTGGTGTAAGCGCATATGCCAAAACCATGGTAGCATCTATGTGGCTCAGCCATGTCATCTTCTGCTAGCACGAAGGAGCTGACAATACAATACCCATCTTCACGAACTTGT
Organism: Rubia yunnanensis; assembly: GCA_037428765.1. Classification (NCBI taxonomy): domain Eukaryota; kingdom Viridiplantae; phylum Streptophyta; class Magnoliopsida; order Gentianales; family Rubiaceae; genus Rubia; species Rubia yunnanensis. The sequence continues at coordinate 87,498,407 of CM075061.1, forward strand.
GTCATGAAATTGGCCTCGTGCTAATCCCTTTGTGAAACGAAGTTCCTTCATGAAAATATCGTCTCACGAAGCCTTTGCTTCGTGACAATCCACCAGGCCTCCCTTAACGTATCAAGCAATTTTCCTAGCACCTGCATCTAATGGCATTCAAAACCTTGAGTAGCACTACTCAACAAACAAAATTTGATAACCATATCCTCCTAAAAACATACTAACTTAGAAATTAAAAGCAACATTTCTTTATTGTCATCTTCACGATTTATTTTCCCTCAATTGTCTCAAACAGAAAGAGTGGTTTGGTGGGTCACCAGAATCATCATCCTTGACACCACCAATGACCACATCACGATGGATGGGTCGCCACATCATTCTAGGTTTACCTTTAGATTTTGGAACTATGAGACAAATGAAACCATCTTTCTTGAGAGTGGACCTATTCTCATGGAGTTTGGGAGTTCGAACAGACTTGGGAGTTTTTAATTCCTTGGTCTGCTTCCTTCCCCGCGGCATGTTAGTCACCAAATTTCTTGGAAATTGTTCAACAAGAATGTCATCACAAGCTTGTTAATTCAAACAAGACAAGGCATATAGAGTTTAAATATTGGGAAAAATATCTTTTTGGGAGTTTTCAAACAAATATTTTTTAATTTCTTTTTCATCCATCATGTAAACAAAAATAAAATAGAACAAAGATAAAAAAACTACTAACTACTCTACTAACATTTCATGCTCAACTAATACTTGAACTGAAAAAGCATCCCCAACAGTGGTGCAAAAATTTTGACCTGCCCCCAACCCGATTGTCATTAAAAACATGAGCCGAGGGACTTATTGGTCAAAATTAGATGAGATTTATATTATGCACCCATTCTTGCTGCTTAGCTACCAAGGGGCACTAAGCGGCAAGCCCTGGGTTTATCCACAAGGATGCTAGGGCTTAAGTATTAATTAAAACACAACCTCGTGAGGGTCGTAAATTTGCATGAGTGAAAGGAACAACAATTAGTATAGACATGCAACATGTGGGGAGGGAGGGGCGGTGTAGGTATTTTCAACTATCAACTACAAAGCATAAAATGAACAAATGAGAAACTATTTATACTAGGCACTTGGGAATCACTTGGGAACAAATGAACATGGTAGTTCTAATGCTTCAATCCTCAATTCATTCACATATAGACATACAAAATACCTATGAGTGTGTTTACAATACGTAGTGTGGTCGATGGCACACACTTCCCCAACCCTGTTATGGTGTGTGCGCTTGCAACCCTCCATCGACACCACTATCGTAATTAGGGGAGTATAATGAGGTTTGACCATTATTACAAGTCTGTTTCTCAACCGTGCTATTACATCCCAGGCTTCCACCACGAATGCAACTTCTCTCCTCGGGTCCTATATACTCTAGGCCCAAGGTTTGTAGGCACCTTATTTGTGACACTAGGGTTTCAACACAACACCTAGCTTGAAAATATTCACTACCTCTACCCGCAACCTCACGGTCAATAGTTACGATGTCAGCTAAGACTGATGCGATGGAAAAATAGGTAAGAGCATTCTAGAATCCCCTGTGCACACACCCTGCAAACAACTTGTGGCTTCTGCTCAGAAATTTTGTCACGGCCCGTGAAGGTTTTCACGGACCACTAGCACCTTGTGGTCTTGCTCAGAAGTCTTCTCATGATCCATGACGGTTTTCACGGACAGGCTCCATACTTAGCCAAAATTTTCAACTCTTCATCCCCTTGCTTCATGGCCCGGTGCCTTTGTCACGGCCTGGTGCTTTGCCTCGTGAAGGTCTCATGCTTGTCTCGTGTAGTTTATCATGGAAACTCTAGATTCTTGTGTAGTGCTGTCTGTGAAGATTTTTACGGGCCGATGGTGCTTGACCATGCGTGGTCTATGACTGGCTGCTGCTGCTTCATTGGCTGAATTTCATTTTCTTGTCACACGGTGTCCATGATAACGTGGGATTTAGAATAGAAAACCAAACATGGTTATCCAAACCCCTTGTCATGTAAACTCAACTAATGTCGCCAAACCGGCAACCAAAAGTAACTAAAAACTATGTCAAATGCATTAGTTAAAGCATGCGAAATGGTACAGATCACTTGTGGAAACATATATAGATTAGTCCTAGTTTCTTTATTACACTCAAATATTATAAGTTTAAATTTGGGTATGAAACTTTCTTTTCAGACTGATCGTAAACTGGTTTTGGACATACAATGTATTTTTTAAAAACATTTTGCACATAGTTCCCTCTGACCAATTTGGAGAACTTGAAATGTTAAACTCGAGATATACTCAACTGAATCATGAATTGATGACCACAATGTTTCGTTATGGTCATGGATGGATATGCCGGGGTTATTGCCTGCCATGTTTTTAGTATTCCATTTATACCCCTATAATAAGAGTTATGAGAATGACATTTTAGCAGCATAAAATCTCATGAAATTTAATATTCATGGTTTTCTAGGAAATAAATCTATAATCGAATTCTGTCCATGAAGATTTTTAAAGCAATAGCACATGACATAGAGTAAAATGCAGCACATTACTCACAAGTGCCCAAGGTGTCATTCGGAAGAAATTGTGGAAGCATATGTTGATCAGGCTCAGTTTCTTTACTATACTCTAATAGTGTAAGTTCAACTTCAGGTCTGACACTTTCCTTTTGGACTGATCATAATCAGGTTTTGGACATACAGTGTATTGTTTAAAAATATTTTGAACATAGGTCCCAGCGAAAAATTCAGAGAACTTGAAATGTTAAATTAGAGATACAGTCAATCGAATAATCAATTGACGACCACAATGTTCTGTTATGGTCATGGATAGATACATCGGGGTAATCGCCCATCATTTTTCTTAGTATTCAATTTATACCCCAACGATAAGAGTTATGAGAACGATATTTTCCACCGCATAGAATCGCATGAAATTTTATATTTGTGATTTTCTAGGAAATAAAACTATAATAGAATTATGTCCATGAATATTTTTAAATCGATAGCACATGACCTAGAGTAAATTGTAGCACATTACTTAAAAGTACACAAGGTGTCATTCGGAAGAACTTGTGGAAGCATATGTGGATTAGTCTCAATTTCTTTATTACACTCGAATTGTAAGTTTAACTTAGGGACTGAAACTTTCTTTTCAGACTGATCGTAATCGGGCTTTGGACATACAGTGTATTTTTAAAAAAACATTTGCTTATAGGTCCCTTTGAAAAATTCGGAGAACTTGAAATGTTAAATTGGAGATACACTCAACCAAATCATCAATTAACTACCGATAAAAGTTATGAGAATGATATTTTCCTCCGCATAGAATTGCATGATATTTAATATTTGTGGTTTTCTAGGAAATAAAACTGTAATAGAATTCACTCCATGAAGATTTTTAAAGCGATAGCACATGACCTAGAAGAAATTGTAGCGCATTACTTACAAGTACACAAGGTGTCATTTGGAAGAACTTGTGGAAGCATATGTTGATTAGTCCAAGTTTCTTTATTACACTCTAATAGTATAAGTTCAACTTCGGGTTCAAAACTTTCTTTTCGAACTGATCGTAATCGTGCTTTGGACACACATTGTATTTGTTTTAAAAAAAATTCTCGTAGGTACCTCCGACAAATTCAGAGTGCTTAAATGTTAAACTGCAGATTCACTTAATGAAATCATCAATTAATGACCACAAAGTTATGTTATGGTCATGGACATACAAGGGTAATCACCCATCATTTTTCTTAGTATTCCATTTATACCCCTACGATAAGAGTTATGAGAACGATATTTTCCACCGTATAGAATTGCCTGAAATTTCATATACGTGGTTTTCTAGGAAACAAAAATGTTATAGAATTTGGTCAATGAAGATTTTTAAATCGATAGCACATGACCTAGAGTAAATTGTAGCACATTACTTACAAGTACACAAGGTGTCATTCGGAAGATCTTGTGGAAGCATATGTGGATTAGTCCGAGTTTCTTTATTACATTTGAATAGTATATGTTCAACTTTGGGAGTGAAACTTTCTTTTCAGACAGATCGTAATCGAGCTTTGGACGTATAGTGTATTTTTTAAAAACATTTGCTCATAGGTCCCTCTGACAAATTCGGAGAATTTGAAATGTAAAGCTGAAGATACACTCAACAGAATCATCAACTAACTACCACAATGTTATGTTATGGTCATCGACGGATATACCGAATTTTTTGCCCAACATATTTCTTAATATTCCTTTTATACCCCTACGATAAGAGTTATGAGAACGATATTTTCCTCCGCATAGAATCACATGTAATTTCATATTCATGGTTTTCTAGGAAATAAAATTGTAATCGAGTTCTGTCCATGAAGATTTTGAAAGCCATAGTACATGACCTAGAATAAATTGTAGCACATTACTTACAAGTACACAAGGTGTCATTAAGAAGTACTTGTGGAAGCATATGTTGATTAGTACCAGTTTCTTTACTACACCAGGATAGTATAAGTTCAATTTTGGGTCTGAAACTTTCTTTTCGGACTGACCGTAATCGGGCTTTGGACATACATTGTATTTCTAAAAACAATTTCACATAGGTACCTCTGACAAATTCGGAGTGCTTGAAATGTTAAACTGGAGATACACTCAACTTAATCATCAAATGATGACTACAAAGTTATGTTATGGTCATGGACGGATATATATTGGTAATCACCCATCAATTTTCTTTGTATTCCATTTATAACCCAACAAAAAGAGTTATGAGAACGATGTTTTCCACCGCATAGAATTGCATGAAATTTTATATTCGTGGTCTTCTAGGAAATAAAGTTGTAATCGAATTCAGTCCATGAAGATTTTTAAAGAAATAACATATGACCAAGAGTAATTGTGGCACATAAATTACAAGTACACAAGGTGTCATTTGGAAGAACTTGTGGAAACATATATTGAATAGTCTCAGTTTCTTTATTACACTCGAATAGTATAAGTTTAACTTTGGATTTGAAAATTTCTTTTCGGACTGATCACAATCAGGTTTTGGACATACAATGTATTTTTTTAAAATATTGCACAAAGGTCCCTCCAATAAATTTGGGGAACATAAAATGTTAAACTTGAAATATACTCAACTGAATCATCAATTGAGGACCACAATGTTCCGTTATGGTCATTGATTAATACACCGGGGTAATCGCCCGTCATTTTTCTTAGTATTCCATTGATACCCATACAATAAGAGTTATGAGAACTATATTTTCCACCACATAGAATTGCATAAAATTTCATATTCATGGTTTTCTAGGAAACTAAAATGTTACAGAATTTTGTCCATGAATATTTTTAAAGTGATAACACTTGACCTAGACTAAATTGTAGCACATTACTTACAAGTACACAAGGTGTCATTCAGAAGAACTTGTGGAAGCATATGTTTATTAGTCCCAGTTTCTTTATTACACTTGAATAGTATAAGTTCATATTTGGGTCTGAAACTTTCTTTCTAGACTGATCGAAATCGGACTTTGGACATACACTGTATTTTTTTCAAAATTTTGCTCATAGGTCCCTCTGACAAATTCAGAGAACTTGAAATGTTAATATGGATATACTCTCAACCAAATCATCAATTGACTACCACAATAACGGATATACCGGGATAATCGCCCGACATTGCTCTTAGTATTCCATTTATACCCCTACGATAAGAGTTATGAGAACGATATTTTCCTCCGCTTAGAGTCGCATGAAATTTCATATTCATGGTTTTCTCGGAAATGAAATTATAATCGAATTCCATCCATGAAGATTTTTAAAGCGATAGCACATGACCTAGAGTAAATTGTAGCACATTACTTACAAGTACATAAGGTGTCATTCAGAAGAACTTGTGGAAGCATATGTTGATTGGTCCTAATTTATTTACTACACTCAAATATAATAAGTTAAAATTTGGGTCTAAAAATTTCTTTTCGGACTTATCATAATTGGGTTTTGGACATAAAGTGTATTATTTTTAAAATTTGCACATAGGTCCCTCCAAAAACTTTGGAGAACTTGAAATGTTAAATTGGAAATACACTCAATCGAATCACCAATTGACAACCACAATGTTATGTTATAGTTATGGATGGATGTGCCGGGGTAATTGCCCTTCATTTTTCTTAGTATTCCATTTATACCCCTACGACAAGAGTTATGAGAATGATATTTTCCATCGTATAGACTCCCATGAAATTTCATGTTCGTGGTTTTCTAGGAAATAAAACTTTAATTGAAATCCGTCCATGAAGATTTTTAAAGCAATATAACATGACGTAGAGTACATTGTAGCACATTACTTACAAGTGTCATTTGGAAGAACTTGTGAAAACATATATTGATTAGTCCCAGTTTCTCTATAACACTCGAATAGTATAAGTTAAGATTTGGGTCTGAAATATTCTTTTCGGACAGATCGTACTTGGGTTTTGGACATATAGAGGATTATTTTTAAAATTTGCACATAGGTCCCTTCGATAAATTTGGAGAACTTGAAATGTTAAACTGGAGATACACTCAATTGAATCATCAATTGATGACCACAATGTTATGTTATAGCCATGGACGGATATGCCGGGGTTATTGCCCATCATTTTTCTTAGTATTCTATTTATACCCCTACGATAAGAGTTATGAGAACGATATTTTCCTCCGCATAGAATCACATGCAATTTCATATTTCTGGTTTTCTAGGAAATGAAATTGAATCAAATTCTGTCCATGAAGATTTTTAAAGCGATAGAACATGACCTAGAGTAAATTGTAGCACATTACTTACAAGTACACAAGGTGTCATTCAAAAGTACTTGTGGAAGCATATGTTAATTAGTTCCAGTTTCTTTACTACACTCGAATAGAATAAGTTAAAATTTGGGTCTAAAAATTTTTTTTCGGACTGATCGTAATCGGGTTTTGGACATACAGTGTATTATTTTTAAAATTTTCTCATAGGTCCCTCCATCAAATTTGGAGAACTTGAAATGTAAAATTGGAGATACACTAAACCATATCACCAATTGACAACCACAGTGTTATGTTATGGTCATGGACGGATATGCCGGGGAAATTGCCTATCATTTTCTTAGTATTCCATTTATACCTCTACGATAAGAATAATAAGAACGATATTTTCCATCGTAGAGACTCACATAAAATTTCATAATCATGGGTTTCTAAGAAATAAAATTGCAATCGAATTCTATCCATGAAGATTTTTAAAGCGATAGCACATGGCCTAGGATAAATTGTAGCACATTACTTACAAGTACACACGGTTTCATTGAGAAGAACTTGTGGAAGCATATGTTGATTAGTCCAAGTTTCTTTATTACACTAAAATAGTATAAGTTCAACTTCGGGTCTAAAACTTTCTTTTCGAACTGATCGTAATTGTGCTTTGGACATACAGTGTATTTTTTAAAAAACATTTTCACATAGTTTCCTCTGATAAATTCGGAGTGCTTGAAATGTTAAACTCGAGATACACTCAACCAAATCATTAATTGATGACCACAAAGTTATGTTATGGTCATGGACGGATATACAAAGGTAATCACCCATCATTTTTCTTAGTATTCCATTTATACCTCTACGACAAGAGGTATGAGAAAGATATTTTCCACCGCATAGAATTGCATGAAATTTCATATTCGTTGTTTTCTAGGAAACAAAAATGTTATAGTATTCAGTCCACAAAGATTTTTAAATCGATAACACATGACCTAGCGTAAATTGTAGCACATTACTTACAAGTACACAAGGTGTCATTCAGAAGAACTTGTGGAAGCATATGTTGATTAGTCCCGGTTTTTTATTACACTCGAATAGTATAAGTTAAACTTTGGGTTTGAAAATTTCTTTTTAGACTGATCGTAATCGGGCTTTTGATATACAATGTATTTTTTTCAATAAATCTGCTTGTAGGTCCCTCTGACAAATTCGGTGAACTTAAAATGTTAAATTGGAGATACACTCAACCGAATTATAAATTGACGACCACAGTGTTCCTTTATGATCATGGATGGATACACTAGGGTAATTGCATGTCATGTTTCTTAGTATTCCATTTATACCCCTATGATAAGAGTTATGAGAATGATATTTTCCATCGCATAGAATTGCATGAAATTTCATATTCTTGATTTTCTAGGAAACAAAAATGTTATAGAATTCGGTCCATGAAGATTTTTAAATCGATAGCACATGACCTAGAGTAAATTTTAGCACATTACTTACAAGTAGAGAAGGTGTCATTCGGAAGAACTTGTGAAAGCATATGTGGATTAATCCCAGTTTCTTTATTACACTCGAACAATATAAGTTCAACTTTCAGACTGAAAATTTCTTTTTTGACTGATCGTAATCGGGCTTTGGACATACAATGTATTTTTTTTATTAAAAATGTGCTCATATGTCCATCTAACAAATTCGGAAAACTTAAAATGTTAAACTGGAGATACACTCAACCGAATCATCAATTGACGACCACAATATTCCATTATGGTCATGGATGGATACACCGGGGTAATTGCCCATAAGTTTTCTTAGTATTCGATTTGTACTGCTATGATAAGAGTTATGAGAATGATATTTTCAATCACATAGAATTGCATGAAATTTCATATTCGTGGTTTTCTGGGAAACAAAATGCTATAGAATTCTTTCCATGAATCTAGAGTAAATTGTAGCACATTACTTACAAGCACACAAGGTGTCATTAAGAAGTACTTCTAGAATCGTAAGTTGATTAGTCCCATTTTGTTTATTATACTCCGATAGTATAAGTTCAACTTTGGCCCTGAAACTTTCTTTTTAGACTGATCATAATAGGGTTTTGGACATGTAGTGTATTATTTTTAAATGTTGCACATAGGTGCCTCTGACAAATTCGGAGAACTTGAAATATTAAACTCGAGATACACTCAAATGAATCAATTGAAGACCATAATGTTACATTATGATCATGAATGGATATGTCGGGGTAATTGCTCATCATTTTTTTAGTATTCTATTTATACCCCTATGATAAGAGTTTTGAGAATGATATTTTCCATCGTATAGACTCACATCAAATTTCATATTCATGGTTTTCTAGAAATAAAATTGTATTAAAATTCTATCCATGAAGATTTTTAAAAATATATAACATGACTTAGAGTAAATTGTAGCACATAACTGAGAAGGTGTCATTTGGAAGAACTCGTGAAAGCATACATTGATCAGTCCCAGTTTCTTTATAACACTCGAATAGTATAAGTTCAAATTTGGGTCTGAAACATTCTTTTCGGAACGATCATAATTGGGCTTTTGACATATAGTGTATTTTTAATTATTTTTGCTCATAGGTCCCTCTGACGAATTCGGAGAACTTTGAATGTTAAACTAGATATACACTTAACCAAATCATCAATTGACTACCACAATAACAGATATACCGGGGTAATTTCTTGGCATTTTACTTAGTATTGCATTTATACCCCTACGATAGGAGTTATGAGAACGATATTTTCCTCCCCATAGAATCGCATGAAATTTCATATTCACGGTTTTCTAGGTAATGAAATTGTAATCGAATTTTGTCCATGAAGATATTTTTAGCGATAACACATGACCTAGAGTAAATTGTAGCACATTACTTACAAATACACAAGATGTCATTCGGAAGAACATGTCAGAGCATATTTTGATTAGTCCTTGTTTGTTTATTACACTCGAATAGTATAAGTTTAACATCGGGCCTAGAACTTTCTTTTTGAATTGATCGTAATCGGGTTTTGGACATATAGTGTATTATTTTTAAATTTTGCACATAGGTCCCTCCAAAAAATTTGGAGAACTTGAAATGTTAAACTAGAGATACACTCAATCAAATCATCAATTGACGACCAAATTGTTATGTTATGGTCCTGGACGGATATGCCGGGGTAGTTGCCCGTCAATTTTCTTAGTATTCCATTTATACCTCAATGATAAGAGTTATAAAAAGTGATATTTTTCATCGTATAGACTCGCATGAAATTTCATATTCGTTGTTTTCTAGGAAATAAAACTGTAATCAAATTCTGTCCATGAAGATTTTTAAAGTGATATCACGTGACCTAGAGTAAATTGTATGACATACTTACAAGTACATAAGGCGAGAACATGTGAAAAAATATATTGATTAGTCCTAGTTTCTTTATTACACTCCAATAGTATAAGTTCAAATTGGGTCTGAAACTTTCTTTTCGGACCAATCGTAATTGGGTTTTGGACATACAGTGTATTTTTAAAAAGGTTTTGCACAAAGGTCCCTCCAAAAAATTTGGAGAACTTGAAATGTTAAACTGGAGATACACTCAATCAAATCATCAATTGAGGACCACAATGTTCCGTTATGGTCATGGTTTGATATACCGGGGTAATCGCCCATTATTTTTCTTGGTATTCCATTTATACCCTACGAAAGAGTTATGAGATCGATATTTTCCACCGCATACAATTTCATAAAATTTCATTTTTGTGGTTTTCAAGGAAACAAAAATGATATAGAATTCTGTCCATGAAGATTTTTAAAGCGATATTACATGGCCTAGAGTAAATTGTAGCAAATTACTTACAAGTACACATGGTGTCATTGAGAAGAACTTGTGGAAGCATATGTTGATTAGTCCGAGTTTCTTTATTACACTTGAATAGTATAAGTTTAACTTCGGGTCTGAAACTTTCCTTTTGGTTTTATCGTAATCGGGTTTTGGACATACAGTGTATGTTTTAAAAAATAAATTTCACAAAGATACCTCTGATCAAAGTGCTTGAAATGTTAAAATGGGAAACACTCAACCAAATCATCAATTGACGACCACAATGTTATGTTGTGGTCATGGATTGATATACCGGGGTAATCGCTCGTCCTTTTATTTATATATTCCATTTATACCCCTACGATAAGAGTTATGAGAACGATATTTTCCACCGCATAGAACCGCAGGAAATTTTATATTTGTGGTTTTCTAGGAAATAAAAATGTAATTGAATTCTATCCATGAAGATTTTTAAAGCGATAGCATATGACCTAGATTAAATTGTAGCATATTACATACAAGTACACAAGGTGTCATTAGGAAGAACTTGTGAAAGCATATGTTGACTATTCCCAGTTTCTTTATTACACTCGAATAGTATAAGATCAAATTTGGGCCTGAAACTTTCTTTTCGGATGGATCGTAATCGGTTTTTGGACATACAGTGTATTAGTTTTAAAATTTTGCATAAAGGTCCCTCCGATAAATTCGGAGAACTTGAAATTTAAACTTGAGATACACTTAATCAAACCATCAATTGAGGACCACAATGTTCTGTTATGGTCATGGATTGAAACACCAAGGTAATCCCCCATCATTTTTCTTAGTATTCCATTTTCACCCCTACAATAAGAGTTATGAGAACGATATGTTCCACCGTATAGAATCATATGAAATTTCATATTTGTGGTCTTCTAGTTAATAAAACTGTAATCGAATTCGGTCCATGAAGATTTTTAAAGCAATAGGACATTACCTAGAGTAAATTGTAGCACACTACTTACAAGTACACTAGGTGTGATTCAGAAGAATTTGTGGAAACATATGTTGATTAGTCCTAGTTTCTTTATTACACTCAAACAGTATAGGTTCAATTTCGGGTCTGAAAGTTTCTTTTCAGACTGATCGTAATTGGGCTTTGGACATATATTGTATTTTTTAAAAAGTTTTGCTCATTGGTCCCTCTGACAAATTTAGCGAACTTAAAATGTTAAACTGGAGATAAACTCAACCAAATCATCAATTGATGACCACAATGTTCCGTTATGGTCTTGGATGGATACACTGGGGTAGTCGCCATCATTTTTCTTAGCATTCCATTTATACCCCTATGATAATAGTTAGGAGAACGATATTTTCCACAGCATAGATTTGTATGAAATTTCATATTCATGAAGATTTTTAAATCAATAGCACATGACCAAGAGTAAATTGTAGCATATTACTTACAAGTACACAAGGTGTCATTCGGAAGAACTTATGGAAGCATATATTGATTAGTTCCAGTCTCTTTATTACACTCAAACAGTATAAGTTTAAATTTGGGTCTGAAACTTTCTTTTAGGACTGATCTTAAACAGGATTATGACATCCAGTGTATATTTTTAAAAACTTGCACAAAGGTCACTCCGAAAAATTTGGAGATCTTGAAATGTTAAACGGGAGATACACTAACCCAAATCATCAATTGAGGACCACAATGTTCCGTTATGGTCATGGATTGATACATCAGAGTAATCCCATGTCATTTTTCTTAGTATTCCATTTATACCCCTACAATCAATGTTATGAGAACAAGATTTTCCACCGCATTGAATTGCATCAAATTTAATTTTCGTGGTTTTCTAGGAAACAAAAATATTACAGAATTCTGTCAATGAAGTTTTTAAAGCGATAACACTTGACCTAGAGTAAATTGTAGCACATTACTTACAAGTACACAAGGTGTCATTCAGAAGAAATTGTTGAAGAATATGTTGATTAGTCCAAATTACTTTATTACAATTAATTTGTATAAGTTTAGCTTCACTTCTGAAACTTTCTTTTTGGACTTATCGTAATCGGGGTTTGGGCATACATTATATTTATTTTTAAAATATTCACATAGGTACCTCTGACAAATTTGGAGAGCCTGAAATTTTAAACTGGAGATACACTCAACCAAATCATCAATTGAAAACCACAATGTTATGTTATGGTCATTGACGGATATACCAGGGTAATCGCCTGTCCTTTTATTTTAGTATTCCATTTATACCCGTACGATAAGAGTTATGGGAACAATATGTTCCATCGCATAGAATTGCATGAAATTTCATATTCGTTGTTTTCCAGGAAATAAATCTGTAATCAAATTCTGTCCATGAAGATTTTTAAAGCGATAGCACATGACCTAGAGTAAATTGTAGCACATTACTTACATGTACACAAGGTGTCATTTGGAAGAACTTGTGGAAGCATATGTTGATTATTCCGAGTTTCTTTATTACACTCTAATAATATAAGATCAAAGTAGAGTATGAAACTTTCTTTTTGGACTGATCATAATCGGGTTTGAGACATACATTTTATTTCTTTTTCTAAAATTTTGCACAAAGGTCCTTCGACAAATTCTGAGAATTTGAAATGTTAAACTGGAGATACAGTCAACCGAATCATCAATTCAGGACCACAATGTTCCGTTATAGTTATGGATTGATGCACCGGGGTAATCGCCTGACATTTTTTATAGTATTCCATTTATACCTCTACGATTTGAGTTATGAGAACGACATTTCATCCACAGAGAATCGAATGAAATTTCATATTCATGATTTTTTAGGAAATAAAATCGTAATCGAATTCATTCCATCAATATTTTCTAAGCAATAGCTGATGACCTACGGTAAATTGTAGCACATTACTTTCAAGTACACAAGGTGTCATTTTGAAGAACTTGTGGAAGCATATGTTGATTAGTCCCAGTATTCCATTGATACCCCTACGATAAGAGTTACGAGAACGATATTTTCCACCGCATAAAATTGCATGAAATTTTATATTCGTGGTCTTCTAGGAAATAAAATTGTAATTGAATTTTTTCCATAAAGATTTTTAAAGCGATAGCATATGACATAGAGTAAATTGTACCACACTGCATACAAGTACAGAAGGTGTAATTTGAAGAACTGGTGGAAACATATATTGATTATTCCCAGTTTATTCTTTAACACTCGAATAGTATAAGTTCAAATTTGGGTCTGAAACATTCTTTTAGGACTGATCTAATCGTGTTTTGGACATACAGTCTATTATTTTTAAAATTTGCACATAGGTCCCTCCGACAAATTTGGAGAACTTGACATGCTAAACTAGAGATATACTATAATGAATTATCAATTAATGACCACAATGTTATGTTATGGTCATGTAAGGATATGCCGGGGTAATTGCCTACCATTTTTCTTAGTATTCCATTTATACCCCTACGATAAGAGTTATGAGAACGATATTTTCCATCGTATAGACTCACATGAAATTTCATATTCATGGTTTTGTAGGAAATAAACTGCAATTAAATTCTGTCCATAACGATTTTTAAAGCGATATCACATGACCTAGAGTAAATTGTAGCACATTACTTACAAGGTGTCATTTGGAAGAACTTGTGGAAGCATATATTGATTAGTCTCAGTTTCTTTATGACACTTGAATAATATAAGTTCAAATTTGGGTCTAAAACATTCTTTTTAGTCTGATCGTAATCGAGTTTTGGACATACAATGTATTATAGGTCCCTCCGAAAAATTTGGAGAACTTGAAATGGTAAACTGGAGATACACTAAACTGAATCATTAATTGACGACCACAATGTTATGTTATGGTCATGGATGTATATGCCGAGGTAATTGCCCGTCATTTTTCTTAGTATTCCATTTATTCCCCTACGATAAGAGTTATGAGAATGATATTTTCCATCGTATAGACTCACATGAAATTTCATATTCATGGTTACTTGGGAAATAAAACTGTTATCAAATTCTGTCCATGAAGATTTTTAAAGCGATATCACATTACCTAGAGTGAATTGTAGCACATTACTTACTAGTACATAAGGTGAGAACATGTGGAAATATATTATGATTAGTCTCAGTTTCTTTATTACACTCGAATAGTATAATTTGAAATTTGGGTTTGAAACTTTCATTTCGGACTGATCGCAATCGGGTTTTGGACATACAGTGTATTATCAAAAATACATTGCACGAAGGTCCCTCCGACAAATTTGGAGAACTTGAAAATTTTAACTGGAGATACACTCAACCAAATCATCAATTGAGGGCAACAATGTTCTGTTATAGTCATGGATTGATACACTGGGTTAATCGCCCGTCATTTTTCTCAGTATTTCATTTATACCCCTTCTATAAGAATTATGAGATCGATATTTTCCACCGCATAGAATTGCATAAAATTTCATTTTCAAGGTTTTGTGGGAAACAAAAATGTTATAGAATTCTGTCCATGAAGATTTTTAAAGCAATAGCACATGACCTAGAGTAATTGTAGCACATTACTTACAAGTACACAAGGTGTCATTCAGAAGAACTTGCATAAGCATATGTTGATTAGTCCCTGTTTCTTTATTACACTCGAATAGAATAAGTTCAAATTTTGATCTGAAACTTTCTTTTTCAGACTAATCGTAATCGGGCTTTGGACATACAATGTATTTTTTTTAAAAAAATTTCCCATAGGTCCCTTTGAAAAATTTGGAGGGATTGAAATGTTAAACCTGATATACACTTAACCAAATCATCAATTAAGGACGAAAATGTTCCATTATGGTCCTGTATTGATACACCGGTGTAATCGCCCGTCATGTTTCTTAGTATTCCATTTATACCCCTACGATAAGAGTTATGAGATCGATATTTTCCACCGCATAGAATTGCATAAAACTTCATTTTTGTGGTTTTCTAGGAAACAAAAGTGATGTAGAATTCTGTCCATGAAGATTTTTTAAAGCCATAGCACATGACCTAGAGTAATTGTAGCATATTACTTACAAGTGCACAAGGTGTCATTCAAAAGAACTTGTGGAAGCATATATTGATTAGTCCCGGTTTCTTTATTATACTCAAATAGAATAAGTACAAATTTGGGTTTTATACTTTCTTTTCGGACTGATCACAATCGGGCTTTGGACATACAGTGTATTATACAAATTGTTTTTGCTCATAGGTCCCTTTGACAAATTCGGAGAACTTGAAATGTTAAACTGGATAAACACTCAACTAAATTATCAATTAAGGAATACAATGTTCCATGGTCCTATATTGATACACCGGTGTAATCGCCCGTCATTTTTCTTAGTATTCCATTTATACCCCTACGATAAGAGTTATGAGATCAATATTTTCCACCGCATAGAATTGCATAAAATTTCTTTTTCATGGTTTTCTAGGAAACAAAAATGCGGTAGAATTCTGTCCATGAAGATTTTTAAAACGATAGCACATGACCTAGAGTAATTGTAACACATTACTTACATGTACACAAGGTGTCATTCAGAAGAACTTGTGGAAGCATATGTTGATCAGTCCTAGTTTCTTTACTACACTTGAATAGAATATGTTCAAATTTGGGTCTAAAGTTTTCTTATCGGACTGATCATAATCGGGCTTTGGACATACAGTGTATTTTAAAAAACTTTTTGCTCATAGGTCCCTCTAACGAATTTGGTGAACTTGAAATGTTAAACTGGATATACACTCAACCAAATAATCAATTGTCTACCATAATAATGGATATACCAGGGTAATCGCCTGACATTTTTGTTAGTACTCCATATATACTCTTACGATAAGAGCCATGAGAACGATAATTTCCTCCGCATAGAATCACATGAAATTTCATATTCGTGGTTTTCTAGGTAATGAAATTTTAATAAGATTCTGTCCATAAATATTTTTAAAGCGATAGCACATGACCTAGATAAAATTGTAGCATATTACTTACAAATACACAAGGTGTCATTCGGAAAAACTTCTGGAGCATATGTTTATTAGTTCCAGTTTCTTTATTACACTCAAATAGTATGAGTTTAACTTTGGGCCTGAAACTTTCTTTTAGGACTAATCGTAATCAGGTTTTGGAAATACAGTGTATTATTTTAAAAATGTTCACATAGGTGACTCCAACAAATTCGGAGACTTGAAATGTTAAACCGGAGATACACTCAACCGAATCATCAATTGAAGACCTTAATGTTATGTTATTATCATGGACGGATATGCCGGGGTAATTGCCCGTTATTTTTCTTAGTATTCCATTTATACCCCTACGATAAGAGTTATGAGAACAATATTTTCCATCGTATAGTATCGCATGAAATTTCTTATTCGTGGTTTTCTTGGAAGTAAAACTGTAATTTAATTTTGTCCAAGAAGATTTTTAAAGCGATATCACATGACCGAGAGTAAATTGTAGCACATTACTTACAAGGTGTCATTTGGAAAAACTTGTGGAAACATATATATTGTTTAGTCCCAGTTTTTTTTATAACACTTAAATAGTATAACTTCAAATTTGGGTCTGAAACATTCTTTTCGGACGGATAGTAATCGAGTTTTGGACATACAGTGTATTATTTTTAAAATTTGCATATAGGTCCCTCCGATAAATTTGGAGAACTTGAAATGCTAAACTGGAGATACACACAAATGAATCATAAATTGATGACCACAATGTTATGTTATGGTTATGGACGGATATGCCGGGGTAATTGCACGTCATTTTTCTATTCCATTTTTACCTCTAGAATAAGAGTTATGAGAATGGTATTTTACAGTGTATAGACTCGCATAAAATTTCATATTTGTAGTTACCTAGGAAATAAAACTGCAATCAAATTTTGTCTATGAAGATTTTTAAAGCGATATCACATTGCCTAGAGTATATTGTAGCATATTACTTACTAGTACATAAGGTGAGAACATAAGGAAACATATATTGATTAGTCCTAGTTTCATTATTACACTCGAATAGTATAAGTTCGTAATCGGGTTTTGGACATACATTGTATTTTTATTTTTTTTGCATAAAGGTCCCTCCGAACAAATTTGGAGAACTTGAAATGTTAAACTGGAGATACACTCAACCAAATCATCAATTGAGGACAACAATATTCCGTTATAGTCATGGATTGATACACCGGGGTGATCGCCCGTCATGTTTCTTAGTATTCCATTTATACCCCTATAATAAGAGTTATGAGAACAATATTTTCCACCGAATAGAATTGTATAAAATTTCATTTTCGTGGTGTTCTAGGAAACAAAAATGTTATAGAATTCTGTCAATGAAGATTTTTAAAGCGATAGCACATGATCTAGAGTAATTGTAGCAAATTACTTAAAAGTACACAAGGTGTCATTCGGAAGAACTTGTGCAAGCATATTTTGATTGGTCCAAGTTATTTTATTACAGTCAAATAGAATAAGTTCAAGTTTGGGTCGAAACTATCTTTTTGGACTGATTGTAAACGACCTTTGGACATACAGTGTATTTTTACAATTTTTTTTGCTCATAGGTCCCTCTGACAAATTCGGAGAACTTGAAATGTTAAACTTGATATACACTCAACCAAATCATCAATTGACTACCACAATAACAGATATACCGGGGTAATCGCCCGACATTTTTCATAGTATTCAAATTATAACCCCACGATAATAGTTATGAGAACGATATTTTCCTCCCCATAGAATCACACGAAATTTCATATTTGAGGTTTTCTAGGTAATGAAATTTTAATTGTATTCTGTCCATGAAATTTTTTAAAGCGATAGAACATGACATAGAGTAAATTTTAGCACATCACTTACAAGTACACAAGGTGTCATTCGGAAGAACTTATGGGAGCATATGTTGATTAGTCCCTGTTTCTTTATCACACTCAAATAGTATAATTTCAACTTTGGGCCTAAAACTTTCATTTTGGACTGATTGTAAATTGGTTTTGGACATACAGTGTATTATTTTTAAATTTTGCACATAGTTGCCTCCAACAAATTCGGAGAACTTGAAATGTTAAACTGGAGATACACTCAACCGAATCATCAATTGAAGACCACAATGTTATATTATGATCATGGACGGATATGCCGGGGTAATTGCCCATCATTTTTCTTTGTATTCCATTTATACCCCTACGATAAAAGTTATAAGAACGATATTTTCCATCGTATAGACTCACATGAAATTTCATATTTGTGGTTTTCTAGAAAATAAAACTGTAATCAAATTTTGTTCATGAAGATTTTTAAAGCGATATCTCATGACTTAGATTAATTTGTAGCACATTACTTACAAGGTGTCATTTTGAAGAACATGTGGAAACATATATTGATTAGTCCCAGTTTCTTTATAACACTCAAATAGTATAAGTTCAAATTTGGGTCTGAAAGTTTCTTTTCGAACTGATTGTAATCAGGCTTTAGACATATAGTGTATTTTTTAAAAAATCTTGCTCATAGGTCCCTCTGACAAATTCGAAGAACTTGAAATGTTAAACTGGATATGCACATAACCAAACCATCAATTGACTACCACAATAACGGATACACCGGGGTAATCTCTCGACATTTTTCTTAGTATTCCATTTATACCCCTACGATAAGAGTTATGAGAACGATATTTTCCTCCCCATAGAATCGTATGGAATTTCATATTTGTGGTTTCTAGGTATGGAAATTGTAGTCGAATTCTGTCCATGAAAATTTTTAAAGCGATAGCACATGACCTAAAGTAAATTGTAGCACATTACATACAAGTACACAAGATGTCATTCTCAAGAACTTGTGGGAGCATATGTTGAATAGTCCCAGATTCTTTATTACACTCGAATAGTATAAGTTAAACATCGGGCCTGGAACTTTCTTTTTGAACTGATTGTAATCAGGTTTTTGACATATAGTGTATTATTTTTAAATTTTGTAGATAGGTCCCTCCGAAAAATTTGGAGAACTTGAAATGTTAAACTGGAGATACACTCAATCAAATCAACAATTGACGTTTTTTTAAAATTAAACCATCCTTAGATGGGGGAAATTATATTAGCCTTCCCAAGCTGATAAAGTGAAAACAAAACCAACATAAGTAGCAATTTTGAAGCCGAAGCTTAGTATCTTTACAGATTGAGCATATTGCTCTCGAAGCAACCCTTGTTGCTTCCAAAAGAATGTACTAGATTGTTGTGACATCCAGAGGATTACAAATACTAATGACTAGGTAATCGGCTCTCGAACTTCTTAGTGAGTCGAGTAAACGAAACACAAGTCAGTCAGAGAAGACCTTTACCTAAATCATAAGCCTATCCTCAGATAAGAAAAGCAAATCCATTAGCATTCGGGAACCATTGTACAGAGTTCAGTTAGGGAGAAACCAATCCATTTTGAAATCACTTTAGCTGAGCTAGTCTGTGCTTGATGATTGCAAATTGATATGTGCAGTCCCTGCGAAAGGGTGAAACCAGAAAACAACTCAGTAGCATCCATTCAGTGTGAAATTCTAATAGAAGGAGTGCCAATCAAATCCAACTTAATAAGACCCAAGCAAATAGGGGGAAGCATTTGTGAACTACTATAAAAAGTAGTATTCTGAACATTTTAACAGTCCTTAGCCAACGCATCCGCTACCAAATTAGCCTGTCTATGTATATGGCAGATAGTGATATCTCCCAAAATCTGATTAATCTCATCAGCTAGTTCAAACAATTTCCAATTCGCTTTGCAAGGGTCATGAACATAAGTAATAGCACTTAGACAATCCGATTCTATGGTAATAGGTGGCCGAAATCCTACACATAAATGCACTGCCAAGAGGATTGCCTTTAGCTCAGCCTCTAAGGGAGAGCAAGCCTGAGTAAATTTCGATTGAGCTGAGATGAAATTACCATTGGGATCCCTAATAATCAAACCTAAGCCACACTTCTCATCATATGAATTCCAAGCAGCATCTACATTCAATTTATATCCCTCATTTGGTCTTTTCCATGCAATTTTGAAGATCTTAGGTTTAGGAGCAGTCTTAATGAGGGGCAGGAAGGAGTGGTTTGCAAAGCCATAGTCAAATGTAGAAGAGATGTAGGCAGGTTTAGAGCTGAAAGAGTAAAATATATGGTCCCTAATCTGCCTTATCACTGTAACTCTGCTAGGGATAGCAGAGTCATATATATATTTGTTTCTCATTTTCCATAAGCACCAGAATGTGATTAGAGAAGTATTCCTAATTAAAGTAGAGTGCAAAGAGCTTAAACCAGGATAGATTAGATAGTAAGAGACTCTTTTCCAAATTGAAAGGAATGGCTTGTCAGTAATACCCATAAAGGAATGAATATTCTTCCAGATAGGAATTGTGAAAGAGCAAGAGTTAAAAAAATGATCGAGAGAATCGACATGGTTACAGCACATAATACATTTAGAAGGCAAGCAAAAAGTCAGTCTCTGTAACACATTATCAAAAGGCAAATAGGAATTGATCAATTTCCACATAAAGACTGACACTTTCTTTTCAATTCTATCATTCCAAAAAAGTTTTGTGGAAGCAATGCTACCTGATTGTGGACACAGTAAGGAGTATGTAGATTTAAAAGTAAAATCTCCCCTGGGACCAGGTTTCCATATAAGTCTGTCTCTCCTGTGAGGATGTAGTTTTGAAACTTGCAAAAGTGAAATAATATCACTTGGAAGTATCCTGAAAAATTTCCTAATCATAGTATCTTTGTTTACAATGAACTCAGCCACCGAGCAGTCCTCCGAAATATCCACCTGATCAGGAGAACAGAAATCAATTATAGGCTTGACACCAAGCCAATTGGAGGTCCAAAAGTTACAGGATCCCATCCCCAGAATCACCCTGGAGTTGGACTCCGCCCATGCATTAAAACTACAAATTCTTTTCCAATTTGGAGAAGATTTATATGAGGGGGGAAGGGATGCAATAAAGTGTGTCCAGGGTGCCTGAGCATTTTGATATTTCCACCATAACTTAACAGAACATGTATCAATAATAGCACTTATTGATCTAAAGCCTAAACCATTTTGTTCAATTGGAAAACAAAGAGATTCCCAATTTCTCCAAAATCTATTTGACTTCTGATCAGTGAAGCCCCAGAAAAACCTGCTCATCCTCTTTTCAATTATGGAAATAATCTTTTTGCTAGGTTTGAGCACAGACCATATATGCTGTGGAACTGAAAAGATGCAAGATTTTATGAGAGTCATTTTCCCTCCCATAGATAACCATTTGTTTTTCCAATTACTGATTCTGCTATCAATTTGCTCAATGATAGGCAGGAAATGAAGTTTATGAGCTGGACCTGTAAAGATAGGAACCCCCAAATATGTAAAAGGCATGGAACCAATTTTCATTCTCAGGATCCTTTTAATGATATGAACTTTATGAACTGATGCATGCCTCCCAATGAATATATCACTTTTACCATAATTGATATGCTGACCAGTGACTTCTTCAAAGATAGACAAAAATGCTTTCAATCTGATCAAGGTTTTTTTTTCCGCCTTTATAAACACCACAGTATCATCCGCATAAGATAGATGTGAGATTGGGATGGAGTTACCTGGGAGATCATAGTAGGCCAGTTTACCTGTATGAAATATAAATGCTAAACTCCTGGTGAAAGCCTCTGAAAAGATGTTGAAAAGGAAGGGGGAGAGGGGATCCCCCTGTTTAATACCCCTAGTAGCTTGAAAAAAACCCACTGGGCTACCATTTATCAAGATAGAAAACCAAGCTTGAGACAAATTATTCATGATAGGGAAAAGAAATTTTGGGTGAAACCCAAATTTAAGGAGAACACTGTATAAAAAAGACCACTTAACCCTATCAAAAGCCTTTTTAAGATCCAACTTAATAATGCAATTCGGATGTCTTTGTTTCCTGTCTAAGAATCTTATCATTTCTTGAAGGTAAATTACATTATCAGATAAATCTCGACCTTTAAGAAAGGCAGTCTGCTGTGGAGAAATGAGATTGGCCATAAGTGGTTTAAGTCTCTCCATAATTATTTTTGAACAAATCTTGTTAACCACATTTGAGAGGCTTTTAGGCCTGTAATCCTCAAAAGAAAAAGGTGTTTTCTTTTTGGGAATAACTGTAATCCAAGTACTACTGAAACCTTTTGGGATATTATTCCCATTCATAAAATCCTGCACTGCATTCAGTAAATCCTTAGAGATAATATCCCAAGCTTTTATGAAAAATTTTGCTGTGAAACCATCCGGACCCGGGCTACTGAATTTATTAAGGCCAAATACTATATGCTTAAGCTCAGCAATAGTAACCGGGAGCAGGAGGATATCACTTTGCTGCTGAGAGATACACTTAGGGATCTGGCTAAGAAAATGGGATTTGAAAATGTTAGAGTCAGGGGAGCTGTCATCAGTTAATAGGCTTTTGTAGTACTGGATGGCTTCTGTTTCTATTTCAGAGACATTATCTAACCATAGACCATTAGTACTTTTGATTTTTGTTATCCGTAATCTACCATTTCTTTCCTTAACTGAGTTGTGAAAAAATTTTGTATTATTGTCCCCCTCCTTCAACCATTTAATCTTAGCTTTATTTTTCCAGAAACTTTTCTCCTCAACTAATGATCTAACCAACTTAGCTTTAGCTTCCTTAAGGTTTAACAAGTTAGTATCATTAGGAAACTGATCATATAATTGTTCCTGGAACAAAACACCATTTTCAGCCTGTATGACATTATCATGGACATTACCAAAATGTTCTTTATTCCAGATTTTTAGAACCTTTTTTAATCTAGAGAGTTTGAGGCAAAAACCTAACATTCCAGAATAGGACATAGGAAGTTCCCAATCATTCTTGATTACACTCATGAAATCTTTTCTTTTAAACCAAGTGTTCAAGAATCTGAAAGGTCTAGGAACTGAGGGAATATCACTACCAATAGATAGGAGCATGGGACTATGATCAGAGGAGGATCTATTTAGAATTTGAAAAGAGGAAG
Source organism: Rubia yunnanensis (assembly GCA_037428765.1). NCBI lineage: Eukaryota > Viridiplantae > Streptophyta > Magnoliopsida > Gentianales > Rubiaceae > Rubia > Rubia yunnanensis. The sequence continues at coordinate 87,522,052 of CM075061.1, forward strand.
AAGGGAAGGAAGAAGACCATGCAGCATTACATAGCCCCCTATCTAATCTTTGAATGGTAGGATTTCTCAATCGATTATTACTCCAGGTAAAAAGATTCCCCACAGTATAGATTTCCTCTAATGCCATTCCATTTATGAAATTATTAAAGTCTTTCATACTGCCTAATTTAGGAGCTGAGGGGCCTTTGTATTCATGAAGAGATGTTATGGCATTAAAATCACCAATGAAAATAGACTCTGAGTGATTTGTAGCCTGAATATCAGCCCAAAGTGATTTCCTTCCATCTCTGGTTCTAAGACCATACACAAAATATGCATCCATATTTTTATTTAAAGTGAGACTGTGCAGAGAAACAGCAAGAAATTGCAGGTTATCATATTTGACAGTCAGGTGAACTGAAGAATTCCAAAATAACCAAATCTGTCCATTCATAACATACATGCAATTATCAAAATGTAACAGATTCTTATATGATTGACATTGCAGATTGTCATGCTTTGGTTCAATTAGGCAGATGAGATCAAATTTATGCCTAATGATCAGGTTTTGCAGTCTGAGCATGGAGGTATCCATCCCTCTTAAGTTCCAAACCAGAAATTTTATCTTGAGGGTTGTACTATTCATATTAAAACATTATTAGCACTCTTTGATCTAGTCATGATGGTATTCAATTGAGTGAGGTATGTTTCATTCTTATGCCTAGACTCAGGTTGACTGACCTTATTTTGCTTAGTTAGTTTAGACTGTGAGTTAGAGGGACTTACCTGCCTAGACTGATTAAGATGAGAATCAGAGATGACAGAAGGGGGAGCAATCACAGGATCCACATCCACCAAAGCTCCAGAGATAGTATCTGGAATGTCCTTGGAGTTCTCCTCATTGGTTCCATCATTATCCTCAAGTGGAAGAAACCTGTTATGCTTATATTTCTGCTGAGAGAAGAGAAAATTTTTAGCAGCCATAATAGAGTTGAAAGGAGAGAAGGATTTACCTCTTTTGCTCGGGATGTCATCCTTAGCATAATTTCTATTTGATATAGTAAGAGGAGGAGCAGACTTAGGATGAATAGGTGGCTCATTCGGAGACCTAATGTTTGGGGCAATGCCCTCCACATTCAGGTTTCTGCTAGTTCCAATTGCCATCGGAGAAGTGTCTGAAACAGTATCATACTGAACCCCATGCTCAACCTCAGGGGTGAAGGATATAGGAGTATTACTTTTGTTCAAACTGTCCCTCTGTGGAGAGGTATCAATTACTAGAGTCTGAGGAGGAATATCAATCACATTCTCGGATACATTCACAGGTACACTAGTCCCCTCATTGATTGGGATTGGAATCACTCTTTGTTTCGGGACATATTTAAAAGTCTTTGTGATCTTTGTACCCTGTTTATCCGCAACAGTTAAACCTAAACTACCCGCCTTATCTATCCCAGATAGTAAATTAGGCATAGTCTCCACAGGGCTCTTTTCTGAGGATAACTGCTGTGCTAGTTGCTTACCTCCGTGACTAGGAACAAACCTATTGGCTTTGGATATCTTAAGTTCGGGGTGAAGGTGAATACAAAGATTATCATCGTGGCCTATAGTCTTACAGTAATGGCAATACAGAGGGATATCTTCAAACTCTAGAGGAAGCTTTACCACATTGTACTCAATCCCCTCTTCCTCTATTCCAACTCTAATATATGTAGGAAGCTTGTTTTTTAGATCGATTTCCACACACATCTTCACTACCGAAGGCCTAGTAAGGGCAGCAGTAGCTGCATCCATCTTAATGAAGGACCCAATCTGATTTCCCATCGATTGAAGCATAGTAATGTTATAGAAATAGATAGGGACATACGGAATGTTAACCCATACCGGCACAATAGAAGACTCTGCCTCCGGAGAGAAGTCAGTTGTCCATTTAAGCACCTTCATTGGGGCCTGATTGAAGATCCAATGTCCTTTGAGCTATAATCTCTGATAGTCTTCCTTTTCTTGGAATCAGATGAGGATATGTCTATAATCTATAGAGCCAATTTGGAAATTGCCCTTGAAACCGACCGATTTGAAAGCCTCATTCAGTGCTGCCATCGGCGGCTTTCCTCTAGCAAATTTTCCGACTAGAGCGGTTTGATAATGAGAGGCCAAACATTCTGCCTCCTGCCGGGAAACTAGACAGGCAATATCCCCCTTATAGTGTGTTTTCGGAATAATTTCTAGGTTGGAAGGGAGTGATGCCTGTAAAGGAGTTTGGCGAGTGCCCAATGCTTGAAGGAAGGATTTGGCCGCAGCGTTGCCACCGCGGCCAGGCGGAGGAGCCGCCATGATCAGGGGCCAATTCGACCATTAAGGGGCCAAACCGACCGTTATCAGAAGATTGAGAACGAAGAAAGAAGGGAAAGGGAAAGAAACGACTGTAAGTGTTGCGTTTTGGACAATTCGCACCCAAAATCCCACCTAGTAACAGTAAATGAAAAAAATTGACGAACAGTAAAATAATGGATGGCCTGAACAATTGACGTTCAAATTGTCATGTTATGGTCATGGATGGATATACCGGGGTAGTTTCCCGTCAATTTTATTAGTATTCCATTTTTACCTCTACGATAAGAGTTATAAGAACGATATTTTCATCGTATGGAATTGCATGAAATTTTATATTTGGGGTTTTCTAGGAAATAAATGTAATCAAATTCTGTCCATAATGATTTTTAAAGCATATCACATGATCTAGAGTAAATTGTAGCACATTACTTACAAGTACATAAGGTGAGATAATGTGAAAACATATATTAATTAGTCCCAGTTTTTTTATTACACTTGAATAGTAAAAGTTCCAATTGGGCCTGAACCTTTTTTTTCGGACTGATCGTAATTAGGTTTTGGACACACAATGTATTTTTTCAAAATTTTGCACACAGGTCCCTCCAACAAATTCGGAGAACTTGAAATGTTAAACTGGAGATACACTGAATCAAATCATCAGTTGAGGACCACAATGTTCTGTTCAGGTCATGGATTGATATACTGGGGTAATCGCCCATCATTTTTCTTAGTGTTCTATTTATACCCCTACGATAACAGTTATGAGATAGATATTTTCTACCGCATAGAATTGCATAAAATTTCCTTTTCGTTGTTTTCTAGGAAACAAAAATGTTATAACATTCAGTCCATGAATGTTTTTAAAGCGATATCACATGACCTAGAGTAAATTGTAGCACATTACTTACAGTTACACATGATGTCCTTCAGAAGAACTTGTGGAAGTATATGTTGATTAGTCTCTGTTTCTTTATTACACTCGAATAGTATTAGTTCAACTTCGGGTCTGAAACTTTCTTTTCGGTCTGATCATAATCAAGTTTTGGAAATACAATGTGTTTTTTTAAAAAAATATTCACATAGGTACCTCTGACAAATTTGGAGTGCTTGAAATGTTAAAATGGAGATACACTCAACCAAAGCATCAATTGATGACCACAATGTTATGTTGTGGTCATTGACGGATATACCAGGTTAATCGCTTGTCCTTTTATTTTAGTATTCCATTTATACCCCTACGACAAGAGTTATGAGAACGATATTTTCCACCGCATAAAATCACATGATATTTCACATTTGAGGTTTTCTAGGAAATAAAAATGTAATCGAATTCTGTCCATGAAGATTTTTAAAGCGATATCACATGACCTAGATTAAATAGTAGCATATTACACATAAGTACACAGGTGTCATTCGGAAGAACTTGTGGAAGCATATGTTGATTATTCCTAGTTTCTTTACTACACTTGAATAGTACATGATCAAATTCGGGTCTCAAACTTTCTTTTCGGACTAAACGTGATCGGGTTGACATACAGTGTATTTAAAAAAAATCTTGCACGATGGTCGCTCCGACAAATTTGGAGACCATGAAATGTAAACTAGAGATACACTAAATCGAACCATCAATTGAGGACCACAATGTTTCGTTATGGTCATGGATTGATACACCGAGGTAATCGCCGGTCAATTTTCTTAGTATTCCATTTATACCCCTACAATAAGAGCTATGAGAACGATATTTTCCACCACATAGAATCGCATGAAATTTCTTATTCGTGGTCTTCTAGGAGATAAAACTGTAATTGAATTTGGTCCATGAAGATTTTTAAAGCGATAGCACATTACCTAGAGTAAATTGTAGAACATTACTTACAAGTACACTAGGTGTCAATCAGAAGAATTTGTGGAAGCATATGTTGATTAGTCCCGGTATCTTTATTACACTCGAATAGTATAAGTTCAATTTTGGGTCTGAAACTTTCTTTTCAGACTGATCATAATCGGGCGTTAGACATAATGTGTGTTTTTTTAAAAAACTTTGCTCATAGGTCCCTCTGACAAATTTAGCGAACTTAAAATGTTAAACTGGAGATACTCTCAACCAAGTCATCAATTGATGACCACAATGCTGGTCATGGATGGATAGACCAGGGTAATCGCCCATCATTTTTCTTAGTATTCCATTTGTACCCCTATGATTACATTTATGAGAACAATATTTTCCACCACATAGAATTGCTTGAAATTTCATATTCTTGGATTTCTAGGAAGAAAATATTTTATAGAATTTGGTCATTGAAGATTTTTAACTCGATAGCACATGACCAAGAGTAAATTGTAGCACATTACTTACAAGTACACAAGGTGTCATTCGGAAGAACTTGTGAAAGGATATATTGATTAATCCCTGTCTCTTTATTACACTCAAACAATATAACTTTAAATATGGGTATGAAACTTTCTTTTCGGACTGATCGTAATTGAGATTTGGACATACAGTGTATTTTTAAAATTTTGCACAAAGGCCCCTCAGACAAATTCAGAGATCTTGAAATGTTAAACATGAGAAACACTATCCCGAATCATGAATTAAGTACCACATGTTCCGTTATGGTAATGGATTGATTCACTGGGGTAATCTCCCATCATTTTTCTTAGTATTCGATTCATACCCCTACAATAAGTGTTATGAGAACGATATTTTCCACCTCATTGAATTGCATAAAATTTCATTTTCGTGGTTTTCTAGGAAACAAAAATGTTAAATAATTCTGTCCATAAAGATTTTTAAAGCAATAACACATGACCTAGAGTAAATTGTTGCACATTACTTACAAGTACACAAGGTGTCATTCAGAAGAACTTGTGGAAGCATATGTTGATCACTCCCAGTTTCTTTATTACATCTAAATGGTATAAGTTCAGCTTCGGTTATGAAACTTTCTTTTTCGACTGATCGTAATTGGGCTTTGGACATACAATGTATCTTTTAAAAAAAAATACACATAGGTACCTCCGACAAATTCAGAGAGCTTGAAATGTTAAACTGGAGATACACGCTACCAAATTATCAATTGACAACCACAATGTTATGTTATGGTCATTGACGGATATACCAGGGTGATCGCCCGTCCTTTTATTTTTAGTATTCCACTTATACCCCTATCATAAGAGTTATGAGATCAATATTTTCCACCACATATAATCTCATGAAATTTCATATTCCTGGTTTTCTAGGAAATAAAACTGTAATCGATTTCTGTCCATGAAGATTTTTATAGAGATAGCACATGACCTAGAGTAAATTGTAGCACATTACTTACAAGTACACAAGGTGTCATTTGAAAGAACTTGTGTAAGCATATGTCGATTATTCCCAGTTTCTTTATTACACTTGAATATTATAAGATCAAATTCGAGTATGAAACTTTCTTTTTGGGCTGATCGTAATCGGGTTTTGGACATACAATGTATTTTTTTTAAATTTTTTGCACAAAGGTCCCCCCGACAAATTCGGAGAACTTGAAATGTAAAACTCAAGATAAAGTCCATTGAATCATTAATTGAGGACCACAATGTTCCGTTATGGTCATGGATTGATACACTGGGGTAATCACCTGACATTTTTCTTAGTATTCCATTTATACACCTACTATTTTAGTTATAAGAACAATGTTTTCCTCCGCATAGAATCAAATGAAATTTTATATTTGTGGTTTTCTAGGAGTTGTCATCGAATTCTTTCCATCAAGATTTTTAAAGCAATTGCACATGACCTTGAGTAAATTGTTGCACATTACTTTCAAGTACACAAAGTGTCATTCAGAAGAACTTGTGGAAGCATATGTTGATCAGTCCCAGTTTCATTATTACACTCAAAAAGTATATGTTCAACTTCAGGTTTGATATTTTCTTTTTGGACTGATCGTAATTGGGCTTTGGACATACAGTGTATTTTTTTTAAAATGTTTTCACATATGTACCTCCGACAGATTCGGAGCGCTTGAAATGTTAAACTAGAGATACACTCAACCAAATCATCAATTGACGACCACAAAGTTATATTATGGTCATGGACGGATATACAGGGGTAACTGGCCATCATTTCCCAATATTCCATAAATACCCTACGATAAGAGTTATGAGAAAGATATTTTCCACCGCATAAAATTGCATGAATTTCATATTCGTGATCTTCTAGGAAATAAAACTGTAATTGAATTCTCTCTATGAAGATTTTTAAAGAGATTGCACATGATCTAGAGTAAATTGTAGCACACTACTTACAAGTACACAAGATGTAATTTGGAAGAACCCGGGAAACATATATTTGATTAGTTCTAGTTTCATTTTTACACTCGAATAGTATGAGTTCAATGTTGGATCTGAAACTTTCTTTTTGGACTGATCGTAATCAGGTTCCTGACATACAGTACATTTCTTTTTAAACTTTTGCTCAAAGGTCCCTCCAACAAATTTGGAGAACTTGAAATGTTAAACTGGAGGTACACTTAATCGAATAATCAATTGAGGACCATAATGTTCCGTTGTAGTCATGGATTGATACTCTGGGGTAATCTCCCATCAATTTTCTTAGTATTCCATTTATACCCCTACAATAAGAGTTATGAGAACGATATTTTCCACCGCATTGAATTGCACAAAGTTTCATTTTCGTGGTTTTCTAGGAAACAAAAATGTTATAGAATGTTTTCCATGAAGATTTTTAAAGCAATATCACATAACCTAGAGTAAATTGTAGCACATTACTTACAAGTACACAAGATGTCATTCAGAAGAACTTGTGGAAGCATATGTTGATTAGTCCTAGTTTCTTTATTACACTTAAATAGTATAAGTTCAACTTCGGCTTTGAAAATTTCTTTCTGGACTGATCGTAATCGAGCTTTGGACAAACAAGGTATTTTTTAAAAAATATATTCACATTGGTACCTCTGAAAAATTCGGAGAGCTTGAAATGTTAAACTGGATATACACTTAACCAAATCTTTTTTTTAAAATTTTAAACCATCCGAAGATGGGGGGAATATATTAGGCTCCCCAAGCCGAAAAAGAATAAGCCAAATAGGCGCTTCATGATTTAGATCATTACAAAAGATCCTCCAATTGATGATCCAAGAGCCAAAATAAGCTCTTGAAGCAATAAAGCCCTTGCTTCCAAAAGCGGTGTTTCCACCTATTCCAAACTATAAACTAAACGATCTTCGATATGGTAGCAAAAGGTCAATCCTAGTTTTCCATCAAACTGATATACCATGAACAGGTCGGCGAATCGAAAACTCGAAACCCCTATTTGTCAAAGGTATACAGCCAGATGGAAAGTAGGAGTAGAACCACTAAAACCAGTATTACACTAAAGCGTCCGTTTGACGTTGGGAGCCAGCGTTCTGCAGCATATCAAGTAACATCCAGTAGCATGATTTCCCAGCCAGCATCAGAGTGTGAAGTAGAGGTATTAGCAGCTGCCATCGGGCATCCTCAGACCTGCAATCATAGAAAAACTAGCAGCAGTTTGTGGTCTAATGTGGAGTGAAGTAATTCTATGATTGAGGAGTGTATCTCCCTTAACTGAATACAGGAGCAGCAAAAAATCATGCTCAGAATCACCAAAGAAATGAAACACGGAGCCTAATTCCTATTACTCTCCAATGGAGTTCCAATTTTAATCCCAGGATATCCTATGTTGTCAAGGAGTAAGAGTCCCCTAAGAAATATAGGAGCTGTCTGAAACTGCAGTTCACCCTGTATATTATGTTCCATGGCAAATTTTGCCAAATAATCAGCTGCAGAATTTGCTTCCCTAGGGATGTGTTGAATTGGATGGTCTAGGTGTTTTAAATTAAGACTACTGCAAATAGAGAAAACCCTCCAAGGACAAGTCATTGGTTTTTGAATACCATTAACCGCCACTAGACAATCCGATTCAAGCACACAACAGTTAAGATCCAGTTCTGAGCATAAATCATAGCCAATTTGAATAGCACATAGTTCAGCATGCAAAGGAGAAGGGGATTGAAAAATATTAACTCTCATTGTAATCAAAGCCCCAATCCATTTCCTAACTATAACTGCAGCTGAAGAAAGACCACCAGGTTTCCATGTAGCATCCGTATTTATTTTGTATCCCTGTACTGGTTTATTCCAAACAACCGCAGTAGAAGATTTTTTCTTTTTTGGAATGATATTAGGAATGATCTTAGCTTGGATCCAATGCTTATGCTTATCAATATTACCTTTCAATTGATGGGCTGAGAAAATTAGGTAAATCATATCTTTAATATCCTTAAAACATGCATCTTGTGAGAAGGGTTTATTTTCAAAGATGATTTTATTCCTGCTGATCCAAAGAAACCATATTGTGATTAAAAGAGTAGTAGTAATCAGGTATGAGTGTATCTTAGAGTCTGCCTTATAAGAAAGATAAAATTCTACCCTACTCTTGAGATTAGCACACACTGATTGTTGGAGCTGTAAGAGGCTATTAACTCTTTGCCATATGGCATTAGAAAAGGGGCAAGAGTTGAAGAAGTGATCCAAAGAGTCAGAATGGTTCATGCATAGAAGGCATTTAGAAGCTCGGGAAAAACCAGACCTACAAAGAACATTATCAAATGGTAGAATACCATTTAGTGCTCTCCACAAAACAACTGACATCTTTTTAGGTATGAAGGGGTACCAAACCTTGTGAAAATGTCTGATGGTTGATCTTTTTTGTCTGAATATTCTGTAGGCAGAGCTAATTGAGAAGTTCCCATCTGTGGTTGGAGTCCAGACAAGCTTATCTTCATGAGAGTTAACCAATTCGACTTCCTGCAAAAAATGAATAGTATTGGTAGCCAAGTGTGGCTCAAGATTTGGAAGGATAGAAGCTTTGTTGATTATGAATGACCTTAGGGAAATATCCAAAAAAGGGATATCCATCTCTTGAGGCCATTCATAACACAAAGCTCCACTACCTATCCAATTAGCATTCCAGAATGAACACTCCCCAATACCATAGATTACTCTAGAGAAGCTATTGGCCTTTTCAGTGATTTTGCAAATTTTGTTCCATATGTGTGATTTTTTTGTAAGAAGCAGGGAGTGACCATAGATGAGAAGACCATTGAGTACTATTTTTTTGCAATTTCCACCATAGTTTACAAGAAAAAGCATCAATTATAGCATGTAGATCTCTAAATCCTACTCCATTTTCCTCAAAAGGGAAGCTCATTTTTTTCCATGATCTCCATTTTTTCCTTTCTGTATTATCACCATTCTCCCAAAAAAAACTAGAAGCTATTTTTTCCATTTTTTAAAAAACTGTTTTTGGAGGGCTTAAAACTGCAAACATGTGTGTGGGAATTGAAAGGAAACAATGGTTAATCAGTATAATCTTACCTACAGTGCTTAACCATCGATTTTTCCAGTTATTAATAGCTTTCTCCAATCTTTCCAATATAGGATGATTATAAACCTGTAAATTACGTCCTGGAAAGATAGGGACTCCTAGATACTTAAAAGGAAAAGAGCCTTTCACCATACCTAGAATCCTACTCACAGATTGAACTACTGATGCAGAGGTGTTGGGTGCAATAAAAACTTCCGATTTTGCAAAATTAACCTTTTGACCTGAAGTTTGCTCATATGCTTGCAGGAAATTTTTAAACCTTTTCAAATTATTGATTTTAGTATTAAAAAAACAGCTGTATCATCAGCATACATCAGGTGAGAAATGGGGGAGCATGATCTTGGCAGACTGAAATATTGTAAATATCCTATGCTAAATAGTTTTTTTAATCCTCTGGAGAAAGCTTCAGACAGTATGTTGTACAAAAAAGGAGAGAGTGGGTCTCCTTGTTTAATACCCCTAGAAGATGCAAAGAAACCTGAAGTTACTCCAATAATTAAAACTGAAAAGTGAGCTGCAGCAATGTTATGCATAATGTTTTTCACAAATTTTCCATGAAAACCAAATTTGAGGAGGATTGAGTTCAGGAATGACCATGAGACCCTATCAAAAGCCTTTTGCATATCTAATTTAACTATCAAATTTGAAGCCTTAGATTTCCTAGACAGAATTCTGGCCATCTCTTGCATTTGGATAACATTATCTGATATATCCCTCCCTTTTATAAAAGCACTCTGCTCAGGGGATATCAGTAATGGCATAAGGGGTTTAATCCTTTCCATTATCATTTTAGAGAAAACTTTATTCACAAAATTAGATAAGCTGATGGGTCTAAAATCAGAGAAGGTGATAGGAATTGGTTTTTTAGGGATTAAAGTATGCCAGGTACTAGAGATGGCCTTAGGGATATTGCCATTAGTTAGGAAGTCATTAGCAGCATCTAAGATATCCTCCTTAATGATGTCCCAGAATGAAGTGTAAAAAGCTCCAGAAAAACCATCAGAACCTGGAGCACTGGATTTATTTAGATCAAAAACCGCAAATTTAAGTTCCTGGATATTAAAGGGTTGGAGGAGAAGGAGGTTTTGTTGATCAGTGATCACTGTAGGGATTTCTTTTAGGAAATGATGAGTGTAAGTTCCCATTATTTGAGGGGCATCCTCATTTAGTAATTCCTTAAAATATCTCACTCCTTCTTCTTTAATCAATTGTGGTTTTGTTATCCACTTCCCACTACCATCCTTTATTTTGCTAATTCTAGATCTCGCTGTCCTTTCCCTAATGGAGTGGTGAAAGTAGCTAGTGTTTGCATCCCCATATTTAATCCAGTTTAACCTAGCCTTTTGCTTCAAGAAAATATTTTTTTTCCTTCTGAGCTCTCATTAGCAAGTCCTTTGATTTAATAAGTTCAGCTAAGACCGATTCTTCTTGTGTTTGCTGGAAAGAAATTTCCAGGTCATTAACAAGGGACTCAGACTGAATCAGATTTTGATTGACATTATCAAAGTGTGATTTGTTCCATTCTTTTATTTCAATCTTGAGCCTCTTCAGTTTAAAAACTAATCTATGCATCCCACAGAAAGAGGAACCTAAATTCCAGTTGGAGGCTACTAAAGTTAGAAAATCTTGTCTATTAGACCACATCTCTTGGTATCTAAAAGGCCTAGGTACTTGTTCTTCAGCAGATTGAACAGATAGAAATAATGGAGAATGATCCGAAGTAATTCTGTTTAGCACATGTATGGAGCTATTAGGAAACATTTCTAACCAGTCTAAGTTAGCATGCCCCTGTCTAGTCTTTGAAACATTAAATCCCTACATTTATCCCGAAATCTATTATTACTCCAAGTGAAAGAGTTTCCTACTGTGGGGATATCATGCAGGTCCATGTTATTTATAAAATTATTAAACTATTTCATGCTTTTTTTTTGGAGTAGATTTCCTTCCTTTATATTCAGATACTGAAGCAACAGTATTAAAATCCCCAATATACATGGAAGGGTCAGCTGTTAGAGTTTGTAAATCATTCCATAATGCCTCCCTAGTTTTTCTACTTACACTAGCATATACAAAAAAACAGTTCCAGCTAGGAGAGGAAGCATTATCAACAATTTTGACCTGTAAAAATTGATCTGATTCCCTTAACATGATTATACTGAAAACATGGTTCCATAATATCCATATTTTGGCATTCTGAGCTGGGAGGGAAAATTTATATCCAAGTTCATGCTTCAAAATGTCTAGATTCTGATTATCATGCCAAGGTTCTATTAAACATAAGAGGTCAATTTTATGTTTAAATTTTAGGGCTTTTAATCTGTCTAGTGATGTTCCAAATCCTCTAACATTCCAAACGAGTATGTTCCCTACTATGGTGTGTTTTATCATTTAAAAACAGTAGAGGTTGCTTTTTGTGAAGATCTTAGTTTTCTAAGTTTCGTGACCGGAGTCTTACTCTTGTTACCAACCTTACCCTCACTTTTCTCCATGTTATCCAAGGTATCTTTCTGATCAGTATTACTAACCTTAACCTATGGGATTTGTTCAGCATCTGGAATCAGTTCTGAAGATTTAAATTCCTTAACATGTTGGCCACCAGTGGAAGCTTCGTGATTGTCTGGCGATTTGAATTCTGTGGTGGCAGTATGCTCAGTGGGCACTCCCTGCGCATCTTCAGAGTTATACATCCTTGCTTCTGTTGTTATTGTCCTGTCACCAAAAGTAGAAAGCACCAAAGCTTCCTGTGATTCCAAAGATTCATCTAGAATCTCAACTACCTCACCTTACTGTGATACCAGGGACTCATGTAGAATCTCAACTGCTTCACCTTCCTGATCATCATCCTGTAAATCATCTAAGAAATGGAAAGCATTTGATATTGATACAGTGTTATTTTTAGTTACATCTTCCCGGATAGGAGTAAGTTCAGGTAGTTGGTTCTTTTTTCTCCAGAAAAATGTGGTAATTGGTTGATGACCAAATCATTAGTTGATGACCAAAATGTTATGTTATTGTCATGGACGGATATATCAGGGTAATCCCCCATCATTTTTCTTAGTATTCCAGTTATACTCATACGATAAGAGTTATGAAAACAATATTTTCCACCGCATAGAATCGCATGAATTTTCATATTCGTTGTTTTCTTAGTATTCCACTTGAAATTTTGCTTAAAGGTCATACACTATATTTTCTAAAACAATTTTGCTCATTGGTCCCTCTGACAAATTCAGAGAAATTGAAACGTTAAACGGATATACACTCAACCAAATCATCAATGGACTACCACAATAACAGATATACTAGGGTAATCACCCGACATTTTTCTTAGTATTCCATTTATACCCCTACGATAAGAGTTATGAGAACCATATTTTCCTCCGCATAGAATCACATGATATTTCATATTTGTGGTTTTCTAGGAAATGAAATTGTAATCGAATTCCGTCCATGAAGATTTTTAAAGCAAAGCCCATGACCTAGATTAAATTGAAGCACATTACTTACAAGTACACAAGGTGTCATTCAAAAGAACCTGTGGAAGCATATGTTGATTAATCCCAGTTTCTTTATTACATCGAATAATATAAGTTCAACTATGGGTCTTAAACTTTCTTTTCGGACTGATCGCAATCGGGCTTTGGCCATATAGTGTATTTTTTTAATTTTTTTGCTCATATATCCCTCTGACAAATTTGGAGAACTTTAAATGTTAAACAAGATATACACTCAACCAAATAATCAATTGACTACTACAATAACAGATATACCGGGGTAATCACCCGACATTTTTCTAGTATTCAATTTATACCCCTACGATAAGAGTTATGAGAACGATATTTTCCTTCGTATAGAATCACATGAAATTTGATATTTGTGTTTTTATAGGAAATGAAATTGTAATCGAAGTTTGTCCATGAAGATTTTTAATGCGATAGCACATGACCTAGAGTAAATTGTAGCACATTACTTACAAGTACACAAGGTGTCATTCGGAAGAACTTTTGGTAGCATAAGTTGATTAGTCCCAGTTTCTTTATTACACTCAATAGGTATAAGTTCAAATTCGGGTCTTAAACTTTTTTTCGGATAGATCGTAATCGGATTTTGGACGTACAATGCATATATGTTTTAAAATTTTGCTGAAAGGTCCCTCCGACGAATTCGGAGAACTTGGAATAATAAACTAGAGATACACTCAACCAAATCATCAATTGAGGACCACAATGTTCCTTTATGGTTATGGATTAATACACATGGGTAATCACCCGTCATTTTTCTTAGTATTCAATTTATACCCCTACAAAAAGAGCTATGAGAACGATATTTTCCACTGCATAGAATTGCATAAAATATTATTTTCTTGGTTTTCTAGGAAACAAAAATGTTACAGAATTCTGTCCATGAATTGACGACCAAAATAATCAACAGACGGCCACAATGTTATGTTGTGGCCATGGACAGATATACCGGAGTAATCGCCCGTCATTTTTCTTAGTATTCCATTTATACCCCTACAATAAGAACTATTAAAACGATATTTTCCACCGCATAGAATCACATGAAATTTCATATTTGTTGTTTTCTAGGAAATAAAACTGTAATCAAATTTTTTCCATGAAAATTTGGAAAGTGATAGCGCAATGACCTCGAGTAAATTGTAGCACATTACTTACAAGTACACAAGGTGTCATTTGGAAGAACTTGTTCAAACACATATTGATTAGTTCCACTTTCTTTATTATATTCGCATAGTATAAGTTCAAATTCAGGTCTGAAGCTTTCTTTTCGGACTGATCGTAATTGGGTTTTTGACATACAGTGTATTTTTTAAAAATATTTGCACATAGGTCTCTCCGACAAATTCGGAGAACATGAAATGTTAAACTGGAGATACACTCAACCGAATCATTAATTGACGACCACAATGTTCCATTATGATTATGAAAGGATATATTCCGGGGTAATCGCCTATCATTTTTCTTAGTATTCCATTAATGAAAACGACATTTTCCACCACATAGAATTGCTTAAAATTTCACATTCGTGGTTTTCAAGGAAACAAAAATGTTATAGAATTTGGTCCATGAAATATTTTTAAAGCGATTGCACATGACCTAGAGTAAAGTGTAGCACATTACTTACAAGTACACAAAGTGTCATTCAGAAGAACTTGTGGTTGCATGTATATATTAGTCCCAGTTTCTTTATTACACTCGAGTAGTTTAAGTTCAAATTTGTGGTTGAAACTTTTTTTGGACTGATCGTAGTCGGGTTTTGGACATATAGTGTAATTTTTAAAAAAAATTTAACATAGGGCCCTCCAACAAATTCGGAGAACTTGAAATGTTAAACTAGAGATACACTCAACCAAATCATCAATTGACGACCACAATGTTATGTTATGGTCATGGACGGATATACCGGCATAATCGCCTGTCATTTTTCTTATATTCCATTTATACCCTTACGATAATAGTTATGATAACGATATTTTCCACCGCTTAGAATTGCATGAAATTTCATGTTTTAAGTTTTCTAGGAAATAAAACTGTAATAGAATTCAGCCCATGGAGATTTTTAAAGGGATAGCACATGACCTCGAGTAAGTTTTAGCTCCTTACTTACAAGTACACGAGTGTCATTCAGAAGAACTTGTGGATGCATATATGTAATAGTCCCAGTTTCTTTATTACACTCGAATAGTTTAAGTTCAAATTTGGGTTTGAAACCTTTTTTTTACAGATTATAATCGGGTTTTAGACATACAGTGTATTTTTTTAAAATTTTGAACATAGGGCCCTTCGACAAACTCAGAGAACTTGAAATTTTAAACTAGAGATACACTCAAAAAAATTATCAATTAACGATCACAATGTTATGTTAGGGTCATGGATAGATATACTGGGGTAATCGCCCGTCACTTTTTTAGTATTCCATTTATACCCCTATGATAAGAGTTATGAAAATGATATTTCCCACCCCATAGAATCACATGAAATTTCATATTCATGGTTTTCTAGGAAATTAAAATTTTAATCTAATTCTATCCATGAAGATTTATAAAGCGATAGCACTAACCTTGAGTAAATTGTAGCACATTACTTACAAGTATACAGGGTGTCATTCAGAAGAACTTGTGAAGCATATGTATATTAGTCTCTATTACGTTTTTATCCTCAAGTTGTTTAAGTTCAAATTTGGGTTTGATACTTTTTTTCCGGATTGATCGTAATCGGTTTTTGGACATAGAGTGTATTATTTTTAAATTTTGAACATATGGCTTTCCGACAAACTCGGAGAACTTGAAATGTTAAATTGGAGATACACTCAACTAAATCATCAATTGTTGACGACAATGTTATGTTATGTCATGGACGTATATGCTGGGGAAATCACCTGTCATTTTTCTTAGTATTCAATTTATACCCCTACGATAAGAGTTATGAGAAAGATATTTCCCATCGCATAGAATCACATAAATTTTCATATTCATGGTTTTCTAGAAAATTAAACTGTAATCAAATTCTGTCCATGAAGATCTATAAAGCGATAGCACATGACCTAGAGTAAATTGTAACACATTACTTACTAGAACACTAGGTGTACTTATAAGGTATATTAGTCATGTACACAAGGTGTACATGACCTAGAGTAAATTGTAACACATTACTTACAAGTACATAAGGTGTACTTGTAAGGTGTACTTGTCATGTTCACCTTGTGTACATGACCTAGAGTAAATTGTAACACATCACTTACAAGTATACATGGTGTCATTCAGAAGAACTTGTTGAAGCATATGTATAGTAGTCTCAGTTTCTTTACTACACTCGAATAGTTTAAGTTCAACATTGGGTCTAAAACTTTCTTTTCGGTGTGGATGTAATCGGGTTTTGGACATACAGTGTATTTTTAAAAAAACATTCACATAGGTACCTCCGACAAATTCGAAGAACTTGAAATGTTAAACAGGAGATACACTCAACAAAATCATCAATTAATGACCACAATGTTGTGTTATAGTCATGGACGGATATACCGGGATAATCCCCAATCATTTTTCATAGTATTCCATTTATACCACTTCTATAAGAGATATGAGAACGATATTTTCCACCACATAGAATCGCATGGAATTTCATATTCTTTGTTTTCTAGGAATTAAAAATGTAATAGAATTCTTCCCATGAAGATATTTAAAGCGATAGCAAATGACCTAGAGTAAATTGTAGCACATTACTTACAACTACACATGGTGTCATTTTGTAGAACGTGTGGAAACATATATTGATTAGTCCCAGTTTCTTTATTACACTCGAATAGTATAAGTTCAAATTCTGGGTTGAAACTTTCTTTTCGGACTGATTGGAATCGTATTTTTGACATACAGTGTATTTTTTTTAAAATTTTGCAAATAGGTCTCACCGAGAAATTTGGAGAACTTGAAATGTTTAACTGGATATACACTCAACCAAATCATCAATTGATGACCACAATGTTCCGTTATGGTCATGGATGGATACCCCGGTGTAATCACCCTTCATTGTTTTTAGTGTTTCATTTATGAGAACAATATTTTCCACCGCATAGAATTGCATGAAATTTCACATTCGTGGTTTTCTCGGAAACAAAAATGTTATAGAATTTGGTCCATGAAGATGTTTAAAGCGATAACACTAGACCTAGAGTAAATTGTAGCACATTTCTTACAAGTACGTAAGGTGTCATTCATAAAAACTTGAGGAAGTATAGGTTGATTAGTCCCGGTTTCTTTATTACGCTCGAATTGTATAAGTTCAACTTCAGGTCTAAAACTTTCTTTTCAGACTGATCGTAATCGGGCTTTGGACATACAGTGTATTGTTTAAAAAATTAATTTTCACATAGGCCCCCCCGACAAATTCGGAGAATTTGAAATGTTAAACTGGAGATACACTCAGCAAAATAATCAATTGATGACCACAATGTTATGTTGTGGTCATGGACAGATATACCAAGGTAATCGCCAGTGATTTTTCTTAGTATTACATTTATACCCCTACAATAAGAGTTACTAGAACGATATTTTCCACCTCATAGAATAACATGAAATTTCATATTTGTGGTTTTCTAGGAAATGAAATTGTAATCGAATTTTTTCCATGAAAATTTTGAAAGCGATAGCGCAATGACCTCGAGTAAATTGTAGCACATTACTTACAAGTACACAAGGTGTCATTTGGAAGAACTTGTTGAAACACATATTGATTAGTCCCATTTTCTTTAATACATTCAAATAGTATAAGTTCAAATTCGGGTCAGAAACTTTCTTTTTGGACTGATCGTAATCAGATTTTGGACATACAGTGTATTTTTAAATTTTTTGCATAAAGGTCCCTCCGACAAATTCGGAGAAAATGAAATGTTAAAATGGAGATACACTCAACCGAATCATCAATTGACGACCACAATGTTCCGTTAAGGTCATGAATGGATATACACCGGGGTAATCGCCTATTATTTTTCTTAGTATTCCATTTGAGAGAGCGATATTTTCCAGCGCCTAGAATTGCATGAAATTTCACATTCGTGGTTTTCTAGAAAACAAAAATGTTATCGAATTCTGTCCGTGAAGTTTTTTAAAGCGATAGCACATGACCTAGAGTAAAGTGTAGCACATTACTTACAAGTACACAAAGTGTCATTCAAAAGAACTTGTGGATGCATATTTATATCAGTCCCAGTTTCTTTATTACACTCGAGCTGTTTAAGTTCAAATTTGGGTCTGAAACTTTTCTTTCGGATTGATCGTAGTCGGGTTTTGGATATACAGTGTATTATTTTTAAATTTTGAACATAAGGCCCTCCGAAAAATTCAGAGAACTTGAAATGTTAAACTGGAGATACACTCAACCAAATCACCAATTGATGACCACAATGTTATGTTATGGTCATGGACAGATATACCGGGGTAATCGCCCGTCATTTTTCTTAGTATTTAATTTATACCCCTATGATAATAGTTATGATAACGATATTTTCCACCGCGTAGAATCGCATGAAATTTCATGTTCTTGATTTTCTAGGAATTAAAACTGTAATAGAATTCAGCCCATGATGATTTTTAATGTGATAGCACATGACCTAGAGTAAATTGTAGCTCATTACTTACAAGTATACAAAGTGTCATTCAGAAGAACTTGTGGAGCATATGGATAATAGTCTCAGTTTTTTTATTACACTCGAATAGTTTAAGTTCAAATTCGGGTCTGAAACCTTTTTTTTACAGATCGTAATCGGGTTTTAGACATACAATGTATTATTTTTAAATTTTGAACATAGGGACCTACAAAAAATTTGGAGAACTTGAAATGTTAAACTGGAGATACACTCAACCAAATCATCAATTTTGACCACAATGTTATATTATAGTCAATGACGGATATACTGGGGTAATCGCCCGTAATGTTTATAGTATTCCATTTATACCCTATAGTAAGAGTTAAGAGGACGATATTTCCCATCGCATAGAATCGCATGAAATTTCATATTCATGGTTTTCTAGTAAATTAAACTTTAATCGAATTATGTCCTTGAAGATTTATAAAGCGATAGTACATGACCTAGAGTAAATTGTAGCACAATACTTATAAGTATACAAGGTGTCATTCAGAAGAACTTGTGGAAGCATATGTATATTAGTCTCAGTTTCTTTATTACACTCGAGTAGTTTAAGTTCAAATTTGGGTTACTTTTTTTTGGACTGATTGTAATCGGGTTTTGGACATACAGTGTATTATTTATAAATTTTGAACATGGGGCCTTCAAACAAACTCGGAGAACTTGAAATATTAAATTGGAGATACACTCAACCAAATCATCAATTGTTGACCACAATGTTACGTTATGGTCATGGACGGATATACCGGGGTACTTGCCCATCATTTTTCTTAGTATTCAATTTATACCCCTATAATAAGAGTTATGAGAATGATATTTCCCACCACATAGAATTACATGAAATTCCATATTCATGGTTTTCTCAAAAATTAAACTGTAATCGAATTCTGTCCATGAAGATATATAAAGCGATAACACATGACCTAGAGTAAATTGTAACACATTACTTACAAGTACTCATGGTGTCATTCAGAAGAACTTGTGGAAGCATATGTATAGTAGTTTTAGTTTCTTTATTACACTCGAATAGTATAAGTTCAACTTTGGGTCTAAAACTTTCTATTATGTCTGGGTGTCATTAGGTTTATGACATACTGTGTATTTTTTTTAAAACGTTCACATAGGTACCTCCAAAAAATTTGATGAACTAGAAATGTTAACTTGGAGATAAGCTCAACCAAATCATCAATTGACAACCACAATGTTATGTTATGGTCATGGACGGATATACTGGGGTAATAGCCCATCATTTTTTTGTAGTATTCCATTTATACCCCTTCTATAAGAGATATGAGAACGATATTTTCAACTGCATATAATCGCATGGAATTTCATATTCTTGGTTTTATAGGAATTCAAAATATAATAGAATTCTGCCCATGAAGATTTTTTAAGCGATAGCAAATGACCTAGAGTAAATGGTAGCACATTACTTACAAGTACACATGGTGTCATTAGGAAGAACTTGTGGAAACATCTATTGATTAGTACACTCGGATAGTATAAGTTAGAATTCATGTCTGAAACTTGTTTTCGGACGGATCGTAATCTGGTTTTGGACATACATTGTATTATTTTTTAATTTTGAACATAGGGGCCTACGACAAATTTAGAGAACTTGAAATGTTGAACTGGAGATACACTCAACTAAATCATCAATTAATGACCACAATGTTATGTTATGGTCATGGATGGATATACCGGGGTAATCGCCCATCATTTTTCTTTGTATTCCATTTATACCCCTACGATAATATTTATGATAACGATATTTCCACCGCATAGAACACATGAAATTTCATCTTGTTGGTTTTCTAGAAAATAAAAATGTAATAGAATTCTGCCCATGAAGATTTTCAAAGCGATAGCATATGACCTAGAGCAAATTGTAGCTCATTACACACGAAGTGTCATTCAGAAGAACTTGTGGATGCATATGTATAATAGTCCCAGTTTATTTATTACACTCGAATAGTTTAAGTCCAAATTTGGGTCTGAAACCTTTTTTTTACTGATGGTAATCGGGTTTTGAGATATAGTGTATTTGTTTTAAAAAATTTAAACATTGGGCCTTTCGACAAATTCAGAGAACTTGAAATGTTAAATTGAAGATACACTCAACGAAATCATCAATTGACGACCATAATGTTATGTTATGGTCGTGGACGGATATACCGGGGTAATCGCCCATTATGTTTTTAGTATTCCATTTATACCCCTACGATAAGAGTTACGAGAACGATATTTCCCACCGCATAGAATCACATGAAATTTAATATTCATGGTTTTCTATGAAATTAAAATTTAATCGAATTCTGTCGATAAAGATTTATAAAGTGATAGCACATGACCTAGAGTAAATTGTAGCACATTATTTACAAGAATATAAGGTGTCATTCAGAAGAACTTGTGGAAGCATACATATATTAGTCTCAAGTTCTTTATTACACTTGAGTAGTTTAAGTTCAAATTCGGGCCTGATACCTTTTTTTCGGACAGATCGTAATCGGGTTTTGGACATATAGTGTATTATTTTAAAATTTTGAACACAGGGCCTTCCGAAAAACTTGGAGAACTTGAAATGTTAAACTGGAGATACACTCAACCAAATCATCAATTGCTAACCACAATTTTATGTTATGGTCATGGACGAATATACTTGGGTAATCGCCCCGTCATTTTGATTTGTATTCCATTTATACCCCTACGATAAGAGTTATGAGAACGATACTTCCCAGCGCATAGAATGACACAAAATTTCATATTCATTGTTTTCTAGAAAATTAAACTGTAATCGAATTCTGTCCATGAAGATCAATAAACCGATAGCACATGATCTAGAGTAATTTGTAACACATTACTTACAAGTACACAAGGTGTCATTCAGAAGTTCTTGTAGAAGCATATGTATATTAGTCTCAATTTCTTTATTACACTAGAATAGTATAAGTTCAACTTTGGGTCTAAAACTTTCTCTTTGGTCTGGGTGAAATTGGGTTTTGGACATACAGTGTATTTTTTAAAAAAAATTCACATAGGTACCTCCGACAAATCCACAAAGTTATGTTATGGTTATGGACGGATATACCGGGGTAATTGCCCATCATTTTCTTTGTATTCCATAGATACCCCTACAATAAGAGTTATGAGAATGACATTTTCCACCGCATTGAATCGCATGAAATTTCATATTCATGGTTTTCAAGGAAATAAACTGCAATGAAATTTTTTCCATGAAGATTTTTAAATGATAGCACATGATCTAGAGTAAATTGTAGCTCATTACTTACAAGTAAACCAGGTGTCATTCGGAAGAGCTTGTGGAAGCATATGTTAATTATTCCCAGTTTCTTTATTACACTCAATAGTATAAGATCAAATTTGGGTCTGAAACTTTCTTTTCAGACTGATGTTAATTGGGTTTTGGACATACAGTGTATTATTTTTAAATTTTGAACATAGGTCCCTTCGACAAATATGGAGAACTTAAAATGTTAAAATGGATATACACTTAACCGAATCATCAGTTGAGGACCAAAAATTTATGCTATGGTCATGGACGGATATACCAGGGTAATTGCCCATCATTTTTCTTAGTATTCCGATTATACCCCTACGATAAGAGTTAAGATAACGATATTTTCGACCCCATAGAATCACATGAAATTTTAGATTTGTGGTTTTCTAGGAAATAATAATTTAATCAAATTTAGTCCGTGAAAATTTTTAAAACGATAGCACATGACCTAGAGTAAATTGTAATAGCACATTACTTACAAGTACACAAGGTGTCATTTGAAAGAACTTGTGGAAACATATATTGATTAGTCCCACTTTCTTTATTACACTCGAATAGTATAAGTTCAAATTCTATTCTAAAACTTTCATTTCAGACTGATCGTAATTGGGTTTTGGACATACAGTGTATTTTTAAAAAATATTTGCACATAGGTCCCTCTGACAAATTCGGAGAACTTGAAATGTTAAACTGGAGATACACTCAACTGAATCATTAATCGCCTGTCATTTTCTTAGTATTACATTTATACCCCTACTATAAGAGTTGTGAGAACGATATTTTACACTGCATAAAATTGCATGAAATTTCATATTCGTGGTTTTCTAGGAATTAAAACTGTAACCAAATTCTGTCCATGAATATTTTTAAAATAATAGCAAATGACCTAGAGTAAATTGTTGCACATTAATTACAAGTAGACAAGGTGTCATTTTGTAGTACTTGTGGAAACATATATTGATTAGTCCCAGCATCTTTATTACAACCAAATAGTATAAGTTCAAATTCGGGTCTCAAACTTTCTTTTCGGACTGATCGTAATCAGGTTTTGGACATACCGTATATTTTTAAAATTTTTTGTACATATGTTCCTCCGACAAATTCGGAGAACCTGGAATGTTAAACTGGAGATACACTCAATAGAATTATCAATTGATGACACAATGTTCCATTATGTTCATGGATGGATATACAATGGGGTAATCGCCCATCATTTTTCTTAGTATTCCATTTATGAGAACGATATTTTCCACCGCACAAAATCGCATAATATTTCACATTCGTGGTTTTCTAGGAAATAAAAATGTTATAGAATTCGGTTCATGAAGATTTTTAAAGCGATAGCATATGACCTATAGTAAAGTGTAGGACATTACTTATAAGTACACAAGGGGTCATTCAGAAGATATTGTGGAAGCATATGTTGATTAGTCCCAGTTTCTTTATTACACTCGAATAGTATAAGTTCAACTTTGGGTCTAAAACTTTCTAATTGGACTGATCGCAATCGAGCTTTGAACATAAAGTGTATTTTAAAAAAACATTTGCATATAGGTCTCCCAGACAATTTTGGAGAACTTGAAATGTTAAACTGGGAACACCCAAAACCGAAGGATCAATTGACGACCACAAAGTTATGTTATGGTCATGGACGGATATTCCGGGCTAATCACCCATCATTTCTCTTAGTATTCCCTATATACCCCTATGATAAGAGTTATGAGGATGACATTTTCCACACATAGAATTGCATGAAATTTCATATTCGTGGTTTTCTAGGAAATAAAACTGCAATGTAATTCTTTCTATAAAGATTTTTAAAGCGATAGCGCATGACCTAGAGTAAATTGTAGCTCATTACTTACAATCAAACAAGGTGTGATGACCACAATGTTTCGTTATGGTCATGGATGGATGCACCGGGGTAATTTCTTGTCATTTTTCTTAGTATTCCATTTATACCACTACGATAAGAGTTATGAGAATGATATTTTCCACCGCATAGAATTGCATAAAATTTCATATTAATGGTTTTCTAGGAAACAAAAATGTTATAAAAGTCAGTCCATGACGATTTTTAAAGCAATATCACAAGACCTAGAGTAAATTGTAGCACATTACTTTCAAGTAAACAAGGTGTCATTCGGAAGAACTTGTGGAAGCATATGTTGATTAGTCTCAGTTTTTTTATTACACTCAAATAGTATAAGATCAAATTTGGGTCTGAGACTTTCTTTTCGAACTGATCGTTATCAGGTTTTGGACATACATTGTATTTTTTTTAAATTTTGAACATAGGTCCCTGTGACAAATTCAAAGAACATGAAAGTTTGAACTGGAGATACACTCAACCAAATTATCAATTGACGACCACAATTTTATGTTATGATTATGGATGGATACACCGGGGTAATCGCCCATCTTTTTTCCGTAATCCATTTATACCCCTACGATAAGAGTTATAAGAACGACATTTTCCACAACAAATAATTGCATGAAATTTCATATTCTTGGTTTTCTAGGAAATAAATCTATAATAAAATTCTTGCCATAAAGATATTTAAAGTGATAGCACATGACCTAGAGTAAATTGTAGCACATTAATTACAAGTACACAAGCTTGTCATTCAGAAGAACGTTTTAAAGCTTATGTATATCAGTCCCAGTTTCTTTATTACACTCGATTAGTATAAGTTCAACTTCGGGCCTAAAACTTTCTTTTTCAGACTAATTGTGATCGAGCTTTGGACATACAGTGTATTTTTTAAAAATATTTTGCACATAGGTTCCCCTGACAAATTTGGAGAACTTGAAATGTATAAAACTGGAGATACACCCTACCAAATCATCAATTAACGACCACGATGTTATGTTATGGTCATGGATGGATATACCGGGGTAATCATCTGTCATTTTTCTTAGTATTCCATTTATACCCCTGCGATAAGTGTTATGAGAACGATATTTTCCACCACATAGAATCACATGAAATTTCATATTCGTAATGAAAACTATAATCGAATTCTGTCCATGAAGATTTTTAATGTGATAGCACATGACCTAGAGTAAATTGTAGCACATTATTTACAAGTACACAAGGTGTCATTTGGAAGAACTTGTGGAAGCATATGTTGTTTAGTCCCAGTTTCTTTATTACATTTAAATAGTATAAGTTCAACTTTGGGCCTGAAAATTTGTTTTCGGACTGATCGTAATCGGGTTTTGGACATACAGTGTATTTTTTTAAAAAAATTGTACATAGGTCCCTTTGAAAAATTAGGAGAAATCGATGGTAGGCGGTTGTTTATTTTAATATTGATGACATTTCTGTTCCACTTTTCCAATTAATCATTCGCCAGAAGGGCCGCTCGGTTAACATCCAAGATTTTACCACACATTTTTGAAAATTGACTATGGACATCCCGCATATAATGAAGCTATAGTCAAACAGAAGCCGACGTTGCTAATTCCAAAAATTTCAGCGGGAATTGAAAATTTGAGGCAAAGCTTTGAACCAAAATTTTCCTCCAACCCCATTTCAAGTAAATAAAAGTCAGATCTTACACTTATTTTCCATCCACAACACAAATCCAACACCTCAAAATAACACACCATCCATTTAATTTACACCTTACAATAATTAAAGATAGCTCATTCAAATTGTATCTCTCAAACATCAACAAGATCCAAGGGTGGGACATCTAAAGGTTCAAATCCATTGAGGTATTTTTCTACCCATTCCATGTTCATCTACAAATTTGGTCAAAAATCTTATTGAACACGTATTTTTTCTTCATTGATTAGTGACCTCGGACATAGCATATTATGTTCATCCATGTTCCCTACCGACATTCATCCATGTTCATCCATATTTCTACCCATGTTCAATGAAGAAAAAAACATGTTCAATAAGATTATGGCCAAATTTGTAGATGAACATGGAATGGGTAGAAATATACCTCAAGGGATTTGAACCTTTAGATGCTCCACCCTTGGATCTTGTTGATGTTTGAGAGATGCAATTTGAATGAGCTATCTTTAATTATTGTATGGTGTGAATGGAATGGATAGTGTGTTAGTTTGAGGTGTAAGGTTTGTGTTGTTAATGGGAAATGAGTGTAAGAGTTAAGTTTTATTTACTTGAAATGGGGTTGGGGGGAAATTTTGGTTCAAATTTTTGCCACAAATTTTCATGAAATTTTTGGTATTACCGACGTCGGCTTCTGTTCAATTAAAGTTTCATTGTATGCAGTAAGAATGCGACATCGCACATATTGTCCATAGTTAATTTTCAAAATTTTGTGGTAAAATCCTTGGTGTTTACCGAGCGGCCTTTCTGTCGAATGATTAATGGGAAAAACTGAACAAAATTGTCGTCAATATTAAAATAAACAACCATAAACCATCGATTTCTCCCAATTTGTTGGAGGGACCTATGTAAGAAATTTTAAAAAATAAACAGTCAGTCCAAAACCCGATTACGATCAGTCTGAAAAGAAAGTTTCACACCCGAAGTTGAACTTATACTATTCGAGTTTAATAAAGAAACTGGGACTAATCAACATATTCCACAAGTTCTTCCAAATGACAGCTTTTGTACTTGTAAGTAATGTGCTACAATTTACTTTAGGTCATGTGCTATCGCTTTAAAAATCTTGATGGACAGAATTCTGTTACAGTTTTATTTCCTAGAGAACAACGAATATAAAATTTCATGTGATTCTATGCAGTGGAAAATATCGTTCTTATAACTCTTATCGTAAGGGCATTAATGGAATTCTAAGAAAAATAACGGGTGATACCCTAGTGTATCCGTCCATGACCATAACGGAACATTGTTGTCGTCAATTGATGATTTGGTTGAGTGTATCTTGATGTTTCCATTTTATACGGTTATATTATGACTTTTAGGATTCACTTTTGCATACTTTTGTGCTCTTAATGTAACATTTTGCCTTGAAATTCTCTAAGGAGGGTTAAAAGCGACTTTTACGCTTTTATTACTTTTCTAGAGAATTTTGTGTGACAAGGCAATTTGTTTGATGACTTTGAAGACTTTGAAGAATACCTTTGAAGATTTGAAGACTTGTGTTTGAGATTTTGAAGATTTGAAGAATTGAAGAAGTGAAGAGAAGAAGAGGATATGAAACAAGAAGAAGAAAGAAATCAAAATGCTCAAATTAGGATCCGTCGCAAGGTCATCTCGAGCCTGTCGCGACTAGTGACGGAGGAATGGCCAGAAATTGTTCTTGCTTTTTTTACTATAAATACTCACCTTATCCTCTCCTCTTCAACAACACGAATCCAACCTCTTCTTCCTGTGATTTTTCTGGGTTCAAACCCTAGTTTTTCTTTCTTTCTTTTCTTAGTTTTTGTAGGTTAATCATGTCTTTTAATTGTCTAGCTTAGTTTTATCTTGGGAGCAATGGATTGAAGCTTCCATTTCTATGTAGTAAGAACCATATACACACTCACTGATATATATATATATATATTGGTGCTTTTGCTATTGTGCATTTATTGAGCTTTGTATGTAAATTGTTAGTTGCATTAATGTTGTTGGAAGCTTGAGTATATGAATTGCTTGTATGATTACTTTTTAGGGTTGGGAGAAAGTAGCTAATTCTCCCCTCTTTTAATGTGGGATCCAAGAGCATGAGTTAGAGCTTCTTAAATGATGTTGGTGTGTTGATAATTGCTAGATGAATGTGATGATGCCAAACTCGTTGTCATGTTTGTTTTAGGTAGAAAATGAGAGAAGTCTATGAATGTCGATCATTCTTGACTACACTTGTGTAAATGCATGAATTGGTTAAATGCTTAGACACAGTGTAGTGTTTATAAGTGCTGCCAAGCTTGTCGATTCTTCATGCGAAATGCCATCAATGGGATACCTTTAGTTGTGTTTCGGCTAAGGGAGTCATTGGTGAGGTTTGATAAGAGATGTTGAATTCACTCTTGCAAACTACTATCTAAGAAGGATAGAAGATTTATCTTCACAACAAATAGTCGAAGTAGTGAATAGATTGTTTTGCTCATTCTTGAAGCCTTTGTTATTTAGCATTCATGTGTTCTTAATGCTATGTTTCACATCATTTATGCCATGGATTGTTTGAGAATAGGAAGTGTTTGTATGACTTAAGTGTTAGGGAGTTAGGAAAGTGACGAATTACTTAGCTCCTTTGCATGAAAATATAGAAACATGAATTTAGAACTTCTTGTGCATAATGTGTTGTGATTCTTGCTAAATAAATATGTTAATGTGGATTGTTCTCATATTTATCCTATAGATGCAATGAAAGGTTGAACCTTGAATGTGGTTTGTTCTAGGTTTAGCCCAATGAATGCTATGTTTGGTTAAATGACTATGTCTTTGGTAGAAGGCTTGTTGTTATCAAATCAACGGTCCTTCGTGTATAATGCCATTGATGAAGTTTCCCTATGGTCGTTGTTTTTCTAGGGTGATCATCAATGAGGTTTGCAAATGGTCGTTGTTTGTCTTTGAAAACTACTCGTAAGAAGGAATGACTATTGATCTTCCATTTCCATTCCCCATAGTTAACAAATGTGATAGGATAAGTGAATGGTTCAATGATGTACATTAGGTTTGGAAGTGGATATCAATTGTCCCCAAGGCTTTATCTTTTGTAGTTTTAAAACCTTTTTTTTCTTAGTTTTGTTTGATGATTTAGCATAGTTGCTTGACTTTGCTAGTTATCTTGTCTTTTAACTTTCATAAATTAGGACCACCAAACAACCAAAATCCCCCATTTACTTGCTTTCATATGTGTATATATATCTACTCTAGCCTAATAGCAACCTTTTGTGTCTAAACGCTTAAGAATATCCCCCTTCTCCGTGAACGACCCCGACTTGCCACTATCTACTTAGTTGTAGATAGTAAGCATTTAGGGCTTATAAATATTAACTTTGAGAGGTACGATGATGGCCTCCCATATCTCCAATTTAACATTTCAAGTACTCCCAATTTGTCGGAGGGACCTATGTGATTGTTTTTTTAAAAATACACTGTATCTCCTAAACCCGATTACAATCAGTGTGAAAAGAAAGTTTCAAACCCAAAGTTGAACTTATATTATTGATTGTAATAAAGAAACTGAGACTAATCAATATATGCTTCCACAAGTTCTTCCGAATGACACGTTGTGTACTTGTAAGTAATGTGTTACAATTTACTCTAGATCATGTTCTGTCGCTTCAAAAATCTTTATGGACAGAAATCTATTATAATTTTATTTCCTAAAACACCACGAATATGAAATTTCATGCAATTCTATGAGGTGGAAAATATCGTTCTCATAACTCTTATCATAGGGTATAAATGGAATACCAAGAAAAATAACGTACGCTTACCCCAATGTATCCTTCCATGACTATAATGGAGCATTGAGGTCGTCAATTGATGATTTGGTTGAGTGTATCTTTAGTTTAGCATTCCATGTTCTCCCAATTTGTTGGAGGGACCTATGTGAAAAATAAAAAAGGATTGTCAGTCCAAAACTAGATTACGAACAGTCGAAAAAGTATTTGAACTTATAGTATTTGAGTGTAATAAAGAAACTGAGACTAATCAACATATGCTTCCACAAGTTCTTCCGAATGAAACCTTGTGCACTTGTGAGTAATGTGCTACAATTTACTCTACGTCATGTGTTGTCGCTTCAAAAATATTCATGGACAAAATTGTATTACAGTTTTATTTCCCAAAAAACCACAAATTTGAACTTTGATACGATTCTATGTTGTGGTTCCCATAAAAATAGCTAGACATCAATAAAGATCACCGGTTGTGTTAAAATCGATTCTCATCGAACTAGACGTCTATAAAGTTCATGGAATTTTATAGATGTGAATTAGTAGTATATAATATACCAGTAACCGTTATTAAGTTTAACCATTCTTGTTTTGGTCAAACGTGGGCCTATTTGTTCTGCTAGTGAGCCCAAATGTTGAGGCCCATGTTAATAGGGATCGACGTCGCATATGCAGTTAGACTTTCACAGGCTCTAGCTTATTGACAGGCGGGCGGTCGTCGCGCCCGCCGTGCAAAAGATAATTTATAAACCCTTTTTGCTTACTTTCTACAACTAGGTAGATAGCGGCAAATCGGGGTCGTCCAATGAGAAGAGGGATCTTCCTAAGCAATCAAGCACAAATGGTTGATACTAGGCTAGGAGTAACTATATTTACACACACTTAAAAGCAAGTAAAGGGGGGGGGGGGGGGTTGGTTGGTTGGTTTCCTAAGTTAACAAAGATAAAAAGACAAGATAACTAGCAAGGTCAAGTGACTATGCTAATCATCAAACAAAACTAAAGAAAAGGGGTTTTAAACTACAAAGATAAAATGCCTTGGGGGCAACGGATATCCACTTCCACATCTAATGTAGTTCATCGAATCATTCACACATTCCATCATATAGCATTCAGGACCCAACACTCACACACCCATCTAGCAAGTACCACAACACACACATCACAAGGAGTTCTAAGTTCATGCTCATAGATCTTTATGCAAAGGCGCTACGGAATTCGTCACGTTCCTACACCTAAACAATTCAACCACACAAGCACTACCTATGCTCAAACAACTCATGGCACACATGCAGTGAAACACACCGTCAAGAATACATAAACGCCAAATAACAAATGCTTCAAGAATGAATTTAAATCATCTATTCAATACTTCAACTACTTGTCGTGGAGACTAAACTCCTATCCTTCTTAGTTCGTAGTTTGCGAGAGTGAGTTCCACATCTCTCGTCAAACCTCACCAATGACTCCCGAGTCGCGACCATGACTCAAGGTGTCATTGGTGGCATTTAGCACGAAGGACCAACAAGCTTGGCAATGCCTATGACCACTACACCGTGACTAAGCATTTAACCAATTCATGCAATTACACGAGATTGGATGAACGTGCAACGCACATTCATCTAAGAGCATATAACTCTCTCGTTTGCTACACAAACGAACATGACGAAGAGTTCAACATCAATCACATTCGTCTAGCACATTATCAATCCATTAACACAATCAAAAGCTCTAAATCATACTCATACATTCCTAACAAGAAAAGGGGGGAAATTAACTTAAATCCCCCAAACCCTAGCTAGCAATTCATGCAAGCATTTCATATCATCAAGCTCTCAACAACATCAATGAAATCAACAATTAACATTCAAAGCACAATAAATGCACAATAGCAAAAACACCAAATAGATAGATAAAATGAGTTCTTGCTACATAGATAATGGAAGCTTCAATCCTTTGCTCCCAAGTACAAAACTAACCTAGATAAACAAAACCCATAACAAAGAACTAAAAGCTACAAAGAAAGAAGAAGAAATGGAAGAAAATCTAGGGTTTTGGAGCCCTAAAGCCCAGAGAAAAATGGGCTGAGCAAAACTGGAGAAGAGGAGGAAAGAGAGTAGTATTTATAGTGCAAAGAAGATAAAGTTGATTTCTGGCTGCCCGTTGGTCGCGACTCGCGACGAGTTTCGTCGCGACTCGCGACGGTGTTGGTCGCGACTCGCGATGGTGTCGCGACGGGGGCCAGCACTTTGCATTGTTTCTTTGTCTTCTTCATAGCCATCCCTCTCAATCTTCAAGTCTTCAATGGCTCCAAAAATGGTCTTCAACGGCCTCCGGTCTTCATGTCTTCGAAGTGAGTATCCAAAAGTCTTCGAAAGTATAGTCTTCAATGTCTTCCGGTCTTCGTTGCTTCCGTGTTCTTCCCTTGTCACACAAAATCCACTTAGAAGAGGTAAAAGAGTACAAAGTTGCTTTTGCCTCTCCTAAGTGAATTTCAAGGTAAAACACAAGCTCTCGATAATAAAAGAGCACAAAAGTGATCCTAAATACTACTAAATAATGCATCTAAAATGGACACATCAAACCTCCCCACACTTAAACCTTACTCGCCCTCGAGTAAGAAAAGATTCAAGCATACGGAGGAAATGGCATATCCACATCCTAAAACCCCTAAAATAACCACACAAAATGGACATATCAAACCTCCCCACACTTAAACCTTACTCGCTCTCGAGTAAGAAAAGAACCAAGCACACGGAGTAAATGATATATCCAAAACCTAAACTAATCCCCCAATCAAAGCCTCACAAAAACTCTCAATATCAAAAATCCCAAAATAAAAGCTCACATGAGAATTTTTTCACACACACATCCCCAATCCTAAATCTAACCAAACCTACCACTTATCAATTCACTACCCATAAAATATTTCAAAGCCCCGAATTGATATTCCCAAAGTCCAATGACACAAGATGAAGTTAATACCATTTAAGAGGTTTAAGCACATACTACACCTAATGCCAATATATCAACCAAAATCCAATGACATAAAATGAAGCTAAAACCATATAAGAGTTTCAAACACATGCTTCACTAAATGCCAATATATCAACCAAAAACGAAGTAGAAAGAGATAAGGAATTTCATAACCACACTTCGTTTCCTAACCCACTAAGCTACCCAATCCCAAGAGGTCTATAGATGTTGAGCTACCCGATCCATCCGTGTGACAACCGCAACCTTATGACTCCAACGCCGGCAAATGAGTGAAATCATATCATTTTTCAATTTCTCTCAATTTCTCTCAATTTCTCTCATTTTGCCTAGGAGCTCTTTCGAGTTTTCATCCTAGCCACACATCATGTTTCTTTAGCTCACATCTCACCTTTTTCCGCACATTTTAGCCTCTCATTTTTGCCTAGGCCGCCCTTTAAGGGTTTTCGACCTATCCGGGCCCCCAATGTTGCCTAAGTTGCCCTCTCGGGTTTTCAACTTAGCGGGTTTTCTTTTTTTTTTTTTTTTTTTTTTTTTTTTTTTCTTTTTCTATTTTTTTTTCTTTTTCTCATGTTTTTCCAATGAAAAGTAGCAAAAAGCATTCCAAAACAAGCTAGCATGCATTGAATCCTCTAACCCCTCCCCACACTTAAAACATTACATTGCCCTCAATGTAAATATGTAAGGCAAGAACAATAAAAATCAAGGCAAGGGGGTAGAGTGAAACCCGTGTCTCCGCAATTCGTCGGTGATATGGCACAATCCAAGCACTTGTATGGTCCCGAAATTGGTTTCGGAACCG
This sequence comes from Rubia yunnanensis, assembly GCA_037428765.1. Classification (NCBI taxonomy): domain Eukaryota; kingdom Viridiplantae; phylum Streptophyta; class Magnoliopsida; order Gentianales; family Rubiaceae; genus Rubia; species Rubia yunnanensis. Next base: position 87,555,369 of record CM075061.1, read on the forward strand.
GAAGGGGGAGCAAAGATGCCGTAGAAGAACTCACCCCTCGAGAAAAGCATTGTCTCCATGGCGCCGTTTGATCAAGACTAACACCACGAAGAACACATTAAACTCACAAGTACATAAGGATATGTAATACTAGTACACAACGATCCATAATGAATATATATGAAGCCCACTGCTAGACATCACTTCAAACATTCAACTTGTTGGCAAATATCCGCACTCTCTCACCCTTTCTTCTCAAAAGTATGCTTACTAGATTCCCTAGATTACTTTATTTTTTGTAATTGTCTTTAATTTTGATATGCAGATGGTGGAAATTTCATATTGTTATTTTTGTTTGTATTCAAATTTCCATGGATGTTTGGTGTGGGTAGTAGGAATTTTGGTCTGATGCTCTTATTGTTTATAATCGGTCGTAATTTGTTGCTTTTAACTATTTTATGCTCTGGTTTTTTTCTGGTGATAATGAGTCTGTAACTTCTAATTGCAACCTCGTTGGTACATTAGTCATACTTCTTCTGGGATGAAACGTTAGCGACGTCGGTTACACTTTTTGCTCTAAACCCTTGTAGTATGCGATGTCGACTTCTATTTGTTAACATATCCATTTTAACGATTGGTAGCAGACGTGTCAACGATGTTGATTATGAATGTATGCTATCTAATGTTTGTGGACCCCATAATAGATTAAATTCACCAATTCTTATCGAATTTCAAGAATCATGCCTAACAGTGCTGGTTCGAGTAGATGTGCCCCGATGGAGGTAAGTCATTTGTTATTTCAATTTAAATTCCATTTCATTTTCTATTTTTCTCTAAGAATAATATTAAAATTTTCAATGATAAAAATTTAGATCCCTATTGGTTTAGATGAGGATCGTATTTCCAGGGCCACATTCAGGGAAGTCATTACACACTTTGTCCACACGCTTACCGGGATGAACTTCAGTTCCACTCTGATTTGGTAAGTCCTCACTTGTTACACACGGTGTATTATATTTTCAATTCATTTTCTCTACCAGTTACATTCATATTTACTAAATGTTGTTCTTTATTTATAAATCAATATGTCCCAAGCCACATTGCAGAGCTCGGTACAAGACCCCCGCTGTGCTACATAGTAATGGAAGGGTGTATGAGACGCGTTACTCTAGGTATGAGAAGTACAAGACCCTCACCCCTAAGGGATTTGGAAATTTTCTTGATGAGGATGAACTTGTGATTGGGAACACGCTACTTTTTGAGGTGGTAAATGGTGTTGGGCCAGTAGTTTTTAATGTAACTGTTTTTCCCCGCAGATTTGACTGATTAATAACTTTAAAACATTTGTTTAAAACAAATGTAATTAAATTCATAACAGCATGTCTTGAATTTTATATCAAGAATTTTATTTACTGATTTTTATTTCAATGTTATTGAATTCATCATATTCATGTAACTCCAGTCCTATCCATCTTTCAACACATGTAACTCCTTCACCCTGTTAGCAAATTATTGTTGCAAACAAATATTGTAACGAAAGTTAAACTATAGACCACCTGCATGATGGGCTGTAATTGTTAGACACACACAATTATGCGACATCACAAAGCCGTTGACATCATGTCCCTTCGTTCGAGTGGAGTGCGAAGTCATTCAAGGTGATAGACGACATATTGGCTTCAACCGATATCGGTCTATGATCGATAACATGCCTCCATACCCGATTCAGCATGCGAAGTTGCATAATTTAAGGTTGTTCAAAACGACATCGCCACTAGACGGGTATAAGTAGGGGAACCCTAACAAAGACTTTAAGCATTAACCTACCTCGACCCGGGGTTATTAACACAACGCACCAGCACAATCAATCAACCTGAGCCAAGGCACTGGTCCCGTGGGATGGTCAAAGATAAGATTTATATCCTGCACCCGTTTCTTGCTACTAGGCTACCAAAGGATAGTAACCGGCAAACCCTAGGTTTGTCCACGGAGATGCTAGGGTTTAAGTAAAAGTCAAAACACAGCCTCATGTTGGTCGTCAATCTACACAAGTGAAACGAATATCTACTAATGTAAACATGCAAACTGGGGGGGTGTTGGTATTTTCAACTAACAACTACAAGCAAAAATAAACAAACAAGTAAACTATTTATACTGGGGGGGGGGGGGTTTGGCACTTGGGACTAATTTAACAACATGGTAGTTCTAATGCTTCAATCCTCAATTCATTCACATATAAACATACAAAAGACCTATCGGTGTGGCTGATGGTATACACTTCCTCATTCCTGTCATGGTGGGTGCGCTCGTAACCCTCCATCGACACTGGCATCGTAATTAAGGGAGCACAAAAAGGTCCGACCGTCGTTGTGGTTCTGTTTATCCCCCCATGCTATTACATCCTAGGTTTCCACCACAAATGTACTATTTCCTAGTGGTCCTCTATACGTGAAGCCTTAGGTTCATAGGCACATTATCTGTGATACTAGGGTTTCAACACAACACCTAGCTTGCTACTATCAACTATCTCTACCTGTAACCTATTGGAAAATGGTTAAGTAGTCAGCTAAGACTGGTACGATGGTATGCAGATTAGGGTTACCTTGAATCTACCGTGCACACACTCACGTAGAATCGTTCCCTTCCACCCATTTAAACATCCAGGTTTCTCTTCCCAAGGGGGCATCAATAAGTGCACCCTATATGAACATAGCCCAAAGTGTGTGCTCATATATGGTGTAGAGTTCATGCATTTGTCACATTCAAGAAAAATCACAATAATATCATAAACACAAAGATAGATGGAATTTAAGGAATCTGATAAAGAATCAAAAGCTACACATGTGCCAAATATGCCCCAAGGTTAATCTAACTACTCCTTAGACATGGAATTCAGATATAGATTTGAACTCCACATCTTTGGGATGAAATAAGAAGAAAGAAAAGGAAAAAGTATGAAACCTACTAAGAAACTCCTTCCTTCTCTCAAAAGCTCTCCAAGTAACAATATATGAATTCTCTCTCCTAATGTATATGAAAAATGAGTAGAGTAGGGTCTTATATATAGTAGTAGGAGATTGGGCCTAAAAATAGGCCCAAAATTGGACAAAAGTGCCAAAACCCTAGGTCAGCCGCCTAGTTTTCATGGATCTGCTCGGATGCCACGGTCTGTGAAGCCTTCAAGCAAGGACCGCCAGATCTGGAGAGGTCCGTGAACATTCATAGCTGCAGGAAGCCATGGTCTGTGAAGGTTTCATGGATCGCGAGCATCACCATGGTTTCCAATCAGTAGTTTTCACGGACCGTGAGCAGCTTGGGTGTTTGCTCAGAACTCTCGTTATGGTCTGTGAAGCTTTGCATGGACCGGCTACATACTTAGCCAAATTTCTTCAACTCTTCCCTTCCATGCTTCATGACTCCGCTCCATTTTCATTGACCGGCACTGTTGCTTTATATAGGGTGGACTGTGGGCATCTTCACGAGCCGCCAATGTTTCATGTAGTGCGGGCTGTCACGAGCTGCTGGTTCTTCATCGACTGAACTTCGTTTACTTGCCACGAGTGAACCGTAGTCCGAATTGGGAGTTCTAGTAGTCGATTTTGTAGTACTTGAGAAGAAGAATCCAATGAAACCAGCCTTGAAAGCTCATTATTCCTGGATCATTCTCGGACTAAGGTAACACTCCTCAGACCACGATTCACCGTTCCCACCTTTTACCGTCTTAACCTTTGAAGCCTCCTATTCTTGGCTTCAATATCCTTCTACCATGCATTGATTCTAGAGGCCTTCATCTACTACCATTCAATGCGAATGGCCTTCAAATCTTCTACCGTAAAAAGAAAACGGCCTTCGCAAGAATGTAAAGTAACAAATGGCATTCATGGGAAACCTACTAAAGGTACTTATAATGAGGACCAAGGAGCTCGTGAACACAATATGTCAATAATCACTAATTAAGTGTACAAAATATGGGATTTATAATAGAAAACTAAACATGGTTTTCTAAACCCCTTGTTATGTAAACTCAACTTATGTTGCCAAACCACCAACCAAAAGTAAATAAAAAGTACGTCAAATGCATTGGTTAAAGCATGCATAATGGTGTAGATCAAACTCCCCACACTTACTCGTCCTCGAGTAAATAAAATCAAAGAAAAAAGTTCAAGAGACATGAAGCATGCAAGGATAGCCAATGCATCCAATTTGCTCCCAAGCTACCCTAGTTCCCCCAAGAAGATGAAAATCTCACAACTCTCACACTCCCCAAAGTACCTAAGGCAACCAAACCACCCAAAGCAAGTAAATGTGTATGGAAAAAGATAAGTGAAAAAAGATCGAAATAAAGCCAAGCTTACTTTCCCCAAAGAAGTCTCCGACTTGCTTGCAACAGAGGGATAAATCCTCAAGTAAAAATAACACACCAAGGAAATCCAAAAGTCGCCGACTTGCTTGCAACAGAGGGATAAATCTAGATTCTTGACCTAGTTGAAAATAAGGAGTCTAATGTATCACCAACCTATGATGCGTCTTCGACCACCAACGGGTTCTTAGGCCTGGGTTCTTCTCAAACTAACCTGCAATCAAACTGTTGCTAGGGTTATAGGGGTCGGCACTCCAATACTTAAGTTAGTCCAAGAATCCAAATATGATTAAGATAGAATGAACCATAAGTAAATGCGTACCTTGTAACTATACTCCATGTCCTAAATAACGTTCTCCTTAATTATCGCCCTGAATTACCCACAAATGCTGTAATTAAGTTAGAGTATTAAATATTCCCCTAACTGGACTGCATACCTTTGGCCCAATGGGTATCATAGGCTTAACCTCTATCAAGAGCCCCCAGAAAAGCAGGTTCTTGACCTTAGAAGACTAGAACGTCACAAAGGTCTTCGAGGCCTTGAATGCATGAGACAGTTCGGGGATTTTGAAGACTCAAAAATAACCTTGCACTTCGTTGCTCCTGCCTTTGAGGGTGGGACTAATCAACTCTGTTGTTTAGGATTCCAAAAGGGCGCGCACGTAATTTACAACCACGTGTGTCACCGCTTCCCAAACAATGCATTTTCAGAAGATAAAAAAATGATTACGTCTTTCCATAACTTTTATATTTCCAAAGCAGTAATAATTACCCGTCACTTCAGCCACCATAATTACCTCCCATCCGCTAGTTTGTTATTCACTTTTCTTTTTTAGAGGTATCTTTTTACAAGCATTTTCATATTTCCCTCTCGAGCAATTCAATTCCCCTCACCTTTCCCAGAAAATCTGTAAGTTCTTTCATCCCTATAATCATTCTAATCTTTTCGTTTCCTCACCTTACTACCACGGCCCACTCTGATGAGGGTTCCATTGTCGAGAAATTTTCCAGCAAGGTTAGGGTTGGCGAGACAGGGTTAACACGCCGGAGACAGCAGTTAGAGATCTAGAATGCACTCATTCTGAAGAACTCTGGTACAGCTCAGAACACAGAGAGGACACATCTAATCATGTTGGTAATGGTCCTGGGGAAGAGAGGGGTTTCCCATAATTGATATGCCTCCTCGAGATGCCGTCGAAAACTAGCCTCCGGGGATGGGCAAGCCCTACATAAGGAGGTCCCCTACAAGCGACAAAATTGGTTTCTACCCTCCTCCAAATCCAGAACCTGAGCCGGCAAGGGCGTAAAGTACATATTTGACATACCGGGATGCTCCTCTTAAAGCCAGTGAAGAGGAAGAGAGGACAGCCTCGAGGGGCAGGAAGAACCCTCGAGAGTGCATCATGTATCTCTTTTAATGGATCCCTCTTAAAAGAAGAAAAAGGGGGTTTATCAAAGATTGAGGCTAAAGGGCTCAGGGAAGGAGCCCCCAGTTCTAGTAGTGGGAACCGCTATTTCCAAGATTTTAGACTTGATCCCTCCTGGCCAACGAGTTGCTCCGAATGCCAATTTGCAAACCTGTTGAGAGGGAGATACCCCCCACAACCTCTCTGAAGGAAGATCGTCTGTTTCCCTCAGACATCTTTGCTTTGGGCTCACATTTTCTTTTCCGAACCTATTCTCCAAGCTTCATAGACAATTCTAGGTGAGCCCTGCCCAAGTCCACCCCAATGTCTTGGTAATCATTATGATGTTCTTGACCAGATGTGACAAATTCAGTATTAGGCCTAGTTATAAGCTGTTTCGTTCACTATACTTCATGTCCTATAGTAGGCGGTCTACCAATATAATTGTCATGTTTGTCAGCCAAGATGTACACCATAAGGTTTTTGGGGTTCCTGGCAATTTTGAACACTAGAAAAGTTGGAAAAAAGGTATCTCGTTTGATAGCAGGAAGTATCGAGTCCCTTCGTGGAATTGGGCTGTGCGAGTTGAATCTCCCAAACCTGGGGAATATATCTGTCCAGATACCCATGAGAGGGATAGACAAAAACTATTGTCAAGCTCCCTTGACTACAGCGTCTTCAACAATTCCAACCCCTGGATTGGCAATTTTGCATTCTCACTTAGAATCTACAAAGAATATGTATATAAAACAATCCAGAGTGATACCAGGCAAAGGAGAAGGGGAATCAAGGGTCCTAGAAACGGCCCTCCCCTTGAGACCATCATTAGTGATGTTAGGCATTCAGGAGCATTCGAAGATGTTTTAATAGAGCAATACTAATCTTATTTGTTGTGTAATTGAGTTTATTGTTACTTACTTTTTCCTTTTTCAGTGGGTCTCGCTAAGGACTTAAAGAAGAAGAAGCCCTCGAAGCAAGGTCAGGCTCCTGGGGATGGGATTATTGAGTCCTCAAATCAGGTTTCCAGTCCCCAAAATCTGGCATTTCTTCTCTCAAATCCAGCTTCCCCCCTTGCAGTAAGCCACGAAAGGCTTTCCTCAACTGTTGGAGAGGAGCAGCCACCTCACGCCAGGAACGTCCGCCAGAAAATGATGGTGAACCACAACACTATCGATTCCTCCTCACCAAGGTCATTGATAGGAACTCATGCTACAGAGAATGTTCATTAACAGTCTCCTCCACCCTTCGAATGATGCAGCGTCCGTACCTGGGATCGATCATCACCTCTTTAACCTAGCCTCCGACCCTAAGGTTTTCTTCCACTCTTTTTTTCTGAGAGGGAGATATGCCCCCTCACATTTTTATAGCATCAATATGAGCTCAGTTGTTTAATTAGGCCTCCCAAATGTATCACGATGTCACCAAGAGAATAGCGGCCTTCTATTCCCATCTCTAGCTGATGTAACATCCGCGATGATCTCAATAAGCAGGAAACTGAGATTTTATGGCTAAGGAGTCTCTTGAGGATCACTAACGGGCTCTTGAGGATCACTAGTGGGATCTCCAGGATCACCAGCGTGCTCTCGAGGAGAAAGATAGGATCCTCGAGGAGAAGTATAGGGCACTCGAGGAACAAGATAAGGTCCTCGAGGAGAAGGATAGGGTGATTGAGGAAAAAGATAAGGTCCTCGAGGAGAAGGATAGGGCGCTTGAGGAAAAACAAAAACTTTTGGAAGGGGAGAGGAAAGATGTTGATGCCAAGAGGCATTCATGGACATTAGAAAAAGACACCCTCGCAAAGAGGGTTCAAGCTGCAGAGGATGTTTCCGCGCAAGTTCCACTGCTCGAGGCCTTCAAACACAATCTGTTGAATAGCCCTGAGCTGCTTCAACCTTTCCTCGATCTTCTGGGTGTGGCTAAGAAAATTGGATGTAGTGAATTAGCGGAGGACTTTTTAAAGCTACAAGTGTCCACCTCTCTATCTGAAGATCTAGCCAAGCAAGTGCACAAGCTAGTTAATCCAGAGCTTGATACCACTCTTGACTCAAAATGGGATGGGGCTATCAAGAACGACAGTTTTCATTTTTCCCTTTTGGATTTCATCAAGTCCAAAGGGCAATTCTTCACCGCTGAGGTGATTCAAATTATCCCCCCTTCCAAAGGCTTCAGATGCCTCTCCTTAGCAGGACTCCACTGCCCCCCAGTGGAAGATATTATAGCTTCCATATCAAAGGAAGATGATTCTAGGTTTAGTCCCTGATTGTAATTAATTTTTTTTACTTAGGGCCCCTTACTTGTAAACCCTTTCTTTTTTTTTTTCTTACTTTGAGTATTAATGAATATACATTTTTTTCCAAGACTTATGATTTTTCCTTTCCTTTTGTAGTATAATTCATTGAAAATGGTGTTATAAGACACTTGTGAGGAGATTTGGAGTGCTCAAAAAGAGTTGAATGAGACACATAAACAACTACTAACCGCTCTTTGAGATATTTATAAGTGTGATCAAGAGAAAGACTCCTTGAAGGATAAGCTCCACCAACTCGAGGATGAGATGAAGCTGTGGCAATCCAAAGATCATCCCACTTTTAAGGGGTTTGTTAAGGATTTCCTTAGCAAATAATTTAATGGTACTTATCCCTTAGAAGTGGTCAAGGGTTGCGATCCTACTGATGAAGAACTAGAAGAACTAATCCATCAAATTTATTTGAGGTTTGGTTCTTTGAAATCCTGCCATACTGCTGCAACTAGGCTTCAAGTAGTGGAAGGGCGCCTAATTAGTTTCTTGGGCGAAAATCGCAAGTTGGTAGCCCAGAGGGAATTACTTGCCAAACAAAATCTATTAACTCAATGCAGAGTGGCTAACCTTGAAGAGGACTTGCTCTCTTGGAAGATAGCCAGCTAGGACCCCCCTTCTTCAAGCGAACCTCCTCAGCCCCTCACGATAGCCCCCCAGACGAAGATAGCTCTTTGGCGGAATCTCTTTTATCCGAAAAAGAAAAAATTACTGGGGAGATCAAGGCCTGGAGATATAAGCCACAAAAATGGAGCAGTGTTTCGCTAATTTCGAAGAAAATATTGGTGCACATGAAGTGAGCCTTCATGCCCATATGCTTTCCCACGGAATTCCCACCTCCTATTTAATCAGCAATGATCATCTTGCAAAGTTTCTACTTAAAGCAGCTCAGTAATGGATGGAAGAAGTTCACGTTCATGAGAATGAGACTCCTCAGCAGAAAAAGGCTTTTGATCTCATTCTTGATTGGCTGGCAGAGATAAGGGTGAAGAGATTCAATCCCTCGAGCTTTTGCTCTGCCCCTCGGTCACATAAGTCTGCCACTAAGGCGGCTGAACAAAATATTATCCCTTTGAGCAAAGTTACCCAAGAATCTTCCTCAAAACGTCGCAAAATCGTGGGTCATCCTCGAAGGATCCATTTGAATCTTCCATGAAGAAGCGGTGTACAAGCATTGCCATTCTTGATCCCTCAGAATATCTTGTAGAGGAACAAATGAAAGATATTTGAAGGGCAGCTGGTATAAAACTTAAAGAACTTGAAAAAATAGAGCCCAATGTGAAGGTGCTAGGGAACCTACCTCCACTGAAGAATTGTTTCAGGCGGGATTTCCTCCCACTAAGTAAATTTGTTTAAATGAACAAACTTAGATAGTTTCTAGTATCAATAATATATTCCTAATATGTTTACTGAGGTTTAAATGAATAACCAATATCTCTTATAGTTTACCCCTCAAATATGAGAGCCTTGTGCAATTTTCTTAGGAGGAGCAAAATGCGAATATGTTCGGTAAGTAGGATAATTTTACCCAGGTTCGATGTTTCCACCTACATCCTGCTAATCTAGCCTACTAGTTTATCATTTCTAAATTACAAGATAGCCTTCAAGTGCCATTTTAGAGGAAACCACTTCAAACATCAGCCATAGCTGGGAATATCACCTAGAGCGCTGCTTTAAAGCAAACCGCTCGAACATAAACTAGAGTGCTGCTTTAGAGCAAACCACTTGAACATCAGCCATAGCTGGAAATATCATATCTTGAGTGTCGCTTTAGAGCAATCCACTCGAACATTAACCAGAGTGCCGCTTTAGAGAAAACCACTCGAACATTACAACTGGTAGTATTTTCTTAGGTTGATAATGTTCCACCTTCTTAGCACTTGAACCCCGTTCATCTTCTCGAGAATATAACTCTCTCCCAGGTGTGATTTGATCACTCTATAAGGTCCTTCCCAGTTTGCAGCCCCGGGTTCCTTTTTGCTTTTCTCATTTTTTCTCATTACCAAGTCTCCCGGGATAAACAACACCTTCTTTACCCTTCTATCATGGTATCTTCTAACCCGTTCCTTGACTTTAGCCTCGTGTAGAGAAGCTAACTCTCTCTTTTCCTCTACAATATCCAAATCTATACATCAATTTGTTGATTTATTGTCTCATCTGCAGCATCCATCATCCTTGGGCTAGGAACTCCTACTTCCACAGGAATTACTGCTTCCGAGCCATATAGGAGACTATAAGGTGTTTCCCCAGTAGTGGAAGACTCGGCTATCCGATATCCCCATAATACATTAGGTAATTCCCATATCCAATTACCTTTTGCCCCGAAGAGGCGTACTCGTATTCCATTCAATATTATCCTGTTGGTCACTTCCACTTGCCCGTTAGCTTAGGGATGGTAAAAAAATGTCATCTTTTGCTTAATCTGATACTCTTGGCACCACTTCTTGAGGGGATCCTAAGAAAATTGTGTTCCGTTGTGTATAATGATTGTTCTTGGGATTCCAAAATGGTACACAATGTTCTTCCAGCAAAAGGAGATGACTATCTTTCCTCTTATGTTTGTCAAGGGCTCAGCCTCTACCCACTTTGTGAAATAATCCATAGTTACTATTAGGTATCTAAATTTCCCTGGCGCTTCTGGGAAAGGGCCCACCAAATCAATCACCCATTTGTCAATGGCCACGAGCTATAGATGCTTTCATTTCTTCTTGTGGAACATGTGTTTTAGGTTCATTTTTATGGCATTGATGGCAAGCCTGAATATATCGGTTTGCGTCCTCGAACTTTGTCGGCCAGTAAAAGCCCGCTTGAATGAGCCTCCTTGCCACAGATCTGGCTCCTTGGTGGCTATCGTATACCCCTTTGTGAACCTCCCTTATGAGGTATTCAGCCTCGTGAGGGTTAATGCATCGAAGTAATGGCTGTAAATGACCCCTTCTATACAACCCTTTTTCTTGCAACACCTACATTGAAGTCTTCAACCTTATTTTCCTGGCATGCACTCCATTTTCTGGCAGGACACCCTCTCGAAGATATGCTACGAATGGTTCATCCAAGAGTCTTCCACTTTAATCGCTATCACTACAGGCTCTTTAAAACTTTGCATGCTCAAAGTTTCTACGAGAAGTTTTCGTACAAATTGGGTTCCCAATTCTGAAGAAGCAAGCTTAGTTAGAGGGTTTGCTTTAAGATTTTTTTCCCTTGGAACCTGCTTCAAAGTATAAGATTTGAAAATTTTTAACAGGTTCTTCAGTACCTCGAGGTACCTCTACAGGTTACGCTCCCTGGCCTCGTACTCTCCATTCACCTATTGAACCACAATTTAAGAGTCATTGAAAATCTCAAGTTCCTCCACCTACAGCTCCTTTGCAAGGCACAATCCAGTGATCAGTGCCTCATATTCAGCTTCATTATTAGTTGCTTTAAAGGTAGAGTTCAATGCATAAGGATAATCTTTGCCATTAGAGCTAGTTAGTAGGACCCAGTCTCCACTTCCTTCTGAATGTGAGGAACCATCCACATACAACTTTCATATTTGTTTTTTCCTTGTTTCCTCATTCTGAATGAAATATAAACACACCTCGAGAACTCTGCAGTTTCTACTATAAAGTCTGCTAGTGCCTACCCCTTGATCGCAACTCGAGGTTGATACTGGATATCATGCTCTCCCAATTCTACTTCCCACTTCATTATTCTTCATGAAATCTCTGGCCTTAGCAGGATCTGTAAAATGGGGTGGTTTGTGAGCACCACTATCTTATGTCCATGGAAGTAGAGTCTTAACCTTTGGGCTGCATGTACGAGGGCTTTAAATAACCTTTCGAGAACCGTACACCTTGTTGTCGGCCCTTGCAAGGCAAGGCTAAAAAAGTAAATTGGATGAACCTTTTCTTTTTCCTTTACCAGAGCCGCGCTTATTGCCAGCGGTGATGCAGAAATATACAAGTACAACATCTCATCCTTGTCTAGTTTCATCAAGGTAGGCAATGTCCCCAGCTATTCTTTCAACTGCTCGAATGCCTCATCGTACTTGCCTTTCCACTTGAACTTCTTTTCCCTTTGAAGCATATCAAAGAAGGATAAGTGCTTCTCTGCCCCCTTCGATAAGAACCTGCTTAATCCTTCTAGAGACCTTGTAATCTTCCAAACCTCCTTTATTGATTGTGGGGTTTTCATTGTCCTCAGAGTTTCAACCTTTTCTGGGTTTACATCGATCCCCCTCTCTGATACCATAAATCCGAGAGACTTCTTTTCCCCCACACCAATAACACACTTAGATGGGTTCAAATTCAAATTAGCTTCTCAAAGCCTACCAAATGTTTCTTCCGGATCTTTTAAGAATTCTTCATAACTCTTGCTTTTGACCACCATGTCATCCGCATATATTTCCATATTCTTCCCTATCTGTCCCCTGAACAGTCCATCCACCAGCCTCTGGTAAGTAGCTCTAGCATTCTTCAATCCAAATGTGCATCTTTTTATAGCAATACACGCCCACATCTGTAATAAACGAGGTCTTTTCCTTCACTTCCTCCACCATGAGGATTTGGTGATACTCTTTATGTGCATCAAAGAATGCCAAAATTTGATATCTAGTGATGGCTTCCACCAGCTTGTCAATTGGTGGCAACAGATAACTATCTTTGGGGCAGCACTTATTTAAATCAGTAAAGTCTATACACATCCCCCATGCTCCATCATGCTTTGGAACCATGACTGGGTTAGCAATACAATTAGGATAGAATACCTCCTCGATTACGCCCACCCTTAATAACTTCTCGACCTCTTCTTTAATTGCCTTAGCTCTTTCGGGAGTGAACACTCTTCTACTTCACTGGCTTAATCGAAGGGTTAATGTTCAGCCTATGTAGCACAAGACTTAAAGGACCCTCGTCGGGTCAGATGTATCCTATGAAAACACGTCTCCGTACATTACTAACAAGTATATTAATCGTTTTTTCACACCTTCAGGGATTAGTTTCCCAATAGCTACTGACCCTTTATCCTGAATAGGCATCTGTATTGTATAAGCTAATCCTGCCTCTGCGTGTACTGCCGTTACATCCTTTAGTTTCCTCACTTCCTGGACTGTCGTGAGGTTACATTTTTGGGCCACAGTTTGATCCCCTCGAATGGATGCCACCCCCTTTTTAGTTGGGAACTTCATGATCAGGTGATAGGATGACCAGACCGACTGAGCCTGACACATCCATGGCCTTCCTAGAATTAAATTATAAGGGGAAAGTGCATCCATGACAGCAAAATTACACTTGATGGTCAATCCCTTGTCGCCATCAGCTACTCAAACAGGAAATGTTATATCTCCTATAGGGAATATCTAGTTTCCCGTGAATCCTGATAAAGAAGAAGCATATTTTTTTCAAATTTTCACGCCTCATATCTAATTGGTCAAAACACTCAGCAAGCATCACTTCTACCCTTATTCCATCATCAACAAACACCCTTCTGATCAATGACACTCAAATAATGGTTGAAATAACCATAGGATCCATATGAGGCATTTGGTCCAGCACACCATTCGCTTCCGATAAAGTGGTCGTTTCATCCCGTCTAAACCTCTTATAACTAGGCTCTTCCATGGGAACCCTTCGAGCCTCAGCTATTATAACATCATTCGAAGATCTCTCTCCTACCATGCCATTGATGACATTACTTACCCTTCGGATGGGCGGATTTTCTCCATTTTGATTTCCCCCCTGTTCTTCTTGGGGTCTATCCAGCCTTTCTTCTGGTCCCCTGTCTCAAATCACCTATTCTTAAAGCCTTCTATCCCTTTTCCCCCCATTGTTTTTATTGTTTCTCCTATTAGACTGCCACTAGTTCATCTGGGGCCTCGAGGGGGTAGCCCGGCTCCTATGTCCCTTCCCTTAAAATCGTCCTTTTCTTTCACACCTATCAATCTCCATCCTTAACTACATGTAATCATTTGTGTCATGGCCGTAATCCCCGTGATGATCACAATACCAATTTTTTTTATCTCTGGGCTGCAACCAAATTGTGTAAACTTTGCAAGGGTGGGGGTGTCCGGAACAACCCCCATGTATGCTTAAAATCTGTGTAGGAGTTCTCACTCCAAACGTTGGAGGCAATGGATTATACCTCTCGAATGGTGTTCTTACGCATCCGACTAGCCTTTTCCCTCTGTGTTATACATTTCTTCATGCTCTCTTTGCAAAAACTACTCCCGTGCCTTTCCCCACAAGTAGCTACTTACCAGCTTGCATGTTAACTTCTCATCTAAGTTCCTCAAACTCATCAAGCCTAGGAACGTATGTAATAACTCTCGAGGGTCAGTTTCACCACTGTACGTGAGAAGTCCTTCCGGGGGCTTCAATTCTATTGGCCATCAAATCCCTATGATTACCGAGCTGAAAGGAGACCCAACAGTCTGGATCAAGGGACTGATCAACCTATCCAACTCTATTCTTCACAATTCACTTGCATCTGAGGGGGTTCATATTGCCCCCCAGGTAGGTTCAGCTCCCTATTGCGACCACCCAACTGTGGAATTTGGGTTCCTCCGTATCCCGGGTTCATCCAATGCAGTTTGAGACTCGGGTATGCTGGCGGTAGTGGTGGTTGGATATAAGGATTGTATAATCCCTGGCTGATTCCCATAATCTTGTATCCTTGCATGTCTAAAGAGGTCATTATTCCATATGATGTTCCTGGACCGGCCAGGTCAAGGACAAGAGCATATGGCGGATGTAGCACATAAACGGGACCTTAGGAGTAACCAAGAATAGAAGGTTGGGGTCTAGCTTGTAGCGGTTCTCCAGCATATCCTTGATAAGGGTAGACTATCGGGGGTTGGGAAGCCCATCCCATAGTCATTTATAAATGTGAGGGTGGTAGTGCCCCTAACGTGACCCTATCATCCCTAGGAGAAGGAGTGATTTGGTACCCAGCTGCAGCTAGGACCTGAGCTGGTCTTTCCACATCTTGATTCGGGGTCACCCTCCATACGTTCTTATTTCCTTGCATAGGTTGACCATAAGCTTCCACGTACGAGTCTCCAGAAAACTCCCTAAACCTCTCATCCCTTGAATCAGCCACCCTTTCGAGCAAGGAATTGGTGTTTCTTTGTCTTTGCTTTCTCATCGCTTCCAGTGTCCTCGAGGGCCCTGCTATATCATTTTGGACTGGCGCCAGGGGATTTACGCTAACCGCCACTGAGGTTTGCTCCCCCTCGTGGGCTATGCCTGTATTAGGCTCCGCTCACAACTCTATTCCCGTAGTTTGAATTTTAGTCATCTCTCTATCCTCGATGTGGGTGTCATTTTCTCTTCCGGGATTCTCCGAAGTTAACCTTGATGGAAATCCATCCCCAATATCTATTGACCTCAACGTTTAACTCATCCAAAATACCGTGGACCTAAACTCTCAAAACCTTTGATCCGGCTTAGTTGTCCCCACAGTCGGTGCCACTTGATGCATCTTCGACCACCAACCAGTTCATGAGCCTGGGTTCTTCTCAAACTAACCAACAATCAAACTGTCCCTGGGGTTCCAAGGGTCAGCACTCTGATGCTTAAGTTAGTCCAAGCGTCCAAATATGATTAAGACAAAATTAATCATAAGTAAATGTGTACCTTGTAATTATACTCCATGTCCTAAATAACGTTCTCCTTAATTATCGCCCTTACCCACGGATGCGGTAATTAAGTTAGAGTATTAAATATACCCCTAACTGGGCTGTCATACCTTCAGCCCAATGGCTATCTTGGGCTTAACCTCTATCAACCTAGTTTCTTGTTTCTTGTTTCTTTTTTCTTCTTTTTTCTCTCAATTTCTCTCATTTTTCTTAGGCGCCCTTTTGGGTTTTCACCTTTTTCCACATGGCCTCTTATTTTTTCCTAGACTCGTAAGTCTAGCCGGGCTAAGCCTCTCACTTTTACCTAGGCCTTTCGACCTATCCGGGCTTTTCCTAATGTTACCCAAGTCTCCCTTTTGGGTTTTCAAATTGTCCAAGTTTTTATCTTTCTTCATTTTTTTTCAAAAAGTGCCCCAAAAGTGGGCTCAATACTACAAAGATAGTCAAACACACAAAAATACTCCACCAATAGCTAAAACGTCTTACCTCATGAAAACTAGGAAACCTAGCATAGCATGCCATTCCACCAAATGTTCATCCAAAATCATCCCCAACAAACAAGAAGTAAAACTACCAACAATCAAGAAGAAAACAAACAAAACATGCATGCCTGCACGAAGAAATCCAAGAATGAGAATTCCTAAGTGCTCACTACTCCTCCCCACACTTTGCAAATGCAAAGTCTCCAAAGCACAAAAAGAATGTCAAAACATAAGTGAGGAAGAGAGATTAGTGATACCTTTACTTCTAGCCCCAAAGGGGTGGCCTCTTCTTGGCTAGTGAAACACCTCTCTATGAACCCCTTCGCTTGGATTGTGGCTTTAAGGAAATCCACCCTTGTGTTATGCTCCCCCACTCGTGCCTTCACTTCTCCAATCACTTGAACTATCCCTTGAAGAACTTGGGAATAAATAAAAAGTTTCTCCCCATGTAGGTGTAGTTGATCCATAATGACCGAGGAAAGATGAGATTGGCTCACAAGTGCTCTCAAAGATGTCACCCCTTTGGCCTCTTCTGGGTCTAACCCTTGGTTGGCCATAATGTTGTAGGCTTTTCTCTCAAACTTCCGGCCCATTGAAATAAGTAGGTCATCCAAACATGTTTTATGGTAAATGGTGGTGGGCTCCAGTTGTGGAAGAATCATGAAGCTACATATGATTGCGTCTCCATAGAGCCATACATATCTACCCTCTGATGTCGTCGGTCTCACCATAGAGCCTTAGCTAAATTATCAATATTGTACCTTGTGCCCGATCTTCCTAAGTTAACTAGAGCCCTTTGAGTGACCGGGTGACCTAGATAATCTGCCAAAAGACCAACCATGCCTCCCATGGAGATTTTCCCACTCTTATGCTTCTAATCGCTATACATTCTTGAACAAAGACACTAACCAAGTCTGGGTAGATGTTCTCCTCCGGTTTCATCGCCCAAAGAAGGTGTACATTGGAGCTCGGACAATGCATCAATTAACTGTGGCATAGAATGCCTATAGAAATAGTCGATGAATATAACAGATCTCCGGGTGGACTATAGCCATGCTCTTACTCAGATTCTTCCTATCAGGCCCGGTTAGTTGCACCCAAAAGTGCCCAAGAGAGAATGACATTCCTTGGAGATGAGTCCATGGAATGTACCGGCTAGTTTTTCACCCAAAATCTAGTGCTAACTCTCTATAGGTTATTTGGTACTCCTTTCCATCCAAGATGTACTTAATCGCCTTGTGACTCGTCTGTGACCTTCCAAATGGTAGCTAGAAACTCTAAGGTCCACCTTATGCAGGTTTTTTAGTGCACATCGAGGCCTTCTTGGGCTACCCAACCCAAAAGAAAGGTCACGGGTTTAAGTAAACATAGAGCCATCAAGGTGCTCTTGCGAGCAAAAGTAGTCTCCAAAATGCTCCTCTTTGGTTCCCTCGAATTCCTCCATCTTCGAGCAGTAGTCCTAATGATGTTGGTTAATCTTAAAAACTCGTCGGCAACTAGCTTGGGGTTGCAAGGAATGGGAGCCATCGATTTTAGGGTTTGCACCCCTAATCTTTTTCTTCCATTTCTCACCCCTTGACAACTTCTCTTTCTCCAAAGTACCTTTCTTTAGAGCCATCCTAAAAAAATGAGAGAGAGAAGAATGGTAATGTCACAATAAATAATGCATGGCCCATAATATCATTCAACAAAAAACATTCTCCTAAAATGATCACACATTCAAAGCATTATGGTATAAGCATAAAGGTAATTCAAAACAAGAATATTTCTCATCAATCAACAACACCATGTATGCCTTTCACCAACCCATTAATAAATTCATGCAAAAAAATATTCATGCTCCCTCTAATCACCCAGCACATGAGGAACACATCACTCTATATCAATGGCACATTCAAAACATCCCTAATTTCATCATCACAAGATTGATCACACAAACCAAACAACATCACAACAACACATGGTCATTCATAAATCATGATTTTCATTAAAAAACCCATAATTTCTATTAAGCGTATAGACAAAGAGATCAAAGGATTACTCAAAATTTGAAGCCAATAAGTGTAAGATCCACACAAGAAGAAGAAAAAATTGCTAGTTTTTGGAAGAAAAAGCTTCAATTTTCGTGTTCACCCAAGAGTGTGTGTGAGTGAGTTTTTCTTGAGAGGAAAGAATGTGTAGATGATGAAATTAGGTGAAGAGTGGTACCAAGAGAATAAAATTTCAGCATAGATGAAAAAGAGAGAGAGGTACACTTTGGATAAAGATGGAATTTCCAATTAGGGGACACGTAGTACAATCAATTAACATGGGAAGTACTATTTGCATAAACAATTCTAAGGAAATAGAAAATTTCACTTCTTGAACCAAAAATGCATTTTAAACTTTGAAATTCATACTTCTTTTTCAAAAATTGCATTTTTTAAAAAACAAGTTGGGGGATGGAAAATTGAAATTTGAGAAAAAAAAGATTTCTACCCAGTTCTCCCATCTTCACGAGGCAGAGTCTCATCCCCATCATCACGGCACGAGACCTACCCTTCGTGAAAACCATTGTCACGAGGCTAACCCCAGATTTTTCCTATTCCTTGGTTTTTCTCAACTTTTGAAAGAAAAATATGTCACCCATCAAAATCCATTCCATCTACACATAATCACACATCTTCACAATTGGATTTTCAAATCAAGCATGAATTTTATTCAATGGATAATTTATTTCAAGCATGACATGCAAAATCTATCAAGTAGCTACTCAAAACAAGCAAAAAAAAACCACGTATGTTTATTGTTGTCATCACGATTTATTACTCTTTCGGGCATTCAACTTTCAAGCACTTACCAGTGGGTCTCCGGAATCGCCATCGGTGACTCCACCCATGTTGACGCTGTTGTGGAGAGGTCTTCACAACGAGTAATCCTTACCTATGTACCCTTTGTCGGTACCAAAAAATGTTTCTCCTTTTCTTGCTAACATCGACTCCTTAAACGTCACCTTGGGGTTAGGAGGGGGTTGAGGAGGTATTAATTCCTTAACATTTTCCTTTTCCTGATGCAAATTTGTTAGCAATTAACATTTTCCTTTTCTTGATGCAAATTTGTTAGCATAGAAAAACAATCTAGCACAGACATATCATTGATCAAATCATGCAATCCATCGGGGTCCTCCATTAATTCATTATCAAAAGATTCATGCTCATTTGGAACAAAGAAGGTTCATGATTAACATGCTCATCAAAAGGTGTCACACATGTTCACATAAGAGAAGGTTTGGTTGAATAATGCCTATATTTATAAATTTCAAATTTCACCTTGTTTAAGTCATCTTCTAGAGTCAAGATCCCCAAGTGGACATCAATTTTAGTCCTAAACATTTTTAGAAAATGTCTCCCCAAAAGGATTGGGGGTGAACTACCATCGTGCGCTGCGTCTAAGACATAAAAGCCCGTCAGAAAAACCAACTTTCCCACTCGCACCATCACGTCCGTCACTAGCTCTCAAGAGCTAGCTTGGGAATGATCGGCGAGTTGAATAATGACTCTAGTATCCTTTAGTTCACAAATTTTAAGACATTCAAATAGGCTAAAGATAATCCCATTAATAGAAGCTCCTAAATCTATCATGACATGTTCAACAAGTGTCCCACCTAAAGAAATTGGGATAGAATCATTCCGGGGTCATCACATTTCTTAGGCAAATTCTTATGATTCAATATTCCGACTTCCCTAATTCTTAGTTTCCCTAATTCTTAGTTTCCCTAACTCTACTCCTTTTCTTAGTACATTCAACCTTAAGAAATTTAGAATATGAAGACACGTTGTCAATCAATTCCAAGATAGGGATAGATACCTCCACTTTTTTGAAGACTTTCCGAATGTTGGCCTCATTTGTCTACACCTTCGGCCTTCCCCTCAAAGAACTTGGAAACGGAGATGGAATAGCAATTTGAAACTCGGGTGGTGGAAGCTCCTTGAATGATGCTTCCTTGACAACCATCTCTTCTTCTTTGAACATTGCTTTAGTAGCCTCCACTAACTCATCATCCTCTCGTGTCACTTTATCCTCAGTTTTTGCGAAGCTCTTTCCCACTTCCCAACTTGGGTGCGCTAACATTTCTCGGATTCACCTCCATTTTGGAAGGTAGCTTGCCGAACTCTTTTGTCTCAAGTCACCTCACCGAGGTGGCAAGTTTTCCAACTTGAATCTCAAGGTTCTTGATACTTGAGAAGGCTCTAGTACCAAGGTCTTCAATTTCTCTCCTTGTCCTTTCTACAAATATCTCATATTTCTTCACCAATTGTCTGATGGCATCCAAGATCTCCTCCATATTCGACTTGTAAAGTGTGGTATGATTTTTGGATGGCCCTTCCCCTTTAGGATAAGGTTGAGGCGGTGTTTGTCCACCCCTATACCATTGAGGTTGATTGTCATCCCTCCATTGGAAGTTGGAATGATCCCTATACCTTGGATTGAATGAGTTTGCATAGGGGTCCGGCCTTGCCTCTCCTTGGTTCCCCTGGAACCCTTATTGATGACCCCTAGCAAATTGAGGTTTTTCCCAATTGTTATAGTCCACGGCATTCACCTCTTGCATATCACCAACGACCTCAGGGCATTTCTTGGAGTGGCGATCAAGGTTGAAAACCCATCAAAACTTAACTTGCTGCACCTTTCCTTGTGAAAGCCCTTTCATCATAGATTCTAGAGCTTGGATGTGCTCCTCAAACTTCAATGTGTGTGTGGGTTCATCCAAGACCTTAAGCCTCGACCTTGTATCAAATTGCCTCATCCCGTTAGCCATCTCTTCAAAATGTTTCATAGCATTTTTAGGGCTCTTGTTGGCGATAGAATTGTTGCACGCGGTATTAACCATCCTCATGTCCTTATCACGCAAGCCCTCGAAGAAGTGATAGACCAAGTCGCCTTACTTGAGGGATGATAGGGACAACTTGCGAGAAGCCTCTTGAATCTCTCCCAATACTCATATAAGCTTTCAATCGCTCTTTGAGTGATGTTGGACAACTGTTTCTTCAAACCGGAAGACTTTGAGGTAGGAAAATATTTCTCCAAAACCTGCTGCTCCATATCCATCCATGACCCTAGGCACCCTGGTGGAAAATAATATAACCAATATTTTTCTCTATCTTGTAGTGAAAAGGAGAAGGCTCTCAAGTTGTAGTCGTCTTCCGACACTCTTGGCAGCTTCATGTTCGTGCATACAAAATGGAATTCCAACAAATGTTTGTTCGGATCCTCTCCGGCCAAACTGTGGAATGTAGGAACGCAGTGTATCATCCCAGTTTTTAGCTTACAATTCACATTTGGGGGCAAAGGCGAGAATCTGATACATAGTGGTTGATTCTCAAAGTTAGGAGCCATACGGTTTCTCAAAGTGAGGTTGTCCTCTGCCATTTTATGGCAGAAGCGAGGCTTATAAAGATAAAGCGTGGTACCGTCTTCTAGATATACAAGGGAGAGAGATTCATGAGGCTACCCCAGAGCGAGAGAACCAAGTTGTGCAAGTTCTTAAGTTTATAAGATCTTATCATTGAGAGGAATATTTGGAGGAGTACAAATATTCAGTTGAGCAAGTTCTCCAAAACTGCCTCTAAACCAAGAACTTGCTCAAATATTTCTCAGTTGAGTACTGAATAACTTGGTTGAGAGGAAAATATTTCTTCAGGTATAGAGGCCGTTTTGAAGGAGTACAACCCGGGAGATGAGGATTTTGAGGAGAAGCAGGAGCAGCCTGGGTAGCAAATTCCCATTAGTGTCATCATATAGTAGACACTTCCACCTCAGGCTATGCCACCACCTATGGAGCGCCTTCTAGTGCCACCGTCACCTTTCCAGCAAGTATCAGGATGACCACCCTTTTCTGGGGCCAATCAGCATGCATGAGAAGTCTTATCATTCCACAGGGCATGGCACTTGTGGTGCACATAGGCATAGCATCTCATCTCATCATTGGGATTTCTCGGAGTTTAGTAGGCACAACATCCATGGGTCCTCTCAACCCTTTGAGCCTCACAAACATAGAATTTCCAGCCACTTTAATCATGGAGCTCACTCATGGAAGCATCCACAGTATATCCCTTTCCGAGAGCATGAGTCACCGAGTTTTCAGTCTGCTTCTTCTTATCCCATGTGGACTCAGTCACCTCAGCAACACCAGCCAGATTGGGCACGATCCTTGGAGGATTCCATCTTTGGGGTTAGGCAGGACTTGATCACCGCTTGAGCTCCGCTAGATGACCATCACTGGGATACAGTTACAAGATTTGATAGAGTTGATGACCTGTCGTAGTATCTGACGAAAGGCATGTGAGCTCTCTATGAGGGACTTATAGATATTAGTGATAGGTTGGGGAGTGTAGGATAGTGGAACGCTATATGGATCCTCCGCACGGGCAGGGGCCAGGAGCCAGACGTCATAGGAGAGAGTGAAGTTTCTTATGATTTCGACATTTCCTTCACCTTAGTTACTTGTGTTGGAGACAACGCAAGAAACCACTTTTGGGGCAATTTTGTGCTACATCAAAAAAATTGAAAACTTTGAAAAAATGAAAAAATATTAAAACCCAGACAAGTTGAAAACCCAAAAGGGAACCTTGTTTAACATTGGGAAAAGCCCGGATAGGTTGAAGGACCTAGGTTAAAGTGAGAGGCTAGACCCGGCTAGGCTTACGAGCCTAGGTTAAAATGAGAGGACGTGTGGAAAAAAGGTGAGAAGTGAGTACCCTTTGTGTGTTAAAGATAGAATGAAAACCCAAAAGGACTCCATGGAAAAATGAGAGAAGTTGAGAGAAAACAAAAAACTAGGTTGATGATACATTAGCCTCCTTGATTGTAACTAGGTTGAGAATCACGAGTTATCCCTATGTTACAACCAAGTCGATGACTCTTGGATTTCCTTGGTGGATTGTTTTTGAGAGACGACTCTTTGATTGCTTTTGGGGATTATTTTGGGAAAATTAATCTAGCTTGACACTTATCTTCTTTGCTTACCTTTTACCACATTTTACTTTTGGGTGGTTCGATTTCTTATGTTCTTCAGGGAGTGTGAGAGTTGTGAGATTCTTACACTTTTTGGGGGAAACAGTGTAATCAAGGAATAAGTTGGATGCCTCGGTTAACTTATGCTTGCACATTACATTTCGCTTAATTTTTCTCTTGTCCTAATTTAGTCGAGGACTAGTAAAGGATTAAGTGTGGGGGTCTGATGTGCTTCATCTGGCACGCATTAACCATTGCATTCAGCATTGTTTTAAGCTTGTTTCATGTGGTGGATTGCTAATATTAGTTGAGTTTAGTGACAAGGGGTTTAGACGGCCATGTTTGGTTTTCTTATCTAAATCCTGCATTTTGTAGACTTAATTAGTACTAATGGACATCTTGTATCCATGGGCTCCTGGATCTTCCTTGTGATCATCTTTAGTAGGTCGCTTATGGGTACTTTTTGGTTACATTCTATTTGAAGGCCATTCGTAAGGGCGGTAGAAGATAATGAAGGCCATTTGCAAGGATGGTAGAAGAGATTGAAGGCCATTCACCTCTAGAATGGTAGTAGACAAAGGCCAAAAAAATCAAAGTGTGGTAGAAGGAGATTGGAGCCAAAGATAAGCGGAAACGGAGTTCAAAGCGGCTAACAAAGAAACGGGGAATCGTGGTCTGATGAGTTATGCCAAAGTCTTAGAATGATCCAAGAAGAATTAACCTTCAAGGCTAATTCCATTGGATTCATCTTCTTGAGCACTATAAAATAGACTACTAAAATTTTTAAATTGGACTAACGATTCACCCGTACCAAAGGTTCAGCCAACCAAGGTACCTTGGGTCGGCGTGGGCCATTCATGGTTGTTACCAACGACTCGCACCATAGGAGTTGGTCCTTACCAAAAGAATCTAGCATGAGGTAATGATGTGGTCCGTGCCAGATGCCATAGGCTGCATGCACAACTTTCAATCTTCACTCAAATTCGGCAAAGTATGGCTGAACTGTCCCATTTACGATGACTCACACCATTCCAAGTCCAAGATATTGAGGCTAGCTGGTGGGGTGTGGAGAATCAAACATCTCATGCCAAGTTTCTGAGCGAATCAAGCTTCCAGACGATGGTCCGCACCAAGGGCCACGTCTCGCATAATCAGAAGTTCAAAACAAGGCTTCCAGACGACGACTCCCGCCAAAGGCCACGGTCTGTGCCAAAGGTGTTGATGAGGACGGTGCTAGATTTAGAAGCCCACGGTAGCATGAAACAGCGACCGATGCTAAATCCAGTGCCCCGCGTAAGATGACACGATGCTTCTTACACCAGCAAGGACAAGTACATGGCGCAAACTGCGCCATCCATGATTTCCCACCACATACAGCTGCTGACCTAGGGTTTTAGAAGTTTTTTGCCTATTTTGGGCCTATTTTTAGTCCCAATTCCCTTCTACTATAAATATAACCTTAGTATACTAGGTTAAGAGGTTAGATTCATTATTAGTTCATCTAGTTGTAGGAGAGCAACTCTAGAGAGAGAAAAACTCTCTTCTCTTCTTTTCTTTTCTTTTACTTTCATTTGAATCCTAGGATGTGGAATTCAAATATATATTTCAATTCCATATCTATCGAGTAGTTTCCATAGCTTGGAGATAATTGTATGCGCATGGTATTTTATGTTTTGTGAGGTTCACTTGTTCATCCTAATTTTGTGTTCATGATATTATTGTGACTTGTTCTTGAATGTCTGAATTGAATGAATTGTACACTCCATATAATCACACACTTTATTTTATATTTATGTTGGTGCAAATATTGATGCCCCATTGGGGAGAGAAACCTATATGATTGAATGGGTGATGGGATACGGGGCTGCGTGGGTGTGTGCACGGGAGACCCAATTCATACTCTGAATTATTTACCATCACACCAGCCATAGCTGATTATGTAAAGTAGTCTGAGAGGTTACGGGTACAGATAGGGAAAAGTAGCAAGCTAGGGTAGTAAGAGGCCCTAGTGTCATAGATAAGGTTCCAACGACCCCTTGGCCTAATTCATAGGCCATTGGGAAGAATAGAATTCCTGGCGGAATGCCCGAGATGTAATCGTACGGGGGAGAAATAGATCTACAACAATGGTCAGATATTGTTGTACTCCCTTAGTCACGATGGTGGTGTCGAAGGGGGGTTACGAGCGCACCCGGTGTGACATGTATGGGGAAGTGTATGTCATCGCCCACACCGCATGTTATGAACACTCTATTAGGTTTGCCTAAATCTCTATGTGAATGAATCGAGGATCGAAACATTAAATTAACCATGTTGCGTTATGACTCCCCAAGTGTTTAGATTTATAGATTAGTTTCTCTTTCCTTCTATCTCTCATTTTTGTTAATTGAAAAACCAAACCCCCTGTTGTTTGCTTTACTAACTATTCCTAGCACTCGTACAAACTGACAACGCGTACGAGGTTATGTTTTAAGTGACTCTTAAGCCCTAGCATGTTTGAGGGCATACCCATGGCTTACCGCTAACTACCATTTAGATAGCGTAGTAGTGAGATTGGGTGTAGAATATAAATGTTAAATTTAAACTCCTTTGACCTCGGTGCCTCTAGTCAAGTTAATTTGCTATAATTAATGACCCCGAGTTGAGGCGGGTCAAATTTTGGCACCGTTGCCGGGGATGCTATTCAGCTAAAATGTCGATTAGCATAACGTGTTAGTAGAGTAGTTAGTATTGTTTTTATCTTTTTCTTGTTTTGTTTACATGATGATTGAAAAATAAAATTTTGAAAATGTCCAAAAAGAAATATTTCCCAATATTGAAACTCTACATGCCTTATCTTGTTTGAATAATCTATCTTGTGGATTGTCTATAACTTAAGGATAGGCCACATGTCATGAGACCTACTCTTTGTCTATAAATATAACTAAAAGAGTCTGACATCTTCTTTCTCTATAAATATAACTAAAAGAGTAAGTTTTTGACCAAGTGACATCCCCATAGTAAAGTCACCTTGTCATATCACTTGTTCCTAATATTAAATTATTAAATAATATATTTAAAAGTACACTAATATATAGTTTCCAATATATTTCCGTAAAAAGTGTAAGAGTAAAGCACACTTGTCATAATTAAGGAACATTCTTTGTACCTTGCATTCTCCCGACCATTTGCTCCTCTTATTCTTTGATGCTACCATCTTCCTCTCTAGGTCTCTCCTTATTCCTCTCTATTCTTCAACTAAACCTCGTCTCTTCATAATGTTTACCTTCTTTATCTAGATTTAATCTTCTTTAGCTTTGATGGTCATGATCTTTATACACGTTTAATTACCACTTCCTTTTTTATGGCCTTGAACTTTATACACATATAATTACCACTTCCTTTTCGATGGCCTTGAACTTTATGATAATTTGCCCGACATAAGAAGTATTGTGTTGTTGGAGGCTGAAAGGAGTAGAGAGGTATTCTTTGAGGGGTTTTCCTAAACTTAGTGTGTGTGCGTGCAGGGCTAGTCATGCTGACCCGCGCGTCGGGGAGAGTCAGCTGTCCCGGCCCAAATTGAATCAAAACTTATTGTCAAATCGATCAGTTCAAAATTTTCATAGTTTTGGGTTAGGTTTGGTCGGCTCGGACCGGATTACAAATCAACCCAAACTGACCGAATTCATATAAATGTTTTTTTAAGTTTATCCAAAAAAATGAATAATTTTTAAATATATAAATACTTAAATAATAAATAAATAATATTTTATTTTCATATAGTGTAAAATAAGATTATTATGTCTTATTTAATTATAAATAATTTACTTAAATAAAGAAAAGTACAATTATTATTATATAATTTTTTAAAATAAAAATACAATTATTTTCATTCTACTTAGTTGGAATACTTTTAATATTTTAATTAAAATTATAATTTTACTACGAGTCCATCTCTTGAAAGACGGTCTTTCCATAAGTTATGGAAAGACCAAGGTTTAAAGTGTAAATTAGAAGAAATAGAGATAAAATTTTCGGGTTGCATGAACCGGGTTATAAATTTTATAACTACTACATGTTGCATACTAAAAGTTTAATATTGCAACTAAGACCTTTTACCTTTTATTATTCTAGTTAAACCCCGTCTTTCCATAAGCCTATGGAAAGACCGTCTTTCCCAAGACTTTGCCTATTACTATAGTTTATTTATATAATTATGAATATGTATTTCATATTTTAGTCAATGTACTATTTTTAATAAACAGTATTTTTACAAAATTATTTTTATTTTTATAAATATATGTTTTCAAAAATTTAAACCTGTTTGTTTATGAAGCAATTGAATTGACCATCAAATTAATTATGTTCTTTCTCGAAAGAGAATTTATGTTATTATTCAACAAGTTTAACTTTTTTTTTGAAGTAAATTTATTTTTGTACATTATTTGATTTGTATATTATCTTATAAATAATTACGAATAGTTAGTGTATAATATCTTATTTTGTGAAAATTAATATTATAAATAATAATTAATCTATATATTAATTATTATTTTTTATTAATATTTTAATTCGATCATATATCTATCAAACTCTACATTTAATTTCTTTCATTTTAGAAATTTAAAAAATGGTGTAGAATAAAAACAATTACACTTTTATTATATTTACAAATAAATTATATTAACATATATATATTCACGTTATTTAAATCATGTTCACTTATTTTAAATTATATTGTGCATCACACATGTCTTATCAAGTTTTTATATGTATATAGGGAGACAAAAAAAATGGGAAAGGAAAATTTAATGCAATATTATTAATTTAGAACACAATATTCAGTTATTTATTCAAAAACTAAAAGTTTTAGCAACAATACACCATTATGATTATGACGAACATATACTTTCATTTTGACAAACAAATATCGCATTAACGATTCGAAAGTCTCGTTAGACCGACTACCGGAGACCAATAATAAAAAATCTCATTTCAATAACTTTTAGGGTAAATTATAATTATTTATACATTGCGATATTTTAAAAAAATATATATAGAAATCTGGTTGAAATAAATAAAAATAAACATCAAATCACCCTAATAATTATATTAATTATACAATGCCCCTTTTCCATGCATGTTTGGAGTACTGTAAATCAGTTTATGGGTATTAAGGATAAATCTTTCCCCTCCATATGGGAAAAAATCTCATACTATCTAACCTACCCAGGTTTAAGTTCACTGCATTCAACACTAATTAGAACTGCATCTCTAATTACATGTTGGAATCTATGGAAAATGAGGAACAAATGCATACATGATTCAGTCTTCCCATGTAGAGGTAGAGTTCTAAGTCATATTAGGGATCAAATTTTCTACTCTTTCTGCTCCAAACCAATCTACATTACATCTGCTTTTGACTTTGGTATTGCAAACCACTCATTCTTACCTTTGATAAAATCTGCTCCGAAACCAAAGATCTTCAAAATTGCTTGGCAAAGGACAAAAGAGGGGTACAAGTTTAATGTAGATGCAGCATGGTGTGCCTACTCTGACATGTATGGATTAGGATTGATTATCAGAGATTCCAGTGGTAGTTTCATTTCGGCTCATACTAGTTTCACACATGCAAATTCTCCTATAGAAGCTGAGCTAAGGGCAATACTATTTGCAATTCAGATTGGTGTAGCATACTCGGCTCCTGTCTCCATTGAATCAGATTGCTTAAATGCGGTACACTGTGTTGAAGACCCTTTGCATGCAAACTGGAAACTTTTTCAATTGGCAAATGAAATACATCAGGCATTGCGTGATATGACTGTACTACATATACATAGACAAGCTAATCTGGTTGCAGATTTTCTGGCTAAGGAATGTCTCACTGCCCAGACTAGTAGCTTTTTCAATAGTTTTCAAATGCTACCTCTTAATTGTAGAGGTCTGATTAAGTTAGATCAGTGGGGTACACTCTCTTTAAGATTGTCTCAATGAATGGATGCTACTGAGTCTGTTGAATGCTATTTTGCAGTGGTAGGCAGGAGCAAGCTCAGGATGACCTTTCGCAGGACCAAGCTCGGATAGTAGCAAGCTCAGGAGAGCTACATTATTCTTCCGAACCCGGGTGCTTTTGCTGCTCAATTGAAAAAGCACAGCATAATTTGCTCATAATTAGCAACTGATCCAATTGATATATCAGTTATAGATCCATAATCTTGATTCTTTCATAGTTTTGATAATAGTAGAGGATAGGCTCATTGGTCTAGGTGACTTTTCTCTGACTGACTTGTGTTTCGTTCGCTCGATTCACCAACAAGTTCGAGATTTTGCTTACTTAGCCTAAGTAATCCTCTAGCTATCAACAACTTCTATACCATTCTTTTGGAAGCAACAAATGTTGCTTCAAGAGCTGGGTGCTCATCATGTATATCTAAACTAAGCTTTGGCTTCATCCAACTCTTTGTCTTAATGCTTATTTGTTTTCACGGTTTGGGAAGGCCAATACAATTTCCCCCATCTAAGGATGGTTTAATTAAAAAATAATAATTATACAATGCCCCCGTCTAACGATTAATCATTTAAAAAAATTAAACTCACCTAGGTGAGCGGGTATATATTAGACTCCCCAAACCCTTTAGAGAAAACGAATTGAATAGTACAGCTAGAGTGAATAACCTGGAAGCTAAAGTGGAAGCTAACTACAAACAGCTGTTACCAAAACCTTCATCTAAAATCCTATCTCGATGAAGGAGATGGCCCTATAACCCGGTCGAATACGACTATGGCCTTACACTTCCTTGCCCCCACAACCCAGTGTTGACAAGAAGAGGTGACCTTCCATAGTGTCCCCTTGCAAATTTCTACCCCAGAAGAGATTTACTAAAGTTTCGGTACTGATTTAAAACCATTCGTTTGCTGTCTTTCTGTTGTGTAGCTGCTACATCCACATCAGGATTGACTCTTGAATGTCCATCACAGCTGTACCTATCAAGAAAAATACAAGCCAGCAGTACAAGTTCACTAAAAAGCATCCAGCAATGCTCGTGCAAATAGTAATGACAATTGAGTCATACACAATCCCTATAAGTAACAGAATAGAAATTGATGGCAGGCTCGAGCCTTCTAATAGAAGGTGTAGCCTGTTTATCCGCAATGATTATAGCTTTAAAATCTTTTGGTAATTGTGTATAACGTCTGAAAGTGCGTACCTAATTTGAGCTGCCCATTTTTGCTAGTAAATCTGCTGCTCCATTGGTTTCTCTATGGATATGATGTAGTGCGACTTCAATGGTTTTCATAAGCTCCCATATTTTCCTAATTTCCTCTATGGTTCTCCAAGGTGGCTGAAGTTGTTTCCTCAACACCTTTATGAGCAGTTTATTGTCACTTTCAATCTGGAGATGACCAATATCTAAAGAGATTACCAATTGTAATCCTGTTCTGATTGCACTTGCTTCAGTATTAAAAGGTGAGGGGCTACATAGCTTCTGAGCATCAGCTATTAACATATTTCCTTCATAGTCTCTGATGATTGCCCCAGTACCTGCTTTACTGAAATCCTTCCATGATCCATCTGCGTTTAACTTATAAAAGGCTGATATAGGTGCTTTCTAGGTTACAGTAACAAATTTTACTTATTCTTGTTGACTGTCTATTAGTAACCTGGGTAAAGCAGTGGACAAATCCTATTTAAATTTAGGTTGAAGGCCAACATAATATCATTGAAGAGGTGTAAAGTTTTCCTAAACATATTGATAATGTTAGGCTTCACATTTTCATGATAGTGTTTGTTCCTAAAACACCATATAGACCATATTACTAAGCAAGGGATAGTCCTAAGAAGTTGCTTGTGATCTGGAAACTGAGTTTTCAAGTTCCAGTACAGATATTGCTTTTGGAATGTTGGCTGATTGGAAGAGTTCATGCATAGCATGTAATACATTTGTGCTTATGATGTGCCAACAGTTTTGATAGAAAAACCAGAGAATCCATCTGGCCTTGAAGCTGAGTGTCCGTCCATTTTCTTAACTACGTTTGTTAATTCTTCAATGGTTACAGGTTTGGTTAGGTCAGAGTTCATTTCTTCTGTAATTAGCCTTGGTATATTTTCTAATATCCAAGTAGTGTTAATTCCAGAGGGATCTTTATCCTCTTCCTATAATAAATTGGAGAAGAAGTTGACACCTTCTTTTGCAATTTGTTCCTGACTATTCAACACTATACCAGAGTCAGTTTTGATTGAGACAATGGATTGTCATTTATGTTTAGAATTTACTGTTTGATGGTAAAATTTAGTGTTTTGATCACCTTCTTTTAGCCATTTAATTCTAGATTTCTACCTCCATTAAATTTCTTGAATTTTTAGGGCCATAGCTAACTTTGCTTTTGTGTTATTTAAATTTTCCAGGTTAGCTTGTGATTCATTCTGCTGAAGGTCAGTTTCAACCTGAAGAAGATCTTTTTCACAAGACGATGAAAATTACCTTTGAAATTCTAACTCATATTATAGTTCCAAATTGATCATTTTTTTCTTCAACCTTTAAAAATTATGCAATATTACTCAGTTGTCTTGTGCTACTGTCTTGGACAAGGTTATTCATTCATAATTAAAACTAACACAATTGTGGTATATCTATAACTCAATTGGACAGTGATATATTTCGCTAAAATCGGATTCAATTGACGATAAAATATTTTTCATCAACAGTTGTTCAATTAATAAAACACTTCTAGTCTCAAATAACCTTGTCCACTACAAACCATCTATGAGTTTTAAAACACAACAACATTAAAAGAATTTGTTTCAATTCCTTCTAATAATCTAGCGCGAGCCGAACATGTGCTCTGTCTTGGAGTCCTCACAATTGTCTTCATTGCCACCATTTGCATCACTATCCGAGAACTTGGGATAAAAGTTTTGAGGCTCTTCATCCTAACTTAGTTTGAGATGGATTCCCTGAGCTTCCAAGAAGCATTCTTGCTATGCCTCTGCTCTAGCCAACATTGAGGAGGTCTCTTCAACATCTCCACATATGCAGTTGAAGTAGCGACCAAGTGTAGTCTTCTAGTTTCTTTGGAAACCTACTCAACAAAGGGAAATTTAAAATTTATAATTATCAATAAAGAGAAAAAAATAAAATTTCACATAACATAAAATAGAATTTTAGTCGAATACTTAGTAGATCCTCATCCGTCTGCTCATTCAACTTCTACCTGCCTTGCACTTTTAGCATTATTTGCTTGGTCTCCCGGGAAAACCCTTAGCTCCCATTTAAGGTAGGCACCGAGCGTCAGGCCCTTGTGATAAAACCACGCCTTGTCATAATACTCTTGGCGGAGTGGGCTGTATTTCAGTTGCGCACCAGCCTTCTTTATCATTGCGGAGATCAAGCCACCTATAGGAGATCCCTTTTCTTGGAATTATCCATCTTTAGCATACTCATCAGGATGGTATAACCGGGGGTTAATTTTGAAAACCTCTATCACATAGTAGAAAATCATGAGATTTCCAATGGTTGGCTCACACGTGTGTTCCCTCGTGGGAAAAACATTCAAACACACCCACTAATACATTAGCCTTTGCTCTACCGTCAACTCACCTATATCATAACTATCAACTAGTCCTGCGGCCCCAACCCTATGGAAGTATTTCGTATCAATTTCTACGGGGTCAATTGGGGTGGCTTCGGAGACAGAAGGAAAACTATGTTTGTGATAGATATCTACGGGGCCATGATCATCTTCTGGGTTCACCTTTTTGAGGGTAGAGTATTCGCTACCTAGGGCCTCTATTATGTCTTTTCCATTAACCCTAGTACAATCATGATTGTTCATGCTTTGTCCTAAATTAGCATAAAATTGAATTACCTCATCTACATACACCGGATCCTCTAAACATAAATATTTTTTTCAAATGTTGGTCCTTGAAACGCCTTAACAAATATCCTAGGCACAAATCATTCATCGACGCTCTAGGGATGAATTTTGAATTAATAACCTCACATTTTTAGAATTAGACATACCTCTCCCTAGCCCTTCCACTGAAAAATTTCTCCAATGCTGAAAGCTTCCTGTAGGGTTCATGGTTTTGGTCACTCGCCGCCCCAGTATTGTTCTTAATGTATTTTTGCTTCGACATTGTGGGCGGAAAAGAAATTGGGATATATAATCGATTGGGTTCAGGGGTTTAGGGTTCTTGAGTTTGAATTTGGGGTTAGTATTATGTCGATTTTGTTCTTTTTTATAATAAATTAGGTTCTGAGTTCGGAACCTAATCCTGCGTAAATACTAAAGACATGATCAGCTTTCGAGTTCAAAAGTTGAATCAGGTGTGGAAATTAAAACAAAAAATGCATTTTTTAGAAAGGGTATTAAATACCCTATTGTGCCCACATTTTTTACAATTTTTCCTTCAAAAAAACCCCTCTTCTCCTATTTCTTCCAATTCTC
This sequence comes from Rubia yunnanensis, assembly GCA_037428765.1. Lineage (NCBI taxonomy): Eukaryota > Viridiplantae > Streptophyta > Magnoliopsida > Gentianales > Rubiaceae > Rubia > Rubia yunnanensis. Next base: position 87,588,928 of record CM075061.1, read on the forward strand.
TCCATCTCCAATCCATTTGTTTCATCTAGAGGTGATTTGAGATAAGTTTTGAAGCATCCAAACCCTATATTCCTCATCTCTACTTATATTTTTCTCTCATTTCATTTTTTCATTGTTTGAATGGAATGATCAAAACTAGTTATTTGAGACTTGATGGTACACAATGTCTTAGGTAATTCAAGTTTCCACTTCTTTGAGGTGAAGGTTAGTGTTTAAAATTGTATTTTTAGTAGTTACACAAATGGTTCCTCAATGGATGGAAAAGTTTGAGGGTTTTTGTTATTTAGCATGTTTAGTAATGTTACTTTGTGATAACATTGTGATTGTCATTTTTTGTTTCATTCCTTAAAGTGTAAATCTAAAGATGGTTCATTCCCATGGAAAAAATTATATTATATCCATCGAAATCGTTACTAATGTGGTATATTATTATAATATATATTTTGTAGTTTGAATCTTGATTTAGTGCCAATGTTTTGGATGTCAGTTAAATAATATCTAGAAAAAGAACTTGTAATGATACGTCACATTCTCAACATAGCCGCCCCCAACTTCGGAATTTGGTTATGATGATGACAATGATGGATCCCATGAGGTAGGAATAAGAAAAACACAATGTAGAACATTAGAACATAAGATAGCTAAAAGAGAGTTCACACTATTAGTTTTTAATAAGTCAGGCAAATGTTTTTCCAAAGAGCATGCAAAATGGTCTAGTTGGGTAGAAAAAGTCGGTAGAACGAGGGTGGAAATAAAGTATGATAGTTGGCTTGAGATTCCCCAACACTATAAGGAGACCCAATGGATGGAGTGCGAGGTACCGTATTTAGAAAAATTAATTATTTTTGAAATTCCCCACCTAAATTGTTGATCTGCTTCATTTTTCATGCATTAACCATTTCATTTGACATGGTTTTTAGTTACTTTTAGTTAGTGGATCATTAGTATTAGTTGAGTTTACGTGACAAGGGATTTAGATGGCCATGTTTGATTTTCTAGTCTAAAAACCACATTTTGTAGACTTAATTGGTACTAATAGACATCTTGTATCCATGGGATACTTGGTCTTCATTTTGATCATCTTTAGTAGGTCGACCGTGGGTACTTTTTGGTTACATTCTATGTGAAGGCCGTTCGCAAGGGCGATAAAAGATTAAAGGCCGTTCGCAAGAACGGTAGAAGAGGCAAAGGTCATTCACAATATAATGGTTAAGAATGAAGGCCATGAATATTAATGCATTGTAGAAGGATATTCAAGCCAAAGATAAGCGGCTTCGGAGTTCAAGACGGCCAAAGGAGAAAACAGTGAATCGTAGTCTGAGGAGTGTTGTCATAGTCCGAGAATGATACAAGAAGAAGTAGCCTTCAAAGATGGTTCCATTGGATTCATCTTCTTGAGTACTAAAAAATCAAATACTAGAACTCCCAATTCGGACTAACGGTTCACCCGTAGCAAGCAAATGAAGTTCAACGGACAAAGCACCGACGACACTTCACGGACCGCACATGGTAAAGAACCAGCGGCCTGTGACAAAACACATGGCCCAAACTACATGAGGGATACGAGAGGATACATAAAGACTTGCACGAGACCTTCATGAGGCAACAGTGCCGGGTTGTGACAAAGACCACGGGCGTGAGAACTTTTGAGCAAAAACCATGAACTGCTCGCGATCCATGACAATATTCACGAACCATGGCACAAGACTTGCTTTACGAACTGTGCTAGATCCTATGGATTTTGGCTATGAATGTTCAATTACCATGCCAGATCCCACACCTCGTGTTTGAATGTTCACGGACCGTGGCATTCGTGCTGGTCCATGACACCTTGGCGGCTGACCATTTTGGCCATAACTCTCTCAATTTTCATCTGATTTCCCTCTACCATGTATAAAAAACTTCATCTTTCCAAAATCTATCCAAAGCTCTATAATTCTACTTTATCTGACTCACAGATTTGAGCAGCTTATTTGAGAATGTTCAGCGGCTAGAGGGAAAGGGTGACTAGAGTTTTGCTATGTTTGGCCTATTTTGGTCCTATCTTTAGGCCCAATCTCCTACTACTATATATAGGAGAATTAGTCTTCTACTAAACCCTAAGTAAAATAGATCTAGTAATAATGTAGATTAGTTTTTCTTTTTTGTTTAGAGAGAATGAAGAGGGGAGTTCTTCTTCTCCTTCCTTCTTCTTCTCTTTCTCTTATGTTTTTTTTTTCTTAGATCCATGACAACTAATTCCATATTTTACATGGATATCTAATTTTTGTATTAGTTAACTAAGCTTGGGACATATTTGGCACATGTGTAGCTTTTGATACTCTATGAGATTCCTTAAATTCCATCTATCTTTGTGTTTATGATATTATTGTGATTTTTCTTAAATTTGACAAATGCATGAACATTAAAACACATATGAGCACACACTTTGGGCTATGTTCATGTATGGTGAACTTATTAATGCCCCCTTGGGAAGAGAAACCTTAATGTTTGAATGGGTGGAGGGGAACGATTATGCGTGAGTGTGTGCAAGGGAGATTCGAGGTAACCCTAATCCAGAAACCATCACACTAGTCTTAGCATATTGCTTAACCATTTTCCAATAGGTTATGGGTAAAGATAGTTGATAGTAGAAAGCTAGGTGTTGTGTTACCCTAGTATCACAGATAATCATGAACCTAAGGCTTCACGTATAGAGGACCACTGAGAATTAGTGCATCTGTGGTGGAAGCTCGAGATGTAATAGCATGGGGGAGAAACAGAACCATATAAACGTTCAGACCTTGTTGTCCTTCCCTAATTACAATGGCAGTGTAGATGGAGGATTGCAAGCGCACCCACTGTGACAAGGATGAGGAAGTGTATGTCATCAGCCACACCATGTGTTGTGAACACAGTGATAAGTTTTTTTTTATGTCAATATGTGGCTAAATCGAGGATTTAAGCATTAGAACTACCATGTTGCTAAATTAGTCCCAAGTGTCTAGTATAAATAGTTTGCTTGTTTGTTTATTTCATGCTTGTAGTTGTTAGTTGAAAATACCAAACCCCCTCCTCCCCAGTTTGCAAGTTTACATTAGTAGATATTCCTTTCATTCGTGCGGATTGACGACCCACACAAGGCTATGTTTTGACTTTTACTTAAACCCTAGCATCTCTGTAGACAAACACAGGGCTTTCCGCGTACTACCCTTTGGTAGCCTAGCGGCGAGAAACGAGTTTGGAATATAAAGACCCTGGGTCGAGGCGGGTAAAATTTTGGTACAGCTGCCGGGGATGCTTTTCAGTTCACGTATTAGTTGAGCATAGCGTGCTAGTGAGTAGTTAGTATTTTTTATCTTTTTCTTGTTTGTTTTTTTCCGGAGTAGGTATTTCTTGAGTTCTTTGTGAAAATCGAGGATTCTTGCACAACGATTCCGAGTTTTGAGTGTTTTCTTTGTTGGTTCTTAATAGAAAAGAAAACAAATTTGGGAAAGCACTCAACGAAGGGCACTTCGTAGGGTGTTTCATTGGTGATCATCCTATAGAGTGTTGCCTAATGTTGAGTGAGCATGGGAGAAGAATGGCTCAAAGAGTGATATTTTTTAGGATATGTCATTGAGACCACCCTACGGAGTCTTGCTCTTGGATGAGCTAAAATGAGAGAGAGGTAGGAGTCATTGGTTCCCAAGGCCGATGGGATCAAAAATTTTACCCATACCATGACTCTCCAAATTTGAGGTTTAGTGGTAACTCAAATTTTTGGTATGGAAATGCATTTGGAAACCAACACTTTGGGTTAGATAGTTGGGCTTCACCAACTTACCCAATGCCCCTAACCAACCCCTAGGATTGGTTCCCAGATCGAATTGTGTAGAAATTTTGCAAGCTATAGCTACCGAGAGTAGTGATTTGCTCCAATCACAAGTGCTTAGCGAGATTAGCAATTTGGAACTCAACTATTCTCAAGCATTGAGAAAGTTGAAGGGTAAGTGCTTAATTTGATGAATAGGGTGAGCCAACTTGAAACCCAATATTCTGAAAATGAACCATCCCTAGTTGAATGTGAAATTTTTGTAGATGAATCTATAGGGGATGGGGAATAGTTTGTTGAGAGTGAAGAAGTCGAGAAAGGGGTGATTATACTTAACTTTCCATATTACTTACTTGCACCCCTACCTCCACCTATAGAAACATTTTTGGAAGCCTTAGAGAAAACCATAGGGAAGCCAATTAAATATGCTAAGCTTCCAAATCACCTATTCCCTCTAAGGTTGACTCCTCCTCTACTATATCTTCCTCTTGGAAGATTCTTACCCCCACCTTTCCATGTTTGGTTGTCCATGGTGATGGGATACAAACCTACACCATATCGATAACATAAGGGTCATGTCGACGACCTTAAAAATATGGAGCTCCTCAGGAGGCAACCCAAGTTTTGAAAAATTAGATTAGTTCTCTATTTTTTGTGTGTTTTCCTATTTGTAGCTTTCTTTTTCTTTTTGGGACACTATTATACTTGGTGTACATGTTTGTTTTGTAGGAAGCATATGGTTCTTGGAGGAAGGTGAGCAAGTGGGGAGTCTAACTCATGGACCATGTAGATGTACATGGTTTGTGACGCTCAAAATGGTGGACAAAAAGGAGAACCAAACCCCAAGTTCATGGGTCGTGTAGACGTGCACGACCCATGGAGCTCACATACTTTCCTACACCAACCAATCACCATTTCTTCCCTACTACCACCCTACCACAACCAAAATACCACCAAAAACCCACCCTCAAAACCCTTGATACACGCACATCGAGACCTAAGAGGTAACTCTCCATTGTGATTCAATTCCTTATTCGATTTATGGGGCATAATAGTGGTTAGATTGATCTTTCGTGATTAGAGGTTATGGATAGTATATTGAGGGTAATGGTAGTTTCTTCTTTACATTCCATGATTGTGCCATCAAGAGTTGATTTTAGTGTTCCTTTTTCATTATAAGTGCTTTCCTATTTCTTTCCCTTGATATATGTTCTTTGATTTTGTATATGCATTGAGGATAATGCAAACATTAGTTATGGGGAGGGGGATTAGATAGCACTTGTAATTTTTAGTTGTGTCTATGTAGCTAATAGCTCTTCATAGAGAATTTTGAAAATTTTGAAAATAGGAAAAAAGATCAAAACCCGGACAAGTCGAAAACTCGAAAGGGCGACTTGGGTAACATTAGGAAAAGCCTGGATAGGTTAAAATGCCTAGGTAAAAGTGAGAGGATTGGCTTGGCTAGACTTACAAGTCTAGGCAAAAGTGAGAGGCCGTGTGGAAAAATGTGAGAGGTGAGCACATTTTGTGGGGTAAAGTTAGGATGAAAACCTAAAAGGGCTCCTAGGAAAAATGAGAGAAATTGAGAGAAAAAAGAAAAAAAAGAAACAAGAAACTTGGTTAACGATACATTGGACTCCTTTGTTATAACTAGGTTGAGAATTTTTTATTATTCCTATGTTGCAACAAAGTCGACGAATTTTGGATTTCCTAGGTGGATTGTTTTTAGAGACGACTCTTTGATTGCTTTGGGATAATTTTGGTAAAGTAAGCTAGCTTGGCACTTATCATTTTGTCTTACCTTTTTCCACATTTTATTTTTGGTGGATAGGTTGCTTTAGGATCATCGGGGAGTGTGATAGTTGTGAGAATTTTCACTTCTTTGGGGGAACTAGGGTAGCTTGGGATGAGTTGAATGCCTCGGTTAACTTATGCTTGCATGCTACATTTTGCTTGATTCTTTTTCTTATCTTAGATTTACTCGAGGATGAGTAAATGTTTGAGTTTGGGGATTCTGATCTCCTTCATTTTTTGTGCGTTAACCATTGCATTTGATATAGTTTTTTAGTTTCTTTTAATTGGTGGATTGCTAGTATTAGTTGACTTTACGTGACAAGGGGTTTATACGGCCATGTTTGGATTTCTTGTCTAAATCCCGCATTTTGTAGACTTACTTAGTACTAATGGACATTTTTTTATCCATGGGATCCTTGGTCTTCATTTTAATCATCTTTAGTAGGTCGCATGTGGGTACTTTTTGGTTACGTTCTATTTGAAAGCCATTTGCAAGGGCATTAGAAGATTGAAGTCCATTCATAAGGATGGTAAAAGAGGTGACGGCCATTCACATTAGAATGGTAGAAGATGAAGACCATGAACATCAATTCATGGTAGAAAGTGATTAAAGCCAAAGATAGGCAGCTCGGAGTTCAAGACGGCCAAAGGAGAAAATGGTAAATCGTGGTCTGAGGACTGTTGCCTTAGTTTGAGAACGATCCCCAAAGAATTAGCCTTTAAAGATAGTTTGATTGGGATTGTCTTCTTGAGTACTACAAAATTAGCTGCTAGAACTCCCAATTTAGACTAACGGTTCACCCACAGAAAGCAAACGAAGTTCAGCTAACGAAGCACCGGCGACACTTCACTGACCACACATGGTAAAGCACCAGCGGCCCGTGATAAAGAACACAGACTGCACTACATGAGGGACATAAGAGGATCCGTGAAGGCCTGCATGAGACCTTCACGAGGCAATGGCATCGGGCCGTGACAAAGACCACGGACCGTGAGAACTTCTGAGCAAAAACCGTGTACTGTTCGTGGTCCGTGACAATCTTCACGGACCATGGCACGAGACTTGCTTCATGGACCGTGCCAGATCCCATGGCCCACAGTTATTACTTTTCATGAACTTCGCTAGATCCATCGCCTTGTGCTTGAATGTTCACAAACAGTGGCATCCGTTCCGGTCCATGACACCTTAGCGACTGACCGTTTTGGTCATGACTATCTCAATTTTCATCTGATTTCCCTCTACCATATATCAAAATCTTCATCTTTCCAAGATCCATCCAACTCACTATGATTGAGCTCCAGGTGATTCATGAATTTGAGCATTTTAGTCGAGAAATGTTCAACGGCTAGAGGGAAATGGTGACTAGAGTTTTGCCATTTTTGGCCTATTTTGGGCCTATCTTTACGCCCAATATCCTACTACTATATATAGGAGCCTTATTCTTCTACTAATCCCTAAGTAGAATAGATATAGTCATAACGTAGATTAGTTTCTCTTTGTAGTTTACAAAGAAGGAAGAGGAGAGTTCTTCTTCTCCTTCCTTCTTCTTTTCTTTCTCTTATCTTTTTATTTTCTTCTTGTTTTCTTAGATCCATGGCATCTATAATTTTTTAGTAGTTAGTTAAGCTTGGGACATATTTGTCACATGTGCATCTTTTGATGCTTTGTGAGATTTCTTAAATTACATGTATCTTTGTATTTATGATATTATTGTGATTTTTATTGAATGTGAAAAATGCATGAACTCTACATCATATATGAGCACACACTTTGGGCTATGTTCATGTATGGTTCCCTTAATGATGCCCCCCTGGGAAGAGAAACCTTGATGTTTGAATGGGTGGAGGGGGACGATTCTACATGAGTGTGTGCACGAGGGATTCGAGGTAACCCTAATTCGCATACCATTGCACCAGTCTTAGCTTATTACTTAAAAATTTTCCAATAGGTTACAGGTAGAGATAGTTAATAGTAGCAAGCTAGGTGTTGTGTTAAAACCCTAGTATCAGAGATAATATACTTATGAACCCAAGGCCTCGCGTATAGATGACCACATGGAATTAGTGCATTTGTGGTGGAAGCCTGGGATGTAATAGCACGGGAGAGAAACAGAACCACAACAACGGTCAGACCTTGTTGTGCTCCCATAATTACGATGACGGTGTGATGGAGGGTTATGAGTGCACCCATCATTACAGGGATGGGGAAGTGTATGCCATCGGCCACACCAGGTGTTATGAACACACTGATAGGTCTTTTGTATGTCTATATGTGAATGAATCGAGGATTGAAGCATTAATTGTCTAGTATAAATATTTTACTTGTTTTTTTATTTCATGCTTGTAGTTATTAGTTGAAAAGAACAACCCCCCCCCAGTTTGCATGTTTACATTAGTAGCTATTCCTTTCACTCGTGCAAATTGACGATCCATATACAAGGCTGTGTTTTGAATTTTACTTGAACCCTAGTATCTCTGTGGACAAACCCATGGCTTGCCACTTACTACCCCTTGGTAGCCTAGCAGCGAGAAACAGGTGTAGAATATAAATCTTATCTTTGACCATCCTACAGGACCAGTGCCTTAGCTCAGGTTAATTGATTGTGCAACTGCGAATGTGTCAACGACCCCGGGTCGAGGTGGGTCAATTGTCTTATACCCTAGTTGATAACATTAACTGTAACTAATTGTTCCATCCCATTTTCATACATCCCCCTGGAGACTATTCGAAATTGATGCACCAGATATGACATTTCTGAAAAGAATGTCGATGACCATGATGTGTAGGAGTTGAGAGAGCACAAATACACTTTGTCACGGGACTACGTATTTTCTTTGGAGAAGGGTGATCGGCCATGGATAAATTACACACACATTCAACTGGAGAGTTAGGAAATCCATAAGAGAAGGTCTTTGGAGAATGCTTCTAACATTAGTAAAAACAAATTAACTTCGACAACATATAGATGTACTTTTCTTTAGTAATGTTTATCATCTAACAAGCATGCATAGGGGATAAGGAAATAAAAATAACACAATGCCAGTTTGAATGTGTGCCCTATCGTTTAAGCTGTGGGGTATGGACTACAGCTCTCAAGTACATTAAAGAGCGTCTTGAGATGGATGTTAAAAATGCAATCGAGGCGGAGATGATAGAAAAGGTGGAAATGGAAATGATATAACCAATGGATGTGGAAGACATAGAGAGGTGTGATCTATTCCTCAAAGGCTGGAAAAATAAGAAAAGACTATATAATAAGCCTGAAGAAAAAGAACTAGCGGAGCAAGTGGTAAACCCGAACCCTACAACTGTTTTTTAACTTCCTTCAAATATTTTACATGTTACCATATATTTATGTTCTAAAATGAACATATTTTCAATACCAAGGAGAAATTGAAGAATGGTGTATTGGACGGGAAATTCATACCCACGCTTAAGAACAATATCCTTTCTGAGGCTACCAACAAACCCGACCATGCGGGTCGTGTTAGGGCAATCGGTGGGTATGATGTGCCCATTTTATACGGTTATATTAGGAATTTTAGGATTCACTTTTGTGCTCAAAATGTGGCATTTTTCATTGACATTCTCTAAGGAGGGTTAAAAGCGACTTTTAAGCTTTTATTACTTTTCTAGAGAATTTTGTGTGACAAGGCAATTTGTTTGAGGACTCTGAAGACTTTGAAGAACACCTTTGAAGATTTGAATATTTTAAGACTTGTATTTGAGCTTTTGAATACTTGAAGAATTGAAGAGAAGCGGAGGACATGAAACAAGAAGAAGAAAGAAATCAACTGGGCACCGTCGTGACTCACGACAGACGTATGGACTAAAATTCTTCTTGCTTTTTGTACTATAAATACTTAACTTACCCTCTCCTCTTGGAAGGACGAATCCGTACTCTTCTTCCTGCAATTTTTCTAGATTCAAACCCTAGTTTTTCTTTCTTTCTTTTCTTAGTTTTTGTAGGTTAATCATGTCTTTTAATTATCTAGCATAGTTTTATCTTGGGAGCAATTGATTGAAGCTTTCATATCTATGTAGTAAGAACAATATCTATCTATTAGTTGTTTTTGCTAATATGCATTTATTGAGCTTTGAATAGGATTTTTTTTTTTGAGTACACCTTAAGGTGGGGAATTGTATGTAAGGTTCCCCAAACCTTTGAAAAGAAACAAGATAGTTACAGAGTTAGTTTGCGGGTAAACTGTTGAGGCAACCTTGTTGCCTCCAAAATAATAAACTAAAATCTAGTAGCCTATTGTAGTACTAAAATCTAGTAGCCTATATACAGAAGCGAGAAATGATGAGAGTTGCATTTCTAAAGTAGGTAATCTCCACCCCATGTGTTAATTACTTGGGCCAGGTAACTAACATTCCAACATATATAAGTAGTGTCAAAAAGTATGAGTGGCAAGAGAAGTATTGCTAATTAAACCAGGTGCCAGATACTATGGTCATCAGGTTGGAGTACTAGAGTATTGAATAACTTGAAACTCAGTTGTGGAGCATCATCCGAGCCCATATCTTGGAGTGTAAGACTTGAAGTGTTGAGTTTTGTGCAACATAGAGTTCAGCATGTCATCTGTCTTCTTATTGGTAGAATCCACAAAGGTACCTGAGAATAATAGAAATAAGCATCAGCAGTATCGATTGTCTATAGTTGCATGTCCATGAGTTCGAATGTAGGGTACGTGATCCCTATCCAAATTAATGAGGCCTCTGATGTATGCTGGAATGTTAGAAAGGTTCAGATTTAAGTCATGAAGGTGAGTGGGTCTATGTTTAGCAATTGCATCAGCAACCGAATTGCACTCTCTGAAAAACATGTCTAAGGGTGGCCTATTTAAGTTCGGAGTGAGTTTGGAAAGCTAGTGCATAGAGGGACCATTTAGCACTTTTTGGATTGTTAATCATGTTTACTGCAAGCATAGAATCTGATTCAACTATAAAGTTGCAGCTAGAATCCAGAGAAGGGAAAATCTAAGCTGCAGCTTGGATAGCTTTCATTTCAGCTTCTAGTGGTGATTTAGCAGAGGTAATTTTGGATTGGATTAAGCATGGATTACCATCACAATCTCTAGCTATAAGGCCAAGTGTTGAGTTCGTTGAAGACCAAGAAGCATCCACATTGATTGTTATGGTGTTAAGTGCTGGCCTATTCCAGCAAACAATAGATATGAAAGGCTTTGGAGGTGGTCTGAGGGGTGGGATCAGTGAGGAAATGGGATAGCTCATATTCAAATGATTGTTAGAGAAACCAGGCTTAGCTGAGAATGATAAAAAGATAAGGTCTCTTACTTCTCTACAGACATGAGTAGGTGAGAAAATTTTGTTATCAAAATATAAAGCATTTTTGGCTTTCCATAAAGACCAACAGATCAGAGATGGTAGTAATCTATAGATATCCTTATGTACTCTAGGCAAATCATTATTGTTCCAGTATGCAAAGAATCTATCAGTTAGATTGTCTAGAGTTTGTAGGTTATGACCCATTATAGCAAAAGTGTCATCACATACAGCTTGAGCTAGGTGACAAGAGATGAAAAAATGATATATGGAATCAGCTTGGTTACATGCTAGACATTTAGAGGCTAGGCTAAAACCACATTTGATCAGCACATCATCAAAAGGCAAAAAGGAGTTTAGCAATTTCCAGGTGAAAATAGATATTTTTTTCTACAATCTAGGGTTCCATATCAGTTTTGTGGCTGGAAAGTTACCTGGTTGCTGTGTGAGAGCCTTGTATGCTGATCTAAATGAGAAAATTCCTGTTTCTTCCAGTTTCCCGATCATTCTGTCTTCTCTTTCCATGTTTATATCTGCCTCCTGTAAGAAAATCAAAGTATCATGTTCTAAATAAGGAGAAATATGAGTTAGTATCTAATTTTTATCTTTGACGAAGTCAGCTATTGTACAATAGAAAAGTGAGGAGAGAACAGAGGGGAGGACTTAGTTAATTAGTGGACCATTAGGGCACCAATTAGTAGTCCAAAAGCTGCAGTTGTCTTTGCCATGTAAAATGAAAGAATTGTTTTCTACAAAGGAGTTAACATTACATATCCTCTTCCATGTTTGGGATTTCCTATGGGTTTGGGGTAATGACCATATCAGTTTAGCCCACATGGTGGAGCCCTGTTGGCTTTTCCACCATAGTTTGAGAGAACATGAGTCAATTATTGCCTGAATAGATCTGAATACTAACCCATTCTGGAATCTATGTGCACTGAGGTCAGACCATTTTCTCCACACTTTATTCAATTTGCCCTTTTTTTCTCCCCAGAATAACCTGGCCATTTTCCTTTCCAATGATTTAATTATCTGTTTAGGGCGCTTTAGGACAAACCATATATGCTGAGGAAGGGAGTATATGGGGGATTGGTTAAGAACCATTTTACCTCCTAAACTTAACCATTTGTTTTTCCAGTTCAAAAGCTTCTTATCTACAAGTTCCAGCAAAGGTTGAAAATATAGATTAAGTGTTCTTCCTTTGAAGATTGGACAGCCAAGGTATTCAAAAGGAATAGACCCTTTTTTCATTCCTAAAATTGACCAAATCTGATTGATTCTAGTAGTAGTAGCTCTTTTACTAATATAGAAATTAGATTTATGATAATTTATTTTTTGGCCAGATGTGAGTTCAATGGTTTCTAGGAAGGTTTTGATTCTTATTAGGTTAGATTTTGAAGCTTGCATTAAAGGATGGTGTCATCAGCATAACTCAAATGTGAAGTAGGTGTAATAGTAGAGGGAATCTGATAGTATTTAAGTTATTGTTCATGAATATGAAAGACAGGCTTCTAGAAAAAGCTTCAGAAAAAATGTTAAAGAGAAAGGAGGATAAGGGATCACCTTGTTTAATGCCTCGGGTGGCTTTGAAAAAGCCAACTGGATTACCATTCAAAAGCACTGAAAAATGTGTCTGAGAAAGATTATTCATCATAGCATTCAAAAACTTACCTGTAAAACCAAATGTACACAGAATACTTTTTAAAAAGTGCCAATTGATTCTGTCAAAAGCTTTCCTAAGGTCCATTTTCAAAATGCAGTCAGGAACTCTATTTTTTTTGTCTAAAAACCTAATCATTTTCTGCAGATAAAGTACATTATCCGAGATGTCCCTGATTTTCATAAAAGCTGTTTGATTAGGTGAAATTAGTTTTTCCATATAGGATTTCAGCCTTTCCATTAGCACTTTGGAGCAGATCTTATTTGCTACATTTGAAAGACTTATTGGCCTATAATCATCGAAAGAGGAGAGTGTTTGTTTCTGTGGAATTAAGGTTATCCAGGTGTTAGTTATTCCTCTTGGCATTTCTGAGCCTGAAAGGAAATTATTTACTGCAGCTTTTAGATCCTCTTTAATGAAGTCCCAGCATTTGGTATAGAATTTTGAAGAGAACCCATCAGGACCTAGACAACTATTTTTGTTTAGGCTCATTATCACTAGCCTAAGCTCATCTTCTGAGACTTGTTTAGACAGGGATAGGTTATCCTGAGCAGAGATTATTGCTGGAATTTGGCTAAGAAAATGAGGGTAATAGGTAGTAGAATCTAGCAGGTTTGGCTCGGATAGCAGGTCAAAAAAATAATGACCTCTTTCTAGATTTCAGTATAGTTATCTAACCACTGTCCTTGCCTATTTTTTATTTTTGAGATATGAAGCTTACAATTCTTTTCCTTTACAGTTTTGTGGAAAAATTGAGTGTTATTATCTCCAAGTTTAATCCAGTTAGTCCTAGATTTTTGTTTCCAGAATTTTTCTTTTTCCTTTAAAGCTCTGATTAATAGTGCCGTTTTCTCATCAAGTTTGATTAATTTAGATTCTGAATGAGTGGAATCATAGTTAATTTCCTGTAATCTCATATTTTCTTCTGTAATAAGTACATTAGAGTCAATATTTCCAAAAGATTATTTATTCCAAATCTTAATTATTTTCTTAAGTCTAATAAGTTTAAGGTAAAGTCTTAGCTTTCCTTGGTAGGGGATAGGCTTGGACCAGTTGTCTTTAATCAGGTCTATGAATTTTGGTCTGTTAAACCATGTGTTAATAAATCTGAAAGGTTTAGGGTGGGAGGGAACTGAGGTTGAAACTTGTAGGAAAATAGGGCAATCATCCGAAGATTGTCTATTAAGGATTGGATAGAGGAGGCTGGGAATTTAGTGCTCCATTGTATGTTACAAAGTCCTCTATCTAGTCTTTTAGATGTGGGTTTCCTAAGCCTAGAATTTGTCCAGGTGAATAAATTCCCAACTGTATTAATTTCTTGGATTCCTTTAGAAATAATCCAGTTGTTAAAATCCCTAATACTACCTAAATTAGGGGAGGTAGGTCCTTTATATTCTGTAAGTGAAGTGATTGTGTTAAAATCCCCTATGTACATAGTGTCATAATTTGGCAGGAGACTAAGATCATTCCATAAAGCTTTCCTTCCTTCCCTAGTTCTAAGGCCATAGACAAAAACAGCATCCATATCGATATTTGAGCAGGGCTGAGATATTTTAACATATAGAAACTGTTCATGGTGAGAAATCAGAGCAACAGATAAGGAGTCAATATTTGCGCGTATTGAATTACATCTGTGGTTGTTGAAAGAGGCCTATTTGAGCTTGGAAATTCAATGAAAATTTATTTTTTCCATTGGAGCCGATTTGAGTTCCAAACTCGTAGGATCAATCTGCCCTTTCAAAATCATAAGGCCGATTCGATTTCTGAACTTGGAAGTGAAAATTACAAAAAAAGGCACAAAAATTACAAATTCAGCCTAGAAATGTGACCCAAACAAGGAACCAAACATGCAAATGGAAATAAAAGGCAGTTTCAAATGGAAATCTAAAGTGGTTGTAAACTGCCTTTAATTAGGGTTCCGAGTTCGGAACAGGTGTCAGGGCTGAGGCAGAAGATGTAGGTTCCTAGTTCAGAACTTATTGAAGGTTGTTCCATCGTCCTTTTTAAGACGGTTGATAACTGCCTTTAATTAATGTATTTTAAGGTGGTTATCGGAACCACCTATAATCGATAGCGATTAATGGCACTACCAGAGAAGGCACTTTAAAAGTGTCTTCTCTGGTCCGATAGAACCACCTTTAATTGCCCCTCCCTCCACGTGTGTTAAGGAATTAGGTAATTTCAAGTTAAGGAACTAGGTAATTTCAAAACAATTGAACCAAAAATGTATTTTTGAGTTTAAAATTAAGAATTTTAAAAAAATTTCATTTTTAAAACAATTTGACAGTGGAAAATTGGAAACTGGCGCAGAATGTGCTTTGCACGAACCAAGGCCTCGTGCCAAATCTCAGACATTAATCAAAGCCTCATGCCAACTCTTCTGGCATGAACCAACCCTTGTGCCAACTCCCTAGCATAAGGCATCCCCTTGTGCCAACTATCCTGGTATGGACCATGGTCTTTGGCGCAGACCGTATCAGATTTTAGCACGAGAATGCCACAAATTTTGACTTATTACATAGTTTTCCCTCTTTTTCGAAAATCTATGTCACCCATCAAATCTAATTCCATCCAAACACAATTATGAGTCTCATACTAAAATTTTCAAAACAAACAAGAGTTTCATCTCAAAAAATCCTCAATGCAAACAAGAACATGCAAAATCTATCTAATCACTACATGAAACATGGAAGCAAAGAGAAACATCGTATATTTATTGGTGTCCTCACAAATTATTTATTTTCATGCAATATAGTTAGAAACACCTACCAGTGGGTCTCCAAAATCATAATCAGCGACTTGACCCACGATGACATCGTTGTAGAGAGGTCTCCACAACCATCCATCCTTACTTTCAGACCTCTTGTCTGTGATTGGAAATGAATCTATATGTCTTGCTAAACTAGAGTCCATGAATGTCACTTTGGGGTTAGGAGGAGTTCATGGATGTTTTAAGCTCTCGACATTCTTCCTTTCCAGCTGCAAGTTAGTTAGCATGGAAAAACAATCTATCACATACATACTATCAATAGCATCATGCAATTAATCTGACTCATCAACCATATTTTCAGCATGGGACTCATCCAATTATTCATGCTCTTTGGTAACACAAGAAGTTTCACGGAATTCATGCTTATCACATAGGGTCACACATTTGCACATAAAAGAGGAATTTGTTGAATCATGCCTAAATTTATAGATATCAAACTCCAATTTGTCCACATCATCTTCAAGAGTCAAGGTTCCAAAATGGACATAAATTTTAGTCACGGACGTTTTGAGAAAAGGTCTCCCCAAAAGTATTGGGGGTGCACTTACATCGTGCACCACGTCTAGGATATAAAAGTCCGCCGGAAAAACTAATTTGCCACTTGCACCATCACATCCTTCACTAGTCCATGAAGGCTAGCCAGGGAATGATCGGAAAGTTGGACAATCACTCTAGTTTCTCTAAGATAACCCATTTCTATGCGTTCATACAGATTAAATGGGATCAAATTGGTGGATGTGCCTAAATGTATTAAGGCATTTTCAACAATTTTTCCACATCGACTCCCCCCATGGGAATATAGAACATTCCAGGGTCATCGCAATTTTTTGGAAAATTTTAATGGCTCAAAACATCGACTCCCCCCATTTTCAAATGTCCTAACCTCTAAGTTTGCCTACTTCTTTTATTTGTGCATGCAACTTTAAGAAATTTAGCATATGATGGCACATTTTCAATTAATTCCAAGATAGGGATTGTTACCTCGACCTATTTTAACATTTCTCGAATGTTTGCATCATTGATCACCATATTTAGCTTTCCCCTAAAAGCATTTGGAAATGGAGGTGAGATGGTAACTTGTGCCTCGGACAGTGGAAGCTCCTTGGAAGGTGCCTCATTTACCACAATCTTATCTTCTTCAAAGTGTGCCTTAGTAGCCTCCAATACTCTATCATCCTCTTGCATAAACCTCTTCTCGGACTCACAAACTTCCTTCCAACTTTTCAACTTGAGTGCACTCACATTCCTCATATTTCTCCGGTTGGGAAAGGAGTTTTTCGGACTCCTTGGCTTTAAGTCGGCTCATCGAGGTAGCAAGTTTTCCAACTTGAACTTCAAGATTTTTAATACTCGAGAAAGATATATTACCAAGGTCTTTAATCTCACGCCTTGTTCTCTCCGCAAAGACTTCATGTTTCTTCCCCAATTGACCGATGGCTTCTAAGATTTCTTCTCAATCTGATTTGTAGATCGAGGTATGATTGTTGGAAGGGAATTCACCTCTAGGGTACGGTGGAGATGGAACTTGTCCACCCTGATATCCTTGAGGATGGTTATCCTCCCTCCATCGGAAATTTGGATGATCTCGATACCTTGGGTTGAACGAATTGGCATATGGATTCAGCCTTAAACCTTCTTGGTTCCCAGGAACCCTTGTGGTTGACCCCATGCAAATTGTGGTCTCTCTCGATTGTTTTACTCGACGACATTCACCTCTTGCTAATTTTCTATGAGTTAGGGACATGACTCGATATTGCGGTCTAAGTTGCACACCCTGCACAATTTGACTTTATGCACTTTTCCTCGCAAGAGTCCTTCATTATATAATCAAGAGCTTGGACTTTCTCCTCCAACTTAGGTGATTGTGCGGGTTCATCCAAGACCCTATCCCTTGACCTTGTACCAAATTTTCACATACCATTCTTAGGGATTTTGTTTGCTATCAAACCATTGCAAGTGGTGTTCACTATTTGTATATCTTCATCACATAACCCCTCAAATAAATAATACAATAGACACCCTTCCTTAAAGGGATGGTAGGAGAAACTCGCTAACACTCTCTTGAAGCACTCCCAATAATCATACAAGCTCTCAATAGCCCTTTGTTGATGTTTGACAGTTGTTTCTTTATCCCAGCGGACTTAAACGCCAAAAAATACTTCTCTAAGAAACTCCACTTCATGTCCATCCAAGAACCTATACATCCTGGTGGCAAGTAGTAGAGCAAGTCTTTAGCTCCATCTTGAATGGAAAACAGGAAGGCTCTCAGGTTGTAGTCGTCTTCAAAAACTCCTGATGGCTTCATGTTCATACACACCAAGTGAAACTCTGATAGATGCTTATTCAGGTCCTCCCCCCTCCCACCAATACCATTAAAGGTGGGAAGATAGTGGATCATTCCACTCTTTAGCTCACAACCAACATTTGGTGGTAATGGGGGGAACGTGATGCATAGTGGCTGACTTTCATGATTATGAGCCATAAGCTCTCTTGAGGTTCAGTTATCTTCCACCACATTTGCGGTCATTCTACTGACACGGCTTGCCTCGATTTAACTTCTACCCTAGTTCCTCGCTTCTTTCTTCTACGACCACCTGTGTTCTCCGTCGAGTAGTTTAAGATGCCTAGATTTATAGTACGGGTGTGTACCGTAACCTAGGGCTAAAAATACCCTTCTAAATACAACACTATCAAACATATCAAAAGGTAACAAGACAACTATCACAACAGCTCAACACAAATTATCAAAACAAAACAAAACAAAAGAAAATAATAACTACTCTACTGACACTTCAGCTGAATAGCATCCCCAACAGCGGCGCCAAAATTTGAACTGCCTCCCCTTGGGTTATTAATTGTAGCAAATTAACCCGATCATAGGTGACCAAGGTCAAAGGGGTTTAAATTTAAATTTATAGTTCTGCACCCAGTCTCACTACTATGCTACCTAAAAGGTAGTTAGCGGTAAGCCTTGGGTATGTCCTTAGAGATGCTAGGGCTTAACAATCAATTAAAACATAACCTCGTACAGGTCGTCAATCTCTACGAGTGAAAGGAACAGTTAGTAAAGCAAATAACAGACATAAAAGAAAAGAGAAATTCATCTATAAAGCTAAACACTTGGGGAGTCATTGTACAACATGGTTAATTTAATGTTTCAATCCTCGATTGATTCACATAAAAAATTAGACAAACCTAATAGGGTGTTCATAACACGTGGTGTTGTCGATGGCATACACTTCCACGTACCTATCACGTCGGGTGCACTCGCAACCCTCCATCGACACCGCCATCGTAATTAAGGGAGTAAAAAAAGGTCCAACTATTGTTGTAGATCTGTTTCTCCCCCATGAAATTTGTGCATTCCACCACAAAGGATCTTTTTCCCAATGGCCCATATATTAGGTCATGGGGTCATTGGCACCTTATCTATGACACTAGAGACTCTTACAACCCTAGCTTGCTACTTTTCCCTATCTCTACCTATAACCTCTCAGACTACTTTACATAATCAGCAAAGACTGGTGCGATGGAAAATAATTCAGAGTATTATTTGGGTCTCCCATGCACACACCCACACAACCCCATACCCTGTTACCCATTCAAACATCTAGTTTTTCTTCCCAAGGGGTCATTAATATTTGCACCAACATGAATATAGACTAAAGTGTGTGCTTATATGGAGTGTACTATTCATTCAATTCAAACATTAAATAATAAGTCACAATAATATCATTAACACAAAATTAGGCTGAACTAGTAAATCTCACAAAACATTAAAAAAACCATACGCATACAATTATCCCCATGCTATGAAAACTAATACATAGATATGGAATTCAATATATATTTGAATTCCACATCCTAGAATTAAAGCAAAATAAAAGAAAGAAAAGAAAAGGAGAGAGAGTGTTTCTCCTTCTACAAGATGAACTAAAAAATGAATTTAACTGTCTCTACTTCTTTAACCTAATCAACTAAGGCAATATTTATAGTAGCAGGGGATTGGGCCTAAAAATAGGCCCAAAATTGGACAAAAACATCTAAAACAATAGGTCCGCCGCCGCCTGGCATGCTCCATCGCGGATGGCGCGGTCCTTGCCATGTACTATGTCCTCGGTGGTTGGACCGCTGGAACTGGCACCTTCCGCTTCACGTCCTCTGGCACGAGGTGCTGCGTCTGGCGCAAGACGTTGCTCCGTGCTGCTGCAGGATGCTGGATATATCGTAGTGTACGCTAACACCTTTGCCATGGACTGTGGCCTTTGGTGTGGACCGTTATCTGGAGACCCGTTTAGAGCTTCTAATTATGTGGGATGCAGCCCATGGCACTGAAATCCGTCTGGAAGCTTGATTCACTCAAAAACTTAGCATGGCCCATTTGATTCTCCACACCCCATTGGCTGGTCTCGATATTTTGCACTTAGAACGGTGCAAGTCATCGTAAATGGGACGGTATGTGCCATACTTAGCCAATTTTAGGTAAGGCTTGGAACTGGTTAGTGTGCCACGTGGTATTTGGCATGGTCTACATCATTACCTCGTGCTGAACATTTTTTGCATGGGCCAACTCCTTTGGTGTGGACCGTTGGTGCCAACCATGAATGGCCCACGCTGACCCGTGGTACCTTGGCCGACTGAAATTGTTTCCTTTCCTATGAAAGAACCGTTAATCTGATTTGAGAGTTTTAGTAGTCAATCTTATAGATATCAAGAGGAAAAATACAATGAAATTAGTCTTGAAGGCAAAATATTCTTGGATCATTCTTAGACTTTGGCGCAACTCATCGGACCACAATTCAAAGTTTCCTCGTTGGCCACTTTGATCTCCGTTGCCCCTCTATATTTGACTCCAAACCCTTCTACCACATTTTTATGTTTGTTTCCTTTATCTACTACCATTATAGAGGTGAATGTCTTTCTATCTCTTCTACCATCCTTGCGAACAACCTTCGATATCTTCTACCGCACTTACAAATGGCCTTCACAAAGAATGTAACCAAAAGTACCCACGAGCCACCTAATAAAGATTATCACAAGGAAGATATAGAATCCCATGGATACAAGATGTCCATTAGTACTAATTAAGTCTGCAAAATGCGGGATTTAGGTAATAAAACAAAACATTGTCATCCAAACCCTTGCTATGTAAACTCAACTAATACTAGATATCCACCACATGAAACAAGCTGAAAAATATGTCGAATGCAATGGTTAACGTGAAAAAATGAATAAAATTAATACCTCTAGAAAGGATTGGAGTGCTCAATGGATGATGCTCTCTGGGCCTACAACACTGCATATAAAATTCCAATTGGCATGTCACCCTTCCGGATCCTCTTTGGCAAAAGATGTCACCTCCCGGTTGAGCTTGAATTCAGGACACACTAGGCCATTAAATGCCTTAACTTAAACTTGAATGAAGACAGAAAGTATAAGAGGTCACAATTACTATAACTTTAAGAACTTAGCTGCAACTCCTATGACACCTCTTTGATCTATAAGGAGAGAACGAAATCCAGACATGATGAGAGTATAGTAAAGAAGGATTTATTTGTGGGACAAAAGTTCTTGTTTACCAATCTAGGCTATGTCTCGTTCCCAGAAAATTAAGATCAAGATGGAAAGGGTCTTATGAGGTGACATAGGTAT
This sequence comes from Rubia yunnanensis, assembly GCA_037428765.1. NCBI lineage: Eukaryota > Viridiplantae > Streptophyta > Magnoliopsida > Gentianales > Rubiaceae > Rubia > Rubia yunnanensis. The sequence continues at coordinate 87,609,887 of CM075061.1, forward strand.
ATGACTAGGTCCACATATCATAAGATGAAGCTGACTGGCATCCCTGTGAACCGTGATCCCGAAAAGGGCTGAACTGCGAGTGTTGGGATAGAATGGGTGAACAACATGTTGTGATAAAATGGAAATGTTGTGTCGGTGTGGCTTAGGAGTAGGAAGGGGGTCACGGCTATTGTGCCTGCTCAACTCTGTAAAGTTGTCATAATGGGAGGAGTAGATGCACCTATGAGAATCTCTAGCACTATGCTGCACCTATGAGAATCTCTAGCACTATGCCATGTAGACTAATATGGCTCTTACCCCTAGAATGGTGGTGGTGCTCCAAATAACTACTCAACTAGGGATTGTGGCAGTAATGCCTTATCAATACTGGGGGTGGCACAATCTGAGGGAATGCTGATGGCAGCTGAAGAAGCTGGTGGTCAGTGAGGAAAGATTGTGCAGGCTGGTCAGGAATCTGGTCCTCATCCATCGGAGCCTGCTCATCATCCTCACCCTGCTCGTCATCCTCACCCTGCTCGTCATCCTACTCTGTATAGGGGTATTCCACTACTACCTGCGCCCCCCTGATCTAGCTGTATGATGAGATCCTGCACCCAGAATGTCTTGGCCAGCTTGGTCCTCTCGTTCTGGGGCATCCTCATGAAGTTGGTGCCTTTATAGTACTACTAAATAAGCCCAGCCTTTAAGTGTATCATCTTTGCCTCCGACATAGATGTAGGGGTGGGGGTGTAATAGGTGTTATGATTCTTTGGCATATCATCACTCACTGAAAGGTAAAAATGAGCAACTAGGAGCAACAACATGCCCCCAATTTCTATCTTGCTCGTTTTGGTCTTGGAAAGGTTATCACACTGGGTGATGAATTCATCTACAAAATCAGGACAAGCTCGCCTCGTGCAAATTGACCACAGGTATCTATAGCCCTTCTCAGTAGTATTGGTGGCCTCCCCATGGAAACTCACCATAACGCTCAATAGCCTAGCCCCATATCTCAGTGCCGAGTGTACTATATCATTGTTCTTTCTCTTTTTCCTCCATGACCCTTGGGTGATGGCAGGCTAGAACGTGTGCACATCAAAACCAGAAGCATCCTAAGCATATCCATCTACCTCGGTGTAATGTTTCCACCCAATTTATGTAGTCTCCTTGTGCATCATATATGCTAGCATGACAGATGCCAGAAACTCCAAAGTGTATCTAGTAAAGGTTGGGACCAACTTTATCGTAAATTCCTTGAGCCCAACCCTTCTTAGGAGCACCCTGACTGGTTTGTAAAGTTTGAGGTCCTTGAGAGTCCTTTCGTCTACAAACTTAATCTCAAGGATAGGGCATCAAACAAGATTTCCCTATCGCTCCTAATGCTTTAGAATAAGAATGGTTAGACCCATAAATGGCACACTTGGCCCTGCTCTCTGTCTATGTGGCATATTGATAGCACAGAGAATAGACAACACCAGTAAGACCTAGCAATTTTCAACTGCCAACCCACACTCAAAATTCTCCCACAAGAATACATTAATCACAACTAAACCTCTTCTTTTCTGCCGACTTTGTGTTCATGAGGTGTTCGGGGATCCTCCTAAGGTTCATTCCTACAATTATTCTCACTTGGAATGGACCAAATCTTTGAATTTGGGAGAAAATTCAAAGAGATGGCCAAACTGTACTTTTGCAAATCTGGTCAGATTCTTGACGATTTTGGATGCAATGTGTTGGGGATTTTTGGGAAATAGGGAGAGGAAGATTTTGGGACAATTTTGAAGTGATTTAATTAAGAATTGAGAGAGTTATGAAGGAAATTCGGATGGAGAGGAAAAGGTTTTTGGTTTTCTGGGTTTGGAAGGATTAAGAAATATGGGTACACATGAGGCTTTTATAGAGGGACATGGCATTTTGATTGATTGGCTTAGGAAGCATGGGCAGCATTCAATCTGCACGACCCGTGTCGCATGAACACCTCATGTCAGCTTTGAATGCCTCGTGCCCGCATGCTTTGGCATGGGTCGTGCTGACACGGTTTGTGCCAAGCCATGCTCATTCAAACTTCTTCGCAAAAATCCCTGCACCCAAAACTTGAAAACCGAGAGTAGCCCTATTCCAATCTAAATTTAATGACTAATAATCCCTAAAAAACACCACCAAAAATCAAACACATTCCCAAAGATTCTCAAGATATTTTTGAAGTCTACTAACACAAAATAAAAGCACCATTTCTTTAGTGTCGTCCTCACGACTTATTATTTCATGCACTTTTGAAAACTAAGAAAAAAAGGTTAATGGGTCACCGGAATCACCATCCTTGACATCACCATTGACCACATCCCTATGGAAGGGTCTTCACATTACCTTAGGTTTACCCTTTACCTTGGGAGATACGTACCAAACACATTCATCCTTAAAAATGGTAGATACATTCTTGTTGAGTTAGGGAGTAGGAAGGGGTTTAAGAGGTTTTAATTCCTTAATGCGCTTCTATCTCTGTTGCACATTAGTCTTAGAAATCAGAGGCAAAGCATCTTTAATCACACTAGGAAAAACATTCTCATCAATAATTGCATCATCACAAGTTTCATTCAAGAAAGATAAAACATGTAAAGTCTCTTGCCGCCGACCATGGGGACAAGAGTTCTTGTGTTCTTTTTAAGATCATTCAGGTGAGATAATGGTGTTCACCAAAAGTGAGAGGAGCCACAACCCCCTGTCACATGAACAAACGATGGGACATGATAGAGAAGCGCATCATCATCGGGAATGAATGCCGAACAGAGAAAAAGAACACAGCAAGAAAGAATTAAAGAAAGGGGCAGAATCTCCAAACAACAATCACGACAATAAGAAAGGCGCATTCACAGCATTTCTAGAAGCGAACTGAGAAAATCTGTACAACCAATTTCTGAAAATGCTCAAAAAGAAACCCCCAAAGCTAGAAAGAAGGGTAAATCAAGAGGGCAAAGTTGTTAACCATGAAGAGGAGTTGCATGATATTATCGCAGAGGATGACAAGGATAAATCACCCCTGGCTCCGCATTTACGTGATTTTAAAATGCCAAAGGATTTTAAACTCCCTTTGCATGTCAAGATTTACAGTGGTAAAATAGATACTAAGGAATTTTAGCACTCGTAGAGAAACAGTATGAGATTTCACGATGCTAACATCGAGCTAGTTTGCAAGGTGTTCCCAATGTTCCTGACAGGTACAATGATTACTTGGTATGAAGACATTCCGACTGGGAGTATTAAGACATGGGCGCAACTGTCACATTCTTGGGATGTTTCTATCAAAAAATAAGGTTCACTAAGACGGTCATAGATCTCAACAACATAACTCAGCGAAGTGATGAGAGCCTACCAGAATATTATAACTGATTTGTTACAGAAAGCTTCCAGGTTTGTGACTTATTTTTCCAGTCTTCTCTAAGAGCTTTCATAGGAGTCATGCGGTCAGGAGAGTTCTACAAACAACTCACAAAGGACATGCCTGAAAACCCGAGAGAATTGCAAAATTTGATCGAAAAGTATGTGCAAATACAAGAGGCAAATAATCATAAAATAGTACGTGGTGAGAAAAGATAAATGGAATACTTATAGAAAGGAATCATAAAAAGGGGAAAGGGAAATGCCCCTTTCAGAGGAAGGGAGTCAGGTTTGCAGAATGTGGTATTTCAGGATACACCGTTAACCAAATCAAGGAGAGAGATTTGGCAAGAACATAAGGATCTATTTAGAGAACAAACACCTATGCGGGCACCACTAGAAAAAATGCCCAAGGAATATTACTGCGCTTTCCACAATGACCATGGCCATGAATTTGAATATTGTAGAGATCTAAGAAGACAAATTGAGGAGAATTTGAGAAATGGTTTTTTGGGTCAACATAGAAAAGATGGGGGAGGCCAATATGGAGAAAATAACAAGACCTCAAACACTCAGCCAAGGAGTCAAAAAATTATTGCAACAATTGATTACAAGGAGAGCGAGGGCGATTAACTACCCCAAACAATAATTTTATCTATACACGAATCAGCAGAGTCACTTTCCAACAATGCTTGGAAATCTAGGGCAATATATTTGCCTCCACAAGAGCCTGCTAACAAAATATCCCGCTCAGATGAAGCAATCGCCTTCAACAAAAATGATGCAATACCAAACGCTTTCCCTCATAATGATTATATCGTCATCATAGGAAAATTGGAAATGCTACAGTACATAAAGTATTTGTGGATGATGAGAGTGCGATAGAAATATTATTTGTCGACTGCTTTGACAGGCTAGGGTTCAAACAAACGGATCTCAAAAAACCAACATCTTTACTAGCTGGATTCATAGGAAAATCAGAAAAACCATTAGGTGATGTAAAGCTACCAGTTACCATTGGGGAAAATGGAAAGAACTGCACCATACTCTGCAACTTTGTAGTTATGGACACACCAAGCACTTTCAATGCTATAATAGGAAGGCCATGGATGAACAAAGAAAAAGCTATATGGTCTCCTCACCATCTAGTCATGTAGTTTCTAACTTCGGCCGAGGTTGTAACCATAAGAGGAAACCAGCAAACTGCGAGGCAATACATGGTCATCGCAACAAAGAAAGGAAAGTTAGATGACACACTAGAGATGGTCAATGTGATCTCAAATGGCCGGCTCCTAGATCAACGAGGACCGGTAACAAACTTGTGAGGGGAAGTGAGGCTACTAGGCATGGATGACAAAGATAGATCAAGATGTGTGAGAGTAGGAAAAAACCTTGCCAAATAAGAGAAGAAGAAGATCATGCAAAGCCACAAGGAAGCCTTCGCATCGAATGCTCATGACATGGGAAGGATGAAGCCACAAGTGTAAGTTGATGATATGATCATTAAAAGCTGGAGGACTAACAACTTTGCAGAAAACCTACAGGAGACTTTGAACACATCACGTACCTTAGGGATAAAGCTCAACCCCGAGAAATGGGTGTTCGCTATAAGCGCAGGAAAATTTTTGACCCACAAAGTATCTTCTAAGGGGATTGAAGCAAACCTGGGGAAAGTAGTCGGTGCAAGTATCTTCCCCAACCGCGACCCGTGAAACAAGTGCAAGTCCTAATGAAATCGGTAGCAGTACTCAGAAAAATCATTTCGGAGGCAACGAATAAACACTTTCCTTTGCTTGAACTCCCGAAGAAGGTAAGGAACTTTAGCTAGAACTAGGACTGCCAAATAGTAAAACTCCAGACACTCCCAATAGTGAAGTTGTTTACACCTGAAGAAATGTTATGTTGGTACATGGAAATCTCGCAGAATGTAGTAAGCTCCATCTTATTTTTCCTTGAGGATCAGAAACGAGGGCCAATGTATTACATATGCATAATACTGCAAACTGCAGAAAGAAGACACATGCCACCGGAGAAGCTAACTCTAGCCTTAGTCCACTCAGCAAGAACACTGAGTTTGTATTTTCATGCTAATTGCACCATGGTTTACACTGGTTTCCCAATTAAGGACATCCCCACCAAGCCATAGTCGTCAGGAAAATGGATGAAGTGGGTTTTAGAGTTAATAAAGTTTGAGATATAGTTCGAACCTAGAACAACGATCAAAGCCCAGATATTAGCAAAATTTATGGCGTGAATGACAAGTGAGAAAGCACAAAAAGTGACCATGTATCAGAGTCGATGAGTTGATAAAGGCAAAACAAAGTGGGGTAAAGATGCGTGCTACTTTTGAATGACAACCACCATTATATCTTACAAAGGGACACAATTAATTGGTGGAGTGTTCGTAAACTGGTGCCCAAAACTCATGATCATTCAGAAGTTTACAACTAGCACACACCCAAGAAAACGGTCAATTCAGAACCATTGTTCAAGGAATCTAGAAGCTTTTGGAAGAAATGCAAAGTGGGTGGGTTGATGAGTCGCTAAACACGTTATGAGCATGTAGAACGACCGTTCCAGAACCAACAGGAAAGACCCTGTGCAATTTGGTCTATAGTTATGAATTATTTATACCAATAAATGTTGGCAATTCAAGTCTTCGAGTGAGTAATTATGAGGAAAATGTTAGCCAAGAGATGTGATGCCCAAGTTGGATGAGCTTGAAGAAAGGAGAGACTTAGCAATGATAATAGCAGCTAAGTACAAACAAAGGATGGCTAAGGTTCACAATCTAAAGATGAAGGATATGTGGTTTCAGATTAGAAACTTGGTATTAGGAGACAATAAAGCTTATCTCGCGGTAGAACGAGCAAAATGTATCCTAAATGGAAAGAGCCCTACAAGGTCATGAAGACTCACATTGTCACATTGGAAAGAGCCCTACAAATAAGTGGATGATACCTTAGTCCCTAACATATGGTACATGACCAATTTGAAGAACTTTTACGCTTAGAAGGAGGATAAGAAACACCCACGCGTATAGACACCAGGAAATTATCCTTGGTTACTTTCTTTCAGTTGTCCCAAAGCAATATAATCACTCCCGTACATATTTAATATAAAATCCACTTTGCAGGCCTACGATTACGCTATACTTGCCTTACTTTCACATTGAAAAACTAATTTGGGAGCATTACATTGCAATCAAATTACTTATCATGACAACCAGCTTTGGATCCTGCGCATCTGTTGGAAGTTGCAAGCTTTGGATTTTGCACCTCCAAAACTTTATCGAACACAAGCTATAGACCTTGCACAATCATACAGGCTGGTAAGCTTTAGATCTTGTAGTCTCGAATACAAAATAATAGCAAGGTATAGATCTTTTAGAACTATTAATCTTTGCAAGCCTTAGATCTTGCAAAGACGCCCATATACACTAATGCAAGCTTTAGATCTTGCTAGTAGGCAAATGGGCCTCTATAACAGCAACAAAAACAAGCAATAAATCTTGTGACTTCAAATAAAGGTTTCTCCAATGCATATATAACCAAGAAACCTACTTAGGTTTGCAAAAATGAAGGGACTTCTTGAGAGCAAAAAGGAAAAATTGTAAATCCAAAGAACATTTGCTTAAGAAAAAAGACGTTCCACCTAAACATCGTAAAAGACAAAAAGAAGGAAGCAGATTATCTTCGCCTAGATGAATGGGAAGATCGACCAAAATAAGAACCACCACGGCGATGACTAGGCCCAACTTCTTGAGAAGGGCATTCAGCGATGCAAGGAAGCTTTTCAACTTCACATACACGGTGCTCATCCCTACGACGGCTCTCCTCTGCCTCACGCTCCTCGCTAAATATATGTTCAAACCTATAGTTCATATCTAAATATGCATGATGGTTGGTCATACCCTTTTTCTCCATGAGGCCGAGGTATCTGGCATAATATGCCTTGAAGTCAGTAATAGGGCCAAGTTCGTCACGGTCCAGCTGCATACTCATAACGTTCACTGTTTCCTTATACTGTGCCATGCTATCTTTAAGGTTTTGCATTTCTTCTTCAATACTAAAAATGTGGTATTGGATAGCATCAGACAATCTAATTCTTTGATTACGACCCTCAATAACCAAATCGCCACGGTTGGTGGATTGTCGTGATGAAGAAGTAAATTCTTGAAGCCTGTCCTTATAACCAACACAAGCATCTTCCACTTGGTGTATAGTCGAGTTAAGATTATCACATTCAGTATGAAGTTCTTCATTTTCACCTCGCAGTTGTATGTTTATAGCGAACTGTTCGTCAATTTTTTTTCCTGACAGCAGCAGAATTGGAAAAATGATCACACTTATCTGGATTTTTTTAAGCTTAGTCATCAGGTCATCAATGCGAGTGCACTGTTTATCAATGATTAAAGTTTTTTTATGAGCTTCTTGAGCCTTGTAAGCACCATATTCCCTAGTTTCTACTTGTTGACGGGGCATCTTCTCCAGGCTCAGCTGTTGCTGATGTATAAGACTATTTTGTTCACTGAGAATTCTAGCCAATTCTTGTAAAGCATCCTGACTGTCTTTTACTTTATCATGCCATTTTTTCTCAACATCACTGACACCTAACAACCTATACTTTATGTGAATTCCCAAACATAAAGCCCACTATTGAACTCGAACAGGAAGATTAAGTGATCATATATATTGGCCAGCAAACTCAAGATCAACTGGACCACGAACAATGTATCTACCAAGTGGCTCAACACTGTATCTATTAGGAATAATTTTACTACAATGACAACTAATAGAAGCAAAAGATTGAATACAAAGTTTCCTCTCAATACGTAGAGGAAGTGATTCCACACGAGAAAATACATCAGAGGAAACAACCCTTGCACACTCCTAGGTAAATAATTGGGTAGCATGCAGCAAACTGATTACCTCGGAGAACCAATTATGATTACCTCGGAGAACCAATTACTCTGTCCCATAAAATCAAAACTTTTCAAGAATTTTCGATCAACAAAAATATTAAAGCCTTGCACACAAGTAGGGACGATGAGCGAGCATAGAAAGATAATAAATTCATATTCCATAATAACAATTGGATGGATAATACAAACAAACATCAAAGTATAATTTTAAATATTACATTCTGAAATTCAGCAAGCAAAACTACTCTAAAAGTTAAATAACTTCCTTGTTAGAGGAAGTAGAGTTCTGAACAATAATGGCAGTGGCATCCTGACTCTGCTGTTGAATGGAATCCCCCTCGCTAGCTTGCTGGATGGAGGTTTCTACTACCACATTAGCCGTATTGGCAATAGCATTTGAATTGGAAGCTTCACCACTTGGCTTGAAAGGGAATTCTTCCGTATAATCCACTCTGCACGCTTTCAGCTCAGCCAAGAGAGAGGTAGGGAAGGCTAGCCAAATGCAAAAGCAAGACATATGAATGCACCCCATCAGCAATTTTCTAAATAAAATATGCATTCAGAGTAGCATTCTTTTCATCCAGAACCTCAGTGCACTTTGTCAGGGAAGGCAAGCTCTTGCAGTCACATGAGGGGTTTTGATGGCGCTGGTTTCTCAAAGCCTTGCAATACCCAACCAAGCGAGCTTCTTTGGATATACCTTGAAAGAATTCATAAAACGACTTCATCTTACAAAGTCAATATATCAGCACTCATGGGTATTGGGGAGAGGCAGGCCTATTTGTTCGGATCTCGCTCAACTGAGAATGTAGCTCAGAAGCCTATACTCTCACAATCCTAATGCTTTCCTCAGTAACGCTTGCCTTTTCCTCAGCCGCCTTTGCCTTTTTCTCAGTAACACCCATTTTTTCTTCAGCCACTTTTGCTTTCTCCTCAGCAGTCTTAACCGAACTCTCCAGTGTTATATTTCAACTTCAAGCATATTATATTTCACCAACAGAGAGTTATGAACAGGGGAGTGCCTAGCCAGTAGCTGGCTCACAATTTGAAGTCCCTCACCAACCTTATAAGAATAAAACACATGAAACAAATTTATTTACTACCTCCACAACAACAACTGCAAAAAAAAGTAATAAACAATATAACAATTAATTTACAAACTAACCAAAACTAGATTATCAGGTAAAGACAGGTTTGAGAGGATGTTAGTGATCATCCCCTCTGCCAAAACATTCTCAGTTCGTGCAATCACTTGCAAATTGATTCCATCATCGTCCCCCCTTTTTCAAGGGGTGATTAGGATGCTCCAAGAGCTCAGCAACCCTATCCCTTTTGTTCTTTTTCACCTTCGATGGATTGGCTAGGCGACAATTACTGGTTTGCCTGCCCTCAATTTAGTTGCTTGTAACATTAAGGTATGTGTCATCTGCACCAACAAGTACAGTGCCAGTACATGTTGCATTTTTGGTCTGGACTGCATATGCTTTCCCTTTTTCCTCATTGAAGTGGGATATGTTTATTTCACCCTTTAGATCCATGTTTGAAACAAGGTGAATGTCATACATTAACACAAACAAAAGAAAATGGAGAAAGTAACAGCTTGAGAATTAGTACAAAAACATATATATATATATATATAAGTGTACAAATTCAGCACATCAAAATAAAAGCAAACAAAAAATTTTCAGCATCAAACTCGACGTGGAAAAGATGTTGTGTATGGACGCTAAGTGTAGCCCCGATCTCTGTACCCTTAGTATAGCAGACACTCAAATGGGGGAGCTTACACCTAGCAGCTATATAGTAACAGGATGGTACATCAGATTCAGGAACCTTTTTGGCTTTTATAAAAAAACATTTCCTACGCCAATCACCAACGTTGCTAGGGAAACCGCTAACAAGTTAAACCTCGGGAATCATCGGATAAAAATTGAACTTGTCTTTGGTGTTTTTTACTTTTCAGAGGTGATAGAAATTGTCGAACAAATCTATGGTGAAAGGAATGTTTGCATTCTCGCATAATCTAAGAAAGCCCATTACGATAGCTACGCCCTTGGGGTGAAACTGAGACAATGACACTTTATACGAGTGAAGAAGTTCGATCATAAGTTTGGGAAGAGGGAAATACAGAATGAAGTTCAGATAGGCTATATAACATGAAATGTAGCCAGGGGGAGGAGTGTGCACACACTCAGTTTCTTTAAGAAGAGCGAAGCTTAAAATGGGATAAAAAAGGAAAATAATTCTTTAAGTAGTTTACAAAGGTACTGGTCAGCACACTACGAATGGTGATAGATACGTCAACAAGGTTGTAATCCCCATCGGAGGCAATTTCTTCCATAGGAGATTTGGCACGATTAGTGGAAGACATATTGATCCTAGGGTTAGAGATAATAATTTTAGTTCAGGCAATAGGTGATAAACACAATTTTCCCACAAGGATAAACACAAGTTTCACACATTGATAATTCACAGAAAGTTAGCCAGAGAAGAAGGCCGGAAAAAAGTTAAATACATGCACCAGAATCGGTGAAGCTACTATATTAATCCCTGAATAGGAAGAGCATACAACAAAGAGAGGATAATACTTAAGGAAGACACTTACTCTGAAGGAAGATCACAGAGGGAGGCACACGAAAAACCCAGAAGCATTCAGAAAAGATGAAGTCTTTGGCAACAAAGAAAGGAAACTGAAGGGAAAAAAGAATATTGAAACATATAGTAAAAAATAATAGTAGAGGAAGGCGATTGGATTAGGAAGGTTCAATGTTGTTCTGACACAAAAAGCAAAACACCTTTTTCTTACAATGAGATGGTGGTGGTACATGAAAAGACATCGCATTGATTGAAAGTCACAATTAATACACATTTCAAATTCTTCATTTAAGAATTAGATCAAAAACAAATGTCAAGGAATCGCGAACAGGAATACCAAGTGATGAGAAGCAGATCTTAGGATTTACAAACCAAGCGAATGCAAACAAAGCCTTACCACAAGGAGCCCAAAGTTCAAATATTCAAAAGTTAATGATTAATGGAAAATAGAGACATAGCCATCAAGATAAACATCACTTCGCAAGGACACGGCTGTAGAATTATGTGACGAATGCTCCATACAGCATCAACGTCACTTCGCACTTAATCCACAGTCGGACCATCACTTCGTTCTTATAGCCTTCATGGCTGGGGGGCTTGTGGTGTATATTTGTTCCAACAATCAAAAGGCTGATCGACGTCAAGCCCAACCCAATAAGATTTCTGCGGCGAGGCGGATGAATTCAACCCAGGATGAAGAGTAATGCACGCGTATGCTCTCAGTCATGCCAGGATGCATGGGCCAAGGAATATGGAGCAGGTGACGAACATCATAACCTTGAACAGAGAATGTGGAGTAGTGTTTTTCCCACAATCCCAACTCCCAAAAATCAAGGAACCATCAAACATGTAAGCCTATAAATACAGCAAACCCTGAAGGAGGTAGGGTAAGCATTACTATTCCAAAAAATCCCAACTCCAGGGGAGATACTAACTTGATCATTGGAGTATTTTCCCTGAAATCACTTTCGGGCCAAGTCTTGCAAGTTAAAGTGCTTCTGGAGAAGACGACAAGCACACCTGAGCAACCTATCACATCAGCTCTATATTGGGCAAACCTCATCACCATTGAAACTATCTTCCTTAACCAATGTCGATTCCTTAGTTAAATCTTTTGGTTTAGGAGGTCATCGATGAGGTTTTACGTCCTCGCCACTCACCACCAACCATTGCATGTTAGTTTCCATAGAAAACAATCCACAATAGAAATGCCATCACTAAAGTCATGAATAGCACATGTATCATCAACATGATCATCACAATTGAAGCTCAAAGTATGATTTTTTTTTCATCACTCTCATCATCACCGAGGAATTATCAAGGTATTCATTCTCATTAATTATGCAAGGGTTATCACATTTAACAAGTTCATCACAAAGATATGTCATTGCACATAATAGGTAAATCATGCTTAGACTTGTAAATATCAAATCCCACCTTATCAATGTTATCCTCTAGGGTTAGTATCCCCAAATGAACATATATCTTGGTCCTTGACATTTTTAGAAAAGGTCTCCTCAATAAAATTGGGGGCGCACCACCATCGTGCACTACGTCAAGAACATAGAAGTCTGCCGAAAACAATAAATTGTCTACCCTAACCATTACATCTTTAACCAAACCTCCAAGGCTAGCTTGGGAATGATTAGGTAGTTGAACAAATACCCTAGTTTCCTTAAACTCACCTATATCTAGGTTTTCATAAAGGCTAGAAGGGATCACATTAATAGATGCACCGAGGTATATCATGGAATTCTTTATTAGCTTTCCATCTAATGAAATAGGTATTGAAAACATCCCAGGGTCCTCATATTTCTTAGAAAAATTCCTCTGATTTAGAGTAGCCACTCCCCTTATTTTCAACTGGCCTACTTTACTAATTGGTTTATTCCTCTTCTTAGTATATGAATTTTTCAAGAACTTAGCATAAGAAGGTACTTGCTCAATCACGTCCAAAATAGGAATGCTAACCTCGACCTTCTCAAAGACTTTGTGAATGTATGCCTCATTGGTTGCCACCTTCGGCCTTTCTCTTAGTCACAAGGAAAAGGTGGCAGAGGGATTGCCCTATCCTCGGTAGAGGGATCGCCCTATCCTCGGTGGAGGGGAGCTCTTTGGTGGGCTCCTCTTCAACGACCATCTCATGCTCTTCAAAGTTGTTCTTATTGCCTTCCACAATCAAATTATCCACTTGAAAATTTTCTTTTTCGGCCTCACGCAACTCCTTCCCACTCCTTAGATTCAAAACACTCATATTTCTTGGGTTAACTTTGTGTTGGGAAGGTTGCTTGCCAAATTTCCTAGCTTCAAGAAGGCTCACCAAGGTCACATGTTATTCGACTTGGACTTTGACATTCTTGATACTCAAAAATGCTCTACAGCCTAGCTCCTCAATTTCTCTCCTTGTCTGCTCCACAAAAACATTGCTTTTCTTCGACAATTGGGCAATTGTATCTAGGATTTCCTCTCGGTTCAATTTTTATAAAGCAGAACTATTGTTGGAAGACCCTTCTCCCTTCGGGTAGGTTTGAGGTTGTGCACCTCGATTGTAACCATGACCTTGGTTATCCTCGCGCCAACGAAAGTTGGAGTGATTGTGATATATATGTTAAAGGTACTCACATAGAGATCTTTCCTTTCACTTCTTTGGTTCCCCCTAAACCCTTGTTATTGTTGACCCCTTGCGAATTTCCTATTTCCTCCGTTAAAATCCAATGCATTCACTTCTTCAAAATCTTCAACTACTTGCGGACATGTGTTGGTAGGATGATCAAGACTCCATATGCCGCACACCGTGAATTGATGAGCTCTCCCCTTCATATATTCCTTCATCATCGAGGCAAGTGCTTGAAATTGCTCTTCCAATTTGGGAGATAGAGCTAGCTCATCCAATGTATTCACTCGGGATATAGTGTCGAATTGTCTTGTCTCGTTGGCTATTACTTCAAACAATGCCATTGCATCCTTCGGACTCTTATTAGTTATGGATCCATTACAAGTTGCATTGACCATTCTCATATCTTCGTCACAAATTTCTACGAAGAAGTAGTACACAAAATTACCTTCTTTGAATGGGTGGTATGGAAAACTTGCCAACAATCTCTTAAACCTCTTCAGATACTTATAAAGGGACTCGTTTTCCACCAAACCTATCTTAATACTTATGCCACATAGTGTGGTCGATGTTTAACACTTCCCCCTAGTCACCTAAAGGTGCTACTGTATTCTTCCATCAGCAGCACCTCCATAATCAGGGGTGTTCAACAATGGCCCTGCCTACTGTGTATGATTATCCCCCGTACAATTACGTCTCGAGCACTTCACTATGAATTCTTATCCCTAGGCCCAGATAGGTAAAGGGATAGGAACCTTATCTTTAACTCTAAAGTTATCCCTATCTGTAACCCTTTCGGTTCAAAGTCCAGCTAAGACTAGTGTATGGTCATCAGAATGTTGACTCAGCGACCCACATGCATACATTTATACAGTCTCAGACTATCGCTCCACCTATTACATCTAGGTTTCACTGCCCAGGGAATGTCAATAAATGCACCAACATGAAAGTATACTAAGTTGTATACCACTATGGTGTAACAATCATGCAATTAAAAAGAATGTAAAGCACAACTCAACATAATGTTCATAAGCATATAAGGATAGGGAGATCTAAGAATCACACAAAATAACTACAAAGTCATGAATTCAAGTACAGATCCTGAATCTAAATCACTACTCCCTAAGCATTGAACCCAAATATTTAATTGGATTCAATGCCCTTACGAAAAAATAAGGAGAAATAAATAAGAGAGAAGGGTTAGCTCATTTCTCTCTTTACCTACTCTTAGGAAAACTAGGAGAATGAAACTAAAACTATCCAAACTTAAACCCTAGTAGACATAGTTTCCTATGTATAGTAGGTAGGGAATTGGGCCTTGAAAAAGGCCCAAAAAGATATCAGAAACCCTAGCAACAACCATCATTGGCAAGGGTTGTGCTATATCACACAGCCCATGTTGGCTTGGCTTAGCACGGCCCATGTTGTTTGGCACGGGCCACCGACTGGGCACTTGTCTCAGCCATTCTCAGTGCACGCCCATACCATTCATCATGGGCCGCTGGGTGGGAACTCTTAATCGAGCATGTGAACGACATGGGCAGTGTAAATCTTTATGGGCCACCGACCGGGTGCATGATTTCCTCTTCTGAATGGCATCGGCCATTTACATCCTAGCAGATTGTCAGATGGGAGTCCATTTTTTAGCAAAATGATGGCAGGGGCATGTCAATCTTCACACCTTGTGGGCTGGTCATCAAGTGCTGAACTTTGAGTAACATGGGCCGTATAAAAAGGCACGATCTATGCCCATACTTAGCAGCACGAGGCATTCTTGGATGGCACCAGCCTTTTTGTTCCAAGCAGCCTATGCCAAAGCAACCTGGCACCATCGTGTTAGCTGGAATGACCCACGTTAATTCACACGACCATGACAGGTCTTCAAGTGTTAGACTTCGACTCCCTTCTTCTTCTGGCTTGATTCCATCTACTACCATGTTTTGATTAGTGACCTTCTGTCTACTACCATCCTTGCGAATGGCCTTCTACTATCTACTAACACCCTTGCAGATGGCCTTCTACAAAACTATGCCAAAGTGCTCACGAACAACCTACTAATAAGCTTACAAAAGAATATCTAGGCGCTAGTGAGGACACAGTGTCCATTAGATCCAATTAAGTCTACAAAAACTAGGGATTTAGATAAGAAAACCAACAACGGTCATATCAACCCTTTGTAATGTAAATCTAACTAAAACTAGAAATCAACCAACCAAAACTTAATAACAAATCTTTCAAATGTTTTAACTTAACGCATAATTTTAGGTGCAGCTCACCCGACACCGAGTTAGGTCTTTATAAGGGTTATTATCCCTGTAGGTCAATAGAATTTCTAGGAGGTAGCTTTTAGGTTATTTTGTAAGATGAGTTATCTTGGCTATCTTTTGGCTCATCACCGGTTATGTTGTGGTTGGGGTTGGATAGAGGGTTATCACATAAGTGTATTTTTTCAAATGAATTATATACCGTAAAGTTTTATTATTGGATTATGATGTTTTATACCTTCTGGAAGGATTGGAAAATGGGATTAGGAAAAGAGGGGGGGTTGATGATGGTGTTATGACATCATCACATAAACACATCAAGAGGGTATGAGGAAGAGCTAACGTGGATTTTATGGCTCAAGGTTTCTCCAACGTGTAGTCAAGAGAAGGAGGAATGTTGTACAAGTGGTAGATTTGGATAAATCTGCCGCATGTAGTCTACAAAGGTGGTATGGCATATAAGCAAGGAAATTTCGTTGTCTTGCCTAGTCCATCCTTCGAACAGAATGACACACTGGTGTTATAGAAGAATGAGGGTAACCAGCCTCCACTCGGGGTCGTTAAGTTTTTTAGGAAAAATTTGATGGTTCAAAACGGAGACTCTCCCAACTTTCAAGTTTTCTACCTTTCTAGTTGGTTTATTCCTCTTTTTAGTGCATGTTTCTTTCAAGAATTTAGCATATGATGGTACATGTTCAATAAACTCTAGGACCAGAATAGTTATTTCAACCTTTTTGAAGACTTTCTAGATGTTTGCATCATTTTTTCCCACATTCGGCTTCCCCCTAAGTGCGCTTTGAAATGGTGGTGGAAGGGTTACTATTGCCTCAGTAGGTAGGAGCTATTTAGAAGGCTCCTTCTCGACAACAATCTCATGCTCTTCAAAGTTGGTCTTATCGGCTTCCATGATCATGTTATCTTCTTGAAAAACCTCTTTCTTAGGCTCATACACCTCCTTCCTGCTCCTCAATTTTAGCATGCTCACATTCCTTAGATTGATCTTTGGTTGGGAAGAAAGTTAGGCAGACTCTTAGGCCTCAAGGCAGCTCATCGTGGTTGCAAGTTTCCCGACTTTGATCTCAATATTTTTTTATGCTCGAGAAGTCCTTAGTGCCAAGATCTAAAATCTCACGCCTTGCTCGCTCCAGAACACATCATGTTTCTTTTCTATTTGGTAAATGACATCCAAGATTTCCTCCCAATCTGACTTGTAGATAGGGGTGTGGTTGTTAGGAGAACATTCACCCCTTTGGTAGGATTCAAATGGATCTTGTCAGACTCAGTACCCTTGAGCTTGGTTTTTCTCCGTCCAACACAAATTAGGGTGGTCCCAGTACCTCGGGTTGAAAATGTTTGCGTAGGGTCTGCATCTCCATGGTTTCCTCAGAATTCTTGTTGTTGTTTCCCCCTAGCAAACTATTTCCTATTCCCTTTGTTGAATTCCAATGATTTCACCTCTTCCCAGTCCTCTGCCATTTTTGGACATGCCTTGGTGTGATGGTCGAGATTGCATAAGCCGCAAACCTTGACTTGGTGAACCCTCCCTTGAAAAAGTTCCTTCATCATCAAAGCAAGAGCTTGGAATTGATCTTATAGTTTGGGAGATTGACATGGCTCATCTGAAGTCTTCACCCTTGACCTCATACCAAATTACCTCATCCCATTTTCCATCTCTTCAAAAAGAGCCATAGCATCCTTTGGACTCTTGTTGGCAATTGAACCATTGCATGTAGCGTTCACCATCCTCATGTCATCATCACACAACCCCTTGAAGAAGTAGTAAACCAAGTCCCCATCCTTGAACGGGTGGCAAGGATTGCTAGGCAACAGTCTTTTGAATCTCTCCCAGTACTCGTACAAGGATTCATTGGCATTATGAGTGATGTTGGATAACTGCTTTTTCAATCATACGAACTTGATGGCTAGGAAGTACTTCTCGACAAATCACCTTTTCATGTCCATCCATGAGGTGATACATTTGGGCAGAAGGTAGTACAACCATTCTTTTGTTGTGTCTTGAAGTGAGAAGGAAACGCCCACAAATTGTAGTCGTCCTTTATGGCCCCATGAGGCTTCATATTCATGCACACAAGATGAAATTCCAAAAGATGCTTGTTAGGATCCTCCCCGGCCATCCCATAGAAATTTGGGATACAGTGTATCATCCCACTCTTCAACTTGCAGTTGGCATTGGGTGGCAGCGGGGGAAAGGTGGTGTAGAGGGGTTGATTCTCCAAGTTTGGAGCCATAAACTCCCTCAAAGTTTGGTTTTCTTCCACCATCTCAACTGGTTTCACTACTACTAAGGCCGTCTCTTGTGGAACCCCCACTCAAGTTCTCCTTCTCCTTATTCTCCGACTACCTGCATTCTCCATTAGATAGTGTAAAATCACTAATTTCGTGGCATGGGTGTGTACCATAACTAGGAATAAAACAATATCCTACTAAAAGCAACACTAGCAAACAAGATTAGAAGTACATAGATCACTATAATAAAGGCTCAACAGCAAAAACCAACAAAGCAAAAACAAAAACAAAACTAACTACTTAACTAATGTGCCATGCAAGTTAACAATTAAAATTTTAGACTACAATTCCTGGAAACAGCCCCAAAATTTGACCTGCCTCTACTCGGGGTCGTTAAATTTTGTAGCTAAACCGAGTGAAGGTGTTGGAAGTCAAACAAACCAAAGAGGTTGAATGAGAGATGATCAAATTTATATTTATATTTTTCTCCCAAACTTACTACTAAGCTAGCTATGGGGTAGTTAGTGGCAAGGCCGGGTTTGACCATAGAGATGCTAGATGTCTAATAGCCAACTAAACACAACCACGTACGGATCGTCAATCTGTCTGTGTGCTAAGAATAGCTAAGTATTGAAATGGGGTTTTGGGATTTTTTCAATTAACAAATACAAGCATAAAAGATCATACGAGATTAAAACTATATAGACAAGTACTTGGGGGTTTTTGCATAACATGATTGATAAATGGCTTCTATCCTCGATTCATTCACATATGAACATATAAACCTATCTTATGCCTATGTCACACATTAGGGAGATAGCCAGGTATTTCCCCCTGTCTGTCACACGTGGTACTTACCACGATGTTGTGTATTATTGTCTCCATAAATAGGGGATGTGCTCTAGTCTCGTGACACTACTGAACATCCCTGTCACTTCCCTCCCAATGCTAATGCGCCCCCGCTTAGGGGAATACAAAGCATGCATAAAAGGGCAATGCCTCGAGTAGGTCGTAACCGTTAGATATGTAGTGAGTGCATTACATCTCGAACACTCCACTATGGATCTCAATCCCTAGGCCTAGAGAGGCAAATGAGAAGACACATGTGATAACTCTAGAGTCGACACAACTCTAGCTGCTACAAACAATCACGTTAAACTGTTGGGGTAAGCCAAGGTTCTCTTTGTCGGGATTTGCCTAATCGACCACCGAACATGTGATGTCTCACACAACTAGCCAATTAAAACATGGTTTAAAAAATAGAAGAATATTTTCTCAAAGTAAATGACTACACTCATCTCCCTTGTGTTCTTAACCTACTCCACAATTCTAACACTCCAAAGATAGCAATGAAGCCTTGCACAATTTTACACTACCATACATGTATGGATGCACCATAATAATGGCTTAGCATAGATCTTATAATAGTGGAAAGCACATGTTCAAGCCCAAATATTCATAAGGCATAAAGTATGATAACCTACAAATATCAAAAAGATAAAATTAATTCATGAATAGAAATACAACCCCGAGTTTAATTAACTACTCCCTAAGAATTAAACCCAAGTATTTCATTGGATTGAATGTCTTTGGGAAAAGCAAAAATAAAGAGATGAAAAGAAAAGATTCTAGACAGAAGTTAGAGCTCCTTTCTCTCTCTAGCCTACTTTTGAAGTCTAAAATGAGCATAAAATTAAATCCTAGCGGACATAGGTCCATATATATAGTATAAGGAAATTGGGCCTTGAAAGAGGCCCAAAATAGGGTCAAAAACCCTAGCAGCCGCGCCAGTGTAAACCAGCACGGTCTGTGCCGGCTAAGGAGGGATTGTGTTAGCGCAGCCTGCTGCATCTGGCCTAGCTCGTTGGTTTGTACTAGTGCATTTCATCTTGTCTAGCATAAGTCATGCCGCTCGTGCTGGCACAGGCTGTTCAATCTGGCACGAGCCACCGGCTAGACCTCCGTTTTGAGCTTTTGATTTGCACGTCACGGGTCGTTTTGTGTGAGATGCCAGTTATAGGTTCATTCTGATCAGTAATTTGGATTAGGCCATGTCATCCACCACACCCCGTGGGCTGGTCTTCGTATTTTTAGCTGTTTTAATACTTAGCCAATTTGGAGTGAAACAGAGCAGAAATGACGCTGGCCGCTAAGACAGGCACGGTCTGTGCTATGCGCTTGTACTGAGAGTTGTGGCACGGTCCATGCTATACACTCTAGCACGGGTTGTGATAGCTTGGTTATGTGCTGGTGCGGCTGAGGTATGTGTCGGTGCATCTGGTCTGTGCCGGCGCATCTGGCCTTGTACCAGCCGACTGGTTTGGCCGGTTGATGCCTTCTTCCATTTTTTACCTCTATGAACTTCAAACCTACCTTTGTTTCCTCAATTACATCTAGTACCGCACTCTAAGTCTATGGCCTTCATAAATACTTCCATTCTTTCGAATGGCCTTCAAGTATCTTCTATCGTTCTTGCGAAAGGCCTTCTGTACAAAGTATTCACGAGCAACCAACTAATGAGATCACGAATAAATATCTAGGCATTTGTGAACAAAACATGTCTATAATCTTGAATTAACTCTACAAAATGTAGGATTTAGATAAGAAAACCAAACATGGTTGCCTAAACCTTTTGTCGTGTAAACCTAACTAAAACTAGTAATCCAACAAGTAAAACATGCCAATTATTGTGTTAAATGCATTGGTTAATGTATGTAATACAGTGCACATCAGGGGAGATGAAGTAAGTCATCATCCTATTTCCCTTAACATATATGGTTAAGTTATAGTAGGGTTAGGAGTTTATATGTGTTTTGTTCGTGATCGGGTGGTATTCCCTGGTATTATTGTAAGTATTATGTTTAGGCAATGCTTACTTTGGCTTTCTAAGTTGAGCTTTAGTTTCCAGTGTTAACAATGTCAATTATGTGGGTGTAATTCCTGCGGGGTGTATTCATATGTATTTTTCTATCAAAACTAGTTATGTGTCCAAGTGAGGTCTTATTACTACGTTCTTTTAAAATTGGGGTATATCTTTGAAGCTATGGCTAATTTATTGAATTATGCGAGGTTTTTGGTGTATGTGACCATACCTTAGTTAGACTGGGGTATTCTTGTGAAGAGTTGGCACAGAGTGTTGAGCTTAGATTATTTTGATGCTTTCCTTTTGGTCTTGATCTCTTCGTTATGTATTTGTTTTTATGGATCCTTTGGGTAGCTCCTCACAGCTCCCCCATTTTTTATTTTTTTCTGGTATCCTAAAGTGCCCTTGTGATCCACCAAGACTGAGAAAGAAAAAAACTTTGATCCCAACAGTCGACACCACTGATTGTGGAGGCTCCTTCCAGGTAGAGGCGGAGTACTAGACTAGTCTGTCTATTTCACTTAACCGTATACCTACTAGAAACCTTCCGGGGTTTCCCCTGGAAGGAAGCTCTGATACTTAAGTTAGTATTTTAGAAATCCCCGTGTTTGCTTGAGTGAAGATTCTTACTTCTTTTCCCTTTTTATAGTCCTCCTGATCATGTTATCTTGGCATGCACTATTTGCTCATTCCTTTCTAGACTGTAGGTCTTAATGGGACACATTTTAAGGGTGGTGATTTCGCACCTGTTGTGCAAGGTGGCAAGGTTAGGGTCACTTCATTGCTCAAAGCCACTGTAGGCCTAGCGAACGACGATTACAAGGGTATGGTATATACTAATCTCCAAGTAGTACACCCCTAGTGCCAATTCCACATTTCAAGCCTCCTAGTTCTAGATACTCAAGAAAATTTTAGTTCTCATATTCTCGACATCTTTTGTGAATTCAGGCTTGGAGTGACTCGCTGCTCTTGACCAAGGTTGACACGTATTGCAAAAAATCTTCTTTTTATGTGCTACCACTCACATGTTGTTTCTCACTTTCAAAAATAGCACGAGAGGGCTATTCATTTTTATCATGTTGTTAGTCTCCCAATGCATGTCCATATCCCAAGTCCGGACTACCACTCCATTCTGGGCTGTCAGAATAGTGTGATGAGGATACCACTCTTGAGCTCTTCCACCTCAAGAACCAACTACTCCCGCTTTCTCATTATACCTATTGCTCAACTAATAACAATACTCCGTAGGGTGATCACGATAGCATATCCTACAAAATATCGCTTGTTGATCCTATCTTCTCCTCATGAGCTTCCACAAGGAGAGATTTTCCTTTTTATTTTCTTCAATAAAATTCGGAGTCATAGTGCAAGGATTCTCGATAGGGATACAAATAACTCAAGAACTACCTACTCCAAACAAAAACAAACAAAAACAAAGAAAGCATACAAAATTTGAAATAGTAGTGCAAGGATTCTCGGTTGAAAATAAGAACTCAAGCAATACTTACTTAGAAAAGAAATAAACACACAAAATAGGCACACACTAAGAACACCCAACACACCAAGAAAAACACAAGAAAACACTACTCTACAAACTAGCTAAGCTAGCTATCTAATAAACGCAGCCTAAGTCCCTGGCAATGGCAGAATAAATAGATAGTAGTAAGCTAGGGTGCCATCCACAAAGACCTAGGGGGTGGAGGGGTTGAAAGAGTAAAACTAAAAAACTCTAAACATAAACTACAAAACACGAGATAAATATAATACAAATGGCCTTGGGGGAATATGCATCACGTTATTGATCTATAGACAATGATCCTCGACTTCTGTTCAGATATGAGCAATGAACTATTATATGTTTTATCACCCGATGTGGAGAGGTTGACTCATCAAATATTTCCATGATTACTAATATCCTAATTCCACCCCTGATCGAACTTTCACCCCTGAAGGGAGCTAAATCCACTGACCACCCCCCCTTCAGCCCTCACTGTTTTCGTTAATAAACCTACGACCACATAGTAAATTAAACACGCTAGAAGCATGAATAATGGCTAGGACCTCCATCGAGAACACCCACTACAATGATGTATGCTTTTACGACCTAGAGCATTAGTGTCTCATTAATTCTCCCCTAGATTAGTATTTGGACTAGTTTTCTACAAGCATGTGATATGACTTCCAAAACTAGTCTACAACCCTAACTGGATATTCATCGATGCCCGACAGTTTTTGGTCGAATCATTCCCATATCGTTCATAGCCTAATTAAATTAATTCCCTTAGCCAAATATAAACAAAGAATCAACAATCATGCATAGGTTTCACTCCTAAACACAACCTTCACTTGACCTTTGACAAAATGCGACAAAAAGACAAAATATTCCCCAATTCATTCCTATGCCTAGTGCTAGATCATGCATCATAATCAATTAGTTGTACATTCTAACATCAAGCAATCATAATCATAAGACATCAAAGACCAAGCAAAAATGCCAATAACGAAATAAAGTACACGAATCTAAGAATCTCACAAATCATAGATAAACATGTTTACAAAAGTTACCAAGTATAGATCTAAGCTAAATAATGAAAACCCGTAACAAATCTACAAAAATTCATGGAAAAGATGTAAAAACTAAGAAAATATGAAGAACAACTAAGGTTTTTGAGGCCCAAATCGGGATCAAGAAGAAAAGGAGGAATAATGAGGCTTTTTATAGGTGGAGTAGAGAGAAAAAAGGGAAAAATACAAGGTGGTACAGACCGTACTGTTGGCATGAATTGTACTAGTGATAGCCCGAACATAGTTACATTGTCCTTACCCCGTTCCTTTTGTTCCACCAGCTGAGTGGCTCAAATTGTACTCGTTTGTACGGTGTGTCTTCACGGAAGTTCTTCCAACCTTGAATCTTCTTTTTATTGCTATGGGTTGACCGGTGATTCCAATTCAGGAATTCCTGCAGTCGATTTTATAGTCCCTACAAGAAACTAAACCTATTACTCCGCTCCTTTTACCTCAGTTTTTTTGCATATATCAAATAACCGAGGTAAAAGGTTCTTTTACCTCAGTTTTTTTAAATAAATATTATTATTTACCTCGGTTTAAAAAACTAAGGTAAATAAATAGGTTTTACCGCAATTCTATGATAATCGAGGTAAATATTTTTGAAAATTGAAGTAAAAAAGTAATACCAACGTAGGTCCGATGTTGGTAATATGGGTATGACCTAGCAGTAATAGTCAATGATGGAAGATCAAATTGCAGCAGAAGTCGATTTGGCCGAAATCATCTCGACATTAGGGAGCGAGGTCGCATATTCCACTATGTAAAATCGCACATACCCATCGGTCTAAACCCGTCCCTAAATCCATTCAAATAAATTAATTCATGCAATGTTACAAATTAGTCATTGACGTGTCGGTAAACTCAAAATCATAAAGGGCGAATAAAGTGCGATGTTGCACTTCTCTATCAATCCTAATAAATCAATGATAGTTAACCCATACAGCCAGAACTTGGGATATACCATTTAAAGGTCCCATTCCAAGTTCACAACAGCCAGTCTCAAATTTCATCAAGTTACATTGGTAGGACTAAAGCTTGGTACGTATATCCAACACACATAATGCTACTATACAATCTAGAAAACATCCCATCAAATTAAAAATTAAACAAAAGACATAGAATCCCAATAAAATCCAAACAAAATTTCTTCATCTTCTACAAAAAACTAACATATTCCATGGCAGTCAATGGGGTGGTGACACAAGTGGGATAACACCGTCTGCCAACGAACTACTTCCATTGTCTTGAGAATTAGCCTCTGACTCTTAGGTGGAAGACTCGATATCGCCGGTGCTAGACCCTTCTTTATAATTTGTGGTTTCCATCCCATCCTCATCATCCCCAGAACCCTCATCCTCAGGTGCATTGATTGCATCGACAATCATAGACTTCAGCCCCGCTAATTCTTCAATAAGCTTACGCACGTTATGTCCACATCTTTTCGGAGGATGCCCATGCACTTTGTTTAGATCCTGTGGGATAAAAAATAAGTTAAATTAAATTAAAATTTTAAATAATAATAATTTGGAATAACCATAAAAGTTAAAAAGTTTTATACCCGATCACGGGGCATGAATAATAATGGGGAAAACATCCATAGTTGTGGAAGCCGATGGAGTTGCCTCGGGCACGAGTGTAGGAGGCACATCCATGCCCCCACCTTGGGGATGCTGTGATCAATCTATGCCCCCACCTCTCAAACCCAATGCTTCTGCCCGAAGCAGTTTACATCGTAGTACTTAGGTTGGATCTTCACTTTCAATTTGATGGGAACCTTCTTCTCCTCTAGAATGGTGGTGATAATGTTGCCATAGGGGAGTGTTCGACTCTTCGTGGTGGAGGCCATATGGTGCATCTCCTGGATGATGGTGTACCCGGGGTTGACTACCTTCTTCTCTGCAAGATTGTAGTACCTGACGGTCCCGTTGATCGTGCACTCTGTAGGATGTTCAGTCGTGATCGGTACTTGTACAATTAAATTAAACATTATTTTCTCCAAAAGGTCGAGAACACCAAGCTTGATCTATCTCAGCTAGATGAGCTCGTACCCCCACTGCATATTTTAAGTACTTCTCCACCATTCGATTGGGGTCAAGGAAGGATCATTCTCGTCAACCTGTGGAGGCCAATTGTCCCAGCAGTACAGGTATAGAGGCTCAATGTCTGGTTGATCCTCCTCACCGATTGTGCACCCAATCACCTGATTTATGAACTCTGTTATCATCTCCACGTTTATCTCATTCACTATTGTACTGTAGATGGTCATCAAACCCTAGAGAAGTTGGTGTAAAACTCCTTGACCTCTGTATCATAAGTCACTTTATCCAAGCATATCAAACCCTCTATTCTTGACGGCTTGAAGGGTTTGAGGAAAACATGGAGGTGGAGTTGCTCCACTTTCTCGAGCTTCATCACCCTGACTTCCTTTATCCTTCGGGCCTAGATCCTTTCGAAACGCTTCTCTGCTGCCTCATTGATGAAGTGTATGTTGTCCTATGTTGGCGATGGAGGGGTGGCTATTGTCTTTTCCTTCTTGGTGCGCGATGAACCTGCTCCCATGGTGTCTTCCCTTTTCCTCCTGGTTATCAAATTCATTCAAGCCATCTGAGAAACAAGAAAACGTAGAATAGTGAGTGCAACGGTCAAGAACCTGAAGAAATCAATGTGTTTTAGCTGACTTTGCATTCATGTCACTGACACTTTAGCTAGAATGATGTGATCTATGCAAAATTGCAAATACATGTGTTTGAATGTACAACGTCACATGGCCAATCGACTAAGCTGAAACAATGTTCGACTGGAACACGAATGTTCCTAAAACACCTATAATCTCAACTAACATCAACATCACAACGTAAATAGCTAACATGCCACGGTTGTAAAACCAAGCAATGAGCAAAAAAAGAAGTCTATCAAATCCAAAATACAAACATCAAATTCATCGGAAAATATTTACATTAGTTAGGATTTCTTGATCTTCCCATTTGAAGAAATCTGCCAATGTATTACGTTCAAACCAATTGAATGTGAGCATTGGGACTATAGTGATATGAGACCATGGTTTTGCATTGAGATTTGAATGTTTTTCGACCATTTTTTAGGTGCAATGTTTTGGTGCGACATCGTCGGTTGGTAATCCAAAGGGGATTGGTGGTTTGCGATTTATATACCTGCAGTGAAATGCTTCCATTTAATCATTGGTACGGTGTCACAGTCAATGTCGCAAAGAAAGACAAACACACAAAATATAGTATGACATCGTTGTTCGTATATTTTGTGCCACACATATGATTGGGCCCAAACATGATAAATTTAGGCCTGGACTAGAGGTAATCGAATCGACATGAGTTGAAGTTGCAAACCAAATCGACCAATCTGATGGGAGACCGATATCGCTTATAATAAACACTAGGCTGTATTAGAGAAGCGGCCCAAACCAAAAATAAGTACAAGCCTAGTTAGTGGTGGACTGAAACCAAAAATGCTCGATGTCGCATCCATGTTGTCGTCACCAAATATAAACCGACAATACAACAACATCGTAAAAATGGATTGTGTAGCCCAAAATTTTTAAAAATAAACTAGGCCAAAACGATTCAATTAGCAAATTAATTAATATGGGATTATTTTTTGGTAGATTGACACGACCACCATGTTTCAAGTTGGCCACGAACGCATTACCAGAATGGGCACAAATTATTCACGGACAGTACATTGCAAAACTTTGGGGAAATTACACTATGGCCCAAACTTCCTTGCTTGTCACTACACTTAGGAGACATGCACGTGAATATAACGACACATATTTTGTACTCCCTCTAGTCCTCTATTTATTTCCTCCTTTTTCTTGACATTTTCTCAAGACCTGTTTGACCATCGATAACTTTGGTTGCATATAATAACAAACTGTAAAAATTATTTTTCATAAACTACACATTACAGAGAATCCAAAGATATCTCACATTATATCAGTTATTGTATAAAACAAAAGTTATCAATAGTCAAACAAGCCATGAAAAGAATTACGGTCAAAGGGGGCCATATATAAGGGACCAGAGGGAGTATGGAAATTATGTATACTTTCTTACAAGGAACGATAATTTCCGCCACATAGAATCACATGAAATTTCATATTCTAGGTTTATTTTTAAATATAAAAGTAATAAATTTTCTTCCTTCAAACTTTACAATGTGACAGTATTTGATCTAGAGTAAATTGTAGATAATTACTTAAAAGTATACAAGTGTCGGTCGTATGATCTTGTGGAAGTCTATGTGAAAATAAGACCATTTTCTTTATTACTCTCGGTTATTATAAGTTCGACTATATATGGATGAGAAAGCTTCTTTTTGGGATGATCGGAATCGAGTTTGGAACAACACGTTCGCTTTTTTATTTTTTCACTTAGGTCCCTCTAAGAAAGTGGGAGATTTTGAAATGCAAAATTGGAGATAACATTATTTTATTCAAATTTTGAAGACAATGCTGTTCCAATTTGGGCATAAACGGTTCGACAGAAAGGCCCAGAACCTTTCAACGGAGATTTTTATGACAAATTTTGATTATTAGACTATGGCCACATAATCGTCATCACACACATGTTGCAAGTAACGATGCATATAACGAATATCTAGCGACGTCGCTCATTCGGAAATTTCTAGCGGGAACCAAAAATTTCAGACTAAAACCTATTTTTAGCAGAATAAAATTTCCCCCCAAACCTATTTTTCATGTCAATAACTATCAGCGCTAACACCCATTTCCATCTCCAATACATATCCCACAAACCCAACTTATCCATTCACACCATATAACAATGAAAGGGCACATTCAAATTGATTCCTTCAACCATCAACAAGTATCCAAGGATGGAGATTTTCTAGGTTCAAATTTATTGAGGCACTTTTCCATATTTTACATGTTCCTTTAGCAATTTCGTTACCTTTTATACCTTCTATTTTTTTTGTCATTTATCAAAGATCAAATAATTTCACGAAGACTGAATCATTGTGTCACATGTTATATAATGCATGTTGTTTTTATTACCAATAAGATGACATGTTTATAAAGAGAGAAAGATGAACACATTATGAATGTGCGGCTTAGTTGCAGTTAATCACTTTGTACGATATGGTACCGAGTCACTCAGTACGATAGGTTAGGTTTGGCATTAATATCCATGAATATTCGAAGTTGTTTTTAAATCGGTTTCTGCGACGTTGGTTTTTATGAGTGCGACGTCGCTTTCATACTGATCAGTTACTATTGCCATATTGCGAATAATTTCATCTACGTATGAATATATTACGTGTATTTTTGGGTACTGCCCAATTGAAACATAATTTTTGTTTCCTGTGTATTGGTTGTAATAGAATCAAAGGGAGTTATCAGTGAATTCTAGCATATTAGATGGACGTAGTTGTCTTCTCACTGGTCACCCTAAAAATATGAACGTCGTACAATGTAGAAAATGGAGGTTAAATACAATTATTGTTTCAATTTTATATCAAACTTATGTATTTTAATATATTTTTACATTTATTTGTAATATATGTCATAATTTTGTTGGTTTAAATGAACATATCGATTAATGATTCCCACAATAATTGAACAACAATTAAGTGTTGTATGATGTTTAGTCGTTACTCGATTTATCACATTACTAATAACATGTAATAGCTATTGAAGTCTGATTGTTTGCATCATCAAATATCTAATATTATAATATTTTACGAGAAATAAGAGTTGACCGACTAAACGCGGCGTCGCATTAACTAGCTCCAAAGCAACATATTAGTGACATCGCAAAAACTGGCATCACTTCTTTTTTACAACATCAGACAAACTAAACGATATCATTTTGTCAGGGTTCCACTTCATCAGGCACACGACGTGGGTCCCTCATGCGATATCGCTTCTCATTGCCTCTGACATCGCTCGTATCATGAATGAAATCATCTTGTGCGAAGTCGATGCACTTCTTCTCCCATCGGCTGCTGTATTCCTTTGATCAACATCGCATACTTTATGATGTCGACGTCGTCTCTAACGATGTCACAGCCGGGGTATCATATCATCCACCTTCTACCATGGTGCGACGTCGGTCTCAATTCATGTTGACATCGGTCCAAAACTGAGGTACTATTTACCTCAGTTTTGAACCGAGGTAAAAAGTATACTTTTTACTTCACCCACATTTACCTCAGTTTTTTAGGGCTGAAAATCGAGGTAAAAAGCACTGAAAACCCGAGATAATAGGTGTTGTTTCTTGTACTGATTAGATCAATTTTCCTTATCATATCAGTATCTATAAAACTGTGAGGA
The DNA here is from genome assembly GCA_037428765.1 of Rubia yunnanensis. Classification (NCBI taxonomy): domain Eukaryota; kingdom Viridiplantae; phylum Streptophyta; class Magnoliopsida; order Gentianales; family Rubiaceae; genus Rubia; species Rubia yunnanensis. The sequence continues at coordinate 87,639,641 of CM075061.1, forward strand.
GAGCCAGTATCAAGCAGGATGTTAATCCTCTTACTCTGCAGTGTTCCATATATGGATATAGTATCAATCCTGTCATCAGTCCTTATAGCTTGAAGAGAAAATTCTTCCTGTTCTTGCTCTAACTCAGGGATAACATCATCATTTACTTCCACAAAAATATCTCCAGGTTCCAATTGTTCCAAAGCAGACATATGATTCACTTGTTTAAGTTTGCATCTATGTCCAAGAATGAATTTATCTCCACATTTATAGCACAAATTATTCTCTCTTCTATATTGTGTTTCTTGAGGAGAAATCTTCTAGAATCTATCGACATCAGTTTTCCTTTCCCCAGTATTCACTCTCCAACTAGGAAATTTTTAGAGAATGATTTGGTGCAGGTATATTAGGCTTACTGATAGTATTGGGGGGATTCACAGCTGATCCCCTACTCTCTTTGTTCATTACTTCTAAATTCATATCTTGAAACACATCAATTTCAATAGTCATGGAGAGTTTTAGGTTTAAAAAGCTTCACCATAGGTCTCAATTCCTCTTTTAAACCACTTACAAAGCTAGAAACAAAATAATGCTCAGAAAGGTTGGGGTGTTTATTTATAATTTTGAATCTTAATTCTTCAAAAATCTCTTGATAAGCTCGAACATCACCAGATTGATAAAGCTTATTGAATTATTCTATTTCATCTCTACCACTAATTTTAGAAAATCTTCTAATCAAAGCATAACAAAAATCATTCCACAAGTTCAAATTCTTCATCTCCCTTTCACTTTGATACCAAATTTCAGTCATGCTTTCTATATATATCTCAACTGCTTCTACCCTTTGAGCGTCTGATATTTGATAATATGTAAAGAACAAATTGCATTTTCTCACCCACTCAATCGGTTTTTCACCAGAAAAAACAGTAAGTTCTACCCTTGGTTGGTTAATTTTCTCCCTCCAATCCTTATAGTTAAGAGCATCCACAGTGGTAGTGGACTTAAGGAGCACTTCTTAAGTGTCACATCATGAATTTTGATAAAAACTAAGTAAGAAGCAACTACCAATAATGGTAGTGGACATAATGAGCACTTCTTAGACACTTATTTTTAATTATAGTTAATCAAAAATATAAAACAAACCATGTTAGATGACATTCATTGATTGATTGGTATGTGCATAAAGAAAGAGGCACATACTCCTTAACAAATGAGCAACTCCTTATTAAGGTGTGGTCCTTAAAACTCCACAATGGTACTCCTTAAATAAGAAATGCTCCTTATTAAGAAAGTGAGTTTAAGGAGCTACCATTGTGAATTCTCTAAGATTCACAATCCTAGGGTTATTAATAATAGGAACAAAGCTTCTATTTCCACCATTAGCATAAGGAAATTTATTAGAATGCAGAGTTCGGTGATTACCTCTAGCCAAGCTCTATATTTCAACATTCTTTTGCATCTCTTTTCGCATATCAGTCATTGCTCTCGTCAATGTCTCAAACTTCACATTCAAATCTTCTTTCACCGCCTCATAGACATCTCCAAGTCTTCTTGCTTTTTATGACCTATATCCACCCGCTGCCTCAGATCTGCACCCAACGACTTGGATTCCTGAGTAAAAGTTGACACCCGAGCCTCAAGATCCTTCAATTGATTCTCCCAAACCTTAAATTGAGTGTTTTCCACCATATTTGTTTAAGAATTAGCTTGCTCTAATACCAATTGTCATGAACAAAAGAATTAACCACCAAAAATTCACAAAAGTAACATTGAGTTTAGAAAAGAAGAGAAAAACATTTCTGGTTTCAAAAAATTACAAAACAAATGATCAACTATAATACCTTTCATTCTACAACTATACTTATACTAATTCAGGTATAAAATGGATGCAAGATGAGTTAAATAGTTGCAACCGCTTTCTTCTATCTACAACACTGCTCCAGCTCGGTTCCTTAGCTCAGAAATTGCAGGTTATAGCTAAAAGAAAGTTAAATGACTTATTTACTCCTCTGGGACAAAGAATAAGTTATCGGTCCTATCCATACAAGAAAAATTCGATCTTGGCCCAAACCAGACCGTAACCCAAAATCTTAGAAAATCTTGGGTAGAAGATCGGGCCGGAATTCTACATATCCATTTTTGGTCTTTATATTACGGTCTGAATCAGTCTATTTTATCAGTTTGAACCAGTTCATGAACACTCTGATATGAGGTATTACATACTCACTCTGTCTCAACTGAAATTGCACTCTTACTTTTTTTGACAGTATTCTCTATCAAGTTTGACCACATATTTAAATAGATATATGAACATTAATATTATCATATATGATGTTGTTCAATTAATCGTAAAAAATAGTTTTTAAATATTATTGTTATTATACATAGATAAACATATTAATCGTAAAATATTTTCCATAAACAACTAGGTAATGAGGGTGAGTAATTTCCTCTATTAAAAATGTGTGTTGACAAGGGAACCGGAGGAGTTTGAGGTAGTACATTGGAAACCATTAAACGGTGTTAGGATGTAGCAATAGTGGATGAAAATAATTGATGGCTCAGGAGAGTCAAAAGAAAAGTGTGGAAAATGGCGTAAGAGAGAGGATGGATTTTGGGGGAAAAGGTGTGAGAAAGGCAAAACTGGGGCTTTACCATCCGAATTAACTCGGCCTTACACTTACAGCTTAGTCCTGGTGATTGGAAAGGGAAAGCACAAACAACCTTCTCTCGTGGCTCACAAGAGAGAGTGTGTCTGCATTCTGACACCAATAATAACACACAAATGGCCACTTCGTAATGGCAGCCCCAGAGATGGTTGACTAGATCCCCCACCCTCCTTTGACCAGTCTTCGCCCCTTTGCCATCCCACCCACCCGCACACATGTTGCTCAGAAATTCTCGTCAGTAGCATCAAATTCCCACAGCCCACTCACTTTTCTCATTTCTTTTGGCCCTGTTTCAGATAATGCATCCAACTTATTGCCTGGTTGGGAGTTGGGATGCATCACTTTTTCTTACTGGATCTTAATTGCTGCTTTTTGGGCCCGTATCACATTCTATGCCTTCTTTATCATGATAAGCGTATGTGATTAAGGGAGATTTAAGAAAGAACACAAAAAAATGCCTCATTATGAAAGAATGGGATGGTGGCCTTCATTGACCAAGAATCTCACATGAAGGGAGAGCCTAAGTTACATGGTTAATTACCAATATATATGCAAATCCCTAGCTATATATGACCAACTAATATGTGATCACCGTTCATCATAATTACTAGCAATCGGTTGAATCAATAAGCTGCAACAAAACAATTACTTGGGAGCGGATTGGTTTCTGTTGTGAGAGGCCAGAGAAAGAATAGAAGTGGCGAGTTTGTTAACAGCATCAACCAGCCCGTGAATGCCTTGTCTAGTGATCTCAGCCTTTGATTCCTCAATCTGCAGCCTTCTCTCATGCATGCTCAGCAGCTCTCTGTGCCTTCTCTCCTCTCTTTCCTCACAAGAATGCATGGCTTCTGCTATGAGTGAAGCGCTTCTTGAAATGGCAGTCCCCACTTCATTTGTCATCTCACTGCTTCCCTCCCCTCCTCTTCTCCTCCTCTTTGCTGGCGATTCTGAGTGCTCGTGACTTGTGTCGGAGTCTGAGCTATCACATACGAACAACGTAAGCATTTGATCCATTTAACAAACACCCAAATCAACGACATCAAAAGAAGAAAAAAAAACATTAATGCCCAACAGTTCAGGAAGGAAAGAAGGAAGAGTACCTACTGTGGGCAGCTGCTGGGCGAAGGGAAGAGAGGGGGGGGTGTGTGTGTGTGTCAGTGGCGGTGGCGGCGGTGGTGGCGGTGGAGGAAGTGGCAAGACTGGAACTTGAGGTGAAGAAGAAGTCCCCACATAGGGTATGGAGGACGAGGCAGTCCCTTTTAGACCCTTTCTCTCCACAACATCAATCAATGCATCATAAATTTGAGGCAGCATGTTAGATGGCAAGTTGTTGCCCTTTCTCTCATTCTTCTCCAGTTTCCAGTATGATTTGGAGTCCTGCTGCTCAGCTGCCAATCTCTTCTCGTACTCTCTAACCCTCTTGAAATCCCTCATCAGATTATCCCACTTGTCATTGCACTGATTCTGGCTTCTCAGGCAGCTGCTCCTCCAGCAGTAGTCCTCCACCCATTTCCATCTCAGCTCTGCCGGTTTCCCCGATCTCTCACCGCTGCCGTCTCCTTGTCTCTTCATTCTTCTCTCGTCGTCCATCTTCTTTGCCTCAATCAGCACCATCGTCTCTTGTAAAGTCCAGTTCCCTTTCCTGTAGTCTCTCATCACAGCACTGCTACCACCTTGAACGTTAGCCATAACTAGGTCCATGAATACGACCAGACCAGCATTGGTGGAGAGGGAAATGGAGAGAGAATGGCCAAGTACAGCTGGCAAATCCTAGTAAGGGAGGAGAAGAGAACACAAGAAAAGGAGGGTTGTTCTTGATCTTATAGCCACAAAGGTCTGCAAAATCAAATCATTCCCTAACTACCATTTTTTTAAGAAAAGATTTGCATGTTTTGACATGAGATAATGATGAGATCAAAAGCAAGGTAAAATACGAATGATGATAATCACCACATATACATGCAAGCAATAGACGATGAAGTTGAAATCTAAATCTACTAGATACTACTAATTCAATCCACCATTCCCTACTTGGATCAATGGGAAAGAGAGAATGAGTAGAGAAAGTGAAGGGTGCAGCTGTACAGAAAGCGCACCATTATAAGAAAAGGCCAAAAGAATCCATTCAAACTGACATTTCTCCAAACCCCAAAAAATTTCAGAGAGAGAGAGAGAAAGCCTCAATAGTTGTTCTGCGTGGGAAAGACTCAGGATTTGAGTATCACCAAAATATACACGTGGCTAAGCCAGCAACAATCATAACGACCATTTTTTTCAGTATCTTAGCTCTCCCAAAATATGCTCGTATATGGAAATTCTATTCTCCATCCGTCTCACCTTAATTTGCACAGAATTTTTTGACGCTCTCCTATAAACATGTTTGACAGTAAATATGTGTAGTTACGGACAATAATGACACACAAAAAATTATTATTTAAAAACTATATTTTACTACGAATCTAACTATATCTCATACTATAAAACTATTGTTCATATATCTATTCAAATATGTTGTTATAGTTTGACATCTTTGACCAAAACAATATTTTGTACGGAATAGGTTGGGATAGAAGTAGTATAAAAATATGTTGGGAAATATGCAGCTTGTTACAAATGCAAATGTAAATTGGTCTTCTACTAAGTACAAATCGTGCAGAAATTATTATCGAGAAATATGCAATTTCAGCTCACAAATTTTCAGCTGGTCTCACATGTTCTGAGTCTGTTGCATTTGTAACTCCACATATTACACCATCTATTTGATCGAAATTATTTTGACTAAATGGATGGTGTTATATATTTTGACCGTTCAATTGATATGTGTGCTTTCACCACATCAATGTTTTAGTTACTTGTTCATTATTGATTTATTGTTCTGTATGGAGGAATGGGATTGTAATAGAAACAATCCTCGAAATTCTCTGCTACGTCAATATTTTTTTTTTTACATGTTGGTCTTAATAATGTATGATGATCCTTAAAATTTATAGATTAATTAAATCATGGATAGTTTACCTTTTGTCGGTTGTCGCCTATAGAAGATAACTCTTTCACTACTAGGAATTGGTTTTTAACCATAAATTTCTTTTATGTGGAGGATTAGTATGTGGGGGAAGTGAGGGCCAAATCAAAATTTGACAAGTGTTATTTAAAATTAGAATTTAATTCATCCTTATTTCTCTCTATTAATTTGTAATTTGAATCTGACACTTGTCAAATTTTAATTTGGCCCTCACCTCCCCACAAAAAAATTTCTGGTATTTATAGGGGTGCTAGAATGCTGGATTATAAGCACCGGATTATGCAAGATACAATCATAGCATCGATTGTATGATGCACATTAAAATTTCTTTGTGAGTTATACAACGTGTACTTGTTTTTTGCTGCAACGGTTATTTAAAAACAACTGTTGTTGAAGATGCAGCGGCCACTACTAAAAATTGGGGGCATAGGCACCGGTACACATGTACCGTGATATGTCAATTTCGTGTGCATAATTTAGTACTTTTTGGGATCTCTTTTGTGCTCTTTTATTATCAAGAGCTTGTGTTTTACTTTGAAATTCTCTTAGGAGAGGTAAGAGCAACTTTACGCCTTTTTACCTCTTGTAAGTGAATTTTGCCTGACAAAGGAAGAACATGGAGTCTTGAAGACCAGAGGCCATGAAAAGATCACTTTTCGAAGATTTTGAAGACTTGCTTCTAAGACACGATGACTTGAAGACCGGAGGCCGTTGAAGACCATTTTTGAAGACTTTGAAGACTTTCTTCAAAGAGTTGAAGACTTGGAAAATGAGAGGAATCATTGTGAAGATAAGTGTTCACCACAAGAAGAAGAAAAGGAAACAATGTTAAGTTCTGGCGCCCGTCGCCAGTCGCGACGAATGGGTGGCCAGAACCTAACCTTATTCTTTTTGTACTATAAATAGCACTTTCTTTCCTCTCATTCACATCTTCTTCTTCCTGCATTTTTGGTACTGTTCTAACCCTAGTTTCTACCATTTTTTATTTTTAAATTCTCTTGTATTATATTTGGTTTGTTAGCATTAATTAGTATGAACTCTTGTAGTTAAATCTAGTTTTGGGAGAAATTGATTGAAGTTTCCAAACTTATGTAGTAAGATTCTATATTTGCTCATTTATGAACATTTATTGGAGAACATTTATTATGTCATTAATATTGTGTTTTACCTCATTTATACCATGGGTTGTTTGAGTATATGAAATATTTGTAAGATTGAAATGTTAGAGTGTTAGGAAAGTTGCAAATTTCTTAACTCATTTGATATAAAATTCAAAAGCATGGATTTAGAACTTCTTCTGTATAATGTGTGGTAATTCTTTCTAGATGAATATGTTAATGTTGATTGTTTTCATATTTGTCATATAGATGAAAAGAAAGGTTGAACTTTGAATGTTTTTTGTTCTAAGTTTAACCTAATAAATGTTTTTTTTGGTTAAATGACTATGTTTTTGGTAGAATGTTTGTTGTTATCAAACCTATGGTCCTTTGGGTGAAATGCCATTGATGAAATACCCCTATGATGTTGTTTGTCTTTGGTGATCATCAATGAGGTTTGCAAATGGCCGTTGTTTGTCTTTGGAAACTACTCTTAAGGACAAATGAATGTTGATCTTTGATGGAGAAGTGATAACATTCCCCGTGGACACTAAATGTAATTGAATGAGTGAATGAATCAATGAGTTATAGTAAGTTTGGAAGTGAAATTCGATTGCCCCCAAGGCTCCGTTAATTATCATTTGCATCGCATCTTTAGTTGAATTGCATGATTAGCATAGTTCTCTTGCTTTTCTAATTGTTGACTTTTAATTTGATAACTTAGGCTTAAAAACCAACCCCCCTTGGTTACATGCTTTTATATATCTATGTATGACGATGACCTCCCATACCGGTGTCGATAAACCGGTGCTATAAGTCACCTATTGCACCTGTATAAATGTCCGTGTATGAAAACCGGTGGCCAAGAGGTAATAGAACTAGTAAAAAATATACCGGTGCGAAGGTCTGATGCTTATGAGTAGAATCTAGATGAATGTGGCTAGTTTTGAGCACCGGTATGACCAGTACCAGTGTTGATAAGTGGTGCTCTAAAATATTTATGCGGGAATTCTTATCAATAGCACCGATAACTGTTCCTGTACCGGTGCATTTTAAGAAGAAATGGCGGGAAAACATGTAGCACTAGTATACAATCAGCACCGATTTGTTTGTCCCGTTGCTGAAATTTGTAGAATGCGGGAAATATTTGAGCATCGGTAATATGTATAGGTGTGTTTGAGTGAAGATATGAAAAAATGTGGGAAAAGTGAAAATTGTTAGCACCAGTAATTTCATTTATTTTTAGCACAGGTATAAATATTGGTGCTAGCATTTTAGCTGCACCAATAGCACTGGTAATATATGCTTAGACCGGTGCTATTGATGCATTAAATGCTCACCTACCCCAAATTTTATTGGGTAAAAAATTAAATGAGGGGAATTTTGGATTGCATTAATGGAAATTTGGGGTTAGAGGAGACATTGAATGCTCATCAATGAATTCCCTTGAAGGTATTTCATTTTTAGAAAGAAATCGTCATTTAAGGTGGAATATGTGTGGAATGATATGTTTCTATAAATATCTTATGAGTTTGAACATTGTAATGTTTCTTGACACTCTTGATGAATAGGTTTTGTTTGCAAATGTTGTTAATGTAATCTATGGTTTTGATTGCATGTGATTTGAAGTATGGTGTGTGGTAGGATGGTAGTATTGTGAGATCATGCATTTTGCATGTTTATAGGGTGTGTTATGAAGGAGCTTATAGTTATTAGTGTAATTGTATATTCCTTTAGATGTTTAAATATTGTAAATTGATTACATTGTAGACATACACCATGCCATTGAGAGGTGTAAGCATGTTTATCACAATGTTAGCTTGGTGAGTGTTGAATTTGTTGCTTTTGTTCAGGACTTCTTGGACTGTGTTTTTAGTCATGAAAAGCACATCCTATGTCCTTGTCATGATTTTAAGAACCGTAAGCATACTGATGATCGATATTTGTTGCAACTTCATTTGTACATGAGAGGGTTCTCGAAGGATTATTTGGTTTGGACTTTTCATATGGAGAAACCACTGCCAAACGTGGTTGTAGGTAGCAAGGGGGAATATTTTGGGGATTTGAAATTGGATGACATGTGTGAGAAGGTGGTGGATGAATTTAGGGAGAGACCTAAGGTTTTGTAAAAAATTCTTGATGAGAAGGACAAACCGTTGTATCCTGGTTGTAAGGAGAAAGACACTGTAATGTCATGTTTGATGGAGTTGTTCAACCTAAAAGGCATTGGATCGTGGACCGATACTAGCATGGATAAGTTGTAATTTTTGAGCGAGAAGCTCCTCCCCCCCAAATGGTTTACCGGAAAACCTGAACGATGCAAAGAGAATTATGTACCCAATGGGAATAGAGTATAAAAAGATACATACATGTCCTAATGATTGTTTTTTGTATAAGGATTCGTTGGAAAAAGCGGTGGCTTGCCCTGCATGAAAGGTATCTCGTTATAAAGAGAGAAGAAATGATGTTGTTGATGAAGAGGTCGGTGTGAAGGTAAGGAAACAGGTCCCTGCAAAATGCATGTGGTACCTTCCTATTATCCTCGGGCTGAAGAGATTGTTCAAGAACGTTGTGGGTGCAAAAAATATGACATGGTACAAGGATAGGGGTTGTGTTGATGATGATATCATTAGTCATCCAACTGATGGGGATCAGTGGAAGAATTTTGACAACAGGTATTCTTAGTTTGCTGAAGAACTCGAGAATTTGTGAATGGCTATATGTATTGATGGTATGAATCCCTTTGGTAATATGTCATCGAAGCATAGCTCATGGCCTGTTATGCTTTGTATTTACAATCTACCTCCTTATTTATACATGAAGAGGAAATATGTTTTGATGCCATTAATGATTTTCGGGTCCGAGGCAACCTGGAAATGATATCGATACTTACCTAGCCCCACTCATTGAAGATTTGAAGTTGTTGTGGTCAGATGGTATCGAGGTGTTTGATGGTCATCGTGGGACAAAGTTCACTATGAAGGTGATGTTGTTCTGCACTATTAATGATTTTTCTTCATATAGTAATCTTTTGGGTTACGTTGTTAAGGGCCACACGGCATGTCCCCTGTGTGAGGAAGCAAGTGATTTTACCGAACTGAAAAATGGTCAGAAAACTATCTCTCTCGGTCATAGAAAATTCCTCCCAGTGAAGCAAAAGTTACAAGATGATGAGATTCATTTTGTTGGGGATAAGGAGAGAAAGAAGGCGCCAATAATATTGAGTGGGTTTGTCATCCACAACAAGATGAAAAAACTCAATGGTTTTCTAGGAAAGAAGATATCAAAAGCGGTTTCCTTAAATGATGGACCTTGGAAGAGAAGATCGATATTTTTCAATTTGCCTTATTGGGAGACTCTAGAGGTATGTCATTGTTTGAATGTGATGCATATAGAGAAGAATGTGTGTGAGAGTTTAATTGGTACTCTTCTTAACATTCCAGGTTAGACGAAGGACTGCTTGAATGCACAAAATGACCTAGTTGAGCTTGACATAAGAGTTGATTTAGCTCCTGAGGTGAAAGGTAAACAAATGTACCTACCACCAGCCCCTTGAAATATTTCTATCACTGAGAAGAGGTCAGTCTGTGAGTGCATAGGGGGAGTGAAGGTACCATCTGGCTACTCTTCCAATGTAATTCGGATTGTGAATGATGAATTACATCTTAATGCGTTGAAATTGCTTGATTGTCACATGTTGATGCAACAAATCTTGCCCGTGGCTATCGGTGAGGTCCTGGAGGAAGAGGTGAGATTCTACATCATGAGCATGTGTTTCTTTTTCAACTCCATTTTTAGTAAGAATATTAGCAAAAAATAGCTAAATGAGTTGGAGCGCGAAGGGACACTTGTTCTTTGTTTGTTTGAGAAGTATTTTCCCCCAACATTCTTCGACATTATGGTCCATCTTGTATTCCACATTGTAAGATAAATTAGAATATGTGGTACCATTGGGATGCACCGGATGTACCCGTTTGAGCGTCATACGGGGGGTTTCGAAGGGTTATGTACAGAATCGATGCCGACCAAATGCTAGCATTGTCTAGAAGTATGTCACGAAAGAGATCATTGAGTATTGCACTTCAAATTTGCCTGAGAAAAAAGCAGTTGGAGTTCCCAAGCATGTCCACAGTGGTAGGAAGAATGGTATCCCACGTTCGAAAGGTACGCTATACACACCATTCAATTCTCAGTTGATGAAAGTCTATCTTTATGCTTTGCATAACAGTGTCAATGTTGGAAGAACTGTATCCAGAATGACCATCGAACCAGTTGCAACTTGAGCATTCTTCAATGTTAAATAAAAGGTTTTTTAATCGATGTAATGTGGAGGGGATTCCATCAAAACTTCGGGCGTTTGCAAGAACACCTGGTTGCATGGTTAAGAGATACCAGGGCTATGATATCAATGGATACAGTTTTTCAACTGCTTCCAAGGATAACAAAAGAACAACTCATAATAGAAAGGGTTTTTTTGGAATCTGAATCCATGTGGCAGTCGAGCAAGAGAGACAAAAAACCAATCGTGTTCGTGATAGCATTTTATGAGGTCATTAAGGAGATTTGGGAGTTGGATTGTGTGGAGTTCAATGTGGTAGTGTTCAAGTGCCGTTGGGTTGAAAATGGTGTCGGGTACAAACCGAGATGCCCATGGGTTTTATGTTAGTTGACTTGAATCATGTGGGAGATGAGAATGAAAATTTCATATTATCGACTCAAGCTCGCCAGTTGTTCTACATCAGAGACCAAGCAATGAGAAGTGGCACATTGTTCTCCACAGTAAGAAGTACTTTTTTGATGATGAAATTGGAATTAATGTCAAATCCGATATTGCATAGTTTCCGTCTGCTTTTCCTAGTTTGGATGACATTGGTGGACCATCTCTAATTAGGCGATCACATAGGGATGGATTTTCGGTGGACGAGAATGGAAATTTTGTAGGTGGTGATGTTGTCTTGAAGAGGAAGAGATAGGGTGTTCCATTTGTTTTTTGCTCATTTTTGTACTTGTCAGGACAGTTTTACTTGGCCTAGAGAGTATTTATAGTGGAATTATTTACCTATGTTTGAAAATAGTTTTTTCCTCAAATAATTTTCAGAAAAAATCAAAATGCATGGATATTCATAGCACCAAAAAAATGTTAAATACCGGTGCCATTGACTTAGGAACTTGCTCTGTTTTGAGGCAGAGTGATTGAAAATAGATTTTGTGCACCAGGTTTCAAGCACCAGTAAGGTACCTTTGCTCAACACTTGTCAGAAATTTCATCATTTGCTCTCTGGTCCTGTTTTGAATAACAAAAATAAATTCCCACGCAGCTGCATGGGGCTGCGTTGATATTTAGCACCGGTAGTTTGTAGTACCAATGCTCAACACTTAGTCTGAAATTTTGTCAGTTGCTCTCTGGTCCCATTTTAAATAACAAAAATAAATTCCCACGCAGCTGCGTGGGGCTATGTTTATATTTAGCACTGGTAGTTTCTAGTAACGGTGCTAGTAAATTCTTCTATAACCAAACTACCCGGTCATTATTTTACCTTACATTCATAACCACCTCTTCACATCTTCTTTGAGCAAACCCCATATCCTTTCTAGAAGGCAAAAGGGATTCAAAAAGGTATTGTTCTCTCACTCAAGCCAACCACTGCAGTGAAGTGGACATCTATTACTTCTATGAATGAATCCTTATTTTATCTGAGTTTTATTTCAAGATTGTGGAAATTCCAAATACAATGATCATTTAGGATTGTTATTTGTTAAATCATTTTTTGCAATTACTTTTATTATATAATCAATGTGATGTTGTCATTGTTGTTTCCATTACAAATTACCAATGTTGTAATTAGATTATTGTTGAAATTGAGGAAAATTGACAATACAAACAAAGTGTTTGATAAAATGCCTCTTTGACCATGTACAGGATGGCCCCCAATTCCAAAACAAAGAGGCCTAGGAAATAAGGGTGTTCTTCACCCATAGAAGATTCGAACAAGAGGGTGGCAGTTGAAAGATTTGTGTCGGACGAGGCAAGACTGATGGCCCAGAGTTACAAAAAAAGGAAGCATTATCCGGAACGTGTAATTGAAGCAAATCCACCCTTTCAAGACAATATTCGAAAATTGGGTTTGGAAAAGCTTTACGCTACACCTCCTGCATTCAACTTGACCATAATTGTAGAGTTCTACAAAAATGTGAGGTGTGGATTGGGCACGGAAAAATTTTTGTGCCATGGAAAATATGTCACCCTCAACCCCAAGCCATCAATGAGCTGTATGGATTGCCCAATGTAGAAGATGATGAGGATGAGATGTTGGCACTAATCAATGAGGACAATAATTTGAATGACGATGTATGGAAGTCATAGGTTAAGTGCATGACAACTAAAGGAACTAATGTGGATGCTCTCATGTTTCATGGGTGGATAAAAATTCATAAGAAAACACTAACTCCAAAAATGAACGTGTGGTATCACTCTGTGGCCTCTTGTATCGACACAGTCACTGTTAACACTGAAGTGCACACGATGAGGATAATCAAGGTGTATGCTATCAAAATTAAACTTCGTTGGAATGTAGAAAAGGGATACACCAGGCCCTTACCGAGGACAAGGAAAAGTCTCTCTCGTATATTTTTTCAGTCTGATTTCTTCACTTTGTGCATTGGCAGGTGTGCTTAACTATGAGAACGACACATGGGGTCATCCTATGACACAAATTTCTGTAGAATCATTCTACAAGAATGTTGCTCCTACCTCCATACCGTCGATTCAATATCCCTTCCCGCATTATTATTTCTGAAATGTCCTAATTACTAAGGTTGCAAATTGATATTTACATTTGGTGTTGTAGTAATACTAGGACTGATGGACACACGAATGGTGACGATATATAATTTTATTTCAGTCAGTTTTTCTAATGTTGTTGAAAAAACTATGGCATCGCAACGCACCCGCACGTAGCTGCCTTATTGGTTTATAGCACCGGTACATTACCCTATAGGCACTGGTATGGACGATTTGATAACCATCTTATCAAGAATTGTAATACAACGACATCTATTATTAATGTTAAAAATAATCTAAATTTTGACAGATAACTAAATACCATATATAATTGTGATTACCAAGATTTACATGTTTTGAAGTTGTGGGGACACAATAAAAAACATTTGGAGTCATTTTGTAATTTTACAAGACCATTCCTATCTCGCAAAAGACGCCATTCCATTTACTAAAATGAGTCCAATTTGCAAAAGTACACTTCCCCGACATCAAATTTCCTTTCTTCATCGCCAATTTTGTATTCCGACAATTCCAACATTCTTGGAGGGACTAAATTGCAGAAAGCAAAAAGTTTACTCGTAACTCAAAATTAAAATCTGCTCAGTAACCATCGTACATGTACACTCCTTGGTGTGTTCTACAATCACTTATGTAATTCAATGTCAGTTAGAGGATCGTAACAAGTCTCTATAAAAGTTCCTGAATTCTCAAAGTAAACACTAGCTAAGCACATCTGGCTAACTCTACATCATACACTAGCGCTTTCTTTCATGTGCCAGTGGTGTAACAATTATTTTGATCATTCATTTTTATCCAATGAAATGAAATATTATGGGTGTACGAGGTGGGCAAATTAGCATAATTGGGGTGTTTAGTTGGAGGGCCTTTTTGCAAACAAATTATAATTCACCTTCGGGACTACAATCGGTGATGAGGTATCTTTTGTACCTACTCGCAGGCATGTCATTAACCTATTTGATACTCATCAACATGGATTACGTGGCATTAGGGTTTCAAAAAATGTTTAGGCGCTACTGTAATTTTACTATTGTATATAATCCGCTATCCTTGGAATCTCAAATTCACATGTACACTATCAAATTCATGGTTTTACATTCTTAATTAAACAAAAATTCGGTCCATGTAAAAAAATTTACTTGTTCTAAAAAGGTTTGGGGTATAAAACACAAATAATAAGAAGTTGTAGGTTTTTGTAGAACCGGTAAGAACATCTTTACCTGTGCTCAATTTTTTGCGGGAAATGATAATATATTTGAAAATTTTAAATTTGGTAGGTGGAATAATTGAATTTTTGTGAGCATCGGTACGATGATGTTTAGGCACTGGTTTCATACATATGTTTAACACTTAGAAAAATTCCAGGTCATTTCCCTACCATCCAACCGTATGAATTAAGCAGCTGTGTGCTGCTATGTTTAGTGGACTCAACACATAGAAACAATTTTGAGTCATTTCCCCACTATCCACCTGTACGAATTAAAATAAATGAGACACAGCTGCACGTTAGAGCACCGGTATATCGTTACCGATGCTCAACACTTAGAAACAATTTCTATCGTTTCATCATTGCCCACTCATATGAATTAAAATAATTGACAAGCAGCTACGTGCAACTGTGTTTGGTGGACTTGAGCACCGGTAACTAGGTACCGGTGCTCAACACTTTAAAAAAATGGGTCATTTCCCCATTGTCCAACTGTATGAATAAAAAATAAATAGCAAGCAACTGCACGCAGCTGTGCTGCATGGTTCTAAGCACCGGTATTAGGTTTGCTACCAGTGCTAACAAGTAGCATATAAATGGCGGACGCTTCCACTCCCACTCTTCTATCCCCACTCTTCCACTATCTCCAACCTTAGCTCAACTCCTCCACCACCATCTCTTCGGTTTTAAGCCCCACTCTATCGCACCCTATTTCTCCTCCATTGCCTGGTACTCCCCACCACCTCCGCATCATCAAATCGGTATCATTGTTCCTCCGTACCTCCGTTGCCCCATATTTCTCCGCACCACAGTCGAATTTCTTGTCCGCCACATATGCCACATATTTGGTACTCCACCACCACTCGTACATCAATGCTAGTTTCCGTCGTCATGAACCTAGGGTATTTTCCATGGATTGCATTTTGGATTGTTGATTTTGTCGTTCAAAAAGTGGTTGTGTACTCAAAAAATGTATTGCAATTGGGGTTGTTTAATCGTGATGGTTAATAGCTACGTCAAAACCTTGTTGATTGCAATTAAAATGCATTTTTTTCATGTTCTATGGCAAAAAGGTTCAGCGTGATTCTAGATATAGTTTCGGATTAGTGGTTTTGATTAGGTTAAAGGAAGTTTATTTGTTGGTTATTAGTTATGTTCAATGCTCGGGGATGGATTATGGGACTCAGTTGCTCTCTGAAAGTTTTGAACTTAGTTTGTATTTTCTGCTTTTCTGTCCTTGATGGTTTCAAAAGTGTTCGGCTTGATTCCTAAATTTGGGTATGATTAGTGGTTTTAATTATGTTTATGCATTTTGATCACTGGTGCTTGATTATGTCCAAAGGGTTCTACTTGATTCTTAATGTAGTCCATGGAAAATTGATTTTGATTAGTTAATGGAAGTTAATTTTGTCAAAAGTTTTGAACTTTGTTTATAGTTACTGTATTTTGATCATTGGTGCTTAACTATGTCCAAAGGGTTCTACTTGATTCTTGATGTAGTCCGTGGCAAATTGATTTTGATTAGTTAATGGAAGTTAATTTTTTCAAAAGTTTTGAACTTTGTTTATAGTTACTGCATTTTGATCACCGGTGCTTGATTATGTCCAAAGGGTTCTACTTGATTCTTGATGTAGTCCGTGGAAAATTGATTTTGATCAGTTAATGGAAGTTTTGTCAAAAGTTTTGAAATTTGTTTATAGTTACTGCATTTTGATCATCGGTGCTTGATTATGTCCAAAGGGTTCTACTTAATTCTTGATGTAGTCCGTGGAAAATTGATTTTGATTAGTTAATGGAAGTTAATTTTGTCAAAAGTTTTGAACTTTGTTTATAGTTACTGTATTTTGATCATTGGTGCTTGAATGTATCAAAAGGATTCAACTTCATTCTTGATATAGTTTCTGATTAGTGGTTTTGATTAGGTTAATGGAAGTTAATTTTGTCAAAATTTTTGAAATTTGTTTATATTTTCTGCATTAGATGCCTCCCAAGGGTAAGAAAGTGGCTTTAAGAGGGAACAAAAGAAAAAAAAGGGACAGTCAGTCGTGGGAAATATTGTGGACAAGGAAAAGCCAACCACATCACCCGCTGCCCTGGACGAGATAAAGACCACCATTCCAGTACTATTACAAATCAAGGAGCCCAGAGCCATAGTCGAAGAGAATCCCCACAACGACCAACCCCCAACATCGACTGGTGATGAAGAAGAGACTTCATCCTCTGAACCGGGGACATCCAATAAGCGGGGGACAGATAATATTTCCAAGGCAGGGGGGAAACATGGAAAGGCCTTTGACAAGTTTGAAATAAAGAAGTGGTGCAAGACACGTACATGGTACAATCACATGCCAGTCGTTAATGCTGGCTATGGTGAATAATGTCATGGTCCCTATTCGGTTCAAATTTTCAGACATATCCTGCACGAAAACCTGGACGGCGTGGACAGCGTACATACATTACGCATTCCGGTGGCGAATAAAGTTTGGGACACACAGGCATTAAATGACATCCCCGATGAAACCAAGGAGGAGGCTTGGAAAGGCATTTTGGTAAGAGAATTTCACAACTCATATATGTTTACGTTATTAAATTTAATTTATTAGTTAATATAAATTCATAATTTTCTTTACATAAAATAATATGAGTTTCTATGCTAAATTTCCAAAACTCAGATGGGCTTCAAGTTCGAGCAAAATTTAACCGCCGGCCAACTTGGAATGTTGAAAGAGTTTGCGTACATTGCAGTCGCCAATGCCCACCGTAACTGGAAATCAAAAGTGGTGAAGAAATTCGTTCACCAAGTGGAAAAAAACAGGGAAAAATTTACCATACGAACCTTGGGACAAATACAAATGGATGGAGGAATATGAGTGGTACAAGTTTGTGAAAATGAGAACAACACCAGAGTTTAAGGTAAACTTTACATCAACATTTAGCCAAAATCAACATGTGTGTCATTTCAGTTCATTTTTAAATTTCATTATTTTCACTTCCATTTTTTCTTATGGATAGAAAATAAGTAAGATTAACAGCGAGCACTCAAAGGAAAAGGTTTACACACATCACACTGGAAGGAGCGGACACCGAGTTACGCAGGAAAAATAATTGAGAAAAAAAGGAAGAGGAGCGAGTGAAGCTGGTTGCTCAGGGCTTGACGGAGGAGGAGATCGAGACTGAGCATGAGACCAAGGAGTTCGGTGTGGACAGGTCCCTAGTCTACCTCGAGTCCATCAAGCTAGCAGACAAAGACAAATACACTGATCTAGCTGACATAGTCATTGCAGAGAACATTGTAAGTTTTTCCGCATCAATTGATCATTAAAATGTTTAGTAATTCCACTTTGATTGATCTTGACAATTTTCGAAATTAAGTTCATCATTTATACTTTACGCCTGCCCACAGATCAAAATGAATGAGGAGGCCACCAAGGGCACATTGGTTCTAGAACTGGGGAAGGACATACTGATAAGGCGACCAGCAAGCCGGATCATCCAGGGAGGTATAGGGGTACTCCATCAAGCCTCCATAAAGAGGTTGTTGTACCCCATTTGTCAAGAAAATGTAGAAGCAAATGCGGTAGCAGCTCGTCCCCAGCTCCAGCAGTCATACAGAAGAAAGCAAAGGACCAACCAGTGGTGAAGGCAATGATGTCATACCTCTTGGAACTCGTCAAAGGGATTGCTTCAGCAGGCATGGTCCAAATACCACCTAGCCTGGAGGATCCCAAGTCTTTCATAGAGAAGGCATTGGCTGAAGTGAGCACAGCCCTGACAAAATCATATGGTACTCCTAGTGATGAGGAGGACGATGTGGGGGTAAAAAAATGGGATATCATTCGTCGTTCTGTCTTTCATCACTTGGTCTATTACATAATACATTTTATATATTTCAAATTATTAACAAAGTTACACAACTAATGGCAGGATGAGGAGAAGGTCAGTTTGTTCTTAAAGAAATTGGATGGGTCAATAGCCCTAGTGGCGAAGGGATTACTCTAAAGAAACTGCCACCGCCGTACATCAGCTAGTTCAATTGCCTGTGTCTGGGTGATTGATCAAATCTTCCATTCCAAAAAAGGATTTCCCTCTGCTAACCACACATTCATTGATCTGGGAGGCTCTCGGACATGTCGTTGACTAGGCGAAGTCTTTGATCGACTATGATGTAGACACCCCCGCTGAAAAACATAAGGAGATCTCCCACCTAAGATTGGTAAAGATGTCATATCTCATGACTAAATCATCTGCATATATTTGGAGATTTTACTGATCACTTAACACATGTTTTGTTTACAACTATGTGCAGATTGTAAACAGGCATGCCTTAAAGGAGCATCCAATTATGATGGAGTTCATCAACCATTGCAACAAGAAGGAAATGGAAATGAAAATGAACCGTAATGGGATGGAAATATTTTACAACCAGTTCCCTGTATCAACATTTGCCAAACCATGCCAATCTGGCCTTTACATCCAGCAACTTTTGGAATTTGGAGACAAGCTCAGTAATTGTCATGGGATGGCATTGATCTCAAATGCACAAATGGATTTGTGGATGGGGTGAGTTCCAAAAAAATTGATACATGTATCTTGTTCTCTAACATATTTGTGACACCAAATAACTTCTGCTGTGACAGGCACCTATGGAGTAAAGTGGAGTCCATGAACAATGGCAGAATCCAGTTCTATGTCTCCAACACTGGAAGAAACGACAACTAGCTTCAGGAGGAAGACATAACTTCCCGGGTTGGCCTCATCTGAGACTCGATGATTAACTCAGACGCTGCCATATATATATGGTGCCATACCTCAGGAGGTCAGAAATTTTACATTATAATTTAGATTGATATCTATTTCGCAAAATTTAACAGATATATTAACTTTAAAATTATAACACATTTCCCACTAGTTCCTCATCCTCATTTGTCCTGAAAATGACCATGTCTACACATTGGACACACACACCCATGGTATTTAGCCTGAGGATTACATAGGTAATAATTTTAGCACTATTAACCCTGCTTCTTCCAGTAATAGTTTTTCAAAGGTAGTTACTGAAACATGTCACAGGGTTGCATGTCAATATGAGAGGTTGAAGAGGAACAATGAACCCTCACCGAATTTCAGCTGGAAGATAACAATCATCAATATAAGTAGTAAGCATACATAGTTTATCATACTTCGTAAGTTTTCTTCTTAATGTACACTAATTTAATTATCGATTCTTATATTCTATCTTAGCACCAATGACAAGGAAGTTGTTGGGAATGCGCTACTAGGTCATGTTATTCCTTAAGGAGCTCGCGCCCTCGAGACAACTACCGATAATTCTATCGACGTAAGTATGAAACTCCAACACAAATGATATAATATGTGTATGGCTTACATTGCAGTAACCCCATCATACAAACAAACTTTCGATTTGATCGAAACGTGGATTTTTCCAGAGGAGCAAGGCCCATACAAAGCCTTCAAGCTTCAGGAGGTGGCGGCCAAGTGGTGTGAGTCATGGGTTAACATTTAAGCAACGGTGGCCAGAAATAATCCACACCAATTTCTTGAGTGTGGAAGGGTGATGGGAATTTGGCGTATATGAATTGATATAGCATAATTTCATATTGACATTGATTTCATTTATTCTTTTCATGTAAAATTCGGTCATTGTTATTTACTTCTTTAGTTCCCGAGTAAAATTTTCAAGTAAGGGATTATTTATAATAATTTTCCCCCATGGTTGATCCGGGATTGCACGACAATTTTAAAATTGACCTATGCAAATTTTTCATACACTGAGCACCGGTTGAAAATTAAAAACCGGTGCTTCAAATTCGGAATGGGTGACACCGGTGCCTAAATTATTACTACAACCGGTGCTATTTTTAAAAATACCAGTGATATAAATCATCAATACTACCGGTGCTATTTTTAAAAGTACCGGTGCTATAAATAATACTTAGAAACACTGGAAAAGCACCGGTGCTATAAATGATACTTAGAAACACCAAAAAACTTTCTTTACCGGTGCTAATATGATCACCGGTACATATATTTACTACCGGTGCTCAAAAACTGTACTAGGCATGTCGATTTTTTTCACCGGTAATTTAATTTCTAAGCACCGGTTCATAACATACTGGTACTCAACTTTTAACACCGATACTAGTTTGTGCACCGGTATCTGAAATTTTTATACCTGATACGCAACTTATCGGTGCTATTACAATGATTTCTTAGCACCGGTCACATACGCACCAGTATCACAGAGGGTAAATAATTGGTGCTTATGATGGGCTTCTACCGGTGCCTCCTCCCAGTAGTGGGCATGACTGATTATAATAACCAATGCTAGTTTCCAACGATAGTTTTTGGTGAAGTCGATTTTATGAATAGCACCAATAGGATGGAAATGAATCGTTGGTAAGAGGTAGAAGCAGTTTTGTAGGTGTTAAAACCTAGTGCTACAATGTAGTAGCGGTTTGGGGAGGGACAACTACTGCTATTAAAAGATCGATTTTTAGGAGCGATTTTGGAACATGATACCACAACTAGGGTCTAGAACTGGTTTAGGATTCTGAAACGCTCGTAGTAGTGACGGCCCCATTTTTTACACAAGAACTTCCGAAATCATTTACTGTTGCTACGTGGGATATTTGGTGCGATTTAGCCAAAACGATAATTTCGCTGTCGTTTTCATCTCTTTCTTTCTTCCTCCTTCAGCTATCCCAACTGATAACGGTCATTTTCCATTTACCGGTCTCCCTCCGGCCGTCGCCATGGCGGCTCTCCCGGCCAATAGAAGCCAAGGGGGAACCAAATCCTTCCTTCATGCTCTTGCCAACCGTCCTCTGCCTCTACAAGATTCCCTTCCATCGAACCCGGAAATCATCCCCAAAACTCAGTACAAAGGGGAAATTGCCTGCCTTGTCAGTCGCAAGGATGCTGACATCCTCTCCTCCCATTATCGGAATGCTCTGATCGGTAAGTTTGCAAGGGGTAAGCCATCTATGGTCCAACTAAACGAATCTTTTAATTCTGTAGGCTTCAAAGGCAAATTTCAAATTGGATCTATAGACTTCCGGCATGTCCTCATACGCTTCCAGGAGAAAGAAGACTACCAAAGGTTCTGTCTCAAGGGTCACTGGAGCTTCAACAACGCCCAGATGAAGGTACTGAAATAGACTTCCGACTTCTCTCCGGATGCAGAATCGTCCATAGTTCCGGTATGGGTAACAATTCCTCATGTCCCAGTCTATTTTTACAATTCTGCAATGCTTGAAAGCATGGGAAACCAAATTGGAAATTTTATAAAAGTTGATGCTGCCACTGAGGCCCTGTCTAGGCCTTCTTGTGTGAAAATGTGTGTTGAAATCGATTTAAAAAAGAAATTGCCATCCTGCATTAGAGTGGGAATCGAAGAGGATGGAAATGAATTCAATGTTGTTAAACTTCCCCTACAATTTGAAGATATTCCCCCATACTGTGTCCATTGCAAATGCATAGGGCATGAAGATAGTTACTGCATTTATCTGCATCCGGAGCTTAAGAGATCCTTGCCTAAGAAACCTGATAATCATTTGAATGGCTCGTTGGGACAGGTAAATGAGAAATTAAACATTAACCAGATTGGGAACTTAAGAGCTGAGAGCTCAGGGGTATCAATTATAGAAAAACAAAGAAATTATCAGGCTCAGAAACTTATATACGTTCCTAAGAAACAGCTGATCCAAGCTCCTGTTCATGAACCTAATAAGTCTATCCTAATTGATACTGATGCTATGGCAGTTGATCCTAGGACTCCTGGTGAGCTTCCACATCCTCAACAAATTGCTCCTAACAAGGTAGTTGAGCCTAGTATTGGGATCAACAGCAAAGATGAGGTTGTTATAGAGAAGGAATATAAATCTCTGTCACCTGAACCTGAAATTCCAAACCTTATTCCCTCCCCTCGAGTGTTTCCATCTCCTCCTAGGTCATCTGAAATACAGGATAGGCAACCTCAGTCTGCCCCACCTACCCTTAGGACAGTCTTTGCTAAGGACGATCTACCCAGTAAACGAGGAAAGTCTTTTTCTCCTTTTAGTTCTATCATTGCTGCAAAAAATTTTATTTTTTCTCAGCAGAAAAACAGGTCCAACAGATTTCTAACCCTAGCTGATGAAGAACCATCGGGTGAGGAGGTCACTCATAATGAATATCCTGCCACTGAAGAAGGTACAACCCTATCGGATACTGCCCCTGAAGCTGGTGATGACCATGTACAGGGGGACAGTGTCTCATCTTCTGATCCTAGTAAGTCGAAGAAAGGTAAGTCTGTAGTGAAAAATAGCAAACCATCCAATGACTCTTTCTTCTCACAGAAAAACACCATTATGACTAGATCAAAAAGCTCCTCTAATGTTTCATTATGAATAACACTATTAGGATTAAAATGTTGGTTTGGAACATTAGAGGAATGGATACATCTATGTTAAGGCTATCTAATCTCATCAACAGGCATAGATTTGAACTCATCTGTTTAATTGAGCCTAAACATGAGAACTTACAGTGTGATTTATATAGACAAATGCTGAAGTTTGATAACTATTTTTCTGCAACTAACGGTCAGATTTGGATTCTCTGGACTTCAAACATAACTCTGGCAATTATAAATGATAATCTTCAGTTTCTTGGAGTTCACCTAACTAGTTCTAATCTTGTTAAGCCTATGGATGCCTTTTTATTTATGGTCTGAGAACCAGATCGGGAAGGAAAGATCTCTGGTCTAATCTCAGCTCATACAATCATTCAGAATCTTTGTTTATTGGAGATTTTAACTCCATTACATCAATAACTGAATATAGAGGTCCATCTACTCAATTAGGAAGTATGAGATATTTCAATGATTTTATTAATGGAATGGCTTTGGAAGAAATTAACACTGTGGGGAACCTGTTTACTTGGACTAATAATCGGTTAAGATCTCCTACAGTTAAAAGACTTGATAGAGGATTGTGTACTGCATCATGGTCTCTTTCTTTCCCTTCTTCTTCAATTCAGATTCTGAATAGAGTTAGCTCAGATCACAACCCCATGCTGCTGACTGTAGGTAGTGATATACCATCTAATCCCAGACCTTTTAGGTTCCTAAATACATGGTACAAGAGAAAAGATTTTAATGATGTAATAAAGAAAGATTGGGACACTCCTATACATAACTCAGGAATGCTAGCTTTCTACTTAAAACTAGTCAGACTTAAGAAGGCTTTAAAAATCTGGAACAAAGAGCATTTTGGAAACATTCATGATAATGTATTACAAGCTGAAATGGCCTTGCAGGCTCAGGAAGCACTAACTGATCAAGATGAATCTATAAATAATCTGGTTAATCTGAGGGAAGCTAGGGCCAGGTTAGTCAGGGCTATGTCTGAACAAAAAAACTTCTGGAAACATAAGGCAAAGATAAAATGGCTCCAAGACGGGGACAACAGCACATCTTTCTTCCATAAATCTGTACAAGATAAGAATAATAGGTTAAGGATAACAAAAATTAAGGGCAGAAATGGGCAGTGGTTGGAAAATACTCAGGATGTTGAGATGGAAGCTATACACTATTATCAGGATCTTCTGAGTGAAGATTGCTCCAGGATAGCTCTATATTTCAACCTCATTTTCTTAATCATATCCCCAATCTGGTTACTCAGGAAGATAATGATAACCTTTTGAAACCAGTCACACTTGATGAGCTTAAAGTGATAGTTAGCAGCCTTAATAAATCAAGTTCTCCAGGTCCAGATGGTTTTACTGCCAAATTCTACATAAAATCTTGGGATATTATAGGAAATGATCTTCTCCTAGCTGTTCATGATTTTCAATCTTCATCTAACCTGCCTAGGGGTATTAGCAGTACATGGATCACTATAATCCCCAAGAAGAAAACTCCTACCTCATTTGATGATTATAGGCCTATAAGTCTCTCTAATGTGATAAATAAGATTTGTTCTAAAGTGCTTATGGAAAGACTTAAGTCTATTATGCCTAAGATTATTTCTCCTAACCAAACAGCATTCCTACATGGCAGGGATATTTCAGATAATGTAATCTATCTACAGGAAATGGTTAGATTTCTTAATAGGAAGAGAAGAGATCCAAATTGCATAGTTAAACTTGATCTCAAAAAGGCTTTTGATAGGGTTAGATGGTCATTCTTATATAAAGTTTTGGCAAAATTTGGTTTCCATGCTAAATTTATCTTCTCAGTTATGAAAAACTTGTCCCAGGCTTGGTTCTCTATTCTTATTAATGGTAAGCCAGTGGGATTCTTTCAATCCTCTAGAGGTATTAAACAGGGTGACCCTTTATCTCCATTCTTGTTTAATATCTTTTCTGAGTCTTTTTCAAGGAGTCTGACCTTCATTTTTGACAATGGTAAGCTAGCCTACTTTGATCTACCAGGTAATCCTCCAAGAATCTCATACTTATCTTATGCGGATGATACTGTTATTTTCTTTAAAGCAACAAATCTAACCTTAGTTAGATTAAAGGCTTTTCTGTCCACCTTTGAGGAAGTCACTGGCCAGTCTATTAACTATAATAAGAGTGACATCTTCATAGGTAAGCATGCTACAGATCAAAGAGTGAACCACATCAAAAGGATTTGGGAATGAAACTTGGTTCCTTCCCATTCACCTACTTGGGAGTTCCAATCTTCACTGGTGCTGCTAAAAAGATTTATTTCCAACTACTCTTTGAACTAATTGATAATAAGATAGGTAACTGGAAAAATAGATGGATATCTATGGGTGGTAAAATTACTCTGATTGATTCATGTATATATGCTATACCACAACACATTTGGCAGGTCATTAAACCAAAACAACTGATCATTTCCACCATTGAGAAAAAAATGAGCAAGTTTTTCTGGGGGGATGATTTAAAACCAAAAAGATCCTGGAAAAAGTGGTCTGATCTGTGTCTCCCCACTGATCAAAATGGATTAAGCTTTAGGTCTATACATACCATAATCAAAACATGCTCGGTTAAATTATGGTGGAAGTATCAAATGGCTGAGGCCCTCTGGACTCATTTATTGGCATCCCTCCCTCAATCTCACAGGACCTCTCCAAACTGGAAGAGAATTTGCTCAGTAAATTCATGGGCTAAGGCTAATTCTAAAGTCATTATAGGGAGGGGAGATTGTAATTTCTGGACACAAACTGGCTTGATGTAGGTTTACTGATAGATTTGTGTGATCAGAATAGTGTGGATATAACTGAAGACTGTACAGTCTCTGCTTTCATAGCTAACAAAGACGTTTTCATCACAAAACTAGAGCCATTCCTGCCAACTCATATTATTACTCTTTTGCAGGAGTCCAGAATATTTCCACACAGAGCTGATAGATTAATCTGGAAACCAGGTATTTCTGGGAGTTTCTCCTTTAAAGATACTTACAATTTGCTCTGCAACCATACAGGTAACATATCCTCTTCTAAACATCTTTGGAACTCCAGAATAGAGAAAAAAATCTCTGCATTTATGTGGAAAGTGATAAACTCTTTGTTGCCTTTTGATAACATCCTCAGGAATCTGAGGTTTTGTTTGGCCTCTAAATGTTGTATGTGCAACAAACATGATGACTCCTTAGAGCATTTTTTTAACTCATGTGATTTCTCACTATCTGTATGGAAAATTATTCATCAGTTCATGGGTATTCGAGATAGGGCCTTTCCATCTGTTTGGGAGAGAATTTCATACTATTTAACTATGCCTGCATTATCTTCTTTACATTCGATCATGATCCGGACTGCTGCTATTTTTACTTTCTGGAACCTTTGGAAGATGAGAAATAGATTTTTATTTGATTCAGTCAAGCCTTCCTCCACGCTAGTGCTTCAAATGATTAGAGACCAGATTTTTATCTCCTTTTGTGCAAAACCGGTTTATATAGCATCTCCACTGGATGTTAGTATTGCAGATCACTCTTTTCTACCCCTACTCAAAATTTCCCCAAAGCCTAAAATCTGGAAAATTGCTTGGAAAAGGCCAACATCTGGTTTTAAGCTTAATGTTGATGCTTCATGGTCATGCAATACTAATATGTGTGGGATTGGAGTGATTATCAGAGATAGTAGAGGTGCTTTAAAGGGAGCTTACACTCTATTTTCTAATGCTTTCTCCCCCTTGGAAGCTGAATTGAAGGCTATTAAGTTTGCTATAAAGATTTCATATGATTTGCCTGCTCCTCTGTACATGGAATCTGACTGTCTTTCAGCAGTTCTTTTTGCTAATGATCCACTCAGATGTCACTGGAACTGTTTTTGCTTAGCTGATGAGATTCATCAATCATTGAAAGATATCAAACTTGTACACATATATAGACAGGCAAACCTGGTGGCCCATACCCTTGCTAGAAACTGTTTGCAACTACAATGTGATTCATCTTTTAGCAGCATATCTGAGCTTCCCAACACTGTCCAGGGTTTAGTTAGATTAGATCAAATTGGCACCCCCGCTCTACGGGTTGTTAATTAGTTCGGATGCTACTTATTTCCACTCTTGATTGCAAGTTATGGTGATGCTGCTTGCCCTCTGAATTCCTGCCTGCTCATTATACAAGTCTTCTGAATTTCCTAGAGTATTGAGCATAATGCTCATTCTGCTTGATGCCTTAGGGATGCTACTAGATGACTGATGGCTGTTCTTGTCTATACTGATGAGTTTCTAGATGGAACTTGTTTTTGATCTCGAAGCTTTTTTCTTGACTGTTTAGCTCTGTAGGGGATGAGCTTCTTAGTTTAGTTGGGGTGAATTTGACTGACCTGTGTTTCGTCTTTTCGATCCACAAATAAGTTCGATGATCTCCATTTAAACTAAGAGTTTTTGTAATCCTCTAACAATTAGCCTACTCTTTTTTATTTTTGGATGCAACAAATGTTGCTTTAATGAGCCTATGGCTCACAAATGTACATATCAACTAAGCCAATGGCTTCCCCCTTTTCTTTACTCTTTAGTTTTGTAATTTTACGGCTTGGGAAGGCCTAATATAATCTTCCCCCATCTTAGGATGGTTTAATTAAAAAAAAAAATGAAACGCTCGTAGTATTGTTTGTTAACACTGAATAGCGAATTTATATAGTTCTAATTTCAAGAAATACTTTAGATCCACATGTAGCAGTGTTGTTACTATAAAACCACTCATAGTGACTTTTGAAAATGATTTTTCGTCCTGTGTTTGACAGGGAAAAATGTTCTATGGATTACATAATTCATTTTTCCTAACAACCATAATGTCCCAAACGTTTCATACACTACTATGGAGAAAAATGAAATGTATTTTATTTATGAATGTAGCAATTAGCTAAACAATTTAAGCAATAAAACCAATGAATCAGTTAACTTTCAAGAAATTCAAACAACCGAATAATTCTTCAAAGAACATTGTAACCAAATATTTAAATAACTCAATACTGCCCAACGAGATTGGTAATATTATGTTGAGACGTAAAAAGCGCGTATTTTACAAAGCATTTAACAACTCTTTTATCATATTTTTGTTGTAAGATTGCTAGATTTAGTATGTTTACATGATAAGGGGCTTAGATGTCATTTTTGTTTTTTATATCTAAATCCTTCATTTTGTAACCTATGTTTAGTCTAATGGACTTTTGGTCCTTATAAGCATCTAGATTCCTTTTTGTAAGATTAATTTGTAGATTGCTCATGAGCACTTAGGAGTGATTTAGTGAAGGCCATTCGAAAGGATGGTAGAAGATGGAAGGCCACTCACAAAGTGGTAGAAGATAAAGTGAAGAAAGGAGAGCAAACCAAAGGGTGAAGAATGATCTATGTTTTGAAGCAGAGTTTTGAGAATTTTCTGAGAAGAATCAGCCTCCAAGAGTGGTACCATTGGATTCCTCTTCTCGAGTACTATAAAATCGACTACAAGAACTCCCAAAACGGATCAACGGTTCACCTAGAGGAAGCAAAACAAAACGGGACTTTTTTCCATCGCGACTCGCGACGAGTGTGTCGCGACTTGCGAAATGTTGACTTGGGAGCTCAAAATTTTACTGATCTGGTCGTGACTCGCGATGGAGATGTCGCGACTCGCGATAACTGCCCTGCAACTTGCGTTTTACTCCCTTTTTTCTTGTACTATAAATAGCTTTTAACCCCTTTCTTCCCAAACTCTCTAAGCCCGACTTGGGGGCTCCAAAACCCTAGTTTTTCACCATTTTTTTCCATTTCTTCTTCTTTCTTTGTAAATTTTTGTTTTATGTTATGTGTTTTGATTATCTAGCATAGTTTTATCTTGGGAGCAATGGATTGAAGCTTCCATATCTATGTAGTAAGAACCATATCTATCTATTTAATGTTTTTGCTATTGCGCATTTATTGAGCTTTGAATGTGAATTGTTAATTGCATTGATGTTGTTGGAAGCTTGAGTATATGAATTGCTTGTATGATTACTTGTTGGGGTTGGGAGAAAGTAGCTAATTCTCCCCTCTTTTAATGTGGAATCCAAGAGCATGAGTTAGGGCTTCTTAAATGATGTTGCTGTGTTGATAATTGCTAGATGAATGTGATGATGTCGAACTCGTTGTCATGTTTGTTTTAGGTAGCAAATGAGAGAAGTCTATGAATGTCGATCGTTCTTGACTAATCTTGTGTAAATGCATGAATTGCTTAAATGCTTAGATACGGTGTAGTATTTATAAGTGTTGCCAAGCTTGTTGATTCTTCGTGCTAAATGCCATCAATGGGATACTCTTAGTCCTAAGGGAGTCATTGGTGAGGTTTGACAATAGATGTCAAATTCACTCTTGCAAACTACTATCTAAGAAGGATAGAAGATTTATCTTCACAACAAGTAGTTGAAGTAGTGAATAGATTGTGTCACTTGTTCTTGAAGCCTTTATTATTTAGCATTTATGTATTCTTGATGCTATATTTCACTTCATTTATGTCATGGGTTGTTTGAGAATAGGAAGTGTTTTTATGATTGAAGTGTTCGGGTGTTAGGAAAGTGATGAATTCCTTAGCTCCTTTGCATGAAAATCTATGAACATGAACTTAGAACTTCTTGTGCATAATGTGTTGTGATTCTTGCTAGATAAGTATGTTAATGTTAATTCAAGTAATGAATGTGATAGAATGAGTGAATGGTTCAATGATCTACATTAGGTTTGGAAGTGGATATCGATTGCCCCCAAGGCTTTTATCTTTGTAGTTTTAAACCTCTTTTTCTTAAGTTTTGTTTGATGATTAGCCTAGTTACTTGACTTTGCTAGTTATCTTGTCTTTTTAATTTCATAACTTAGGACCACCAAACAACCAAACCCTCCCATTTACATGCTTTTGTATGTATGTATATATGTCTACTCCTAGCCTAATACAACCTTTTGTGCCTAAACGCTTAGGAAGACCCCTCTTCTTCGTGGACGACCCCGACTTGCCGCTATCTACTTAGTTGTAGATAGTAAGCATTTAGGGCTTATAAATATTAACTTTGAGAGGTACGGCGACGACCTCCCATATTCTCATTGAATTCGAGATATTTCTTGCAGGTGATGGAGTATTTGTCCACCCGTGCTAGGTACCACCCACTCATTATGCCAAACAACTCATTACAATGGAAAGGTGATTGATCTTCCAAAATGAACTGCAAATGTTGTTGTGGTTATATTAGCTTAAACAGGGGAAACTGAGGAAGAATTGAAAAAGTGATGGCTATTGGTCAGATCTTAAAGTTAGGGCATCGCAGGAGTTGAACAAGGTTGCCAACTTCTTCATCTAAAACATCATGTATTACGTAGCCGCATTTCCGGTTATTGACCAGAATTCGCATGGAACATTAGTTGAGTTATATGATATATTTATGTACATAAATGTATATGTACATCTATATATATGTGTACATATATATGTGTATATACATGTATGTATATGTGTTTATATGTATATGTGTGTATATATATATGTATATGTGTATATATATATATATATATATATGTATATGTGTATATATATGTATATGTGTATATATATGTATATGTGTATGTATATATATGTATATATATGTGTATATATATATGTGTATATATATATATATGTGTATATATATATATGTGTATATATATATGTGTATATATATATGTATGTATAGCTCAAATACTAGACCCACCTAGGAAGTCCAGTAATGAAATGACAGACCAACGGCTAGGATAATCTCAAGGAAAACTTGGGAAGCACGTGAGAAGAACGTAGTTCAATAAGTCATCACGATGACCTCGCCCACCACGAGCCACGTAACATACCACCATGATACGAGGAACGTAGAAGTCTATAGGTAGCAGAAAGACCAGAGAGACAAGGTACACACACTGAATTAATAAAAGATACACTAAGGAGAAAATACTAATTTAAGCATCGGAGTTTCTTCCCTAGAATAAATTTGGGGCATATTGCAGGAACCAAGGAGTTAGAGAGCTTGAACATATCCGTCCCTGATCACTACCACTATTCAAAAGGAATCAACCACATCATTGACGACATCTTAGGGGATCACTTTTGTTCTTTTTTTTAGTTATGGTGGTTACCAAGAGTGCCTGAAGCCAGATGCAGGGACAAGCATCACCTGAACATACCTCCAGCTGGAGGAGACCCGAAGATGATAATTTTGAACATGAATTCATTCATATAGAAGAAAAAGATGAGGAATGAGAATCTCTCAATGAAAAACATGAAAAGGAGAAACAGGCATTTACAAATTTCCTAGAAGCTAATAGGGAAAATATCTATGTACAGTTTGTCAAAATGATAAGGGATAGAAGAAATCCCTTAAGAACAAGGAGCCATCTAGAACTAAAACATCCTCCAGTAATAGAAACAACACATCACCAACCCCATTAGAACACACCAGGGCATGAAGAATTTAATACGAATCTAAGGTAAATGGAAAAGCCTAGGAATATTATTATGGAAGAAGATATAGAGAACTGTCTAAGGGCAGTGAACTTACAGAAATTTGCAATGCTAAGGATTTCAAGCTAACTCACCATGTAAAAATGTACGATGGGACAACAGAAGGAATTTTTGCTGCATTCTTATCGCAACAGTATGTGATTTTTTGATGCTCCTATCCAACTTGTATGTCAAGCATTTCCCATCTTTTAGGTAGGATCGACAATCACGTGGTATAATATTCTACCAAGAAGAAGTATATATCCAAACTTGGGGTCAACTTTAAGATAAAATATTGGTAAGGTTTTACCTTAACAAAAATTTACAAAAATGTTCGTAGACCTTATGAATGTTGCACAACAAATTGGAGAAAGCATAGCAGAGCACCATAACCACTTTTTTTTGTAAATTTTACAAGTTCGCAAATCGATAATAAAAAAATATCCTTAGGGACATTTATGAATAGAATAAAATTCAGATATTTCCACAAAAAAACTTACTGCGGATATGCCAGAAAATTCAAGAAACCTCTAAAAGCTGCTAGAAAATTTTGTTCAAATCGAGGAAGCAAAACCAGGAAACTCAAAAATGAGAGAGGGGAAAAGTGTATAGATAAGGCATGAGAGTTTGTAGCAACTATGGTTGTAATTAGCATATTCCTAACTTTGACTGGATGGATTTTACCCCAATAGATAAGGCATGATAGTTTGTACCAATTAGAGTTCTAGTGCAATGACCATTTCAATCCTAGAGTTATCATGAGATGTCGATTCCTTTGACTCTATAGGTCTAGGGAGACGCATCAATAGTGAAGTTCCCAAGATGTAATTTTTTTATAGGGAAAGAGGCATGTAGTCCGGATTCCTTTGATCGCTGATGCACTTCCCTAATTACGGAGGCGGCGTTGATAGGACAAAAATAGACCAAAGTACCTTTGTGTGACAGAAATTGGGAAGTGTTAACTATCACCCACACTATGTAATATAGACATTGATATAGGTTTATAGATCTAGTATGCGATAAAGAGAGTCATTTACCAGTCATGTTACGAAAATATCCCCAAGGCTAGCTTAATATAGTTTGTTCTATTGTTTTGCATGCTTCATAGTTTTTAGACTACCCCCCGAAACCTACGTTTGTGACTCTAGCTATTCCTGACACACAATCAGAGTGATGCCCAATTGTGAGTCTTGTATAGTTAACCTTTGAATTCTAGTATCTCTTTGGATGACACCGGACTTACCACTAGCTACTCTATAGTAGTTGTTAGTTAGTATGTGAGCAACATATAAATTTCTATCTTTGTGAAGCACTCTACGGGTTGATTTAATCTCTCCTGAAAAGGTTGGTATGTTAATGACCCCGCAGGGTGCTAATCAATGAATGGCTACAGTGAACAAATGACAACTATTCACCATAAATGCATTGTTGGTGGGTGCAACTACCATATGAACTTGATTATTTTTCAGCCACGAGGTAGGGACCATAACCCATAACATGAGAAGCATCAATGAAAACCACCTATAGGATTGGCTATAAAAAAAACACAGCACTAATGAAAATAGCCAGAGGTCAAGTCAGGAAAGCCTAGAACAATCGAATTAAACAAAGGGAACAAAACGAAGCAGGACAAGTTGGAAAGCCTCAAACAGGAAAAATTGGATGCAAGCGACGAAGAGAAGTAGATTTAGTCACTCAGCAAAAATATAAAGAAACATTACATCATCACAACTAAGGTACGCTCACCCCGAAGTACGCAAAGCATACCTCATGCAATATAAATGTTCATTCATATAATGCTTAGAGAAAATAATTCTATACAAAAGTTCGTGAATTAAAAAAAGAAGAATTGCCATGTAGAATATAAGCTTCATGGCTTATCATAGTTGAAGCATATCCCCAAACTAGAAGATGTAGACCTCGTGTAGAAACGAACATAGAACCACTATACATTTAATCAAAATTGGTAATGCATAAACAATATTTTAGATCTCATAACTAGCTTTAAAACGAATATGATACAACCCGGTTGAACCAAAAGCCTTCAAACATATAGTTTGATAGCATTTAAAAACTTTGAATGATGTGGAATACAACCCGATTATGATATACCCACATAGGCCTTACATAACTTCCTAAGAAATGGGAGAATAGACTTCATCCCCCATTCCTATTTAGATGGTGCCCCTAGGAATATAACTATTATAATAGTTTGACAAAATAAGTATAACAATAACAAGATTTCTACGCTCAAAACATCAAACATTCTAAAGGAAGTACAGGCGGTTGCTAACCACCGCCTGCACTGTATATCCAATCCCCCACTCTCAATTGATATTTGAGGTGGATCTGGGCGACAAAACCCATTTCCTTCATGCCCGTCCATTGGGTTTATGAGAAAAGGTCACAAAACCACCACCTTCCTTCCTTACACATTCACTAACCCCACTCGGCGATCCTGTCAAAAGACAACAAATCTAAATAAAAAATTCCTTACTATTAGTGTACATAGCCTATATTTTAGCTAAAACATATCTCACCAAAAGTATGAAGACCTTCCATCCAAAATTGGTAAATTCCCAAACCACGTCCATATGACCACCCATTAAAAGACAAAACTCATGAAAACACTCTACCAAAATACCTATCACTAAGCATTTAAAAAGGCTGGGATAGAAGCTCTTATATAGACACAACAAGCCTAGGGAATCAAATAATTAAATGCAGCACCACGATCCCCCAAAAACCATCTAGTCAGAAATTTACTTGGCAAAAAAAATTTATTTTAGAAAATTCAATTATACCATCTTTTTCCACGTGTATGACTCACTAAAGAGCCCAAAAAATAAAAAAGATAAAATGGGAGAAGTCAAAACATTGCGTAGACATATGGGAACTAACGTGCTCGACTATGCTGCACACTTCTACCCCAAACCCCATAATTTGCTAAAAATGTTTGTTATACAAAGCATGTACCGTGGATACGTATAATGAAAAAAGAGATGTTAAGGCAGTGATGTAATTGGTAACGACTTTGCATTTGTTTCCCCACTGCCAGAACTAACCCCATCCAGGCTAGAAGGAACATTAGGTGTAATCTTAACCTTCTTATGGGAAAGGTGTTCGGATACATTCTTTCCTTCCTTCCCGCCCTATCACCAACTTTAAGGGTTTAAGCACCAAACCATGTATCAAATGGTGTTTCCCGTAAAGGCTTAAGTACCTTTAGGACAAGGCTCGTTAGCATAGGAAGTGAGAGTACAGGGATGAAATGCAAAATTGGAATGATTGGTACGCATCCCTAATTATAGAGGTGGTAAGATGGCTTGAAGAGAGATGAACCTTTATGTGCAAGACAATGGGAATTCCCAACCATCTCCACACAGTGTGACAGAAACATAAGATTAGGTTCATATATATGCGGTATATAATCTAGGATCAAATCAATAAAGCGGTCGTGTTATGCAATTATTCCCAAGATTAGTTAAATCATAGCTTACATACCTTTAATTTCATGTTTGTAGTTGTTAGTTCCCCCACCCCCACCCCCTTATATGTTTAGTACTAGCTATTCCCAACACACAGTTTGGGTGACCCCCAATTATGATTAGTGTACAGGTAACCTTTATATACTAGTATCACTTGGACGACCCCATACTTTCCACTAGCTACATTGTTGTAGTTAGAAGTGAGTACGGGAGCAACAATATAAATTCTATCTCTTATTGAAGCACCCATGAGGAAAGATCCATTGAAAATAACCCTGAGGGTGCGGGTAACTTTTTGGCACTGCTGCCGGGGATACTAGACTTATTTAATTGTTGTCTAGAATAACTAGTTGGTAGAGTAGTTTGTACTTTTACTTTTTTAGTTGTAGTTGGTTTTTGTGTAGAGATTCTTTTGGTAGTTTTTCTTTGTTTATCCTAATCTAGTGTGCTAGTGTTGGTTGAGAATGAGTATTGTATCGTTCCTAGTTAATTGTACATACCCATACCACAAACTTAGTAGCTTTACACTACTTACCAGAGAACACAAAAAAATGGAGAAGGAAAAGGATAAGGATGAATGAAATAGTTCCTAAAGAGCTAAGTGTTGAGGTTGAGATTAAGACCATTATACTGGAAGATAACGGGACACTTAGAGAGTTGATGGCTCCTAATTTGGAGAATCAACCCCTATGTATCATCTTCCTGCCTCTCCCACCAAAAATCACCTGTAAGCTTAAAAGTGGCATGATCCAATGTCTACCGACGTTCCATGGGATAGCCAGCGAGGATCCAAACAAACACTTGTCAGAATTTCACCTTCTTTGAACAAATATGAAGCCAACGGGAGTCTCAAAATAGGACTACAACTTGAGATCCTTCTCGTTCTCACTCAAAGACACAGCGAAGGATTAGTTGTACTACTTGCCGCCGGGGTGCATAACTTCATGGATGGACATAAATAGGAGGTTCCTCAAGAAGTTCTTCTTCGGCTGTGTCCAATTCTACCGGACTAAAGAAGCAATTGTCCAATGATTCGAACTTCACGGGGTCACTAATAAACTAACCTTTCAGGAGATCAATTACCCGCAGAGCGCTAGGATGCAAATATAATAATTTATATTGTTTCTCTCATTTTCACTACAAAACTACCAAAGAGTAGTTAGTGGCATGTATGGGATTGTCCACAGAGATGCTAGGATTTAAAAGCTAACTATGCAAGAATCGCAATCGGGCATTGCTCCGATTGCACATTGAGAATATTTAGTGTTGCAAACATGGTTTTGGTGGATTTTATCTATAAACTCCAAAGCATGCAAAGCAAGATATTAATCTACATTAAGTTAATACTTGAGGACATTTGCGTAACATGATTGGTAGAATAATTTGATCCTAGGCTCTATCAAATACAAGATGTATAACCTTTCCTAAAGTTTATGTCGCATAGTTTGGTTAATAGTCAACACTTTCCTTTATCTTTCACTCAAAGATGCCCACATCCTATTCTATTAACCCCACCTCTGTAATAAGGAAACTATGTAAAGCGGTCCAACTGTTATGCGCTTCTCTTTCCCATAAATATTTACTTCCCATGACTTCACTATGAACGCTTCTCCCTAGGCCTATATAAGCAAATGGATTGGCATATCATGATGACTCTAGGGTTGAAACAACAATGGCTGCTTTACTACAATCCTAGTTGCTACAAACTATTATGCCCTCGTCTATCGGGGTAATTTTTCTAGTCAATTAGCGTATGGTCATCAGAATGGTGCTCATGACCTACATACATACACTTACATGGCCTAGGACTCTTATTCCCCCTATTACCCTAACGAACACTCCCAAGGGGACAAACAAGTCAATCACCATACATGAACCATATAACTAAGGTGTATGAAAACACAGGATATCTAACATACAATTTACAAGAACGTAAAGATTAAATCAAGCATGATATTCAGAAATATAAAAGGTTAGAGAGATCTAGAACCTCACAAAATATCTACCAAATCATGAATACAAATTATATCCCCAAGAAATAAAATACTCTACTATTAATAAATCCATAACACTCATTGGATTAAATACCATGGATATAAGAAATTAAGACAAAAATAAAAGAGAAGGAAAAGAGAAGAAAAACGAGAGAGAGAGAGAGAGAGAAATCTCCCCTTCCTTCCTACCTACCAAAAGTAGAATCTACATTATGCCTACTTACTAAACCCTATCAGACTGAAGATTCCTTATATAAGAGAAGATGAATGGGCATCTAACGACCCAAATTTGAAAAGAAAATCTAATTAAACTCTAAGGCCACCACTATGGCCACATTGGCACTACCCCCTGGTGCCGAGCCTGGTGCCACATCAGCATGGGTCATCTTAAAGCACGCGGTCCATGCCACACAGCCCACACAAAAGCACGCAGGCTACAGGTCAAATCTACTTCCCAGTTTTTATAATTGTGCGGCCCGTGCAAAAGAGTGAGGCCACCAACTAGATCGTTGTTTCTTCCTTCTCTGATCGTGCGAGTTGTGAAAAAGTACGAAGCCTATGCCCGGACATAGTCTTCTTGGCACTTGGGTTGGCATGGGTTGTGTAAGTTTCAAGGATCGTGCAAGCTACATAGGTTGTGGAAGCTTCGATGCTTCCAAAACTTAGCTTTTTCTTTCAACTTGTTTTCACCGTTATAGATGAATTGCTAATCTAATTTGGGAGTTGTTGTAGTCAATTTTTAGGAGGTCGTCATCGTACCCTTCAAAGTTACTATTTTAAGCCCTAAAATGCTTCATAACTACAACTAAGTAGATAGTGGCAAATTGGATCGTCCACGAAGAAGAGGAAATTTCCTAAGGGTTCATGCATATAGGGGTGAATACAAGCCTAGATATAGATATACATACATGTATAAAAGCAAAGTAAAGAGGGAGGGGGGGTGTTTGGTTGGTTATCTAAGTTATGAATTTAAAGACAAGATACCTAGCAAAGTGAGGTAAAGATGCAAAGCATGCAATACGACACTAAAATAAGGATGAAACAAAAATTACGGGACCTTGGGCGCATGATAGAGATCATACTGAGAAACAGAAGAATTCCGTACGGGTACTACTCTTATTTGAACGAAGTGAAAAAAATGCAATCTTTGTTGTCTAGTAGAACAAACACTAATATGTTAATTGAATCGGTCAAGATAAAATCTATTTATCAAAGTGCTTCTCCGATTGCTCAAGACATCTCTTTTCAACCGAGAAACAAAACAAGATCATTTCGTTCCATTTTTAATAAAATAGTGAAGGATATTCCATTAGTAATGAAAGGGGGGTGGAGGGGTAAAGAGGGAGGGGGGTGTTTGGTTGGTTATCTAAGTTATGAATTTAAAGACAAGATACCTAGAAAAGTGAGGTAAAGATGCAAAGCATGCAATACGACACTAAAATAAGGATGAAACAAAAATTACGGGACCTCGGGCGCAATAGATTTTCACTTCCAAGTTTCTTATCTATCCTTGAACTTACAACCTATTCACTATTTTCACTACTTGTTGTGAGGATAAATCTTCTATCCATCTTGGATAGTAGTTTGCAAGAGTGAATTCGGCATCTCTTGTCAAACCTCAATAATGACTCCGTTAGTCGAGAAATGGTTAAAAGTATCCCATTAATGGAATTAAATACGAAGAATCAACAAGTTTGGTAACACTTATAAACACTACACTGTGTCTAAGCATTGAACCAATTCATGCATTTACACAAGATTATTCAAGAACGTTCAATGTTCATAGACTTCTCCTATTTGCTACATTAAACAAGCATGAAAAAGAGCTCAACATTATCACATTCATCTAGAAATTATGAACTTATCAACATCATTAGAAGCTCTAAATCATGCGCTTGAATATCATATTAAAAGAGGGGAAACTTAGCTACTTTCTCCCAATCCTAACAAGCAATAGTATAAGCAATTCATATACTCAAACTTCCGATACCATTAATAGTAACAACAGCCAACATTCAAAGCTCTATAAATGCACAAAAGGTTAGCATTAAACAGGTTATAAATGGTTCTCAAGACATGGGCTTGGAAGTCTTAATCAATTGCTCCAAAAACTATGTTTAGTTAATACAAATCAAACTAACATTCATAGAAAAATTCATACATAAACAAAGAGAGAAAAGATGAAAAGAAATGAAGACCTAGGGTTTGGAGAGGGGGGGAATTCGGCCAAGAAGAGAGAGAGAAATGAGGATATGATAGGGGATATTTATAGTACAAGTTGTGGTCAAGAATGAGTCAAAAGGGTAGCAGGGTGCACGCAGGCTAAGGCGCTCGAGAGATCGCGTAGGGTGCACTTTCTCGGGTTGAAGGCTGCATCTCTGTGTTTTCTAGGGTGCACGGGTGCGTGATCGGTTGCTCAGGCTACACAGGCATTGATCGCTAACAGATGCCCAATGCGTGGCCGCTCGATGAGATGCGCAGGCCGCGTGAAACGTGTCTAAGGAGTTGTGCCATGGATAATCTCTATTGCGCAAGCGCGCGGTTAAGGGCGCTACCCGCGCACCTGGTCTTCTTCACCCGACCAGTTTTCCCATTGGTCGGCAAGCCTTCGTTCTTTGAATTCATACTTTTCTTCTACCACGCTTTGGTTTGTGGCCTTTAATGTTCTACTATCCTTTCGAATGGCCTTCATAAAACCACTTTGAAATGCTTACGAGAAATTTACTAACCAAGCTCACAAAAAGGAATCTAAAAGCTCATAAGAAACAAAAATCCATTAGAATATAAATAGGTTACGAAATGAAGGATTTAGATATGAAATGGTTATCTAAACCCTTATGATGTAAACCTATCTAAATCTTGCAATCTTCCAACAAAAACATGACAAAAGAGATATTAAATGCTTTGGAAAATATATGCATTTGACGTCTTATCAAACATCCTTGCACTTAAACCTTTACTCAACCTCAAGTAAACAAGATCCAGCAAAGATCTAAGTGTAAACTAGCATGCAAAAGTTTTACCAAAACATCCAACATCGTATTCCTAGACTACCATAACCCCTAAGACATAAGAATCTCTCATACTCTCAAAGATGAGGTATAAAATACAATTTCAAAACTAGATTACTCTATCAAAGAAGCTACCAAATAGACAAATCAAGAGAAACATTTTTTTTATTTCTCTCATTTTTTCTCATTTTGCCTAGGAGCCCTCTCGGGCTTTCATCCTAGCTTCACACTTTTTTTTTCAATGCTCACCCTCACCTTTTTCCACACCATTTGGCCTCTCATTTTTGCATAGGTTGCCCTTTCAGAATTTTCAACCTATCTAGACCTCTCATTTTTGCCTATGTTACCCTCTCGAGTTTTCAACTCAGCGGATCTTTTCATTTTTTGATTAAAAATGCTCCCAAATGAGCTATTTGTTACAACTAACTAAACCACTAATCATGAGTATCATCTTATTGCCCTCCTCACACTTAATGTTTGCATTGTCCTTAATGCAAATAAACATTCCAGGACACATGTTAAGCAAAGAAAATGAGAGAATAATAACAACAAAAAATGAACACTAAAATATACCCTTAGTGGCACAATCATGAGAACTAATGAACAATTTACCACCACCATAATATAGTCTACCCACAACCTCTCATCAAGCAAGTCCAATCACTATCATTCATAACAACTCGAGTAAAGCATTGAAATCACCATGAAGAGAGAAGTACCTCATTGGTTTCGAGTCGTCTTTGCGGTTAAGTAGGTTTTGGTAGTATTTGGGGGTGGTAGAGAAGAGATGGTTGATTTAGAGATGGAGGAATGTAGGAGTGTCATGGATTGGGCATGTCTACATGGTCTGCGAGTTGGGATTTTCTTCGACCTCCATGGTAGAAAATTCTAGCATCCACAGACCATGCACGTCTACATGGTCCATGAGTTAGACTTGTCCTACCCTGTTTGCTCACATTTTCTCCTTGCCACTTTCTCCAAAACCAAGTGCTTTTTACAAAACAACAATGCACACCCAGCATAATATTGTTCCAATACAAAACGAAATAATCAAGTTAATATGATCAAAACCAAGTTTATTTAACATTGTCGACACGACCTCTGAACAAAGTATAAATAAAGTTACATCAACAGAATATCACGAATGGCATCTAGATGATCAAAACCAAGTTTTTTTAACGTTCTCGGTACGACTTACTCCCCTTCTGGGAGTTTACTCACCACATAAATAAAAAAGATCAGTCTCTTTTCCATGATCCGGGACAAAATATTTGGGATCCATATCATCTCCCAACAAATTTTTTCGCCCATAACTTAGGGCTTATTCATATTGCCTCAACATTCCAATAACTCACCTTTTTGTTCCATGGTGATCTCAATCGAGTAAGCATTCGGGATTTTCTCTCCTTCTCCAAGAGATGAACATTCAAGAACTTTCGGTGGTGGTTTTCACACTACCACCAAAGTCTTCTCCCGAGAAGGAGGAAAACCCCCTTTTATTGGCTTTCCCGTGGACACACAAAAGGTGTTGGATGTTGCTTTCCCAAGAGAGCATTCACCATTTTTGTTTTCCTTCAAGTTAGTACTAATAACATTTGCAATCAAAGCATCACTCAAATCATCATCTATGGAAACATTTAAGAAATTACCATCATTAGGCTCAAACACATCTTCCACTATAAAATCAATAACACCAATATCTTGGAAAGAATGGTATCTACCAGTATGATCAATAGAATTATTAGTGTCGAATTCTATCTTCCGCCCATTAAATTCCATGGTTAGTGTTCCATTATGCACATCAATTATTGTCCCTGAAGTGTTTAAAAATGGTCTAACAAAATTGGTGGGGCATGATTATCAATCTCCATATCAAGGATATAAAAATTGGTGGGGAATGCTAAAGAGTCCACTTTCACCAGCACATCTCGCACAATACCTTTTGGGTATATGCTAGAGTGATTGGCTAATTGGATAACAACCCCAGTTTTGTGCAAAGTGCCTAGATTTCATACAAAAAATATGGGATCACATCAATGGAAGCACCTAAGTCTACTATGGACTTGTTAACACATGTTCCTCCTATCTCACAAGGGATCATAAACATTCTCGGATCATTATATTTAGAAGGTAGCTCCTCATCAAAAACGTCAGAGAAATACTCACTCTTTCCACCCTTCTTTGTACTCTTCAGATTTTGTTTTCTATTGATGGTTCACATTTAGGAATTTGATTATAGCATTCAAGAGTGGAACATTTACCTCGCACCTGCGAAAGACTTCGTAGATGTCTTTGTTTTCATACTTTGTCCTCCTAACTTTTAATTCTTTCGGAAATGGTGGTTCTGGCACGTAGGTGGGAATCTCTGCCCCTTTTGACTTCTTGTGAGATGGGGATGAGGTTTTGGTATTTGATCCCTATCTTAGCACAAAGGTGTCCACCTTGATTTCTTCCCCTTTGCTAGCCTTCTCCTTGGCCAACTCTTTGGCCTTGCTTTCAATATCCTCATCTTACTCATGCACCTGCTCAACAACAACTTTGCCTTGGGGCATTTTCACTTCCTTTCAACTTCTCAATGACTCACATTTTGTCAAGGATTTAGCTCCAGTTGGGAAGGAAGTTTTCCCTTTTGCCAAGTCCCCATCCGATTCAAGGCTTGAGCTATTTGGCTCACTTGGGTCTCTAAATTCTTGATGCTTGACTCAGTTTTTCTTGGAACTTCTTGGCTTTACCCGAACACAAGCTCAACCTCCAAATGGCTTGCATAACTTCATCTTTTGACAAGACCAAGCTCTCGCCTCGATCATAGGGCTTGTCTTTGAGCCTTGGGATTTTTTTGTGAAGGTCGGTATTGTTGTTGTTAAGGGCGGTATTGTGGTGCATTTTTCCATCCTTGAGCATTTCTATACTGGAGATTTGGGTGATCACGCTTACCCAAATTGTGAGACCTATTTTGGTAGCCTTGACCACATCGGTACCCTTGATTACCTTGATACCCTTGGCTTCCTTGATATCCTTGGTTTCCTTGAAAACCCTCGACATTCACCTCTATCACATAATCATCTTGTAAACTCGGGCATGCATCCGTAGAATGTGGTGAAGAACAAATCTTGCAAGATTTCATATGTGGTTTGTTACCGGATTGAGTCATCAGAGTATTGATCATGGAAGTGAGTGTTGAGACTTAGTCTTCAAGCTTTCCATTGTGGGATATGGTACTTGTGTTATTGGGGTTTTGCTTTCTCAAGTTGGCCCTTAATCTAAAGGTTCTTGACTCCTCGGCTAGCTCCTCATAGAGCTCCATAGTCTGCATTAAAGTTTCATTCCTAATAGATCCACCACAAGATCCCCTCACTAACCTTTTCTCTTTATGAAGAAGACCATTATAGAAGTAGTAGAATCTCCCTCCGAGTAGTTGTGGTAAGGAAAACTTGAGAGAAGCTTCTTGAACCTCTCCCAATAGTCGTAGAATAACTCTTCATGCCATTGGAGGATATTGCTTAAATCCTTCTTCAAGGTGAAGGACCTTGAGGCCGTGAAGTACTTGGTGAGAAACTTCCTCTTCAACTCAATCCAAGAGGTGATGCTCCCAGATGAAAGGTAGTGGAGCCAATCTCTTGCGACATCCCTTAATGAAAACAGGAAGGCCTTCAACTTGTAAAGGTCTTCATTCACCCCTTCGGGAATCATACTACAACAAACCATGTGGAATTCGGAGAGATGTTTATTGGGGTCTTCCCCTTACCTACCATGAAATGAAGGTAACAAGTATATCAACCTGGACTTAAGCTCGAAGTTCCCATTCAGTCCAATCGTCGGATATGTGATGCACATAGGTTGTTGATTAAGGTTGGGGGTCATTGTCTCCCTCAACGGGACTTACCTCAAAGGAATACCTTTTTGAAGAGGAGGGTGTTGAGGGCCTCCTCCTGGATTCTCATCTCCATGCTCCA
Source organism: Rubia yunnanensis (assembly GCA_037428765.1). Classification (NCBI taxonomy): domain Eukaryota; kingdom Viridiplantae; phylum Streptophyta; class Magnoliopsida; order Gentianales; family Rubiaceae; genus Rubia; species Rubia yunnanensis. The sequence continues at coordinate 87,683,802 of CM075061.1, forward strand.
TGGAAGTAGAATGATCCGGAAAATGGTCACTAGAAGGGGTGTTACTCATATTTTCCAAAGAAAGCCTCCTAGACCTTTTCAATTTCAACTCTAACTCGGGATCGTAGTGTAGTGGTTCTTGTAAAGAGGATCGCATACGAACCATACACTAATATCTCAAACAATACGTCTCCAGGCTGAGTGAAAATCACAAATAAACTAAAAGACAAAATAAAAACAAACCAACACATATTCACAACTAGCACATATTCACACATAATATGCCCAAACACTTAAAAATAAATGCCTCTTCCCTGGAAGTGGCATCAAAATTTGGGAGGTCGTCATCGTACCTCTAAAAGTTACAATTTTTAAGCCCTAAAGTGCTTCCAAACTACAACTAAGTAGATAGTGGCAAATCGAGTTTGTCCACGAAAAAGAGGGATTTTTCTAAGGCTTCATGAAAATAGGGGTGAATACAAACCTAGATATAGATATACAATTATAAAAGCAAATAAAGAGAGAGGGTTTCCTTGTTGGTTTTCTAGGTTATAAATATAAAGACAAGATACCTAGAAAAGTGATGTAAAGATGCAAGGCATCCAATAAGACACTAAAATAAGGATGAAACACAAATTACGGGACCTTGGGCGCAATTGATTTCCACTTCCAAGTCTCTTAACTATCCTTGAACTTACAACCTATTCACTACTTATTGTGAGGATAAATCTTCTATCCTTCTTGGATAGTGGTTTGCAAGATTTAATTTGAAATTTCTTGTCAAACCTCACTAATGACTTCTTTAGTCAAGAAACGGTTAAATGTATCCTACTAATGGAATTAAGTATGAAGAATCAACAAGCTTAGTAACACTTATAAACACTACACTGTGTCTAACTATTGAACCAATTCATTCATTTACACAAGATTATTCAAGAACGTTCAACGTTCGTAGACCTCTCATATTTGCTACATTAAACAAACATGACAAAGAGTTCAACATCATCACATTCATCCACCAATTATCAACTCATCAATATGATATCTTTGATTTCATATTAAAAGAGGGGAAACTTAGCTGCTTTCTCCCAACCATAATAAGCAATCATAGAAGCAATTCATATACTCAAACTTCCAACACTATTAATGATATCAACACTCAACATTCAAAGCTCCATAAATGCACAATAGCTTAGCATTAAACAGGTTATAAATGGTTCTCAAGACATGGGCTTGGAAGCCTTAATCAACTGCTCCCATGATTAAGTTTAACTATTACAAATTATACTTACATTCATTGACAAATTCATACATAAACAAAGTCAGAAAAGATGAACAGAAATGAAGAACTAGGGTTTGGAGAAGGGGGAAATTCGGCCAAGAAGAGAGAGAGAAATGAGGATAAGATAGGGGGTGTTTATAGTACAAGTTATGGTCAAGAATGAGTCAAGAGGATAACAGGGCAAGCGCGGGCTAATGCACCCGGTGGTGCACGCACAAGGCACCCAACGTGCGGGCTCTCAAGAGACTGCGCAGGGTGCACGTTTTTGGGCTGAAGGCTGCATCTCGTGTCTTCTGAGGTGTATGGGAGCGCGATCAGTTGCGCAGGCTGTTCTGGCATTGGGCGCTAATTGATGCCTAGGGCACGGCCGCTTGGTGAAATTATGAGAAGTAGCACCATGGCTAATCTTGAGTGTGCAGGCACATGGTTAAGGGTGCTTCCCACATGCCCACTCCTCTTCACCCGGCCAATCTTCGCATCAGTTTGCTGGCCTTCGTTCTTTAAATCTGAACTTTTCTTCTACCACGTTTTGGTTTGTGGCCTTGAATTATCTACCATCCTTATGAATGACCTTCACAAAACCAATCTGAAATGCTTACAACCAATTTACAAATTAAGGTCACAAAAAGGAATCTAGATGCTCGTGAGGACCAAAAATCCATTAGACTATAAATAGGTTACAAAATGAAGGATTTGGATATGAAAACCAAAAATGCTCATCTAAACTCCTTATGATGTAAACCTACCTAAATCTAGCAATCTTTTAACAAAAATATGACAAAAGAGATGTTAAATGCTTTGGAAAATACATGCATTTGGCGTCTTATCAATTTTATAGCGCTCGAGGAGACGAATCCAACGATGCCACCTTAGGACACTGATTATTCTTAATTCGTTCCCAGAACTCTGTAAAACTCTCGGAATACAATTCATCCGCTTCTCTGTCTTCCTTCTTCGACCCTTCTATCTTCTACCACGTTATGACTTGTGGCCTTTAGTCTTCTACCATCCTTGTGAATGGCTTTCTACAATCTACTATCATGCTCGCAAATTGGCTTCACTACACTACTTGAAAGTGCTTATGAGAAATGTACAATAAAGCTCACAAAATAGGATCTAGATGCTCGTAAGGACATATACTCCATTAGATTAAAATAATATACAAAACGATGGATCTAGACAAGAAAACCAACAAAGACTATTTAAACCCCTTGTAATGTAAACATACTTAAAACTAGAAATCGACCATAAAAAACCTACTAACAAATATGCTAAATGAATAAGGAAACACATGCTTTAGGTGCAGATCGATTCTCCCACACTTAAACCTTTACTCATCCTAGAGTAAACAAGAATGAGCAAAGATCCAAGCGGAAAATGGATTGTAAAGAATTCCTAAGACAACTAACATTTATTCCTAGACAGCCTTATTTCCTCAAAAACATAAAAAATTTACACAACTCTCACATCCCAAAGAAACTAGGACAATATATAAACCAACATACCAACTCAAAAGCTAATGTGTACAATATATATATGTGTGTGTGTGTGTGTGTGTGTAAAACTAGCTTACTTCACCAAAGAAGCTACCAAAGACAAATCAAGAGAAGCATAGAATAGTTTCAATTACTCTCATTTTCTCTCATTTTTCCAAGGATCCCTCTAGGGTTTTCATCCTACCTTCACGCTATTTTTTTTCTTTTTCAAGCTCACCCTCACCTTTTTCCACACCAATTGGTCTCTCATTTTTGCATAGGTTCAACCTATCCGGGCCTTCCCATTTTTTCCTAATTCTCCCATTTCAGGTTTTTAACTTAGCTGGGTAATTTTTTTTCATTTTTCAAATTGCTCTTAGTAGAGCTACTTGCTACATAGAAACAACTAAGAATGATAAGTGTTATCTAATTCCCCTCCCCCACACTTAAATCTTGCATTGTCCTCAATGCATATACACAATCTAGAACATATACTAAGGGAAGAAAATAGGAGAGCACTAACAAAACAAAATTGAACACTAAAATATACCCTTAGGTTCACAATCATGGAATTGAAAGAACAATCTACCATCACCACAATATACCACCCCTAACCTCAATATCCTTAAATCTACCCCAGCATGCAACTCAAATCAATCCACTACCAATCAACACTAAACAAGTAGCAATCAACACACAAAGAAACAACTAGTGCGCTGCCTAGGTTATGTATTTGGTGGTAGTTTAGGTGGTGGATTGTAGTGGTGTCTAATGGCTTGTGGTAAGAATGGGAAGAAAATATGACAATTTTTATTTCCAATTAAAACTAACTAAACTAATTTTTTAAATCTTAGGTTTCCTCCCAAGAAGCTCTGTATATTTAAGGTCATCGGCACGACCCTAATGTTATCCATATGGTGCGGGTTTGTACCCCATCACCATAGACAACCAAAAATGGAGAAGTGGGGGGTAAGAATCTTTCAAAAGGAAGATGTAGAAGAAGAGTAGTCAACCCTAGAGGAAATAGGTGGTTTGGAAGCTTAACATATTCAATGGGCTTCTCTATGGTTTCATCCATGGGTTTCAAAAATGTGGAAGTTGGTTCCAATGATTGAGGTTGGGGTAAAGATAGGTAAAATGGTGAATTAAGTATAATCACCCCTTCCTCAACTTCTTCACTCTCAAAAAACCACTCCCATCCCCTTTGGATTCATCTACCAAAATTTAATTTTCAACTAGGGATGGTTCATTTTCGGAAGACTAAATTATTTGTTTGGTCCTCTAAATAACATCTTACAATTGTTTTGGTCCGCAAGGCCAATACCGCATTTGTTCAGCAACAAACAAATATAAAAAGATTTGTCTGGTCCTCAGAGGTGGTTTTCAGGTAAGTTAACGATAAAATGGTCAAAATTTGTTTAAATGACCATAATACCCCCAGATTTAAAACAAATTTTTAAAAATCTGAAAAATGAATCCAGGCCCATTTGAGAAACAGTCGTCCGACAACCTCCGCCGCCATTGTTGGAGAGAAGCTCCGATGGTGCAATCGAGCATGGAGACGATCATGGAGACGCCGGACAACCTCTTTTCTCTTCTTTCGATTATCTTCTTTCTCCCAATGAGTTTTTCCCATTTTTTTCTTCTAAAAAGTTCTCTTTTATTTGATTTTGTCTGCCAATATTATGCCAGTGAACAACCTCTCTCGTCTCTGGCTATTTTCTGATCATTTTTAGGTGACCAGACTTAGTGAGTCAACTCAGCGACTCAGTACAGGGATTGGGTTAGACGAGTTAACCCTAACATCCCACCGGTCCTTCCCTACAATTTAACACCGGGCCGATATGGTAAGTGGATCAACATCGCCACTCGGTGAGCCAACGACTCCGATACTAGAAGGTCGTCAATATCCCGATGGTAATCGAGCCATACCCAATGAAAATTGTAGTGTCTTCAACAAGCCTGTAGATCCGGCGAATTCTATCCTCTAGTTGACCAATCTTCACTGATGTTCAACACCGACAGATGATCGAGGTGAATCCACTGATGGACGAACGTTCACCTGCCTTTATCTCCCCATCAACGCCATCAAATTCCCCTTCTTCACCCATCCTGACCTAAACCATAAATCGAATCCTCAGGCGAGCCTCACGATGAACCAGTGAGCAGCGACGGCGGCAGTGGTCAGCGGCCGCAGAGTATGGATCGGGGATAAGGAGGAAACCCTAAAAGAAAAAAATAAAAGAAAATTAAAAGAAAAGAAAAATAAAAGGAAAAATGAAAATTTTAAAATTAGGAATTTTTAATTGTAAATGTTTTCAATTAGTAAAATTACTAAAATACCCCTGGCAATCTCAGAAAAACATTTTGGTTTACTTGAAAACCACCTATGGGGACCAAACTAATCATTTTGTATTTTGTTTTGTTGAACAAACGCGTAATGGCCTTGGGGACCGAAAGAAAGTATTGCAGAATATGCAAGGGACCAAAAAAATAATTTAGTCTTTTCAGAATATTGGGTTTTAGTTTGCTCACCCTTTCCATAAAACCACTCACATTCCCTTCATTTCTCAATGCTTGAGGAAAGTTGAGTTCCCAAATCTCTAATGTCGCTAAGCACTTGTGATTGGAGTAACTCATTAATCTTTGTCACAACTATATCTTGCAAAAAATTTCCATATTTTGATTTGGGAACCAATCCTAGGGATTGGTTTTGGAGCATTGTATAGGTTGGTGAATGCCAACTATCTAACCCAAAGTGTTAGTTTCCTGATGCATCTCCATACCATGAATTTCGGTTACCACCAAACCCCGAATTGGGAGAATCGTGGCATGGGTACCAATCTTGATCCCATTGGCCTTGAGAACGAAAACATCCTACCCCTCTCTCATATTCACCCAACCAAGAGTAAGACTCCGTAGGGTGGTCGCAATTATATATCATCCAAAATCTCACTCTTTAAGCCTCTCTTATCCACATATATTTGTTTTCAGCTAAACAAACACAAAGAAAATACACAAAATTTTGAATCGTAATGCAAGGGTTCTTGGTTTATACCAAGAACTCAAGCAATACCTATTCCGGAAAATAAAATTCACACAAAAAAATTACTACAAGAAAAATGAAACACCAACTACTCTACCAACTAGTCATGCTAGTTAGCTATCAAATATTTAAACTAGCATCCTTGGCAACGGTGCCAAAATTTGATCCGCACTCCGTGGGGTCGCTAATAAACAACCTTTCGAGAGATTTTTTTTAATTAAACCATCCGAGGATGGGGGGTATTTATTAGGCTCCCCAGGCCGAATAAGTTAGCCAAAATTAGGCGCTGATAGTATACGAATATTACAAGTTGATCATCAAAATCATGATCTAAGAGCTCAGCAGAAACTCCTGAAGCAAAAGAAATTGCTAAACAAAGCAGTGGATGTCCCTATTCTATAAATAGTTTATCCCCGTGCAAAAGTATTCACCCTATGGATAGCCTGTAGCTGAAATACCGCGAACATAATAGGGAATCGAAAGATCGAGACCCCAATTTGTCAACGGTATTGAAGCCAAAAGGAATCTCCATTGTTATGAACCTTATGGCGCTGAAGGAGTCTTTTCTTCTCAGACAATTGGTAAGGCAGCATGTAGTATTCTAAGGCTTAGAATCAATTCTGCATGATCAGATCAGGAGAGAACAAGCAGGTATGTCACATAGCAAGTCAGAGTGAGCATCGGATTCCCAGTATCAATAACTACCTCATAACCATGCATCCTTGTTAAGTACCTGAAATTAAAGGAGAAAAGAAACTAGCAGTATTTGTGCTAAAAACAAGTGACTAAAACTTCTAAATAACAGTCAAGTAACACTTAAAATGCAGTTGAAAAAGGCCTCATCTATATCCTGTTGGTATCCAAAGGAGATCCAACTCTTATTGCTGGGAAACCAATAGAATCTAATAATAACAGTCCCTTGAGGAAAATGGGAATTGACCTAATGTCTATATCACCTTGCAAATTGTTTTCCTTAGCAAATTTTGCCAAGAAATCTGCCGCCATGTTAGCTTGTCTAGGTGTGTGTTGAATTGGGTGTGAGGAGTGTTTACATTAAGTGCATAGCATATAGATAATATTCTCCAAGGGCATCTCACAGGATTATGGATACTCCTAACTGCAGTTAAGCAATCAGATTCAATTACACATTTTTCTAAAGCTAGTTCTGAGCAGATTTCATATCCCATTTTGATTGATGTTAATTCTGCATGCAGAGGAGATGGACTCTAAAAAATTTTAGCTCTCGTTTTAACTACATTACCTTTCCCGTCCCTAACAATTACTGCAGCAGATGAAAGTCCACTAGAAATCCATGAAGCATCAGTGTTTATTTTAAAGCCAATTAGTGGTTTTTCCCAGAAAACTACTGTAATTGCAGGTCTATTTTTTGAAGAATTTGAGGAATGATCTTAGCCTGAATCCATTGATTATGCCTATCTCTATTACCTTTCAATTTGTGAGCTATGAAGATTATGTAAATCATTTGTTTAATGTCATGGACACAAGTCTCACTTGAGAAAGGTCTATTCTCAAATATGTATTTGTTTCTGCTAGTCCAGAGAGACCAAATTGTAACTATAAAAGCAACAGTTATCAAATTTGCATGGATTTTAGAGTCAGCCTTGAAAGATAAATAATATTCCACCCTGCTATTTAAATTCATTAAACCTGTTTGTGGCAGCTGTAAAAGAGAGTGAACACTATTCCAAACTGAACAAAAGGAAGGACATGAATTGAAAAAATGATCAAGATTGTCCTTATTGTTCTTGCAAAGAGGGCATAGCCAATGAAAAACCCATCCTACTTAAGATATTATCAAAAGGGAGAATGCAGTTTAAAGCTCTCCAAAGGAGTACTGACATTTTTCTAGGAATGTAAGGAGACCAAACCTTTTGGAGATGCTGTATTTCAGGTCTACTCTGTCTAAAAATGTTGTAGGTAGATCTAATTGAGAATTTCCCATCTGTAGTTGGAGTCCAAATTAACTGATGCTCATGAGAGTGCTCCAGCTTTACTTCCTGCAGAATATAAATGATATTGGTAGCCAAATAAGGCTCCAAACTTGGTAAGAATGCAGGTTTGTTGTTAATGAAAGACCTCAAGGATAGATCTTCAAAAGGTATGTCCATTTCCTCAGGCCAAATATAACAAAGAGCACCATCTCCTATCCAATTTGCATTCCAAAAGGAGCAATCCCCTTTACCAAAGATAAGTCTAGTTAGACTGTTTGTCATAGTAGTTACTCCTCTTATTCTTCCCCAAATGTGGGATTTTTTGTAAGTGATAGGTAGTGTCCATAAAAGTGTTAACCATTGAGTCTCATTAGTTTGGAGCTTCCACCATAATTTACATGAGAAAGCATCTACTGTAGCATTCAAATCCCTTAAACCTAAACCATTTTCATTCACTGGATAACTCATTTTTTTCCATGATCTCCATCTTTTCCTTTCAGCAAAATCTGATTTTCCCCAAAATAGACTAGATGCCATCTTTTCCATTGTTTTTAAAACTATCCTGGGGGGTTTTAGGACTGCAAAGATATGTGTTGGAATTGAAAGAAAACAATGGTTTATCAAGATGATTTCACCAGCAGAGCTTAACCATCGATTCTTCCAATTATTTATCAATCTCTCCATTCTTTCAATCACAGGAAGATAATGCACCTTTAAATTCCTACTAGAGAAAATAGGGACTCCAAGGTATTTAAAAGGGAAGGAGCCTTTCTCCATCCCTAGTAACCTTTTAACAGACTGGACTTGCTGAAGGGGAGTGTTATGTGAAACAAAGAATTTTGATTTTGTAAAGTTTACTTTTTAACCTGATGTGATCTCGTAAGCCTTCAAAAAATGTTTAAAATGCCTCAAGTTATTAGGCTTAGTGTTCAGAAAAACTGCAGTGTCATCGGCATACATGAGATGAGTAAGAGGAGAACAGGAGCTGGGAAGACTGAAGTACTGTAAATATCCAGTGTGAAACAATTTCTTTAGACCCGTGGAAAAAGCCTCTGATAAAATATTGTACAAAAAGGGGGAGAGATGGTCTCCTTGTTTAATTCCCCTAGAGGAAGAGAAGAAGCCAGTTGTGACACCATTTATTAAAACTGAAAAGTTTGCAGAGGCAATATTATGCATGATAAGTCTAACAAATTTATCATGGAAACCAAAATGTAGGAGAATGGAGTTAAGAAAAGACCAAGAGACCCTATCAAAAGCCTTTTGCATATCTAGTTTGATAATCAAATTTGAAACCTTAGACTTTCTAGAGAGCAATCTGGTCATTTCATGCATAAGGATCACATTATCTGAAATATCCCTACCTTTAAAAAAAGCACTTTTCTCAGGGGAAATCATTAAGTGCATTAGTGGTTTAATCCTCTCCATTAACAGTTTAGAAAAAACTTTATTTACAAAGTTTGATAAGCTTATTGGCCTGAAATCTGCAAATGTGTTTGGAATGGTTTTTTAGGTATTAAAGTGAGCCAAGTACTAGACATAGCTTTAGGGATATAACCAGTATTTAAAAAGTCATTAGTAGCTTCTAACAGATCTTCATTAATGGTATCCCAAAAAGATATATAGAAATCCCCAGAGAATCCATCGGAGCCAGGTGAACTAGATCTATTAAGGTAAAAAACAGCAGTTTTCAGTTCCTGTTTATTAATGGGGGTAAGCAGAAGGGTATTCTGTTGATCAGTTATTACTTTAGGGATCTCTAGCAGAAAATGATTTAGATAAGTCCCCTCTTTTTGTGATGCATCCTCATTCAATAGTTTCTGAAAAAATCTCACACCTTCTTCTTTAATCAAACTTGGATCAGATATCCAATTGCCGTTACCATCTTTAATTACCCGCGGAGCACTGGGATGCATAGATAAGAATTTATATTGTTGCTTCCATACTCACTACAAACTACCAAAGGGTAGTTAGGGGAAAGTCTAGGGGCCATCCACAGAGATGATAGGAATGAAAAGATAAATACTCCAAGACTCGTAATTGGGCGTCACTCCGATTGCGTATAATAAATAGTCAGTGTTGAAAACATGGTTTGGGGGGTTATCTATAAACTACGAAGCATGAAAAGCAAGATATTAAACTAAATTAAGCTAAGACTTGGGAACATTTGCATAACATGATTGGTATAATACTCTGATCCTGGACTTTATCAAATACAAGACGTATAAACTTGTCCCAATTTTTATGTCAAATAGTGGGGTTCATAGTCAACACGCCCCTTTGTCTGTCACACAAAGGTGTCCACATCTTATTCTATCAACACCACCTCTGTAATTAGGAAAGTGCATCAAGCGGTCCAATTATTATGCGCTCCTCTTTCCCGTAAATAATTACATCTCGGGTCTCCACTATGAACGCTTCTCCCTAGGCCTATAGAGGAAAAGGGATTGACATCTCATGATAAATCTAGAGTTGAAATGACAATGGTCACTTTACTACAACCCTAGTTGCTACAAACTAACATACCATCACATATCAGGGTAAAATCTTCCAGTCGAATTGCGTAGAATCATTATAGTGGTGCTCACGGCCTACATGCATACACTCATTTGGCAAGGACTCTTATTCCCCCTATCACCCTAGCGAACACTCCCAAGGGGACAAACAAGCCCTGTGCCATACTGAAACATTTAACTAAGGTGTATGAAAACATAGGATAACTAACATGCTAATGTGCTTCATTTTCCATGTGTTAACTGTTGCATTCGGTATAGTTTTTAGCTTTTTTTATTTGGTGGATTTCTAGTATTAGTTGAGTTTACACGACAAGGGGTTTAGACGGCCATGTTTGGTTTTCTTGTCTAAATCCCATATTTGTAGACTTAATTAGTACTAATGGACATCTTGAATCCACAGGCTCGTAGATTTTCCATGTGATCATCTTTAGTAGGTCGCCCATGGCTACTTTATGGTTACATTCTATGTGAATGCCATTCGTAAAGGCAGTAGAAGATATTAAAGGCCGGTCGTAAGGACGGTAGAAGAGATCAAAGGCCATTCACCTCAAGAATGGTAGTAGATGAAGGCTACAAACATCAAGGTGTGGTAGAAGGAGAATAGAACCAAAGATAGGCGGCATTGGATTTCAAGATGGCTAAAAAAGAAATGGTGAATCATGGTTTGATGAGTTTTGCTAAAGTCTGAGAACGATCTGAGAGGAACTATCCTTCAAGGCTAATTTCATTGGATTTGGCTTCTCAAGCACTACAAAATTGACTACTAGAACTCACAAATTGGACTAACGGTTCACCCATAGCGAAGGCAAAGGCAAAAATGGGTCAGCACGGGACGCTCATGCATAGCACCAACAGCCCGCACCAAATGAATTGACCCACGCCAAATGCAATGGGCTGCAGGAACAAGTCTCAATCTGCACTTAAAATTGGCTAAGTATGGGCACAGATCTTCCTATTTACGATGGCTGACACCGTTCCAAGTCCAAGATGCCAAGACCAGCCAACAACCCACGTCAAGAGCCACGTCTCGTGCCAAGTTTCTGAGTAAACTGGTATTCATGACGATGGCGAACCCATCTCCATCTAAGGACATTAATTGTAGCTAATTAACCTGAGTGGAGGTTGGTGAGGTCAAAGATAAAATTTATATTCTTCATCCATTCTCATTGTTATGCTACCTGGAGGGTAATTAGAGGCAAGCCCTGGGTTTGTCCACAGAGATACTAGGGCTCAAATATAAGCTAAAAACACAATCTCGTATGGGTTGTCAATCTATACGAGTGAACGGAATAGCTAGTAAATGCAAACAAGGAGGGGGGTTTAGATTTGCATATTATCCACTACAAAGCATAAAGTAAAAGAAAGTAATAAAATTAAGCTAAGCACTTGGGGAGTTATTGCGCAACATGATTAATCTAATGTTTCGATCCTCGATTCATTCATATACAAGATTTTCTAAGCAACCTAATATTGTGGTCAGTACACGTGGTGTGGCTGATGGCATACACTTCCCCATACATGTCACATCAGGTACACTCCCAACCCTGCATCGATGCCGCCATCATAATTAGGAGAGTATAACAAGATCCGACCATTGTTTTAGGTTTTTTTCTCCCCCGTGCGATTACGTCTCGGGCTTCCACCACAAATGCACAACTTCCCCCTAGTCCTATCAACTAGGTCCAAGGGTCGTTGGCACCTTATCTATTATCTAGGGTTTCTCACACCCTAGTTCGCTACTTTTTCACTATCTCTACCCGCAACCTATCGAAAACTTTACGTAATCAGCTAAGATTGTGTGATGGCAAGTAAATCAAAGTATTGCTCAGGTCTTCCATGCACACTCTCATGCAGGCGTAATGTAATCCCTTACCCATTCTAACATCCAGGTTTCTCTTCCTAAAGGGGCATTAATAAATGCACCATAAATGAATACAGTCCAAAGTGTGTGCCGGTATGTGGTGTAATATTTATGCATTTAGAACATTCAATAAAAATCATAATAATATCATGAACACGTATAATATGATGAATCTAATGAATCTCACATAAACATAAAGATTAAATCATGTGCTACAATTATCCCCAAGTTATGGAAACTACTTCATAGACATGGAATTGAAATACAGATTTAAAATTTCCTTATCCAGGATAAACACGAAAAAGAAAATAAAGAAAAAGGAAAAGAAGAGAGTGTTTCTCTCCCTCTAAAGTGCTCTCCTAATGAACTAATCTACTATGTACATGTTTTAACTTGTAGAATGAGGTCATATGTATAGGAGAAGGGGATTGGGCCTAAAAATATGCCCAAAATTGGCCAAAAATGCAAAAACCCTAGCTCATTTGCCGCCTGACGTGGGCCATCGCGGATAGCGCAGTCCACGCCAAGTACTTTGTTGCGGGATGCATCATCGTGTGCAGCCATGGTTCTTTATATGTGCAGGGCACTTGATATGGCGTGGGGCCATGGTGCAAGGCTTTGGCGTGAACCATGGGTTGTGCCGTAGACCGTGGTTAAGAAGATGGTTTGCTCAGAAGTTTGGCACAGACTGTGGGCTATGGGGCGGACCGTGCTCAGAAAGCATGGTTTGCTCAGAAGTTTGGTGTGGGGGCACAGACTTTGGAATGGGCCAATGGCTCTTGGCATCTTGATCTTGGAATGGCACGGGCCATCATAAATAAGATTGTCTGCACCCGTACTTAACCATTTTTTGAGCAAACCCTTGAACTTGAGCTGCGTGGATAGTGGCGTATGGTGCAGGCCGTGCCATTTCCATGCACTGGAACTGTTGGTGTGGTGCATCTACTCTGGCACGGGCCATTAGTGCTTGGTCATGAACGGCTTGCTCTGACCAGTGGTACCTTGGCCGGCTGAACTTGTTTCCTTCGCTATGGGTGAACCGTTAGTCCAATTTTTGAGTTCTAGTAGTTGATTTTGTAGTGATCAAGAAGAAGAATCTAATGGAATCAGATTTGAATGCTAATTATGCTCGGAATTTTATCAGACTTTGGCACAACTCATCGAACCATGATTCCCCGTCTCTTCATTGGCCGCTTTGATCTCTGTTGCCGCCTATCTTTGACTCCAATCTCCTTCTACCATGAATTGATGTTTTTGGAATTCATCTACTACCATTCTAGAGATTAATGGCATTTGATCTCTTCTAGCGTCCTTGCGAATGACCTTCAATATCTTCTACCACCCTTACGAACGCCCTTCACATAGAATGTAACCAAAAAGTACCCACGAGAGCCACTAAAGATAATCAAATGGAATATCTAGGATCCCGTGGATACATGATGTCCATTAGTACTAATTTTGTCTACAAAATGCAGGATTTAGACGATAAAACCAAACATGACCATCTAAACCCCTTTTCACGTAAACTCAACTAATACTAGCAATCTGCCATACAAAACATACCAAAAACTATGCCAGATGTAACGGATAACACACAAAAAATGAAGCACATCAATGGCACACGCCAAATTCCACGTCCCGTGCCAAGTTTTCGAGCAGACCGAGCCTTCTGACGATGGGCCCGCACTAAAGGCCGCACCCCATGATTCGAAGTCCCAAATCCAGCATGCTCACAGCAGCCCGCATCAAAGGCCATGGTCCTGCCAGATGATACGATACAGCCCACACCAAATCCAGTGTCCCAAGTTGGATGAAGAGGCACGGCCCAAAAAAATTCTCCAGCCCATGCAGAAGTACGTGCCACAGGATGTACCATCCGCGACGGCCCGAACCATACAGCGGCTGAACAAGGGTTTCCTCATTTTTGGCCTATTTTGGGCCTATTTTTAGGATCAATCCCCTACTAGAATAAATATAGCCTTAATCTACTAGGTTAAAGAGGGGAGATCATTTTTTAGACTTCATCTTATATTAGGAGAGCAACTGTAGAGAGAGAAACACTCTTTCATTTTATTTTCTTTCCTTTTATTTTTGCTTTGATCCTATGATTTGGAATTCAAATCTATATTTTAATTCCATATCTATGAAGTAGATTATAGCTTGGGGATAAATTGCAGACATGTTTGATCAATGCTTTTGTGAGATTTATTAGATTCATCCTAGTATTTGTGTTCATGATATTATTATGACTTGTTCTTGAATGTTTAAATTTTATGAATAGTACACAACATATAAGCACACACTTTGTTCTACATTCATGTTCGTACAAATATTGATGGCTCCTTTGGGAGAAAAACCTGGATGTTTGAATGGGTAAGGGAGTACAGATCTGCGTGGGTGTGTGCACGGAAGAGCTGAGTATTACTCTGACTTATTTTCCATCACACTAGTCTTAGCTGATTACGTAAAGTAGTTTGAGCGAGATACTGGAAATTAGCAAGCTAGGGTTGTAAGAAGCCTTAGTGTTATAGATAAGGTGCCAACTACCCCTTGACCTTATTGATAGGTGATTGGGAAGTGGTGCATTCATAGTGAAAGCCTGGTACGTAGTTTCACGGGGGAGAAATATACCTACAACAAAGATCGCACCTTGTTGTGCTCCCCTTATTATAATGGTGTGATGGTGGGTTGCAAGTGCACCTGGCGTGACAGGTACGGGGAAGTGTATGCCATCAGCCACACTCTATTAGGTTTTTCTGAATCTTACATGTGAATGAGTCGAGGATCGAAGCATTAAATCATTCATGTCTCACAATGATTCCCCAAGTTCTTATCTTTATAGATTAATTGTTCTTTGTCTTTTATGCTTTGTAATTGTTAATAGGAAAATCCAAAACCCTCCCTTGTTTGTATTTACTAGCTATTTCTTTCACTCGTACGGATTGATGACCCTTATGAGGTTGTGTTTTCATTGATACTTAGGCCCTAGCATCTCTATGGACATACCCAGGGCTTACTGCTAGATACCCTCTAAGTAGCTTTAAATTAGGTGATTGGGAAGTAGTGCATTCATGGTGGAAGCCTGGGATGTAATCGTACGGGAGAGAAATAGACCTACAACAATGGTTGGACTTTGTTGTACTCCCCTAATCACGATGGCAGTGTCGATGAAGGGTTACAAGCACACCCTACGTGACAGGTATGGGGAAGTGTATGCCATCGGCCACACCATGTGTTGTGAACACTTTATTAGGTTTGTCTAAATCTCTATGCGAATGATTTGAGGATCGAAACATTAAATTAACCATGTTGCACAATGACTCCCCAAGTGCTTAGCTAACTAGATTACTTGCCTTTTAATTTCATGTTTCGTAGTTGTTAGCTAAAAAACCAACCCCCCCCCCTTTTGTTAGCTTTACTTGATATTACTTTCACTCGTATGGGTTGACAACCCATACGAGGTTGTGTTTTCATTGATTCTTAGGCCCTAGCATCTCAGTAGACATACCTAGGGCTTATTGCTAACTACCCTATTGGTAGCGTAGTAGAGAGAACGGGTGCAGAATATAAATTTTATCTTTAACCTATCAAAGCCCCCACTCAGGTTAATTAGCTAAAATTAACGACCCCGGGTGGAGGCGGGTCAAATTTTGGTGACGCTGTCGGGGATGCTTTTCAGTCTAAGTTTTAATTAGCGTAGCATGTTAGTGGAGTAGTTAGTATTTGCTATTTGTTTTGTTTTGTTTTGATAATTTGTTTTGTATGATTGGACTCTGATGATGTGGGGAAATACCACTCAGCAGATGAAACTTTGTAGGGTGTGTCATTTCGATCACCCTACAGAGTGTTTCCTGTGGATAAGCAACCACTGGAGGGCTATGGAACGGGCAGTTCAGTAAGATCAACGGGAGCGAGAGTGGTGCATGTACCACTACACACCTGAATCGATCTCGACCCCCAGGTTTACATGTGAAGAGATACTCGAAGCTTTGACTGGTTTTGCAAAAAACTAATGAAACTTTGCAAAATTAAGTATTTTCTTCCATGAAGAATTGTGGGGCTCAAATATCTTCTAGTGTTGACAGGATGGGCGAAAAGGTAAATAAGCTAGTAGACGCAGTGAACCATTTGATAGGAAGGCGTAAGCTCGCAGATGAGGAAGCACCTCCACCAATATGTTTGAGATAATTGAGGAAAAAGGAATCATGTGTGACATTTGATCACAATGAGGTTAGTCCTATCTCTTTTGACACCAGCTATGTATTGCATGGGTGTAGAGCATTGTTAAAGAAAATGGGTGATCCTGAATATAAATTTAAGCATAGATCAATAGATCAAACGTAAAGTGTCATCCCCCTTTGATTGATATGTATGCCAATATTGTGAAAGACATTTTTTATATGAACAAATGATTAGCTTTAGAGGATAATTATTTAAGTGATCTATGCATTAATACCCTGGAAGCTAACCTAGTGGGGAATGTGGAAGGAGTTGATCCTCAAGGTTAGATTTGTGTGGAAGCCTTACCCAAAAACCTAGATGAACTAGTTCTACCCGAGAGCAAACCTTCAATAGAGGAACCACCAGTAGTTGAGCTCAAGCCCTTACCCAAACACTTGAAGTATGATTTCCTAGGTGAAAATGAAAATTTTCCGATGATTATCTTGAATAGATTGTCTAGCGACGAAGCGGGTAGGTTGCTCGAGATCCTTCAAAAATCCAAGGGACCAATAGGGTAGACTTTAGTTGACATTAAAGGAATAAGCCCTTCAACTTGTATGTACCGTATACTATTAGAAAAGGGTCCAAGACCAGTACGCCAGCCTCAAAGGCGATTAAACTCGCCTAGGATGGAAGTAGTGAAAGGTGAAGTCCTTAAACTACTTAAGGTTGGGGTAATATATCCTATCTCTCATAGTACTTGGGCGAGTCCCACCCAAGTGGTTCCAAAGAAAAGTGGGGTCACAGTAGTGAAGAATAAGGATGGGGACGAATTCAGAATAAGTGGCGATTGTGCATTGATTACTGTGGCTTAAACGTGCTAACTCGTAAGTAACATTTCCCCTTACCCTTCATTGACCAAATGTTTGAGAGGGTGACTGGCCATGCATATTATTGTTTCCTATATGGTTATTCAAGATACTTCCAGATACCTATCAATCTTGAGGGCCAAGAAAAGACCACCTCCACTTGCCCTTTTGACACCTTTGCTTATAGGTCTATGCCTTTCAGTCTCTCTAATGCTCCGGGTACTTTTTAGAGGTGCATGGTCAGCATATTCACATAATTTATCGAGAAATTCATTGAGATCTTCATGGATGATTCCACCATCCACGAGGATTCCTTCAATTCATGCCTACATCATTTAATATGGGTGCTAGAGCAATTTATGTGAGAAATGAAATTTCATGGTGGAAAAGGGTATAGTAGGACATGTTGTGTCAGCTCAAGGGTTAGAAGTTGATAAAGCCAAATTGGACACAATCAAATCCCTACCTTACCCCACCAATGTCAAGGATGTTAGGTCATTCTTAGGACACGCCATTTTTTTTACTATTGTTTCAATAAGGATTTCTCCAAAATATCCTCACCTCTATGCAAACTGCTGTAGAAAGATGTCGACTTTTTATCGATGAAGAGTGAAAAAAGGCTTTCGACACCTTGAAAAACATGCTAGTGATTGCCTCAATCATCCAACCTCTAGATTGATCTCTTCCCTTTGAAATCATATGTGATACAAGTGATCATGCTATAGGCGCTATTTTAGGGAAAAGGATTGGTAGAGCACCACACGTCATATAATATGCGTCTGTAACTCTTAACGATGATCAATGCAACTATTCCACCACAGAGAAAGAGTTACTGGCAGTAGTCTTTGCTTTAGAAAATTTTCATCAATACCCCTTTGGAACCAAGGTTGTATTGTATACAGACCATGCAACACTTTCCCATCCAATGACCAAGAAAGAAACCAAGCTAAGACTCATTAGGTGGATATTTCTTTTAAGTGAGTTTGATCTAGATGTAAAATATAAAAAGGGAATTCAAAACGTAGTGGCAGACCACCTAAGCAGACAATTAATCCTCGAGAGCCCAGAACCAGCTAAGGAAAAGGCAAGATTGGAACCTATTTGGGAAAAATTTCCCAACGAGCAATTGTTCAGGGTAATAACTAACCAGCCTTGGTATACTAATATAGTGAATTATCTCACCACTAGAGAGTTTCTGACCAGCCTACCCCTAGGGTCGTTAATTTTAGCTAATTAACCCGAGGGGAGTCATTCTTGTGGGAAGGTCAAAAGATATAAATTTAGAGTTCTGCACCCATTCTCACTACTAAACTACCTATGGGGTAGTTAGTGGTAAGCCCTGGGGTTGTCCATAGAGATTCTAGGTCTAGATATCAATCAAAACACAACCTCGTACGGGTAGTCAATCCGTACGAGTGAAAGGAATAGCTAGTAAAGCAAACATGGAAAAGGGGGGAGTTTTTGGTTTATTAAAACTATCAACTACTAAGCATAAAAGTAAAAAGAAAATTAAGCACTTGGGGAGTCATTGAGAAACATGGTTAGTCTAATGTTTTAATACTCAAATCATTCATGTAGAAATTTAGGCAAACCTAATAGAGTGTTCATAACACGTGGTGTGGCCGATGACATACACTTTCCCATCCCTGTCACGACAGGTGCACTCGCAATCCTCCGTCGACACTGTTATTGTAACTAGGATAGTACAACAAGGTCCGACCATTGTTGTATGTCTGTTTCTCCCCCATACGATTATGTCTTGGGCTTCCACCACGAATGCACTACTTCTCAGTGGTCCTATCCATTAGGCCAGAGGATCATTGGCACCTTATCTATGATCTAAGACCTCTCACACCCTAGCTTTATATTATTAGCTACCTCTACCCGGACAATTTTACGAAGTCAGCTAAGACAGGTGCAACAGAAAATAAGTCAGAGTGAACTCGAATCCCCCGTGCACACACCCACGTGGATGTGTACTCCCTTACCCATTCTAACAACCAGGTTTCTCTTCCCAGGGAGGCATCAATATTTGTACCATACATGAATCTAGCCCAATTTGTGTGCTTATATGTGGTGTACTATTCATGCAATTCAAATAATCAAGAACAACCACAATAATATCATGAACACAAAATTATAATGAACTATAGAATCTCAAAAAATAATTAAATCAAACCAACCTCCTAAAAATTATCCCCAAGCTATAGAAACTACTCCATAATTATGGAATTCAAATAAATATTTGAATTCTACATCCTAGGATCAAAGCAAAAGAAAAAAAAAAGAAAAGGGGAGAGTTTTCCTTTCTTTAAAGTTGCTCTCCTAATTACAAAAATCATCCAACCTCTTTGACCTAGTAGACTAAGGCTATATTTATATTAGTAGGAGAATGGGCCTGAAAATAGGCCTTGAAAAGACTAAATTAGGGTAAACCCTAGCTCAGTCGTCGCCCGGCGTAGGCCGTCATGAAGGTGCAGCCAGTGGCGTGTCCTTGGCGCAGCACGCGAGATCTTCCCTCTAGCACGGGCAATATCGTCTGTCGTGGGGCTCCATCAGAGAGCTAAAATTGAGGATTTTGATCTGCGCCGATAAGTGATGGCATGGGCCATGGTCAAGAAGGGTGCTACATTCAGAAACTTTAGCGTGGGCCGTGTGATTTCCCAGACCCCACCGGCCGATCTTAGTATTTTAGACTTGGAATGGCACGGGACATAAAAAATGGGACATCCCGTGCTTATACTTAGCCGTGTGGAGTGGGACTTAGTCTCGTGCTGGTGGCTCGTGGCGTCTTGCACATGCCACCCTATAGCCCCGTGCTGGTCTTCTTGGCATGGGGTTGCTCCTTTAGCACAAGCTATTGGTGTCAACCCTAAACGACTTGCTCTGACCCTTTTGTGCCTCGGCCAGCTGAACATGTTTCCTTCGCTACGGGTGATCTGGTAGTCTGATTTGAGAGTTTTAGTAGTTGATTTTATTGTGCACAAGAATAAGAATCTAATGGAACAAGCCTTGAATGCTAACTCTTCTTGGATTGTTTTAAGACTTATGCATAACTCATAAGACTTACATTCGAAGTAATGTCAGATCATAAGAACCTGAAGTACCTATTCTCCCAAAAGGACCTGAATATGCGCCAACGTCGGTGGATGGAATTTTTGGGGGATTATGACTGTGCGATCAATTATCATCTTGGCAAGGAAAATGTGGTAGCGGACGCACTAAGCCGAAAGGTGAATTTGGCGCATATCTGGATAAAGGAGACAGAGATGTTATCGCAAGCAGAGAATTGGGAATACGAGACTAAAACTAACCGACTGGTATTCTTTAATCTAAGGGTACAAGCTGAGTTACCCACGGAGATTAAGAAAGCTCAAGAGTCAGATGAATCATTGGTAAAGAAGAAAAAACTTGTTGCTGAAGGGAAATTGCCAGATATTGAAGTAGACAGTGAAGGAGTGCTGACCTGTAAAGGTAGATTTTGGCTACCCCGGAATTTAGCAATCACCCAAAGAATGTTGGAGAAAGCTCACCGATCCAAGTATATGATGCACCCAGGAGGAACCAAAATGTACCGAGAAATGAAACAACGGTACTGTTGGGATAATATGAGGAGGGACATAGCAGAATATGTGGCACGTTGTTTGGTGTGCCAACAGGTTAAGGCCGAACATCAGAAACCATCTGGGCAGTTACAACCATTGGAAATTCTCGAGTGGAAATGGGATCACATCATGATGGACTTCGTGACAGGACTACCTCAAACACCAAAGAATTTTGATGCAATATGGGTGGTGGTGGATAGGTTGCCAATCAATGTTAGATATTCCTTGGAAAGACTGATTGTTCTATACATCTGGGAAATCATAAGATTGCATGGGGCGCCAATAACTAGCATGTCTGATAGGGACCCAAGATTCACTTCCCGTTTCTGGAGGCAACTACAAGCTGCATTGGGAACCAAATTGAACTTTAGTACAAGTGCCCATCCACAGACAGACGGGCAGTCGGAGAGAACAATTCAAACTTTGGAGGACATGCTCTAAAGCTGTGTTATGGATTTCAGGGAAATTTGAGACGCTCATTTACCTTTGGTAGAATTTGCGTATAATAATAGTTATCATCCGTCCATTGGTATGGCTATATATGAAATACTCTATGGAAGGAAGTGTTGAACATCCCTCTTCTGGGAAGTAGTGGGAGAGAAAAAGACTTTTCCAGTTACCAGTATACCTTGGGTTGAGGAATCCATAGATAAGGTCAAACAGATAAAGCAACGCCTACAGACGGCTCAAAGTTGACAGAAGAGTTACGCGGATCATCGGAGGAGGGATTTGGAGTTTGGAGTAGGTGACCAAGTGTTCTTGAAGGTAACCCCTCACAAGGGTCTCGTCTCGCATGGCAAGAAAGGAAAACTGAGCCCTAGATACATTGGCCCTTTTGAAGTCGGACAACGAGTCGGGCATGTTGCATATCAACTTAACCTACCTAGCCAGTTGGGGAAATTACATGATGTTTTCCATGTGTCACATCTGAAGAAATACCACCCTGATCCCAAACACGTGCTAAACCATGAATATTTACAAGTGAATGAAAAACTGATGTATGAGGAAAATCCCGTGAAAATATTGGATCGGAAAATCAAGACATTGCGAACTAGGGAGATCCCTATGGTTTTGGCATTGTGGAGGAATCATAAGGTCGAGGAAACAACTTGGGAGTTGGAAGCAGACATAAGGGATACTTACCCAGAGTTGTTCACGGGAAATTGGAATTTCGGGGACGAAATTCATTAAGCAGCGGAGATTGTGAAAACCCCAACCGTAATGGGTGAACCTTGTCTACTAAACTGACAGTTTATTGATGTCACTATATAATAGGGAAATAAAATAATTTATTAACTACAAATGTCTATGAGGATTGTGAAAAATAAAAGGTAATAAATAAATCCAATCATTACTAAAGAATAATGAAATTCTTCCGGCGTAAGATCTCCAATGAGAATACTAACATGTAGTACAACGATATTTACAGCAGCAAAGACTGACATTAGTCTCGACATGTTATCAGAAAATTGAGAGAAGGATATAAGATAGAAGAGAAAATGTGATTTTAAATTGTTGGGTAAATTCGTATATATATACTATAAAATATAGTCGTTTATAACTGTTATATTACCATTGGGAATATAGCCGTTTATGGCCGGTATATTATCACTATACATGTATTGACTAATTGTAGTTAATAATAATAAAAATAGATATATGTAATAAGCAAATAAATAAATCAAAAAAATGGAATTGCCAAGAAGAAAATATATGCATAGTATATAACAATAGTAAAATTAATAGGCAGTGAGCAATGAATAACTAAATAAAAGTAAATCAATAAGGGAAAGCTGGCAACGGATAAACAAATAAATGGGTAAAGGAATGATTAAAAATAAGGAAATTACCATGAAGGAAAACTAACAACGGATGTGAATAATTATCCAATGTAGTTTTTGGAGCAAATGAAAGATGAAATGGCGGCGGACGTAAGAAATTTTTATTTAAAGTAATTTTGGAAAATGAAATTACTGTGAAGAAGGAAATTAACGGCAGATGTGAGAGAGAGTTTTCCAAAGTAATTTTTTGGGCAAGTGGATGTAGGATTACAGGATAAAATTTCAGGTTAGTAGGTGTCAGAACCTAGATTATTATCCAGTATAAATATCGGACCTCAGTTCTTACCTCCTCACACACACAGCCTTAAGAAAACTTTCTGGGCAAAAAGGGATAGTGGTGAACAGTGATAAAGTAGGAAACGGAAGTGCCCAAGCCCAAGTCTAGCCAAGGTGAGTGTTTTCATTGCCTTAGCATGAATTGAAGTAAAATATAGCTATATTTATCATGTATGGGTACAGGCTGCCCTCGAACCTTTGCCCTCGAACCCCTGCTCTGCCCTCGAACTTCTGTTCTGCACTCGAACCCCTGCTCTGCCCTCGAACCCCTGCTCTTCGAACCCCTGCTTCTGCCCTCGAGCCTTTGCCCTAGAACCCCTGTCCTCGAACCCCTATTAAACCCCTGCCCTCGAATTCATGTACTCAAACCTCTGTCCTCGAACCCCTGTCCTCGAACCACTATTAAACCCATGCCCTCGAATCCCTGTCCTTGAACCCCTATTAAACCCATGCCCTCGAATCCCTGTCCTCAAACCCCTATTAAACCCATGCCCTCGAATCCCTGTCCTCAAACCCCCTATTAAGCCTTGTCCTCGAACTGCAGTTAAGCCTTACCCTCGAACCCCTGTTAAACCTTGACCCATCGAATCACTACTAAACAGTACCCCTCGAATCCATGTCCTCGAACCCCTGCTAAACAGTAACCTCTCGAACCCATGTCCTCGAATCCCTATTAAAAACTACATTTCGAACCCCTGTTAAATAATAACCTCTCGAAAACCTGTCCTCGAACCTCTACTAAACAGTACCTCTTTAACCACTAAAAATTTCACCCCTAGAACCCATTGAAAGACTTCACCCCTCGAACCAGTACCATTTGAACCTTACCCTTAAACCACTTACCCCTCGAACCTCACCACTCGAACTGGTACCACTTACCCCACAAACCAGTACCACCCGATACCCATTCCACTTGAACCTTCTCCATTCGAATTCACTACTCGAACCCTTTGTACTCAAACCTAACTACTCGAAGCCCTTGTACTTGAACCCCTTATACTCGAAACCCTTGTACTCGAACCCCTGTACTCAATCCCAAGTACTCAAACCCCTGTACTCAAAATACACACTCGAACTTGTACTCAAACTCCATTATAAAGGGACATACCTGTTAGACTTAAATTGATAATATATACTGATTGTTAAATTGAGTGTGTATATTACTATGTTCGATTATCGTGGAACTGAGTTATGAACTGCTCTGATATTTTTCTGTGAATGACCGGCTTGTACTTTATCTTATCGTGTCAAACTTGAATCATATACTGCTATGATATGTTATGTGGATGACCGGCTTGTACTTTATCTTGCCGTGTCAAACTTGAAATATCTACTACCTGATTACCTATCTGTGAATTTTGGGGCCCCCGACGTGAACATAGTTTGGTCGAAGTCGGCGGGGAATGGTTTTAACCAGACCGTCTGATTAGACCGGCTACTCGTGGAGTTTCTGGGATTCTAGCATTACCCATTGTATTGTACTGATACGAGCTCGAAACTGAACATCTGTTTGGGCGTGGTTGATGAGACTGAATATTGGACTGATGGCCTTCGGGCACTACTGAAAGGCTGTGCCTTGTATGTTAGTCAGAGTTTTCACATAGGCACTTGGCAGCAACTTGGCACTAACCACCCGTATCCTTTTACTATGTGCTAGGACATATGTGGCTATTTGTTATTTGATATTCTGTGATCATTAAAACTCAACTGGATAAATACTGGAAATGAAACCTCACTAAGCAAGGAACTTACCTAGTTAAACAACCGTTTTTTAGGTGAAGAGGAACTGTAAGAGAAAAGCCCTTTGATGTCTTTACTTACTCTGAGAGAGATCCTGGATGAACTTTAATATGAATTTTGAATCTGTAATAGTTAGGTGAAACTTTCATTTAACATTAACACTTTCACTATAATAGTAATTTAGGTTTTTGGATTTATCTAAATCGTTTTCGCAATGAAATTTATCTGCTCGTTACCGTTAGCACTTTCGGTAGCACACCCAGACCCGACCCAACACTGTGTGTTGGGTTTGGGGTGTTACAAATGTGGTATCAGAGCATTCTCAAACTAATTAAAGGCAAACTCATACTTACCTTAATAAAAGATTCTAGAGGAAATTAAATAAATTATGAATAAAGTAAGGAGAGTTAGTTGTGCATAAATTATCAAACTGACAAGTTAGCTATTTCGATAGATGAACCATAATGTAGAAATTGCAAGTAATACTTTGCAAGAAGCCATTGAGGTAAAAAGATATGCCGGAGCCTTCCCGGAGGCGTTCTTTCCTTGGGCAGAAATTATTAACGATTCTCAGTGGGTGGAAACTCACACCTATCCAAATTGGGCAGTACACTCTTTGATTATGGAATAAGCGGAATTAATGAATAGGGTTTTTTCCTCGAGACCCATGGACAGTTGATGAATGATGCAATGTGGGAACAGCACCTGCATGCGAACGCAGAAGAAGCGAGGGCAAACACAGCAGTCTCCGAAAACCATCGACTGAAGAACCAAAGATGTAGGGAGCTCAGGCAATGGCATGCCAAATGATAGGATACCATCCGAGAAGTAGGCTCGGTCCTGGTAAATACCCAGAAGCTACAGGGTGGTTTGACTGCTTATCGTCGACAACCAACGGAAGCACGTTGGAGGCATATTAGAGAAACTTGAGGCACGATGGAGAAATCTCTCACTACATTGTGGGATGATTTAATAGACCAAACATACCCTAGAGCGGAGCAAGAAGAAGGAGGTGACTCGACCAAGGATTCAAGAGTCGATTAAAATTGGAAGCTAACTTTTGGAGGAAAGCCTTAACCCTAAGATACTAACCGTTCATAGAATAAACATTAGAACAAGAAATGAGTCCCAATTTTCAACGTCGGGAGACGACGCTAAAGGACTATTAAACTTATCGCAAATATCTTACAACCACTACTGTAAAAAGTTTTGTGATGATGTAAAAATATTTTGTGAATTATATTCTTTTGGTTAGGAAATCCAATAAGGATTGGTTCAATCCATGGAACGGTTCAATCCATGGAACTAACTTATTGAATGTAGGACAATGAAAAGGGATCAAGGAGAAAGTTCGAACTCACTCTCGGGGCAGAATTCCCCAACCGCTGGAATGGAATTATTCGCAAGTCAAGTCACTGAAATTTTGAGCTGCATGATAGAGAGGGACAATCGAGCTCAATCTCCGGTTAGGGATCAAGTCATAGGCCAGAGACCGAAGACGCATCCTTGGAACAATTCTAGAAGTTTCATCCACACAGGTTCAGCGGCGGCCCAGATGATGAAGTCGCCAAAAATTGGATTGAAACAATGGCTCAAACCTTCTGAGCCTTGGGATATACGGATGTGCGGAAGGTGAATTTCACTATATTCCAATTACAAGGTGTTGCACTAGATTGGTGGAATATAGTACAAAGGAAATAGGACATAGAGGAGACTCCCAGGACTTGGGAGAATTTCGAAAGAGAGTTTAAGAAGAAGTTCATACCACCCTAGTTATCGAAAGGAAAGAAGCGGTGTTTATAAACTTGAAACAAAGACTAATGAGCGTAACGGAGTATGAGGCAAAGTTTTCTCGCCTCTCTAAATTTGCAGAGAAGATGGTCTCGGCGGACGAGGAATGCAAGATAAGATCCATCCAAGGGTTAAGGCTGGAATTGAAGGATGCCCTATCCCCAACCTATCAGCACACTTATGCTGCAGCCATCGACAAATGAAAGGTCCCAATCAATATGCATTCCCGGTCCACGGGGAGTAAATTTTTAGCAAAACAAAGTCCCTAGGAGAGACATATCTTGACCCTCGGCCATGTCAAAGAACTCGAGCACCATTTCAAGAGAAATGACTCTGGTTCATTGCACGCACTGTGGAAAAGGAAACCAAGATGAGAAGGATTACAGGAGAAAGGCAAACAAGTGTCTAACGTGTGGAAATTCTGAACATAGAATACCAGAATGCCCGCTAGCTCTGCTGAGTCACTCGTCTCAAACCATGGGGTCACAATCGTCAGTCGCCAAACTGGCTCAGAAAGGAGTAAATAGGGGAAGCCAACTGAGAGTGCAAGCTCATGTTTATGCAATGGAAAATAATGAAGCTCCGGATTCGACTGAAGTCATTGAAGGTACCCTTTCTATTTTGGGTAAACTAGCTAAAGTTTTGATAGATCCTGGTGCATCTCATTCTTCTACTAGTTATTTCTTTTTTGAAAATATGGAAGATAAGATAGAGAATTTACCCTATAAGTTGGAAGTTAGCACTCCCACAAACGTTGCTAAAATCCTAACTGGACGAGTGTGTAGAAGCTGTAGGGTAAACGTGGGGCGTAGGGAATTACCCA
The DNA here is from genome assembly GCA_037428765.1 of Rubia yunnanensis. Taxonomy (NCBI): domain Eukaryota; kingdom Viridiplantae; phylum Streptophyta; class Magnoliopsida; order Gentianales; family Rubiaceae; genus Rubia; species Rubia yunnanensis. Next base: position 87,711,019 of record CM075061.1, read on the forward strand.
TAGACCTAATTGCTCTACCCTTAAAGGGCTATAAGGTAATACTTGGAATGGATTGGCTTGCTAAAAATCATGCCAAGTTAAATTGTCATACAAAGGAAGTTAAGCTGTACCGACCAGGGGAACCTCCGATTGAAGTGGATGTGGGAAGGAAAATATTCTCCTCATTATTAGTTGCTGGAGTCAAGGCTCGACGAATGATTTGCAAAGGGGCGACTAGAATATTGGCTTATATCTTAAATAAGCTAGTGGACCAGTTAAAAGGAGAAAATATAAATGTGGTCCAAGACTTCCCTAAGGTATTTCCAGAGGAACTCGTAAGTTTACCTCCTGAAAGGGAGACCGAGTTTACCATTGATCCGGTACCTGGGGCCACACCTATTTCTCAAACCCCATATCGTATAGCATTGTTAGAGCTATAGGAGTTGAAGCTACAACTTGAAGACTTGTTAACTCGAGGATTCATTTAACCGAGTACCTCTCCTTAGGGAGCCCCAGTATTTTTTGTTAAAAAGAAGGATGGCTCTCTTCAAATGTGTATTGACTATCGAGGCCTAAGCAATGTGACAATTAAGAATAAATACCCCCTTCCCATTATTGAGGAGTTGTTTGATCAACTCCAAGGAGCAGTTGTCTTTTCCAAACCGGATTTGCGAGAAGGGTACTACCAATTGTGAGTGAAGGGGGAGAATATACCCAAGACAGCTTTCAATACTCAATATGGTCATTATGAATTCCTAGTAATGCCATTTGGGGTGATCAATGCACCAGCTACTTTTATGGACCTTATGCATCGAGTATTTTGGCCATACTTAGACGAGTTTGTTGTCATCTTCATCGATGACATCCTGGTCTATTCCAAATCTCAGCAGGAGCATGAAGGGTATCTAAGAAAAGTATTACTACTTAAGGAGCACAAGTTGTACGCCAAGTTTAGCAAATGTGAATTTTGCCTAAACCAGGTGTGAACTTTTTGGGGCACGTGATTAGCAGGGAAGGAATATTCGTGGATCCATCTAAAGTTGAGACAGTTCTAAACTGGAGAGTGCCCAACAATAGTACTGAAGTTCAAAGTTTTCTTGGACTAGCAGGGTACTATAGGCATTTTATTAAAGACTTCTCTAAACTTGCATCCCCTTTATTCTACTTAACTCAGAAAGGAGTTAAGTACGAATGGAATAAGAAGACTGAATCCAATTTTCAGGAATTGAAGAAGCGACTGACCTCTGCCCCAATCCTTTCCCTACCTGACGGAAGGGATGGATTCATATTGTTTATCGATGCTTCAGGAGAAGGTCTAGGGTGCGTATTGATGCAAATTAGCCGTGTGATTGCTTATGCATACAGGAAATTGAAACCTTATGAAAAGCATTACCCCACCCATGACCTAGAACTAGCTGATGTGGTGTTTGGCTTAAAGAAATAGAGACATTAATTATATGGTGTCACATTCGAAGTAATGTCAGATCATAAGAACCTGAAGTACCTATTCTCCCAAAAGGACCTGAATATGCGCCACCGTCGGTGGACGGAATTTTTTGGGGATTATGACTGTGTGATCAATTATCATCCTGGCAAGGAAAATGTGGTGGCGGGCGCACTAAGCTGAAAGGTGAATTTGGCGCATATCTGGATAAAGGAGACAGAGATGTTATCGCAAGCAAAGAATTGGGAATGCAAGACAAAAACTGAACGACTTGTATTCATTAATCTAAGGGTACAAGCTGAGTTACACACAGAGATTAAGAAAGCTCAAGAGTCAGATGAATTATTGGTAAAGAAGAAAAAGCTTGTTGCAGAAGGGAAATTTCCAGATTTTGAAGTAGACAGTGAAGGAGTGCTGACATGTAAAGGTAGGTTTTAGCTACCCCAGAATTCAGTAATCACCCAAAGAGTGTTTGAGGAAGCTCACTGATCCAAGTATACGATGCCCCCAGGAGGAACCAAAATGTACCGAGACTTAAAACAACGGTACTGTTAGGATAATATGAGGAGGGACATAGCAGATTACGTGGCATGTTGTTTGGTGTGCCAACAGGTTAAGGCCAAACATCAGAAAACATCTAGGCTGTTACAACCATTGGAAATTCTTGAGTGGAAATGGGATCACGTCATGATGGACTTCGTGAAAGGACTACCTCAAACACCAAAGAAGTTTGATGCAATATGGGTGGTGGTGAATAGGTTGACTAAGTCGGCTCATTTCCTACCGATCAACGTTAGATACTCCTTGGAAAGACTGATTGTCCTATACATCTGGGAAATTGTAAGATTGCATGGGGTGCCAATAACTATCGTGTCTGATAGGGACCCGAGATTCACTTCCCATTTCTGGAGACTACTACAAGCTACATTGGGAACCAAATTGAACTTTAGTACAAGTGCCCATCCATAGACAAACGGGTAGTCAGAGAGAACAATTCAAACTTTGGAGGACATTTTTCGAAGCTGTGTTATGCATTTCGGGTAAAGTTGGGATGCTCATTTACCTTTGGTAGAATTTGCGTATAACAGCAGTTATCATTCGTCCATTGGTATGGCTCAATATGAAATACTCTATGGAAGGAAGTATCGAACACCCCTCTTCTGGGAAGAAGTGGGAGAGAAAAAAACTTTTCCAGTTACCAGTATACCTTGGGTTGAGGAATCCATGGATGAGGTCAAAATGATAAAGCAACGCTTACAGACGGCTCAAAGTCGACAGAAGAGTTACACGGATCATCGAAGGAGGGATTTGGAGTTTGGAGTAGGTGACAAAGTGTTCTTGAAGGTAACCCCTCACAAGGGTCTCGTCCGACATGGCAAAAAAGGAAAACTGAGCCCTTTTGAAGTCGTACAACGAGTCGGGCCAGTTGCATATCAACTTAACCTACCTAGCCAGTTGGGGAAACTACATGATGTTTTCCATGTGTCACTTCTGAAGAAATACCACCCTGATCCTAAACACGTGCTAAACCATGAATATTTACAAGTGAATGAAAAACTGATGTATGAGGAAAATCCCGTAAAAATATTGGATCAGAAAATCAAGACATTGCGAACTAGGGAGATCCCCATGGTTTTGGTATTGTGGAGGAATCAAAAGGTCAAGGAAGTAACTTGGGAGTTGGAAGCAGACATGAGGGATACTTACCCAGAGTTGTTCACGAGAAATGGGAATTTCGGGGACGAAATTCATTAAGGAGGGAAGTTTGTGAAAACCCCAACCGTAATGGGTGAACCTTGTCTACTAAACTGACAGTTTATTGATGTCATTGTATAATAGGGAAATAAAATAATTTATTAAATACAAGAGTCTATGAGGATTGTTAAAAATAGAAGGTAATAAATAAATCCAATCATTACTGAAGAATAACGAAATTCTTCCGGCGTAAGATCTCCAATGAGAATACTAACATGTAGTACAACTATAATTACAGCAGCAAAGACTGACATTAGTCTCGACATGTTATCAGCAAATTGAGAGAAGGATATAAGATAGAAATTCGTATATATATACTATAAAATATAGCAGTTTATAACTGTTATATTACCGTTGAGAATATAGCTGTTTATGGCCGGTATATTATCACTATACATGTATTGACTAATTGTAGTTAATAATAATAAAAATAGATATATGTAATAAGCAAATAAATAAATCAAAAAAATGGAATTACCAAGAAGAAAATATATGCATAGTATATGACAATAGTAAAAATAATAAGCAATGAGCAATGAATAACTAAATACAAGTAAATGAACAAGGGAAAGTTGGCAACAGATAAAAAAATAAATGGGTAAATGAATGATGAAAAACAAGAAAATTACCATGAAGGAAAACTGACAACGGATGTGAATAATTATCCAATGTGATTTTTGGAGCAAGTGGAAGATGAAATGATGGCGGACGTAAGAAATTTTTATCCAAAGTAATTTTGGCAAATGAAATTACTAGGAAGAAGGAAATGAACAACGGACGTGAGAGAGAGTTTTCCAAAGTAATTTTTTGGGCAAGTGGATGTAAGATTACAGGATAAAATTTCAAGTCAATAGGTGTCAGAACCTAGGTTATTATCCAGTATAAATATCGGACCTCAATTCTTACCTCCTCACACACACAGCCTTAAGAAAACTTTCTGGGCAAAAAGGGATGGTGGTGAATAGTGATAAAGTAGGAAACGGAAGTGCCCAAGCCCAAGTCTAGCCAAGGTGAGTGTTTTCATTGCCTTAGCATTAATTGAAGTAAAATATATATATTTATCTTGTATGGGTACAGGCTGCTCTCGAACCTTTGCCCTCAAACCCCTGCCCTGCCCTCGAACCCCTGCTCTGCACTCAAACCCCTGCTCTGCCCTCGAACCCCTCCTCTTCCCTTGAACCCTTGCTTCTGCCCTCGAACGTTTGCCCTCAAACCTCTGTCTCTGCCCTCGAACCATTGCTCTCGAACCCCTGTCCTCGAACCCCTGTCCTCGAACCCCTATTAAACCCCTGCCCTCGAATTCATGTCCTCAAACCCCTGTCCTCGAACCCCTATTAAACCCATGCCCTCGAATCCCTGTCCTCAAACCCCTATTAAACTCATGCCCTCGAATCCCTGTCCTCAAACCCCTATTAAACCCATGCCCTTAAATCCCTCTCCTTGAACCCCCTGTTAAGCCTTGTCCTCGAACCGCTATTAAGCCTTGTTCTCGAACCCCTGTTAAACCTTGACCTATAGAATCCCTACTAAACAGTACCCCTCAAATCCCTGTCCTCGAACCCCTGATAAATAGTAACTTCTGGAATCCATATCCTTGAATCCCTATTGAAAACTACATTTCGAACCCATGTTAAACAATAACCTCTCGAAACCCTGTCCTCAAACCTCTACTAAACAGTACCTCTCGAACCACTGAAAATTTCACCCCTCGAACCCATTGAAAGGCTTCACCCCTTGAACCTTACCCCTCAAACTAGTACCATTGGAACCTTACCCTTGAACCACTTACCCCTTAAACCTCACCACTCGAATTGGTACCACTTACCCCTCAAACCAGTACCACCCGATACCCATTCCACTTAAACCTTCTCCATTCGAATTCACTACTCGAACCCTTTGTACTCGAACCCAACTACTCGAACCCCTTGTACTCTTGTACTCGAACCCCTTGTACTCTAACCCCTGTACTCAAACCCAAGTACTCAAACCCATGTACTCAAAATACACACTCGAACCTGTATTCAAACTCTATTATAAAGGGACATACCTGTTATACTTAAATTGATAATATATACTGATTGTTAAACTGAGTGTGTATATTACTGTGTTCAGTTACCGTGGAACTGAGTTATGAACTGCTCCGATATTTTTCTGTGAATGACCAGCTTGTACTTTATCTTGCCGTGTCAAACTTGAATCATATACTGCTATGATATGTTATGTGGATGACCGGCTTGTACTTTATCTTGCCATGTCAAACTTGAAATATCTACTACCTGATTACCTGTCTGTGAATTTCGGGGGCCCTGACGCAGTTGTAGTTCGGTCAAAGTCGGTGGGAACGGTTTTGACCTGACCGTCTGATTAGACCGGCTACTCGTGGATTTTCTGGTATGCTAGCATTATCCACTGTACTATACTGATACGAGCTCGGAACTGAACATCTGTTTGGGCATGGTTGACGAGACTAAACATCTGTTTGGGCATGGTTGACGAGACTGAATACTAGACTGATGGCTTCGGGCACTATTGAAAGGTTGTGCCTTGTATGTTAGTCAGAGTTTCCATATAGGCACTTGGCCGCAACTTGGCACTAACCACCCGTATCCTTTTACTATGGGCTAGGACATATGTGGCTATTTGTTATTTGATATTCTGTGATCACTAAAACTCAACAGGGTAAATATTGGCAATGTAACCTCACTAAGCAAGGAGCTTACCTAGTTAAACAACCATTTTTCAGGTGAAGAGGAACTGTAAGAGAAAAGCCCTTTGATGTCTTTACTTACTCTGAGAGAGATCCTGGATGAACTTTAATATGAATTTTGAATCTGTAATAGTCAGGTGAAACTTTCATTTAACATGAACACTTTCACTGTAATAGTAATTTAGGTTTTTGGATTTATCTAAATCGCATCCGCAGTGAAATTTATCTGCTAGTTACTGTTAGCACTTTCGGTAGCACGCCCAGACCCGACCCGACACTGTGTGTTGGGTTTGAGGTGTTACACCGATGTTGTAGGTCCCACCATGGATTCTTTGGCTATCTTCTCAATGTTATACCTTGTACCCGATTGCCCCAAGTTATCCAATACCATCTGTGTGACTGGATGCCCTAAATGTTGTACCAGTAAACCAACCATACCACCCATATATATCTTGCCACTCTTTCCGTCCCCCATTGCTAAACATTCCTGCATGAAAGACCCCACCAATTTTGGGTAGAAGCTACCCTCGATTGTCATTACACGAAGACAATGAACATAGGAACCCGAGAATTACGTCAGTTCACCGTGGTAGAAAACCCCCATAGCTAACAGTCGGTGAGCATAATGGAATGTCGGGTGAACCAAGAGGGTACTCTAGACCTAGACCTACTCATCCCAGTGAACCAAGGTGGAATGCCATCTCGGGACCTACTCATCCCAATAGGTAAGTGATGGGATTGAGTAAGCCTAGAGCCATCAAGGTGTCCTTGCATGCAAATCCCGTCTCAAAAATACTCCTCTCTGGCTCTCTTAAGTTCTTCCACCTCTGGACTAAAGTTCCAGAGATGTTGGATAACCTCATAAACTCTTCAATGTGTGGTTGCAAATAATGGAAGTCATCAGCTCAGGGTTTGCACTCTTCACTGGCTTCTTCCTCTTCTCACTTCGAGTGGACTTTCCCTTCTCTAAAACATTCTTCTTAGGTGGAATCCTATGAAAGTGAAGATAAGAGTGGTGATATGGTTATAAGCAAGGCATAACCTATTATTCAATAAGACAATATTCTCCCTAATAGCCCAACCATTCAAAATATGATAATCTAAGAAAGTAGGCTATTCAAACAAGAACTTTCCTCATCAAACAACAAACCCATGTAAGTTCTCACCAACCCATCAATAAGATCATGCAATAAAGATTCACTCTCTCCTAAATCACCCAACCTATGAAGATCACATCATTCAAGCATAATAGCAGATCAATCCTCCCAACACTTTCTTCAACACAAGATCATGTATACAGACCCAAACACATCTCTCAAAAACACACACTCATTCAAGAATCATGATTTTCATAACACCACCACAATGCCAATAAAGCATATAAACAAAGAGATCAATGGGTTACCCAAAATTTGAAGCTAGGATTTTCCACATAAAAAGAAGCAAAAATTGCTAATTTTCGGAATAAGAGCTTCAATGTTTTCGAGTTTCACTAAGAGTGTGTGAGAGGGAGTGTTTCTTGAGAAGGAAGAATGTTTCAAATTATAGAATTAGGTGGAGAAATGTACCTTGGGATTAGAAATTCAGCCTGGGTGACTAGGGAAGGAGGTACAATTAGGATAAGAATGCAATTTTAAAATACTTCATTTAGGGGAAAATAGTACAAATCAATTAATTTCAAGGGATATTGGAAGTATTTTCAAAAATCCTAATGAATTAGGGACTTCCAAAATTCTTGAACCAAAAATGCATTTTTGAGTTTGAAATTCAGAATTTTAAAAATTTTGCATTATTGGAACAAATAAAAGGTGGAACATTGGTTTTACGCACAAAACGTGCTTGGCATGAACCATAGGCTCACGCCAAATATTCTGGCATGAAGCAAATCCTCGCGCCAAACTTTTGGGCACGAAGCATGGCCTCACATCGAACTCCTTAGCACAAAGCATAGCCTCGTGCCGAGCATCTCAACACGAGGAATCCACCAAAATTTTCCCTAATTATTAGTTTTTCCCTCTTTCTTTCGAAAATATTTGTCACCCATCAAATCTAATTCCATTCAAAGACAATCACGAGTCTTGAACTCAAAATTTCAGTCCAAACAAGACTTTCATCTCGACTATAGGAGTCATTAGTGAGATTTGACAAGAGAAATCGAATTCACTCCTGCAAACTACTATCTAAAAAGGATAAAATATTTATCTTCACAATAAGTAGTTGGAGTGATGAATAGGTGGTAGATTCAAGGATAGATAATAGGTTTTGAAGTGGAAATCAATTGCCCCCAAGGTTTTGTCTTTTGTAAAAAAAAAATTCTATTTTTCTTAGATTGTTGAATGATTAGCATAGTTAATTGACTTTTCTAGTTAGTTTGTCTTTAATTTCATAACTTAGGACCAAAACCAATTTATGTGCTTTTATATGTATATGTATATCTATACCTAGTATGTTTTCCGATTTATATGTTTAAACACTTGAAAATATCCCTCTTCTTCGTGGACGACCCCGACTTACCATTATCTACTTAACTTTAGATAGGAAGCATTAGGACTTATAAACTTAACTTTGAGAGGTACAATGATGACCTCCCAAATTTTGGCGCCGCTACCGGGGAAGAGGCATTTATTTTTAAGTGTTTGGGAATATTATGTGTGAGTATGTGCTAGTTGTATAAATATTTGTTAGTTTGCTTTTATTTTGATTTTTTGTTGATTTGCCATTTTCGCTTAGCTTGGAGACGTATTGTTCTAGTTTTTGGTGTATGGTTCGTACGCAATCCTCTTCACAAGAACCCCTACAATTCGACCCCAGGCTAGAGTTGAATTTGAAAAGTGGTAGGAAGCTTTCTTTGGAAAGTGTGAATAACACCCCTCCTAGTGACCATTTTACAGATACTTCTACTCCCATGGATCATCATAAAGAGCATGAAGATGAACACCCGAGAGGAGGACCTCAACATCCCCCTCTTCAAGGAAGAGATCCTTCTCTTGGAGGGGTTATTCTCTTGAGGCAAGCTCTATTGAGAGATGTTATAGCCCCCAACCCTGATCAACAACTGATGTTCATAGAGTATCCATTGGTTGGACCAACCAGGAACTTTGAGCTCAAGACTGGGTTGATAAACTTGCTACCAATATTTCTTAGTAGGCAAAGGGAGAATACCAATAGACATCTCTCAGAATTTCACTTTATTTGTGGTTGTGCGGTTCCACACAGATTAGGACTTCTACATATTGAAGGCATTCCCATTCACATTGAGGGTTGGTGCAAGGGATTGGCTCCACTGCCTACCACCCAAAGACATCAAAACATGGCTTGACTTGGAGAAAAAGCTTCACGCCAAGTACTTACAAGTCTCAAAGTCCACCGCTTTGAAGGACATAAGTAACATCCTCCAATGGCATGAAGAGTCATTCTACGACTACTGGGAGATGTTCAAAATGCTTCTCTTGAGTTGTCCTTACCATGGCTATTCAGAGGGAGACTTGGTCTACTATTTTTACATTGGTCTTCTTGAGGAAGATCAAATACTAGTGAAGGGTTCTTGTGGTGGTACCATTGGGAACAAGACTTTGACGAAGGCTATGAATCTATATGAGAAGTTAGCTGAGGAATTAAGGAACTTTAGTTCAAGTTCCGATTTGAGAAGAAGAAATCTGAACACCACAAGTGGTTCTTCCACTAGTGGAAAGCTCGAGGCCAAGTCTCGGGTGATACTTCTATGGTGAATCTTTGATGACCAAGTCTAGGAAAATGCCACATGTAAAATCTTGTGAAATTTTCCCATCGGCGCATTTTACGGATGCTTGCTCTGCTTTGAAAGATGATTATGTTTAGGATGTGAGTGCCATGGTGTATCAAGGAGGCCAAGGACATCAAGGCGGGAAAGGTTACCAAGTTTATCAAGGTGGGCAAGGTTATCAAGGCTATAAATGGAATCAAGACTACAAAAACTGGCCTTACAATGTGGGTAATATAGATCACCCGAATCTCCGGTATGGGAACCCTCAAGGAGGTAAAAATGCTCAAACTTACTGCCCTTCTCAACAATAATATTGGCCTCCACAAAATGATTTCCCAAGGCTTCAAGATAAGCCCCAAGACCGAGGGGAGAGCTCAGGCTTGTCAAAAGATGAGGTGATGCAAGCCATTCATAGGTTGAGTATGTGGGTGGTAAAAGGAGAAAAATTCCAAGATGAAGCCAAGGCCAGTGCTGAAAACTTAGAAACTAAATGACCCAAATAGCACAAGTCGTGAATCGTATGGAGCGGGTGATTGAAAAGGAGGAAGATCTTGAAAAGAGGGCTCATGAGTTGGCCAAGGAGAAAGAGAGCAAAGGGGATGAAATCAAGGTGGAGACCTTTGTGCCAAGACCGGGATCAAATTTCGAAACCTCAATTTTCGGAGTCATTAAAGGATAGGAGGACAACAAGGACATCTACAAAGTCTTCCGTAGATGTGAGGGTAAACATTCCACTCTTAAATGCTATCAATCAAATTCCTAGGTATGATAAGTTTCTTAAGAAATTGTGTACTATCAAAAGGAAACAACAATTAAAGAGTAAGAAAAAGGGTGGGAAGAATGAGTATGTCTCTGCCATGTTTGATGATGAAATGGCTCATAAATGTGAAGATTCAGGAATGTTTACAATCCCTTGGAAGCTTCACCTCTCGAATCCTCCAATGGAATCTTCACCTCTCGAATTCGTACCTCTCGAACCAGTAGCACTCAAAACCTCTACTCGAACTGACTACCTCTCGAACCTCCAATGGAACCTTCACCTCTCGAATTCGTACCTCTCGAATTCGTACCTCTCGAACCAGTGCCACTTGAACTGACTACCTCTCAAACGTCCAATGGAACCTTCACCTCTCGAATCTGTACCTCCCGAACCAGTACCACTCGAACCTCCCACCAAACTATTACCTCTCGAACCCTCCACTGGGACCTTCATCTCTTGAACCTCCAATGGAACCTTCACCTCTCGAATCCGTACCTCTTGAACCAGTACCACTCGAACCCTCCACTCCAACTCTCACCTCTCAAACCTCCAATGGAACCTTCACCTCTCGAACTCTCACCTCTTGAACCTCCGATGGAACCTTCACCTCTCGAACCTCCAATGGAATCTTTACCTCTCAAACCGTCCAATGGAACCTTAACTTCTCAAATACGTTCCTCTCGTACCAGTACCACTCGAACCCACTACCTCTCAAACCTTCACTTGAGAGGAACCCGCCACTCGAACTCTCACTTCTCAAACCGTACCAGTACAACTCAAACCCTCCACTCGAACCCATTACCTCTCGAACCTCCAGTGGAGAGGAACCCTCCACTTGAACTCTAACCTCTCGAACCCTCCACTAGAACCTTCATCTCTCGAACCTCCATTGGAAGCTTCACCTCTCGAACCAGTACCTCTCGAAAAAGTACCACTCGAACCCTCCACTCGAACTCTCACCTATCGAACCTTTGATGGAACCTTCACCTCCCGAACCTCCAATGGAAGCTTCCTTTTGAATCTGTACCTCTCAAACCAGTACCACTCGAACTCTCACCTCTCAAACCTCCAATGGAACCTTCACCTCTCAAACCTCCAATGGAACCTTCACCTCTCGAAGCCTCCAATGGAAAATTCACCTCTCGAATATGTACCTCTCAAACCTCCAATGGAACCTTCACCTCTCGAAGCCTCCAATGGAAAATTCACCTCTCGAATATGTACCTCTCAAACCGGTACCGCTCGAACCCTACACTTAAACTCTCACCTCTTGAACTTCCAATAGAACCTTCACCTCTCGAACCGTCCAATGGAACCTTCACCTCTCAAATATGTTCCTCTCGTACCAGTACCTCTCGAACCCACCACCTCTTGAACCCTCCACTGGAGAGGAACCCGCCTCTCGAACCCTCCACTCGAACTCTCACCTATTGAACCTCCAATAGAACCTTCACCTCTCGAACCAGTACCACTCGAACTCTCACCTCTCGAACCTCCAATGGAACCTTCATCTCTCGAAGCCTCCAATGGAAAATTAACCCTCTCGAACCGTCCAATGGATTATTCACCTTTCAAATTCGTACATCTCTAACCAGTACCACTCGAACCCCCAGCCCAACTCTCACCACTCGAATTCTCCATTGGGACCTTCACCTCTCAAACCTCAAATGGAACCTTCACCTCTCGAATCCATACCTCTCGAACCGGTACCACTCAAACTCTCACCTCTCAGACTTCCAATGGAACCTTCACCACTCGAACCTTCCAATAGAACCTTCACCTCTTGAATTCGTTCCTCTCATACCAGTATCACTCGAACCCTCCACTGGAGAGTAACCCGCCACTCGAACTCTCACCTCTCGAACCCTCCACTATTTTTTTTCCGTGAAAGCACCTAAGGGTGAGGGTTAATATATTAGTACCCCAAGCCAAGATGAGCGAACCAGAATGATGAAGTAAGTTTTTACAAAAGGCAACAGCATTGCCTCCAAAAGATCAGTTACTACTGTCTATGAGTCTATGTATGTGCAGAAAGTAGAGGAGGTAGTTGCAATTCCAAAGTAAAGAAACTCCACATCAAGTGTTATTTCATTACTTTGTCCAAGCAACTACCCGTCGGTGAGATCCATGGGTGAAAACTGTCAAAAGAAATGTGCTAGTATGCATGTCGAGAACACGGAGGTCCCTTCGAGCAGTCGCAGATCCCTTCGAGCCATCGAAGATCACTTCGAGCAATCGAAGATCCCTTCGAGCAGTTGATAATCCAGTCTAGCAGTCGAAGATCCCATCGAGCAGTTTGTAGTCCCCTCTTGCGTGAGATTGTCCCCTCGTACGTGAGATGAAAGTCAACTCCAGCACACGAGAGTCACCTCAAGAACACGGGGGTCCCTTTGAGCAGTCAAAGATCCCGTCAAGCAGTCGATGATCCCGTCGATCAGTCGATGATCCCATCAAGCAGTTTGTAGTCCCCTCGTGCGTAAGATTGTTCCTTTGAGCGTGAGATAGTCCCCTCGAGCAATGCCACCTTGAGTACTTGAATGCCACCTCGAGCACTCGAGAGCCTCCTCGAGCACACGATTGTTCCCTCGAGCACTCGATCGGAATTTCCTTCGAGCAGTCGAAGATCCCGTTGAGCAGTCTGTATTCCTTCGTGCATGCGATTGTCCCTTCGAGCACACGAGAGTCACCTCGAGCACACGGTAGTTTCCTCAAATACACGAGAGTTCCCTCGAGCACTCGAAAGTCCCGTCTAGCCACGAGAATCCCCTCGAACACTCGGAAGTCCCCTCGATATGATAGTTGTGATTCCAAATGGACGAAACTCCACCCCATGTGGAGTGGATGAGAACCTGACAAATTGCATAAACACACCAGCAGTATCTGTTCTATGAGAAGGTTATATGCAGCATATTATCAGGTAACTTCTCTAATCCAAGGGACTCCACATCTATCTGGATAAAGGAGTCCCTTAAGAAAAGGAGGGGCTAAATTCAGTTCTAGGTCCCCATTTAAGTTATTATTTAAAGCAAATTTGGCAAGGAAATCCACTGTATTGTTAGCCTCTCTAGGAGTGTGTTGGATTGGGTGTATATGATGTTTTAAATTCAAAGATTGGCAAATAGAGAAAGTCCTCCAGGGTGAGGTATTTGGGTTTTGAATACCTTGTACTACCACTAAACAGTCTGATTCCACCTCACATCCATTTAAATCCAATTCTGAACATAACTCATATCCACTTTGGATGGCTATCAATTCTGCCTGTAAAGGTGATGGGGAATGAAAAGATTTTACCCTCATTTTAACCACTTTCCCCTCACAATTCCTAACTATCACAGCTAGAGCAGAAAAACCCCCTGTAATCCATGTTGCATCTATATTTATCTTGTAACCGATAAGGGGTTTCTGCCATTTCACTGCTGTAAAAGATTTCCTTTTCTTTTGTTGAATATGAGGAATAATGTTAGCCTGTGTCCAATATCTGTTCTTGTCTAGATTACCTATCAAATGATTCACTGAGAAAATTTGATAGATCATGCCTTTTATTTCATGGATACAAGCTTCTTGGGAGAAGGAATCATTATCAAACAAGATTTTATTCCTTCTAATCCATAGAATCCAGATTGTTACAAGAAGAGCAGCAATGGTGATATTAGACTGAATACTGGATTCTGCCTTAAAAAGAGATAGAATTCAACTCTGCTCTTCAAGGTTGGAAAAGAGTTGTGTTGGATCTTTAAAAAATTAGTTACACAATTCCATACAGCAGTAGATGAGGTGCAAGAGTTGAAAAAGTGATCTAAAGAGTCACTGTGATTCTGACACAGAGGGCATTTAGATGCTAAATAGAAACCTAACCTTCTTAAAATGTTGTCAAAAGGAAGTAATCCATTCAGGGCTCTCCATAGAAGAACTGACATTTTTTTGGGAATGAAGGAGGACCATACCTTTTGAAAATGGAGGATCTTCAGCTTTCTCTGTCTGAGAAAGAATTTTGTATGTTGACTTGATGGAGAAAATTCCATTTGTAGCTGGCATCCAGATGAGCCTATCCTCATGTATATATTCCAATTTAGCTTCCAGCAAAATAGAACACAGATTGGTCACCAAAAATGGCTCCAGTTGAGGAAGGATAGATGCTTTGTTGCTAATAAATGACCTACTGTCCACAAAGGGGATGTCTCTTCCTTGAGGCCATTTATAAAATAAAGCTCCTTCTCCAGTCCAGTTAGCGTTCCAAAATGAGCAATCAGTGATTCCATGTATTACTCTGGAGTTGCTATTAGCTTTATCTGTAATGGCACATATTCTGGACCACGTATGAGAGGTTTTGTAAGACTTTGGGAGTGACCATAAGAGAGAGGTCCATTGCATGGAGTTGAGTTGCAGTTTCCACCACAATTTACATGAAAAAGCATCAACAGTTGCCTTTAAATCCCTAAAACCTATCCCATTTTCTTTGACAGGTACACTCATCTTTTTCCAAGACCTCCATTTTTTCTTTTCCCGATTATCCGAATACCCCCAAAACAAACTAGAGGCCATTTTCTCCATTTTTTTTAAAACTATTTTTGGAGGTGACAGGCGGGCGGTCGTCGCGCCCGCCGTGCAAAAGATAATTTATAAGCCCTAAATGCTTACTTGCTACAACTAGGTAGATAGTGGCAAATCGGGGTCGTCCAAGGAGAAGAGGGATCTTCCTAAGCGTCTAAGCACACAAATGGTTGATATTAGGCTAGGAGTAACTATATATACACACACATAAAAGCATGTAAATGGGGGGGGTTGGTTGGTTGGTTTCCTAAATTAACAAAGATAAAAAGACACGATAACTAGCAAGGTCAAGTGACTATGCTAGTCATCAAACGAAACTAAAGAAAAGGGTTTTAAAACTACAAAGATAAAACCTTGGGGGCAATGGATATCCACTTCCAAATCTAATGTAGTTCATCGAATCATTCACACATTCCATCATGTAGCATTCAGGACCCAACACTCACATACCCATCTAGCAAGTACCACAACACACACATCACAAGGAGTTCTAAGTTCATGCTCATAGATCTTCATGCAAAGGCGCTACGGAATTCGTCACATTCCTCCACCTAAACAATTCAACCACACAAACACTACCTATGCTCAAACAACTCATGGCACACATGCAGTAAAACACACCGTCAAGAGTACATAAACGCCAAATAACAAATGCTTCAAGAATGAATTTAAATCATCTATTCAATACTTCAACTACTTGTCGTGGAAACTAAACTCCTATCCTTCTTAGTTAGTAGTTTGCAAGTGTGAGTTCGACATCGCTTGTCAAACCTCACCAATGACTCCCGAGTCGCGACCACGACTAGAGGTACCATTGGTGGCATTTAGCACGAAGGACCAACAAGCTCGGCAACGCCTATGACCACTACACCGTGACTAAGCATTTAACCGATTCATGCAATTACACGAGATTGGATGAACGTGCAAGTACATTCACCCACAAGCATATGACTCTCTCGTTTGCTACACATAACGAACGTGACGAAGAGTTCGACATCAATCACACTCGTCTAGCACATTGTCAACACACTAACACAATCAAAAGCTCTAATTCACACTCATACATTCCTAACAAGAACAGGGGGGAAATTAACCCAAATCCCCCAAACCCTAGCTAGCAATTCATACAAGCATTCATATCCTAAAGCTCCCAACAACATCAATGGAATCAACAATTAACATTCAAAGCACAATAAATGCACAATAGCAAAAACACCAAATAGATAGATAGAAATGGTTCTCAATACATAGAAGTGGAAGCTTCAATCCATAGCTCCCAAGTACAAGAACTACTCTAGAACAACAAAAGACATAATTAAACTAAGAAAAACCAAAGAAAAGAAAGAAGAGAAAAACCTAGAGTTTTCGCCCAAAAACCAGAGAGAAAATGGGCTGAGCAGAACTGCAGAAGAGGAGGAAAGAGAGTAGTATTTATAGTGCAAAGAAGATAAAGTTGATTTCTGGCCGCCCGTTGGTCGCGACTCGCGACGGTGCCCCGATGGTCGCGATGGTGTCGCGACGGGGTCGCGACGGGAGCCAGAGTTTTGCATTGTTTCTTTGTATTCTTCATAGCCATCCCTCTCAATCTTCCAGTCTTCAACGGCTCTAAAAATGGTCTTCAACGGCCTCCGGTCTTCATGTCTTCGAAGTGAGTATCCAAAAGTCTTCGAAAGTATAGTCTTCAATGTCTTCCGGTCTTCGTTGCTTCCGTGTTCTTCCCTTGTCACACAAAATCCACTTAGAAGAGGTAAAAGAGCATAAAGTTGCTTTTACCTCTCCTAAGAGAATTTCAAGGTAAAACACAAGCTCTCAATAATAAAAGAGCACAAAAGTGATCGTAAATACTACTAAATAAAGCATATAAAATGGACACATCAAATCTCCCCACACTTAAACCTTACTCGCCCTCGAGTAAGAAAAGATTCAAGCACACGGAGGAAATGACATATCCACATCCTAAAAACCCTAAAATACCCGCATAAAATGGCCACATTAAACCTCCCCACACTTGAACCTTACTCGCCCTCGAGTAAGAAAAGATCCAAGCAGACGGAGGAATTCATATGGCCATGTCCTAAACTAATCCCCCAATCAAAATCTCACAAAAACTCTCAATATCATAAATCCCAAAATTAAAGCTCACATGAGAATTTTGCACACACACATCCCCAATCCTAAATCTAACCAAACCTACCACTTATCAATTCACTACCCATAAAAATATTTCACAGCCCAGAATTGATATTCCCATAATCCAATGACACAAAATGAAGCTAAAACCAGAGAGAAGTTTTAAACACATGCTTCACCTAATGCCAATATATCAACCAAAAACGAAGTAGAAAGAGATAAGGAATTTCATAACCACACTTCGTTTCCTAACCCACTAAGCTACCCAATCCCAAGAGGTCTATAGATGTTGAGCTACCCGATCCATCCGTGTGACAACGCAACCTTATGACTCCAACGCCGGCAAATGAGTGAGATCATAGCATTTTTCAATTTCTCTCACTTTCTCTCATTTTGCCTAGGAGCTCTTTCGAGTTTTCATCCTAGCCACACATCATGTTTCTTTAGCTCACATCTCACCCTAGGCCGCCCTTTAAGGGTTTTCGACCTATCCGGGCCCCCAATGTTGCCTAAGTTGCCCTCTCGGGTTTTCAACTTAGCGGGTTTTCTTTTTCTTTTCTTTTTTTTTATTTGTCTTTTTCTTTTTCTATTTTCTTTTTCTTTTTGTTGTTCTATATTTTTTTTCTCATGTTTTTCCAATGAAAAGTAGCAAAAAACATTCCAAAACAAGCTAGCATGCATTGAATCCTCTAACCCCTCCCCACACTTAAAACATTACATTGCCCTCAATGTAAATATGTAAGGCAAGAACAATAAAAATCAAGGCAAGGGGGTAGAGTGAAACCCGTGTCTCCGCAATTCGCTGGTGATATGGCGCAATCCAAGCACTTGTATGGTCCCGAAATTGGTTTCGGAACCGGAAAGGGGAGCAAAGATGTCGTAGAAGAACTCACCCCTCGAGAAAAACATTGTCTCCATGGCGCCGTTTGATCAAGACTAACACCACGAAGAACACATTAAACTCACAAGTACATAAGGATATGTAATACTAGGTTTAGCATCAAGAGTTAATAACCATAGTATTTTCAAAGAACAACCAAATCACACTCAACCAACACTATAAGAATAATCATGAAAAATATCCAACATATATTGACATGTATACAAGCATCATTATAGGATATGCACTCACGATCACAATGATGTAGTCGGCATACTACAATCAACAAATGTACTATAAAGATGCAAGAATGTTCATATGTCAACATATGTAGGATGGTGGAGGAATGAGTGGGTATGTGGTGGTTCTTGGGAGTGTTGGGTGGAGAAGAAGGTAGGATCATGCAATGTTTAAAATCATTTGGAAACTTGGAAGCTTGGAAATTTGAAATCCGGGCTCAAAAAATTTTCAACAGTTACTGAGCACGTCGCGACTCGCGACGAGGTTCGTCGCGACTCGTGACGAGCCTCGCGAAGTCATCGCGACTCGCGGAAAGGTGAGTCCGAGAGCTCAAAATTTTCTGAGCTCGTCGCGACTCGCGACGAAGTGTGTCGCGACTCGCGACGAGCCTCGCGAAGTCATCGCGACTCGCAGAAAGTTGAGTCCGGAAGCTCAAAAAGGTCTGAGTCGCAACAGTGCCTCGCGATGTCATCGCGACTCGCGGAAAGTTGGCACTGGGAGTGATTTTTCTCCCCTGTTCGTCGCGACTCGCGACGGCAGGGTATCCCAGGCTTAAAATTTTTCTTTTGCTTACCAACTGTCCAAGCTTTCTTCCCACGTTCATCGATCTCGTTCTTTCATCTCCTTCATTGCAATGCACTTCACTTTGCTACAAAATCACAGAAAAACAAGCCATAAAAAAGAACAAAACAAAACAACAACAAAAACTAAGAAACAAAGACTAAAAAAATGAAAATTAAGAAGCAAAAACTAAAAGAAATGCCGAATTTATTTAACGTCGTCGGCACGACGAAGCTCTATATTTTTAAGGTCGTCGGTATGACCCTAATGTTATCCGTATGGTGAAGGCTTGAAGCTCTTCACCATGAGCATCCAAAATACGAGAGGTGGGGGCACAAAACTTCCAAGAGGAAAGTCTTGTGGAGGTGGAGATGGTTCAAAGGGAATTGAGTGGTTAGGGACCTTGGGATAAACTTTTGGCTCCTCTCTTGTTTCCCTCAAAACTTCCGAAAATATTAGAGTTGGTTCACTAGGTGGGAGAAGGGGTGACGATGCTAATGGATGTAGCACTATCACCTCTTCCTCCATTTTTCTATCCTCTACAACTAACTCCTCATCCCTTTCAAACTCAAAATCATTTTTATTGGTGACCTCACTCACCGAGTCATCGAGTTCAAGTTGGGATGGTGTATTTTCGGAATCACGAGTTTCCATGCGGGCCAATACCTCTAATATGTTCCTCGCATGCCCCTCAATGGCCTCAACACTAGAGGAGAGCTGGGTATCCGGCTCCTCACTAGTAAAGGGGTTCAAGTTTGCTATGGTATTTAAGACATCCTCACGTGTCAAACTTGAACTTCCTTGTTGGGCTTGATTTTGGGGTATGGTATAGGGTGGTGATGGCCAACTAGGTTGCTCGTAGTGTTGGTTTTCCGGCTCATTCTCATACCACCAATCCGGACTACCACTCCATTCCGGATTGTAAGAGTCGTGGTAAGGATAGCATTCATGAGCTTCTTGCCGTTGAAAACCAACATCTCCAACCTCTTGATAGCACTTTTCATAGTACCCATGGTTTTGAAAACCAAGGGTTCTTTCTCGGTCATCGTGCTTTTCCCACAACAAAGGGCAAGATTCGGTAGGATGGTCGGAACGACACATCCTACAAAACCTTGCTTGTTGAGCCTCTCTTCTCATCATGAGTTCCCTCAAGGTGAGACGCTCCATTAAAAAAATTTCTTTTTTTTTTCAAAAGTTCGGAATCATAGTGCAAGGATTCTCAATAAAATAAATTACCAAGAACTCAAGCAATACCTACTCCGAACAAAAACAACCACCAAGTAGTGGAAAATAAAAACAACTAGCCAATACACAACCAAATACACCTAAATACTTGAAAATAAACGCCTCTTCCCCGGCAACGGCGCCATTTTGACAGGCGGGCGGTCGTCGCGCCCGCCGTGCAAAAGATAATTTATAAGCCCTAAATGCTTACTTGCTACAACTAGGTAGATAGTGGCAAATCGGGGTCGTCCAAGGAGAAGAGGGATCTTCCTAAGCGTCTAAGCACACAAATGGTTGATATTAGGCTAGGAGTAACTATATATACACACACATAAAAGCATGTAAATGGGGGGGTGGTTGGTTGGTTTCCTAAATTAACAAAGATAAAAAGACACGATAACTAGCAAGGTCAAGTGACTATGCTAGTCATCAAACGAAACTAAAGAAAAGGGGTTTTAAAACTACAAAGATAAAACCTTGGGGGCAATGGATATCCACTTCCAAATCTAATGTAGTTCATCGAATCATTCACACATTCCATCATGTAGCATTCAGGACCCAACACTCACATACCCATCTAGCAAGTACCACAACACACACATCACAAGGAGTTCTAAGTTCATGCTCATAGATCTTCATGCAAAGGCGCTACGGAATTCGTCACATTCCTCCACCTAAACAATTCAACCACACAAACACTACCTATGCTCAAACAACTCATGGCACACATGCAGTAAAACACACCGTCAAGAGTACATAAACGCCAAATAACAAATGCTTCAAGAATGAATTTAAATCATCTATTCAATACTTCAACTACTTGTCGTGGAGACTAAACTCCTATCCTTCTTAGTTAGTAGTTTGCAAGTGTGAGTTCGACATCGCTTGTCAAACCTCACCAATGACTCCCGAGTCGCGACCACGACTCGAGGTACCATTGGTGGCATTTAGCACGAAGGACCAACAAGCTCGGTAACGCCTATGACCACTACACCGTGACTAAGCATTTAACCGATTCATGCAATTACACGAGATTGGATGAACGTGCAAGTACATTCACCCACGAGCATATGACTCTCTCGTTTGCTACACATAACGAACGTGACGAAGAGTTCGATATCAATCACACTCGTCTAGCACATTGTCAACACACTAACACAATCAAAAGCTCTAATTCACACTCATACATTCCTAACAAGAACAGGGGGGAAATTAACCCAAATCCCCCAAACCCTAGCTAGCAATTCATACAAGCATTCATATCCTAAAGCTCCCAACAACATCAATGGAATCAACAATTAACATTCAAAGCACAATAAATGCACAATAGCAAAAACACCAAATAGATAGATAGAAATGGTTCTCAATACATAGAAGTGGAAGCTTCAATCCATAGCTCCCAAGTACAAGAACTACTCTAGAACAACAAAAGACATAATTAAACTAAGAAAAACCAAAGAAAAGAAAGAAGAGAAAAACCTAGAGTTTTCGCCCAAAAACCAGAGAGAAAACGGGCTGAGCAGAACTGCAGAAGAGGAGGAAAGAGAGTAGTATTTATAGTGCAAAGAAGATAAAGTTGATTTCTGGCCGCCCATTGGTCGCGACTCGCGACGGTGCCCCGATGGTCGCGATGGTGTCGCGACGGGGTCGCGACGGGAGCCAGAGTTTTGCATTGTTTCTTTGTATTCTTCATAGCCATCCCTCTCAATCTTCCAGTCTTCAACGGCTCTAAAAATGGTCTTCAACGGCCTCCGGTCTTCATGTCTTCGAAGTGAGTATCCAAAAGTCTTCGAAAGTATAGTCTTCAATGTCTTCCGGTCTTCGTTGCTTCCGTGTTCTTCCCTTGTCACACAAAATCCACTTAGAAGAGGTAAAAAAGCATAAAGTTGCTTTTACCTCTCCTAAGAGAATTTCAAGGTAAAACACAAGCTCTCAATAATAAAAGAGCACAAAAGTGATCCTAAATACTACTAAATAAAGCATATAAAATGGACACATCAGGAGGACTCAAAACAGCAAAAATATGAGTTGGAATTGAGAGAAGACAGTGATTTATCAGAATAATTTTACCTGCAGTAGAGAGCCATCTGTTCTTCCAATTATGGATTGATTTATCCATTCTTTCCAGTAGTGGTTGGTAGTGTACCTGCAGATTTCTACCAGAAAATATAGGAACTCCCAGATATTTAAATGGGAAAGATTCTTTTTCTATCCCCTGAATCCTTTTAACAGAGTTAATAGTAGAAAGGGTGGTTCTGTGGGATACATAAAAATCCGATTTTGAGAAATTGACCAGTTGTCCTGAGGCTTGTTCATAAGCAATCAGGAACTTTTTGAACCTCTTCATGTTTCTAGGGTTAGTATTCAAGAAAACTGTTGTGTCATCAGCATACATTAAATGTGAGACCGGAGCACAAGTCTGTGCTAAAAAGTTTCTTTAATCCTCTGGAAAAAGCTTCAGAAAGCAAATTATAGAGAAATGGTGAAAGAGGATCGCCTTGTTTAATGCCCCTAGATGATGCAAAAAAACCTGCAGTAGCTCCATTGATTAAAACAGAAAAATTTGCATCAGATATGTTGTGCATAATGAGTTTGACAAATTTCCCATGAAAGCCAAAATGAAGAAGAATGGAATTCAGGAATGACCATGAGACTCTATCAAAAGCCTTTTGCATATTTAGTTTAACTATTAAGTTAGGAACTTTTGATTTTCTGGACAATATCCTGGTCATCTCTTGCATTAGGAGGATATTATCAGTGACTTCCCTTCCTTTAATGAATGCACTTTGCTCTGGAGAGATTAGGTTATGCATTAGAGGTTTAATCCTTTCCATAAGCATTTTTTTAGAAGACTTTATTGACAAAATTGGATAAACTAATAGGTCTGAAATCTGAGAAAGAAATTGGAATTGTTTTTTGGGGAATTAAAGTGAGCCAGGTGCTTGTGATGGCCTTAGGAATTATGCCTCCACTTATAAAATCATTTGCTGCCTCCAGAAGGTCATCTTTAATAGTTTCCCAGAAAAATGTGAAGAAATTACCAGAGAAACTATCAGATCCCGGAGCACCTGCTTTATTTAAGTCAAAGATAGCAAATTCCAATTCATGTATATTGAAAGATTCAAGCAGGAGTTGATTTTGTTGTTCCGTAATCAGAGAGGGAATTTCCCCTAAAAAAATTTTCAGATAAGTTCCAGTTTTTTGAGGAGCCTCCTCATTAAGAAGTTCCTTAAAAAATCTAACTCCTTCATCTTTAATCAGCTGTGGGTCAGTATCCAGGTCCCATTTCCATCTTTGATTTTACTGATTTTAGATCTAGCTCTCCTTTCCCTGATGGTGTGGTGAAAATAACTGGTATTTGCATCCCCCTGTTTAAGCCAATTTAATCTTGCCTTCTGTTTTAAGAAAATGTTTTTTCTGTCTGGAATCTAAGAAGTAAGGCTTTGTGCTTATTGAGATCAGCTAAGTCAAACTCTGTTTGGGACTGTTGAAATTTTATTTTTAGATCACTGACTTTTGCTTCAGCTTCGACCAGGTTTTGATTGACATTTCCAAAAGTATTTATGTTCCAAACTTTAATGTCAATCTTAAGTCTCTTAAGCTTATGCACTAATCTGTACATTCCTCTAGAGGTGGACGGTAAATTCCAGTTTTTTTCCACTAAATTGTGGAAGTCTTGTCTATTTGTCCACATTTCGTGGTATCTAAAAGGCCTAGGAACCATTTCTTCAGAAGATTGAATGGACAGCAATAATGGAGAGTGGTCAGAGGTCAATCTATTTAGTACCTGAATTGAGCTGTTTGGAAAGAGTTCCAACCAATCCAAATTGCTTATGCCCCTGTCTAATCTCTGGAATAGAAGATCCTTACATTTATTCCTGAATCTGTTATTACTCCATGTAAAAGAATTTCCTACAGTGGGAATGTCATGCAAGTCCAGATTATTTATGAAGGCATTAAAATATTTCATGCTTCTTGTGGGGGGAGATTTCCTTCCTTTATACTCAGATACTGAGACCACAGTATTAAAGTCTCCAATGTATATAGAAGGTTCTGGAGGGGGGGTTTTTTAGATCATTCCAAAGAGCTTCCCTCGATTGTCTATTTACACTAGCATATATAAAATAGCAGTTCCAACTGACTGATGAGTAAATTTCAGTAATTCTAGCCTGAAGAAATTGATCTGACTCTTTTAAGCTGACTACATTAAAAGCATGATTCCATAAGATCCAGATTTTAGCATTTTCAGCAGGGAGAGCATTTTTGGATCCTAGCTCATGCATCAGAGTGTTTATTTTCTTTTTTTCATGCCAAGGCTCTATCAAACAGAGAATAGCAATCTTGTGAGACAGCATAAAAGATTTTAATCTAACCAAGGATGTTCCGTAGCCTCTAACATTCCAAACTAACATGTTTCCTATTATGTTGTATTTAATCATTTAAAACAGGTGGTAGTTGCTTTCTGTGAGGATCTAAGGTTTCTTGTTTTAACAGCAGTGGCTTTACTATTCTTTGATTGCTTATCCTGATTCTTATCAAGTTTATCTAAACATGAATTAGGTATTGGTTTGTGTGTGCTAACCTTTGACTGTGTGCTTTGAAATACCTTTGTGTTCTGATCAGTTGTGGATTGAGCTCCCTTGTTTACCACTGTAGGAACTGGCTGGGGTTGAAGATTCGGCCCCTGAGTCCGCCCAGCATCTGTGATGAATAGTGGATGATGGTTGATGCCAGCAACAGGAGTGACAGGTGTATTTGTTACTAAAGTAATGGGGAGCTTTGTGAGTCTGTCATGGGGGCTGATTTCTTCTGAGGGAGGAAGTTCTATTTCGTCTGTGATCTTGTCATTTGTTTCTTGAGATTCCAGTGTTTCATGGAATATTTCTGCTGCTTCCTCCTCATCATCTCCCTCATTATCATCTCCCTCATTTAAAGCTTCTAAGGACTGAAAGGCATTTGAAATCTTGATAGTTTTTTCTGTTGTCTGGGATTCCTGGATGGGTACTGACTCAATCGGGTGTTTTTTCTTTCTCCAAATTGTGGTTGTAATAGGCTTAGAGATGTCATCCAGAGAATAAAAGGAACCGTTTCTTTTCTTATTAATATCAGGGAAGGCTTGTACCATACTATTTTTCAGATGAAGACCTGTCTTACTTTGTTGTAACAGGCACCCTACTTCTTTTTGGGAAGCTGATAGACCCGAGGACTCTGCCACATCTAAGACCAGTGTAGGATGGGGATCTAAGGCTTGAAAGGGTTCCACCTGATCTGTGTCTTTGTTTTCCTTTTTTCCATTCGTTCTGGGGATCGGAAGTTGTTTTTTCCTCAGCTCTGGGTGTAAGAAATTACACATAGCATTACTATGACAATTTATCCTACACTGAGTACAATATGAAGGCATTTCATCATACTCAATAGGGTACTCAGCTACTTTGATACCTATTCCAACCACTATAGTAGACGGCAACTGAGACATAAGGTCAACCTCAACACACACTTTGATTGCAGATGGCCTAGTCAGTGCACTAGTTGCTGCGTCCATTTTAAGGAACCTACCAATCTGACTGCACATACCAATGATTGCGGATGTATTATAGAAATGAATAGGGAGTTTATGGATTGTTACCCAGGCTGGAACCACAGATGATTCAGCTACAGGGGAGAAGTAATTGAGCCTTGAATCATCCACTGTCCCTTCATCCAGCATCTCTGATAGTCTTCACTCTCCTGAAATCTGATAAGCACATGGCGGTAATCCAGAGATCCCAATTGGAACTTTGATTTGAAACCTATGGACTTAAAAGCGGCTTGAAGAGTATCCATTGATGGCTTTCCTCGGTTGAACTTCCCGACCAAAGCATTCTGGTAGTGAGACACCAGTAACTCGCCCTCCTCCGGTGGGAGAATGAAAGCAATTTTGCCCTTGTATTCTGTGATAGGGTGAAGATTAGGCGTGTCGGGTAATGAGGTGAAGAGCGGAGAGGATTTAGCGTTCAGAGCTTGGAGGAAGCTCTTACTAGTGGCAGGGGGGTTTTTGTTTGGAGGTTTGGCAGTGGCAAAGCCATAGCCGGCGGCCAATTCCACTGCTTGTGACCGTTATCAGGCTGGTAAGGTGAAAAAATAGAAGTAAAAAGTGGTGTTGCGTCAAAATTTCCAGTCTCACACAAAATCGCACACAGTGTCGCACACACAAACAGTAAAATCGCACACACTCAACAAAGTAGATCCAGAATCATGTTTCTCTCGAACCCTCCACTGGAACCTTCACCTCTCGAAGCGTCCAATGGAACCTTCACCTCTCGAACAAGTACCACTCGAACAAGTACCACTCGAACAAGTACCACTCAACCCTCCACTCGAACACTCCCCTCTCGAACCCTCCACTTGAACTCTCATCTCTCGAACCCTCCACTGGAACCTTCACATCTCGAACCATCCGATGGAACCTTCACCTCTCTAACCAGTACATCTCGAACCTTCTCTCAAACCAGCTCTCGAAGAGTCCAATGGAACCCTCACCTCTCGAACCCTCGAACGCTCAAAACGACATCATTTTGGGCAGCCACCTATATGCACCTGTATAAGCACATAGAAGTTGGGTCTTTGGACCCACTTGACAGTACCTGTAGACGCACATGGTTAGGCAGCCATGTGCGTCTAAAAGAGGCTGCAAAATTACCCTTCTACCCCTGATGACCATTTGTGTCAGCCATTACCTCTCGAACCCTCCACTGGAGAGGAACCTGCCACTTGAACTGTCACCTCTCGAACCGAACCAGTACCATTCGAACCCTTCACTCGAACCCACTACCTCTCGAACCTCCAGTGAAGAGGAACCCTCCACACGAACTCTCGCCTCTCGAACCCTCCAGTGGAACCTTCATCTCCCGAACCTCCAACGGAACCTTCACCTCTCGAACTAGTACCTCTCAAATAAGTACCACTAGAACCCTCCACTTGAACTCTAACCTATCAAACCTCCAATGGAACCTTCACCTCTCGAACCTCCGATGAAAGCTTCACTTTTCGAATCTATACCTCTCGAACCAGTACCACTCGAACTCTCACCTCTCGAACCTCCAATGGAACCTTCACCTCTTGAAGCCTCCAATGGAAAAATAGCCTCTCGAACCGTCCAATGGAACCTTCACCTCTTGAAGCCTCCAATGGAAAAATAGCCTCTCGAACCGTCCAATGGAACCTTCACCTCTCGAATCCGTACCTCTAGAACCAGTACCACTCAAACCTCCAGCTGAACTCTCACCTCTCGAACCTTCCACTGGGATCTTCATATCTCGAACCTCCAATGGATCCTTTACCTCTCAAATTCGTACCTCTCAAACCGGTACCACTCGAACTCTCACCTCTCGAACTTCCAATGGAACCTTCACCTCTTGAACCTTCCAATGGAACCTTCACCTCTCGAATCCTTTTCTCTCGTACCAGTACCACTTGAACCCACTATCTCTCAAACCCTCCACTGGAGAGGAACCAGCCACTTGAACTCTCACCTCTCAAACCCTTTACTAGAACCTTCACCTCTCGAACTAGTACCTCTCGAACAAGTACGACTCGAACCCTCCACTCGAACTCTCACCTCTCGAACCCTCCACTAGAACCTTCACCTCTCGAACATCCAATGGAACCTTCACCTCTCGAATAAGCACCATTCGAACTCTTACCTCTCAAACCCTCCACTGGAACCTTCACCTCTAGAACCTCCAATGGAACCTTCACCTCTCGAGCCAGTACCTCTTAAACCAGCTCTCAAAGCGTCCAATGGAACCCTCACCTCTCGAACCCTGAAACGCTCAAAACGACGTTGTTTTGGGCGGCCACTTGTCTGCATCTGTAGAAGCACATAGAAGTTGGGTCTTTGGACCCACTTGAGCGCACCTATAGACGCACATGTTTAGGCAGCCATGTGCGTCTACAAGAGGCTATGAAATTACCCTTCTACCTCTGACGACCATTTGTGTCAGCCACTACCTCTTGAACTCTCCACTGGAGAGGAACCCGCCACTCGAACTGTCACCTCTCGAACCAAACCAGTACCACTCGAACCCTCCTATAAAACCCACTACCTCTCGAACCTCCAGTGGAGAGGAACCTTCCACTCGAACTCTCGCCTCTCGAACCCTCCACTGGAACCTTCACCTCTCGAACCTCCAATGGAACCTTCACCTCTCGAACCAGTACCTCTCAAACAAGTACCACTCGAACCCTCCACTTGAACTCTCACCTATCGAACCTCCAATGGAATCTTCACCTCTCGAACCTCCTACGGAACCTTCACCTTTCGAATTCGTACCTCTCGAACCAGTACCACTCGAACTCTCACCTCTCGAACCTCCAATGGAACCTTCACCTATCAAACCTCCAATGGAACCTTCACCTCTCGAAGCCTCCAATGGAAAATTAGCCTCTCAAACCGTCCAATGAGACCTTCACCTCTCGAATCCGTACCTCTCGAACCAGTACCACTCGAACCTCCAACCGAACTCTCACCTCTCGAACCCTCCACTGGGACCTTCACATCTCGAACCTCCAATGGAACCTTTACCTCTCAAATTTGTCCTCTCAAACCGGTACCACTCAAACCCTACACTCGAACTCACACCTCTCGAACTTCCAATGGAACCTTCACCTCTGGAATCCTTTCCTCGCGTACTAGTACCACTCGAACCCGCTATCTCTCAAACCCTCCACTGGAGAGGAACCAGCCACTTGAACTATCACCTCTCGAACCCTCTACAGGAACCTTCACCTCTCGAACAAGTACCACTCGAACCCTCCACTTGAACTCTCCCCTCTCGAACCCTCTACTCGAACCCTCCACTCGAACCTTCACCTCTCGAACATCCAATGGAACCTTCACCTCTCAAACCTCTGATAGAAGCTTCACCTTTCAAATCTGTACCTCTCGAACCAGTACTACTCGAACTCTCACCTCTCGAACCTCCAATGGAACCTTCACCTCTCGAAGCCTCCAATGGAAAATTAGCCTCTCCAACCGTCCAATGGAACCTTCACCCCTCGAATCCGTACCTCTCGAACCAGTACCACTCGAACCTCCAGGCGAATTCTCACCTCTCGAACCCTCCACTGGGACCTTCACCTCTCGAACCTCCAATGGAACCTTTACCTCTCAAATTTGTATCTCTCAAACCGGTACCACTCGAACCCTACACTCGAACTCTCACCTCTCAAACTTCCAATGGAACCTTTACCTCTTGAACCGTCCAATGGAACCTTCACCTCTCGAATCCTTTTCTCTCGTACCAGTACCACTTGAACCCACTATCTCTCAAACCCTCCACTGGAGAGGAACCAGCCATTTGAACTCTCACCTCTCAAACCCTCTACTGGAACCTTCACCTCTCGAACTAGTATCTCTCGAACAAGTACCACCCGAACCCTTCACTCGAACTCCTTTCTCGAACCCTCCACTCTAACCCTCCACTGGAACCTTCACCTCTCGAACATCCAATGGAACCTTCACCTCTCGAACCAGTACCTCTCGAACAAGTACCATTCGATTTCTTACATCTCGAACCCTCCACTGGAACCTTCACCTCTCGAACCTCCAATGGAAACTCACCTCTCGAGCTAGTACCTCTCAAACCAGCTCTCGGAGCTCCAATGGAACCCTCACCTCTCGAACCCTGAAACGCTCAAAAGACGTCGTTTTGGGCAGCCACCTGTCTGCATCTGTAGAAGCACATAGAAGTTGGGTCTTTGGACCTACTTGATAGCACTTGTAGACGCACATGGTTAGGCTGTCATGTAGGTCTACAGGAGGCTGCAAAATTACCCTTCTACTCCTGACGACCATTTGTGTCAGCCACTACCTCTCAAACCCTCCATTAGAGAGGAACCCGTCACTCGAATTGTCATCTCTTGAACCGTACCAGTACAACTCGAACCCACTACCTCTCAAACCTCCAGTGAAGAGGAACCCTCCACTCGAACTCTCGCCTCTCGAACCCTCCACTGGAATCTTCACCTCTCGAACCTCCAATGAAACCTTCACTTCTCGAACAAGTACCTCCCGAACAAGTACCACTCGAACCCTCCACTCGAACTCTCACCTATCGAACCTCCGATGGAACCTTCACCTCTCGAACCTCCAATGGAAGCTTCGCCTTTCGAATCCGTACCTCTCGAACCAATACCACTCGAACTCTCACCTCTCAAACCTCCAATGGAACCTTCACCTCTCGAAGCATCCAATGGAAAATTCACCTCTTGAACCGTCCAATGGAACCTTCACCTCTCAAATTCGTACCTCTCAAACTAGTACCACTCGAACCTCCAGCCGAACTCACACCTCTCGAACCCTTCACTGGGACCTTCACCTCTTGAACCTCCAATGAACCTTCACCTCTCGAATCTGTACCTCTCGAGCCGGTACCATTCGAACCCTACACTCAAACTCTCACCTCTCGAACTTCCAATGGAACCTTCACCTCTTGAACCGTCCAATGGAACCTTCACCTCTCGAATCTATTTCTCTCGTACCAGTACAACTCGAACCCACTACCTCTCGAACCCTCCACTGGAACCTTCACCTCTCGAAGCGTCCAATGGAACCTTCACCTCTCGAACCAGTACCTCTCGAACCAGTACCTCTCGAACAAGTACCACTCGAACACTCCACTCGAACTCTCCCCTCTCGAACCCTCCACTCGAACTCTCACCTCTCGAACCCTTCACTGGAACCTTCACCTTTCGAACGTCCAATGGAACCCTCACCTCTCGAACCAGTACCACTAGAACTCTCACCTCTCGAACCCTCCACTGGAACCTTCACCTCTCGAACCATCCAATGGAACCTTCACATCTTGAACCAGTACCTCCCAAACCTCCTCTCAAACCAGCTTTCAAAGTATCCAATGGAATCCTCACCTCTCAAAACCTGAAACGCTCAAAACGATGCCATTTTGGGCAGCCACCTGTCTGCAGCTGTAGAAGCACATAGAAGTTGGGTCTTTGGACCCACTTGACAGCACCCGTAGATGCACATGCTTAGGGCAGCCATGTGCGTCTACAGGAGGCTGTGAAATTATCCTTCTACCCTTAACGACCATTTGTGTCAGCCACTACCTCTCAAACAATCCAGTGGAGAGGAACCTGCCACTCGAACTGTCACCTCTCAAACCGTACCAGTAACACTCGAACCCTCCACTCAAACCTACTACCTCTCAAACCTCTAGTGGGGAGAAATCCTCCACTGGAACCTTGACCTCTCAAACCCTCAACGTGAACCTTCACTCTTGAACCTGCAATGGAAGCTTCACCTCTCAAACTAGTACCTCTCGAACAAGTACCACTTGAACCCTCCCCTCAAACTCTCACCTATCAAACCTTCGATGGAACCTTCACCTCTCGAACCTCCAATGGAAGCTTCACCTTTCGAATTTGTACCTCTCGAACCAGTACACTCGAACTCTCACCTCTCGAACCTCCAATGGAACCTTCACCTCTCGAAGCCTCCAATGGAATATTCATCTCTCAAACTGTCCAATGGAACCTTCACCTCTCGAATCCGTACCTCTCAAACCAGTACCACTCGAACCCTATACTCGAACTCTCACATCTCGAACTTCCAATGGAACCTTCACCTCTCGAACGGTCCAATGGAACCTTCACCTCTCGAATCCATTCCTCTCATACCAGTACCACTCGAGCCCACTACCTCTTGAACCCACCACTGAGAGAAACCTGCCACTCGAACTCTCACCTCTCGAACCCTCCACTGGAACCTTCACCTCTTGAAGCGTCCAATGGAACCTTCACCTCTCGAACCAGTACCTCTCGAACAAGTACCACTCGAACCCTCCACTCAAACTCTCCCCCCTCGAACCCTCAACTCGAACTCTCACCTCTCAAACCCTCCACTGGAACCTTCACCTCTCAAATGTCCAATGGAACCTTCACCTCTCGAACCAGTACCTCTATAACCTTCTTTCGAACCAGCTCTTGAAGCGTCCAATGGAACCCTCACCTATCGAACCCTGAAATGCTCAAAACAACGTCGTTTTGGGCAGCCACCTGTCTGCATATGTAGAAGCACATAGAAGTTGGGTCTTTTGACCCACTTGGCAGCACCTGTAGGCGCACATGGTTAGGCAGTCATATGCGTCTACAGGAGCCTGCAAAATTACCCTTCTACCCATGACGACCATTTGTGTCAACCATGGGATTGAGAGGATTTCTTTTATATAGTACCCTAAGATAAGTGTTTGCCCTATAATAAACATTACAAACAAACAGAATAGCAAACTGCATCAGCAAACACATAACAAAATAAAATGGTAACAATATCAGCCAAATCAACATTAACAGGTGCAAAACTTTTTCCTTCTATGCCAAATAATCTGAAAAACTCATTAAAATCAGGTGTGAAAATATCAAATTAAATAGTCAAAAAATCACATTAATGCTCTCCAACAAATTCACAAATATCATAAATCCGCTGCCTCTCAACACCTAAAATCACTCCAACTCTCCACCAGATTCACAATGTCGTAAATCTGCGCCTCTGGACACCTAAAATCACTCCAAATACCCAAAACCTCAAACATATTAAAAACCGACATAAAATCAAAAACCCAATTCAAATATCACCAAGAAAAAAAGTTTCGATTCAGACTGGCACCTAATCGCGTGGCGGCATCATAAACCTGCAAATAAACCTGGCGGTACATGCTGATAAACCTGCAAATACAAACCCCCAAATACGAGTACAAGATAAGAAAACAATCCTAATTAACACAAGGCGGATGTAAACAATAAACGTTGGACAAAGTTTGAGCTCACACGTATTGATGAGTCACCAGAAAGTAAATAATACATTGTGGACGGCGTAGGAGGTGAACACGTGGGTCGCAAATCATTAAAGAAACAGTACAAGGATCGGAGGTTAACAAGGGTGAAACCGGCCATGGTACCTAAACCGCCTCGGTACCGCCTCTTCAAACAATGATTGGCGCACTTATAATAGGGTGACTTCTTTCTTTGAGCGTGCTAGATTACCTAATTGTAGATGTAACTATGCTAGTTTTAAAAAATAAACACTTTTGTGGAGGACACATTCTCAACGAATTTTATTTTATTTTTATTTAGATTTAGATGACGCATTCTCTGAATGCGTCCTCAATTTATGGTAATTTTTTTTAATTTGCAGGAATTAGTTTTCTTGTCGAACGCATAAAGAGGATTAGTTTTTAATCCTCTATGTCATTTGAATTTTTTAAAAAACAAATCTCAATTTAAAAATAACTTTTTAATCAGTCTTCTAACTGATTGTCCAATTTTTTTTTTATATTTTTGTTGTCTCCAATAGCGCATTAGTAGACATGTAATTGTTTTATATTTTTTTTAAAAATTTTGGTAATGTTAAATGCATCGGAAGAATTTGGAAGTCCGATTTAAAATTTATGATAATAAAACATGAACATCCCACTTACCTTATTATAGATAATGGAAAATTTTGATCGTGAGTATTGTAATTTTTAAAATAATCATGAATAGAATAGGAATGAATTATTAAAAAATTCGGAAGTTACTACAGTATTTGAATCGTAACTTGGAAAATTCATTTTCTTGTTTAAATTTTACACTTTTTCCACTATTAACTAATATAAATAAACAAAAATATAAGAGTAGATGCATTAAATGTTTATGAAATTAGAGATGATAATGAAAATCAAATAAACATGAATTGATTCAGAGATACAATATCCGAAGAACATGTGTCAAACATATATGTACAAACGTAATGAAATGAATGCCCAACGACATGTAATGTACTAATGACGCCCTCTGCAAAACTTTCCACCCGTTCCTCATGGGGGAGGACGCATGGTGCGGGATGTGCGCCGTGGAACAGCCATCTGAGTAGAATTATGTACGTCATCATACGGAGCTCCCTCTGTAAAATCCTCCTCTATACGTCCCCTACGTCCTCATTCAATTCATACTGGACATGAGGAACACTACCTGTATCTAATGGAGCAGTAGGCGACATATACGCATGACTAGCATTGAGAGTAAGATATGCAGTGAAATCATCTGGAGTAGTGTCATAGTGTGAGGGTCCACCATGTGATGGTCCGACGTTCGTTGGACTCACACGTGAGGGTCCAGCTTCAAATGAACCAATGTGTTCTGTAGGGCCCCGAACACGCAGTCGTCGACCACCCTGTCGGTTAGGTGGAGCTGGACGGTGGCTTCTAATTTCAATGTATCTCACACCCATGGGAGGTTCCTCGGTGTGCACATATGGCTGATAAAACTGCAGTTTTAAGGGCTCATGCACATATTTTAGAGTACATGTGGCAACACCATGTACTCCCCTAATAACGTCCGCGAAACGTGGGAGACATTCATCCAAATTAATATCTGACATAAGGCGCATCTCAGACATTGCCTGCAACTACATAAATGAGATAAAATGTTAGATATTAAAATTTGAGGGAATCTAAAGTATTATTTGTTAATACTATTAGAAATTTAAGAAATACCATATACTCTATAGTAGCACTGTCTCCATGGAAACCCTTCGTAACCATTTGATACCTTCCTGGATGATCAATTAGGGTAACTGTCCTGCGAAAATACCACTCCATGTATTCTCGATCGGGTGTATATGGATCCGCTGACCCAAGTGCATTAGTTTGTTGCTCTGCTCGATGTTCCCACGCATCGAGATATCTTCTCAGGTCAACACGCCAATCCATGCTTGACCTCCCCCGATGATCTCTAGTATGAAGCAGTTTGTGTTCATCCTTAGTGACCAACTACATGGGTATTGGCTGGATAAGGCCAAACTGCCTGAGAACACGGTGAACATGATGATACTTCATGACGTGCCAACAAATGAGGTCAACACACAATAGCCAGTTGTTGCTACCAGCTGTACAACATTGTGGGAGTTGTTGCATGATATCCTCAGTGTATGGCTGCCAAATAAACTGACATAACAGACAAGTGTTGTGGTCAGGAAAGAAACACCATTTTTCCATTAGTTCAAAAAAAGGTAATCTGAATTACATTATACTTGACTGTCATGGAGAGATGTCAGCTGATCGCAATACACTTTTAGTACATGCATGGGTGATTGTGATAAATCGTACCGGGCTCTTCACCAGTGAGGAACAGAATGAATAATATTAGATATTCCTAGTAATTTCAAAGGGTTTAAAATTGTGTCCTTACTAATTGAATACGAACCTGGACCCAAGAGCACTCATGGTGATGGTCACTGGAAGTCGTCCAGCAGGACAGATGGTTGGTATTTGCTCTCATGCCCACAATTGATAATAAATAAATAAAAATATAATATAATGTCAGAAGGTCATTATGGACAGTATGTACAACTAACAAGTTTAACCAACAATGTTACTTGTAGTAAGACCAGTGGCCCAAATATTGATTTGACTTGTAGGATTGCAGCGTCACATAAGCACCTGTACAAGTGTACCCCCCAACTGTACTAATGTGTTGCACCTAAGTCTATCAGTACCAAAAAATAGAGCAAAGGTATCAGGTGCTCAAATGTGTCTGACATGAGCTTTCCACCGACCAGTAGTAGAATAAAAACCCTAGCTCGCTGTTGACAATTTACCTCAGTAGCATCAAGAGGCAATGGACTGCACAACAAGTTTCCCAACTAGCTGGCCCTTATGCGACCCCCTCTGATAGCACGCGTGTCTGGTGTAGCCCCCGTGTAGGTAGTGCACAATCTTTACCAATCATCTGTGTGCCTGTTGGTGTTTACATCAGTGATTTCCATGCCATCGATTGGTAGACCCCATAGGATGCCCACATCCTGTAAAGTGACGATAACCTCCCCCATCGGCAGGTGAAATGTGTGTGTCTCTAGTCTCCAGCGCTCAACTAACGTAGTGATGCGGGGATGGTCAATGTGAATTGGTGCGAAATCCAATAGTCCCTGGAATCCAGAGCTTCACGCACATAGCGCATCACTCGATCGAGATCCCACCAATCCAACAAGCCCTATCGCATCGCCTCACATGCAGTGCCTCATCCTCCAAACTATCGTTGTATAGAGCATGTGCACGATGCTCTAGGTGAAGGTAAAGAACATCCTCATCAATGGGTCTAGGATGATACCTGGCGTATCCCTGGTGAAAATCAAAATCACAGGGAGAAATGATCAGTCCATATTTCCACAAAAATGAATACTATTACATGTAATACATATTCAAACCAAATAGTACATTAGCTTCAATTTAAACAAATACACATAATACAAATCCACATAACCAATTACACTAAAACAACAAGAGAATTTAGCATAACAAGCTGCATGGCTACATAATATCATGTAATACATATTGTCTAAACAAAGCATAAGGATCTCTAGAAACTTCATATTATAAACACGACCCTAAGCACACCCTCGCCTACAAAACGCCTCTGCAATTACCTAGCACTCTCTCACCCATTTGATTCCTTATCCTTCTCTCCACAAACTGACCACGCCTCCTATTACGAAACTTTTTAATATCGAGAATCAACCTCCAATTGGCATGTTGCCATAATGATGGATCTCGTGGAGGCACGAAACCCTCACTATATTGTTGCACATAAGTGGTCGTGTGATATACCCTGTCACATAGAGTAGATGGATCGTCACGCCTATACCTACAGACAGCCAATGCGGGAACAAGAAAAATGGAAAATTTTCCATTCGTGACAGCTACACTCATTTCTCTGGTATTTTCACAGTGTATTGGCTCTCACCAATGCGGCTATCAATGGTCCTTGTCACAACCTTATAAGTCTGCGATGCCTGACCATACACGGTGACAGTATGTCCCTGTCCCCAAATGTCTTGCTTCTGAAACTTTTTCCAATTCTTGCTAGGGAACTCGAACCTACATAATTATACATCTATTTAGAATACATAAACTAGTCCACAGACACATAATGAAATATAATGAATCATGAAAGTACCTCCAATTTGTGGCGTCCATTAGCCTTCGTGCAAACATTTCAACTATTCATTCAAAAGTGGCTTTGACGCATGCTGTTATCGTGAGATGTCGTGCACGCCTTAAACAATTATTGTAACTCTCGGACAAATTAGTTGTAAGAATTCCCCAACAACGATCACCCTCATCAAAGGTAAGGCACCACTTACTGGTATCATGTTGTCTCAGCCAATCCCAAGCAGATGGTTCGAGACTCTCCAACTCCTCCTTATACTCCCTCCACCCACTCTCTTGTCTGGCACAACCAAGCTGCCAAACCAGAGTCTTCAGATGCGCATTCTTGAACTTCCCATGCTCAGAACTAAGGAAGTTGGACTGAAAATGACTCAAGCAAAACCGGTGGTATCCTGCTGGCTCCATCCATTTATCCATATGTCTCATTGCATTCAAAATCCTATCATGATGATCTGATATAATACAGATTGGCCTACTATTACCACCTACCACATGGAGTTGTAGTTTTAGCATAAACCAGTTCCAACTCTCATTAGTCTCGGCATTAACTATTGCATAAGCAATGGGTAGTATATAATCGTTTGCGTCGTGTGTCACTGCAACTAGCATTGTGGCCTTGTATGCGCCTCTCAAATGAGTCTCATCCACACTAATCACCGGATTGCAGTGGAGAAATGCATCGATAGCCTCACCAAATGCCCAGAACACAAACTTAAATTTCCTACACCCATGACCGTGTATTCTATCAGGGTCATCTACCCAATCTACAACGGTGCTCGAATTAGCCCTGATTAGCTTATCCATAAATGTTGGCAACATTTCAAAGGATTACTCCCAAGTTCCGAATCCCAAATCAATAGCCTTCTGGTGAGCATACCATGCCTTCTTGTAGGAAATGGTCACATTTAACTCCTCTTTCACATGCGCTTGGACATCCTTCATCGTGTAAGAAGGGTTTGCGTCAATCTGATAGTGAATGGAATGAATGATCATCAACGATGTTAGGTTAGTGGTTTTGATCGATCAGCACCAATACAACCATGACTACTTGCCCATTTGGTGATCTACCACATCCTATGGGAAGCCTTCTTCTTGGCTCTAACAATCCAATGACAATTTCCACTGCCTTCAACAATGTCCTTACATTTTGCATACCATGTGCGTGACCTGCTCTCCACGACCTGGTGTTCCCTATTCATCATCAAACTTTACCCTGGAAATAGCTTCCCCTAATTATGGCTTACTCCGGAATCGCATGCCCAATGCAACTTCACCAGTCGCTTGAACATAACTAGGAAGTCTTTTTCCACAATTAGTTGGGCCATAGCCATCCTCATAAGCCCCCTCACAATCTCTAAAGTAGGCCTCTGTATTAGGATTCCCCATAAGATGGAACATCGTGGCTACATTGTTCGTGCACACCACTTGTTCATCATCGTCCCCTGGATTCGAATAAGTTGATAAGGAGCAGTCATCTTCACTTTCTTCTCCAAGTTCCCTTTCCTCACATTCATCATCGCTACCAACATGTTCACCATGACCAACAACATGCTCAGAAATTTCACCCACATAATCATCATCGAAGACATTCAGCTCCCCATGATGCACACCATATATACCAGCACTTGTGGACGACTGAGTGCAATCGATGTGAACATAGGCACTGGGTTGGCTCGACTCTCCAATGACAAGAGGTTCTCCAAAACCTTGGCAATGTAAAAGCGGTGGTAAGGTTGGCAAAGGTGCATAGTTTTGAATATTGCTCAACAACGACATGAACGTGTCCGAACTAACATCACCCGCACGACCAATGGTGTTTGACATCTTCTCTATATTAATGTACAAATCAGCTGAGGACAAGGACATTCGATCAACAATGTTGAAGAAGGTCGCGGTAGACGTGTCATCTTCCACATTATAACATCGATAGTATATAGACGAACCAATCAGCTCTGGACAACGATAATATATTTTTAACAGAAACCCTTCACTTGCAATGTCAAACCTTCTGAAAATTAAATCAACTAACTCGGAGTGGCTTAACCTCCGTTCGAGAGTCATGTTTTTCTCCCGTATGGGAGGATCATAATACACACCCATAGTCAAATCAAACTTAATCTGACCCCCTTTGTACAAGTACACCGTCAAAAACATCGTACAACTGCATTATACAAATATAGAACATATAATTCGATATTCGAAAAGATGGTATTATTCAAAAACTTATATTCAACTCCTCAAACCCTAAACCATACACTGTTTCATTATCACCAGGCAACCAAATTATACACTATTATCGTATTTCTAACTATTACACTATTATAAAATTTGTACTCAATTACCCCACATAAATTAAATCATTACTACAACTTCAATACAAAAATTAGTGAACAAATCACACGTAATCAATTCACACATAATCACACATCCTCATTCAACACTTTCATATCATTCAAACCACACATAAACATTTAACACATTCATATCAACAAGATTTTTTCAAGTACCTCACAAATTTACACTATTACTACAAGTTTCAATAAAAATAATTAGTGAATAAATCACACATAATCACACATACAATCATGAATTTTTCAGGTACCTCTCGGAGACTCGAAAATTTTGGCGGCGTGTGACTAGCACGCGCGGAGCTGCTGGCGTGCGCGTGAGTTCCACGTGCGGTCGTACTGGCGGCGCGTGCGGTGTTCAAGCGGGTCCAGGAGAGTCAGCAACAGCAAGTCAGAAGCTTCAACTACAAATCCAACAACAATTTACATCGAAACACAAAGAAACAGAGCAGATTTGAACAAAACGGAAAAGTAAAAATGAACTAAAGCTTGCAGAGGTACCAACCCGGTGATGAAGATGGGTAAAAATGAAACCGTGGTCCTGGAGATGGAGACGGCGATGGCCTGAGCAAGGGTGAGAGGGAAGATTCCAACGGCGGAGAAAACAAGGCAACCATGTGTGTTTGTTCTTTTAATGGCGAACGTTCTCAGCATCCGAGTTTTAATGATGAACATGATGATGACGCATTCGCTAAATGCATCCTCTAACTAATGGATTAAAAAAGAGGAAAATTTAGAGGCGCATTTACTAAATGCATTCTAATTTTCTGTAAAAAAAAGAAAGAAAAGAGTATATTCATGCAATAAAAAAAGAAAAAGAAAATTGATGATGCATTCTACCCTTGCATCCGATCACATTTTTTTAATCTCCGACTACATTTCATTGTCCCATGCCTCATAAAGTTGACCGCTATATCATGCCTTGTATTTTACTTAATCACGCCCTGTATTTTGTACTATTGAAATACAATATGTATTTTGAATATAATTTCAATAATAAAAAAAATAAAAAAGAACTAAAATAAAGAAAAAAAATGTTTTTATCCTAACTGCTCTGGAGTGTTCACCGGTGGCAAGAGATGGTGGTCATCGGCGGTGGAGAACGGTGGTAGGCGGCAGTGGAGAACGGTGGTAGACGTTTGCCGGAGGTGGTGGTCGTCGGCGTCTTCTCCAACAGGTTTTCTTTCTCTTCGGCGGTATCTGTTTTTTCCTTCTCTTCTTTTTTCCGGTCTCATTCTCTTCTTTTAGACCGGTCTCCTTCTCTTCTTTTTCCGGTCTCCTTCTCCGGATCTGCTTTCCCCGGCCACACTCTCGTTGACCCGCTCTCAGCCCCGCTCTCACCACCCCGCTCTCACCACCCCGCTCTCGCCACCCCGTTCTCATCGACTCGTTTCGGCCTGCTCTCGCTGCCCCGCTCCAGCCCGCTCTCGCTGCCCCGCTCCAGCCCGCTCTCGCTACCCTGCTCTCATCGACTCGCTCCGGCCCGCTCTCGCTGCCCCGCTCTTGTTGACCCGCTCTCGCCACCCCGCTCTTGTTGACCCGCTCTCGCCACCCCGCTCTCATCGACTCGCTCCGGCCCGCTCTTGGTGCTTCACTCCGGCCTGCTCTTGGTGCTTCGCTCTCGTCTCCTGGCACAACGACGTTGCCGGTCTGGTTCTCATTACCCAC
The DNA here is from genome assembly GCA_037428765.1 of Rubia yunnanensis. Lineage (NCBI taxonomy): Eukaryota > Viridiplantae > Streptophyta > Magnoliopsida > Gentianales > Rubiaceae > Rubia > Rubia yunnanensis. The sequence goes on from CM075061.1 coordinate 87,751,987, forward strand.
CGCTCTCATCTTCCCCGATCCTGGTTCTTATTTCCCCTACCGCTCATGTCCTCGTTTCTCCCACCACCCCCGTTCTTATTTCTCGGTCCTCATTTACCCCAAAGCCTCGATTCTCATTTCCCTCCATGCCTTGGTTCTTCGTCGGAGGGTTTCTTTGCCGGGAAATCGAGGCGAAGAAGAAAGGGATCTGGGTAAATCAATCGGGCCAGGGGACGACAAAAAATCTGGGTAAATTAATCGGGTCATGGGATGGCGGGTGGCTGGGGACTAGAGGGGTTGTGCTAGGGGATGGCGGGTTAGGGTTTTGCCAGGGATGGTTGTTTTAGCGGATGACTGGGGACGAAGGTGGAGCTAGGCTGGATGTTTTTGGCGGCGGTGGCAACGGCGGTGTAGCTAGGGCAAAGGAAAGGTTTTAATTTTTTTTAAACTTTAAAAGTTAATATTAGTATTATACGTGTATATATGTACTAGGACATAAATTTAGTAAATACCTGCTAGGACGTAATCTAGTAAAATGCAAGACTTAATAGGCGTAATCTAATAAAATGCAAGACTTTGACAGGTAGACACAAATAAAATATCACGAGGAGGGCAAACATCACGAGTATTTCGCCGTACAAAACCGAACAACAATTATTGCAGGCTTTAACAATGGCGAGCTTAGTAAAATTGAGGCAGCAGCTTCTGAAACTGCGGTCAGCAGTTGAGTTGCCTTGGAGTCGATCATTCTGTTCATCTACTAAACTTCTGTCACAATCTCAAGTATGTGTTGCTCTCCTCAAGTTTTGCAACTACTTATTTTCTTTGATGCGATGATTTCCCTTTGATTTTGTACTAATGCAAGTTAGCATCACTGGAAATGATGTACTATTAAAATGAAATTCCCTTAGTCCCGGGCAAACTTGCTTGGTTGACTGTTCATGATGTGTTGAATTTTTGTTTGCCTTTCTTAATACATGGTGTGAAATTTAATTTACTTTCCGTTCGGATTAACTTCTTGGAACTGCTGAAGAAGTTCGATTGACTGATTTTTGTTTCTAACGGAAATGTGTGCGTGTTTCTTCTTCTTCTTCTTCCTCTTCAAGTGATTTGAATCTTTAAGGAATGGTTCCATCCACTTCCAGGCGTGCTTGCTCTTGTCCATTTTGTCATTATCGATACTGCTTTTTCTATGTCTCTCTTTTCTGTGTATTTTTACTAACCTTGATTTTTATCATAACACTTCTTGGTTTGTTTGATATTTAAGACAGTTATATTGGACACAAATGATGCTGGTAACTGGTACTTTTGTTTATTTGCTTCTTTCTTGTGAATCTTTTTACTTATTGCAGAAGATAGGATTTATAGGGCTGGGAAATATGGGATCCCGAATGTCTAATAATTTGATCAACAAGGGCTACACTCTCACCGTACATGATGTGTAACTCACTTCACCTTGTTCTTTTTAATTTTCACAACATATTCAACTTCATGTAAATTTTCGTCCATAATTTAGTGCAACTTCTACTTAGAAAATTATTATAATGATAGAAATTGAGTTAGTCTTTGATCTTGACCTGGGAGAAACATATTGCATCAGCAAGGGAGAACCTGAAAAGATGCTTCTTTAGTAGAGTGTTGCCATACTTCTGAAAATACTGATTTTGACAATTTTGTTCATTTTTAAAACATTGCTGGACGACAGATGCTAAGGAACGTGCTGTTTGCATGTTCAAGTTTACTATTCCAGTTTCTTAAATGGTTAAAGTTAAATGTTCTTCTAGAATATTTACATGTCTCTAAATGTTTTTTCCTTCACTTGATTTGCAGAAACCAAAATTCAATGAAGATTTTCTCAGAGAAAGGGATTGTGACAAAAGATTCACCTTTTGAAGTTGCAGAAACAAGTGATGTTGTGATAACAATGCTGCCTTCTTCAGTACATGTGAGTAAGAGGTCAAAGCTTGATTCTTTTCATCCTCATGCACCAAGACTAAAATTTGGGAACTGATGATCGGGATATTCATACCACATTAAAAGTTCACACTAAACTCTAGTTGAGATATTTCAAAATGTGAAGTCATTCCTTAAACCACTGGGAGTGAGGACATGCATTGAAAATTCCAAAATTTACTGACTGGAACTTAACAGAAGTAGGTCACGGCGATCACTTCCATGTACTATGATCTAATGTTTGGAGGAACCTTTTAGAAAACTTCATAAATTTACTGAATGGGGACTTAGTGACTTTAGTTCTGAATGAATCCAGATTCAGTCACAATCTCCTGATCCAGAGGATTTTTTTTAATAAGAGAAGTAAATTTGTGACAATAATGAGGATATGCAGGAATGGAAGAATTTCTTTTTTCTACTTGACTGATTGAAAAGATAAGGTTCTTGACAAATTTAGTTGTCATCTAGGTTTCAAGGGTTCAAAGGTATTCTGATTCCTGTGGTCTTGCAAGTCATTCATAAATTTGACCCATGCTTCTTTTTGAGTAGTGTTTCATTTACATGCATATTGTTTTGGAACAATAACCAAACTTTCGCATGTTTTCACTACAATTATCTTCTTAAAAACTTGTTTTTTTTTGGTTTCTTCATGTTATTTTGTGTTTGCTTTCAGTGGGAATAAATTTCTTTTCTTGCATGATTTAGGTACTAGATGTTTATGCTGGAGCAAATGGTTTGCTTCAGGATGGCAATTTTGTTAGACCATTATTATTTATAGATTCTTCAACGATTGACCCCCAAACATCAAGAAGAATTTCTGCCAGAATAACTGAACTTTCGCTTAAAGGAAAGAGAGGTATGCTTAAAAAATTCTGCTCATTTATTATATACAGTTACCAATAATACGGACAAAGAAGTCCTAATAATTTGTTTATAACTTATAAATGCTTTTAGCTGCTGCAAGATATTATATTTTTGTATTTTTCAAGTTTCGACTACTAGAGGAAACTTCTCTGACTTCCGCCACATGTATGTATTGGCTGAGTTTGATCACCAGTGTTTGTTAAATATAATTTCTGTGGTTATATAGATATCTTCTCTTGTGTTTCCATCCTTTGAGTTCTAGCTTATTTCTTAGAGAAATTTTCATCTGTTGTAGTTTGCTACAAGTAAATTCTGCATGTTTTCTGCTACACTAAGGTTTATGGGTATTTCAACAAAGTGGTGATGTCTAATGCAGAGGGGTGGGAGGTCCCAGCTATGTTGGATGCTCCTGTATCCGGAGGTGTACTTGCTGCAGAAAATGGAACACTTACATTTATGGTATTCACCTTGATATCGTAACATCAAACATGCTATTTCATTTTTTTAGAATCTTATAAACATCTATAATTTTGAAATCATGATGCCCAAGCGGGAACTATCATGAGGCCAAACTACCTTCTTTTTAAGGGAAATGACAAAGGTACACTTAACCTTTTTTCACAATCTTATATCAAACTAGAAAGGAAGTCAATATCGACATCCTGAATCTGCAACAATATCATTGTTAGAAGTATAATCAGCAATCATTGGTATGTTATTGACTCATTGCATCCGTTTACGTGCTTTTGATTCCATTATGCTCATCTTCAATTGTTTGTGCAAGTGGTTTTTGTGCTGGGGGAGACCAACTTCTGTTTTCTCCCCCAAAAAAATTCTGCTTTTAAAATCAGCTCATTTTTAGCTCTTTACCAAACAGATAAAAATGCTTAATTTATAAGCAAAACAACTTATAAGCCCTGCGAATATACCCTTTATTTGATTTTTAGTTGATGCAATCAAATATTATGTCTCTGCCAAAATTGAATGACTTTGTCGAACTAAATTGAAACAAAATTTGTGGTGATCTTTTAGAATATAGAAATGTAATGAAATTAGTGCAGTTACTCCTCCTGTCCCTCTAACTATATCCTAGTTCACTATTCATTAATAAAATTGATACTCTTTAGATTGTACAAATTTATAGATACTCCCTCTGTCCCAGCGAATCTTTTTCACAGTCTCCAACGCACACGTTTGACCAATAATATATTTAGCTACGTATAATATCGGTAAACAAAATGTTACTTTCTAGAAACTATTTGTTATGACGAATCCAATGATATCATATACAACAATATTATTGTTTATATATCTATTCAAATATGCAGTCAAAGTTTTCTTAGTTTGACTGAATCTTTGATATTGTGTAATTTAATCCGGGATGGAGGGAGTATATAAATGTGAATGTTGTTGTGTGAGATCTTGCTACACTCATCGTAAAACATAATTTTAGAATATCTAGTTTATATATTCTTTGTTATGCGTAATTTAAGATATTAAAATTTTAAAAATCATCCTTGAATAGTGAAAAAAAAAGTTAAGACAAATATAGGGAGACTGAGGGAGTAGCTATTTTGTGGTGCGGGAGAAAATGTATACTTGGGGTTCTTGAAGCACTGAGAAAGAACAACCTTTGTAAATATATATTATTGTGAGATTATCAAAAAGAGAGGCTGCATACCATTTTTACTGTGTAATGAGTGTGGAATGCCTTAATATAAATAACTTGATTGTGTGGTTTAATATGTTTTGGTCATTTTAATAATGTTTGTTTGAATAACACATTCCTGTCTTTTGATGAAGAAGAACCCATTGTTAAAAAAATTCTCCGAGGATCCAAATTTCATATCATGAAATGCCTTTCAGGATTGCATTTGAGATTTTCTTAAATCAAAACAGTAAGAAAGAATAAGAATTGCATTTGTGGATTTTGTGCTAATGAAGAGCTTATGCAATGTTATTCAGGTTGGTGGTTTAAAGGAAGCTTATCTAGCTGCAAAGCCTTTGCTTCTATCAATGGGGAAAAACACAATTTACTGTGGGGGAGCAGGAAATGGTTCAGTATGTTACATGAACTTTTCTTTATATACTGTCAGTCACTGTATGCAAAGGCAATACATGCATGGTTGTTTTGATGAAGTAGTGAGCTAATGCTCTGAAATTATCGGACTTTTGCCTTCTCCACTTCCATTTGTCATGCTCATTGCATAGCATATATTTATTTGCCAAATTACTAGTTAATTGATCGACATTCAACATTAGTACATTACCCAATCCCTCTAGGTGGGATTTGTGGGAAGAGTCCTGCCCAATGAAGGCCTTATATTTACAGCCTTGCCTTGCATGATTAATGCAAGAGGCCAATCTGAAGGTTCGAACCTAAGGTATCCATGTCGCATGACAGCAATGTTAACTATTGATCCAAGGCTCCCTTTTTCTGTTACTCTTTGATATTTGATGTACTTACATTTCATTTGGTTGCTAACCAATCTATTTATAAGCATTAGAAGTCTTCTGATCTTTGTCTCGTCATTCTTAGCAACACACATAGCTGACACAGTCCTAACTTCTTAGCATTCAGGAGCAAAGAAGTTTAAGTCAGCCATCATCTTGCTTGTTACAAGTTATCAGTTGTAGTCCCTGCGTCCCTATTTAAGGTTCACCATCCTCTTATTTGCAAAATTTTGATTCCCTGTCTTCTTTCTCCTTTGTCATTCACAATTTTGCCTTAATTTGTCATTCACAAAATTTTCTCATTCACACAATTTCATTTTGATTTAATTCCCTCTCCTATTTCTCCACCATACAATTCATGTTTTTCTTAAATAGCGTGCAAACTGCACATGACACATGCGGACCTTAGATAGGACAAAGCTTATCAAAATAAGGGGCAAGTTGGCTCTTCAAGCTTCTGTGACTCTAATGGTGGATGTTGAAGATAAAAGAATGTCGACCAACTTTTTTTCACTTGCATATGTTTTAAGGCTGCGAAGATCTGCAACAATTTGGCGATGGCTGTGAGCATGCTTGGTGTATCTGAGGCCATAGCTCTTGGTCAGAAATTGGGAGTTGATGCCAGTACCCTTACCAGTGTCTTTAATACCTCAAGTGCTCGCTCTTGGAGTAGGTAATGCCTTTTTTGGGAAATTTTGGTTGATGAATTTTAAATTGTCAAGAACATGTGGCATATCTGACAAGATGGCACAAATATCAGGGGAGTTGGTGGTTAAATTAAAAATATTGATTCTTTGTAAATTATCTGGCTTGTTTCTCCATTTGCATTATCTTCAGAGCCTTCATTGGTTAAATTTCTCATCTATACTGATTAATTGCAAATGGACGAATCTAACTATTCTATCAAAGTGGATAATTGAATCCCCACCCCCCCACCACACACACACACACACCCCTACACCCCATATACCACTTTGTAACTTGTGCAAGAGTCCAGGTTTGTATCTTTTGAAGTTGCAAATATGTCTTGTGGACGATGGATGGGTGGACTAATTTTTGGAATTCACACCACATTTTACATGACAATATTGGTTTGTCAGGAGAGGGGTGACCATGGTAGAACTGGAGTTAATTAGTTGTCTGAAACAATCCATTTCTATACCTTTTTGTATTTTGCTTTTCTTGTTCTTGGACTGCTTCCACATAACTCTGGATGCACTCTTGTTAAAAGTCTAAATGCATGCTGCAAGAGTCCAGTTTTGCATTGTATTTTCTGAGGTTGCAAGAGAGTCTTGTGGACGATTGACCATTTTTTGCCACCTATTACATGACAATACTGTTTCATCAGTCAGAGAGCGATGATAGTAGAATTGGAATTAAGCAGATGTTTGAAACAATGCATTGTTATCTCATGTTGATTGAAGGGTAAACCTGTGAAAGTTGTAGTTCTAATAAATTAGAAAATGCAATTTCTTAAAGACTGGACAAATTTTAAGGGGCTCCAGGATACTTTTGGAGCTGTCCTAGTTCATGATTTGCTATGCATACACTTTGATACTAGTAGTTACATTTTGTAAGAATAAGTTTCCCTATTTTTTCATTGTTTTTGTGGGAACTAGGAGTCTCGAACAACATCCAACCATAAGTTTCCCTGTGTTATGTTTCTGTGGGAGCTCGTAGTCTCAAACAACATCCATCTACCAACATGTATAGTTGTGGTATGCTGCAAGACCCTTGCTCTTCTCCTTCCATTTTGATTTTTCTTTAAAGAAACTTGTCCCAAATTCAGGTAAAGGGGAGAGTTGTATTGAGTCAACAGTCAGCCTGGATGTGTTTCCTATAAGTATAATAACTTCCATTAATTGGATTATATTGGAACACCATTACTGTTCGAAGATGCCATCATTTTTCTGATGGGATGAGGAATATAGATCATTTTGTGGTGCAAGTTTCATGGCACTAGAGGGAAGGTTGGTTCTGCAAGACCCTTACTCTTTATAATGTCCCGAAGCTGGCCTTTGTAGTAACTACTGAGGTTTGGGAAGAACTTCTCATGCTGTAACAATTGTCTGTAAATAGTCATTGCAACTTGCAAGCATTTGAATTTCCCTTTTTTTAAAAAAATTTTCTAGTGTACTCTTTGTAAAAGCCATCTGCTTATAAAGTAACTATGTATCATATGACAGTGATACTTACAACCCAGTGCCTGGAGTGATGGATGCAGTGCCATCATCTAAGAACTATGAGGGTGGATTTGCTTCCAAGCTGATGGTACAGAAATATGATTCTTTAATACTTTATGCTTGTTGACTGGATATTGTTTTTACCTATTTATTTCCTCTCAAGGGAACCCTCCGATCATTTCCCTTCTTCATCCATGTCTAGAGTTTCTATTTAGACCATATCAGATCCCATTGTTTCAATCTTCATTGGCTGTTGTCTGTTTGAAGCATTATTCATTTTTCTGTTTTACCATACTGTTAAAGATCTGAAGAGGACATACGTGGAGATATTGCTTTTGGTGGCCGAATCACTAGAGCAACCATATTAATAAAATAATGTGTCTTAAAGAAATTCTTGTCTGATAAAAAAGGAAGAAGAAATCTTATGTAAATGTGGAATTGCTGAGATATCTAAATAAGAAAGTCCATCTGGATCCTGGTTAGTTCTCTCCTTTGGTGAGTGTTTCTTGCCAACTGTTGCTGAATATGAATGTTCTTACTGGATTAGCGAAAACAGGTACAAGTATTGTTCTCCTAGTGCACGTAATTGACTGATGCACAGATTTCCCAAATGCCACCTCAATGCCTGGCTCCTATTGTGCTCTTTTTCTGTGTAATGTGTGGAATCAAGGAAGGGGGATGCACTGATAAGTTATCCTATCCTTATCCAGTTGCAGTCCTAAGAATTCCTTCTGTATCAGCCTGTACAAATAAAAAAATTGGATTTTTTTTGTACTTTCCTGTGTATTAAGATGGAACATTTCTCTGCATATTATTAAGTACGGAAAAAATACATTTAAGGGAAGCAAAAATTTTATGTCTTAGACTGTATAAGGGTTTATCAACAGATTGCTAAACCAGTCAAAGTTGGGAGGAGGAACAATTAAATGACTGGTTATTTGATGGTGAATTGTTGATCTATTTTTTGCCAGTAGTGCTCGGTGAGGGTTAGTGGAGAATCATGTTCGCTTTTTAATTTCTGTTTTCCGCTTCACTACTATTTAAAAGCTAAAAGAAGTGGTTAAAGGATGACATACTCTGGTTTTTGACAGCTGGACATGTGATCTAACTGATAATGGTTTGCTTGATCTTTTCGTGATTAATTGGTTTTTGATCAGTGGTTAACTCATTTTGAATCTGAAGGAGATAATAATTGCTCAAATTTTTTCATGAAGCAATAGATGGAATAAAGATGATGTTGAGGCTCATAATACAATATTCTTCCTGGTCCTCTGTATTTAGCAGGCATTCTCTGTAGTTTATTTCATTTGGAATATGTTAAACTGTTAATCTATCAATTGTGTGAACTTGTTTTCTGCTTTGAGTTCAGGCTAAAGATTTGCACCTTGCATCAGCATCCGCCAAAGAAGTTGGTCTAGAATCTCCTCTTACATCCCAAGCAGAAAAAATGTGAGCCAGACTTCCTCTTTCGTTTGTCAAATCAACTTTTATTTAAGATATTTGCAAGATGGCTAACTTATGTTAATGTGGTGGTTAATTACTCATGATTGAGTGGAAAAATAGCTGATATATCTAATGTTGGATACTGTTACTGCATATTTACTAGGATTGTGTACTTAATGGCATTGACCTTTGGTTTTTTGTTGCATTTTGCTTGTTGGAACTTCAACGCTGTCATTTTATTCTGATAATTCGTGGAGCATACAATAATAGAGATGCAACTTGCATGATAAACTTATAGATTGTACAACTGAGTCAGAACCAGATCTACCATCAGCATTCAAGTACATGTAGATAGGAACTGCGAGCTGTGGTTGCTAATTTGACTGAGTTGCGACTTTACATGAAAGTTGTTAGTCCGAGGGTCGAATATCTTATTATGATGTCAATACGCCACACTTACACCTGACCTGAAGCTTTCTCATACCAGATTCACGGAGCTGTGTGACAATGGCTATGCAACAAAAGATTTCTCGTGTGTTTTCCGCCACTACTTCCATGGGAAAGATGAGCTATGATTTCTAAGGAATTAAATCTGAATGCAGGTCAATTGTATGTTTCATCCATGAGGTGTGAGCAGCCAAGTTTGGATAGTCCGTAGAGGCCTTTGTAACTTGCTCCACGATTTTAAATTCTTTTGCAAAATAAAATTCTCTACCAAGTGTAAGTTAAGTAATAGCGTAGTTAATTGGATTGGAATGTGATTTTATAAAAGATGATTTTAAAATTCTAAAAGATGATATATAAATCAAGACACGGGTTAAATATAATTATTAGAAGTATGAATTGGAATGTGATTGTTATGATAATAAGAATAATTAGAGAGCAACTGAGTCTTTTTATTAGGCATTAGCCATTAGAAGGATGTTAAAGATGTTAATCAGCTCGGCTCACCAACAGAAAGATAAAATGCATAAGGAAGAAGAAGCAAGTGGCAAGATGGTTGCAGGTAATTGTTTTGCAGCAAATCGGTTACAAAGAAAGGTGCAAATTGACACGGCAAATCAGTATAAATAAGGTTGGCTTTCAAGGGTGGGCATCTAGAATTGAAGTGTAATCAGCAGTGTAGCTTCCTTTACCCAAATTTCCGTCTGAAATCTGTACTACTTCGTTTCTATATCATTTTTTCTTCTTAATCCCAGTTCTTTCAATCCCAATTCTTTCAATCCCAGTTCTTTCATTTTTTCAAAGAGCAAACATCCATGGAAATTTGAAAAAAAAAAAAAAAACAACCCTCTGGAATTTCCACCATATGCATATCAAATTTAATGACAAATACAAAAAAAAAGTTATCTAGGGAATCTAGAGAGCATACCTTTGAGAAGAAAGGGCCAGAGAGTGCAAAAATTCGCTAAGAAGTTGAATGTTTGAAGTGATGTATGTGGTGGGCTCCATATGTATTTGTTTTGGATCGTTGTGTATTCTGCCTCCTGTACTGCAAAGTCGCACATAATTCGATAACATCGACAGGGTAGCGAACCATGAGCGACGTCGGGCAATCTACTTGTGGGCCTCACCATTTCAGGCCATTAGCATAGGTTAAGGACTATGATAGTCCAACTGCACATGTGACGTCGCAAGTAGATTGGGATTACAGATTTATGATCGATATAAGACCGACGTCGACCCCTATTAACGTGGGCCTTAACATTTTGGCCCACTAGCAGAACAACTAGGCCCGCGTTTGACCCAAACGAGCATGGCTGACCTTAATAACTATTAATGGTATATTATATACTACGAGTTGAAGTCTACAAATTTTCATGAACTTTATAGACGTCTAGTTTGATGGGAATCGATTTAAACACAACCGGTGAACTTTATTGATGACTAGCTAGTTTGATGGGAACCACCACAAAGAATCACATGAAATTTCACATTCGTGGTTTTTTAGGAAATAAAAATGCAATAGAATTTTGTCCATGAAGATTTTTAAAGTGATAACACATGACCTAGAGTAAATTGTAGCACATTACTTACAAGTATACAAGGTGTCATTATGGACAAAATTTTGGAAGTATATGTTGATTAGTACCATTTCTTTATTACACTCGGATAGCATAAGTTCAACTTTGGATCTGAATTTTTTTTTGGATCGATCGCTATCGGGATTGGGACTGACATTGTTTTTTTTTTAAAAAATTTGCACATAGGTCCATCTGACAAATTGGGAGAACTTGTAATGTATTACTGGAGATACACTCCAAAAAAATCATCAATTGATGACCAGAATGTTCCGCTAGGGTCATGGACGGATACACCGGTGTATTCGTCTGTCATTTTTCTTAGTATTCCATTTATACCCCTACAATAAGAGTTATGAGAATGATAATTTCCACCACAAAGAATTGCATGAAATTTCATATTCGTGTTTTTTTAGGAAAAAATGTAATAGAATTCTGTCAATAAAGATTTTTACCTTGAGTAAATTGCAGCACATTACTTATAAGTATACAAGGTGTCATTCGGGACGAACTTGTGGAAGTTTATGTTGATTAGTACCAGTTTCTTTATTACACTCGAATAGTATAAGTTAAACTTTGGATTTGAAACTTCTTTTCGGACCGATCATAATTGGGTTAGGGACTGACAGTGTATTTTTAAAATTTTGCACTTATGTCCCTGCGACAAATTGGGCGAACTTGTAATGTAAAACTGGAGATACACTCAACCAAATCATCACTTGACGACTACAATGTTCCGCTATGGTTATGAACGGATACATCGGGGTATTCATGCATCGTTTTTCTTATTATTCCATTTACACCCCTACGATAAGAGTTATGAGAACGATAATTTCCACCACAAAGAATCACATGAAATTTCATATTCATAGTTTTTTTGGAAATAAAAATGTAATAGAAGTCTGTCCATGAAGATTTGACCTAGAGTAAATTGTAGCACATCACTTACAAGTATACAAGGTGTTATTCAGAACGAACTTGTGGATATGTTGATTAGTACCATTTTTTTATTACCCTCGGATAGTATAAGTTCAACTTCGGATCTGAAACTTTCTTTTTGGACCGATTGTAATCGGGTTTGGGACCTATGTGTAATTTTTAAATTTTGCACATAGGTCCCTCCTATTGAAAATATGTGCCACGTTGCAGGCTTCCCGCATACAACGAAACAAAAACTGAACAGAGGCCGATGTCGGCTAGTATGAAAATTTTAGTGGGAAATGAAAATTTCAGGCAAAAATTTCAACCAAAAAATTCCACCAACCCCATTTCAAGTAAATAAAACTCAGCATTAACACTTATTTCCCATCAACAACACAAACCCAACACTTCAAACTAACACACCATCCATTCCATTACACCTTACAATAATTTAAGATAGCTCAATAAAATTGCATCTCTCAAACATCAACATGATCCAAGGGTGGAGCATCCAAAGGTTCAAATCCTTTGAGGTATTTTTCTACCCATTCCATGTTCATCTACAAATTTGGTGATAATCTTAGAACATGTTTTTTTTCTTCATTGATTAATGATTATGAAATTTCATGAGTATATGATAATTGTTTTGCATGTTATATAATGTATGTTTTTTTTAAAAGATAATGCCATGTTTGTAAAGAGTGAGACATGATGGTAAGATTTGTATGCCTATAGTATGAATGTACGACGTCGGTCACATTGCATCGATCCATGCAAAATGTTACCGAACAAAGGCCAAGGTCGCACATGTTAGGGACTTGTTAACATTTCTATTAGTATCAAACCGATGTCGTTGTTGAATTGGTGTTTGCAACGTCGCTTTCTCTAATTTTCGGCGTTGGTAAGGACCGGATTACTTCATTCAAATTGGGATTAATGTTGTCTACGTTTCACTCTATTCTGTGAAATTCTTTTAGGGACTGCCGTATTCTAACATATATTTTGTTTACTATGTATTTGTTGTAATAGGTCCAAAGAGAGTCATCGATGGACTTTCAACATCTAGTTTGACGGACTTGTCATATCGCTAGTCACCTTCACATTCACAATGTCATACAACGTGGAAAGTGGTGGTTCAATACAATTCATTTTTCAAATTCATATTAACATTTCAATAATGTTGTAACATGTTATTGTATTAGTTGATATAGTTTTGTTGCTTTAACACGTCATTCCCATCACACATTAAATGAACACAATTATATTGTTTTATGATGTTTAGCCATTTCATGATTTATTGCTTTTATAACAACATGTAATGGATACCGATGAACGCTAATTTGTGTCATTAAATAATAAATATTTTAATAATATAGAATGTCTAACCGATGCAACTGTGGCATCGCATGAACCGGTACCAAACTGGAACCTGATCAACGTCGCCCAAATCGACCTCGTTTGTTTTTACTGATGCATGTTACATAAAATGAAGTCGTACTTATCCATGTTCCACCTCAGCAGGCAAACAAAGTGGGTCTCCCATAACTAGCAATGTTGTATTGAATGATAAGCGACGTAGTCAATTAGCAGACCAACATTGACTACAGAGACGTCACAACATTTGATCTCCAGCTGACTGCTATCCTGCAGCAACCGACATCGCATGAATGTTAATACAGACTTCATCCCAAACGACTTCGCTGGTATGATATGTTCGTGGGGGGGGGGGGGATAAGGGGGATAGTGGGCTTAATCGATGTCACATGTAAAAACTACCGATGCCGGTTAAAAATTGAAGAAAAAGGTACTTTTTACCTCGGTTCCAAACCACGGTAAAAAAGGCACTTTTTACTCCGGCGGTATTTACCTCGGTTCTTTCAGGACAAAAAATCGAGGTAAAAGGTCCTACAGAACTGAGGTAAAAGGTCCTATAGAACTGAGGTAAAAGGTCCTATAGAACTGAGGTAAAAGGTTATGTTTGTTGTATTGGTAAGAGCAGGTCTAGGTTCTAAAAAGATGGAAAGTGAATTAGTGTACCGGTTGATAGAGGTTAAGCCTAAGAAGACCATTGGGCTGAAGATGTGGTGGCCCAGTTAGGAGAATATTTAATACCCTAATATAATTACCGCATTCGTGGATAATTAAGGGCAATAATTAAGGAGAGAGTTATTTAGGACACGGAGTATAAAGACAGGGTACACATTTACTTATCATTCATTCTGTCTTAATCATATTGAACACTTGGACTAACTTAGGCATCAGAGTGCTGACACCTGAAACCCCCAGGGATAATTTTATTGCAGGTTAGCTCAAGAAGAAGTAAAGCCCACGAACCGGTTTGTTGTTCGAGATACATCAAGTGTTGCCAACTATGGGGATGACTAAGCCAGATCAAGGGTTTTGCGAGTTTATATCCACGATTATTCGAAGGAGAGAAAGGTTAAGGTTGATAGGTACGGGGGCTGGGTCTCTGCAAAGGTTAAGAATGGAAAATTGAGGAGTAGGAAATGATGTCCGTGTCGAAGACATCGATATGGCTAACCTCCAAACGTTAGGAATGGAGTCGCGTGCGGAGCCTGTTACAGCTGCCCCGCACGAAGGGAGTCAAACCTTAGTGGAATTTGTTGCAGATACCCTGGCACCAATTTAAATTGATGCGCCAAGGCTCTCGAGGGTATCGGTAATGACGGGAAAGCAAGAACAAAGAAACCCCGACTCCTTGCTCGAAGGGGCAGCCAGTCCGAGGGATGGACAGTTTGCGGATGTTTCGGGATATTCACATATGGAAGCCTAAGGCTAGCATGGGAAATAAAATTAGAATGTGGGGAGGGTGACCCCGAATGAGGATGTAGAACGAGTAACTCAGGTTCTGGTTGCAGCCGGCTATCGAGTTACCCCTCCTCCGAGGGAAGACAGGCTCACGCACGGAGTATTTCCACCCTCGCCTGTAGGAATAACTATGGGGTGGGTCTCTCAACCTGCAATAGCCTATCCTTATCATGCATATGCTGGAGAGCCATTGCAGGCTATGCCTTAGCCTTCTATTCCTGGTTACTCACAAGGCCCTGTATATTCGTTACCTCCGCTAGCCCCATCTGCTCCTACCCTCAACTTGGCCAGTCAAGGAGCGGTATATGGGATGATGGTCTCTTCTGCCATGTAAGGATACAAAAGTATTGGAATTTAAGGAACGATGATTAGTCAAGGGCTTTATAATCCTTATGTCCCCACCGCCACCAGTATACCTGAGTTTGGACAACCTTGGATGAACCCCGGATACGGAGCAACTCAACCTCCTTATCTGCCACAACTGGGTAGTCATGAAAGAGGGGCTAAACCTGCCAGGGGGGCAACAGGAACCCCCCTCGGATGCAAGTGAATCGTTAAGAAGGGAACTGGATAGGTTGATCAGACCCTTGGGCCAGGCTGCATGGTCTCCTTTCAGCTTGGTGATCACCAGGGTTCGATGACCAATAGAAGTGAACCCTCCGAAAGGACTTCCCATATACAGTGGTGAGACTGACCCTTGAGAGTTCATCCAGATGTTCCTGGGCTTGATGATTTTGAGGGATTTGGATGAGAAATCGACATGCAAGTTGGTAGGAAGCTACCTGCGGGGAAAAACACATGAGTGGTTCAATAATTTACCAAGAGGCTCGCTCCAATCGTACCAAGACTTCAGCGGAGCATTGTTGTGCCAATACGCACAGAAGAAGAAGTTTACCAAAACTTTGTTAGAACTCTACCAGACGAAGCAAAAGACAGGGGAAAGCACAGAAGCCTTCTATCATCGGTATGTAGATGAGAGCTTGTAAGTGATAGAAACATAGGAGAACGAGGTAATCCAGGGGTACCTGTTGGGGATGCAGGACTTAGAACTATACAAGAAGCTGAGTACCAACACCCCTAAAACCTTGCAAAACTTTAGGAGGTTGTAGAGCAGTACTTGAGGTTAAATGAGGCAACTAGAAGGAAAAGAGATTTCCTTACAGAGAAAATGGGAAGAAATGTAGAGCATAGAGGAAAAAGGCCAGTCGAATCTATAAGAACACCATATTAGACGTATACTCCATTGCCACTGAAGCTTGGAGGGAGATTTCCTGCACAGATCTTAAGTATACATAGAGGGTTGTTCCGAGCACCCTCATCCTTACAGAGTTTGCACAACTCGGTAGCAGCCCGAAGGGCAAAAAATTGGTATTGTGATCATCACATGAATTACGGCCATGACACAAACAATTGCATGCAGTTGAGGATGGAGATCGATAGGTGTGAGTGGGAAGGACGATTTCGAGGGCAAGGACACAGGAACTAGGCTGTTCCCTTGAGACCTTGAGTGAACCAATGACAAACTTACAGAAGGAACAATAAAAAACAATGGGGGTAGAGGAGATAGAACACCTCAAGAACAAGTGGCTCGAGACAGGGGACAGGAAGGAGGACATGACAGACCCCAGGAACAACATGGGGGAAATTGGGAGGCTGTCGTCGCACCTCTCAAAGTTAATATTTATAAGCCCTTTTTGCTTACTTTCTACAACTAGGTAGATAGCGGCAAATCGGGGTCGTCCACGGGAAGAGGGATTTTCTCTAGCATTTAAGCACAAATGGTTGATATTATGCTAGGAGTAAATATACACACACACACACATAAAAGCGAGTAAATGGGGGGGGGTTGGTTGTGGTTTTCCTAAGTTACGAAAGTAAAAAGACAAGATAACTAGCAAAGTCAAGTAACTATACTAATCATCAAACAAAACTAAGAAAAAGGGGTTTAAAACTATAATAAAAAAGCCTTGGGGGCAAGGGATATCCACTTCCAAACCTAATGTAGATCATTGAACCATCACTCATTCTATCACATTCATTACATGACTTAACATTAACATACCCATCTAGCAAGAATCACAACACGTTATGCACAAGAAGTTCTAAGTTCATGCTCATAGATTTTCATGCAAAGGAGCTACGGAATTCGTCACGTTCCTAACACCTAACTAATTCAATCATACAAACACTTCCTATTCTCAAACAACTCATGGGATAAATGAAGTGAAACACACCATCAAGAATACACAAATGCTAAATAACAAATGCTTCAAGGATGAGTAAAACCATCTATTCATTACTTCAACTACTTGTTGTGAAGATAAATCTTCTATCCTTCTTAGGTAGTAGTTTTCAAGAGTGAATTCGACATCTCTTGTCAAACCTCACCAATGACTCCCTTATTGCTAAGAGTATCTCATTGATGTCATTTAGCACGAAGAATCCACAAGCTTAGCAACACTTATGAACACTACACCGTGCCTAAGCATTTAACCAATTCATGCATTTACACAAGATTAGTCAAGAACGATCGACGCTCATAGACCTCTCTCGTTTGCTACCTAAAACAAACATGACGAAGAGTTCGACATCATCACATTCATCTAGCAATCATCAATCCATCAGCACAATCAAAAGCTCTAAATCATACTCATAGATTCCTAACAAGAAAAGGGGGGAAATTAACCCAAATGCCCCAAACCCTAGCAAGCAATTCATACAAGTATTTCATATGCTCAAGCTTTCAACAACATTAATGATATCAACAAACACATTCAATACCCATAAATGCATAATAGCAAAAGCACCAAATAGATAGATAAAAATGGTTCTTACTACATAGAAATGGAAGTTTCAATCCTTTGATCCCAAGTACAAAACTAAGCTAGATAATCAAAACCCATACCATAGAACAAAAATCTACAAAGGAAGAAGAAGAAATGGAAGAAAATGGTGAAAAACTAGGGTTTTGGAGCCCCAAGTCGGGCTTAGAGCTTTGGGGAAGAAGGGGTGAAGAGGTATTTATAGTGGAAGAAAAAGGGGAGAAAAAACGCCGCTGCAGGGCTGAATTTGTGCTGACGTCGCGACTCACGACCAACCATCGCGACTCGTGACCATATTAGTAAAATCCAGCCCTGTTTTGTTTTGCTTCCTCCGGGTGAACCGTTGATCCGTTTTGGGAGTTCTTGTAGTCTATTTCATAGTGATCGAGAAGAGGAATCCAATGGTACCACTCTTGAAGGCTGATTCTTCTCGGAAAATTATGAAAACCCTGGACCATCCTTCACCCGTTGCTTTGCTCTCCTTTCTTCACTTTATCTTCTACCACTTTGTGAGTGGCCTTCAATCTTCTACCATCCTTTCGAATGGCCTTCACTAAACCACTTCTAAATGCTCATGAGTAATCTACAAATTAAGCTCACAAAAAGAAATCTAGATGCCCATGAGGACCAAAAATCCCTTAGACTCAACATAGGTTACAATTTGCTCTCCTTTCTTCACTTTATCTTCTACGACTTTGTGAGTGGCCTTCAATCTTCTACCATCCTTTCGAATGGCCTTCACTAAACCACTTCTAAATGCTCATGAGCAATCTACAAATTAAGCTCACAAAAAGAAATCTAGATGCTCATGAGGACCAAAAATCCCTTAGACTCAACATAGGTTACAAAAATGAAGGATTTAGATATAAAAACCGAAAATGGTCATCTAAACCCCTTATTATGTAAACCTACATAAATCTAGAATCTTACACCAAAAATATAACAAAAGTGATCCTAAATACTACTAAATAATGCATATAAAATGGACACATCAGAAATCAAGATAACCAAACAGGGAAACCCACCCGTGCGAAGGGTAATTAATATCATCAATGGCATGGTGGGAGAGAGATCTTTGAATGCTGTGATAGGAGCAACGGCTCAAAGGGTCCCCGCGAAAGAGCCCAGTCATAAAAGGTTTTGACCGAACGAGACAGTCACTTTCTCGGAAGTGGATGTTGTACCAGACCAAACACCTCATGCGGATCCTATGGTAATTTTAGCCATTATTGGAACGTCTTTGATACGAAGGGTATTAATTGATGATGGAAGTAGGGTAGACGTGATGTTTACAGAGTGTTTTTGACCAGTGGATATATTGCGTGACAACTTGAAAAAGTTAGCTTCCCCTTTATCCGGATTCACGGGAAACCCGATATTCTCCATAGGAGAGATAACCCTGCCTATTCACGTATCAGATGGCAAGAAAGAGATGCCACGTCCCCTTATAATGTGATTTTAGGAAGGCCATAGATGTGCCAGGCTCGGGCGATCTGGTCACCCTATCACCTGATGATGAAGTTCCCAACTTAAAAGAGGGTGGCATCCATTCGAGGAGATCAATGTGTGGATTGCAAATGTAACCTTACGGTAGTACAAGAAGCGAGAAGGCAAAGAGATGTAGCAACAGTACATGCAGATGTGGGATTGGCTGATACAATACAGATGCCTATTCGAGATATAGGATCAGTAGCTGTGGCGAAGCTAATTTCCGAAAATGTCAAGGAGATACTGAGAGATTTATTGGGAGAGTATGGAGACGTGTTCTTGTGGAATACTTTTTACCTAATGGGAGTCCCTTTGAGTCTCGCACTACATAGGTTGAATATTGATCCCCCAATTAAGCCAGTCAGGCAGAAGAGAAGGGTGTTTGCTCCCAAAAAAGCTGAAGCAATTAAAGAAGAGGTGGAGAAGTTGTTGAGAGCAGACATCTTCGAGTAAGTGTTCTACCCCGAATGGATTGTTAACCCAGTCATGGTTCCAAAGCATGATGGGGGCCTGGAGAATTTGTATAGACTTTACCAATTTAAATAAATGTTGCCCCAAAGATAGTTACCCATTGCCACCAATCGACAAATTAGTGGAAGCCATCACTGGGTATCAGATTCTGGCTTTCTTTGATGCCCATAAGGGGTATCACAAAATACTCGTGATGGAGGAAGACAAGGAAAAAGCATCATTTATTATGGATGTAGGCACGTACTACTACAAGAAGATGCCCTTTGGCTTAAAATATGCTGGGGCTACTTACCAGAGGCTAGTTGATAAGTTGTTCAAGGGGAAGATAGGGAAGAACATGGAAATATATGTGGATGACATGGTTGTCAAAAGCAAAAGTCATAAAGAATTCTTAAAATACCTGGAGGAAATATTCAGTAGGCTTTGAAGGGCTAATTTGAAGTTGAACCCGTCTAAGTGTGTTATTGGTGTGGGGGCAGGAAATTTCCTCGAATTCATGGTCTCGGAGAGGGGTATTGATGTAATCCCAGAAAAGGTTAAAGCTTTGAAGACAATGAAAACCCCACAGTCAATAAATGATGTACCAAAGCTTATAGGGTCTCTAGCAGCATTGAGCAGATTCTTATCGAAGGGGGCAGAGAAGCACCTACCCTTCTTTAATGTTCTTCAAAGGGAAAAGAGATATGAGTGGAATGGAAAATGCAAAGAGGAATTCAAGTAGTTGAAGGAACACTTGGGGACACTACCTACCTTGATGAAACCAGATAAAGATGAGACGCTATACTTATACATTTTTACGTCACCATTGGCAATCAGTGTGGCCCTAATAAAAGAGAGAGAAAAGGTTCAACATATGATTTACTTTGTCAGTCGTGCTTTGCAAGGGCCAGAGACGAGGTATACTATCCTCGAGAGGTTGATTCTAACCCTCGTACATGCAGCTAGAAGATTGGGACCCTACTTTCGGGGACACTAAATAGTGGTGCTCATGAACCACCCCATTCAACAGATTCTGCTGAAGCCAGAGATTTCAGGAAGAATGATGAAGTGGGCAGTGGAATTGGGAGAGCATGAGTATCAACCTCGAGTTGCAATTAAGGGTTAAGCATTGGAATACTTCATAGTGGAAACTACAGAGCCCCTCAAGGTGTGTTTAGATCTCATTCGAAAGGTGGGATCGAGCCAAAATGAGGTCTGGAAGTTTTATGTGGATGGTTTTTCACATTCAGAAGGAAGTGGAGCCAGGGTTCTGTTAATCAGCCCCAATGAAAGAGATTACCCTTATGCATTGAACTACGCATTCAAAGCAACTAACAATGAGGCTGAGTATGAAGCACTGATCACTAGATTGCGCCTTGCAATGGAACTGCAGGTGGAAGAGCTGGAGGTTTTCAGTGACTCTCAAATCGTGGTTCAGTAGTTGAATGGAGAATACGAGGCCAGAGAGCGTAACCTGCAAAGATACCTCGAGGTTGTGAAGAACCTGTTAAAAACTTTGAAATCTTATACTTTAATGTAGGTGAGGGAAAAAAATCATAAAGAAGATACTCTAAGAAAGCTCGCTTCTTCGGATTTGGGAACCCAATCCCAGAAGCGACTACTCATGGAAACTTTGAGAAAATGAAGTTTCGAAGAACCTGTGGTTATGGCGATGGAAATGGGAGACTCCTTGATGACACCATTCGTGTCATATCTTCGAGAGGCCATCCTTCCAGAAAATGAAATGGATGTTAGAAAGATAAGGTTGAAAGCTCCAATGTATGTGTTGCAGGAAGAAGTGTTGTATAGAAGAGGTCATTTACAACCATTGCTTTGATGCGTTAACACTCATTAGACTGATTATCTTATAAGGGAAGTCCATGAGGGGGGTACGCGGCAGCCACCAGGGAGGCTGATCTGTGGCGAGAAGGCTTATTCGAGTGGGATTTTATTGACTAAAAATGTTCGAGGATGCGAATCGATGCATCCAGGCTTGCCACCAATGTCAAAGACATGCCCCTATATTAAATGTTCCCCAGGAAGAGATGAGAAGCATCTATAGTTCGTGGCCATTTAATAAGTGGGGGATTGATCTGGTGGGCCCTTTTTCGGAAGCGCAAGGAAAATTTGAATACCTAATAGTGGTCGTGGATTATTTCACAAAGTGGGTAGAGGCTAAGCTCCCACCGAACATAAGAGGAAAAACAGTCATTTCCTTCTGTAGGAAGAATATTGTGTTCCATTTTGGAATTCCAAGGAAAATCATTACAGACAACAGAACACAGTTTGCTCAGGATCCCTTCAAGAAGTGATGCAAGGAATATTGGATTAAGCTAAAGGTGACATTAGTTTACCACCCCCAAGCCAATAAACATGTGGAAATGACCAACAAGACAATAGTAAATGGAATATGAGCACATCTCGAGGGGGAATAAGGTACTTGGATATGGGAATTACCCAATGTGTTATGAGAGTATCGGACATCTGAGTCTTCTACTACTGGTGAAACACCTTATGGCCTAGTATATGGCTCGGAGGCAGTAATTCCTGCGGAAATAGGTGTTCCTAGCCCAAGGATGATGGCTGTTGTAGATGAGACAAGCAATTAACAAAACCAAAGTCTAGATTTGGATATGGTGGTGGAAAAGAGAGAGTTAGCTTCTTTACATGAGGCTAAAGTCAAAGAAAAGGTCAGAAGATACCATGAAAGAAGGGTAAAGAAGGTGTTGTTTAATGTAGGGGACTTGGTAATGAGGAAAAATGAGAAAAGCAGAAAGAAACCTCAAGGGAAGTTAGCTGCTGATTGGGAAGGACCCTATAGGGTGATCGAATCGTACCCAGGATGAAACTATGTTCTCGAAGAGATGAATGGGGTTCGAGTGTCATGGAGGTGAAACATCACTAACCTGAGAAGAAGTACCAGCTATGATGAGTGGGTTGCTTTTAAGCGGCACTCTAAATGATGTTCAAGTGGTTTGCTCTTAAGTGGAACTCTAGTTGATGTTCGAGTGGGTTGCTCTTAAGCGGCACTCTAGATAATATTTCCAGTTACAGCTGATGTTCTAGTGGTTTGCTCTTAAGAGGCACTCTAGATGATGTTTGAGTGGTTTGCTCTTAAGCGGCACTCTAGTTAATGTTCGAGCGGGTTGCTCTTAAGCGGCACTCTAGATAATATTTCCAGCTACGGCTGATGTTTGAGTGGCTTGCTCTTAAGCGGCACTCTAGATAATGTTTGAGTGGGTTGCTCTTAAGCGGTACTCTAGTTGATGTTTGAGCGGGTTGCTCTTAAGTGGCGCTCTAGATGATATTTTCAGCTATGGCTGAGGTTTGGGTGATATGCTTTTAAGCGGCACTCGTGGGCTACTTTTGTAATCTTGGAATGATGAACTAGTGGACAAAATTGGTAGGATGTATGTGAAAACACCGAACCTGGGTAAAACGCTTGTGTCTCTGAACTGTTTAATTCCCACTTATCAAAGATATTCATACTATATTTTTCTAAGGAAGTTGCGCGTGACACTCATATTTGAGGGGGAAAATGTTTGAGGAAGTATAGGCAAGAGCAGCGTGAATCCTGTTACAATTTCTTAACCCCACTGACACTAATAACGGGGGTTTGACAAACCTGATATGCATTTTCTAAGAGTGAGAGTAACATAGGCTATTTATTCAAACTTCATCAATAAATAGAAGTGCAATTTTGATACTAAAAAGTGCATGAACTTGTTCGTCTAAATTTATTCATCTAAATAGAAGAAACCCCACCCAAAACAAATATTTAGTGGAAGGAGCTAGCCCTTTCACCTTTGCTTCTATCTCTTCGAGCTCTTCAAGCTTTATACCAGTAGCTCTTTGAATATCTTTCATCTATTCTTCCACGGGATATTTGGAAGGATCCAGGGGAGCAATGGTCTTGTACCACTTCTTTATAGAAGGTTTGAATGGGCCCTTTGAGGAGGACCCAACGCTCTTACGACATTTTGTGGAGGATACCTTGGTAGCTTTGCTTGAGAGGGCAAGATGCTTATCAGCTTCTTTAGTGGCAAATCTTTGTGACCGAGGAGCAGAACGATAACTCAAGGGGTGGATCCTTTTACCTTCAGTTCTGCCAACCAATCAAGAATAAGGTCAAAGGTATTTTTTCTGCCGTGAAGTTCCATTCTTATGGACGTTAACTTCCTCCATCCAGTATTGAGCAGCTTTGAGTAGAATTTTGGAAGCTGGTCATTTGCAATTAAATAGGAGGAAGGAATGCCGTGAGAAAGCTTGTGGGCATGGAGGCTTACTTCGTGTGCAACAATTCTTTCTTCAAAATTGGCGATATGCTCCTCGAGTTCTTTGGCCTGTACCTTCCAGGCCTCGATCTCCCCTGCAAATCGTGAGTTCTCGGATAAGAGGGATTCTACCAAAGAACTATCCTCAACCTGGGGGATCCTTCGAGGAGATGTATGGGGTTCACTTGAAGAAAGGGGTCCTTGAGCTATCTTCCAAGCGAGCCGTTCCTCTTCAAGGCTAATTATTTTGAGCTGAGCCACTAGATGTTGCTCGAAAAGTAACTCCCTTTGGCCCACTAGCCTGCGATTTTCATCCATGCAACCAATTAGGCGCCTTTCCACTGCAGGAAGACGAGTTACAGTGGCAATGCATAACTTCAAAGATCGAAACTTTGAATATATTTATCACATCAGCTCTTCAAAGTCTTTATCTGCAGGATCACGACCTTCAAACACCTCTAAAGGATATGTACCATTATATTCTTTGCTCAGGAAATCCCAAACAAACCCCTTAAAGGTTGGATGGTCTTTAGAATGGCATAGCTTCATCTCAGCTTCGAGCTGGTAGAGCTTATCCTTCAAATATTCCTTCCCTCGATTACAATTAGATAAATCTCATGTGGCTTTTAATAGCTATTTGTGTGTCTCACTCAACTTTTTTTGGGCATTCGAAAGCTCCTCACAAGCACTAACACTTTCTTCAACAAGTTAAACTACGAAAAGAGAACAAAGGTAAAATCAATAAATAAGTCATAAAAATGGCAAAAGATATTCTTATATTTAAGTTGCAAAATAAAAAAAAGAGTTACAACTGGGGGCTGTAATTGGAAAATTTACAATCAAGAACAAAACCTAGACTCATCCTCTTTTGAGGTGGATGCAATCATTTCTTCCACTCGGCTGGCTGCTGAGTTCTGATCGGGAGAGGCATCCATGGCCCCTGGAAGGGGGATCGCTCAAATCCCCTGGGCAGTGAAGAACTTCCCTTTAGATTTATTGAAATCATTCAAGGAAAAGTGAAGGTCATTCTTGATTGCCTCATCCTATTTTGCATCCAGAGTGGCTTTGAGCTCTGGGTTGACTAGATCGTCCACCTGCTTAGCAAGTTCTTCAGACAGGGAGGCAGACACTTGAGGCTTCAGGAATTCCTTGGCTAATTTGCTACAGCCGAGATGCTTAGCCACCCCCAAGAGATCCACAAATAGCTGAAGCAGCTCAGAGTTGTTCAAAATTTTGCTTTTAAATACCTCGAGCAGTTGAACCTACGAGGCTGGATCCTCAGCAGCCTGAACCCTCTTCTCGAGGGTATCCTTCTCCCGTGTTCATTGACGCCTCTCGGTATCAACATTTTGCCTCTTTCTTCCAGAATTTTTTATTTTCCCTCGAGTTCCCTATTCTTCTCCTCGAGCACTCTCTTCAAATCCAAAATTTCAGCATCACTTTTGTTGAGTTTTTCTTCGAGAGAGTCATGGTCAGAAGTACAAGCGAAGGAAAAAGCTGCCATCTTCTTAGTGGCCTCGTGGAAAAGTCGGAAAACCTAGAAAAATAGTTAAACTTAGATCAATACTAGGAAAAATGACACTAAAATAAATTTTTCAAAGGACCAGATGAAAACCTTAGGGTTAGAGACCATCCTCGAGAAATGATTGATGAGACGTCAAATGCATGTATTTTACAAAGCATTTAATATCTCTTTTGTCATATTTTTCTTATAAGATTGCTATATTTAGGTAGGTTTACATGATAAATGGGTTTAGATGACCATTTTTGGTTATTATATCTAAATCCTTCATTTTGTAACCTATGTTTAGTCTAATTGATTTTTGGTCCTTACGAGCATCTAGATTCCATTTTGTGAGCTTTATTTTTAGATGTCTTGTGATCCCTTTGGAGTGGTTTAGTGAAGGCCACGTGCCGAAACATGGTAGAAGATAGAAGGGTCGAAGAAGGAAGGCAAAGAAGCGGATAAACTGTCACCTGGAAGTTTAGACAAAATTCTTAAAATTACCCGAGAAGAATCAACCTATAGGGTGGCGTCAATGGATTTTTCTTCTTGAGCACTATAAAATCAACTACAAGAACTCCCAAAATGGATCAACGGTTCACCCGTGGGAAGCAAAACAAGAAGCAGCAAATTGTAGCTCGCCCGCACAGATCATCACCCGCTCGGGCGGATGTATCTGAATTTTGGGCTGAAACCTCCACTGCCTGGGTGATGCCTGCTATGTTTTGAACTTATTTTTGACCAACTTGGGCTATAAATAGCCCCTTTTCTTCCCCATTTTCCTAAGCCCGGCTTGGAGGCTCCAAAACCCTAATTTTTCACCAGTTTCTTCCATTTCTTCTTCTTTCTTTGTAGATCTTTTTTCTATGTTATGGGTTTTGATTATCTAGCTTAGTTTTGTACTAGGGGGAAATTGATTGAGACTTCCTTGCTAATGTCTTGAGAATCATATCTATCTATTTATTGATTTTTACTATTGTGCATTTATTGAGATTTGAATGTGAATTGTTAATGTCATTAATGTTGTTGGAAGTTCGAGTATATAAATTGCTTGTATTGTTGCTTGTTAGGGTTGGGAGAAAATAGCTAATATTCCCCTCTTTTAATGTGGAATCCAAGAGCATGAGTTAGAGCTTCTAAATGATGTTGATGTGTTGATAATTGCTAGATGGATGTGATGATATTGAACTCGTTGTCATGTTTGTTTTAGGTAGCAAATGAGATAGGTCTATGAATGTCGATCATTCTTGACTAATATTCTGTAAATGCATGAATTGGTTAAATGCTTAGACACAGTGTAGTGTTTATAAGTGTTGCCAAGTTTGTTGATTCTTTGTGCTCAATGAAATTAATGGGATACTTTTACTCGTGTTTTGACTAAGGGAGTCATTGGTGAGGTTTGACATGAGATGTTGAATCCACTCTTGCAAACTACTATCTAAATAGGATAGAAGATATTTCTTCACAACAAGTAGTTAAAGTAGTGAATAGATTGTTTCACTCATCCTTGAAGCCTTTGTTCTTTAGTATTCATGTATTCTTAATGATATGTTTTACTTCATTTATGTCATGGGTTGTTTGAGAATATGAAGTGTTTGTAGGATTGAAGTGCTAGGGTGCTAGGAAAGTGACGAATTCCTTAGCTCTTTGGCATGAAAATCCAAGAATATGAACTTAGAATTTCTAGTGCATAATGTGTTGTGATTCTTGCTAGATAAGTATGTTAATGTGGATTGTTCTCATATTTATCCTATAGATGCAATGAAAGGTTGAACCTTGAATGTGGTTTGTTCTAGGTTTAGCCTAATGAATGCTATGTTTGGTTAAATGACTATGTCTTTTGTAGAAGGCTTGTTGTTATCAAATCTATGGTCCTTCAAGTGAAATTCCATTGATGAAATGCCCCCATGGTGTGGTTTGTCTAGAGTGATTGCCACGAGGTTTTCAAAGGGTCTTTGTTTGTCTTTGAATATTACTATTAAGAAGGAATGAATGTTGATCTTGAAATGGGAAGTGATAACATTCCCCATAGGTAACAAATGTGATAGAATGAGTGAATGATTCAATGATCTACATGAGGTTTGGAAGTGGATATCAATTGCTCCCAAGATTTTATCTTTTGTAGTTTTTACCCCCTTTTCTTAGTTTGTTTGATGATTAGCACAATCACTTAAATTTTCTAGTTAGTTTGTCTTTTAATTTCATAACTTAGGACCAAAACCAACCAAAACCCCCAATTTACTTGCTTATATATATACATATATCTACTTCTAGCCTAATATAAACCTTATATGTTTAAACGCTTAAGATAATCCCTCTTCTTAGTGGATGACCCCAATTTTCCACTATCTACTTAATTGTATTTAGTAAGCATAAATGGCTTATAAATTATAACTTTGAAAGGTACGAAGATGACCTCCCACTGATGCTTAATGCAGGACATGGACACCACATCACTCGAAGGGGGTGCCGACTATTGATGGGCATTCTTACCACTGCATGCTCCTATTATCGATCTTGAGGAGGCGTTACCAACATTGCTACCATCAGCCCTTGTCTTATGGTGAACAGTCCTGGGACAAGGAGGCTGGCTATTAGCAATGGTTGAAGTAGGCCTTCCACCACCTACTATGGGAGGGGAGGCCTTATTCGAGGGAATGGAAGCCTGATTTGAGGGAGTAACGGTTCCTTTAAGAGGGTCCTAACCCTGCTGCATGGGCTTCTGCTTCTTTAAGCCGCTAGCAAGACCCACTGAAAAAACAAAAAGAGAGACCATTGGTAAAAGTAAACTAAATGATACAATAGACAGGAGAAGTAGAATTCTATTAAGACATCTTCGGAGGCTTCTGAGTGCCTAAAATCACTAACGAGGGTCTCGAGGGGAGGGCCTTCTTTGGGCCCCTCAAGTTATGTTCTCCTCTTTATGATATTCTTCCGTAGTATTTTATACACATACTCCTCGTAGATTTCTGGGGGGGGATGCAAAGCCACAAATCTAAGGATTAGGATTGTTGAAGTAGCTGCAGTCAAGGGAGTTGGACAGCAACTTTTTCCTATCCCTCTTTAGGGCATCTAGATAAAACTCCCCAGGTTTGGGAGACTCGACTCGCACATTCCAATTCCATGGGAGAAATCGATACCTCCTACTGTCAAACGAGATCCCCTTCTTCCAGCTGTTCCAGTCACCCAAATTACTAGGAACAACAAAAACCTTGTGATGTGCCTCCTGACTGGTAAAAGTGACAATCTGAACCACCCACTATAATACATAAAGTACAGCGAGTGAAGCAGCTTATACCTTGGCTTGATACCAAAATTTTCACATCGTGTTAAGAAAATCATGATGATCACTAAGACATTGGGATGAACTTGTGCAGGGTTCACCAGGAATTGTTTAAGAAGTTTGGAAAAAAGGGGAGAAAAGGGAAAGGAGAGCCCGCAGCGAAGATGTCTGGGGGAAATGATTGATCTTCCCCCAGGGAGGTTATGAGGGGTATCTTCCTCTCGAAAGGATTGAAAATTGGCATCTGGGGCTATTCGTTGGCCAATAGGGATCGAGTCCAAAATCGCTGAGACAGTTTTCCCCACTACTGGGGCCAGAGGCTCCTTCCCCAAGTCCCTTAGCCTTATCCTTTGAGAAGTCCTCCTTTTCTTCTTTTGAGAGGGTTTAGCCAAAGAAGATACCTGAGGCGCTATTAAGGGTACTTCCTCCTTCTCGAGGGATGTCCTATCTCTAAAAAAAGATGCATTCTCCTCCTTCTCTATGGCCTTGAGGGACGCTTCCTTGCAGGCCAGGGATGTATTTGACCCCCTTCTAATTCGAGCTCTGGATTCAGAGAAGGATTCAGAGGAGGTTAGAAACTAATTTTTCCACTAGTAGGGGACCTCCTTATATAGGTCTTTCCAATGGCTGGTGGCCAGTTCTCAATAAGCTCTCGAGGAGGAATATCAGTTACTCCCCCAGGACTATTAGTAATGTGATCAGACATACCTTCTCCGACATCAGAATCATATCAGAATTCTTTGGAATGAGTGAATTCCGAGTCACTAATAGCTCTTCCTGGTGTACTAATCCCTACCTCTCCTAACCAAATCTCACCGAGAAATCTCTTGAAGGCGGAATGCTCATCAGAATAGGGCATGATTGTAAGGTGAGGAAACAAAAACATTAGAATAAGAAGAGAGATGAAGGTACTTACTGATTTTCTGGGAAAGGCGTAAAAATTAGATCGCTTGAGAGAGAAGTAGAGAAAGAGAACTCGTAAGAAGTACTCCAATGAGAAAAGTGAAAGAAGGAAGAGCGGTTAAGTAGTAATAATGGGATATGAAATGGTGGATAATTAATAACTGCCTTGGAAATATAAAAAAGTTATCGAAAGATGCAATTACTTTTCTATATTCTAACGACATGCTGCTTGGGGAACAGTGACATGCGCGGTTGTATGGCACGAACGCACCTTTTGGAATCCTAACGCCGAGAGTTGATTAGAAAACCAGTTTCCCTCCCTCGATGGCAAAAACAACAAAGTGTAAGTTTCATTTTGAGTCTTCAGAGTCCTCGAACTGTCCCATACATTCAAGACCTTGAAGAAACTCTGTACCGTTCGAGTCTTCTGAGGCGAGAACCTAATTTTCTTGGGGCTCTTGATAGAGGTTAAGCCCAAGAAGGCCATTGGGCTGAAGATGTGGCGGCCCAGTTATGAGAATATTTAAGATCCTAACGTAATTATCGTATTTGTGGGTAATTAAGGGTGATAATTAAGGGGAACATTATTCAGGACACGGAGTATAAATACAAGTTATGCATTTACTTATCATTCATCCTATATTGAATGCTTTGACTAACTTAGCCATTGGAGTGCTGACCCCTGGAACCCCTAGGGACAGTTCTATTGCAGGTTAGCTCGAGATGAACTCAAGCCCATGAACCAGTTGGTTGTTCGAGATGCATCAAGTGGCGTCGACTGTGGGAATGACTGAGCCGGAGCAAGAGTTTTAAGAGTTTATGTCCACAGTTATTCGAAGGAGTGAAAGGTTAAGGTTGATAGATACGGGGGCTGAAGGTTAAAATTTAAGGTTGGAAAAATGTCCATTTGGGGGGGGGGGTCAGTGATACCATATTTAGAGAATGAGCATAACTTCATTAGTAAGTATTACTAGAAACCAACAAACATAGGAGAAGATACTGAATAAGATTGTAAGAAATTGAATTTTCAATGCCGAATAACATTGTAACTACATGTATGTTGTGGTATTCCCAATCTACAAAAGTGACCACAGTTCAACGTAAATACTCTTGCAAAACATATCCCGGAAGTGATTCCGGGGAAAATACTACGACGTTCAAGTCAGTAGTTTCCTTTAGACAATTAGGATTTCTCAGTATAGTTGCACTTAACTTGACCAACGTTCTTACTCTTGTATTTATAGCAGTTTATCATCGTGGCTCTGCATTATTAGGGTTCACGATCATGGGTCATATTGTGGTCCCTATAATCCCAATTCGTGCCTATCTTTGTGGCTGGAACCTAATCACGGTCTCCGTCTTCCTCACTTCGTGGCTTAGTCTCTTCCGACCTGTTTTCGCTTTTCCCGGTTTGCATCAAAGATTGGTCTAAGACTAAGTTCTGGATTGGGCCTTAAGTCCATCCTTCTATGGTTTGTGGGCTAGGTAAACACCATAAGCTCCCCCTAACCATGAAGATTAAGAGACATGTAGTGACGACATCACTTGTGGAATAAATGTGAAATGTTGTTGTATCAGTTCATAAAACTCTAACAGCTTGTTCGCCAAAGTGTCATTTGCTTCTCTGCAATACTTGTGATATGTTATTTTTTTTGGTTTTGAATTTTGAATTTTGAATCCTCATTATCGATGTCTTCTTTGTGATAGGCCAAATTTGTTGATATTTTGCTTCTAAGATTCTATCTCCCTTTTTTCGCTATATTGTTATGATTTTCCCTGACTTCCGCTATCGTTCTATCCTTTAAATGAGGAATTTGAATCAATTTACTTAACTCCATTATCATTCATTGTATTGCCTACTCAAATTCCGCTGCCATCTCGACTGCAAAAGGTAACTTTTGTGTCAAAATATAATCATAATGCTTTTGAATTGATTGAACTCCTCATTTTTTACGCTTTTCTATTATGGTTTAAATATTAAAATTTATTTCTTAGATAGTTTTATCAATCGTCCAATCCTTCATATTCTCCGATTCTTCTGAATCCTTCTGGGAATTAACTGTTCTTCATCCTCTATAAAAGTAAGTCTGTCTAGCTCTTTTTCATTTTTCTTTGTTGAATCTGCTAAATATATAAAGTATCTCTTCTTCTTTTTCTGGTAGCTTATCATTTATATTTGATTAATAATTTTCCGATCATCTTCTCCGTCGTACCCTCTGCTTTTTTCCTTAAGTTTTCTAGCGAAGTACTTAAATCCACATTTTGTTGCTCTAATTTTGGTTTCTATTTAAAATTATAAGAATCCTCTCTATCCAGATGTCTTGTTCTAACCATATTGACAATCCCATAGAAGGTGTTCACTCCGATGAGGATTCCGGTTATATCACCGGATCTTCCATCGTTAGCATTGTTTTGTCTGACCACTACCTCAAAGATTTAAATGGCTATTTTCCCTTTCTGTCTTTGTTTGAACTTCAGGCTCCTGCAAACTCCGAGTGTGTTCATAGTCCTCCTACTGGTTACATGTCATGCTATATAGCATACCTCAACTTTGGTATTTACTTTCCCCTTCATCAACATGTTGTTGATTTTATTTCATTATACAAGATCACTTTGTCTCAATTTCATCCCAAGGGCATCACTATTATTATAGGATTTCACCATGTGTGTGAAAAATCGAACGTTTCTCTTACGCTCAAATTATTTCTTAACTTCTATCATCTTCGTAAAGTAAGAAGCACCATGGATGAGATTACTTTCTACCCTGTTATTCCTAGTGTTGGCTTCCCCAAAAATGTTAGTATATGGCGTAGAAAATATTTTTATGTGAAAATAAATCATGAAACCGAAGGGGTTATTCCATCTTGGAACTATAATGTTCCTAAGTACAAGCTTCCTAGTCAAGGAGTTCGTTTTACTGCTATTTTTGAGGTTGTGGTAACACTCCGGGAACATACACAACATCTCTGCCACACTGATTCTGATGCTGAAGGTGTTCTGCTTGTTTTTTATGTTATTGCTTCACCCTAGTGTATCTGCTTTGTTCCTCTTATTTTTTTACATTTCTTTATTGTTTTTGTGCGTTCGTCTAATCTTTTATTAGTTTTATGCATTAGTCTAATCTGTGCTATATACTTATTTGTAGATATGGATCTAGTTGGAGGTGCTCCTAATAGGTAGCTTTTTGCTAGTGATGACAAAGAGATAGATGAGACACTTGTCCCTTCCAATGATGCTATTGCCGATGATACCCTTCGAGAGGGTGTCCATAATACAAAATCTCAAACACTGCCCACTAATGGTAAAGTAACAGAAGGAAAAAAGGTGGGTGGTGACCGCGCTACTGGTGACTCAAAGGGGAAGAAAAAGAAGAGGGAGTGAACAGATTGGTCATCAAGTGTCTTGTTGCCTCTAGGGGAAAATAGGCATAATATACAACCTCGTTCTGGGGCTTCGCCAAGAAATAGCAACTTACTGGTGGAGAGGACTATTCCTGCTACTCTTTCCAAACTTTGTTTCCCTGAGACCTTGGTTTTGGTAAGTTCTCTTAGAAGTTTAAAGTAATTTTATTTATAATTTGATATTATCTTATCTCGATGAACTGATATCCTATTTATTTATGAATTTCTTTCGAAGGTTGATGAGAGTCTTCAACTCGTTAGTGAGCGGATTGCAAAATTTTCCAAGGATGATGGTTCACTCTTGGAGAAGTATTAGGCTAAGGAGAAGAGTACGAGGCTCTGGAGACCTACCTTAAAGCTGCTGAGGAGCGTGCAAAGGAAGCTGAAGAAGAAGCCAATACACTCCACTCTGAGTTGAAGGAGATACGGAAAAATGGTCTCGCTTCTTCTAAATACCCCAAAATTCTTGTTGATAGGCTTTGTAAAAAAAAAGATGTTCGTGAGCTGAATCCCACTGTGAAAGTGAAGAGTCTGCCTTCTTTGGCCAAATCTACTACCATACTAGTGCAGCGTAAGGCTATGCTAAATGAGGGTTTTGAGGAAAATATTTCCGATGGTGGGCATTCTTATGTCTTCCTATCGCATCGCACGAGCCTTTCTTCCTTTCCCTCCATTCCAGAGTTCGAAGTTGCTAGGTTGATTATTGTGAAGGCCTTCTGTTCGCTTCTCATCATGCTATACCAACTCCCCACCCAGAGTCTGATGCAAAAGTGGAGAATCCAATTCAGGATGCAAACCACGGAGAATCTTCCTTGCTGTCCAGAGCAGTAATCCCTGTCATAACAAAGTTAGTTGAATTTCTAGAGATGTTATTTGACTTGAAACAATATTATCTTTTGTTTGTAATACCTAATGGCATTGGTGTGTATCTTCGCACTGTGTATTTTATTTGACTATAATTTGTTTTTTCTATTATAGTTTTATACTTTTGTTTTGTATTTGTTCGTATGCATGGTTTTGATATTTTCATCGACCATAAATTTTAAAATCTTCGCGGCTTTTCCGGATCTAGTAATAGTTTTGGTCATCCTCTTGGATCTCTGTATTTTGGTTTGTGGTTTCCTAGTGAGCTAAGTAAAGCTACTAGTTCTATATCCCTGGAATATGTTAAGTTATTTTCTGGTGGTCATTTGTCTAGTGCAAGAATTTTGGATTTACATTATACCCCCTTATGTGATGCTACATGAAACTCGATTATGTAGCACTGCTAATCCCTTCACCGTGACCTATAAAACAAAGCCCCCAGGGGTTACCAGAGTGAGAGTCTATGATGGTAAAGTCAGTCCCAATATGAATAATGAGTAATAAGATAGCATAATCTGTAATAGGAGACATACCTGAGTATATATACTCTCTCAACCCTAGGATTTTTATGGGATTACCCTTCAACCCTATTGGCCCAAGTAGGCCCAATTGTTAATATTATATGACTATTCATAATCTTAGCTTATGGCCCAATGTTATTGGGGCACTGTGGATTTATGCACTATCAATAATCCCCCAAAAAATCAAAGGTTCTTTCGAGGTCCGAGGGGCTCTCAAAATAGGTTGATAACTTACGATCCATTCGGGGGGACCTGTTCGACGGATTTAAGACTTTGATTCTCGATATGACGTTTGGTTTTCTGAATAGGTGCTACATGTTTGATTTTGTCATATAATATTCTCTCATGTGAGCGTTTCTCAAGATAGGAGGACTACTAGGCTAAAATTTGAGAGTAAAAGGCTGATCAAAGCCAATTTAGAGCTAAGACTAAAAAAGGAAAGGCTAATCGAAGCCAATTTTGGACTATGCCGAATCTCGAGATAGAAGGACCACCGGCCAAAACTCGAGAATGAAAAGCTGATCGGAGCCCATTTAGAGTTGAAACTTAAAACTAAAAGGCTGATCGAAGCCAATTTTGGGTTGTGCCGAATCTCGAGATAGAAGGACCAACGGGCAAAAATTTGAGAATGAAAGGCTGATCGAAGCCTATTTTGGGTTGAGGCTCGAAAATGAAAGGCTGATCAAAGCCAATTACAAGTAGAGGTGCAAGAATGAAAGGCTGATCAAAGCCCATTTCAAGCAAAAATTTGAAAATGAAAGGCTGATCGAAGCCCTTTTTTGAGCTGAAGTTTAAAAAATGAAAGGCTGATCCAGGCCAATTTTGGGTTGTGCCGAATCTCGAGATAAAAGGACCAGCGGGCCGAAACTTGAGAATAAAGTATGATTAAAGCATATTTCAATTATTTTGAGGGGTTAATTATTCGACGCTCATATATGTAAGGGATCTCGGCCCCAAGCGCTTAATAGGCTACGTGTCTTTCAAGTGTTTTTAATTATTCAATTTCTGAGCGCTCATATATGTAGGGGATTTTGGCCCCAAGCACTTGACAGGCCCTAGAGGCCCTTCGATTATTTTCCAGGTTTTTATCCCTGGTACTTATACATGTAAAAGGGGTTTTCAACCCCAATCACTATTTTATATGGAAGGGGATCCGGCCTGTGTTAGAGCCCAAGGACTTGAATCCAGCCTCATTTATTTTCCGGGGGGGCCTTCAGGCCCCAGAGGTTCTGAGTAAGGGGTTCGACCCCCGGCCTTCTAATTCGTGTTGGAAACTGAGGGCTTTCGATCCCCAATAGATAGAAGTAGGGGATTCAACTCTCAGCCTTCTAATCTGTGTTAGAATCCTAGGGCATTCAAATCCTAGTATTTTGGAAAAGAAAAGGGATTCAAACTTTGGGCTTCTAATCTGTGTTAGAGCCCGAGGATGTTCAAATCCTAATATTTAGGAATAGGGGATTTGAACTTTGGGCTTCTAATCTGTGTTACAATCCAAGGATGTTTGAATTCCTATATTTAGGAATAAAGGATTCGACCTTTGGCCTTCTAATATGTGTTAGAATCCGAGGGTGTTCAAATCCTAGCATTTAGAAAAAAGGATTCAAACTTTGGGTTTCTAATCGGTGTTAGAATTCGAGGATGTTCAAATCCCTGTATTTATGAATAGAGGATTTGACCTTCGACCTTCTAATCTGTGTTAGAATTTGAGGGTGTTCGAATCTCTGTATTTAGGAATAGGAGATTTCGACCCCCAGACACTTAATAATACTTAAAGGCTCTTCAAGTATTTACAAGAGTATTTTATTCCTTAAGTGCTTAATCACAAGAAGGGGATTTTGGCCCCCGAGTGCTTAACAATATTTGAAGTCTCTTTGAGTATTTACAAGGGTTAATCCATTAAGCACTTAATCATAGGAATGGGATTTTGACCTCTTTATTTTTAAGCCCCTGAGGCTTTTTTTAGATACCCATGGTATCTATACATATATGTAAGGGATTTGACCCTTTTTTTATAAGTCATCGTGACATTTTTCAAAGGTAGCTTTGAACCCCTTAAAGTCATCGAGGCATTTAACAAAGGTGGCTCTGGCTTCCTTAAAAGTAGGGGGCACCCTACGACCTATAGGAACATATGTGTTGTGCATGTTACATCCTGGTCGAGGATTTGCACGTTGAGTGTGTGTAAGGTTTTTGATCCTTTAGTTCTTAAGTATTCGGGGGTGTTTCACCCAAAGCGCTTATGTATATGCAATGATATGATCCTCGAGTACTTACGAATATGTGGGGTTTGACCTAAAGCGCTTGGCAGACCATTGAGACCTTTCAAGTGTATGCAGGGTTTTTATCCTCAAGCACTCGTGTATTGGTACTTTTACACAAGTAAAGAGGGGGTTTCGACCCCAAGCACTCATGTATTGGCACTTTTACACATGTAAGGAGGAGGTTTTGATCCCAATCGCTCATGCATTGGCAATGAATGTCTTGGCACTCATATCATGAAAGAGAATTTTGGTCCCGAGCACTAAACAAGCTATGAATGCCTTGGCGCTCATATCATGAAAGGGGAGTTTGGTCCCGAGCACCTAGTAATAAGGGTTTGAATGTTTACAAGGCCGTGGATGCCGTTTAAGGAGAATCCTTTAACTTGTAGTGCCATTCATGTTAGGGGCGATAAACCACAATCAAGGACCTCATTAATTTGGTACCGATGAAGGTGTCCTTGGATTTAAAGCAGTGCTTTCCCTCGGGTGCGCTACCCCCCAATCAAACGGTCCACTCATTGGTAATCACAAAGTTTCTATCCCCGTCAATAAATTATGTAAAAAGGGATTTTGACCCATGACGCGCAACGGGTTGTGGAGGTCTTATAAGTTTTTAATGCTCCTTGTTAAGAAGAGTGAAACTCGAGAGTGAAAGGCCTTTGCAACCAAATCTCGAGTTTGAAAGACCGGTGGGTCTTGAGGGTCGAAACTCAGGAGTGAAAAGATAATCAAAGCCAATTTCAAGGTGAGACTAAAAAATGAAAGGCTGATCGAAGACAATTTTGAGCAGAATCTCGACAATGAAAGGCTGATCAAAGCCAATTTTGAGCTAAGACTCGAAAATGAAAGGCTGATCGAAGCCAGTTTCGGATTGTGCCGAATCTTGAGATAAAAGGACCAGTGGGGCAAAACTCAAGAATGAAAGGCTGATCGAATCCAATTTTAAGCAGAAGCTCGAGAATAACAGGCTGATCGAGGCTTATTTCGAGCTTCAACTCAAAAATGAAAGACTGATCGAAGCCAACTTTGATTGTTTTCGAGGATTTGATTCTTGAGTGCTTATTCATCTAAAAGGGGACTTCGACCCCGAGCACTAAATAGGTTATGAATGCCTTGGCGCTCATATCATGAGAGGAGCTTTCGACTCTGAAGTGTTCAATGAGCTTTATTGACCATAAAAATGTTTACAAGGTTTATGCCTTGACCACTTCATGCACGTTGAGGCGATTTTATCCCTAAAATGTTCGATGTGCTTTGTTGGCCCTACGAATATGTATTGCTCTAATTTGAGGGGAGTGACGCTTGATGCGCATTCGATGGGCTGTGTTAGCATTCGAATATGTACTGCTCCAATTTGAGGAGAGTGGAGCTTGATGCGCGTTCAATGGGTTGTGTTAGCCCTTTGAATATGTACTGCTCCGATTTGAATAGAGCGGCAAACGATGTGCATTTGATGGGCTGTGTTGGCCCTTCGAATATGTACTGCTCCGATTTGATGAGAGTGGCACTTGATGCACGTTCGATGGGCTGTGTTGGCTATTCGAATATGTACTGCTCCGATTTGAGGAGAGTGGCGCTTAATGCACATTTGATAGGCAGTGTTGGCCTTCGAATATCAACTGCTCCAATTTGTGAATAGTGGCACTTGATGCGCATTCGATGGGCTGTGTTGGCCCTTCGAATATGTATAGCTCCGATTTGAGGATAGTGGCGCTTGTGGGCATTCGATGGGCTGTGTTGGCCCTTCGAATATGAATCAATGAGGGTGTTCTTGGATTTACAATGGTGCTTTCCCTCCCCGGGGTGTGCTAGCCCCAATCTAAGAGCACCAGTCATTGGTAGATTTTCAATTACTTCTCAAAAATCTCAAAACGAGCAGACATATTGAACATTTCAAGGTCTTTGTGTGACTTGAGGCCTTGCCTGAAGAAAGCATTGAGTGCAAATAATCTAGCGCACACTTAACACCTATCTTGGTGTGGCTAGGCAAGGAGACCAGTTACACAGTCACCTATTTTCACCAAGAAGAAATCAAAGTAATTATTTATCTTCATTATTGCGAAAGGCTAATTTATCGCCATTATTTAAAAGAGTTGAATAATTTTAATTCAATACTCAAACTTATCTATGTGCGTTTTGCGGGGCACCACTAACACAGCAGGGGCACCAACCAAATCTCCTCTCAATAAACTGAGAAATTCAGTGGGGGCACCACCGTGTTCGGCAGGGGCACAGCCAAACTCAGCGGGGGAACCACCGAACTCAGCAGAGGCACCAGCAACATGAAGGAGGCACCACCAAACTCACCGAGGGCACTAGCAACATGACGGGGGCCTTGACAACATGGCGGGGGCACCACCAAACTCAGCAGAGGCACATGCAACATGGCGGGAGCACCACCGAACTTAGCAGGGGCACCACTGAACTCACCACGAGCACCACCAAGCTCAGCAGGGGCGCCAGCATTTGATGGGAGCATCAAAATTTTTTTGTGATGAGAACCCAGTTTGTGCCAAAATTAAGTTAACATCCTTGGGCCTAAGCTTATTTTAGCCCTAATGATCTTGCCAAAATTATTGGGAAATGTTCAACCCATTTTGTGGGCTCTACTCCTCAATATCTTAAGGAGGCAACGAACTGGAAGCTTGATATTGGCCACGAGCTTTTTGATGGCAACGCACTCAAAGGCAACTTCGGCGACGAAATGGCACCAGAAGTTAATGCCATCAGCAAAGCGGCAAGTTTGAAGGGCTATCAACGAAACTCGAAGGCCACTACCGGCGACACTCGAAGGCCACTGCCAGCGGATTCGAAGCCACCACCACCAACTTCAAAGACCACCACCACCAGCTGCTTCGAAGGCCAATGCCACCGGCTTTGAAGCCAGCACCACCGGCGGATTCGAAGCCACCGCCACCGGCGGATTCAAAGCCACCACCACTGGCGGATTCAAAGGCGGAACTCGATGAATAATATGGCCTCGAGATCGATAGGTGCAACGAATTGGGTTTGCTGCTGGAGTTCGATGGCACCGGCGGAGGCAAATCCCGCTCGAGAGGCCTCGATGGTGGGGCTTCGAGGCTGATTCCGGCGACCGTTCGAGGCGCCAGTGGCGGCGCCCTTGAGGCACTCGCGAAAGGCGTAATTCAAAGTCACCGGTGGCGAGTTCGAATAGGTGAGTTCAAATTGCCCTCTGGAACTGGTGAATTCAAACCGGCATCCGGCACGGGTGAATTCAAATGGGGGCCTCTGTCGACGTATAGCATCTAGCGGCGAGCTCGACGGGGCACTAGCAAACTTGGTAAGTGATGCGTCTCTGAAAACCAATTAGTTTGTGGGTTTGAGTCTTCTCGAATGGATCTGCAATAAAACTGTTCTTGAATTTCAGGTGTCAGCACCTCGATGCCTAATTTAGGCCTAACGTTTGATATAATTAAGATAAAATAAATGATAAGTAAATGTGTACTTTGTATTTATACTCCATGTCCAAAATAATGTTCTCCTTCATTTAATTAATTACCAATGACTTTCCTGGGTGCAATCGCTCGGATTTCAGGTGCAATCGCTCTGATTTCTACTGTTCCTAGGTGTGAAACTAGGTGCGAAATACACACTAACTAACAATTACTCTGCTTACGAAACCACTCATTTCTCTTCTTCTTGCTGTATAACAGTTATTTCCACTGTATCTTCTCCACCTTCTATGGCGGCTCCTCCGCCTGGTCGCGGTGGCTCTACCGCGGCCAAAACTTTTCTCCAAGCATTAGGTAATCGGCCATCCCCCCTCAATACTTCCCTTCCATCAAATCCCGAAATAGTTCCCAAAACTCAATATAAAGGAGAAATTTCTTGTCTTGTGACTCAATAAGAAGCGGAAACACTTGCCGCACACTACAGTAATGCCCTCGTTGGGAAGTTTGCTAGAGGGAAGCCATCAATGACCGCTCTAAATGAGGCTTTCAACTCGGTCGGTTTCAAAGGTAAGTTTCAATTGGGTTCTATAGATTTCAAACACATTCTTATCCGATTTCAGGATAAGGAAGATTATCAGAGGCTTTGGATTAAAGGTCAGTGGGTCTTTAATCAAGCACCTATGAAAGTTCTGAAATGGAACACTGATTTTAATCCTGAAATTGAATCTTCTATTGTACCAGTTTGGGTTACAATCCCCTATGTTCCGGTTTTCTTTTACAATATTGCTATGATAGAATCAATTGGGAACCAAATAGGCAACTATATCAAAATGGATGCAGCAACTGCTGCTCTATCTAGGCCCTCTGCTGTTAAGATG
This sequence comes from Rubia yunnanensis, assembly GCA_037428765.1. Classification (NCBI taxonomy): domain Eukaryota; kingdom Viridiplantae; phylum Streptophyta; class Magnoliopsida; order Gentianales; family Rubiaceae; genus Rubia; species Rubia yunnanensis. The sequence goes on from CM075061.1 coordinate 87,792,696, forward strand.
TGTATTGAAATTGATCTAAAAAAGAAACAACCATCTTGCATTAGGGTTGGTATTGAAGAGGATGGAATAGAGTACAATGTAGTTAAACTTCCCATTGAATTTGAGGAACTACCACTCTACTGTAATCATTGTAAATCCATAGGGAATGATGATAGTCTCTGTATCTATTTACATCCAGAACTAAAGAAACCGAGGTACAGTAGGGTGGATAAGTCAAAAAATGTTAATCTATCCATCAATGAACAAAAGAAATTAACTCAAAACAAAGATCAACAGACTGGGCATGAAATCCTGTCAAAAGATGGAATTAATCAACCACAAGAGGAACAAAATAAGGCTGGGGGTTCGGGGCTCTCTGATAAGGAAAAACTTAAGACTTTGTATGCTCAGAAGCTTAAGTATATTCCCAAGCAGAAGGTTGTATCAGTTGTGGAGGTGGATCAACTAGAGAGTCCTAATTCACATAAACAGGGGGTAGATAGGAATTATGAAATCCATGACTTGAAGGATCAGTCTCTTGACTCAAGTATTAAGCCAGTCGACAGAAATGATGATCTTGTAGAAGTTCAGTCTTTATCATCAAATCAGACCACTGTGGCTCAGCAGAGAGATAACACTAATGATAACCCAAATGAGTCTAAGGGGGAATCTCCAGAGGTTTCAATTATCAGCTCCCAGGCTACTAGAAATCTGAATAAGTTGTCACTGTCTGCTCCACCGAAACTCACTACAAGGACAGGTTTTGCTAAGGATGACATTCCTAGCAAAAGGGGTAAGCTATTCTCACCATTTAACCCTATTTTGGTTGCTAAAAGTTTCATTTTCTCTCAGCAGATAGATAGGCAGAACAGGTTCTTGCCACTCGAGGATGAAGATCTATCTGATCATGAAGCTAGTTTCAGGGAAAAAACAAACCCCTCACTTGTGGACAAGGAAGCTGACACTGCTACTCCTGAGGTAAGTCAGGTAACTCCTGTACCTCCTCAATCTATATTAGGAGAAACAAAAAAGGGACAACATGAACATAATGTGAAAGCACATAGTAATGAGACCTATTTAACCCAGTTAAATACAATCATGACTAGATCAAAAAGCTCTAATAATGTTTCCCTATGAATAGCACAAAAGTTCAGATTAAACTACTAGTTTGGAATCTTAGGGGAATGGACACTTCTATGATTAGACTTAATAATTTGATAAACAGACACCACTTTGAGCTAATCTGTCTAATCGAGCCTAAACATGATAATAATCAATGTGACCACTACAGACAGTTACTACAATTTGACAATTGCATGCATGCTAATAATGGCCAGATTTGGCTTTTCTGGAAAAATAGTGTTTCAGTAGTATGTAAATATGATAATCTTCAGTTTCTGGCTGTTACATTGAATAGCATTAATCTAAACAAATGTATGGATGCTATTTTTGTTTATGGGCTCAGGACTAGAATTGGTAGGAAAGAACTCTGGTCGGATCTTAGGACATTTACTCAATCTGATTCTATCTTCATTGGTGATTTCAATGCTATAACAACTATTAATGAATATAGAGGTCCTTCCACTCCGAAGCTTGGTAGTATGAGAGATTTTAATGATTTTATAAATGCTATGGCTTTGGAAGAGATAAGTACTGTAGGTAATCTATTTACCTGGAGTAATAACCGATTAAGAAATCCAACTGTTCAGAGGTTTCCCTAACTCCTCTGTTCACATACTAAATAGAATTTCCTCGGATCATAATCCTATGCTCCTCACCATAGGTAGTGACATTTCATCCACTCCTCGGCCATTTAGATTCATTAATACCTGGTATAAAAGGGATGGATTTAATGATGTAGTTAGGCAATGCTGGGATGTTCTGGTTCAGCAAACAGGAATGGTAGGCTTCTTCATAAAACTGTTGAGGCTGAAAAAAACATTGAAAATATGGAATAGAGAAGTGTTTGGAAATATAAATGATAATGTGTTCAAGGCTGAATCAATTCTGAAAGAAAAGGAGGGACTGTATGACCTGAATGCTACAGTTGAGAACATAGTCAACCTGAAAAAGGCCAAGGCTAATCTAGTTAGGGCTTTAGTTGAACAAAAGAGCTTCTGGAAACATAAAGCAAAAGTAAAATGGTTGAGGGAAGGTGATAACAACACCAGTTTCTTTCATAATTCTGTTTGAGAAAGAAAATGTAGGTTAAAAATCACAAAAATCAAAGGTGGAAATGGACAGTGGCTAGATAATTCACAAGATATTGAGAATGAGTCCATCCATTACTTTCAGGAGCTTTTAACTGAGCAGAACTCCCCTCACTGTGATTCTTTTAAGCCTCACTTTCTAAGTCAGATTCCAAAAGTGATAACTCAGGAGGATAATGATAGAATATTGCAACCTGTTTCGATTTCTGAACTTAAAAGCATTGTTTTGGGACTTAATCATAGGAGTAGCCCTGGTCCAGATGGATTTACAACAAAGTTTTATATTAAGTCTTGGGATATAATTGCTAATGATCTATTATCTGCTGTACAAGATTTTCTAACTGTGAACAATATCCCAAGGGGGATTGGTAGTACCTGGATTACAATCATACCAAAAAAATGTACACCAACCACCTTTGAGGATTACAGACCGATTAGTCTCTCTAATGTCATAAACAAGATTTTTTCTAAGATATTAATGGAAAGACTAAAGCCTTTAATGCCAAAAATCATCTCTAATCACCAAACTGCTTTCCTCAAAGGTAGGGACATTGCTGATAATGTTATATACCTTCAGGAAATGGTAAGATTTTTAAACAGGAAGCAAAGAGAACCTAATTGCATTGTTAAATTGGATCTTAAGAAAGCCTTTGATAGAGTTAGGTGGTCTTTTCTCTATTCTGTGCTCGCTAAATTTGGATTTCATGCTAGATTTATTTTCTTGTTATGAAAAATCTGTCTCAGGCTTGGTTCTCTATCCTCATAAATGGTAAGCCAGTTGGTTTCTTCCAATCTACAAGGGGTATCAAACAGGGGGATCCCCTATCACCATTTCTTTTTAATATCTTTTCAGAGGCTTTCACTAGAAGCCTGTCCTTTATTTTTCAGAATGGTAGCTTGTCATATTATGGTGTACCAGGTAATGCAATTAAAATTTCACACTTATCTTATGCTGATGATACTGTAGTATTTCTTAAAGCCAGTAATAATACTTTGATCAGACTTAAGGCCTTTCTGGCTACTTTTGAGGATGTTACTGGACAACAGATTAATTACAGTAAGAGTGACATGTACATAGGAAAACATGCTACTGTAAACAGAGTCAATAGAATAAGGAGAACTTTAGGTATGAAAGTAGGTAAGTTTCCTTTCACATATCTGGGGGTCCCCAATTTTACTGGGAGAGCAAAGAAGATATATTTCCAACCATTAGTTGAACAAATTGAGAGTAGATTAGGAAGTTGGAAAAATAGGTGGCTCTCAACTGGAGGGAAAATTACACTTATTCAATCATGTATATACTCAGTTCCACAGCATATTTGGTCAGTTATTTAACCAGGTAGGCAAGTCATATTAGCAATAGAAAAAAAACTGAGCAATTTTTTTGGGGGTTTAATGATCTAAAGCCTAAAAGAGCATGGAGGAAGTGGGATGCATTATGCTATCCTATCACCCAAAATGGTCTAGGATACAGATCAGTAACCACCATTATTAATACATGCTCTGTTAAGCTTTGGTGGAAATATCAAAAGTCTGATGCTCTTTGGACACACTTTGTTGCATCTCTTCCACCTTCCTCCAGATCTTCACCAAACTGGAAAAGGATATGCTCCATTAATGATTGGGCAGAATCCCAATCTAGAGTCATAATAGGAAATGGGGAGTGTAACTTCTGGACTGCTAACTGGTTAGATATAGGGCCTCTTCAGGATCTCTGTGATCAAACAAATGTGGATATTCCAGCTAGCTGTACTGTTTCTGATTTCGTTAACAATAAATCGGTCATGTTTGCTAAAATCTATCAAGTTCTTCCTATTTATGCCTTTTCTCTTTTGCAGGATGCTAAGGTATTTAATCACAGGAAGGACAGGCTGATATGGAAACCAGGGATTAAAGGTGTGTTTTCATTCAAAGCTACCTATCTTTTGCTAAGGAATCAAAGAGGTACTGTGGCTTCTTTCAAACATTTATGGAGTCCTAGAATTGAAAAAAAGATTTCAGTCTTCATGTGGAAACTGATGAACTCCTTTCTTCCATTTGATAATGTTTTGCATTCTTTGAGAATCTCACTGGCTTCGAAATGCTGTATGTGTCATAATCATGAAGATTCCCTTGACCATTTTTTCAATTCTTGTGTATTTGCTGAGCATGTTTGGAATCAGATTCACTCCTTCATGGGCATTAGGGACAGGGGATTTTCATCTATATGTGATAGACTCTCTTTCTATCTTACTTATACTGGTATCAGTAAGTTACAACTAGAAATGATTCACACTTTAGCTCTAATAACATGTTGGAATTTGTGGAAAGCTAGGAATAAGTGCTTATATGACTCTATCAATCCAGTGATCAGTGTAGTCCTAAATCAAATAAGGATCCACATTTTTTACATGTTCACTGCTAAGCCGGTGTTTGTAACCTCTAGGATAGATATGGCTATTGCAGATCATTCTTTTCTGCCCCTGATCAAACAACCTTCTAAACCAAAGATTTTTAAAATTGCTTGGACAAAACCATGCATAGGGTATAAATTTAATGTCGATGCTGCTTAGTGCTGTCAAACAAACATGAGTGGAATTAGTTTGGTTGTTAGAGATTGCAGGGGTGGTTTCATTGCTGCTTATACTAAGATCTCCCCTGCCTATTCTCCTTTGGAGGCAGAAATGATGGCAATTAAGTTTGCTTTACAAACTGGTTTACAACTTGGTTTTTCTTACTCTTTGGAATCTGATTGCCTAAATGCTGTTAGGTATGTGGTTGATCCTGATAATGCTCCTTGGAAACTATATCAATTAGCTGATGAGATTCATATTTTGCTAGGAGGAATCTCTCTATTGCATGTTCATAGACAAGCAAATTTGGTTGCAGATACATTAGCTAAAGATTGCTTAAGAAACCTGTCATCGTATTCTTTCCTTCGGTTTCAGAGTTTATCAAATGTTGTGCAGGGATTGATTAGATTAGATCAAATGGGTACACCTTCAATCCGGATTGGTAGTTGAATGGATGGCACTGATTGTACCTCATATTCGGACTGTGAGTTGAACGGATTATAGTTTAAATTGCAGGTGGATGATACAAAGTGATACTCTGGTGCTGGATTTGCTGCTCTAAAAGGGGGACATTATTTGATTATGTTGCTGGATTTGCTAGATTTGCTGCAAGCTGGGATCAGATATTTACACACTTGGATGCTCTCTTTTGTACATAATCCTCGGCTAGGATGAACTTCATTTTTTGCAATTAGTTATGGTTCTCTGTCTGCTTCTCCGGTTAGTAGAGGATGAGCTCATTACCAATGTGGAGAGGATTGAACTGGCTTGTGTTTCTTTGATTAGATTCACCAATAAGTTTGATCATCTCCATCATAGAATAATGAGCTTTTGGAATCCTCTGACGATATGCCGGTTGTATTTCATTCTTTTGGAAGCAACAAGTGTTGCTTCATGAGCCTAGTGCTCATCATTGTATATCTTAACTTAGCTAAGGCTTCTTTACATTATCTTTTAATTTTGCATATTTTATGGCTTGGGAAGGCCTAATATATATTTCACCCATCTCTGGATGGTTTTATTAAAAAAAAAAAGACATCTATCAAGAGCTCCCAGAAAAGCACGTTCTTGACCTCGAATGTGTGGGACGGTTCGAGGACTTTAAAAACTTGAAATGAATCGTGCATTTGATTACTCTTTCCTTCGAGGGAGATAATCTGGTTTTCTAATCAACTCTATCGTTTAGGATTCTAAAAGGGGCGCGCGTGTTGTACAACTGCGCATGTCACTGCTCCCCAAACAGCTTATTGTCAGAAGACAAAAAAGAAACTACATCTTTCAATAACTTTTTATATTTCCAAAGCAGTAATAATTATTCGCCGTTTCAGCCCCAATAACTACCTCTTATCCTCTCTTCCTTATACACTTTTCTCGTTTGTAGGCATCTTCTTACAAACATTCTTTCTGTACTCTCTCGAGCGATATAATTTTTATCACCTTTTCTAGAAAATCAGTAAGTTCCTTCATCCCTATTCTTATTCTAATATTTTTGTTTCCTCCCCTTACAATCATGCCCCGCTCTAATGAGAGTTTCGCTTTCAAGAATTTTTTCTGTGAGATTAGGGTAGGCAGTGTAGGGGTTAGTGCATCGGAAAGAGAGGTTAGTTCTTCAGAATGTACCCATTCCGAAGAACTTCTATATGATTCAGATGCTGGAGAAGGTGTATCTAATCAGGTTGCTAATAGTTTTGGGGAAGAGAGGGTTTTCCCCATAACAGATATGCCCCCTCAAGACGCCGTTGAGAACTGGCCACCAGGCATGGGAAAACCCTACATAAAGAGGTCCCCTACAAGTGGCAAGATTGTTTTCTACCCCCCCTCCGAATCCATAGCTCAAATTAGAAAGAGGGTAAATACATCTTTGGTCTGCAGGGAGACAGCTCTCGAAGCTATAGAGGAGGAGAAGAATGCGTCCCCTTTGAGAGAGAGGACAATCCTCTAGGGGGAGAAATCACCCTCGAAAGCGGCTCAGGTATCTTCTTTTGCTAAACCCTCTCAAAAGAAGAAAAAAAGGGCTTACCAAAGGTTAAGGTTAAGGGACTCAGGGAGGGAGCCCCCTATTCTAGCAGTGGAGACCGCTATTTCCAAAAATTTCACCTCGATACCTCTTGGCCAACGAATAGCCTCGAATGTCAACTTTCAACCCTTTTGAGAGGGAGATACCTACATAACCTCCCCGAAGGAAGATCATCCATTTCTCTCAGAAACCCTCGTTGCGGGCTCACATTTCCCTTTCCGCCCCTTTTTTCCAAACTTCTTAGACAATTCCAAGTGAGCCCTGCACAAGTTTATCCCAATGTCTTGGTGATCATCATGATGTTCTTGACTAGATGGGATGAGTTTGGAATCAAGCCCAGGTATAAGTTGTTTCGCTCACTATACTTCGTGTCATATACTGGCGGTCTACCGACATGATTGTCACTTTTATCAGTCGAGAGCCACATCATAAGGTTTTTGCAGTTCCTGGTAATTCGGGTGACTGGAGAAGCTGGAAGAAAGGTATTTGGTTTGATAACAGGAGGTATAGAGTTCCTACGTGGAATTGGGGTGTGCGAATCAAATCTCCCAAACCTGGGGAATATATCTGCCAAGATGCCCTCAAAAGGGATAGGCAAAAACTACTGTCCAGCTTCTTCGACTACTGCCTCTTCAACAACCATTAGTGATTTAAGGCCTCTAGGAGCCTCTATAGGTGCCTTAATAAAAATCTACTTATCCTGTTTATTGTGCTATTGAGTTTATTGTTACTGACTTTCTCTCTTTTTCCTTTTCAGTGGGTCTCACTAAGGGATTAAAGCAGCAGAGACCCAAGAAGTAGGGTCAGGCTCCTCCCAAAGAAACCATTCCCCCCTCGAACCAGGTCTCCACTCCCCTGAATCAAGCGTCTCTTCTCTCGAACCCAACCTCCCCTCTTGCAGTGGGCAGCAAAAGGCCTACTTCGACTATTGGTGATGAGCAGCCACCTCACACCAGGAATGTTCGCCAGAAGACAAGGGCAAATAGCAACAATATCAATAGCACCTCACCAAGACCATTGATAAGAGCACATGGCGGTGAGGATGTTCATCAATAGTTCCCCCCATTCGATAGATGCGGCGTCCATATCCAGGATTGAGCATCACCTCTCGAAGATGGCATCTGACCCTGAGGTTTTTTTCCGTTCTTTTTTCAAAACTTATTTAGCATCCCTCTTTATTTATAGCATCAATCTGAGCTAGACTGTTTTTTCCAGGCCTCCAAAAATTTTCATGAGGTCACTAAAAAAATTGAGGCCTTATTTTCCCTTTATTCCTATGGCTGCAGTAACTTCTGTGAGGAGCTCAGCAAACAAGATGCTAAAATTTTGCAGTTAAAGAAGTCTCTCAAGGATCACCAACGGGCTCTCAATGAGAAGGATAGGGTGCTCGAGGAAAAACAAACACTTTTGGAAGGGGAGATGCAAAGTGTTGACCCCGAGATGCATCAATGGACGTTGGAGAAGGATACCCTTACGAAAAGGGTTCAAGCTGCAGGGGATCTGGCCTCGCAGGTTCAAATGATTGAAGCCTTCAAACATAAGCTTTGAACGACCCTGAGTTGCTTCAATTGTTTCTGGATCTTTTGGGGGTTTCCAAATAGATCAGCTATAATGAATTAATTGAGGACTTTCTAAAGCCACTCAATCTGATGATCTGGCTAAGCAGGTGGACGACCTTGTCAACTCAGAGCTTGAAACCACTCTAGGCTTAAAATGGGATTAGGCCATCAAGAATGATGACCTTCGTTTTTCCCTGATGGATTTCATTAAGTCCAAAGGACAGCTCTTCACTGTTGAGGGGATTTGAGCGATCCCCCTTCTAGATGCTACAGAAGGCTCTCCTGAGCAGAATTCCATTGTCGCCCAAGTGGAAGAAATGATTGCTTCCACCTCAAAGGTAGATGACTCTAGGGTTCGTCCTTGATTGTAACTATTCCTTTTTGGCCCCCCCCAATTGTAATTTTTTTTTGTTTTGAGTATCAATAAAAATGTCTTTTTTCCATGACCTATTGATTTTGCCTTTGTTATTTTTCGTAGTATAATTCGTTGAAAAGGGTGTTAGAAGGCGCTTGTAAGGAGCTTTCAAGTTCCCAAAAAGATTTGAATGGGACACACAAACAGCTGCTGAAGGCCTCCCGAGATCTTTCTAAGTGTAATCAAGAGAAGGAGTCCTTGAAGGATAAGCTCCACCAACTCGAAGCTGAGAGGAAGCTGTGGCAATCTAAAGACCATCCCACTTTTAAGGGGTTTGTTAATGATTTCATGAACAGAGAATTTAATGGTACCTATCCCTTAAAAGTGGTCAACGGTCGCGATTCGGCAGATGAAGAACTAGAAGAATTGATGTATCAAATTTATTTGAAGTTTGGTTCTATGAAGTACTGCTTTGCTTTTTTGACTAGGCTTCCAATAGTGGAAGGGCGCCTAATTGGTTGCTTGGGCGAAAATCACAGACTGATAGCCCTGAGGGAGTTACTTGCCAAGCAACTTTTATTAGCTCAGAGCAAAGTGGCCAGCCTGGAAGATGAATTGTTCGCTTGGAAGGTAGCTAGCAAGGATCCTTGCTCTCTGATAGACGTTAAGCCTAAGAAGGCCATTGGACAAAAGGTATGATAGCCCAATTAGGGGAATATTTAATACTCTAACTTAATTACCGCATTTTTGGATAATTAACAGCAAGAATTAAGGAGAAAGTTATTCAGGACATAGAGTATAAATACAAGGTACGTATTTACTTATGATTCATTCTATCTTAATCATATTTGGAAGCTTGGACTAACTTAGGCATCGGAGTGCTGACCCCTGGAACCCCAGGGATAGTTTAATTGCAGGGTAATTTGAGAAAAACCCTGACCCACGAACTGGTTGGTGGTCGAAGACGCATCAAGTGGTGTCGTCTGTGGGGACGAGTAAGCTGGATCAAGGGTTTTGAGATTTTTTGTCCACAGTAGTTCGAAGTAGTGCAAGGTTGAGGTCAATAGATATAGGGGCTTGATCTCCACCAAGGTTGACATCAGAGAATCTAGGAGGAGAAAACGATGCCTGCATTGAGGTCAATGAAATGACTAACATTCAAACGATGGGAACAGAGTTGCGAGCAGAGCCTAATACAGGCGTAGGCCACGAGGGGGGCAAACCTCAGTGGCAGTTGGCACGAATACCCTGGCGCCAATCTAGAGCGATGTGCTAGGGCCCTCGAGGACGTTGGAAGTGACGGGAGAGAACAAGGAAACACCAATTCCCTGCTCGAAAGGGTGGCTGATCGTAGGAATGAGAGGTTTACAGAGGTTTTGGGAGATTCATATATGGAAGCCTATGGTCAAGATGGGCAAGGAAATCCATATGCGGGGAGGGCGACCCCGAATCAAGATGTGGAACGAGCAGCTTAGGTCCTTGCTGCGACTGACTACTGAATCACCCCTTCTCCAAGTGATGATAGGGTTACGATAGGGGCATTACTTCCCTCACCTTTGGGAATAACTATCAGGGACTTCTCAACCCCTGATAGCCTACCCTTATCAGGGATATGCTGGAGAACTGCTACAGGATAAGCCCTAGCCTTATATTCTTGGTTATTCCCAAGGTTCCGTATATGCGCACCTCCGCTGGCCCCAGGAACATCATATGGAATAATGACCTCTTTTGGCACGCAAGGATACGAGAGTATGGGAATTAGTCAGGGGTCGTACAATCCTTATGTCCAACCACCCCCACCACCCACATACCCAAACCTTGGACAACATTGGATGAACTCGGGATGCAGAGAACCCAACCTCTCTCTATATGCCACAGTTGGGTGGTCACGATAGGGGACTGAACCTGCCTGGGAGGCAGCACGAACCCCCCTCAGATGGAAGGGAATTGTTAAGAAAGGAATTAGATAGGTTGATCCGCCCCTTGGGCCATGCTGCGGGGTCTCCTTTCAGCTCGCTGATCACCAGGGTTCGATGGCCAATAGAAGTGAATCCCCTAGAAGGACTTCCCACGTTCAGTGGTGAAACTGACTCTCGAGAGTTCATGTAAATGTTCCTGAGCTTGATGAGTTCGAGGGACTTTGATGAGAAATTGACACGCAAGCTGGTAGGTAGCTACTTGCGGGGAAAGGCACATGAGTGGTTTAATAAGTTACCAAGGGGCTCGCTTCAATTGTATCGGGACTTCAACGGAGCATTGTTGAGCCAGTACACACAGAAGAGGAAGTTAACCAAAACTTTGTTAGAACTCTACTAGACAAAGTAAAAGGCAGGGGAAAGCACGTAAACATTTTATCACCTGTATGTAGACGAGAGTTTGGGGGTGATAGAAATGAAGGAGAATGAGGTAAACGAGGGGTACCTGCTGGGGATGCAGGACCTTGAATTATACAAGAAGCTGAGTACTAATACCCCTATGACTTTTAAGTATACATAGAGGGTAGAGGAGGTCGTAGAACAGTATTCGATGGAAGAGGAGGCAACTAGAAGGAAAAGAGATAGTGTTGCAGAGAAAACAGGAAGAAATATAAAGCATAGAGGAAAAAGTCCGGTCGAACCCATAAGAACACCATTTGAGAGGTATAATCCATTGCCTCCAACACTCGGAGGAAGAACCTCTGCACAGATTTTAAGCATACATAGAGGGTTGTTTAAGACACTCCCACCCTTGCAGAGTTCGAACAACTCGGTTGCAAGGCCGGAGAGCAACAAATTGGTACCGTGATCATCACAAAGATTAGCCATGACACAAATGATTGCATGCAATTAAGGATGGAGATTGATAGGTGTGAATGGAAGGACGATTTTGAGGACAGGGACATAGGAACCATGCTGCCCTCTCAAAGCCCCAGATGAACCAGTGGCATCTTTATAGAAGAAATAATCAAAATAATGGGGGTAGAGGAGATAGAAGGCCTCGAGAACAGGTGGTTCGAGACAGGGGGCAGGAAGAAGGCATGATAGACCCCAAGAGCAACAGGGGGGAAATTAAAATGAAGAAAACCCACCCGTCCGAAGGGTAATTAACGTCATCAATTGCATGGTGGGAGAGAGATCTTCGAACCCTGTTATAAGAGCTGAAGCTCGAAGGGTTCCTGCGGAAGAGCCCAGTCATAAAAGGTTTCGACCGAATGTAATGGTCACTTTCTCGGAAGCAGATGCTCTTCCAAACCAAATGCCCCATGCGGATCCTATAATAATTCCAGCCATTATTGGAACGTCCTTGATCAGAAGGGTGTTCGTTGATAATGGAAGCATGGTAGAAGTGATGTTCGCTGAGTGTTTTGACTAGTTAGACATAGGGGGTGAAAACTTGAGAAAAAAAATGCTTCCCCTTTATATGGATTCATGAGAAACTCATCCCTATGTGGGGGGGATAACATTGCCCATTCGAGTAGTGGATGGTAACAAGGGAGCGACCATCAGGTGTAATTTTGTTGTCGTGGATGCACATTCCCCCTTATAATGTAATTTTAGGAAGGCCATGGATGTGCCAGGCTCGGGCAGTCTGGTCACCTTATCACCTGATGATGAAGTTCCCAACTGAAAAGGGGGTGGCATCCATTCGAGGGGATCAGACTGTGGCCCGAAATTGTAACCTCACAGCGAGGAAATGAAGGATGTAGCGGCAGTACACGGAGAGGCAGGATTAGCTGATACAATACAGATGCCTATTCGGGATAAAGGGCTAGTAGCTGTTGGGAAACTAATTCCTGAGGATGTGAAAGGAAGACTGAAAAACTTGTTAGGAAAGTATGAAGACGTGTTCTCGTGAGATACATCTGACCTGACAAGGGTCCCTTCGAGTCTCATGCTACATAGACTGAACATTAACTATTCGATTAAGCCAGTGAAGAAAAAGAGAAGAGTGTTCGATCCCAAAAGGGCTGAGGCAATTAAAGAAGAGGTGGAGAAATTATTGAGGGCAGACATAATCGAGGAGGTATTCTATCCTGATTGGATTGCTAACCCAGTTATGGTTCCAAAGCTTGATGGAGCATGGAGGATGTGTATAGACTTTATTGACTTAAATAAATGCTGCCCCAAAGATAGTTACCCGTTGCCACAAATCGACAAGCTGGTGGAAGCCATCATTGGACATTGAATTTTAGCATTCTTTGATGCGCATAAGGGGTATCACCAAATCCTCATGGCAGAAGAAGACAAGGAAAAGACATTGTTCATTATAGATATGGGCACGTACTGCTATAAGAAGATGCCCTTTGGGTTAAAGAATGGTGGGGCTACTTATCAGAGGCTGGTTGATAGACTGTTCAGGGGACAGATAGGGAAGAATATGGAAATATATGTGGATGACATGGTGGTTAAAAACAAAAGTTATGAAGAATTTTTAAAAACCCTGGAAGAAACATTTAGTAGGCTTCGGGAAGCTAATTTGAAGTTGAACCCGTCTAAGTGTGTTATTAGTGTGAGGGCAGGAAAGTTTCTCCGATTCATGGTCTCAGAGAGGGGGATCGATGTAAACCCAGAAAATGTCGAAGCTCTGAGGACAATGAAAACCCCACAATCGATAAAGGATGTGCAGAAGCTTATAGGGTCTCTAGCAGCATTAAGCAGGTTCTTATCGAAGGGGGCGGAGATGCACTTGCCCTTCTTTGATGTTCTTCGAAGGGTAAAGAAGTTCGAGTGGAATGGCAAGTGCAATAAGGCATTCGAGCAGTTGAAAGAACATTTGGGGACATTTCCTACTTGATGAAACCAGATAAGGATGATACATTGTACTTGTATATTCACGCACCGCAACTAGCAATCAGAACGGCTATGGTAAAATAACAAGAAAAAGGTTCAACATCCAATTTACTTTGTTAGTCGTGCCTTGCAGGGGCCGGAGACAAGGTATACGGTTCTCTAAAGGTTGATTCTAGCTCTCGTACATGCAGCCCGATGGTTGAGACCCTACTTTTAGGGACATAAGATAGTAGTGCTCACAAACCACCCAATCCAAAAGATCCTGCTAGGGCCTGAGATTTCAAGAAGAATGATGAAGTGGGAAGTATAATTGGGAGAGCATGGTATCTCGTATCAACCTCGATTTGCAATTAAGGGGTAGACACTAGCAGACTTTATAGTGGAAATTATAGAGCCCCTCGAGGTGTGTTTGGATCCCATTCAGGATGAGGAAACAAGACAAAGAAAGATATGGAAGTGGTATGTGGATGGTTCGTCACATTCAGGAGGAACTGGAGTCGAAGTCCTACTAACTATCCCCAATGGCAGAGATTTACCTTATGCATTTAACTTTGCATTTAAAGAAACTAACAATGAAGTTGAGTATGAGGCACTAATCACTTGATTGAGCCTCGCAAAGGAGCTGCATGTAGAGGAGCTGGAGGTTTTCAGTGGCTCTCAAATTGTGGTTCAGCAGGTGAATGGAGAGTACTAGGCCACAGAGCGTAACCTACAGAGATACCTCGAGGTAGTGAAAAACTTGTTAAAAATGTTCAAATCTTATACTTTGATGCAAAACCCAAGGTAAAGCAATTATAAAGCAGACGCTTTAAGTAAGCTTGCTTCTTTGGATTTGGGAACCCAATCCTAGCAGCAACTCCTCATGGAAACTTTGAGCAGGCAAAGTTTTGAAGAACTTGTAGTAATGGCGATTGAAGTGGAAGATTCTTGGACGACACCGTTCGTGGCATATATTTGAGAGGGAGTCCTACCATAAAATGAAGCGGATGCCAGAAAGATAAGGTTGAAGGCTCCAATGTATGTGTTGCAAGAGGAAGGGTTGTATAGAAGGGGTCATTTGCAACCATTACTTTGATGCGTTAACCCTCACAAGGCCGATTACCTCATAAGAGAGGTTATTGAAGGGATATGCGGCAGCCACCAGGGAGTCAGGTCCGTGGCGAGGAGGCTCATTCGAGCGGGGTTTTACTGGTCGACAGTGTTCGAAGACGCGAATCGGTATATTCAGGATTGCCATCAATGTCAGAGACATGCACCTATAACACACGTTCCACTGGAAGAAACGAGAATATCTATAGTTCGTGGCCATTTGACAAATGAGGGATCAATTTGGTGGGCCCTTTTCTGGAAGCGCCACGAAAATTAAGATACCTAATAGTAGAAGTTGATTATTTCACAAAGTGGGTAGAGGTCGAGCCCTTGAAAAACATAAGAGGAAAAACAGTCATCTCCTTTTGCTGGAAGAACATTGTGTGTTGTTTTGGAATCCCAAGAACGATGATTACGAACATTGTGTGCCATTTTATGTGCATAATTTAGTACCTTTTGGGGTCACTTTTGTGCTCTTTTATTATCAAGAGCTTGTGTTTCACCTTGAAATTCTCTTAGGAGGGGTAAGAGCAACTATAAGCTCTTTTACCTATTCTAAGTGGATTTTGTGTGACAAAGGAAGAACATGGAGGCTTGAAGACCGGAGGCCATTGAAGATCACTTTTTGAAGACTTTGAAGACTTTCTTCGAAGATATGAAGACTTGAAGACCGGAGGCCATCGAAGACCATTTTTTGAAGACTTTCTTCAAAGAGTTGGAAGACTTGAAAAATGAGAGGAATAATTGTGAAGATGAGTGTTTACCACAAGAAGAAGAAAAGAAGACAAGGTTAAATTATGACGCCCGTCGCTAGTCACGATGAACCCGTCACGAGTCGCGACCAACGGGTGGCAAGAACCTAACCTTATCCTTTTTGTACTATAAATAGCACTCTCTTTCCTCTTATTCACATCTGCTTCTTCCTGCATTTTGGTACTATTCTAATCCTAGTTTTTCACCATTTTACACCTTTGAATTCTCATGTATTATGTTTGGTTTGTTAGCATTAATTAGTATGAACTCTTGTAGATAATTCTAGTTCTTGGGAGCAATTGACCAAGGCTTCCAAGCCCATGTCTTAAGAACAAATTGTAGCCTATTTGGTACTCTTACTATTATGCATTTATAGAGCATTCAATGTGTTTGTTAATGTCATTAATGTTCTTGAAAGTTTGAGTACATGAAGTAGTTGTATGATATGATTGTTAGGGTTTGGGGAAATGGGTTGATTTCCCCTTTTCTTGATAGGAAATCCAAGAGTATGATTTAGAGATTTTGATTGTGTTGATGGATTGATTTGCTAAATGAATACGATAATGTTGAACTCTTTGTCATGTTTGTTGCTTGTAGCAAATGAGAGAAGTCTATGAATATCGATCGTTCTTGACTAATCTTGTGTAAAAGCATTAATTGGTTAAATTTTTAGACACGGTGTAGTGTTTATAAGTGTTGCCAAGCTTGTTGATTCTTCGTGCTCAATGCCATCAATGGAATACTTTTAGTTGTGTTTCGACTATGGGAGTCATTGGTAAGGTTTGACTAGAGATGTCAAACTCACTCTTGCAAACTACTAATGTTGCAAACTACAAGGTTCAACCATTATGGTTGAGGTTTTCACAATGTCCCCTCCTTAATGAATTTTATCCCCGAAATTCCCATTTCCCATGAATAACTCTGGGTAAGTACTTTTTTTTTTGTAACAGAGTATTTCCATTTCAATCATTCCATTTACACAACAAATTAAGCATAAAAAATGGTTACAGTAGAGCATTAGGCCTCTGGGAAGGGCAATATAACTCATAGAATTGCTGAGAAAAACTGCTCTGGAACTAGATGGGAGCATGAATTCGGAGTCTAGCTACGACCAGTTTCTGGGCCTGACCAATGCCACCGACGACGCCCGGCACACAGGCAGGGGTGGCTGGGGAACCCAGATAACACCGGAGAAGGAGTTGGACAAAACCTGGAGCGCCCCTTCAATCTCTGATTTGTAAAGCTCATTCGTCTTTCTTTGGCCATCAATAACCATATTCAGAATTCAAAGGTCTTGGTGAAATGGATTTGAATAGAAAGGATCGGCATCTTGTGTTCTTGGGGCTTTAAGGGCCGGTGCCATTGACACAGAAAGAGAGAAAAATGGAGTGAACATGAACTCTTGGTAAGTACTCCTTATGTCTGCTTCCAACTCCCAAGTTGCTTCTTTGACCTTATGATTTCTCCACAATACCAAAACCATAGGAATCTCCCTGGTTCGCAATGTCTTGATTCTCTAATCCAATATTTTTACGGGATTTTCCTCATACATCAATTTTTTATTCACTTCTCAGTCTTAATGGTTTAGCACGTGTTCGGGATCGGGGTGGTACTTCTTCAGAAGTGACACATGGAAAACATCATGTAGTTTCCCCAACTGGCTAGGTAGGTTAAGTTGATATGCAACTGGCCCGACTCGTTGTACGACTTCAAAATGGCCAATGTACCTAGGGCTCAGTTTGCCTTTCTTGCCGTGTCGGACGACTGGTAACTGGCAAAGTCTTTTTCTCTCCCACTTCATCCTAAAAGAGGGGTGTTCGACACTTTCTACCATAGAGTACTTCATATGGAGCCATATCAATGGACGAATAATAACTGTTGTAATACACAAATTCTACCAAAGGTAAATGAGCATCCCAACTAATGTAGTTTGCAAGAGTTACAAAGGCATTGCTAATGTTGTTGCTAAGACCCGTTATTCACGCAACTTACACTGTGAGTTGTGTATTTCTATTTCACGGGTTACTCTTATTTACTGTGACAATATCTCCGCCATCTATCTCTCATCCAATCCAATCTGGTGCAACATTAAAACACCATGCATGTAGAGATTCACCTACACATTGTTCACGAGATGAAAGCTCTCGATCAAGTTATGTTTCTTCATTTTCTATGATGTGCTTTACTACGTGTGTGTTAACTGTTTCATTCATCGTAATAATTGAATCATTTTTTTGTTGGATTGCTAGTATTAGTTGAGTTTACATGATAAGGGGTTTAGCATATGATGGCATGTGTTCAATTAATTCCAAGATAGGGATTGTTACCTTGACATTTTCAAAGACTTTTCAAATGTTTACATCATCGGTCACAACCTTTGGCCTTCATCTCAAAGCATTTGTAAATGGAGGTGGCTTGTGCCTCGGGCGGTGGAAGTTCCTTTGAGGGTGCTTCCTTGACCACAATATCCTCTTCTTCGAAGGGTCCTTTGGTAGCCTCCACTACCTTGTCATTCTCTTTTATTGTCTTCATCTTGGTCTAGCGGACATCCTTCCCACTTCTCAATTTAAGTGCATTCACATTCCTCGGATTCACCTCCGATTGGGAACGCAGTTTTCCGAACTCCTTGGCCTTAAGTCGGCTTACCGAGGTGGCAAGTATCCCGACTTGAACTTCAACATTTTTAATACCTGAGAAAGTTCTATTGCTAAGGTCCTTAATTTCCATCCTTGTGTGCTCCACAAAGATCTCATGTGTCTTCATCAATTGACCAATGGTTTCTAACATGTCATCCCTTCCCAACTTGTAAATTGAAGCATGATTTTTGGAAGAGCTTTCACCTGTTGGATATAGTTGAGGTGGAGCTTTTCCTCCCTGGTACCCTTGAGATTGGTTGTTCTCCCTCCAAATTAGGATGATCTCTATACCTCGGTTTGAATGAATTTGTTTAGGGAACCGGCCTTGCATCCCCTTGGTTACCTTGGAACCCTTGGTTACCTTAGAACCCTTGGTTTCCTTGGAACCCTTGGTTCCCATGGAAAATTGAGATCTTTACCGATTGCTGAAGCCAATGGCCTTCCCCTCTTGTAGATCATCTACAACTTCGGAGCATGCTTTGAAACTGTGGTTGAGGTTGCAAACTCCACACACTTTGAATTGATGTACTTTTTCTCACAAAAGCTCATTAATTATGGAAACAAGAGCTTAGACTTGCTCTTCCAACTTAGGTGAGTGTGTGGGTTTATCCAAGGCCTTTGCCCTCGATCTAGTACTAAATTACCGCATACCATTCGCCATTTACTCAAAATGTGCCATTGCATCCTTGGGGATTTTTATAGCTATTGAACAATTACACGCGGTATTTACCATCGGCATGTCTTTGTCACACAATCCCTTAAAGTAGTAGTACACCAAATCTCCTTCTTTAATGGGTGGTAAGGACAACTTGCCAAAATTTGCTTGAAGAGCTCACGATAGTCGTACATACTCTCATTGGCACCATGAGTGATGTTCGACAACTGCTTCTTCAACCCAGCTGACTTGAATGCCAGAAAGTATTTTTCTAGGAATCTCCTCTTCATGTACATCCACGATCCAATACACCCCGGTGGTAGATAATAGAGCCAATATGTGGCACTACTTTGTTGGGAGAACGGGAAGGCTCTAAGGTTGTAGTCATCTTTGGACACTTCCGGGGGCTTCATGCCACTCTTAAGCTCACAACTCACATTAATGGGTAATGGTGGGAAGGTTATGCGTAGATGTTGATTCTCCACGTTGGGTGCAGTGAGCTCCAATAGGGTGCGGTTGTCTTCCGCCATCTTTGATGGACCTTCTACTTATACTTCTTGCCTCAGTTGAACTTGTACCCTAGCTCTTCGCCTCCTTCTCCTATGATAACATGTGCTCTCAGTTAGGCAGTGTAAGATGCCTAGATTATTGGTACAGGTGTGTACCATAAACTAGGACCAACAATACCCTCATGAATTCACACTAGCAACCAGATTTAAAAGTAATGAAATAACTAGAACAATAGCTCCAACCAAGCATCAACAACAAACAAACGAATAAAAGCTACATCAACTACTCTACTAACACGTTGTCCCTAAGTTGATACCTAGACTGATAGCATCCCCGATAGCAGCGCAAAAATTTGATCCACCTTGAACCGGGATCGTTAATTGTAGCTAATTAACCCAAGCCAAGGGCGGTGGTCAAACATAGAAATTTACAGTTCTGCACCCTGATCTCATGGCTATACTACCTAGGGGGTAGTTTGTGAGCAGCCCTGGGTTTGTCCCTAGATCTAATGTATCAACCTAAAAAAACCTCGTACGGGTCATCAATCAATACGAGTGAAAGGAATAGCTAATAAAGAAAACATGCAGGGGGTGTTGTATTTTTAATCTAAAAACTATAAAACATAGAGATCTTGGGGAAATCATTCAATTTAAAGGTACAATTTAAAGCTAGCACTCGGGGAAATAATTGAGTGACTTGGTAAATCTAATGATGCTATCCTCGATTCTTTCACACAGAAATCTAAGCAAACCTAATAGTGTGTCCATAACCCGTGGTGTGGCCAATGGCATACACTTCCTTGTCCCTATCACGGAGGGTGCTCTCGCAAACCTCCATCAACATCGCCATCATAATTAGGGGAGTACAACAAGGTCTGCCGTTGTTCTCTCCAGTTCGATTAAGTCCCAAGCTTCCACCATGAATGCAACTACTCCCTTCGGGTCCAATGAATTAGGCCAAGGGTTGTACCCACCTTATCTATGATACTAGGGTTTCTTGTAACCCTAGCTTGCTTTTAATTAAGCTATATCAACTTGGAACCTGTCAGACAACTTTACGAAGTCAGTTAAGACAGGTGTGATGGTACGTGGAGCAGGGTGACCTCGAATCTCCCATGCACACGCTCTCATAGACTCGTTCCCCTCCACCCATACAAATATCCAGGTTTCCCTTCCAAGAGGGGCATCGATATGTGCACTATCATGAATAAAGCCCAAAGTGTGTGCTTATATTATGAACACAGAATTAGAATAAATGATAGAATCTCAAAAGGCATATATAAATACCCAAGTCACATCAATTTATCCCCAAGCTAGGGAAACTACTCCCTAGACACTGAATTCAATTATATATTTTAATTCCATGTCTTAGGATAAAAGAAAAATGAAAAGAAGAAAAAGATGAAGTTTTCTAAGGAGAGAATCGCCTCCACTCTTCTAACTACAAGATAAAAATGAAGTTCTAGATATGAAAACCTAGTAGACTAAGGTTCTATATAGAGTAGTAGGAGATTGAGCCTAAAAATAGGCCCAAAATAGGACAAAATAAGGTAAAACCTAGCTTAGCCGCCACCCGATGCAGGGTGTCATGGGTGAAGCGACCCGTGGTATGTACTTAGCGTAGGAAGCGAGGCCTGGCGTGGGTTACACCTCTTTGTTGGCACAGGGTGCCAGTTCTTGAGTGTGGTGCAGATCTTAATCTTGGTGCGAGGAATGGAGGTTGGCGTGGGTCGCGTTGTCTACTGGCGTGGACCGCATCATCTCTTACGGGGATCCATTAAAGTGCAGAATTTTAAGTTCCTGATCCACGCCCATGGCCATCTCAATTGTCTTCCATCTCACCAGCTTGGGTCGTCTTCCATCTCATTCGTCTACCATCTCGGCTCTCATAGTATACTTACACATAGATTAGGTCAGTTGCCTTGATACTCATCACTCTACTTCAGGATAATGCATGTATATTAGTTAAAACCTCATCTCTTGAGCTTTTAAGCATCAACCTACTATTTCAAGATCCCACAGTGAAGCCAAGTACAAAGGTGTTGCTAATGTTATTGCCAAGACCTGAGTTGTGTGTTTCTATTTCATAGGCTAATCTTGTGTACTGCAATAATATCTCTGCAATATATCTCTCATCCAAACCAATCTGGTGAAACATCAACACACCAAGCACGTAGAGATTGACCTACATATTGTTAACAAGATGGTAGCTCTCAGTGAGGTTCGGTTTCTTCATTTTCCATGATGTGGTTCTGGGAGGTCATCATCATACCTCTCAAAGTTAAATTTATAAGCCCTAAATGCTTACTAACTACAACTAAGTAGATAGTGGCAAATCAGGACCATCCACAAAGAAGAGGGATTTTCTTACGCATTTAAACATAAAAGGTTGATATTATGCTAGAAGTAAATATACATAGATATATAAAGAGCAAGTAAATAAGTGGGGTGGGATTTATGAAATTAAAAGACAAGATAACTACCAAAGTCAAGTAACTATGCTAATCATCAAACAAACTAAGAAGAGAGGTTTAAAACTATAAAAAGATAAAGCCTTGGGGGCAATTAATATCCACTTCCAAACATAATGTAGATCATTGAACCATTCACTCATTCTATCACATTCGTTACCTATGGGGAATGCTAAAACTTCCCATTCGAAAATCAACATTCATTCCTTCTTAATAGTAATTTGCAAAGACAACAATGACCATTTGTAAACCTCGTTGATAATCACTTTAGAAAAACCATGCCATAAAGGTATTTCATCAACGACATTATACACGAAGAACCATAGATTTGATAACAACAAGCCTTCTACCAAAGACATAGCTATTTAACCGAACATACCATTCATTAGGATAAACCTAGAACAAACCACATTCAAGATTCAGCCTTCCATTGCATCTATAGGATAAATATGTGAACAATCCACATTAACATACTTACCTAGCAAGAATTACAACACATTATACACTGGAAGTTCTAAGTTCATGTTCATGGATTTTCATGCCAAATGAGTTAACAAATTTGCAACTTTCCTAACACCCTAACATTTCAATCATACAAACACTTCCTATTCTCAAAAAATAAATGATATAAATGAAGTAAAACATCACATTAAAACACAAGAATGATAAATAACAAATTCTTCATGGTAAAGTGAAATAGAGGTTCTTGTTACATAGATATGGAAGCTTCAATCAATTTCTCCCAAGATTAAACTAACCTAGATAATGAAAATACATGATTAACCTACAAAAACTAAGAAAACAAAGAAATGAAAACTAGGGAATTAATACCCAAAAAATCGCAGGCAGAAGAAGAGCCCAAGAGAAGAGGATAGGATTTAGTATTTATAGTACAAAAAATTAAGAAAGTTTCTGGCCACCCGTCAATCGCGACTCGCGACCAATCCATCACGAGTCCCGACCGAGCCCGGTTTCAGCATCTTAATTTCATTCTTCTTTTTGTTCCAAGTCCTCCTATTCACTTCACTTATCATGAATTCTTTAAGCCTTCAAAAGGTCAAATACAAGTCTTCAAGTCTTTAAATCTTCAAAGGTATTCTTCAAAGTCTTCAAACAAATTGCCTTGTGACAAAAATTCCTCTAGAAAAGTAATTCCACACATAATAAAAGCATAGAGTCGCTCTTAACTCTTCTTAGAGAATTTCATGGGAAAATGCCACATCTAGAGCATAAAAGTGTACAAAAAAGAATCCTAAAATTCCTAATATAACCATATGAAATGGGCACATCAGCTTCATTATGCATGTGTTAACCGTTGCATTCGGCGTAATAATAGGCTTGTTTTATATGTTGGATTGCTAGTAGTAGTTAAGTTTATGTGACAGCGGGTTGAGATGGCCAGGTTTGGTTTTCTTGTCTAAATCCCACTTTTTGTAGACTTAAATGGTACTATTGGACACCTTTTATCCACGGGCACCTAGATCTTCCTTTGTGATCATCCTTAGTAGGTCGCTCCTGGGTACTTTTCAGCACATTCTATGTTAAAGGCCATTCACATTAGAATGGTAGTTGATGAAGGCCATGGACATTCAATCATGGTAGTAGAAGGATGGAGCCAAAGATAGATGACATTTAAATTCAAAACTGCCAAGGAAGAAATGAAGAATCGTGGTCCGAGAGTTGCACCAAGTTCTGGGAATGATACGAGAAGAATCGGACTTTGAGGTTGGTTCCATTGATTTTTTCTCCTCGAAAACCATAAAATCAACTACAAGAACTATCAAAATGGACCAACTATTCATCCATAGTGAAGCAAAGAAGTTCAGTTGGGCGAAGCATCAACGGGTCATAACTACCACCTGATTTCTCACGTGTGTCACACTCAGCTGTGTTGCTCTCAGTACACCAACCCTTTAGAGGGACGTGGTCGAGTATGTAGCAGAAATACACACACCAATTTATATTAGGAGCAAAGCTTCACACACACTAGCCAACAATGCAATACAAGGCCCGGCAACTGGGGAACGAAGTTTATTTTCAATATATTTCAAAAATTTAACCGGATGTGGGTAGCTCAGTACTCCACACATATGTTGTACAAACATTCTCATGAGTACCAGGTACAAAGACAAAAAAGGTCAAAGGAAACAAGACACATGGGCCTGGACCCTAAGTAAGGAAACTAAGCTAATCTACTAACTACTACTATTACAAGCAAAACAGAAGGCTTTTGGAATAAGGAGCTTAGGACATGTCTTCTCAAGCCATGACTCAACACTTACTGTGCTAGCTTGGTGGGCGACCAGGAGCTGCACGCCCGAGCATTGTGCATAGCACATCGCGGGTGAAGACGAGGGCATCACAGGCCTTGAGCGGTTAGGTGGTTGGCATTGGATTACCCAAAGGTGTGTGTGTTGCGGTTTAGGGAGACCCGTTCAGGGGCAAACATTGAGTGGCACGGCACCATAGCACGGTTGTGGCATGCATGCAGCCATAGGGTTGCACTGAGGTTGGGTGATAAGTATTCTCGATAAAAATTCACCACAAACTCAAGCAATACCTACTCCGAACAAAACTAACAGCCAAGAAATGGAAAATAAAAACAACTAGCTAACATGCAACAAAATATTCCCAAACACTTAAAAATAAATGCCTCTTCCCCGACAGTGGTGGAAAAATTTGGGAGGTCATCGTCATACCTCTCAAAGTTATAATTTATAAGCCCTTTATGCTTACTAAATACAATTAAGTAGATATTGGCAAACCAGGGCCGTCCATGAAGAAGTGGGATTTCCTTAAGCGTTTAAACATATAAGGTTTATATTAGGGTAGAAGTAGATATATATATATATATATATATATATATATATATATATATAGATATATAAAAGAAAGTAAATGGGGGGTCTTGTTTTGTTTTGGTCCTATGTTATGAAATTTAAAAGACAGACTAACTAGCAAAGTTAAGTAACTATGTTAATCATGAAACAAACTAATAAAAAAGCGGTAATAACTACAAAAGATAAAGCATTGGGGGCAATTGATATCCACTTCCAAACCTCGTGTAGATCATTGAACCATTCACTCATTCAATCATATTTGTTACCTATGGGGAATGTTATCACTTCCCATTTGAAGATCAACATTATTTACTTCTTAATAGTAATTCGCAAAGACAAACAACAACTATTTGCAAAACTCATTGACAATCACTATAAGAAAACCACACCATAGAGGTACTTCAACAACAACATTTCACACGAAGGATTATAGATTTTCCAAAAACAAGCCTTCTACCAAAGACATAGCCATTTAACAAAACATAGCATTCATTAGGCTAAACTTAGAACAAACCACCTTCAAGATTCAACCTTTCATTACATGTATAGGACATATATAAGAACAATCCACACTAACATACTTATCTAGCAAGAATCACAACAAATTATGCATGAGAAATTCTAAGTCCATGTTCTTGGATTTTCATGCCAAAGAGTTAAGGAATTTGTAACATTATAACACTTTAATCATACAAAAACTTCCTATTCTCAAACACCCCATGGCATAAATGAAGTAAAACATAGCATTAAGAACACATGAATGCTAAATAACAAAAGCTTCAAGAACGAGGGAACCAATCTATTCATTGCTTTAACTATTTGTTGTGAAGATAAATCTTCTATCCTTAGTCAACGCACAACTTAGTCAACGTACAACTCACAACTAAACGTCAATGCACAACTAAACGTATCTCATTGATGGCATTAAGCACGAAGAATCAAAAAGCTTGGTAACACTTATAAACACTACACCGTGTCTAAGTATTTATCCAATTCATGTATTTGCAGAAGATTAGTCAAGAATAATCGACATTCATAGACTTATCTCGTTTGCTACCTAAAAAAAATTACAACGAGTTCAACATCATCACATTCATCTAGAAATTATCAAAAAATCAACATCATTAGAAGCTCTAACTCATGCTCTTGGATTCCATATTAAAAGAGGGGAAAATTAGCTACTTTCTCCTAACCCTAACAAGCAATCATACAACCAATTCATATACTCAAAATTTGAACAACATTAATCCCATAAACAAACCACATTCAAAACTATATAAATGCACGAAAGTGAAAGCAATAGATAGATAGATAGAGTTCTCAAGATTTGGCTTAGAAGCCTCAATCAATTACTCCTAAGTACAAAACTAAGCTATATAATCAAAACTCATAACATAGAACAATGATCTACAAAGAAAGAAGAAGAAATGGAAGAAAATGGTGAAAAACTAGGGTTTTGAAGCCCCCAAGTCGGGCTTAGGAAAATGGGGAAGAAGGGGGCTATTTATAGTCTAAATATGTCAAGAAAAACCAAAAATAAAAAGCAACAGGCTCCCACCCGGACGTCGGAGGTTTTAGCCCTAAAATTCAGATGGGCGAGCTACAATTCGCGGCTTCTTGTTTTGCTTCCCACGGGAGAACCTTTGATCCATTTTTGGAGTTCTTGTAGTCAATTTTATAGTGCTCAAGAAAACAAATCTAATGACGCCACCCTTGTAGGCAGATTCTACTCGGATAATTTTAAGAACTTTGTCCAAACTTTCGGGTGATAATTCATCTGCTTCTTTGCTTTCCTTCTTCGACCCTTCTATCTTCTACCACGTTTTGACATGTGGCCTTCACTAAACAACTCCAAAGGGGTCATGAGAGATCTACAAATGAAGCTCACAAAATGGAATCTAGATGCTCGTAAGGACCAAAAATCCATTAGAATAAACATAGGTTACAAAATGAAGGATTTAGATATAAAAATAAAAACTGGTCATCCAAACCCCTTATCATGTAAACCTACCTAAATCTACCAATCTTATAACAAAAACATGACAAAAGAGATGTTAAATGCTTTGGATAATACATGCATTTGACGTCTCATCAAATCTCTACACACTTAAACCTTACTCTTCCTCGAGTGAACAAGAACAAGCAAAGAACAAAGCGTAAACTAGCATGTAAAAGTTTTCCCAAAACATCCAACATCATATTCCTACACTACCGTAACCCACAAGACATAAGAATCTCTCACACTCTCACATCCCAAAGCCTAAGATAATCTAAACAACCAACAAACCATAACAAAAGTGAGGTATACATATAATACCAAGCTAACTTACTCGATCGAAAAAGCCATCTAATAGACAAATACAAAGAAGCATAAAATTTTTCAATTTCTCTCATTTTCTCTCATTTTTTCCTGGGAGCCCTCTTGGGTTTGCATCCTAACTTCAGACATTTTTCTTTTTCAACGCCCATCCACACCTTTTTACACACCATTTGGCCTCTCAGTTTTGCATAGATCGCCCTTTCAGATTTTCAACCTATTCGGGCTCCCACTTTTACCTAAGTGGCTCTCCCAGGTTTTCAACTTAGCGGGAATTTTTTGTTTCATTTTTCATATTTTTTTCAAAAAAAACAAATCAAAGTGGAGCATATACACTCTACAATACAATACAATGAGATATATTTCTCTTTACCTCCCCACACTTGAAACACACATTGTCCTCAATGTGAAAAGGACAAGTCAAAGAAATAAGGGAGAAGGAAAGAAAAGAAATATTCACAACTAGGACATTGGAGGTCCTTCCCGATGATGACAATGCTCACTTCTCAATGAATGTTCTCTCCTCCATGTTCTTGAACTCCGCCTAACATGAAACTTTGATCCATCCACTATGAAGCCACGGCTATGCAAATCCCGATCAACACTCACAAAATAAAACAACTAATAGTACTCCTAGATGATGGTTTTGGTAGTGGTTTTTGGTGGTGTATTTTAGTGGTATTCTTATGGTTTTGGGTAAGGATTTGAGGACATGGTTGATGAATTTTTATTTTTTAAGAAAAGAAAAACACTAACCTAACGTAAATGCCCGGGCTGCCTCCTGAGAAGCTCTGTATTTTGAAGGTCATCAGGACGACCCTAATGTTATCCATATTGTGAAGGTTTAAACCCATTCACCATGAGCATCCAAAAATAGAGAGGTAGGGGTACAAAACTTTCATGAGGAAAGTTTTATGGAAATGGAGATGGTTTAAAAGGAGTTGGGTGGTTAGGAGGCTTGGGATGGTCTTTTGGCTCCTTTCTTATCTCCCTCAAAACTTTTTAAAATGATGGAGTTGGTTCATTAGGTGGGGATAGGGGTGATGATGGTAAGAATGATGAATGTTGCACAATCACATGTTCCTCCACTTCTTTGACTTCCACAACCGACTCCTCATCCCCTTCAAACTCAAACTCATTTCTAAAGGTGACCTCACTCACTAAACCTTCGATTTTGACTTGGGATAGTGTATCTTCGGAATAATGAGCTTCTATTCGGGCCAACGCTTCCAATATACTCCTCACATGCCCCTTAATAGCCTTCACACTAGAGGATAGCTGAGTGTCTGGTTCCTCAGCAGTAAACTTGTTCAAGTTTTCTATTGCATTCATAACTTCCTCACGTGTCAAACTTGAACTTCCTTGTTGGGCTTGGTTTTGGGGTATGGTATAACATGGTGATGGCCAACTATTTTGCTCGTATTGTTGGTTTTCCACCTCATTCTCTTACCACCAATCTGGATTACCACTCCATTCCGGGTTGTAAGAATTATGGTATGAATACCATTATTGGGTTTCTTGCCCTTGAAAACCAACATCTCCTACCTCTAGGTAGCACTCTTCATAATACCATTGGTTTTTGGAATCAAGAGTTCTTTCCTATGCATAGTGCTTATCTCTCATATATAGAAAGACTGGGTAGGATAATCGGAATGACACATCCTACAAACCTTGCTTGTTGAGACTCTTTTCTCATCATGGGTTCCCTCAAGGTGAGACATTCCATTTTTTTAAAAAAAATCTATTTTCAAAAGTCCAGAATTATATTGCAAAGATTCTTGATAAAAAATCACCAAGAACTCAAGCAATACCTACTCCAAACAAAAACAACCACCAAGAAGTGGAAAATAAAAACAACTAGCTAATATACAACCAAATAGGCCCAAACACTTAAAAATAAATGCCTCTTCCTCGGCAGTGGAGCCAAAATTTAGGAGGTCATCGCCATACCTTTCAAAGTTACAATTATAAGCCCTTTATGCTTGCTAAATACAATTAAGTAGATAGTGAAAAATCGGGACCGTCCACGAAGAAGAGGGATTTTCTTAAAAGTTTTAACATATAATGTTTATGTTAGGCTAGAAATAGATATATCAAGATATATAAAAGCCAGTAAATGGAGGGTTTTGGTTCTAAGTTATGAAATTTAAAAGACAAACTAACTAGAAAGGTTAAGTAACTATGCTAATCATCAAACAAACTAATAAAATTGTGTAAAAACTACAAAAGATAAAACCTTGGAGGCAATTGATATCCACTTCCAAATCGCATGTAGATCATTGAACCATTCACTCATTCAATCACATTTGTTACATATGGGGAATGTTATCACTTCCTATTCAAAGATAAACATTAATTCCTTCTTAATAGTAATTCGTAAAGACAAACAACAACCATTTACAAAACTCATTGACAGTCACTCTAAGCAAACCACACCATAGAGGTATTTCATTAATGACATTTCACATGAAGGACCATAGACTTGACAACAACAACAACAATCCTTCTACCAAAGACATAGCCATCTAACCAAACATAGCCTTCATTAGGCTAAACCTAGAAGAAACCATGTCCAAGATTCAACCTTTCATTGCATCTATAGGATAAATATGAGAACAATCCACATTAACATACTTATCTAGCAAAAATTACAACACATTATGCACGAGAAGTTCTAAGTCCATGTTCTTGGATTTTCATGCCAAGGAGCTATGGAATTTGTCACTTTCCTAACACACTAACACTTTAATCATACAAAACTTTCTATTTTCAAACACATCATGGAATAAATGAAGTAAATCATACCATTAAGAACACATGAATGCTAAACAACAAAAGCTTCAAAAACGAGTGAATCAATCTATTCATTGCTTTAACTACTTGTTGTGAAGATAAACCATCTATCCTTCTTAGATAGTAGTTTGCAAGTGTGAATTTGACATCTCTTGTCAAACCTCACCAATGACTCCCTCAGTCAAAACACGACCAAACGTATCCCATTGATGGCATTGAGCACGAAGAATCAACAAGCTTGGCAACACTTATAAACACTACACCGTATCTAAGTATTTAACCAATTCATGCATTTACACAAGATTAGTCAAGAAAGATTGACATTCATATACTTATCTCATTTGCTACCTAAAACAAACATGACAGCGAGTTCAACATTATCACATTCATTTAGCAATTATCAACATATCAACATCATTTAGAATCTTTAACTCATGTTCTTGGATTCAACATTAAAAGAGGGGAAAATCATCTACTTTCTCCCAACCCTAACAAGCAATCATACAAGCAATTCATATACTCAAACTTCCAATAACATTAATCCCATTAACAATCCACATTCAAAACTCAATAAATGCACAATAGAGAAAGCAATAGATAGATAGATAGAATTCTCACGATATGGCTTAGAAGCCTCAATCAATTTCTCTCAAGTACAAAACTAAGATAGATAATCAAAACCTATAACATAGAACAATGATCTACAAAGAAAGAAAAAGAAATGGAAGAAAATTGTGAAAAGGTAGGGTTTTGGAGCCCCCAAGTCGGGCTTAGGAAAATGGGGATGAAGGGAGGCTATTTATAGTCTAATTTGGTCAAGAAAAACCAAAAAAATGCAGCTGGCTCCCGCTCGGGTGGAAATGGCGCCGCCCGGGCGGTGGAGGTTTCAGCCCAAAAATTCAGGTGGATGAGCTACAATTTGCAGATTCTTGTTTTTCTTCCCACGGGTGAACCGTTGATCCATTTTGGGAGTTCTTGTAGTCGATTTTATAGTGCTTGAGAATAAATATCCAATGACTAGACCCTTGTAGGCTTATTCTTCTCGGATAATTTTATGAACTTTGTCCAAACTTTCGGGTGATAATTCATCTACTTCTTTGCCTTCCTTCTTCGACCCTTCTATCTTCTACCACATTTTGACAAGTGACCTTCACTTAACCACTCCAAAAGGCTCGTGAGACATCTACAAATGAACCTCACAAAATTGAATCTAGATGCTCGTATGGACCAAAAATCCATTAGACTAAACATAGGTTACAAAATGAAGAATTTGATATTAAAACCGAAAATGGTCATTTCAACCCCTTATCATGGAAACGTACCTTAATATAGCAATATTATAACAAACATATGACAAAATAGATGTTGAATGCTTTGGATAATACATTCATTTAAGGTTTCATCAAGATACCTCATGCCGGGATTTGGGATGGACCGTGCTATAAGATACGGGTTGTGTGTGAGCCCATTGACACGAGGCTAACCCAGCCAATGCAAGGTCCTCATGCTAGGATTTGGAACAGAATGTGCCACAAGATATGTTTCACATCATAGCTATTCAGCACAAGGCTGACCTGGTTCACACAGAGACATGGGTAACAAACCTGGCACGAGCCGCAACAGCGCCAGCATAAGGTCACTTTTATCCACGATCTGTGCCACCTACCCTCCTAAGCCAATCAAAGCCTAGCCTACCTCCTATTAAAACCTGGCCCGTTCCAGCCTTTACCACACT
Organism: Rubia yunnanensis; assembly: GCA_037428765.1. Classification (NCBI taxonomy): domain Eukaryota; kingdom Viridiplantae; phylum Streptophyta; class Magnoliopsida; order Gentianales; family Rubiaceae; genus Rubia; species Rubia yunnanensis. The sequence goes on from CM075061.1 coordinate 87,823,935, forward strand.
AGTACCATCTCTTTCCTCTCTTTCCCACGCCAGCATCCTTTCCTCCTTTTCCTTCTAGCCCTTCCATCTCTCACATTTTTTGCCATAAATCCCTCATTTTTCATTCAATTTACACCTACTATATATCAAAATTTTCATATTTTTGGGTTCTATCCAACCCATTAGATTTCAGCCCCAGAAAATTCACGAATGTTCCCAGTTTATTCAAAGAAGCTTTGGCTACGGGTTGGGTTTTCTCCAGAAGCTCAACTTTTTAGCCATTCCTAGTGTTGGAGTTGCTTTGACTCTACCTAGGAAGGGTGTTACACATTCTTCAAGTGGATATTTCACCACACTCGCCGTTTGAGGTATTTTTGGCCGAAATTAATCTTATTTGGAGGGATTGGATTAGTGTATTTTCTGTGGGACTGTGTTTGTATGCTTAAGGATTTTTGGTGATTAATGTGGTTTCTAGATTGATTTTGAGGATATTTTTCTGTGTTAGGGGATGTTGGAGAAAATTTTCCATATTTTGTTTGTGCTAATTGCTATATTTTTGTGTGAATCAAGCCTAGGAGAGGCTAGTATGCCATATATGGGGTTGAATACCCTTACTTAGGAGTATAATACAAGGTGGAGTACCTTATGGAATGCCCTATTATGGAGAAAACGTTTGTAGATGAAGGGATCCTCAAGGGTCTCAAACTCTACAAGCCTATCATGATCTTAATGTGTAGGAATTGTATGAAGAAGTTCACTGCCATGTTCACCCCCATCTACACCAGATACACCCTGGAGTCTTTAGCCACTGTTGAGAAGTTGTGAAACAGACAAGAGGGGTCTTATATCAGGTTCCATTCGGGAGATGAATCCCATACTTTGACTTATTACCAATTGGGAGATATCTGCAAATGGAAGGAGCACAGGAAGGTGCCTAGGTACAAGGGGCTAGTGGGAGGTTGTTGCCGTACCTCTCAAAGTTAAAACTTTTAAGCCCAAATTGCTTCCTATCTACAATAAAGTAGATAATGGCATGACGGGGTTGTCCACGAGAAGAGGGATCTTTTCAAGTGTTTAAACATATATAGGAGAAGACACACTAGACATTTACATACATAGACATATATATAAAAGCATGTAGACAAGGGGGGGTTGGTTGGTTTGATCCTAAATCACGAAATTGAAATACAACAACTAGCAAAGCAAGAGAACTATGCTAATCATGCAATACAACTAAAGATACGATGTAAATGATAATTAACGGAGCCTTGGGGGCAATCGATTTCCACTTCCAAACTTCATATAGCTCATTGATTCATTCGCTCATTCAATAACATTTATTGTCTATGGGGAATGTATCCTTTCTCATTCAAATATCAACATTTGTTCCTCCTTAAGAGCAATTTGCAAAAGCAAACAACGACCATTTGCAAACCTCATTGATGATCACCCTAGACAAACAACGACCATAGAGGTATGTCTTCAATAGCATTTCACCCAAAGGACCATAGGTTTGATAATAACAAGTCTTCTACCAAGGACATAGTCATTGAACCAAACAAAGCATTCATTTGATTAAACTAAGAAGAAACAACATTCAAGGTTCAACCTTTCTTCGTATCTATATGAAAAATATGAGAACAAACCACATTAATATACTCATCTAGCAAGGATTACCACACATTATACACAAGAAGTTCTAAATCCATGCTCTTGGATTTTCATATCAAATGAGTTAATAAATTTGCAACTTTCCTAACACCCTAACATTTCAATCTTACAAACATTTCATATACTCAAACAACCCATGGTTTAAATGAGATAAAACACAACATTAATGGCATAATAAATGCTCTCCAATAAATGTTCATAAATGAGCAAACATAGAATCTTGCTACATAAGCTTGGAAGCTTCAATCAATTGCTCCCAAGAATAAGATTAGCTACAAGAGTTCATGTTAATCAATGCTAAACAACTAATCATAAAACAAGAGAATTCAAAGATGAAAATGGAAAGAAAAAGGGTTCTAAATAGTACTGGAAATCGCAGATGATGAAGCTGCATAATGAGAGGAAAAAGAGTGATATTTATAGTACAAAGAAGATAAGGTGAAATTCTGGCCACCCGCTGGTCGCAACTCGCGATGGGCTCATCGTAACTCGTGACGGTCTCGCGACGAGGCCATCTCGACTCGCGATGGGTGCCAGAATTTTGCATTATATCCTTTTCTTCTTCTTGTGGTATATGATCATCTTTATAGCAATTCCTCTCAATTTTCAAGTCTTCAATGGCTACAAAAATGGTCTTCAATGGCCTCCGGTCTTCATGTCTTTGAAGCAAGTCTTCAAAACTCTTCGAAAGTGTGATCTTCAATGGCCTCCGGGCTTCATTGCCTCTGTGTTGCTATTACCCCTCCTAAAAGAGCGTAAAGTTGCTATTACCCCTCCTAAGATAATTTTAAGATAAAACATGAGCTCTTGATAATAAAAGAGCAAAAAAGTGACCCAAAATAGTACTAAATTATTCACACAAAATGGACACATCAAGCCTCCCCACACTTGAACCTTACTCGCCCTCGAGTAAGAAAAGATCCAAGCATATGAAGGAAATGACATATCCATATCCTAACTACTAATCCCCCAAGTCAATACCTCAAAAAACTCTCACTATCACACATCTCAATGTTAAAGTCAAATGAGAAGTTTCCCACAACCCCTATTCCTAAATCTACCCAAACCATATCAACCCATCAATTCATTGATATTCCTAAAACATCTCCAAATCCCGAATTGATAATCCCAAATCCAATGATAAAAAGTGAAGCTAAAGGTATGTATAAGGTTCAAAAAATATGCTCCACTTTATATCAATATATCAACCTAAAAAAATGAAGCTTATTAATGATCAAGAATTTCATAACTTACTCTGTCTTCTCCAGCTAAATGTTCCACTCCCAAGAGGTCCTCAAAATGTCACCGCAACCTTATGACTCCAATGCCGGCAAATGAGTAGACACTTAACGTTTTTCAATTTCTCTCGGTTTCTCTCATTTTGCCTAGGAGCCCTTTCGGGTTTTCATCCTAGCCACACATCATGTTTCTTTGGCTCACATCTCACCTTTTTCTGCACATTTAGCCTCTCATTTTTGCCTAGGTCTCCCTTTTGGGTTTTCGACCTATCCAGGCCCCCAATGTTGCCTAAGTTGCCCTCTTGGGTTTTCAACTTAGCGCGATTCTTCTTTTTATTTATTTTCTTTTTTATTTTTTTTCTTTTTTTAAAGAGTATTTTTCACGCGTCTCCAATCCAAAAGTAGAAAATTTCTTTCCAAATGTTAAGGCTAAGAAAAGTATCAAAACCAACATTATCCAAGTACATCAAAAGAAAAACATCCCGAAACAAAAGGGAGAAAAATATCCAAAACAAAACATAAGAGTTATGCAAAAGTGTCTCCAACCCTAATCACCTAAAAATAGTAGATAATTCTCCCCATACTTAGAACACTACATTTCCCTCAATGTAGACAATAGGGAAAAAACGTACAAAGCGAAGTATGGAAAGGGTAAGGATGTGGTGCTCACAAAATCAATGCTGTGATGAAGACGGGTCACCGCCAAAGTAGCGCTGCTGATACTGTGCAAGCCACTCTGTGCTCCTCTGCCTCCTTGCTCTCCGCGTCTCCACTCCCAGATCGTGGCCAGAAATAGCGCCTGACTGGGACTACAACTCATGGATGCGAGCTGACAAGTGGTCAATCTCCTCGTCCATGTCAATTAAAGTCTGGGAGATAAATATATTGTGCTCCAATATCTTGTTGTCCTATTAGTGGAATCTATCATGCATAGTCTGTATCATCCGCTCGTAGAAGTTCGGTGGAGGCTGGGAATAGTGAGGTGGAGCATCGTCCTTCTGCATGGGCTATGTCTCTGGTGAAGACTGCGTGGAGTGTTGCTGCTACTATCGCTCAGAGGGGGGTCGAGTGCTATCATCACGCTGGACAGGAGTTGGGCCGAGGTCACGGAGCTCATGCTGGAAATTCTCTCTACATGAGGGTCTGGTGAAATCGCCAAATCTCCCAGAGGTGTGTCAAATTCCAGCTTCGTCTTGCTCTGCTGAGGAAGTGCCATGAATGTGGCCTTCCTCACACCGTACAACCAATGGAAGAGCCCCATGGTCCGTGTGACACTGAGCATTTCAAATCTAACTAGCCTCTCAACGGTGATAAGATAGGACGTCCGCCTCCCTAAGCGTGGAAAGTCAGCTGGCGGAACCAATCCCAAGTACTCTGCTAAAAGGCCTATCATGCCTCTAAACATAATCTTCCCCTTGGGTTTTCCTGCCACCTCCATGATTCTCTTCATCCACAATTCTGCCCACAGCCCATATCCTGGCCCCTCTGAATTACCCATTTTATACGGCTATATTAGGACTTTTGGGATTAACTTTTGTACGCTTTTGTGCTCTAAATGTGACATTTTGCCTTGAAATTATCTAAGGAGGGCTAAAAGTGACTTTTACATTTTTATCACTTTTTAGAGAATTTTGTGTAACAAGGTAATTTGTTTGAAGACTTTAAAAACTTTGAAGACTTTGAAGAATATCTTTGAAGATTTGAAGATTTAAAGACTTGGATTTGAGCTTTTTGAAGATATGAAGAATTGAAGAAGTGAAGAGAAGAGAAGGATATGAGATATAAATGAGAAAGAAGAAATAATGCTAGAATTTGTATCCGCCGCGAGACCGTCGCGACACGCGATGGTTCGTCGCGAGCTCATCGCGAGCACGTCGCGACCCGTGATGGACGAGTGGTCTAAATTTCTTCTTGATCTTTGTGCTATAAATACTCCCATTATCCTCTCCTCTTCAACAACTTTTTGCCATTTCTTTATTTTGCATTTTTGGGTGTTAAACCCTAGGTTTTCACTTCTTTCTTTTCTTAGTTTTTGTAGATTAATTATGTCTTTTCGTTCTCTAGCTTAGTTTTATCTTGGGAGCAAAGGATTGAAGCTTCCATTTCTATGTAGTAAGAACTATTATATCATCTATTTGGTGCTTTTGGTATTGTGCATTTATTGAGCTTTGAATGTTAATTGTTAATGGCATTGATGTTGTTGGAAGCTTGAGCATATGAATTGCTTGTATGATTACTTGTTAGGGTTGGGGGAAAGTAGCTAATTCTCCCCTCTTTTAATGTGGAATCCAAGAGCATGAGTTAGAGCTTCTTAAATGATGTTGGTGTGTTGATAATTGCTAGATGAATGTGATGATTTCTAACTCGTTGTCATGTTTATTTTAGGTAGGAAATGAGAGAGGTCTATGAATGTCGATCGCTCTTGACTAATCTTGTGTAAATGCATGAATTGGTTAAATGCTTAGATACGGTGTAGTATTTATAAGTGTTGCCAAGCTTGTTGATTCTTCGTGCGAAATGCCATCAATGGGATACTCTTAGTAATAAGGGAGTCATTGGTGAGGTTTGACAAGAGATGTTGTATTCACTCTTGCAAACTACTATCTAAGAAGGATAGAAGATTTATCTTCACAACAAGTAGTTGAAGTAGTGAATAGATTGTTTCACTCGTTCTTGAAGCCTTTATTATTTAGCATTTATGTATTCTTGATGCTATGTTTCACTTCATTTATGCCATGGGTTTTTTGAGAATAGGAAGTGTTTTTATGATTGAAGTGTTCGGGTGTTAGGAAAGTGACGAATTCCTTAGCTCCTTTGCATGAAAATTTGTGAACAAGAACTTAGAACTTCTTGTGCATAATGTGTTGCGATTCTTGCTAGATAAGTATGTTAATGTTAAGTCAAGTAATGAATGTGATAGAATGAGTGAATGGTTCAATGATGTACATTAGGTTTGGAAGTGGATATCAATTGCCCCAAGGCTTTATCTTTGTAGTTTTAAACCCCTTTTTCTTAGTTTTGTTTGATGATTAGCCTAGTTACTTGACTTTGCTAGTTATCTTTTCTTTTTAACTTCATAACTTTGGACCACCAAACAACCAAACCCCCCATTTACATGCTTTTATATGTATGCATATATATCTACTCCTAGCCTAATATCAAGCTTTTGTGCATACACGCTTAGGAAGATCCCTCTTCTTCGTGGACGACCCCGACTTGCCGCTATCTACTTAGTTGTAGATAGTAAGCATTGAGGGCTTATAAATATTAACTTTGAGAGGTACGACGATGGCCTCCCACCCTCACTCATTAAGTGCCATAGAAAGTCAATGTCATTGTCTGGCACATTCATCGGCTCCGCGGAGCAAAATACTGAGCCAGCCAAGAGTCGGTGCACATAACGGAGTACAGGGTGGATAATGGCATTACCCTTATCATGGGAGTTCTTCGGCCTCGTATTGATGACATTCTAAAAATGCATGTCATCCTCTATTCATCGCTCCTGGGCCTGTGGGTCCAGCTTGGTCCGTATCTCGGCGGTGTCAAATCCAAAGGCATCTTAAATCTGTGAGACGGGAAATTTCCTAGATATATCATCTAAGTGAAAAGCAATATACCTCTCACAGGGTTGATCACCCCTCATACTACTTATACGAACCGTGGACAAGAACTCCAATGTGTACCTCCGGTAAGAGGGTGCGCTCCTACTCATAAACCCATCCATTCTCCCTTTTGCGAGGAGGCATCTCACAGGCTGAGTGAGGCCGAGGGTATCTAATGTGAGCACATCAAGAAAGCTAGTCTCCTTGCATTGAAGCTTCTTCAGGGCCTCCCACATCTCCGCATAGGACCCGGTGATCTGAGTCAAACCCATGTACCTATCTGTAGGGGGAGGTACCAGGCTCGATTCCGGAGCCGGTGAAAGAGGTGGAGCAGTGGTGCTCCCGCCTCGTGGGGGAGCCCTAGGTCTCTTCGTGGGGGCCATATCTATAAATCACAGCAAACAAGTCAAATGCACAGGAATATGTGTATATGCAATATTGCAAATTCATACTCAATTTTAAACTAGTTCATCATCACAAGCCAAACCAAAATCAAGTCAACTAGTTCAAGTTCTAAACATAATTTCATATAACAATCCATACTATGTCCAACAAGCCCATATTCTCAAGTCCATGAAGTTCTCACATAGCTTGAAATCAATATGCTACATCTCAAAACAACAGTTGTATCCAACTAGCTTAGCCACCAATAGTATATTCACAATGTCAACATTCACGTCCCATGGCTAAACTACCAAAATCAAAATAGCATCGCAAAATACAACAACAGTTTATCCAAACAACAACCATGTTGAATCAAGGGCCAACATGCCTCCTATATAGCATAAGTCACAATTTGCTACAGCAGCACAAATGCATATAATCCCAACTTAAACAAGCACAACACAATCCAAACCGCAACCATAAAATATGCACTCAATACCCAACAAATTGAATTACAGGCACAATTTATTCACCAAAATCAACCACTATCCAACAATTCAATTTCCTAAGGCATTACACATAATCTACACAATATCCATAAAATAAAAAAATAGAGTAGACATTCGTCATCACAATTCAAGCTCAATCAAAAGAAGAAATGCACCACCAAGATACATAGGAAGAAGAAAAGAGGAAGCCCACAACCAATTCGGAGTTGAATTTCTCAAAGTGACAAAACCCCCAAATTCTAGGGTTTGTGTTCTTCAATGAATTTTTTCATTTTTGATTTGTGGGTGGAGGTTGGGAAGAAGGGATGGGGTATGGAGTGGTGGTTGTGAGTGGTAGAGCGGCGGCGGTGAGCAGTGGTGGCGAGTGGCAGCGCTTGTGGAGAAGAAAGAGTAGTGGGAGAAGATGAAAGATTGTGGATGTGTTAGTGGCAAAATGGGTTTAGCCCATCTTTTTCATGTAGATTCGTATGACCATCGGGACTCGTGATGTGTGGTCTCAAAGGGCATTAGGTTTGGCAAGGCTTGAGGATGAACGATCATACCTCGAGAGCTTGAGGCTTTGAGGTCTCGAGAGCTAGCCTCGAGAGAATGATTGACTTTAGGTTTGGCTCGAGTCGAGGCCTTGCTACCTCGAGGTCTTGAGGGGGTATGTCTCGAAGAGGTGTGTGGTCTCGAGAGGCTAGTGGCCTCAAGGTCTCAAGGGGGTAGTGTCCTCGAGGTCTCGAGGGGTTAGTGGAGGAATGGTCTTGAGAGGCTAGTGGCTTCGAGGTCTCAAGGGGTGGCCTCGAGGTCTCGAGGGGCTAGAGGCTTTGAGATCTCGAGGGGTGGCTTCGAGGTCCCAAGGGGCTAGTGGAGAAATGGTCTCAAGGGTTGGCTTCGAGGTCTTGAATGGTTTGGTGTCTCGAGGAGGTGCCTGCGGCCTTGAGGTCTCGAGGGCCTGCGGCCTCGAGGGAATGATGGACTTAAGGTTGGGCTTGAGGATTCAGGTTTTTGAGGTCTCGAAGGGGTGGTATGTCTTGAAGGGGTGGTGATGTCTCAAAGGGGTTGGCTCAAGTTGAGGTTTGGCTACCTCGAGAGCTCGAGGGGGTACACTTTGAGGGCTCGAGGGGGTGCACTTCGAGGGCTCGAGGGGGTACACTTCGAGGGCTCGAGGGGGTACACTTCGAGGGCTCGAGGGGGTACACTTCGAGGGCTCGGGGGGGTACACTTTGAGGGCTTGAGGGGGTACACTTCGAGGGCTAGCGACGAGGCCCTCAAGAGGCTATCGCGGCTCGCGAAAACTGGAGTCCGAGACTTTTATTTCAACATAAGATTTCTGAGCCCAACGCGACTCACGACGATGTGGTCGTAACTCGCAATGAGGCCTCGCGAGGTCATCGCGACTCGCGAAAAGTGGCATTTGAGGACTGATATTTTACCCAAGATTTATGAGCCCATCACAACTTGCGACAATGTGGTCGTGACTCGCAACGAGGCCTTGCGAGGTCATAGCGGAATCCGAGAACTGATATTTTACCCAAGATTTCTGAACCCGTCATGACTCGCGATGAGGCCTCACGGAAAGCGGCATCCGAGGGCTGATATTTTACCCAAGATTTCTGAGCCCATCGCGACTCGGGACGATGTGGTCGTGACTCACGACGGGTACTAACCTGGTACTTAGAAATTTTTTCTGATTCCTTATTTTGTCCAAGTTTTTCCTTCTTGACTCCAAGCACTTCCCCTTCAAAAATCCAGTGCCTTGGCTTCAAAATTTCTACAAAATCATGGAGAAAGCAACCTGTGAAAAGCATAAAGCAAAACAATGAAGCTTAATGATAAAAATTCAAAACCAAACAACATCAACAGAAAGTCATGGATGACGATCCGGATGATCAAAACCAAGTTTATTTAATGTCGTCGGCATGACTTACTCCCCTTCTTGGAGCTTATTCACAAACCAGATCAAGGAGATCAACGTCCTCTCCTTTTTCCGGTACAAAATTCTCATGGTAAGGTTTCAAATGTTATCCATTAACCTTGAAAGAATTGGACTTAGCTCGATCTAGAATCTCCACCGCGCCATGCGGGAATACCTTAACCACCTCAAAAGGATCGATCCATCAATACTTCTACTTGCTTATAAATAGGCGAAGGCGAGATTGAAATAGGAGGACCTTTTGACCAACGTCAAAGTCCTTCCTGATGATCATCTTGTTATGCCATGCCTTTGTCTTCTCTTTATAGATTTCGGCATTCTCATAGAACTCCCTCTGGATCTCATCCAGTTCATCCAATTGTAACTTCCTATGAAAGCTGGCCTCATCTACATCACGATTAAATTCTTTGACCACCTAGTAAGCCTTATGTTGAATTTCCACAGATAGATGATAGGGCTTACCAAAAACTAATCGGTATGGAGACATACCGATTGGTTTCTTGTAAGCCATCCTATAAGCCCACAAGGCATCATTAAACCGAGAACTCCAATCCTTCCGATTAGGGTTAACCATTTTCTGAAGGATGGACTTGATTTCTCGATTGGAAACTTCGGCTTGCCCGTTGGTTTGTGGGTGATAGGCGGTGGATATCTTGTGAGTGATGACATACTTCTTCAAGAGTTCTGCTATGGTCCGATTGCAAAAATCACTAATCAAGGCTCAGGGTACCCAAACCTAGAAAAGATTTTATCTTTCTAGAATTATGCAACCACTTTAGAATCGTCAGTCCTAGTGGGTTTTGCTTCAACCCACTTCGACACATAATCAACAGCAAGAAGAATGTATGTAAAGCCATAAGAACTAGGGAAAGGTCCCATGAAGTCAATACCCCAAACATCAAAGATTTCACAATATAGCATAGCTTTTTGGGGCATCTCATTTCTAGATGAGATATTTCCTACTCTTAGGCACTTGTCACAAGCCTGACAAAATATGTATGCATGCTTATTTAAAGTAGGCCGATAAAAACCACTTCCCAAGACTTTCCTAGTGGTACTTTTAGCTCCAAAATGACCGCCGCATGCATGAGTATAACAAAACTGAGAATTGAATGCACTTCATTATCTGGGATGCATCTCCTAACAACTTGGTCTACATAATGTTTCCACAAAAAGGGATCATCCCACACATAATATTCAGCATCACTTTTTAGCTTATCTTTTTGTGCCTTAGAAAGGTGAGGAGGAAATTTACCAGAGACAAGAAAGTTCACAATGTCGGCATACCACGGTTGGATGTCCCTGATGGCAAACAGTTGTTCATCTGGAAACTCTCCCCCATAGTTTCTCTTTCATTGTGGGGTTTACCTCAATGTCTTAGCATGGAGTCAACCGGCTCAAATGATCACCCAGAAGGTTTTCCGCACCCTTCTTATCCTGCACCTCCAACTCAAATTCGCTTAAAAGCAGGATCCACCTAATCAATCTTGGCTTGGCCTCTTTCTTCGTCATTAAATGACGAAGCGTTGCATGGTCAGTGTACACAATAACTTTTGTACCAAGCAAGTAAGATCGAAATTTTTCCAAAGAAAATACCCCTGCTAGCAACTCCTTTTCGATGGTGGAATAGTTTCTTTGGGCTTCATTTAAAGAAATGGATGCATAGTAGATGGCGCGAGGTGCTCTCTCCACCCTTTGGCCAAGCACTGCTCCAACGGCGTAATCACTCGCATCACACATAATCTCAAAAGGCATCGACAAAGAGCTCTCAAAAAATGAAAAAAAGCTCTGAGGCGAAAATAAGGAGAAAAATGTGCAGCCTTTCTTCCATCTTTTGGAGGCCAATTTCTTCAATTTTGATCACTTTTCACCGATGAATTATGGTTCAATGGATTCCCCTCTGAATTCCGCACAAAACCATATGCAATTCGTGAAGAGTTTTTTATCTAATTTCGGCCTTAGAGTTAGGGATTGATTGAATTTTGAGTTCTTTCTCAGATCTTGCTCATTTGGGTTGTTTTTCTTGGTTACAAATTCAGATCCACTGCTGGATTTGGAATCGGATTGGGTTCTTACACTGAATCCTTGGCCGAGTTGGAGAAATTGCATAAAAATCCAATCTTAGTTGGGTTTTAGTTTTGCAGCAAGGGTCTAAAGGGTTTGATTGAATTTTTCAGCACAATTTTCAATCAAATCTTGTGCATATACATCGGAATACTTGGAGGAAGTGGAGGTTTTGAAGCAAAACAATCATAGAAGTCATCTTCTTGAAGGCTACGGTTTCCAGGTTTTTGTTTCAATTCAGCACGGTTTTATTGGGTTTTGTTTTGGTGTATTTTGTGCATGGTGTGTTGCTTCCGATCTCTTAATCGAATTTTGCTTATTCGTTTTGGTTGGAAGCCTTGTCGTGTGATTTTTTTTGGTGATTATTGCGCATTGTTTGGTTTGGTGATTCCGATTTGTCTATTGGATTTGTGTGCCGGATTTTGTGAATTTGGTTGGTTAATCCGATCTATTGTTTATCGGATTAATTGTGTTGTTTTTGTACTATTGTTGTTCTACCGTCATGGTGGTTAATGGTGAGTCTTCTACAGGTAACAAGCACATGAAGAATGCCAAGAATCAAGGGAAAGCCGAGGGAGTAAATCAGTCGCGCCAATCCCAAAAAGTTCATCCTAGGGAATGGAATGACCCAAAGCTAGAGAGGAGAAAGTTGTGGGATGATCTTGACATCCTCATGAACAAGTCGAATATCGAGATTGTTGCTAACAATGGAGATATTATTAACTTTGTTCTCACGGAAGAAGAGATTCACAAGGATCTTTATAAACCCTTCTACGACTTCATGGGTGTTTTTTCGGGTTTCTTTCCTGGAATGTATGCCATTCGTACTCTCCTGGTGGAAAAATGGAACGTTGCATATTTTTTTCAGAATAAGCTAAATGGGTATGTCATGTTCTTTTTTTTTTAATTTAAACCATCCTAAGATGGGGGGAATATATTGGCTCCCCAAACCGATAAAATGAGCCAAATAGGCACTAATTGTTACATTACATCGATAATTAACCAACAGTCATTCCAAGGAATGTATATTCAAAGTAAAGTTCACTTATATCTAATAGGTATGTGAATATCATCACTAAAGCAAAAAATGGCTTAAAGAGCCCCAATGTACCCTAAAATTGAAGCAGAAACATCACAAACAGGTCGAAGAATCGTACAAAAACGAGACTCCTATTTGTCGATAATGTTCCTGCCAAACAGAAGGGTCTTTGTAATGTAAAATTTCCTATGATATCATAGAACTTAGAGAAGAAGCCTCAGATAGTAAGCCTCAATGTATCTTCCTCGCTTGATTCTCTTTGAGTTGAGATATAATCCTTCCTAACAAGCTGTTTTTCCATTTCCACTGATCAGTTTGTAACCTTCCTAAGCTGTGTATATTCATGGCCACCTCATCTGAAAAACAGCAAACAATAGAGAGCAGTATCCAGTCGAAAAGAGATTTTATAGTATAAACATCAGCTCCTACCATAAATACTGTAACCACTAGCTATGCACTATTAGGTTCCTATTCTGATTCCATGCACCCCAGATTTATCCAATAGTAACAGGCCTCTAAGAAAAGGAGGTATATTTCCTAAATCTAGATCACCAGATAGTTTTTTTCCTTAGCATGTTTAGCCATAAAATCTGCTGCTAAGTTAGCCTCCCTAGGGATATAATGAATCAGAGCTCCTTCATTCCATTCATTCAGGGTGCTGCATAGTGAGAAGACTTTCCAGGGACTTCCTTTTGGATTTTGAATTCCTTTAATAGCAGTAAGACAATCTGTCTCAATTGTGAAAGAATATAGTTCAAGTTCTAAACCTAATTGATAAGCAAAGTGGATACCAATAAGTTCTGCATGTAAAGGTGAGTCAGCATTAAAATGATTCACTCTTAACTTAATCACATCTCCCCTCCAGTCCCTAATTATAACCGCACATGTTGACTCACAATCAGGTTTCCATGTTGCATCTGTGTTGAGTTTGTACCCAACAGTTAGTTTTTCCCATCTTACTGCTGTGATCAACTTCTTATTTTTCTGATGGGGGACAGGAATGATTCCGTTTTGTATTAAATACTTATGTTTATCAAGATTACCTTTTTGTGGATTAGCATTAAAAATTTGGTAAACCTGATCTTTAACATTCAGAAAACATGTTTCCACAGAGAAAGATAGATTTTCAAACAGTTTCTTGTTCCTATATATCCATATTGACCAATACGTGACCATTATAAATGCTATTATCAAGTTGGACCAGATCAAAGATTCAGCTCTGATAGACAAATAGAAGTCAATTCTGTTCTTAAAGCTCCCAAAAACCGATTGATTAATATGCAAAAGTAAGTTCACTTTGTTCCAGATTGCAATAGCAAAAGGACATGAGTTAAAACAATGATTTAGAGAATCTGAATGCTTCCTACACATAGGGCATATTGAAGCTAGAGAAAAGCCTATCTTACAGAGGATATTGTCAAAAGGTAAGATTCCATTAAGTGCTCTCCAAACTAAAACAGACATTTTTGCAGGAATAAAGTGTGACCATGCCTTATGTAATTGTCTTACAGTTGCTCCTTTCTGTCTGCAAATCTTATAAGCAGAGGCAGTATTAAATTCACCATCAACTGAAACAGTCCAGATCAGCCTATCCTCATGTAAGTGAGTGATTTTTGCATCCTGCTAGATTAGCATTGTACTGGTAGCCAAGTGTGGCTCCAAGATATTCAGGTAAGAGTTTTTGTTCATTATAAAATAATTGAGAGATATGTCAGGGAAAGGAACTTCCACATCTTGGGGCCATTCATAAATCAGAGCACCTTTTCCTGACCAGTTTGCATTCCAGAATGAACAATCTCCTTTTCCATAAATAACCTTTGAAAAACCATTAGCTAATTCAGTTATTTTACAGATTCTTTTCCATACATTAGATTTCTTATAGGAATCAGGCAGTGTCCATAAATGATGTGCCCAAAGAGAGTTATTCATTTGCAGCTTCCACCACAGTTTGCAAGAGAAGGCATTAACTGTTGCTTGTAAATCTCTGAATCCCGTGCCATTCTCTTGGACAGGGAAACTCATTCTAAGCCATGACCTCCATCTTTTCCTATTTTCTGTGTACTCACTACCTCCCTAGAAAAAACCAGAAGCCATATTCTCCATTTTCCTTAATATTGCTTTAGGTGGATTCAGAACTGAAAACATATAAGTAGGAATTGAAAGAAAACAGTGGTTAATTAGAATGATTTTGCCTGAAGTATTTAACCACCTATTCTTCCAATTACTAATGGCTTTTTCCATTCTTTCTAAGATAGGGTAATAATATCTCTGCTTATTCCTTCCTGGAAAAATGGGAATTCCTAGATAAATAAAAGGGAAACTACCTCTGATCATGCTTAAGTTCCTGCTCAGAGCATGTACTCTGTCCACAGAGGTATTGTGAGCTACAAAAAAGTTAGATTTTGCAAAGTTTACCTTTTGGCCCGTTGTTTGTTCATATGCTGTGAGAAACCTTTTAAACCTGTCCAAATTTTTTTTATTTCCATTAAGGAAAACAACCGTATCATCCGCATACATAAGATGAGTAATCTGAGGACAGTTGTTAGGCAAGCTAAAATATTTTAGATAGCCTAAACTAAAAAGTTTTTTTAAACCACGGGAGAAAGCCTCAGAAAGGATGTTATACAGAAAAGGAGATAGGGGATCTCCTTGTTTGATTCCTCTATTAGAAGCAAAGAATCCTGAAACTGTTCCATTAATTAACACCGAAAAATGAGCTGAAGATATATTCTGCATAATCCTGTGAACAAAGATGCCATGAAAACCGAATTTCAGAAGAACTGAATTAAGAAAAGACCAGGAAACCCTATCAAAAGCCTTCTGCATGTCTAACTTAACAATAATATTTGAAGCTTTAGATTTCTTAGAGAGTAATCTGGTCATTTCCTGCATCATTATGGTGTTATCAGATATATCTCTCCCTTTCATGAAGGCACTCTGTTCCAGAGATATTATTTGTGACATATAAGGTTTAATCCTGTCCATTAGCAACTTAGAGAAGACCTTGTTCACAAAATTTGAGAGACTTATTGGCCTAAAGTCAGTAAAGTTTATTGGAACAGGTTTTTTGGGGATTAAAAATAACCAAGTGCTGGAGATTGCATTAGGAATATTTCCAGTTCTTAAAAAGTCCTTTGCAGCATCTAGAAGATCATCCTTAATCGTATCCCAAAAAGTAGTGTAGAAAGAACTAGAAAAACCATCAGGACCTGAGGAACTATTTCTGTTAAGATCAAAAACTGCACTTTGAAGTTCCTGAATTATAAACGGAGACAGAATAGATAAATTTTCCTGATCTGTTATCACATTTGGAATCTCATTGAGGAAATGTTGAAAATAAGTTCCTTGTTTTTGAGAAACATCCTCATTCAGAAGTTCTTTATAATATCTCATAGCTTCCTCTTTTATCAGGGTGGGATCAGTAATCCAGTTTCCATGATTATCTCTTATTTTGCAGATTCTGGCTTTTGCTCTCCTCTCCTTAATAGCATGATGAAAGTATTTAGTATTAGCATCACCATATTTTAGCCAATTTAACCTAGCCTTTTGCCTGAGGAATATATTTATTCTTTTTGAGCCCTCATCAACATTTGTTTAGATTTATTAAGTTCTGCTAGGATAAGTTGGTCCTGGTTTTGCTGAAAAGCAATTTCCAGATCATTAACTCTATTTTCCTGTTGGGCCAGATTTTGATCCACATTACCAAACTGTGATTTGTTCCAATTTTTAATTTCCAACTTTAGCCTCTTTATTTTAGCAACTAACCTGAACATACCACTAAAAGGAGTAACTAAAGGCCAGTTAGATACTACTAATTTCTGAAATTCCTGTCTATTTGACCACATTTCCTGGTACCTAAAAGGCCTAGGTGCTTGTTCTTCAGCAATTTGAACTGAAAGAAAAAGAGGAGCATGATCTGAGGACATCCTATTTAAAACCTGAATAGAGCTATTAGGAAATTGATCAAACCAGTCTAGAGTAACAACTCCCCTATCTAACCTTTGAAAAATTATATCCTTACATTTATCTTTGTATCTGTTGTTACTCCATGTGAAGGAGTTTCCCACAGTTTGGATTTCATGCAAGTCCATAGAACTAAGAAAATCATTAAACTGCTTCATGCTTTTTTTTGGAGTGGACTTTCTTCCTTTATATTCATTTACTGATGTCACAGTGTTAAAGTCCCCTATATATAATGTATGATTATCCTGCTTTCCTTTTAAATCATTCCATAAAAGTTCCCTTATTTGCCTATGAACACTGGCATAAATGAAAAAGCAGTTCCATGAGCAACAAGAAACAGAATCAGTTATTTTAACATTTACAAATTGGTCTGTTTCACCTAAGATTGAGATACTGAAAGCTTGATTCCATAGTATCCATATTTTTGCATGCTGAGCTGGATAAGCATATCTGTAACCAAGAGTATGTCTAAATTCTGGTAGTTTATGTTTATCCTGCCAAGGTTCTATTATGCACATAATGTCTATTTTATGCTTGCTTTTTAGGATCTTAAGTCTATCCACAGATGTACCAATTCCCCTAACATTCCAAACAAGTATATTTCCTATAATTGTGTGTTTAATCATTTAAAAACTTTGGGGGTGGCTTTTTGTGTGGATCTGAGGTTCCTACCAGTCTTTGCAGAATTTTTTCCTTTGTTCCCTGATTTACCAGATTCTTTTTCACTCTTCCCTATAGCAGGGCTTTGATCAGAATCATTTACCTTATTCCTCAAGTTATCCTCCACTAAAGTGTTATGATCAGAGGTATAAAGACTCTGGCTCAGGCATGTTACCAACACAGTGGATGTTTCCTGATCAGTTCCTAATTTTTCTGGCTCAATATATGAACCTGATTCTGTATTTATGTTAATCTGATCATCAGAATTTATGATTACTGGAATGTCATGAGATTCCAAGGATTCATGAAGAATCTCTACAATCTCACCATCCTGCTCCTCAGCGAGGTTATCTAATGTTTGGAAAGCATTACAAATTGACACTGTGTTTGTTATTTCAGCATTTTCCTTAATTGGGACAAGATCAGGGTGTATCTTTTTTTTCCTCCAAAAGGTTGTGGTTATTGGCTTAGAAATGTCATCAAGAGAATAGAATGGAGAGCCTTTTTTCTTAGTGCTAATTGTAAAAATATCAGTGTTTAGATCACTATTTCCTTCTGAGTTGATTTTTTGTTCCTGGACATCCTTTTCTTTTTGTGATACTGTTAAGGCAGAGGAGCCTTCTAGATTAATTAAGTCTTTTTGAGGAACAGATTCTAACCCTTTAGCAACCTTATGTTCTATACCTTGCAACTTTTTCTCCATCTTTTTTCTTAGTTCAGGGTGCAGGAAGTTACACCTATTGTTGCTATGTCCAGTGATCTTACAATGTGAACAATATGTAGGCAGATCTTCATATTCAATTGGGTATTCAGCAACCTTATTACCTATTCCAACAACAATTGTACTAGGGAGCGATGCTAATAGGTCAATTTCTACGCATACTTTAATGGCAGAGGGTCTGGTTAGAGCAATTGTCGCCGCATCCATCTTAAGAAAATGACCAATCTGACTACTAATGCCCTTGATTGCTGAGTTATTATAAAACATAATTGGCAGTTTATGGAAAGTTACCCAAACCGGTGCTATAGATGATTCCACTGATGGCGAGAAATCCTACGTCCACTTTTGAACCTTCATGGTGAATCCGTTTATCATCCATTGCCCCTTGATCCAGCATCTTTGGTAATCTTCTTGTTCCTGAAAACGAATAAGCACATGTCGGTAATCGATAGAACCTAATTGAAATTTCGACTTAAAACCTATTGACTTGAAAGCCATATGAAGAGCCTCCATATTTGGTTTCCTACGAAGGAATTTCCCGACGAGCGCATTCTGGTAATGCGAGGCTAAAATTTCTCCTTCTTCCGGGGGAAGGATGTACGCCACTTTCCCTTTTGAATTCCGTAACTGGGTGTAGATTTGGAGTATCGGGAAGTGACGAAAGAAGGGGCGATGGTTTAGTGTTAAGGGCTTGAGCAAAACTTTTGGGAATTTGAGGGATAGGTTGTATATTAGCCATGGAAGCAGTAGGATCAAGTGTCGGAAGGGGCATCGGCGACGCCATGGTCAACCACCAGAGGTGGCTTCGGCGTCCACCAGAGGGCGGTGATCCAATATGACCGTTAGCTGAAGAGAGCCAATATGACAGTATGAGTAGTATGTTTTTCGCACTATCAATCACCCACAGAAATAGTAAGTCCTCAAAAAATAATCCTTTGGGTATGTCATGTTCAAGTTTAACGGTGCTGAGGATAGAGACATGGTGATGAATGGTCCTGACCATTATCTCTATGGCAAGAAATTGTTTATATTGAAGGTCGACGAATCTGGACAGTATGATTTGAAGATCCAAGCTACTAAGCCAGTTTGGATACGAATGGAGAACTTTCCCAAGACTTATTAGCACAAGAAAGCATTAGAAAAAATTACCACTTCGATTGGAGATCCAATCCTCATGGATAATGGTACTCTTGAGCTGAGGGGATACTATGTGCATCTCTTGTTATAGATTGACACGTTGAAAGAGCTGAAGGAATGGGTGAGCTTTTGTGTCCCAAGTGGGGAAGTACATACGCAAAAAATTATCTATGACTATTGTCGTCCTTGGTGTCTGAATTATGGAGAAAACACCCATTTAAAGGAGGGATGTGAAGAATTCTGGAAATCCAAGGAAGAGGTGGCGAATAATCCCACGGGAATGAATGGAAATAATGGTGAGAATTTAAAGGGGAAGAAAAGTTGGAGAGCTTGAAACAAGGACAAAGTTTGGGTTAGGAAGATGCATACAGGAAACATTGGAGATAGCCCAAGTATAGACTATGTTTGATGGGAGGATAATGTCTTTATCGAAGATGCATCATCAGATAATGAAGACTTGGAGAGACTAAGAAAAGGCAAAGAAAAATTTTTTGAAGGCAAGGCTAAGAACAACGTGAAAGATGGAGTTGGAAATTGTGGCCCTGGTATTGTCATTGGTGTTTCAAGAGTAGAGGTTAATCAAGCAGTTGTAGCGCTGCCAGCAACCAAGGCACTGCCAGAAAACATGGCAGTACCAGCAGCGCTTGTGCCTGAAAACTGTGGCACTGGAGATGATGTCGAAGACGCCAGTGCTACCCAGGATTTGCGTCGCGGTAGGAGTGTTGAACGTTTGAAATCCAGGAAAAACCGTAGCGCAACATCTGCAAAGCCAGCGCTAGAATAAGCACCCGATAGGCAGCCTCCACCTTTTAGTGATGATGATCACCCGATTGCTGGATCTAGAATTTTTCCCCAACAAATGATCCATCCTGAGATTCGTGGCTCAAAAATTCCGAGGCTGAATAGGAGCAAGGGCAAGAGTAGACTGCCCTTTGCCTCAGGGGTAATAACAAGAGTTCGGAGTAAGAGCGGACCACATAATCATGATCAAGGGAAGTCTATCCAGAGGCCTTTCCAACGTATGTTATCTACCACAAGGAGCAATTCGGATAGTTCTGGGAGCAAAACTTCAGAAGGCGACAGTCCGAAGCCTAATGGGACCTTGGGTTCTCGATGAATGTCGCATCCATCAATGTTAGGGGTCTCTCGGCCCCTGTACGGAGGAGATAGGTGAAAAATATCATCTCCGCACAGAGAGTAGGACTTTGTGGCTTGCTTTAAACTAAATTTAAAGACAAGGCTTTTTGTATTTTTATGAAGTGTTTTAAGGGGTGGAAATTCACACACAACTTTGAGCTGTGGAAGCATTCGAGAATACTCATCATATGGGATCCGAAAGGTTTCTTGGTTGATGTTCTTGGTAAATCCCCGCAGTGTATTCATCTCAAGGTGCGTAACATTTCTACTGGTGTTGAATTCTTATGTTCATATGTTTATGGTCATAGTGAGGGCAGATCTTCTTGTTTGCCTCTATGGGCCGAATTGAAATCTTTTGGTGAAAATATAAACTCTCCTTGGATGGTTCTTGGGGACTTTAATGTGATTCTTAGTGTGGATGACCATTATGGTGCTTCGGTTCCAAGTCTGTACCCAATGAGGGTATTTCAGGATGTCCGTACTAAGTTTGTATTGCGTGTTGCGCCTTCCATAGGGGAGCATTTAACATGGCATAGTGCAGATTGGACGATATGGAGGAAGTTGGATCGTGTGCTACTAAATCATGGTTGGGACTCGGATGCATGTCGTACCTTCTTTCTACCCATTTCAGCACAATCGGATCATACACCTATGGTTGTTAGTATGGCGCAGGAAATTGAAGGGAAAAGAAGACCTTTCCTATTTCAAAATATGTTGCTAGATCACCCGAATTATAGGCAGCTTGTTGAAGATTTTTGGAGTCCATCGGTTGAGGGTTCAATTCAATATTCAGTATGCAGAAAATTACTAAGGCTTAAACACCCATTGAAGGAGTTGGGCTCTCTTGATCTTAGGCATATTTTGGAAAGGGAAAAGAAGGCAGATAAGGAATATAGTGCGGCATTTGATAATTTTGATGCCTTGATTGCTTCTGATCAGGATATTGAGGCATTGCGGGCGCTAAAAAAGAAGGCCATGCTCTACTACCTTGCAGAGTCCTCCTTCCTCTCGCAAAAAGGTAGGATCAATCATGTCACATTGGTGGATAAGGGATCAAAGTATTTCCATACAATGATCTTGGAAAGAAATAGAGGAGGTATTCCAACGATTATTGATGAAGGACATCGAATTGTGACTTCTAATATTCGTAAGGGTGAGCTCTTTACGGATTTCTACAAAGGCCTATTCGAAGCTTCAAGGGATAGGGTCTACATCGATAATGTTGTGCTCACTTCGGGAAGCATCCTTACGGACTTGGATAGGGCCTTCTTGAACCAGGATATTGCTAGTAACGAAGTAAAATTGGCATTATTTGCAATGGTGGATGATAAATCTCCAGGTCCGGATGGATATACTGCTGGATTCTTCAAAAAACAGTGGGATATTGTAGGAGCGGAAGTTATAGGTGCAGTTCTGGAATTCTTTCGAATAGGTGATTTACTAGCTCAATTGAATCATACCTTGGTCGCCCTTATACCGAAGAAGTCGGACAATCTTACGGTGAGTGATTTTAGACCAATAGGGTGCTGCAACTGTGGTTTATAAAATCATCACCAAGATTATTGCCAATAGACTAGAAGGAATTCTGCCTAGGATTATTGACCCATGCTAGGGGGCGTTCGTAAAAGGCAGAAGTATCTCGGACAATGTTATGTTAGTGCAGGAAATTGTTCGTGGATATGGGAGGGTGAGAAATTCTCCTAGATGCATGATCATGGTTGATTTGCAAAAGGCTTTTGATACAGTCTCCTGGGACTTCCTAGAAGAAGTATTACTTGGACTAGGTTTTCCAGAAAGACTGAAGGATAGAATCATGATGTGTGTGAGAACATCATCTTTCCCGATCGTAGTTAATGGGAAATTGTGCGATCACTTCAAGGGTCAAAGAGGCATTCGGCAAGGTGATCCCCTGTCTCCTCTCCTTTTTGTGATCTGCATGGAGTATTTTTCGAGATTATTGAAAAGGAGGACTGAGTCGCGGCATTTTAATTATCATCCGAGGTGTGAAGTGCTCAAGATCACTCATCTAACTTTTGCTGATGATCTTATGCTTTTCTCCAAGGCTAATACAGGTTCGGTCCACATTCTTATGAGTGCACTTAATGAATTTGAGTGCACCTCGGGATTAGCTATTAATGTGGCCAAATCAAAGTTCGTTGGAGTCGGTTTGAAGGAGGATTTAAGTTTCACAGGTATTCCATGGTCTACATTTCCAGTAAGGTACCTAGGGGTGCCACTTGATTCCAACAAGTTGAAGGTCACTCAGTTTGGAACCCTACTTGGAAAGGTTGATTCGGAGATTGCCAAATGGAAGGGTCACACCCTCTCCTATGCCGGAATATTGGAACTTGTACGTTCGATTGTAGGAGGTATTGCTGGATTCTGGATTCAAAATTTTATCATACAGGCTACAGTCATGGATGCCCTTGAGCAAAAATGCAAACGCTTCTTATGGGGAGGCAAGCATAAGGGTAAGGTTGCGTGGAAAAAGCTATGCACCCCTAAGTCTTTTGGGGGTCTCGGTTTGAGGGATTTTGTTACATAGAATCGTGCCTCGATGGCCCAGAGGTTATAGGATATTCATATGAAGAAGGACAGCTTGTGGGTCAAATGGATCCATTCATTTTATCTTCAAGGAGAGGACTTTTGGAGTTTAAATCCAAGGATTTCGAATGGTAGACTGGGGGAGAGATTTTCAAGCTATATTGGTGATCTTTGTAAGCTGAGTGATGAATTGAGTGATGTGTTCCATGGAGATATACAAGAATTAAAGGATCATCTTGGTTCTTGGTCTAGTTCGAGGAAATTTACAAGTGTGGCTTATTTCTTTATGCATCAGCATAAGTATCCGAATCTGTATGTTAATGGCCGTTCGGAAGAAAAGGTCTTTAATAGCATTTGGCGTGGTTTTATTCCGCCCAAATTCTCTTTTATTGCATGGTTGGCCGCAATTCGGAAACTTCACACCAAGGATAAGCATCGATCGGAGGAGGGAGATAGCATGGAGAAAATATGTTCTTTATGTCATCTTAAAGAGGAGACAAATGAACACTTATTTTTCAAGTGTGAATTTTCGGAAGTTGTATGGGGGCATATAAGGAATTGGATTGGATTAAGGAGACGAACAAACACAATTGCAAGCTCTATGACCTGGGTTAAGAGGCAAATAAAGGGTTCAAAAGTTTGAAAGAAGTTTGGAATTCTAGCTTTGATTACCACGGTTTATCGTATTTGGAGGGAAAGGAATAGTGTTGTTATGAATGGTGCTCAACCAAGTGCTGATCGAGTGGTAAAAATCATCATGAAAGATTGCTACATGGTGATTAATCACTTGTTCCCAGATGAGCATATGTTTTAGTCCCTATATGTTGGATTAGTTGTATGATCATGGTGCTTGGTTGTTGGTTACTCGAGGGGCAGATGTATGAGCCCACGAGAGTTGGGTATTTGACTGCCCGAATGGGAATTTTTGGTAGAGGTACTCGAGTACTGAAGGTGTTTGAGTGCTCCTAAGGGGCATTCGACTAATGGAGGTGTTCGTGTGCTGGACGTGTTCGAGTGCTCAGGAGGGGCATTCGTTTGCTGGAGGTCTACGAGTGCTCCAGGGGGCACTCAAGGGATGGAGGTGCTCGTGTGATGGAGGTGTTCAAGTTCTAGAGGGGAGCGTTGTGTTGGAGGTCTTCGAGTGATCAAGGAGGTCTTCAAGTGTTCGAGGAGGTTTTTGAGCGTAGGAGGCGCTCGAGCGCTCGAGGGGGCATTCGAGTCATGGAGGTGTTCGAATGCTCGAATGGGACATTTGAGATATGGATGTGTTCGATTGCTCGAGGGGGCATTCGAGTCCTTGGTGCCTGGGCTCTACTCTCGGATGCATACTCGAGGGATGGAGGTGTTCGTGTGCTGGAGGTGTTCGAGTGCTGGAGGGGAGCATTCGAGTGTTGGAGGTCTTCGAGTGCTCCGGGTGGTCTTCGAGTGTTCGAGGAGATTTTCAAGCGTAGGAGGCGTTCGAACACTTGAGGGGGCATTCGAGTCATGGAGGTGTCGAGTGCTCGAATGGAACATTTGAGATATGGATGTGTTCAATTGCTCGAGGGGACATTCCAGTCCTTGGTGCTTGGGCACTACCCTCGGATGCATACTCGAGGGATGGAGGTGTTCGAGTGCTGGAGGTGTTCGAGTGCTGGAGGGGAGCATTTTAGTATTAGAGGTCTTCGAGTGCTCCAGGAGGTCTTCGTGTACTCAAGGAGGTTTTCGAGCATAGGAGGCGTTTGAGTGCTAGAGGGGGCATTCGAGTCATGGAGGTGATCGAGTGCTCGAATGGGACATTCGAGATATGGAATTTTGTTTCGCATGCCGAATGGTGCTATTTTCCATGCCAAGAGGGGGTTGCTGGAGCTCGATAGAGTCAGGGATTATTCCCGAATTTTCTCAAATTTTTTTTGGCCTTTGCAACTCAGATTCCACGATGAGGCAATAGGTTTAAGAGTAAGGACTTTGTTCCAATGCTTTTTCTCCTAAGCCTAGTTTTTACTTATGATTTAACGGTTATTTATGCGCTCTATGTCCGTGCTACACTCTATGTTAAATTGGCATAAAGCTATCCATTTGCTCAAAATGGAGTGGGCAATTACATAATTGCCACGCTTGATGCACGCGGTATAAGTGTATCCATTCTCTCATCTTTAGGAGATTGATTTAGCTAGGATTCACAAGAATATGAGGCACAGCCTCAGCATATCTTTGCCCACTCTATTAATCTCGGTGCCCTCAAGATAATGTTTGAAGGCCAATAATATCCCCTTTTCTCCACCTTAGGGATGTAAATGGTTGAAGCAGATATCTACTCATGCCATTATGGTGCAACTTCGGCCATCAGCTTCACTCTTTATGTGACAACCAAGACCCGAGCCAATCTCGGCTGCAATAGGAACTTCAAATGAGTTGACATTGGATTTTTTGCATCTTTATCAAGATTTTGGCAACAATAACTACCCAAGACCCGAGCTCTACAATTCTCAGCTGCATTATGGAATTTAAATGAAGAAGGCCCTGTTTGTTAGGGGGAGAAGCGGATATTTTTGTTTATGGGTAGTGAGTTTGTTCTCATCCCATTTTCCTAGTGTTTTATAGCATGTTCTACTTTCAGGTTGTCGCTTTAGATCCTAGTTTCAATGGGACCTATTTTTTCTCCCTTTGCTAGAATCATCTTGCTTAGTGTTAGTAGTTTTTACTTCGAAAAAGGGGGGGGGGAGTGTTGCCCCTTGGGGTTTCCCTCCCCCCCTCGGATTTTTATCCCTAGGTTCATCACGCAACCTAGGGTTGGATTATTTTTGTATTTGCTAGGGCTCTTTTCAGGGCTCTACCGTGGGTTCCACCGTCTATACTATTTACCGTATTTACCTCAAAAGGTATCGACCAATCCGGGGGTTGTATAATAGGGGCCGAAACTAACCTTCCTTTCAGTGTATCGAAGGCCCCTTTACAACCCTTATCCATCACAAATTCCACCTCCTTTTGCAACAACTTGCATAAAGGAGATGCTATCTTTGAGAAGTTCTTGATGAATCGGTGATAGAAACATGCATGACCAAGAAAAGAGAGCACTTCGCGCACATTAGTAGGATAAGGCAAAGTTTGAATTGTGCCTATCTTTGCCTTGTCAACCTCAATACCCTAATAGGAGACAACATGGCCTAAGACAATGCCTTGCTCTACCATAAAATGACACTTCTCAAAATTTAACACAAGATTTGTATCAATGCAACGTTTAAGAACTTGTGCCAAATTTGCTAAACAGTTGTCAAAAGAATTACCATGAATGGTGAAATCATCCATTAATACTTCGACAAAATTTTCAACAAATTCTGAGAAAATACTTACCATGCACCTTTGGAAAGTTGCGAGTGCGTTACATAACCCGAAAGGCATACGTCGGTAAGCAAACGTACCAAAGGGCACGTGAAGGTGGTCTTTTCTTGGTCTTTTGGGGCGATAGCCACTTGAAAATACCTCGAATACCCATCCAAAAAGCAATAGAAGGGGTCGCTTCCTAACCTCTCAAGCATTTGATCTATAAATGGCAAAGGGAAGTTATCCTTCCGAGTTTCAGCATTTAGCCTCCAGTAGTCGATGCAAACGTGCCACCCATTTTGGACTCGGGTTGGTACCAGTTCTCCCTTCTCATTTTCGACCACTGTCACCCCACTATTCTTGGGCACCACTTAAGTTGGATTAACCCACTTGCAATCCGAGATTGGATAAATCATACCCGCTTGGAGTAACTTGAGGATTTCTGCCTTTACCACCTCCATCATAGGCGGGTTTAAACGATGCTGGGGTTGTCGCACTGGTCTTGCATCTTCTTCCAACAAAATTCTATGCATGCAAGTGGATGGACTTCTGCCTTTGATTTCGGTAATAGTCCATCCAATTGCTTCCTGGTTATCCCGTAACACAACCATCAACCTTTCTTCTTGCTCCTTAGTGAGCTTGCTTGAAATGATAACCGGAAGCGTCTCCCCTTCCCCAAGAAATGCGTACTTGAGGTCACTTGGCAAAGGTTTAAGCTCAATCACCAGAGCTTTCACAAGTGATGGGAGGAATTCTGGTTCCTCGGGTTCCTCAAAGACTAGAGGGTCGGGACTTTGCACCACTTCCTGAAGAATTCTTAAATCCTCAATGCTTTCCTTCAAGTTAGTACTCATTGCATATACAAGAAATGCATTTTCAACATCATTTTCCAAAGAAACTAACAAGGAATCATCACCACTCAATTTGAAAACATCTTGCACAACATTATCAACAAAATAAATAGCATGGAAAGAATATTCTTCAAGAGGATACTTCATAGAGTCATTTATGTTAAACTCTACTTTAATCCCATCAAATTCCATTGTGAGGGTACCGTTATGCACATCAATGATGGTCCTAGAGGTCTTAAAAAATGGCCTCCCCAACAAGATCAGGGTGGCATGTTTATCATGCTCCATGTCTAGGACATAAAACTCTGCGGGGAATATTAAGGAATCCACCATAATCAACACATACGCACTAGAACGATTGGCTAGTTGGATCACCACCCCGATTTTGTGCGAAGTACCAAGATTGAGGCTTTGATAAAAAGAATAAGGGATCACATTTATGGATGCACCTAAGTCAAGCATTGCTTTTTCAAAATGTGTATTTCCTATCATGCAAGGGATTGTGAACAAGCCGGGGTCGCTACATTTAAGGGGTAGCTCCCTTTGGCATAAAGCGGAGACATGTTCACTTTTCCCATTCTTGAGTTTGTTCTTTGTTCTTTATTTCCTATTTACTACACATAATTCCTTCAAAAATTTTACATAGCTAGGAATTTGTTCAATAGAATTCAAAAGAGGGATATTTACCTCACACCTACGAAAGACTTCGTAGATGTCCTTGTTGGACTCTTTCCTCCGTTTATCTTTTAGAGCTTCCGAGAACGATGGTTCCGGTACATATGGAGGAATTTCCACCACTCTTGCTTTCTTGTGAGGAGGGGATGAAGGTTCGGGAATGGAGGTAGATTTCTCAACGGTGATCTCCTCTTCCTTTTCCTTTCCCTTCCTTGGTTGCTCCTTGGCCACCTCCTCGGTCTCCTCTTCCACTTCTTTCTCAAGCATCTGAAGCTTTCTAGGTTCTTCTTTAACAACTTCACCACCCAGGGGAGAGATAACTTCTTTACCACTTCTCAAAGTTATAGCACTGGATTTTGGCGGGGGTTGATCTCCGGTTGAGAGGGGAGCTTGCCTTTTTCCACGTCCTCCATCCGATTCACCACTTGAGCTATTTGGATCAATTGAGTTTCCAAGTTTTTGATTCTCACCTTGGCTTCATCTTGGAGTTTTTCACTTTTTTCCGCACAAATTCCCAATTGGTGAATGGCTTGCATCACCTCATCTTTTGTTAGCCCTGAGCTCTCACCTTGGTCTCAAGGTTTGTCTTGGAGCCTTTGGAATTTTTGTTGAGGTGGCCTATATTGTTGTTGAGGGGGCCGATATGGTTGAGGATTTTGGCTCCCTTGAGGGTTTCCATACCGGAGTTTCAGGTTATCACGATTTCCCGAATTGTACGGCCGGTTTTGGTACCCTTGATACCCTTGGTAGCCTTGGTAACCTTGGTATCCTTGGCCACCTTGATACCCTTGGTTGCCTTGGTATCCTTGATTCCTTTGATACCCCATGGCGCTCACCTATTAGACGTAGTCTTCTTGCAAAGTCGGGCAAGTGTCCATAGGGTGCACCAAGTAACACATTTCACATAATTTAACATGTGGCGCATTTCCGGGCGTTGTCATCAAAGATTTCATCATGGATACAAGAGCCGAGACTTGATCCTCTAGCTTCCCACTATTGGAAGAGTTACTCGCGGGCATTAGATTTCTCCTTCTCAAATCTGCCCTTGAGCTGAAGTTTCTTCATTCTTCCGCTAGCTCCTTGTACAATATCATTGCCTCGGATGAATTTTTGTGTTCTCAAGGGTGCCACCACAAGAACTTCTAACCAACCTTTGTTCCTCATCAAGAAGGCCATTGTAGAACTAATACACCAAATCTCCCTCCGAATAACCATGGTAAGGGTAACTTGCAAGAAGCTTCTTGAACCTCTCCCAATAGTCGAAGAGAGATTCTTCATGCCACTGAATGATGTTGCTTATGCCTTTCTTCAAGGAGGTAGACCTCGAGGCCGGGAAGTACTTGGCTAGAAACTTCATCTTCATTTCAAGCCAACTCTTAATGCTCTAGGGCGGTATGTAGTGAAGCCAATCCCTTGCGCCATCCCTTAGTGTGAACGAGAATACCTTCAACTTATAGAACTCTTCATCCACTCTATGGGGGACCATACCACCACACAAGAAGTGAAACTCGGTGAGGTGTTTGTTGGCATTCTCCCCTTGCCTACCAAGGAAGATGGGTAGCATGTTGATGAACCCGGTCTTTTGCTCAAAATGCCCATTTGGTCCAACCACGGGATACTTGATACACATCGGTTGTTGATCGAGGTTGGGAGCCATGATGTCTCTCAACAAGGGTTGCCCCAAAGGGATCTCTCTTTAGTGGAGAGGAGGATGGTGAGGTTCCCCTCTCGGATGCTCATCTTTGTGCTCGATTTGATGTTCCATTGATGAGGATGTATCCACAAAATGGTTATTATGGGGGGTTTTATTCACACTTTCTAAAGAAAACCTCCTAGCCCATCTCAAATTCAACTCCAACTCGGGGTCGCAGTGTAGGGTTCTTATGAAGAGGATCGTGTGCGAACCATGCACCAAGAACTCGAACAATACGTCTCCAAGCCAAGTGAAAATGGAAAATCAACTAAGAAACCAAAATAAAAACAAAACTAACAAATACTACAAATACCATATAATCACACATAATATGCCCAAACACCTAAAAATAAATGCCTCTTCCCCAGCAGTGGCGCCAAAATTTGGGAGGTCATCACCGTACCTCTCAAAGTTAATACTTTTAAGCCCTAAATGCTTCCGATATACAATAAATTAAATAATGGCAAGTCGGGATCGTCCAGGAGAAGAGGGATCTTTTCAAGTGTTTAAACATATATAGGAGAAGACACACTAGACATTTACATACATAGACATTTATATAAAAGCATGTAGATAAGGGGGGGTGGGGGTTTGGTTGGTTTGATCCTAAATTATTAAATTGAAATACAACAACTAGCAAATCAAGAGAACTATGCTAATCATGCAATACAACTAAAGATACAATGTAAATGATAATTAATGGAGCCTTGGGGCCAATTGATTTCCACTTCCAAACTTCATATAGCTCATTGATTCATTCGCCATTCAATTACACTATTGTCTATGAGGAATTTATCATTTGTCATTCAAAGATCAACATTCATTCCTCCTTAAGGGTAATTTGCGAAGGCAAACAACGACCATTTTCAAACCTCATTGATGATCACCCTAGACAAACAACGACCATAGTGGTATTTCATAAATGGCATTTCACCCAAAGGACCATAGGTATGAATGGGATAAAACATAACATTAATGGCATAATAAATGCTCTCCAATAAATGTTCATAAATGAGCAAACATAGAATCTTGCTACATAAGCTTGGAAGCTTCAATCAATTGCTCCCAAGAATTATATTATCTACAAGAGTTCATGCTAATCAATGCTAAACAACTAATCGTAAAACAAGAAAATTCAAGATAAAAATGGAAAGAAAAAGAGTTCTAAACAGTACTGGAAATCGCAGATGATGAAGCTGCATAATGAGAGAAAAGAGAGTGCAATTTATAGTACAAAGAAGATAAGGTGAAATTCTGGCCACCCATTGGTCGCGACTCGCGATGGGCCCGTCGCAACTCGTGACGGTCTCGCGATGGGTGCCAGAATTTTGCACTGTGTCCTTTTCTTCTGCTTATGGTATATAATCATCTTCATAGCAATTCCTCTTAATTTTCAAGTCTTCAATAGCTACAAAAATGGTCTTCAATGGCCTCTGATCTTCATGTCTTTGAAGCAAGTCTTCAAAAGTCTTTGAAAGTGTGATCTTTAATGGCCTCCGGTCTTCATTGCCTCCGTGTTCTTCCCTTGTCATGCAAAATCCACTTTGAAGAGGTAAAAGAGCGCAAAGTTTCTCTTACCCCTCCTAAGAGAATTTCAAGGTAAAACACAAGCTCTCGATAATAAAAGAGCACAAAAGTGACCCAAAATAGTACTAAATTATGCACAGAAAATGGACACATCAGCCATATACATTTGAGCTGGTTCCATTCTGGCCTGTCATCACCCAGATACATTATTTACATACTGCACCCAACACTAAGATATGTAGCAAGGTGTTGACTATGATGGTCAGCTACCATGGAAAGGCCACAATTTCCATTAAGAAGGGATGCAGGAGACTTTGGTCTATCAGCCTAGGGAGGGCTTGCCCCAATCTGCTAGATAGGTTTGCCTCTGGGTGAGTTGATAACACCTTCTTAGCAGCACACACTAGGAAGATATTGATAAAGGGTATGGTTTCACTTCCAGTGCAGAACTTCCAGCTTTTGGAGAGTGATGATATAAGGGCAAACCCAAATGTGTCCTTTACACACACTCCTATGGTTAAGGAAGCGGTGAAGTTTATACAGCGAGAGTTTGGTTCCATCTTCTTGATTTACAAGAAGAGGATGTTCATGAGGCTGCCCAGGAGTGTGAGAACCCATTTGAGCAAGTCCTTCAAGGTGCAGGACCCCATTATTGAGCCCGATGAAAATTACTAAGTTTTATAGTTACGATGAAAACACACCAATCTTAGCTGACGAGTTTGTCCTAAGGGTTACGGGTAGAGATAGCAAAAAGTAGCAAGCTATGGTTATAAGAGGTCATAGTGTCATAGATAAGGTGTTTACCTCCCTTTAC
Source organism: Rubia yunnanensis (assembly GCA_037428765.1). NCBI lineage: Eukaryota > Viridiplantae > Streptophyta > Magnoliopsida > Gentianales > Rubiaceae > Rubia > Rubia yunnanensis. Next base: position 87,855,364 of record CM075061.1, read on the forward strand.
CTCATTTATAAGCCTAAGGAGTAGAGCATCTGTGGTGGAGTGCCCGTGACATAATCATACGGGGAAGAAACAGACCTAGAACAACGGTCGGACCTTAATGTACTCCCCTAATTATGGAGGCAGTTCCGATGGAAGATTGCAAGAGCACCCTATGTGACAGGTACGGGGAAGTGCTGAGTATCAACCACACCATGTGTTATGAGCACTAGATTAGCTTTTTGAAATCTTACAAGTGAATGAATCTAGGATCGAAGCATTTAATCAAACATGTTACACCAATACTCCCAAAATGTCTAGCTAATATAGTTTACTTGTTTTTTATCTTTCATGTCCTTAGTTACTAATTGAAAACAACCCCCACCCATGTTTACCATACTATCTACTCCTAGAAACATAGACAGATTGACAACCAAAATATGGTTGTGTTTAATTTACTATTTGGCCCTAGCATCTCTGTGATCATACCCAGGGCTTACCACTAACTACCCTTTTAGTAGCGTAGTAGTGAGTTGGATACAGAACTATAAATTTATATTTGACCTTTGATACAGTACCTTTTCTCGATTTAATTAGATATAATTAAAAACCTCGAGTGGAGGCGGTTCATACCATCGGCTCACCAATATGCCGATATCTTTATGAAGAGACTTTCATCTCCACTTTACCTAGTTTTTTGGTCTAGTCTTTTCATCTGCACAGCTTCCACTTTGAAGAAGGGGGAATGTTAGACCAAGACCATGTCCAAGTTAGTTAGTAGTCAAATATTGTATATTTAGAATGATCTAATCAAAGATTAGTTTGTTAGGATAGAAGACTCTTTTGTATATTTCTTCTATGAATACAAGTGAATAGAAAGAGCTCCGATGAGGACTCAATTGTCTTATATACACTGTCTTACATGCTGAACAATTTTTCTGATGGAACAAGATATCAGTAGAATTTAATGACAACCAAGTCACTTGAGTTCTACGAGAGGCTACCCTCACTTGAAGAAGAGGCTACAATCACTTAAATAACTTAAGTGACCAAGCTCTCTGTAGAAAGGTGAGGAAAAAAAACAACAAAGATGAAAAGAACAACAGCACTCCATTGGAACCAAATGTCCACCCAGGCTTTCTTGAATGTACACAAGATAGGTCAAAGCTATGACAAGGGAGAATGTGAATAAAGCATAGTACCAACTAAAACATGCCTATAATTTTGTGACCATTTTTCTTTCCAAATTAATCTTCACCTATTAAGTTGAAAATTTGTATGGGTTTCTTGCTCAAGGCTCCTCTTCTAAGCTTGCTCTAAGACCTACAAGAAAACCACACAAAGGTCAGGCAGATAAGCCCTGAGTTGTTCCTGCTCTGACGATCAAGTTAGATCAGAGGTTTCCTGTTTAGTATTGGATGTCTAAAATGAAGTAACTAGAAAACATACATTTTCCACATGTTACCTCCTTCTTATATGAGTTGGTGGCTGATTGGACATGTAATTTCCCATCAACCTTTTTTGTGCCCTACAAGAAAAATTATCCACACTTTACGGGATCGCTAATAAATTGGTTTTTTCATAGGAAAATCTACTAACCCGCGTAGTGCTAGAGGCAAATATAGAAATTTATATTATAACTCCCGTACTCACTACAAACTACCAAAAGTTATCTAGTGACAAGTCTGAGGTCGTCCACAGAGATGCTAGGTATTAAAAGCTAACTACGCAAAACTCGCAATCGGGGCATCACTTTGATTACGTGTCTGGAATAGCTAGTGTCGTAAACATGGTTTGGGGGGTCTATCTATAAAATATTGAACATGCAAGAACAAGAGAATAAACTATATTAAGCTGACATTTGCTTAACATGACCCATAGAAGACTTTGATCCTAGATTCTATCAAGTACAAAACGTATATACCTATCCCTATGTTTATGTCACACACTGGGGTTGAAAGTCAACACTTCCCAATATCTATCCCACAAAGGTGCTCATGTCTATTCTATCAATTCCACCCTACAATTACGGAAGGTACATCATGCGGTCCAACTAATCTTCCCTTCTCTTTCCCAATAAAGAATTAAATCTCAAGCCTCCAATGTGAATGCTCTTCCCTAGTCCTATAGAGGCAAAGGGATAAATGTTTAATGATAACTCTAGGGTTCAAATGACGATGGTCGCTATCCTACAATCTAGTTTCTACAAACAATCATGTGTTATCTATCAGGGTTCCTGACGAAGTCAAAATTAGGCATACATGAAAGTGGATTCAGTGATCACGGCCTATGTGCATCCACTCACATAGCAGGGACTCACGATCTTGCATATCCTAGCCGGACACTACCAAGAGAAACAAACCTAGCACCATACATGAAACATATAACTATTGTGTATCATAGAATACCTAACATGCATTTTACTAGAATGTAACGATTAAATCAAGCATAATATTACTAAACATAAAAGGATTAGGGGACCTAGAATCTCATAAAACCTCTACCAAGAAAATAGGAATCTCACAACTCTCACACTCCCTGAAAAACATAAGTAATCAAACCACCCAAAAGTAAAGTATGGAAAACGGTAAGACAAAAAGATAAGTGTCAAGCTAGCTTACTTTTCCCAAAATGATCCCAAAATCAATCAAATAGTCATCTTTAAAAACAATCCACTGTGGAAGCATGCATTCAACCTAGTTTTTTTGTTTTCTCTCAATTTCTCTCATTTTGCCTAGGAGCTATTTCAGGTTTTCATCCTAGTTTTAACACACAAAGGGTACTCATTTCTCACCTTTTTCCACATGCCCTCTCATTTTTTTTCCTAGGCTTTTAAGCCTAGTTGGGCCTAGCCTCTCATTTTTATCTAGGTCTTTTAGCCTATCCGGGATTTTCCTCATGTTACCCAAGTCACCCTTTTGGGTTTTCGACTTGTACAGGTTTTTTCATTTTTTTTTCATTTTTTCAAGTTTTCCAATTTTTTTTGGTGTAGCACAAAATTGCCCCAAAAGTAGGCTTCATACTACAAAAGATAGTCAAACTCAAAACCAATTTTTTAAAACATCTTACCCCATGCAAACTAGAATTCCTAGAATAGCATGTCATCCCACCAAATGTCCATCCAAAATCATCCCCCAACAAACAAAAACCAACATCATCAACTAACAAGAAAAACAACTACGAATACAAATCATGAAAAGCACCAAGGAAATCCGAGAATAAAGACTCCTTAAGTCCTCACTACTCCCTCCCCACACTTTGCCAATGCAAAGTCTCCAATGCACAAAAGTCATATCAAAACACAAGTGAGGTAGAAGAATAGTGATACCCTTGAGTCTGTTTCCAAAGAAATTGTTGAAAAGACCTACATCCAAAAACATGAAGCCTAAGCGTAATTCCATTCGAAACAAATTTCTCCAAAACACACACTCATTCAAGAATCATTCTTTAAATAACACCACCATAATGTCAAATAAAGAACATATATACAAATATTTCAATGGGACACCCGAAATGTGAAACTAGGGCTTGTTAGACTCACTCAAAAAGAAGCAAAAATTGCTAATTTTTTAAATAGTGCTTCAATTTATTGAGTTTCACCAAGAGTGTGTGAGGGAGAATTTCTTGAGAAGGAAGAATGTGTAGGATAAGGATGAGAATTTTAGAATTCTCAAATTGTGGGACACTAGGGTGAAACGATTAATTTCCTAGAGATATTGGAAGTATTTTCAAAAATCCTAAAGAATTAGGGATTTCCAAATTTTTTTGAACCAAAAATGCATTTTTTTAAAAACATTTGTGAATCAAAAATTCAAAAATTTGCATTGTCAGAAGAAAGAAAAATTGAAAATTTGTTTTACGCGCAAAATATGTCTGGCACGAACCATAGGCTCGCACAAAACATCATGGCATGAAACATTGCCTCGCGCCAAACTTCTGGCATGAGACATAGCCTTGTGCCAAATATCTCAGCACAAGGCATAGCCTCGCACCAACCTACTTGGCAAGAAGCATAGCCTTGCGCCGAGCATCTCAATACGAGGTATCCACCAATATTTTCCCTAATCCTTAGTTTTTCCCTCTTTTTTTAAAAAAAAAACTATGTCACCCATCCAATTTAATTCTATTTAAAAAAATCACGAGTCTCAAACTCAAATTTCCAAACCAACACGAATTTCATCTCAAAAATCCACATAGAAAAACAAGATTCATGCGAACTATCTATTCACTAATCAAACTATGAAAGCAAAAGAAACATTGTATATTTATTGTCGTCCTCAAGACTTATTTTCCTGAAATTGAGTTTTCATGAATTGGGTTCACCAAGGAAGGGATCACCCACCTTGGTCATGCTCAAAGCTCCCCACTCAAAGTAGGGTTTCAATCTTTTCATTCTTAACCACCAACTTCATGCCATCCTTTCCATTCTTAACCTCGATTACTCCCTGATCGAATACTCCTTCTCATCTTGATCTTAATTTAATGGGAAAGATACAAAGCTTAGAATGGTAAATGAGGACTCTTTGTCCCACAAAAAATTTCTTCTTCACCATACCCTCATCATGTCGAGCTTTTGCTGTTTCTTTATAGATCAATGCAGTGTCATAGGAGTTGCGCCTAAGTTTATCAAGTTCATGTGATTGCGACTTCCTATGCTTCCCAGATTTATTCAAATCTATGTTAAGGCATTTGACTACCCAATGTGTCTTGAATTCAAGCTCAAAAGGGAGGTGGAACCTCTTTCCAATAAGGATCTTGCAAGGTGACATGCCAATTGGAGTTTTATATGCAGTGTGGTAGGCCTAGAGAGCATCATCTAACCAAGCACTCCAATCCTTTGTAGATGTATTCAGTGTTTTTCAAGGATGGCTTTGATTTCACGGTTGGATAGTTCTGCTTGGCCATTGGTCTGCGGGTGGTAGGCAGTGGAAGTCCTATGGGTTACTCCATATTCTTCAAGCAACATTCCCATGACTTTGTTGCAAAAGTGGGTTCCTCTACCGCTGATCAGGAATCAGGGTACGCCAAATCATGAGAAGATAATGGATTTGAGGAAACTGACCACGGTTGTCGCATCATTTTTCTTCATGGCGTTGGTTTCTACCCATTTGGACATATAGTCTACTAGCACTAATATGTAGTAATTTCCATTGGATTTTGGAAATGGTCCCATGAATTCCATGCCCCGTATATCAAAAACCCCTACTGGCATTGAAAAGGTTTGGATCATCTCATTTTTGGATGAGATGTTCCCTATCCTTTGGCACTGGTCACATGATGACACCAAACTTTTAGCATTTTTTTTTATATCTTAGACTTTCTAGAAAGTAATCTGGTCATTTCATGCATAAGGATCACATTATCTGAAATATCCCTACCTTTAAAAAAAGCACTTTGCTCAGGGGAAATCATTAGGTGCATTAGCGGTTTAATCCTCATCATTAACAATTTAGAAAAGACTTTATTAACAAAGTTTGATAGACTTATTGGCCTAAAATCTGCAAATGTGTTTGGAATGGCTTTTTTGGGTATTAAGGTGAGCCAAGTACTAGAAATAGCTTTTGGAATGTCACCAGCATTTAAAAAATCATTATCTGCTTCCAACAGATCATGATTAATAATATCCCATCAGAGCCAGGTGAACTAGTATATAATAGTATCTAATAGTATAGTAAGCCGGCTGCAATCGATTACCTTTTTTACAGTTGTTTTGTACCCAAAATGCCCCATGACTTGGGATGAATGACACATCTTAAGAACACGTCTTATCTCATCATCGGGGATGCGTCTTCTAATTTCTTGATCAGAAAAGTGGTTTCACAAGCAAGGGTCATCCCCAGACATATTCCTTTGCTTTATTCATTAAACTCTCCTTCCTTAATTTGTCAAAAGATGGGGGAAACTCTCTAGTGATGAGGTAATTCACTATGTTAGCATACCAAGGCTGGCTAGTTGTTATCCTGAATAATTACTTGTTATGGAATTCATCCTGAATACGTTCCAACCTTGCTTTTTCCTTGGCTGGTTCTCGGTCCTCAAGGATTAGTAGTCTACTCAGGTGGTCTGCTACTGTGTTTTCGTTGCCTTTCTTATCCCTTACCTCTAGGTCAAACTCACTTAAAATAAGTATCAACCTATTGAGCCTTGGCTTAGCATCCTTCTTCGTCATCAGATGACAAAGTGCTGCATGGTCTTTTTACACTATAACCTTTGTTCCCAAGAGGTATTGACGGAACTTTTCTAGGGAAAAGACTATGGCTAGTAACTCTTTCTCCATGGTAGACTAGTTGTGTTGAGCATCATTGAGAGTTACTGGCGCATAGTATATGACGTTTGGTGCTCTACCTATCCTCTGGCCTAAAATAGTGCCTATAGCATGATCAATCGCATCGCACATAATTTAAAAGGGAAGAGACCAATCTGGGGGTCGGATGGTTGGGGCAGTCACTAACATGTTTCTCATGGTATAAAAAGACTTTTTCCACCCTTCATCGACAATGAAGTTGACATCTTTTTGCAACAATTTGCACAAAGGTGAGGATAATTTGGAGAAATCCTTAATGAAATTATGGTAAAAACTGGCATGGCCTAAGAATGATCTAACACCCTTGACATTGGTTGGATAAGGTAGAGATTTGATTGCATCGACTTTTACTTTATCAACTTCTAAACCTTGAGCCGACACAACATGTCCTAGGACTATACCTTTTTACACCATGCACTTTTTAGAATTTAGCATGAGGTTTGTGTCCATACATCACTCTAGCACCGGTGCTAAATGATGTAGGAATGAATTGAAGGAATCCATGTGTATGGTAAAATAATCCATGAAAACCATGACAAATTTTTTAATAAATTCTGAGAATATGCTAACCATGCATCTTTGAAAAGTGCCCGGAGCATTCAAGAGACTGGAAGGCATTTGCCCATAAGCGAATGTGCCAAAAGGATAAGTGACTGTGGTTTTCTCTTGATCCTCCGGGTTGATAGCTATCTGGAAGTATCCTGAATAGCCATTGAGGGAACAATAATATGCATGACTGGCCACCCTCTCAAGAATTTTGTTCAATGAAGGGCAAGGGAAAATGGTCCTTACGAGTCACCGTTTTTAAGCGGCGATAATCAATCATACTTGCCACCCATTCTGAATACGGGTGAGTACCAAGTCCCCGTCCTTTTTCTTTAATACCATAATCCCACTTTTCTTTGACACCACTTGAGTGGGACTCACCCAAGTGCTATCAGAGATGGGATATATTACCCCAGCCTTAAGTAATTTAAGGAGTTCACTTTCACTACTTCCATCATAAGCGGTTTTAATCGCCTTTGAGGTTGCCATACGGGTCTTGCACCTTCTTCTAGTAGTATATGGTGCATGAAATTTTAAGGGATTATACCTTTAATGTTAGCCAAAGTCCATCCTATTACTCCCTTAAATTTATTAAGCACATTAGGCAGTTTACCCTCTTGATCATCAGTCAACCTACTTGAGATAATCACATGCAATGTTTCCTTTTCACTAAGGATGGAATACTTAAGGTATTCAGGTAAGGGTTTGAGTCCAATTACCGGTGGTACCTCGATTGAAGGTTTGCTCTCTGGTATAACTAGATTATCTATTTTTTTGGGTAGGGATTCCAAACAGTTCTTCTCGTGAGGATTAATCTCTTCCAGGCTCCCCACTAGATTAGCTTCCAAGTTATTAATCACTCAAATAATTATCTCCTAAAGCTAACTCCTTAAAAATATCTTGGACAATTTTGTCATGCATATCAACCAGAGGGGGATGACACTTCACATTTTGATCAATCCAGTCATGCTAAAATTCATATTCTGGAGCACCCATTTTCTTTAACAATGCTCTACACTCATGCAATATCTCGCTGGTGTTGAAGTAGATAGGACTAACCTTATCGTGATGAACTGTGTTGCATAGTTCCTTTTTCATCAACAGTCATGAGCATCTTGATGGAGGTGTTTCCTCATTGGTGAGTTTACGCCTTCCTATCAACCAATTTATTTTTCCTATTAACTCATTCACCTTTCCACCTTTCATGTCAACACCATAACATCTTTGAACCCCACAATTTTATGTGCAAGAAAATTCTTGATTTTGCAGAGTTTCACTAGTTTTTTGCAAAACTAGTCAGAGCTTCGAGTATTTCTTCGCCTAGAGACTTGGGAGCTGAGATCAATTATGGTGAGGAGGGGTATGTGCATGACTCTCACTACCATTGATCTTGCAAAATCGCAAGTTCCATGTCTCTCCCGTAGTTACTTAACCACGGGCAACACTTTGTAGGGTGGTCAAAATGACCACCCTATACAGTTTCATTTTTTGAGTGGTATCCTACCACATCTATAGATTCTAGCTACCAAACTACTCCACGAATGGACTAACAACCAAAAATAAAAGCAATTACTAACTACTCTACTAATGCGTCATGCTTTAGTTAATACCTATACTGATAGCATCCGAAGAAATGGTGCCAAAATTCTGAGCTACCTCCCCCCAGGGTCCTTAAAACCATAGCTTAGAATTAAAACAGGCGGAGGCGGTGTGGTCAGAAGATGATAATTTAAAGTTCTGCACCCTGTTCATACTGCGACACCACCTAGAGGTAGTTAGAGGTAAGCCCTGGGTTAGTCCACAGAGATGCTAGGTCTAATATACAAGCTTAAACAGAACCTCGTACGTGTTTTCAATCCTTATAAGTGAAAGGAATATGTACTAAAGCAAACATGAAAATAAGGGGGGTTTTGGTTTTTTAATCTGAAAACTACTAAGTGATCTGCTTCATTTTGCCCTGCATTTACCAATACATTTAACATACTTTTTAGTTGCTTTTAGTTGGTGGATTTCTAATGTTAGTTGAGTTTACTTGACAAGGGGTTTAGACGACCATGTTTGGTTTTCTTGTCTAAATCATGTGTTTTGTAGACTTAATTGGTACTAATGGACATCTTGTATCCACGGGCTCCTTGATCTTCCTTGTGATCATCTTTAGTAGGTTGCATCTGGGTATTGTTTGTTTACATTCTATGTGAAGGCCATTTGTAAGGGCTATAGAAGATATTGAAGGATGTTCACAAGGACGGTAGTAGAGACGAAGGCTATTAATATTAGAATGGTAATAGATGAAGGTCATGATCATCAATGCATGGTAAAAATAGATTGAAGCCAAAGATAGGTGGCTACGGAGTCCGTAGCGGCCAACGAAGAAATGGGGAATCATGGTCCAATAAGTTGTGCCTTATTCTGAGAACGATCAAAGAAGAACTAGCCATCCAGGCTAGTTTCATTGGATTCGTCCTCTCGAGTACTATATATTTGACTACTAAAACTCTCAAATCAGACTAACAGTTGTCTCCTAGCAAAGGAAACTAGTTCAGCCGGCCAAAGCACCAACGGGATGGCGTGAGTTGTGCATGGTTTGGCACCAACGGCTCGCGCTAGAGGAGATGCCCTGCGTCAAAACGACTGACGCAAGGCAGTGTTACTACCCACGCCAGACACAACGGGCCACCAAGCATGAATGAAGAACCTTCCACGCGGCTAAGTATGGGTGCGGGACTTCCCGTTCTAGGTGTCCCGCGCTGTTCCAAGTCCATTTTTTCAAGACCAGCCAGCAGGGTGTGAGAATTAACATGGCTCACATAAATGTTCTAATAAAAATACTTAGCCTGACCACGGCCTGCACCAACGGCCATAGGCGAACTCAAGATTCAACACTCTGACAGCGCCTCAAAGGAGACAACGCAATCCGCACCAGTACCAGATGCATCCCGTGCCAACCCTTACTCCCTTTTCCACATTGAAGATATATACCTCACTCAAGAACAGGCAGCCCACTCCCATGAAGCTACGCAACCCACGCCAGGCCTCGCATCCCGGGCAAAGTACAGCCATGGGCTGCATCATCCATTATGCCCCATGCCGGGTGATGGCTGAGCTAGGGTTTACCCTATTTTGCCCTATTTTGGACCTATTTTTAGGCTCAATCACCCACTATTGTACATAGAACCTTAGTCTACTAGGTTTTGATACTTTACAATAACATAGACTCATTTTTAGAAGAGTAGAGGAGATTCTTTCCTTAGGAAACTTTATCTTTTTCTTCTTTTCATTTTGCTTTGATCCTAAGATGTGGAATTAAAATCTTCATTTGAATTCCATATCTCAGGAGTAGTTTCCATAGCTTGGGGATAAATTGATGTGACATAGTTTCATCTTTATGCTTTTTGAGATTCTATAGTTCCTCCTAATTTTGTGTTCATATTATTATTGTGATTTTATTTTGAGATTGAATGCATGAATATTACACCACATATAAGCACACACTTTGGGTTGTATTCATTCTAGGCGCACATATCGATGACCCCTTGGGAAAAGAAACCTAGATGTTTGTATGGGAGGAGGGGAACGAGTCTGTGTGAGTGTGTACACGTGAGATTTGAGGTTACCCTAACCCACTTACCATTACATCAGTCTTATCCAACTTCGTAAAGTTGTCCGACGGGTTTCAAGTAGAGATAGCTTAAATAGTAGCAAGATAAGATTACAAGAAACCCTAGTATAACAGATAATGTGGCTATGATCCTTGGGCCTAATTGATTGGACCTGAGGGGAATAGTTGCATTTGTTATGGAAGCCTGGGACCTAATCACATGGGGGAGAATCAGACCTACAACGATGGTCGTACCTTGTTGTACTCCCCTAATTACGATGGAGTAGTCGATGGAGTGTTGCGAGAGCACCCACCATGATAGGGATAGGGAAGTGTATGCCATAGGTCACACCACATATTATGGACACACTATTAGGTTTTCTTAGATCTCTATGTGAAAGAATCAAGGATGGAAACATTAGATTTACCAAGTCACTCAATGATTTCCCCTTTGCATGTTTGCTTTACTAGATATTCTCTTCACTCGTACGGATTTACGAGCCGTATGTGGTTGTGTTTCTAATTGCATTGGACCTAGCATCTCTACGGGATCAGTAATAGAAGGTCCATTAGCAATGGCAGAAGACAACCGCACACTACGGGAGGTCATAGCAACCAACTTGGAGAATCAACCTCTATGCATCACCTTCCCGCCATTACCCGCCAATATGAGTTGTGAGCTTAAGAGTGGAATGATTCATTGCCTTCCTAAATTCCATTGATTGGTGGGTAAGGACCCGAACAAGCATCTTTCAAAGTTCCATTTGGTGTGCAGAAACATGAAGCCCCCAGGAGTGTCCAAAAATGACTACAACTAGAGCCTTCATATTCTCCCGATAAAGTAGTTACAAGGATTGGCTCTATTATCTACCACTAGGGGTGTATTGGCTCGTGGATGGACATGAAGAGGAGATTCCTAGAAAAATACTTTTTGGCGTCCAAGTTGAGCATGTTGAAGAAGCAGTTGTCGAATATCACTCAAGGTGCCACCGAGAGTATGTACGACTATTGGGAACACTTCAAGCGACTTTGGGCAAGTTGTCCTTACCACCTATTTAAAGAAGGAAACTTTGTGTATTACTTCTTTGAGGGATTATACAATGTGGACATGCAGATGGTAAATGTTGCATGCAACGGGTTGATAGCTAACAAAAGCCCCAATGATGCAATGGTACTTTTTGAGGAAATGGTGAATGGTATGCGGTAATTTAGCACTAGATTGAGAGTGAAGGCCTTGGATGAACCCACACGCTTACCTAAGATGGAGAAGTAAGTCCAAGCTATTGCTTCCATATGAAGGATCTTTTGTGAGGAAAAGTACATCAAGTCCAAGTGTGTGGAGTTTGCAACCTTCAACCACAATCTTGAAGCGTGCCCAGAAGTCATGGATGATCTACAAGAGGTGAAGGCAATTGACTTCAACAACTGGGAAAGACCTCCATTTGCTAGGGGCTAACCACAAGGGTTCCGAGGGAACCAAGGAGATGTAAGGCCAGATCCTTACGCAAATTCATTCAACCCGAGGTATAGAGATCATCATAAGTTCAGATGGAGAGATGACAACCAACCTTAAGGGTACCAGGGATGACAAACTCCACCTCAACCATGTCCTAGAGGTGAAAGCTCATCCAACAATTATGCTTCACTTTACAAGTAGGAAAGAGATAAGATCTTAGAAGCCATTGTTCAGCTGGGGAAGAAATATGAGATCTCTGAGGAGTGGACAAGGTGAGAAATTGAGGACTTTGGAAATAGAGCTTTCTCAAGTGTCAAAAATATTGAAGTTCATGTCGGGCAACTTGCCACCTCGGTAAGCCGACTTGAGGCCAAGGAGTCCAAAAAAAACCTTATCAACCGGAGGTGAATCTAAGGATTGTGATCGCTCTTAAATTGAGAAGTGGGAAGGAAGTCTAGAGACCAAGAAAATGATGATGAAAAAAGATGACAAGGTAGTGGAGGCTACCAAAGGACACTTCGAAGAGGAGGAGATTATGATCAAGGAAGCACTCTCTAAGGAACTTCCTTCGCCCGAGGCACAAGTCACTATTCCACCTCTATTTCCAAATGCTTTGAGAGGATGTCCAAAGGTGGTGACTAATGATGCAAACATTTGAAAAGTCTTTGAAAAGGTCAAGGTAACAATCCCTATCTTAGAATTAATTGAACATGTTCCTTCATATGATAAATTTCTTAGAGTTGCATGCACAAAGAAAAGGCATAGGAAAACTAATAGATTAGGACATTTTAAAATGGGAGGAGTCTCCATTTTGAATCATAGGAACTTGCCAAAGAAATGCGATGATCCCGGAATGTTTTCTATCCCTATCTCTTTAGGTGGTAAACTTGTGGAACGTCCCATGATAGGTCTAGGTGCATCCATTAATGTTATCCCATTTAGTCTATATGAATGCTTAGAAATAGGTGATCTTAGAGATACTAGAGTAATTGTCCAACTAGCCGATCATTCCCAAGCTAGTCCCCGTGGACTAGGAAAGGATGTGATGGTGCAAGTTGGCAAACTGGTTTTTTTGGAGGAATTTTATGTCTTAGACGTGGTGCACGACGGAAGTGCACCCCCAATACTTTTGGCAAGACTTTTTCTTAAAATTTCTAAGATAAAATTGATGTCCACTTGGGAACCTTAACTCTATAAAATGACATGGATAAAGAGGAATTTGATATCTACAAGTCTAGGCATGATTCAACAAAGTTATCTTTGATGTGCAAAGGTATAACCTTATGTGATGAGCATGATGAGTCTTTTGGCATGACAAACAAGCATGAATGTTTGAGTGAGTTCCATGTTGATGATAATGATGATGTATCCAATGAATTGAATGATTCAATAGATAATATACCAGTGCTAGATTGTTTTTCTATGCTAAACAATTTACAGCGAGAAAGGGAGATAATTGAGAGTTTAAAATGTCCTCAACCTCCCTTAATCCCCCAAAATGACATTTACGGATTCAAAGATGGTAAGACATAGGGATTCATTCCTAATGGCGGACAAAGGTCTGAAGTTAAGGATGGCTCATTGTGAAGACCTCTCCACGATGATGTCATCGTGGGTGGAGTCGTCGATGGCAATTATGGAGACCCACCGGTAAGTGTTTTTAACTAGAATGCATTGAAAGAAAATAAGTCGTGAGGACGATAATAAATATACGGTGTTTGTTTTGCTTTCATCTATTGATTAGTGAGTAGTTAGTTTTTGCACGAATCTTTTTTTTCTATGTGGAATTTTGAAATGAAACTGTTAATGGTTTGGAAATTTGAGTTCGAGACTCATTATTGTGTGTTTAATAGGAATTAAATTGGACGGGTGACATAGTGTTTTGAAAAAAGAGGTGAAAACGGAGGATTAGGAAAACGGTTGGTGGATGCCTGGTGCCAAGTAGGCCGGCATGAGGCTAACCTTCGTGTCGAGACTAAAACGATTCTCGTGCCAAAAGGCTTGGCTCGAGGCTATGCCTCATGTGAGGAAGTTTAGCATGAGGCTATGCTTAGCGCCAGGCAGTTGTTTGTGCACTACACCAATTTTTCAATATTCTTTGCTCTGATAATGCACATTTTCTAAAATTCTGATTCTCAAATTCAAAAATACATTTTGGTTCAAGATTTTTGGAATAACCTAATTCATTCAGATTTTTGAAAATACTTCCAAATCTCTTGTCGCTAATTGTCTTGTACTATTATCCCTAAATTGAGCCTTTTAAAATTCTAGGGATAAGTGCTAATATAACCATATCTACTTGAGTAAGTGCCAATATAACCCTATGATAATTTTTAGTGCAAATATAACCCTAACTAGTTAATGAAAGTGCCAATATAACCCTCAGACCCCATTTCCGGCATTGACCTCAATTTTTCAGTGTTGACTCTATGTAAATTAACCAAAATACCATTTGAGTTAACTCTGAAATTGGGTGGACAATTTTACCCTCATAGTTAGCCGGAACGCCATAGTTCGTTGAAATTAGGTAGGGTTATATCAACACATTATGCAATCTTATTGGGTTATATCAGCACATTCCTAATGTTTGTAGGGTTATATCAGTACATTTCTAATGTTTGTTGGGTTATGTCAGCACATCTTTAAAACTTATAGGGTTATATTGGCACTTTCACTTAACTATATAGGGTTATATTGGCACTTTCAAATATTGAAAGGTTATATTGGCACTTATGTCAACTAGGTAGGGTTATAAAAGCACTTTTTTCAAAATTCTATTATTATCCTAATTGTACCTCTCACCCTATTCACCTAGGCTGAAATTACATTTCCATGGTACACTTCTCCACCTAATTCTCTCATTTGACACACTATTTCTTCTCAAGAAACACTCATTCTCACACACTCTTGGTGAACTCAAAAAATTGAAGTTTTTCTTCCAAAAGTTTGAAATTTTTGCTCCTTCTTTTGTGGGTCATGCAAATCTTAGCTTCAAATTTTTGGTAACCCATTTAACTCTATGCTTATGTGCTTTATTTGACATTGTGATGGTGTTATTTGAAGCATGAATCTTGAATGAGTGTGTTTTATGTGTTTGATTTTGAGTTTGTATGCATGATTTTGTGTTAAAGAGGATGTTGGAAGGATTGATGTGCTATTATGCTTAAGATATGATCTTTGGTGTTGGGTAATTTGGGAGAGAGTGATTCTTGGTTGCATGATTTAATTGAATGGGTTGGTGATAACTTACATAAGATTGATTTTTTATGAGGAATGTTCTTGTTTAAATAGCTCACATGCTTAGAATATCATGTTATGAATGTTTGGGTTATTTGGAAGAATGTTTTCAGTGAACTATAAGTCATGCTTTGTTTATGATCAAATGAACACTCTTGCCTCATTTTGTTAGGATGCCACCTAACAAGAATGCCTCAAAGAAGGGCAAGTCCACTAGGGGTGAGAAGAGGAAGAAGTCGACGAAGGGTGCAAACCCTGATCCGACAACTTCCATTATTCGTAACCCCTTATTTGTGACCGAGAAGTTTATGGGTTAATCTAAAATCTCCAGGACTGTAGCCTAGAGGTGGAGGAACTTAAGAAAGCTTAAGAGGAGTATTTTGGAGACGGAGTTTGCTTGCAAGGACACCTTGGAGGTTCCAGGTTTACTCGAGCCAGTCACTTACATGTTGAGCCAAGTAGGTCCAGAGGGGTTTCTTGAGAAACACTCCAAGACATACATTAGGTGGACCCTAGATTTCCTAGCTACTTCATGGCCGGTCGTAGATGATAATGGACACAAGGCGATCAAATTTGACCTGGATGACAAGGAGTACAAGATGACCCACCGGGAGGTAGCGCGGGCCTTTGGGTGGAGGTGTGGCAAGAAGATCTAGAAGACACACCGACAAGGGTTACCTTTCTCTCTTTGGTGCTTTTGGGTGCAACTGACGGGTACGGGTCAAAAGAACCTATGAAAGAGTATCGCCATAGTTCATCCGGTGTTCCGTTATGTTCACCATTTGTTGGCTATGGGAGTATTTTTCTACGATAAACTAATGCAATGCCTGGGTTTGAATGTTCATTGCCTTTAGGCAATGACTCCCGAGGGTAACTTTTATCCGAACTTGGTGGGGTTCTTTGTGCAGGAATGCTTAGAAATGGGAGATGGAAAGAGGGGAAAATCTCCATGGAAGGCATGGTTGGTCTTTCGGTGGAGTATCTAGGTTACCCGGTCACACAAAGTGCTTTAGCTAACTTAGGGAGATTAGGCACAAGGTACAACATTGAAAAGTTAGCAAAGGCATCTATGGTGGGACCGACGATATCGTAGGGTAGATATGTATGGCTCTATGGTGGAACGAGCACGCGTATCTTCATAATTCTTCCACAACCAGAGCACACCACCATTGACCATAATAATAGCTTGGATGACCTATTCATTTTTCCAGACCGGAAGTTTGAGAAGGAGTTCTATAGAGTTATGTCCTACTCGGAGATAGATGTTGAGGAGGTTGAGAGTGAGTCCACTCTGAGAGAACCTCCTAGTAGCTCTCCCTTATCTAGGGACATCATTAACCACTTGCATTCACTTGGGGACAACCTTTCGAGCTCTGCTCAAGTGTTGCAAGTGGTAGTCCTAGAGATAGAAGGAATGCCCTCACAAGTGAAAGATCTTAGCTCAAGGATGGATAGCATTGAGGCCACACTTCAAGCAACCTGTTACATAGATAGAAGCTTCACAATTCTCGAGGACAAAGGCCCTTCTGGGCTGCGAGAGTGAGTACCACTATCTTCCCTACCTTGCCCATGTTTTGACATAATTTTTTGTGCATTAGACACTTTCCATGGGAAAAGTGTGGGGATGGAGTAGTACGCACTTAGGGAGTTTTCATTCTTGGATTTCCTCATTGCATTTCATGATTTTCTTTGGTAGTTTTCTTGTTAATTTGTGATGTTGATTTTTGTTTGTTCAGGGATGATTTTGGATGAACATGTGGTGGCATGACATGCTATGCCAATGATTTTTAGTTTGCATGGGATAGGATGTTTTAGGAATCGGTGGTGTATTTTTTTATTTTTTTTAACTATCTTTCGTAATATGAAGCCCACTTTTGGGAAATTTTTGTGTTACACCAAAAAAATTGGAAAACGTGAAAAATGAAGAAAAAATACAAAAACTTGGACAAGTCAAAAACCCAAAAGGGCGACTTGGGTAACATGATGAAAAGCCCGGATAGGTCGAAAGATCTAGGTAAAAATGTAAGACTAGGCCTAGCTAGGCTTATGAGCCTAGGAAAAAATGAGACGCCGTGTGGAAAAAGGTGAGAAGTGAGTACCCTTTGTGTGTTAAATATAGGATGAAAATCTGAAAGGGCTCCTAGGCAAAATGAGAGAAATTGAGAGAAAACAAAAACAAATAGGTTGAATGCATGCTTCCGCGATGGATTGTTTTTGAAGACTACTCTTTGATTGCTTTTGGGATCATTTCGGGAAAAGTAAGCTAGCTTGATACTTATGTTTTTGGCTTACCTTTTTCCACACTTCACTTTTGAGTGGTTTGATTACTTATGTCTTTTGGGGAGAGTGAGAGTTGTGAGATTCTTACTTTCTTGGGGGAAGCAGGATAATCTAAG
The DNA here is from genome assembly GCA_037428765.1 of Rubia yunnanensis. Classification (NCBI taxonomy): domain Eukaryota; kingdom Viridiplantae; phylum Streptophyta; class Magnoliopsida; order Gentianales; family Rubiaceae; genus Rubia; species Rubia yunnanensis. Next base: position 87,872,877 of record CM075061.1, read on the forward strand.
AATAAGTTGAATGTTTCCATTAACTTACTTTTGCACGATGCATTTCGCTTGATACTTTTTCTTGTCTTCTATTTAATCGAGAACGAGTAAAGGGTTAAGTGTGGGGAGCCTGATCTACTTCATTTCACGTGCATTAACCGATGCATTTGACATACTTTTTAGTTTCTTTTTGTTAGTGGATTGCTAGTATTAATTGAGTTTACATGACAAGGGGTTTAGACGACAATGTTTGGTTTTCTTGTCTAAATCCCGCGTTTTGTAGACTTAATTGGTACTAATGGGCATCTTGTATCCATGGACTCCCTGATCTTCCTTGTGATCATCTTTAGTAGGTTGCCCGTGGGTACTTTTGTTTACATTCTATATGAAGGCCGTTTGTAAGGGTGGTAGAAGATATTGAAGGTTGTTCGCAAGAACGGTAGTAGAGAAAAAGGCCATTCATATTAGAATGGTTGTAGACGAAAGCCACGATCATCAATGCATGGTAGAAAGAGATTGAAGCCAAATATAGGCGGCTATGAAGTTCATAGCGGCCAACAGAGAAACAGGGAATCGTGGTCCGATGAGTTGGGCCTTAGTCCGATAATGACCCAATAATAATTAGCCTTGAAGGCTGGTTCCATTGGATTTGTCTTCTCAAGTACTATAAAACAAACTACTAAAACTCTCAAATTGGACTAACGGTTCTCCCGTAACGAAGGAAACTAATTCAACTGGCCAAAGCACCAACGGGACAATGCAGGTTGTGCATGGTTTAGCACCAACGGCCCACGCCAGAGAAGATGCCTCATGCCAAGGAGACCGACGTGAAGAAGTGATGGGACCCACGCTAGAAAAGATAGGCCACCAAGCACGAATGAAGAGCCCATCCACGCGGCTAAGTATAGGGCGGAATGTCCCGTTTTAGGTGTCCTGCGCAGTTCCAAGTCCATTTTATAAAGACCAACTGAAGAGGCATGGAAATTTACATTACCAAAGCAAATATTTTGAGCAAAACACTTAGCCTGACCATGGCCCACGCCAACGGCCATGGGTGCCGATCAAGAACTCAAGATTCAGCACTCTGATGGTTTCCCACAAGAGATGATAGAGTCCGCACCAACACCAAACGCATCCTGCATCAACACTCACACCCCGCACTGTATTAAACATCTGCTACATGCTTAAGAATATCCATGAAGTGGTGTCAATGGAGGATTGCGAGAGCACCAGTCGTGACAGGGACGGGGAAGTGTATGCCATCTACCACACCACATGTTATTGACACACTATTAGGTTTAATTAGATCTCTATGTGAAAGAATCGAGGATAGAAGCATTATATTTACAAAGTCACTCAATGATTTCCCCAAGTGCTAGCTTTATATTGTAGTTGTATTATCTACTTTATATGTTTTGTAGTTATTAGATTAAAAATTAACCCCCCCCCCTTGTTTTCTTTAATAGCTATTCCTTTCTTTCATACAGATTAACGACCCGTACGAGGTTGTGTTTCTATTTGATTCATTAGATCTAGCATCTCTGTGGACAAACCTAGGGCTTGCCGCTAACTACCCTCTAGGTAGCGTAGCAGTGAGATTGGGGTGCAGAATATAAATTTTATCTTTGACAAATGCCCTTGGCTTGGGAAAATTAGCTAAAATTAAGGACTCGGGGTCAAGATGGGTCACTAAGCAATAAAAGTAGGATGTACTCAGACTTTCCACTAACTACCCCATAGGTAGCTTAGTAGTGAGTTGGGTTTAGAATATAAATTTTATCTTTGACCAACCCATCCATTTCATCCCCCTCTCTTTTCAGGGACTTGTCTATTTGAAACGCCTTCGCTTGTGTTAGCTACTAATGACTCCAAGTGGAGGCGGGTCAAATTTTGGCGTTGTTGTTGGGGATGCTAGTTTAAAAGTTTAATTGTCAATTTTCATAACATGTTAGTTGAGTAGCTAGTATTTTTCTTTTGTTTGTTTTTTTTCCGGAGTAGGTATTGCTTGAATTCTTGGTCAAAATCGAGGACCCTTGCACTACTATTCCGATGCGTATTGTTAGTTTTTGTTTAATTGAAGAAACAAAATATGTGGGAAAGTACTCAACGGGTGACACTTTGTATGGAGTTTCATTATAATCATCCTACGGAGTGTTGCCCAAGGTTGAGTGACTTTGGGAGAAGAGAGGCTCAACGAGTGAGATTTTGTAGCATATGTCATTGCGACCATCCTACGGAGTCTTGTTCTTAGATGAGAGAAAATGAAAGAGAGGTAGGAGTTGTTAGTTCCCAAGGCCGATGGGATCAAAATTGGTACCCATACCACAATTCTCCGAATTCGAGGTTTAGTGGTAACTCGAACTTGTGGTATGGAAATGCATCGGGAAACCAACACTTTGGGTTAGATAGTTGGATTTCACCAACTTATCCAATGCCCCAAAACTAACCCCTAGGATTGCTTCCCAAATTAGACTATGGAGAAATTTTGCAAGCTATAGCTAATATAAATAGGAGTAGTAATTTACTCCAATCACAATTGCATAGTGACATTAGAGATTTGAGAACTCAAATTTTCTCAAGCATTGAGAAAGTGGAAGGGCAAGTATTGGATTTGATGGTAAGGGTGAACCAACTTGAAACCCAATATTCTAAAAATGAACCATCCCTAGTTGAATGTGAAATTTTGGTAGATGAATCTAAAGGGTATTGACGGGCGGGCGGTCGTCGCGCCCGCCGTGCAAAAGATAATTTATAAGCCCTAAATGCTTACTTTCTACAACTAGGTAGATTGTGGCAAATCGGGGTCGTCCAAAGAGAAGAGGGATCTTCCTAAGCGTCTAAGCACACAATGGTTGATATTAGGCTAGGAGTAAATATATATACACACACATAAAAGCAAGTAAAGGGGGGGGGGGGGGGGGTTGGTTGGTTGGTTGGTTCCTAAGTTACGAAAGTAAAAAGACAAGATAACTAGCAACGTCAAGTGACTATGCTAATCATCAAACAAAACTAAGAAAAGGGGTTTTAAACTACAAAGATAAAAAGCCTTAGGGGCAAGGGATATCCACTTCCAAATCATACGTAGGTCATTGAATCATTCACTCATTCCATCATATAGCATACATGACCCAACATTCACATACCCATCTAGCAAGGATCACAACACATACATCACAAGGAGTTCTAAGTTCATGCTCATACATCTTCATGCAAAGGAGCTACGGAATTCGTCACGTTCCTAACACCTAAACAATTCAAACATACAAGCACTCCCTATGCTCAAACAACTCATGGCACACACGAAGTGAAACACACCATCAAGAGTACATACATGCTAAATAACAAATGCTTCAAGAAAGAGTAAAAGCCATCTATTTGCTACTTCAACTACTTGTCGTGGAGACTAAACTCCTATCCTTCTTAGTTCGTAGTTTGCGAGAGTGAGTTCTACATCTCTCGTCAAACCTCACCAATGACTCCCGTTGTCGCGACCACGACTCAAGGTATCATTGGTGGCATTTAATCACGAAGGACCAACAAGCTTGGCAATGCTTATGACCACTACACCGTGACTAAGAATTAAACCAATTCATGCAATTACACGAGATTGGATGAACGTGCAACGCACATTCATCCAGGAGCATATAACTCTCTCGTTTGCTACACAAACGAACATGACGAAGAGTTCAACATCAATCACATTCGTCTAGCACATCATCAACACATCAATATCATTTAGAAGCTCTAACTCATGCTTTGGATTCCTAATTAAAAGAGGGAAAGAGTAGCTAATTCCTTCCAACCCTAACAAGCAATCAATCAAGCAATTTGTATCCTCAAGCTACCAATAACATCAATAGCATCAACAATCATCATTCAAGCACAATAAGAGCACAATAGCAAAAACACCAAATAGATAGATATAAATGATCCTTACTACATAGAAATGGAAGCTTCAATCCTTGCTCCCAAGTACAAAAACTACTCTAGAACAAGAAAACACATAGAAACTAAGAAAACAAGAGAGAAAAAGCTAGGGTTTTGGCCCAAAACAAGGGGCCAAAAGCTGTGGAATGAAGGGGGTGAAGAGGTATTTATAGGGGGAAGAAAAAGGGAGAAAAACACTGCTGCAGGGCTGACTGGACACTGTCGTCGCGACTCGCGACCAACTTGGTCGCGACTCGCGACCAAATCAGTAACTCAGCCTTGCTGTTTTGTTTTGCTTCCTCCGGGTGAACCGTTGATCCATTTCGGGAGTTCTTGTAGTCGATTTTATAGTGCTCGAGAAGAGGAATCCAATTGTGCCACTCTTGAAGGCTGATTCTTCTCGGAAAATTCTGAGAACCCCGGATCATCATTCATCCGTTGCTTTGCTCTCCTTTCTTCATCTCTTCACTTCTTCAAATCTTCACAAAGCTCAAATGTAAAGGTCTTCAAATCTTCAAATCTTCAAAGTCTTCAAATCTTCAAAGTCTTCAAACAAATCACCTTGTCACACAAAATCATCTAAAAAGTGATAAAAACGTCAAAGCCGCCTTTATCCCTCCTTAGATGATTTCAAGGCAAAATGCCACATGTAGAGCACAAAATTGCACAAAACCTAATCCTAAAAAGCCTAAAATAACCATCTAAAATGGACACATCAGGTATTGGGAATAGTTTGTTGAGAGTGAAGAAGTCGAGGAGGGGTGATTGTACTTAATTCACGATATTACCTATTTTCACCCCTACATCCACCTAACCAGCCTCCACATTTTTGGAACCCTTACAGGAAACCATAGAGAATCCAATTGAATATGCTAAGCTTCCAAATCACCTATTCCCTCTAAGGTTGAGTACTCATCTATTAAATCATACTCTTGGAAGATTTTTACCCCCGCCTCTCCATTTTTGGTTGTCTATGGTGGTGGGGTACAAACTCACACCATATGGATAACATTAGGGTCGTGCTGATGACCTTAAAATATACGGAGCTTCTCAGGAGGCAACCCAAGTTTTGAAAAATTAGATTGGTTTAGTAATTCTGGTGTGTTTTCCTATTTGTAGCTTTTTGTTTTTGGAACACTATTACACTTGGCGTGCATGTTTTTTTTGTAGGAAGCATATGGTTCTTGGAGAAAGTTAGGCAAGCGGGAAGTCCAAATCATGGACCATGTAGACGTACATGGTTTGTTATGCTCAAAATGGTGGACAAAGAGGAGAACTAAACCCCAAATTCATGGGGCGTGTAGACGTGCACGGCCCATGAAGCTCACATACTTTCCCATATCCAAATAACCATTCCTTCCCTAGCGCCCCCAAAATACCATCAAAACCCATTTTCCCTCAAACCCTTGAAACACACAACTCGAACCCTAAGAGGTAACTCTCCATTGTGATTCAATTCTTTATTTTGATTTGTGGTGTATGATAGTGGTTATATTGAACTTTCTTAATTAGAGGCTAAGAGTAGTATACTGGGGAGATGGTAGTTTATTCGTTGCATTCCATGATTGTGCCATCGAGGGTAAATTTTTGTTTCCATTTTTCATTGTAAATGCTCTCCTATTTTCTTCCTTTGACATATGTTCTATGATTGTGTATATGCATTGAGGACAATGCAAGCTTTTTAAGTGTGGGGGAGGGGATTAAATAACACTTATGATTCTTCGTTGTTTCTATGTAGCTAATAGCTCTTCTAAGAGCATTTTGGAGCATTTTTAAAAAAGAAATTGAAAATTTTGAAAAAATGAAAAAATGAAAATATATATATATACCCAGCTACGTTGGAAACCCGAAAGGGCAACTTAGGCAACATTGGGAAAAGCTCGGATAGGTCTAATACCTAGGTAAAAATGAGAGGCTAGGTTCGGCCAGGTTTAAAAACCTAGGCAAAAAAAGAGAGGCTGTGTGGAAAAAGGTTAGAATGTGAGCTCAACATGTGTGAAAGCTAGGATGAAAACCCGAAAGGGTTCCTTGTCAAAATTAGAAAAATTGAGAGAAAACAAAAAACTAGGTTGACAATACATTTGCATTATCCTTGGTTGTTACAATGTTGAGAATTTAGAGTTATCCTTAATTACAACCAAGTCGACGACTCTTAGATTTCCTTGGTGGATTATTTTTGGTGACGACTCTTTAATTTCTTTTGGGGAAAGTTTTGGGAAAGTAAGCTAGCTTAACACTTATCTTTCTTTGCTTACCTTTTATTCACTTTACTTTTTATGGTAAGAATACTATAGATTCTTTGGGGAGAGTGAGAGTTTTGAGATTCTTTCTTCTTTGGGAGAAATAGGGTAATCTAGGAATAAGTTGAATGCCCCGATTAACTTATACCTGCACGCTACACTTCACTTAATCCTTTTCTTCTTCTTATTTACTCGAGGATGTGTAAAGGGTTAAGTGTGGGGGTCTGATGTGAATCATTATGTGTGCGTTAACCGATGCATTCAGCATAATAATTGGCTTATTTTTCATGTTAGATTGCTAGTATTGGTTGAGTTTACGTGACAAGGGGTTTAAACGGCCATGTTTGGTTTTCTTGTCTAAATCCTACAATTTTTAGACTTAATTGACACTAATGGACACCTTGTTTCCACATGTACTTAGATTTCCATTTGTGATTATCATTAGTAGGTTACTTGTGGGTACTTTTTGTCACATTTGTATAGAAGGCCATTTTCAAGAACGGTGGGAGATATTGAAGGTCATTCGCATAGAACAGTACTAGATTAAATGCCACTAACTCTAAACCATGGTAGTAGGTGGATTGAGCTCAAGAAAGGCGGATCAAAGCGGCCAAGAAAGAAAAGGAAGAATTGTTGTCTGAGAGGTGCGCAAGGTTATGGGAGAGATCCGAGAAGACCTATGGGGTTGGTTCCATTTTATTTGTCTTCTTCAGCACCATGAAATTGACTACGGGAAATCCAAATTGTACCAATGGTTCATCCATACCAGAGAATGGAAGTTAGCGGGCCACAACAGCAACAGGCAAGCACGGACCGCACATGAAGGCACGAAACCAAGCACAGGCGCCTTGTACCATGCCACGCAACCCATACCGAAGACCTTTAGCATGAGCTATGCCAAGGCACACAGGGCTTGCAAAAATCTTGCACGGGGGTGCCAATATCAGTGGGCCGCACCCGCATGTTGCCTTTTTTATCCAAAATTTGACTAAGTATGGTCGTAGACCTCTCTGTTTCACGCAGCCCACACCGTTCCAACTCCAAAATGTCAAGACCATCCTATGAGGTGCAAAGAATGAAACAGACTGTGCCAAGAAACTAAGGGGAAAAAAGAGTCGGTTGACGGCCCATGCAAAATGACACAGACCACAGATCAGAAGTGCAAACACAAAGCTCCAGACAACAGGTCGTGCCAGACTACATAGGTCGCGCCTAGCATGGCAGCGCCAGATCTAGCTTCCTGCACTGGCACAAGGCATGTGGCCCACACCAGATCCCATGGACCATGCCATCACGAGGCCACGCTTTCAGCGCAGGTTGCGCCACCCGTGGCGGTCTATGCCAGGCGGCGGCTGCTAGGGTTTTGGCCTATTTTGGGCCTATTTTTAGGCCCAATCTCCTACTACTATAAATATAGCATTAGTTTACTAGGGTTGGAAACTTTGGATCATTTTTCTAAATTATTATAGATTGAAGAGAAACTTAGAGAGAGATACACTATCTCTTCTGTCTAGGTTGTTTCTCTTTCTCCTTTTTATTTTACATTATCTCTAAGATGTGGAATTCAATAAAATACTTGAATTCCATATCTAGGGAGTAATTTTTATTACTTGGGGATAAATTTGTATTCATGTGTTGATTATGCTCTTGTGAGATTCTTTAGATCTTCTTAATGTATGTGCTTATGATATTATAATGGCTTGTTCTTGAATTGTTATAATTGAATGAATGATACAACCCATTAGCACACACTCTAGTTTACATTCATATTGGTGAAAATATTGATACCCCCAGGGGAAGAGAAACTGGATGTGTAATGGGTAGCAGGGTCTGGGTCCACGTGGGTGTGTGCACGTAGGTCTTTTCTAAGTTTTACTGTTACGATGATAGCACACCAGTCTTATCAGGTGAGTTGGTCTAAAGGGTTATGGGTAGAGATAGAAAATAGTAGCAAGCTAGGGTTGTACGAGGTCCTAAAGTCATTGATAAAGTGCCTACCTCCTTTTGCCTCATTTATAGGCCTAGGGGGTTGAGCATTCGTGGTGTAATGCCTGGGATGTAATTGTATAGGGGAGAACAGATCATGCACAACATTCAGACCATTGTTGTACTCCCCTAATTATGTAGGTGGTGATGATGGAAGATTGCAAGAGCACTCTACGTGACAGGTATGGGAAAGTGCTGACCATTGACCACACCACGTGTTATGAGCACTAGATTAAGTTTTCGATGTCTTACATGTGATTGAATTAAGGATCAGAAAATTAAATCAGCCATGTTACGCAAATATTCCCCAAGTGTCTTTTTATATAGCTTACTTGTGTTTTTCCTTTATGTTTGCATTTGTTAATTGAAAAACCCAGAAACCCCTCATTTTACTATACTTCCTAGCACACAATGGATTGACAACCCGTTCGTGGTTGTGTTTTTTTGCTATTAGACTCTAGCATCTCCGAGGACATACTTGGACTTGCCACTAACTACCCAATAGGAAGCTTAGTAGTGAGTTGGGTGCAGAATATAAATTTTATCTTTGACCCTCTTTTAGAGGGACTTGTCTAATAGGAACGCCTTTACTTGGGTTAGCTACTAACGACCCCGAGTGGAGGTGGGACACCGGTACAAGGACGTCATGCTACCAACGTTGCATAAACCAGTGTTGGTGTTTTTTTGGAACATTGGTGCATCAAAATGACGTTGTTTTGGTGTTCGTTCCACATCAGTACTCACACGACATGGGTGACCCATGATGCATATGTCGCATACAAGCATCAGCAACATCGCTTTTATTAAGATTGACGTTGGCCAGCATGAAGTCACTGTGTTTTATCTCCTGTCGTCTTTCTTCTTACTCGGTTCCACGTCAGTCACTATATGTGCTGACGTCAACCTAAACGAAGTTGCAACTGTGGTCTCCTATCATCAGCATTCTTGCTTGGAACAACGTCAGTTACAAAACCTTCTGACATCGGTCCAAAACCAATGTGAAAGATACTTTTATCTCGGTTCAAAATTGAGGTTAAAATGTACCTTTTACTATTCCTGTATTTACCTCGGTTTTTTTGGTACTAAAAATTGAGGTAAAAAGTCCTGTAGAATCAAGGTAAAGGATTGTGCTTATTGTATTATTGCCACTTAAGGCCAATTCTTATCTCTTAGGGCTAGCTCTTATCGTTTGGGCTAATTTTGTCTTATATAGGCCGAGAGGCCCATATCTCATCAGCACAAAAGCTAGCGACACTACAAGAAAAATGACCCATTACTTTGCCCCTTTTACCTCAGTTTTTTGGTTAACATCAAATAACCGAGATAAAAAGTTCTTTTACCTTGGTTGTTTTTTTCAAATTAAAAGGTATTATTTACCTCTGTTATAAAAACCAAGGTAAATAATTGGTTTTTTACCGCGGTTCTATTGAAACCGAGGTAAACAATTTTGGAAATCAAAGTAAAAAATAATGACTAACGTATGTGTGACGTTGGTAGTGTGGGTGAGATCATGCAATAGTAGTTATTCATGACATGATGGGCCTTGCTCTCATAATCTATTTGACCAACTTTCAGTCGACAGTACAGAGCGACTTCGCAACTATCGGGATTTAGTTAGTAAGTTTAATTCCATTGACCAAATTCAATCATAATACCAAAAGAATCTCTTTATTCCAAGACGCCTCTTCAAAAACCAAGTCCACATTTTTTAAGGAGGGAAATAGGGTTTTTGATTGTGCTAACTCAATTACCAAGTAAGTTTTTCCAATACCAAAAATTTGTAGTTTCATCTTCAGTTTAGGTTCTAGGTTAGTTCAGTTCATATGAGAGGATGTGTTTAAGTATGGGTTGATCAAAATTATGCATTGCATTATGTTATATGGTTGATGTTATATATATGTGTATGGTAATATATTAAAATATTTTGTTGATATTTATATATTTATATATAGATATGTATGTATCTCTCTTCTCTCTAAACTAATTACTATTTATGCTTTTTTTACTGTTCCGGTTTCTTTATTCCTTTTATAACCGTTCTGTCAACATAACGGTTACAAACGTCTACTTTTCTCCACCGTGCCATGGCGGCGCCTCCGCTGAAATGCAGTGGTACCCATCCGGATAGGAGTTTCCTTCAAGCTCTAGCTAATCGACCTCCTTCTCTCTATGCCTCTTTGCCATCAAACCCAGAAATCACACCAAAGACCACTTACAAGGGGGACATCGCTTGTATTGTTACTCGAAAGGAAGCTGAGATTCTCGCTGGCCACTACAGCAATGCTCTAGTGGGTAAATTCATCAGGGGAAAGCCGACTATGGAGCAACTTAATGAAGCTTTCAAGTCAGTTGGATTTAAAGGGAAATTTCAACTGGGATCGATTAATTACCGTCTTGTTCTGATTAGGTTTGAGGAAAAGGAGGACAATCAGAGGATGTGGCTAAAGGGGCAGTGGAGCTTTCTTGGGGCATCAATGAAGGTACTCAAGTGGACTTTAGACTTCTCTCTAGATACCGAGTCATCTATTGTCCCGGTATGGATTACCATTAAAAATGTGCCTATTTTCTTCTATAATGAAACCATGATTCAGAGTATGGGCAATCAGATAGGACAATTCATTAAAATGGATGTTGCAACTGTAGGAGTTACTAGGCCATCTGCTGTGAAACTATGTGTAGAAGTGAACCTTAGGAAAAAACTCCCTGGTTTCATTAGGGTAGGTATTGAAGATGATGGAACTGAGTACAAGGTTCTAAAGCTCCCTATCGAGTTTGAAGACTTACCATTATACTGCGATCATTGTCAGTCTATTGGACATGATGACTCTACCTGTATTTATCTGCATCCTGAACTTAGAAGAAGCAGATATAAACCAGCTGGTCAGAAACTTAATCAGGAAGCTAAGGATACCAATCTTGGTGCAACCCCTGCAGTTGTTATGGATTCTAGTACTATGGCTGGTTGTACTACTGATGAAGTGATAGGAAACACTAACAACAGAACTGATGGGAAAGGCACAAGCTCTGGGGATCCAGTGATTATTCAGGAAAGTGCATCTGGTTTGTCAACAGTGGAAAAGGACAGGGTTATTAAAGCTCAGAAGAAGAAAAGTTACTATGTTCCTAGTGATAAGATTGTGGAGGTTATAACCTCCCCTGGTGCTGACCATTCTAACATCCTTAAAAATGCCCAATTCTCAACTGAGCTCCCCCTCTTGACCTCAAACACCCAACACTCAATCGAGCTTCTCTATTTGACCTCAAACAATGATAATACAGTGGTTCAAAATGGTAGTAGTGATAGAGCTACCTCTCCTGCTCCTGAAATGATCTCCTTTAGACCCAACCCTGTCTATAGGATGAACTATTCCAAGGATGATCTCTGGACTGATAATAAGAAGATCGGCAGGAGATCTTCTCCAGAAATGATTTTCCACTCCCAAGAAGGTCACAGGAATAACAGATTCTTCCCTCTACTTGATGTCCAACAACATGGGCTAGATGGGGATGAGGAGGAGCAGGATGAAGAGTCTTCTGAAGTAAGTGCTGTTGCAGATACTGAGGAGCATACTGAAGAGCTCTTATTCTCCCAAGCCACTGATGAACAAAACACTGACTGTAATGAAAAGGTAGACACATCAAAGGTATGTAGTCCTAAATATACTCACAATATGCAAGATCTTAATGAGTCTAGGAAAAATAATTTTTTCACTCAGCTCAATAAGATTATGTCCCCTGGTAAACAATTTAGTCCCAACAAAATCATCACTAGATCTTCAAAAGGTTTTAAAAAAGGTTTTAAATGATTAGTACAACCATTAAAATCAATTTTATGGTGTGGAATATTAGAGGCATGAAAAAATCACTCTGTAGATTACAAGATCTTGTTAAAACTCACAAAATTCAATTATTATGCCTTATCGAACCATGGTATAATAATGAAAAATGTGGAAAATACATGAAAGATCTACACTTCACTAACTGCATGCAGGCTTCAAATGGTAAAATATGGTTAATGTGGAATGATCAAATCAATGTAACTCTGTTAGTCGATCATTTGCAATTTCTGTCAGTTAACATTCACAGTCATAAACTAAATACCTCAATGGAGGGAATTTTTGTTTATGCACTTAGAACAGTTGCTGGGAGAAAAAAGCTGTCGAAAGCTTTGAGTGACAGAAATATGAATGATACCCTACTCATTGGGAATTTTAACACAATATCTTCTTTCAATGAGTATAAAGGTCCCTCATTCCCAAACAAATCCAGCATGGATGATTTTAATAGGTTCATTGATGATAACGCACTCTATAATATCAACACTGTTGGAAATAATTTTACTTGGTCAAATGGTAGACTTAAAAACCCTACCATTCAGAGGTTAGATAGGGGACTTTGTACCCTTCAGTGGAGTACAAAATTTCCTTCTTCTTCTATCCAAGTACATAATAAAGGAGCCTCTGATCACTCCCCTCTTCTTCTTACTCTTGGTAGCTCTATTCCCTCATCTCCTAAATCATTTAGATTTATCAATGCATGGTTTAACAGGCCTGGATTTTTATCACTGATAAAGAACGATTGGGAAATACCTCTGTCTGAAACTGGACTGCTTGGTTTTTCTTAAAATTACAGAGGTTAAAAAACAAAATTAAGGTTTAGAATAAAACTATTTTTGGAAATATTCAGGATAATGTTACAAAGGCAGAGGAGGAGTTGAGAATTTAGGAAATCATTTATGACTTAAACAGTTCAGAAACTGAATTGATTAAGCTTAAACAGGCTCAGGCTTAACTCCTTAGGTCCCTAAAAGAACAGGAAAAATTCTGGAAACAAAAGTCCAGAATTAAATGGCTCAGAGATGGTGATGAGAACACTAAATTTTTCCATAACTCTGTTAAAGAAAGTAGGTCAAGACTCGGTATTTCAAAGATAAAAAACTCACAGGGAGTTTGGATTGAGGATATTCATGAAATTGAAACTGAGGCTATTAATTATTATCCTGATCTTCTTTCTGAACCTGTAACAGATTCAAATGGTGAATTCTTCTCTCACTTTCTGAGTCAAATTCCTAAAATTGTAACTGATCAGGATAATGCTTTGCTTATTAGACCTGCTACCTTAGAGGAGCTTAGATTGGTTGTCTTTGGTTTAAATAAAAATAGTAGTCCAGGGCCTGATGGTTTTTCATCAAAATTCTTCACAAAAATTTGGGAAATAATATGCCAGGATCTGTTGATAGCTGTAAATGATTTTCTTTCTGGTTCTCCCATTCCTAGAGGAATTGCAGCAACATGGATCACTATTATTCCTAAAAATGAATCTCCATCTTCTTTTGATGATTACAGGCCTATTAGTTTGTCCAATTTCATTAACAATATTTTTTCAAAACTATTAATGGAGAGGTTAAAACTGATTATGCCTAAACTCATATCCCCACATCAGTCAGCTTTTATGAACCACAGGGATATCTCTGACAATGTTATTTATCTCAAAGAGATGCTGAGATTCTTGGATAGGAAGAACAGAGATCCAAATTGTGTCATTAAACTGGATTTAACAAAGGCATTTGATAGGGTTAGTTGGGATTTTCTTAATAGTATTTTGTTAAAGTTTGGACTTCATGGTAAATTTGTTCATTCTGTTATGAAAAATATCACCCAGACTTGGTTTTCTGTGTTGATTAATGGTAAGCCAGTAGGTTTCTTCAAATCTTCTAGAGGTATTAAACAAGGTGATCCTCTGTCCCCTTTTCTTTTTAATATCTTTACTGAGGCTTTCACAAGAAGTTTAGCTTCTGTGTTTAATTCTGGTAAACTACAATTTTTTGATCTTCCTGAAGGGGCAATCCCAATTTCTCATCTTAGTTATGCAGATGATACTGTCATCTTCTTGAAAGCTAGTAAATTGAACTTAATTCGGATGAAAGCTTTCCTTGTGGTTTTTGAAAACACCACAGGGCAAAGAGTGAATTTCAAAAAAAGTGATTTTTACTTGGGTAAGGGGACCACTATGGCTAAAACAAGGCAGGTAAAAGAGATTTTAGGAATGAAGCAAGGCACTTTTCCATTTAAATATTTGGGATGCCCCATTTTTAAAGGTAGAGTGCTAAATGCTCATTTTCAGCCCCTTTTAGAAATGGTTGATAGAAGGTTGCAAAACTGGAAAAATAGATGGCTAAGTACTGGGGGTAAAATGATTTTAATTAAATCTTGTATCTATTCTATCCCTCAGCTTATTTAGACTGTTATGAAGCCTACAGTTCATGTTGTCAAAAGTTTGGAAAAAATGATGTCTAAGTTCTTCTGGGGTGAGACTGATCTGGGTCCAAAAAGAGTTTGGAGGAAGTGGAGAAATTTGTGCTATCCACTGGACCAGAATGGCCTTGCATTCAGATCAATCCCCACAATTATAAGAGCATGTTCTCTTAAATTGTGGTGCAAATTTCATCTTGGAAAGGCACTATGGGCACAATTTATCTGGTCTTCATCCCCTACTGCTAGGAAATCCCAAACATGGAACAGGATTCAATCAGTTAATTCTTTAGCTGAGAGAAATTCTAGGGTTATTATTGGTGATGGGAGATGTAACTTCTGGACATCAAACTGGACAGGCAAAGGTCCATTGATTGATCATTGTGCTCATGAACTCACCAACATTCCTTTTGATTGCACTGTTAACCACTTCTTGCTAAACAGGGCTAGTTTTTCTGTCTCTATTTATCCATTGCTAATTCCTGAAATTTGTCTTGTTGTGCAGGAGACCAAAATCTGGGAGGAGAGAGCTGATAGACTCATTTGGATGCCTGATATAGCATGGATTTTCTCTTTCAAATCAGCTTATAAGCTACTCTAATCCAACATAGGTACCTCTGTTACTGTTAGTAAGTTATGGTTTCCAAGAGCTCAGAAAAAGATATCCATCTTTATGTGCAAACTTTTCAATGCATTTCTTCCTTTTGATGATGTCCTCAGAGTTTTTGGATTTCAGCTTCCTTCTTAATGCTTGTTCTGTAACAACACTGATGGCATCCAACACTTTTTTAATGATTGTTCTTTTGCTACTCTTATCTGGAATGAAATTCACCGCATTATAGGGATAACTCCTCCACATTTTTCAACTCTATGGAATAGATTATCATACTACCTCACAAATCTAGTTCAAACTACATTGCATTCATGCCTATTTAGACTTTTACCTATGGTGGTTTGCTGGTTCTTATGGAAAGCTAGGTGTGAAAAAATGTTTGATAATAAAAACCCTAATACTCAAGTTACTATAACAAGGATTAGGGAGTATATTTTCAACATTTTTATGCAAGTCCATTTTTCACTAACTGTGATGATACCAGACTGTTGACATAGTCAGGTTTATTACCAAAATGGCCAACAAAACCATCACCTCATCTAGCTGTTGTTAAGTGGAACAAACCAGAAGTAGGTTGTAAGCTAAATGTGGATGCATCTTGGAAAACTGATAATTCTACTAGGTTAGGTCTTGTTCTCAGAGATGGAAATGGTGGGGTAATTACTATGGCTAGCTATTCTACGGAGGCACACAGTTCTTTAGAGGCAGAGATTTTGGCAATTCAAAAAGGAATCTATCTCAAACAGCTAGCCTCTCATAACTGTGTAATTGAATCTGATAGTTCACAAGCTATATTGCATATTATGGATCCATATAAAGCTCCATGAACCTTGTTTGATTTATGTTATGAAACTAAATTGAGCCTTAGAAATATCAAGCTTGTGCATACACTTAGACAAGGTAATGTAGTGGCAGATGCTCTGGCCAAAACTGCTATTCATAGGCAAAATGGTCAGTTTCACTTGGATTCAATTTCCAATGAAATCAGGGGTCTGATTATATTAGATGCAGCTGGGATACCATGTATAAGAATTAATGACTGGAATCGGATAAGGTTATCATGTTATTTGCTAACTCTTTCATGGGACATCATTGCTTGAAAGCTTACACAGTTCAAGAATTTTTACGAGATCATGGAAACACTGGACCATTACTGAGGATTTCATCACTGGGATAACTCTTACAGTGTCACCACAATGATGTTCATGCATCTTACCACAATGCCAGCCAACTTTCTGAGGAGTACCCACACTTCACTGCTGGTGCTTTCTAATTTTGTTAATATTAAGGTTTTAGCATAATCTAGTTTTTCCTCACGGGACAGACTTGTGTTTCGATTACTCGATTCGCTAACATGTTTAGTGAGGTAAATATAGATTCTTTTGATGATCATTCGGATAATTTTTTAGAGCAATACATGTTTGCTCTATAGGCTAGATTAGAGCCTTTTATTTCTTCATTCCTACACTGTAACATACTGAGCCTTTAGGCCTTTTTGCTTTTTCTTTTTTACAGCTTTGGGTAGCTAATAATATTACCCTCAATTTAGAAAAAAAAAGATATGTATGTATAATTTATGTATGCATGGAAGCCGGGAATTGAATGAGTGTAAGTGGATGTATTTGTTGCTAAGATAGGTCCCTAAAGAGTGTGTACTTGTTATTGTATTGTAGGAATGTGTATGGATAAAACTCATTGTTTTGATGAAGATTGAACAAGCTAGGGGTATCAATCTTTTGTTGAAAACTTCATTAAATATGCAGTTGTGAATGCCGCGAAGGAGATTTTGTCGTAGGTATATTGTCCTTGCAAGCAGTGCTACAACACCGCTTGGGAGTCATTGTCATACCTCTCAAATTTACTATTTTTAAGCCTTAACGTGATTCCTAACTACAACTAAGTAGATATTGGCAAATCGGGGTCATCCACAAGCCTAAATGTAGATATACACACATATATATAAGTAAGTAAAGAGGGGGGTTAGTTTTCTAAGTTATGAATTTAAAGACAATGCAACTAGCAAAGTAAGGTAAAGATGGAAAACATGCAACAAGCTACTAAAAAGAGATTAAGACACAAATTATGGGACATTGGGCACAATTGATTTTCACTTCCAAACCCTCTTATATATCCTTGAACTTACAACCTATTCAATACTTTCACTACTTGTTATGAAGATAAATCTTCTATTCTTCTTAGATAGTAGTTTGCAAAAGTGAATTCAACATCCCTTGTCAAACCTCACTAATGACTCATTTAATCGAGAAATTGCTAAAGATATCTCATTAAAGGCATTTAGTTACAAATAATTAACAACCTTGCTAACACTTATAAACACTACACCGTGTCTAAGCATTGAACCAATTCATGCATTTACACAAGATTAGAATTTTCAACATTCATAGACCTCTCACTTGCTACCTAAAACAAATATAACAAAGATTTCAACATCATCCCATTCATCTAGCAATTATTAACTCAACAACATCATTAGAAGTTCTAAGTCATGCTTTTAGATTTCATATCAAAAGAGGGGAAACTTAGCTACTTTTTCTCAACCCTAACAAGTAATCATACAAGCAATTCATGTACTCAAACTTTCAACAACATTAATGTCTTTAACAACCCACATTCAAAGTTAAATAAATGCACAATAGGAAAGGCATTAAATAGGTTATAAATTCTCAAGACATGGGCTTGGAAGCATTAATCATTGTTCCCATGACTAAGTTTAGCTACTAGAATTTATATTAAATCAAAAGAAATTCAAACATAATCTAAGGTATAAATAAGATGAAAAATGGAAGAATGCAGGATTTCAAAGTGCAAAAATCAGAAAGAAAAGTTGTGTGAAGGAGGATAAGATGCTATTTATAGTACAAAAAGTCAAAAAATTAGATATGGACAACGATCTGTTGCGGCTCGCAATAGACAATAGTGGCTGCCCTTCAATGCTTTCTTCTTTTTGTCTACGCTATCGCCATCTACTCATCACGTCTTCAAGTCTTCATGGTCTTCAAAATTAGTCTTCATGGTATTTAAATCTTCAATTGATTGCCTTGTCACACAAAATTCCCTAGAAAAGTGATAAGAGCGCAAAAGTCGCTCCTAACTTCCCTAAGAGAATTCCAAGGTAAAATGGATGATCTAGGGCACAAAAGCATACCAAAATAAGTCCAAAAAACCCTAAAATAACCATATAAAATGGACACATCACCGCTACTCATGAAGAAGCAACTTCTTTGAAGGAAGACTTAATTATATACGATTTTGATCCAACATACAAAATTTGGTTTTTGCATGGGGAGAATGTGGATGAGCATACTAGAAATGAAGGAGAGGTCGAGAAAGATGATAGGATGGATGAGGTGGTTGAGGAGATTGTCAAGAACTACAGGGGAAATCCTAAAAGACTTTAAGATCTCCACGGAAATAACGAGATACTTATATACAATGGATGCCCCAAAGGAATGATGGTATTCAAGGCTACATTACAGTTGATAAATGTGAAGGCTACGTATTCCTGTAGTGATTTAAGTTTCTTTGGTTTGTTGAAAGTGTTGAAAGAAATGATTTTGGTTGGCAATAGACTGCCCAAAATAGTATATGAGTTAGAGAAGGTACTATGTCTGATGGGCATGGACTATGAAAAGATACATGATTGTTGGAATTATTATATCTTAGGGGAGATCACCTGAATGCAGAGGATTTCCCTAAATGCAATGCTCTAAGGTTCAAATTGAAGGAGGTGGATGTTGATGGAGAAATTGGAAATCGGCAGACAAAGAAGGTTCATGTCAAGGTTGTTCGGTATCTAACTATTATTCCTTTACTGAGAAGATTTTTTGACATTCCTGAGGATACAAAAAATTTGAGTTGGAATGTAGATCGGACAGTGGTTGATCCTGAAGTGATAAAGCATCCGGTCGATGGTGATCAATGGAAGAAGATAGATGTGACATCTCCGATCTTTGGGAATGAGCCATGTAACTTGAGGCTTGGTTTAGGCACCAATGTAATAAACCTGTTTCGTAATATAAGCAGCAATCATAGTTCGTGGCTGGTGAATGTAATGATTTACAACCACTACCACAGAGACCCCCCTCTAGCATCGATTTTTTAGCATCGGTTTTCAAAACCAGTGCTAAAAATGTAATAGCACCATTTTTTAAATTTTAACACAGATTTTTAAAACCAGTGTTAATTTAACACCGGTTTTTTAAAATTTTACACCGATTTTTTAAAAACTGGTGCTAAATTTTACAATAGAACCGGTTTTGGAAAACATTCGCACCGATTTTTTAAAATCGGTGCTAAAATTTTAAAATTTTCATTTTTCCAGCCAAAGAAATAGCCAAAAATTTCAAAATAGGACCAGTTTTGGAAATATTAGCACCAGTTTTTAAAAACTGGCACTAAATATTTTTAAAATTCTATCTTCCTGCCAAAAAATAGCAAAAAAATCAATATAGCACCAGTTTTAGTAAAAAATAGCACCGGTTTTAAAAATTGGTGTTAAAAATGAAAAATTAGCACTGATTTTTGTAAAAATTAACTAAAAATTAAAATGTAGCACCAGTTTTGAAAAACTGGTGCTAAAATTTAAAAATAGCACCGATTTTTGAAAACCGGTGCCAAAAATTTTCAAAATTCATTTTCCCCTCCAAAGAAATAGTCCAAAATTTTTAAAATAGCATCGATTTTGGAAAAATTAGCACCGGTTTTAAAAATTGGTACTAAAAATTAGCACCGGTTTTAAAAACTGGTACTAAAAATTAGCACCAATTTTGTAAGAAAATAGCACCGGTTTTTAAAACCGGTGCTAAAAATTTTAAAAATAATTTTTCCTCCAAAGAAATCGCAATAAAAATTCATTCCCCCCCCCCCAAAAAGAAATCGCCAAAAAATTTTACAATTAAATCTTCCCGCAAAAAATTTCAAAATATCTATCAAAAGTTTTTAAAGTTCAATTTTTCCACCAAAGAAATAAAAAAAATCGCAAAAAAAGTTTTAAAATTTTTGTTAAAAATTTCAAATAATCTTGCCTGAAATTTCATGAGCTGGGAGCAGCTGCGCAGCCACTCTAAACTATTTTTTTTTACTTTCAAAATCGTTCACTTCTTTGGTTCACTTTAACTAATAACTAAGTTAAGTTAAATTAATCAACGATGAACCTTTACTAACCTAATATATACAAAGAAGAATAAACTTTGTTTACATTAACTAATTAACGTTCAACACTTAATTGATTTAGTATACATAAATACAACTTTAACAAGTTAACGGTTAATCCTTATTCGACTTTCAATATATAAACACTAATAACTAGGATAACTTTGACTAATAACGGTCAAATTGTACTTGACATTTAATATATAAACACTAATAACAAAGTTGACTTTAACTAATTAAGGGTCAAACTTTATTTGAATTAATATATAATAAATACTAATAAAACTTTTTGACTTTGTCTAATCAACGGTCAAACCTTACTTGACTTTCTATATATAAATACTAGTGACTAACCTGACTTTAACTAATCAACGATCAAACTTTACTCGACTTTCAATAAATAAACACTAATAACTAGGTTGACTTTGTGTAATCAACAATCAAGCTTTACTTGACTTTCAATAAATAAACACTAATAACAAAGTTGATTTTAACTAATTAAAAATCAAAGTTTATTTGAATTAGTATATAATAAATACTAATAAAAATGTTAGACTTTGTCTAATCAATAGTCAAACCTTACTTGACTTTCAATATATAAACACTATAACAAAGTTGAATTCAACTAATTAACAGTCAAACTTTATTTGAATTAGTATATAATAAATACTAATAAAAATGTTTGACTTTGTCTAATCAACGGTCAAACCTTACTTGACTTTCTATAGTAGCACCGGTTTTTTGTAAAAAAATAGCACTGGTTCTTTTAAAATCGTGAACAATTTTTAAAGAAGCACCATTTTTTTGTAAAAAATAGCACCAGTTCTTTTAAAAAATAGCACCGGTTTTTAAAAACATGTGCTAAATTTTTCAATACTCGTTTTCCCGCCAAAGAAATAGGCCAAAATTTTAAAATAGCACCGGTTTTGGAAAAATTAGCGCCGGTTTTAAAAACCGGTACTAAAAATGAAAAAAATAGCACCGGGAAGAAAATAGCACAGGTTTAAACAGGTGTTAAAATTTTTTAAATTTTTCCCGCCAAAAAAATTCCCCCCCCAAAAGAAATCGCCAAAAACTTCTAAATATCTGGGCAATTTCTGGGCGAAAAAGGTGCAACCTTCTCCCACAATCTACGGGAACATTTTCGTTCGATCAATCGGTAAATCTAGGCCTGTAACCAGATTATTCAGATTCCTCATGGGATTACGATCATAATCATCTCCAATTTGGGATTTTCCGATGTTTTTCCGCCGGCATTGTGAGGGTTTATGAAAACAGGTTCTTCTTAGTCACTTTGGTTTTGAACTTAGTTCGATTCCTTTTTGAGTACTGAAGCTTTATTCATCTGTTCGAGTACTTGGATTGTGTATCTGTTTGTGTATATGTTTGTGTCTCTGTCTGTGTATTTGTTTGAGTAATATCTGGACTGTGTACCATTTTCATCAACCCATATACTAATCCCCTGTTGCTGGGATAGGTATTAGGACTTTCTGTATTGTCTCTTCGGAGTAGATTATTGTGTGGGAGATAAGTTAGTCTCCCTTGTGCATCCGATACATTAGTCGGATTGTTTGCCTAACCCCCTCTTGTCTTCTCTTACTGTCACTGAGAACGGGAAAGCATGGACCAAACTCTTCTATCAACCCTGCCACCAAATTGGTAAATCATCCGAGCCTGACTGAACAGGTAGACACGACATTCAAGTCCAGAGAATGGCATGATCCGCTCTTAGAGAGAAAAAGGGACTGGGACGATGCTGATATCGCCTTGAACAAAGTAGACATTACTACAGACCAGGATGTGGATTTTGTCCTCTCAGAGGAAGAAGTTAACTAGGAGCAAGTCCGAGTGTTCTACGATTTTCTAGGCATCTTCCCAGGCTCCTTCCCAGGTACACATGCTGTCCGAAAATTGCTCATGGCAAAGTGGGGTGTCCAATGCTGGGTTCAGACAATGACGAATGGGTATCTAAAATTCGGATTCAAACAGCGGAGGACAGGGACAAAGTGCTTCAGGGTCCGGACCATTTCCTTCACGGTAAAAAGTTATTCATTGTCCCTCTACCTGAGTCTGGGAAGTACGATATGTGCATCATGGCCAAGAAACCGATCTAGATTCGCATGAACTACCTACCCAAGTCTTGCTGGCACAAAAAAGCCCTTGAGAAGATAGCTTCCACTTTAGGAGACCCCATCCTCATGGACAATAGAACTCTAGACCTCGTGAGCTACTACGCCAGGATTCTGGTCCTCATCGACACCTCTAAACAGCTCAAAGAAATTGTAAAATTCCGTATGCCTGGTGGAGATACCCACTCGCAACGGATACTTTACGACTACTGCAAACCATGGTGCCCTAACTGCGGACAAAAAACACACCTCTTTGAAGGTTGCGATGAATTCTTTCAGGCCAGGGACAGGATTTTTCAGGAATGGATGGCTAAAAGAAATCGAGATGAAAACTTCGACAAAGGTGCTCAGCCTACACGGGTAAATGAAGAAAAAAACCCAGACGGGGAGCTCTCCCGTACACATGGAGACACAGTTTCAGGTTCTAAATCAGTAAATTCAGGACCTAGCACCACGGGTCAAGAAGTAAACTCGGTAAAGGAAAAATACGATGACACAGAGGTGGTCATGGAGATGGACCGGGCCAAGGAAACATGAGATCCTACACCACCGGGCTCTCAAGTCTGTCTCAGTGATGATGCTGGCTTGGTGGGACCACCAGCTTACGGTGATGCAGATAGACCGATGAATGGTGTAGGAAGCATACCGGACAGTATGCTCCATCTGGAGGCAAGAAGGAGCAATCCCCCTCGGGTAGGAAGACCTCCTACACTAAAAGGAAAAACCATAGTTAAGAAACATTTGTTCAGGAGCAGCGGCAGAACCACATTTTCCTCCATGCTGCTCAACCCATCGAAGAAGACTTACCAAAGAGTGGCGGAAGCAGCAAAGAGCTCCTCTTAAAATGATAGTAGTAAAGGCGGCGGTCCGAAGCCTAGAGGGACCTTCGGTCCCCAATGAATGCGTCCTGCTTAAATATACGGGGCATTGGCACCCCAGAAAAAAGGAGATGAGCGAAGAACATCATCTCTAAAAACAATGTCAATTTGCTAGGTATTCTGGAAACAAAGGTAAGTGAACGAACATTGAACAACTTCATGAGGGGTCTCAAAGGATGGAGATACACCCACAATTTTGAACTGGCACCCAATTCCAAAATTCTTGTTGTTTGTGACCCCAAAAAGTTTTTTGTTGAGACAACGGGCAAAATGGCGCAGCTGATCCACCTTAGAGTACGAAACCTATCATTGAATGTGCAATTTCTTTGCACTTATACGTATGGAAACAGTGAGGGAAGATTACACAGACTGCCCCTTTGGGTAGAGTTGAAGTGATACGGTGCAAACCTTGACTCACCATGGATGGTTCTTGGCGATTTCAATGCCATCCTCAGTGTCAATGATCATATGGGTAGCACATCCCCCGAAGTCTACCAAATGAGAGAATTTCAAGAAGCTTGTACTGCCTGTGGTCTGAGGGACACTTCAGCAATGAGGAATCATCTAACATGGCACAAAGTGGATTTCACAATTAGGCACAAACTGGATCGCATCCTCTTGAATCACAAATGGGATGAAGACTCCTGTCGTACTACCTTTCTTCCTAGATCAGCCCTATCGGATCACCTACCTTTTGTTATAGCTTTAGCGCAAGATAATGAGCAGCTAAAGAGACCCTTCAGGTATCAGAATATGTGGAACGCGCATCCGATGTGCAAACAGGTTGTGCATGATCACTGGTCACCAGCGTTACAAGGGGTTAGACAGTATGTTTTACGCCGCAACTACAAAAATTGAAGAAAACCCTTAAGGAGCTGGGGAAAAGGGATTTTCACGACATTTCCGAAAAGGCAAAAAGAGCAGATATGGAGTACGTGAATGCGTTGAAAAGTTTAATGTTGGAGAACGCATCACATGAACTGATACACCAACTGACTGTTCTCAAGCAAACTGCTTTGCTCTTCTACACGGCGGAGTCGAAATTCCTAACCCAAAAGGGAAGAATAAACTTTATCACTTTGGCGGATAAGGGCACAAGTTTTTTCCACGGCTTGGTGGCCAATAGGAAAGGGGACGGAGTCGCGGCAATACTGGACGCTGATGACAGGTTAGTCACATCTAGCGAGAAAAAAAGGGCATTACTTGCGGAGTTTTATAAGGGCTTCTTCGGTACAGATGTTCCACGTACACAAATTGACCCAGATATAATCCGTTCAGGCCCCTTACTTACTAACATGGAGAGAGCAACACTGAGCCAAGGTATCAAAAGACATGAAATAAAGTTAGCCCTCTTCTCCATGTCCGATGATAAAGCACCGGGCCTGGATGGCTTCACTGCGGCTTTTTTCAAGAGTCAATGGGAGATTGTGGGCTAGGATGTCACAGAATCGGTCTTGGAATTCTTCCGCACTGGTGAACTGCTAAAAAGGCTAAATCATACCGCTGTTGCACTTATTCCCAAGAAAGAAGACAACCTAAGGGTGGCTGACTTTAGACCCATCTCCTGCTGCAATATCATTTACAAGGTTATCTCCAAAGTCATTGCCAACAGAATTGACCCTCTCCTCCCTGGCCTCATTTACCCCTGCCAAGCAGCGTTCGTAAAGGAACGGAAACTTTCGGATAATGTCATGACGGCCCAAGAGCTGGTGAGGGGCTATAGACTATCACGATCCTCTCCACGCTGTATGATTATGGTAGACCTCACAAAGGCATTCGACATAGTTTCTTGGGATTTTATACAGGAGGTACTAAATGGCCTAGGCTTCCCGCAAGCATGGGTTGATAGAATTATGGAATGCGTAACAACATCGACTTTTTCTATTTTGATAAATGGCAAATTGTGTGACTTCCTCAAAGCCAAAAGGGGACTGTGACAAGGTGACCCCCTATCTCCCCTACTATTTTTCATTTGTATGGAATACCTTTCCAGGTTACTGAAAAATAGGGCAGAAACCACTCTGTTCTCCTATCACCCGAGATGTGAACACCTAAAAATCACCCATATGGTTTTCGCGGATGACTTGATGCTTTTTTTGAAGGCAGGCTGGAATTCTGTTCATACCATCATGTCTATTCTAAATAATTTCCAACAGACCTCATGCCTAGCCATCAATGCCGCAAAGTCAAAATTCTTCGGAGTGGGTATAAAGGAGGACTTAAGCTTCACAGGTATTCTGTGGGCTACCTTTCCGGTCAGGTACTTGGGTATCCCATTAGATTCCAGTAAACTGAAGGTCTCTCAGTTTCATACGCTTCTAGACAGCGTCGACAAGGAAATTGCAAGATTCAAAGGTCATACATTATCTTATGCGGGGAATCTGGAACTCATAAAACCCGTGGTACAGGGAATTGTTGGATTCTGGATACAGCACTTCACCATCTAGGGTAATGTAATGGATTCACTAGAACAAAAATGCAAGCATTTCCTGTGGGAAGAAAAGAAACAAAAAAGGTTTCATGGAAAAGACTTTGTACCCCAAGGAGTAAGGGGGTTTGGGAATTCGGGACTTCAAGACATGGAATATGGCCATCCTCGCACAGCAACTATGGGATATACACTCAGAAAAGGAATCACTCTGAATCAAATAGGTTCATTCCCAGTTCCTGAGCACGAGTAATATATGGAATGTACACCCAAGGGCTCCGTGTGGCAGAATCTCAAAGAAGTTCTCACTCTACTTCACGAATCTGTGTGAACTACTGGACAACCTAGTAATTATGTGTGGTGGCTCAAGGGAAACACTCATCGACTTGTTGGCAGTTTGGACTGGATCTGGAAAATTCACGGCGATGGCCCATGATCATTTCCAAAGGTTCACTTACACTCACCTGTATGATATATCCACCCTCCCAAGGCCAAGTTTCTTCAAATAAATTTGGAGTGGATCGATACCCCCCTGGTTCTCCTTCGTTACATGGCTTACATCACTTGGTCGTCTTCAAACTAAGGATAGGTACCACGGAGGAGATGACGAACCAACAGACCACATCTGTTGCCTATGTCGCTCCGACGTAGAGACACACGATCACTTGTTCTTCCAATGTGATTTCGTCAAAACGATATAGGATAGAGTGCAAAACTGGATTGGATTGAGACAAGCCACCACCTCCATTGCAGCCTAGAAAAAATGGATCAGAAGACAGGTAAGAGGATCGAAATTGAAAAGAAAGATGGGTCCACTGGCACTGACAACCACAGTGTACTACATATGGAGTGAAAGGAACGGAGTTCTCAAAAAAAGACTTCGCCCGGACTTGGCTAGGGCTTTCAAGCTTATCCCAAAAGACTGCTACCTCATCCTCAACAGATTATTCCCGAACGAACTGCTATTCTAGACAGGGATCCTTTGCTAACAGTTGGCAAAAATAAGGAAGTCCTTTCTCTTTTCCCAAAAGTTTCTTTGTAGGTAAGCTTAGTGGAGGCCATTGATACCACACCCGGGAGGTAAATATTTCTTTTGTAGGTAACAACAGATGCAGACATCCACATGGCGGCCAAAACAAATTGGGGACCATACTCGAAGGGATCACACCCTCAAAGGGGCTCTGCCCTCGAAGGGATCATACCCTCGAAGGGGCTCTGCCCTCGAAGGGGTCATACCCTTGATACCCTTGAAGGGGTCATACCCTCGAATGAGCTCTACCCACGAAGGGGTCGTATTCCTCGAAGGGGCTCTGCCCTCGAAGGGATAATACCCTCGAAGGGGCTCTGCCCTAGAAGGGGTCATACTCTTGAAGGGGCTCAGCCCTCGAAGGGGTTATATCCTCAAAGGGGCTCTGCCCTCGAAGGGGTCATGCCCTCGAATGGTCTCTACCCGCGAAGGGGTAGTACCGGGCTCTGCCCACAAAGGGGTCATATCCTCGAAGGGGCTCGACCCTAGAAGGGGTCATACCCTCCAAAGGGCTCGGCCCTTCAAGGGGTCATACCCTCGAAGGGGCTCAGCCCTCGAAGGGGCTATGCACTCGAAGGGGTCTGGAAAAAAATTATTATTATCTAATTAAATTAATTTTATACACACACATATATATATATATATTGGTGGCAGTCTCGGGGTTAAAGGGTGGCTGGGGAGGGGTAGGTGGTTCGAGGGTTGTGGATTGGTTCGAGGGCTGGTGGACTAGCTCGAGGGCCGGTGGATTGGTTCGAGGGTTGAGGGATGGTTCAAGGGCAAAAGGTTGGTTCAAGTTTCAAAGGGGGGTTGGAGAGTAGGGTGGTTTCCAGGGTTGACTGGTTGTTTTTTAGGGTTGAGGGAGGTCGAGGGTTGAAGAATGGTTATAGGAAAGGCTAGAATGACTCTCAAATGGTGTTACTAATGAGGGCTTCGAGGATAGATGGTCAGTGAGGTGGTTCGAGAAGGCATTCGAGTGTCAAATGTATACAAGTACTCGAGGGAGGCATTCATGTATAGTCGAGTACTCGAGGGAGGGATTCGAGTGATGGAGATGTTTTTCAGTTTTGAGTGCTCAAGGAAGGCATTCGATTGCTGGAGAGTGTTTTTCAATTCTCCAGGGGGGCATTCGAGTGCAGAAGTCATCAAAGGGGCTACACCCTCGAAGGGGCACTGCCCTCGAAGGTGTAATACCCTCTAAGGGGCTCTGCACTCGAAGGTGTGATACCCTCGAAGGCATTTCGAGTGCTTGAGGTGTTTTTGAGCGCCCCTGGGGGGCATTCGAGAACTGGAGGCATCGAAGGGGTTATACCCTCGAAGGGGCTCTGCCCACAAAGGGGTCACATCCCTTGACGGGGCTCTGCCCTCGAGGGGGTCATACCCGCGAAGGGACTCTGCACTCGAAGGGGTCATACCCTCAAAGGGGCTAAGCCCTAGAAGGGGTCATACTTTCGAAGGGGCTCAGCTCTCGAAGGGGTCAAACCCTCGAAGGGGCTTGGCCCTCGATATGGTCATACCCTCGAAGGGGCTCTGCCGTAGCAGGGGTCGTACCCATGAAGGAGCTCTGCACTCGAAGGGGTTATACCCTCGAACGGGTTCAAAAAAATATAAAATAAAATTTAGCGGTAGATTATCTCCAGAAGGCTGAAAGGACTTCCCATGGCCGTAGCATGGTCATGTAGGTTGGGTAGGGGGTCAATTAATTATGCGTACGCAAATTAATTAACCCCTTTCCAGGTATCACTTGGAATTAACGGTCGCGCTATTTGCCTGCTCTACACTGAAAAGTGCAAAATGGCATCAGGCTGTCCATTTGCCTAAAATGGAAAGAACGGTTACAAAACCGTTACGCTGGGCGTGCGCGGTAGAAGTCATGCCCGGTCTCTTATACCTAGGAGGTCTATCCACGGGGAACACTTGGGAGCACAACGGACTATGGTCAAACTGCTCCCAACCCCACAGAGAAAGCCTCGGCCCTCATCCAGAGACCATTATCGAAGGCCAATAACACCTCTTTATCTTCATCTTAGAGGTGTACATGGTAGAAGCAGTGTGCAAGCCCTTTTAGGAGGACAGGTCATACTACTCCATTCAATGGAAGACCGAGACCACTCTCGGATTTGAAGACACCCGTGGGGAGAAAACCACGGCGCAAGAGCCGGTTCACACCACCGGTAGCATGGATGTAAAATGGAGCGAGGAGGCAAGTGAGTTTGTTCTAACACCCCTCTGTTTTTCAGGAATGGCTTATACAGGCCCCAGTCACCACGACGGGACTCTGTTGAAAGGATGGCTCATGCAGGCCCCGGTCACCACGATGGGTTGTAATATTTTCCATGGATGGTTTCCACAGGCCCCGGTTATGACGATGGGACTAGCTTCTTTTGGTCACCTGGTTGTAACATTTTGATCAGGGGCAGTATTTTAGGTAACATGTATTAAGGGAGTGGGCTAATGTCCCCACTCCCGTACACTCCCACGGCATTTTTTTGGGCCACCTGATTGTACCATCTAGATCAGGGGTAGTTCAGTAGGTTTCACTGTATCACGGGAGTGGGACAATGTTCCCACTCCTGTAGTCTCTCACGGTTTCTTTTTATTTACCATTACCTTCGACTAGTGACTAAGTTGACTTTAACTAATCAACGGTAAAACTTTACTCAACTTTAAATGTGTAAACACTAATAACTAGGTTGACTTAGTCTGATCAATGGTCAAGCTTTACTTAACATTCAAAAAATAAACACTAATAACAAAGTTGACTTTAACTAATTAACGGTCAAACTTTATTTGAATTAGTATATAATAAATACTAATAAAAATGTTTGACTTTGTCTAATCAAAGGTCAAACCTTACTTGACTTTCAATGTATAAACACTAATAAAAAAGTTGACTTTAACTAATCAATGGTCAAACTTTACTTGACTCTCTCTATATAGAAACACTAGTGACTAAGCTTAGTCACATGTATTGAGGGAGTGGGCCAATGTCCCAACTCCCGTACACCCCCACGGTATTTTTTGGGGCCACCTGATTGTACCATCTAGATCAGGGGTAGTTTAGTAGGTTTCATTGTATAACGGGAGTGGGACAATGTTCCCACTCCCGTAGACTCTAACGGTTTCTTTTTATTTACCATTACCTTCGACTAGTGACTAAGCTGAGCAAATACTGAGAGAGCAGCGATTCTAGACAAAAAAGGCATAGCCTTCTCCCAAGAACAATGGGAGCATTTTCGTCCGATTACTCAGCTAATCTTCGGCCTTGGCTTCCGCCCGCAAAGAGAGAGTTTTTGAAAGGCTTGACAATTCCAGTTGCTGGTCGGTGATTAAGTTCTTCTAAACACCTACAACAATCTGGGTAGCAGTGGATTTAGACTCACGGTATTCTGAATGGCCGACATTGTTTGAAGGCTTCGCCTCCACCAGTAGCGAGTTGGATGCTGAACGGCGGGAATTTAATTCAACCACAAACAGATTCTACTGAAACTTTTTGTTCTTGAATTTAGTTCCCCGATCATATTTTGTGAAGCTCAAACTCTGTACGTACTTGTATTCTCTGGGAGGATTTGTATTCTACGTGGATTGTCTCGATTTCTGTACTAACTCTGTGCGTACTTGTTTTCTCTGCGTGGATTTATTTTCTAAGGGTGGATTCATAATTTCTGTGTGAGGACTTGTTCTATCCTTGTGTGTAGATTGTGTGGAGTGTGTCTAATATTCTGTTGCTCTCATACTTATCCCATATTGCTGGGATAGGTACTAGAATTGTGTGTATTATCTATTCTATGCGTTTGTCTCCACCTGTGCATCCGATAAGTTAGTCGGATTGCTTGCCTAACCCTCTCTTATCTTATCTTATTAACTTGACGGTTAAATATGGATCCAAATGCTGCCTCCTCCACCAAACCTGCTGTTCCACAGGGCCAGCCCACAAAATTAACCACGACTTTCAAGCCGAGGGAATGGTATGATCCACTACTAGAGAGAAAAAGGGCATGGAATGATGCTAAAATCATCATGGACACAGTTGATATTTCTGTAGTACAGGATGTGGATTTCGTTCTCTCCGAGGATGAAATTATCAAGGAAAAAATTAGGCTGTTTTATGGCTTTCTTGGCGTATTCCCAGGGTCTTTCCCCGGTACACATGTGGTTAGGAACTTTCTCATGTAAAAATGGGGTGTCAAGTGCTGGGTACAAATAGTGACTAATGGCTACCTCAAATTCGGATTCAAGACAGCAGAGGATAGGAACAAAGTGCTGCAGGGTCCGGATCATTACCTCAATGGTAAAAAGCTATTTATCGTCCCTCTGCCAGAGTCTGGGAACTTCGACATGCGAATCATGGCAAAAAAACCGATTTGGATACGTATGAATCACTTGCCCAAGTCTTGCTGGTACAAAAAGGCCCTGGAGAAGATAGCATCCACATTAGGAGATCCCAATCTCATGGAAAATGCAACACCAGACCTCGTTGGATACTATGCTAGGATTCTTGTCCTCATTGACACCTCAAAAAAGCTTAAGGAAACAGTCACATTCTGCATGCTAAATGGAACTACCCACTCGCGACATATTCTTTACGACTATTGCAAACCGTGGTACCCTAACTGCGGAGAAAATACCCATCTTTTTGAGGTTTGTGATGAATTCTTCCTGGCCAGAGACAGGGCCATTCAGGAGCGTAGAGCAAAGAGGAAAATAATTGCCTGCTGTGGCAAATGCGTTCTTTCAGCACAGGCGGAGGAAGAAGACTACAACATTCCTAATGAGGTGCCCTCTCATACCCATGGGGACAAAGCTTCGGGTAACAATTCAGACAATACAGGATCAAGCAGCACAGGACAAGACCTAAACTTGGAAAAGGAGAAAGATGTTGACACAGGGAAGAACAGGGAGATGGATCAGAACAAGGTGGGAGATGCTACTACACAGTCAAATTCTCAAGTTCATAACAATAAGGAGTTTAGTGGAGAAACCAGCTCGGAAACACCCCCCACTTTTGGAAATGCAAAAAGACCAATGCAAGCTGTAGGAAACGTACTGGATAGTATGCTGCATCCGGAGGTAAGACAGAGCAACCCCCCACAAGCAGGGCAACCTCCTACACCAAAATCACAAATCACGGGTGGGAGAAAGCTGATCAGAGGCAATTACAGAACCAGATCATCTTCCATTTTCCTCAACCCGTTGCAGAAGACTTATAAAAAAGTGGCTAAAGTAGCGAAGAGCTCATCGTCAACTGACAGTAGCAAAGGTTGCGGTCCGAGGCCTAAAGGGACCTTCGGTTCCCAATGAATGCAGCCTGCCTCAAAATCAAGGGCCTTGGTACCTCGGAAAAAAGAGATGGGCGAAACACATCATCTCTGAAAACAATATTGGTCTATTGGGTATTCTGGAAACAAAGGAAAGTGAAAGAACATTGAACATCTTCATGAAAAGTCTCAAAGGATGGAGATACACCCACAATTTTGACAAGGCACCATACTCTAGGATTTTCATAGTTTGGGATCCCAAAAAGTTTTTTGTTGAGAAAACATGTAGAATGGTGCAGCTGATTCACCTAAAAGTATGCAGCCTAATGTTGAATGTGCAATTTCTATGCACTTACGCTTATGGCAATAGTGTAGGAAGAGTACACAGATTGCCCCTTTGGGCAGAATTAAAGAGATACGGTGCAAACCTAGACTCACCACGGATGGTACTTGGTGACTTTAATGCCATCCTCAGTGTCAATGATCACATGGGAAGTACATCGCCCGGGATCTACCAAATGAGGGAATTTCAAGATGCTTGCACCGCATGTGGTCTCAGAGACACTCCAGCACTTGGCGATCATTTCATGTGGCACAATGGAGATTACACAATTAGGCGCAAACTGGATCATGTCCTGCTCAACCACAAATGGGATGGTAACTCATGCCGCACCACCTTTCTTCTTGGGTCGGCACTCTCTGATCACCTACCATTTGTAACATCCCTGGAGCAAGATATAGACAAGCTAAATAGGCTCTTTAGGTTCCAAAACATGTGGAACGCGCATCTGAAGTCCAAACAGGTGGTACATGATCACTGGTCACCAGAGGTACAGGGATTCAAACAATATGCTTTATGCCATAAGCTACAAAGGTTGAAGAAACCCCTGAAGGAACTGGGGAAAAAATATTTCAATCACATTTCAAAAAAGGCAAAAAGAGCAGATAAGGAGTATGCGGCAGCATTGAAGAATCTAACTTCGACGAAGGCATCACCCGAGCTGGTACATCAGCTGACTATCTTAAAGGAAAACACATTGCTCCTCTACACGGCGGAGTCGAAGTTCCTTTCCCAAACGGGAAGAATTAACTTTGTCACTATGGCGGATAAGGGAACTAGATTTTTTCACGGTTTGGCGGCCAATAGGAAAGGGGGCGGGATTTCGGCAATCCTAGATGATGAAAATAGGTTAGTCACATCCAGTGATAGAAAAGGGACACTATTTGCTGAATTTTACAGGGGCTTATTCGGTATAGAAGTTTCACGAACATCGATAGAAGTAGATACACTCCTCTTAGGTCCCTTACTCAACGATATGGAGAGAGCAACATTGAGCCAAGATATAGAAAGACATGAAATAAAGTCAGCCCTCTTTTCCTTGTCTGATGACAAAGCACCAGGCCCCGATGGTTTCACAGCGGCCTTCTTCAAGAGTCATTGGGAGACCGTGGGTTAAGATATCATGGAATCAGTCTTGGAATTCTTCTGAAACAGAGATTTAATGAAAAGACTCAACCATACAGCCGTTGCACTCATACCCAAGAAGGAAGATAATCTAAGGGTGGGCGACTTCAGACCCATCTCATGCTGCAAAATCATCTATAAAGTCATCTCCAAAATCATCGCCAACAGAATCGAACCTTTTCTCCCCGGTCTTATTAACCCCTGCCAAGCTGCATTTGTGAAAGGTCGGAAGCTATTAGATTATGTAATGTTGGCCCAAGAGATGGTAAGAGGATACGGTAAGTCAAGATCATTCCCCTGCTATATGATTATGGTCGACCTCACAAAGGCATTCCACACAGTTTCTTAGGACTTCCTACAAGAGGTACTAACCGGCCTGGGCTTCCCGCACTTATTGGTCGACAGAATTATGGAATGCGTAACAACTGCGACTTTCTCCATTGCGATCAACGGCAAATTTTGTGACTTCTTCAAAGGAAAAAGGGGTGTTTGTCAGGGTGACCCGCTCTCCCCCTACTTTTTGTCATTTGCATAGAATACCTCTCCAGGCTGTTGAAAAGGAAGACAGAATCCACTCGGTTCTCGTTTTACCCCAGATGCAAAAAAATTGAAAATCACTCATCTAGCTTTTACGGATGACTTGATGCTCTTCTCGAAGGTGGATCGAGACTCAGTTCATACCCTCATATCTATTCACAATGATTTTCAACAGACCTCCTGCTTGGCCATCAACGCTGCAAAGTCGCAATTCTTCGGGGTGGGTATTAAAGATGACTTAATACCTTGGGCTACCTTCCCAGTCAGGTACTTGGGTATCCCGCTGGACTCCAGTAAATTGAAGGTCTCTCCGTTTCATAAGCTCCACGACAGTATCGATAACGAAATTGCAAAATTCAAAGGGCACACGTTATCATATGCGGGAAAACTGGAACTCATAAAATCCATGGTCCAGGGCATCATTGGTTTCTAGATACAGCACTTCATCATACAGGGTAATGTTATGGAATCACTTGAAAAAAAATGTAAACACTTCTTGTGGGGAGAAAAGAAACAGAATAAGGTATCCTGGAAGAGGCTATGTACTCCGAAAAGGAATGGGGGACTGGGAATTCAGGACTTCAAGATATGGAATATGGCCATCATCGCATAGTAGTTATGGGATATACACTCAAAGAAGGATTCACTCTGGGTCCGATGGGTTCACTCACAATTCCTGGCCACCAACAGTATTTGGCTTGCACATCCAAGGGCTCCATGTGGCAGAATCTCGAAAAAGTTTTCACGCTACTTCACGAATCTGTGTGAACTCCGGGACAAACTGATCATCATATCCGGTGGCTCAGTCGACTTGCTCAAGGGCATGCTGCCAGTTTGGGCAGGATATGGTAAATTCACAGCGATAGCCCATGATCAAATACACAGGTCTACCTACAGTCACTTATATGATATACCCACCCTCCCAAGGGCTAGATTTTACAATTCCCTTTGGCGTGGATCATTCTCCCCTGGTTCTCGTTTATTACCTGGCTTGCTTCTCTTGGTCGACTTCTAACCAAAGACAGGTTCCACGGAGGCGAAGGTGAACACACAGATCATATCTTCTCCCTATGTCGTTCGGAGGACGAGATGCACGAACACTTGGTCTTCCAGTGTGACTTCACCCGAACTGTATGGGATAGGGTGCGAATTAGGATGGGTTTGAGAAGAGCCACAGATTCCATTGCCGCCTCTAAAAAGTGTCTCAGAAGACAGGTTCGAGGATTGAAGTTGAAAAAGAAAATGGGACCACTGGCATTAGCAACTACTGTATACTACATATGGAGTGAGAGGAATAAAGTTTTCAAAAAATGTCTTTGATCGGATTCAGTACGGGTATTCAAGCTTATTCAAAAAGACTGCTACCTCATTCTCAACAGATTTTTCCCCATGAGTTGCTATTCTAACAAACAGCACAAATCTGGCCAACCTTGGTCAAAGATTTTCTCAAAAGTTTTCTTGCAGGTAAACTCATTGGCTGACTTCGGAAGCCCATTCGGGCGGTAATTTCTTGCAGGTAATTACAAGGGTGGTAAATATTTCTTACGGTTTGGACCTCCTAATTGCTCGGAGATTGTTTTTGGAAGGCCAACAACACCACAACCAATATAGGTGTATATGGTAAAACCGGTATACACCACTTCATCTTTTTGCAGAAGTGGCATGGAGGCGTCATCCCATCCAACCTTTTTGCAGGACTGGGAATCCATGGACGCCCTCCTCGTAGCATAGGGAGAAGAGAGGAAAAAAAATAAATAAATAATTTTTTACACCTCGACCCTCGAGACTCAAAAGGTAGCTGGTCTGATGCTTCATGGGTAGATGGTCCGAGGCTTCGGGTGGTTCGAGGATTCAATTCTTCGAAACTGCCCCGACCCTCGACCCTCGACCCTCGACCCTCGACCATTGACCCTAGACCCTTGACCTTGGAGCCCTGACCCTCGACCCAAGACCCAAGACACTCGAGGGGTATGGTGGTTCGAGGGGTCTGCTGGTAGTTTGAGGGGAATGGTGGTTCGAGGGATATGGTGGCTCGAGGGGCATGGTATGGTTGGAGGGGCATGGTGCTTCAAGGGGTCAGGTGGTTCGAGGGGCATGGGGGTTCGAGGGATATGCTGGTTCGAGGGCTAAGGTGATTCGAGGAGCATGGGGTTTCCAGGGGTATGCTGGTTTGAGGGGACTGGTGGTTAGAGGGGCATGGAGGTTCGAGGGGTATGCTGGTTTGAGGGGTATAGTGACTCAAGGGACATGGAAATTTGAGGGGTATGGTAGTGGTTCGAGGGGCATGGTAGAGGTTCGAGGGGCAGGGTGACTCAAGGGGTCGGGTGGTGGTTCGAAGGGTATGGTGGTTCGAGGGGTATATTCATGTGTTGGAGGTCTTCGAGTGCTCGAGGAGCCATTCGAGTGCTAGAGGCCTTCGAGTGCTCTAGGGGTATAGTGGTTCAAGGGGTATGGTGGTTTGAGGGGAGCACTCGAGTGCTGGAGGTCTTCGAGTCCTCGAGGAGGCATTCGAGTGCTCGAGGGGTATTCGAGTGCTGGAGGCATTCGAGTGCTCAAGTAGGCATTCGAGTGCTCAAGTAGGCATTCGAGTGCTGGAGGCATTCGAGTGCTCGAGGGGTATGG
Organism: Rubia yunnanensis; assembly: GCA_037428765.1. Taxonomy (NCBI): domain Eukaryota; kingdom Viridiplantae; phylum Streptophyta; class Magnoliopsida; order Gentianales; family Rubiaceae; genus Rubia; species Rubia yunnanensis. The sequence continues at coordinate 87,909,386 of CM075061.1, forward strand.
TGGTTCGAGGGAAGGTTTCGAGTGCTGGAGGTCTTCGAGTCCTCGAGAAGGCATTCAAGTGATGGAGGTGTTCGAGTGCTCGAATGGGAGATTGGAGATAGGATGTGTTTGAGTGCTCGAGGGGGGCATTCGAGTTCTCGAAGGGGTCCACAAAAAAAGACTTTATTTTGCATCAGGATGCCTAGTTCTTCTACTGTTATTTGAATGGCCACTCGTCTAGAAAAGCTGACAACATGCTCGGTTCGGAAGACCGTCACCGCACTTCAGCGACGGTTGGCTTGACAACCGTGGGGAACATACCACGGATCGACAACCAGTTCACTCACACGGTTATATTATGGCTATACTTTTGGTTCCGCTATTTGCCTGTGCTACACTTAAAAGTGCAAAATGGCATCAGGCTGTCCATTTGCCTAAAATGGAGAGGACGGTTACAAAACCGCTATGCGGAGCGTGTGCGGTAGAAGTCATGCCAGGTCTCTTCATCATTAGGAGATCTATCGGAAGGGAACACTAGGGAGCAACACAGACTACGGTCAATCTGCTCCCAACCCCACCGAGAAAACCTCGGCACTTATCCAGAGATGGTTATCGAAGGCCAATAACACCTCTTTATCTTCATCTTAGTGGTGTACATGGTAGAAGTGGTGTGCCAACTCTTCCTGGAGAAGACGTCATACTTCTTCACTTAAAGGTCGAGACCATTCTCGGCTTAGAAAACACCCGTGGGGAACAAACCATGGTTGATGAGCAGGTTCACACAACCGGTTGTATGGAAGTAGCATGGAGTGAGGGGCTAGTGAGGTTGTTCTCATGCCCCTCGGTATTTTCACAGATGATTTCTACAGGCCCCTGTCATCATGAAGAGGTAGCATCTTTTTGGGCCACCGGGCTGTATCATCTAGTCCAGGGGTAGCTTAGTAGGTATCATGTATTTATGGAGTGGGACAAGGTTCTCATTCCTGCAGACTTTTCCGGTTCACTCTGGGCCACCTGATTGTATCATGTAGATCAGGGGTAGTTTAGTAGATTTCATTGTATCATGGGAATGGGGAAATGTTCCCACTCCCATAGACTCTCACGATTCCTTTCTATTTACTAATACCTTCGACTAGTGACTAAGCTGATTTTAACTAATCATCGGTCAAACTTTACTTGACTTTCAATATATAAACACTAATAACTAGGTTTTCTTTGCTTTCTCTGGCCAAATTCATCCTTTTTGTCATGATAGTGCCGTGCTTATATATTTTTATCGCAAACTTTCCTCATAAACTTAATTGTTGTTTGATCACCCTTTGAAGTGAACGTGAATAAGTTTGATCTTGTGTTTGTTAAGTATTGATACAATCATCAGTGTTCTTGAGTTTATTTTGCCTCTCCATGCTGATATAGATACATTTTTGGAGGGATATAACTTTGCTGATTCATAAATGGCGTTCAATTTTTAGTACATTTTTTATATTTTTGTGAAGCTGGAAACATAAGTGGATTTAGAGGGTTGATATTTAACTGCGAGTTCTTAATGAAGCAAATCTTACCAACGCCATCCTTGTTAGATCAGTTCTTACACGCAGTGATCTTGGGGGTGCTACAATCATTAGTGAAGACTTCAGTGATGCTAAGCATCGGGAAAGATCGTGGTGTGACCCCACATATAACTTAAATATTATGCTTAGTTTGCCTTTTGTGTCGTCAAATTAGCTTGGTTTACCCTCTGTTGATAAATCGATGTTGCAATGTGCATTGCTTCTGTGGTGCAGTAATGTTTGCTGGGAATTTTGTATAAGTTACTTGAGTTGTGCATAACTAATTAAATGGCTCTTTAGATTCCTTTTTGTGTTCAAATTATAGGAACAAAAATGTGCCAGTTTTGATGTTATGGCATTCATGTGTTATATATTTGTAAATACCTGTGTAGTATGAAGTATTTAGTAATATCGTGTAACCATCGCCTGTTTCAGATTATGATTTTCTCATCCTTAAATCTTTTTTTTCTAAAAGTCTGTTCTGCATGACAACTTGCTTCATAGTACATTAACTTTACTTCGTAGCTCACTGAAGTGTTGTTTTATCTATTTCCAACTAGAGAGTAGGTGTTGTCAACCTAGTCATGCTTCTGGATGAGAATAATAAGACAAGTTCTGATGTTCGGGGAGATCCTGCTTTAGCATTATTTGAGGTTCTTGATCCTTAACAGAACAAAACTTTCTATGTCAGTATTCTTTTCTTCCCTGATAATGCTTTATCATTTTATTTCAAACATAGAAAGCATGCAACTAATAAGTTCTAAGTTGTAGTCTTGAGTTTTCAATCATGTGTCACTTACATATAGCATCATACTTTCAATATTCATGCATAATTTGATTTTTTTGTGTATTTGAAATGAAATCAGTGCTAGTTATCGACTTACTTATAAGGTGTAAATCGTGCAGATTGAATTGGTATATACAGCACAAACAAAGAGCCTGCAGCCTCCTCACAACTACATCCCATGGCTAACTGTGGATGGATAGCCACTTTACGATGTAAGTTTCCAGAATCTTATTATCTTCTAATCAGTGATTCAATGAGTTCTGACCACTATCCTAAGTATCCATTGGATACTAATGTGTGTCACTTGTTATAGATGAAAGGTACTATCACTTGGAATTGGTATATTTGAGGTTGCGGCAATGTTCTTTGGATCAGGAGTTTTTCTTAGCATGATGGGTATATAGAGTCTTAATTGTTGACTGTTGGTTTGCTGTTGTGCTGGGGTGAGGGTGCCGTGTCGGTGGTGGTGAGATTGATTCCTCTCCAAGGTCTTTGCCGCAATGTTTAGTCCCATAGATTATTAATTTTGTATCATAATTTTTTTTTGGTTTTATTTCTATATTATCAATTTTATGAAGTTAATTTTATTTTTAAATTAATATCCTACTAAATTATTTATTTTGGATCTTTTTCCCTTCCTCTGAAAGCGGCAGCGCCCTACTGCTTTTAGAGGAAGGGGTTTTTTTAGTCGTAAATATTTTAGCACCGGTTAAAAAACCAGTGCTAACAAAAACAATCGGTGCTAAAATTAGCATTGGTTGAAAAACCAGTGCTAAAATATTTACGACAAAAAATAATCTCTTTAGGAAGGGATTTATTTTATTTGTCGTAATCGGTGCTAAAAAAACCAGTGCTACTGTTGCTAAAATTAGCACCGGTTGAAAAATTGGTGCTAACAAAAAATTGGTGCTATTGTGGCACATATTAGCACCGGTTTAAAAACTGGTGCTAACAAAAAAATCGGTGCTAAAATTAGGGATTTAGCACCAATTTTCTTTCAACTGGTGAAACTGTTTCATCGGTAACTTAGGCAACATTTTTTTTAACGAAAAAATTGATGCTAGTACAAAAACAAAATTGTGCTAAATGAGGGTTCCTGTGATAGTGAACTTGCCCCTATGGTTGTGCATGAAAAAGAAGTACATAATGTTACTCTAATGATCTTCCGGTCCAAAACAATCGGACAACGATATTGATGTGTGCCTAGCCCCATTGGTGGATGACTTGAAAAGGTTGTGGCATCCTGGAATGAGGATGTATGATGGGTTTTGGAAGAAGAAATATTTTAGAATCATTATATTTTGCGACGTTAATAAATTTCTCGCGTATGAAAACTTGTCTGGCTATTTCGTGAAAGATCACATGGCATGCCCCATTTGTTTATAAGGAAGGTATTATTGTCAGTTGAGGCATGGAAGCAATACTGTGTACCTTAGGCATCGGAGATGGCTTCCAATAACTCATCGTAGGAGGAATCGACGTGATAAATTCAATGGAAAGGTAGAGTTGTTGCCCCCTCCTCCCGTATTAACAGATGCGTCAAACTTGTACAAGTTACGAGATTCACGTAATGACTATTGCAAGAGGAAGAGAAAACCTAAGGTTGTTAATAGTTGGAAGAAGCGTTCAATATTTTTCAAACTACCATATTGGTAGATACTTGACATCCGACACTGTTTGGATGTGATGCATATTGAAAACAATGTATGTGACAGTTTGGTTGGACCTTTGATGAATATCCCGGGTATGACAAAGGATGGTGTGAAGTCCAAGAAAGATGTGGTCGAAATGGGAATTAGACCTGATTTGGCCCCAGAGGTGCGGGGCACGAAGACATACTTGCCTGTAGCTTGTTACACACTTTCAAAAGAAGAAAGAGATCATGGTGCGAGTTGGAGATGTATTTCCCCCCTTAATTCTTTGACATCATGGTGCACTTGTTGGTTCACATTGTACAGGAAATATTGATTTGTGGTCATGTTTATCTTCAATGGATGTAACCCTTCGAGAGGTATATGAAGATATTCAAGGGTTATTTGAAAAATGAATATCACCCGGATACCAGTATGATCCAGAGGTATGTAACCGAGGAGGCAGTAGATACTTTATGGAATAGTTGAAGAATAAAGAGTCATTTGGTGTACCAAAATTGTGCCTTTGAGGCAAAGTGGGGGGTAAAGGTTTACAAAAGGAACAACTCGGGTATTAACCCACAACGGGTTTATGTAAGCACATTTATATGCCCAGCGCAATTCAGATGTGGTTCTCCCCTATATGGGTATACATATGGTCTCTATCAAAGAGCGGCACCCTGGTTGGTCGGAGAAGAAAGTACTTGCAAAACACAATCACACTTTCCCTGATTAGTTATGGCAAACAGTAGTCAGAGAAAGCCACGGTGGAACCTTGAATTGGTTAGCCTTCATGCCTTTTGCTACTTTAATTTCTTTCACTAGCTATGACATGAATGGGTTTACCTTTTCAACCCTTGAATGGGACACACACAATGCAACACAAAATAGTGGCATTAGCATAGTTGTGGAAGCATTACTATCAACAACGCAAAGGATAAAAATCCAGTGTACGGGAACATGTCGTACTAAGGAGTGATTGAGGAAATTTTGAATGCAAATAGGTTTACAAGAATGCGGGTGTATCGATCAATGAGCTAGGTTTTAAATTCGTCGACTTGTGCAAGACACGTTCTACTGGCGATCCTTACATCCTTTCTTCAGAGGCTGCACAAGTGTTTTATATTGATGATCCTTGCTTTCTCTTAAATCACTGGTCATTCAAGGGAAAAGTCAATTTTTGGGGGAGGTTGTTCTATCTTCAGTGTCTGACATTATTCCACATGCACTACCAGCTCTAGTAATTTCGGCCGGGAAGAGATAACTGGGGTAGAGCTAGCATTGAGAAGAGACCACAAGGAAGGTGTGTGGATTGAACGGCATCCCAAATCGAAGAAGAAGAAGAATAGATAGATTATATGTAGAAATCCTTTTACCTAAACTTGTTGAATGTTTATTTTTTCCTATGTTTTTTATGTGATTGTTAAATAATTTTGCATTCCAATTTTGAATCAAAGCACATAAGTAATGGCTTAGGAGAGGGATTGACCGACATCGTACTACTAGACAATTGCTAAAATGGTATGAATGATGTCCAACTAGAAACATTATACATGAGCCTCGTGTTTATGAAAAGCAAAGTTGCTGACCTCGCACACACTTTCGCTAAGCTGGTCGTTCAAAGATAGTACCTAAATCAACTAAAATCAATTAAATCATGCAATCTCGCACATAATTTGGGTAGTCATTGCTCAAACAGAGTAGTAGGGTACGACATATGTGCGACGTCACACTCTACAAACTGAAGTTCAATTGACAGCTAACAAATTTAAACCAGAATTCAGAATGAAAAACATACAAGTTCTCAGTCCGAGTTCACAACAGCCAAGAATATATAAAAAAATTATAGACATCATTTAGTGTATTGTGCCATCAATAAAAGGAAAAAATAATCAAATTCTAGCTTACGATAGCTAACACAATAATTCTTAAAATAGTACACAACATCTAGAACATTCATGAAAACATCCAAGAAAACATAAAATTGATCATGGCTGGTCTTCAAGTATCTTGGGCTCCTGAGCATCCTCAATCGAACTACCTGAATAGTTGATCTTTTCCCCACGCTCAGTAGACCCCAACTCATCACTAGAATCCGATTATCCTTCATTAGTGGCCAGTGCATCCTCATCTTAGTCCTCAGACACCTCTTCATCTTCATTTTACACATGTCTCGGTGCAGTAGTTCCACCACCAATAAGGGCCCTTAGCCCCGCCAACTTCACCAAGATACTCTATTGGTTCGCTCCAAACGTTGCGCAAATGCCTTAGTCTCCGCCATTTCCTTCAAGAGCATGCTCCAGGCACTGTGTCTCAGCCCCGAGGCAATAAAAATTATGTCTAACTCATTTTAATTAGATTGATGTAATAAACTATAATTAATAATGAATAAAAATATCAACAATTCCCATACCAAATCGGGGGACAGGAGTGAATGGGACAGGACAGGATGGCTAGTTGTGGAGGTTGATGGAGTTCCCTCATGCCTGGGGTGGATGTTGGATCAAGATTAGCCTTGGGGATGTTGCAATCAACCCATGCCCCCGCCTCCCAGTGCTAATGTTTTTTACCAAAGTAGTTCCCATCGTAGTAATTTGGCATGATCTTTTGCGTAGGTTGAATGGGAATATTCTGCTTCTCCATTGGGGCAGTGATTATGTTTCCATATGGGAGGTTTTGACTCTTCTGTTCTAAAGCTACATTGTGCATCTCCTAGAAAATGGTGTAACCGGGGTGAACAACCTTGTTCTCCACAATGTGCCAGTAGGGTACAGCACCATTGATCATGGGCTCTGAAGGATGGCCAGTTGGGATGATGCATTGGCAGATAATGTTGTACATCATCCTCTCCTTTAGCTCTTGATAAATAATATTGATGTCTCTTTGCTTGAAAACACTGTTGCCCACTCTGATCTTGAAGTATTTTTCCACCAATGTGATTGGGGTCAAGTGCTCCTAATTCATCATCTTCAGTGAGCCTATTAAGAAAATTGTCATGGCAGTAGACTATGAGTCTTTCAACCAACTTCTCCTCCTCTGGACCAATTGTGTACCCAATTGCCTCGTTGACCAACTCACTTGTCAGAACTATATTCACTCTATTCACTCTGGTTTTGTACTTCCCAATACTGAAACAAGTGAAATTTGAGTGGAACTCTTTGACCTCGTTTTCATATGTGGGCTTGTCCAGGAAAATTATCCCCTCAATCCCCGATGCTTTGAAGGGCTCGAGGAATACGTCAAGGAGGAGTCGATGCACATCTTCAGCCTTTATTTCCCTCACCTCCTTAAGCTGCCTTCTGCTGATCACTTGGTAATGTTTCTTGTTTTCCTCTGTGAAAAAACATTTTTCATTGAAATTTAGTGGTAGAGGGTCGTCATTGGCCTTCGCTTATTCGCCAGAGAGGTGCCGGCATTGCTTGCCCCTGGACCTTTTGGCCGTCTTCTTGACCAGCATCTGTTGGACAAGGTTTTATACAGCCCGCCTACACTCAGGGTCATTAAATCATAGCAAATTAAACCTGAAAAGAGGTGACCAAGGTTAAAGGGATTCAAACTTTAATTTATAGTTCTGCACCCAATCTCACTACTACGCTACCTAAAAAAGTAGTTAGTGGTAAGCCCTGGGTATGTCCTCAGAGATGCTAGGGTTTAAGAATCAACTAAAACATAACCTCGTACAGGTTTTCAGTCTATACGTGTGAAAGGAATAGCTAGTAAAGCAAACAAGGGGGTATTTGGTTTTATCAATTTAACAACTACAAAACACAAAAGTAAAAAAGAATAATTAATCTATATAGTTAAACACTTGAGGAGTCATTGCGCAACATAGTTAATTTAATGTTTAGATCTTCAATACATTCACATACAGATTTAGTGTTCACAACACGTGGTGTGGCCGATGGCATACACTTCCTCGTACCTGTCACATCGGGTCCGCTCGCAACCCTCCAGTGACACCACCATCGTAATTAGGGGAGTACAACAAGGTCCAACCATTGTTGTAGATTTGTTTCTCCCCCCGTGCGATTACATCTGGGGGATTTTTACCATAAATGCTCTACTTCCCAATCACCTATCAATTAGGTCAAGGGGTCGTTGGCACCTTACCTATAACACTAGGGCCTCTTACAACCCTAGCTTGCTAATTTTTTCTATCTATACACGTAACCTTTTGGACTAATTTACGTAATCATCTAAGACTGGTGCGATGGAAAATAATTTAGAGTATGACTCGGGCCTTCCATGCACACACCCACGCAGCCCATACCCCATTACCCATTCAAACATCCAGGTTTCTCTTCCCAAGGGGGCATCAATATTTGCAACAACATAAATATAGACTAAAGTGTGTGCTTATATGGAGTGTACTATTCATGCAATTTTAACATTTAAGAACAAGTCACAATAATATCATGAACACAAAATTAGGATGAACTATTGAATCTCACAAAACATAGATTAAACTGTGTGCATAAAGTTATCCCCAAGCTATGGAAACTACTCCATAGATATGAAATTTAAATATATATTTGAATTCCACATCCTAGGATTAAAGCAAAATAAAAGACAGAAGAGAAAAGGGGAAAGAGTGTTTCTCCTTCTACGAGATGAACTAAAAATGAGTCTAACTCTCGCTCTTCATTTAACCTAGTAGACTAAGGTTGTATTTATAGTAGAAGGAGATTGGGCCTAAAAATAGTCCCAAAAAGGCCAAAAATGAATAAAACCCTAGATCAGTCGCTACCGGGCGCGGGCCATGGTGGATAGCGAGGTCCACGCCTTGTACTTGTTCGTGATGTGTTAACCAGTGGATCTCGAGTGGTCCATGCCAATGTCTTTGGCCCAGGGCACTTCATCTGACACGGGCCACTCCTCCGTCCGAATGCAGGCTACCGTATCTGGCGCAATCTGCGCCAACACCTTTGACACGGAACGTGGCCTATGGTGCGGGCCATCATCTAGAAGGCTAGATTTGAACTTCTGATTGTGCGGGACACAGCCCTTGGTGTGGACCGCCGTTTAGAATCTTAATTCACTCAGAAACTTGACATGGGCCGTCTGATTCTCCACACCCCCATCGGCTGGTCTAAACATTGAGGACTTGGAATGGCACAGTCCATTATAAATGAGATGGTCTACACCATACTTAGACGATTATGAGTAAGGATTACAACTGGTGAGCGCAACCCATGGCGTTTGACACGATCTCCGTCATTGCCTTGTGTTGAACACTGTTGGCACGGGTCACTTGTGCCAACCATGAACGACCTGGGCCAACCTGTGGTACCTTGGCTGGCTGAACTTGCTTCCATCGTTGCGGGTGAACCCTTAATCCAATTTGAGAGTTTTAGTAATTAATTTTATAGCGCTCGAGAAGTCAAACATTGAACCATGATTCCCCGTTTCTTCGTTGGCCACTTATGAACTCTATTGCCACCTATCTTTGACTCCAATCTCCTTCTACCATGCTTTGATGTTTGTGGCCTTTGTCCACTACCACTCTAGAGGTGAATGGCCTTTGATCTCTTCTACCGTCCTTGCGAATAACCTTCAATATCTTTTACCGCTCTTACGAATGGCCTTCACATAGAATGTAACCAAAAAGTACCCATGGGTGACCAACTAAAGATGATCACAAGGAAGATCTAGGAGCCCGTAGATACAAGATGTCCATTAATACTAATTAAGTCTACAAAACGTGGGATTTAGACCCGAAAAACCAACATGGTCGTTTAAACCCATTGTCACGTAAACTCAACTAATACTAGCAATCCACCTAATAAAATAGGATAAAAACAATGTTGAATGCAACGATTAACGCACACAAAATGAAGCACATCAGGGATCAATAATCTATTCAAATAATTAGATGAAGTTGATGGTGTAACCGAACTCGCTGCCATGTAGATAACATTTTGGCTAATCTGAGTTGCTCTTGCAAGGTTGCATATTCAGGTCATTATGAATGTGCGACATTGTAAACCATGTTGACTTGTCCTAAGTGTTAGCGACATTAAGATGAATAGTAAAAAATGCAAGAAATTTATCAAATATGCCCCAGAACTCCCAAGTCACGACACATATATGCAGAAGATAGTATTTACCCCATCACAACTATCCGATTTCATCCACGCACTAAATAACATTATGAAACACTAATAAAATAGCCCTAAAACCTAATCAATCACATGGACCTCAAACAAAGCTTGAAATTTGGACTAAAGCACCACATTTCAACAAGCAAGAAATTCATACGATAAACCTAAAAACTAAAGGAATAAATCAAATTAAAAATCTTACCTTGTCTAGGGTTTGGAAAGAATGTAGTTGTGTCCTTCGGTGTTCATGGATACTGATGAACAGAACATGAGGGAGGCCTTGTGTTTTTAATAAGGCGGTTGTTAGGCAGTTGGATTAGGCAGTTTTGTGGTGGCAATTGGATTGTATGAATGTTTGACGCTGAGTTTGGGAATGCGATGGGTTGGAGCTTGGACCATGAAAGTGATGTCGCACTCATAGTTGATATCATTGCACGCTAATTGATAAATGATCGAGGTTGCAATGATGAATTATTGGGCCAAATAGTTTAGTCGGCCCAACTGTCAATACAATTTGGGCTTGGTCAATAGTGGGTTAAAAACATATCGAACAATGTCGCATTCATCATCGGCCTTATGACAGGATACCGACAAGGCTGCGACGTCACATATTACAGTGGGCCTAATAAAGTTTTCGGCCCAAATTAATTGACACACCAACCCAAATGCCAGGCCCAGAGTAATTTATTTCAAAATATTGTTACATAGAATATTAAATGATAATATAAATGGAATTATGAAATTAATCTTAAACGGTTCTTCATTAACCCCTAAACTCTTGTTTTTGGGGTTCATTATCGTAACTCTTAGCCAAAACACTATGGAAGTTGTACAACTAATTACTTTATAGTCTCGAATGTGACTATAACCGTCGAATGCCAATTCACAATGCTAATCGTCGAACGCATGTTTCTCATACTATTACTCATGTAACATGGTTCAATGTTTGTGGAATTAAAAGGAAAACCAAATGTACTACGAGGAACTAATATAGCTTGCCCTTGAATGGGATCGGATTTTACTAGCCCACAATAATCTTAACCATCGAATGAGTAATATTACTTGTTTGTAGAATTTCTTTAGTAATATGGTAGATCTTTTCTCCATGTGTAATGGGATTACCCTTTTTAATTGTTATAGCTTATATCTACTTGTTTCGAATAACATTGGATATAACATGCTCTTAAAAATCTTAATCATTTGATTTAGACCTGTTTAAAACATTACCCATCCAATAGGATTGACTCTTCTTGGGGATCATGGGAGAACACTTTGTAATTGCTATAACTGATTTGAAATAGTTTCTTATGACATCGGCTGTACCAGGCCCTCCACAATTTTGATAACTAAACCTTTAATGTTCAAAACATTACTCGTGTAAGAGGATTGAGGGTTCTTAGGCTTAACGTAAATACCCCATTCAATTGGTATAACTGATATTATAGTCTCAAATAACATTAGCTATAACAATCCCTAAACACATTCGATAATATTGAACAAGTAATGTTCATCCCATTAATAGTGTAATTGGATTGATGTTGAAACCAACGATCTGCTATAATTGACCATCAATATATATGCCATAACGGTTTTAAAAGGATTGATTACTTATGGGCTAATAATTAAAAAAACCCACTGTAATTCGTGAAACATATATCTTTACTCATAGAATAACATCGACTATGACTAATGATGAAAAACATTTAATTTCTATAATAGAAGTGATTATGGAAAACCTAAAGATACCCTAGTTGTCGACATCGCGCATAACCTTGCATTTACCGAGGAGGAGATGAAGACTTAGTGATGCCGTACATGATAGTGAAATGGGCCCTTTGGTCCATAAACATTCCCATTATAACCAATCCACGAAGTTGACGATGTCGGCTTCAACTTTGTCTAACTCAATACCTGACTGACCATATTGCGATGTCATACATTCTTATAAAACGGGCCTATTGGGCCAATTTTGACCCACGCCAAGACTTAAATTAAATGTGGCAGACATGTTGCACATCACTGGCGGGAGAATACATATATGCCATAATTATACAAAAAAGGCCCAATTCTAAAAATGAGACCCCCCCATCCTCTAAGACCCAAATTTCACCATCCCTATTTCCTTTCTCCTCCAACCTATCAAGCACAAAAAATCATCAAATCTATCTCCCAAATAGATTCTTAATGGAGAAACAAAGGGAAATTGAAGAGGTCACCATAGTGGGGAATTCCATGAATCAAATTTGTGGTAAGGTTCCATCTTTCAAACAACAGATATATGATCATATTGTCTATTTTACATTCCTTGATATTGATTTTTGAATGAGGGTTTGATGTTGTTATGTGTATTACTTATCATGTATTTTTTTAATGTGATCAATACATGAAGGGTTGTGTGGTTACTTTTAAGACTTCATTTTTAATGTGTATTGTGTGTACCACTTGTTGAAGTTTTCAAATGGTGATTATTTGATATGGAAATAGCATAAAATGTATAATTTTCATCATTTATTTTCTTCATATGAAGATCATCTTCAACGAAGATGTATCTAGTGTGTCACCTAATGGATGATATAGTATTGGTGTGCCAAAATCCTTGATTATTAGAATATTTCTAGCATTAGTCTGTGTGCTTAATTACCTTAGTTTTGTAGATGACATAGTGTTTTGTGATTAATTACCTTCATTTTTAGGTCGTGGAGTGGTGATCCACAATAAGAGGAAATGGCCCAAAGGAGGGAAATATGTATATGTATCGAAAGGATGTAAGCAAGGTCGGGGTAGGGATATTTACAAGAAATTAATAGACATGGTGGACAAAGGTATGAAATCTCCAATGAAATCTGACCACATCAGAAATACGATAGGCGAGGATAGAAATTGGTGGTCTAGTTACTTAGAATTGATTGCTATGACGAAGGTTGACATTTTCTTGTACGATTCAAGGCCTTGGGTCGATGATGCTTACGAGGTAAAGGTGTGAAAGAACCTTGAATTGGCCTTAAAAATTGAGTGTGAAGACATGGCAAAGTTGAAGAGTAGAACAATACGCCGCTTTAGCGAGGGATGGAGAGATTTCAAAGCCAAATTGGCAAAGGATTGCGTTTTTGGTAAGAAGAAAAATAGTAACCCAAGAATTAAGCATCCGTTCATAAGTGAATCGAGCTAGAAGGGTTTTGTTGGAAGAAAACTGGCAGATGCAGCATCGGTAAGAAATTAACCTTTACATGGTTTAAAGTATTTACATAACTGATACATAATTATATTTGAATGCACAAACATTTTTTGTTTGATAGACTAGCATATGCATGATTATATTATCATGAGTGCAATCAACTGTGTATGTGATTTGTGATTGTCATTGATTTATGATTGTAAAGGTCTATGTTTTCCTTAAATAAAAGTACTACAAATTGTTCATGCGATGTCGCTAAGTACTAGTCGATTTATTAATCATTTCTACAGAGTAGTGTGTGACATCATTTAAAAAACTAAGTCGAGGCACTGTCTTAATTTGAAAATGATTGTGAAGTGGCATGATGTCCATTCGACTGGTGCGATTTCACTACCGACTGGTGAACAACGTCACACAGACACAGGAGAATTGTGTTACAATTTTTCCTCATCATTTACCATATTGATTTTATTAACCAAACCGCTGGATTAGATGATTTCACAGGTTCTAAGAGTAAAACATGTTGATGTTTCAAAAGGAAAAACATGCGGCATACCATGAGTCGAGGTGGTTACGCACTAGTCACAAGAATTATCATGAAGGAAATGTTTGAGGCAAGAGTGTTTAATAAAATTGAGCATAGGATGATGGATGATGAACTGAGGAATTCTACGGAATATCCTACATCAAATAAGGTTCCCTAATTTTAAAAATGGTTAAAAGGATATAAAAGGAAAGGGAACCAGGTGGGTAAGTTCCACGCCAAAGATGAGGAGGTGGTTGCCCAACAAATTGTAAGTTTTCCAATTTTTTAGTTGATTTAATATATGTGCAATTCTTTAAGATAATTTTGACCAAATAAATGAGATTGATTATTGGTAATTTATAGGAGGACTTAAAAAGTAAACAAGAGTCAGGCGAGTTCGTCGGGGTTGGAAAGAATGACATACTAGGTGTAGTGCTTAACAAGAAAGAACATTTAGGCTGGGTCTGGGGTTTCAGCACTCTCGCTACACAAAGGGACATCTCTGTCAAACCTCAACTACCGAAGGTTGATATTGCGTCAAGTAGTCAACGAAGACAGATTGATGCTTTGAAATCCACATTAAGCCAACTAGCGGCTTATGTCACGCATGAATCGAATGGGAGGAAAATGCCACTTGAATTTGAGAGAATCATTGCAAGTTCTTAACCTAAAACCTCAACTACCCCTCACGTTTCTTCTCTGAAAACCTTAACACATGACCACCCAGAGTGTGATAGTAGGCACGTACCACCTTCTCTAAATTTAAAAACACTCTTGCATTTGATTGACTAAGAACGAAGTTAGTAGAGGCCACCCAATGCAACATGGAGGTATAAGTAAATATATTACACTTTTTATATTCAAATTATTTTATACTTTGTTTTAAATTTGCGAGTATTGTTGTGAAGGATGATTCCTTGTGCATTCTTCTTGCCGAACTTATTGATGGTGAGAGCCATGTTGTGGTCGAAGGTAAAGTGTACACATCTATTATATTGCATCATTATAAGCCGGTCGTGAAGGAGAACATGGTGGTCAATGGACGAGACAGTGGGAATATTTTTTGAGTGGCCCCTTCGTTTGGTCTCTATTTTGAAAAGGCGGCCCCCCAGGAAGGTAAAACAAATTAGGTGGTTTTACTTATGATTTGATACAAAATTTCTTTACATAACTTATTAAATTGATTTCATGTAGATCTAGGCAAGGATTAGTAGTCCGGCCAAATTGGCAAGTACATTTGAGGATCTAAAAGCTACGAAAGCTCATGTCTCCAGAGTGAAGGCACATCCATTCAATCCCTCGAAGGGTGGATCTCTAAAGAACATCCACACGATTGTGAAAAATCACCCTCTCTCATCTTCATACAAAATTACCATGGATGAAGTGGGTATTTTGGGTTAGAAGGTAAATCTCATCATCCAGAGGGAGGATTTCGAGGCCTTGTTCCAATTCAATAATGCCATCTACCGCCGCCCCCCCCCCCCCCCCCGTGATGCAACTAAATTGCATGTAAGGAAGAATCCATCAACCAAACGTCCTTCATTGTTCTAATTAGTGCGTTTCACATCAATTTATCAAGACTTGTTATGTATATAGCTTTTGCATGTTCAATCTATTTCCTAAATGAAAGGGTGGATAGGGATTCTTTTCCCATTTTAGATCCAACATGAACATGTGACAATGGAAGAGCATTTGGCCTACTTGACCTCCTGGTTGATGAAAAATGACAATTCGATATATATCACACCTTATTAACAAATGTGAGTGAACTATACTTACTTCCTAATCATCTAATGTTTTGATTCTATTATAGGTTATTGGATTATAATGAATTAATAACAATTTTATTTTTCTAACAAACATTAGATGGTCGCCGTTTTCATGCATCCCTCAAGCATGGTGTACTGGTTCGATCTATTACATGAAATGCCCTCGGAGACAATTCCATTCGCTATTGGAAAGGTGATGGTGAATCCCTTAATTAACAACCGCAAGGTATTCCACTAGAATTCTCTAAAGGTTAGGATTCAAATAAAAATATAAATATGAAATAGTTATTGCTATAAATAAATATCTATGTGTTACTAATCAAATTGTGGGTACGGTTACCATAAAAAACAATCGGCCCCATGGAAAAGCGGTTACTATTGCATGTGTTTAGTGAAGATTTTGTAGAGAACATGAATAAGAATCAATATTATCTACAAAACGTATCTCTTATTCACACATTATGTTTCAGTAAAGAATGACACAAGTACGCTCAACATTTGTATTGATTATGTGATTACTTTATGTTGTAGTCTTTTCCCAAGGACAAATTATCATACACCATCTGACCTGCCTCCCCTAGGGTTGTTAAAAACTGTAGCTTATAAGTTTAAACCCGGTTGGAGGTGCACGGTTAGAAGATAGATATTTATACCATGCACCCCATTCCTACTGCTACGCTACCTATAGGGTAGTTAGTGGTAAGCCCTGATTTTGTCCACAAAGATTCTAGGTCTAATGTATCAACACGAAACACAATCTCATACGGGTCGTCAATCCGTATGAGTGAAAGGAATAGCTAGTAAAGCAAACATGCAAATAGGGGGGTTTTGGTTTTTCAAGCTACAAACCACAAGACATGAAAAGTAAAAAAACATAACTACAATATAAGCTAAGAACTTAGGGAAATCATTGAGTAACTTGGTCAATCTAATGCTTCTATCCTCGATTCTTTCACATAGAAATCTAAGAAAACCTAAAAGAGTGTCCATAACACATAGTGTGGCCAATGGTCTACACTTCCCCATCCCTATCACGACGAGTGCTCTCGCAACTCTCCATCAACACTGCTATCGTAATTAGAGGAGTACAACAAGGTCCGACCGTTGTTGTAGGTCTGAGTTTCTCCCTTGAGATTACATCACAGGCTTCTACCATAAATGCACTACTTTACTCAGGTCCTATCAATTAAGCCCAAGGGTTATATGCACCTTATCTATGATACTAAGGTTTCTTGTAACCCTACCTTGCTACTATCTAGCTATCTCTACCCGTAACCTCTCAGAAAACTTTACGAAGTTAGCTTAGGCCGGTGCAATGGTAATTGGATCAGAGTGACCTTGAATCCCCCGTGCACACGCCCATGCTAAAGCATTCTTCTCCACCCATTATAACAACTAGGTTTCTCTTCTCAGTGGGGCATCGATATTTGCGCCTAACATGAATATAGCCCAAAGTGTGTGCTTATATGTGGTGTAGTATTCAAGCATTCAAACTCAAAATAAAATCACAATAATATTATGAACACAAAATTAGATAAACTAGAGAATCTCAAAAATCATAAAGATTAAACCAAGTCACTACAATGATCCCGAAGTTGTGTAAACTACTCCCTTGAAATGGAATTCAAATAAAGATTTGAGTTCCACAACTTAGGATCATAGCAAAATAAAAGAAGAAAAAGATGAAGTTTCCTAAGGAGAGAATCTCCAAACTACTCTTGAAAATTAAAAATGAGATCTAACTTATAAAGTATGAAAACCTAGTAGACAAAGGTTCTATATATAGTAGTAGGAGATTGGGCCTAAAAATAGGCCCAAAATAGGCCAAAATATGGTAAACCCTAGCTCAGCTACCCCCTAGCGTGGGGCATGACGGATGAAGCGGCATGTGGTAAGTACTTGGCACGAGGTGCAAGGACTGGTACGGGTCGCACCGCTTTATGGGCACGGGGTGCCTATTCTTGGGCGTTGTGTAGATCTTCAAAGCATGTAAGGCGTGAGGCGTTGTGCAGGTCACATTGTCTCCTATTGCGGGCCGCATCGCTCCTGTGGGGTGTCGTCAGGTCGCTAAAACTTGAAGTCCTATTCCGCGCTCGTGGCCGTTGGCGCGAGCTGAAGTCAAGATAGGTGCTTTGCTCAGAAACTTTAACACGGGCTGTGTGAATTCCCTCACCCCGCGTGCTGTTCTTGGCATAATGGACTTGAGATGGCACCGAGCGCCTAAACTAAGACGTCCTGCGCCCATACTTAGCCGCATGAAGGGGTATTCAATTCGTACTTACGGCCTGTGGCCTCTGGCATGGGTTGCGCCATAGTCTCGCGCTGGTCTCCTTGGTGTGGGACATCTCCTTTAGCGTGGGCCGTTGGTGCTAAACCATGCACGGCTTGGGCCGACCCAATAGTGCCTTGGCTGGCTGAACTAGTTTTATTTTCTATAGGAGAACCATTGGATTTTTTAGTACTCTATAAGACAAATCCAATGGAACCAGTCTTGAAGGCTAATTCTTCTTGGATCGTTCTCTAACTTGAGCACAACTTATCGGACTATGATTTCCCATTTCTTCGTTGGTCTCTTTGAACTCCATTGTCACCTATCTTTGGCTACAATCTTCTTCTACCATGAATATGATCGTGGCCTTTGCCTACTACTATTCTAATTTGAATGGATATTGTCTATACTACCTTCCTTTCGAACGGCCTTTAATATCTTCTACCACTCTTACAAATGGCCTTCCCATAAAATGTAAACAAAAAGTACCCACAGGATTTAGATAAGAAAACCAAACATGGCCGTCTAAACCCCTTTTCACGTAAACTCAACTAATACTAGAAATTCACAAAGTAAAAGTAACTAAAAATTATGTCAAATACATCGGTTAACGCACGCGTCATGAATCATATCACACTCCCCACACTTAACCCTTTACTCATCCTAGAGTGAATAGAAGAAAAGAAAAAAGAATCAAGCAAAATGTAGCGTGAAATCATTAACTGAGGCATTCAACTTATTCCAAGATTACCCTATTTCCCCAAGAAAGTAAGAATCTCACAACTCTCCTACTCCTCAAAAGATATAAGTAATAAAACCACCCAAAAGTAAAGTTTTGTAAACAGTAAGCCAAAAAGATAAGTGTCAAACTAGCTTACTTTACCCGAAATGATCCCAAAAGCAATAAAAGAGTAGTCTTCCAAAACAATCAACAGCTATGCATTTAACCAAGTTTTTTTTCCTCTCAATTTCTCTCATTTTTCCTAGGAGCCCTTTCGGGTTTTCATGCTAGCTTAAGCATGCAAAGGCCTCTCATTTTCCACACGGCCTCTCATTTTTTTCCTTGGCTTTTCGTAAGCCTAGCCGGGCCTAGCCTCTCATTTTACCTAGATCTTTTGACCCATCCGGGCTTTTCCTAATTTTACCCAAGTCACCCTTTTGGGTTTTTGACTCGTCCAAGTTTTTGTATTTTTTCAAGTTTTCCATTTTTTTGTGTAGGACAAAATTGCCCCAAATGTGGGCTTCATACTACAAAAGATAGGAAAAAAGAAACATACACCACCAAAAACTTCCCGAAAATTCCCAAAATCCTACAAGAGGTGCCCTCACACCAAAAAAACAAATAGTTTAATGAGGGAAATAAACAAAAAACATAAAAAAGATAGTCATCCAGAAATCCAAAATAGTAGAACACAGGTTGAAAGAGATACTAGCAAAAGAGGGTACCATAATAGAAGATATTCCAACCCCTCCCCACACTTAGTTCTTGCATTATTTCTAGCGCAAGTAACTTAGTGAAAGAGAGGTTGGAGCCATATAAAATATCATTCCCTCCTGCGACGTCTGGCTCCATGCCCCTGCCCGTACGGAGGATCCATATAGCGCTCCCCTATGCCTGCACTCCTCAACCTTCACTTATGTCCAGGATCCCATCTTGGAGTGCTCTCATGTTGTCCATCGCATAGTGCAGCTGACCATCCCTATGTCAAATCTGTCAACCATGTCCCAGTGGTGGTTATCCAGCTAAGCTCTGGTGGTGGCCAAGTCTTGTCTTACCCCAAAGATTGACTGCTCCAAGGATCGTGCCCAATCAGGTTGGGGCTCCTAAGGTGGCTAGGCCCATATAGGATAAGAAGAAGTACACTGAAATCCCATCGACTCATGCCCTCTAAATGGGTTGTACTACGGATGCTTCCATGAGTGAACTCCCTAACGATAATGGCTGAATACACTATGTCTGTGAGTCTCAGAGGGTGGATGAGATATGTGACTGCCAAAATCTGAAAAGTCTTGATAGTGAGATGAAATGCTATGTCTATGTGAACTCTCAACGTCATGCCCTGTAGAATGGTGAAAACTCTCATGCATGCAAATTGGCCCCATACAAGGGGGTAGTCCTCCAGATACCTGCAGAAAAGGTGGCGGTGGCGCTAAAGGGTGCCCCATAGGTTGTGGCATAGTGTGAAGTGGAGGGGGTTGCTCTTGCTCCTCCTGATCATACTCTTCTTCGGACTCCTCATATCTCGAGTTGTACTCCCATGAAACTTCCTCTGAATGTGCATCGGTCTCGATAATAAGATATGTCAATTTGAAGGACTTTCCTATTTGGTTCTCACACTCTAGGGAAGCTTTATGAGTTTCTTCCCTTTGTATTTCTAGAAGATGGAGCCACGCTCTTTCTTTATAATCCTCGCCTCTGCCATGACTGATAGATTGAGCGTAGAGATTGAGTCAGGGTTGGCTCTCATATCCATACTCTGTGGAAGGTGGAAATGTTGTACCAATAGTGTAACCATTCCTCCCATCGATATCTTGTCAGTGCGAGCAGATGAGAAAGTGAGATTCATGCTTCCATAAATAAACCTATCCAACTAGTTGGGACAATCTCTCCCAATGCACATAGACCATAGAAGAATCCTACAATCATCATCAGTAGAGGTAGTTGGGTCCCCGTGGCAACTCTTTATAATAGACAATAACCTGGACACGTATCTAAGAGTAGGATGCACTATGTCGATGTTCTTACTCTTTTTTCCCCTCACCTGCCTGGTGATGGCACCCCAGAATTGGACTAAATCACAAGTGTTCTGCTCCATATATCCCGGCACATCTAGCTGCTCCTTCCACATGAAGATCTTCCCTAACTGATAATATGTCAAGGTTTGGGGTTCATCTCCTAGGTGGAAGGTGATGAAGCATCCTCCATGCCTATTTCGAAACCTCTCAACAGTGGCTAAGAACTCCAAGGTATACCTTTTTTTTAATTTAACCATCCTAAGATGGAGGGATTTATTGGCTCCCCTAACCAAGATATAAAGCCAGAAATGGCGCTTAAAGTCTGTTCACGGTACATATTACAAGAAGGATCCTACAAAGCTGATTGGAAAAAAAACTAACAAAAGATGCTTCCATCATTTCTAATAGAAGCTCTGATTCATCTATGTTGTATCATTTGGCTGCTTGACATGCTGCGAACCGGTCTGCGAATTGAGAACTCGAGACGCATATTAGTCAACAGTATGCCTAGCGCGAGTAATCAATTAATTGCCAATCCTCCAACTTCAGTATAATAAGACTTGAAGAATGGTACTTCGAAATTCTTTTTTCAATCTGAACCCATGTGTGGTAGCTAGTCCATCTCTGCATGCATTCCTGATACCTGAAAGTAAAGGAGAACACCCAGCAGAAACCGCAGTATAGAAAAGAGAGAGTAGAAATTCCTGATCTCCAATTCATTATCATATTGGTGTCATATAAATGATCCTACTCGAATAGCAGGAAAACCAATAGAATCTAGCAATATCAATCCCTTAAAGAAATTTGGAGTTGATCTAATGTCAATATCACCTTCCAGATTATTATTCCTTGCAAATTTTGCCAAAAAATCTGCTGCCATATTAGCTTGTCTCGGAGTGTGATGGATTAAATGAGTGGAATGAAGATCATGAATTGCATTACATATTGAGTAAACTCTCCAGGGGCTTCTGTTGGGATTTAGAATGCTATTCACCGCAATTAAGCAATCTGATTCTATGCTACATACTCCTAAGTCTAATTCTGAAATGATTTCATATCCTATTTTGATGGCCAGCAATTCAGCAAGTAGGGGTGATGTACTTTCCATTTTTCCTACTCTCAGTTTAGCTACCTCCCCCCTCCAGTCCCTTATAACTACTGCAGCAAAGGCAAGACCACTACTACTCCAAGTGGCATCTGTGTTAATTTTAAAGCTAGTAGTAGGTTTTTCCCAAAGTGCCACAGTAATTTCAGGTCTCAGTTTTTGTAAAATTGTTGGAATGATGTTTGCCTGAACCAAATGTTGATGCCTGTCCCTATTCCCTCTCAGTTTGTGGGCAGTGAAAATTGTGTAGATAGTTTGCTTGATTTCATGAATACAATTTTCAACTGTTAAAGGCCTATTTTCATAAATGTTTTTGTTCCTGCCTATCCAAAGAGTCCATATTGTAGTTACAATAGCAGCATTTATCAGTTTGGAGTAGATTTTTGAATCAGCCTTGTAAGTTAAACAGTACTCTACTCTACTCTTCAGATTTGAAAAACTTATTTGTGGCAGCTTTAGTAGAGAATGAATACTATTCCAAACAGAGAGGGAGCCAGAGCATGAGTTAAAGTAGTGATCTAAATTATCCTTATTGCACAAACAGAAAGGGCATCTAGAAGCAAAAGAAAAACCCATCCTACTGAGAACATTATCAAATGGGAGGATGCAGTTTAATGCTCTCCAAGTGAGTATAGACATTTTACCAGGGATGTACGTAGACCAGACCTTATGAAAATGGGTGATTACAGGATTCCTTTGTCTGAGGATGGAGTATGCGGATCTGATAGTGAATTTTCCATCTACAGTTTGTGTCCATATGAGCTAATCCTCATGAGGATGCTCCAGCTTTACCTCCTGCAATGTTAGTAAAATATTGGTAGCCAAATAGGGCTCCAGCCTTGGTAAGAGATCAGATTTGTTATTAATGAAAGCACTAAGAGTAATATCTTCAAAAGGGATGTCCCTATCCTGAGGCCAGATATAATAGAGTGCTCCATTTCCCATCCAGTTTGAATTCCAAAAGGAACAATCACCTTTACCATAGATGATTCTACTTAAACTATTTGCCATAGGAGTTACATAGCTTATTCTACTCCAGAGTTGTGATTTTTTGTAAGTAGCTGGTAGTGCCCATAAAAGTGAGGACCATTGAGTCTCATTTCTCTGTAGCTTCCACCATAACTTACAGGAGAAAGCTCCCACTATAGCTTTCAAATCTCTTAAACCTAAACCATTTTCAGTGACAGGGTAACTCATTCGTTTCCATGATCTCCAACTTTTCCTGCTTTCCTGATCTGGTTTTCCCCATATTAGGTTTGATGCCATCTTTTCCATTATTTTAAGAACTATCCTAGGGGGATTAAGGAGTGCAAATATATGTGTTGGAATGGAGAGAAAGCAATGGTTGATCAGGATGATTTTACCAGCTAAACTTAACCATTTGTTCTTCCAGTTGGTAATCATTTTTTCCATTCTCTCAATGACTGGCAAATAGTGTACCTTTAGGTTCCTACCAGAGAATATGGGGACTCCCAAGTATTTAAAAGGTAAAGAGCCTTTCTGCATTTCTAAAATCCTTTTAATTACTTGAACTTGCTGCTGAGTAGTTTTATGTGAAACAAAAAATTCAGACTTAGAAAAATGAACCTTCTGACCAGAAGTGATCTCATAAGCATTTAGAAAATGTTTGAAGTGTCTTAAGTTCCCTGGCTTAGTATTTAAGAAAACAGCCGTGTCATCTGCATACATAAGGTGAGTAAGTGGGGGAACAAGTCCTGGGAAGATCAAAGTGCTGTAAGTAACCAATGGAGAATAATTTCTTTAAACCCCTTGAAAAAGCCTCAGATACAATATTATACAAGAAGGGTGATAGGGGGTCTCCTTGTTTAATTCCCCTAGAAGAGGAGAAAAAACCAGATATTACTCCGTTTATTAGAACTGAGAAATTGGCAAATGCAATATTAATCATGATAAGTTTAACAAATTTGCCATGGAATCCAAACTGGAGTAAAATGGAGTTTAGAAAGGCCCAAGATACTCTGTCAAAAGCTTTTTGCATATCCAATTTGATAATCAAATTTGATATCTTGGACTTTCTAGAGAGTAATCTTGTCATTTCATGCATGAGAATCACATTATCCGAAATTTCCCTTCCCTTAAAAAAAGCACTTTGCTCCGGTGAAATAAGTAGATGCATTAAAGGTTTAATCCTCATCATTAACAGTTTAGAGAAAACTTTATTTACAAAGTTAGATAGACTTCTAGGCCTAAAATCTGCAAATGAGTTCGGAATGGCTTTTTTGGGAATTAAGGTGAGCCAAGTACTAGAGATTGCCTTAGGAATATCACCTATATTCAGAAAATCATTTGCTGCTTCCAAAAGATCATGCTTAATCTCTTCCCAGAAAGTAAAGTAAAAATCTCCAGAGAATCCATCTGATCCTGGAGAGCTACTTCTATTTAGATCAAAAACTGCAGCTTTCAGTTCATTTAAATCAATGGGGGTAATCAGAATTTCATTCTGTTCATCAGTTATTAACCTAGGTATCTCCTGCAAGAAAAGCTTTAGATATGTACCCTCATTCTGAGCTGTTTCAACATTTAGAAGATTCTGAAAAAATTTTACTCCCTCTTCTTTAATCAAAGTTGGATCAGATATTCATTTACCCTCACTGTCTTTAATACTAGTTATTCTGGCTCTAATTCTCTTTTCTTTAATTGTGTGGTGGAAGAATTTTGTGTTTGCATCCCCTTGCTTAAACCAATTGACCCTAGCTTTTTGCTACAAATAAACATTGTGCTCCTTTTGAGATCTGAGTAGCAAAGCTTTAGATTTTAATAACTCCTGTAAAACCACTTCATCCTGAGATTGCTGATATTGTATTTCTAATTCATTAACTCTTATCTCAGATTGTTCTAGATTGTTGTTTACATCACCGAATACATTTTTGTTCCATTCTTTAATTACTATCTTTAGCCTCTTTAACTTGTGAACAAATTTTTTCATTCCTAACAGGGAGGATGGTAAGTTCCAGTTAGATACAACCACAGCATGAAATTCTTCTCTATTAGCCCACATTTGTTGGTATCTAAATGGCCTGGGAGCTATTTCTACAGCTGATTGAATTGATAAGAGAAGAGGGGAGTGATCAGATGTCGTTCTGTTTAAAACCTGTATGGAGCTATTGGGAAAAAGCTCTAACCATTCTAAGTTACCTATTCCCCTATCTAGCCTTTGGAAAAGGAGGTCCTTCCCTTTATCTTTATGTCTGTTATTACTCCATGTGAAGGAATTACCAACAGTAGGTATTTCATGTAAATCCATCAGAGCTAGGAAATCATTAAATTGCTTCATGCTTTTCCTTGGAGTGGATTTTCTACCCTTATATTCATTAACAGACGTAACAGTATTAAAATCACCAATGAAGATTGAAGGATCTAATGTTGTAGTCTGTAATTCTAGCCACAGTTTCTCTCTCAGTTGTCGATGTACACTTGCATA
Organism: Rubia yunnanensis; assembly: GCA_037428765.1. Lineage (NCBI taxonomy): Eukaryota > Viridiplantae > Streptophyta > Magnoliopsida > Gentianales > Rubiaceae > Rubia > Rubia yunnanensis. The sequence continues at coordinate 87,934,456 of CM075061.1, forward strand.
AATGAAATTCACATTCCAGACAGCAGAAGAGACATTATCTGTTACTCTAGCTTGTATGAACTGGTCAGATTCCCTCAATATTGTCAAAATGAAGTTCTGATTCCATAATAGCCAGATCTTAGCAGATTGAGCATGGAAAGCATTTTTAAAACCGAGTTCATGTTTCAGTTGATCTAAAAATTGGTTATCATGCCATGGTTCAATTAGACATAAAATGTCAATCTTGTGTAACCTGTTTAAAGATTTTAATCTATCTCGTGAAGTGCCATAACCCCTAACATTCCAAACCAGAATTTTTCCTACTTTGGTGTACTGTATCATTTAGAACTAGGGGGAGAAGCTTTTTGGGATGATCTTAGTTTCCTTAAATTATTAAGTGAACTGTTTGTGTTTTTTCCTCTTTTTATAACCTCTTTCTTCATATTATCTGGAGGAGACATACTAACCTGTGTTTCAGCATTTTGCTTTGCAGCAGAAAAGTGTTCACCTGATTCGCTTAATTCTTGAGTTCTTTCACTTTGCTCTTGTCTTTCAGGGATGCTCTGAACTGCCACCTCAACCTGGGCATTGTCTTCAGACTTACTCTGCTCTTCAGCTAGAGATTGGCTCTCATGAAAACTCTGGATCTGTTGTACAGTGGAAGGAGTCTCATTGCTATCCTTTTCTGCATTCCCCTGAGATACAAGGACTTCATGTGTCTCCAGAGATTCGTGGAAAATGTCCACAACATCTTCCTCTTGTGATTCATTCTCTTTTTCCTGTAAATCAGTTAGAGTATGGAAGGCATTTGATATAGACACCATGTTCCTCTCCACTAAAACCTTATCCTGATTAGAATGAGCAGGCAGGCCATCTGAGTGTAGAGTCTTTTTTCTCCAAAAGAGATTTGTGATACGTTTAGAAATATCGTCCAGTGAATAAAAAGGCTTATTTCTTTTCTTTTGTAGCTCCATATTTTCTCTCCTATAGTTTTTTTCTACCCATATTATTATCAGTTTCCTGAATTTGTATCTGAAATTCCTCATCCTTCTGGGAGACTGATAGATGGGATGAACCTTCCTGTCCCAGAAGTTCATTTGAAACTTTACCTAGTATGTTCATGGCCACAGCAGGATGTTTAACATCTTTGCCTGTACTAACTTGAGCCTTTGTCTCATTAGCTTTGATTAAATTTCTGTTCATTTTCCTTAGTTCAGGATGCAAGAAATTGCAGTTTATCTGACTGTGGCCTATAATCTTACAGTGATTGCAATACAGAGGTAATTGATCATACTCGATTTTATAGTCAGCAACTTTATGTCCTATTCCAACTACAATAGAATTTGGGAGCTGTGACAGCAGATCTACCTCAACACAAACTTTTATTGCAGAGGGCCTAGTTAATGCTTGGATTGCTGCATCCATTTTCAGGAAGTTACCTATCTGACTACTGATGCCTTTTATAGCAGAGATATTATAGAAATGTAAAGGTAATTGATGAATAGTTACCCAAGCTGGAACTATTGAAGATTCTGCAGTGGAAGAGAATTCTGGAGTCCATTTTTGTACCTTCTTTGATGCTCCGTTTACCATCCATTGGCCTTTCATCCAGCACCGCTGATAATCCTTGCTTTCCTGAAATCGTATGAGGACATGTCGATAATCAATTGAACCCAATTGGAAATTACCCTTAAAACCTATAGACTTAAACGCAGAAACTAGTTTATCCATTGATGGTTTGCCCCGGTTGAACTTTCCAACCAAAGCGTTTTGATAATGAGAAGCAAGTTTTTCGCCTTCCTCCGGTGGCAAGATGTCAGCCAGTTTGCCCTTGAATTCAGTTATTGGGTGAAGATCAGGTGTATCAGGGAGGGTGGTTGAGAGTGTTGAAGGTTTGGTGTTCAGAGCTTGGAGGAAACTTTTGCCCGAGGATATGTTGAGATCCGGTGATAGATTTGGCGCCGGAGACGCCATCTCCGTCGACCAGTAACCGACAGCCAGTAACCGTCGATAGAGCCGTTAGGCTGAGAAGAAAGAGGTTTACTGATAGAACCGTCAATAGTGTGTGTTTCGTACATTATTCGCACACAGTGGGAGTTTCCAAAATTCAACCCTATTCATAACTCCAAGGTATACCTAGTGTAGGTAGGGGCAGATAGGGTAGTGAATTTCTTCATTCCTATCCTCCCTAGTAGAATCCGGACAGGTTTGTAAATTTTGAGGTCCTTGAGGGTCCTCTCATCTACAAAATTTGTCTCTAAGATTCGGAACATAATAAGATTTCCCCACATTCTCCTTTGAGTTTTAGTAAGAGTGGTCAATCCCATATAGGATGGCTCACTAGGTTCCCCCCTTTTTCCCTGTATATGAACCATAATGTCCAAGAGATGTGGTTGATGAACACAAGTAAAATATAGCACAATACTTCCACCAACTACCCTCAACATAGCACAATATCTTCCAAGTAATTCTACCAACAGCACTATTCACCAAAATTTCACAAGCACACAAGAATGACCCAACAGTAAATATGCCAATCCGATCCCTTCAAATAAGAGGGAGTTCAGCAAATATTACCTCAAACAGAGAGTGTGGTCGAATCCCTGATTGATGGTTTTGCAGAACTTCTCCTAAGGTGAGCCAAAACAACTCCGATGTCTTGGAATGAATTGAAAATTCAATCCCCGGAGAAAATACTAATTTGTGGCCGAATCCTCTTCCAATAAACTGCTCAGATTCACATATTTTCTGGGGTCAAGTCTTAGTGGTTTGGATAGGGCTTGGAAAGATAAACATTTCGGTATATGGTGTGGAAATATTGGGTAAAGAATGAGAGAGTTATGGCCAAAATAGTGGGATATAGGGAGAAAGGGGCAGATGGGCTAAAGGTTAGTGAGGAGAAAGGATTTATGGGCACGATGGTGAAAGTAGAGGATAGACTAGGTCAAGATTGTTTTAAGTAAGTGGGTGGCATGGATCCCTAGGTTAGATCTATGCCTACACTTGGTCTGTGATAATACATGCGCTAGTTTGCGCCATCCACACACTAGCTTCGTGCTCTGTGGTGACGTGGAGACCACGTCAACTCTGTGCTTGCTTACCTGGGCGTGAAGTAAAGGGTCACACCAAACACTTTGGAACGAAGCGTAGCCTCGCGCTAAGTACCTTGGCACGAGCTATAGCCTCGCGCCAAGCACCTGGACATGAGGCATAGCCTCGCACCGAATGATTTGGCGCGAACCACCTGCCCGCCTTTCTCTGATGACTTTTCTTTTGACTTTGCATCCAAATACATTAAAACCCGAGTAGTACTGTTACACACAAATGATATATGACTAAAATTTCCAAAAAGTTTTCCACCAAATATCGAACTCATCCCCAAAAATCTTTAAAACATTTAAAGAAAACTACTTCTTAAAAGCAAACGTATCTTTATTGTCATATTCACGACTTATTTTTCCTTTAATAATTTGAAACTAAAAAGAGTGGCTTGATGGGTCACCGGAATCACCATCCTTGACCCCCAACAATTACCACATCACGATGGGTGGGTCGCCACATCATCCTAGGTTTACCTTTTACCTTTGGAGCAATGAACCAAGTAAACATGTTCTCCTCAATGATGGATATATTCTTTTTAAGTATAGGGGTTGGAAGAGGCTTAGGATTTTTTAATTCCTTAGCCTTCTTCTTTCCCTGCTGCACATGAAACATGAGATACCATGGTGAGGTATCTTTGTTCAAATTAGAAAAGGCATACTCAACAAGAATAGTATAACAAGATAGATCATTCACACCGGATAGTAAATACAAAGTCTCGATGTCAGGAAATATCTCTTTTGGGAATTATCAAAAAAAAATTGAACTGATGCAAATAGAAAAATAAAATAAAATAAAATCAATACTAGCTACTCTAGTAACGTGTTGTGTCTAAGTTGATACCTACACTAATAGCATCCCTAGAAACGATGCCAAAATTCTAACCTACCTCCCCTCAGGGTCGTTAAAAACCATAGCTTATAAGCTTAAACCCGGTTGGGGGCGCGCAGTCAGAAGATAGATATTTATATTTTGCACCATGTTCCTATTGCTATGCAACCTATAGGGTAGTTAGTGGTAAACCCTGGGTTTTTCCTCAAAGATGCTAGGTCTAATGTATCAACTCAAAATACAACTTCATACGGGTCGTCAATCCGTACGAGTGAAAGGAATAGCTAGTAAAGCAAACATGAAAATAGGGGGGTTTTGGTTTTTCAAGCTATAAACTGAAAGACATGAACAGTAAAAAAAATATAACTACAATATTAGCTAAGCACTTGGGGAAATCATTGAGTATCTTGGTCAATCTAATGCTTCTATCCTCGATTCTTTCACATAGAAATCTAAGCAAACCTAATAGAATGTCCATAACATATGGTGTTGCTGATGGCATACACTTCCTTGTCCCCATCACGGTGGGTTCTCTAGCAACCCTCCATCGACACCGCCATTGTAATTAGGGAAGTACAACAAGGTCTGAACGTTGTTGTAGGTCTGATTCTCCCCCGTGCGATTACATCCCAGGCTTCCACCATGAATGCACTACTTCCCTCTGGTCCTATCAATTAGGCCCAAGGGTCGTAGGCACCTTATCTATGGTACTAGGGTTTCTTGTAACCCTAGCTTGCTACTATCTAGCTATCTTTACCCAGAACCTCTCGGACAACTTTACGAAATCAGCTAAGACTGGTGCAATTGTAAGTGGATTAGAGTGACCTCGAATCCCCCTTACACACACCCACGAGGACGTGTTCTCCTCAACCCATTCAAACAACCAGGTTTCTCTTCCCAATGGTGCATCGATATTTGCGCCTAGTATGAATATAGCCCAAAGTGTGTGCTTATATGTGGTGTAGTATTCATGCATTCAAACTCAAAAGCAAATCACAATAATATTATGAACACAAAATTAGGATGAACTATAGAATCTCAAAAAGTATAAAGCTTAAACCAAGTCACTACAATTATCCCCAAGCTATGTAAACTACTCCCTTGACATGGAATTCAAATAAAGATTTTAACTCCACATCTTAGGATCAAAGCAAAATAAAAGAAGACAAAGATAAAGTTTCCTGAGGAGAGAATCTCCAAACTACTCTTGAAAATGAAAAATGAGATCCAAAGTTTAAAGTATGAATACCTAGTAGACAAAAGTTCGATAAAAAGTAGTAGGAGATTGGACCTAAAAATAGGCCCAAAATAGGGTAAGCACTTGCTCAGCCGTCGTCCAGCGCAGGGTGTCATGGATGATGCGGCTCGTAGCACGTACTTAGCACGAGGTGTGAGGAATGGCGCAAGTCACATCGCTTCATGGGCATGGGGCACCTTTTCGTGGGTGTAGCATGGATCTTCAAAGCATGCGGGGCGCAAGGCATTGCATGGGTCGCGACGTCTCCTAGCGCGGGCCGCATTGTCTCCTGCAGGGAGCAGTCAGGGTGCTGAAACTTGAAGTCCTGATCCATGCCCGTGGCCGTTGGCGCAGACAGTGGTCAGGATGGGTGCTTTTCTTAGAAACTTTAGTGTGGGCCATGTGAATTTCCACACCCTGCGTGCTGGTCTTGGCATAATGGACTTGGGATGGCGCAGGACACCTGAAACAAGACGTCTTATGCCTATACTTAGCCGCATGGAGGGGTCTTCAATTCGTACTTCTGGCTCGTGGCCTCTGGCATGGGTCCTGCTATAGCCTCGCTCTGGTCTCCTTGGTGCGGGGCATCTCCTTTGGAGTGGGCCGTTGGTGCAAAACCATGCACGGCCTGCGCCGACCCGTTGGTGCATTGGTCGGCTGAACTAGTTCCCTTCGCTACGGGTGAACCGTTAGTCCGATTTGAAAGTTTTAATGGTCGATTTTATAGTACTCTAGAAGACATATCTAATGGAACCATTCTTGAAGGCTAATTCTTCTTGGATCGTTCTCATACTTGAGCACAACTCATCGGACCACGATTCCCCATTTCTTTATTGGCTGCTTTGAATTCCGTTGCTACCTATCTTTGGCTACAATCTCCTTCTACCATGCATTGATGATTGTAGCCTTTGTCTATTGCCATTCTAATATGAATGGCCTTCATCTCTACTACAATCCTTGCGAACGGCCTTCAATATCTTCTACTGCCCTTACGAATGGCCTTCACATAGAATGTAAATAGAAAGTACCCACGGGAAACCCTTTAAAGATGATCAGATCCCGTGGATACAAGATTTCCATTAGTACCAATTAAGTCTACAAAACCCGAGATTTAAACAAGAAAACTAAACATGGCCGTCTAAACCCCTTGTCACGAAAACTCAACTAATACTAGAAATCCACCAAGTAAAAGTAACTAAAAAGCATGTCAAGTGTATCGGTTAACGCATTCATAATGAAGCAGATCACCATCAAGCATTTGGAGGAAGTACGTGAAAGTTGGGCTCTTTTCATGACGGTAAAGAATTTGAAGGATTTTCTAAACCCATCTACTATGTGAGAAACTATCATTAGGTTTAGTTTTTTGCGCGAGCATCATTCTCCAAAAGGCCCGTTGATCCTTTTCCATGGTTTTTTTACACCTTGATATCGATCTCTATCTAGTTGCGGAGTATCAATAGTACAGCTCATTTTGTAAGAATTTTGATAACATTTATTTTTTGTATTGAAGGTGTAGTATTTATCCTTTTTGTCTGTATACATTATGCTTGCTGTAGCTACACGTTATCTAAATGGCATTCGACGCCGGAAACACATTTTGAATGAAATTTTTATTGTTGTTTATATTATATGTACCGACGTCGCGCATATATATTTTACCATTCGGTTGAACCGATCACATTAACACGACGTCGCTAAATGTTCATTACATGTTACCAACAGTACCATAAAATGAGCGATGTTGGTTACATAGACCTTGCAAGCACCTTGTACACCACAGAAACAGCACCCTGATCAAATCATTGCAAGTGATGCCTGTATGTTAAAACGATGTCGTGTTATTAATATGCCATGTCATCATCGCACGGGTGTTGACTAATCGATGATAGTCAACCAGACATTGCAAAACAACATGCTAATCGACTGCGATAGACTCATTCATGCTGAAATCGCACTATGGTCGCCGGGGGATCGTCACATTCATAATAACCACGATTTTTTCATAAAAACCAGAGTAAAACAAATGATTTACCGTGGTTTGGAACCATGGTCAAAAGTCACAATCTGGATTTTGAAGACATAAATGTGCAACATCGTATACAAGTACAAACGACATCGCACCACAAATTTGAGATATCGATCTTATCGATGTCGCAAGCTTCTTGGCATGTCGGACGCCTACACATATAGACCGATATCGTACTATCATCGGTATCCCAGTCGGCTATTGAGTATTTACCTCGATTATTTTTAAAAGAAATTGAGGTAAAAAATACTATTTACAATCAGTTTTGAACCGAAGTAAAAAAAATATATTTTTTACCTCGATTTTGAACCGAGGTAAAAAATATATATTTTTCACTCTGTCCACATTTACCTCAATTTTTTTAGACTAAAATCTGAGATAAAAATCCCTACAAAATCAAGATAAAATATATTGTTTCTTGTAGTGTGAAGAGTACGTGAGACCTCAACTTCGGATGGAAATGAGAGGCCGAACGACACGAACAAGAGAAAGAGTTGACTTTCCAACTCTTTCTCTTGTTCGTGTTGTTCGGCTTCTCATTTCCATCCAAAGTTAACTATTCGGAACTACTAGTTACTGTACCTGTGTACGATTAAAAGTGCGAAACACACACTGAACATCCTTTCTTCTTCCTCTATCTCCATCTACTCTGATAACGGTTACTTTCACTGTCCTTGCCATCGATTATGGCGGCGCCAATGCCAAACCCAACGACTGATACTTCTCATCCTAATAACAAAAGCTTCCTTCAAGCTCTGATTACGAAACCTTTCCCGCTCTTCTCTACTCTACCCGATACGCCTAATTTGCATCCCATCACTGAGTACAAGGGCAAGATTGCCTATATCCTTCCTCTGAAAGAAGGCGATCTTCTAGCTTTACATTATCAAAATGCCCTTGTTGGGAAGTTCAACAGAGGGAAACCAAATATGGAGACTTTACAATCTGCTTTCAAATCAATCGGTTTCAATTTCCAAATTCCAATTAGGCTCTATTGATTATCTCCATGTTCTAATTCGTTTTCAGGACAGCGAGGATTACCAGAGATGCTGGATGAAGGGCCAATGGATGATTCAAGGTACGATCATGAAGGTGCAGAAGTGGTCTACTGACTTCTCTCCAGCTGCTGAATCCTCCATTGTTCCAGCCTGGGTAACAATTCACAAACTACCTATACACTTTTATAATACTTCAGCAATTATTGGTATTAGTATCCAGATAGGTAGATTTCTCAAAATGGATGCAGCCACAAATGCCCTGACTAGACCCTCAGCCATTAAAGTATGTGTAGAGGCTGATCTATTAGCTCAGCTCCCTTCTACTATTGTGGTAGGAATAGGCAACAATGTAGCAGACTACCCTATAGAATATGAGGAACTGCCATCATACTGTACCCACTGTAGGATAATTGGTCATAGCCAGGCAAATTGCAACTTCCTGCATCCAGAATTGAGAAAAAAGATTAATAATAAGTCTGAAGTCAATGAGAATAAGGATATAAAAGTCCCAGAACATGTTGATACTCAGAAAGTTGTAGAGTCACCTCTCATAGAAACAATAGATATTGAAGGATCCTCAACTCTGTCTGTTTCTTAAAAAGAAATTGTTTTTCAAACTCAAAAAAAGAAAATAGGTTTACAGCATGATAATAATTTTAACTCCTTCAATGTAAGTCAAACGAAAAGAAATGTTCCTTTCTACTCTCTGGATGACATCTCTAAACCAATAACCACACTTTTTGGAGAAAAAAGAATCAACAATCTAAACTCTCTCCTATCCGGGAAGATTTAACTAAAAATAACACGGTCACAATATCAAATGCTTTCCAAACCTTAGATGACTTACAGGATGATGACCAGGAAGGTGAAGTAGTCAAGATTTTCCATGAGTCTTTGGAATCACAGGAAGCCGTTGTGCACCATACATCTGATGACAAGATGGCAACACCAGCAGTAAGACTGTCTACCCCTGAGGACGTGCAGGTAGGTGAAATTTTCACAACAAAACAGAGCACAAATGAAGAGCACATCATTCAGGCAAAGGTAAGTAATCCTGAACAGATATCTACTCTAGATAATAAGGAGAAAAGAGAGGGCAAGATTGGTAACAAAAGTAAGGTCTCTGATACAAAACTCAGAAAACTAAGATCTTCACAAAAAGCAACCCCTATAGTTTTTAAATGATAAAACACAACATTATAGGGAATATATTAGTCTGGAATGTTAGAGGATGTGGAACATCACTGGACAGATTAAAGGCCCTCAAATTTAAACACAAGATTGACATTTTATGTTTAATAGAACCTTGGCATGATAAACAGAATTTAAACACTTTGATGCATGAACTTGGTTACAAATATGCCCTCCCTGCACAGCATTCTAAAATTTGGATCTTATGGAACCATGTTTTTAGTATAATCAGTTTAAGGGAATCAGATCAATTTTTACAAGCTAGAATTTCTGAAAATGCCACAGATGTTAGTTGGAACTGTTTTTTCATCTATGCTAGTGTCAGTAGACAATTGAGGGAAGCTTTATGGAATGATTTACAAACTCCAACACCTGAACCATCTATATATCGAGGATTTCAGTACTGTCGCTTCTGATACTGAATACAAAGGAAGGAAATCAATACCCAAAAAAGCATGAAACAGTTTAATGATTTTATAAATAATTTGGACCTACATGATATCCCTACAGTAGGAAACTCTTTCACTTGGAGTAATAATAGATATAGGGATAAATGCAAGGACTTATTGTTTCAAAGATTAGACAGGAGCATTGCCAATTTAGAATGGATAGAACTCTTTCCTAATAGCTCCATACATGTGCTAAATAGAATGACCTTGGACCATTCCCCTTTATTTCTATCTGTTCAATCTGCTGAAGAATAGGTACCAAGGCCTTTTAGATATCAAGAAATGTGGTCAAATAGACACGATTTTCAAGCTTTAGTAGTCTCTAACTGGAATTTAATATCCCCCTTCGTGGGATGCATAAATTAGTTTTCAAACTGAAGAGGCTCAAGATTGAAATTAAAGAATGGAACAAATCTAACTTTGGTAATGTTAATCAAAATCTTTTACAATCTGAGACAAAAGTTAATGATTTGGAAATAAAATTCCAGCAAACTCAAGATGAAACAGTCCTAGCTGAACTTAATAGGTCAAAAGCCTTGCTACTGAGATCTCAGAAAGAAAGAAATATTTTTCTGAAGCAAAAGGCTAGGTTAAACTGGATAAAACATGGGGATGCAAACACTAGTTACTTCCATCACACCATTAGGGAAAGGAGAGAAAGGTCTAGAATTAGTAAAATTAAGGATGGTAGTGGGAATTGGATATCAGAACCACAATTGATTAAAGAAGAAGGAGTTAGATTTTTTAAGGAACTACTTAATGAGGATGCCCCTCAAAAAATGGGAACTTACTTACAACATTTTCTAAAAGAAATTCCTTCAGTTATCACTGACCAACAAAATCTCCTCCTGATGCAACCATTTAATATCCAGGAACTCAAAAGTGCGGTTTTTGAATTAAATAAATCTAGTGCTCCAGGTTCAGATGGTTTCTCAGGAGAATTTTACACCTCTTTCTGGGATACCATTAAAGATGACCTTTTAGAAGCTGCAAATGACTTCTTAAGTAATGGCAATATCCCAAAAGCCATCTCTAGTACTTGGCTTACCTTAATCCCCAAAAAACCAATTCCAATCACCTTTTCTGATTTCAGACCTATCAGCCTATCAAATTTTGTGAATAAAGTATTCTCAAAAATGCTTATGGGAAGGATCAAACCACTGATGCCATTACTGATCTCCCCTGAGCAGAGTGTTTTCATTAAAGGAAGGGATATCTCTGATAATGTCATTCAAATGCAAGAGATGACCAGAATGCCGTCTAGAAAATCGAAGGCTTCAAATTTGATAGTTAAATTAGATATGCAAAAGGATTTTGATAGGGTTTCATGGTCATTTCTGAATTCCATCCTCCTGCATTTTGGTTTTCATGGTCAATTTGTTAGAATCATCATGCATAATATTGCTGCTGCTCACTTTTCAGTCTTAGTCAATGGAGTTACTTCAGGCTTCTTTGCATCCTCTAGGGGTATTAAACAAAGAGATCCACTTTCTCCTTTTTTGTACAATTTATTGTCTGAGGCTTTCTCCAGAGGTCTAAAGAAACTGTTCAACAACGGATACTTGCAATATTTCAGTCTTCCAAATTCATGTTCCCCCATTTCCCATCTGATGTATGCTGATGATACAACTGTTTTTTTGAACACCAACCCCAAAAATTTGAAGAGGTTTAAACATTTTCTGAATGCATATGAGCAAACATCAGGTCGAAAGGTTAATTTTGCAAAATCAGAATTTTTTGTTGCCCCCAATACATCTTTAGCAAGAGTCCAATCTGTTAAAAGGATTCTGGGAATGGTGAAAGGCTCCTTCCCTTTTAAATATTTAGGAGTCCCTATCTTTTCAGGACGTAATTTACAGGCTCATTATCAACCTATCCTGGAAAGAATGGAGAAAGCTATTAATAATTGGAAGAATAGATGGCTAACTACGGCTGGTAAAATCATACTGATTAATCATTGTTTTCTTTCAATTCCCACGCATATTTTTGCAGTTTTAAAGCCTCCAAAGATAGTCTTTAAAAAATGGAAAAAATTACTTCTAGTGTATTTTGGGGGAAATGTGACAACACGGAAAGAAAAAGTGGCGATCCTGGAAAAAAATGAGCTTCCCCGTAGAGGAAAATGGTGTAGGTTTCAGGGATTTAAATGCCATAGTTGATGCTTTCTCTTGTAAACTATGGTGGAAACTGCAAAAAAACAATACCCAATGGTCATCTCATTTATGGTCACTCCCTGCCTCTTACAAAAAATCTCACACTTGGTCTAGAATATGTAAAATCACTGCTAAGGCCAACACTTTTCTTGGGTTATTCATGGTATTGGTGATTGTTCATTCTGGAATGCTAACTGGATAGGAGATGGAGCTTTGTGTTATAAATGGCCTCAGGAGATGGATATTCCCTTCGTGGATATCTCCCTAAGGTCGTTCATAATTAACAAAGCTGATATCCTCCCAAATCTGGAGCCTCATTTGGCTACCAATACTTTTACTATCTTGCAGGAAGTTAAACTGGCATACTCTCATGAAGATAAGCTAGTCTGGACACCAACCATAGATGGGAATTTCTCAATTAGATCTGCTTACAGGATGTTCAGACAAAAAAGATCTAAAATCAGACATTTAAATAAGGTTTGGTCTCCTTTCATTCCTAAAAAGATGTCTGTTCTTATGTGGAGAGCCCTCAATGGTATCATTCCTTTTGATAATATTCTATGTAGGTCTGGAGTCTCCCTAGCTTCTAAATGCTCCCTATGCATGAATCATTCTGATACCTTGGACCATTTTTTTAACTCTTGTCCCTCTTCTACTGCTGTATGGCAAAGAATTAATAACCTTTTACAGCTTCAACAATCAGTTTTTGGGAGTTTAAAGAGCAGAGTTGAATACTGTCTATCTTTTAAGGCTGAATCCAAGATACAGTCAAACCTGATAACTGCTGCCCTATTAGTCACAGCATGGTTTCTATGGATCAGTAGGAATAAAATCATTTTTGAAAATAAGTCTTTTTCTACAGATGCATGCTTTCATGATATAAAAGATATGATATACCAAATATTCACGGCTCATCATTTGAAAGGTAATCCAGATAAGCATAAGCATTGGATCCAGGAAAAAATCATTCCTCATATCCTTCAAAAGAAGAAAAAACCTGTTATTGCGGTGAACTGGAATAAACCACTAATTGGATACAAAATTAATACTTATGCTACATGGAAAACTGGTGGACTATCTTCATCTGCTGTCATAGTAAGGAATTCGAATGGGACTGTGGTCAAAATGAGAGTAAATACTTTCCAGTCTCCTTCGCCCCTACATGCTGAACTTTTATCCATTCAAAGTGCCTATGAAGTTTGCTTAGAACTAGCACTACATAATTGTGTGATTGAATCTAATTGTCTATTGGCTGTTAAAGGTATTCACAATCCAATGATATGCCCATGGAGAACTTTCACTATTTGCAGTGATCTCACCTTAAAACACCTCGTACATCCAATCCAACATACTCTTGGGAAGCTAACTCTGCTGCTGATTTCTTGGCAAAATTTGCTTTAGAAAATAATATACAGGGTGATTTAGATATCCAGTCAATCCCTCTCTTCCTTAGGGGTCTCTTGTTTCTTGACAGCAAAGGTTATCCTGGGATTAGAATAGGAGTTTTTATGGATAACAGTTTGGAATTAGAATAGGTGTGTTTGAGTATGTTATAGCTGCTACATCATTTCTACTCTCTCTGTTATGGGTTAACATTAGGCAAATCATATAAAAACTTCCTTTCAGATTAGTACAGAAACTTCTGCTTCTTCTATGCTTTGCAGGTCTGATGCTGAACCTTCTCTGATGCTGCTGAGATCTCCTATTTGGAGTTTCATGGAGTTCCTACAGGAAGCTAAGGACAAGGATTGCCATCCCTCTACATTGTGCGCAACAAAGATCTCAACATGCAGGAAATCTTTGCTCCAAAAAAACACAGCTCCTTCCCTGATATTTGCATCCTGGATTTCCACTGATTTTTTTGGGTCCTTTCATTCCATTCGGCTGGGATTCCATTGGACAAACAGGGGTTTCGACAATTCGATTCGCCGACCTGTTCATGGTATCTCAGCTGGATGGTATATAAAGAAAGTCCAACGTTGGATCATCGATGATCATTAGCTTGTATTAGTTTAGAATTGGTGGATACACCGCTTTTGGAAGCAAGTTACCTTGCCTCAAGAGTTTATTTTGGCTCTTGGATCATCAAATGGATGATCTTTTTGTATAGAACTAAGACATTTCGCGCCTTTTCTTTTATTCTCGTTCGGTTTGGGGAGCCTAATATATTCCCCCCATCCTTGGATGGTTTAATTAAAAAAAAAATTCCATCCGACGTTGAGGAGGAACAACTTCCATTGATTCATCACATGCCAACTGTCTTGCTTGTCGACCATAAAAGAATCATCCCTTTTTGTTGAGGGAAACAGCAACCAATTTACAGCACTTTGAACATACTCGAACTAGGCATATATTCATTTCTATATAAGAGCTGGATCAACCAGTTAGGAAAAAGATCTTACTAAAATGTGGTATCACGATTTATGATACTGATTCTTCATAGGCATATGGCCATTTCCAGGAATATTTCATGCTAATAAATTATGGAAGTTATTTAATTGGTGAAAAGGAAACAAAACTAAAGGATCCAAATACTTGAAAATTAGTGTTCTTTTTTTTATAAAAAAAATCAATCATTTCAAGATGTTGGAAAAAACGTTCAACGGCGATTACAATAAGTAGAATTGACATCCAATCTAACTAATCTCGAGCAATAACTAACATATTGTAATGATATCTAAATTACATGTCATCCAAATTGATCGTTTGTATTATTACAGATCAAAGATCTAATAAAAACTGTAACATCGTCCTCGGGGATATTAACTTGCTTCCCGCAAAAATCATGACCACTTGGCAGAGAAGCGTATCACGCATCAACAATACTGCGCCAAACAGGGATCTTCTACAACTATAACACCACTTGATCCAACCACGATCTATGTTGTCCAAACTGTAAACATCTTGAAAACACAGATATGAAAAATCCAAAGACCGTCTTTCAAGAGATGAACTCAAGAATGAAATATTAATCGAATTCTCTCAGGCACGATTCCCAAGATTCCCAATGGAAATACGGTTTCAGCATTTCTTACATCCTCCGCTTGCCGTTAATGGCTTCCTCGTTGAAAACGGCTAGCCCATAGCATCACCCAGTAAGGCTAGCTGCCTCTATTACCGGCCAATATGGCCGCAACTAGCAGTGATCAAACCCCCCCAAAAACCTTTGCAACGGTGTTACAAAATAAATCTCCGCCCCTTTCCAAAATCCTTCCTAACAACCCTGAAATTATCCCCAAAATGAATCACCTGGGGGATCCCTCTTGCCTATACTCAGAGGACCAGATTGCTACCCTATCAGCCCATTATGTAAACACATTGGTGGGTAAGTTCACTAAAGGGAGAATCTCTATGGATCTTCTAGAGCAGGCCTTCAAAACGGTGGGGTTTGAAGGTAAGTATCAACTTGGCTCACTGGATTTCAAACATGTTTTAATTAGGTTTGAGCTGATAAATGATTACCAAAGATGTTGGATGAAATGTGTGTGGAATTTCAATGGAATTTCTCTAAAAATCTTTCAATGGACACCGTAATTCTCTACTCACATTGAATCCCCAATAGTCCCTATCTGGTGTACAATTCGTGAGGTTCCCCTGTATTACTATAACTCAGCATCCATTGAGGCAATAGGGAATAGTATTGGTTGTTTTATTAAGAATGATCTTGCCACAGATATGCTAACAAGGCCATCAGCAATAAAAATCTGTGTGGAAATTGATCTCCAGAAACCTTTGAGTCAATTTATAAGGCTGGGTTCTATAAGCAACAACAGGAAATACCAGGTAGAATACGAGGATGTGCCCCTGTACTGTGATCACTGCTTAAAACTTGGTCATTCTCAGTCCCAATGTAGAGCTATACCTTTGCCTAATGATGGAATAACTCAGGATACAAATCTAGATCACACTGTTCCCCAATCACATTGGCAGCCTACTGGTAAAAAATTTGATAAGGCTCCTTTGATTATAGACTCTGTGGATGATAAATTTCCCCCACTGATTGATAACATTGAAGGAATATCGAATGACTCTAATCTTAAGCTATCAAACAACTCTCCTTCCCTGGTTATTATCAGTATTGTTACACCTCCTCATAATAAACCTCAGACCCAGGATAGCCCAGATAACTCGATCAAAAGGTTAATAAATGATACGGCTATTTCCAAACCACAGATTCTGTCATATGTTAAAGATGATATTCAGATAGGATCATTCTCAATACCAATGTATAGTCCTAATCATAATATGGCACTTTCCCAGCCTGGAAAGATGGCAAATAGATATTCTGTTCTACAGGATCTAGAGGAATGCTCTAAAAAACAAGGACTATATCCTGAGGCTGGGATATCTATGGAAGCTGATTCTCATAATCAAAATCTGACCACCACTGCTTCTACAGGTACGCAACTGGGTAAGGCTAAATCAAAGAAAACCAATTATCTGAGCCAATTAAACATAATGATGCTCAGATCAGCAACAAAAAGTAATAAAACTTGTGAACAATGATAGTAAACTCTCAATTTAACTGTTTAGTGTGGAATCTTAGGGGGATGGATACATCAATGCTAAGGCTTACAAATTTATGTAAACTCAAGAAAATTCAGCTGCTGTGTATCATTGAACCGATGCATGATAATAATTCTTGTCAGACATATATGCAGAAACTCCCTTTTGATCAAAATTTGACACTGTATAATGGGAAAATTTGGTTAATGTGGACTAATTCACTCTCTGTCTCTCTGCTCTCATCTCATGAACAATTCTTGCATGTTGTAATTCAGCATCATCATTTTAACTGGAATATGGAGGCAGTTTTTGTTTATGCTCTTAGGAATAGGGATGGTAGGAAAAACTTATGGAAAGATCTGCAGCCTATCTCCAAAGGAGATACAATTTTCATTGGTGATTTTAATACAATTACTTCTCTGACTGAGTATAGAGGTCCTAGCTCTCCAGCCTTAGGAAGTATTAGGGATTTTAACTGTTGGATTAACTCGAATGGGATACAAGAAATCAGCACAGTTGTAAACCTTTTTACCTGGTGTAATGCTAGGCTTAGGAACCCAACTTCTAAGAGGCTTGATAGAGGTCTGAGTACAATTTCTTAGAACTCAAAATTCTCATCATCTTCCATCCAAATCCTGAATAAACAGACTTCGGACCATTCACCCCTTTTTCTCCAAATCTCTACTCTGACTACTGCTAATCCAAGGCCTTTCAGATTTATTGATGCCTGGTTTAAGAGAATGGAGTTTACTGGTTTAATTAAAGAATGCTGGAACTTACCTTTAGTGGAAACAGGAATGCTTAGGTTTTACCTAAAGTTGATTAGGCTAAAGAAAGTTCTTAAGGACTGGAACAGAGAGAGTTTTGGTAATATTGACCTCAATGTTAAGCAGGCTGAGGAGGCTTTAAGAATACAGGAAATTAATTTTGATCTGAACCCCTCTACTTTGGAAAGAGTCAAACTTAATGAGAAAAAGGCTTTATTGCTCAAGGTCTTAAAAGAAAAGGAAAAATATTGAAAGCAGAAAGCAAGGCTTAAATGGCATAGGTTAGGTGATAACAATACAAATTTCTTTCATAAGGTAGTGCAGTAAAGAAATTGTAAGTTACAGATCACTAAAATAAAAAATCGAGATGGTCACTGGATTAACTCTCAGATAGGAATTCAAAGTACAGCTGTTGACTATTTCTCTGATTTGCTCACTGAACCTACTGAGGAACCTGATGAGACCTACTACTCTCATTTCCTTAGTCAGATCCCAAACATCATTACAGATAGAGATAACCAAATACTTGCCTCTCCAGTCACTGAATCTGAGCTGGAAATAGTCATTAAAGGGTTAAAGAAGAGGAGTAGCCCAGGACCTAATGGATTTTCCCCCAAATTTTACACTAAGTGTTGGACTATCATTAAAATAGACTTAATTTCTGCTGTTAATGATTTCATTGCTGGATCTGTAATGCCTAAGAGAATTTCTAGCACATGGATTACCTTGATTCCAAAAAAATCTACCCCTTGCTCATTTGATGATTTTAGGCCAATTAGCCTTTCCAATGTGTTGAATAAAATATGCTCTAAAGTGTTAATGGAAAGGTTAAAACCATATATGGAAAGCTTGATTTCTCCTAATCAAACAGCATTTATGAAAAATAAGGACATATCTGATAATATCTTGTATTTACAAGAAATGATCAGATTTCTTGATAAAAATACAGAACTCCAAACTGCATTTTAAAATTGGATTTAAGAAAGGCATTTGACAGAATAAATTGGAACTTTCTTAGACAAATTTTGCATAAGTTTGGTTTCCATGGGAAGTTCTTGAATGCAGTTATGAATAATTTGTCACAAGCATATTTCTCCATATTGGTAAATGGAAATCCTGTAGGTTTTTTCAAGGCGTCAAGGGGTATAAAACAAGGTGATCCTCTCTCACCCTTTCTATTTAATCTATTTTCTGAAGCTTTCTCTAGGAGTTTAGCTTACATATTTCAAAATAAGAGAATGGCTAGTTTTCAGACTTCTGCTTATGTTCCTTCTGTTTCTCATCTTATGTATGCGGATGACACGATCATTTTAATGCAAGCATCTAAGTCTAATTTAATCAAGATCAAAGCATTCCTTGAAATATTTGAGCATACCTCGGGCAAAAAATTTAACTTTGACAAATCTGAGTTTTATTTGAGCAAAAGAGCAAGTTCAGCTAAGCTTAATCAGGTCAAAATGGTTTTAAGAATGAAAAAAGGATCTTTTCCTTTCAAATATTTAGGCTGTCCGATTTTTAGAGGAAGAACCTTAATGAGATATTATCATCCTATGTTGGCTAACATTGACCATAAGCTTCAAAATTGGAAAAATAAATGGCTGAGTGGAGGAGGGAAAATGGTCTTAATAAAATCTTGCCTCTATTCTATTCCTCAACATATTTGGACGGTAACAAATCCCCCAAAAGGTATAATTAAATCTATTGAGAAAAAATTGTCACATTTCTTTTGGGGTAAATTTGAGGATAAAAACAATAGGGTTTGGAAACAATGGACAGACCTTCCTAAGCCAACAAAACTGAATGGCCTGGGTTTTAGATCTTTTAAAGCCATAGTTGAGGCTTGTTCTGTTAAACTATGGTGGAAGTGTCAATAAGGTACCTCTTTGTGGTTAAAATTGCTATGGGCACTGCCACCATCACATAGAAAATCAGTTACTTGGAAAAGAATATGCCAGGTGAACACCTTTGTTGAATCTAACTCTACTATAATTCATGGCAAAGGGAGTTGTAGTTTCTGGTTGGCCAACTGGTGCCCTAATGGCCCTCTCGTAAACCATATTCCAGACAGTATCTCATCACACTTGCTTAATATCTCAGTGGCAGATTTCATTATGAATAGGAACTCAGTTTTGGACCAGATTTCTCCCTTCCTGGGGCATGATACTTTTATGTTTTTGCAGGGAGCTCAAATCTCGGAGGAAAGGAATGACAGAATGATTTTGAAACCTGAGTTCTCAGGAAATTTTACCTTCAAATCATGCTATAAGGCCTTAACATCAGAATCAGGTATCTCTCTGGCAAATATTTCTCTTTGGAACACTCCCTTGCAGAAAAAGATCATTATTTTCACATGGAAATTACTGCATGCCTTCCTCCCTTTTGATGATGTGCTTAATTCTTGTGGTTTTAGTTTAGCATCTAAATGCCCTGCCTGTTGTCATTCAGACTCGATACAGCATTTCTTTATAACTTGTCATCTAGCTCAGGCAGTGTGGTCCAATTTTGCATCTTTGCTTCACTTCAATCTAAATGCTCTTCATTCCATTCCACAGAGGTTTTTTGTGTTCTGGAACTGTAGTGATTTACCAAAGTTTGAGCACACCTACTGTACAATCCTACCCTCTCTGATTTGTTGGGGCCTCTGGAAAGCTAGAAATGGTCTCCTATTTGAAAATAAGCCCCTACGAGTTCATTCTATCTGTAAAGAGGTGCAGGATCTCATCACATTCACATTTCAGGTCTGCTCCTTGAAACTAATCACCCCTGGTCCTATCCCACCATCATTCAGGCATCTAGCACCTATGCTTAGACCACCTCCTAAGCCAAATATATCAAAAATCTGTTGGAAAAGGCCTAGGTCTGGTTTTATTAAAATTAATGCTGATGCCTCCTGGTCCCATAACAAAGCCTCTGTTGGTCTTATTGCTAGAGACTCCTCCGGCTGTCCAATTACCATAAGCTCTGCTGCCTCTTCTGCAGTGTCACCTCTATTAGCTAAAATTGATGCCATTATGCATGCCTGACACATTTTCCCTCAGCTCGACCAAGCTTTAATAATCAAATCTGATTCAAAACTTGCGGTCTCTATGATAACTGACCCCTATGCTGCGCATTGGGAACTTTTTGACAAAGTTTATAAGGTGAAGGCATCCCTTGGTCAAGCTGATCTCCAGCATGTTCTAAGAGAGGGCGACAAGGTTGATGATGCCCTCGCTAAATGCCACTCTGATTACTTTAGGATCCAAATCAGAGTGCTTATTACTTTAGGATCCAACATTATTAGAGGGCTTATTACTTTAGACAAAGATTATGTGCCTTCCATTCGAGTTCACAGAAATGATAGTGTATTTGAATAGATACTGCTGAGTTTTGTTGTATTGATGCAGGTCGGATAAACTATACATGACGAGGGAATGCCGATAAGCTGTTGCTGCTCCTCGGTTCTCCATCCAACCACATTGACAAACTGGATGCAACCTTTCCTTAGTGCTGCTGCAATCATCTTTGATTACCTCCGGATTACATTAGCTTTCAAATACTATATTACTTCACTAAGAGGTTGCCTGGCCAAGGGAGAGAATTCACACAGGGGGTGGAGATTCTATCCCTTGGATTGCAACCTCTTTACAGAAAACACTAATCTTGTATAGCTGTCTATATTGATAGTTCTAGTACTTTTGGAGGCAATAATGTTGCCTCAATGTCTATGGATCTAGACATACTGATGTACAAACAGTTTAATTTTGCTATAGGGCCTGGGGAACCTAATACATAACTCCCTCACCTTAGGGTGTTTTCCATTAAAAAAAAGATATGAAAAATCCAAATTAATGGAAACCCAAAATAAAATCACAAACAAAATTACGAACACATAATCCAAAAAGAAAAGATCAAGAACAATACATCAACGTGAATAACTAAATTGAGTTATCATCATGGGCACAACTATCTAATCGATCAGGTTGAAGAACAAAACTAATCTGGTGAGACAAATCTCACACTTACTGAATATAAAAAAAATTTTATTGTTCCCCATCTCACCTAATGGGAAGATGGCTAAAAAAAGATTGAAGAAGAATGGGTGTAGCAAGGAGGAGAGGGGGTTGCGGCAATGGTGAGTTTTTTTTCAAAAATTAGTGTTTCTTGATACTGTTGACATGCATATGACAAAGAAAACCTCCTTCCTCTTCAAGGAAATGGCCAATTGAGTAGAAAGTGTGAGAATAAGTTAGATGGATGACTAAATCGGGATAAGGTTGATGACTAGATAATATTTAGAGTTAGATTGATACTACAGCTCCATTGTAATCTTCTCTATCTATTCCCTTCTTTGAATCACAAATTATTCACGAGATATCACTCTTTCATAGTATCAGAGGCTCTCTGATCTTGGACCCTAACTTCTTTCCCCTCTCTTTCTTCTTTTTTCTTTCTAACCATATTCCATGTCCTCACTTTTATTGTCGACACCGCACAAACTTTGATTCCCATCGTCTCTGATCAAAGATGAGCCAAGGGCGCTGAAGCTAGCAACCTGCATAAGCTGGAGAGTCGGAGATGAACCAATGAGGCATATGCTAGCAACCCGGCAGCGCTAAAGCTAAGCAATTGGAGCACCGATTTAGACATTATGGGAAACAATTGGATTTAGGAATTCAGGAGCGGGCGTTCATAATGGGCAAAATGGGTTTGGATGGGGAAAATTATCATTTCATTTTTTATAAGTTCTTTTATAATTTATAGAGGTAATTTGGTATTTTCTTAGCAAAACAGTCTTGACCAACTTTTCAGACGAGACCAAGATTATATTAGAGAAAAGTGCAAATATAACCCTATATAATTGACGAAAGACCAGACATAACCCTATGCTAATTGAAAGTGCAAATATAACCCTATCTATTCAAGTTGTGTGCAAATATAACCTTTTTCGGCAATTTGATGCCGGAACTAGGTGAAAATACAATTTTGCCCTGGTTGGTTTATGTTTAAAAAAATTGAAAATTCCAAATAATGTAATGACCATATTGTCCTTCGTCTCTTACCAACTCCGCCATTATTCTCTTCTTCCACTCACTCCGCCGCTGCTCCATTCTTCTTCCTGCCATAATCACTCCCTTCGTCGCTATCCCTTTTGTTCTTCAACTCCTTCATAACTGCTATAAATACACCCTCGATTTCCCCCAATTTATCAAATTAGGTTTCCAAAATTGTAAAATTTGAAGTAGAAGAAGACGACGAATAAGGCGAATTGGGGGTCAGTGGTGATCGAGGTGGTGGTGTTCATTCTGCTCAGTCCAAGGTCTGATTTCATCTGAGGTATGTTTGAAGCTTTGATTTTGTCCTATTTTGCTTTCTTGGGTTTGTGCCTTGATGTGGTGTGGTGGCGGGTCTGATGAGTGGCAGGGGGGGTTCTGATGTGGTGTGGTGGTAGGTCCGATGGGAGGCAAGTTGTGATGCGATGGCTGGTGGGAATTGTTGGTGGTGGTGGTGGGGTGAAGGTGAGGTGATGGCAGGGGAGGCAGAGGAGCTCCGGTAGTGGCTGGTGGTGGTGAGCCAGGTGGTGGCGGCGGTGCCAGCTGCTGGTGGTTGGTGGTGGTGGTTAGGCAAAGGAGCTTCAGTAGGTCCGATGGGTGGCGAGTGGTGGTGATGTGATAGCTGGAGGGATTGGTGGTGGTGGTGGGAATGGTTGGTGGTGGTGGCAGGGTGAAAGTGAGGTGATGGCAGGGGAGACAGAAGAGCTCCGGTAGTGGCTGGTGGTGGTGAGCCAGGTGGTGGCGGCAGTGCTAGCTGCTGGTGGTGAGAATGGTTGGTGGTGGTGGCAGGGTGAAGGTGAGGTGATGACAGGGGAAGCAGAAGAGCTCTGGTAGTGGCTGCTGGTAGTAAGCTAGGTGGTTGCTGGTGGTGGTGATTGGGGGTAATTTTGTCTTTTTAATTTTGTATTAGGTTAGAATCAAAATTTGGTCATTTTCGGTCATTCAATGGCTGGAAATTGCTAGTCAATGCCGAAATAATGGCTTTAGGGTTATATTTGCACTTATGTGTAATAGATAGGATCATATTTCCAATAAAAAACAATTGAGGATTATATTTGCACTTTCCTCAACATATATGGTTATATCTGTATATTACCCATTATATTAACACTTTCAAAATATAGAAAGTTATATTTGCACTTATTAAAGAACTGAGGGGTTTTTTCTCTAATAATCACTAAATAATCTTGTCTAATAGTTAGGCGTAGTGAAACAAATGTTTGTGTCACTTAGATTTGATTGAAATTTAATCATAATCATATTGTTTTATTTAAATTACTATAATTAGTTAGTTTTCATGAGTTATTTTTAATAGTGCTAATGTCCACTGGATTATTGAGTGAAAATTTTAATTATCTGTGAATTAAGACATAATGAGTTGCGGGGGAACCATATTGATTCGTGTAAAAAATAATACAATACTAAGTAGTACTTTCATCATGCTCTTCATTCTCTCTAACTTTTTCTCTCTAGGATATTCCTAATTTTAAGGTGACCAAACCTTCATCTCTCTCAATCACCTCAGATTGAGTTTGATCTCATTTTGAAAACCAAAATTTGAATTTCAAAATATCTACTTAAAATAAAATCATCAAAGCAAATCATTTAGGATCCTTGATTGGATATTGCATTGATATTAAACCAATTTATTACCATCTGGGATACACACCAGTGCTCACAAGTTTCATCTTCTTAAATAAGAAGCTTCATGTACAATCAATTTTGGTACTGGACTTCAAGCTATCATGTCTTTGTGTGGTGAGATCATTACTCGATACAGGGATTTGAACACCTCTAAGGTACAAGATGCTTGCATCGATGGGCCACCATCCAACAGACAGAGTGGCTTTACAGGAGGAGAGAAATTCCTTCTCGCTGCAAAGATTTTGAGCCAAAAATTCAAGAAAGTGGATTATATGATAACCACGATGATCAATTCCTAGAGGTGCAAAGCATTAACTGGAGTTCCAAAGGGGACAACCTGGCTTTGTCAAGTTCGATAAGCTTGAGGATAAAGAAAGGGTGATTGAGAATTCACCATGGTGCTTTGAGGGCAGTTTGGTGGCTCTAAAAATCACGGATGGCAACACACTTGTTCACCAAATTCAGTTTGTCGATCAACCATTCTGGATACATGTTCATGGCCTTCCACCAGGGCTCATGAATTCATTATCTATGTTCCTAATAGGTGATGACCTGGGTATTTTTGTTAGGGCCGCGAGAAACAAACACGGAGATTTTGAAGGAAAATCACTAAGGATAAGAGTGAGGCTCAATGTTATTAAGCCACTGCCCCAAATTCACAATTTTCATGATATGTCAATGGACACAATCGGGAAAATTTGCTTCCAATATGAGCGTCTGCCATCCTACTGTGAGCTCCGTGGTCTCATTGATCACGTGAAGCTGGATTGCCCCCAGAAGAATACACCGTATGGGGAGGTCTTAATGCCAATAGGATTCAAAATGTGGCTCAGATTTGAGAATGATAATCCAATCCCACAACCTGGCCGCGAGGTCATACAGCAGAGACGCCAGCAAGAACAACAATCAAAAAATCAGCAGATTGGTGGTATTGTTTATCCTCAGGATTTAGCCTAACGAAGAACTCGGGCCATAACATCTGCAAGTGCGTTAATGGGGACAGAAAAGATTCATGGAAATGTCAGCAACGGTAATGAAAAATCAAAAGCGGATGAAACGGCACAATCTCAGCAAACGGCCAGCACACCAAAAGTAATAAAATGCACGCAAAAAGGTGTAACTGTAGGAAGACCAAATTCAGTATCAAACAAAATAAATGTGAAAGGGAAGGCATTTAATTCACGAGCAATGGAAAGATCACATTTCCATCTGGAGGTTTCTCAAGATTTTAATATCAATTTATTTTAATTATTGTCCACGTTCACCCCTTATGTTGGCAATGTTGTTACAATAGGCAATGCAGTATAGTCACTCCAATCAAAATTCATACATCGTCGATCATCAAAATTAGTGACGCAAGATGAAAAGGCCATAAAATAATTGGCGCAACACTCGATCAATCAGCTTTGGGCATCACTGGAAGACTTTATTTTGATGAGCAATTGCCCTACTTCTGTAGGCTTCATATCCCAAGGGCCACCACTAGGTTTAGAAAAAACCAATCCAATGAAGATTGTGGAACTAGAGGCTGATGAGAGTTATTTATTTGGCCATAATGAATCGGCGTCCAAGAAAAGAACCGGCCCACTTTTTCATTCGTCAGCCCAAAACCCAGGTGATGACAGTGTTGTTGTATGTTATAATAACTCCCGTCGTGGCGATATGAACGCTAAGAAGGATAAATTTATGGAGGAAATGATTTTTCCGGTTGATATGCACCGTATTGCATGCGTTAACCTATGCATTTAGCATAATAATTAGCATATTTTATAGTTGGATTGCTAGTTTTAGTTAGGTTTACACGACACCAAGTTTGGTTTTCGTGTCAAAATCCCAAGTTTATGGAATTAATTGATACTAGTGGACATATTGTATCCACGGGCACCTAGATCTTCCTTTGTGAACTCATTAGTAGGTTGCTCATGGGTACTTTTCATCACCTTTGTAGAAGGTCATTCGCAAGGATGGTAGAAGATATCGAAGGTCATTCATAATTATTGTATTAGATCAAAGGCCACGGACTCTAAAGCGTGGTGGTAGATGGAATTGAGCCCAAGAAAGGCATATTCGAAGTTCAAACAGGCCAAGGTAGAAGCGAATGAATTGTTGTCCGAAAGTTGAACAAAGTTCTGGAAAGATCCGATAATAATAAGTCCGTGAAAGTGGCACCATTGGATTCTTCTTCTCGAGCGCTATAAAATCAACTACAAGAACTCTCAAATCTGACCAATGGTTCATCCGTAGCGGAGTAAACAAGTCAGTCAGCAGAACCAGCCACTGCCAGCACGAGGGCTAGACCTAGCACGACCTGTTCCAACCAACACGGGTTGTGTCAAGCTCCACCATGAACCCTCATCATGCTAGAGCCTCCACCACAGACCATTTCAGCCGACATGAGCCATTTTAGCCATTTCAGCTGTGCCAAGGCTCCTTGGGACGAACCGTTTGGTGCAACACGTCATGTGACACCCCAATCCTTTGTGAGGCTAAGTATAGACATGGACCGTGCCGTTTTACATGATCCGTGTCATTTCAACTTCAAAAATGCAAAGATAAACCCGATGACACACGCCAAATGACACGGGGTACACGATTCAGAAGTTCAAAACTGTGCACCAGCCAAAGCCTCGCGTTAGGGCACATGGCCCGTGTCAGCACGAGGCTAACTAGTCGGCACAACCCACGCCAAGACACACGTCCCGTGTCAGCATGAGGCTACAGCCCGCACCAAGACGCACGGCCCATGTCAATTGCGGATTCTAGGGATTTTTTACCCTATTTTGAGGTCCAATTCCCTACTTCTATATATAGGAGCCTTTATTATTCTAGGAAAAAGTAAGTAGGCTTAATGTATATTTTTTTCTCTCTAGGTAGGTAGAAGGAAGAGGAGATTTCTCTCAATTTCTAGAGTACTTCTTCTCTTTTCCTTCTATTTTTCGCTTCTTTTCTTCATCTTATTTTCTTATATCTATGGCATTTAACTCAATATTTTCCATGGATATATTTCTTAGGGAGTAGTTTAATAGCTTGAGGATAATATTTGTATTCATGTTTTGATTTATGTTTTGTGATATTTCTACTTATTTCTATGTGTTTGTATTATAATGTTGGCTTGTTCTTGAATTTTTTTGAATTTCATGAATGATACACTCTGTTAGCACACACTCTAGTCTACATTCATGTTGGCGCACATATTGATACCCACTAGGGAAAAGAAACTTGGATGTGATATGGGTAGCGGGTCCGGTCCACATGGGTGTGTGCACGTAGGTTTCCTGAGTTTTCCACTACAATAACAGCACACCAGTCTTAGCTGGCGAGTTGGTCTAAAGGGTTACGGGTAGTGATAGCACAGTAGAAAAACTAGGGTTTTGTGATCCTAGTGTCATCGATAAGGTGCCTGTTCCCCTTTACCTATTTATTCCTGGGGATATAGCATCCCTGATGTAGTGCCCAAGACGTAATCGTATGGGGGAGAAACAGATATGCGCAACGGCAAGGCCATTGTTGCACTCCCCCAATTACGGAGGTAGTGTCGATGGAAGATTGCAAGAGCGCCCTATATGACAGGTATAGGGAAGTGTTGACCATCGACTACACCATGTGTTATGAATAGTAGAATAGGCTTTGATATCTTGTATGTGATGGAATCGATGATCAAGAAATTTAAGCAAACATGTTACACAATATTTACCAAGTGCTTACATATATAATTTTCCCTTGTGTTATTTCTTATCCTTGTAATTGTTAGTTGAAAAACCACAACCCCCCCCCCCCCCATTTTACAATATTAGCTATTCCTAGCACATGGATGGATTGACAACCCATATGTGGTTGCACGTAGGTTGGCTATTACACCCTAGCATCTCTGTGGACAACCCGGTCTTGCCACTAACTACCCCATAGGTATCTTAGTAGTAAGTTTGGGAGCAAAATATAAATTTTAAATTTGACTCTTTTGAAATGACTTCGCTTGGGTTAATTATCTACTCCGAGTGGAGGCGGGTCACCGGAGGTGATGCGGTTCAGAGAGGCAAAGCTCCAATGAGATAGATTTGGGTCTCAATCAACTAAAGAGGCAATGTTTTTTTCTTCAGATTCAGCTACAAAACAGAGCTCTGAGCCTGGCGGCATCGGCCTGACTCGGGAACCGTTTTAATTCTGTACATTAAGCTAGCCGATTATGGAGCAATTCACTCTCCCGCGACTTAGCCACCTTGCTCCAACGGCTGTCCATGTTATCCCGATGGCCAGTAAGACTCCAGTTCCCAATTACCTTTAGCCGCTGGCTCCAGTAGAAATTCAAACAGTATCAACAGAGGAGAACCCATGGTTTTTTGGAGATGCAGTATTTATCTTTACCAGGCACAAATTAGATGGGTCTATGAAACAAATAAAATGATGGAACTTAAAGAAAAAATAAGCCAGAGCAGATTGCACAAGTGAAACGAGCTGAAAAATCTATGGTGGCCTAAGACTCTCCTACCCAAGCCCATCTTACCGGCTTTAAAAGAAAGTTAGAATGTGTTGATGAACAGATAGAAAATGAAGGTGAAATGGACTTGAAGAAGCAGAAGATAGGGCTAATGACACCATTTCCTTTTTCTAAAGGGATAAAGTTTAATTAGGCTCACCCGCATTTGGACCAGCGGCGGTGACTCAGAAAAACCAGTCCCACCGATGCCTAAGAGTCTAATGAGTTGGAACTGTCGAGCGCTTTCACACTCTCGTGCAGTTAGACATCTAAAAGACCTTCTTTGCATATTTTCTTCGCTTTTAAATTTTCTGGTGTGAAAAATAATGTTCTTCAAAAAAATTAGTAGGATTAAGAGATAATCTAGATATGAATGGGGTCTTTGTTGACTCTATAGGCAATTTTGGGGGTCTTGCATTATTTTGGAATAAAGATTTAGAAGTTTTGATTTTGAGAGCTACTCTTTTAATTTCATTGACTTTACTATAAAAGACCCAAAAACCAACTTACTCTAGCATTGTACAGGTATTTATGGAGAGCCTGAAACAAATAAGTGCCCAAAATTTTGGCGCATTTTTCCCACTCTTTGCAATGGCCCAAATCCTCCATGGTTATGCACTTGAAATTTCAATGAAGTATCACATTAAAATGAATTTTAAAGTGCTAACCGAAGGCCTACAAACTAGATTGATGATTTTTCCTAGCTTTGGATTATTGCAATCTAATTGATGTAGGATATGAGAAGTACAAATTCACATGGTTAAAAGAACAATTGGACATAGTTGTGGCAAACTCTCTAAAAGCACAATTGGACAGAGTTGTGGCAAACTCTAGATGGCTTAATGCTTTCCCTATGGCAAAGCTTAAGCATTTGTATAGTTATCAATCCGATCATGTTCTAATATTGGTGTACTTAAGTGATGTGACAAAGGATTTGGTGCAGAAAAGGAGATATAGACTTTTTTGTTTTGAAAACTACTATATCTAATCTTTAAAATGTTAAGAAAAAGTGTTGGAATTTTGAAACCAGCATCACCAGACTTGCCATCAACAATTAAGGAATGTTCAAGTGGTTGGTTTAATGGAAATGAATGGAATCCCAAAATCAACACAAAAGGAAAGATGAGATTACGAAGCATCTCCTAAGGCTTCAACAAGGTGTTATCATTGCCGATGTGCAGTTGGAAATGGAAAATTTAAAAGTCGAGCTAGAGAAACATCTTGATATGGAAGAAGCATGGTGGAATTAAAGAGAAAAACAACAATGAGTAGAAAAGGGGGATAGAAATACAGGTTTCATTCACTCTTTTGCTAAAAAATTAAAGAAAAGAAACATCATTCATGGATTTGAAAGATCAACAAAGGTGATGGTGTACAAAGGAATATGAGATGGAAGCTATTATTTCTGACCATTTTCAAACACTTTTCGAGAGTTCTCAACTATCCCCATTAGTAGTGGATCATTTGACAAACCTAATCTCCTCAAAAGTCTTGTCAATGATGAACGAAATTCTAACAAGACCATATACGGCGAGTGACATACAGGTTGCACTTAAGAGTATTGCTCCAAACAAATCATGGGGACCCGATGGTATGCCCCCATCATTTCTTCAACAAAAATGGAATATTGTGGAACCCAAAGTTACAAAAGAAGTTATGCATTACTTAAATAATGGAAAATATATGAGCAATCCAAATGATAAGAATGTAGTGCTTATACCAAAAGTGAAAAAGTTGAAGGACATATCCCCAATTTGGGCCTATCAGCTTATGCAATGTGGTTTATCAAATCATCTCAAAATGCATAGCTAACAGACTTAAGGTGGTTTTGTATATGGTGATCTCAAGTCATCAGATTGCTTTTGTTAAATACAGGTTGATTACCGATAAATCATAATAGCCCATGAAGCACATACCCATATCAAACGGAGAATAACAGGACAAAAGAGCATATATCCATTAAGCTGGACATGAGCAAAATAATTGATAGAATTGAATGGAACTTTCTACTCAAGGTTTTGGAAAAGATGGGTTTTCGTCCAATTTTCATAAACTTGATAGAAAATTGTATTTCTACAGTAAGTTTATCCTTCATGCTTAATGTGAAATGTTTCAGAAAAGTGACGCCAACTAGAGGATTATGGCAGGGTGACCCTCTATCCCCATACTTGTTCAACATTTACAGCAAAGTTTTCTCTCAAATGATAAAAACAAGTTTAAGGACTAAAAGACTACACAAAGTGAAAATTGCAAAGGCACTCATTCTCTTACATCTTCTATTCGCAGATGATACATTGATCCTAGGAGAAGCAACTCCTTAAGAAGCTGAAGCGCTAAAGAACATTATGACATTATATGAGGAAGCATCGAGTCAAAAGATAAATTCAAATAAATCCTCAATCATGTTTAGCCCCAACACTAAAGAGCACACAAGAGCTCAGATCCTAGGGAGCCTACAAATGATTGAAACGGGTGCCCATGAAAGGTGTCTAACTCTCCCAATAGTCTTTGGTCGTTCAAAATCAGCGGCTCCTGAAGGAATTAAGAACAGAATCTTGACAAAAGTTGGAAGTTGGAAGTTGGAAGCATAAACATTTGTCCAAAGAGAGAAAAGAAATTCTAGTAAAGTCAGTGCTCCAAGCAATTTCCACTTACACTATGTCATGTTTTATGTTGCCAAATAATCTTATTGATGAGATATATAAGCTTTATAGCCATTATTGGTGTAGTAGTACACCTCAAAAAGGAAAAATTATTGGGCTAAATGGACTAAGCTATGCTCTCCGACAAGTATTGGAGGTTTGGTCTTCAAAGAGCTCAAATTCTTCAATACCGTTTTGGTAGGAAAATAGGCATGTTGTATGCTAGTGAATCCAAACTCCATTGTTTCCCAGATTTTGAAAGCCAAATATTTCCCAGCATCTACATTTCTAGATGCAAAACTAGGATAAAACCTATCATAGGTGGTCAATTTTGGAAGGTCGGAAATTTATTATCCAAAGGGATTCTGAGGAGAATTGGGTTGGGAGCTGATACAATTATAAAGAATGATTTATGGCTCCCAAGACTGAAATGTCAAAATCTGAATCTGAAGATTCTGAAAGTGTGGAGGGGGTTGATAAAGTTGTTGATGTTTATTGTGGTTCTGATTTTGAATCAAAACCTAAGGTGGTGATTTTAAAGAAGCCTGTGAGAAGGTTTATCAAGATGACAGTGAAGGGTAAACGTGATGGGAAGGCGTCTGGGTCTGGTAATGCTAATTGTGATGGTGATGCAAGGTTTGTTGATTTTCTAAATTCTGTTCATGATATTTTACAATTTAGTTGTTGTTGATGTTATTTTTATGTGACTGTGATTTTTTACTATCGGTATTTTAACTTTTTAAGTTATTCTTGTGATGTTTGTTGACTTATCTTATTTTTTTCAGTGTTGACAAGGGTTTCACTACAAAGTGTAACCCTGGGAAGATTGATAAGCTGTCTTGCACGCTGAATGCAAAGCAGCTTCAATCGGTGAATGAAGTTGTATTTGATGGTTTGATGAAAGTATTAATGTTCTTCCTAAAGATATTATCCCTTATCTTGTTCATAATTTATGTCTCATTATTCATGTCCAAATAATTGGTTCTGATAGGTATTTTTTAACTCGTGATGATGTTCACGATGTTTTAGGACTCCCTATTAGTGATAAGGATGTGATTGAGGTTAGCTTTTCTAGTAAGGTTGAAAAAAGTGATTTAGACTTGAGGAAGAGTTGGAAGAATGAGTTTGGCTTTAATGGCTTGGGTAATATTGCTTGTGATAGGTTGTACGTGAAGATGATGGATTTTGTTGAAGGTGGTGATGATTTTTAAAAATTGTTTGTCATGTATGTTGTTTGCACTTTCTTGATTCCTACTATTATATTATAAGCTTCTTCGTGTTGTGGAGGATGTAAGGGAGATTGGGAATTGTGATTGGTGTGGGTATGTGCTTAGGAAGCTTTGTGAGGCAGTGGCTAGGTACAAGGGTAGTTCCTACGCAGCAGTGAATGCTTGTGTAGTTGTTCCTCTAATTTTTTATTTGTACCGGTTTCCTTTTCAAGGAAAACCATACCCCACTACAGTTCCTCTCATTCAGCATTGGGACATTTCTAAGTTGATTACAAGTTGTAGGCAGATTGTAGATGTTGGTTTTGATTCTTGACCCATGTCTAAGGATCCATTTCCATCGACTTTGATGGGGAAGTATGTTGGATGTGATGGTACTTCTGTGAAATCCAAGAAAGGTAGTCGTAAGAAAGTTGATGCAGCTGGTTTAAGCTCACATGTTTTGAGCTTTGTGGTTCCAGAGGACTTGCCTACTAATGTTCCGATAATGAATGATAGAGACTCTGTAAGTATTTATCTCTTTCTTTTGATTTTTTAAATGTAGTAGTTGATGTTCCATTTTTTACAAGAGATGTTTTAAGTTTAAGCTTCAGTTTTTGTATTTTTGTTCATCCTTTTTAAGATTTGATGTTTTAAATACAGTTGTTTGTGTTTTAGTTTTAAGTTTTAGTTTTGGTTATTTTTGTTGGTGTTATGTTTTTTAAAGTTAAAATGATGTATTTCATCCTTGTTGGCTTTTCCTAATTCTTTCATTTTTTTTCCGAGGTTGCTGATCAAGTTGTCGGTAGGTTCAAGAGAAATATTGAGATTATTACTTGGGCCTTGCTTTCTGAGTTTGATCAAAGTGTTAAGGATTTTGTACCTGTTGTTGATTCTCATAATAATCCTCCTTTGGACTCAGATGACTTTTGATAACTTAGATTTGTTTGATGTTGTTGATGAGATTGTAAGAAACGCCTTAGGAATCATATTCATATTGCCGCTCCTGTTATTGTTCTTATGAATAGAGGACCTTTGCCATCATTCAATCTTGGCATTGAAGAACTTAGAGCGGCGTCATCTTTAAAAGGACTAGCTGGAGGGAAAGGCAAAGGGAAGGCCTTTGAGAAGTGAAACACGAAGAATTAGAACTTAATTGTGATGAATTGGTGTCTGATATTGAATTTTTAAGAATATTGGTTCTTTCAAATATTTTAATTGTTTAAGTTAGGGATTTGATAGGGCTTTTGATTAATGATGATTTGTTTGACCGTTTATGGGTTGATGCAATGCTGTTTGTAGTTTCTCCTATATTTTTGTTGGGTGTGATCATTTTAGAATTTGATGTAATGTTTTATTATCAGTGTGTGATGTTTTCTACGTTGAACAATCATTGTTAAATGTTTTAAGTTTTTAAAAATATTTTGCAACTAAAGGGTACAAAACGACTATCAAAATATTTTATATTTATTAAATAGTTTGTGTGTAACATCATGTCATATATTTATAAATCATGCTATATTTGAAGAACATCGTCTGCTCTAAATCAGTTTATAGTTCACCTATTATCATTTTACAGAATGTGAGCAGAACCTCTGCACATTGTTTAAAACTTTAAAACCACTATATTTGCAGCACATTCAGAACTAATTACATTTTTCTAAAACAGAGCAACAAGATGTAGGGGAAATTGTTGATACATATCAGAAATTTTGCTACTACACAAATTTTTGCTGCTATTTAATTATTTCAATGTAATCATTCACAAACTCAGTCTTCTTCTTTTCAAATCAGAAAATAGAAACATCAGATTCAAGCACAGAAAGTTCATCAACTGACCTTGCGAAACAAATACACTCGTGCAAGACGAATTATGTGCTTCCATCGTTTATATGCTTTCTAACTAATTTTCAATCTGAAAATCTTCTTCTTCCATCATTATCTGGTTTTGAATCTACAAAATCTAAAAATTCTGTTTAATCACAGATCTATGACGATTTATATTGGATTAAAACCAAAATGTAGTTGTACCTTTCTTGATGGATGATTTGTTGATGCAGATTGATAATTTCTTCAGATTTGGATCTATTGTTTTTGGATGATGAATAGCGGTTGAATAATTGAGAGCCTGAGAATGATTTTGGTTTTGATTTGGATGTTTAATCGGTTTTGGTTTGACGCATTTGTTTGAAGCGTGTTTTAAGCTTCTTTTTTTCACGCTTTTGGTGATTAGAAGGGTGAGCTGTGTTTCTTTTTCTTTTATTGATCTTTGGTCCCGGAACTTTTTTGCACATAATGTTACTGACCCCGAGCACATAATATTTCTTTTTTCCCCTGAATTTGATTTCCCCTTTTGCTATTGTCAGTCGCTGGTCTTACGGTAAGACGGTCTCGCAGGAAACAGACTCATAATCTTATTTGACTATATAATAGAGACAACATTATCTACACTGTTATATTAAAGTGACGGTGAGAGTAATTTTGTTGATATAGCAAAAAAAACTTGTTGTGGTCCTTAACCAGACATTCATCGGAATCTCACTGAAAAATGTTTAAAAAAAATAAGAAGAAGAAAAATATTTGAGTTCAATTCAAGTTTTTGTCAATTGGAACAAAAGTGACCAAAAAGAGGAGAGGGCGGTTTCAGGAGAGAGTTTTTTTTTTGCCAAGTTTCGGGTGAGAGGGGAGGTGAGAGTTGTTTGGCCGGTGAGGGTGGCTTGCCTAGGCAGAGGAGGTGTGGGTGGGAAAACCCCTCCCCTCCTATTCTAGAAGTGAGGGTAGGGTGCGTCTCTAAAAATGGGGATGAGGATGTTCTTTATAGGTGGTGTGAGGAGGTGGTCCTCTTGAGGTGGAGTGTCAGTAAAGAAGTGTGTGCATTCACACTGTCAGTGTGCCTTTAAAGGTGAGAGAGAGAGAGGTGGTTCTCTGGACATGTGGATGGAGGTGGCTTTAATTAGAAAATTAATATAAGGACTGCATTCAACTATCAAAGGTCGAGCATTCATCAAGGCGTACAAGAACCGTCTCAGACTCTCAGTGCATCTTAGCTCCCTCAGCCTTTGGCAGTTATTGGAGAATGAGTGGATCTCCTGACAGACGACCTGTCCATAATCACCTTCTATAAACTTATGAACAAACAATTTATTTTTTTACTTTATACACTACATTTCTCAAATTACATACAAAATTTAGAATTTTTAAGATAGCTTTTTATATCATATATTTTTATATTTTCACCTTCAAATACATATTATTACTCGTTTTAACTTATAAAATATAATATTTTAATTTATAAAAAATTACAACATTTAAGGTAAAAATACTTGTGAACTGTCCATAAACTTATGGAAATGTCGCATTTCCAAAGACTTCCTCTTTGAGAACTGTTTGCCATTGAGAACTGTTTGCCATTGTTATTTGTGTACAAAATGCAAGTACAATACCAACAATCTCACCATATTCAACTGACCATAACCGTGAGAAAATTCTTATATTGTGGCTACAGTACATGCGAATGGATGCAAATGTGAAGAACGCATTTGCTAAATGCGTTCTCGGTAATTTTTATTTTTTTATTGCATGAATTTCTGGTTTTTTGGGAGAAAAAAAGGACGCATTTGGTAAATGCGTCATCTAAATTTGTCTTTTTTAAAAAATTCAGTTAAGTCGAGAACGCATTCTGCGAATGCATCCTCATCCTTCGTGTTACAAAGCCCAGAATTCTAGACAGAGAGGGAGAAAGATGCACTGTATCATCATTTTCTCCGCCACCCGAATTCTCCCTTCCCACCGTGCTCAAGCAATCGCCGTCTACCTTGCCGAAATCACGCTCTAGTAATACTCCATTTTCATCACCGGGTTCGTACCTCCCCAAGCCGTAGTTTGTGTTTTGTTTTTGATTTCTTCATATCTCCTCCGTTTGTATGTGTGTGGTACCAAGTTTTAGCTGGAATGTTAGTTTAAGCTTTTTGTTGGCCATTGCTCACTGTCGTGCTTCCGTTGGATCCCCGAACGCGTCGCACATGCCGCTGGTTGGTCCGTGCGTGTAGCTCACGGGCCTGCAAGCAACTCCACCTGTTGCATACATGCGCCGCCGGAATTCCCGAGTCTCCGAGTGGTACCTGAAAAATTTGTGATTATATGAATGCATTGAATGATTATGTGTTATTTGTTTATGTTTGATTTGCTCACTAATTTTTTTATTGGACTCGTAGTAATAGTGTAATTTGTGAGGTGTTTTAAAAAATCTTGAATATATGAATGTGTTGGAGGATTATGTGCGGTGTGAATGATTATGTTTGGTTTGATTATGTGAATGTGTTGAATGAGGATGCGTGATTATGTGTGAATTGATTATGAGTGATTTGTTCACTAATTTTTTTATTGAAGTTGTAGTAATGATTTAATTTGTGTGGTGTAATTGAGTTCAATTTTATATTGTGAAGAGACATTACCGATGTTGTAATCTAGTATGTCAATTAGTTAGAAAATCGATAATAGTGTATGATTTGGTTGCCCGATAATAATGGAACAGTTTATGGTTTAGGGTTTGAGGAGTTGAATATAATTTGTTGAATAATACCGTCTTTTCGAATATCGAATTATATGTTCTATATTTGTAAAATGCAGTTGTACGATGTTTTTGATGGTGTACTTGTACAAAGGGGATTAAGTTTGATTTGACTGTGGGTGTGTATTATGATTCTCCCGTACCGGAGAAAAATGTGACTCTAGAACGGAGGTTAAGCCACTCCGAATTAGTTGATTTAATTTCCAGAAGGCTTAGCACTGCAAGTGAGGGGTTTCTGTTAAAAATATATTATCGATGTCCTGAGCTGATTGGTTCGTCTATATAATATGGATGTTATAATGTGGAAGATGACGAGTCTACCACGACCTTCTTCAACATTGTTGATCGAATGTCCTTCTCCTCAGTTGATTTTTACATTAATATCAAGAAGATGTCAACCACCACTGACCGTGCAAGTGATGTTAGTCCGGGCATGTTCATGTCATTTTTTAGCAATATTTAGAACTATACACCTTTGCCAACCATACCACCCCTTATACATTGCTAAGGTTTTGGAGAACCTTTTGTCATTGGTGAGTCGAGCCAACCCAGTGCGTACGTTCACATCGATTGCACTTAGCCGTCCATAAGTGCTGGTATATATAGTGTGCATCATGAGGAGCTGAATGTCTTCGATGATGATTATGTGGGTGAAATTGGCAGAATTTTGTTGGTCATGTTGAACATGTTAGTAGCAATGATGAAGGTGAGGAAAGGGAACTTGAAGAAGAAAGTGAAGATGATCGTTCCTTATCAACTGATTCGAATCCAGGGGATGATGATGAACAAGCGGTGTACACGAACAATGTAGCCATGACGTTCCATCTTATGGCGAATCCTAATTTGGAGGCCTACTTTAGGGATTATGGGGGGCCTAATGAGGATGGCTATGACCCAACTAATTGTTGTGAAAGACTTCCTAGCTATGTTCAAGCGATTGGTGAAGTTGCATTGGGCATGCGATTCCGGAGTAGGCCAGAATTGGTAAAAGCTATTTCCAGGTGGAGTTCGATGATGAACAGGGAACACCGGGTCGTGGAGAGCAGGTCACGAAAATGGTATGCAAAATGAAAGGATGTTGTAGAAGGAACTGGTAATTGTTATTGGATTGTTAGAGCCAGCAAGATGGTTCCCATTGGATGCGGTAGATCACCAAATGGGCAAG
The DNA here is from genome assembly GCA_037428765.1 of Rubia yunnanensis. Classification (NCBI taxonomy): domain Eukaryota; kingdom Viridiplantae; phylum Streptophyta; class Magnoliopsida; order Gentianales; family Rubiaceae; genus Rubia; species Rubia yunnanensis. The sequence goes on from CM075061.1 coordinate 87,972,425, forward strand.
TAGTCATGGTTGTATTGGTGTTAGTCGATCAAATGGTAACACTAACCCGACATCATCAATTATCGCTCGTTCCATTCACCACCGGATTGACCTTCTTACACGGTGAAAGATGTCCAAGTGCATGTGAAGAAAGAGTTGAATGTGACCCTTTCCTACAAGGCGTGGTATGCTCTCCAGAAGGCTATTGATTTGGTATTCGAAACTTGGGAGGAATCCTTTGAAATGTTGCCATCATTTATGGATGAGCTAATCAAGCCCAATCTGAGCACCGTTGTTGATTGGATAGATATACCTGATAGAATACACGGTCATAGGTGTAGGAAATTTAAGTTTGTGTTCTGGGCATTTGGTCAAGCTATCGATGCATTTTTCCACTTCAAGCCGGGGATTAGTGTGGATGGGACTCATTTGAGAGGCGCATACAAGGCCACAATGCTAGTTACGGTGACACACGATGCGAACGATTACATACTGCTCATTGCTTATGCAATAGTTGATGCTAAGACTAATGAGAGTTGAAACTGGTTCATGCTGAAACTGCGACTCCATATGGTAGGTGGTGATAGTAGGCCAATCTGTATTATATCGGATCGTCATGATGGGATTTTGAATGCAATGAGAAATATGGATGAATGGATGGAGCCAGCAGGATACCACCGATTTTACTTGAGGTATTTTCAGTCCAACTTCCTTAGTGATGAGCGTGGGAAGTTCAAGAATGTACATCTAAAGACTCTGGTTTGGCAGCTTGGTCGTGCCAGACAAGAGAGTAAGTGGAGGGAGTACAAGGAGGAGTTGAAGAGTATCGAACCATCTGCTTGGGATTGTATGAGACAACATGATAGCAGTAAGTGGTGCCTTACCTTTGATGAGGGTGATCGTCGTTGGGGAATTCTTACAGCTAATTTGTTCAAGAGTTACAATAACTGTTTAAGGCGGGCATGACATCTCCCGATAACAGCATGTGTCAAAGCCACTTCTGAACAAACAGTTGAAATGTTTACACAAAGGCTAATGAACGCCACAAATTAGAGGTACTTTCATGATACATTATATTTCATTATGTGTTCATGGACTAGTTTATGTATTCTAAATTGATGTCGAATTGTGTAGGTCCAAGTTCCCAAGCAAGATTTGGAAAAAGTTTCAGAAGTAAGACACTTGGGGATAGGGACATACTGTCACCGTGTATGGTCAGGCATCACAGACTTATAAGGTTGTGACAAGGACCATTGATGGCAGCATTGGTGAGAGCCAATACACTGTGAAATACCGAAGAAAGGAGTGTAGTTATCGCGAATGGAAAATTTTCTGTTTCCCTTGTTTCTAAGCATTGGCTGTCTGTAGGTATAGGCGTGATGATCCATCTACCCTTTGTGACAGGGTATATCACACGACCACCTATGTGCAACAATATAGTGAGGGTTCCGTGCCTCTAAGAGATCCATCACTATGGAAACATGCCAACTGGAGGTTAATCCTCGATATTGAAAAGTTTTGTAATAGGAGGCGTGGCTAGTTTCCGGAGAGAAGGATAATGAATCAAATGGATGAGAGAGTGCCGGGTCATTGCAGAGGCATCCGTAGGCGAGGGTGTGCTTAGGGTCGTGTTTGTAATATTGAGTTTCTAAAGATCCTTATGTTTTGTTTAGACCAATATGTATTACATGATATTATGTAGCCATACAGCTTGTTATGCTAAATTCTCTCTTTTTTTAAGTGTAATTGACTAAGTCGATTTGTATTATGTGTATTTGTTTAAATTGAAGAAAATGTTCGATTTGGTTTGAATATGTATTACATATATTGGTATTCATTTTTGTGGAAATATGGACTGATCATTTCTCCATGTGATTCAGATTTTCACCAGGGATACGTCATGTATCATCCATGACCCATTGATGAGGATTTTCTTTACCTTCACCGAGAGCATCGTGCACGTGCTCTATACAACAGCAATTTGGAGGATGAGGCATTGCAGGTAAGGCAGTGCAATGGGGCTTGTTGGATTGGTGAGATCCCTGATCGAGTGATGCGCTATGTGTGTAACGTTGAATTCCAGGGACTATTGGATTCTGCACCAATTCACATCGACCATTCCCTTATCACTGCGTTAGTCGAGCGCTAGAAACTAGAAATGCACACATTTCACCTATCGGTGGGGGAGGCTTCTGTCACTTTGCAGGATGTGGGCATTCTACGGGGTCTACCGATCAATGACATAACAATCACTGGTGTAGACACAAGCAGACGCACAAATGATTGGCAGATATTATGCACTAACTACCTGGGGGCTACACCAGACACAAGTGCTATCAGAGGGGGTAGCATAAGGGCCAGCTAGTAAGGAAACTTGTTGTGCAGTATGTTGCCTCTTGATGCTACTAAGATTGATTGTCAACAGCGGGCTAGGGTTTTCATTTTACTACTGGTCGAAGGAATGCTCATGTCAGACACATCTGGGTACCGGATCCCTCTTCTCTATTTATCGGTACTGATGGACATAGATGCAGCACATCAGTACAGTTAGGGAGTACGATTTTGGCAAACTTGTACAGGTGCTTATATGACGCTACAATCCCAGAAGTCAAATCCATATCTAGGCCACTAGTCTTACTACAGGTAACATTGTTGGTTAAACTTGTTGGTTAGACACGTGTCCATAATGACCTCTTACATTACATTATATTTTTATTTATTTATTGTATTTGTGGGCATGGAAGTGAATACCAACCATCCGTCTTGCCGGACGACTTCCAGTGACCGTCACCATGAGGGCTCTTGGGTCCAGGTTCGTATTCAATTAGCAAGGACACAATTTTAAAAACTTTTAAATTACTAGGAATATCTAATATTATTCATTTGGTTCCTCACATGTGGAGAGCTCGGTATGATTTATCACAATCACTCATGCATGTAGTGAAAGTGTACCGCAATCAGCTGACATCTCTCCATGACAGTCAGGTATAATGTAATTCGGATTACCTTTTTTTTGAAGTAATGGAAAAAAGGGTGTTCCTTTCCTAACCACAACACTTGTCTGTTATGTCAGTTCATTTAGTAGTCATACACCGAGGATTTCAAGCAACAACTCTTACACTATTGTACAGCTGGTAGCAACAAGTGGCTATTGTGTGTTGACTTCATTTACTGGCACATTGTGAAGTATCATCATGTTCATCGTGTTCTCAGACAGTTTGGCCTTATCCAGACAATACCCACACAGTTGGTCACTAAGGATTAACACAAACTGCTTCATACTACAGACCGTCGGGGGAGGTCAGACATGCATTGGCGTGTTGAACTGAGAAGATATCTCGATACATGGGAACATCGAGCAGAGCAACAAATTAATGCACTTGGGTTAGCGTATTCATATAAACCTGATCGAGAATACAAGGAGTGGTATTTTTTCGCAGAACGGTGACCCTAATTGATCAACTAGGACGACGCCAAATGTTTACAGAGTGTTTTCATGGAGACGAAGCTACTCTGGAGTATATGGTATTTCATACATTTCTAATAGTTTCAACAAATAATACTTTAGATTCCCGTGATTTTTAATTTCTAACATATTTATCTCATTTGTGTAGTTGCAGGAAATGTCCGAGATGCGCTTTATGTCAGATATTAATTTGGACGAATGTCCCTCACGTTTCACGAACGTTATTACAGGGGTACATGGTGTTGCCGCGCGTACTTTACAATATGCTCATAAGTCCTCCAAACTGCAGTTTTATCAGACACATGTGCACGCCGAGGAACCTCCCCCCGGTGTGAGATACAATGAAATTAGAAGCCACCGTCCAACTCTGCCTGGTCGACAGGGTGGTCGGCGACCGTGTGCTCGAGGCCCTACAGAACACATTGGTTCATCTGAAGCCGGACCCTCACGTGCAAGTCCAACCAACGTCGGACTATCACATGGTGGACCCTCACACTATGACACTACTCCAGCTGATTCCACCGCATACCTTACTCCTACTGTTTTTCATGCATATATGTCGCTTACTGCTCCATTAAATACAGGTAGTGCTCCTCATGTCCAGTATGATTTGAATGAGGACGCAGGACACGATATGGAGGGGGATTTTACAGAGGGAGTTCCGCATGAAGACGTACATGTTTCTACTTAGATGGTTGTTCCACGACGTACATCACGCACCATACGTCTTTCCCCATGTGGAACGAGTGGAAAGCTTTGCAGAGGGCGTCATTATACATTACATGCCGTTGGGCATTCATTTCATTACATCTGTACCTATCTGTTTGACACGTGTTTTTCGAATATTGTATCTTTGAATCAATTCATGTTTATTTGGTTTTCATTATCATCTCTAATTTCATAAACATTAAATGCATCTACTCTTATATTTTTGTTTATTTATATTAGTTAATAGTGGAAGAGTTTGTCTCTTGAAAGACGGTCTTTCCATAAGTCATGGAAAGACCGAGGTTTAAAGTGTAAATTAGAAGAAATGAAGATAAAATTTTTGGGTTGCATGAATCGGGTTATAAACTATATTACTACTACACGTTGCATGATAAATTTTTAACATTGCAACTTAGACCTTTTACCTTTTATTATTCTAACTAAACACCGGCTTTCCATAAGTCTATGGAAAGACCGTCTTTCCCAAGACTTTTCCATAGTGGAAAAAGTGTAAAATTTAAACAACAAAAAAAGGAATTTTTTGTTTATTTACATGTCTAATTCATTTAAACTACAAAAAAAATTCAAATTTTTCCAAATTTTGATTCAAATACTATTAGTAACTTCCAATTTTTTTAATAATTCATTCATATTCTATATCCAGGGTTATTTTAAAAAATGCAATACCCACGTTCACAATTTGCAATTATCTTTAATGAGGTAAGTATGATGTTCAAGTTTTGTTATCATAAATTTCAAAGCGGACTTCCCAATTCTTCTGAAGCATTTATCATTACCGCAATTTTTAAAGAATATAAAACAATTACATGTCTACTAATGCGCTATTGGGGACAACGAAAATATAACAAAAATTGGACAATCAGTTAAAAGACTGATTAAAAAATTAATTTTAAATTGAGGACACATTCAGAGAATGCGTCTTCTACATGAATTTTTTAAATAAAAAAAATTAAATGACATTTAGGACGCATTCAAAGAATGCATCCTCTTCATGGTTCCTCCGCCATAGATTTTTTAAAAAGTTACATAAATTAAGAATGAATTCTCTGAATGTGTCATCTAAATCCATATTAAAAAAAATAAAAAATAGAGAGGACGCATTCATCCACCAAAGTGGTAATTTTTCAACACCAGCATAGTTGCATCCAAATTTAAGTAATCTAGCATACTCAAATAAAGAACTCCCATTCAGCCAATTTAGCGTAAGGTCAACGGGATAATATGCCAAAAAAGCTCAACCATGTTTAAATAGAATATCAGCATTGTTTATCTAGCAAAATCAGTTAAAGCAAGAGCATTCATAGCCAGAGGACTTTTTTTCCTTTCTTCAGTGTTCCCAACTCTATTCATACAATGTGGGTTTTCAACAATGTTTATTCAACCAACAAAAAGTAGTATACAAGGAAAGCATTAGATGGATGAAAGACCCATGGATGGATCTTGTATTAGCTTGCATCATTCTGCCCAAAAGAATAGGAATGTATTCATATCCGGAGTGCTGATAACTAACTTGAATTAAACAGGGAAAGAACACCCCAACTATTTATACTTATTCTTCAGTAAATCCGTACCACAGTTCAAACTCAGGGAAGGGAAATATAAATTATCTTTAAGTTGAACAAGGAAGAGAGAAAAGAACTGCCACAACTGAACACCGATCAGTTACAAACTTGATATAACCCTGGTAAGGAGCAAACCTCCAGAAAGAACTATTTAGATTGCTGCACCCCGGAGGCAATTGCTGGCTCATCCTTTGCCGAGCGAGAAACTGCATCTTCTAAGGTGTTGGTAGAAACAGCTTGCAATGCCTTGTAGAATTCCTCTGGAAGAGGCCCGGGTCGATGCAGTGGTACATGCTTAGGAACCGGAGCATCATTTTCGATTACTTCACATTCATAGTCATCAGGGACACCCCAAGGTTCCCACTCTGTACTTGACAAAGATAAAGATCCAGAACTTAACAGAAAAAAGAAAATTCAAAAAACAAATTCAACAGGAGGCCCTAAGTTCATAAAAATATGGCTCAAGAGCTAAATACAAAACTAGCATTAATATTTAACAGATGGAAACAATATGCAACTCCTCTCAACAAGATCCAAGGAGAAATCGACATGGGAACATTGATACAAAGGGTACAAAACTAATTAGACCACCATACAGTGCTACATATACTGAAATCCCCACTCCACATTCTGCGTGACAAATCCTCCGTGTTATTTTGTATATACTTGCATACGTGAGGAAGGAAACTCTAATGAGCTTCTTATAGCCACTTTCTTTTTAATTCATCTCCTCAAACTCTAATGAGCTTCTTATAGCCACTTTCTTTTTAATTCATCTCCACACACTAATGGTGGATGACATCTACTCCCTGTTAAGGTGCACATAATGATTTCGACTAAAAAATGTTTGTTTATTAATATCTTTAGTTAAGTTATAGGAAATTTAAACTTGTGAAAAATATTAAACTTAAAAATAAACTTTTATGACGAATCTAACCATGTCAAAACATGATAATATGCCAACTTATAAATCAATTCATTTCCACGGATCAAAATTAAGCAGCTTAATTTTGACTAAATAAATAGTAAAAGGTTAATATCTTTAGTTAAGTTATAGGAAATTTAAACTTGTGAAAAATATAAAACTTAAAAATAAACTTTTATGACGAATCTAACCATGTCAAAACATGATAATATGCCAACTTATAAATCAATTCATTTCCACGGATCAAAATTAAGCAGCTTAATTTTGACTAAATAAATAGTAAAAGGGCACCTTGATATGAGATGGGGACAGGGGGAGTACATTATATTGCCAAAAGACGCAAATGATGATACCGATTGCCATGAAAAACAGCATTAGTGATATCCAAATTGAAATACAATCTTCTAAGTGCCCCTAGTGATGTAAAGAGCTAAGTGCTTAGACATTCCTATTGTTCTAGCATTTGAGATTAAATTGACATAAAAATAAAATAAATTATGAAAATGAGAAGAATGTACCAATCATGTGGCCAATGAGCTTCAGTTCATCCCTAGCTTCTTCAATGAGCTCTTCGACCTGGCCGCAACCAAGGCGTTTCTCTATAGTCTCCCAGTCCTCTTCCTCCTTGCACACCGAGAGGCGATGGCGCGTGAAGCTCTCGACAGCCTTACGGTAGCCTTCGTCCTCGGGGACGGATTTGATCTCCTCTAGGGTTTTGCTGTACAGCTTAATCAAAACCTCCCTCGCGTTCGGCACAACGTCCAGTCCTACGATCCCAGTCGTCTCCTTAACCCTCGCCATCATCATCAACGGCCGACTTAGCTTCCGTAGAAACATCTTGCTCCGATTCCACTCGCCCGGTTGACTCGGCTGTGCCTTCCTTGCTCACTTGATGCCACACTTCGAAATGAAATGAAATGAAAAGGGTAGACATCTCCAAATTGGTTTATGGGCTGACCAGCCATTTTCGATTCCAGCCCATAGAAAAAGCACAATGGGCTCAAAATTTTAATTGCACATAATACTAGGGTAAGTCTCACGAAAAATGGTTTGTTATAAGCTTATGAACATACTAGGGACTGTTTTGAAAAATAGGGTTCAATTTGTAATTAATAAAAAATTGGGTACTAATTAGATAAAGTATCTTCATAACCCTTTCTTCTTCATCATTTTTATCTCCACTTTCTCTCTCATTACTCTTCTCTGCTTCTCTATGTTTCCCCCGTTCTTCCTCTGTTATCGGATAAGCGAATGGAAAGCAGATCCAAACAACGACTCAAACAAGGAAGCACGACATTAGCACTGATAGCAAATCCAAATCTCGAGCAGGCTGATTGAGGTATAATCTGCTCGTGCGAGTCAAAGTCACCGAATCTTTCTCTAATCTGATTGAGGTATAATCTTTCTCAATATTTTGTTTACGTAAACTCACCTGAGTGAGGGGGTATATATTAGCCTCCCCAGACCTTTAAGAGAAAATGAATTGAATAGTACAACTAGAGTGAATAACGTGTAAGCTAAAGTGGAAGCTAATTACAAACCGCTGTTACCAAAACCTTCATCTAAAACCCCTATCTCGATGAAGGAGATGGCCCTATAACCCGATCGAGGACGACTATGGCCTTACACTTCCTTGCCCCCAAAACCCAGTGTTGACAAGAAGAGGTGACCTTCCAGAGTGTCCCCTTGCAAATATCTTCCCCAGAAGAGATTTACTAAAGTTTTGGTACTTATTTGAAACCATTCCATAGCCTTCTTTCTGTTGTGTAGCTGCTACTTCCACCTCAGAATTGATTCTTGAATGCCCCTCACAGATGTATCTATCAAGGAAAATACAAGCCAGCAGTAACAAGTTCCACACAAAAAAACATCTAGCAATGCCCATGCAAATAATACTGATAACTAAGTCATAAATAATCCATATTAGTAACAGAATAGAATAATGCCCGTGCAAATAATAATGGCAGGCTATAGCCTTCTGATAGAAGGTATAGCATGTTTATCTGCAATTGGGAGGTCGTCGCCGTACCTCTCAAAGTTAATACTTGTAAACCCTTAATGCGTCCTATCCACAATAATGTAAATAGTGGCAAGATGGGGTCGTCCACAGGAAAAGGGATTTTTCTAAGTACTTAGACACCTATATGAGAAAACGTACTAAACACATACATACATAGATATATATAAAAGCATGTAAACAAAGGGAGGGGGGTTTGGTTGGATGGTTCCTAAATTAGCAAATTAAAATACAACAATTAGCAAATCAAGAGAATGATGCTAATCATGTCAATGCAAATAAAGATGTGATGAAAATACAATTACGAAGCCTTGGGCGCAATTGACTTACACTTCCAAACCTATTATCCATCATTGAACATGTGACTTATTTACTACTTTCACTACTTGTTGTGAAGACTAAACTTCTATCCTTCTTAGATGGTAGTTTGCAAGAGTGAATTCGACATCTCTTGTCAAACCTCACCAATGACTCCCGTAGTCGAAACACGACTCAAGGTATCCCATTAATGGCGTTTAGCACGAAGGATCAACAAACTCGGCAATACTTATGACCACTACACCGTGACTAAGCATTTAACCGATTTATGCATTTACACGGGATTAGTCAAGGACGTTCAACGCTCATAGACTTCTCCCGTTTGCTACAAATGATAAATATGGCAAAGAGTTCGACATTGCATATCTATCTAGCAATCATCAATCCATCAACATAATCAAAAGCTCTAAATCATACTTATATATATTCCTAACAAGAACAGGGGGGAAATTAACCCAAATCCCCCAACATCAATGAAATCAATAAACACATTCAATACACTTAAATACATAATAGCAAGAGTAATAAACAAGCTACAATTTGTTCTTAAGACATAGATTTGGAAGCTTAGGTCAATTTCTCCCAAGAGAGTAGATTAGCTAATAGAAGTCATGATAATCTAACTAAAACAACAAATCAAAACAACTAGATGAATCAAAGATGAAAAATGGAAGAATAGGGTTTAGAACAGTACAAAATTCGCAGCTGCTGAAAACTGGAATGAGAGGAGAGAAAAAATGGTATTTATAGTGGAAGGAAAAGAAAGTAGGATTCTGGTCAGTGGCCGTCGCGACTCGCGACGAACATGTTGGTCGCGACGAGTCCGTCGCGACTCGCGACGGTAACCAGAATTTTTTGCATTATTTCTTCTTCTTCTCCTTGTGGCATGTAGTCATCTCCATAGTCACTCCTCTCAACTTCTAAGTCTTCAACGGTTTCAAAAGTGATCTTCAATGGCCTCCGGTCTTCACGTCTTCGAAGCAAGTCTTCAAAATCTTTGAAAGTGTAATCTTCAATGGCCTCCGGTCTTCATTACTTCGTTACACAAAACATCTACTTAAAAGAGGTAAAAGAGCGCAAAGTTGCTCTTACCCCTCCTAAGAGGATTTCATGGTAAAACACAGGCTATTGTAATGAAAGAGTACAAAATGGATCCTAAATAGTACTAAAATAAGCATATAAAGTGGACGCATCAAACCTCCCCACACTTGAACCTTACTCGCCCTCGAGTAAGAAAAGATCCAAGTATAAGAAAGGAATGATACCTCCACATCCTACTACTAATCCCCCAATTCACTACCTCACAAAACTCTCAATATTGCACATCCTAAGATTAAGATCAAATGAGAATTTTCCACAACCCCTATTCCTAAATCTACCTAAACCATATCACCCCGTCAATTCATTAATTTCCCTAAGACATCTCCAAATCCAGAACTGACAATCCCAAATCCAATAATAAAAGATGAAACCAAAGGTATGCATAAAGTTCAGAGCACATGCTTCATCCTATATCAATATATCAACCTAAAAACGAAGTCTATTAATGATCAAGAATTTCACAACTTACTCCGTCTTTTCCCCGCTAAATTATCCATCCCCAAAAGATTCTCAAGATGTTGAGCTACCCGATCCCTCCGTGTGGTCACCGCAACCTTATGACTTCATCGCCGGTAAATGAGTAAACACTTAATGTCTTTCAATTTCTCTCGCTTTCTCTCATTTTGCCTAGGAGCCCTTTCAGGTTTTCATCCTAGCCACACAATCATTTTTCTTTTAGCTCACACCTCACCTTTTTCCACACATTTGACCTCTCATTTTTACCTAGGCCACCCTTTCGGGTTTTCGACCTATCCGGGCACCAATGTTGCCTAAGTTGCCCTTACGGGTTTTCAACTTAGCGGGATTCTTTTTCCTTTTATTTTTAAAAAACTTTTTTTGTTGTTGTTGTTCCCCATCCGAAAAGTAGAAAATTGCTTCCAAATGTGAAGGTTAAGAAAAGTATCAAAACCAACATTATCCAAGTATATCAAAAGCAAAACAATATCCAAAACAAAAGGTAAAAGTATCTCCAAATCCCAACTCGCCTATCAATAGTAGATACCCCTCCCCACACTTAAAACACTACATTGCCCTCAATGTAGACTAGGGTAAAACCGTACAAAGCAAAGTATGGAAAAGGGGTAAAGCGTGATGCTCACTCTATCAATGCTATGAAGATGAAGGGTCGCCGCCGGAGTAACGCTGCTGATACTGAGTCAGCCACTCCTCGTTCCGCTGCCTCCGTGCTCTCCGCTGCTCCGCTCTTGGATCGGTGCCTGATGTACCACCCGACTGGGACTGCATCTCATGGATGCGAGCGGACAGGTGTTCAATCTCCTCATCCATATCTATCAAAGCCCGGGAGACAAACCTGTTATGCTCCAGAATCATGCTGTCCTGGCGGTGGAAACCCTCGTGCATGGTCCGCATCATCCGCTCATAGAAATCTGGCGGAGGCTGGGAGAAGTGAGGTGTGGTCTCATCTGTCGGAGGTGGAGGCTGTGGAGAGTGCTGCTGCTGCTGCTGCTGCTGATGGTGCTGCTGCTGATGGTGCTGCTGAGGAGGAGGTAGGGTGCTATCGTCCGGCTGGACCGGGGCTGGGCCAAGGTCGTGGAGCGCACGCTGGAACTCGGCTGAACATGAAGAATCTGGGGAGATTGCTAAATCCCCCAAAGGTGTGTTGAATTCCAGTCTGGTCCAGCTGTGCTGAGGGAGGGCCATGAAGGTGACCTTTCTGGCACCGTATAACCAATGGAAGAGTCCAGTGGTCCGAGTGACACTGAGCATCTCAAATCGAACCAGTCGCTCGATGGTGATCAGATAAGACGTTCGCCTCCCCAGGCGTGGGAAGTCGGTCGAAGGGACTAATCCCAAGTACCCCGCTATAATGCTTATCATTCCTCCGACCATGATTTTCCCCTTTACCTTGTCTGCCAAATCTACAACCCTCTTCATCCAGAGCTCGGCCCACAAACCATATCCCTGCCCCTCGTTCGTTAAGTGCCATAAGAAATGAATGTCATTGTCTGGCACATTCGTCGGCTCCGCGGAGCAGAAGACTGTGCCAGCTAAGAGCCTGTGCACATAACGAAGCGCGGGGTGGATGATGGAGCTGCTCTTGTCGTGTGAGTTCTTGGTCCTCATGTTGATGACATTCCAGAAGTGCATGTCATCTTCAATTGACCGCTCTGGGGCATCAGGATTCAGCCTGCCCCGAATGTCAGCAGTGGCAAAACGAAGGCCTCATCCACCTCGGAGACGGTCATCTGCCAGGAGATGTCACCTAGGTGAAAAGCGATATACTTCTCACATGGTTGATCGTCCCTCATGCTGCGAATACGGACTGTGGACAAGAACACCAGCGTGTACCTCCGGTAAGTGGGCGCGCTCTTGCTCATGAATCCCTCCATTCCCCCTTTGGCGAGGAGGCATCTGACAGGCTGCACAAGGCCGAGGGTATCCAATGTGGGAATATCAAGAAAACTGGTTTCCTTAAGCAGGCATCTCTCTAGGACCTCCCATTTGTCGGCATAGGACCCGGTGATCCGGGTCAAGCCCATGTATCTATCCGGAGGTGGAGGCGGAGGCGCAGAACCTGATCCTGAAGCCGGAGGAGGTGGAGCGGTGGTGTGATCGTCCCTAGTTATCGCCCTGGACCTCTTTCTGGGGGCCATATCGATACCGCTTAGGACGAGGAGAGAAAGGAAAAATCGGCAGCCCACAATGAATCGGGGCTCAAATCGGCCACGGCATCAAAAATCTAGGGTTTCAGTTTGGCGAGGCGCGTCAAAGATGCGGCGCGGCAACGAGGCGGCGGCGGCGTGGAAGGTGAGGATGTGGAAGAGGTATCGGGTGAGGATGTGGAAGAGGTACTGTTCCCCCGCTATTTAAATTAGAACCAAAAAAAAATCAGAACCAACGAGCGTCGCGAGGAAGTTGCGAGTCGCAGAAAGTGAAACCTGAAAGCAAAAATGTCCTGATACCGTCGCGACTCGCGACAACGCTCATCGCGACTCGCGACGGCCATCGCAAGGTAGTCACGACTCGCGGAAAGTGGGATCCAAAAGGGTCAAATTCCGCAAAAATCTCTGAGTCTGTCGCGACTCGCGACGAGCGTCGCGAGGTAGTCACGATTCGCGGAAAGTGGGATCCGAAAGGGTCAAATTCCGCAAAAATCTCTGAGTCTGTCGCGACTCGCGACGAGCGTCACGAGGTAGTCACGATTCGCGGAAAGTGGGATCCGAAGCCCAAAAATTTCGCACAAAATTCCTGAGCCCGTCGCGACTCGCGACAAAGCTCATCGCGACTCGCGACGGGCAACTAACCTGGCACTTAGAAAATTTTTTCTGCTTCTTTCTCTTGTCCAAGTTCTTCCTTTTCGAATTTAAGTAGTTCCCCCGTCCAAAATCCAATGCCTTGGCTTCAAAATATCTACAAAATCATGGAGAAAACAACCCGTGAAAAACATAAAGCAAAACAATGAAAGCTTAAAACTAAACAACATCAACAGAAAGTCACGAATGACGATCCGGATGATCAAAACCAAGTTTATTTAACGTCGTCGGCACGACTTACTTCCCACCTTGGAGCTTAATCGCAAATCGGATCGAGGAGATGAACGTCCTCCCCTTTTTCCGGTACAAAAGTCTCGTGGTAAGGTTTCAAACGTTGTCCATTAACCTTGAAGGTATTGGACTTAGCTCGATCTAAAATTTCCACCGCCCCATGTGGGAAGACCTTAACCACCTCAAAAGGACCGATCCATCGGGACCGTAACTTACCTGGGAATAGGCGAAGGCGAGATTGGAATAAGAGGACCTTCTGACCAACGTCAAAATCCTTCCTGATGATCATCTTGCCGTGCCATGCCTTTGTCTTCTCTTTGTATATCTCGGCATTCTCATAGGACTCCCTCCGGATTTCATCCAGTTCCTCTAATTGTAACTTCCTATGCAAACCGGCTTCATCTATATCAAGATTAAACTGTTTTACCGCCCAATAAGCCTTGTGCTGAATTTCTACCGGTAGGTGACAGGGCTTACCAAACACTAACCGGTATGGAGACATACTGATTGGTGTCTTGTAAGCCGTCCTATACTCCCACAGGGCATCATTCAACTGAGAACTCCAATCCTTCCGGTTAGGATTAACCGTTTTTTGAAGGATGGAGTTGATTTCCCGATTGGAAACTTCGGCTTGCCCGTTGGTTTGTGGGTGATAGGCGGTAGATGTCTTGTGAGTGACTCCATACTTCTTCAAGAGTGCTGCTATGGTCCGATTGCAGAAATGGGTGCCACGGTCACTAATCAAGGCTCGGGGTACCCCAAACCTAGAAAAGATGTTATCTTTCAAGAATTCCGCAACCACTTTAGAATCGTCAGTCCTAGTGGGTTTTGCTTCAACCCACTTCGATACATAATCAACAGCAAGAAGAATGTACGTAAAGCCATAAGAACTAGGGAAAGGCCCCATAAAGTCAATACCCCAAACATCAAAGATTTCACAATACAAAAGAGGTTGTTGGGGCATTTCATTCCTAGTGGAGATATTTCCTACCCTCTGGCATTCATCACAAGACTTGCAAAAAGTGTATGCATGCTTATTCAACGTAGGCCAATAAAACCCACTCTCTAAAACTTTTCTAGCGGTTCTCTTGGCTCCAAAATGACCGCCACAAGCATGAGAATGACAAAACTCAAGAATTGAGTGAACTTCACTATCAGGGACGCATCTCCTAACAACTTGATCCGTACAATGTCTCCACAAAAAGGGATCATCCCACACATAATATTTTGCATCACTCCTTAACTTATCCTTTTGGGCCTTAGAAAAATGATGAGGGAATTTATCAGCGACAAGAAAGTTTACAATGTCGGCATACCACAGTTGGAGATCCCTAATGCGATTAATGGTGAACAATTGTTCATCAGGGAATTCCTCCCGTAGTTGCTCCTTCATTGCTGGGCTTACCTCAATGTCTTCCCCCAGAGTCAACCGGCTCAAATGATCGGCCACAAGGTTTTCAGCGCCCTTCTTATTCTGCACCTCCAAATTGAATTCGCTCAAAAGCAGGATCCACCTAATCAATCTTGGCTTGGACTCTTTCTTCGTCATTAAATGACGAAGCGCTGCATGGTCAGTGTATACAATAACTTTTGTACCAAGCAAGTAAGATCGAAATTTTTCCAAAGAGAATACCACTGCTAGCAACTCCTTTTCAGTGGTGGAGTAGTTCCGTTGGGCTTCATTTAGGGACATGGATGCGTAATAGATGGCGTGAGGTGCTCTCCCCACCCTTTGACCAAGCACTGCTCCAACAGCGTAGTCACTCGCATCGCACATTATCTCAAAAAGCAACGCCTAATCCGGGGGTTGTATGATAGGGGCCGAGACCAACCTTTCCTTCAATGTATCGAAGGCCCCTTGACACCTCTCATCCACTACAAATTCCACCTCCTTTTGCAACAATTTGCATAGAGGAGATGCTATCTTTGAGAAGTCCTTGATGAACCGGCGATAGAATCCTGCATGGCCAAGAAAAGAAGGCACTTCGCGCACATTAGTAGGATAAGGCAAAGTTTGAATCGTGTCTATCTTTGCCTTGTCAACCTCAATACCATTAGAGGAGACAACATGGCCTAAGACAATACCTCTCTCCACCATAAAGTGACATTTCTCAGAATTTAGCACTAGGTTAGTTTCAATGCAACGGTTAAGAACTTGCGCTAAATGTGCTAAACAATCGTCAAAGGAATTACCATGAACAGTGAAGTCATCCATAAATACCTTGACAAAATTTTCAACAAATTCTGAGAAAATGCTTACCATACACCTTTGGAAGGTTGCGGGGGCGTTACATAGCCCGAAAGGCATGCGTCGGTAAGCAAATGTACCGAAAGGGCATGTGAAGGTGGTCGTCTCTTGGTCTTCCGGAGCGATAGCCACTTGAAAATACCCCAAGTATCCATCCAAGAAACAATAGTAGGGGTGGCTTGCTAACCTCTCAAGCATTTGATCAATGAACGGTAAGGGAAAGTGATCCTTCCGGGTTTCTGCATTCAATCTCCGGTAGTCAATGCAAACTCGCCACCCATTTTGAACTCGGGTGGGCACCATTTCACCCTTCCCATTTTCAACGACTGTCATTCCACTCTTCTTTGGTACCGCCTGAGTTGGGCTCACCCACTTGCTATCCGAAATTGGGTAAATCATGCCTGCTTGAAGCAACTTGAGGATTTCCGCCTTTACCACATCCATCATAGGTGGGTTCAAACGGCGTTGGGGTTGTCGGACTGGTCTCGCATCTTCTTCCAACAAGATTCTATGCATACAAGTGGATGGACTTATGCCTTTGATGTCGGTAATAGTCCATCCCATTGCTTCTTTGTTCTCCCTTAATACCACCATCAACTTTTCTTCTTGCTCCTCGGTGAGCTTGCTCGAAATGATAACTAGAAGCGTCTCGCCTTCCCCAAGAAATGCATACTTAAGATCATCTGGCAAAGGTTTAAGGTCAAGCACCGGGGCTTTCACAAGTGAGGAGAGGAATTCCGGTTCCTCGAGTTCCTCTAAGAGTAGAGGAAAAGGTGTTGAGACACTCGGTGTCATCTTTTCCAGCAAGTTCAAATCTTCAAAGCTGCCTTTCAAGTTAGTGCTCATAGAATATACATTGTGGCCATCATCAACATCACATTGCAAAGCAACCAATAAAGAATCCTCGCCATTTAGTTCAAAAACGTCTTGCACAACTTCTTCAACAATATCTAGGGTATGGCAAGAATGTTCTTCACTAGGAAATTTCATAGAATCATTTATGTTAAACTCTATTTTCATTCCATCAAATTCCATGGTGAGGGTACCTTTATGCACATCAATCATTGTCCTAGATGTTTTCAAAAATGGCCTCCCCAACAAAATTGGGGCGGCATGTTTATCATGCTCCATGTCAAGGACATAAAAATCTGCGGGGAAAATTAAGGAATCCACCTTAACCAACACATCATCGACAATACCCTTAGGGTATGCACTAGAACGATCGGCCAATTGGATTACCACCCCGGTTTTATGCAATGTTCCCAAGTTGAGATTTTCATACAAAGAATAAGGAAGAACATTTATAGATGCACCTAAATCAAGCATAGCTTTTTCAAAACGAGTATTTCCTATTATGCACGGGATTGTGAACATACCGGGATCGCTACATTTAGGGGGTAGCTCTTTTTGACACAATGCGGAAACATGCTCACTTTTTCCACTTTTCAATTTATTTTTGGCCCTTTGTTTCCTATTCACAACACATAATTCCTTGAGAAATTTGGCATATCTGGGGATTTGTTCAATTGCATTCAAGAGAGGAATGTTTACCTCACACCTACGAAAGACTTCGTAGATGTCTTTGTTATCCTCCATCCTCATCCTGTCTTTCAAGGCCTCTGGAAATGGGGGTTCCGGAACATATGGGGGGCTCTCCACCATCTTTGCTTTCTTGTGTGGAGGAGAGGATGGTTCCGGGGTGGAGGTTAACTCCGGTTTTGGTGGCAATGTCTCCAACTTGATTTCTTCCTCCTTATCTTTGTTGGCTAGCTCATTGGTCACCTTCTCATGGATTGCCTCTTCCTCAACTCCCTTCTCAAACTCTTCAATTCTCGTTGGCTCCTTCTCATGGATTGCCTCTTCCTCAACTCCCTTCTCAAACTCTCCAATTCTCGTTGGCTCCTTCTCATGGATTTCCTCTTCCTCAACTCCCTTCTCAAACTCTTCAGTTCTCGTTGGCTCCTTCTCAACATTTTCAGTCTCCGGTGAAGCACCGACCTCTCTACCACTTCTCAAAGCGATAGCACTTGCATTTTGCCTCGGGTTGATCTCTGATTGGGCAGGTAGTTTACCCTTTTCCCGGGCTTCCATCCGGTTCACCATTTGAGCTATTTGGCTCACTTGAGTTTCCAAGTTTTTGATACTTGCTTTAGCTTCATCTTGGAATTGTTCGCTCTTTTCAGCACTCATGCCTAATCGGTGAATAGCTTGCATTACCTCATCTTTGGATAGCCCCGAACCCTCCCCTTGGTTTCGGGATTTGTCTTCAAATCTTTGGAACTGTTGTTGAGGTGGCCGGTATTGTTGTGGAGGGAGCCTGTACGGTTGAGAGTTCTGGCCTCCTAGAGGGTTTCCATACCTGAGGTTCGGTTAATCACGATTTCCCGAATTATATGGCCGGCTTTGGTACCCTGGGTATCTTTGGTATCCTTGGTTACCTTGGTATCCTTGGTTACCTTGGTAGCCTTGGTTACCTTGGTAGCCTTGGTTACCTTGGTAGCCTTGGTTACCTTGGTAGCCTTGGTTACCTTGGTAGCCTTGACCACCTTGATACCCATAGGTACCTTGGTATCCTTGATTTCCCTGATACCCCATAGCACTTACTTCCTCAACGTAATCCTCTTGTAGAGTGGGGCATGTGTCCGTAGGGTGCGCCAAATAGCAAATTTCACATGACTTAACATGTGGCGCACTTCCTCCGGGGTTGATCATCAAGGTCTTCACCATGGATGTGAGGGTCGTGACTTGATCCTCCAATTTCCCACTGTTGGCAAAATCACTTGCAGGCCTTGGGTTTCTCCTCCTCAAATCAGCCCTTGAGCTAAAATTCCTCGACTCTTCCGCTAGCTCTTCATATAGTTGCATGGCTTCAGCAGACGTTTTGTTTCCGAGGGTGCCACCACAAGAACTTCTAACCAGCCTTTGGTCTTCATCCAGAAGGCCATTATAAAAGTAATACACCAAATCTCCCTCCGAATAACCATGGTAGGGACAACTTGCGAGGAGTATCTTAAATCTCTCCCAATACTCGAAGAGAGACTCTTCATGCCACTGCAGAATGTTGCTTATATCCTTCTTTAAAGCAGCGGACCTCGAGGCCGGGAAATATTTGGCGAGAAATTTTGTCTTCAAATCAAGCCAACTCTTTATGCTCCTTGGTGGTAGGTAATGGAGCCAATCTCTAGCACCATCCTTAAGAGTGAAAGGGAATGCCTTCAACTTGTAAAAACCTTCATCCACTCCGTGAGGAACCGTCCCGCTACACAAGAAGTGAAATTCGGTGAGATGCTTGTTGGCATTCTCCCCTTGCCTTCCAAGGAATGCGGGTAGCATATTGATGAACCCGGTTTTCAGCTCGAAATGCCCATTTGGTCCAACCACTGGGTATTCAATGCACATCGGTTGTTGCTCAAGATTGGGCGCCATGATTTCTCTCAACAAGGGCTGTCCCGAAGGGATCCCTCTTTGGTGGGATGGGGATTGTAGGCTTCTTCTTCCCTTTGCTCATCTTCAGTCTCGATCCGGGGGTCCATTGAAGAAGATGTGTTCAAAAAATGGTCACTAGGAGGGGTGTTATTCACACTTTCCAAAGAAAGCCTCCTAGCCCGTCTCAAATTCAACTCCAACTCGGGATCGTAGTGTAAGGGTTCTTGTGAAGAGGATCGCGTGCGAACCATACACCAAGAACACAAGCAATACGTTTTAAGCCAAGCGAAAATGGCAAATCTACTAAGAAATAAAAATAAAATAAAATCAAACTAACAAATATTCACAAGTAGCACATAATCACACATAATATGCTAAAGCACTTAAAAATGAACGCCTATTCCCCGGCAGCGGCGCCAAAATTTGAGAGGTCGTCGCCATACCTCTCAAAGTTAATACTTGTAAACCCTTAATGTGTCCTATCCACAATAATGTAAATAGTGGCAAGATGGGGTCGTCCACAGGAAAAGGGATTTTTCTAAGTACTTAGACACCTATATGAGAAAACGTACTAAACACATACATACATAGATATATATAAAAGCATGTAAACAAAGGGGGGGGGTTTGGTTGGATGGTTCCTAAATTAGCAAATTAAAATACAACAATTAGCAAATCAAGAGAATGATGCTAATCATGTAAACGCAAATAAAGATGTGATGAAAATACAATTACGAAGCCTTGGGCGCAATTGACTTACACTTCCAAACCTATTATCCATCATTGAACATGTGACTTATTTACTACTTTCACTACTTGTTGTGAAGACTAAACTTCTATCCTTCTTAGATGGTAGTTTGCAAGAGTGAATTCGACATCTCTTGTCAAACCTCACCAATGACTCCCGTAGTCGAAACACGACTCAAGGTATCCCATTAATGGCGTTTAGCATGAAGGATCAACAAACTCGGATATACTTATGACCACTACACCGTGACTAAGCATTTAACCGATTTATGCATTTACACGGGATTAGTCAAGGACGTTCAACGCTCATAGACTTCTCCCGTTTGCTACAAATGATAAATATGGCAAAGAGTTCGACATTGCATATCTATCTAGCAATCATCAATCCATCAACATAATCAAAAGCTCTAAATCATACTTATATATATTCCTAACAAGAACAGGGGGGAAATTAACCCAAATCCCCCAAACCCTAGTAAGAAATTCATACAAGTATTTCATATGCTCAAGCTTTCAACAACATCAATAAAAATAATAAACACATTCAATACCCGTAAATACATAATAGCAAGAGTAATAAACAAGCTACAATTTGTTCTTAAGACATAGATTTGGAAGCTTAGGTCAATTGCTCCCAAGAGAGTAGATTAGCTAATAGAAGTCATGATAATCTAACTAAAACAACAAATCAAAACAACTAGATGAATCAAAGATGAAAAATGGAAGAATAGGGTTTAGAACAGTACAAAATTCGCAGCTGCTGAAAACTGGAATGAGAGGAGAGAAAAAATGGTATTTATAGTGGAAGGAAAAGAAAGTAGGATTCTGGTCAGTGGCCGTCGCGACTCGCGACGAACATGTTGGTCGCGACGAGTCCGTCGCGACTCGCGATGGTAACCAGAATGTTTTGCATTATTTCTTCTTCTTCTCCTTGTGGCATGTAGTCATCTCCATAGTCACTCCTCTCAACTTCTAAGTCTTCAACGGTTTCAAAAGTGATCTTCAATGGCCTCCGGTCTTCACGTCTTCAAAGCAAGTCTTCAAAATCTTCGAAAGTGTAATCTTCAATGGCCTCCGGTCTTCATTACTTCGTTACACAAAACATCTAATTAAAAGAGGTAAAAAAGCGCAAAGTTGCTCTTACCCCTCCTAAGAGGATTTCATGGTAAAACACAAGCTGTTGTAATGAAAGAGTACAAAATGGATCCTAAATAGTACTAAAATAAACATATAAAGTGGACGCATCAGCAATGATTATAGCTTTCAAATCTTTTGGTAATTGTGTATAACATGTGAAAGTGTTTACCTGATTTGAGCTGCCCATTTTAGCTAGTAAATATGCTGCTCCATTGGCTTCTCTATAGATATGATGTAGTGTGACTTCAATGGTTTTCATAAGCTCCCAGATTTTCCTAACTTCCTCTGTAGTTCTCCAAGGTGGCTGAAGTTGTTTCCTCAACACCTTTATGGGCAGTTTATTGTCACTTTCAATCTGGAGATGACCAATACCAAAAAATATTTCCAATTGTAATCTTGTTCTGATTGCACTTGCTTCAGTATGAAAAGGTGAGGGGCTACATATATTCTGGGCATCAGCTATTAACATATTTCCTTCATAGTCTCTGATGATTGCTTCAGTACCTGCCTTACTGAAATCCTTCCATGATCCATCTGCATTTAACTTATAGAAGGCCGATATAGGTGCTTTCCAGGTTACAGTAACAAATTTTACTTGTTTTTGTTGACTGCCTATTAGTAACCTTGGTAAAGCATTAGACATGTCCCATTTGAATTTTAGGTTGAAGGCCAACATAATATCATTGAAGAGGTGTAAAGTTTTCCAAAACATATTGATAATGTTAGGCTTCACATTTTCATGATAGTGTTTGTTCCTAAAACACCATATAGACCATACTACTAAGCCAGGGATAGTCCTAAGAAGTTTCTTATGATCTGGAAACTGAGTGTTCAAGTTCCAGTACAGAAAATATCTATCCCACAGGTATGTAGTGTGTTTTGTTTGAACATTGAAGACAATATCCATCCATGTCCATAGTTTCTTTATTACTGTGCAAGAATTGAAACTATGATGTATACTCTCTTCATCACCAAAACAGAAATAGCAAATGAAAGGTAGGGTAAAGGAAAGATCCTCTAATACATCAGGAAGGGGTAAGATTCTGTTTAGCATTTTCCAGTTCATAAAACATACTTTCCTAGGCATAATTGAGGACCAGACATGATTGAATGAAGAGACTGATGTTCTCCTATTTCTGATAAGTTCATATGCACTTTTCAATGTGAACTTTCCATTTTCAGTTGGTTTCCATATCAAAATATCTTCATAATCAAGAAAGGTTGCTTGATCTTACTCTAGTGCAGTAATTATGTGTTCAGGTAAGTGGTTTCTAAGATGGTTGATGTACAGTTGTCTGTTGGTTAAGTATTCAGCTAGTGCCAACTCTGGGAAAGGAATAACTAAATTGCTATCCCAAACCCTATATAATGGACCACAAGCTGTCCAACTAGAATCCCAAAAAGAAACATCCCCTTTCCCTACTTGTATTTTTGAGTTCAGAATAGCTATATCCTGGATTTCTTTAATTCTCTTCTAGGTTTTGGAAGTTTTGTGGTTATCTGGTATTGACCACATAAATTGTGACCAAAGTGAACTACCTGTTTGAAGCTTCCACCATAGTTTAATGGAGAAACTATTAATAGTGTGTTAATATTTTTAAATCCTAAACCATTTTCATCAATTGGATAACACAAACTTGGAAATGACCTCCAAACTCTCTTCCTTTGTGAGGAATCTGTATTAGAGTTCCATATAAATTTTCCAAGTAATTTGTGAATTACTTCAATTATATGTTTAGTCGGTTTCAATACTGTGATCTTATTGATTGGAATAGAAGACAATACATGCTTTATCAGATCATTTTTCCATCTTGAGAAAGTAGCTTGTTATGCCAGTTATTTATTTTTGCTTGTATTGATGATATAATGCTTGAGAAGTATACATTTTTATTTCTACCTATGTATACTGGGCATCCTAGGTATTTGAATGGAAAATTGCCCTGTAACATTCCTGTTGCATTCTTGATATCACCAATAATTCTCAGAGGGCAGAGCTTGGCAATGTAAAAGGAAGATTTTTCAAAGTTTATTTTTTGCCCTATGGCCCTTTCATAGGACTCCAGGAAACAAGTCAGTGTTTTGAGTCCTGATTTTGTATATTTCAGCAAGATGATAGTGTTATCAGCAAAAGATAAATGTGAGATCTGCTTAATTGGATTAGGTAGCTTATAGTATTTCAGGTTTGAATACTGAAATAGGAAATTAATATTCCTCGAAATAGCTTATTCCATTAAAATGAATAATAGAGGAGATAACCCTCTGGTTGCTTGGAAGAAACCATAAGATGATCCATTTATCAGGATGGAGAAGAAGGCAGATCTCAGGTTTTTCATTATTAGGTCTGTAATTTTGCTTGAAAAACCAAACTAACCTAATAATTTAGCTAGAAAAGACCTAGAGACTCTATCAAATGCCTTCATCATGTCTAGCTTTATTATCATGTTAAGTCCTCTTGTTTTGGAATTAATGAAAGATGCTAGCTCTTACATTAAAAAAATATTTTCTGAGATTTCCCTGCCTGAGACAAAAACTCTTTGTTCAGGACTTATTATGGAATCCATTAGTGGTTTTAGCTTTTTAGAGAGAATTTTGGTGAACATTTTATTGATAAAGTTACAGAGGCTGATTGGTCTGTAATCTTTAAAGGATGAATACACTTCTTTTTTTGGGATTAGGATAATCAATGTGGCTGATATTACTTTTGGAATGTTGGCTGATTAGAAGAGTTCATGCATAGCATGTAATACATCTGTGTTTATGATGTGCCAACAATTTTGATAGAAAAAAACAGAGAATCCACCTGGCCCTAAAGTTGAATGTCCATCCATTTTTTAACTATGTTTGTCAACTCTTCAATGGTTACAGGTTTGGTTAGATCAGAGTTCATTTCTTCTGTAATTAGCCTTGGTATATTTTCTAATATCCAAGCAGTGTTAATGCCAGAGGGATCTTTATCCTCTACCTGTAATAAATTGGAGAAGAATTTGACACCTTCTTCTAAATTTCTTCCTGATTATTCAAAACTATACCAGAGTCAGTTTTGATTGAGATTATGGATTGTCTTTTACGTTTAGAATTTACTGTTTGATGGTAAAATTTAGTGTTGCCATTTAATTCTAGATTTCTACCTCCAGTAAATTTCTTGATTTTTTAGGGCCATAGCTAACTTTGCTTTTGTTTTATTTAAATTTTCCAGGTTAGCTTGTGATTCATTCTGCTGAAGGTCAGTTTCTGCCTGAAGAAGATCTTCTTCACAAGTTTTGACCGCATCAAATATGTTCCCAAAGGTGTGTTTGTTCCAAAATTTTATAGAATTTTTTAAAAAAATGAGCTTAAATATTAATTTTTCCAATCCCTGTTTAATAGATTGGGTGTTCCATGAATCTTCTGCAAGATTCATAAAAGTTGGGTGATTAGTCCAACATTCTTGGAACCTGAAATGGGCTAGTTTAGTGAAGAGTTGTGTTTCAGCAATGCTAAATAGTAAAGGGGCATGATCTGATTGCCCTCTTGCAAGTGTTTTGATTCCAGATGCTCTAAAAATATCCCACCAAATATTGTTAGATAAACCTCTATCTAATCTTTTCCATACTCTTCCTTTGGATCTCATTCCAGTCCAAGTAAAAAGTGAACCTGATGTAGGAATTGTGGACATATTGGCGTTTCTCTGAAAATTGTTAAAATTTTGTATACTCCTTAGTTCAGGAATAGATTGACCTAGGTATTCATCCATGGAGCTTATGACATTAAAATCTCCTATTAAACTTAATGGTGAATTTTTATGGTTCAACACTTGTTTCCACAGTTTATTCCTTTCAGTTACAGTATGTTTGACATATATAAAACCTGTGAAACATTCTTGTGTTAAGAAATTTTTTTTAATTTGGTTAATACCATTTTCTCATCCGCTGAGATAATCTTCATTTGAACTGAATCATCCCAAAGAATCCAAATTTTACAGTTTGGATCTGAGAAGTAATGGTCAAAATTAGTTTGAAAGGCTACCTTCCTGATGGAATTAGCTTCTAACATTGGCCCAATTATGGTTAGGATATTTATTTTATGTCTTTTTTAATATCTTTTATCCTATTCAGTGTGGCAGAATTACCTACTCCCCTTGCATTCCATACACATGTTTTCAAACCTGTCATTGAGAAGATTTGTTATGTGTTGACACTGAACGAGTTAGGACCATTTTTGGGGTTTGAGTGTAAGATTTTTTATTGTATTTTCTATTTTTATTGGAGTCCAGGTTGTCCAATACTTCTTCTGAATTCATTAAGTGATTGAAACCATTCTGTGGTTCTATGAAAGTGGACTTAGAGTGTTCCAGATCATCCACAGACAAAATTTCTTGAATTGGCCTATTAGAGATGGATCTTCTGTTAATTTTAGAGTTGGAAGATAGTAGGGGGAAATGTCCTCCATTTATTTCTATAAAAGCTTCTTCTATGTTTTCAGTTCCAACCATAGAACTGTTTGACTCAAGAGTAAGATTTGATACTAGATGATCTTTGTGGATCTTATTAGATATGGCTTCTGAAATAGGAGGAGTTATTAATGTTTGGATTGTTATTAATTTTTCAACATTATGTTCATTAAGATTCATATGATCATTAGCAGGTATTGGGACTGCTTGTTTCATATGTTGTACAACAGTAGGTTCTGTGGTCATATGAACATTAGCAGGGATTTGCACGACATGATTTATTGGTATTACAGAATCTGAGTTTTGGTTCTCAGTTATAGCATCAATACACACAGAATGATTAGTGACAAAATGATTAGCAACATGCTCATTAGTATCTGTAATGTTTATTTCTGTATCCATTTGGGGATCAGTAACAGCATGAGTAATATTCAAATTAGATTGAGGTGAATTCCCTTTGTTCACATATCCAGTAGAGTGAGAGTTAGCGAATGGAACCAGGGAACCTTGACCAAGGCTCAAGACTTTTGAACTTGAATCATTACCTCGGTCTGTCTCCTTGGCTTTTTCCTGAACGCCCTTATCAGTAGTAGTATTGTTGCTCTGGTTTGGTGCCTTGTCCATTGCTACTTTATTATCCTGCACAGGATTGTTAGTTTTGTTCCTATTGACAGGTATAAATATTTTATCCTGAGAAGTTAAGCCTGAAGAGGATGGCTTAATACCATTAACTGTAGGCCTTCTCTGTTCACCTTTAGCATAAGCCATATTACCTGTATTGGTGGTTGATGCTCCAGCTGGTCTCCAGGCATGAAGAGTGGTAAGGCTTTGGTCATTCCTGCAAGAGGTGTTAGAGTGGCCTAATTTGAGGCATTTAGCACAGTATTCTGGCATACCCTCGTATTCTAGATATTGCCAGAAACCTAATCCCCTATAGTCTATCCAGATATTTTCCAACTGTGGCTTTGTGATATCTATCTCCACACAAACCTTAGCTACATGAGGTATGGATCTACTTAACGTTGCCTTATCTACCTTAATCGGTTTCCCAATAATATTCCCCAGAGATAATAGTACCCATTCATCAAAAAATTGTTGGGGGAGGCTATACATAGCAATCCATATGGGGACTATGGGAGAATCCACATTAGGGTTAAAATTAGGCTCCCATTTGGTGATTCGAAGTGAGTATGAACCAAAGTTCCATACCTTGTGCAGCCAACATCGATGTAGTCCTCCTGTAAGGAGAATCTAATCAATACCTGGAGATTGTCGAGAAGGGAGATGTCTGTGTGGCCTTTGAAATCTGCCGTCTAGAAATCTTTTAAAAATTGATCCAGTTGGGGCCTGCTTCGAGCAAATTTTCCGATCAATGTCAGCCGGAGTGCTGCCTCTAGCCTCTCGCATTCATCAATAGTGAAGCTCAGACTTGGCTCTCCCAAATGGTCTATAGATAGTTTAGGATTGAATGGACCTCCAGGGTGGGATGTTATGGAATCGTTGGTAGGGCGAAGGGATCTTTGTAATTCTTTGCCCAGAGCCTGTTTGTAGGAGAACGCAGGTTGAAGTTCCAGTGGTGGCTCCGCCATGAAGGCATTGCCGGTGACTGATGGATGGTTTCTGCGATCTTAGGGTTTTGATCGTCTCTATCGCCTCCGAGCGTCTCAACTAAATTTTTAATCTTTCTCAATATTTAATCTAATTGAGGTATTAAAGAGCATGTTAGAGCCAAAGTAAAGTTCTCCATCTTTCTCTATGCGAGACCTAACATCTGTTTCAATTGTTGAATTCCTAACCTCACCGAATCAGAAGAATCAATGTCACTGATATAAGGATAGCACCAAAAATTTTTATTAGGGAATCGAGGAAAATCGTAGGTGTCTCTTATTTTGTTCGAGTTCTTATTTTTTATTTTCTAGTTCAATATATTTTGTGATTTTGTGAATCTTTGTAGATATAGGTATTTGATTTGTTAGATCTGGTATGTTTATCTTCGTTTTTGTTGAGCGTTATAGACATCGTATTCTAGTGTTTTGAGTTGCAATTTGGTTTTCTGAGATCTGGTTTTGAATTTTCCCTTTTTTATTACAACAAACTTATTGATTGTTAGTCTTGAATTACGAGGTGTATTCGTTTACTTATAAGTTGGAGCTATTATTATCAAGCGTGAACATGTTAGTTGTATAGTGAATGACATTTTTTACATTCGTAAATGATAACAGTAACAAGCAGATAGAGTATATGCGGAAGCGATTAAAATAAGTTCAAAACCTAACTTACTATTACAGTGAAAGTGTTAATGTTAAATGAAAGTTTCACCTAACTATTACAGATTCAAAATTCATATTAAAGTTCATCCAGGATCTCTCTCAAAATAAGTAAAGACATCAAAGGCTTTTATCTTACATTTTCTCTTTACCTAAAAAAGGTTGTTTAACTAGGGTAAGCTCCTTGCTTAGTGAGGTTTCATTGCTAGTATTTACCCAGTTAAATTTTAGTGATAACTGAATATCAAATAACAAATAGCCACAGATGTCCTAGCACATAGTAAAAGAATACGGGTGGTTAGTGCCAAGTTGCTTCCAAGTGCCTATGTGGCAACTCTGGCTAACATACAGGGCACAACCTTTCAGTAGTGCCTGAAGGCCATCAGTCAGTCCAGTATTCAGTCTCGTCAACCATGCCCAAACAGTTGTTCAGTTACAAGCTCGTATCAGTACAATATAGCGGGTAATGCTAGCATACTAGAAACTCCACGAGTAGCTGGTCTAATCAGACGGTCTGGTCAATACCGTTCCTCACTGACTTCGACCGAACTACAATCGCGTCGGGGCCCCGAAATTCACAAACATGTAATTAGGTAGCAGATATTTCAAGTTTAACATGGCAGGATAAAGTACAAGCCAGTCATCCACATAACATATCAGGGCAGTAAATGATTCAAGTTTGACATTGCAAGATAAAGTACAAGCGGATCATTCACAGAAAAATATCTGAGCAGTTCATGTCTTCTTTCCAGTAATTATATTTGTCCAAAATTACTTTGGATAAAATCTTACGTCCGTCGTTTCCCTTCCCAGCAATTCCATTTTCCAAAATTACTTTGGATTAAATTCTTACGTCCGCCATTTATTTTCTCTTTCCCACAATTCTACTTGCCAAAATTACTTTGGATAAATTTCTTTACGTCCACCGTCCATTTCTCCTTAATTTTCCTTACTTGTTCATTCCTTCACTTATTTATTTTCACTTACTTGTTTATTTATTATTATTATTATTGTATATATATATGCACACAAATATATATATATATATATATATATACATATATCTTCTTTGACAACACTAACTCTTAGCATTTAATTATAATTAGTCAACATATGTATAGTGATAATATACCGGCTATAAACGGTTATATTCCCAACGGTAAAATAACAGTTATAAACGGCTATATTTTATAGTATATATATATGAATTTATCCGACATTTCAAAACCACATTTCCTCTTCTATCTTATATCCTTCTCAATCTTTTGATGATAACATGTCGAGACTGATGTCATTCTTTGTTGCAGTAATTATCGTGGTACTGCATAGTAGTATTCTCACTGGAGATCTTACGCCGGAAGAATTTTGTTATTCTTCAGTAATGATTGGATTCATTTATTACCTTTTATTTTTCACAATCATCATAGATTTTTGTATTTCTAATTACATTTAATAAATTATTTTATTTCCCTATTATACAGTAATATAAATTATTAGTTTTGTAGACGAGGTTCAACTATTACGGTTGGGGTTTTCACAATCTCCCCTCCTTAATGAATTTCGTCCTTGAAATTCCCATTTTCCGTGAACAACTCCGGGTAAGTACTCCTCATGTCTGCTTCCAACTCCCAAGTTGCTTCTTCGACCTTATGATTTCTCCACAATACCAAAACCATAGGGATCTCCCTGTTTTGCAATGTCTTGATTTTTCGATCCAATATTTTTATAGGATTTTCCTCATACATAAGTTTTTCATTCACTTCTAAGTCTTCATGGTTTAGCACATGTTCGGGATCAGGGTGGTACTTCTTCAGAAGTGACACATGGAAAACATCATGTAATTTCCCCAACTGGCTAGGTAGGTTAAGTTGATATGCAACTGGCCCAACTCGTTGTACGACTTCAAAAGGGCCAATGTACCTAGGGCTCAGTTTTCCTTTCTTGCCCTACCGGACGAGACCCTTGTGAGGGGTTACTTTCAGGAACACTTGGTCACCTACTCCAAACTCCAAATCCCTCCTCCGATGATCCGCATAACTCTTTTATCGACTTTGAGCCGTCTGTAAGTGCTGCTTTATCTGTTTGACCTTATCCATGGATTCCTCAACCCAAGGTATAGTGGTACTTGGAAAAGTCTTTTCCTCTCCCACTTCATCCCAAAAGAGGGGTGTTCGACATTTCCTTCCATAGAGTATTTCATATGGAGCCATACCAATAGACAAATGGTAACTGTTGTTATAAGCGAATTCTACTAAAGGTAAATGAGCGTCCCAACTTCCCCCAAAATCCATAACACAGCTTCGGAGCATGTCCTCCAAAGTTTGAATTGTTCTCTCTGACTGCCCGTCTGTCTGTGGATGGGCACTTGTACTAAAGTTCAATTTGGTTCCCAATGCAGCTTGCAGTTGCCTCCAGAAATGGGAAGTGAATCTTGGGTCCCTATATCGGCACCCCATGCAATCTTACAATTTCCCGGATGTATAGGACATTCAGTCTTTCCAAGGAGTATTTAACGTTGATCGGTAGGAAATGAGCCAACTTAGTCAACCAATCCACCACCACCCATATTGCATCAAAATTCTTCGATGTTTGAGGTAGTCCTGTCACGAAGTCCATCGTGATGTGATCTCATTTCCACTCGGGAATTTTCAATGGTTATAACAACCCAGATGGTTTCTGATGTTCGGCCTTAACCTATTGGCACACCAAACAACGTGTCACATATTCTGCTATGTCCCTCCTCGTATTATCCCAACAGTACCCTTGTTTCAGGTCTAGGTACATTTTGGTTCCTCCTAAGTGCACCGTATACTTGGATCGGTGAGCTTCCTCCAATACTCTTTGGGTGATTGCTGAATTTCGGGGTAGCCAATACCTACCTTTACAGGTCAGCACTCCTTCACTGTCTACTTCAAAATCTAGCAATTTCCCTTCAGCAACAAGCTTTTTCTTCTTTACTAATGATTCATCTGACTCTTGAGCTTTCTTAATCTCTGTGGGTAACTTAGCTTATACCCTTAGATTGAAGAATACAAGTCGGTCAGGTTTGGTCTTGCATTCCCAATTCTCTGCTTGCGATAACATCTCCGTCTCCTTTATCCAGATATGCACCAAATTCACCTTTCGGCTTAGTGCGTCCGCCACCACATTTGCCTTGATAAGATGATAATTGATCACATAGTCATAATCCCCCAAAAATTCCATCCACCGATGTTGGCGCATATTCAGGTCCTTTTGGGAGAATAGGTACTTCAGGTTCTTATGATCTAACATTACTTCGAACGTGACTCCATATAAGTAATGTCTCCATTTCTTTAAGGCAAACACCACTGCAGCTAGTTCTAGGTAATGGGTGGGGTAATTCTTTTCATAAGGTTTCAACTTCCTGGATGCATAAGCAATCACGAGGCCCCTTTGCATCAATACGCACCCTAGACCTTCTCCTAAAGCATCGGTATACAATATGAATTCATCTCTTCCATCAGGTACGACAAGAATTGGGGCAGAGGTCAGACGCTTCTTCAATTCCTGAAAACTCGATTCAGTCTTCTCATTCCATTCGTACTTAACTCCTTTTTGAGTTAAGTAGAATAAAGGGGATGCAAGCTTAGAGAAGTATTTAATAAAATGCCTATAGTACACTTCTAGTCCAAGAAAACTTTGAACTTCAGTACTATTGTTGGGCACTCTCCTGTTTAGAACTGTCTCAACTTTAGATGGATCTACAGATATTCCTTCCCTGCTAATCACGTGCCCCAAAAAGTTCACCTAGTTTAGCCAGAATTCACATTTGCTAAACTTGGCGTACAACTTGTGCTCCTCAAGCACTTGTAATACTTTCCTTAGGTGCCCTTCATGCTCCTGCTGAGATTTGGAATAGACCAGGATGTCATCAATGCAGATGACAACAAACTCGTCTAAGTATGACCAAAATACTCGATGCATGAGGTCCATAAAAGTAGCTGGTGCATTGGTCACCCCAAATGGCATTACTAGGAATTCATAATGACCATATCGAGTATTGAAAGTAGTTTTGGATATGTCATCCCCCTTCACTCACAACTGGTAGTACTCTTGTCGTAAATCCAATTTGGAAAATACAACTGCTCCTTGGAGTTGATCGAACAACTCCTCAATAATGGGAAGGGGGTATTTATTCTTAATCGTCACATTATTCAAGCCTCGATAGTTGATACACATTCAAAGAGAGCCATCCTTCTTTTTAATAAACAATACTGGGGTTTTCCAGGGAGAGGTACTCAGTTGAATGAATACTCGAGTCAACAAGTCTTCAAGTTGTAGCTTCAACTCATGTAGCTTTAATGGCGCCATACGATATGGGGTTCGAGAAATAGATGTGGCCCCAGGTACCAGATCAATGGTAAACTCGGGTCTCCCTTTCAGGAGGTAAACTTACGAGTTCCTCTGGAAATACCTCAGGGAGGTCTTGGACCACATTTATATTTTCTCCTTTTAATTGGTCCACTGGCTTATTTAAGATATAAGCCAATATTCCAGTCGCCCTTTGCAAATCATTTGTCAACCCTTGACTCCAGCAACTATTAATGAGGAGAATCTTTTCTGTCCCACATCCACTTCAATCGGAGGTTCCCCTGGTCGACACAGCTTAACTTCCTTTGTATGACAATTTAACTGGGCGTGATTTTTAGAAAGCCAATCCATTCCAAGTATTACCTCATAGCCCTTTAAGGGTAGAGCAATTAAGTCTATGGGTAATTCCCTACGCCCCACGTTTACCCTACAGTTTCTACATACTCGTCCAGTTAGGATTTTAACATCGTTTGTGGGAGTGCTAACTTTCAACTTATAGGGTAAGTTCTCTATCTTATCTTCCACATTTTCAAGAAAGGAATAACTAGCAAAAGAATGAGAAGTACCAGGATCTATCAAAACTTTAGCTAGTTTACCCAAAATAGAAAGGGTACTTTCAATGACCTCAGTCAAATTTGGGGCTTCATTATCTTCCATCGCGTAAACACGAGCTTGCACCCTTGGTTGGCTTCCCCTATTTACTCCTCCTTTCTGAGCCGGTTTGGCGATCGACGGCTGAGACCCCATGGTTTGAGATGAGTGACTTGGCGGAGCTAGCGGACATTCTGATATTCTATGTTTAGAATTTCCACACCTTAGACACTTGTTTGCCTTTCTCCAGCAATCTTTCTCATTATGGTTTCCCTTTCCATAGTGCGTGCAACGAACCTGAGTCATTCCTCTCGAAACAATGCTCGAGGTCTTCGACATGGCCGAGGGTCGGGATATGTCTCTTCTAGGGACTTTGTTTTTCTCAAAGTTTATTCCCTGTGGGCTTGGAGTGTATACCAACTGGGGCTTCACACTTGTTCTTCTCGATTGGTGCATGGCTTGTAAAGCATTTTTGGTTTCCTCCACTCTGCAAATAGATTCGATGGTTGCGGCATAACTGTTTTGATAGATCGGGGCTAGGGCATCCTTCAATTCCAGCCTCCCTTGTATAAATCTCCTCTTGCGTTCCTCGTCAGTCGAGACCATCTTCTCTGCAAATTTAGAGAGACGAGAAAACCTTGCCTCATACTCCGTTACACTCATTAAGCCTTGTTTTAAGTTTATGAATTCAGCTTCTTTCCTTTCGATAACTAGCGGTGGAATGAACTTCTTCTTAAACTCCCTTTCAAAATTTTCCCAGGTCATGGGAGTCTCCTCCATGGCCCGCTTCCTTTGTATTATGTTTCACCAATCTAGTGCAGTGCCTTCTAATTGGAATATAGCAAAATTCACCTTTCGTCCATCCGTATATCCCAAGGCTCGGAAGGTTTGAGCCATTGTTTTGATCCAATTTTTGGCGACTTCATCATCCGGGCCGCCGTTGAACCTGGGTGGATGAAACTTCTGGAATCATTCCAAGGCCGAGTCCTCCGTCTCTAGTCTATGACTTCGGTCCCTGACCGGAGATTGAGCTTGATTGTCCCTCTCTATTATGTGGCTCAAAATTTTGGTAACTTGACTTGCAAAAAATTACATCCCAGTGGTTGGGGGATTCTGTCCCGCGAGTGAGTTTGAACTCTTTCCTTGGTCCCTTTCCATTTTCCTATATTTAAAAAGTTAGTTCCATAGATTAAGTCAATCCCCATTTAGTTTTCTAACCAAAAGATTATAATTCACAAAATATTTTTATAGCATCACTGAAATTTTACAGTAGTTATAGCTTCATCATAAGATATTTGTGATAATTTTATAGTCCTCTAGCGTCTTCTTTCGACGTCGAAAATTTGGGACTCGCTTCTTGTTCTAATACCTATCTTGCAAACTGTTAGTATCTTAGCTGTAAGTTTTCCCCCAAAAGTTGGCTTCCAATTTTTAATCGACTCTCGAATCCTTGGTGAAGTCACCTCCTTATTCTTGCTCCACTCTAGGGTATGCTTGGTCCATTAAATCATCCCGCAACGTAGTGAGAGATTGCTTCATCATGCCTCGAGTCTCTCTAATATGCTTCCAACGTGCTTCCGTTGGTTGTCGACGATAGGCAGTCAAAACTCCCTGTAGCTCCTGGGTATTTACCAGGACCGAGCCTACTTCTCGGATGGTTTCCTGTTGTTTGGCATGCCATTTCCCGTGCTCCGTACATCTTTGGTTCTTCAGTCGATGGTTTTTGGCGACCGCTGTGTTTGCCCTCGCTTCTTCTGCATTTGCACGCAGGTACTGTTCCCACATTGCATCATTCATCAACTGTTCATGGGTCTCAAGGCTAAAGACCTTGTTAATTAATTCTGTTCGTTCCATAATCAAAGCGTGTACTACCCAATTTGGATAGGCGTGGGTTACCACCCATTGAGAATCGTCAACAATTTCTGCCCAAGGAAAGAACGCCTCTGGGAAGGCTCCAGTATATCTTTTTACCTCAATGAGTTCTTGAAAAGTATTACTTGCGATTTCTACATTATTGTCCATCTATCGAAATAGCAAAATTGTCAGTTTGACAATTTATACACAACTAACTCTCCTTACTTTATTCATAATTCATTTAATTTCCACTAGAATCTTTTATTAAGGTAAGTATGAGTTTGCCTTTACTTAGTTTGAGAATGCTCTGATACCACATCTGTAACACCCCAAACCCAACGTACAGTGTCGGGTCGGGTTGGGCCGTGCTCCCGAAAATGATAACAGTAACAAGCAGATAGATTATATGCGGAAGTGATTTAGATAAGTTCAAAACCTAACTTACTATTACAGTGAAAGTGTTAATGTTAAATGAAAGTTTCACCTAACTATTACAGATTCAAAATTCATATTAAAGTTCATCTAGGATCTCTCTCAAAATAAGTAAAGACATCAAAGGCTTTTCTCTTACAGTTCCTCTTCACCTGAAAAAGGTTGTTTAACTAGGGTAAGCTCCTTGTTTAGTGAGGTTTCATTGCCAGTATTTACCCAGTTAAATTTTAGTGATCACTGAATATGAAATAACAAATAGCCACATATGTCCTAGCACATAGTAAACGGATACGGGTGGTTAGTGCCAAGTTGCTGCCAAGTTCCTACGTGGCAACTCTGGCTAACATACAAGGCATAACCTTTTAGTAGTGCCCGAAGGCCATCAGTCAGTCCAGTATTCAGTCTCATCAACCACGCCCAAACAGATGTTCAGTTATGAGCTCCTATCAGTACAGTACAGTGGGTAATGCTAGTAAACCAGAAACTCCACGAGTAGCCGATCTAATCAGACGGTCTGGTCAATACCGTTCTCTACCGACTTCGACTAAACTACAATTGTGTTGGGGCCCCCGAAATTCACAGACAGGTAATTAGGTAGCAGATATTTCAAGTTTGACACAACAAGATAAAGTACAAGCCAGTCATCCATATAACATATCAGAGCAGTATATGATTCAAGTTTGACACGGCAAGATAAAGTACAAGCTGGTCATTCACAGAAAAATATCGGAGCAGTTTATAACTCAGTTTCACGATAATTGAACACAGTAATATACACACTCAGTTTAACAGTCAGTATATGTATATATATATTATAAATTTAAGTTTAACATGTATGTCTCTTTATAATGGAGTTCGAGTACAGGTTCGAGTATGTATTTCGAGTACAAGGGTTCAAGTAGTTGGGTTCGAGTACAAGGGGTTTGAGTAGTTGGGTTCAAGTACAAGGGGTTCGAGTAGTTAGGTTCGAGTACAAGGGGTTCGAGTAAAGAATTTGAGTGGAGAAGGTTCAAGTGGAATGGGTATCGAGTGGTACTAGTTTGAGGGATAAGTGGTACTAGTTTGAGGGATAAGTGGTACTAGTTCGAGTGGTAAGGTTCGAATGGTAAGTATTACCAGTTCGAGTGGTGAGGTTCGAGTGGTAAGTGGTTCGAGTGGTAAGTGGTTCGAGAGGTAAGTGGTTCGAGAGGTAAGGTTCTAGTGGTACTGGTTTGAGGGGTGAAGTCTTTCAGTGGGTTCGAGGGGTGAAGTCTTTCAGTAGCTTGAGAGGTGAAATTTTCAGTAGTTCGAGGGGTGAAATTTTCAGTAGTTCGAGGGTGAAATTTTCAGTGGGTTCGAGAGGTACTATTTAGTAGGGGTTCGAGGACAGGGTTTCGAGAGGTTACTGTTTAACATGGGTTTGAGATGTAGTTTCAGTAGGGGTTCGAGGCAAGGGTTCAGTAGGGGTTTGAGGACAAGGGTTCAGTAGGGGTTCAAGGACAAGGGTTCGAGAACATGGGTTTGAGAGGTAAAGGTTTAGCAGGGGTTCGAGGACAGGGGTTCGAGGATAGGGGTTCGAGGACAGGGGTTCGAGGACAAGGGTTCGAGGACAGGGATTCGGTGGTACTGTTTAGAAGGGGTTCGAGGGGTCAAGGTTTAACAGGGATTCGAGTACAGGGATTCGAGGGGTACTGTTTAGAAAGGGTTCGAGGTCAAGGTTTAACAGGGGCTCGAGGTCAAGGTTTAATAGGGGTTCGAGGTCAAGCTTTAACAGGGGTTCGAGACAGGGGTTCGAGGACAGAGGTTTGAGGACAGGTTTCAAGGGGTACTGTTTAACAGGGGTTCGAGGTCAAGGTTTAACAGGGGTTCGAGGATGGGGGTTTGAGGACAGAGGTTCGAGGACAGGGATTCGAGGGGTACTGTTCTCTGGTGGCAGCCTGTACACATACAAGACAATATATATATATATATATATATTTTACTTCAATTCATGCTAAGGCAATGAAAACACTCAATGTGGTTAGACTTGGGCTTGGAAACTTCCGTCTCCTGCTTTATCACTGCTCACCACTATTCTCTTGGCAAGAAATTTTCCTTAAGGCTGTGTGAGAAGGTAAGAACTGGGGGCCTAATATTTATACTAGATTAAAACATAGGTTCTGACACCTACCAACCTGAAATTTTATCCTATAATCCTACATCCACTTGCCCAAAAAATTACTTTGGAAAACTCTCCCTCACGTCCGCCGTTCATTTCTTCTTTCCAGTAATTTCATTTGTCCAAAATTACTTTGGATAAAATCTTATGTCCGCCGATTCTCTTCCCAGCAATTCCATTTTCCAAAATTACTTTGGATCAAATTCTTACATCCGCCGTTTATTTTCTCTTCCCCGCAATTCTACTTGCCAAAATTACTTTGGATAAATTTCTTTACGTATGCCATCCATTTCTCCATAATTTTCCTTACTTGTTTATTCATTCACTTATTTATTTTATCACTTACTTACTTATTTATTATTATTATTATTATTGTGTATATATATATGCACACACACATATATATATCTTCTTTGATAACACTAACTCTTAGCATTTAATTATAATTAGTCAACAGATGTATAATGATAATATACCGGCTATAAACGGCTATATTCTCAATGATAACATAACAATTATAAATGACTATATTTTATAGTATATATATGAATTTATTCGACATTTCAAAACCATATTTCCTCTTCTATCTTATATCCTTCTCAATCTTTTGTTGATAACATGTCGATACTGATGTCATTCTTTGTTGCAGTAATTATCGTGGTACTACATGTTAGTATTCTCATTGGAGATCTTACGCAGGAAGAATTTTGTTATTCTTCAGTAATGATTGGATTCATTTATTACCTTTTATTTTTCACAATCATCATAGATTTTTTTATTTCTAATTACATTTAATAAATTATTTTATTTCCCTATTATACAGTAATATAAATTGTTAGTTTTGTAGACAAGGTTCAACCATTATGGTTGGGGTTTTTACATGTTAGTTGTACTGTGAAAGACCTTTTTTACATTCGTTGTTGATTGTTCATTTTGAATTACGAGGTGCATCTTTTTACTTATATATTGCATTTGTTAGCATTTGGTGTGTACTTGTTAGTTCTGTTGTGTATGCCTTTTTTTTATTTTCATTTGTTGTTGATTGTCTGTTTTGAATTAGGAACTGCGTCTGTTTACTTATATGTTGCATCTGTTAGTATCAAGTGTGTACTTGTTAGCTGTGTTGTGTATGACTTTTTTTTTAAAAAAATGTTGTTGGTTGTTTGTTTTGAATTAGGAACTGCATCTATTTACTTATGTATTGCACCTGTTAGTATCCAGTATGTACTTGTTAGTTTTATTGTGTTTGACTTTTATTTTCATTTATGATTATTGTTCATTTTTAAATAAATTGTACCAGTTTACTTATATACTGCAACTGTTAATATCCATGTGTATGACTTTTTGCAGGAGTTGGATCTAAACTTGAAGTGGTTATCACTTTTAAGGAATCAGACAATATTGAACATTGGACAATACAAGACATTTCGACACGAGGAGGATTATGACACTGAACTTGAAGATTCGAAGATGATCCCCTTTTGAAGATTAATAATTGATGATTCATTGTATTAGAGACTATTGGTTTATTTATAGAGGAATATTGTTGTAATTGTAAGTTCCCTAATGGAAGATTTCTGTCACGAGCACTTATCTTCCATTTTGTTTAGATGTTGAGGGCCTCTCTCGTGTTTGAAATTGATAAAATTTGCATGTTTTCAATACAAAGTATGCAATGCTTTACATGCGTTTCTTTCATGCCGACAATACTTTATGTGACCTCTCTTTGATTTAAATCAGGGAAATATACTCGTATTTTTTTAAAACAAACACATATTTTAATGTAATATGTATATATTGTAAGGTATTAAATGCAATACATATGAACTTTTGAAAAATTACCAAATTATGTGACTTGTGTTATAGTATAAGAGAATACTAGTTGTAGGCTAACATATGCATGTTTTAACAAAACATAAACGATTCATAAGGTAACTTATGCACTGCCTCATGGGAAAGTTTTGCTATTCATAAAAGGAATTGATAATTTAAATCAAATGCATGTTCTTATTTAGACAATACATGTTGTAAAGTAATTAATGCATGGTTAATATACAATTTTAACTTGTCAAAATTTAGTCTCCTCTGTTTGTGTAAACTATATTTTTTTTTAATGAGAAACACCCGAGGGTGAGGGTTATTTTATTATAGGAACCCCAAGCCTAGTACCAAATGATCGAATATACAAGTAGAGTTGGATAGTGAAATAACATAGTTATTTCCAAAAGATGTAAAAAGTGTTTGCTACTCTTGTGGATATAGCTATCCTAGGAGAAGTGATAATTGTTGAAATTGCGATCCAAAACTAGAGGATCTCCACCCCTCGTGTTAATCCTCTGTAATGGCCAGGCAACTTCAACCACATAACAAGAAAATATTCACAAGTATGCTGAGTCTTGTGGCTTTGAAGTTGAGCATTTGTAAGAGTGATTCTCACTCCCTGATGTAGCTCCCTTTCCGCAACCAGCAGAAGGAGTATCCTGGAGTTGCATCCACTAACTCCCTTCCAACACAAACTCCCTTCCAACAAAACATCAGAAGGAGTAACCGGGCTAAGAATAGTAGCAGCAATCCAAGCCTGAGCAATCTCCCCCTCATAGTAGTGCTTCCCTTGTTCTGCAGATGAACAAATAAAAAACATTCAGCAGCATCATATTCTAAAATTTGGGAGTTTTAGCAAC
This sequence comes from Rubia yunnanensis, assembly GCA_037428765.1. Classification (NCBI taxonomy): domain Eukaryota; kingdom Viridiplantae; phylum Streptophyta; class Magnoliopsida; order Gentianales; family Rubiaceae; genus Rubia; species Rubia yunnanensis. The sequence continues at coordinate 88,012,309 of CM075061.1, forward strand.
TCGAATATGTGGAACACAGCCTCTATCCATATCTATAAGACCCTGGATTCTAGGTGTAACATTAGTCATATCCAGCCCTTGGTTCACATCAAAGTGATGTTTAGCTATGGCATGTGCAACAGAGTTGCATTCCCTGAAAGTATGGACCAGTTCGGCACTACCAAGCAAAGATTTCACTTTGTATACCTTATCAAAAACTTGCCATTGTGCCTCATATGGATTCTGTATCATATCTACAGCAAGCTTACAATCTGATTCCACAATAATGCTACCCTCCAGATGATGAAAGGATTCAGAAGCATATAATATTGCTTCAATTTCGGCATGTAGGGGAGATGAAGATGTTATTTTTGCCGAACTAATTCTAACCGGTAAGCCAAGACAGTTCCTAGCTATAAGACCCACAGTGGCTTTGTTAGAGCACCAGGCTGCATCCACATTTATTTTTATAGACCCTTGTTTAGGTGATTCCCAGCAAATAGTCCTTAAATTTGGCTTAGGGGGAGGCCTTAGCAGTGGAGTGAGATGGTGAAAATATTGTGGTACTGAGATATTGGATAACATTGTTGGAGGACAACCACTAATTGTCAATTTAATCAAATTCTCCACCTTAGTACAGATAACATTCATGGATAAAGGCTTGTGGTCATATAGATAGTTGTTCCTAGCTTTCCATAGACTCCAGCATATCACAGATGGGAGAAACAAGCAATATATTTGGTAAAACTTAGATAAATCTTGACAATCCCAAAACAGATAGAATCTTTGAGGAATGGAATGTGATGTATTAAGGGTAAAAGGTATTGAATGAGTCAGCTTCAACCAAACTGAGTGGGCCAAGGGACAGGAGATGAAGTAATGTTGGATAGAATCAGATTGACAACAAGCAGGGCACTTTGAAGCTAGGCTGTAACCACATGCAATAAGAACATCATCAAAGGGAAGAAAAGCATTAGGAGTTTCCAGATAAAAATTGAGATCTTTTTTAGTACCAGTGGATTCCATAAGAACTTAGAGAGATACCTGTTGGTAGAACTAGAGCTCTATAGGCCGATTTAAATGTAAATTTACCCGATGGTTCTGGCTTCCAGATGATTCTATCCTCCCTGTCCTCAGTAAGAGCAGCCTCCTGAAGAAAAAGCACAGTATCATGTTGGAGAAAAGATGCAATTTGATTCAGAATAGCATTTCTGTTGTTAATGAAATCAGCCACAGAAATGTCATCCATTGTAGAGGTAATGTAATCAGGGATTTTAGAAAGGAGAGGTCCATGTGGACACCAGTTGGCATTAAGAAAATTACATCTCCCATTACTATGAATAATTAAGGAATTGTTAACAGCAAACTCATTAATGTAACAAATTCTCCTCCAAGTAACAGATTTCCTGTATGATGGTGGTAGAGACCAAAGAAGTTTAGACCACAATGAAGTTCCCAGTTGGCCCTTCCACCATAGTTTGGCCGAACAAGAATCAATGATGGCTTGAACTGATCTGAAGCCCAAACCATCATTATTAGTAGGTATGGCAATGTTAGCCCATTTCTTCCAAATCTTGTTCTGTTTACCTTCAGTCTTACCCCAGAAAAATTGAGCCAATTTTTTTTCAAAGGATTTAATTACAGCTTTTGGGGGATTTGTAACCATCCAAGTGTGCTGAGGAATAGAGTACAAAACTGATTTAATGAGGATCATCTTCCCACCAGAGCTTAACCAGCAGTTTTTCCAATTTTGTAGCTTAGCATCAACATTGGCCAGCAGTGGGAAAAAGTATCTGTTCAGAGTTCTTCCTTTGAAAATGGGACATCCTAAGTATTTGAATGGAAAAGTCCCTTTTTTCATTTTTAAAATTGCTTTAACCTGAACCTTTCTAGCAGCAGTAGCCTTTTTACTTAAATAAAAATCTGATTTCTCAAAATTAAACTTTTGACCTGAGCAATGTTCAAAGACTTCAAGAAAGGCCTTAATCTTAATTAAGTTAGGTTTAGAAGCTTGCATAAATATTATGGTATCATCCGCATACATCAAGTGAGAAACCACAGGAATAGAACCAGGAATCTGGTATGAGGACAGACATTTATTCACAAAGATAAAGGTCAAACTCCTAGAAAAAGCCTCTGAGAATAGATTAAAAAGAGAGGGGGATAGAGGGTCACCTTGTTTGATTCCTCTTGTTGCACTGAAAAATCCAACTGGATTACCATTGATAATGACTGAAAAATAGGCTTGAGACAAATTGTTCATTAAAGCTGTTAAAAAATTCCCATGAAAACCAAACTTAGATAAAATCTGTTTGAGAAAACTCCATCTAACTCTATCAAAAGCTTTCCTCAGATCAAGCTTAAGGATGCAGTTAGGAATTCTATGTTTCTTATCCAAAAATCTAATCATCTCTTGTAAATATAGAATGTTATCGGATATATCCCTGTGCTTCATGAATGCTGTTTCGTTCAAGGATATGAGATTCTCCATATGTGGCTTTAGTCTCTCTAGAAGAACTTTAGAGCAAATCTTATTCAACACATTAGATAGACTAATTGGTCTAAAGTCATCAAATGAAGTTGGGGTTGGTTTTTTTGGAATTAGAGTAATCCAGGTGCTAGAAATCCCCCTTGGTATCTCAGCACCAGAAATGAATTCATTTACCACTTCTAACAAATCTAGTTTAATAATCTGCCAGCATTTGGTGTAAAATTTAGGAGAGAATCCATCTGGCCCAGGACTGCTGTTCTTGTTTAAGCTTTTAATTACATTTTCCAGTTCACTCTCAGTCACAGGCCTTGCTAGGTCAATATTATCACTATCAGTTATGATACCAGGAATCTGCCTTAGAAAATGAGAGTCAAAAGTATCATCCAAGATTAAATCAGGTTCAGTCAATAAATCAGTAAAATATTCAACTGCTTCCTTTTGTATATCTAACTGAGAATTAATCCATTGACCTGATCTAGTTTTTAGTTTGGTTATGTGGAGTTTACAGTTTCTTTCTTGCACAACCTTGTGGAAAAAGGAAGTGTTATTATCACCTAGCTTATGCCACTTTAATCTAGCCTTTTGCTTCCAGTATTTCTCTTTTTCTTTTAAGACTTTTAGCAACAAAGCATTTTTTTCATTGAGTTTAATTCTCTCAGCAGTTGAGGGGTTTAGATCATATATAGCTTCCTGAGTTCTCAAATCATCTTCAGCCTTTGTCACATTTAGATCAATGTTTCCAAATTTATCCCTATTCCATGATTTTAGAACTCTTTTAAGTCTGACAAGCTTAAGGTAAAACCTCAACATTCCAGTTTCTGATAATGGAGATTCCCAGCTGTCCCTTATCACAGTCATAAAATCTTCTCTTAGAAACCAAGAGTCTATGAATCTAAATGGCTTAGGGTTAGAATATATAAGATTTGAAACCTGTAGGAGAAGAGGTGAATGATCCGATGTTTGTCTATTTAAAATCTGAATTGAGGAAGATGGAAACTTAGTGATCCAAGAGATTGAGCATAGTCCTCTATCTAGTCTTTTCGAAGTAGGGTTCCGAAGCCTAGAGTTACACCAAGTAAACATGTTACCTACCGTATTAATTTCTTGGATTCCATTGGAGGAGATCCAGGAGTTAAAATCTCTTATACTACCTAAGGCAGGAGAACAAGACCCTCTATATTCATCTAATGAAGTTATTGAGTTGAAATCACCAATGAAGATGGTGTCACCCTTTGGAATAGATTGAAGGTTAGACCACAGAACCTTCCTACCATCTCTAGTTCTTGAGGCATATATGAAAACTGCCTCCATGTTCAGATTAACAGAGTGATGCAGAATATTTACATGCATAAACTGATCATGAAAGGAATTCAGAGAGATAGTTAAGAGATTAGACCACATAATCCAGATCTTCCCATTAGGCAGTGTCAAGTTATGAGTGAAAGACAGTTTTTTCATGTAATCTTCACATTGAGAGTTATCATGCATAGGTTCAATAATACACAACAAATGAATTTTTTTGATCCTACACAAATTAGTTAACCTAAGCATTGAAGTGTCCATTCCTCTTAGATTCCACACTAAAAAATTGACATTAAGGTGTGTCATCATTGTTCACTAGATTTAGAACTTTTTGTAGATGACCTAAGCATCATCTTATTTAGCTGACTTAGATAATTATTTTTCTTAGCTTTAGTCTTACCTTGGATATTACCTGGTAGAGCAGAACAAGAGGTTTCTTGCTGTGTAGAAGTGTTTTCCTCTAACAGCTCCGATGTATCAGCTTGCAATTCCTTTTACTTGAAGCTATCAGCAATCTGCAATACTGAAAATCTATTCCCCATTTTCCCAGGTTGGGAGAAAGAGTTCTTGTGGAAAGGACTGTACATAGATAATGAGGCAGAACCAACTTGTATATCATCATTAGCATAAGCAGAAATTATTGGCTTAGCAAGTGAAGTGTCCTCAATCAACCTTAAAATAGAGATATCAGCAGTATCTAGGGGCTGAGTGTTTTTAGTAGAGGTATTTAATTTTTCCTGATTTACCATCACAGGGATATTGCTCAAATTTTTTGGAGATTCCACCATAATCTCATACTCATTGTCAGGAAGATCTTGGCCTTCAATAAGTGGTGGTTTATCAAATTTCTTACCTGTTGCCTGCCATAGGTACTGAGGTAGATTATGTTTCAATTTAGGGTCCTGAGTGACAGTCTCATTCTGTAAGTTAGCTTTACACTGGATCAGAGAATGGCCTAGTTTTGAACAATGACCACAGTAAAGAGGAATATCCTCATATTCAATCGGGTATTTCTTATTGTTAGACACAGAGCCCAGCCTTATGAAACTGCTCAGAGGTTTTTGGAGATCAATTTCGACACAAAATTTAATTGCAGATGGTCTTGTTAGCATCTCAGTTGCTTGATCATTTTTTATGAAACTACCTATGCTATTCCCCATTGCTTCAATCGAAGCTGTGTTATAGTAGTAAAGAGGGGGCTCCTTAATAGTACACCAGATAGGAACTATTGGTGATTCTTTACGAGTAGAGAACTCAGGTGTCCATTTAAGGATTTTCAGAGAGATCCCATTGAAATTCCAAACACATTTCATCCAACATCTTTGATAGTCATTTATATGTTCAAACCGAATCAAAACATGTTTGTAATCAAGGGAGCCAAGTTGATACTTACCTTCGAATCCCACAGTTTTAAATGCCAGTTCCAATTGTTCCATTGTAAGCCTACCTCTTGTAAACTTCCCAACCAGTGCATTCGCATAATGGGCAGAGAGAGTTGCTATCTGATCATCAGAATACAGGCAGGAGGGTTCTCCCAGGTGCTGTGATTTGGGAATGATCTCTGGGTTGTTAGGTAGGGATTTCGAGAGCGGAGGAGCTTTGGCTTGAAGAACCGTGGCAAATGATTTGGTGGGGAATTGAGTGGCCGGTGGGAGCGCCATCACAGTTGGTGTTACTCCGTAGCTGAACCAAAACAATTGGCGTTGCCGGCGAAGGAGCCGTTACCGGCAAGGAGCCGTTACCTGCGGAAGGGGGGAAATCAGTCGCGTGTTACTATTCACTGAAAATCGCTTACAGAGAGAGAGAGCGGAAATTTTTTGTCATCATTTTTTGTCATCGACTAACATATGCATGTTTTAACAAAACATATGCATGTTTTAAACTAACATATGCATGTTTTAACAAAACATAAACGATTTCATAAGGTAACTTATGCACTACTTCATGCCATGCCAAAGTTTTTCTATTCATAAAATAATTGAGAATAAAAAATCGTATTCATTTTTTTATTTAAAAAATACATGTTGTAAAGTAATTAGAGCAGAGTTAATAAGACAATGTTAAATTGTCAAATTTTAACTTAACTTATACATGAATTCCTGAAAAAGTTTCACAATTTATATTCAGAGCTTTTAAAACAAATGCATGTTTTAATACAAACGATACGTATTGTAAGGTAACAGGTGCATAGTATATACGAAAAATTCTAGTGACATTTAGCTCATTTTTTGAATATTTGCCACATATTTTTTTACATGTATATAGCAGTAGAATTCATACATTTAGAAGTTTAAACGAAAATTTCATTTACATTGAAGAAAATTTAACAATATAAACTCATTCGAACGTGAAAAATTCATATATGGGACACTATTACTTCTTGAATTGTCCCCAAATTATTAATACTTGATTCTCCTACCAACAACCGCCATTACTCCATTACTCCATTACTCCATTACTCCATTACTCCATTACTCCATTACTCCATTACTCCATTACTCCATTACTCCATTACTCCATTACTCCATTACTCCATTACTCCATTACTCCATTACTCCATTACTCCATTACTCCATTACTCCATTACTCCATTACTCCATTACTCCATTACTCCATTACTCCATTACTCCATTACTCCATTACTCCATTACTCCATTACTCCATTACTCCATTACTCCATTACTCCATTACTCCATTACTCCATTACTCCATTACTCCATTACTCCATTACTCCATTACTCCATTACTCCATTACTCCATTACTCCATTACTCCATTACTCCATTACTCCATTACTCCATTACTCCATTACTCCATTACTCCATTACTCCATTACTCCATTACTCCATTACTCCATTACTCCATTACTCCATTACTCCATTACTCCATTACTCCATTACTCCATTACTCCATTACTCCATTACTCCATTACTCCATTACTCCATTACTCCATTACTCCATTACTCCATTACTCCATTACTCCATTACTCCATTACTCCATTACTCCATTACTCCATTACTCCATTACTCCATTACTCCATTACTCCATTACTCCATTACTCCATTACTCCATTACTCCATTACTCCATTACTCCATTACTCCATTACTCCTACCACACCAGCGTTGCCACTCACTAGCCATCGAAGCCTAAACAACGAAAGAGGAATCACTGAAGAGTGATTACATATAGCCAGATAAAAATTAGAACTTCTAACCAGGCAGGACCCCCAAAAGTCCTATTGTAGAACATGCTTTACACAACCAAGGGATCACGATTCAGATCAAAATTACAATAATTCAAAGAACAACATTGTAATGGCCATAAGGCCTTTTTAAGGTCAGCAATACATAAAAATCGCCCAAAAAGCCTTTAAGATTGCTTTTTTTTTTTTTTAATATCTAAGAAGTATGCTACAAGTAAAGGAGAATATCATCCAACTCAACTTGAAACACAGGAAACCAAAGTAGAAACCAACAAAAACAAAAGTAATGTTAAAAGAAACCTGATCCTCCTCAATGCCAATATATTCTGCTCTAGAGTCTTGGATGCAGAATATACAAGCAGACTAGGGCACCTCTTCAACACCAGAGCCAACTTGTCATCAGCTCCTGGCAGCTTCTCTAGGTACTCAATTCGAGGTTTGGTGTGTGAATCGAGCCTCGCTTCCAAGAACAATGTGTTCCCCATGATAAACTTAGCGAGATCGTTCCATGACATGCCAAGGTCCTGGAGGAACTCAATCTTAGGCGTGAGGGTTTTGTCGAGTTTGCAGAGCAACCAATTGGGTTGTGCAGAGATGACATAATTGATCTGGGATAATTTGTGGTTGAGGAACCAGAGAAATTGCAACTTTGATTTTTGGTAATTTGGAGAAGAAGAAAGAAGAAAGCGAGGGTTTCCAACCCATTTTTGGGTGCCCCAATTTTTATCTTATAACCCGGGCCGCAAATTTCTTCAACTTTCTCTGATTTGTAAATTGGTCCCTGACTTGTCCATAAGCATATGGACATGCCACCTGTCAGGAGACCCATTCACCTAATATTTTGTTCTATATTGAATTATAAATAAACTAATGATATTCACTATGAAAATTCATAGTAAAACCATAGAGTAAGCTAGTTGGGTATAATTTCAGCACATGTCAACATCAATAAACTAAATTCAACACTAATAAACTAAATTCAACATCAATAAACTAAATTTAGCACAAATAAACTAGGCGAACTCTTGGGAAAGACCGTTTTCCTTAGGCTTATGGAAAGACGGTGTTTAATTAGAATAATAAAAGGTAAAAGGTCTTAGTTGCAATATTTAAAATTTATTGTGCAACGTGTAGTAGTTATAAAGTTTATAACCCGATTCACGCAATCCAAAAATTTTATCTTCATTTCTTCTAATTTTCACTTTAAACCTTAGTCTTTCCATGACTTATGGAAAGACCGTCTTTCAAGAGACAAACTCAATAAACTAAACTCAACACCAATGAACCCATCATTGAAAGAATTTTTTTATATTTTTATTCTCGACAGTCATTGGTTGGGTAATAAGTCTAAAAATAGAATATGCTATGAGTACAACATAATTTTGGGAGTCATTCATTTCATATACTCCCTCTGACCTGGAATGAATTGCGCCAAGTCAAAGATTTAGTCAAACTAAACAAAACCTTTCATCATTCTTTGGCTTTACTGAACTGTGTGCGAAAAAAGTGCGAAACACACACCAAAATTCCTTCTTATTCCTTTCTCTCCATCTCTCTCTGATAACGGTCTTTTTCTCTGTACTGGCCACCGATCATGGCGTTGCCTACGCCAAACCCAATTTCAGATACTCCCCCTCCCAATAGCAAAAGCTTTCTCCAAGCTCTTAATACGAAACCTTCCCCGCTCCTTTCTTCTCTTCCCGATACGCCCAATCTGCATCCCATCACAGAATACAAGGGCAAGATCGCCTATATTCTCCCTCTGGAGGAAGGCGATCTTCTGGCTTTACACTATTAGAACGCCCTGGTTGGGAATTTCAACAGAGGGAAACCACCTATGGAGATTTTACAATCTGCTTTCAAATCAATTGGTTTCAAATCTAAATTTCAATTAGGCTCTATTGATTATCGCCATGTACTAATCAGATTTCAGGATTGCGAGGATTACCAGAGATGCTGGATGAAGGGTCAATGGATGATTCAAGGCTCGATGATAAAGGTACAGAAGTGGTCTCCAAATTTCTCTCCAGTTGCAGAATCCTGCATTGTTCCAGCCTGGGTAACAATTCATAAACTTCCTATACACCTTTACAATACCTCGACAATTATTGGTATTAGTAGCCAGATAGGTAGATATCTCAAAATGGATGCAGCTACAAATGCCCTGACTAGACCCTCTGCCATTAAAGTATGTGTCGAGGTTGACCTCTTGTCTCAGCTCCCATATACTATTGTGGTAGGAATAGGCAACAAAGTAGCTGACTATCCTATAGAATATGAGGAACTGCCTTCATACTGTACTCATTGTAGGATAATTGGTCATAGTCAGGCAAATTGTAACTTTTTGCATCCAGAACTGAGGAAAAAGAATACTATCATATCTGAAGTTAATGAGAACAAGGAAAGAAAAGTCCCAGCCCATGTTGATACTCAGAGAGGTATAGTATCCCCCCTAAAGTAACAACAGATGTCGAAGGATCATCAACTTTGTCTATTTCTCAAAAAGAACTTGATTTTCAAACACAAAAAAAGACTTCAGGTTTCCAGCATGATAATAATCTTAACTCTTTCAATGTTAGTCATATGAAAAGAAATGTTCCTTTTTACTCATTGGATGACATTTCCAAACCAATCACTACTTTTTTCTGGAGAAAAAAGAATCAACAGGTTGAACTATCTCCTATCCAGGAATATTTAAGTATAAATAACACAGTCACGATATCAAATGCTTTCCAAACCTTAGATGCCTTACAGGATGATGATCAGGAAGGTGAAGTAGTAGAGATTTTCCATGAAACTCTGGAATCACAGGAAGCTTTTGTGCACCCTACAACAGCAGACAAGATCGCAACCTCAGCAGTAAGATAGTCCACTCCTGAAAACGAGCAGGTAGACCACCCAGAACAGGTTTTCACCTCAGCAACCAAAGCACTTGACAACCCCGAAGACTTTCTTCATGGGGAAAAGATAGGTGATCTTACCTCAATAGAACAGAACACAAATGAAGAACAAAACTCTCAGGCAAAGGTAAGTACACTCGAACTGATATCTACTCTAGATAATATGGAGAAAAGTGAGGGCAAGATTGGAAAAAATAGTAAGGTCTCAGCTACGAAACTTAGGAAACTCAGATCTTCACAAAAAGCAACCCCTATAGGTTTTAAATGATAAAACACACCATTATAGGGAATATTTTAGTCTGGAACGTGAGAGGATACGGAACATCATTGGATAGATTAAAGGCCCTTAAATTTAATCATAAGATTGACATTTTATGTTTGATTGAACCATGGCATGATAACCAGAATTTAAACAATTTGATGCATGAACTAGGTTACAAATTTGCCCTCCCTGCCCAGAATGCAAAAATTTGGATGCTTTTAGTATAGTCAGTTTAAAGGAATCAGACCAATTTCTGCAGGCCAGAATCTCTGAAAATGCCACATCTATTAGTTGGAACTGATTTTTCATCTATGCTAGTGTCAGTAGACAAACGAGGGAAGCTTTATGGAATGATTTAAAAACTCCAACCCCCGAACCCTCCATATACATAGGGGATTTCAATATTGTTGCTTATGTTACTGAATATAAAGGAAGGAAATCAACACCCAAAAAAGCATGAAACATTTTAATGATTTTATAAATAACATTGACCTGCATGAAATCCCTACAGTAGGAAATTCTTTCACTTGGAGTAATAATAGATACATGAATAAATGCAAGGACTTACTGTTTCAAAGATTAGATAGGGGCATTGGTAATTTAGACTGGTTGGAACTATTTCCTAATAGCTCAATACAAGTGCTAAATAGAATGACTTCAGATCACTCTCCTTTATTTCTATCGGTTCAATCTGCTGAAGAACAGGTTCCAAGGCCTTTTAGATATCAAGATATGTGGTCAAATAGACAAGATTTTTAGGCTTTAATAGTATCAAATTGGAATTTAATATCCCCCTTACGAGGGATGCATAGGCTAGTGTATAAACTTAAGAGGCTCAAGATTGACATTAAAGAATGGAACAAAAACAACTTCGGAAATGTTAATCAAAATCTTTTACAATCTGAGACAAAATTTAATGAACTGGAAATAAAATTTCAACAATCTCAAGATGAATCAGTTCTAGCTGAACTTATTAGGTCAAAAGCCTTGCTTCTGAGATCCCAGAAAGAAAACATATTTTTTTGAAGCAAAAGGCTAGGTTAAATTGGATTCAGCATGGGGATGCAAACACTAGTTACTTTCACCACACCATTAGGGAAAGGAGAGCTAGATCAAGAATTAGTAAAATTAAAGATGGTAATGGGAACTGGATATCAGAACCTCAATTGATTAAAGAAGAAGGAGTTCATTTTTTAAGGAATTACTTAATGAGGATGCTCCTAAAAAAATGGGAACTTACCTACAACATTTTCTAAAAGAAATTCCTAAAGTAATCACAGATCAACAAAACCTCCTCCTGCTTCAACCTTTCAATATCCAGGAACTCAAACATGCAGTTTTTTATTTAAACAAATCTAGTGCTCCTGGTTCAGATGGATTCTCTGGAGAATTTTACACCTCTTTCTGGGATACCATTAAAGATGACCTTTTAGAAGATGCAAATGATTTCTTAAGTAATGGAAATATCCCAAAAGCCATCTCTAGCACCTGGCTTACCTTAATCCCCAAAAAACCAATCCCAATCACTTTTTCTGATTTCAGACCTATTAGCCTATCAAATTTTGTTAATAAAGTATTTTAAAAAATGCTAATGGAAAGGATCAAACCACTGATGCAATTACTGATTTCCCCTGAGAAAAGTGCATTTATTAAAGGAAGAGATATCTCTGATAATGTCATCCAAATGTAGGAGATGACCAGAATTCTGTATAGAAAATCAAAGGCTTCTAATTTGATAGTTAAACTTGATATGCAAAAGGCTTTTGATAGGGTTTCATGGTCATTCCTGAACTCCATCCTTCTTCATTTTGGTTTTCATGGTAAATTTGTTAACATCATCATGCATAATATAGCTGCTGCTCAATTTTTAGTCTTAATCAATGGAGTGACTTCAGGCTTTTTTGTTTCCTCTAGGGGTATTAAACAAGGAGATCCACTTTCTCCTTTTCTGTACAATTTACTGTCTGAAGCCTTTTCTAGAGGTTTAAAGAAAATTTTTAGCATAGGCTACTTACAATATTTTAGTCTCCCCCTTTCCTGTTCCCCCATTTCCCATCTGATGTATGCTGATGATACAACAATTTTTTTGAACACTAACCCTACAAATTTATAGAGGTTTAAAAATTTTCTGATAGCATATGAGCAAACCTCAGGTCAAAAGGTCAATTTTGCTAAATCTAAATTCTTTGTAGCTCACACCACACCTTTAGCAACAGTCCAATCTGTAAGAAGGATTCTGGGAATGGAGAAATGTTCTTTCCCTTTCAAATATCTAGGAGTCCCTATTTTTTATGGTTGGAATTTACAGGTACTTTACCAACCTTTACTGGAAAGAATGGAGAAATCAATCAATAACTGGAAGAATAGATGGCTATCTACTGCTAGTAAGATCATACTGATTAATCACTGTTTTCTTTCAATTCCCACGCATATTTTCGCAGTTTTAAGTCCCCTAAAGATAGTTTTGAAAAAAATGGAAAAAATAGCTTCCAGTCTATTTTGGGGGAACTGTGACAACTCTGAAAGGAAAAAATGGAGATCTTGGAAAAAAATGAGTTTACCTGTAGAAGAAAATGGAGTAGGTTTTAGGGATTTAAACGCCACAGTTGATGCTTTTTCATGTAAACTATGGTGGAAACTGCAAAAAAACACTACTCAGTGGTCATCTCTTTTATGGTCACTCCCTATCTCTTATAAAAAATCTCACACATGGTCCAGAATATGTAAAATCACTGCTAAGGCGAACAGTTATTCTAGAGTTATTTATCGTATTGGGGATTGTTCTTTCTGGAATGCTAATTGGTTAGGAGATGGAGCTTTGTGTTATAAATGGCCTCATGAGATGGATATCCCCTTCGTGGATATCTCCCTAAGGTCTTTTATCAATAACAAAGCTTCTATCCTCCCAAAACTGGAGCCTCATCTGGCTACCAATATTTTTACTCTATTGCAGGAAGTGAAACTGGAATACTCTCATGAAGATAAGTTGGCCTGGACACCAACCATAGATGGGAATTTCTCAATTAGTTCTGCTTACAGTATTTTCAGACAAAAAAGATAAAAAATCAGACATTTCAATAAGGTTTGGTCCCCTTTCATTCCAAAAAAGATGTCTGTTCTTCTGTGGAGAGCCCTCAATGGTCTCCTACCTTTTGATAATATTTTATATAGGTCAAGATTCTCTTTAGCTTCTAAATGTCCCCTTTGCCAGAATCATTCTGACACTTTGGATCATTTTTTTAATTCTTGCCCCTCTTCCACTACTGTATGACAATGTGTTAATAACATTTTAAAGCTACAACAATCTTTTTTCGGAGTTTAAAGAGCAGAGTGGATTATTATCTATCTTTTAAGGCTGAATCCAAGATACAGTCTAACATTATAACTGCTGCCTTACTAGTCACAACTTGGTTTCTTTGGATTAGTAGGAATAAAATAATTTTTGATAATAAATCTTTCTCCAAAGATGCATGCCTTCATGATATTAAAGATATGATCTATCAAATCTTCACAGCTCACCATTTGATACGCAATCTAGACAAGCATAAATATTGGATTCAGGAAAATATTATTCCTCAAATTTTTCAAAAGAAAAAAAAAATCTGTTATTGTTGTGTACTGGAATAAACCACAATTTGGATACAAAATTAATACTGATGCTACATGGATATTTGGTGGTCTATCCTCATCTGCTGTCATAGTTAGGTATTGGAATGGGACTGTGGTTAAAATGAGAGTAAACACTTTCCAGCCTTCATCTCCCTTACATGCTGAACTTTCTTCCATTCAAAGTGGCTATGACATTTGCACAGAACTGGCACTAAATAGTTGTGTGATTGAATCTGATTGTTTAACGGCTGTTATGGGTATACAAAATCCAATGAGCTGCCCATGGAGAACTTTCTCCATCTGCAGCGCACTTAATTTAAAACACCTCATACATCCAATCCAACATACTCCTAGGGAAGCCAATTCTGCTGCTGATTTCCTGGCAAAATTTGCTTTAGAAAATAACATACAGGGTGATTTAGACATCCAATCAGTCCCCCATTTTCTTAGGGGTCTTTTATCCCTTGACAGCAATGGTATTCCTGGGATTAGAATAGGAGCTTCAATGGATTACAGTAGGAATTAGAGTAGGTGTTCTCACTTTTTTGTGTTAACTGCAAATTCTTTTCTACTCTTTCCATGTTTGGATAATACTCAGTGTACCAAACAAAAACTTCTATTCATATTAGAACATAGACATCTGCTTCTTCCTTTGTGCTTTTCAGGTCTCAAGTGATTGAAGATGGTAAAGCTATGATTTCTCTCCGCTGATCTCTGGATCTCCACCATGCTGGCCTCTGGACCTCCATCATCAACAAATCAGCTTCACTTCATTCTTCACCAGTCAGCCCTTTAAGGAACTCTCCATCCTTCGTTCGGCAGCCCTTCAAGGATCTCATACCTCACTGCAAGAATTTAAATTTTCTCAATGTAATGTAAGGTGTTACCTGGCTAAAGGGAAGAATTAACACATGGGGTGGAGATTCTTCCTTTTGGAATCGTAACTACCTTTCCCACTTTCTCCTCCTACCATTACAACTCTACCTTTCGAGGCATATTTTCTGACACCTCTTTTGGGACAAATATCTTGCCACTTTGTAACATACACTAGAATTCTATGTATTTTCTACATAGGCCTGGGGAACCTTAATATAATATCCCTCACCCACGGGTGTTAAATTTAAAAAAAATGATTCAGTCAAACTAAGAAAAATTTTACTACAAATTTGAATAGATGTATAAAAAATAATATTGTTGTATGTGATATTGTTGGATTCACCATAATAAGTAGTTTCTAAAAAGTAACTTTTTGTTTACCGATATTATACGTAGTTAAATATATTAAAGATCAAATGTGTATGTTGGAGGCCATATAAAAGATTGTTTGCAATTTAATCTGGGACTGAGGGAGTATGAAAAAATACACTACCAAAAAATTCAATTCAACATTAATAAACTTTTTTTTTTATTTTAAAACCATCCTGAGATGGAGGGTATATATTGGCTCCCCAGACCGTTAGATATGCCAATAGGCGCACAATGTTCAAATACAAAATATCATTCCTTAGAATGTGAATCTTAAAAGTAATAGGTTGTAACCTATTCGTTTTTATCCTACAAGTAGCAAAAAAAAAACACAATGAACTTAGCCGAGACATCCTCTATGTAGTCTATAGTTTTAGCCGAGACATCACAAACAGGTCGAAGAGTCGTACAGAACGAAACTTCTATTTGTCGATGATTTCTGGCCAAAAAACCATAGAGCTTGAGAGAAAGGTTGGTACTGTAAAAAAAAAAAACAGCAAAAAGTCTTCCCAGAAACTTCCTTAGTTGATTCCTTTAAGTTGTAGTATCCTCCTCTGCAGTATAAGGAATCAGTCTCTTCCTCTGCTCAAAGATTAGTTAATCCTGTCTTTCCATTCTTAGTCTGCTCCACCTGCAAATGCATAAAACAAAAAGCGAGCAGTATCCAGTAGAGATGGATATAAAAACCAGTTTAAAAGCTTCAGCCGAAGATTTAAATATTAGCTATGTTCCTATGTTCCAATTCTGATTCCATGTAACCCTGCTCTATCCAAATATAGCAAACCCTTTAAAAAAGAGGGAATATCTTCTAGATTAACATCTCCAGTTATTTTCCTTTTCCTAGCATATTTAGCCATATAATCTGCAGCTACATTTGCCTCCCTAGGAATGTAATGAATCAAAGTTCCTTTGTTCCATTTATTCAAAGTACAGCATAAGGAAAAAACTGACCAGTGACATTTTTTTGGGTTTTGGGATCCCATAACCGCATTAAAGCAGTCTGTCTCTACTGTGAAGGTTAAAAGATCAAGTTCTAAACCTAGGAGATAAGCATAGTGTATTCCAATAAGTTCTGCATGTAGAGGTGAATCAGCCTTAAAGTGATAAACTCTTAAATTAATCACCTCTCCCCTCCAGTCTCTAATTATAACAGCACTTGTAGATTCACAATCAGGTTTCCATGTTGCATCTGTGTTAAGCTTATAACCTACTGTTGGTTTTTCCCATCTTACTGCTGTGATTAAAATCTTATTTTTCTGATGTGGAGCAGGTATGATTTCCTTTTGTATTAGGTGCTTATGCTTCTCTAGGCTACCATATTGAGGATTAGCAACAAAAATCTGGTAAACCTGTTCTTTAACATTCAAAAAGCATGAATCCACAGAGCATGATTGATCCTCAAACAAAATCTTATTCCTATATTTCCATATTGACCATGCTGTGACCATTGTAAAAGCTATTATCAAATTGGACCAGATCACAGAATCAGCTCTGATAGACAGATAAAAATCAATTCTATTCTTAAAATTACCAAAAACTGGCTGATTAATTTCCAAGACTTCATTGACCTTTTTCCAGATTGCAGTGGCAAAAGCACAAGAATTAAAACAGTGATTAAGAGAATCTGAGTGCACTCTACACATGGGACATATTGAGGCTAGAGAGAAACCAAACTTACAAATAATATTATCGAAAGGTAAAATTCCATTAAGGGCTCTCCAAACTAAAACTGACATTTTGGCAGGTATAAAGGATGACCATACCTTATTTAAATGCCTAATAGTTACTCCTTTCTGTCTGCAGATGTTATAGGCTGAAGCTGTATTAAAATCTCCATTTGCTGAAGCTGTCCATATTAACCTGTCCTCATGTGAATGAGAAATTGTTACCACCTGCAAGAGTAGCATTGTACTGGTAGCCAAATGTGGCTCCAAAAAATGAAGATAAGAGTTTTTATTCATCACAAAAGTATTAAGAGGAATGTCTGGGAAAGGTATTTCCTCATCTTGTGGCCATTCATATGTTAAAGCACCTTTTCCTGTCCAGTTTGCATTCCAAAAAGAGCAATCTCCATTTCCATAAATTACTCTAGACACACCATTAGCTAGTTCAGTTATTTGACAGATTCTCTTCCAAACATTAGATTTCTTATATGAATCTGGTAGTGTCCATAAATAATTTGCCCAGAGAGTGTTATTTACTTGCAATTTCCACCAAAGCTTGCAAGAAAAGGCATTAATAGTAGCATGTAAATCCCTGAATCCTGTACCATTTTCATGGGTAGGAAAACTCATTCTAAGCCAAGACCTCCATCTTTTCCTATGGACTAAGTTATCATCTCCCCAGAAAAAACCTGAGGCCATATTCTCCATTTTTCTTATAATTACCTTAGGTGGCTTTAGAACTGAAAACATATATGTAGGAATTGAGAGAAAACAGTGGTTTATAAGGATAATTTTGCCTGAAGTACTTAACCACCTATTCTTCCAATTATTTAAAGCTTTTTCCATTCTCTCTAAGATGGGATAATAATATATCTGTTTATTTCTACCTGAAAAAATGGGGATACCTAAGTAGGTGAAAGGAAAACTGCCTCTAGTCATACCTAGATTCCTGCTCAGTGCATGTATTCTATCAATAGCAGTATTTGGAGCAACAAAAAAATTAGATTTAGAAAAATTTATTTTTTGTCCCGCTGTTTGTTCATAAGCTGTAAGAAACTTTTTAAACCTATCCAGATTTTTTTTATTTCCATTAAGGAAAACAGCCGTATCATCCGCATACATTAGATGTGTAATCTGTGAACAGTTTTTAGGCAAGCTAAAATACTTTAGATAACCTAAACTAAAAAGTTTTTTTAAGCCCCGAGAGAAAGCTTCTGAAAGGATGTTATACAAAAAAGGAGAAAGGGGATCTCCTTGTTTGATACCTCTATTAGAAGCCAAAAAACCTGAAACAGATCCATTAATTAAAACTGAAAACCGTGCTGAGGATATGTTTTGCATTATCCTGTTGACAAAACTCCCATGGAAACCAAATTTCAGAAGAATTGAATTGAGAAAAGACCAAGAAACTCTATCAAAAGCCTTTTGCATATCTAATTTAACTATTATATTTGAGGCTTTAGATTTCCTAGAGAGTATTCTAGTCATTTCCTGCATCATTATGGTATTATCCGATATATCCCTCCCTTTCATAAATGCGCTCTGTTCCAAAGATATTATTTGTGACATATAAGGTTTAATCCTATCCATTAGCAACTTAGAGAAAACCTTATTCACAAAATTTGAAAGGCTAATAGGCCTGAAATCAGAAAAGTTCACTGGGACCGGTTTTTTAGGGATTAAAAATAACCAGGTGCTAGAAATTGCACTAGGAATATTTCCGGTTTGTAAAAAATCATTTGCAGCATCTAAGAGATCCTCTTTAATTGTATCCCAAAATGTAATATAAAAAGAACTAGAGAATCCATCCGGTCCTGGTGAACTATTTCTATTAAGTTCAAAGACTACACTTTGTAATTCCTTTATTAAAAATGGAGACAGAAGAGAGGAATTATCCTGATCTGTAATCACTGCTGGTATCTCTTTCAGAAAATGCTGAAAATAAGTTCCTTGTTTTTGAGATGTATCCTCATTCAAAAGGTCAGTATAAAATCTCACTGCCTCATCTTTTATCAAGGTAGGATCAGTAATCCATATTCCATGTTTATCTCTTATTTTACAGATTCTAGCCTTTGCTCTCTTCTCTTTAATTGAATGATGAAAAAATTTATTATTTGCATCTCCATATTTTAACCAGTTTAACCTAGCTTTTGCCTGAGGAAAATGTTTTTTTCTTTTTGAGCCCTCATCAGTGTTTGTTTAGATTTATTAAGTTCTGCTAGGATTAACTGATCATGATTTTGCTGAAAGGCTTTTTCCAAATCAGTAACTCTATTTTCCTGTTGGTCCAAATTTTGATCCACATTACCAAATTGTGTTTTGTTCCAATTTTTAATTTCCAACTTTAGCCTCTTAAGTTTGGCTACAAACCTAAACATACCACTGAAAGGAGTATCTATGTTCCAGTTAAGCATTACTAATTTCTGAAATTCCTCTCTATTCGACCACATTTCCTGATACCTAAAGGGTCTAGGTGCTAATTCTTCAGCAATTTGAACTGAAAGTAGAAGAGGAGCATGATCTGATGACATTCTATTTAAAACCTGAATTGAACTATTAGGAAATAGATCAAACCAGTCTAAAGTTGCCACTCCCCTATCTAGTCTTTGAAATATTAGGTCCTTACATCTATCTTTAAACCTGTTATTACTCCATGTGAAAGAATTTCCAACAGTTTGAATTTCATGCAAATCCATAAAACTAAGAAATCCATTAAACTGTTTCATACTTTTTTTTGGAGTGGACTTTCTGCCTTTGTATTCATTAACAGTTGTCACAGTGTTAAAATCCCCTATATATAATGTGTTAACCTCTTGCTTTCCTTTTAAATCAGACCATAAAAGCTCTCTTATTTGCCTATGAACACTTGCATAAATGAAAACACAGTTCCAAGTGCTAGAGGAGGCCACATCAGTAACTTTAACATTCACATATTGGTCAGTTTCATCAGCAATAGAGATATTGAAAGTTTCATTCCAGAATAACCAAATTTTAGCATGCTGAGCAGGATAAGCATTTCTGAAACCAATATTATGGTTCGATTAAGCACAAAATGTCTAGTTTATGTTTGTTTTTTAGGATCTTAAGTCTATCCAAGGATGTACCTATTCCCCTAACATTCCAAACAAGTATATTTCCTATAATTGTGTGTTTAATCATTTAAAAATTTTTGGCATGGCTTTTTGTGTGGATCTAAGATTCCTACCAGTCTTAGCTGAATTTTTCCCTTTATTCCCTGATTTACCTGTTTCTTTTCCATTTTTTCCATCTACAGGGCTTAGCTCAGGCTCATTTAGCTTTAAATTTTCCTCCTCTGAATTAATCTGATCATTTGGCTTTAAGTTTTCCTCCTCTACAACATTTAGCTCTAAATTAATCTGATCAGAGTTTTGAAGATTCAGTTCACCTACCATTATTGTGGAAATCTCCTGATTAAGTCCTTGTTTTTCTATCTCATCACCTGAACCTAAAACTATGTTCCTGTTTACTTGTTCTTCAGAAAGTATAATTACTGGATTATCATGGGTCTCCAAAGATTCATGAAAAATCTCTAGAGTTTCCCCTTCTTGGTCCTGATCCTCACTGAGATTATCCAATATATTGAAAGCATTAGAAATAGAAACTGTGTTTGATTTAAAAGTGTTTTCCTGAATTGGAATAACTTCAGAGTGTATTGTTTTTCTCCTCCAAACTGTTGTGGTTATTGGCTTAGATATATCATCAAGAGAGTAGAATGAAGGTGCTTTTTTCTTGATACTAATTGGGCCAAGATCAGTGCTCAGGCTTCTATTTCCCTCTGTATTAATTTTCTGTTCCTGGAACTCCTTTTCTTTTTGTGATACTGTTAAATCAGAGGAGCCCTCTAGATTAACTAGGACTCTTTGTGCTATTGTTTATTCTCCTTTAGCTCCCTTAGGTTGTTTATCTTCCCTCTTTTTCTCCATCTTTTTCCTTAGTTCAGGATGTAAGAAGTTACATCTATTACTAGTATGACCAGTTATCTTACAATGTGAGCAATAAGTAGGCAAATCTTCATATTCTATCGGATATTCAGCCACCTTATTTCCAACTCCTACAACAATTGTACTAGGAAGTGATGCTAACAGGTCTATCTCTACACAAACTTTAATGGCCGAGGGTCGGGTTAAAGCAATTGTTGCCGCATCCATCTTAAGAAAACGACCAATCTGACTACTAATTCCCATAATTGCTGAGTTATTATAGAACATAATTGGGAGTTTGTGGAAGGTTACCCAAACCGGTGCTATTGATGATTCCACTGACGGCGAGAAATCCTGTGTCCATTTTTGAACCTTCATGCTGAATCCATTGATCATCCATTGCCCTTTAATCCAGCACCGTTGGTAATCTTCTTGTTCCTGAAAACGAATAAGAATATGTCGGTAATCGATAGAACCCAATTGAAATTTAGACTTAAAACCTATCGATTTAAAAGCCATGTGAATAGCCTCCATATTTGGTTTCCTACGAAGAAATTTCCCAACAAGCGCATTCTGATAATGCGCAGCTAGCAGTTCTCCCTCCTCTGGAGGAAGAATATACGCTACTTTCCCTTTAAATTCTGTAACGGGATGTAAATTGGGGGTATCAGGAAGTGACATCAGCAGTGGCGATGGTTTTGAATTTAGGGCTTGAGCAAAGCTTTTGGGGATTTGGGGGATAGGATGAATCGTAGTCATAGAAGGATTAGTGTCGGGATTCGGTATAGGCGCCGGTGACGCCATAGTCAATCACCGGAGGTGGCAACGGCTTCCACCAGAGGGGTTATAGCCGTTGTCTGTGAAGCAAATAGAAATAAAAGAAGATAATAAACAGTAGAATTAGTGTGTTTTTCGCACTGTAAATCGCCCACAGGAATAGTGTTTTCAGTAAAAAACTAGGTTGGCGTTTTTAACAACATTAATAAACTCAATTGAGCACAAATAAATTAATTTCAACACCAATAAACTAAATTTAGCATTGATAAATTAAATTCAGCACTAAATAAGCTCAAGTGGACAAGACCTAAATAATGTGTATTAAAAAAAGTGAGGAGAAAAAGAAACTGAAATTAATGTAAAAGAGTGGGAGAAAAAGAATGGTGCACCGTTAGTTCAATTACATCAGAGAGAAAATTAAGGGTGTGTTTGATAGATCTATATTTATGAACAAAGTTGGCTTATCTTGGATTATTCTGAATGTCGATTTACACGTAATACAAAGAGGCTCCTAAACTAAAATAATGTCTCTAATTAATGCAAGAGTCATTGGAAGCAGTATGACATAGATGCAATTTTAATTGACATTCAATAAAAAAATAAAATAATTGACATTCAATCCTAACATTTATAACAAAAATTTTAATATTCAATCGAATGTTGATTAAATTATTATAAAATTAATATTTTAAAATTTATAGTTGAATAAAATTAACAAAGTGTATGAATTATAAATTTTGATAGGTATTTTTTCACACCCAGTTAATTAAGTTATTTAATTATATTGCATATTAATATATTTGAAAATAAAAACTAATAATATAGTGGTATATTATGATATAAATAATAGTGCATGTGGATTAGACAATTTATTTATAAGCTTATGCATAGACCAGAGACCAATTTCCAAATTAGAAAAAGTTGAACAAATTCACAAGCTAGGTTATAAGACAAAAATGGGTCACCGAAAAATGGGTTTGAAACCCTCGCTTTCTTCATTCTTCTTCTCTAAATTATTTATTTGTTCTCTGATGTCTTCCTCTGACATCATTCTCCCTGATTCGAGGGCTCATATTATGAAGCGTTCATCGTGACAAAGCTCGAGGATGAAGAGTACATTGTCACCTACAAAACCCTTGTAAAGAAAGATCTCGTCACAGCCAAAGACCTCTGTCCAGCCCCGCCAGCAGTTACCCCAACAGCATTCTGGTTAGATGAGATGGTGGATATGTTTCACAACGATAGGTGGTGGGCGGGGAAGGTGATCAGGAGAATCAACTCGGTGTACAATATGTTCTTTGAGAGCACTGGGAAGGAGCTTCCTTATCAGATCGATAGACTGAGAGTTCATCAGGATTAGGTTGATTGTTGGTGGATCACTCGCTTGCCAATGTAACAGTGAGATTGATTATCTTGCTAATTTGAATTTGAATTATACTCTTTTTAGCCATCTTTTTCATGCAGCACTGTACTTATAGTGAAAGGATAGTTTGTATTAATTTTTGTTAATACTGTGAAGGAACGGCGGGAGGTGGAAAAAAACATTGCGGGACAAGATGGGAGCGTTATTTATAGGGCTTATATCGTGTATTGGCCGGGGTTGGGGTACTTTGATTGCCCTAAATTAGAGTATGAACTTGTTTTATATTGTTGCTAGCATCTACTTTTTTCAAAGTCTTTCTCCCGTTTCTAACTTTTTTAGACATATCTCCCTGTAATGAAAAAACTATTGAGAATCTGTGTTGTTAATTATATAGAATACTCTGTGCAATCTTTTATCATTTTGCTTATCAATATCAATTGTGTGGGTTTTTCTTTTTCAAAGTTACCAATTGTGGATAAATTTCTTGATATATATTTAGTGACTGCAAGATGAATGCTTTTATGATGCCAAGGTTTATCGTAACTTTCTCCAAGATAAACACTTCTATGTTTTAGCTGATCCATTTTAATCATTTTTTATATTTCTTTTGACCTTTTCAGCCTGCCTCCGTTGGTGATGAAAATTCAAGTACAAGTAGTACTGGAGATGACTAATAAGCTATGTGATAAACTACTCAATGTGAAGAACCAACATCATGATATAACTAGCATAGATTTTCATAAAATTGTTTCTAAAGTCCCTTAAGATTATGTTGCAGAAGTTGTCCTTTTGTCCATCACTCCAAAGTTGATTAAGGGAATCACTTGTTCTGTAAGTGATTGACCAAAATATTTTTATATTTTACATCCTTAACAAATATATGCGAGATTTTATGGAGTGTATGGTATTATGGAGTATCAATTCTTGGATCAAAAGGGCACACATTCCTATGCATTGTTGATGTGGTATCAAAGTTGGGTCAAAGGGACTGATTAGATTAGATCAATTGGGTACACCTTCTATTCGGATTGTTAGTTGAATGGATGCTACTGATTGTAGTTCATATTGCAGGTTGATGGATACAAATTGGATACTCTGTTGCTGGATCTGCTGCTTCAGGAGGGTAACTGCAAGCTTGGATTTCGGATTGTTTCATATTTTGGTGCTCTCTTCTGTACATAATCCTCATCTTGGATGGATTTCACATTTTCAATAGCTATGGCTCTCTGTCTGCATTCCCGATTAGTAGAGGATACGCTTCTTACCTATGTGGAGAGGATTTGGACTGCCTTGTGTTTCTTTAATTAGATTCACTAATAAGTTTGATCACCTCCATCATAGACTAAGAGCTTTTGGAATCCTCTAACGTTTTGCCGTTCGTATCTTCATTCTTTTGGAAGTAACAAGTGTTGCTTCACGAGCCTAGTGCTCACCAGTGTATATCTCAACTTAGCTACGGCTTCTTTTCATTGTCCTTTTAATTTTGTCTATTTTATGGCTTGGGAAGGCCTAATATAATTTCCCCCATCTCAGGATGGTTTAATTTAAAAAAAAAAAAGTTGGGTCAAAGGCTTGCCTTGAAATCTTACATTGAATGTTACCACCTTCACACACAAACTAATGCACCTCATAATAAAACTAACAAGTACATAATGGATTCTAACAAATGCAATGTATAAGTAAACAGATGCAATTCCTAATTCAAAATGAACAACAGACAACATAAATTTGACTAGTGAAAAACCTGCGTCGGCGCTTCAGAATGTTCGCTAATCTTGCTCAGAGAGCTGAAGCCGAGAGGAGGCTAAAAAACTATTAGGTTCATTTCCTTCTTCTAATCTATAATATAATTTAGTTGCATTTTAATTATTTGATTAGTCTAAACTATTTTTTGTTACAATGTACCCATCAAAATTACAAATGTGTTTACATACTGATACAAGACCAATTTTTAAACAAACTTTTTGATGAGATTAACTCTTCGGACAAAAAACTCCTCCAAAAAAAGATGGAGCACATAGTGATGCTACCGTTCATGGCTCAGGGCCATATAATCCCATTCATGGCACTCACCTGGAAGATTCAACAAAGGTTCAGTTTCACCATAACTCTAGTCAGCACTCCTATCAACATCCGCTCCCTCAAAGCCGCCATTTATGACCAATCCTCTCACCATATCCACCTGGTAGCTCTCCCTTTCGACGTCGCTGCCCACGGTCTGCCGCTGGGCACCAAGAACACTGAGTTCGTGCCTCTTAAGAGAACCAACGTGCCACTGATCACATCCACCAGGCTTGTCACCACAGCTGACACCATGTTTCCATTTCGATCCTAAAAAACAACATTTGAAACATCAAAAAACCTACCCAAACCTAAACTGTAACAACTAGTATCAAACTACAGTTATGAAATTACAGAACATTAATACTTATGATGAGGCAATCAGGGATTTTGAAAGAGCTGGAAATGAACCTAGGTTTTACCCAGTCAATTCGGATACCTCGAAGAGTACAAAACTCGTAGATAATGGAGGAGGGGGAGGAAGGAGGAGGTGTCGAAAGGAGGAGGCGCCAGGAGGAGGAGAAGAATGTAACATCGACGGAAAGAATGGCAATGATCGACCAGGGAAGGTGTTTTTGGATTTGAATTAAATGGGCTTGGCCCGCAAAAATTAATCAAATTTTATTAATGTCAATCAGGTCCTTGGGCTGTCCATAAGCTTATGGATAGACCGTATTTTCTGAGACTTACCCTTTTATTTTTTATGATTCAATAATAGAATTTGAACTCTAGTGTTTTAGGTTAACAGGTATTCATTAATTATCAAAAAGTGATGTTACAAAGTTTGGGATGTGATCCAATCTTGAGATTTGGTATCTAGAAATTTTGGCGTGGTTAGAAAGTGTGTGAGCCATTACATTGTCCTGACTTCTAATCCAAATTATTTCTGGACAATTGTGAATATCAACTAGGTTAGAAATATCACTGATGAGCAGACCAAATTCAGATGGGTCGTCTTTTCGATTCCTAGTGGCATTGATGACAACTTGTGTGTCTCCTCGAATCTGCTTAATTTGCAAATATTTTTCTATTAATTTCTCCAAACCCGTTCGTAAAGCTATCGCTTACGCATTTTTAGCATTATAGGAAATAGATACTCTATGCGCTTCTCCATGAATCTAAGAGCCACTCAAACTTGTTATGTACCATCCCAAGTAGGTACTATCTGTGGAGTGGAAGGATCAGAATATAACATGTTCCCGACTAGGATTCCCAGAGTATAATTGGAACTTTCCTCAGCTGATGCATTTTCATTCTTTGCTAGACTGTCCAATTGTTTGTTTAGCATGTAGAACACTATGTTGTGGTTCTAGAACATGTTATTCATCATGGAGGATATTCTTTCAATGGTGCCACAACTGGTATAGCATCATTGCAGTAAGTGCCATCTCTTGACTAGTCAGCTCTAATATAAGGTCTTGTGCCAATAGTTCTGCATTTGGCTAATGGAACTTGTATATTTTTTCATGCAGCTCTGCTGCAAACTAGATGTGGTGTGCTACAGGGCAATGAAAGAAGACATGGGATACAGTAGTATCCACACTTGAACATGTCAAACATGTTGTTTCATATTTGGAGCGCATCTGTCGTAGATTATCTGCCGATGGCAATTGATTCTTGCACAATCTCCATATAAAGTACTTTATTTTTGTGGGTACTCTTAGATTCCATATCTGCTTCCAATGCTGGGAGGGGCTAAGCTGTCGTTGGCCATATGTTCTGCATTGGGAAAAGTTGGAGAATTAATTCCCAAGTTATATGTTGATTTGGCCGTGTACTTACCATCTGTTATTGAATGCCAGATCCGTTTATCGGAATAATGATTTATATTACTACATGACATGGATATGATGAGGGAGGCTTCCTCTTCACTAACAGTTTCTCGGATGAGATTTTCATTCCATTGATTAGTACCTCTCGCTTTTAGATGGCTCACTGTCAGGTTATCAGGAAAAGATGCCGGAAGAGATTATGGTTTTGGATTACCGATCTGCGGTAACCAAGGATCATATTTAATATTAGTATTATTTCTGGATCCAATACGCTTCCGAACACCCAACTTCAATAGTTTCCTTCCCTCTAGAATGGATCTCCGGGAAAATTATGGGTCATAACTAAGGATGGCTTCTAGGAAATATGCTAAAGGATAATATTTAGCTTTTATAACTTTCACCACCAACGACTCTGGATTGTTGAGTATTCTCTAAGCTTGTTTCCCTAACATGGCAGTGTTGAATATTTTAAAATCTTTAAACCCAAGTCCACATAATCTTTTAGGTAAACATAATTGGCGCCACTCAGCCTAGTGTATCTTCCGTTTTTGAGAATTGCTTCCCCACCAATATCTTGCAATATTTTCTATCAAATTGTCTGGCAACATGAAGCAAGACATTATGTAAGTGAGGATAGATTGGAGAACTGCTTTTATGAGTACTTTTTTTCCTCCTTTAGATAGCTTCTTATGCTCCCAGCTTTCAACTTTTTTCGTTATCCTCTCCTTGAGAATTTCCAGAGATGCTGATTTAGATCTCCTAAAGATTATTGGAAGGCCCAGGTACTTCTCATGATTTATTTTTTTCGACATCTATAATATGGACTATACACTGTTCTTTCTACTGTCAAAAGTATTGAGGCTGAACATAACAGAAGATTTTTCAAAGTTAATCTTCTGTCTCGAAGCAAGGCAAAAGTCTTGTAGGACTCTTTGCCTCTTGTTCAGTAGCTTCTCCTAGCATCATCGTGTTATCAGCAACGACAAGGTGAGATATGATTAGTGCCGACCGAGCTATTTTCAACCCATGCAAATCTTTTCTTCTCATTGCTTCCTGCACCATTTGAGAAAATACTTCTCTACAAATAATGAAGAGGTATAGGGATAGAGGATCACCCTGTCTAAGTCTCCTGGATGGTATAACTCTGCCAAACCGCTTCCCATTTAGTATGAATGAGAATCTCGCTATTGAAGTGCAGATTTCAATTAGCTTCACAAAATTAGGATTAAAACCCATTTTCAACAGAACCTTTAGGAGGAAAGGTCATTCAATCCTATCGAATGCTTTACTCATGTCCAATTTGATGGACATGGACCCGTAAGTCCCAATCTTTTCCTCTTGATATAGTTGTGAACCTCATACGCAATAAGGACATTGTCCATGATCAATCTGTTACTAACAAATACACTTTGGTGACTTGAGATTACGGTGTCCAAAATCTCTTTGAGCCTATTAGAAATACACGAGACTATTTGATAGACCACATTGCATAAACTAATGAGTCTGAAATGTGTGACATATGTCAATTTTGTACCTTAGGAATGAGTACTACATTTGTATCATTTATAGATTGCATTGATTTTCCTTCATTTAAGTACCGTAGTGCCTCAAAAGAACCTTTCCACCCACAATATCCCAATACTTCTGGAAAAACAATGGTGGCATGCCATAGGGCCAGGTTATTCGTTTGGGGCCATATTCTTCAGAGCTAGATAGACTTCTCCTTGGGTGTACGACCTCATTAATTTGTTGTTCATTTCCTGTGTAATCCCTAGAGTCACCTTTGTCATCAAGTGATCGATAACAGGTGGGGGTGGATCTGTACTTTCAAACAGATCATGGAAGTGGCTTGCGATAATATTCTCCATATCTTGTTCTTTTGTACACCATTTCCCTTACCTGTCTTTTAAGCCATAAATGGTGTTCCTTCGTTTCTGCTTATTGGTAAAAGCATGGAAAATTCCCGTATTTCTATCTCCCTTTTCCAACAAATGCTGCTTAGCTCTTTGTTTCTACTTCATCCCCTCTATATCTAGCTGGTACTCTAGTTTTTGTTTGAGTACCGCTATTTGTTGTTGAGTTTCTGAGGTGATGATTCCCTATTGGAGAGTCTGTACTTTCTTTGACAAAACTTCTTTTTGATTTTTCTAATTTTTGAATTCAAATTTTTCCCAAGACGATAAACTTTCAAAGCATTCCTTAATCGTTGTAGGGAGGTCTGTAGCTGCATTATTCCAAGAATCCCGCACCATATCTTGGAATTGGGGAGATTGAGTACAAAAGTTCTCAAATCTAAATGGCCTGTGCCGAGGAATTAATAAGGTATCTCTATGATGAGATCTTATAGCAAGATGGGCACATGGTCAGATTGGTGATTGAATAAATGCATTAGTGTTAAAGCTAGGAATGTGTGTTGCCAGCTAGGAGTTGCTACTACTCTATCTAACCTGGCTTTAACTGAGCGGGGATTTTGCCAGTTTTGAAACCATGTGAATTTATACCCTTATAGCCTAAGTCAAGTTAGGTTACATTGGCTTAAAGCATTCTGAAGTCGCCAATTTGAACTGGTGGCCATCTT
This sequence comes from Rubia yunnanensis, assembly GCA_037428765.1. Lineage (NCBI taxonomy): Eukaryota > Viridiplantae > Streptophyta > Magnoliopsida > Gentianales > Rubiaceae > Rubia > Rubia yunnanensis. The sequence goes on from CM075061.1 coordinate 88,041,456, forward strand.
TTCGAGCTTTGAAACTCGCTCTGATAAAGGACTTCATTGAAGTCCCCAATGCATTGGAAAATATTTCCAGAATAGATGGCGTTTGTGTGTTTCAGGTTTGCCGTAAACTCCTGTACAACACCAAATCAAGTCAGTTGATGTGTCTTTGACTGTAAAATCAATGTAGTTTATAAAAAAAGTTTAAAACTGTAACTTTTATGTCTTTATTCCAAAAGAAGGCCAGACCCACTAAATTTCCATTGGAGTCAACAATGACTCTATGTAAATCCATGGTGTCTCTAAGCTGCATCATTTTAATTGACAAACACTTAATCTTTGAAAGAAATAAAATATGTGGGAAAAATTTGCTAAAAATTTCTCAAAGATATCTAATTGTGCGAAAGTGCGACGGCCCTCGGCAATTCCAACTTAATAGACTCATGGGCATCGGTGGCACTGCCCTTGTCACTGGTCCATTAGTGGATTTTCCTACTGAAAAAAACAATCCTCAAGGGAAAGTAAAAGGAGCAAGAAGATCAGTATTCTGCGATTTTTCATCACCCTGCTCCATTTCTTCATCTTGTTCTTCAATTTGCATCCTTCTCTTCGAGGGACAGCTGGGCCTAACTTGGCAAGTACTGTGGGATTTTCCCATTTGTGAGAAATTACCCAATTCGTTGGAGAAGGTCTGCAGAAACAGTGCCAGTAAACGTAACAAAATTATCAGTTCTTGGCTTTCTCCTAAAATATCCAGCCTTTAGTTTTTCCTTTAGTTTTTCCTTCTTTGGAACAGGGCTTTCGACCGCCATCTCTTTTCCTGGCCGGTGAGTCACCACCATATTCTCCATCTCCCAACCGAGTTCATTCTCCTTCTCAAACACCATCTCTATACCATTTGTCTCCAATTGGATCCTCGACGGATTCTGGATCACTTTCCCCATTTTTGGCTGGCTAGGTTAGTCTCTAATTGTCTTAATGTTCATAATTGCTCGCGGGAAGCATTGGTTGTCCTCCTCTATCTCTGAATTGATGATAATCGATGCTATTTGTTGAGAACCCGCCATAGCCTGCAAGTGATGTTCCCCATCGCTGGTCTTCAGCGTTGCCAAATTCTGCTCCACTTGGGTAGGCTCCCGGAGATGATTGATAGGGTGGGTTGAAAAATGAGCAGGTTTTACTGTGAAGAATGAGCGAAGAATGAGCGGGTTAAGGAGAAGTTTGAACAGTTGGTGGATGTTCTTCCTTTTCAATTTTGGGCGCCAATTTGAAACCTTGCTAAAATGCACACTTTCGATGCCGTTTCATTTTTATGTTGTTTTGGTTGTTAGCTAGTACACGTGTCCTCTCCTAATAGGTAGGAATGTTTTGTTCTCTGGTATAAACCAAACAATGCAGCTCATTTTGAGTGTGTAATTTTTTGGCACAATTCTGATGAGATGAATAAAATGCTACTGCTTCCTCTGTTCTTCTTTTCGTTTTCTGATTTAACAAATTTTCATGGTATCAGAGCACACTAGGTAGATCCAGTGCTGTTCATTTCATTTTAATTTTCTGCTTCTACTGATATCCATAAGTAATGGATTCGAATTCTGAGTCTGTGAATTCAATTGCGAATTCTCTGAGAGATAACAGAGGTTTCACCAGATCAAGAAGAAATGAGATAGACGATCCTTTTAATCTTCAAAGCTCTGACAACTCGAATTTGGTGCTAGTTGCAGAGCCACTCAATGAATACAACAATATCACATGGAGCAAATCAATGGTTGTGGCAATCAGATCCAGAGGAAAGCTTAAGTTCCTGACAGGAGAATTGAAGACACCAGAGATGGATGATCCATTATTTGACAGATGGGATAAGGTAAACTCAACCTTGATTTCCTGGATTTTGAACTCAATTTTAAAAAAATAGCTAGGGGATTTATGTTCTGTGAAGATGCACATACTTTGTGGAATGAACTGAAAGAGAGATTTGGTGGATGCAATGGACCTTTAATTCATAAATTGAAGAAAGACATATGTGAATTGAAGCAAGGAAATAATTCTGTGGCTGTGTATTTTACTGAATAGAAAGGTCTGTGGGATGTGTATGCCTGTTTAAGACCTAGAAAGAGATATAATGTGGATTGCATAAACTATACATGTTTGCCTGTTGAAGAAGAAGATGATGAACTTCATCAGTTCCTGATGGGAATGAATGAGGAGTATAGTTCTATCAGTCACTAAATTTTACTGATGGATCCATTTCCTAGTGCTGGTAAAGCTTGTCAGATGATCAGTAGAATAGAGAAGCAGAAAACAGTACATGAAGGGTATCAGGAAATTCATAATACATCTGCAATAACAGTCAGAGTTTACAGGGACACAAAGATGGCTTATCAATTCAGAGATGGATCCACTGACCAACATGAGGATACAGATGGCATCAGGAAAAGAAATGTTAGGAGAACAGATTTGAGATGTGATCATAGTGGAAAAGTGGGGCATGTCAAGGAGAACTGCTTCAAGATCAAGGGTTATCCAGAATGGTAGGAAGGAAATAGAGACATAACAGTGAAGGTTCAGCCATCACAAAAACCACAATTCACTCAACATCCCTATCAAAAGACATATCAACCTAACCATGCTTATCAGAAATTCTCAGCACATGCAGTGATTGAGGAGGAAGAAAGTCCAATAAGTGATGTGGATGGAAAACTTCAAGCTCTAATTGCAAAAATGGTGGAAGCTCAGCTGGAGAAGAAGAAAAAGGGAAAGGAGCCTATACAGCATCAAGGAGGAATGGCAAACTATGCTCATTATCATGATTTTGCAGGTAGGATTACTACTAATTCCTCACTTAATGTGTTTTCTCTGAATGATGATAATTGGATTGTGGATAGTGGGGCTTCAAGCCATATGTGCAGAGATATCTCTCAGTTCACTTCATGTCACCTGTAAACCATATTACTCCAGTCTATATGCCAGATAATACCACCAAGTTAGTTAAGGCCAAAGGAACTGTCAGTTTAACCTCATCAGTCACTTTGCTTGATTGTTTGCATGTTCCAGACTTCAAGTATAATCTTCTTTCTGTCAGTATACTGTCTAGGTCAATGCCAATCTTGTTCAAATTCTCATCAGATCATTGCTTGTTGCAGGACCTCAGGACTAAGAAAGTCCTGGCAGTGATCAAAGAAAACAATGGTTTATACATACTTGATCCTCATTCTTTTCAGTCAGAAATCATTCATTAAAGAATTCAATCAGCTTCCTCCCAATCAATATCAAGAACTCCAGATTATAGTGCAGCAACTAGTCAGCCTAGTTTATCTTTTAAATCTTGGCATTACAGACCAGGACACCCTTCTTCTGATGTATCAAGGCATTTTGATGTAATCAAAGAGATTCCAAATGACATTATGTGTTCTATCTATCCTATGGCAAAACAGCACAGATTACCATTTCCATATAGTACTTCTTCCACATCTTCTTCTTTCAGTCTATTGCATGTTGATCTTTGGGGACCATATAGAGTAAAGTCAACTACAGATTGCAAATATTTTTTGATAATAGTAGATGATTTTACAAGGTGCACATGGACTTATCTTCTTAAGACCAAAGATCAAATACCATTTCTACTGAAAACTTTTCTAATCATGATCAAAAATCATTTTGATGCTTATGTTAAATTTTTGAGATCAGATAATGGAAGTGAATTTGTAAAACATGACTGTGAAAGGCTTTTCTCAGATTTTGGTATTTTACATCAAAAATCTTACTCTTACACTCCACAGCAAAATGGAGTTGTTGAGAGAAAACATCAGCATTTGCTTCAAGTAGCTAGAGCTCTCATGTTTCAATCTCATTTGCCAAAAATCTTTTGGGGTGATGCAATTCTCACTGCTACCTATCTTACCAACAGATTACCATCTCCAACTCTCTCCTGGCATTCTCCTTATCAGCTTCTATTTAACCTCAGTCCAGATATTCATAGTTTTAGATCTTTTGGTTGCCTAGCTTATGCCACAAATACTTCATCTCACAAAGATAAATTTACTGAAAGAGCTTTTCCCTGTATCTTTATTGGCTATCCTCCAGGGCTAAAGGCTTATAAGCTATTTGATCTTCATAATCATAGAATTATTGTTTCCAGGGATGTTGTCTTTCATGAGTCTGTCTTTCCTTATTCTCATTCGGGTCGATTTTCTTTTCTTTTACCTTACTTAGATTCAGAACATCTTTTCACTCTTTCTAAATCACAGATACCTACCCCCTTTAATCCATCTCTTCCTCATGCTTCCTCTCCTTCAACTGTTTCTCATTTGAGACACAACACTAGAGTCATTAAACCTCCAGTCTGGTCCAAAGATTATGTATCTTCATCTTCTCTTCACCCTATTCTTCCTTAGTCTATTATCACTGCACATACTACTTGTAGCTCTTCACATATTCCCGAACCATCCACTTATCATCAAGAAAAGAATTCACCTGAGTGGATCAAAGCTATGGATGATGAGCTAGTTGCATTGGAGCAGAATCATACTTGGGATCTGGTTCCCTTACCTCCTGGAAAGAAGGCCATTAGGTCTAAGTGGGTATACAGGATAAAATATAATGCAGATGGTTCTCTTGCTAAGCACAAGGCAAGATTAGTGGCAAAGGGTTTCAATCAAATTGAAGGGATTGATTTCTTTGAGGTTTTCTCTCCAGTTGCCAAAGCAGTTACTATCACGATGCTTGTTGCCTTAGCATCTGCCTCCAGGTGGCATATTCATCAATTGGATATCAACAATGCTTTCCTTCATGGCCATCTGGATGAGGAGGTTTATATGAAATTACCAGATGGATATGCTGCATCTGATTCTTCACTGGTTTGCAAGCTAACCAAGAGTCTCTATGGCTTAAAGCAAGCCTCTAGACAATGGAATAAAGAATTTACACAGCATCTCTTATCCCTGAATTTCACTCAATCTCATCATGATCATTGCCTCTTCCTGAAATTCAGCTCCACCTATATCCTAGTTTTGGTAGTCTATGTAGATGATTTCTTAATTATGGGAACTTCTATGGATGTTATCTCAGAGATCAAGCACTCTTTAAACCAGAAGTTCACTATCAAGGATCTTGGAGCTGCACATTATTTTTTGGGTTTAGAACTTCACAGATCCACCACAGGTCTTCATTTACATCAGAGTAGGTACATCTATGATATTTTTACAGACTGTGGTTTGACTCAATGTAAACCTGTTTCCACTCCACTCCCTACCACTTAAAATATTCATGATGAATCTTCTCTTTTCCTTCCTGATCCAAGTATCTTTAGAAGGATGATTGACATATTGCTCTATCTCAACTACACCCGGCCTGATGTCACCTTTGCTGTGCATCAATTGAGCCAGTTTGTACAGTCCCTTACTCACCATCACCTCACAGGTGCTTTACATATAGTCAAATACCTTCACCATCATTCAGATCATGGTCTCTTCTATGCTTCAGATAACAATCTCAGGCTTCATGCCTACTGTGATGCCGATTGGGCTACTTGTAAAGTTACCCGACGTTCTGTTACTGGCTATACCATTTTCTTGGGATCTGCTCCGGTGTCTTGGAAATCTAAGAAGCAATCCACCGTCTCCAAATCTTCAGCTGAGGCAGAGTACAGAAGTCTATCCATGACTTCCTGTGAACTCAAGTGGATCAGTTACCTAGCTCGTGATCTTCTTCTTAAGGTTGATTTTCCTATCCCCTTGTTCTGTGATAATCAAGCTGCTCTTCACATCACGGCTAACCCGGTCTTCCATGAGCATACTAAACATCTAGACATTGATTGCCATATGGTTCGGGATTATTATCTTGAAGGGTTCTTGCTTCCTTCTTTTGTCTCTTCCCGGATGCAGCTGGTGGATTTGCTGACCAAGAATTTACCTTCTGCTCCTTTCCGTGCTAATCTTTTCAAGCTCAGCCTTTTGTCCCCCAAAGCTGATCTTGAGGAGGGGGTGAAAAATGATCAGGTTTTACAGTGAAGAATGAGCTAGTTAAGGAGAAGTTTGAACAGTTGGCGGGTGTTCTTCCTTTTCAATTTTGGGCCCCAATTTGAAACCTTGCTAAAATGCACACTTCCGATTCCGTTTCATTTTTCTGTTGTTTTGGTTGTTAGCTAGTACACGTGTCCTCTTGTAATAGGTAGGAATGTTTTGTTTTCTGGTATAAACCAAACAATGCAGCTTATTTTGAGCTTGTAATTTTTTGGCACAATTCTGATGAGATGAATAAAATGCCACTGCTTCATCTGTTCTTCTTTCTTTCCATTTTCTAATTTAAAAAATTTTCATGGGTGAAGAGTTATTTAATAATATTTGGATCCATCGCTGCTACCTTGGTCAGCTGCCGGTGAAAATGCGGAGCTTGTTGGCCACGTGCCACCACCTGGTCACGCCTGGTCACAAGACTCCTGAGCACCACTGGCCTCCTGCTCATGTATTGGTTCCTAAAAAAAGTTGAGAGTTGCTGCCCATTCTTTAGCAGCACTCTCCCCTGTCATGAACACAGGTGAGTCCTGTACAATAAATATTTTTCCACGACTATAAGGCAGAGAGATTAAGGGAGGGAAAATTAACAGTAGATCATTCTTATAAATTGAAAAGGATCCTTCTTTATCCACTCCCTTAATTGTGAGTGAGATATAGCTGGGATTGCGGGTGGAATTATTCTCAACTTCTGTTATTCCCTTTGATTCTGTGTGCAGTCCCAAAATTTGAGGCATACCGTTATAAATGAAATGTTTTCCATTATTGTCCCTTTCTGTAGGCGTGATTGATGGAATGCCATTAATTTCTAACGGTCTGCCCGATGTAGTGTCTTTGTCTGCTGTTCTTGCTGCATAGGCTTCAGGGGTGGGTTGCACCTGGTTTTTACTGCTTTTTGAGCTGAATGTGGCTGAAACAGGGCATGCTCCCTTATTCGTTGTTGATGGAGAGCTCTCGACCTGGCCGAGGAATCGGTTGCTACCTCTCAAAGCATAACCACACGCCATATCCCATAGGCATTAGTTCATCCCTTTGGGGTGTACTTGTGAGGGGGCATTCCAACTTTGAGTGATCCAAGCATCCACACAAATGGCAGAAACCCAGGAAACACTCGTATTGGAAATAGAACTGGTAATCAATGTCCTCATGTTCTATTGTTATATCCCTGGGTAGTGGTTTGTAGATGTTGAAAAGCACTATGATATTTAGAGTATGTCCCCGGCATGATCCTGACTTATTTTTGGCAATGTTGACAAATATGCCTAGGTAGTCTCCAATAAGTTCGACTATACCCGGCGTCATGAACATTGATGGGACTTTATGTACATGGATCCAGAATGGATTTTTGTGAAAGATAAATGGTGGAGAGGTGTTTTCCATCCATTTCGACTAGGGCCACCATACTGTGTTCAAAAGACCACGATGAGTTTGCGACGACCCAGCTCATGTCCGCCATCCGGTCGAATCCAAACAATGTCATATTCTCCCTCATCTTGTCTCCATAGAAGTGTCCATGGCACCTCCAAGCATTCTTCATCACCGTGATCATCGACTTGACTCATTTGGGCCTTTAGCAAATGATCTTTTAGCAAAAAAGTGAGTCACCTTGGTTGCAAAACTGTTCTGTATGTTAGAGGTTGGGAACTTGGTTTCAGATATGTTGAGGTTGTTGTACATAGAGATAATACCATCTCTCATGGCCATTTTTGAGATACGGTCAATTTGCGCTATAAGAACAATGAGGCAGGATTGATTGTAGTGAAGTAAACTGGTGAGGGCTGGAGGATTAGATTGATAGTATTATATAGAGAAGGATTTCATTTTGGATGTTATTGTGATTTTTTCAAACATGGTATTGATTTTAATTTTCCCAATCATGTTTATGATTGTGAATCCCTCAATCATGGATGTTAAACGCTCACTTTATTCATCAAAATTCTCTTTGCCTTCTCTCTAGGTTTCTGTCTCTAGGTTTATCCCTAACCCCTTGAAGATTTGAAGATCTTCAAGCCTTCAAGCTCCTGCAACTCCATCTTTCATTTGAATTCAAATGAAATGATTTTATGAAAACATTCATACCATATCAATGTTATTGAGCATTTAAAGTGAAATAAAAAATATTATTAATGTGTCTTTTATAATTGCACACATCTCACAAGTATAATGTGCACAAGTAGTAATAATAGGTGCTTGTGTACAATCTTAAAATGATTGATTAAATGTTTGGTAGAAATAAGGAAATGCACGACTACAAATTTAGAAGTTTAGCATTGAACAATGTTTGTAAAATCAAACAACTCCAAATATGTGCAGCCATATAACAATTTGACATGTAGATATAATATACACAGGAAAACCTCATAACATTGGAGATGCTCTAAATAAACATTTTTAGCGATTTACTAAACACAGAAAAAGTGTTCAGATTATAAGCAAAGCACTTATAAGCTCTGCAGAAAACACCATAATTCACCAACTAATATCTTTCTATAGCTAATTCCCTTCCTTATTATAACCAATTCCATGTTAACTACCCTTTAACTGCTTCTAAACATGAATCTAACTTCTAGTTATAAGGCCGTTAGCTCCTACCCCAGCTTTCTCATTTTGTTCTGATCATTGGGCTATATGGATTGGTAAACAACTTTTCACCCTTTAGATTATGGATAAGTTTGTTCTCAAACTTAAAAATTGGGGAACTGGAGCTTGATGAACCTTTCATCCTCCCAAGAACTTTCCTCGGCTGGTAGATTTTTCCACTAAATGAACCTTTTGTTTTGTGCCATCTTGTTGCAACCTTCATTGTAAGACTTTAGCAATCTCTAACACCAAAAGCTCATTAAACTCTTGATTTGGGATATCAATTCCATGTTGATTTATTTACTTCATTATGTGTGCGTTAACCAATGCATTTGACATACTTTTTAGTTAGTTTTACTTGGTGGAGTGCTAGTATTAGTTGAGTTTACGTGATAAGGGGTTTAAATGACCAAGTTTGATTTTCTTGTCCAAATCCCGCATTTTGTAGACTTAATTGGTACTAATGAATATCTTGTATCTACGTGCTCCTTGATCTTCCTTGTGATCATCTTAAGTAGGTCACCCGTGGGTACTTTTTGTTTACATTCTATGTGAAGGCCGTTGGTAAGGGTGATAAAAAATATTGAAGGCCGTTCACAAGGACGGTAGTAGAGACGAAGGCCATTTAAATTAGAATGGTAGTAGACAAAGGCCACTATCATCAATGCGTGATAGAAGGAATTTAACCTGACCCACCTCCAGCTGGGGTCATTAATTGTAGCTAATTAACCCGGGTAGAGGGTTTATGGGTCAAAGATAGAGATTTATAATTATGCACCCGTTCTCACTGCTCAGCTACCAAAAGGTGGTAAGCAACAAGCCCTAGGTTTGTCCACAAGGATGCTAGGGCTCAAGTACTAGTTAAAACACAACCTCGTGTGGTTCGTCAATCCGCATGAGTGAAAAGAACAACTAGTAATGTAAACATGCAATTGGGGGGGGGGGGTATGTTCAACTAACAACTACACAGCATACAATTAACAAATGAGTAAACTATTTTATACTAGGCACTTGGGAATCATTTAGCTACATGGTAGTTCTAATGCTTCAATCCTCAATTTATTCACATAAAGACTTACAAAAGACTTATCAGTATAATCACAACACATGGTGTGGACGATGACATACACTTCCTCATTCCTGTCACAGTGGGTGCGTTCGCAACCCTCCATTGGCACCACCATCGTAATAAGGGGAGTACAATGAGGCCCGACCATCATTGTAGGTCTGTTTCTCCCCTATGCTATTACATCCCGGGCTTCCACCATAAATGCAACTACTCCTTCCGGCTCTTATATACGCTGGGCCCGAGGATTGTAGGCACCTTATACGTGATACTAGGGTTTCAACAAAACATGTAGCTTGCTATAATTAGCTATCTCTACCCACAACCTCTTGGAAAACATTTATGAAGTCAGCTAAGACTAGTGCGATGGCAAATAGGTTAGAGCATTCTCGAATCCCCCACGCACACACCCACGCGGGCGCATTCTTCCCTGCCCATTCTAACATCTAGGTTTCTCTTCCCAAGGGGGGATCAATAATTGCACCATACATGAATTTATCCCAAAGTGTGTTCTTATAAGCATTTAGAACATACCAAGTGCCAAGATGAATCCCAAGTTAAAAATGTACTCTACAAAGGTTAGATCCACGAAAAATATTAGGTTAGATGCCATGGATCTAGAAAATAAGATGAAAGGAAGAAGAAAAAGATAAGAAGAAGGAAGGAGAAGAAGAACTCTTATCTTCCCCCTCTCTAAACTAAAGAGAATCTAATCTATATTATTCTTACTCCTAATAGTTTAGTAGAAGACTAAGACTCCTATATATAGTAGTAGGAGATTAAGCTAAAAATAGGCCCAAAATAGGCCAAAAATAGCAAAATCCTAGGTCAGCCACCAAGGTTCACAGACCGGCAAGCATGTCACAGTCTGTGAAACATGCAAGCCTGGGGCACCAGATCTTGCACGGTCCATGAACTTTCATCGCTATGGGCTGTAGGATCTAATGCCGACTTTTAAACAGGTTTTGTGCCATGGTATGTGAAGATTGTTACTGGCCGCGAATAGTATATGATTTTTGCTCAGAGTTTTATAATGGTTCGTAGGGGTTTTCATGTCTCGTCTCTATACTTAAGCCAAATCTTCAATTCCTTATCTCCAAGCTCCACAGTCTGGGATCTTTATCATGGCCCGGTGCCTTTCCCTCGTGTAGATCTTTGTGGATTCTCTGGTGTCCCTCGTGTAGTGCAGGTCATGTGCTTTGTCACAAGCCACTAGTGTTTCATTGGCTGAACTTCGTTTGCTTTCCATGGGTGAACAGTTAGTCCAAATTGGGAGTTCTAGTAGTCAATTTTGTAGTACACAAGAAGACAAATCCAATGAAACTAGCCTTGAAGGCTAATTATTCTTGGATCATTCTCGGACTAAGGCAATACTCCTCGAACCATGATTCTCTGTTTTCTCCTTTGGCTATCTTGAACTTCTAAGCTGCCTATCTTTGGCTCCAATCACCTTCCACCATGCATTGATGTTTGTGTCCTTCATCTACCATTCTAATATGAATGGTCTTTGCCTAGTTTACCTTCACTGTGAATGACCTTTAATCTTCAACTACCCTTGCGAACGGCCTTCACATAGAATGTAAGTAAAAAGTACCCATGGGTGACCTACTAAATATGATCTTAAGGAAGATCAAGGAGCCCGTGGATTCAAGATGTCTATTAGTACCAATTAAGTCTACAAAATGCAGAATTCAGACAAGAAAACCAAACATGGCCGTCTAAACCCATTGTCACGTAAACTCAAAAATTACTAGCAAACCACCAACTAAAAGTAACTAAAAACTATTTCAAATACATTGGTTAAAGCATGCGTAATGGTGCAGATGAGAAGCCAAAGATAGGCGGCAACAGAGTTCAAAGCGGCTAACAAAGAAATGGGGAATCGTGGTCCGATGATTTGTGCTAAAGTTTGAGAACGATCCAAGAAGAATTATCCTTTAAGGCTGGTTCCATTGGATTTTTCTTCTTGAATTCTATTAAATCAACTACTAAAACTATCAAATCGGACTAACAGTTCTCCCGTAGCAAAGGAAACTAGTTCAGCTGGCCAATAACGGGTTGGCGTGGGGCGTGCATGGTTTGGTACCAACAGCCTGCACAAAGGAGATGCCCCACGCCAAGAAGAAAAGCTTGAAGCTATGGCATATCCCGCACCAGAGACCATGAGGCACCAACACAAATTGAAGACTTCTCCATGCAGCCTAGTATGGGCACATGATGTCCCATTTTAGGCGTCCTGCAACGTTCCAAGTTTATTATGCCAAGACCAACATGCGGGGTGTGGGAAATCACATAGCCTATGCAAAATTTCCTAAGAAAACACCCTTGCTAACACAGCCCACGCCAACAGCCACAAGTGTGGATCAGAACTTCAAGTTTTAGCACTCTAACAGTGCCCCGCAGGAGATGACGCAGCCCGCGCACCCGCAATCAACGTGAATCCTTGCACCCCACATGAGATGAAGATCCGTGCCATGCCCTAGAACTGGTGCCCCATGCTCATGAAGAGACACGTCATGTGCCCCACGCTCATGAAGAGACACGTCTCGTGCCCCACGCCAAGTACATGCCATGGGCCGCATCATCCATTATGCCCTGCGCCGGACAGTTGGTGAGCTAGGGTTTACCCTATTTTGGGCCTTTGTTTAGGCCCAACATCCTGCTACTATATATAGAACCTTTTTCTACTAGGTTTTCATATATTAGACCATATCTTAGATTATATTTCAAGAGTAGTTTGGAGACTCTCTCCTTAGGAGAAACTTTATCTTTTTCTTCTTTTTACTTTGCTTTGATCCTAAGATGTGGAATTCAAATCTTTATTTTAATTCCATGTCAAGGGAGTATTTTCCATAGCTTGGGGATAAATTGTAGTGACTTGGTCTAATATACATATTTTTTGATATTCTTTAGTTCATCCTAATTTTGTGTTCATAATATTATTGTGATTTGCATTTGAGTTTGAATGCATGAATAGTACACCACATATACAACACACACTTTGGGATATTTTCATGATAGGCACAAATATCGATGCCCTATTGGGAAGAGAAACCTGGTTGTTTGAATGGGTGGAGGAGAACACATCCACGTGAGTGCATGCACGAGGGATTCGAGGTCACTCTGATCCACTTACCATCTCACCAGTCTTAGCTGACTTTGTAAATTCGCCTGAAAAGTTACGGGTAGAGATAGTTAAATACTAGAAAGCTAAGGTTATAAGAAACCCTAGTATCATAGATAAGGTACCTACGACCCTTGGGCATAATTGATAGAATCTAAGTAAAGTAGTGCATTTGTGGTGGAAGCCCAAGACCTAATCGCACAGGGGAGAAACAGACCTACAACAATGGTCGGACCTTGTTGTACTCCCCTAATTACGATGGCGGCATCGATGGAGGGTTGAGAGAGCACCCACCGTGACAGGCACAAGGAAATGTATGTCATCGGCCACACCACGTGTTATGGACACTCTATTTGGTTTGCTTAGATCCCTATGTAAATGAATCAAGAATAGAAGCATTAGATTGACCAAGTTGCTCAATGATTTCCCCAAGTTCCTAGCTTAATATTGTAGTTTTGCTTTTACCTTTCATGTTTTATAGTTTATAGATTGAAAAGCCAAATCCCCTCCCCCCTATTTTCATGTTTGCATTACTAGTTATTCCTTTCACTCGTAAAGATTGACGACCCGAATGAGGTTGTGTTTTGAGTTGATACATTAAACCTAGCATCTTTGTGAACAAACCCATGGCTCGCCCCTAACTACCCCATAGGTAGTGTAGCAGTAGGAATATTGTGCAGAATATTAATTCTTATCTTTTGACCATCACCACCTCCAACCGGGTTAATTCTAAGCTACAATTTTAACGACCCCGGGGGAAGGTAGGTCAGAATTTTGGTGCCACTTTTGGAGATGCTATTTAGGCATAACATGTTAGTAGAGTAGTTAGTTTAGCTTTTATTTTGTTTGTTTATATTGTTGAATCTTGGTTGGAGCTGTTGTTATGGTTATTTGGTTACCTTTTGATCTGTTTTCTAGTGTTGTATTCGGAAGGGTATTGTTGGTCCTAGTTTATGGTACACACCCGTTCCACTAATCCATGTGTCTTACACTAACCAACTGAGAACACAAGTTATTGGAGGATAAGGAGGCAAAGAACTAGGGCACAAGTTAAACTGAAGCCAGAAGTAGTAGTAGATGATCCGCTAGCACTGGATGAAGACAACTGCACCCTACGGAAGCTCATGGCCCCAACTTGGAAATCAACCTCCATGCGTCACCTTCCCTCAATTATCCGCCAATGTGAGCTGTGAGCTAAAATGTGGCATGATCCATTGGTTTCCTACGTTCTATGGATTGGTGGGGGAAAACCTGAATAAACATTTTTCAGAGTTCCATTTGGTTTGCACAAACATGAAGCCCCTGGGAGTGTCCGAAGATGACTACAACCTAAGAGCCTTCCCATTTTCCCTTCATAGTAGTGCCAAGGATTGGCTCTAATACTTGCCACAAGGGTGCATTGGATTGTGGATGGACATGAAGCAGAGGTTCTTAGAGAAAGGCTTTTTGGCGTCCAAGTCAGCCGGGTTGAAGAAGTAGTTGTCGAACATCACCCAAGGTGCCACCGAGAGTATGTACAATTATTGGGAGTGCTTCAAGTGAATTTTGGCAGGTTGTCCTTACCACCCATTTAAGGAGGGAGATTTGGTGTATTACTTCTTTCAAGGATTGTGCGAGGAAGATATGCGAATGGTGAATGCCGCTTGCAATGGTTTAATAGCAAACAAGAGCCCCAAGGATGCAATGGCCCTCTTTGAAGAAATGGCAAATGGTATGGAATAATTTGGCACCAGACTGAGGGTGAGAGCCTTAGATGAACCCACACACTCACCTAAGTTGGAGAAGTAAGTTCAAGCTCTTGCTTCCATGATGAATCAGATTTTGTGAGGAAAAGTGCATTAAGTCCAAGTGTGTGAAGTTTGCAATCTTAACCACAACTCTGAAGCGTGCCCCAAAGTCATAAATTATTACAAGAGGTGAAGGCAATTGACTACAATAACCAGGAAAGACCACATTTGCTAGGGGTCAACCACAAGGATTCTGAGGGAACCAAGGAGATGCAAGGCCGGACCCCTATGCAAATTCATTCAACCCGAGGTTAGAGATCATCCTAATTTCTGATGGAGGGAGGACAACCAACCTCAAGGATACCAGGGTGAACAAGCTCCACCTCAATCATATCCTAGAGGTGAAGGTTATTCCAATAATCATTCTTCACTTTACAAGTTGGAACGGGATGATATCTTGGAAGCCATCGGTCAATTGGGGAAGAAACATGAAATCCTTGTGGAGAGGACAAGGCAAGAGATTGAGGACCTTGGAGATGGAGCTTTCTCAAATATCAAAAATCTTGAAGTTTAAGTCAGGAAACTTGCCACCTCGGTAAGCCGACTTAAGGCCAAGGAGTCCGGAAAACTACCTTCCCAACTGGAGGTCAATCCGAGGAATGTGAGTGCACTTAAATTGAGAAGTGGGAAGGAAGTTTACAAGACCAAGAAGAAGATAATTCAAGAAGGTGACAAGATAGTGGAGGCTACCAAGGGACACTTTAAGGTGGAGAAGAGTATGGCCAAAGAAGCACCATCCAAGGAATTTCCACCGCCCGAGGCACAAGTCTCTATTCCACTTCCATTTCTGAATACTTTGAGAGGATGGCCAAAGGTGGTGACCGATGATGCAAACATTTGAGAAGTCTTCAAAAAGATCAAGGTAACCATCCTTATCTTAGAATTACTTGAACATGTGCTATTATATGCTAACTTTCTTAGAGTTGCATGCACAAAGAAAAGGTGTAGGCCAACTAAGAGATTAGGACATTTGAAAATGGGAAGAGTCGTTGTTTTGAACCATAAGAACTTGCCTAAGAAATGCAATAACCCCGGAATGTTTCTATCCCTATCTTTTTAGGTGGTAAACTTGTGGAACATGCCATGATAGATCTAGGTGCATCCATTAATGTTATCCCATTTAGTCTATATGAACGCCTAGAAATAGATGAGCTTAGGGATACTAGAGTAATTTTCCAACTTGTTGATCACTCCCATGCTAGTACCCATGGACTAGTAAAGGATGAGATGGTGCGAGTTGGCAATTGGTTTTTTTGGCAGACTTTTTTGTCTTAGACGTGGCGCACGCCGGAAGTGCACCCCCACTTTTGGGGAGACCATTTCTTCAAATGTCTAGGAAAAAAATCGATGTCCACTTGGGAACCTTAACTCTAGAAGATGACATGGATAAAGAGTAATTTGACATCTATAAATGTAGGCATGTGAGTGCACTTAAATTGAGAAGTGGGAAAGAAGTTCGTGAGACAGAGAGGAATGTAATGCAAGAAGATGGCAAGATGGGGAAGGCTACCAAAGCCCACTTCAAAGAGGAGGAAATCGTGGTCAAGGAAGCACCCTCTAAGGAACTTCCACCGCCCGAGGCACAAGTCACTATTCTACCTCTATTTCGAAATGCTTTGAGAGGACAGCCAAATGTGGTAACCGATGATGCAAACATTCGAAAAGTCTTTGAAAAAGGTCGAGGTAATCATCCCTATCTTGGAATTAATTGAATATGTGCCATCATATGCTAATTTTCTTAGAGTTGCATGCACAAAGAAAAGACGTAGACCAACTAAGAGGTTAGGACATTTGAAAATGGGAGGAGTCACCATTTTGAACCATAAGAACTTTCCTAACAAATGCGATAACCCCGAAATGTTTTCTATCCCTATCTCTTTAGGTGGTAAACTTGTGGAACATGCAATGAAAGATCTAGGTGCATCCATTAATGTTATCCCGTTTAGTCTATATGAATGCCTAGAATAGGTGAGCTTAGGGATACTAGAGTAATTGTCCAACTTTTTCATCATTCTCAAGCTAGTCCCCGTGGACTAGTAAAGGATGTGATGGTGCGAGTTGGGAAATTAGTTTTTTCGTCGGACTTTTATGTCTTAAACATGGCGCACGACTGAAGTGCACCCCCAACTTTTGTGGAGACCTTTTATTAAATGTGTAGGACTAAAATCAATGTTCACTTTGGGACCTTAACTCTAGAAGATGACATGGATAAAGTTTAATTATAAGTCTAAACATGATTCAACAAAGTCCTCTTCAATGTGAAAAGGTGTGACCTTATGTGATGAGCATGATGAATCTTCTTGTGTGACAAATGAGCATGAACTTTTAGATGAATCCCATGTTGATTCCGATGAATTGAATGATGCAATGGATGATATGTTTGTGATAGATTATTTTTCTATGCTAACCAATTTGCAGCAAGAAAGGGAGGTAATCGAGGGTTTGAAACCTCCTCGACCTCCCTCAATCCCCAAAAAGACATTCACAACTCAATGTTAGCAAACCATTGAAATTCATTCCTATTGGTGGATAAAAGGTCTGCAGGTAAGAATGGCTCATTATGGCGACCTCTCCACGACGATGTCATCGTGGGTGAAGTTTTCGATGGCAATTCCAAGGACCCACGGGTAAGTGTTTCTAATTAGAATGCATGGACAAAGAAAATAATTCGTGAGTACGACAATAAATATATGGAGTTTCTTTTATTTTTACGCTTTTTATTAGCGAGTAGCTAGTATTTGTATGAATCTTGTTTTGCTATGTGCATTTTTGAAATGAAACTCTTGTTGGTTTGGAAATTTAAGTTCGAGACTTGTGATTGTGTTTTGAATGGAATTAAATTGGATGGGAGACATAATCTTTTGAAAAAAAAGAGAAAAAACCAAGGATTAGGGAAAATGTTGGTGGATGCCTCGTGCCAAGTAGGCTGGCACAGGGCTATGCTTCATGCCGAGATAGGAACGGCACAAGGTTCTGTCTCGTGCCAAAGGTTTGGCGCGAGGCTATGCCTCGTGCCAAGTGGTTTTGCGTGAGGCTCTGCTTTGCGCCAGGCACCTTTTTCACAAGGCATCTTTTGCGCACTACACCAATTTTTCTTTGTTCCGATAATGCAATTTTTTAAAAATTACGATTCTCAAACTCAAAAATGCATTTTTGGTTAAAAAACTGTGGAATTCCCTAATTCCGTAGGATTTTTGAATATACTTTCAATAACCCTTGGAATTAATTAGCTTGTACTATTGTCCCCTAAATTGAGCATTTGAAAATTCCATTCTTATCCTAATTGTACCTCTCACCCTAATCACCTAGGCTGAAATTCCATTGCCATAGTACACTTCTCCACCTAGTTCCCTCATTTGACACATTCTTTCTTCTCAAGAAATACTCACTCTCACGCACTCTTGGTGTAACTCGAAAAAGGGAAGCTTTTCATCCAAAAGTTAGCAATTTTTGCTTCTTCTTTTGCGGGTCTTGTAAATCCTAGTTTCAAATTTTTGGTAACCCATTGAACTGTTTGTTTATATGTTTTTATTTGACATTGTGGTGGTGTTATTTAAAGCATGAATCTGAATGAGTGTGTTTTGAGATATGTGTTTGGGTTGTATGCATAATCTTGTGTTGAAGAGGATATTGGGAGGATTGATGTGTTATCATGCTTGAAAAGATATGATCTTTGGTGTTGGGTGATTTGGGAGAGAGTGAATCTTGATTTCATGATCTTATTGATGGATTGTTGTTAACTTACATGAGTTTGTTGTTAGTGAGGAATGTTCTTGTTTGAATAGCCAACATGCTTACAATATCATGTTATGAATGTTTGGTTTATTGGGGAGAATGTTGTCATATTGAGTTATAGGTCATGCTTTGTTTATGATCATATTACCACTCTTGTCCTCATTTTGTTAGGACTCCATCTAAGAAGAATGAGTTGGAGAAGGGCAAGTCCACTAGGGGTGAGAAGAGGAAGAAGTCAACAAAGGGTGCAAACCCTAAGCCGACAACTTCCATTCTTTGTAACCCCACATTTGTAACCAAGGAGTTTATGGATTTATCCAACATTTCCAGGATTACAGCCCGGAGGTGGAGGAACTTGAGAGAGCCAAACATGAGTATTTTGGGGATGGGGTTTGCTTGCAAGGACACCTTGGCGGCTCTAGGTTTACTCGAGCCGGTCACTCACATGTTGAGTAGAGTAGGTCTAAAGGGGTTTCTCAAGAAAAACTCCAAGATGTACATTTGGTGGACCCTAGAGTTCCTAGATACTCTATGGTCGGTCGTAGATGATGATGGATACAAGGCAATTAAATTTAACCTGGACAATAAGGAGTACAAGATGACCCACCGGGAGCTAGCGCGAGCCTTTAGGTGGAGGTATGGCAAGGAGATCCAGAAGACACACCGATAAGGGTTACCTTTCTCTCTTGGACACTTTTGGGAGCCACTGACAAGCACAGATCAAAAGAACCTGTGAAAGAGTACCGCTACAGTTCATCCGTCGTTCTGTTATGTTCACCTCTTGTTGGCTATGGAAGTACTTTGCCACGGTGAACTGACGCAATGCTCGAGTTTGGATGTTCATTTCATTAGGGTAATGACTCCCGAAGGTAAATTGTACCCGAACTTGGTGGGGTATTTTGTGCAGGTAGCGATGGGATACATGAAGAGTGGAAAAATCTCCATGGGAAACATGGTTGGTCTTTTTGCGAAGTATCTAAGTCATCCAGTCACACAAAGAACTCTAGCTAACTTAGAGAGATTGGGTATAGGGTACAACATAGAGAAATCGAAGGCATCCATGGTGGGACCGACAACATCGGAGGGTAGATATGTATGGCTCTATGGCGGAGAAAGTATGTGTAGCTTTATGATTCTTCCACAACCAAAGCGCACCGCCATTGACCATGAGACGAGCTTGGATAACCTACTCATTTTTCCGGACTGGAAATTTGGGAGAGAATTCTATAGTGTTAAGTCCAACCCGAAGATAGATGTTGAGGAGGACGAGGGCGAGTCCACTCCGAGAGCACCTCGTAGTCACTCTCACTTATCTCCAGACATCATTGACCACTTGCATTCACTTGGGGACAAGCTTTCGAGCTCTATTCAAGTCTCGCAAGAGCTAGTCTAAGTGATAGGATGAATGTGCTCGCAAGTGGAAGCTCTTATGGGCCACGAGAGTGAGTATCAGTATTCTCCATACCTTACTTACGTTTTGATATTATTTTTGTGCATTGGACACATTGCATGGGCAAAGTGTGAGGAGGGAGTAGTGAGCACTTAGGGAGTTTTCATTCTTGGATTTCCTCGGTGCATTTCAGGATTTGCTTCGGTAGTTGTCTTTCTTTTTAGTTTATGATGTTGATTTTTGTTTGTTGAGGGATGATTTTGGATGAACATTTAGTTGTATGACATGCTATGCTAGGCTTTCTAGTTTGCATAGGGTAGGATGTTTTAGGAAATTGGTGGTGTATGTTTCTTTTTGACTATCTTTTGTAGTATGAAGCCCACTTTTGGACGAATTTTGTGCTACACCAAAAAAATTGGAAAAATTGAAAAAAAAATGAAAAAATACAAAAACCTGGACAAGTTAAAAACCCGAAAGGGAAACTTGGGTAACATGAGGTAAGTCCTAGATAGGCCAAAAGACCTAGGTAAAAATGAGATACTAGGCCCGACTAGGTTTACGAGCCTAGAAAAAAATGAGAGGTCGTGTGGAAAAAGGTGAGAAGTGAGTATCCTTTGTGAGTTAAAGCTAGGATGAAAATGTGAAAGGGCTCAGAGGCAAAATGAGAGAAATAGAGAGAAAACAAAAAAAACTAGGTTGAATGCATGCTTCCATGGTGGATTGTTGTTGAAGCTTACTCTTTGATTGCTTTTGGGATCATTTAGGGAAAAGTAAGCTAGTTTGACACTTATCTTTTTGCCTTACCTTTTTCCACACTGTACTTTTGGGTGGTTTGATTACTTATGTATTTCGGGGTGTATGAGAGTTGTGAAATTCTTGCTTTCTTGGGGGAAACAGGGTAATCTTGGAATAAGTTAAATGCCTTGGTTAACTTATGCTTGCATGCTACATTTCGCTTGATTCTTTTTCTTGTCTTCTATTAACTAGAGGAAGAGTAATGGGTTAAGTGTGGGGAGTCTGATCTGCTTCATCACGCATGTGTTCACCGATGCATATGGCATACATATTAGTTAGTTTTACTTGGTGGATTTCTAGTATTAGTTGAGTTTACTTGACAAGGGATTTAGGTGGTCATGTTTGGTTTTCTTATCGAAACTCCACATTTTGTAGACTTAATTGGTACTAATGGATATCTTGTATCCATGGGCTCCTTGATCTTCCTTGTGATCATCTTTAGTGGGTTGTCCTTGGGTACTTTTTGTTTACATTCTATGTGAATGCCATTCGTAAGGGCGGTAGAAGATATTGAAGGTCATTCGCAAGGACGGTAGTAGAGATGAAGACCATTCACATTAGAATGGTAGTATACGAAGGCCATGATCATTAATATGTGGTAGAAGGAGATTGAAGCTGAAGATAGGCAACAACAGATTTCAAAGAGGCTAACGAAGAAACATGGAATCGTGGTCTTATGATTTGTGCTTAATTACGAGAATGATCCAAGAGTAATTAGCCTTCAAAGTCGGTTCCATTGGATTAGTCATCTCGAGTACTATAAAATCGACTACTAAAACTCTCAAATCAGACTAATGATTCTCCCTAGCGAAGGAAACTAGTTCAGCCGTGCATGGTTTAGCACAAACGGCCCGCTCCAAAAGAGATGCCTCGCGCTAAGGAAACCAGTACGAGGCTATGGCGTGGCCCATGCCAGAGGCCATGGGCCGATCGTACAAATTGAAGATCACTCCACGCGGCTAAGTAGGGGTGGGAGACATCCCGTTTTAGACGTACCACGCCATTCTAAGTTCATTATGCCAAGACAACCACGCGGGGGTGTGGGAAATCACGCAGCCAGAGCCAAAGTTTTTGAGAAAGCACCCTTACTGACCATGGTCTACGCCAATAGCCACGGGCATAGATCAGAACTTCAAGTTTCAGCACTCTGACGGTGCCCCGCAAGAGACAACATGGCCCCCGCCAGGAGTCATATGTGACCCGTGCGAAGGCTCGGGCCCCGCACAAGATGAAGATCTGCACCACGCCCCAGAACCGGCACCCCGTGCTCATGAAGAGACACGGCTCGCACCCCATGCCAAGTACATGCCATGGGATACATCATCAGTGGCGCCCTGCACCGGGCGGCGGCTGAGCTAGAGTTTACCCTATTTTGGGCCTATTTTTAGGTCCAATCCCCTACTACTATATATAGAACCTTTGTCTACTAGATTTTTAGAACATATCTTAGATTAGATTTCAAGATTAGTTTGCAGACTCTCTCCTTAGGAGAAACTTTATCTTTTTCTTCCTTTTATTTTGCTTTGATCCTAAGATTTGGAATTCAATTTTTTATTTGAATTTCATGTCAAGGGAGTAGTTTCCATAGCTTGGGGATAAATTGTAGTGGCTTGGTCTAATCTACATGGTTTTTGAGGTTCTTTAGTCCTAATTTTGTGTTCATAATATTATTGTGATTTGCTTTTAAGTTTGAATGCAAGAATAGTACA
Source organism: Rubia yunnanensis (assembly GCA_037428765.1). NCBI lineage: Eukaryota > Viridiplantae > Streptophyta > Magnoliopsida > Gentianales > Rubiaceae > Rubia > Rubia yunnanensis. The sequence goes on from CM075061.1 coordinate 88,063,626, forward strand.
CCACATATACAGCACACACTTTGGGCTATATTCATGCTAAGAAAAAATATCAATGCCTCATGGGAAGAGAAACCTGTTTGTTTGAATGGATGGAGGAGAACGCGTCCGCGTGAGTTCGTGCACGGGAGATTCGAGGTCACTCTGATCCACTTACCATCGCACCAGTCTTAGCTGACTTTGTAAAGTTGTCCAAGAAGTTACGGGTAGAGATAGCTAAATAGTGGCAAGCTAGGGTTACAAAGAACCCTAGTATCATAGATAAGGTGTCTACAACCCTTGGGCCTAGTTGATAGGACCCGAGGGAAGTAGTGCATTCGTGGTGAAAGCCCTGGACATAATCGCACAGAGAAGAAAAAGACCTACAACAACGGTCAAACCTTATTGTACTACCCTAAGTACGATGGCGGCGTCGATGGAGAGTTATGAGAGCACCCATCGTGACAGGGACGGGGAAGTGTATGCCATCGTCCACACCACATGTTATGGACATTCTATTAGGTTTGGTTAGATCTCTATCTGAATGAATAAAGGATAGATGCATTAGATTGACCAAGTTTCTCAATGATTTCCCCAAGTTCCTAGCTTAATATTGTAGTTGGTTTTACCTTTCATGTTTTATAGTTAATAGATTGAAAAGCCAACCCCCCTCCTCCTCTCCCCCTATGTGCATGTTTGCTTTACTAGTTATCCTTTCACTCGTACAGATTGACAACTTGTATGAGGTTGTGCTTTGAATTGATACATTAAACCTAGAATCTCTATGGTCAAATTCAGGGTTTGCCACTAACTACCATATAAGTAGCGTAGCAGTAGGAACAGGGTGAAGAACTATTAATTATTATCTCCTGACCATCACTGCCTCCAACCAGGTTAATTCTAAGCTACGGTTTTAATGACCCGGGGGGAGGCAGGTCATTGATATTGATCCCCTATGTATTTTTTTCAACAAGGATACATGGAAGATGGGGTGTATTTTTCTGCTCTATAGTAGCTCCAACTTGTATGCAACCTCACCTATTTTTCAAAGTATTTAATAGGGGCCATAGAACTTAGGACATAAATTTCTATTATCTCTATTAACCATTGATTTCTACCTATATTTTGTAGTTTCAATAGCACGCAATCCCTCTCATTCAGTACCCTTTTTTCCTCCTTTGATTAGCAAAAGACTCCATCATTCTTTGTTCTTGTTGGAGATGTTACTTCAGCAATTGGTTTACTTGATCTCTTTGCTGCATTATATTGGCAGCATCAGTGATTAAAACATCTCTGAAAGTTCCTATTGGTAAAGATAATGGCTTTACTCCATAGAGGGCTTCACGGGGAGTCATTTTAATGTTGGAATGGTAGGAAGTGTTATACCACCATTCAGCCAATGCTCTAGGTTTATCCCTGCAAAAGCATCTTAGGTAATTTTCTAAAATTTAATTTAGTATCTCAGTTTGGTCATCTGATTGAGGATAGTAAGATGAACTGAAATTCAATTTGATCCCCATTAGAGACATTAACTTCTTCCAAAAATGGCTTGTGAATAGTTCATCTTTGTAAAAAATTATGGTTTTTGGAATTCCATGTAACTTGCATATCTCATTGTAGAGGAGCTTAGTTATCTAGGGAGTTGGAAAGGGATGTGATAATGCTAAAAGAAAATGGACTAACTTGGTGAACCTATCCACCACCACTAGAAATGCATTCTTGACATCATAAACTAGACGTTTTTTTCACAAAATTCATACTTATTTGGCTCCAATGATGTACTGGGATGGGAATGGGTTGGAGAAATATTGGAGTTGAACATTGTTCTAATTTGTTTCTTTGGCAAACATTACATTTTTTTAATAAATGCTATTAGTTCTTCTTTCATTCTAGGCCATTGAAACAAAGATAAATTCCTTTTGATGTTTGAATACTGTCACGAATGGCCACCTACAGTTGATGTATAGATAGCCCTCATAATTCCTTCCCTAATTTGACTAGTTGATCCTGCAATAATCCTGTTATTCCTCCTTAGAATCCCTTTAACATACGAATATTAACTTTTTTCAGCCAGGTTATTGCTTGTTAACACAACTGAAGCAATCAATTCTTGGCTAGTTGATCCCACAATGATCCTGTTATGCCTTCCTAGAATCCCTTTAACATAAGGATATTAAATTTTTTCAGCCAGGTTTTTGCTTGTTAACACAACTGAACCAATCAATTCTTGGCTAGTTGATCCCACAATGATCCTGTTATTCCTTTACTCTTCTCACTTTCAATAATCTTATTATGCAATGGGATACTTGTTTTCAAAATCTTCCCAAGATCCTTGACATTCCACATGTGTGCCGGCCTTTCACAATGTGCCATCTACTTTGTAATACTCTAAAAGCTTGTTCTACATATTTTATTACGGCCTCTTGACATGTGGCAACCAACTTTTCTTTTTCAGAACAAGGAAATAATATTGATTGTATTAGAGTTGCATACAATGGATATATTCCATCAGATTGGTAATATCACATATCGTATTCATGAGCATTAACCACAAAATGCCATGGAGGTGCAATACCATTGACAAGATCATCAAACAACGTGAACCTATTGAGAATATTAATATCATTATTTGTACCTACCATACCAAAGAAATCATGTCAAATCCTCAAGTTTTTTGATGTCACGGCTTCCAGGATGAGAGTTGGAGTCTTCTTAAATCCACTTGTATGTGTACCATGTCATGTTGTACGACAATTTTTCCATTTCCAGTGCATACAATCAAAACTTTCAAACATTCTAGGAAAACCATGTTCCTCCCTTTCTTTGAGTAATCTTTCAACATCTCTTTCACTCGGTCTCTAAAAATAATCTTCTTCAAAAATATTTGCTATAGCATCACAAAAATGTCTGAGGCTTTCCGGTACTCCCACCAATTTGAATATATTCATCTAGCAAATCTGTAGCACAACCATACGCAAGCATCTGCAAAGTTGCCACCATTTAAAGGACTTATCTCTCACCTACCAACTGCATCAACTTTAGGGGTAAAGTAATGATCATAATTCCCAGAAGAAATTGTTCAACTATGTATTTCAAATCCTCTCCTTTAAAATAATTATTGATGATTTACTCATGATGTTCATGTCTTTCACGCTTTACATATCGTCGCCTGATAATAGAGTCTCAATATGGTCTTTTTCTATCTATATGCATCATTAAAACTGAGGCATGAACAATAATAAAAATTGACTGCATCCAACTTTTTGTTGAGGAAATTGTATCATCATATTCTTATTGCTCTTCAAATAGCCTTTTTGAGATAGACATTAATTCATCACTCGAACTATCTAACTCCGATTCTGATTTGGAATCTGAAAACATTTCTGTACATGAAAAAAAATTATATTTTTTATAGTAGAACAATTCTAAAATAGTGTGAGAAAGCCATTCTTCCTACATACAATATATACGAGCCAGATAAGAGTTGTATTCTTTTCATGCAATTGCAAATAATAGAAGAGAATCATTCTTCCAACATAAAAAAAAAATACATATATATATATATATATATATATATATATATATCATTTTGTTTGCAACTGCATGAGAAATGAATACAACTCTTCTCTTACTCATCTATAAAAAAATGATAGACATGTAGAGTGATTCTCTTATATTGGTTTGTATATATATATATATAGGAGTTGTATGTATATATATATATTTCATACAAAATTTTCATGAAATATATATATATACATACAACTCCTATAGAAGACACAACCACACCAAATGAGGATCATGTTCATGTCAAGACGGCACATGAAATTATGGAAGACCTAAGGAAACTTTAGTGGGTTCATAAGATAGTTGAAGAATACAGGAGGAAAAATCGTTCTATGATTCCTTCATTCTCCCTTGGGATTGAAGAACTTGAAGATTTGTAGCTTTAGCGTCTTTGAATTGTTGTTGGATGATTTGTAATCAACTTATTTTGTGACTGATTGGTTTGTTGGTGGTATGTTAAGCGCAATTGAGATGCTGTTTAGGAGTTGTTTTTAAGGTTGAAGGTGTATTTGGATGATTTGTGATTGATCGTTTTGTGGGTGATATGTTGAGCACATTTGAGATGTTGTTTTAGGATTTGTTTGTAAGGTTGCAGGTTTTATGAAATAAATGCATGTTTAGTTTGAAGAAGTACTATTTGTATGCTCTTAATTCCAAGTTGATTTTTGAATTATTTGATGTGGTTGATTGTGTTGATTTTTTGAGCTTATAGGAAAACAAATGCAATTGATAGGTTAATAAACTACATGTGTAAGCTAAGTAGTTATACATGTATTCAATGGTTTTCATATCACTAAAATTATGTAAAATATAATAAAAGTCCCTTTCAAGGAAACAAGTGCATGTTGAATGTTAAGAAGTAAAATTTGTATGCTTATTAATACCAAGTTATATTTTAGTTATGTTATGTGGTTTATTGTGTTGGGTTTCTGAGCTTATAGGAAAATAAATGCAATCCATAGGTTAATAAATTACAGTTGTAAGCTAAGTAATCGCATATCAATTAGTTTGTATTCAGTGCTTCCATATCAATAACATTTTGTGAAACAAAGGTTGATACTTGGGCAAGCAAAACAAATGCAAGTTATAATTTGATAATTTATAGTTGTAAGCTAAAAAATACAGTATGCTATTGAATGTATAAAAATCTTAGATAAATAAAAATATTAGGGTACAGTATGATCCTGAAAAACAAATACAATATATAGGTAAACAATAGGTAAACAAATGCAACTTGTATCCTACTCTTTACAGTGTCTTCACATATAGTGTTTTTGTGCTGAATTCAGTAGTTTTCTTCCTTTATTTTTTTCTTTTCCATGCCTAATTTCAGCCTCGTTCCACTTCCTTTTGTCTTCACTTGGGATGGATTCAGTACCTTAGGTGCACTTGTTGTGGTTGAGTTGCATTGGCTACTTGTGGTTGTTTGTTTAGTGCCATTTGTTTTTTTATGCCAACACGTCATCTATTCTTGCTGAGCAGGTGCCAAACATCTCTTGAGAGCACTTCTAGCTTCTGAGTTTCCCTCGCTCTTTAGAATTAGATTGTAGAATTTGCTGGACATATGGTTCCTCCATGAAACTAGGTTGTTGATGCTTTCTGATTGTTGTTTTCCTTGACCAAGAATGTCTTATACCTCTGTTTTGGCCTTTTTTGTCCACCTTTTGAAGATGTACTTTGCAGGTATTTCTGTGATGGAATGAATGTGCAATATTCTGAGAGTGTGAAAGCACATCATACCTGACACCTCGAAGCACTTGCATGTGCATTGTACTTCAACCAGCCCATCTTTATTGTTGTACTCGACTGTCTCGTATTTGGATTCATCATGTCCTAGCCTGACCTCATATTGTTTTGTTGGTGGTTCTGAGAACAGTTCCTTGACCTTAGTTCCATTGCTAGGAAAAATTCCTTTTTGAATCCTTTGTACAATACAAGTGTGTAAACCTGAGCAGTATATTTAACCAAACTTGTACAAGCCCAGTAGTGGGAAATAAATGCATACTGTAAGTTAACAAATTCAGGTTCTAGACTAAGTAATACATATTTTTAATGTAAACATACATGCTTTGTTTTGATAATTTGGCCTTGCTTTTGTACATGTATTTTCCTTTTTTGCTTCATCTCTCCTCCACTTTCTGATTGTTTGGTTGAAGAGCTTATAGAAGTGCGCCAGTGTTGTTGTTTTGTTTAACTGAAGCATAGTGCATGGTTAGTGTTTTTGATTCACTGTGATGATAAGATGCCTCCTAAGAAAATATCCTTGCTGAATTTCGTTCTCCATTTTTCACGGATGTCGTACAGGCGTTGAAACCAGGTGCTACTTTCCAGCTTGTATGTGGCGATCATGGATGTCCATTTTTCTTCAAATTCCGTTGGATTATGACATCTTTTCATACAGTAGTCTAGATTTTTTTGAAGGATTCATCATTCTTTAATCTCTCATAATGTTGTATTGCATTTTATTTTATGTCACAAGCACAACATGTGTTTTGTGTTTTGGAAGACCTAAAAGTTGCAACAATAAATGGAAGTTGATTAGTATACATACTGTAAGCTGACAGGTGCAGAAGCTAACATTCCCTACTCAGTTTCAGGTCTAAGAAATATAATTTCTGAAGCTGCATCATTTTCAGGAAACCTAATTCTAAAGTAACAAGTAAAGCTTATAAAGTATGTTTTGCATGCTGTAAGGTAAGAGGTGCAATGTCTAAGAGTGCATATTCAGTGCTCAGAACTGTAAGCAATAAATTTTCACAACATACCTCATTTATTGCTTTGCCCATTGTAGGATCTTAATCTGTGAATATTGTGACAGGTTTCCTTCCTTCCATTGATTTCTTGAAAGTGTTGAGGGGCCACACAAAAGTATTAGCCAACTCATTTGCTATAAAAACACAAGCAAACATAGTTATGTTCTAGTGATTGTTGATTCCAACTATTAGCGCACAAATCAAGTTATACGTGTTTAATCTATATGTAGTGTCAAATATGGCGATATCTTTGTAGAGTTTGTAGTCCTACAACATCATTGAATCCCTCCAAAACACTACTGATGATTTTTTTTCTCCGTCAAACTTAACTTTGAATAATAAGTCTTTATTCTTGTCATTGATTTCCATAAGTGTGTCAACAAGTTTTTGATCATCTCCACTTTCTATTTCTTTCATCCAATGTCGACCACAAAGTTGAGGTGGTCTTTCATCGTATGCCCTAGATTTTCTTCTCCACCAGCTTCAAAAGACATGTATTTATATCCTACAGTAGGTCTTAAACCTCCCTGTTCCATTGTTGTGATGGCCTTTCCTTTGTCTATTATAATCCTCCATTCACTCCTACTGAGATACTGCCATGCTGGTCTTGTTAACTCATGATTGTGTACGGTATTGTGGTATTCCACGATGTAATAATCCTGCTCTAGCTTTACTCTAATTTCAGCTAGGCATCCTGTTTTTGTAATCAGGTCCTTTCTCTTCCTCTTCTTCTTTTCAGAATGATTTTCATTATCCATGCAAGGAACAGGACTGGTAGTGCTAGTTTTTAATCTTTTCGGTTAGCCTCCAGCAGAGCACTTGTAGTACTTTTCACGAATCTGCCTTTTGTTGTTTCGATGTTGGCAGTCTTTTCTGTAGCTGAAACCAATAGCATTTGCATTCTTCTTGTACAGAGCATGAAGTGCTTCCAATTTTTTTTCTTTTACGCCGGTAAGATTTTCAATGGCATCAATTTCAGCTAAATTTGGAAATTTTGTACCTGTAATAATAAAGAATACAATTTCTAATGTAAGATATGCATGTTTTAATGTAAGTTGTGCAAAGTTTTCAGGAAGTTATTTAAAATTAGAAAATTATAGAAGCTCTGTATAGATAAGCATAACAAATACTACTTGTAATGTAACATATGCAAAGTATAGTTATTTTGTACATGTTATAATCTGAACAGTGCACAAGTTTGTCAAAAGATGGAATTAACAAATGTCTTTTCTATGTTTTGTTTATTTTAATCTAATGCATGTTTATTTGTAACATATACATGAATTAAGTTAACAAATGCATAAATTATACAAAATTTTTATGTAGCATGTAGTTTATATTGGTAATGTTTCCACATGTTTATACATGTTCATAGCAGTCGAATTTCAGTGTCCAGAAGTTTAAAAAAAAGTTATATTCATATCGATTGTAATTGAACACTAGAATTTCAGTCTGATGTCAGAAAATCATACCTTCATAGGAACTGAGTAGTATTTAAGCTTCTTGCAACTGAATTTAATTTGCTTGAAGTTGAATCATGTCGTTTACAATCGTGTTTTCTCCTGCAGATTTCTATTTGACAGCAGTAGTTTTTATGATCAAAGTAGCTGAAATTTCATCTGCTTCAATAGGATCTAGTGACAGATCTGGTTGCTCAATTCCGTCAGAATCACAACGGTTGTTGTTGTCGGAGGACATCGGAAAGGCGTCGTGAACGGATTGGACGAGAGGAATCAGAAACACGCCAGCAAACTGGTGAGGAAGAATTGATCGACGTTTAGAGGATTTCGGAGAGCAAAAAGATTTAAAATCACGCCAGTTGTTGTTGTCGAAGAACATCTATGGTAACTTTCATCCTTTTGGTTGCCGAATTTTTCCTTTTGTTCGCCCCTTTGCTAATCTTAAGCTATCTTCCCGTAGTATTCCATGTATATTTATCGGTTATAGCTCGCAGCATAAGGGGTTTTAGTGTCTCGACCCTACCACTGGCAAGGTTCATGTTACTCGCCATGCTCGATTGGACGAGGCTTATTGTCCTCTGGCTCCAGCGTCGGGAACTGGGTCTTCCTCTTCAGGTTTGGATGTCTCTGCCTTTACTGATCCGGATCATGGGACGACGCCGTCACCCGCCTCAGCTCCATCCTCACCTCAATCCCGATTTCTTGATGATCACCCGTCTCAGCTGCTACCTCACAAGCTGACCCGTGTTAAGATAAATTATTGATTAGATTATGACTTATTATAATAAGAGTTCTTTCCTTATTATACCTCTATTGTACTCTCTCTATATATTCAGTTATCAATAATACAATTCCACACAACAAATCATTCTCTATATATTCAGTCATCAATAATACAATTCCACACGGCAAATCATTCTCTCACGAATGAATAGTAGTTGGTATAATTGAGTAGAAGCGGGGTATAAATTAGACTTTTTCAAACTCCTTATTAAACATCAGTTGACAATATTTGGCTTTTTATATTATTAAAAGTGATTATAATTGGGAAATCAATTAAAGAGGAACCATTATTTATGCTTTAATACAATAACAATCTCTTTTGAAATGGGCCCAATATTATATCGAACCCATTTAAGGTCTCACGAAATTAGAATATAAAAGGGTAAGAAAGTGTTTTGTTAGAACGACTAACAGTTAGATCAAGAATAAAAAATCTTGTTTAAATAACTATTAAAGTCTAATTTTAATTACTCCCTCCATCCCATGGCAAAATCTTGGGAAAGACGGTCTTTCCATAGGCTTATGGAAAGACGGGGTTTAATTCGAATAATAAAAGGTAAAAGGTCTTAGTTGCAACATTAAAAATTTAGCATGCAACATGTAGTAGTTATAAAATTTATAACCCGGTTCATGTAACCCGAAAATTTTTTCTTAATTTCTTCTAATTTACACTTTAAACCTTGGTCTTTCCATGACTTATGGAAAGACCGTCTTTCAAGAGACGCACTCCCATCCCATTTTCTTTTGCATTTTTACTTTTTGCACGTTGTACAAGACACATGTCTGACCGTTAATATCTTTACCTACGTATAATAACGGAAAATAAAAACTAATATTTAAAAACTACTTGTTATGACGGTTTGAACAATATCATATACGATATTATTGTTATTCATATATCTATTCAAATATGCGGTCAAACTTTGATAGAGAATAGTACGCAAAAAAAAGTACAAAAACAAGTGGGACGGAGGGAGTGCTTATACATTGTGATGCATTTTAAAAGTTATAAGAAACTAGTTACAATAAATAAAAATAAATATTGAATCACCACATTGATTACATGTGTTATAAAATAATTTTGTCCAACGATAAGTCAGTGTAAAATAAAGTTTTGTATAAAAACGCCTAATACAAAAACACGAATATAAAGGGGCTGACGATGTATAGATGACCTCTGCCTCTAGGTAGCTTGTAGATGTACAACACGTTATTCCCTATGCAGATGCTTGAGTTAATACTGTTTTTATTGCATTTACTGTTGTGCTTTTTCTAGTCAAAATTTTGTTGTATGTGTACGAGTGCTGTATTCAGGATCCAAGTCTGCCATGATTTGCATATTGTATAGATCCAAGTATACCACTCATGCTCCAAGAAGCTTGGAAAATCAAGATGTAGAGCTTTTTTTACATGGATATTAATTGTAACTTCAGCCTCCATTTCAGCTCAAAGAAATCCGTGCAAAGTTTTTGCTACTTGAGAGGAATATAATTAGTTATTTAGTATATATTGGTACACATCAGTAAATCAACAGTCATGTAAGCAGTACATAGTAGTTTGTTTCTACAATGTTGCAGAAAACAGACATTAAATAAATCCAAAATTGAAGCCTCCAAACTCGATATCTTCCTGGATATCCTCAACAGTTGTCTTACAGATTAACATAAGAAGCGTGATGAACACAGGTAAGCCAGTGGCTATCATTTTTTCTTGAAAACATTAGTTGCAAAGGGTTTTCTCCAGCTGTTGCCCTTGGTTTTAACCATCTCAATACAAGTAACATATCCCAATTCGCCTTTCACATTGACTTGGACATGCTTGATATCGATTTCCAGAGGGAACTCATAGTCTGCCCACACTAACTCCCAAGTCCCAGCCTTACATCACGAGATCGTAGCCAGATATGCCACCCACAACCGGATGCATGACATACATTATCATTCCCCTGACACACATATAAGTTGTCTTTCCTTAACTGCAGTGTTTTACTTGATTTAATCACTGTCAGTAAGGGCTGTTGAGCAACACCATTTTTGCAGAATCTTCTATTGGAGAAAAGTAATGATTATTACAAACAAACTTGAAACATTCCATGTTAGCCTAAAAGAAAAGAGAATCAGTAAAAAATACATAGTAGTGAGAATGATAAGTAGCCAATTATATTTCCAGTGGGTAAAACCATGGACAAACTATGCTACAACAATGAAAATGATGATAGCAATACTCTGCAACAACACCTGGTTTACATCATAACTACAAGATAACGAGCTAAAGAAGTTTAACACATCACATAAAGAAGAAGAAGAAGAAATTACACAAAATACAAAAGAGAAAATAAACCAAAAGAAGAAGAAGCTAAATAACACACTTGACATTGCAAGACAATAATCTTGTGTCACTGCAAGTGTCATAATTACAGAAGCCATTACACGCAATTGGGCAAGAATTCTTGCTGCCTACAAGAAGGGGCAAACAAAATAACAAGTACTTCAGACAGGTACAACAAACTTCCCGCCCATACAACAATTTAAAACACCAACACAACTAACGTATACTTCATTAAAAGATGAACTAATCACATAGCAGGAATTCCAACCAACTGGAATTTCAATATGTAGAAGTGTGGAGGTTTTACATCATAGGAAGCAAAAATAAACTTCCAACTCATGCAACAGTTTGAAGAATCATTAAAATAGTCAATACAACCAACATGTAGTTCATCAGTAAACGAACTAACTTCATACTTGAAATTATCCTCAACTGAAATTGAAAACTGTAAAAGTGTGGAACTCTTACAGGTGACTTGACTTGATGAGACATTTCATCTTCCTCCATAGTTCTACTTGAAGTAGGAACTAAATCCCTTGGCCTTGGTACTGATGTGAATAAATTTTCATCAAAGATAGCATATGTTGATTCAATTACAGTGTGAATCGAAATAAAATCATTAGGTTCTGTAATATAGAACCTACAAGCCTTGGAATGCATAGTATGTCCAATAAAGATGCAATCAATACCTCGTTCCCCCAATGTTTTTCTTTTGGGATTGGGAAGTCTAACAACTGCCCGACAACCCCAAACTCGAAGATAATTCAAGTTTGATTTTTTTTTCATACCAAAGCTCATATAGAGTGATCTTGTTCCGTTTATTAGGAAGCCTATTTAATAAATAGCAAGACGTTAACATGGCTTCACCCCAAAATCCATCACTCAATCCAGAATAGGATAACATGGAATAAACATTTATTTAAGTACCCTATTTTTCCTTTCTGTCACACCATTTTATTGTGGTGTATATGGAGCAGTAACCTCATGAATGATACCACGAGATTAAAAAAATGAAGGATCATAATACTCACCTCCTCTATCAGTGCGTAACTTTTTAATCAAAATTGATTTTTGCAATTCAACCTCAATTTTAAAAGTCTTGAATTTCTCAATTGCCTCATCTTTGGAATGCAACAAATAAACGTAACAAAATCTTGAATAATCATCAATGAATGTTATTAAGTACTTTTTACTCCCCAAAGAAGGTGTTGCATGCAAGTCACACAAGTCACTATGAATGAGTTCTTGCAATTTTGAAGTTCTTTCAACACTTTTAAATGGTTGCCTAACAATTTTATTCAACATGCAAATATTACATTTTTGCACATTTATATCAAAAGCAGGAATCAAACTATCTTTAGGCATATCAAGCTTTGTTTGTAATGAAAATGTCCTAGTCTAGCATGCCATAAAGATGGTAAATTAACATTGGAGCAGATCATGCAAATAGAACCACACATATTATTTATATTGAGCATAAACATTCCATTACAATAATATCCGAATCCTACAAACACACCAAACTTTAATAAGATAAATTTATCAGATTCATACACTTGCTTATAGCCACACTTATACAATATACTACCAGAAACTAAGTTCTTTCTAATTCCAGGTACATGTAGAACATCTTTTAGATGAAGATTTTTCCCAGAACTAAATTCCAACACAACATCTCCTCGACCAAGAATAGTGGCGGTAGATTCGTTTCCCATATGAAGAATGGAACTATCGTTAGCAGGTTCATATGACTTGAACCACCTACGGTCCTTACAAACATGTTTGGTTGCTCCAGAATCTATCCACTAAGAAATTTTATCATCATGTACATAAAATGCTTCAGAAATTAATGGTACATAATTCTCAACCGAATTTAAACCATAATTAACATTCTGACCTTGATGAGAAGTTTGGCCTTGGTCCTTAGACCCTTGCCCGGAATGATTTGGTGTCACTCCTTTCTTGCTCTTCCTGACACGACAATCACGTTTGAAGTGTCCTGTCTAGCCACAAATCCAACATGCACCCTTAGGTTTCTTGTTGGACTCTTTGCATGTGTTGTTAAATGGGCGCTTCTTCCCCTTTTTCTTCTTAGAACTATCACCCTCTTCCATCATATTAAGCCAAGAGAGTCCCACGGTCTCTTTATCTTTGGACTTGCCATTTTCCCCTGCCTTTAGAGTTTCCTCTATGCACAAATGGGTTCCGAGTTGAACAAGAGACAATTCTTCCTTCCTGTGCTTAAGCATGTGCTTGAAATCCTTCCATGAAGGTGGAAGCTTGTCAGTTTACTTGACACAGAAATAGATTCATCCATTCCCAGTTTGTGTTATGGAAATTGTCCTAAAGTCCGGAGCAATTCATTGTACTGCTCCATAACGGGCCTAGAGTCTGACATCTTGTAATTAATAAAATTACTGACAAGGAATTTCTTACTAGAATCATCCTCATACATGTATTTTAACTCTAAGGAATTCCACAAGTCTTTTGCAGATTCAACATTTTAATAAACATAAAAGAGTGAGTCAGACATACCATTCAAACTGTGACCATGGCAGATGTAGTCATCATTTTCCCATTTGTTCCCCCGACGAGTTTCTTCCAATGGTTCATTATCTGCTGGTTCTGTCATTGGAGTAGACAAAACATATGCCACTTTCAGAGTTGTAAGGAGGAAATGCATCTTCTTCTGCTATCTACGAAAATCAATGCCTTCAAACTTCTCCAGTTTCCCAAACTTAAATGCCATATCACGTACAGTTGCCATGTTTTGTACGATAAGGAATTACTCTTTAAGAATGTTATGAAACACTGGAAAAGAGAAATGGCAATTTGGCTTTTGGGAGAAGTAGAAGTAAATTTATAAAACTGTATTCTAGTAAAGGTTGGTGTGATGGAAGTTGGATATCGATTTGAGTCGCATTAACATACGCTTTCCTTAAAGAGTAATTCGACCCAGTTAATTCCTAGGGTTACACAAATTCTCCTCGAGGATAAAACAATCGGAAATACCCTCTTGATCTAGGCTTGAAACAAAAGAAAGGCTTTGAGTGCAGTATTTTGGTTACTGAGTAAATATGAAAATTCTAAAATTTTTGCTTGTCAATCTGTGCATGCATACACATGTTTATATAGGAGATGTTCCGAAAAGACACTACCTATCGTGGAATTTGTAGGTTAGGTCACAAATTTTTATAATACATCACTCTGATACAATTGTAATACAATGTATCTTTCCACAAATGATTATATTTTCCACATAGGATGTATCCTAGTTGTCAGAGATGAATTCTGAAACAACACATCTTTTCACGTAAATGATTACATTTTCCACATCCAGTGTACTTTAGTTATCATAATTTTAATAAACTCTGAATTGTGCATTTTTCGACATGACAATGCAGTAAGTTGAGCATGCCGCCAACACTGCATCTCGTACACAATCCTTAGTTCATCCGCATCCTTTCAATCAAGGAGTTAGATACTATTCACCACCACCATTATAATTATGTATAAATACGGATGTAGTTAGAATGAGGCATCTTTCCACAAAAAGGATAATATATGTTAGTCTTGCTAACAAATTTTAATACATATCCCAGAACTGTAAGCTCGTAGATAGTTTATACAAGTGTGTACTTTGCACCACCAAACCTTTTTTTAACATCACGAGCTCACAACTACTCGAATCCAATCATACTTAAATAACTTATGTTTCTTAAAACACCAACACAAAATAATAAGTACTTCAGACATGTACAACAAACTTCCCGCCCATACAACAATTTAAAACACCAACACAACTAACGTATACTTCATTAAAAGATGAACTAATCACATTGCAGGAATTCTAACCAACTGGAAGTTCAATATGTAGAAGTGTGGAGGTTTTACATTATAGGAAGAAAAAATAAACTTCCAACTCATGCAACAGTTTGAAGAATCATTAAAATAGTCAACACAACCAACATGCAGTTCATCAGTAAAAGAACTAACTTCATACTTGAAATTATCCTCAAGTGAAATTGAAAACTGTAAAAGTGTGGAACTCTTACATGTGAAGAAGAAACCACGAAATGGCATATTTGCGGTACAATTTTCCTGAGGAAACTAAAACCGTTGACACCAGTTGTACAAAAGTAATGAAGAAGCCAAGACCACTGATACTAGGTCTACAAAAGGTCGTGATTTAGAACAAATATCAAACACCTAGCATGCACCCCCCCCAAAATGAAGAATAACATATCACGGAAAAAAATCAATCAAAGATGATAAATCGAGAAAGATAATTACATAGTCCCGCAGAGTAATGGTCCAAATATTTTGCTAAAGTTGGGACTTGGGGGGATGAGAGAATAGAGAACAAGACACGTATCATCCGAAGAATAAAAAAGAGGACACGTACCATTCTTTGGTGAAGAAAGTAAAGTAAAAATAGGAACGAAAGGTGGTGGGATTATGCTTCATTGAGAAATGGTGCCAAGCTTGAGGTTTGAAGCAATTATGGAAACTGAGTTTTGGTTTTTTGTCTTATTAATAACAGCCTAGACACGTGTTGTGCTCTGATTGGCTTCCTTATATCTCCTTTTACAGTACAACCTTTAAAGTACTTCACCTTTTCTATTTTGCAGTATATACGAATGAATCACTGAATGAAAACTTGATTTTCCTTTCTTTTGAATCTGAACTTAAACTGTTCTTCATAATATCAGATCCATCGGAAAAGATCCGGTGATGTTTATTGTTTTAATCTTCATTGAATTCTGAATGTTCTGAACTCCAAAACATGTCTTCTGATGCTGAATCAGTAGACTCTGTTCAACAGTCTGTGAGATCTACTTCACACAGAGCTTGGCCACAGATTAATTCTCACATCAGAATTAATCTGTGGCCTTCCTCTGCGTGAACTAGATCTCACAGACTATTGAACAGAGTCTACTGATTCATCATACGAAGATATGTTATGGAGCTCAAAACGTTCAGAATTCAATGAAGATTAAAACAATAAACATCGCCAGATCTTTCCCGTTGGCTCTGATACAATGAAGAATGGTTTAAGTTCAGATTCAAAAGAAAGGAAAAGGAAGTTTTCATTCATTGATTCACTCGTACATACTACATGTAAAGTCAAGTGATATTCATTGAATATTGTAATTGGCAATTTTGTGAACATATTTGGAAACAAAAATCTTTCCATGTTGGAACATGCGGATCACCATATAAACGCCAATCAGATCTTAGGCATAAGGGTCAGAATATTATGGTATTTGTGAGCTATGGAAATCTGAATATTCTGCTATATATTAGGCATGTAGAAGCATAGTTGATTTATGGAAAATCCCTACAGATATGGTGTTGATATTATCGAATATATGGGAGATATTGTGATAAGGAAAATCCCTTTATTTATGGGATTTGGATATGCTTCAAGAAGCAGATAAGGAATAGGAATATTATGGAGATAAACATAGAGTGTTCTGATCTGCTCATGGCTATAAAAGGGGACAACCACAGCTGCATTCAATATGGTTTTAATTAGAGAAAATCTGCATACAGATTTTCAATCTTTTGAGAGAATTTCAAATAGCCATAATTCATGTTCCAGCATACGTGACCGGTCGTTCAAAGTTCAGAATTGTATACCTTAATTCCTTAGGAGGAGGAGATCCAGCGTCAATGGGTTTCGAGGTCAGAGGGAGTCTGATAAAGGCAGATCGGTAGCTAGGGGAGCTAGCAGAATTTGCATGTTATAGTTAGTAAAGATAAGTATTTTGTATGATGTACTTTGTACTGTATCTTTCTAATTAGTGGATTCATTCTGAACTAGCCCAGGCCCTACAGATGTAGGTGAATTTCAACGAACTGCGTAACCAAGGCTTGTGTCTTTAATGCTTTACATTATTGCATACTTGGTTAGATAGGTTATGTTAGAACATACTAGTAAGAATTAGAAAAATTCAGTAAAACCAAATTTCATTTGGTATCAGAGCTTGGTCACTTATTTTTCCCTTGGTTGTGTCAAGGAAAGTGTGATCCGGTTTTACCATGGCAACCAAAGAAGGAGCTTTGGTGTTTCGGCCACCTCTACTAGAAGGCTACAACTACAATTATTGGAAGGCACACATGGAGTTTTCATCAACTCACTGGATGAACTTGTGTGGTTCTACATTGAGAATGAGTGGAATCACCCTACGGAAGATGATGATATAAGCTCTAAGGCGAAAGAGGAGAGTCAAGTCAAAGGGAGCAGAAACTCAAAGACAAAGCTAGTTGAACCACTGATGACCTCAAGGCATCTCTGGAAAATTCAAAGGCACTAAATGCAATCTTCACTGCGATTGATGAAAACCAGTTCAAACTCATCTCTACTTGTCATTAAGCCAAGAAAGCATGGGATATTCTACAAATTGTTCATGAAGGAACTAGTCGAGTTTGAGAATCTAAACTACAGATGCTGGCTACTAAGTTTGAGGAACTCAAGATGGAGGAGGATGACACCATTGCTATATTCAACGGAAAACTCAGGGACATCTCCAATATGGCATACTAACTTGGAAAAGTCTACAAAGAGGCGAAGTTGTTGAAAAAGACCTTGAGATCACTTCCTAAAAGGTTTGTGATGAAGGTTGCAGAAATAAAAGAAGCAAGAGATGTAGCCACCATGAGCTTAGATGAACTAATGGGATTATTACATACATATGAGATGACGTTTCAACTAGCTACAAAAAGGGTCCAAAAGGAGTTGGCATTCAAAACATCTTCATCAAAGGACAATCATGAATCTTACGGTAATGATGAATTTGAAAAGCTTTCACTTATCACGAATAATTTCTCAAGAATGCTGAAGAAAGTAGTAAACAAGAAATCTCAGGAGAGGTTTGGAGGATATAGACCAAGGCCACATGATTCTGGTGATAATCGTGGAACGAGATTTGAGAAAGGAAATCAGCAGTTCTCCAAAAATTAAATTAGTGAACTAAGATAGCCTGGATGAATTCAATGCAGGGAATGTGAAGGATAAAGTCATATTAAGGCTGAATGTGCAAACACTCGGAAGAAACAGGAAAAATCTTATGTCACCTCATGAAGTGAAGATGAAGAAGAAGAGAAAGTCGAAGAGGAACTTGTAAGAAACTATGTGGCATTTGGAGCAAAAATTTATGATGCATCGGAGGGTGGATGTTCCAACATACTGGATAAAGTTGAAGTTGTATGTTCCAACATAGAACCGTATGAAGCATCCAGTGATGAAGATGATGGACTTGCTGTTAGTGATGAAGAAATCTATAGCACTTATGAAAAGATGTATGCTATGTGGCTCCAAGTAGTTGACACAAACAAATAGCTGAAGGAACAAAAAGTGCAGTTGAACGAAATAGAAAAAAGAATTGCATGTAAAAGTTGTTGAACTCAGAACGGAAAATGAAGAATTAAAAGAAAAGCTAATATTAGCAACCAAAAGAGCTGAGACTTCAGAAGCAGTAATTTCTAAGTAAAATTAAAGAAAATCTAAGCTTGACGATATTCTGGATATGGGAAAGAACGCTGGAGATTGACACGGAATTGGTTATTACAACCCACTCAAAAACACAGGCACACTCAAGCATGAGGCACACGAGTTACTCGAGAATCCAGTGAATCTCAAGACAAAGATTCGAGAGGTAAAGAGAAAGTTTGGCAAGCCCTATCAAAGGAAACCTCTCATTTGTAGCTACTATTCATACCAAGGTCACTCCGAGGATAAATGCTAAAAAATATTCAGAGATCAAATGGCAGGACGTCAACTTGTTGTATGTTCCAACATAGGCGAAGTCCAGAAAACCAGAATGGTCAGAAAGGTATAGGTTGTCAAAATATATGGTATATGCCTTGTTGCACATACCTTGCTTATATCATATTCCAGAGATTCGTGGTACTTTGAT
Source organism: Rubia yunnanensis (assembly GCA_037428765.1). Lineage (NCBI taxonomy): Eukaryota > Viridiplantae > Streptophyta > Magnoliopsida > Gentianales > Rubiaceae > Rubia > Rubia yunnanensis. Next base: position 88,082,415 of record CM075061.1, read on the forward strand.
AGTGGCTGCTCTCTCCATATGACTGGAACTCAAGAATTCCTTACAAATATCACATCTTTCGATGGTGGTTATGTTACGTTTGGTGATGGAAAGAAGAGTAGAGTAGTTGGAAAAGGTGAACTACAGATTAAAGGATTTCCAGTATTCACTAGTGTGTTGTTTGTGGAAGACCTGAAGGTTTATCTACTGAGCATAAGTAAATTGTGTGATGACAATATGATTGTGGAATTTCAGAAAGAAAAATGCATAGTGAAACATGAAGAAACCAAGGTTCTTTCAGGCATACGATCATCAGATAATTGCTATCTACTGGAACAAGAAGTATGATGTATGATCTCGAAACAAGATGAAGGACTTCTGAGGCACGGAAAGCTCGGTCACATCAATTACAAAACCTTGGTGAAAATTGCAAATGCAAAAGATGTACGAGGTATGCATACCTTAACAAGCAAGGACGGAATTGTGTGAGGACCATGTCAACAAGGTAAATAAATTCGATCTCCCCACTCGTCAGTTCAATATATAACCACCTCAAGAAATCTAGAATTATTTCATATGGATTTGATAGGTCCAGTCAATACACCTAGTGTAGGTGGAAAGAAATATATCTTTGTATGTGTTGATGATTTCTCCAGATATACATGGGTAGCTTTTCTTAAAGAAAAATCTAATACGGTGGAAGTATTCAGAAGTCTGGTGATAAAGTCATAGACTGAAAAAGGAAGTCCAGTTGGAAAGATTGTTCGAATTCGTAGTGATCATGGTAGAGAATTTGAAAATTCTCAATTTAGTGACTTTTGTGATGAGCTTGGTATTCAATATGAGTTTTCTGCACCAATAACTCCTCTATGAAATGGTGTTGTAGAACAAAAAAATAGAACCTTGCAGGAGATGGCTCGAGTTATGTTAGCCAAGAAAGAAATTAACAAAAATGGTGGGCAGAAGCTATTAACACAGCTTGCTATACGATTAATTGAGTATATGTACGTCCATTCACCAGAAAAACAACTTATGAGATTCGGAAGGGTAGGAAACCAAATGTCTTATACTTTCATGTGTTCAGAAACAAGTGCTATATCCTCAGAGACAGAGAGCAATTGGTAAAATTTGATAATCGCAGTGATACTGGAATTTTTCTTGGGTATTCTGTCGATAGCTGTGCTTATCCTATTTATAACAATCGGACCAACACACTTATGGAGTCTATAAATGTTATTGTGGACGATTCTGAAGAAGGACAAAAGTCAAAAGTCATGGAAGAAGAATCTGGTAACACTCATGTTCCAACACAGCCTCGTCAACTTGACAAGGAAAATTCATCACATCAAGAGCAGGCTGATGTTGGAACATCTTATCAGACTGATGTTGAACCAGCTGACATTGAGTATGTTGGAACATCATCCCCCACTGCCGCATCCTATGTTCCAACACAGGGTCAACCTGAATCAATGGCGTGGAGTACTCGACCAGTTCCTCGGGTAGATTATAGGAAGTTGGTTGGATTACAATGCTTCATCTCTTTCATTGAACCAAAGAATTACAAGGAGGCATTACTAGATGAATACTGGATTGCTGCAATACAAGAAGAGCTTGCGAGAAATGATGTATGGTATCTCACTCCTCGCCCTAAGGGTGTTAATGTCCTCGGTACAAAATGGATTTTAAAGAATAAATATGATGTTGATGGCCAAGTTACTCGAAACAAAGCTAAACTAGTTTCTCAAGGATACACACAAGTTGAAGGTGTTGACTCTGATGAGACATTCGCACCAGTTGCAAGGTTAGAGTCAATTCAAATTTTACTTGTTATTGCCTGCTCTATGAATTTTACTCTGTATCAAATGGATGCCAAGAGTGCATTTCTAAATGGTGTGGTAAATGAAGAAGTTTATGTGGAACAATCTAAAGGATTTGAGGATCCTCATTACCATCATCATGTATATCGCCTCAAGAAGGCTTTATATGGTTTAAAGCAAGCACCCAGGGCATGGTATGAACGACTTACTAACTTTCTACTTAAGAAAGGCTATCGTAGGGAGGGGGGTAGATCACACTTTATTTGTGCTTCATAAGTCATCAAAAATTCTGATTGCTCAAATTTATGTGGATGATATAGTATATGGATCTACCTCACCATCTATGGTACAAGCATTTGTCACGGTTATGTAGGCTGAGTTTGAAATGAGCATGGTTGAAGAGCTCACATACTTTCTAGGACTGCAAGTTAAGTAAGGAAAACATGGCCTTGTCATAAATCAAAGTAAGTATGCATTAAATCTAGTGAAGAGATTTGGTTTAAGCAATGCCCGAGCAGTTCGAACACCTATTGGGGCTTCTGAAAAAGTGGTCAAGGATGAGAAAGGAGTTGCAGTTGATAAAAATTTATACAGGGGAATGATTGGGAGTCTATTGTATTTAACAACAAGTAGACAAGATACATGTCTTAGCATTGGGATATGTGCAAGATTTCAGGCTGATCCAAAATATTCTCATCTCACGGAAGTCAAAAGAGTTATTCGATATGTAAGTGGGACTTCTGAGTATGGTGTCTAGTATTCTAAGAATCAAGATTCTGATTTGATTGGGTACAGTGATTCTGATTGGGCTAGTAATGCTGATGATCGAAAAAACACTACATGTGGATGTTTCTTTATTGGCACGAATCTGGTTTCTTGGTATAGTAAGAAACAAAATTCGATCTCTTTATCTACCTCGGAAGCAGAATATCTTGCTACTAGAATCTGTTGTGTGTAATTTTTATGGATGAAGCAAATGATGAATGACCATGGAATTCATCAAGGCTCTTTGAAGAACTTATACGACAACACAAGTGCTATTGATATTTCAAAAAATCCAGTCCAGCACTCTCGAACTAAGCATATTGATATACGGCATCATTTTATTAGAGATCTTGTTGAAAGGAAGAAAGTTGTGGTAGTCTATGTTCCAACATATGAGCAAATTGCTGATATTTTTATAAAGCCTTTGGACACCGCCACCTTTGAAAGTCTCAGACAACACTTAGGTGTTTGTCAAATTTGATAGCAGGGATTACCTTAAATTTGACAGACACCTAAGTGTTGTCTGATACTTTCAAAAATATCAGCAAATTGCTCGTGTGTTGGAACATAGACTACCACAACTTCCTTCCTTTCAACAAGATCTCTATTAAAATGATGGCTTATATCAATATGCTTAGTTCGAGAGTGCTGGACTGGATTCTTTGAAATATCATGAGCACTTGTGTTGTCGCATAAGATTTTCAACAGGCCTTGATGAATTCCATAGTCGTTCCTCATTTGCTTCATCCATAACAATTGCGCACAACAACTTCCAGTAGCAAGATATTCAGCTCCTGCGGTAGATAAAGAGATTGAATTTGGTTTCTTACTATACCAAGAAACCAGGTTCGTGCCAATAAAGAAACATCCACCTGTAGTGCTCTCTCGATCATTAGTATTACCAGCCCAATCAGAATCACTATACACAATAAACTCAGACTCTTGATTCTTAGAATACCAAACACCATACTCAGAAGTCCCACTTACATATCGAATAACTCTTTTGACTGCCATGAGATGAGACTCTTTTGGATCAGCCTGAAATCTTGCACATATCCCAACGCTGAGACATATATCTGTTCTACTTGCTGTTAAATACAATAGACTCCCAATCATTTCCCTGTATAACTTTTGATCAACTGCAACTCCTTTCTCATCCTTGACAAGTTTTTCAGAAACCCCCATAGGTGTTTGAACTTCTCGGACATTACTTAAACCAAATCTCTTCACGAGATTCAATGTATACTTGCTTTGATTTATGAACAGGCCATGTTTTCCTTGCTTAACTTGCAGTCCTAGAAAGTATGTGAGTTCTCCAACTATGCTCATTTCAAACTCAGCCTGCATAATCGTGACAAACTCCTGTACCATAGATGGTGAAGTAGAGCCGAATACTATATTATCCACATAAATTTGAGCAATCAGAATTTTTGATGACTTATGAAGCACAAATAAAGTGCGATCTACCCCCCCCCCCCCCAATGGTAACCTTTCTTAAGAAGAAAGTTAGTAAGTCGTTCATACCAAGCCATGGGTGCTTGCTTTAAACCATATAAAGCTTTCTTGAGGCAATATAAATGATGAGGGTAATGAGGATCCTCAAATCCTTTAGGTTGTTCCACATAAACTTCTTCATTTACTACACTATTTAGAAATGCACTTTTGACATCCATTTGATTCAAAGTAAAGTTCATAGAGCAGGCAATAGCAAGTAAAATTCGAAATGACTCTAACCTGGCAACTGGTGCGAATGTCTCATCAGAGTCAACACCTTCAACTTGTGTGTATCCTTGAGCAACCAGTCTAGCTTTGTTTCGAGTAACATGTCCGTCAACATCAGATTTATTCTTGAAAATCCATTTTGTGCCGATGACATTAACACACTTAGGGCGAGGAGTGAGATACCATACATCATTTCTCACAAACTGACCTAGTTCTTCTTGCATTGCAGCAATCTAGTATTCATCCAGTAATGCCTCCTTGTAATTCTTTGGTTTAATGAGAGAGATAAAACATTGTAATCCAACCAACTTCCTGTAATCCACCCAAAGAACTGGTCGAGTACTCCGTGCCATTGATTCAGGTTGATCTTGTGTTGGAACATAGATACGGCAGTGGGGGATGATGTTCCAACATGCTCAGTGTCAACTAGTTCAATATTAGTCTGCTCAGATGTTCCAACATGTGATGAATCTTCCTTGTCAGGTTGACGAGGCTGTGTTGGAACATGAGTGTTACCCGGTTCTTCTTCTCCGACATCTGAGTTTTATCCTTCTTCAAAATCATCCATAATAACATTGATAGACTCCATAAGTGTCTTGGTCTGATTGTTATAAACACGATAAGCACAGCTATTGACAGAATACCCAAGAAAAATTCCAGTATCACAACGATTATCAAATTTTGACAATTGCTCTCTGTCTCTGAGGATATAGCACTTGCTTCCAAACACATGAAAGTATGAGACATTTGGTTTCCTGCCCTTCCAAATTTCGTAAGATTTTTTGCTGGTGAAAGGATGCAGATATACTCGATTAATCGTACAGCAAGCTGTGTTAATAGCTGCCCACAATTTTTTGTGAATTTCTTTCTCGGCTAACATAACTCAAGCCATCTCCTGTAAGGTTCTGTTTTTCCGTTCTACAACACCATTCTGCTGAGGAGTTATTAGTGCTGAAAACTCATGTTGAATACCAAGCTCATCACAGAAAATTCTAAATTGAGAATTTTCAAATTATCTACCATGATCACTACAAATTCGAACAATCTTTCTAACTGGACTTCCTTTTTCACTCTGTAACTGTATCACTAGACTTCTGAATACTTCCACCATATCAGATTTTTCTTTAAGAAAAGCTACCCATGAATATCTGGAGAAATCATCAACACATACAAAGATATATTTCTTTACACATATACTAGGCGTATTGACTGGACCCATCAAATCCATATGCAATAATTCCAGATTTCTTGAGGTGGTTATATATTAAACTGACGAGTGGGGAGATCGATTTTTTTTACCTTGTTGACATGGTCCGCACACAATTCCGTCCTTGCTTGTTAAGGTAGGCATACCTCGTGCAGCCTTTGCATTTGCAATTTTCACCAAGGTTTTGTAATTGATGTGACCGAGCTTCCTGTGCCACGGAAATCCTTCATCTTGCTTCAAGATCATACATCGTACTTCTTGTTCCAGCAGATAGCAATTATCTGATGATCATATGCCTGAAAGAACCTTGGCTTCTCCGTGTTTCACTATGCATTTTTCTTTCTGAAATTTCACAATCATATTATCATCACACAATTGACTTATGCTCAGTAGAATGGCCTTCAGGTCTTCCACAGCGAATACTGGAAATCCTTCAATCTGTAGTTCACCTTTTCCAACCACTCTACTCTTCTTTCCATCACCAAACGTAACATAACCACCATCGAAACGTATGATATTTGTAAGGAATTCTTGAGTTCCAGTCATATGGCGAGAGCATCTACAATCAAAGTACCACAAATCTCTAGAATATGATATAAGTGAAGTATGTGCAACAAGGCATGTACCAGATCTTTTGACAACCCATACCTTTCTGACCGTTCTAATTTTCTGGACTTCGCCTATATTGGAACATACAAAGAGTTGACGTCCTGCCATTTGATCTCTGAATAGTTTCTGACATTTATCCCCGGAGTGTCCTTGGTATGAATAGTAGCTACAGATGAGAGGTTTCCCTTGATAAGGCTTGCCAAACTTTCTCCTTACCTCTCAAAGCTTTGTCTTGAGATTTGCTGGATTCTTGAGTAACTCATGTGCCTCAGGCTTGAATGTGCCTGTGTTATACCCAATTCCGTGTCGATCTCCAAAATTCTTTCCCATATTCAGAATATCATCAAGCTTAGCTTTTCCAGAATTTAGTTTAGAAATTACTGCTTCAGAAGTCTCAGCTCTCTTGGTTGCTAATATCAGCTTTTCATTTAATTCTTCAATTTCCTTTCTGGGTTCAGCAATTTTTACCTGCAATTCTCTTTCTATTTCCATCAACTGCACTTTTTCTTCCTTAGGTTCTTTGTTTGTATCAACCACTTGAAGCCACATAGCATACATCTTTTCATAAGTGTTGTAGATTTCTTCATCACTAACAGCAAGTCCATCGTCTTCATCATTGGATGTTTCATATGGATCTATGCTGGAACATACAAATTTAACTTTATACAGTGTGTTGGAATATCCATTCTCCGATGCATCATAAATTTTTGCTCCAAATGCCACATAGTTGCTTACAAGTTCCTCTTCGTCATTCTCTTCTTCTTCATCTTCATTCCATGAGGTGACATAAGATTTTCCCAGTTTCTTCCGAGTGTTTGCACATTCAGCCTGAATATGACCATATCCTTCACATTCCCTGCATTGAATTCGTCCAGGCTGTATTGGTTCGCTAATTTGATTTCTGGAGATCTGCTGATTTCCTTGCTCAAATCTTATTCCACGATTATTACCAGTATCATGTGGCCTTGGTCTATTTTCTTCAAACCTCTCCTGAGATTTCTTGTTACTACTTTCTTCAGCATTCTTGAGAAATTCTTCTTGATAAGTGCAAGCTTTTCAAATATGATCATCATCATTGTCAGAATTGTGATTATCCTTTGATGAAGATGTTCTGAATGCCAACTCCTTTTGAACCCTTTTTGTAGCTGGTTGAAACGTCACCTCATATGTCTGTAATGATCCCATTAGTTCATCTAAGCTCATGGTGGCTACATCTCTTACTTTTTCTATTGCTGCAACCTTCATCGCAAATCTTTTAGGAAGTGATCTCAAGGTCTTTTTCACCAGCTTCGCCTATTTGTAGACTTTTCCAAGTTGGTATGCCATATTGGAGATGTCCCTAAGTTTTCCATTGAATATAGCCATGGTGTCATCCTCCTCCATCTTGAGTTCCTCAAACTTAGTAGCCAGCATTTGTAGTTTAGATTCTCGAACTCGGCTAGTTCCTTCATGAACAGTTTGCATAATATCCTATGCTTTCTTGGCTTGATGACATGTAGAGATGAGTTTGAACTGGTTTTCATCAACCGTAGTGAAGATTGCATTTAGTGCCTTTGAATTCGCCAGAGATGCCTTGAGGTCATCAGGAGTTCAACTAGCTTTGACTTTGAGTTTCTTCTCCCTTTGACTTGACTTTCCTTCTTTCGCCTTAGAGCTTGTATCAGCATCTTCAATAGGGTTATTCCACTCATTCCTAACTTAGAGCCACGCAAGTTCATCCAGTGAGTTGATGAAAACTCTCATGAGTGCCTTCCAATAACCGTAGTTATTGCCTTCTAGCATAGGTGTCCGAGACACCGAAGCTCCTTCTCTAGTTGCCATGGTAAATCGGATCACACTTTCCTTGACACAACTAAGGGAAAAATAAGTGACCAAGCTCTGATACCAAATGAAATTTGGTTTTACCAAAATTTTCTAATTCTTACTAGTATGTTCCAACATAACCTATCTAACCAAGTATGAAATAAATTAAAGCATTAATGACACAAGACTAGGTTACGAAGTTCGGTGAAATTCACCCATATCTACGGGGCCTGGCCCAGTTCATAATGAATCCACTAATTAGAAAGATACAGTACAAAGTACATCATACAAAATTCTTATCTTTACTAACTGTAACATGTGAATTCTGCTAGCTCCCCTAACTACCGATCCGCCTTGACCAGACTCTCTCTGACCTCGAAACTCGTTGATGCTGGATCTCCTCCTCCCAAAGAATTAAGGTACATGATTATAAACTTTGAACGACAGATCACGTATGTTGGAACATAGAATTCTGGCTCTTTGCAAGTCTCTCGAAAGATTGAAAATCTGTGTGCTAATTTTCTCTGATTAAAAATTGAATGTAGCCATGGTTGTCCCCTTTTATAGCTATGAGCAGATCGGAAACACTTCATACTTATCTCCATAACTATCCTATTCCTTATCAGCCACTTGAAGCATATCCAAATTCCGTAATTAAAGGGATTTTCCTTATCACAATATCTTCCATATATTAAATAATATCCACACAATATTTGTAGGGATTTTTCATAAATCAACTATGCTTCTATACGCCTAATATATAATTGAATACTCAGATTTCCATATCTCACAAATATCATAATATTCTGACTACTTTTTTCGCGAAATCCAATCGGCATATATATGATAATCCGCATGTTCCAACATGGAAAGTTTTCATTTCCAAATATGTTCACAAAAACTGCCAATTAAATATTCAATGCATATTACTTGACTTTACAGGGAGAAAAGAGAATAGGACACGTATCATCCGGAGAACATAAAAGAGGACACGTACTATCCTTTGTTAATGAAAGTAAAGTAAAAATAGGAACGAGAGGTGATGGGACTATGCTTCACTGAGAAATGGCGCCAAGCTTGAGGTTTGAAGCAGTTATGGAAACTGAGTTTTGGTTTTTTATTTTATTAATAACAGCCTAGACATATGTTGTGTTCGAATTGGCTTCCTTATTTCTCCTTTTGCACCACAGCCTTTAAAGTACTGCACCTTTTCCATTTTGCGGTGAAATTTGGTTTTACCAAAATTTTCTAATTCTTACTAGTATGTTCCAACATAACCTATCTAACCAAGTATGCAATAAAGTAACGCATTAAAGACACAAGACTTGGTTATGCAGTTCGGTGAAATCCACCTACATCTGTGGCCCAGTTCGGAATGAATCCACTAATTGGAAAGATACAGTACAATGTACATCATACAAAATACTTATCTTTACTAACTATAACGTGTGAATTCTGCTAGCGTCCCTAGCTAACGATCCGCCATGATCAGACTCCCTCTGACCTCGAAACTCATCGACGCTGGATCTCCTCCTCCCTAGGAATTAAGGTATACAATATGAACTTTGAACGATAGGTCACGTGTATTGGAACATAGAATTATGGCTCTTTGCAATTCTCTCGAAAGATTGAAAATCTGTATACAGATTTTCTCTGATTAAAACCATATTGAATGCAGTCGTGGTTGTCCCCTTTTATAGCCATGAGCAGATCAAAACTCTCCATGATTATCTCCATAATATTCCTATTCCTTATCTGCTTCTTGAAGCATATCCAAATCCCATAAATAAAGGGATTTTCCTTATCACAATATCTCTCATATATTCGATAATACCAACACCATATTTGTAGCAATTTTCCATAAATCAACTATGCTTCTACGCGCCTAATATATAGCAAAATATTTAGATTTCCATAACTCAAAAATACTATAATATTCTGACCCTTATGCGTAAGATCTTATTGGCGTTTATATGCTAATCCGCATGTTCCAACATGGAACACAAAATTGCTAATTAAAATATTCAATGAATATCACTTGACATTACAATCTCCCCCTTTGGCATTTTGTGGACCCAAAACTTTTTGGCCATTAATTTCACAACGAAAAACTTGTAATCAAACACATAGGTCTTCCCAACTCCACCTATGTTGGAACATATGCACAATACTGAATCTGATTAAAAATTGAATACCAAAATTAATGGCCAAAAAGTGAATACCATAACCGAGTACTAGAATTCCAGAAATACCATCAAAGTATGACATTCAGATTATAGCCAAATCCAAAATTCTCCCCCTGGGACCATAAATATGCCAAAAGCAAATAAAACCAAAAAAATATAAGCAGAAAGCAGGCTTCCCCTGACCGTGACATCTATGTTGGAACATAGAAAGAAAAATCTAGTTCAGGAGTAGGTCTCCAGCTGCGCTTTTTCAATCTCCAATTTTGCCTTTTCTGCTTCAAGTGTTGTCATTTGAATGGCTATTGCTCCCAGTTTTGCATTCGGGACCACCAATTTGGCCTTATTTTCCACAGTTGAAGAGGTAGAACCAGAAGGATTCCAAGGTAGATCATGGACATGCCTCATTCCAAATGTCTTCTTGTTCGGTCGTAGGAATTCCGTGTCTATGATTATCTCGTTTGCCTTCCCCTTCACCTTGGCACTCTTGGCCAACACCGAAATCAAACAGGGATATACAATGGCATGTTTTTCCTTAGGAGTTGTAGCCTGCCTCACCAGGTTCTGCTGAATGAACAATCCAAGGTTGACTGTTTTCTGTGTTCCAACACATAACAACAACTTAGCCATTTCTCTAGTCAGGGATGTCGTGTTCGAGGATGGCATCCAGTGGTTGACTGCTACCTGATATAGACCAAAGAACCTTGATGACAAACAAGAGGTTTGTGAATAACCAGTTTTGGGCCACTTAGTCTTGTATCCTCCTGAGATTGTTTCCTGAATCTGATCATCTGACACTTCTAGATACTCTGGAAACACCCCATCAAACTCTAGTGTTTGTAGCCCCAAAATCTTGTTTATTCTGGTTGCCGAGAAGCCCACAATCTTTCCTCGCAAGTACACCCTTTCAAACCAAGGAGAGTCAGCTTCTAAATCTCTAGCCATCATGTTTGCATACACCTCAATAACCACCTGTCTATTATATTGAAGTTGTACAGTGGCACCCCTCTTCATTCCAATTAGTTTCAGAAAATTCGAAAAACCACTAGCCCTGTATGCCTACAGATCTACGGGTTTCTCAGAGATAAACTTCCTCTCAGAAAATACTTCTCCCATCTCTTCACATTTTATATCAAATTATGAGAATGACAGAGCATCACTTACAGGTAGAGGAGGCAGCACTTTCTTCTTGGGAGCTTCCTGATTCTTCTTGGCCCTTTTAATTGGTGAGGAAACCTCTGCATCAGCCACCTTTCTCTTGCCCTTGGCCGACTGTAAGAACTCATCCAGCATCTCATCACTTGAGTAGTTCATCTTAGGATGTTCTTGTGTTGGAACATATTCAGTGTCCTCACCTTCGTTTTCTTTAGCAGGCTGTGTTCCAACATGCTGGTCTGGGTCTGGTTCATTATGTCTAGACATAGGCTCTCCAGGTTGTTCTCCATCACTTGATACCTAAATCTGATCTTCACCCCCATATCTTCATCATCGACTTCCATCTCGATAAAATTTTCAGCCTCTGCCTGCTATGTTGGGACATTGGCAGCACTGTCTTCTTCATCGGTGTCTGAGACTTCGATTATCACAGGTTTCCTTAGTTCTTCCAATCTTTGAGCTGCCCTCAAGTAAAAAAATCCTACATGCAACCTATCTGTGGACTTGATTACATAACGTCCTGCTACCTCATCATCGCTAATTTCTCTCATAAAAACACAGCTCGAACGAGAGATAGATGAATAAATGCGAAACTTGTCCTTCCCTTTGTACACATCATACCTCCCCCTCAGGAACTTCACTTTATGTTTTTCAACATTGCATATATTTCCAATATCCTCGGTCACAAATTCTTTGTCCTTAACATTCAAGAATTCACCCTCTATACTCTTAATCTTGGTCAAATCTACTGTAACTCTATTTGCTTCCAACCATTAAAATATATCATCTACAATATTGAATTCCATTTCATGAATTTTAAGAGTTGGAGGATCAGGATTAGTTACCTTTTGAAACGGACCATTTCCTTTGTTCCTGGTACTTTCACCCTGACCTTCACCACCGGAGCTTGAACCACCGGTATCTACATTCTCCTCACCAACATCAGTCACCTCAGCCTCTATGTTTGCTTCATATTGTCCATCACCTTCAGGCAAGACCGCCTCCACATTGTCTTCCATTTGTTTGTCATTCATGTCTTTAGGAGGTTGAAGTGTATCTTGAATTTTTCATTCAACCGTGAGAGAGTTTTGAGTTGAAGACATCTTTCGTCAAGAATTTGTTGAGTAGAGAAAATTCAGGGAGCAATTTGGCAAGAATCCAAATGAACCAACATGTGTGGGATAGTGGCTGAAAAGAGAGGAATTTTGAGGGATTTAGACAATTTTGAAATCAACCAAAACACTTCACATAACTTCCTTGGTTTCCATGAAACCTTTTCCCTTTTTTGAGATGAGTAATGATGTAGCTTTTCTCTCTTGTCAACTCAAGACATCAACTCAAAACATACCAACTTCCAACATACCATAACTATACAACTTCTATTTTTGTAAAGCTTTTCTTCTTTCTAATTTTTTGTTTTTTCTGAATTTCTTGACAAAAAAAATAAAATATTTACAGCTGAATAAAGGCAAGAATTACCTCAAATTTGACAAACACCTAAGTGTTGTCTGAGACTTTCAAAGATGGCGGTGTCCAAAGGCTTTGTAAAAATATCAGCAATTTGCTCGTATGTTGGAACATAGACTACCACAACTTCCTTCCTTTCAACAAGATCTCTAATAAAATGATGTCTTATATCAATATGCTTAGCTCGAGAGTGCTGGACTGGATTTTTTTATATATCAATAGCACTTGTGTTGTCGCATAAGATCTTCAAAGGGCCTTGATGAATTCCACAGCCGTTCATCATTTGCTTCATCCATAACAATTGCGCACAATAGCTTCCAGCAGCAAGATATTCAGCTTCTGCGGTGGATAAAGAGATCGAATTTTATTTCTTACTGTACCAAGAAACCATATTCGTGCCAATAAAGAAACATCCACCTGTAGTGCTCTTTCGATCATCAGCATTACCAGCCCAATCAGAATCACTATACCCAATCAAATCAGAATCTTGATTCTTAGAATACCAAACACCATACTCAAAAGTCCCACTTATATATCGAATAACTCTTTAGACTACCATGAGATGAGAATCTTTTGGATCAGCCTGAAATATTGCACATATCTCAATGCTGAGACATATATCTTGTCTACTTGCTGTTAAATACAATAGACTCCCAAGCATTCCCCTGTATAACTTTTTATCAACTGTAACTCCTTTCTCATCCTTGACCAGTTTTTCAGAAACCCCCATAGGTGTTCGAACTGCTCGGGCATGGCTTAAACCAAATCTCTTCACTAGATTTAATGAATACTTACTTTGATTTATAACCAGGCCATGTTTTCCTTGCTTAACTTGCAGTCCTAGAAAGTATGTAAACTCTCCAACCATGCTCATTTCAAACTCAGCCTGTAAAACCGTGAAAAACTCTTGTACCATAGATGGTGAAGTTGATCCGAATACTATATCATCCATATAAATTTGAGCAATCAGAATTTTTGATGACTTATGATGCACAAATAAAGTGCGATCTACTCCCCTTCGACGATAACCTTTCTTAAGAAGAAAGTTAGTAAGTCATTCATACCATGCCTTGGGTGCTTGCTTTAAACCATATAAGGCCTTCTTGAGGCGATATACATGATGAGGGTAATGAGGATCCTCAAATCCTTTAGGTTGTTCCACATAAACTTCTTCATTTACCACACCATTTAGAAATTCACTCTTGACATCCATTTGATACAGAGTAAAATTCATAGAGTAGGCGATAGTAGGTAAAATTCAAATGGACTCTAACCTAGAAACTGGTGCGTATGTCTCATCAAAGTCAACTCCTTCAACTTGTGTGTATCCTTGAGTAACTAGTCTAGCTTTGTTTTGAGTAACTTGGGGGTCAGGATCAGATTTATTCTTGAAAATCCATTTTGTGCCGATGACATTAACACCCTTAGGGCGAGGAGTGAGATACCATACATCGTTTCTCGCAAGCTCTTCTTGAATTGCAGAAATCCAGTATTCATCCAGTAATGCCTCCTTGTAATTCTTTGGTTCAATGAGGGAGATGAAGCATTGTAATCCAGCCAACTTCATGTAATCCACCCGAGGAACTAGTTGAGTACTCCGCGCCATTGATTCAGGTTGATCCTGTGTTGGAACATAGGATGCGGCAGTGGGGGATGATGTTCTAACATGCTCAATGTCAACTGGTTCAACATCAGTCTGATCAGATGTTCCAACATCAGTCTGCTCTTGATGTGGTGGATTTGCCTTGTCAGGTTGACGAGGCTGTGTTGGAACATGAGTGTTACCAAATTCTTCTTCCACAACTTCTGACTTTTGTCCTTCTTCAGAATCGTCCACAATAACATTTATAGACTCCATAAGTGTGTTGGTTTGATTGTTATAAATAGGATAAGCACGGTTGTTGACAGAATACCCAAGAAAAATTCCAGTATGACTGCGATTATCAAATTTTGCCAATTGCTCTCTGTCTCTGAGGATATAGCACTTGCTTCCGAACATATGAAAGTATGAGACATTTGGTTTCCTACCCTTCCAAATCTCATAAGATGTTTTGCTAGTGAATGGACGTAGATATACTCGATTAATCGTATAGCAAGCTGTGTTAATAGCTTCTACCCACCATTTTTTGTGAATTTCTTTCTCGACTAACATAACTCGAGCCATCTCCTGCAAGGTTCTATTTTTTTGTTCTACAACACCAATCTGCTGAGGAGTTATTGGTGCAGAAAACTCATGTTGAATACCAATCTCATCACAAAAGTCACTAAATTGAGAATTTTCAACTTCTCTACCATGATCACTACGAATTTGAACAATCTTTCCAACTAGACTTCCTTTTTTAGTCTGTAACTTTATCACTAGACTTCTGAATACTTCCACCGTATCAGATTTTTTCTTTAAGAAAAGCTACCCATGTATGTCTGGAGAAATCATCAACACATACAAAGATATATTTCTTTCCACCTACACTAAGTGTATTGACTGGATCCATCAAATCCATATGAAATAATTCCAGATTTCTTGAAGTGGTTATATATTGAATTGACGAGTGGGGAGATCGAATTTGTTTACCTTGTTAACATGGTCCTCACACAATTCCGACCTTGCTTGTTAAGGTACAGCTTTTGCATTTGCAATTTTCACCAAGGTTTTGTAATTGATGCGACTGAGCTTTTTGTGCCACAGAAATCCTTCATCTTGTTTCGAGATTATACATCTTACTTCTTGTTCCAGCAGATAGCAATTATCTGATGATCGTATGCCTGAAAGAACCTCGTCTTCTCCGTGTTTCACTATGCATTTTTCTTTCTGAAATTCCACAATCATATTGTCATCACACAATTTACTTATGCTCATTAGATTGGCCTTCAGGTCTTCCACGAACAGCACATTAGTGAATACTAGAAATCCTTCAATCTGTAGTTCTCCTTTTCCAACCACTCTACTCTTCTTTCCATCACCAAACGTAACATAACCACCATCGAAAGATGTGATATTTGTAAGGAATTCTTGAGTTCTAGTCATATGGCGAGGGAAGCCACTATCAAAGTACCACGAATATCTGGAATATGATATAAGCGAGGTATGTGTAACAAGGCATATACCAGATATTTTGGCGACCCACACTTTTCTGACTATTCTGGTTTTCTAGACTTCGCCTATGTTGGAACATACAACAAGTTGACATCCTGCCATTTGATCTCTGAATAGTTTCGGGCATTTATCCTCGGAGTGACCTTGGTATGAACAGTAGCTGCAGATGAGAGGTTTCCTTTGATAGGGCTTGCCGAACTTTCTCTTTACCTCTCGAATCTTTGTCTTGAGATTCACTGGACTCTCGAGTAACTCGTGTGCCTCAGGCTTGAGTGTGCCTGTGTTTTTGAGTGGGTTGTAATACCCAATTCCATGTCAATCTCCAATGTTCTTTCCCTTATCCAGAATATCGCCAAGCTTAGCTTTTCTAGTATTCAACCTAGAAATTACAGCTTCAAAAGTCTCAACTCTTTTAGTTGCTAATCTTAGATTTTCATTTAATTCTTCATTTTCTTTTCTGAGTTCAGCAAATTTTACATGAAATTCTTTTTTCTATTTTCATCTACTGCACTTTTTCTTCCTTCAGCTCTTTGTTTGTGTCAACCACTTGGAGCCACATAGCATACATCTTTTCATAAGTAGTGTAGATTTCTTCATCACTAATAGCAAGTCCATCGTCTTCATTACTGGATGCTTCATACAGTTCTATGTTGGAACATACAGCTTCAACTTTATCCAGTATGTTGGAATATCCATCCTTCGATGCATCATAAATTTTTGCTCCAAATGCCACATAATTTCTTACAAGTTCCTCTTCGACTTTCTATTCTTCTTCATCTTCACTTCACGAGTTGACATAAGATTTTCCCTGTTTCTTCCGAGTGTTTGCACATTCAACCTGAATATGACCATATCTTTCACATTCCCTGCATTGAATTCGTCCACGCTGTTTTGGTTCACTAATTTGATTTATGGAGAACTGCTGATTTCCTTGCTCAAATCTCATTCCACGATTATCACCAGAATCATGTGGCCTTGGTCTATATCCTCCAAACCTCTCCTGAGATTTCTTATTTACTACTTTCCTCAGCATTCTTGAGAAATTCTTCGTGATAAGTGCAAGCTTTTCAAATTCATCATCACCGTCAGATTCATGATTGTCCTTTGATGAAGATGTTCTGAATGCCAACTTCTTTTGGACCCTTTTTGTAGCTGGTTGAAACGTCATCTCATATGTATGTAATAATCCCATTAGTTCATCTAAGTTCATGGTGGCTACATCTCTTGCTTCTTCTATTGCCGCAACCTTCATCGTAAACCTTTTAGGAAGTGATCTCAAGGTCTTTTTCACCAACTTCATCTCTTTGTAGACTTTTCCAAGTTGGTATGCCATATTGGAGATGTACCTGAGTTTTTCGTTGAATATAGCAATGGTGTCATCCTCCTCCATCTTGATTTCCTCAAACTTAGTAGCCATCATTTGTAGTTTAGATTCTCAAACTCGACTAGTTCCTTCATAAACAGTTTGCAGAATATCCCATGCTTTCTTGGCTTGATGACAAATAGAGATGAGTTTGAACTGGTTTTCATCAATCGCAGTGAAGATTGCATTTAGTGCCTTTGAATTCACAAGAGATGCGTTGAGGTCATCAGGAGTTCAACTAGCTTTGTCTTTGAATTTCTGCTCCCATTGACTTGACTTTCCTTCTTTCGCCTTAGAGCTTGTATCAGCACCTTCAATAGGGTGATTCCACTCATTCTCAACATAGAACCACGCAATTTCATCCAGTGAGTTGATGAAAACTCTCATGCGTGCCTTCCAATAACTGTAGTTGTTGCCTTCTAGCAGAGGTGGACAAGACACCAAAGCTCCTTCTTTGGTTGCCATGGTAAAACTGGATCACACTTTCCTTGACACAACCAAGGGAAAAATAAGTGACCAAGCTCTGATACCAAATGAAATTTGGTTTTACTGAAATTTTCTAATTCTTACTAGTATGTTCCAACATAACCTATCTAACCAAGTATGTAATAAAGTAATGCATTAAAGACACAAGTTTTGATTATGCAATTCATTGAAATCCACCTACATTTGCGAGGTCTGGCCCAGTTCAGAATGAATCCACTAATTAGAAAGATACAGTACTAAGTACATCATAAAAAATACTTATCTTTACTAACTATAACGTGTGAATTCTACTAGCTCCCCTAGCTACCGATCTGCCTTGATCAGACTCCCTCTGACCTCGTAAATCGTTGATGCTGAATCTCCTCCTCCCGAGGAATTAAGGTATGCAATTCTGAACTTTGAAAGACGGGTCATGTATGTTGGAACATAGAATTTTGGCTCTTTGCAATTCTCTCGAAAGATTGAAAATTTGTATGCAGATTTTCTCTGATTAAAACCATATTGAATACAGCCGTGGTTGTCCCCTTTTATAGTCGTGAGCAGATCAGAACTCTCCATGATTATCTCCATAATATTTCTATTCCTTATCCGCTTCCCATAAATAAAGGGATTTTCCTTATCACAATATCTCCTATATATTCGATAATATCAACACCATATTTGTAGGGATTTTCCATAAATCAACTTTGCTTCTACGTGCCTAATATATAGCAGAATATTCAGATTTTTATAACTCACAAATGTCATAATATTCTGACCCTTATTCCTAAGATCTGATTGGCGTTTGTATGGTGATCCGTATGTTCCAACATGGAAATATTTTCATTTCCAAATATGTTCACAAAATTACTAACTAAAACATTTAATGAATATCACTTGACTTTACATGTAGTATGTACGAATGAATCAGTGAATGAAAACTTCCCTTTCCTTTCTTTTGAATATGAACTTAAACCGTTCTTCTTGGTATCAGAGCCAACGGGAAATATTCGGCGATGTTTATTGTTTTAATCTTCATTGAATTCTGAACATTTTGAGCTCTATAACATATCTTCGTATGCTGAATTAGTAGACTCTGTTCAATAGTCTGTGAGATCTAGTTCACATAGAGGAAGGACACAGATTAATTTTGATGTGAGAATTAATCCGTGGCCAAGCTCTGTGTGAAGTAGATCTCACATACTGTTGAACAGAGTCTACTGATTCAGCATCAGAAGACATGTTTTGGAGCTCAAAACGTTCAGAATTCAATGAATATTAAAACAATAAACATCACCGGATCTTTCCCGGTGGCTCTGATACCATGAAGAACAGTTTAAGTTCAGATTCAAAAGAAAGGAAAATGAAGTTTTCATTCAGTGATTCATGCGTACATACTGTAAAATGGAAAAGGTGCAGTACTTTAAAGGCTGTACTGCAAAAGGAGAAATAAGGAAGCCAATCAGAGCACAACACGTGTCTAGGCTGTTATTGAAAAAACAAAAAACCAAAACTTTGTTTCCATAACTGTTTCAAACCTCAAGCTTGGCGCCATTTCTCAATGAAGCATAATCCCATCACCTTTCGTTCCTATTTTTACTTTACTTTCTTCATCAAAGAATGGTACGTGTCCTCTTTTCTGTTCTCCGGATGAAACGTGCCATGTTCTCTGTTCTCCTCTCCCCTCAGGTCCCAACTTTAGCAAAATTTTGGACCCTTACTCTGCGGGACTAAGTAATTATCTTTCTCAATTTAGCATCTTTGATTAATTTTTTTCCTTGATATGTTATTCTTCATTTTGGGTGGTGCATGCTAGGTGTTTGATATTTGTTCTAAATCACGGCCTTTTGTAGACCTAATATCAGTGGTCTTGGCTTCTTCATTACTTTTATACAACTGGTGTCAATGGTTTTAGTTTCCTCAGGAAATTTGTACCGCAATCTGCCATTTCATGGATTCTTCTTCACATGTAAGAGTTCCACAATTTTACAGTTTTCAATTTCAGTTGAGGATAATTTCAAGTATGAAGTTAGTTCTTTTACTGATGAGTTGCATGTTGGTTGTGTTGACTATTTCAATGATTCTTCAAACTGTTTCATGAGTTGGAAGTTTATTTTTGCTTCCTATGATGTAAAACCTCCACACTTCAATATATTGAAATTCCAGTTGGTTAGAATTCCTGCTAGATGATTAGTTCATCTTTTAATGAAGTATACGTTAGTTGTGTTGGTGTTTTAAATTGTTGTATGGGCAGGAAGTTTGTTGTACATGTTTGAAGTACTTGTTATTTTTGTGTTGGTGTTTTAATAAACACTAGTTATTTAAGTATGATTGGATTCGAGTAGTTGTGAGCTCGGGATGTTAAAACAAGTTTGGTGGTGCGGAGTGCACACTTGTATAAATATCTACGAGCTTACAGTTCTGGGATATGTATTAAAATTTGTTGGCAAGACTAACATGTATTATCCTTTTTGTGGAAAGATGAATCATTCTAACTACATCCGTATTTATACATAATTATAACGGTGGTGGTGAATAGTATCTGACTCCTTGATTGAAAGGATGAGGATGAACTAAGGATTGTGTACAGGATGCAGTGTTGGAGGCATGCTCAACTTACTGCATTGTCATGTGGAAAAATGCACAATTCAGAGTTTATTAAAATTCTAATAACCACGGTACACTGGAGTGGAAAATGTAATCATTTACGTGAAAAGAAGTATTTTTTCATAATTCATCCCTGACAACTAGGATACATCGTATGTGGAAAATATAATCATTTGTGGAAAGATACATTGTATTAGAGTGGTACATCATAAAATGTGGTGACATATAACCTACAAATTCCACGATAGGTAGTGTCTTTTCGGAACATCTCCTATATAAACATGTGTATGCATGCACAGATTGACAAGAAAAAAGTTTAGAATTTTTAGATTTACTCAGTAACCAAAATACTACACTCAAAGCCTTTCTCTTGTTTCAAGCCTAGATCAAGAGTGTATTTCTGATTGTTTTATCCTCGAGGAGAATTCGTGTAACCCAAGGCAGTAACTGAGTTGAATTACTCTTTAAGGAAAGCGTATGCTAATGCGACTCAAATCGATATCCAAGTTCTATTACACCAACCTTTACCAGAATATAGTTTTATAAATTTACTTCTACTTCTCCCAAAAGCCAAATCGCCATTTCTCTTTTCCATTGTTTCATAACATTCTTAAAGAGTAATTCCTTATCTTACAAAACATGGCAACTGTACGTGATATGGCATCTAAGTTTGGGAAACTAGAGAAGTTTGAAGGCGTTGATTTCCGTAGATGGCAAAAGAAGATGCATTTCCTCCTTACAACTCTGAAAGTGGCATATGTTTTGTCTACTCCAATGACAGAACCAACAGATGATGAACCATTGGAAGAAACTCGTCGAAGAAACAAATGGGAAAATGATGACTACATCTGTCGTGGTCACATCTTGAATGGTATGTCTGACTCACTCTTTGATGTTTATCAAAATGTTGAATCTGCAAAAGAGTTGTGGAATTCCTTAGAGTTAAAAGACATGGATGAGGATGCTTCTAGTGAGAAATTCCTTGTCTGTAATTTTATGAATTACAGGATGTCAGACTCTTGGCCTGTTATGGAGCAGTACAATGAATTGCTCCGAACTTTAGGACAATTTTCACAACACAAACTAGGAATGGGTGAATCTATTTCTGTGTCAAGTATAGTCGACAAGTTTCCACCTTCATGGAATGATTTCAAGCACATGCTTAAGCACAAAAGGAAGAATTGTCTCTTGTTCAACTCGGAAACCATTTGCGCATGGAGGAAACTCTAAGGGCACAGGAAAATGGCAAGTCCAAAGATAAAGAGACTGTGGGACTCTCTTCGGTTAATATGATGGAAGAGGGTGATAGTTCTAAGAAGGAAAAGGGGAAGAAACGTCCATTTAACAACACAAGCAAAGAGTCCAACAAGAAGCCTAAGGGTGCATGTTGGATTTATGGCAAGATATGACACTTCAAATGTGATTGTCATGTCAGGAAGAGCAAGAAAGGAGTGACACCAAATCATTCCGGGCAAGAGTCTAAGAACCAAGGCCAAACTCCTCATCAAGGTCAGAATGTTAATTATGGTTTAAATTCGATTGAGAATTATGTACCATTAATTTATGAAGCATTTTATGTACAGGATGATGAAATTGCTTGGTGGATAGATTCTGGAGCAACCAAACATGTTTGCAAGAACCGTAGGTGGTTCAAGTCATATGAACCTACTAACGATGGTTCCATTCTTCATATGGGAAACGAATCTACCGCCACAATTCTTGGTCGAGGAGATGTTATGTTGGAATTTAGTTCTGGGAAAAATATTCATCTAAAAGATGTTTACATGTACCTGGAATTAGAAAGAACTTAGTTTCTGGTAGTATATTGTATAAGTGTGACTATAAGCAAGTGTATAAATCTGATAAATTTATCTTATCAAAGTTTGGTGTGTTTTTAGGATTCAGATATTATTGTAATGGAATGTTTATGCTAAATATAAATAATATGTGTGGGTCTATTTACATGATCTTCTCCAATGTTGATTTACCATCTTTATGGCATGCTAGACTAGGACATTTTCATTACAAACGTATGCTTGATATGTCTAAAGATAGTTTGATTCCTGCTTTTGATATAAATGTGCAAAAATGTAATATTTGCATGTTGAATAAAATTGTTAGGCAACCATTGTAAAAGTGTTGAAAGAACTTCAAGGTTGCTAGAACTCATACATAGTGACTTGTGTGACTTGCATGCAACACCTTCTTTAGGGAGTAAAAAGTACTTAATAACATTCATTGATGATTATTCAAGATTTTGTTACATTTATTTGTTGCATTCCAAAGATGAGGCAATTGAGAAATTAAAGACTTTTAAAATTGAGGTTGAATTGCAAAAATCAATTTTGATTAAAAAGTTACGCATTGATAGAGGAGGTGAATATTATGATCCTTCATTTTTTGAATCTTGTGGCATCATTCATGAGGTTACCGCTCCATATACACCACAACAAAATGGTTTGACAGAAAGGAAAAATAGGGTATTTAAAGAAATGTTTAATTCCATATTATCCTATTATGGATTGAGTGACAGATTTTGGGGTGAAGCCATGTTAACGACTTTCTATTTATTAAATAGGGTTCCTAATATACGGAATAAGATCACTCCATATGAGCTTTGGTATAAAAAGAAACAAAACTTGAATTATCTTCGAGTTTGGGGTTGTCGGGCATTTGTTAGACTTCCCAATCCCAAAAGAAAAACATTGGGGAACGAGGTATTGATTGCATCTTTATTGGATATGCTATGCATTCCAAGGCTTATAGGTTCTATATTACAGAACCTAATGATTTTATTTCGATTCACACTGTAATTGAATCAACATATGCTATCTTTGATGAAAATTGATTCACATCAGTACCAAGGCCAAGGGATTTAGTTCCTACTTCAAGTAGAACTATGGAGGAAGATGAAATGTCTCATCAAGTCAAGTCACCTGTAAGAGTTCCACACTTTTACAGTTTTCAATTTCAGTTGAGGATAATTTCAAGTATGAAGTTAGTTCGTTTACTGATGAACTACATGTTGGTTGTATTGACTATTTTAATGATTCTTCAAACTGTTGCATGAGTTGGAAGTTTATTTTTGCTTCCTATGATGTAAAACCTCCACACTTCTACATATTGAAATTCCAGTTGGTTGGAATTCCTGCTATGTGATTAGTTCATCTTTTAATGAAGTATACGTTAGTTGTGTTGGTGTTTTAAATTGTTGTATGGGCGGGAAGTTTGTTGTACCTGTCTGAAGTACTTGTTATTTTGTTTGCCCCTTCTTGTAGGCAGCAAGAATTCTTGCCCAATTGCGTGTAATGGCTTCTGTAATTATGACACTTGCAGTGACACAAGATTATTGTCTTGCAATGTCAAGTGTGTTATTTAGCTTCTTCTTCTTTTGGTTTATTTTCTCTTTTGTATTTTGTGTAATTTCTTCTTCTTCTTCTTTATGTGATGTGTTAAACTTCTTTAGCTCGTTATCTTGTAGTTATGATGTAAACCAGGTGTTGTTGCAGAGTATTGCTATCATCATTTTCATTGTTGTAGCATAGTTTGTCCATGGTTTTACCCACTGGAAATATAATTGGCTACTTATCATTCTCACTACTATGTATTTTTTACTGATTCTCTTTTCTTTTAGGCTAACATGGAATGTTTCAAGTTTGTTTGTAATAATCATTACTTTTCTCCAATAGAAGATTCTGCAAAAATGGTGTTGCTCAACAGTCCTTACTGACAGTGATTAAATCAAGTAAAACACTGCAGTTAAGGAAAGACAACTTATATGTGTGTCAGGGGAATGATAATGTATGTCATGCATCCGGTTGTGGGTGGCATATCTGGCTACGATCTCGTGATGTAAGGCTGGGACTTGGGAGTTAGTGTGGGCAGACTATGAGTTCCCTCTGGAAATCGATATCAAGCATGTCCAAGTCAATGTGAAAGGCGAATTGGGATATGTTACTTGTATTGAGATGGTTAAAACCAAGGGCAACAGCTGGAGAAAACCCTTTGCAACTAATGTTTTCAAGAAAAAATGATAGCCACTGGCTTACCTGTGTTCATCACGCTTCTTATGTTAATCTGTAAGACAACTGTTGAGGATATCCAGGAAGATATCGAGTTTGGAGGCTTCAATTTTGGATTTATTTAATGTCTGTTTTCTGCAACATTGTAGAAACAAACTACTATGTACTGCTTACATGACTGTTAATTTACTGATGTGTACCAATATATACTAAATAACTAATTATATTCCTCTCAAGTAGCAAAAACTTTGCACGGATTTCTTTGAGCTGAAATGGAGGCTGGAGTTACAATTAATATCCATGTAAAAAAAGTTCTACATCTTGATTTTCCAAGCTTCTTGGAGCATGAGTGGTATACTTGGATCTATACAATATGCAAATCATGGCAGACTTGGATCCTGAATACAACGCTCGTACACATACAACAAAATTTTGACTAGAAAAAGCACAACACTAAATGCAATAAAAACAGTATGAACTCAAGCATCTGCATAGGGAATAACGTGTTGTACATCTACAAGCTACCTAGAGGCAGAGGTCATCTATACATCGTCAGCCCCTTTATATTCGTGTTTTTGTGTTCGGCGCTTTTATACAAAACTTTATTTTACACCGACTAACCATTGGACAAAATTATTTTATGACACATGTAATCAATGTGGTGATTCAATATTCATTTTTATTTATTGCAACAAGTTTCTTGTAACTTTTAAAATGTATCACAGTGTATAATACATCATAATCTAATCAGTAATATGATTTATCCTAACACGGGTCAGCTTGTGGGGTAGTAGGCTGAGACAGCTGATCATCAGGAAATTGGGATTGAGGTGAGAATGGAGCTGAGGCTGGTGATAGGGTCATCCCATGATCCAGGTCAGTAAAGGCAATGACATCCAAACTTGAAGAGGAAGACCCAGTTCCCAATGTCGGAGCCAGAGGAAAATTAGCCTCGTCAAATCGAGCATGGTGAGTAACATGAACCTTGCCAGTGGTAGGTTTAAGACACTGAAACCCCTTATATTGCGAGCTGTAACCGATAAATATACATGGAATACTACTGGGAGATAGCTTATGATCAGCAAAGGGGCGAACAAAAGGAAAAACTCGGCAACCAAAAGGATGAAAGTTACCATAGATAGGATCCCGCTGATAAAGAAAACCATAAGGTGTCGATCCCTGTAGAACTAGAGAAGGCAAACGGTTGATAATGTAGACATTAGTGGTGAACGCTTCATCCCAACGAGAAATCGGAAGATGTGGTGAAAAAGCATCGTGAGACCCATTTCAACAACTTGGCGATGCTTGCGTTCTGCGCGCCCATTCTGCTCAGGAGTGGCCGGACAAGAAACCTGATGATGAATACATTTTTCCACAAAGTTTGATCTGAGTCTGGTGTTCAAAAATTCAGTGCCACTATCAATTTGAAAAACATTAATTTTTGCAGAAAATTGTTTCTCAACAAGTGCCTCAAACTGCAAATAAGTGTCAACAAAATCTGATTTGCGACGAAGGGGGTACAACCAAGTGAATCTTGAAAAATCATCCATAAATAATGCATAATAAGAAAAACCATTAGCAGATAAAATCGGAGAGGGACCCTAAATCAAGAACATTGTCAGCATGTTTAGGGTTCTGAACAAAAGCCAACCGTTGGCATTTCTTCATAACACAGGGGGCGCATGTATGCGGTTTAGACAACAAAGAAGAAACTAAAAGTAAACTAGACTTATGTAAACTAGTAATTATTGCACTAGGAACATGACCTAGGTGTGCATGTCACAACTCATATGAAGCTCGACTCTTATTTTGCTGTAAAATGGAAACAAATGATGCATCTCCCCGGTCAAAATTGTACAATCCATCCTCATTGTGCCCCAACCCATGATGCCCCTGGTTACTTTGTTCTAAATAACAAAATTCCGGTCATCAAATGTAATTAGGAAACCCATTTCTCTAGTTAACTGACTAATAAATAGTAAATTCTTGGTAATATCAGGCACAGCCAAAACACCAAACAAATGCAAGTTCTCAGAAACTTTAGAATCACCAATATGAGATATCATAACGGAAGCACCATTACCAACAAGAATACAAGATTTACCAGTATAAGGAGTGAAACTGTCTAGGCCTGAGGTGGAAGTCGCCATACGACTGGTAGCGTCGGAATCAAGGTACCAATCAGACAGACAAGAAGAAGTATCGGACTGCTGAGAAGAGTGATGATTTTCTGCCAAATGAGTGCTTGGCGAACGACCAATCTATGCATGCATATGGTAACACGTCGCAGCATAGTGACCGAGCCATCCACACCAGGAACAGTGAGGACAACCGCGACCACGGACTGGAGCATGAGAACTAGAAAATGACTGTCGTCCACCGTCGTGCCGGCCACCAAAGCAACCGCCATAGCCACCGCGAGAAGGCCACGCGCGGCCACCTTGAGTCGACAGGTGATCCTATGCACGATCGGCTTGAGGTGAGTCGCTGGTCTGGAATACGACATGTCCTACGGCTGGTACTGAGTGTACCTGTAAATTCATCAAAAAGGCCTCGTGGTTTTTGCCACGGGCAAGAACATCCGCATGAAGCGGGGTTGGAACAACATTAATCAAAGGAGCAAAAAAATCTTTATACTCAGGACCAAGAGCAGTCAAGAACCATACTATTTGATCAATATTTGAAACCAGATTACCCATGACAGATAGTTGTTCAAAAATCTCCTTAAATTTGAGATGAAGTTCATGAATGGTACAAGACTTACGAATACCATGCGCATCTGCACGAAGATGGAGAATGGTGGAGGCATTGCTATTCTGATAGATGAGAGCAAGATTATCCCAGATATCTTTGGAAGTGGCACAATCTGGGAGTTCCGTGAGAACTTCAGCGGTGAGAGAGGAAAATAGGAGACTGTAGAGACGTTGATCTTCATCAGCCCATTGATCACACTCTTCATTCGCTTTCAAATAAGCCTCCTGGAGATCAACCTTGCTGTCACCCAAAGAAGTTGAGACTGTGGCAGCAAAAGACGGGTCTGCGGTGTTGGTGGTGTTGGGAGAGTGGGATGAGATCTAGTGGCATCAATGAAACCATACAGACCTTGAAGACGAAGAACATAACCTGCTTGACGCTTCAAGAGAAGATAATTTGATGGAGTGAGTTTGATCTGCATCATCTGGAGCAAAGTGTTGTAAGAGAGTTTTTCTTGAGCCATGACTGGAGGAAAAGCAATGGAGTGGAGTGGAGCGGAGCGGAGCAAAGCAGCACCTTCTTCTCTGGAGAGGAGCGGAGTGGAGCCGCTGGCATCGGAGGGGAGTGGAGTGGAGTGGAGCGGCGCGTCGGAGGGGAGGGGAGCGCAGCAGCACAAAATGATGCTTGAGAACAGAGCCACTGGAAGAGGAGTGGAGTTGTTGGCGACCGACGGTGATGTCAAATGTTTTTAAATTTTTTAGGTTTTGGATCAGAACCTGGCTTTGGTACCATGAGAGAATGATTTGTTGTGGGGCATTGTATTATTGATGACGGAATCAATAGAGAGTACAATAAATGTGTAATAAGGAAAGAACTCTAATCATAATAAATCATAATCTAATCAGTAATATGATTTATCCTAACAATTCTACTACATATACATATAGTAAGTAAACAATTCTTCTATATTCATCCAGTTCAATCATTTAAATATGAGTGTACATTGTCCGTTCACATTTAAATTTTTATATTAATATTTAAAGTCAATTGAATCAATATTTTAACTGTTTATTTTATTACCTAGTGCTTCTGGAATCCAATCAAGCAACACCTCCAATTCCTTGGTTAGGATCTGCAAGAAACAAGCTCCGGGAAGTTCAGGGGAAATACTCTCTGATGCTTAAGTCAGGAATGATCTCTCTGAATAATTGTGAATGAATAACAAAATAATGACATACCTTGGTATTTATATGCTAAAACTCTAGCAGCCATTATATATAACTAGAATACTCACTAGAGGCGTGATTCCTTATATGATTATCACTCAACTTGACTAAGTTGCATGTTAAGCCTTATTGGGCTCAAACGCCCCAATTATATTTACTGGCCCACATCACAGTAGAAAATAAGAGCATCATCAAAAGCCCCCAGAGAACTTAAGGATAAGCTCGAGGGTTTAAAGCATTACGACATTATATCCATAGGATAAAAAATTCTCGAGGAATTACTTAAAAGCTCTTCGAAATCCTTCGATATGTTGTGGACCCTTAGGTTCTCTCAACTGGTGTTCTGACTTAGAATTTAAAAGTAAGTGTGTGGTGTGTGGAGAGGGAAGAAGCGGAAAATATTAGGCGCGTGGAGGACACCATTAAGAAGATTCCCTCCATGTTTACACGTCTTTTCATTCTTCCCATCTTCCAAAGTAATCATTACACTTTTTTTTGCTTCCTCAACTCCCATAACTTTCCCTAAAACCATTTCCATTCCTTATTTCTCACCTGCAAGTTTTAAAGGGTCACACCGCTTAGAATTCTTCTCTCCACAACACTAAAATCCAGACCTCTCATCCTTACCAAGTAACTTTTCTTTCTAAAATTAACCTCCACAATGGTGTCTTATTCTGTTAACCCCCAACCATAGAGTGAAAAATCCCCATCTCCTCTAGAATTTTCTCGTAAAGGGGGTCTTAATTCCGAGCATCTTTTTCCAAGAGTATGAAGATCAGCCCTTCGAGAGGACAACCTCTGATCTTGAGGGGGTAGTCCTAGGATTGACCCATTATCAAGGATGAACGCTGGTACGAAGAAACCGTCCCTCTTGAAGATGGACCCTTTGATGATATGGACGTGGATGGGGTGTATGTTGTTTCTGAAGAAGTGTCCAAAGTATTGGCTACTCCTCCTGAAAGTGCTAAACTAAGGGTTCTTAGAGAGACGAAGCCCCCACAATCTTACCCCTAGGAAGGCCGATCATTTACCATAAACATCTTAGATCTGGGGTGAGTTTCCCTTTTCCTCCACTTCTAACGAGGCCGATGAAAGAGTACTACATAGGCTTAGCCCAACTCTAATCACCGTACAAACAAAATAGAAAGATATCACAAGCCAACCTTGGGCTTTGATACCCTATTAGAGTCATGAGCTCCTATCTTAAAAACAATTAAACCATGTACGAGTGACCTGTGATCTTATATATTGAGTTAAAACTCTGTCAACCATCAATGTGAGACTCTAACATAAACAAACACTCAGCCTGGGCTCAAACTGCACTAAGTGCAGCAGTTGCACCTGGTATATACTCCCTCCATCCCACTTCATATTGCTTAATTTAACTTTTTGAAGTTAACTGCATCAATGTTTAAATATTAATATCTTTATTTATACGTGTAAAAAATTCTTTAAAAACAACTTAAAAATATATGTTACGATGAATCCTACAACATATAACATGATGATAGTTTT
Source organism: Rubia yunnanensis (assembly GCA_037428765.1). Taxonomy (NCBI): domain Eukaryota; kingdom Viridiplantae; phylum Streptophyta; class Magnoliopsida; order Gentianales; family Rubiaceae; genus Rubia; species Rubia yunnanensis. The sequence continues at coordinate 88,112,108 of CM075061.1, forward strand.
ACATATATAGTAGTAGAATTTAATGGTTGAAGTTAAGCTGACTTGAAAAGGTCAAATTAAGCAATATGAAGTGGGACAGAGGGATTATATGCATACGAAACAATATAAGAGAATCATCCCTCATACTTACAATATTTTTTTATAAATGAGCAAGATAAGAGTTGTATGAGAGAATCATTTTGTATAAATACAATATACATATATATACACACACATGCATATATATATATGAAACAATATGGAAGAATCATTCTTCCTACATGAGCAGAATAACCATCAGGTTGCTTCATATAGACCTTTTCATCAAGATGACCATGAAGGAAGGCATTGTTAATGTCTAATTGGTGAATAAACCATCGAAATGTTGAGGCAAAAGCTAGGAGCATTCTAATGGTAACGGTTTTAGCCACATGGGAAAAGACTTCAAAGAAATCTATACCCTATATCTGGTTGAAGCCTTTAGCAACTAATCTGGCCTTGTTCTTAGCAAGGTTACCATATTCATTGTAGTTTAGTTTGTACACCCATTTAGAGCCAATTTCTCTCTTGCCAGGGGGTAACTGTACCAAATCCTAAGTATGATTTTGCTCCAAAGCAACCAGTTCATTAGCCATGGCCTGAACCCACTCAGGGGAATGCTTTTCCTGATGATAAAAGGATGTTTCTGGAACATGTGAAGATGAACAAGAAGCATATGCAGAGATAATTGACTGAGGATAGACATGAACAATAAAAACAGAGGACACATAGTCTTTTGACCAAACTGGTGGCCTGATAACTCTAGTACTATGTCTGATACTAGAATCTGAGGGTGGAGAAGGTGTGAGATCAGGTGGATGATCAAGTATCAGGTCAGAAGGATGGCCAGAGAGAGGATCTGGAGAAAGTGTAGAGGAAGAAGGAGGAAAGTCTAGAAAAGGTAGTGGGAACGAAAATTGAGCATGATCAGAATAGGGAAAACTAGTTTCATGAAAAACCACATCTCTTGAAATAAGAACTCTATGTTTTTGAAGATCAAAGAGTTTATAGGCTTTCTGACATGTAGGATATCCAATGAAAACGTACGGATGAGCTCATTCAGAGAAATCTGTCCTTGTGAGGGGAGGTGTTAGTAGCATAGACAAGACAGCCAAACGATCTAAGAATGTGTAAATTATGACTGGTGTTGAATAAGAGTTAGTATGGGGAATTCCAAAAAAAAGAATAGGAGTAGGCAATCTGTTTAAGAGATAAGTTGTTGTCAAGATTGCATCACCCCAAAAAATTTTGGAAGATGAGATTGGAAAAGTATAGCTCTAGCTATATGAAGTAGGTGCTGATGTTTTCTCTCCATGGCCCCATTATGTTGTCGAGTGTAAGAGCATGGTTTTTTTATGCAAAATACCATATTCACAAACAGCTTATCACATTCAGTGTTAACAAACTCACTGCTATTGTCTGATCTTAAAAACATTACTGAAGCATTAAAATGATTTCTAACCATAATGAGGAAAGTTTTTAACATAAAAAAACACTTGATCTTTGGATTTAATAAGATAATTCCAAGCGCTTCTTGTAAAATCATCCACTATTGTAGTAAAAAAAATTTTACAACCAGTGATGGAACTCAGCTTATATGGCCACCATAGATCAACATGAATCAAGGTAAGAGGTGAAGTTGTAAAAGAAGTGCTTGATGGAAAAGGCAATTTGTGTTGCTTTTCCATAGGATAGACTGAAAAAATATTGTCATCAGATAAACCTTTTCTTACATCAAGAAGCTTCATTACATCATAAGAAGGATGGCCTGGTCTATAATGCCAAGATTTAAAAGATGAAAATGGGTGATTGACTACTGCATTGACTTCAGGGTTTCTGGAAACTGAGTGTGTGTTTGAAAACTGAACTCTCTGCTGGATGAATTCTGATTGAAAAAACTAAGAGTCAAGTATGTATAAGCCATTGTACTATTTGATTACTGCCAGGACTCTATTTGTCTTGAGGTCCTGCAGTAAGCAAAGACCAGATGGGAAGCTGAAGAATACTGGCATTGATTTACTAAGTTTACTGATAGAGAGTAGATTATACTTAAAATCTGGGGCATGTAAACAATCTAACAATGTGACTGATGGACTCAAGCAGACAGTTCCTAGGGCTGCAACTAATTTTGTTGTATGATCTGGCATGTAGACTAGGGGGACTTCTTGAACTAGGGTTAAAGAATCAAACACTGACATATCTCTGAACATATGGCTTGAAGCTCCACTATCCACAATCCAATTATCATCATTTAAAGTAAACACATTAAGTGAAAAATTCGTAGTGATGCTACTTGCAAAATCATGATAATGAGCAAAGTTTGCTATTCCACTTTGATTCTGAGTCCGCTCATTTCCTTCTACCTCTTGTCATCCTGAGCTTCAACCATCTTTGCAATTAAGGCCTGTAACTTTGTATCCATATCATAAATTAGAGTCTCTTCTTCTGCAGTTACAGAATGAGCATAATGCTTCTGGAATCCTTGATTTGATTGATATGTCTTCAGGTAGGACTGTGGTGCAAACTGTGGTTTCTGAACTAACTAAGGTCTCACTATCATATCTCTGCTTCCTTCCCACCATTCAGGATAGCCTTTGATTTTGAAACAATTCTCCTTCAAATGCCCCAATTTGCCACAGTGTTCACATCTCAAGTCTGATCTTCTCACATTCCTTTTTCTCATGTTATCCAAATCATCATACTGCTCATGTGTCGTATCCTTCACTTGATAAGGGATCTTTGAATCCTTATAAACTATGACTGCCATTGCAGAGTTGTTCTGCATCTCCTGGTAGCCATCATGTACTGATTTCTGTCATTTAATTCTACTGATCATTTGACATGCCTTAACAACACTAGGAAATGGACCCATTAGTAAGATTTGATGACTAATAGAATTGTATTCTTCATTCAATCCCATTAAGACTGATGCAGCTTATCGCCTTCTTCCTCAGCAGGCAAACATGCGTAATTAAAGTCAACATTGTGCAGTACAAAAAAATGACCTTTTCTAAATGCCCCAATTTGCTCCAAGTCAATTTGGTGCTTCTTCATTTAGAGGCTTTGCAACCAGCACCAAATTGGAGTTGTCAGAGCTATGGAGATCAAACAAATCATCAATTTCATTTCTTCTAAAACGAGCATTTCCTCTGTGAAGGTTAGATCTCAAAGAATTTCCTTACAAAATTCACAGATTCTAAATAAGAAAACATTACTAAGCAAGCGGAATTTCAGAAACACAAAATTATGGCCTCACCGGATCTTCTAGTGTGCTCTGATACCTTGAAAACTTTGTTAAGAATAAATTCACAAAGCTTGAAAGAAGAAAAGAGAGCAGAATTTTATTCATCCATATCAGGAAGAATGTTGCCAAAAGTCCTCACAAAAAAGAGAGTTGTACTTGGCTAAATATCCTAGACAATAAATACAGAAAGCCAACCAAATAATCGGACGTGTCCTCTTCTTGACCAATCAAAACAAAAAATCAAAACGACATGCTTCATCTGAAACTTTGGCGCTAGAATTTGACCGCCAAAATATGAAATGGAACTGCACCGACTTTCAGCTGAATGGCTTTGATTCAGTCTTCAGTTCCTGCTAGGAAAAAATTTGATGAACTTTTTATGAAGAAATAAATCTCAGTGGAACTAAATTGAGATTGACACAAACAAAGTACTAATAAGAAAGGAAAAATAGGTAATTTACTTGGTGGTCAAACTGCACGGTTTCATTGTTTATTGGACTAAAGTTAACTAACTGGAATTTTATCAGGAATAAAATTTCTTTGATTAAAATATCTTAATTAGGATTTTTGTTTTGTGATAAAATCTTGCGGTCTGGTGAAAACTGGAAGTGTCTAGTACATTAACCGTTCCCGGTCTAGTTTGACCTAGGCAACGATTAAGTGAAGTTACTCGAGAGGGCGCCATTTCTTTTCTGCTGAGCCTCCCAATAATATATTTTCCGCAAGCAACGAAAACAAGTCTCTTCAATCTGCATTTAGTAACGATGGCATCAATACCAAGTGGGCAGAGAGGGGAAGCAGAGACGCCCCAGATAATGGACGTCAGGTCCGTGGTGAAAGCCTTTTCTGCCTCCATAGAAAATGACGTCACAGACGCTCCTCTCTACGTGGTCGAAAGCCTCTGTATACGTTGCGGCGAGAATGTATGACCTTTTCTTCCTCTTTTCTTAGTTTTAGTTGCTGATTTTTATTTCGTTTTACATTTTTTGGATGAATGAGTTCTTTTGTTATTGTATTTTTTAAAAAAATCATTTGAATGATTAATTATAAGTTGATAAAGTTTCAATCTTGGAACCTGAGAGAGGGGGTCGGCTAAATAAGTGTATTGGTATTGGTATTGGTATAGGCATTGATATGTACTGCTCTGGTCCTGTCCAGCCAAAGCTGGACTTGCGCTATTTATTTGGTCAAAATTAACTTTCATCATAAATTTTGTTGAAATAAAGTATCTGATCACTAAGTATCTGACCACGTGGGATAGCTCATTAGATTAGTTGTAGCTCGTATAAGATATGTGAAGTGTGCAGATGATTTTATGTATTCTAATGTTCATTATTCTGTCACTCTACATAGACGAAAATTACCAAAGAATATGAGTTGATAATTTTTGTCATTTCGTTCTTAATTTTCTTGACTTAATAATAAGTAAAGGAAAAGAGTCTTTTTTTCTTCCTCTTCTTTGCTTACTTGAGATGCTATTCACTGTCCCTCCTTGTCATGCATATATTTTCTTGATTGTAGGGGGTAACAAAATTGTTGTTGACCGTGATTCCAAATTTTAGAAAGGTATTTGTTGTGCGGAATACTCGAGAAAGAATAAGTAAAGAAAATAAAGCGAAAAATAAGACACCGAGATTTTTACGTGGTTCACCAATTGGCTACATCCACGGTCGACCAAGATCGGATTCCACTAGAGAGAAAAGACCAGAAGTACAGATTTCCTACTCTCTACCAATCCTATCTCTTACAGGTTACAATAAAAGAAGAGACACTATATATATAGTCCTCTTCACCTTAAACCCTAACGGCTTTGGGCCCAGAAACAATCTGGCCCAAACAAGAACAGGAGACAGAATGCGAATAACAGCCCAAACAGAGGACATGCTATACCATCAGGCCGCTAATACATCCCCGTACCATCCCCGTACCAACCTGTCGAAGTGGCTAATACATATTCAAGGCATACCAACAGTATTTAATTTCTGTTCACTCATCTCCTTTCTACATCCGAATGTAATTTAGTTCCTTCTTGAAAGCCTATCATGTACATGATAAGTATAATGCATTTAGAATCAAATACTTATGTGTTTTCGAATGTTTCTTTTGCAATTTGTCTTTGGTTCCTACAACTGGCCAACCTTGTTAATCTGAAGAATAAATTTTCTCTGCTTGCAGATTCTATTGGCAGCTTTCGAGTGTCCACATTGTGGTGAGAGGTAATTTATTTCTCTCTGCTTGCATTGAATTATACAGTTCATTCCAGAGAAGGTGTCTTATGCCTTCATTTATGTGTCAAGGAACAATGAAGTGTAGTTTGCTGGTGAATTGAAGCCTCGAGGGTGTAGATATAGCTTGGAGGTCTCACCAGGTGATCGAAAGGTTCTGTGAATTGAAATGAATTTTCTAGTCATTAATGCTATACTTTTGCTTTACAAGCACTTGCTCTCTTGGTCCAAGAACATAAAGTTTACTGAATTCCAATCAGTTCGATCTGCTTGTTGGAGAATGAGGGGTTCTGAGGAAGATGGTTTGCTGGATATCTTTTTTTATGTCAAAAGTTTTTTTAGAGCTTATACTGGGTATTTTACAGAAATGTGGGTTATAGAGTTCACTGTTTGCCTGAAGCATGCGTGTGCATGGGAAGAATCTACTGACATTTTTGAACTTTTCACAGTCACTTCACACACTAAGTCTTTATGTTCTTTGGTCTAGTAACGTCTATACTGGAAGAATACTAGGGCTTGGTTGTAATTTCAGCTTTGCCATTTGTTGTAGAGGAGCAGCATACTCTGGATTATCTCTTCACAATTATTGCACCCTTCTTTGGATTTTCTCTTCATATTCAGCAATGAAATTGGTTAATATGATTGCAATAGAAGCTCGCTATTGCTCTTCTTCTCTCAATGTTTAATTTGTATTACTAAGTTTCGTCTGGCACTTTTTGCCAAAAACTATTTCAGTTTCCCTGAGTTCTTTTTGGTGGCAATTTCGTTGGTTGACCGTTGCTAATCCTGTAACTGCTGCTTTCTACCCGGATTTATTTATACTTGGAATGAAGTCCGTTCAATTTCAGCTATTGTACATCTCTTACAATTCTAAATTCGTGTCTGGACTGCAACTTATATGAAAATGATTCCTTCATTGTCTTGCAGATTCTTAATCGTCAAGTAGTGAAATCTGAAACAACAACTATAAAGGTAGTTGCTTGCTATTTCTATCTGCTATGTTTACGCATAATTAAGTAAACTGATTCATTTTTTTCTTTCTCATTCCAATCTCATTTGGACAATCCAGTCATCATTTTCAATCGAGTAACTTTGTTCGTGTCCTAGATCAAAAACTCCCTGTTCTGGTCTATGAACTTGCCCTCCCCCTTTGCATTTTTCTTGCCTTTCTTTTCTGCAGAGTATGAAGCATTGTTGACAAATTTATTTCATCCTATTCTTGTGCATGTCTTACAGATTCCAGAATTAGATTTTGTGATCCCTCCTGAAGCTCAGCGTGGTTCATTGTCCACGGTATGTCTTTTCACCTATACCGTTATTTGAAGATTCCTTGTTGATTGGAGGGCTCTTGCAAACTCGTTTTTCTGAATGCCTTGCAACCTATTGCATAGCTTGCATGTGGTCTTGCTCTCAAGTTTTTCACCCTACGCATTATCGACGTTTGATATTTTGGAATATGAATTTAAATATTGGCGGAGAAGGTGGTTACTTGAAAGTCTGAGCTACTTTGAAAGGAATTTTCCAACTTGGTTTTCTATTACCATTTACAAAGTAATATATAGGTGTTTACATATGAATGATACAATGAATCTGGACTAGTTCTAAATATAGACAAGATAAATCTTGATTAATTAGAAATTAATCAAGATCAATCACAACCAATCACAATCAATCAATCACAATCAATCACAATCAATCACGATCAATCACGATCTTCTATTGTCACACACCCCCTCAAGCGAAGCGTCGGGTTGACTGAGACGCAAAGCTTGGACCTGAAGAAGTCAAACAATGCACGATTAAGCCCTTTGGTGAAAATGTCCGCAACTTGCAGCGAAGTGGAAACATGACTAACACGAAGTTTTCCAGCAGCCACCAATTCCCGTACAAAATGATAGTCAATATCAATATGCTTGGCCCGTTTGTGAGCAACAGGATTCTCAGCAAGAAAGATAACAATGTTATTGTCACATAGAAGCAGAGGCGAGCCCTGCCGCGGAAACTGAAGATCGCGAAGAATATGCAACAACCAAACCACCTCCGAGGCTGTGTTAGCAAGAGCTCGATATTTGGATTCTGAGCTCGAGCGAGAGACTGTAGGTTGCTTCTTGGCACTCCACGAGACCAAGTTGCCACCAAGAAATACCGCATAGCCATAGGTGGACCGACGGGTCTCCAAGCAACGCGCCCAATCAACATCCGAATAGGCAATAACCTCCGAAATGCCACCAACTCCAAAGGTTAGACCACAATGTAACGTGCCCCGAACATATCGTAGGATCCTAGTGACAGCAGAAAAATGATCATCACGTGGATCCTGAAGAAACTGACTCACTGAATTGACCGCAAAGGACAAGTCAGGTCAAGTAATGGTAAGGTACTGAAGGGCGCCAACAAGGGAACGATACACCTTAGGGTTGTGAAATGGTCCACTTGTACTGCTATGAAGCTGGGACAGCGGCAAGAACGGAGTAGAGACCGGAGAAGAATCCAACATCCCAGCTCGCTGAAGAATATCCCTAGCATACTTGGCTTGGCCCAAGAACAGCCCTGTAGAGGTAGAGGTAACCTCTAAACCAAGAAAATAGCTGAGAGAACCCAAGTCCTTGACAGAAAATTCACGATCAACACGGGCAATGAACTGCCAAATAGCAACACTGTTGTTCCCAATGAGAATGATATCATCAACATAGACCAGAAGATAAAGAACAATTGTGCCCTGAGAGAAGACAAACAGTGAAGGATCTGAAAGACTGCCAACAAAACCCAACTGCCTGACAAACAAACTTAACCGGTCAAACCACGCCCTGGGTGCCTGTTTGAGTCCATAAATGGCCTTCCGTAAGCGACAGACATGATGAGGGCGAGCAGGATCCTGATAACCAGCCGGCTGAGCCATGAAAATAGGAGTATCAAGAACACCATTAAGAAAGGCATTCTTAACGTCCAACTGATGTAAAGGTCACTTCCTCATGGTGGCAATGGCAAGGACAGTACGAATAGTGGCAGCCTTAATCACCGGACTGAAAGTATGATCAAAGTCAAACCCCGGTATCTGAGAATATCCTTGGCCCACCAGACGGGCCTTATAACGATAAATAGAGCCATCATGAAGGTACTTTAGCCGATAAATCCACTTAGAGCCAACAATATTAACATTCGGAGGACAAGGCACCAACTCCCACGTCTGCTGACGGCGAAGAGCAGCCATTTCCTCATCCATAGCAGCAACCCATCTTAAATCTTTCGCCGCGGCTCAAAAATGACGTGGTTCCTTCTGCTCCAAAAGTTCTGCAACCAATCCTGTTGCCATAAAATCTGGGCCAAGATTATGGGCAACACGTGTCCCATCCTGTAAACAAGTGGTCATGGGATGAGGACGGGGCACCTGAGGAGTTGGAGAAGCACTTCCCGAGGAACCGTCCGAGGAACTGGCCGATGCGGAACTGGAACTGATGCTGGAGAGGACAGTCGAACCACTAGAGGGATCAGTCAGTGTGGTCAAAGGAGCAGGAGATCATGGTGGTGTAACAACCACATCCTTAGCTGGGGCAATTATCCGTGCTGCAGTCTCAGATGTGGACGAGGAATCTGGACACACCGAACAAGGCAAAGTCGGTGAAGCCGAAGCAGAATCAGGGATGGTGATAGACAAGTCTGAATCAGTAGGGTCCAAAAAAGATGAAACATCCAGGGATGAAAACTGAACCTCCGAAGAGACAGTGGAAAAGGGAAAGTGAGACTCATCAAATCGAGCATGTCGAGTCATGTAAGTACGTCCGGAGGTCGTATCCAAGCATTTGAACCCCTTATAATGTGCACTATAGCCAATGAAGACACATGGAAGACTGCGAGGGGCAAGTTTATGAGCTGCAGTCGGTCGAACATATGGAAACACACGACACCCGAGGAGTATTTCGGGGGCCGACCAAATAGAACCTCAAAAGGAGAGATGTTATCAAGAACAGGAGTGGGTAGGCGGTTAATAGTGAAAACTGCAGCACTAAAGGCATCATCCCAGTATGAGATAGGTATGTGAGAGTGGAGAAGCATGGATAGCCTCATTTCCGTTATGTGTCGATGCTTCCGTTCAGCCTTACCATTCTGCTCTGGAGTGTATGGGCATGACACCTAATGATGAATGCCACGAGCCCCAAAGTGTGACTGCAACCTGTTATTGATAAACTCGGTGCCACCATCGCTTTGAAAAAATTTGATGCGGGATGAAAACTGATTCTCCACGAATGCTTCGAATTGAAAATAGATGTCAACAACGTCTGATTTGCGACGAAGAGGATAAAACCAGGTAAATCGCGAGTAATCATCCACAAACACAGCATAATAAGCAAAACCACTTCCAGATAAGGCCGGAGAAGGCCCCCATAAATCACAATGAATTAAGTCAAGAACATGAGCAGCGCGCTTAGAATTCTCAATAAAAGACAATTTCTGACCCTTTGCCATAGCACAAGATTCACAAATACCAGGTTTAGGAAGCACAAAAGTAAGAGATAAATACCCATTCTTGTTGAACAAAGAAATAGTGCTAGAGGACACATGTCCTAATCGAGCATGCCGAATCTCAAAAGATGCTCTATTATTGTTTTGTCTAACAGATGAAAGAAGTGCTTCTTCACCACGGTCCAGCTTATATAGGCCATCCTCAACGTGTCCCCGCCCCAGAATTGCCCTGGTGACCTTGTGCTGAATGACAAAAGACTAATCATCAAAGGTAATAATAGCACACAGATCACGAGTAAGCTTGCTAATTGATAAGAGATTCTTAGCAATTGCAGGCACAAGCAGCACACCAGATAATGTAAGGTAGAACTAATACGAGCATTACCAATACCAGCAATAGCAATAGACGCACCATTACCAACAGAGACAAGAGTGTTACCATTGTACGGAGTGACACTCGATAGACTGGAAGCAGAAGAGCTCATATGATTAGTCGCTCCTGAATCCATATACCAGTCAGGGATCGATGAAGCAACACTCGGGGCAGAATACTGAGGTGCTGCAATAGATGGCTGAGTGGGATATGCTGAAGGATCAGAATACTTAGGTGCTGCAATAGATGGCTGAGTGGGATATGCTGAAGGAGCAGAATACTGAGGTGCTGCAAAACCTGGTGGTGTGGGAAGCGCCTGAAGCATCGGAAGAGCATACTGTGGATAGTACTGAACAAGATGAGCTGAACTGCCTGAGGAGCATGACCAACGTAAGGCGAGTACTGCTGCTGAACATAAGGCTGAGGAGCCGAAGCCATAGGGCGAGGATTGGCCGAAGGACACTGACTAGCAATGTGACCGAAACCCTCACAGGTATAACACTGAATTGGAGACCCATATGCAGCAGATCTAGACCAGGACCCACGGCCAGAACCCTTCCAGGAGCCTCTGCCACCACGTCGGCCACTGGGACGGCCGTTTCCAGCCGTGCGTGGGGCCCACGCGCCACTGCCACGCGCGGGTTCCGCCGGCGCGTGAGGCCACGCGCCGCCCACGGCTGGCTGCTGATCTGAACCAGCTTCTCTCTGCTGCTGTACAGAAGCCACAAAAGCAATTGGACCAGAATTTACTTGCCCCTGAACACTATTCAACTGTGTTTTCTCCACATTAACAATAAAAGATTCATATCCCTTAGCCTCATCAACCACAGTCATATAATCAGGAAGAGGCTTACAGGCAGCAATAGGTGCACTAAAATGCTTAAAGTCAGCCCCCAAAGCATTAAGAAACCAAATCAATTTCTCACGATTACTAGCTGGTTCTCCCATGACAGATAATTGATCAAAAATTTTCATGAAGGAAAGGTGAAGCTCATGAACAGTACCATTTTTTCGGATGATGCCGGCCTGTTGGCGGAGACTGAAGGCTGCAATGGCAGTACTGTGTTGAAATGCCGTGGCGAAGGCATCCCACATCTCCTTTGCGGTGGTGCACTGCGAGATTTCGTTCTTGGCATCGGAAGAGAGAGAAGAATAAAGCACACTACAGACTCATTGATAATCAGCAACCCAATCATCATAGACAGCCTTGGTCTTATCAAAGACCTCTCTAGCTTTGAGAAACACAGCATCATCAGGCGGAGAAGAGGAGGAGAAAACCGGTGTCTGCATCACTGGGAAATTTGGGCAGGGACTAGAACCATCAAGATGACCATACAATCCCTGCGGTCTAAACACATATTGATCCTGCTGCTTCCATTGCAGGTACGTGTTAGCATCCAACTTCGTATTGAGTAAATGGATCATGGTGTTGAGGGACAACCTGTCTGAATTCTTGTTGTCAGCCATGATCGAGAAAAAAAATCGATTGAAGAAGAAGAGGGGAGAGGGGCGGCCGAATGAAGAAGAAATAGGGGAGGTCGAAAAAATTAAAACTGTAGGGAGAGAGGATCAGCAACGCTCTGATACCATGAAAGGAATTTTCCAACTTGATTTTCTATTACCATTTACAAAGTAATATATAGGTGTTTACATATGAATGATACAATGAATCTGGACTAGTTCTAAATATAGACAAGATAAATCTTGATTAATTAGAAATTAATCAAGATTAATCACAATCAATCACAATCAATCAATCACAATCAATCACAATCAATCACAATCAATCAATCACGATCAATCACGATCTTCTATTGTCACATTCAGGTCTAGCACAAAGCAAAATGGTTCAATTTTGTGACGTATCATGATTCCAAACCAAAGGTTAGAACATCTTACGAATTCTCAATAAAGCTGTTACCCGAAGGATCATCCACGACAAAGGTAAATGATGATTCTCCTATTGAACAAGCTCTAAGCTTTGCTAAGAATTTATCAATCGCATCAGCCATTCGAGGATCTACTTTCTGACATAATTTACCCAATGAGACACAGCAAAACAAGTAGTGACTTTATTGATATTCTGAAAATTATATATACACCTTTCTTTCATCTTGAAAAGCCTCAAGCTCATCCGCAGCACGCATTAATACCCCTTCAATCTGGAAATTAGCCATAGTTACTATTTAACAACATGATTGGATTTTCTAGCAAAAGAAACAAGGAATAAAAAATACAAAATGATAAGTTGACAAAATCTAAAACATGAATAGATACTTTTTCCAGAAAAAGAATACTCCATCTGCCCCAGTTCAAACTAAACAGGAGACTTGTTTTAGTAAAAGTTGTCAAACTTTGACCAAATATTTGAATAGATATATAAACAATGTTATCGGCATGTGATATTGTTTGATTCGTCGTAGCAAGTGGTTTCTAAATATAAACTTTTTATGTACCGTTATTAAGCGTAATCAAATATATTAACAGTCAAATATATTTTTTGGAGACCATGAAAAGTCTCCTGAGTAGTTTGAGATAGGATGGAGGGAATATCATTTCTTCTAGACAAGCTACACTAGAGACAGTCATTAAAGATACTTGATCGCTGCAAAATAAATATTCAAGGATTTCACTTGAAATCAAAAGGCTAGGGTGAGGACTTTAATCTCAGCATTGATACTTGAAAAATAAAGTACAAACTGGTAAGGAAAGTGCTGGACAGAAGATGCAACCTAAAATTCAAAACCAGAAAGCCAAGGTGAAGAGTTCAGAAGGATTTATCCGAAACTTGGTCAAAATTTTGGTTTAACATAGAGAAGAGTGAGTTTGTGAGTCTGGTATCCACAGATGATTATGGAAAGAAACTAGAACTTGACAATGGAAATGGGTATCAAAGGAAAAGTGATTGATGATATGCATACAATATAACGCAGCACCTAAATTAGAGAGAGGCGCACCCAAAATGTTAAAGCTAGATCTATTTTTAGCAATAATAATATCATATGTGCAGTGCAAACACTAAATTTCAAGTCCAGACTGCTAGCAGAATGGAATAAGTATTACATAGAACAAAAAAACAACCATATAAGCAGTTGAATGATAGAATTCAAAATATACATTGGCAAAGAAATTCAAGCATTAGATACAGAAAATAACTGCTCTTAAAAATAATAACAACAATAGGGGAATCAGTTTTTAAATTGCAAAGTTTAGGCTCCACAATGTATCAAAGTAGGTCAATACTCCTAAGAGCGAAAGAGGTCTCTAGCAAATGAAGCACATTAAAGGCAACTCAAAACAGCATTATTACTTTCTACGCTGCAAAAACCACATCTAGCAATATTACAATTAAACCAATTTCCACCAACGTTTAGCTGTACAGTAACAAGCTAAAAAATATGTGTAACTACGCACATGCCAAAATGTAGTACCGGTCAAACATGTGATAAACGAAGTTGCGGATAACATTAGTTTGCATCTCAAAGAGTATTATGCTACCTCACTTGCCTCATTCCAATTTTATCGGATGTCCCCGAAGGGACACTTGCCTCACTTGCCTCATTAAGATAGCCTAATTACACAATCAAAAACTAAGCATTTATCCCAGTGTGTAGGGGTCAGTATCCTATTGATAAAGTACATATGAATCATTCCTGCTCAATCCAAACAATGATAGTTGAATATAACTATGAAACTGTTTAACTGAGGCAATTGTGAGGCTGGATATAATTCTGTCTACTTCGTTTTTTTTCTAACAAGGCCTTAAGCAGAGGCTGGGACAAGACAAGAATCGGACCTCAGGGGAGTGGGGACTGCGAACTAGCTTCATCAAAGCCAATTCTCTCCCACCCTGGAAAGAGAGGCTCGTAACTCAATAGTACTAGTCAAGTGCTCTTGCTTGTACCCCCTACATAGGAATAGCTCTGGGTTTAGTGAGATCATATACTTCCCAGTCCACAAAAAGCTACGTTCAGCCTGTTCACTCTATTGTACATGGGGGCATTGGAGACCTCATTGTCAAGATTATCCGTGTGCGCTTCAAAACATTCTAGCTTCTTGAGCTTGATACTGTGGTTACAATAGTAAGACTGAATATAATTTCTTCCACTTTACTTCTTTTTAGCCAATCTACACCGTGATATATGATATGATGTAGTCTATACAGTCTCACTGTCAAGCTTGTTAGATTTAACTTCGGATACATTCCCAAAGTATCCTTGCTTCCTGAGGCCAATTCTGTCAATGCAACAGGACTGGATACATTTCTGCTCGTCCATATCACGCTTTATTTTAGCCAATCTCTGCGCACCCTGATATATGCTTTTACGTTTAATATCTCAGGAAGTATGTGACAATAGAAGATCGTGATTGATCGTGATTGATTGTGATTGATTGTGATTGATCTTGATTAATTTCTAATTAATCAAGATTTATCTTGTCCATATTTAGAACTAGTCCAGATTCATTGTATCATTCATATGTAAACACCTATATATTACTTTGTAAATGGTAATAGAAAATCAAGTTGGAAAATTTCGTTCATGGTATCAGAGCGTTGCTGATCCTCTCTCCCTACAGTTTCAATTTTTTCGACCTCCCCTATTTCTTCTTCATTCGGCCGCCCCTCTCCCCTCTTCTTCTTCAATCGATTTTTTTTCTCGATCATGGCTGACAACAAGAATTCAGACAGGTTGTCCCTCAACACCATGAGCCATTTACTCAATACGAAGTTGGATGCTAACACATACCTGCAATGGAAGCAACAGGTTCAATATGTGTTTAGACCGCAGGGATTGTATGGTCATCTTGATGGTTCTAGTCCCTGCCCAAATTTCCCAGTGATGCAGACACCGGTTTCCTCCTCCTCTTCTCCGCCTGATGATGCTGCGTTTCTCAAAGCTAGAGAGGTCTTTGATAAGACCAAGGCTGTCTATGATGATTGGGTTGCTGATGATCAACGAGTCTGCAGTGTGCTTTATTCTTCTCTCTCTTCCGATGCCAAGAACGAAATCTCGCAGTGTACCACCGCGAAGGAGATGTGGGATGCCTTCGCCACGGCATATCAACACAGTACTGCCATTGCAGCCTTCAGTCTCCGCCAACAGGCCGGCATCATCCGGAAAAATGGTACTGTTCATGAGCTTCACCTTTCCTTCATGAAAATTGTTGATCAATTATCTGTCATGGGAGAACCAGCTAGTAATCGTGAGAAATTGATTTGGTTTCTTAATGGTTTGGGGGCTGAATTTATGCATTTTAGTGCACCTATTGCTGCCCGTAAGCCTCTTCCTGATTATATGACTGTGGTTGATGAGGCTAAGGGATATGAATCTTTTATTGTTAATGTGGAGAAAACACAGTTAGATAGTGTCCAGGGGCAAGTAAATTCTGGTCCAATTGCTTTTGTGGCTTCTGTACAGCAGCAGGGAGAAGCTGGTTCAGACCAGCAGCCAGCCGTGGGCGGCGCGTGGCCTCACGCACCGGCGGAACCCGCGCGTGGCAGTGGTGCATGGGCCCCACGTGCGGCTGGAAACGGCCATCCCAGTGGCCGACGTGGTGACAGAGGCTCATGGAAGGGTTCTGGCCGTGGGTCCTGGTCTAGATCTGCTGCATATGGGTCTCCAATTCAGTGTTATACCTGTGAGGGTTTTGGTCACATTGCTAGTCAGTGTCCTTCGGCCAATCCTCGCCCTATGGCTTCGGCTCCTCAGCCTTACGTTCAGCAGCAGTACTCGCCTTATGTTGGTCATGCTCCTCAGGCAGTTCAGGCTCATCTTGTTCAGCACTATCCGCAGTATGCTCCTCCGATGCTTCAGGCGCTTCCCACACCACCAGGTTTTACAGCACCTCAGTATTCTGCTCCTTTAGCATATCCCACTCAGCCATCTATTGCAGCACCTCAGTATTCTTCCCCGAGTGTTGCTTCATCGATCCCTGACTGGTATATGGATTCAGGAGCGACTAATCATATGAGCTCTTCTGCTTACAATCTATTGAGCGTCACTCCGTACA
Organism: Rubia yunnanensis; assembly: GCA_037428765.1. Taxonomy (NCBI): domain Eukaryota; kingdom Viridiplantae; phylum Streptophyta; class Magnoliopsida; order Gentianales; family Rubiaceae; genus Rubia; species Rubia yunnanensis. Next base: position 88,128,441 of record CM075061.1, read on the forward strand.
ATGGTAACACTCTTGTCTCTGTTGGTAATGGTGCGTCTATTGCTATTGCTGGTATTGGTAATGCTCGTATTAGTTCTACCTTACATTTATCTGATGTGCTGCTTGTGCCTGCAATTGCTAAGAATCTCTTATCAATTAGCAAGCTTACTCGTGATCTGTGTGCTATTATTACCTTTAATGATTAGTCTTTTGTCATTCAGCACAAGGTCACCAGGGCAATTCTGGGGTGGGGACACGTTGAGGATGGCCTATATAAGCTGGACCGTGGTGAAGAAGCACTTCTGTCATCTGTTAGACAAAACAATAATAGAGCATCTTTTGAGATTTGGCATGCTCGATTAGGACATGTGTCCTCTAGCACTATTTCTTTGTTCAACAAGAATGGGTATTTATCTCTTACTTCTGTGCTTCCTAAACCTGGTATTTGTGAATCTTGTGCTATGGCAAAGGGTCAGAAATTGTCTTTTATTGAGAATTCTAAGCGCGCTGCTTATGTTCTTGACTTAATTCATTGTGATTTATGGGGGCCTTCTCCAGCCTTATCTGGAAGTGGTTTTGCTTATTATGCTGTGTTTGTGGATGATTACTCGCAATTTACCTGGTTTTATCCTCTTCGTCGCAAATCAGACGTTGTTGACATCTATTTTCAATTCGAAGCATTCGTGGAGAATCAGTTTTCATCCCGCATCAAAGTTTTTCAAAGCGATGGTGGCACCGAGTTTATCAATAACAGGTTTCAGTCACACTTTGGGGCTCGTGGCATTCATCATCAGGTGTCATGCCCATACACTCCAGAGCAGAATGGTAGGGCTGAACGGAAGCATCGACACATAACGGAAATGAGGCTATCTATGCTTCTCCACTCTCACATACCTATCTCATACTGGGATGATGCCTTTAGTGCTGCAGTTTTCACTATTAACCGCCTGCCCACTCCTGTTCTTGATAACATCTCTCCTTTTGAGGTTCTATTTGGTCGGCCCCCGGAATACTCCTCGGGTGTCGTGTGTTTCCATATGTTTGACCGACTGCAGCTCATAAACTTGCCCCTCGCAGTCTTCCATGTGTCTTCATTGGCTATAGTGCACATTATAAGGGGTTCAAATGCTTGGATACGACCTCCGGACGTACTTACATGACTCGACATGCCCGATTTGATGAGTCTCACTTTCCCTTTTCCACTGTCTCTTCGGAGGTTCAGTTTTCATCCCTGGATGTTTCATCTTTTTTGGACCCTACTGATTCAGACTTGTCTATCACCATCCCTGATCCTGCTTCGGCTTCACCGACTTTGCCTTGTTCGGTATGTCCAGATTTCTCGTCCACATCTGAGACTGCAGGATCGATGATTGCCCCTGCTGAGGATGTGATTGTTACACCACCACAATCTACTGCTTCTTTGACCACACTGACTGATCCCTCTAGTGGTTCGACTGTCCTCTCCAGCATCAGTTCCAGTTCAACATCGGCCAGTTCCTCGGACGGTTCCTCTGGAAGTGCTTCTCCGACTCCTCAGGTGCCCCATCCTCATCCCATGACCACTCGTTTACAGGATGGGACACATGTTGCCCGTAATCTTGGCCCAGATTTTGTGGCAACAGGATTGGTTGTAGAGCTTTTGGAGCAGAAGGAACCACGTCATTTTCGAGTCGTGGCAAAAGATTTAAGAAGGGTTGCTGCTATGGATGAGGAAATGGCTGCTCTTCGCCGTCAGCAGACGTGGGAGTTGGTGCCTTGTCCTCCGAATGTTAATATTGTTGGCTCTAAGTGGATTTATCGGCTAAAGTACCGTCAGGATGGCTCTATTGATCGTTATAAGGCCCATCTGGTGGCCCAAGGATATTCTCAGATACCGGGGTTTGACTTTGATCATACTTTCAGTCCGGTGATTAAGGCTGCCGTTGTTCGTACTGTCCTTGCCATTGCCACCATGAGGAAGCGGCCTTTACATCAGTTGGACGTCAAAAATGCCTTTCTTAATGGTGTTCTTGATACTTCTGTTTTCATGGCTCAGCCGGCTGGTTATTAGGATCCTGCTCGCCCTCATCATGTCTGTCGCTTACGGAAGGCCATTTATGGACTCAAACAGGCACCCAGGGCGTGGTTTGACCGGTTCGGTTTGTTCGTCAGGCAGTTGGGTTTTGTTGGCAATCTTTCAGATCCTTCACTGTTTGTCTTCTCTCAGGGCACTATTGTTCTTTATCTTCTGGTCTATGTTGATGATATCATTCTCACTGGGAACAATAGTGTTGCTATTCAGCAGTTCATTTCCCGTGCTGATCGTGAATTTTCTGTCAAGGACTTGGGTTCTCTCAGCTATTTTCTTGGTTTAGAGGTTACCTCTACCTCTACAGGGCTGTTCTTGGGCCAAGCCAAGTATGCTAGGGATATTCTTCAGCGAGCTGGGATGTTGGATTCTTCTCCGGTCTCTACTCCGTTTTTGCCACTGTCCCAGCTTCATAGCAGTACAAGTGGACCATTTCACAACCCTAAGGTGTATCGTTCCCTTGTTGGCGCCCTTCAGTACCTTACCATTACTCGACCTGACTTGTCCTTTGCAGTCAATTCAATGAGTCAGTTTCTTCAGGATCCACGTGATGATCATTTTACTGCTGTCACTAGGATCGTACGATATGTTTGGGGCACGTTACATTGTGGTCTAACCTTTGGAGTTGGTGGCGTTTCGGAGGGTATTGCCTATTCGGATGCTGATTGGGCGCGTTGCTTGGAGACCCGTCGGTCCACCTATGGATATGCGGTCTTTCTTGGTGGCAACTTGGTCTCGTGGAGTGCCAAGAAGCAACCTACAGTCTCTCGCTCGAGCTCGGAATCCGAATATCGAGCTCTTGCTAATACAGCCTCGGAGGTGGTTTGGTTGTTGCATATTCTTCGCGATCTTCAGTTTCCGCTGCAGGGCTCGCCTCTGCTTCTGTGTGACAATAACAGTGCTATCTTTCTTGCTGAGAATCCCGTTGCTAACAAACGGGCCAAGCATATTGATATTGACTATCATTTTGTATGGGAATTGGTGGCTGCTGAAAAACTTCGTGTTAGTCATGTCTCCACTTCACTGCAAGTTGCGGACATTTTCACCAAAGGGCTTAATCGTGCATTGTTTGACTTCTTCAGGTCCAAGCTTTGCGTCTCAGTTAACCCGACGCTACGCTTGAGGGGGGGTGTGACAATAGAAGATCGTGATTAATCGTGATTGATCGTGATTGATTGTGATTGATTGTGATTAATCTTGATTAATTTCTAATTAATTAAGATTTATCTTGTCTATATTTAGAACTAGTTCAGATTCATTGTATCATTCATATGTAAACACCTATATATTACTTTGTAAATGGTAATAGAAAATTAAGTTGGAAAATTCCTTTCACTGAATTCATATATGTCTCCCTTAGGTTTGCTCCATCTCCCGATCCATCATTGACTATCAAATTCTATGAAAGAACTCCTGAGCAACAAGATTCTCTGGGCTACCTTTTTGATCCAGCACAAACAGGAGGAACTGGAGATGTTGCCTCGGTGGACACAAATCATGGTCTGGATCAAGTGCATAATGAACCACATGGATCAGTTGGGGCAAGAGCTGGTCGTAGAGCTATTGCCCAAGGTAACAGTGCTGAAATGGCAGAAACATTGTTCAAGTATTCATCTCCTGAAGAGGTACATTACTCTATAGTTAGCTTAGCGAACATGTCTGATTCGAGTTCCTGTAATGATAATTTTGGGTTTCGTAGGTGATGACTTTCCCATCAATTTGTGGAGCTTGTGCTGCCAAGTGCGAGTGTCGAATGTTTGTTACTAGTATCCTCTTTTTCTAAGCTTAGTAGTCCTGGTTGGTAATTTTTCTTTTTGCAAAGCAAACTTGCGACACTTGGAAAAGGTCGCAAACTTCGATGAGGAAATGTTCACTTTCTTGTCTGCAGGGTTTAGTTTGATGAGCTTAGTGCTGAACAACTTATTGTTTATCAAAAAATGTACATGCTTCGATGAATAAGGGAATTAAGGATAATATACAAGGCTTTTCTTCTTGTATGAAGCTGGGTTTTATATACAACCTAAGTTGCACTAAAAACGGGTACGGGTACGGGGACGGGTACGGGAAACGGCAAAATCCAAAAAATAGAGGTACGGGTATGGCGAGGGTACGGATACAATATATTAATAATAATAATTATTAATAATATATAGAATTCTGAAAATATTAATAATAAAATAAATATATCAATCCAAACCATTTCATAAGTTTCAATAAAACAAAAGTAGCAATCCAAAGTCATAATATTCAAATAAAAGCCAAGTAAAATGCACTATTGGATCTTTTCTGATATCAAGTCATTCTCCAATTCTGGCTCATCAAGAGAGAGATTTGTGTACAGCTAATTACAGATAATGACATGTGCATAAAATAAAAGAAAAATCAATAGTTTGCATTTTCCTGGCACATTCATGTTCTGCGTCTGCGACTCTCGTATTGAGTCAATGACTGTAAAATGTAAATTAATACCTGTTTGGTGGAGATCAACACAGATCGGAGTTCGACAAAATCACAACAACAACAATGGCACAACAGCTACGGATCAGAGTTCAGCGGAAAATCCAAACTTCAAAAGGAGAAAAAGTTGCAGACTTGCTGCGATGGAGTTCGGCAGAAAATGTTGCAGCCATGGAGTACGCCGTAAGGAGAAAGAAAAGGGTTTAGTATAAGAGAAGACTAGTTTCAGTAGGACTGTGGGAGATTAGGAGTTTATATGGTAAGGGGATCTTTTTATTTTTGGAGAATAAATCACCGAAATGGCAAAAACGGTTAAGCTTCCGTCCCGGGTACGTCCCCAATGCATCGGTCAACTTTCCGACGGTACGGCTGACCGTCCCGGGCAATTAGGGGACGGCAAAGGGACGTCCCCAGGCCGTACCAGTCGGCGTACCTGTCCCCAGAACAGTACGGGTACTGGGTCTTCCCCCTAAATGCCGTACCCGTGCAACATAGTATACGACTGATCAACATGATAATTTGTATGAGAAGTTGGTGATCGTTTTCCATCACTGTTTGGAGTTGAAATATTACTCCGTCCCAGCCGAATCTGCACACTTTTTGGTCAACTTTCTCAGGTCATGTTTGACCAACGATAACTTTAGTTATGTATATTAACGGTGTGTTAAAATTTGATATTTAGAAAATACAGCATGCAGAGAATCCAACAATATCTCACATGATGATATTGGTATCTATGTACTAGTTGAAATTTATGGTCAAACATGTCTTGAGAAAGTTGACCAAAAAGTGTTTCGGCTGGGACGGAAGGAGTACTTTATTTCCCTCAAGTCAGCCATATACTGTTTGAATTATAATTGCATGATTTGGAATTGTTTTAGGACGTGAGGTGTACTGTTAAACTTGACCACGTATAGATATTCCTTACTTTCAAGAAGTAATAGTTATGGCATCTTCTTGTGATTCCTGTGGTTACCGCAACTCAGAGGTTTGTTTCTCTCAGTGTATCTTTTGCATACAGGACTAGGTGCTAGATTCTTTTCTCCTCGATGTCCTGAATGTGTCATCCTTCCCTTGCAGTTGAAACCTGGAGGGAGTATTCCTCCAAAAGGCAAGAAAATTGTCGTTCATGTGGAGAATGTGAGGGATCTTAGTCGAGATGTGATTAAGGTAGATGAGTTAATCCCATCTCTTTGTTTACCTGTGCTAAAATATTTTCCTGAGATCACTACACACCTTTTGTTGTAGGTGAAAGCCCTGAGCATTTGTATACGAACTGATTCTATGCTTACTTCCATTTTTATTTGGAGTGTACCCCAGTATAATATGTTTAAAGAGGGAATATCAACACATATTGTGTTGGAAAATGATTGTAAAATAAGTTGAATTTCGTCAACTTTTGGGCTTAGTTTTGAGTTGGGCTCGAACTGAATTAGAGTCAGTGGATGTCGTTTTTGGATTCTCCTCTGCGAGTACTATAAAATCGACTGTTTAAACTCTCAAAACGGATAAAGGGTGAATGAGATATGGATGCTCAAAGAGTCACTCTGAGAATGGAAACTTAGACGGAAATTCATTCGCACGTACTAAGTGTTCTGTAATTTTTTGACTGTCTAAAATGCGTTTGGATCGTGTGGAAGTCTCCAGAAAGCCCAAACCGCGTAACAAATATTCTAAGAATCACGTATGGAATATCTGAGATTTGATACGCGGTTAATCATGATAAGGAATATGATATTCTTATCTTTCCAGAATCTGTTGGTTAGAGAATATTTTCTCTGATTACGGGAATCAGATCTTTCACGTATCTTCCCATAGGGTTTCTTAGACATCTATAAATAGAGCCTTTATGTCAGACAGAAAACTCGCACCATTCTCAAGTTCCTTCCTACTTCTAAACTTGAGTCTTATCTTCTTTCTCTGTCTTTGTCGGTGATAGTCCTTCGGGCTTTGTGTGACTCCGAGGTAATTTTTACTTGTTAAAATTACCTTCGATGGTTTTATCCTAGGGAACGATGTCCACGACGGGACTCATTCGTTTCAAGGGCAGCGAGTGTTACTCATGACTCCATCACTTTGTGATTACTTGAAACATGGTTTATGCTTTGATTATTTGTAATTTAAGCTTTCGATTGTATGCTTGAGTAATTAATAAAATTTTATTATTCTTGCATATATTAATTGCTCGTTCAATTTTGATATTTAATTTTCGCATGATAAAATCAATATATGTCCAACAGTCTTGAAACGAATGATATCTGTTGATTTATATTGATGCGGAAACTGTATGCGATGCATGATTGTTACTGTATGTTGCAAACGAAATTTGCTAGTATGCATAATTTGTTTGAAATTGTTATGCTAATTGTAACGTAATTTTTCCACGAAATTGATTTGCTTGTATGCTGAATTTCCCAAACATATATTCCAAATATGAGATTGCATGCTAATGGTTTTGGTTATTTACAATAAAATCATATTGAATCGGGATCTTTTGGCTCAACTTTATCCGAGTTTTGCCGAAGGGGCAACTCCATTTTTTACCTTGAATTGGTCAAAATATGCGGACTTTCTTACTTTTCGGGGAGGATTAGAACAAAATCATATTGAGCAATTTGTTATGTATAATTGTTTAAAATATTATACTACAATATTTGATGTGTACATATATTTAACGATGAATATTTTTTGTATGTACACATTGGTGAATCTGAGTATATACGGCGGTATCTCTTGTGGAAGAAAAACTTGGCATGGAGATACAACAGGATTTGCTTGACAACATGAAAGAGTCAAGAGTTGTAACCACGGTTTTGCAAACTATGGTAAGTATACACGTTAATTAAAGTGAATCATGGCATATGTGTGTATGTTGTTTGGATTATATTTGATAACCATTTGCGTGAATCTGGACGTGAACATGACTTTGTTACAAAGAGAGTTATGTGAATAATATTTGCACATATATGTCCAGTACACTAAGGCTATCGAATTTGATAGTAAATGGATTTGGTTATATTAATCCTTTAATTATGTGGGAAAATGAGTTGAGCATGTATGGCGTAATTAGGGAAATAATTTAATTCTGTGATATTCATGCTTATGAGATTAAATGTTGATATGGTAATAAATCAAAGTTGATTCTTTGCATGAATAGCTTAAAGTTTATAAAAAAAAATGTCATGAGTTTGGAATATTGAATCGAGCATTACTATTCCTTTTAATTATGAAATTACATGAAAGCAGTGCATGTGTGTTGGAAATTATGAGACATTTAAATTTCCTGAGCCCTCAAAATGTTATAGTATTTGTTTAAATACTTGATCAAATGTTGAAATACCTATTATGCATGGTATAGTAATTTGGTTGTGTTGGCTGCTCGTGTTGGTTAAAAGATTTAAAACCACATTTTGTATGAGAATGTGCTGCTAGTGATTCATGACTTTTATATGTTTGGTCTGAGAATCGCATGCGATAAAATGGTAAACTTCATTTGCACTTAAACATGACATCTCTCGGCAAGAGTGTAATAAATTTGTGCATAAATGAAGGATGTGACATTGGGTTATTTGATCCATGATGTATTCTCGTTCATTTAGGGACTTGATTTAGCTGCATATACAAAAATTTTAGATCTATGTTGTGTCTAAAATTGTGTTATGCTTTATATGCTATGATTATATTAATTGTTTGGGAAAGTGCCCCTTTGATGCGATGAAAGGTTTGACAAGGCTTGTCACAATAATTGGCTATCTTGATTGATCGTTTACGAGCATATGGCTCACGAGTGACAATTGTTAGATTGCATAGATAGAGCATATGGGCTCAAAGTTCAACATATTCTGGTTATTTTGTATGACCTGAAAAATGTGAACGTAAAGACATTAGTTTACAACTATGTCTAGGGTATTGGTTCTTGTGAATCATGGTATAAACCCTAAAGCATGAGTTATCATGACTATGCTAAAAACCTTTGATTGTTTGTAATCAAAGAATTGAGGGGAAAATCTCAAGAATTTGGTTGAGAAAACTAAGAATCCTGAGAATGGGAATCCCAAGACTTTTGGTCAAATCTCTTGATTTATGGTTGAAAAATCTAAGAATCATGAGATATGGAATCCCAAGACATTTGGTCAATTCTCTAGATTTTTGGTTGGAAAGCCTTAGAATTCTGAGATGAGGAATCCTAAGACATTTGGTCTAGGAACCCCAAGACACAAGGTTTTGAGAAACTTAACACGTGTGGGGATGTTTAATAAAACCAGCCCAATGTGGGAGGTAGACAAAAAACCTAAAAAATCAACGACCATATGAATTTTGATAGGTACTTGAGATGAAAAGTCGTCACGAGAGACTTGAATCAAGTTGTTCAAGTCGGGAGGAATTTAACTCGAACCAAAAAGGGTTAACCCGCAATTGAGTCAAGCAATGCACTCAAACTTGAGTCGAGCAATGGACTTGAATGTGTTTCGAGCATAAAGGCATTCAAATTTAATTTGAGTAGTTTGAAAGTAAAGTACAGTTGTACTGAAACTTGGGTTTAAAATGGGCATGAAATTGTGTGGAGTTGGTAAACTCACACTGCGCCCTAGTGAGAGTTAATCGAATCCTCGATTGATTGATACTACATCGGTTGTGGTATTGGTCATGCGAGGAAGAACGATTAATTGAGATCGGGAAGTTTAGTTATCTCTAATCCCAAGGGAGTTAAAGGAATAAGAGAGACTTTCAAGATAAAAGGTCAATACATGAAGGTGTTTTGATTGTTGAAAGGATCTAGCCCTAAAAAGAAACTTTATGGATAAGAACCTAGTGTTTGATTCATTATTGAACACACAAACTTTTAGTAAGTTGGGTTTGTATATTAACGAAACTACTTACGTGATGCACAGAAAACATATGAGGTTATCTGTGACCATGATGTGAATACATAGAATCCTTTGGGGGATGTGATTCACAATGTAGACATTTGCAAGGTCATTTGGTGATTGAAGGAAATTGCTAGAAATGATCAAGCGTTGTGGGGGAGCCTTTAAGTTGGCTGGCGATCTTTTAAATAAGATACCCCAAGAAGGAGGAAAATAAAGCTCCTCATAGGGCCATCCTAAAAGTTCTTTCGAATGTGTGGGTTGGCATATTGCAAATGTAGTAAAAGGAATACTTAAATACTATCTTTACTAGATATGCACAATGTTGAAGTGCTATCAATTTCTTGAAATTCACAAGAAATAATATGCAGAAACTAGAAATATATCTTGATGGAAAGTGTATTTTGTGGAAGTTTCTGTTAAAGATCCTGATTTATCTTAAATGGACTTAAGAGTCAATAGATTGAATCATTAAGGATCGGGGATAAACCAACGAAGGAAATGAGATTCCATGAAATAATTTTTGTGGAAAGTGGTGATCAATAGAGAGATTGATCTACCATGAGTGCAAATCACTAGAGTACTAGTAGATTTGAACAATTAGTAAGTATATTTGTGTACTTGATGGGTGTTCTCTAGACGTGAGAATGAGTCCAAGGGTGATGGTACTTGCTATCAAGGCTTTATGAAAGCTAGAAGTACATCTAATGGACCTAAATGGTTATTTGGAGATTTAGATATTAAAATCTGAATAGAGCAAAATGAAAAGCTCAATGCTCCTAAATGATCCATCATGTGACCAAACTAATTGTTGTAGCCAGTGATATTAAATCAATGAGTTTGATGAAGGCAGATATGCTAAGAGACACGGAAAATGACCATGTCATTTATGTCTTTGAATTGATACTTTCTCATTGATAGTCAAATTGATACAATGATTGAGTCTTTTGGAGACATGTCGTATTCAATGGAATGACTCTAAACATTATGAGTTACCTTTTTGTAAAGGTGAGGTGTCTCTTAAGAAGAGAACTCAAGAGTCATTGATAGTCTGTTGTACTTATTAAAGTGCACATTAGACAATTCTTACAATGGATAGTAAGATGATATACGAGTTATCCAAAAATGATCGCTGGCAACAAGCTGTGTGTGAGACTCGTGGATATGGCTTGAGTTGTGTAGAGAAATGATTCTCTCTTGCTAGATTCGTAGAAGAATCTCTGTCCATTGTGTTGGACAAAAATTGGGAAAGATATACCCTAGGATGACCAAAGCACTTGTATGCTTATTGGTGTAGCGTAAAGCCATATCGATGATGGTGTTTCTTGACAGAGACACTTTACCATTGGATGACTACTCTCTACGAGAATTATCGGTGTTGACTATGTAAGGTCAATATGATAAGAGTTGTGATTCTTTGACGAAAGGATTGAATTAATTTCTTGACGAAGAAATTGAATCGAGAGTTAGTTGAGAACTCATCGAAAGGAATATGACTAAGTCCAATAAATGGTGGGTTACGTACGTGGACACCCAACCTATGTGACTGGAGATCCCAAGATCTAGGTTCAAAGGGACAACTAAACTGCAAAGACCCATCGCGATCACTATAGGGGTTTCATACCTCCTGTCTTATTCCTATGATGAAGAAACAGAGATGTGAATGGAGGTTAAGCATTAAATTGCTTTTAATGATTCAAGGCATCGAGTGTGTAGTACTGGAAAGAGTGCAATAGTTTACGGAACTGCTCTTACGCCAAGAATCACCTATGTAAGCGAGAAGTGTGGCCGCTTCGAAAGAGAATTGTAGGGACGCAATTCTTTAGAAACCTTTCAGAACTAGGTGTGTGCCATGGCCTGATTAATGGACACAACCGAGGAAAGCACAAAGGCTAGGAAAGATGTCTGTGGGAAGTGCATTGTCGTTCACACAAGCGGTCGGGGAAGTTCAAGGACATCGCGTCTACTTCCTAACCAGTGGGCTAAGTGTACTCTCTCAAGGGAAAGTTCAAAGGGTGACACCTACTTATCCTATGCAGCATCTATGCCGTCGAAATGAATCTATCACCAAGTCAAATTCCGTGTCTGGCGTGATTGTTCTGATTCCACATCAATATCTATTCATGTGGGGGATTGTTGGAAAATGATTGTAAAATAAGTTGAATTTCGTCAACTTTTGGGCTTAGTTTTGAGTTGGGCTCGAATTGAATTAGAGTCAGTGGATGTCGTTTTTGGATTCTCCTCTGCGAGTACTATAAAATCGACTGTTTAAACTCTCAAAACGGATAAAGGGTGAATGAGATATGGATGCTCAAAGAGTCACTCTGAGAATGGAAACTTAGGCGGAAATTCATTCGCACGTACTAAGTGTTCTGTAATTTTTTTACTGTCTAAAATGCGTTTGGATCGTGTGGAAGTCTCCAGAAAACCCAAACCGCGTAACAAATATTCTAAGAATCACGTATGGAATATCTGAGATTTGATACGCGGTTAATCTTGATAAGGAATATGATATTCTTATCTTTCCAGAATCTGTTGGTTAGAGAATATTTTCTCTGATTACTTGAATCAGATCTTTCACGTATCTTCCCATAGGGTTTCTTAGACATCTATAAATAGAGCCTTTATGTCAGACAGAAAACTCGCACCATTCTCAAGTTCCTTCCTACTTCTAAACTTGAGTCTTATCTTCTTTCTCTGTCTTTGTCGGTGATAGTCCTTCGGGCTTTGTGTGACTCCGAGGTAATTTTTACTTGTTAAAATTACCTTCGATGGTTTTATCCTAGGGAACGATGTCCACGACGGGACTCATTCATTTCAAGGGCAGCGAGTGTTACTCGTGACTCCATCACTTTATGATTACTTGAAACATGATTTATGCTTTGATTATTTGTAATTTAAGTTTTCGATTGTATGCTTGAGTAATTAATAAAAGTTTATTATTCTTGCATATATTAATTGCTCGTTCAATTGTGATATTTAATTTTCGCATGATAAAATCAATATATGTCCAACATATTGTACATTGTGTAATATATGTGTGGCTTCTGTAGGTGTATTCCTTGTTTTTTCTTGTCGATTCATGCCAAGTACAAATAGTTGATTTACAAATTACAGAAATAATAGTGAAGGACCAATACTTGCAGTACCTTTTTAGATGATCAGAAGGTTTAAACTCAAAATATATATTAACTTTAGGTTAGTTCAATCTCTGTAAGTCGGTATGTAAGGAACATTTTCCCTCCTTTTACTGGTAAAGTGAGTCTTTTGAAAACCCCTACATCATTATGTGGTGGTATTGAAAATAATTTTGTTCTCTAGAAGTTGTTCTTTCATTCCTCTTCCTGATTTTTGCATGTTCAAGCTGACTGAACTTGGGACAAAAAGTGTGAATGAATAGGAAAATCTTATTGTTGATAAAAAAAAACTGGAATCCTTTGGAATGAGTAGAAATAGTATTTTTTATAGTGAAATTTGGTTTTACCGGATTAATTCAATTATCACTACTGTGTTCCAATATAACCTATCTAACCAAGTGTGCAATAAAGTAAAGCATAAAAGACACAAGACTTGGTTGCGCAGTTCGGTGAAATCCACCTACATCTGCGGGGCCTAGCCCAGTTCAGAATGAATCCACTAATCAGAAAGATTCAGTACAAAGTACACCATACAATTATACTTATCTTATCTAACTATAATGTGAATCATGCAAGCTCCTCTTGCTACCGATCCGCCTTGATCAGACTCCCTCTGACCTTGAAACTCGTTGACGCTGGATCTCCTCCTCCCGAGGAATTAAGGCATATGATTCTGAACTTTGAACAGCAGGTTCGTATGTTGGAACATAGAATTCTGGCTCTTTGCAATTCTCGAAAGATAAAAAATCTGTGTGCAGATTTTTTCTATTAAGTCCGTAAATAATGCAGCCGTGTTTGTCCTCTATATATAGTCCATGAGCAGATCTGAATTCTCCATGATTATCTCCATAATATTCTTATTCTAAATCTGCTTCTTGAAGCATATCCAAATCCCATAAATAAAGGGATTTTCCTTATCTCAATATCTCCATATGTTCGATAATAACAACTCCATATTTATAGAGATTTTCCATAAATCCACTATGCTTCCATACACCTAATATATAGCAGAATATTCAGATTTCCATAAATCACAAATACCATTATATTCTGTCTTCTTTTTTCCATAAACACCTTGGCGTAAATATGCTTGTCTGTATATTCACATGAACTTTATTCCATCTCCAATTCCATAACATTAATCCAATCCTACATATATATGAACTGATATATTCTCCAACTCAAATACAACTTGGACTAGATGTATCCTTCTCGGATTCAGTCTTCAACCTTTCCTTATTTCACCAAAATTCCTTCTTTGATGTTGCAACTCAATAATACCATATTTGTATAATTTCCATAAATTGCCAACTAGATAAATCTAGACTTTACAATCTCCCCTTTTGGCATTTTGTGGACCAATCACCTTTTGGCATTTCATCACAAGAGCTTATGAAAATAAAGACGTCAACCTTGAAAACCATTCTGGATGTTGGGACATAGAAACATAACGTCTCTCCCTAAATTCCAGATTCCCTCAAAATCTAGGAATAATGATCATGTTGGAACATTAACCCAATGGAGCCAATAAAGTCATCCAAGAAATCCACAACATCTCCCCCTTGGGAACATAAATATGCCAAACTCAATAGACACAGAAAACCAGAATCTCCATTAAATGCAGCTCCCCCTGAAGCAAATATCTGGCCTATGTTGAAACATAGCCATAACAGAACCTGTAAACCTCTTCAGGAGCAGCTATCTGTGCCTCATCTAATCTGGTATTTTCTACCTCCAAATCTACCATCTAAATGGATTGAGCTCACAACTTCACACCATTGTACCACTCAAAATCTGGATCAATGTTGCCTCCCATAGAATTCTTCTACAATCTCTCGGTTGTACTCCTTGTAGATTGAGGTAGCAGTCTTGAGACCCAGATAGTCCAGGTAAGCTGTAAATCCACACTCCTCATATACACCCAGATCAGTTGTCCTTTCGGCTAAAATTATATCTCTCATGGCAGTTTGATCAGAAGTGCCTTCAATAATCTGCTCACCTTGTGTTGGAACATCAATCACCAATGTTGGAACATAACAGCTCTCAGCTTCACCCGCCTTCTCTATATTGGAACATAAGATCCTTTCATTGCTTCAGAATCAACACATCACCTACTCAGATTCCTTCACTTCATCAGTACTTTCTCCCCCTATCTGGTGTTGGAACATAGACTTCTTCACCATCCAGATCATAATCTTCTCCAGCCACAGTTACCGATGTTTGAACATCTGAATCTCTAATCCATGTCCACATCTTCTCAACCTGTCTCCATACTCTATGTTGGAACATGACCAGCATCACGGTCTTCCAACTCCTCATCATCATAAACCAGAATACCAGGAAGAACCATCTTTCTAATATATTCGACCATCATTTTTTCACCTTTTTCTTCTTTCTAATTTTTTTTGTGTTTTTCTAATTTTCTGTACACAAAATAAATAAACAAAACTTCTACAAATAAATAAAAGCTTTAAATAAATACCTCAAATCTGACAAACACCTAAGTGTTGTCTGAGGACCTCAACCGTAGTAGTGTCCAACGGCTTTGTGAAAATATCCGCAAATGTTGGAACATAGACTACCACAACTTTCCTCTCAACCCGAATTATCCTTTTGACTTCATTCAAGTGAGATTCCTTAAGATCATCCCAAATTCTTACAAATACTCCCACCATACTCATCTTCAATTCAGCTTGCATCAAAGTCACAAAATCTTGTTCTCGAAAAACAAGCAAGGTGCGATCTTCTCCCCCTCGACGAGAACCTTTCTGAATAGGAAAGGTTGTGAGTCGCTTATACCACGCCCGTGGTGCTTGTTTTGATCCACACAAAGCCTTCTTGAGTCGATGATATACTTTCACATTAACCACACCATGCAGGGGAGCACTCTTGACAGCTTTTTGGTACATCGTAAAATTCATAGTGTAAGCCATAACAAGGAGAATGCGAATAGATTTTAACCTGGAAACTGAGGAAACAACAATGAGGGACAGAAAACATTGCAGAACAACAAGTTTCCCATAATTAATTTGAGGGATCGATCGAGTCCTTCTTCTGCTTGATTCAGCCTGCACTGATGTTGGAACATAGGAGAGTTCTGGAGAGGACGATGTTCCAACATTGCTGAAGTTATAAGAGTCATCACCTTCATCTTTAAGATCTGCCTCATCTGATGTTCCAACATCATTACGTCCCTGTTCTGAAAAATCAACCGATGCTGGAACATGGTCAGCCTGACGGTCTACTTCATCACATTTGACACTGTAGCAGTTCACTTCTTGTTCCAATAAGTAACATTTGTCTGATGACCGAATACCAGTAAGCACTTTGTTGTTGCCATGTTTCACTATGCACTTTTCTTTATGGAATTCTACGGTCATATTATCATCACATAGCTAGCTGATACTTAGGAGATTAGCCTTTAGATCTTCCACCAACAAAACACCAGTGAATACGGGAAATCCTTCAATATGCAGTTCACCTTTTCCAACCACTCGACTCTTCTTTCCATCACCAAACGTAACAAAACCACCATCATATGGCTGGATGTTTGTCAGTAATTCCTGAATTCCAGTCATGTGGCAAGAGCAACCACTATCAAAGTACCACGAGTCTCTAGAATGTGCAATAGGAGACATATGAGCAAAAAGGCAAGTACTTGTGCGTTTAACAACCCATACCTTTTTGACCATTTTTTATCACTGAACATCATCTATGTTGGAACATACTGAGAGTTGTCGCCCTGTCATGATATCTCTGAGCAGTTTTCGGCATTGTTCCTCTGTATGACCTTGATACATGCAGTAGCTACAGATGAGAGGTTTCCTTTGATGAGTCTTGATAAACTTTCTTTTTATCCCTTGAATCTTCGACTTGAGATTGACCTTGCTACCTGATGAATTGTCAAACCCGATTCCATGTCGATCTCCAAAGTTTTTTCCCATGATCAGAATGTCATCAAGTTTCGCCGTTCCAGTGTTTAACTTGGTAATAGCTGCTTCAGCCATCTCAGCTCTCTTAGTTGTTGAGCTTAGATTCAAATTTAACTCTTCAATCTCTCTTCTATGTGCACCAACTAAAACTCGCAACTCCTTCTCCTTCTCGCCCAGATGATTTTTCTCTTCCTTCAATACTCTATTTGTATCAACAACTTGAAGCCACATGGCATACATCTGCTCATATGTACTGTAAATATCTTCATCACTCACAAATAGTTCGTCATCATCACTGGACGTGCCATCAGAACCTATGTTGGAACATACAACTTCGTCTTTCTCTGACATGTTAGAACATACCTCATCTGATCCACCATGAAATTTTACTCCAAATGCCACATAATTACTTATAAGTTCCTCTTCATCTTCTCCATCATCTTCACTTAATGAGGTGTTGTGTGATTTTCCTTGCTTCTTTAGGGTATTAGCACATTCAGCCTGGATGTGGCCATATCCTCCACATTCTCGACATTGAATTCTTTCAAACTGCCTTCCTTCACCACTTTGGTTTCTAGATAATTGTTGACTTCCTTGTTCCATCCGAGTTCCATGATTACCAAAATCTTGAGGACGAGTTTTGTTTCCACCATATCTTTCGTGTGAATTCTTGTTTACCACCTTCTTCAGCATTCTTGAGAAATTCTTGGTGATAGGGGCAAGTTCTTCAATTCCATCATCACTATCAGATTCATGGATGACCCTTGATGAAGAGGATTTGAAAGCCAACTCCATCTAAACTTTCTTTGTATGCTGTTTTATTGTCATCTCATGGGTCTGTAGTGATCCCATTAGTTCATCCAAGGTCATGGTGGCTACATCTCTTGCTTTTTCTATTGCTGCTACTTTCATAGCAAATCTTTTAGGAAGAGATCTCAAGGCCTTTTTCACCAATTTTGTTTCCTTGTAAACTTTCCCATGTTGATACGCCATATTGGAGATATCTCTGAGTTTCCCATTGAATATAGAAATAGTATCATCCTCCTCCATCTTCAGTTCCTCAAACTTTGTAGCCAACATCTGCAGTTTGGATTCATGTACATGACTTGTCCCCTCATGTACAGTTTGTAGGATATCCCATGCTTTCTTTGCTTGTTGGCATGTAGAGATGAGTTTGAACTGATCTTCATCTACTGCAGTAAATATGGCATTTAATGCTCTGGAGTTCGCCAAGCTTCCCATTCTTTCACCTGGTGTCCATGACTCTTTAGGCTTAGATTCTCCTCCTTCAGAATTTCCAACAACAGGGGGTTTCCATTCTGTTTCAACATAATACCAAGCCAATTCATCCAGTGAATTTATGAACACCCGCATGCGAGCCTTCTAGTAGTTGTAATTTGTTCCTTCCGGCAGTGGTGGCCGAGACATAGAAGCTCCTTCTCTGGTCGCCATTGGTAAAACCGGATCTCACTTTTCTTGACACAACCAAAGTAATAATAAGTGACCAAGCTCTGATACCAATTAAAATTTGGTTTTACCTAATTAATTCAATTATCACTACTGTGTTCCAACATAACCTATCTAACCAAGTATGCAATAAAGTAAAGCATAAAAGACACAAGACTTGGTTACGCAGTTCGGTGAAATCCACCTACATCTGCGGGGCCTAGCTCAGTTCAGAATGAATCCACTAATCAGAAAGATACAGTACAAAGTACACCATACAGTTATACTTATCTTATCTAGCTATAACGTGAATCCTGCAAGCTCCCCTTGCTACCGATCCGCCTTGATCAGACTCCCTCTGACCTCGAAACTCGTCGACGCTGGATCTCCTCCTCCCGAGGAATTAAGGCATATGATTCTGAACTTCAAACAGCAGGTTCGTATGTTGGAACATAGAATTCTGGCTCTTTGCAATTCTCGAAAGATAAAAAAATCTGTGTGTAGATTTTTTCTATTAAGTCCTTAAATAATGCAGCATTGTTTGTCCTCTATATATAGTCCATGAGCAGATCTGAATTCTCCATGATTATCTCTATAATATTCCTATTCCAAATCTGCTTCTTGAAGCATATCCAAATTCCATAAATAAAGGGATTTTCCTTATCTCAATATCTCCATATATTCGATAATAACAACTCCATATTTATAGAGATTTTCCATAAATCAACTATGCTTCCATACACCTAATATATAGTAGAATATTCAGATTTTCATAAATCACAAATACCTTGGCGTAAATATGCTTATCTGTATATTCACATGAAGTTTATTCCATCTCCAATTCCATAACATTAATCCAATCCCACATATATAAGAACTGATATATTCTCCAACTCAAATACAACTTGGACTACATGTATCCTTCTCGAATTCAGTCTTCAACCTTTCCTTATTTCACCAAAATTTCTTCTTTGATGTTGCAACTCAATAATACCATATTTGCATAATTTCCACAAATTGCCAACTAGATAAATCTAGACTTTACACATAGAACTAGGTTTCTTTGTTATTTTGTTATCCTCCCAATTAAAGAAAGAGTTTACAAATTCCTATATATAAGATGATTGCAATAATTCTTTGTTCCTGTTTTTTAGCATTCTTCTACCAGGTACCCAACTTTATCTTCTTTATATGTTTGCCTAGCTTGGTGCTTCTTTGCTAAGCCATAGCTAAGATTGACTTAGGTGGAGAACAATGAATGGTAGGTCTAGTTGTTTTCAAGCTTATAACTGACTTTGTATTCTGTTTTGACCGTTTCCAATGGGAGACTTGTTACTCGGGGCAGCTTGTCCTTTTGGGATTGTTGCATGAAGGAAACAAAAATGCTAAAATGCTTTCAAAGTTTTTACTCTGCAGTTCCACATGAAGAGTTCTGTTTCCCCAGAGTACAATTTCTTAGTTTTAGGCATCTGAGTGATGGTATAGCTCTTTATAAACTATCTATCCTTGCTCATTAGTGCTTTTTTAAAACTTTAGTTTCCAGAAAATTCAAATTCAAATTTGAGAGATGCAAAACAATCATGTTGTATAATATGGTAAAATATTTGGTAAATATTTGCATTTACTTCTATTACAAGACTTTTTATGTGGAACAAAGTTAAGTTGAGAAACAAGACTCTTGAGGTGGACTTGAGTATGAGAAGATCTTACACTTATGTCAAACTTGTATCCCAATATTTTTTGAGCTAGAGCCGTAAGAGTTGCTAGATGATGTGGTAGATGCTCTTTTTGGTACATAAAATCTGAGGTTTGATTCCTGGGAGTGGGAGCTGTTGGTGCTCCACTGTTTTCCTGCATCCACTGTGTCACTTTTGTACTTCATGCATGGTTCTTGCATGAAATACTTAGCTTAGCTTTTTGAATATGATAAGTATGATATCTGCTATAACTGATAGGATGCTATCATGTAATCTACAAATTGACCAGATATCTAAACCCAATAGGATTTAATGCTTCCAGAATCCTGAAACCCTGAAAAAAATTAATATATTCTGTTAAAATATGACTGACTAAACAACATCTAAATGTTGTCTTAACTGTTACTGGCCAATTATATTCAACTTATAACATTTTAATTTTTAGAATCACTAGCTTCATCAGGTAATTTTTATT
Organism: Rubia yunnanensis; assembly: GCA_037428765.1. Classification (NCBI taxonomy): domain Eukaryota; kingdom Viridiplantae; phylum Streptophyta; class Magnoliopsida; order Gentianales; family Rubiaceae; genus Rubia; species Rubia yunnanensis. The sequence continues at coordinate 88,148,500 of CM075061.1, forward strand.
TTCCAACTCTTGTGTGTTGGTGTTTGTTTGTTTCTTAGAAACTGCTTATTTCTTATGACATTTTGTGATAAAAAAGTATCTTGGTGAAACAGTCAGATACTGCTGTTGTGACACTTCCAGAGATTGAGTTGGAGCTGACCAGTGGCACATTAGGTGGAGTGGTAACAACTGTTGAAGGTTTGATTACAAAAATTAGTGAAAGTAAGTATCCTAAATACTCCAAACCCACCCCCAACAGTTATTCAATTTAAGCATGAGAAGTTGATTGAAAGCTAATGCTTCAATTATGTACTAGCATTGCCCCAATCTGTGCATATTATATGACATGAGTCACATGCCGTGATGATGTCTCAAATTTTAGCTTTTGCTAATAATTTGTTTTTTGGGAAAACCCTTGTGGATAATTGGAGTTTTAAGGTGGTGGTTACCCACTTCATTATTTTTTGGTCACGGTATAAAAGGCCGTTCACATTTTCCAGTGGTGGAACTTTCTCACTCCACTCATTATCAGCTAAATATTTGCTAGGCACAATTCGCTGCCAAGCTATGACAACAAACCTACTAAGATATTAACCTGGAAATAAGCAACCTGTTGTTTCTAGCCAATGTTTAAAATGTTGGTTGTGGCTGAGCACCACTGCACTTTCTTGTTGCCATCATGAACAAATTTTGTCTCATCTCTGATTTTACACTTTTCTCCATATATCGACACTGTTTTCCATTGCTATGTTTTATATGTTTCATATTCTCCATTGCCATATGGGTTTATATCATTCATAGGCAAACTCATACAAGTATTTACCTTGTGAAACCTTACTGATTCCCAGTCTCCTTCACTAGAGAAGGCTATGCCTTTCCTCTTCATCATCTTCACAATGAAGCTTAGCTATTTTCAGTGTTCTTTGGCCCCTTGAATGGTATAATAAGAAAGTACACCGCTCCTTAAAAATGTTGTTCAAGGGTTAGACATTTTTGGACAACTTTTGAAGGTCTGAAATTTCATATTGTTCCTCTGTCATGGTCATTCATGGAACCTCTTTGTGTTTTTCTCATATTCTGATATGTACAATCAATTTTGATGGGTTTTAGTGGTAGTGTAAGGAATATCTCTTGGATGAATTTCTGATATCCTGGTACTGCAGGTTTTAAGAGTATACATGGGTTTACTTTTGGAGATAGCCTTGAAGACAATAGAAAAAACAAATGGCTAGAGTTCAGGAAAAAGCTTAACAAGGTGACATCCCAAACATGCTCAACTTGTCTTTATGCTAGATTATTACTTGACCTCCAGGGGCGGAGGCAGGATATATGTGGGGCGGGGGCTAAAAAAAAGTTTCCCTATTTTTTTTATATTAGAGGGGGCTGATAAATTTTTTTTCCAAATTTACTCCATGTACTCCCCTTAATTTTCGTCCCGGCAGGGGTTGGAGCCCCCTTGTAGTTCTGCCTCTAGTTGGCGCATGAAAAGAACTTGTAATATTATTCCCCTGATGGAAGCATGTCAGTCCTATAATTTGTATGCCTCGGTCGATAGGAGTACCACTACTCTAAATAATGTTGTGCATGTGAAAGGTTCCAACCATCTTCCAAGTTTTAACTACCTTCGGTTTTCATAGCTGTCACATTGTATTTTAGAAGGGTTGTAAACTATTTTGAGTGTATATATAGAAAATGTATAGTCACAAATAATTTGTGCGCATTGCATTTATTATGATATTAGATGTGCAATCCAGGTCTTAAATATGAGAGATTTTGCCTTTGTACACTTTCTTCTCTATTTAGTGATTTTCTGAACCTTGTATTCTTTTCAGGTTTTGAGCCTAGAGAAGCCTTTTACTGTTGTCATTGATGATGCTTTGGCAAACTCCTTCGTGGCACCTGTGACTGACGATATCAATGATGATCATCAGTTAACCAGTAAGCACCTCGTCTCTTCTGTGTATTAGCAAGGAAATTTTGTTCTGTTACCAACTGTTCAATTTATTCAGTTTTTTCCCTAGCTAAACTGAATATCGGGGTGACACTACTTGTGTTTGTGTGTCTCGGACTATGACAATTTTCTGACCAATTAATTGGAAATGATTCTGAAAAATTACTTCGTATGCCTTCAATGAGCACTTGTGATGGCTTGTGTTTTTCTTTTTAACTGGTGTACTTGAACAACGGAATCCCTTTTCTCCAATATTTTCCTCCCATGCTAAACTAAGCATTATTTTTGTTTGGTATCAGCTGAGGAATATGAAAGGTCATGGGAACAAAACAAGGAGTTGGGCATTAATGATATGGATACATCTTCAGCCGACACAGCTTACAACAACGTTGAATCATAAACATATTTTCCAAACTATTTTGTAATTTAGTGCAATTTTCTTTTATTATTGCTGTTTGAGATTGACTTGTAGCAGATCTATTAACATGTCCAACATTCTTTTATACCAGCCGTTTACAATAACATTTTTTGATTAATACAGAGCTGACCTAATTACGAACACAATTTCTGGAATTTATGGAAGGCTAGAAATTGTTTTTTCTTTGAGGATACAAAATGTCACCCACTGAACATCATAAATCAGGTTAAGGATGATCTATTTTTAGCCTTCTATAACAAACCTATTTTCAGTAGCAAAGCTGATGACAACCATTGGTATTCCTTAGGCCTAATCCCAAAACTTAGACCCCCCTCCAAAGCCTAAGATTTGTCCTGAATTTGGGTTAAATCAAGGAATATTAAAATAAATGTGAATGCTCTATAGTGGTATTGGTTTAATTGCCAAAAAGAAAGAGGGGACTATTAGTAAAGCTAGGATAATCAGTATTAAGGTAAATTTCACACTACACACAGAGTTCTTGGCACTTTCGGAGGGCTATAACTTTGCTTTGGCACTTAATATTACTGATTTCTCTCTAGAATCTAATTGTCTTTTAGCCGTTGACTAGGTTAGAAATTCACTCAAAGCTCTTTGGCCTCGCTATGACATAGCTTCTCAGCTATACTCATTGCTACGTGATGTAGAAGTGATACATACCTTGAGACAAGGGAATTCAATGGCGGATAGACTAGAAAAGTTGACTAATAGAAGCATGTTCTCCTCTTGGACACTATCTTTTCAAGAACTTGATGCAAAAACGAGAGGATTGGTTCAGTTTGACATAACTGGAACCCCGACTATTAGAATTCAAAACTAACCGCACCTCAACATTGGAATGGAAGCTACTCATTATGTTTTTTTACTCTTACATGTACTCCCAAGTCAAAGAACGTTGTGGGGACTGAAGATTTTAGCAATGAGTTGGTTGATTATGAATCCCATAACACTAAGGACCACTCTTTTGGTAACCAGCAGCAAGAAGGAAGCAAAAATCCATCTAATCATAGATACTGAAGTCAGACTCCAAATCATCTCGTTTTTGCAGACCTGGCCGATTAGTTTACATTAACATATGAGGTGGACATGTAATGATTGGAATCATCTACAATATTTTTCTTTGTAATAGATTATCTTATGTATTGACAATTTCTTGCCTTTTGTACAAAGCAAACAACAATAGGTTCAAGATTCATCTTGAACTATCCTTTGTAAATTTTGCAAACTTCATGGCTTAGAAGACTAGAGATCCTAATAAATCTCCCTCCCATTAATATGAGTTTTATTTAAAAAATAATAATTATGAACACAATTTCATAGAGACAATAATAAGAAGAATGTTTAGCCCTACATTATAATCAGATTTTTTAAAGTTATAATCAGCAAACTAAATAACAATAAACTTGGCAAGTTCTCAGGCATCATTGTGAATTGACAAAGTCTTATGTGAGACGGTCTTGCAGCGAGACCAGAGATTAAATTGTTAAAAATGTAGCATGTGGTTTCTAATTGAAGTTTTAAAAGTCCAAGAGTTGGAAGTGAAATTTCACTGATTTACATTTAAGTCCAGGTATAAATATCAATATTTTCTCATTCTTCTATCATATTTTGCTGAAACTTTCTCTCTCATCTCCTTTCCTCTCTTCTGTTTAGTTGATTCTCCTCATTTCCTCTCTTCTATTCAGTCGATTCTCCTCATTTCCTCCTTATTCTCTCTCCAACTCAAATATCCTTCTTCTCCATTTCTTTTCCATTCAACTGCAAAACTCTTCTCTCCAACACAATTCGAGCTCATTTTCTTCCATTTAACCGCACATCCTCCCCATTTTTCTTCCTTTCTTCCGTACAATTTTTGGAATTTTCCGGCAAATTTTTCTACGGCTGAACACAATAGAGTTTTGTTTTGTGTTTATCTTCGAAGGTAATGTCTTTGCTCAGAGTTTTTATGCATATTTTGTTTTTTTTTCCGGTTTTTGTTTGGTTTTTTGGATTCATGTGATTTTCTACGGTTTATGTTGTTCATTGTGATAATATTTGATGATTTCTATATTTTTTTTTGTGTTTTGTGAGTTATTCTTACGGATTTGTGCTCATATCTATGTTGCTGTTGTTGTTTGTTAAATGTCTAAGGAGATTTGCATCACTGCTGCTGCAATCAAGAAGGAAGAAGGATTTGTAAGTCTTCTTAATTTTTTGCCTTGATGTTTTAGGTACAAATATTGATGTTTCTCATTTTCAGTGTGATGTTTCAGATTTTAGGCTTCAAGTACAGTAATATGTGTTGGTGTGATGTTTTAATTTCAGCGTTTGATACTTGTGGTATTTTCATGCTTAAGTGTGCAATTGATGTTGAGTTTTGATTGTGTGTGATATCTTAGGGGTTTTTGTTACGATTTGTGCTAATTTTTGTGTTGTTGTTTCTTAGATATCTAAGAATGCTTGCCAAATGTTGCTGCAATCGAGAAGGAAAAAGGATATGTAAATTTTGTTATTTTGCAGATGTGATGTTTTAAATACCGTTGTCGATCTTTCAGGTTTTATGTTTGGCCTTTCATGTTTAGGTTTTAAGTATTGTTATCTGTGTTGGTGTAATGATTTAATTTCAGTATTTGATGCTTGTAGTTTTTTAAGTGTGCAATTGATGTTCAATTTTATTTTTTTGATTGTGTGTGATATCTTAGGGTTTTGTTACGATTTGTGCTAATTTTTGTGTTGTTGATGTTTCTTAGAGGTGTAAGAACGCATGTCCACTGTTGCTGCAATTTAGAAGGAAAGATGATCTGTAAATTTTGTTATTTTGCGGATGTGATGTTTTAAATACTGTTGTTGATGTTTAAGGTTTTATGTTTGATCTTTCATGCTTAGGTTTTAAGTACTGTTATATGTGTTGGTGTGATGATTTAATTTCAGTATTTGATGCTTGTAGTGTTTTAAGTAAGCAATTGATGTTTAGTTTTGTTGCTTTGATTGTGTGTGTGATATCTTAGGGTTTTGTTACTATTTGTGCTAATTTTTGTGTTGTTGCCGTTGTTTCTTAGATGTCTAAGAGCACTTGCCCACTGTTGATGCATTCAAGAATGAAGTAGAAGCTGTAAGTTTTCTTTTTTTTAGCTGTGATGTTTTAGATACTGTTGTTGATATTTCAAGTTCTATCTTTGAGCTTTCATGTTTAAGCTCTAAGTACTGTTATGTGTGTTGTTGTAATATTTTTAATTTCAGTGTTTGATGCTTGTGGTGTTTCCATGTTTAAGTATACAACTAATGTTCAGTTTGTTGTTTTGATATTTTAGTGTGTAATGTTTGATGTTTTTAAATTTTGATATTGATGTTTTAAATACTGTATTTGATGTTCCACAATGTAGTTGTCAGTGATGTTATGTGTGATATTGTGATGTCTTAATTTCATATATTGATGTTTTAATTAATGTATGTGATGTTTTATGTTTATTTCACAAGAATACTTTCCAAGCAAGAGCTCTATGATGTCATTGATGAGATATTAAAAAACTTCTGTGAGGAATCATGCCCCTGAAGATGTTCGTTTTAATAGAGGATCAGAGACGACCTTCTGTTCTTAGCGTTGGTGGAGTAGAAGAGCCATCATCTTCAAAACTAGCATGAGAGAAGACAAATATGTGAACAATCGAGCAATGAATGGAAATAAGTTCAGGGGGGGGATAGAATTTGATTGCTTGAGATGTATTGTTTGACGTTGATTTTTCACTTATGATGGTTGATTGTTAGTGTTAGTGTTGAGGCACTTGATTGTAATTGATGTTTTACCTTTATTTGAAAATTTTCAATTTTTATGTTAGCAATTTTTTAGGGCATTTGAACCCTTTTGTAATGAATGATGTTTGATGGTTCTATAGTATGGCAATTGCCATTTTCACATGCCGTAAAATTTTAAATTAAAGTTTACCACTTTCATATGCTAATTTTATAAGCATTTGTTGTGCCCATGCTGATTCATTGAATTCCATCGATTTTGAGTTGTCAGTTTATGATGTTTTATGTCTTTTTCATCCGTAATATACATAAAGCGATACATATTATCTTACACATGTATATTATCATGTAAAACGATAATAACATCAGTGGATAGAAGTGGAACGCCAAAATAGGCTTTTTAAATGCAACAACAACGGAATGCATATTTTCAACACTAGTTTGCTATCTTAATTTTGAATTTTTAACTTGTGTTTTCTTTTTCATTGGTGTGTTAGCTTTTCAGCATGTCATTTAAAAAAATTGATATTGATGCTTCTTATTTTTTAATATTAAAATTTTATTTGGTGTTTTATTGATGTTTCAATAGTATGAATTTATCATTTGAATCTTAATATTGATGTTTTTATGTTTGATTATTTAAAATATTTGAAGTTAGACCCGTATTTGACAAAATACTCCAATGCACATAGACCCGTACTTGACCAAATTCTCCAATGCACACTTGTTCTTCTTCTTCAAACAAACCTGCACATTCCGGCCAATAATTCCAGCACTCAGCGCCAAACAATTTCCTACAATAACTCCACCAAAATCAGCCTGTCTTACCTTCTTCACAAACGAAAATGAGATGGGATCGTGTCATCCACCTTTAGCACACAAGGCGCAACTTCCTGTTGGTGTTCCACAAATCTTGCTACGACTTAGTGGAATCAGTCTGGCGATCAACTCTTGCTCTGTGAAATCTGACAAAACCTCAATTGAATCCGACGCTAACCTGATGTGCCCAATTTATACGGTTATATTAGGGTTTTTAGGATTAACTTCTGTACACTTTTGTGTTCTAAATGTGACATTTTGCTTTGAAATTATCTAAGGAGGGTTAAAAGCGACTTTGACATTTTTATCACTTTTTAGAGAATTTTGTGTGACAAAGTAATTTGTTTGAAAACTTTGAAACCTTTGAAGAATATCTTTGAAGATTTGAAGATTGGAAGACTTGCATTTGAGCTTTTTGAAGATATGAAGAGTTGAAGAGGTGAAGAAAGAAGAGCAAAGCAAAGGGTGAAGGATGATCTATGTTTTGAAGCAGAGTTTTCAGAATTTTTTGAGAAGAACCAGGACTGAATTTTACTGATCTGGTCGCGATCGCGATGCTTAGTCGCGAGTCGCGACAGCATCGCAATCCTGCCCTGCAGCCAGCGTTTTTCTCCCCTTTTTCTTGTACTATAAATACCTCTTCACTCACTTCTTCTCTAAGACTCTAAGCCCGACTTGGGGGCTTCAAAACCCTAGTTTTTCACCATTTTCTTCCATTTCTTCTTCTTTCTTTGTAGATCTTTGTTCTATGTTATGGGTTTTGATTATCTAGCTTAGTTTTGTACTTGGGAGCAATGGATTGAAGCTTCCATTTCTATGTAGTAAGAACAATTATATCTATCTATTTTGTGCTTTTGTTATTGTGCATTTATTGAGGTTTGAATGTTAATTGTTAGTGGCATTGATGTTGTTGGAAGCTTGAGTATATGAATTGCTTGTATGATTACTTGTTAGGGTTGAGAGAAATTAGCTAATTCTCCCATCTTTTAATGTGGAATCCAAGAGCATGAGTTAGAGCTTCTTAAATGATGTTGGCGTGTTAACAATTGCTAGATGAATGTGATGATGTCGAACTCGTTGTCATGTTTGTTTTAGGTAGCAAATGAGAGAGGTCTATGAATGTCGACCGTTCTTGACTAATCTTGTGTAAATGCATGAATTGGTTAAATGCTTAGACATGGTGTAGTGTTTATAAGTGTTGCTAAGCTTGTTGATTCTTCGTGCTAAATGCCATCAATGGGATACTCTTAGTAATAAGGGAGTCATTGGTGAGGTTTGACAAGAGATGTCGAATTCACTCTTGCAAACTACTACGTAAGAAGGATGGAAGATTTATCTTCACAACAAGTAGTTGAAGTATTGAATAAATTGTTTCACTCGTTCTTGAAGCCTTTGTTATTTAGCATTTATGTATTCTTGATGGTATGTTTCACTTCATTTATGCCATGGGTTGTTTGAGAATAGGAAGTGTTCTTATGATTGAAATATTCGGGTGTTAGGAAAGTGACGAATTCCTTAGCTCCTTTGCATGAAAATCTATGAGCATGAACTTAGAACTTCTTGTGAAAAATATGATGTGATTCTTGCTAGATAAGTATGTTAATGTTAATTCAAGTAATGAATGTGATAGAATGAGTGAATGGTTCAATGATCTACATTAGATTTGGAAGTGGATATCAATTGCCCCCAAGGCTTTATCTTTGTAGTTTTAAACCCTTTTTTCTTAGTTTTGTTTGATGATTAGCCTAGTTACTTGACTTTGCTAGTTATCTTGTCTTTTTAATTTCATAACTTAGGACCACAAACCATCCAAACCCCCCCCCCCCATTTACATGCTTTTATATGTATGTATATATGTCTACTCCTAGCCTAATATCAACCTTTTGTGCCTAAACGCTTAGGAAGATCCCTCTTCTTCGTGGACGACCCCGACTTGCCGCTATCTACTTAGTTGTAGATAGTAAGCATTTAGGGCTTATAAATATTAACTTTGAGAGGTACGGCGACGGCCTCCCATAACCCGACCAAACCCCCATCAAATTTGATGAAAATCTGACGGCGTGAATTCAGCTTCATCTTCGATTGTTGCAAAATCTGACGAAATCTTGTTTTGAAATTCAACGATGGCGATAATTGAAGATGTCGGAGGCGAAGGTTGGAGGAATCCAACGACGATGAGTATTGAAAGCACCCTAATTTCTCAGCGATAGCGGACGCCAACGGTGGGTTTTTACGGGGCAGTGGATCAGACCTTTTATATTTTCATTTACAACCCTTTCCCTAAGTTTCAGCACTTTTGTTATAATAGACCCTGAATTATAATTATTAGTATTTTGTCCCCAAAATTTAAAAAACCTGTGTATTTTACCGCTTCGTCTCATGGTAAGACGGTCTCGCATGAGAAGGACTATGGGAATTTGGGATACGTGAGGATGGTATCCAAGGGATGATAGTGTATTATGACATATTGAAAGAGAAAAGTGTTTTTATAACCCTACTTAATTTACATATATGCTAATATAACGTATAGATAATTGAAAGTGCAAATATAACCCTAAATAGTAAGTGGAAGTGCAAACGTACCCATTCCAAAAGATTTAGGTTGGAATTTGGTAGAAATACTACTTTACCCTTCAGAAAAAATGAAAAAAAGAAAAGAAAAGAAGGAAATTACATTTATACCCTCAAACTCATATATTCTTCTTTCCTTTTTCTCACTCATTTCTTTCTTTTTCTCTGCCATTTTTTTCTCCTCCTTAACAATCTGCCACCTCCTTCTCCGGGCTGCAGTGGCCCACCTCACGGATTGAGCATCACATTGGACGTGCTATTTAGTCGTCCACCACCATGACTGCAACACCGGCGCCACCCAGCGGAGCTGGCTGGATGTGGTGACGGGGCTCGCCGGAGGAAGGGGAACGCTAGCTGCGCGGCTGAAGGTGTCAGAGCTCCAGCGACTATTGTAAGTAGCTATTGGAGTTTGTGTGAACAGGGCTCGCCAGAGTTTACGTCTTCTTGCAGTGGTGAAAATCTCTCCTTGACGCCTGCGCTTGACCGGATGACGATGAAACTCGCCGGAGTGGACTGAGGGGGGACACGATTGAGGCACATAGGAGGGGACTGAGGGGAGTAGACTGAGGGGACGGTTGAAGGTTGGTGCTAATGCTGAGCTCACCAGTGATTAGGTATGATCATGGGTCGGGTCTAACCTTAAAAAATTATTAGACCCAGACCCGACCCGGAATCGTAGGGTATGGAATTTTTAGACCCATATTCAAACCCGGTGGGTCTAAACGGGTCTTGAGTCTAAAATGAGTGCTAAATGAGTCTAACTTTCTAATCTTTTTCTTCACTTAATAAAATATGTATTATCTTAAATACAATTATTTCAAGTTTAATATGGATATGATAATTCTAAAAGAAAAAATTATACAATACACATTATTTGTTAATTTACAAATAAAAATACAAAAGAGAATATATATGCTCTCTTGTGAGACAGTCTAAACTTTAGGCAAGGGCCTTTATGCAATTCTAACTATATTCTAGCCCCAGTGACCTATCTCTAATAATTTTACAAGCACATATCTCTAATTATTTTTACAGGGATCTATCTCTAATATTTTTCACTGGGGCTTTTTTGTCCAATTTTTTTTCTATCATTTTTCCGCCAGGTGCAATCTGCAAAAAAAATCAAAAAATATTTTAAAATGCAAAAAATTAATATGATCATCAAACTAAAAACTATAAACATCAACTACAACTAGCAAAACATCAATGGAAAATTATAAAACATCAACTAAAAATTTGTAGAAAAAATATATATATATATATATAAATCAACAAAAATTTGAAAAAAAACATCGACTACAACTAACAAAATACCAACTGAAAATCATAAAAACATCAACAAAGATTAAAGAAAAAAGTGTGTTTTTAACCCAATGTTTTGGTCGAAAATTCAGAAATGACCTTGTAAAATGTGAAGTGCAAAATAACCCTGGATTTCGTTGACTGAAATGTCAACAGCCAAATTGGCTGGAAATAGGTGAAACAATCATTATACCCCTGAGTTTAAATTTTAAAAAAATCAGAAAAAACCATTATGCCCCTCCCTCAGTTTCTCACACCAAGAACCTCTTCACGGCCTCCTCACCCCCGCCTGCCACCCAGCTCCATTCACTACCACCCGCGTTACCCAGCTCGCCTTCTCACCCCTCCGCAAAAAATCGATCTTCGAACAAAACCTCAAGTTTCAACCCCAATCTGATCTAAATCAACCTTCAAACAAAACCCCTCCGCAGAAATCTATCTTCGAGGTGGAGCGCGGCGGAGGGTTGTGGTGGGGCTAAGGTATAGTGCAATGGGATAGGAAGAAGTGGTGGCGATGATTGAGGAGGAGGAGGTGATGCACGACGGCATAGGTTAGGGTTTTGATTTGGGTTAATTTAGCGTTAAGGGCAGGGCTAGGGTTAAGCCGGAGTGTTGAAAGATATATCCCACATCAGTTTCTTACAAAGATAATGACTTATATATAAGGTCTTGAGTCACCTTCACTTAGTACCAATTGGTTTTAAGATGAAAACTTAAGGTACCTTGAAATTTAACACAGGGAGCTTGGGTTGAGCGGTGGTGGGCGGAGGAGGAGGTGTGGTGGTGGTGTGGGGGAGGTGTTGCTGAAGATGGGCGGGGATGAAGAAGGTGGTGATAGAGTTGGCGGAGCAACATTGGTGCACTAGCGGAGTGGTGGTGGCAGTGGGGCTCTGGAGATGGGTGGGGAGGAGGTGGTACTAGACGGTGGTGGCGACGGCAGGGTAGTGCTCAGCGGGGCAGTGTGGTGGTGCTCTGCAGCAATTATCGACGGTGGACCACAATTCGGTACCTTTCATCGATTCGCAGCCTATGAACGAGCTCTTGATCGACTTTGCCTCCAAATTTCAGTCTTCTTCTCGTGTCTTTGCTACTCGCTCCTCCCTCACCGTCTTACTTCACGACGTAACTGCATTTTTCATTCATTAAGCTCAACCGCCCTCATTTTTTTAATGTTTAGCTTTTAGGTTAAAGTACATCACATTGATTGTTCTTTTGGGGGATTAGAGGTGTTAGCTCGTAATTCAATTAGTTTTGTTGTTTGGTAATTGAAGTTTCAATCTTGGATTGAAGTCGTTCTATGCTGTAGAGAAATGGAGTTGTTAGCTGGTAGTATAATGTGTTTAGCAAAGTTATGCTCACTGAGAGTTTAGAAAAGTTAGCAAAGTATGTTGCAGAGTTTTATTTTCTCGGCAGTGGTGCTCAGTAGCGATTAAGGATGTTTGAGGATGAAGAAGAAGAATGAGCCTAGGTGTATAATATAATTAGATATTAAGGTTAGGGGTAGTTTTATCTTTTATGATTAGGTCAATGTTTGAATTTATTTAGTCATCATCGAAATAGTGCAATTTGGGTATATTTGCACCAATGCTCAAAAATTTAGGGTTAATTTTGCACTTTTAGATTTTATAAGGTTATTTCTGTACTTTCAAAATTTAATAGGGTCTTTTTTGCACTTTTCCCAAGATGAAACTATCAATTTTTAAAAAAAAAAAACTATAAACACCAACATATTTTACCCAAAAGCTAAAAACATCAATTCATATCACCTAAACTTCACCGAAAAATGAAAAACGTCAATATAAGGAAAAAAACTACAAAACATCATCCATATCACCAAAAAACTCAAACATCAACTCATATAACCTAAAACTCACCAAGAACATGAAAAACATCAACATGTGAGAAAAAAGCTAAAAATATCAACCCATATAACCCCAAAAAAACTATAAAGCATTGACTCATATCAACTAAAACTCACTCAAAATGAAAAACATCAGCATGAGAGGAAAAAAAAAACTAAAAACATCAACCAAAAAGCTACGGTACATCAAGAGTAAAAATTATTCAGTCTGAAAATCATTAAACATCAACAGTTTTTTTTTATTTTAAAAAAAAACTATAAATATCAACCTATATCACCCAAAAACTACAAACATCAACTCCTACACCTAAACCTCATATGGAAAATGAAAAAAAAATCAACATAAGAAAAAAGACACAACAAACATCAACTCCTATTACCTAAACCTCAACCAGTAAATTATAAACATCAACATGAGAAAAAAGACACTACAAACATCAACTCATATTACCTAGACCTCTGCCGGAAAATGAAAAATGTCAACATGAGAAAAAAGACACTACAAAACATCAACTCCGATCACCTAAACCTCAGCCAGTAAATGAAAACATCAACATGAGAAAATAAAATAAAAACAATTAACAATCCATATCACCCAAATAAACTACAAAACATCAACTCATATCAAATAAACCTCATCCGAGAAATGAAAAACATCAACATGAGGAGAAATAAAGATACAAACCTCAACCAAAAAGCTACAGTATCTCAACAACATAATTTCTTTTTTAAAAAAGGTCCTAGTGGGATTTGACCCCGGGTCTATAACCTTAAAGACTAAAGCACTAACCACTACACCAAAGAACATTTAATGATCATGTACTCATGTCTAATAATATTAAACCTCAGCATAGACATCAAAAACATAAATTCTTCAAAAATAAAGGTAATATGAGCTTCAAACCTCAGACCTCTAAACTCAACAGCTAGAGTACTAACCGGTTGCCTCGCCGTTTGCAATTCCTAACGGTTGCCTCGCCGTCGATCGCTCTGCAATCTAGCGTCGTCGTCGACAAACCTTAGCCCCTCGCCATCGATCGCTTTGCAACCACAACGATAGAGCTCCTCTTCTTCGCAACTCTGCAACCACGACGACAGAGCTCCTTGCCATCGCGACTCTGCAACCACAGCGCTCGGAGATTGCCGGAGTCGAAGTCAAAGCTGGTAACAGCCGTTCGATCCGGTGGTTTCGCGACGGAGAAACGACGATGGTGATGGAGAATCCGATGGACATAGAAATTTGGTGAAATTCCAGTGAAACTCCTTCAGAAAACCTGGCAAAACTCTCTCCCGGTGGCAGTTTTCGATCGGTGAAGGTGGTTCCCAATCGATGGCAGAGAAAAGTGAAAATGAAAATTCTGATATTTTTGTGATATATATAGTATTTTGGTAAATGTACAGTAGGTCCCTAAATTTATCAGCATATTTTTTTTAAAAACCATCCAAAGGAAACTTCTTATAATTGCACAATGAACCCTGGTCTAAAGTTTAGGCTGTCTAAAACAAGACTTTGTGAAGAGAATACGAAATTGATTTAGAAATTAGGATAAATGATATATATAGTTAGGGTAATATGGGTCTACATGAGAACTCACATCGGGTTTGGATCCTAATATTTTAGACCCGGACTCTGACCCATTTTGTAAAATGTAGACCCATATCTGGGCCCGATGGGTTTAAATTTTTTGGACCCATACCCGATCCATCGGATCTAGACCCTGTGGGTCTGGGTTGGGTACACCCATGATCATCCCTACCAGTGATGGTTGATTGGTGGCGCACGACGCTGAAGGGAGCGGTGTTGATTTGGATGTCTGTTCCCAGGAGACAGGGAGCAAGTCCTCTGCGCTTTGGTTTGAGTAAGGGAGAAGCTGATCAAACTAGGGGTGAAAGGTGGTAGTGGAGCTGACAGGTGATGTGATGGGGTGGAAGGTGGCGGGAGGGAGCAATGGCAGGGCTTGCTGTGTGGGGGTGGTGGCAGGGCAACAAGAAGCTGGCAATGGAAGTGATGACATGAGGGTAAAATTATCCTAACACTTTTAGGATTTAGCCCAAAGGGCATTTTATTCATATAAATCAACGTCGGTCAATGCCAAAAATAGTATCTTATGATTATATTGGCACTTACATTAACTAGTTAGGATTTTTTTGTACTAAAAACAATCTGAAGGTTATCTTGACACTCCGACAACGGGTGATTACCCAATGATCCGGCAACTATAGAGATATCTTCAGGAGAGTAGATAGAATTATATTAGTACATATTTAATTACTCATTACATGCATTGTGTTTGTATTTTATGTAAATGTGTAGCATTTATCCAGCGTGTCCATCATGTAATTATATAAAAAGTTACAATTAATGAATAGGCAATTGAATAACAATATGAAATTGTCCAAATTGTAGAATATATAATCGTACAGATCAAATTGTATTTTATGGCATCCCTTGAGGACGGATAAATAATCTGCCCTATGACATGCCTACCCTTTTTAGATACCGTATTATAAAAGTATTTAGCGGGCTCTAGACCAATACAAACAAATTGTTAGAGCCCATCAAACTCTTCTAGTCAAAATACAGTGCTACAGTATGACAAAATAAGGATCCCAGGAGAAGGCAGTTTCAAGAGGCAAGTAGTTTTACACAAAGTTCTTTCCCCAGAAAACCTGTAAAGCCAACAAAAAGGAGTACAGTAATAGAATCACATGAATAGCTTGCACACTGCATTCATTAATAGACAGCACCAAGTATTAATACCAGTCACATGCAGTTGCAGAACCCTTATTGTCACATTCCATGTCCATCTCATTTAACATTTTCATGTGTCCATTTAATACTGGAGAAAATTGTAGTCATCTCAAGCAAGCTAGAGATTTACCTAAGGTTCCTACTCATGATCATTTAAGCCATGTTCTTAAACACCGATATGCAATTCAAACTAAACCACAATAAAACCAACAAAATAAATACCACTAAAATAACAATGATGAACACGAAATATACAGCAGCAAGAAGCAAGCCTTTATGCACCTAACTGGTGAGGATCTTAACAAGCGATCGTGTTGACAGTAATTGAGATCACAACCAACACAAATGCAATCAACAGAAATTGAGCGATCTTTTGTTTCGGAGTGCATGGAAAACTTAAAACATTGAAATCAGAATACAATAACAGCTAAGGATACGGAAGAGGATACAGGTGGATAAACAGCAACCCCGCCTCAACATCAATCTGCGCACACTGAAGCACTCAAGTGGAAAACGATCAGTTCTGACCCTCTTCTTCCATTGCAACTGAAAGAGCAAACATTTCCAATCAATCACAACTTACCCAAATACAGAAGGAAGCCAGTGACAGTCCCGATTGATGCCAAGGAAAACCTCCTTGGAGTACATGAGAGGCTGCCATTAATCCATGCATCTTATTGTTCATTTAATTGACCAATTCCGACCACTAATCATTGAAGTCAAGATTATAGCGTCCATTGGAAGGATCATATCTATCCTCAAACTCAGTTTGCACTGAATCTGATGTGCGATCCCTTTTTCTTCTTCCTTGCTTGAGTATTGCTAAATTCTGAATCATGTCTACTTACCTCTCTGCGATGACTCTTTTGCTCATGTTCACATCTCTTTCTTAGACTACTACCTGAACTGTGACGAACAGCTTCTCCATTTCCCTCAGAATACTCTAGGTGTCTTGTATGTTCATGCATATGCTGATCAGTTTTTTGTCGATAGTTGTTTCTGGAATTGTCCTTCCTATCATGTCTTTCCCTTGTACTGCTTCTGGAATAATCTGCATTTCCATGACATCTGGAATCATGTTTCTGTATCTCATAATGTTCACCATAATTGCGCTCAGCATTTTTGGCTCGATGACCAAATGGTGTTAGCTGTTTCGTTGGCTCAAGAATATCTGAAGTAACATTACGCACAGAGTTACTTCCAAAACCTGTTGTTTCAGCCCCTTCAGTGTCTTTTGCAGAACCTAGCCCTCCAGCTAGCTGAATTTCTTCCATGAATTCATCTATGATGTCTCTCATCACCTAGGCAAAGAGCAAGCATGCCATTCAATAAGATGCAACATACTCAAATGGAGACAAGAAGAGAGAAAACATAGTTGGCACAAGAAAGAAATAGATAAATGCCACCGAGAGGAAGTCGGTACAAATATTTGGTCGAGTTACGAAAAAAATAATTGCATAGAACGTTTTAAAAATAAGGTTCTTATCCTTTCTTTCCCCTCTTCTTTCATTTTATTTTATAAATAGAATAAAAATCCTATGCTCTATTCTGATCCAGTTTGTAGGCACGGGGCAACAAGGTTGTCTTGAAAGTAATAGGCTAGGCAATATGATTCACGTAAATTATCAGTTGCAGTTAAAATCCAAATCAAGCTCAAATGAGGCGATTCTAAGTATCCTAAAGGTTGCTGAGTATCGCTCACAACCAATGTATACTGGAAACAGGTCTAAACCAAATAATATGCATAGGTGAAGGGTCATGAACCACCCCCAACCCCTAACACCAACCTTTTCAGTGGGTACTAAAATTCACTAGCAACGAAATAGTGTTTGGTTTAATCAACTAACTATGCTTCTTGTACTAATGAGAATCTGCTTAACCAAAAGCACCTACAATCTGCTAAGTGAAGAAAAAGAATTAAGGTGAAAAATGATTATTTACCTGCACTGTTGTACGTTTCATTTTCTTGCCACGGTAGGACATTCTACGACGTTTGTAATCTCTTTCCTCGGCCAGTAACTCTGCTGGTGTTTTGATTCTATTTGGCTCCTGCAGGTAAAATAAGAACAAAATGAGCAATTTAAAAATGTAACCTAGGTAGTACGGGTACAGTAAATAGGTCATGGTACCCGTACCGGGTACGTACTAGCTACGAATTCAGTTCAGGTACGGTAAAAAAAACGTCCCCAGTACGGTTTGACTTTTTGGGTACGGTCAACATTCTTGGGTATGAGTTGGGTACATTGTACCCAATTAAATTTGAATACATTCATTCTAAAAAGAGAGGAGAACCTCTCTGTCGAGTGTCGACTCGTTCAATTCATTCATTCTCAGTCTCTGGAAGATGTTGAATTCTTAAGAGTTTGCAAGCCTCTCACTTGATGAGCCGGACTTGGAGAATGAGTTTATTGTTGAAGATTGTTGTTTTTCATCCACTTTTTATGCACATTGCTTTGCTTTGCTTTGACTTGGACAATGAACTTAATTTGGTGTTTTGCTTATTTTAGTCTTATTGTTTAAGACATCGAACTATAATCTTTGTAGTTTATTTGCTAGTTATTGTGATAAATATTAAGTTTGAACTACATTTGGATATTTTCATTTACTTAAATTGTTTACAACATAAAATCATATTATCTTTGATTTAGAAATAATTAATTATTAATATATGTATATATATATATTATAATTGTACCCGTACCCCCAAATTTAATTTACCGTTTTCCATACCTGTACCCAAAATTGTACCAGTGCTACTTAGAATGTAACCACTTATCGAATAGTGTGTCCAAAGTGATGCCAAAATATTGCTAAGCTCTACATTTTTCACACCAGCTAAAAAATGGAGCCCTGGAGGGACCTTTAGCTTTCTATGCTCTATGAATCAGAAATGCAAATTAAAATCTGGTACCATTTACTTTGGTTTACTAATACCCTAAGATGATGGTAGAAAAAATAACTTTCAGGGAACTGCAATTTGTTTTAGCTAGCAGGAAAAAGAAAACCTCAAAGAGCATCACTAGCAAATGACAGGGTTCCAGTTAGTTCACCTCTAAAACACATTGCTTTGTTTGTGAATAATATTGGTGAGTTTGTTTCTGACTTATTTTAAACTTCATATTAAAAGGTATCAAAGTTGGGTTGAAAATTTAAACACTATGAGTAGGAAACATAAAAATATTATTCTAAAAATATAATTATAAAGGGAAGAAAAACTATCCAAATAGCCATGGATCTCTTATGCTTAAGATTCATTAATTCCGTTTAACAAACACAGCAAGAATTGCATACATAAGTAAGGGTAGCTAATTAATTATCAGAGATGAAATGAGATGATGATTATGTAGTCAGTGAAGCATGATGATAACTTAGGCAAACTAGGATAGTTTGAGAATGCTACATGCTCATATTTTTGTATTCTAATATTTGGAAGTTAATTTATCAAACTTACCTGACTGTGCGACCTCTTTGAAAGCACTCCATCGTGTTCAATGATAGGTCTATAGTTGGAACGCTTCTGCCTCTCCACATGAGCACTGTTCGATATGTTTTCATGCTCTAAATATCTACAAGCAAATTAAACCCCTGGGAGAATCAGTCATGCTATTTAATGAACAAATTCCATTAAAGAAGCTATTGTATGAGTAAGAAAAAGAAAAACAAAGCAATTAAAACAGATTATCAGATAGAATGCTATCATGATTCATTACTAACAATCAACCAAGGTTATTTGGTAGAAAGTAGTTCACAAAAATATTATCTGTCATCACAAAGCTGTAAAGTAAGTAGAAGAGAATCGGATTCTGAAGCTTAAGAAAAACATGGAATAGTTTTTTTCACTTTTGAGATTTGAGAGCCTCGAACCCAAGTAAAATCTAGAGAGGATATGTCCAATACAAAGTCATCCTAAGATTTCCAAACAGATGTATCAACTAAGTAAATGTCTCAAAGAGAATGTAAAGTGTACCTTTGATGTGCAGTAAGATGTGCTGCACCCCTCAATTTTGTGATTTCATCTTGAAGCCGAGATCTCTCATACAATGCAGACACGGCAGCAGCTACTTGGTATACAACAATCACGCATTTCTGAACACCACTCTCTCCGGGCGACCCCTCTGAGTCACCATGTTCAGAAAATTCCTTAGCCTTTTCAACCACAGAAAAACACGAGCGCAGTGCTGATTCCAACACAAACTCCTTTAACATGTTAATTGCAAAAGAATTACCGCTCGCATCACCGTACAGGATAGACAATTGGGACCTTAACCAGGTCATTACTCTCGTCAAAACAGGACAATCAAACATCCCTCCACCTCTTATATCCTTGAACAAAGTAATAGCTTCCCCGAGAACAGCTTTCAAACAGAGCTTAAACAACAAAACTATGTGATCCCTCAAGGCTAAGTCGATTACAACACCATATTTAAGGGAATTCTCAATAACCCAAGTGAACAGAAATTGAAAATCACTCTTGCACGTGCTTAAAATAGACCTAAGCAATCTACAAGAGTAAGAGGATGGGTATCCAACCCACCCATCCATTTCGCTCCTCACCGCCCAAATTTCCGAGGGCATAACCCCAACATCTGGAACAAAACCCTTACGTTCAATACCACTTTTATCCGCACACTCCGCGGATAACAACTCAGGCAGCGTGAGCACGGGGGATGCGGGACCATTGGGATTCTCTGAACCAATGGTGACTGCGCCGGGGCAGTGAGAATAGTAGAAGTTGTGAGAAGAGGTGAGTTCTGAGAATGGCGCGGGGGAGGAAGGGCAGGAGATGAAGTGGGAAAAGAGGGAGGAATGAGGGAGAGAGTGGGTGGGACTGAAAGGGCAAGAGATTAGGTGGGGAGGAGGTGGGGTTGGGAGCATAGGCGAGAGTGAGTTGAGAGTGGCTTGGGTGTGAGAAAGGAGGGAAGATAGAGCAGATATGGCGGTGGAAAGGTTGGGGGCTGGTGGTACTCGCGGCGGCGGCGGAGGTTGGTAGTAGGGGGAAAACGGAGGTGGCGGGTTCATTTGGAGTTGTTGATGGCGGTTAACTGTGATGGGGTCCATGTGGATACATGTTGAGGACCAAGATAAATCCCAAAACTCCCCCGCATCAGTCGAGGCAAAATAAACTCGCAACCTTTATTTTTTAAAAGAGCAAAATGAGTAATGAACTAAATTTGTAATTGAAAAATATTGGTTTAATGGGCTAACTTTATGAGTTGAGTTTTCGAGTTTACCCATACCTGTTTTTATTCATATAACACTACAATAAACAACACATATATATTAGCTTAGCGGTTGAACTCTAGTACTACTACCATGAGGTCATGGGTTCAATTCCCATCAGGACAAGGGGAGGGGAGGAATTTTATTGGGGGCTCATTTGAGTTATTACCCAATTTTCAAAAAAAAAAAAAACAACACCTATCTATAACACTACAATAAACAACACCTATTATCTTGATTTTTCAGGACCCTTTACCTCGAACTTTTGCCTCGGAAAAATCGAAGTGAATGTGGGTGAAGTAAAAAAAGTTACTTTTTTACTTATCTCGGTACAAAATTGAGGTAGAAAGTCATTTTTACCTCCGTTCAAAACCGAGGTAAAATGACCCACAGCCGACAACAATGGCAATGTTAGTGCGAAATCGCTACACATGTGAGGGTTGTTGACGAGGTAGCATAGCACGACGTCGTATATATTATTTGCGATGTTGCTATTAATCATATTCGATATCGCATCAGGATGTTCCGAGTTCGTAGACCAAAATTCATGACTGCGGGTTTTAACTGCTGTAAATAACTTTTTTGACATTGGTTTTTTTTGCAAAATAACAATAGTTAATTCTAAATTTTCTAATTGATGATGGACCACCGTGCGAAGTCGCAGTAGCCGATGTCGTTTGTATGTAATTCGCGACATTGTTGACCCTGGCCGAAATCGCATATTTTATTAATTGACTTCGCAGACTATGATTTTTAACTGCGGTTGTGAACACTGTAAATCAAAATATTTTTTTCTTTAGCTTTTTGGGAATAATGTCCGGAGTAAAAAAAGATAGGAAGACGAAGTGTCAGCGACGTCGTAGAGAACGATTACATTGTCGATGTGTCTGCAATGTCTAAGAATGGTTCATGGTTCACTGTGCGATGTCACTCACTTGCTTGTCCAGTTGGTAAGTCAATGATGACACTATGCGACGACACATAGTGTAGTTCTGCTGTACCAAATTGTCTATTAAAGTGTGTGACGTCGGTCCTCATATAAATAACAGAAATAAAAAATTTCACAAATAGAATACTCGACGTCGAACGCACTTTCAAATTGAATGTTACTACACCATTCAACAAGGCATAAAGACAAGAACGAGAAGCACTACACCATCCATACACTTAGTATGTTATCAAAATTCTCACAAAATGAACTATACTATTGATACTCCTAGCTAGAGATCTATATCAAGGTGTCAAAAAATACCTTGGAAAGTATCAATGGACATTTTAGAGAATGATTCTCTCACAAAAAAATCAACCTATTCCAACTTCCTCATGTCGTTGTTAGGTTAAGTAAATGCTTCAAATTCCTTACCATCATAAAGTTTGCCCAACTGTCGCGTACTTCCTCCAAGTTCTTGATGGTGTACAGTTCTATGTCCTTGTTAAAACACTACAACAATGTGTAATGTCAAAAATGGTACATAAGTTGTGCAAAGTCATATGATGTTATTGATTAGATTCAACATGTGAGAATAATAGATACCTTTTGTAGATCTAATCGATTCTCCCTTACTTGCATAACCAATTCCTTCATCAACTGCATGCAATAGTAAC
Organism: Rubia yunnanensis; assembly: GCA_037428765.1. Lineage (NCBI taxonomy): Eukaryota > Viridiplantae > Streptophyta > Magnoliopsida > Gentianales > Rubiaceae > Rubia > Rubia yunnanensis. The sequence goes on from CM075061.1 coordinate 88,170,725, forward strand.
CGCTTTCTCACAGGGCCATTTGTTTCTTATGCTAGTCGATGAGACAAATTGTTCACAAACACACTGATAAGTACTTGTGGCAATAGTTATTCCATGATATAATGTCGAATTGAATTTTAACCTTTAGGGACTTCCACGTGAATTCTCAGTGCTTTTTAATTATGCAATCTGTCATCACCTTTGTAATTGCGAATGAGATTGTTTCCGACGACGTTTGATATAATGGATCGTACCAGAACACCGTGTTAGAAGGAAGAACAATGATAGCCAACATCTAGTGCTTGCTACAAAAATGAATTCCGTTCTACCTCAATACAATCACATATTGATCAAATAGAAACCAAACAATTGTAATTAAGTAAGTATAGTCGATTCACCACTCATAATAAGGTGTGATATATATGAGATGGTCATTTTGCATCAACCGGGAGCTGAAGTAGGCCAAACGCTCTTCCATCGCAACATGGTCATGTTGAATTTTCGTTGGGCAAAGAACCCCTACCCACCCTTTCATTTTGGAAATGGATTGTACATGCAAGAGCCTATTAACATGGTTAGTCTTGCTTGATCGAAGCCAAACGCAATAAGTATGCTGCTGAATCAAGTTGGGGAAATGTATTATGATGTGGTGGTCCTTTCAGGCAAACCGTCTGTTGTTCACTCCTTGAAATTCTTCACCTGCAAAACCAATCCTGGAAGTGATTCTGGGAGAAAAGCTCTGACGATCAAGTCAGCCTCTTCTTCTAAGATTTGGAATTTCTCAAGTTAGTTGCACTTACCTTAGCTCCTCTTGAGCTTGTTGTATTTATAGGCTAAAATAATTATGGTTCCTTGTTTCTAGGAATAGAGATCGTGGGTCACACCACGATCACCACATTCTGTGTTCATGGCTTTCGTGTTTGCCATTCCTTTTGCATTTCTCGGTCCACGTTCTCTGCAGTTACGTGAAGTCTCACACGTAGCTAATTTGTGCCTTGGGCTGAAAAGGCTTCGCCTTTTTATGGGATGAAATTGGGTTGGGCCTAGCGGCCATCAACCTCTTGATCGTTGGGCTACATATACACGATAACCCCCCTCCAACCATGAAGTCAATACTACACGAAGCTTAACCGTTCATGAGCTGTTTTTCGAACTTATTATTTTGCTCCGAAGCCATGCGTAGTAGTACGTTCACTTCTGTTGCGATGTGAATTGCTTTTGCGAAGTGTTGCATGCTTCTTGGTTGTGTATTCTAATTTTGATAAATCACGCCTTCATTTGAATTTCAAACTTATGAATGATTACCACCCCGGCGCAAAATTGTAGGGGACATTTATTGCAATGATAAATGCTTTACAATTATTCTTGTCTACAATGGAAGCGGGAAAATTTAAACGATAAATACTAACTGTATAAATAAAAAATGTGTCTTCAAACGAAATAAATTAAAGTAAGGGTGTAGGGTCACAAGCATCCTCCACTTGTTATTCGTCACGCTCGTACCTTACCTAGCGCTTTAGCCTAAAAAGATTTTAAAAAGAGTGGGGGTGAGTTTTCGCTCCCGAGGGCTCCAAGTTCGCAATCATTTTGGGATGCTATGCATGCATGCAGTTTAAGAAAATCATTTTATCCATTTGAATAGTAAGCGGGAAAGCATGCCATGCATAATCAATCACAAGTAATATCACATACATATCATTTCTCAAGAAACAATATCAGGCAGTATATCACTTAGAACGATAGTAGCATCACATAAAAAGGATACAGGTCAGGTGAGAGGTCATCGGGCCATTTTACTCGTGGCCTTAGAACGGGATCCCAGATAATCAGTCCATGCTCTGCTGGATACTCCAGTGGCTATCAGGCCAACACAATACGACTATCAGGCAACACGATACGACTATCAGGCCAACACGATACGGCTATCAGGCTACACCAAATGGCTATCAGGCTAACACAAAATGGCTATCAAGCCAACACGATATAGCTATCAGGCTAACACGATACGACTATCAAGCCAACATGAATTATCTCGAGATAGTTGACAACTCCTACATAAGCCTAGCTAATCGATCAGGCCGTGTGTCAACCTCACAAGGTTTTGGTTATCTAGTAGGGTTTGGGATCTCAGGGCAGACAATACAATAGTACAGTAATACAGTCATGCTATGAGCGATAAATTACACCCATAGTTAATAGATAAATAGCAAAGAGCAAATCAAGTTATGGGCGATAAAGTACACCCATAGTACTAGGAAAATAGTTAAGCATAATTCAGGCTATGGACGATAAGTTACACCCATAGTTAATAAGTACATGATCAATATCAAGATATGCATATGCAATGCAGAAAACTGGCTCTGGTAACTTTATTTAGAATAACACGATTCGATAACATAATTAGATTAATGGATTTCAAAACATTTGGCTTTAAAATGATAGGGATAAACTTTAAAAACGATTGTAAAATAGACTTGTTTCACATATATTTTCATGAAAAAGGTTTTAAAAAGTTTTGATTCTAAAACTGTTTTGATAATTCTTTAAAAGGTAGAAACCCTCACCTTTCTTATGACTAAGGACTGTGATTCTCGATGAAAAAAATCGTCTATGGATCAAGGATCAACTTAAAAGCCTCCACAATTGCTTTGCCTCCTTCTCATTCTAGAGCATTAGCAACTCGCTCCTTCTCGTTCTAGAGCATTAGCAACTCGCTCTGGGGTTTCCTTCTATCGCTCTGGGGTTTCCTTCTAATGCTCCTACGTTCTTCACTTGATCGCAGCCGTATTTTGTTTGTGTGGTTGTTTATGGTGAAGAAGATAAAAAGAATGGATAAAAAAATGATGAAGTGGTGGCTAGGGTTCTTTATATGTACAGAGGTTTTCTCTTACCGAATAAATTAGGTTTAGGGCTCTTGATCCTTATATACCTAGGTAGAATACTAGTAGGACTATAGCTATTTTTTCTCACCAAAATTCTTTATTTATAATTTCACCTTCACTATTATGCACTTTAATCCTCAAAATATGTATCATGTTCAATTCTCCCAACAAGAAATAAAATTTTCATAAAAGGTTCCTTGTTTAAAATGAAGCAAAATTCTTGGGTCTCATATAGCCGTATCGTGTTGGCCTGATAGCTATTTCATGTTGGCCTGATATCTGTATCGTGTTGACCTGATAGCTATTTTATGTTGGTCTGATAGCCGTATCGTGTTGTCCTAATTGCGTATCCTGTTGGTTTGATAGCCACTGGAGTGTCCGACAGAGCATGGTGTGATTATCTGGGATCCCGCTCTAAGGCCATGAGTAGAATGCCATGATAACCTCCCACCTGACATGTATCCTTTCATGTGATGTTATTATCGTGATAAGTGATATACTGCCTGATATTGTTTCTTGAGAAATGATATGTATGTGATATTACTTGTGAATGATCATACATGGCATGCTTTCCCACTTACTATTTCAAATGGATAAGATGATTTTCTTAAATTGCATGCATGCATAGCATCCTGATTGTATCACGAAAAATGGTTGCGAACAAGGAATCCTCACGGGCGAAAGCTCACCCCCATTATTTTTTAAATTTTTTTAGATTAAAGCGCTAGGTAAGGTACGAGTATAGAGAATAACGAGTGGAGGATGCCTATGGCCCTACACCCCTAGTTTAATTTATTTCGTTTGAAGAGACATTTTTGGTTTATACAGTTAGCATTTATCATTTAAATTTTTCCACTTCCATTGTAGACAAGAACAATTGTTAAACATTTATCATTTTAATAAATGTCCCCTGCAATTTTGGGCCGGGGTGTTACAAATGGTATCAGAGCATAGATTCTGGACCCTAGGGAACATAAAACACTCCATAAAATACTTAGGAAAAATCCAAGAAATCCCAAGTACCATTTATATATAGGTTTTATTTAAGAAACATAGCCCCAACGATGATCGTGTTCGTGTTCATGTTGTTTCCTTCGGCCAACCCAAGGGACTAAGGTGGCTTAATACCCATGACAAGGAAGAGAAATTGAGCTAACTGTAATCCTATTATGTTGTGAATTTATTTTAAAAAAATAAATACACATAATTAAGGAACATAATATCCTGAGGGAGGAGGTGCGAGACTTGGAGGAACAATTCCTTACCTCTTATACTGATTTCCAAGGACCCTAGTGATAGTGTTAGACTACTTATCGAGTAATTGAAAGCTGAGAAAAAGGCTGTGAAGATTGGCCGAACAAATGGAGATAATGAATGAGGAGCCGAATGCAATGGACGAAAATATTAAGAACTTTACTCACCGAATGTTTGGAGTGGTAGATGAACATAGATATGTCATTTAGCCATCTAATAACATCAGTAGTTTGAAACCAATGATAAAAGTGTCTAGGATCCTTGTGAAGGTTATAAGTGAAACTTAGTAAATATAAAACTACTTTCACTTGAAATTTGTATTTGACCATAAGTTTCTTGTTTTGTTTTGAAACCTTCTAATAAAATACTTGCCTAAGCATGTTGTGAGTAAAATTTAACCCATCAACAAAGCACATATTTGTCAAGTTAAGTACTTCTTAAACCTCAGAAGAAGAGTTGGTTATATCTGACCTCTTTCCTAAAACTACTTGTTAATAATGTGATAGAAATATTGTTTAAATCTTGTGTGAAAGGTCTAAGAACATCTTGAATCTGAAAAGTTTTAGTTTAAAAGAAGCGCTGGATTTTAAAAGACTCCATCTTCGAATCCATTAATTCATTAATCCATTGAGAATAAGATATATTATATTTGAAAACTTGAGATATAGAACTACAATTTAGAACCAACGATGGACCAATATGGTAAAGAAATGAGTGAGAAAAAGGATTTTGAATTTCTGCATTATACATGTCCGGTTTACTGAATGAAGTAGTTTGAACCTTACTTTGAAAATCAATATCCTATAAACCGTAACTTTGAATGTGTTAAATCTTATACCGTTAAAATTATTGTAAAGTAATCTATATTATACATCCATGAACTTTAAAAATAAAGTAAGAAATGAAATTGATAATTGAATTCTAACTTGCTGTGTTTTGAGTACTATAGGATATTTTATACACATGACTTTAAACTATTATATCTCACTCTCTGTAACTCCTTTTTAGTTGATGTTTCCATATTTTCAATCCTGGAAATTTAAGATATATTTTAAGCAAAAGATTTTTTTTGAATTTGGTTGAGAAACCATTTAAAAATATTTTCACTGCAAAGATGCTGCAATTGTTATTCTACTTACATATGCTTGTTTTTAGACAACCTATATATTATGAGTTTTAGCTCTATATTAGTTCATCACTTACATATTTTGGATTTTTGACTTCCAATTATATTTTAACACCAAAAGATAGTTAAATCAGTCAAGAAACCAATGAAAAAAGTTGTCACGAAGTTTTTCAAATTTTAGGGCATAAGTTCTAAAGTATGAACATACCTTCAAACTTTAGGTTTTGAATTCAATTGGAAACAACTTCGAATTTTTTTTTTGTATTTTCATGTGTGTTGATACATTATATTATATGTTTTGATTAACCAATTTTGAAGGACCATCTTTTTGAGACTGAGCTGATTTTTATACCTATAAAATCTTTCGGTTCAGAAATATATTATTAAGTCAATAAGTAAGATAGCTCACCAAGATTTTAATAATAAAATGAAGGCTAAATATCTATATTGGTTTAGTACTTAAATAGGAATAATTTTGGGACAAAATTTCCTGAAGGAGGGGTGAATTTGAGACCCGAGAATCTTGCTTCATTTTAAACAAGGAACCTTTTATGAAAAAACTATTTCTTGTTGGGTGAATTGAACATGATACATATTTTGAGGATTAAATTGCATAATAGTGATGGTGAAATTATAAAATAAAGAATTTTGGTGAGAAAAAAGTGTTATAGTCCTACTAGTATTCTACCTAGGTATATAAGGATCAAGAGCCCTAAACCTAATTTATTCTGTACGAGAAAACATCTCCACATATAAAGAACCCTAGCTACCACTTCATCATTTTTTATCTGTTCCTTTTATCTTCTTCACCATAAACAACCGCACAAACAGAATACGGTTGCGATTAAGTGAAGAACGTAGGAGTATTGGAAGGAAACCCTAAAGCGAGTTGTTGCTGCTCTAGAACGAGAAGGAGGCAAGGCTATTGTAGAGGCTTTTGCGTTGATCCTTGACCCATAGACGAATTGTTTCACTGAGAATCATAGTCCTTAATTGCAAGAAAGGTGAGGGTTTCTACCTTTTAAAGAATTATCAAAACCGTTTTAGAATCCAAACTTTTTAAAGCCTTTTCAAGAAAATATTTTGGAAACAAGCCTATTTTACAAGCATTTTTAGAATTATTCCTATCATTTTAAAACCAAATGTTTTAAAATCAATTGATCTAATTATGTTATCGAATCGTCTTATTTTAAATAAAGTTACGCAGTCCAATTTTTTGCATTGCGTATGCATATCTTGATATTGATCGTGTACTTATTAACTATAGGTGTACCCTATCACCCTTAGCCTTAATTGTGTTTAATTGTTTACCTATTACTATGGGTGTACTTTATCGCCCATAGCCTGATTTTCTCTTTATTGTTTATCTGATAACTATGGGTGTACTTTATCGCCCATAGCCTGACTGTATTACTGTACTATTTGTACTGTGTGCCCTGGGATCCCAAACCCTACTAGATAACTGAAACCTTGCAAGGTCGACACATGGCCTGATCGCTTGGCTAGGCTTTTATAGGGATTGTTAATTATCTTGAGATAACACAGAGGAGGAGGAAGAAGCAGAGTCTTCTAATACAAACATGGGAAAAGAGAAAAAGAGCGTTTGCATCCTTTTTAGAAGCGAACAAGGAGCAATTGTATAACCAGTTCCTAGCAACTATCAAGCCCACACTCCCAAAGGTAAGTTATAAACGTGCTCAAAACAACAATGACCTTAAATATAGGAAGGAAATTAAAAACATAGTTGCGAAAGACAATGCGGACAAATTGTCGCTCACACCACATCTTCACAACTTCAAGATGCCTAAAGACTTCAAGCTGCCATTGCATGTCAAAATTTACGATGGGATAACCGACCCAAAAGATTTTTTTCATTCTATCATAATAGTATGTGGTTCCGTGATGCCAAAGTTGAGCTGGTCTGCAAAGCGTTCCCCATATTCTTATTAGGAACGACAATCACATAGTACGAGGACTTACCAAACAGAAGCATCATATCCTGGGCACAACTCTCGGACTTTTTCTTAGGTCGTTTCTACCAGAAACAGAGGTTCACAAAGAAAATTACAGATTTGAACATTATAGTGCAGCGAAGCGATGAGAGTTTGGTAGAATATCACATCAGGTTCGTTGCAAAAAGCTTGCAGGTTCAAGATCTATCTTTCCAATCCTCTTTAGGTGCGCTCATTGGAGGTATGAAATCTTTGGATTTCTACAAAGAGCTTACTAAAAACATGCCAGAAAACTTGAGAGACCTACAGAGAATGATAGAACAATATGTGCAAACTGAGGAAGCCAATAATCACAAAATTGAGAGATTACGAGGTGAGAAAAGGGTGATAGACGACTCTTAGAGAAGCTTCTCTAAGAAAGGAAAAGGAAATTTTACCTCTATGGGAAGAGAAATAGGAGCGCAAAGCATCTTATCTTAGGGGACTTCACTGGTGAACAAAGACCTATTTTGCGAACCGGTGCGAATGGCAGCCTCCGGAAAAAATATCAAAAGATTCCTATTGTCTTTTCCACAAAGACCATGACCATGACATTGCGTATTGTAGAGATTTACGAAGGCAGATAGAGGAAAATCTGCAAAATAGATACCTCAGACAGTGCAGAAAGAAAGAAAGTGTTCAAAGATACAATGAAGCAAGTAAGGTAAGGAGCTCTATGCCTAAGGCGCAACCTACAACGGTCGTTTAGGGAAGAAATTAGAAGATGACAGCTGCCGTAGACTACGAAGATAACATGCCCAATGAAGCTCCTAAAAAAGTGGCCTTCTCTATAAATGGATCAATGGAATCCCTATCAAATAATGCTTGGAAAACTAAGGCCAGGTACTCGCCTCCGCAGGAGCCTCTAGATAAAAGACTGCGTATGGAGGAAACAATCACATTTAGCAAAGACAATGATGTCCTTAATGCTTCATCACACAATGACCCTATGGTCATTATTACTAAAATCGGGAATACAACTATTCATAGAGTCTTTGTGGGTGGTGGAAGCGCGGTGGAAATCCTTTGTGTAGATTTCTTTGGCAAACTAGGATTCAAGAGAGCTGATTTGTAAAAATCCACATCTGCGCTTATGGGATTCATAGGTAGGGAAAAAAATCCACTGGGCAACATTCAGCTCCCCATCACAATGGTGAGAATGGGAAGAACTGCACCATAATATGTGACTTCGTGGTCATGGATACCCCAAGTTCATTTAATGCCATCATAGGTAGACTATGGATGAATAGAGCAAAGGCAATATGGTCTCCATATCACCTAATTTTGAAATTCCTAACCCCGCATGGAATCACAATGGTAAGGGGAAACCAGCAGACTGCCAGGCAATGCATGGTCATCGCCATGAAAGCAGATAGAACAGTGGAACAACCAAGATGGTTAGCACCATTACTAATGGGGACTCACTAAACCATATATACCATTCACTAGAAATTTCTGAAGAAACCGAAGATGTCATTCTAGTTGGCAAAGATGAGTCCAAGCCCATCAAGATAGGAAAATATCTCTCGGAGAAGGAAAAGAAGAGAATGATAAAGATCCTGAGAGAACACAAAGACACGTTCACATGGAGTGTGCAAAACATGGGAGGTGTCAACCCAAGCGTAGAAACTCATTCCTTAAACATCGATGAGTCGATCAAACTAATCAAGCAGAAGCAATGAGGTTAGCCAGTGATAGACAAAAAGCTATTAAGGATGAAGTAAAGGCATTATTACAAGCAGGGATAATAAGGGAGGTGATATATCCGACGTGGTTGGAAAACCCGGTAATGGTAAGAAAGCATGCCCAAAAGATTGTAACCCCCTACTGAAGATTGACCAACTGGTAGAAACAATCTCAGGGTTCGAAGTTCTCACATTTTTGGATGCTTACAAAGGCTATCATCAAATATTGATAAACCTTGTAGATGCATAAAAGATAACCTTTGTAACGAACTTTGGGATATTCTGCTATGAAAATATGCCGTTTGGGTTAAAAAATGTGAGAGCAACATACCAGAGAGTAGTCGATCACGCATTCCGTAACTAGATCGGACGCAATGTGGAAGTATATGTAGGCTATATGGTTATCAATAGTAAACGAGCAGGTGACTTCGTGGACGACTTAAAGGAAACACTTGATACATTGAGCGCAATTGGAATGAAGTTGAATCCTAAGAAGTGCACAATCGGGGTAGAGGCAGGTAAATTCCTCGGATATAAATTATCCTCAAAGGGGATCGAAGCTAACATAGAAAAGATACAAGCGATTGTCAACCTCCCCCAACCGCGAACAGTGAAGGAAGTCTAAGTCTTGATGGTATCACTTTCCACACTCAATAGTTTTGTCTCTAAAGTAGCAGAAAGACACTCCCCCATTTTTGAAATTATCAAAAAGGCTAGGAAGGTTAGTTGGAGTAAAGAGTGCCAAACAACACATGAATTGTTGAAAAGTAAACTTCTGGAACTCCTGATGCTTAAACTGCCAATTCAAGGAGAAACGCTATACTTGTATTTGGAAGTTTCAGTTAATGTTGTAAGCTCAGTATTAGTAAGATAAGAAGGCTAGAAACAAATACCAGCATTTTACACCAGCAGAATACTGCTGAAGGCGGAAAGAGCATACCTTCTTATTGAAAGGTTAACCTTGGTGTTATATATTCGACTAAGAGGCTTAGAACCTATTTACTGTGTTATACAATTGTTGTTTATATGGACTATCCAATCAAGAACATCTAAATCAAGCCAGACTTATCTGGAAGAATAACCAAATGGGCTCTGGAATTAGGGCAGTTTGAGATTCACTTTAAACCACGAACATTGATCAAAACACTAGTGTTAGCAGACTTCATTGTTGAGATGATAAGCATGGGAGAGCAGCAGGCAAACACACCATAATTTTTGGAAGAAGATAAAGGCAAGGCTAAGTGGGAAGACATCGCATGGAAACTATTTGTAGATGGGGCGTCAAGCAAGGATGGTTGCGGAGAGGGACTACTATTAATCAACCCAAATGGGGAAGAATACGAAATATTCACTTTGCTTTGACTTCTTACTCACCAATAATGAAGCTGGGTATGAAGCCTTGATATATGGTTTAGATCTCACAACGAGTATGAAAGTAAAGAGCGTACAAGCATTCAGTGACTCACAAATAGTGGTGCAACAAGTCCGTGGTGATTGCAAAGTAAAGGAGGAACAATTGATGAAGTACCTTACTAAAGTGCGACAACTTATAGCTAGTCTTGAATATTTCAACATCTAACACATCCAAAGAAGTGAAAACACAAAGGCAGATGCTCTAAGAAAATTAGCATAACAGGGTTTGAATCACTAACTGAACACAAGGAGGTTAAGGTGGAGGTCATTCAAATTAGAAGTATAGAAAGGACAACGATGTCAGCATTTCAAGAGCAAAACAAACTTTTGAAGACATCGCTTATTCAATAATTCGACAAAGGAAAGCTACCAGAAGACAAGGTTCAAGAAAGGAAGTTAGAGATATGGTCCCGCAATTATGCCTTCGAGGATATGAAGTTGTAAAAAAAGGATATTTATCACCATGGATAAAGTGCGTAGGGCCGGTGTAAGGAGTCAAAATTTTAAGGAAGTACACGAAGGATTGTACGGCTAGCACCAAGGGTCTCAAACGATTGCAAAGAAGATTATTAGAGCTGGGTATTATTGGCAAACCAAGTTCAATGATGCGTACAACTTCGTCCTCAAATGCAAAACCTATTAGATGAATGCCAAACATCCCACAAGCCATAATCGGTATTAACAGGAATATACAAACCTTGGCCTTTTTGTAAATGGGGAATTGACCTCGTTCGCCCATTTTCAAAATTTGCTCGTGGCTCAAAGTTTCTTATCGTGGCGGCTGATTATTTTACAAAAGGGGTAGAAGAAAAACCTCTAGGGTAAGTGACAGCAGAGGTAGTAAGGAAGTTCGTGTGGCAGAATATAGTTCGTCCCTTCGGGGTACCACAAACCATCGTTATCGACAATGGCACTCAGTTTACAAGTGGAATTTTCACAGAATGGTGTTCCAAGATGGGAATCACACAGAAGTGTAATTTGGTAGCTTATCCTCAAGCGAACGGCCAGGTGGAAGTCACTAACAGAACAAATGTTCAGGGCATTCAGAGAAGGCTGGAGAGAAAACGAACAAGATGGGTCGACGAAGTACCTAACACTTTATGGGCGTACATAACTACAGTTAGAGAACCAACTGGAGAAACACCGTACAACTTAGTATATGGGCATGAAGTGGTAATATCGGTCAAAATTGGACAAGCAAGCCTTCGAGCTGAGTGGTACAATGAAGATGCTAACTCAGACAAAGTAAAGCTAAATCTGGACAATCAAAGAAGCTAGGTACACGGAGAAGATGGCTAAAGCTTACAATCACAGGGTGAAGGAAATGTGATTCCAGATTGGTGATCTTGTGCTAAGAAAGAACGAATCTAGCTTAGCGCAAGAACGTGGGAAATTATGCCCAAAGTAGGAATGACCATACAAGATAACGAAGGCGCACAGGTAAAACTGCTATGAGTTGGAAAGAATAGATGATAGCAGCATTCAAAACACTTGGCACATAGTTAACATAAGGAAATTTTATGTGTAAAAAAGCTGAAGCAATAGGATAAGCTAGCCCCCATGTACAGAAACCATGAAATTATCATGGTTGGTGTTCGTTCCAGCATTTTGTTATAAAGGCAATATTATCGCAGCTTGAAGTAAAATAATTCTTTCACAAAACTTCTTTTCACATTTTCAACTTTCAATCTCGGTTACGAAGAGTTAGTAGCATAAATACCACTAGCTACATGGCTCCAAAGGAAACATATGTTTAAATATGTCTTGAACTTGTGAACAAGGCATATATGTCCACAAACGAAGTGAAAATGAGCTATAGATCTCGTAACCTCGCAAGCAGAATAAAAGGCAAGCTATAGATCTTGTTATTGGGCAAATTTTCTTACAACAAAGCGAAAAAAAGTAAGCTATAGATCTTGCGGCTTTGCATATTACTCAATAAAGAAAGCTATAGATCTTGCGGCTTTGCATATTACTCAATAAAGAAAGGTATAGACCATGCTCAAGGGCAAATATGCCTACAATAATGGAGACTAAAGCAAGCTATAGATCTAGCGAGTACGCAATAAACATGTCTTTCATATCCGAAGACAACAACAACAAAATTGTGAAATACAATTATTATTAAAACAAGATAGGATACAAATCATCCAAAAAGTTTAGATAGTCATATCAAACAGTAAAAAACACAGCTAGTCAAAGAACAAAAGCAACGTACACTATCTACGCCTAGAGCTTCAGGATGGTCTAGAAGAGGAAGAACCACTCGATGATGACTATGCTCAGCATCACGAGAGGAATGCTCCGCCTCGCAGAGGAGTTGTTTAGCTCTGCAAGAATGGTGCTCAGCCCTACAACGTGTTTCTTCAGCTTCACACTCCTCCCTGATTAAATGTTCATACTTCAATTTCATGTGCAGATAAGCGGGATGTCGAGTCATACCCATTCGCTCCATAAGATCAAGATACCTAGCATAGTATGCTTTAAAATTGGTTATCAGACCGAATTCCTAACGATCTAACTGCATGCTTATAATGTTAACAGTTTCTTCATATTGCTCCCTTCTCGCCTTTAAGTTCTGCACTTCCTCTTCTAGACAGTGAATGTTCAAGTGGAAAACGTCAGATAACTTGATTCTCTGTCCACCAACCCTCGTAGTTAAATCCTCACAACTGGCGGATTGGCGTGAGAATAAAGGAAGACCTTGTAGCCTATCTTTGTAATTTGTGTAAGATAGCTCCAATTGATGTATAAATGATTCAAGGTGATTGCATTCAGTACAAAGTTTGTCATTCTCACCACGCAGCTGTGTGTTTATGGAAAACTGTTCGTCAAACTTAGTTTTCCAACCAGCAGCAGAAATCGATAAGTGATCACAATCACCTTGCTTCTTTGTGAGCTTAACTAGGAAATCATCAATATGAGGACATTGCTTATCGATAATCAACATCTTTTTGATAAGCTTCGGAAGTCTTGCTCGCGCTATACTCTCTAGCCTCAACTTGTTGGCAAAGCATCTTCACTAGGTTCAGCTATTGCCGCTGAATAAGACCATTCTGCTCGTTTAGAATCCTACATAAATCCCTTACAGTATCCTAGGCGCCCTTTACAATCACGTTCCACTTCTTCTCAAGGTCAGTAATACCCATGAGCATGTATTTTAAACGAATACCTAGACATAAAGCCCACTCTTTGACACACACAGAAAGATTAAGTGTTCGTAAATAATTGCTGGCAGATTCAAGATCAACTAAGCCACAAACAATGTCTTTGCCTAGAGACTCCAAATTGTACCCATCATGGATAAGCTTCCTACAAGGACAACTTCCAGACGAGGAAGAAGACGAAGCCAGAATAGGAACTTGCCACCTGATAGATAATGGAAGTGATTCAAGATGCGAATATAGATTGGAGGAAACAACCTTCTCACACTCTTCGAGAAAGAATTGAGCAGTGCAAACCAAATTAATGGGCTCAAAAAGAGGATTTTTCCCTATACAATCAAAGCTTTTCAAAAATCTATGATCAACCAGAATATTGAAGCCCTCATACAAGATAAGGAAATGACAAGTACGAATAAAAGGAAGTAAATAGATGTTTCTAGACAAAATACATTAACAATATAGACATACACCAACATATTATTGTAGGTTTACAATCTAGACCCATAGAAACCAAATATACTAAAGATTTAACTAACTTCAGTGTTCGATTGGGGCTGAGCAGCAATCGCAGAGGCATCCTGGCTTGGGCGCTCATTGTGGACTTCATTGCTCGGCTACTGAGTAGGGGTCTCAGTGTTTGCATTTTCCCTGGTGACCACACCATCACTAGGATTTGGAGTCGAGCTATCGGCACTAGGTCTGAGGAGCAGATTGCCCAGATGATCCACCTCGCATTTCTGCAACTCGCTCATTGAGGGAAACCTGAGAAAGCTAGAGAGATGAGTCAGTAGGTCAAAGGGATGACTCCCATCAGCAATTTTGGCGGTGAACACCTTGTTCAGCTTCTCTATTTTCTTCATAAGAGTCACAACGCAAGTCTTCATTGTAGGAATACTCTTCAAAGTACAACTAGGGTTCCATTTGAGCTGATCCTTCACAGCCTTGCAATAGCCAACCGTGCGAGCATTCTTGTTGACATCCTCAAAAAATGTGTAGAATGACTTGGTTTTCAACAGCTGATCTACAACAACCTGAGGGTTCCTAGGGTCATCGGGACCATTTGTGCACAGTTCATCCAACTCAGAACAAAGCCGAGTTATCTCCCTCGCGACAGCCTTAGCAAGATTATCAGCATCGATTGCCTTCTTCACAACATCAGTGGTCCTTTTTTTAGTAGCAGCCGCCTTGTCCTCAGCGACCTTCAGTAAAGTTTCCAACTTTGCACATTTTGTTTCCTAGGCTTTACATTTTTCTTCCAGGGCCTCATCAATGGGGGGCAGATTAGAAAGCCTCTCACTCGCAAGTTGAAGGCTCTCACCGACCTTATAACAACAAGTACAAACAGAGCAAAGATAATAAACACATTACACACAAGAAGTCAAAATAAAGGATAACTAAAAGTCAATGAAATCTCCACTTTGATACTTACCACGACTAGTGTGTTAGGTAGAGAGAGGTTCAAGAAGATGTCAGCAGTTATCCCCTCCATGGCAGAACCCTCTATTCGTATAATGGTTTTCGAACTAAACTGGCTACTGTTACCCTTTTTATGGGGAGGAAGTGAATGGTTCGAAGCCCCTTCACCCCTACCCGTTTTGTGCTTAGGCATATGCACACCGGTGGGGCGAGGTCCGCCACCCTTCTCCCCCACTTTAGCCTTGCCCTCACCAGGAGGGCCAACTTGCTTAGCACCTCCTTGAGGGATGGTGCTAGTAGCAGTGTCATTTGGCTGGACAATGACTTCAGCCGTCTCCTCATAATTGCCTTTAAGGAATAGGCTAACGATATTACCTTTTGACAAGTCCATGTCTGAAACATAAGAGTCATCATAAGTTAAACAAACACAAAGAAGAAATACATTGCTTCACAAAAATAACAAAGTTTAAAGAACAAGCACATCAAAATAAAGGTAAATAGAACACCTTCAGTATGAGGGTCAGCGTGGCAGAGGTGTTGTGCATGACCGCGAAGTGTAACCACGATGTTCGTATCTTCAGTAAAACAGACATTCAACCCAGGAAGCCTAACTTTGTGAACCCTGTTGTTCCAGGATGACATAAGAACTAGGGTTTTGTTTCAACTTTATGAAGAAGTATTTGGTACGCTGCGGATTAACATTACTAGGGAAACCCTTCACGAGCTCAACCCCAGCAATTACAGGGTAAAACAGAAATTCATCTATAGTGTTTTTAACTTTCCAAAGATGATGAAAATTATGGAACAACTCAAGAGTAAAAGGTACGTTCACTGTAGTGCACGCCTGAAGAAACCCCATTATGTTAGTAATACCCTTGGGGTGGATTTGGGACAGGGCTATTTTGTACAAACAAATAATATCTATCACAAGCTGTGAAAGAGGGAAGTAAAGACTAAAATTCAGGTGTGATAGATAACATGATGTACAACCAGGAGGTGGAGTATGAACACACATTGTTTGCAGGAGTGTGGAGCTTGAAAGGGCTTTGAAATGGGAAGTACTTCTTTAATTTATCCACATAAACCCATTAAGCATACTGGATATGGAAGAGGGTTCCGGTGGCTGGGCTGGATTCCCCCCGAAATGACCATCAGATAGAGAGGATTCAATATGATCACGGGAAGACATGGCGATAAATAATAAGCCTAGGTTATTTGAAAACACCAATAGGTTAATCAGGGGAATAAATAGTACGTAATAGTCCACCAAAATAAGAAATCAGAGGGAGTTCACCGGAGTAGATGGCCAGAAGGTTACACAGCACAAATAGTGCAACTATTATTACGATGATTAAAAAAATATGCTACCAAATTTAGAGCATATAGAAATAAGGTGGAAGATGGAAACAAACCTTTCTCCCCAAAAACGTAAGGAAAGCTGATGCGAGGAAATTCAAAGTTGGCCAAAGAACTACAGAAGACGACGACTTTGGAAGATTAATAGAGGAGTAACTGAGGAAGAGAGGAAATATTAGTATTTATATGCAAAGAAAAAGGAAGGAAAAATAGAATAAGACAAACAGTTGTGAAAACACAATGATGAAAATTTGTCAAAAGTAAGTTACCTTTCACAGATTTTGAAGTGGCTACGGAAGATGAAAAAATAGCTCACTAAAGAGTAAGATGCGTTCAAAATACCTATTTATGAGATGAATTAATAGCAGCCATTTGGGAAATATGGAAACGATCAGCAAAAAAAAGGATAAAATCCCGGATCTTTTGAGCATGTCTTAAGCTATCAATTACAACAAGAATTCAATAATTCAGATTTTGAAAATGAGGGACTTAGCGGACAAAAGGTCTATCAACCACAAATCTATTACCACTTCGCAATCCTTTCAATGATGAGCGAACCTCTTATAATAGCTTGGTTCATATTCAATCATTTTGAAAGGATTTGCTTCATGCCACTTAGTCTTTGTGGCTGGGGGGAGGGGTGTGCCCATTTTATATGGTTATATTAGGAATTTTAGGATTCACTTTTGTGCTCTAGATGTGGCATTTTCCCTTGAAATTCTCTAAAGAGAGTTAAAAGTGACTTTTATGCTTTTATTACTTTTCTAGAAGATTTTGTGTGACAATGCAATTTGTTTGAAGACTTTGAAGAATACCTTTGAAGATTTGAAGACTTGAAGAATTGAAGATAAGTGAAGGGAAGAGGAGGACTTGAAACAAAAAGAAGAAAGAAATCAAGATGCTAAAACTGGGCTCGATCGCGAGTCGCGAAGGACGGGTGGCCAGAAACTTTCTTACTTTTTTGTACTATAAATACTAAATCCTATCCTATCCTCTCCTCTCCTCTCCATCTCTTCTTCTTCCTGTGATTTTTTGGGTTCAAAACCCTAGTTTTTCCTTTCTTTCTTTTCTTAGTTTTTGTAGGTTAATCATGTATTTTCATTATCTAGGTTAGTTTAATCTTGGGAGCAATTGATTGAAACTTCCATATATATGTATTAAGAACCTCTATTTCACTCTATATTTAAGCATTTGTTATTTAGCATTCATGTGCTTTAATGTGATGTTTTACTTTATTTATATCATGGGTTGTTTGAGAATAGGAAGTGTTTATATGATTAAAGTGGGTGTTAGGAAAGTTGCAAATTTCTTAACTCATTTGGCATGAAAATCCAAGAACATGGACTCAAAACTTCTAGTGTATAATGTGTTGTATTTTTTTCTAGATAAGTATGTTAGTGTGGATTGTTCTCATATTTATCCTATAGATGCAATGAAAGGTTGAATCTTGAATGTGGTTTGTTCTAGGTTTAGCCTAATGAATGCTATGTTTGGTTAAATGGCTATGTCTTTGGTAGAAGGCTTGTTGTTATCAAATCTATGGTTCCTCATGTATAATGCCGTTGATGAAATACCTTTATGGTGTGGTTTGCCTAAAGTGATTATCAATGGGGTTTGCAAATGGTCGTTGTTTGTCTTTGCAAATTACTATTAAGAAGGAATGAATGTTGATCTTCGAATGGAAAGTTTTAGCATTCTCCATAGGTAACGAATGTGATAGAATGAGTGAATGGTTCAGTGATCTACATTAGGTTTGGAAGTGGATAATAATTGCCCCCTGAGGTTTTGTCTTTTGTAGTTTTTACCTTTTTTTTATAGTTTGCTTGATGATTAGCATAGTTACTTAACTTTGCTAGTTGTTTTGACTTTTACTTTCATAACTTAGGAAAACCAACCAATCCCCCCTCCATTTACTTGCTTATATATATATTTACTTACTTCTAGTATAATATCAACCTTATATGTTTAAACACAAATCCTTCTTCTTCGTGGATGACCCTGATTTGCCACTACTACTTAATTGTATTTCGTAAGCATAAAGGGCTTATAAATTATAACTTTGAGAGGTACGACGATGACCTCCCAAATTTTGGCACCGCTGCCGGGGAAGAGGCATTTATTATTAAGTGTCTGGGCATATTTGGTTGCATATTGGCTAGTTATTTTTATTTTCCACTCCTTGGTGGTTGTTTTTATTTTCCACTCCTTGGTGGTTGTTTTTGTTCGAAGTTGGTATTTCTTGAGTTCTTGGTGAATTTTTATCGATAATCCTTAAAATATGATTCAAACTTTTGAATTTTATTTTTTTTAAAATGGAGCGTCTCACCTTGAGGGAACTCATGATGAGAAGAGAGGCTCCACAAGCAAGGT
This sequence comes from Rubia yunnanensis, assembly GCA_037428765.1. NCBI lineage: Eukaryota > Viridiplantae > Streptophyta > Magnoliopsida > Gentianales > Rubiaceae > Rubia > Rubia yunnanensis. Next base: position 88,189,361 of record CM075061.1, read on the forward strand.
TCTGTAGGATGTGTCATTCCGACCATCCTACCAAGTTTTGCTATTTGTTGAGGGAGGAGCCATATGAGGGGGAAGGAATCCTTAGTTTCCAAAACCAAGGGTATTATGAAGAGTGCTACCAAGAGGTAGGAGATGTTAGTTTTCAAGGGCAAGAAACCCAAGAATGGTATCCCTACCACAATTCTTACAATCCGGAATGGAGTGGTGATCCAGATTGGTGATATGAGAATGAGCCGGAAAGCCAACAATGCGAGAAAAATAGTTGGCCATCACCACCTTATAACATACCCCAAAACCAAGCCCAACAAGGAAATTGAAGTTTGACACGTGAGGATGTCTTGAATGTAATAGCAAACTTGAACAACTTTACTAGTGAGGAACTGGACACTCGATTCTCCTCTAGTGTTGAGGCTATTGAGGGGTATGCGAGAAGCATATTGGAAGCGTTGGCCCAAATGGAAGCTCGTGATTCTAAAAATACACCATCCCAAGTCAAACTCGATGATTCAGTGAGTTAGGTCACCATGGGAAATGAGCTTGAGTTCAAAGTGGGTGAGAAGTTGGTTGTTGAAGATGAAAAAATGGAGGAAGAGGTGATTGTGATACATTCATTAGTATCATCACCCCTTCCTCCACCTAGTGAACCAACTCCACCATTTTTGGAAGTTTTAAGGTAGACAAGAGACTAGCCAAAACACTATCCCAAGCCTCATAACCACCCAACTCCCTTTAAACAACCACCACCTCCACAAGACTTTCCTCTTGAAAGTTTTGTACCCCCACCTCTCTACTTTTGGATACTCATGGTGAAGGGGTTAAAGCCTTTACCATATGGATAACATTAGGGTCATGTTGACGACCTTAAATATACGGAGCTTTGTCATGCCAACAACGTAAATAAATTTGGCCTTTATTTTGGTTTTTGTTGTTTAGTTTTGTTATTTTGTCTTGTTCTTATTACAGTGTGTTTTTCTGTGATTTTATAGTAAAGTGAAGTGCATTGCATTAGAGGAGATGAAGGAATGTTAGCCATGAGAAAGGGAAGAAAGCTTGGAAAGTTGGTAAGAAAAGAAAACTCTCTAAGTGCTGGGAAACCCTGTCGTTACGAGTTGTAACAGATACATTGTGAGTTGCGATGACCACGGGAGTGATGTGCCCATTTTATACGGTTAGATTAGGGCTTTTGGGATTAACTTTTGTACACTTTTTTTCTCTAAATATGACATTTTCCTTGAAATTATCTAAGGAGGGTTAAAAGCGACTTTTACGTTTTTATCACTTTTTAGAGAATTTTGTGTGACAAGGTAATTTGTTTGAAGACTTTGAAAACATTGAAGACTTTGAAGAATATCTTTGAATATTTGAAGACTTGGATTTGAGATTTTTTAAGACATGAAGAAGTGGAGAAGTAAAGAGAAGAGAGAGATATGAGATATAAAAGAGAAAGAAGAAAAAATGCTGAAATTTGCGTCTGTCGCGAGCCGTCGCGACTCGCGATGGTTTGTCGCGAGCACGTCGTGACTCGCGATGGACGGTTGGTCTAAATTTCTTCTTGATTTTTGTGCTATAAATACTCCCCTTATCTTCTCCTCTTCAACAGCTTTTGCCCAGCTCCTTCTTCTGCATTTTTGGGCTTAGAAACCCTAGGTTTTCTCCTCTTTCTTTTCTTAGTTTTTGTAGATTAATTATGTCTTTTAGATTTCTAGCTTAGTTTTATCTTGGGAGCAAAGGATTGAAGCTTCTATTTCTATGTAGTAATAACCATTAAATCTATCTATTTGGTGCTTTTGCTATTGTGCATTTATTGAGCTTTGAATGTTAATTGTTAATTGCATTGATGTTATTGGGAGCTTGAGTATATGAATTTCTTACATGATTGCTTGTTAGGGTTGGGAGAAAGTAGCTAATCGTCCCCTCTTTTAATGTGGAATCCAAGAGCATGAGTTAGATCTTCTTAAATGATGTTGGTGTGTTAATAATTGCTAGATGAATGTGATGATGTCGAACTCGTTGTCATGTTTGTTTTAGGTAGAAAATGAGAGAGGTCTATGAATGTCGATCATTCTTGACTAATCTTGTGTAAATTCATGAATTGGTTAAATGCTTAGACATGGTGTAGTGTTTATAAGTGTTGCTAAGCTTGTTGATCCTTCGTGCTAAATGGCATCAATGGGATACTCTTAGTAATAGGAGAGTCATTGGTGAGGTTTGACAAGATATATCGAATTCACTCTTGCAAAAAAAAAACTACTATCTAAGAAGGATAGAAGATTTATCTTCACAACAAGTAGTTGAAGTAGTAAATAGATTGTTTCACTCATTTTTGAAGCCTTTATTATTTAGCATTTATGTGTTATTGATGCTATGTTTCACTTCATTTATGTCATCGGTTGTTTGAGAATAGGAAGTGTTTTTATGATTGAAGTGTTTGGGTGTTAGGAAAGTGATGAATTCCTTAGCTCCTTTGCATGAAAATCTATGAACATGAACTTAGAACTTCTTGTGCATAATGTGTTGTGATTATTGCTAGATAAGTATGTTAATGTTAAGTCAAGTAATGAATGTGATAGAATGAGCGAATGGTTCAATGATCTACATTAGGTTTGGAAGTGGATATCAATTATCCCCAAGGCTTTATCTTTGTAGTTTTAAACCCCTTTTTCTTAGTTTTATTTGATGATAAGCCTAGTTACTTGACTTTGCTAGTTATCTTTTCTTTTTAATTTCATAACTTAGGACCACCAAACAACCAAACCCCCTCATTTACATGCTTTTATATGTATGTATATATGTCTACTCCTAGCCTAATATCAACCTCTTGTGCCTAAACGCTTAGGAAGATCCCTCTTCTTTGTGGACGACCCCGACTTGCCGCTATCTACTTAGTTGTAGATAGTAAGCATTTAGGGCTTATAAATATTAACTTTGAGAGGTACGTCGACGACCTCCCAGGGAGCGAAACTGAACTCCTAGCATCAGGTTTTTGCGAGTCGTGACATGACCATCATGAGTGTGACTTGGGCATCGTGAGTGGCAATCGAATCAGAAAATTTCTGGAAGAATTGAGCTCACAGACCTATGATAATCGCGAGTCGCGACAATGCATCGCGAGTCGCGACCAGTGGTGTCGCGAGTCGCGATGAAGAAACCAACTTTTCAACTGAGCTTAAATACTGCATAATCCTTCCTTCTTCTCCACCAAATACTCCCAAGACCCACCACACCTCCACTCATTCCTCCACCATCTTACATATATTGACATATGAACATTCTTGCACCTTTTTATTACCTTTTTTTTTATTGTAGTATGCCGACTACATCATTGTGTCTGTAATTGCTATATTCTATAATGATGCTTGGATATGTGTCGGTATATGTTGGACATTTTTATTGGACAATCTTATAGTAGTGATTTCATGATGGATTGGTTGTTCTTTGAGAATACTATGGTTATTAACTTTTGATGCTAAACCTAGTATTACAAATCCTTATGTACTTGTGAGTTTGATGTTGTTCTCTGTGGTGTTACTCTTGATCAAATGGCGCCAAGGAGACAACGTTTTCCTCAAGGGGTGAGTTCTTCTACGGAACTTTTGCTATCCCTTCCGGCACGAAAACCAATTCCGGGACCGATTCTATACAAATACATGAGATTGCACCATATCACCGGTGACTATGCGTAGAAATAGGTGTCACTCTACCTCTTACCTTGAGTTTTATTTTTCTTTCCTTACATGTTTACATTGAAAGAAATGTAATGTTTTAAGTGCGGGGAAGGGTTAGAGGACTCACATGTATGCTAGCTTGATTTGGAATGTTTTTTGCTACTTTTGATTGGAAAACATGAGAATAAGGAAGAAAAAAAATTGAAAAAATAGAAAATGAAAAAGAAAACCCCGCCAAGTTGAAAACCCGAGAGGGAAACTTAGGCAACATTGGGGCCCCAGATAGGTCAAAAACCTGAAGGGGAAACCTAGGCAAAAATGAGAGGCTAAATGTGCAGAAAAAGGTGATATATGAGCCAAGGAAACATGATGTGTGGCTAGGATGAAAATCCGAAAGGGCTCCTAGGAAAAATGAGAGAGAGAGAAAAAAAGGAAAATGCTATAATTTCACTCATTTGCCAGTGTTGAAGTCATAGGGTTGCGGTTGTCATATGGATGGATTGGGTAGCTCAACATCTTGAGACCTTTTGGGATTGGGTAACAGAGCAAGTTGAAAAATGAAGTACGGTTATGAAATTCTTGATTCTTTTATACTTTGTTTTGGTTGATATATTGGCATTGGGTGAAGTATGTGCTTGAACCTTCTATATGGTTTTGACTTCATTTTGTGTCATTGAATTTTGGATGATATATTGGTATGAAGTGAAGTATGTGATTGAACCTTTCATATGGTTTTAACTTCGTTTTGTGTCATTGGACTTTGGGATTATCAATTCGGGACTTTGAAACATTTTTATGGGTAGTGAATTGATAAGTGGTAGGTTAGATTTAGTAATTGGGGTTGTGTGTGTGAAAAAAATTCTCATTTGAGCTTTGATTTTGGGATTTATGATATCGAGAGTTTTTGTGAGGTTTTGATTGGGGGAATATTAGTTTAGGATGTGAACATATGAATTCCTTTGTGTGCTTAAATATTTTCTTACTCGAGGGCGAATAAGGTTTAAGTGCGGGGAGGTTTGATGTGCCCATTTTATATGGTTATATTAGGACATTTAGGATTCACCTTTATACACTTTTGTGCTCTAGATATGGCATTTTGCCTTGAAATTCTCTAAGGAGAGTTAAAAATGACTTTTACGCTTTTATTACTTTTCTAGAGGATTTTGTGTGACAAAACAATTTGTTTGAAAACTTTGAAGAATACCTTTGAAGATTGAAGACTTGTATTTGAGCTTTTGAAGACTTGGAGAATTGAAGATAAGTGAACTGAAAAGGAGGACTTGAAACAAAAAGAAGAAAGAAATCAAGATGCTAAAACTGGACTCAATCGCGACTCACAATGGATTGGCCGCGAGTCGCGACGGACGGGTAGCCAGAAACTTTCTTACTTTTTTGTAATATAAATACTAAATCCTATCCTCTCCTCTTTATCTCTTCTTCTTCCTTGGATTTTCTGGGTTCAAAACCCTAGTTTTTCCTTTCTTTCTTTTCTTAGTTTTTGTAGGCTAATCATGTCTTTTCATTATCTAGGTTAGTTTAATCTTGGGAGAAATTGATTGAAGCTTCCATATCTATGTAGGAAGAACCTCTATTTTACTCTATCTTGAAGCATTTGTTATTTAGCATTCATGTGCTTTAATGTGATGTTTTACTACATTTATATCATGAATTGTTTGAGAATAAGAAGTGTTTGTATGATTGAAGTATTAGGGTGTTAGGAAAGTTGCAAATTTCTTAACTCATTTGGCATGAAAATCTAAGAACATTGACTTAGAACTTCTAGTGTATAATGTGTTGTAATTCTTGCTAGATAAGTATGTTAATGTGAATTGTTCTCATATTTATCCTATAGATGCAATGAAAGGTTGAATCTTGAATGTGGTTTGTTCTAGGTTTAGCCTAATGAATGCTATGTTTGGTTAAATGGGTATGTCTTTGGTAGAAAGCTTCTTGTAATCAAATCTATGGTTCATCGTGTATAATGCCGTTGATGAAATACCTTTATGGTGTGGTTTGCAGTGATTATCAACGAGGTTTGCAAATGGTCGTTGTTTGTCTTTGCAAATTACTATAAGAAGGAATGAATGTTGATCTTCGAATGGGAAGTTTTAGCATTCCCCATAGGTAACGAATGTGGTAGAATGAGTGAATGGTTCAATGATGTACATTAGGTTTGGAAGTGGATATTAATTGCCCCCAAGCTTTGTCTTTTGTAGTTTTTACCCGTTTTCTTAGTTTTCTTGATGATTAGCATATTTACTTAACTTGGCTAGTTGTTTTGTCTTTTACTTTCATAACTTAGGAATACCAACCAACCAAAGCCCCCCCATTTATTTGCTTATATATATATATATATTTACTTACTTCTAGTATAATATCAACCTTATATGTTTAAATGCTTAAGAAAATCCCTCTTCTTCGTGGGCGACCCCGATTTGCCACTATCTACTTAATTGTATTTAGTAAGTATAAAGGGATTATAAATTATAAATTTGAGAGGTACGACGATGACCTCCCAGGGGGATTATGGTCCATGCCGAGCCCAAATGACTATAACTAATCAACGATCAAACTTTACTTGAATTTCTATATGTAAACACCAGTAACTATGTTAACTTTAACTAATCAACTGTCAAACTTTGAATTTCTATATGTAAACACTAGTAACTAAGTTGACTTTAACTAATTAACGATGAACCCTTACTTGACTTTCAATATGTAAATAATAATAACAAAGTTGACTCTACGTAATTAATGGTAAAACCTTATTTGAATTAGTATATAATAAATACTAATAAAAATGTTTGACTTTGACTAATCAATGGTCAAACTTTACTTGACTTTCTATATATAAATACTAGCGACTAAGTTGACTTTAACTAAGCAATGGTCAAACTTTATTTGACCCTCTCTGTATAGAAACACTAGTGACTAAGCTGACTTTAACTAATCAACAATCAAACTTTACTCGACTTTCAATATATAAACTCTAATAACTAGGTTGACTTTCTCTAATCAACGGTCAAACTTTACTTGACTTTCAATATATAAACATTAATAACTAAGTTGATTTTAATTAATCCATGGCTAACCCTTACTTGGCTTTCTACATAAAAATACTAAAAACAAAGTTGGCTTTAACTAATCCACGGTCAACCCTTACTTGGCTTTCTACATACAAATACAAATAACAAAGTTGACTTTAACCAATCGATGGTCAACTCTATTTGACTTTCAATATATAAACACTAATAACTAAGTTGACTTTAACTAATTAATGGTCAAACTTTATTTGAATTAGTATATAATAAGTACTAATAAATATGTTTGACTTTGTCTAATCAACGGTTAACCCTTACTTGACTTTCAATATATAAACACTAATAACTAAGTTGACTTTAACTAATTAATAGTCAAACTTTATTTGATTTTAGCTAATGGAAAATTTAATGGGTTCAAACCTATAATTTTGGCCCAAACCCCATGTCCAATTTTCGTATACTTAGCCTTCCTTCTCCCTTGCCCCAATTTCATTCAATCGGACCCATCGTCTCTGCACCTCCTCTAGTTTTTTTTGCCGATCAGCTACCGGCCACACATCATCTGAAAGTTGAAGGAAGGGGAGATGGTGTCTGCACCAATAAGGGAGGCAATCTCGCGGCATCTCATATCCCACTCAAAGCCTTATCCATTTTCCTTCGATGCACAAAACCCACAGTTCGCTAATATCTCTGCCGATGGTTACCACCACTTGTAAGTCTCCTCGCCGTCACTGTTATCTCCCTGTCTAAGATGAATGCCGTCAGCCGATTGCGGGCGATGGAGATTCGGTGGTGCCGACTGCCTTTAAAACAGGGCTTGCATGAGAAATAATGGTACTTCACTTACCCTCATAGAAATACATCTTATATTTTTTTGATATTTTGGCACTGTAAGAAGAGTTTTTTATGGAAAGGACATAATGGTTCAGTTTTTCAAGTATAGTCCAAATGCAGAACAAATGTGAGTGTTGCATTTTTTACATTGTGGACTTAGTATCCTGGTTGCTGGCAGGAGTTTCGGTTGTGGTGAACTCTTTCTCATGTGTGCTATATTTTGGTGGTGCTCTTATGTGATTATGTCTTTGTTATCTGGAATAAGAGGGAAAGTGGAGAGTTAGGATTTTACCTTTGTCTGTTTTTTAGTTTCATTGGAGCTTCTTCTCTGTTTTGGAGTTTCATTGGAGCATCTAATTAGAGCTTCTTTTCTGTTGTTTACACATGTAGTCTGATGAAGAATGTGAGTACTTGATCAAGCTTGCAAAGTCTAAAATGGTGAACTCAACTGTGGTTGGTAGTGATACTGGCTAAACTAAATATACCAGGTTAATATTCTGAATTCTTTAAGTCATTTTGTATGTAGAGTCTTTTTTTTTGTTTTTCTCATGTATGTAGAGTCTTAATTGCTAACTTTTGGTTTGCTGTTGTGCCGGGGTAAAGGTGCCATATCGGTGGTGGTGAGATTGATTCCTCTCCAAGGTCTCCGCCGCAATGTTTAGTCCCACAGATTATTAATTTTGTATCATAAATTTTTTGTGGTTTTATTTCTATATTACCAATTTGTGAAGTTAATTTTATTATTAAATTAATGTCCTACTAAATTGTTAATTTTGAGTCTTTTTCCCTTCCTATGAAAGCGGCAGCGCGCTGCTGCTTTCAGAGGAAGGGATTGTTTTTTAGTTGTTGTAAATATTTTAAAACTGGTTAAAAAATTGGTGCTAACAAAAAAACCAGTGTTTAGCACCAATTGAAAAACCGGTGCTAACGAAAAAACCGGTGCTAAAATTCTCACCATTTTGAAAAATGGTGCTAACAAAAAAACTTGTGCTAAAAGTAGGGATTTAGCACCGGTTTTTTGTCCAACCGGTAAAACTGTTTCATCGGTTACTTAGGCACAAAATAACTAGTGCTAGAACAAAATAAACTGGTGCTAAAGGGGGTTCCTGTGATAGTAAAGTTAAGGATCTTTTGGATTATCCTTGGTGATTTTTTTGGCAATAACTCTTAGATTGCTTTTGGTGGACTATTTGGTGGAGTAAGCTAGTTCAACACTCATCATTTTTGCTTACCTTTTTCTTTAAAAGATTTGGTTTTATAGATTGATCGGTCTCTTTGGGGAGTGTGAGAGTTGTGAGATTCTTACTTCTTTGGGAGAACTAGGGAAATCTAGGAATACGTTTAATGGATTAGTTTACTTATCCTTGCGTGCTACATTCCACTTGAATCTTTGCTAGTTTTTGTTTACTCGAGGACAATTAAAGGTCTGAGTGTGGGGGAATTGATCGGTACCATTATGAATGTGTTAACTTATGCATTTAGAACAATTTTTATTAGGTTTTGGTTGCTTGATTTCTAGTTTTAGTTAGGTTTACACGAAAATAGGTTGTCTATGACCATTTTTAGTTTTCTTATCTAAATCCCGAGTTTCATAGACTTGATTGGAACTCATGGATACATTATATTCACGAGCAGCTAGATCTTCCTTTTTTTTTTATCTTACTAGTAGGTTGCTCATGAGTATTTTTTCAAAATTTGTAGAAGGTTATTCGTAAGGGTGGTAGTAGATATTAGAAGGCCATCCACAAGGCTGGTAGAAGACTAAATCCACTAGCCAAAATGTTGAAGAAGATAGAAGGGTCGAAGTAGGAAGACAAAGAAGCGTAGGAATTGAGATTTGAGATTTATACAGGGTTTTTGGGAACGATCTAAGAATATGACCCACGTCAACCCATGATTGTTAATTGTAACTAATTAACCCAAGCCAAGGGTAAAGGTCAAAGATAAAATTTATATTCTGCACCCTGATCTCACTGCTATGCTACCTAGGGGGTATTTAGTGGCAAGCCCTGGGTTTATCCACAGAGATGCTAGGTCTAATTGATGTGCCCATTTTATACGGTTATATTAGGACTTTTGGGATTAACTTTTGTGCTCTAAATGTGACATTTTGCCTTGAAATTATCTAAGGAGGGTTAAAAGAGACTTTTACATTTTTATCACTTTTTAGAGAATTTTGTATGACAAGGTAATTTGTTTGAAGACTTTGAAGACTTTGAAGAATATATTTGAAGATTTGAAGATTTTAAGACTTGGATTTGAGCTTTTTGAAGATATGAAGAATTGAAGAAGTTAAGAGAAGAGAAGGATATGAGATATAAAAGAGAAAGAAGAAATAATGCTAGAATTTGTGTCTGTCGCGAGACCATCGCGACATGCGATGGTTCTTCGCAAGCACGTCGCAAATCGCGATGGAAGAGTGGTCTAAATTTCTTCTTGATTTTTGTGCTATAAATACTCCCCTTATCCTCTCCTCTTCAACAGCTTTTGCCCAGTTCTTTCTTCTGTGTTTTTGGGTGTTAAAACCCTAGGTTTTCTCTTCTTTCTTTTCTTAGTTTTTTTAGATTAATTATGTCTTTTAGTTTTCTAGCTTAGTTTTATCTTGGGAGAAGAGGATTGAAGCTTCCATTTCTATGTAGTAAGAACCATTATATCTATCTATTTGGTGCTTTTGCTATTGTGCATTTATTGAGCTTTGAATGTGAATTGTTAATTGCATTGATGTTCTTGGAAGCTTGAGTATATGAATTGCTTCTATGATTACTTGTTAGGGTTGGGAGAAAGTAGCTAATTCTCCCCTCTTTTAATGTGGAATCCAAGAGCATGAGTTAGAGTTTCTTAAATGATGTTGGTTGATAATTTCTAGATGAATGTGATGATGTCGAACTCGTTGTCATGTTTGTTTTAGGTAGCAAATGAGAGAGGTCTATGAATGTCGACCGTTCTTGACTAATCTTGTGTAAATGCATGAATTGGTTAAATGCTTAGACATGGTGTAGTATTTATAAGTGTTGCCAAGCTTGTTGATTCTTTGTGCTAAATGCCATCAATGGGATACTCTTATTCCTAAGGGAGTTATTGGTGAGGTTTGACAAGAGATGTAGAATTCACTCTTTCAAACTACCATCTAAGAAGGATAGAAGATTTATCTTCACAACAAGTAGTTGAAGTAGTGAATATATTGTTTCATTCGTTCTTGAAGCCTTTATTATTTAGCATTTATGTATTCTTGATGCTATGTTTCACTTCATTTATGTCATGGGTTGTTTGAGAATAGGAAGTGTTTTTATGATTGAAGTGTTCGGGTGTTAGGAAAGTGACAAATTACTTAGCTCCTTTGCATGAAAATCTATGAACATGAACTTAGAACTTCTTGTGCATAATGTGTTGTGATTCTTGCTAGATAAGTATGTTAATGTTAAGTCAAGTAATGAATGTGATAGTATGAGTGAATGGTTCAATGATCTACATTAGGTTTGGAAGTGGATATCAATTACCCCCAAGGCTTTATCTTTGTAGTTTTAAACCACTCTTTCTTAGTTTTGTTTGATGATTAGCCTAGTTACTTGACTTTGCTAGTTATCTTGTCTTTTTAATTTCATAACTTAGGACCACCAAACAACCAAACCCCCCCTCATTTGCATGCTTTTATATGTATGTATATATGTCTACTTCTAGCCTAATATCAACCTTTTGTGCCTAAACGCTTAGGAAGATCCCTCTTCTTCGTGAACGACCCCGACTTGCCTCTATCTACTTAGTTGTAGATAGTAAGCATTTAGGGCTTATAAATATTAACTTTGAGAGGTACGGCGATGACCTCCCAAATTTTGGCACCGCTGCCGGGGAAGAGGCGTTTATTTTTAAGTGTTTAGGTGTATTTGGTTTCATATTAGCTAGTTGTTTTTATTTTCCACTCCTTGGTGGTTGTTTTTGTTTGGAGTGGGTATTGCTTGAGTTCCTGGTGAATTTTTATCGAGAATCCTTGCAATATGATTTTGAAATTTTGAAAATTATTTTTTTTAAAATGGAGCATCTCACCTTGAGGGAACTCATGATGAGAAGAGAGGCTCAACGAGCAAGATTTTGTAGGATGTGTCATTCCGACCATCCTACCGAGTCTTGCTATTTGTTATGGGAAGAGCACTATGAGGAAGAAAGAACCCTTGGTTTCCAAAACCAAGGATATTATGAAGAGTGCTACCAAGAGGTAGGAGATCTTAGTTTTCAGGGGCGAGATGCTCAAGAATGGTTTCCATACCACAATCCTTACAATCCGGAATGGAGTGGTGGTCCGGATTGGTGGTATGAGAATGAGCCAGAAAACCAACCATACGAGTAAAATAGTTGGCCATCATCACCTTATACCGTACCCCAAAACCAAGCCCAACAAGGAAGTTCAAGTTTGACACGTGAGAAATTCATGAGTACAATAGCAAACTTGAACTCCTTTACTAGTGAGGAGCCGGACACTCAGCTCTCCTCTAGTGTTGAGGCTATTGAGGGGCATGTGAGGAGTATATTAGAAGTGTTGGCCCGAATGGAAGCTCGTGATTCTGAAAATACACTATCCCAAATCGAACTCGAGGATTCGGTGAGTGAGGTCACCATGGGAAATGATTTTGAGTTCGAAGGGGATAGGGAGTTGGTTGTTAAGGATAGAAAAATGGAGGGAGAGGTGATCATGCTACATTCATTAGCATCGTCACCCCTTCTCCCACCTAGTGAACCAACTCTATCATTTTTGGAAGTTTTGAGGGAGACGAGAGTGGAGCTGAAGGATTATCCCAAGCATCCTAACCACCCAAGTCCCTTCAAACCTTCTCCACCTCAACAAAACTTTCCTCTTGAAAGTTTTATACCCCCACCTCTCTACTTTTGGAAGCTCATGGTGAAGGGGTTCAAGCCTTCACCATATGGATAACATTAGGGTCGTGCCGACGACCTTAAATATACGGAGCTTTGTCGTGCCGACGACGTAAATAAATTTGGCCTTTGTTTTAGTTTTTGTTGTTTAGTTTTTGTTATTTAGTCTTGTTCTTTTTATTGTGCTATGATTTTGTTGAAAAGTGTAGTGTATTGCATTGGAGGATATGAAGGAATGAGATCCATAAGAGAGGGGAGAGAGCTTGTTAAGAAATTTGTTTCCAAGTGCTGGGAAACCCTGTCGTCGCGAGTCGCGATGGCCTCGTCGCGATTTGTGACGAACTGGGGAGCAAAATCCATTCCCAGCACCAGCTTTCCGTGAGCCGCGACGAGGTCACGATGGGGAGGTCGCGAGTCACGACGAGATCAGAACTTGTGTGCTAAAAATCTGCTCCCGACCTCCACATTCTGCGAGCTGCAACGGCCTCGCAACGGACCATCACGAGTCACAATGAGACCATCGCTAGTCGCAACCATGCCTTCCCTACCCTTCGCGAGTCGCGATGGATCCATCGCGAGTCGAGATGGCGTGCTGCTCAATTGTTTTTCTTAAACCTTCAATCTTCTCCATTTCGCCACCTCTCACCATTTCACCTCCGCTCATTCCTCCCCCATCCTACATATATCGACATATGAACATTCTTGCATCTTTATGGTACCTTTGTTGATTGTAGTATGCCAACTATATCATTGTGACTGTAATTGCATATCCTATAATGATGCTTGTATATGTGCCGATATAAGTTGGATATTTTTAATGGATAATCTTATAGTGGTGGTTGCAGGGTGGATTGGTTGTTCTTTGAGAATACTATGGTTATTAATTCTCTATGCTAAACCTAGTATTACAAATTCTTATGTACTTGTGAGTTTGATGTTGTTCTCTGTGGTGTAGTCTTGATCAAACGGCGCCAAGGAGGCAATTTTTTGCTCGAAGGGTGAGTTCGTCTACGGCATTTTGGCTCCCCTTTTCGGCTTCGAAACCAATGGCGGGACCGATTCTATACAAGTGCATGGGATTGCACCATATCACCGGCGACTACGCGGAGAAACGGGTGTCACTCTACCTCTTGCCTTGATTTTTTTTATTGTTCTTGCCTTACATGTTTACATTAAGGGCAATGTAATGTTTTAAGTGCAGGGAGGGGTTAGAGAACTCAATGCATGCTAGCTTGTTTTGGAATGCTTTCTGCTACTTTTGATTGGAAAAACATGAAAAAGAAGGAATAAAAAAAAGAGAAAAAAAAGAAAACCCGCTAAGTTGAAAACCCGAGAGGACAACTTAGGCTTATTGTGCTGTATTTTCCACTGCACACTTGATCACGTCCCTCTAAAGGCTTAGTGTGCTGCGAATAACCAAGCTGAGTGCGACGAACATGGGAATCCATGTGGTAGTCATGACAAGGTAGTACACGGCTAAAGCCGCAACGGTTAGCACTCTTAGCAGGTGACCCGTGACATGGTGGGTGCTTTTGTAGCCCTCCATCAACTCCACCATCGTAATAAGGGGAGTACAACAAGGTCCGACCCTTGTTGTAGGTCTGATTCTCCCTCGTGTGATTACGTCCTGGGCTTTCACCACGAATGAAACTACTCCCCTCGGGTCCTATCAATTTGGCCAAAGGAAATTGTACATTTAATGATAGGTTTCATACTCTAAGGTGGATCAGCTGCGCCATTTTTCCCGTTGTCTCAACAAAGAAATTTTTGGGGTCCCAAACAACAAGAATTCTAGAATTGGGTGCCAGTTCAAAATTGTGGGTGTATCTCCATCCTTTTAGACTCCTCATGAAGTTCAGTGTTTGTTCACTTGCCTTTGTTTCCAGAATACCTAACAAACCGACATTGTTTTCAGAGATGATGTTCTTCGCCCATCTCCTTTTTTCTGGGGCGCCAAGGCCCCGTATATTTAGGCAGGCTGCATTCATTGGGAACCGAAGGTCCCTTTAGGCCTCGGACCACCACCTTTACTGCTATCATTTAAAGAGGAGCTCTTTGTTGCTTCTGCCACTCTTTGGTAAGTCTTCTTCGATAGGTTGAGCAGCATGGAGGAAAAACTGGTTCTGCCACTGCTCTTTAACAAATGTTTCCCAACTATGATTTTTCCTTTTGGCGTAGGAGGTCTTCCTGCCCGAGGGGGGTTGCTTCTTCTTGCCTCCGGATGGAGCATACTATCCGGTATGCTTCTGCACCATTCATCAGTCTGTCTGCATCACCGTAAGCCGGTGGTCCCACCAAGCTGGCATCATCACTGAGGCAGGCCTGAGAGCCTAGTGGTGTAGGATCTCCTATTTCCTTGTCCCGGTCCATCTCCATAACCACCTCTGTGTCATCGCACTTTTCCTTTACTGAGTTTACTTGTTGACCCGTGGTGTTAGGTCCTGAATTTTCTGATTTAGAACCCGAAACTGTGTCTTCATTTGTACGGGAGAGCTCCCCTTCTGGGTTTTTTTTCTTCATTTACCCTTGTGGGCTGAACACCTTTGTCAAAGTTTTCATCTCGATTTCTTTTGGCCATGCGTTCCTAAAAAACCTTGTCCCTGGCCCGAAAGAATTCATCGCAACCTTCAAAGAGGTGTGTATTTTCTCCGCAGTTAGGGCACCAAGGTTTGCAGTAGTCGTAAAGTATCCATTGTGAGTGGGTAGCTCCATCAGGCATACGGAATTTTACAATTTCATTGAGCTATTTGGAGGTGTCGATGAGGACCAGAATCCTGGAATAGTAGCCCACGAGGTCTCGAGTTCCATTGTCCATGAGGATGGGATCTCCTAAAGTGGAAGCTATCTTCTCGAGGGCTTTTTTGTGCCAGCAAGACTTGGGTAAGTAGTTCATGTGAATCCAGATCGGTTTCTTGGCCATGATGCGCATATCGTACTTCCCAGACTCAGGTAGAGGAACAATGAATAACTTTTTACCGTGGAGGAAATGGTCCGGACCCTGTAGCACTTTGTCCCTATCCTCCGCTATTTTGAATCCGAATTTTAGATACCCATTCGTCATTGTCTGAACCCAGCACTGGACACCCTACTTTGCCATGAGCAATTTTCGGACAATATGTGTACCTGAGAAGGAACCTGGGAAGACGCCTAGAAAACCGTAGAACACCCGGACTTGCTCCTTGTTAACTTCTTCCTCTGAGAGGACAAAATCCACATCTTGGTCTGTAGTAATGTCTACTTTGTTCAGGGCGATATCAGCATCATCCCAAACCCTTTTTCTCTCTAAAAGTGGATCATGCAATTCTTTGGACTTGAAGGTCATGTCAACCTGTTCAGTCAGGCCCGGATGATTTACCGATTTGGTGGCAGTGAGTGATGGAAGAGTTTGGTCCATGCTTTCCCGTTCTCAGTGACAGTAAAAGAAGATAAGAGGGGTTAGGCAAACAATATGACTAACGTATCAGATGCACAAGGGAGACTAACTTATCTCCCACACAATAATCTACTCCGATGAGACAATACAGAAAGTCCTAATACCTATCCCAGCAACAAGGGATTAGTATATGGGCAGATGAAAATGGTACATAGTCCAGATATTACTCAAACAAATACACAGACAGAGACACAAACAGATACATAAACAGATACACAATCCAAGTACTTAAACAGATGAATAAAGTTTCAGCACTCAAATAGGAGTCGAACTAAGTTCAAAACCAAAGCGACTAAGAGGAACCTGTTTTCAGAAACCATCGCAATGCCGGCGGAAAATCATCGGAAAACCCCAACCTAGAGATGATTATGATCGGAATCCCATGGGGAATCTGAATAATCTAGTTACAGGCCTAGATTCACCGGTTGATCGATTGAAAATGCTACCGTAGATCGTGGGAGAAGGTCGCACCTTTTTTGCCCAGAAATTGCCCAGAAAATGAGAGCTTCTAAGCTCACCTTAGCTTAGTCACTAGTGTTTTTATATAGAGAGATTCTACTAAAGTTTGACCGTTGATTAGTTAAAGTTAACTTAGTCTCTAGTATTTATATGTAGAAAGTCATGTAAGGTTATACCATTGATTAGTCAAAGTCAACCTAGTTATTAGTGTTTATATATTTAAAGTTGTATAAATTTTGACCGTTGATTAGTTAACGTCAACTTAGTCACTAGTGTTTACATATAGAAAGTTAAGTACCATCAGACTGTTAATTAACTAAAGTCATCTTAGTTATTAGTGTTTAATTGAAAGTCAGGTAAAGATCAATCGTTAATTAGTCAAAGTCAACCTAGTTATTAGTGTTCATGTATAGAAAGTAAAGTATGGGTGGAATGTTTATTAGTTAAAGCCAACTTAGTTATTAGTTTTTATATTGTGAAAGCCAAGTAAAGTTTGACCGTTAATTAGTCAAAGTCAGCCTAGTTATTAGTGTTTATGTATTGAAAGTTGACTAAAGTTTGACCACTGATTAGTTAAGGTCAGCTTAGTCACTAGTGTTCATATATTGAGAGTCAAGTAAAGTTTGACCGTTGATTTGTTAAAGTCAACTTAGTCACTAGTATTTATATTTTGAAGGTCAAGTAAGATTTTACAATTGATTTGTTAAAGTCAAACATTTTATTAGTATTTATTATATATAAATTCAAATAAAGTTTGACCGTTAATTAGGTGAAGTCAACATTTTTATTAGTGTTTATATATTTAAAGTCAATTAAGGGTTCACCATTGATTAGTTAAAGTCAACTTAGTTACTATTCTTACCATATAGAAATTCAAGTAAAGTTTGACCGTTGATTAGTTAAAGTCAACTTAGTCTCTAGTATTTATATGTAAAAAGTCATGTAAGGTTATACCATTGATTAGTCAAAGTCAACCTAGTTAATAGTGTTTATATATTTAAAGTTGTATCAATTTTGACCGTTGATTAGTTAACGTCACTAGTGTTTACATATAGAAAGTTAAGTACCATCAGACCGTTAATTAGCTAAAGTCATCTTAGTTATTAGTGTTTAATTGAAAGTCAGGTAAAGATCAATCGTTGATTAGTCAAAGTCAACCTAGTTATTAGTGTTCATGTATAGAAAGTAAAGTATGGGTGGAATGTTTATTAGTTAAAGCCAACTTAGTTATTAATTTTAATATTGTGAAAGTCAAGTAAAGTTTGACCGTTAATCAGTTAAAGTCAGCCTAGTTATTAGTATTTATGTATTGAAAGTCGATGGAAGGTCTTCACCGTACCTCTCAAAGTTAATATTTATAAGCCCTAAATGCTTACTATCTACAACTAAGTAGATAGCGGCAAGTCGGGGTCGTCCACGAAGAAGAGGGATCTTCCTAAGCGTTTAGGCACAAAAGGTTGATATTAGGCTAGGAGTAGACATATATACATACATATAAAAAAATGTAAATGGGGGGGGGGGGGGTGTTTGGTTGGTTGGTTGTCCTAAGTTATGAAATTAAAAGGACAAGATAACTAGCAAGGTTAAGTAACTATGCTAATCATCAAACAAAACTAAGGAAAAGAGGTTTTAAAACTACAAAGATAAAGCCTTGCGGGCAATTGATATCCACTTCCAAATCTAATGTAGATCATTGAACCATTCACTCATTCTATCACATTCATTACTTGACTTAACATTAACATACTTATCTAGCAAGAATCACAGCACATTTTTCACAAGAAGTTCTAAGTTCATGCTCATAGATCTTCATGCAAAGGAGCTAAGGAATTTGTCACTTTCAAAACACCCGAACATTTCAATCATAAGAACACTTCCTATTCTCAAAAAACCCATGGCATAAATGAAGTGAAACATACCATCAAGAATACATAAATAATAAATAGCAAAGGCTTCAAGAACGAGTGAAACAATCTATTCAATACTTCAACTACTTGTTGTGAAGATAAATCTTCCATCATTCTTAGGTAGTAGTTTTCAAGAGTGAATTCGACATCTCTTGTCAAACCTCACCAATGACTCCCTTATTACTAAGAGTATCTCATTGATGGCATTTAGCACGAAGAATCAACAAGCTTAGCAACACTTATAAACACTACACCGTGTCTAAGCATTTAACCAATTCATGCATTTACACAAGATTAGTCAAGAATGATCGACATTCATAGACCTCTCTCATTTGCTACCTAAAACAAACAGGACAATGAGTTCGACATCATCACATTCATCTAGCAATTGTTAACACACCAACATCATTTAAGAATCTCTAACTCATGCTCTTGGATTGCACATTGAAAGATGGGAGAATTAGCTACTTTCTCCCAACCCTAACAAGTAATCATGCAAGCAATTCATATACTCAAGCTTCCAACAACATCAATGCCACTAACAATTAACATTGAAAGCTCAATAAATGCACAATAGCAAAAGCACGAAATAGATAGATATAATGGTTCTTACTACATAGAAATGGAAGCTTCAATCCATTGCTCCCAAGTACAAACCTAAGCTAGATAATCAAAACCCATAAAATAGAACAAAGATCTACAAAGAAAGAAGAAGAAATGGAAGAAAATGGTGAAAACGTAGGGTTTTGGAGCTCCCAAGTCAGGCTTAGAGTCTTGGTAAGAAGTGGGTGAAGAGGTATTTATAGTACAAGAAAAAGGGGAGAAAAACGCAGGCTGCAGGGCAGGATTCGCGACGCCATCGAGAGTCGCGACTAATCTTCGCAAGTCGCGACCAGATCAGTAAAATTTAGTCCTGTTTTGTTTTACTTCCTCCGGGCAAACCGTTGATCCATTTTGGGAGTTCTTATAGTCGATTTTATAGTACTCGAGAAGAGGAATCCAATGGTACCACTCTTGGAGGCTGATTATTCTCGGAAAATTCTGAAAACTCTGCTTCAAAACATAGATCATCCTTCACCCTTTGCTTTGCTCTCCTTTCTTCACCTCTTCAACTCTTCATATCTTCAAAAAGCTCAAATGCAAGTCTTAAAATCTTAAAATCTTCAAAGATATTCTTCAAAGTTTTCAAAGTCTTCAGACAAATTACCTTGTCACACAAAATTCTCTAAAAAGTGATAAAAACGTCAAAGTCGCTTTTAACCCTCCTTAGATAATTTCAAGGCAAAATGTCACATTTAGAGCACAAAAGTGTACAAAAGTTAATCCCAAAAACCCTAATATAACCGTATAAAATGGGCACATCAAACCTCCCCGCGCTTAAACCTTACTCACCCTCGAGTAAGAAGAGATTCAAGCACAAGGAGGAATTCATATGTCTATATCCTAAACTAATATTCCCCCAATCAAAGCTTCACAAAAACTCTCAATATCATAAATCCCAAAATAAAAGCTCACA
The DNA here is from genome assembly GCA_037428765.1 of Rubia yunnanensis. NCBI lineage: Eukaryota > Viridiplantae > Streptophyta > Magnoliopsida > Gentianales > Rubiaceae > Rubia > Rubia yunnanensis. The sequence continues at coordinate 88,209,082 of CM075061.1, forward strand.
TGAGAATTGCTCACACACACAACCCCAATCCTAAATCTAACCAAACCTACCACTTATCAATTCACTACCCATAAAAATGTTTCAAAGTCCCGAATTGATATTCCCAAAGTCCAATAACACAAAATGAAGCTAAAACTATTTAAGAGGTTTAAGCACATACATCACCTAATGCCAATATATCAACCAAAATCCAATGACATAAAATGAAGCTAAAACCATATAGGAGGTTCAAACACATGCTTCACCTAATGCCAATATATCAACCAAAAATGAAGTATAAAGGGATCAAGAATTATATAACCATACTTCGTTCCCTAACCCACTAAGTTACCCAATCCCAAGAGGTCTCTAGATGTTGAGCTACCCGATCCATCCATGTGACAACCACAACCTTATGACTCCAACGCCAGCAAATGAGTGAAATCATAGCATTTTTCCTTCTCTCTATTTTTCTCTCATTTTGCCTAGTAGCTCTTTCGAGTTTTCATCCTAGCCACACATCATGTTTCTTCGGCTCACCTCTCACCTTTTTTGCACATTTTAGCCTCTCATTTTTTCCTAGGCCGCCCTTTCGGGTTTTCGACCTATTTGGGCCCCCAATGTTGCCTAAGTTGCCCACTCTCGAGTTTTCAACTTAGCGGGTTTTTTTTTCAATATATATTTTTTTCATTTTCTCATGTTTTTCCAATCAAAAGTAGCAAAAAGCATTACAAAACAAGCTAGCATACATGTGATTCCTCTAACCCCTCCCCGCACTTAAAACATTACATTGCCCTCAATGTAAACATGTAAGGCAAGAACAATAAAACTCAAAGAAAGGGGTAGAGTGACACCCGTTTCTCCGCATATTCACAGGTGATATGGCGCAATCCCATGCACTTGTATAGAATCGGCCCCGCCATTGGTTTCAGAGCTGAAAGAGGGAGCAAAGATGCCGTAGAAGGACTCACCCCTCGAGAAAAGCACTGTCTCCGTGGTGCCGTTTGATCAAGACTAACACCACAAAGAACAACATTAAACTCACAAGTACATAAGGATTTGTAATACTAGGTTTAGCATAGAGAATTAATAACCATAGTATTCTCAAAGAACAACCAATCCACCCTCAACCACCACTATAAGATTATTCATTAAAAATATCCATCATATATCGACATATATACAAGCATCATTATGGGATATGAACTTATGGTCACAATGATGTAGTCGGCATACTACAATCAACAAAGGTACTATAAAGATGCAAGAATATTCATATGCCAATATATGTAGGATGGTGGAGGAATGAGCGGGTATGTGGTGGTTCTTGGGAGTGTTGGGTGGAGAAGAAGGAAGGATCATGCAATGTTTAATAATAGATGACAACTTGGATTTTCCATCGCGACTCGCGACTGAACTGGTTGCGACTCACGATGGGACCGTCGTGACTCGCAAAAAGTTGAGTCCGGGAGCAGATTTTTAGCAAAAATTTTCTAATCTCGTCACGACTCGAGACCTCTATGTCGCGACTCGCAACGGCCCATCGCGAGACCATCGCGACTCGCGGAAAGTTGGTGCTGGGAGTGAATTTTGCTCCCCTGTTCGTCGCCACTCGCGACGTACCCATCGCGACTCACGACGGCAGGGCATCCTAGCACTTAGGATTTTTCTTTACTTACCAACAGTCCAAGCTTTCTTCCCTTGTTCATTGATTTCATTCATTCATCACCTCCACTGCAATGCACTTCACTTTGCTACAAAATCATAGAAAAACACACCATAAAAAGAACAAGACAAAACAACAAAAACTAAGCAACAAAGCTAAAATAAAGGCCGAATTTATTTACGTCGTCGGCACGACAAAGCTCCGTATATTTTAGGTCGTCGGCACGACCCTAATGTTATCCATATGATAAAGTCTTGAACCTCTTCACCATGAGCTTCCAAAAGTAGAGAGGTGGGGGTACAAAACTTTCAAGAGGAATGTTTTGTTGAGGTGGAGAAGGTTTGAAGGGAGTTGAGTGGTTAGGAGGCTTGGGATAATCTTTCAGCTCCTCTCTCGTCTCCCTCAAAAATTCCAAAAATGATAGAGTTGGTTCATTAGGTGGGAGAAGGGGTGACGATGCTAATGAATGTAGCACGATCACCTCTTCCTCAATTTTTCTATCCTTAACAACCAACTCCTCATCCCCTTCAAACTCATAATCATTTCCAATGGTGACCTCACTCACCGAATCCTCGAGTTCGATTTGGGATGGTGTATTTTCGAAATCACGAGCTTCCATTCGGGCCAACGCTTCTAATATACTCCTCACATGCCCCTCAATAGCCTCAACACCAGAGGAGAGCCGGGTGTCTGGCTCCTCACTAGTAAAGGAGTTCAAGTTTGCTATTGTATTCATGACTTCCTCACGTGTCAAACTTGAACTTCCTTGTTGGGCTTGGTTTTGGGGTACGGTATAAGGTGGTGATGGCCAACTATTTTGCTCGTATTGTTGGTTTTCTGGCTCATTCTCATACCACCAATCTAGGTTACCACTCCATTCCGTATTGTAAGAATTGTGGTATGGAAACCATTCTTGAGCTTCTTGCCCTTGAAAACCAACATCTCCTACCTCTTGGTAGCACTCTTCATAATATCCTTGGTTTTGGAAACCAAGGGTTCTTTCTCCCTCATAGTGCTCTCCCCACAACAAATAGCAAGACTCGGTAGGATGGTCAGAATGACACATCCTACAAAACCTTGCTTGTTGAGCCTCTATTCTCATCATGAGTTCCCTTAAGGTGAGACGCTCCATTTTTAAAAGATTATTTTTTCAAAAGTCTGAAATCATATTGCAAATGTTCTTGATAAAAGCTCACCAAGAACTCGAGCAATACCTACTCCGAACAGAAACAACCACCAAGGAGTGGAAAATAAAAACAACTAGCTAATATGCAACCAAATACACCTAAATACTTAAGAATAAATGCCTCTTCCCCGGCAGCGGCGCCAAAATTTGGGAGGTCATCGCCGTACCTCTCAAAGTTAATATTTATAAGCCCTAAATGCTTACTATTTACAACTAAGTAGAGAGCGGTAAGTAGGGGTCATCCACGAAGACGAGGGATCTTCCTAAGCGTTTAGGCACAAAAGGTTGATATTAGGCTAGGAGTAGCCATATATACATACGTATAAAAGCATGTAAATGGGGGGGGGGGGGTATTTGGTTGGTTGGTTGTCCTAAGTTATGAAATTAAAAAGACAAGATAACTAGCAAGGTTAAGTAACTATGCTAATCATCAAACAAAAGTAAGGAAAAGGGGTTTTAAAACTACAAAGATAAAGCCTTGCGGGCAATTGATATCCACTTCCAAATCTAATGTAGATCATTGAACCATTCACTCATTCTATCACATTCATTACTTGACTTAACATTAACATACTTATCTAGCAAGAATCACAGCACATTTTTCACAAGAAGTTCTAAGTTCATGCTCATAGATTTTCATGCAAAGGAGCTAAGGAATTCGTCACTTTCCTAACACCCAAACATTTCAATCATAAGAACACTTCCTATTCTCAAACAACCCATGGCATAAATGAAGTGAAACATACCATCAAGAATACATAAATGCTAAATAACAAAGGCTTCAAGAATAAGTGAAACAATCTATTGAATACTTCAACCACTTGTTGTGAAGATAAATCTTCCATCCTTCGTAGGCAGTAGTTTGCAAGAGTGAATTTGACATCTCTTGTCAAACCTCACCAATGACTCCCTTATTACTAAGAGTATCCCATTGATGGAATTTAGCACGAAGAATCAACAAGCTTAGCAACACTTATAAACACTACTCCGTGTCTAAGCATTTAACCAATTCATGCATTTACACAAGTTTAGTCAAGAACGATCGACATTCATAGACCTCTCTCATTTGCTACCTAAAACAAACATGACAACGAGTTTGACATCATCACATTCATCTAGCAATTGTTAACACACCAACATCATTTAAGAGGCTCTAACTCATGCTCTTGGATTCCACATTAAAAGATTGGAGAATTTGCTACTTTCTCCCAACCCTAACAAGTAATCATACAAGCAATTCATATACTCAAGCTTCCAACAACATCAATGCCACTAACAATTAACATTGAAAGCTCAATAAATGCACAATAGCAAAAGCACCAAATAGATAGATATAATGGTTCTTACTACATAGAAATGGAAGCTTCAATCCATTGCTCCCAAGTACAAACCTAAGCTAGATAATCAAAACCCATAACATAGAACAAAGATCTACAAAGAAAGAAGAAGAAATGGAAGAAGATGGTGAAAAAGTAGGGGATTTAGAGCCCCCAAGTAAGGCTTAGAGTCTTGGTAAGAAGTGGGTTAAGAGGTATTTATAGTACAAGAAAAAGGGGAGAAAAACACAGGCTGCAGGGCAGGATTCGCGACGCCGTCGCGACTTGTAACTAAGCATCGCGAGTCGCAACCAGATCAGTAAAATTTAGTCCTGTTTTATTTTGCTTCCTCCGGGTTGATTAGTTAAAGTCAACTTAGTCTCTAGTATTTATATGTAGAAAGTCATGTAAGGTTATACAATTGATTAGTCAATGTCAACCTAGTTATTAGTGTTTATATATTTAAAGTTGTATAAATTTTGACCGTTGATTAGTTAACGTCAGCTTAGTCACTAGTGTTCACATATAGAAAGTTAAGTACCATCTGACTGTTAATTAGCTAAAGTCATCTTAGTTTTAGTGTTTAATTAAAGTCAGGTAAAGATCAATCGTTGATTAGTCAAAGTCAACCTAGTTATTAGTGTTCTTATATAGAAAGTAAAGTGTGGGTGGAATGTTTATTAGTTAAAGCCAACTTAGTTATTAGTTTTTATATTGTGAAAGTCAAGTAAAGTTTGACCGTTAATTAGTCAAAGTCAGCCTAGTTATTAGTGTTTATGTATTGGAAGTCGACTAAAGTTTGACCACTGATTAGTTAAGGTCAGCTTAGTCACTAGTGTTAATATATTGAGAGTCAAGTAAAGTTTCACCGTTGATTTGTTAAAGTCAACTTAGTCACTAGTATTTATATTTTGAAGGTCAAGTAAGGTTTGACAATTGATTTGTTAAACTCAAACATTTTATTAGTATTTATTATATATAAATTCAAATAAAGTTAGACCGTTAATTAGGTGAAGTCATCATTTTTATTAGTGTTTATATATTTAAAGTCAATTAAGGGTTCATCATTGATTAGTTAAAGTCAACTTAGTTACTATTCTTACCATATAGAAATTCAAGTAAAGTTTGACCGTTGATTAGTTAAAGTCACTTAGTCTCGAGTATTTATATGTAGAAAGTTATGTAAGGTTATACCATTGATTAGTCAAAGTCAACCTAGTTATTAGTGTTTATATATTTAAAGTTGTATAAATTTTGACTGTTGATTAGTTAACGTCAACTTAGTCACTAGTGTTTACATATAGAAAGTTAAGTACCATTAGACCATTAATTAGCTGAAGTCATCTTAGTAATTAATGTTTAATTGAAAGTCAGGTAAAGATCAATCGTTGATTAGTCAAAGTCAACCTAGTTATTAGTGTTCTTATATAGAAAGTAAAGTGTGGGTGGAATGTTTATTAGTTAAAGCCAACTTAGTTATTAGTTTTTATATTGTGAAAGTCAAGTAAAGTTTGACTGTTGATTAGTCAAAGTCAGTCTAGTTATTAGTGTTTATGTATTGAAAGTCGACTAAAGTTTGATCGTTCATTAGTCAAGGTCAGCTTAGTCACTAGTGTTTCTATATAGAGAGTCAAGTAAATTTGACCGTTGATTTGTTAAAGTCAACTTAGTCACTAGTATTTATATTTTGAAAGTCAAGTAAGGTTTGACTGTTGATTTGTCAAAGTCAAACATTTTATTCGTATTTATTATATACAAATTCAAATAAAGTTGGACCGTTAATTAGGTGAAGTCAACTATTTATTAGTGTTTATATATTTAAAGTCAATTAAGGGTTCATCATTGATTAGTTCAAGTCAACTTAGATACTTGTGTTACCGTACATACAGAAATTCAAGTAAAGTTTGATCGTTGATTAGTTAAAGTCAACTTAGTTATTAGTGTTTATATATTGTAAGTCAAGTAATGTTTGACCATTAATTAGTCAAATTCAACCTAGTTATTAGTGTTTATATATTGAAAGTCGAGTAAAGTTTAACTGTTGATTATTTAAAGTCAGCATAGTCACTAGTGTCTCCATATAGAGAGATTCAAGTAAAGTTTGACCGTTGATTAGTTAAAACCAACTTAGTTATTAGTGTTTTTATATTGTAAGTCAAGTAATGTTTGACCGTTAATAAAACAAATTCAACCTAATTATTAGGGTTTATATATTGAAAGTCGTGTAAAGTTTGAGTGTTGATTATTTAAAGTCAGCTTAGTCACAAGTGTTTCTATATAGAGAGATTCTAGTAAAGTTTTACCGTTGATTAGTTAAAGTCAACTTAGTCACTAGTATTTATATATAGAAAGTCATGTAAGGTCATACCATTGATTAGTCAAAGTTAACCTAGTTATTAGTATTTATATATTGAAAGTTGTGTAAAGTTTGACGACTGCTTAGTTAAAGTCAGCTTAGTCACTAGTGTATACATATAGAAAGTTAAGTACCATCAGACTGTTAATTAGCTAAAGCCATCTTAGTTATTAGTGTTTAATTGAAAGTCAAGTAAAGATTAATCGTTGATTAGTTAAAGTCAGTTTAGTTATTAGTGGTCATATATAGAAAGTAAAGTAAGGGTGGAATGTTCATTAGTTAAATCTAACTTAGTTATTAGTTTTTATATTGTGAAAGTCAAGTAATGTTTGACCGTTGAATGGTCAAAGTCAGCCTAGTTATTAGTGTTTATGTATTGAAAGTGGAGTAAAGTTTGACCGTTGATTAGTTAAGGTCAGCTTAGTCACTAGTGTTTCTATATAGAGAGTCAGGTAAAGTTTGACCGTTGATTTGTTAAAGTCAACTTTATCACTAGTATTTATATTTTGAAAGTTAATTAAGATTTGACTATTGATATGTCAAAGTCGAACATTTTAATAGTGTTTATTAAATGCAAATTCAAATAAAGTTTGACCGTTAATTAGGTAAAGTTAACTCTTTTATTAGTGTGCATATATTTAAAGTCAATTAAGGGTTCATCAATGATTAGTTAAAGTCAACTTAGATACTAGTGTTACTATATATAAATTCTAGTAGAGTTTGACCGTTGTTTATTTAAAGTCAACTTAGTTAATAGTGTATACATATAGAAATTCAAGTAAAGTTTGATCGTTGATTAGTTAAAGTCAACTTAGTTATTAGTGTTTTTATATTGTAAGTCAAGTAAAGTTTGACCATTAATTGGACAAATTGAAGCCAGTCATTAGTGTTTATATATTGAAATTTGAGTAAAGTTTAACCGTTGACTATTTAAAGTCAGCTTAGTCACAAGTGTTTCTATATAGAGAGATTCTAGTAAAGTTTGACCGTTGATTAGTAAAAGTCAGCTTAGTCACTAGTATTTATACATAGAAAATCGTGTAAGGTCATACCATTGATTAGTCAAAGTCAACCTAGTCATTAGTATTTATATATTGAAAATTGTGTAAAGTTTGACGGTTGCTTAGTTAAAGTCAGCTTTGTCACTAGTGTATACATATAGAAAGTTAAGTTAAGTACCATCAGACCGTTAATTAGCTAAAGTCATCTTAGTTATTAGTGTTTAATTGAAAGTCAAGTAAAGATTAATTGTAGATTAGTTAAAGTCACTCTAGTTATTAGTGTTTAATTGAAGGTCAAGTAAAGATTAATCGTAGATTAGTTAAAGTCACTCTAGTTATTAGTGTTCATATATAGAAAGTAAACTAAGGGTGGAATGTTTATTAGTTAAAGCCAACTTAGTTATTAGTTTTTATATTGTGAAAGTCAAGTAATGTTTGACAAGTCAGCCTAGTTATTAGTGTTTATGTATTGAAAGTGGAGTAAAGTTTGACCGTTGATTAGTTAAGGTCAGCTTAGTCACTAGTGTTTCTATATAGAGAGTCAGGTAAAGTTTGACCGTTGATTTGTCAAAGTCGACTTAATCACTAGTATTTATATTTTGAAGGTCAATTAAGATTTGACAATTGATTTGTCAAAGTCGAACATTTTAATAGTATTTATTAAATGCAAATTCAAATAAAGTTTGACCGTTAATTAGGTAAAGTTAACTGTTTTATTAGTGTCTATATATTTAAAGTCAATTAAGGGTTCATCATTGATTAGTAAAGTCAACTTATATACTAGTGTTACCGTATATAAATTCTAGTAGAGTTTGACCGTTGTTTAGATAAAGTCAACTTAGTTAATAGTGTATACGTATAGAAATTCAAGTAAAGTTTGATCGTTGATTAGTTAAAGTCAACTTAGTTATTAGTGTTTTTATATTATAAGTCAAGTAAAGTTTGACCATTAATTGGACAAATTTAACCCAGTCATTAGTGTTTATATATTGAAAGTCGAGTGAAGTTTAACAGTTGATTATTTAAAGTCAGCTTAGTCACAAGTGTTTCTATATTCAGAGATTCGAGAAAAGTTTGACCGTTGATTAGTTAAAGTCAACTTAGTCACTAGTATTTATACATAGAAAGTCATGTAATGTCACACCATTTATTAGTCAAAGTCAACCTGGTTATTAGTGTTTATATATTGAAAATTGTGTAAAGTTTGACGGTTGCTTAGTTAATGTCAGCTTAGTCACTAGTGTATACATATAGAAAGTTAAGTACCATCAGATCGTTAATTAGCTAAAGTCATCTTAGTTATTAGTGTTTAATTGAAAGTTCATCTTAGTTATTAGTGTTTTTTGAAAGTCAAGTAAAGATTAATCGTTGATTAGTTAAAGTCACTCTAGTTATTAGTGTTCATATATAGAAAGTAAAGTAAGGGTGGAATGTTTATTAGTTAAAGCCAACTTAGTTATTAGTTTTTATATTGTGAAAGTCAAGTAATGTTTGACCGTTGAATAGTCAAAGTTAGCCTAGTTATTAGTGTTTATGTATTGAAAGTGGAGTAAAGTTTGGCTGTTGATTAGTTAAGATCAGCTTAGTCACTAGTGTTTCTATATAGAGAGTCAGGTAAAGTTTGACCGTTGATTTGTTAAAGTCAACTTTATCACTAGTATTTATATTTTGAAAGTCAATTAAGATTTGACTATTGATTTGTCAAAGTCGAACATTTTAATAGTGTTTATTAAATGCAAATTCAAATAAAGTTTGCCCGTTAATTAGGTAAAGTTAACTCTTTTATTAGTGTGTATATATTTAAAGTCAATTAAGGGTTCATCAATGATTAGTTAAAGTCAACTTAGATACTAGTGTTACCGTATATAAATTCTAGTAGAGTTTGACCGTTGTTTAGTTAAAGTCAACTTAGTTAATAGTGTATACATATAGAAATTCAAGTAAAGTTTGATCGTTGATTAGTTAAAGTCAACTTAGTTATTAGTGTTTTTATATTGTAAGTCAAGTAAAGTTTGACCATTAATTGGACAAATTGAAGCCAGTCATTAGTGTTTATATATTGAAATTTGAGTAAAGTTTAACCGTTGATTATTTAAAGTCAGCTTAGTCACAAGTGTTTCTATATAGAGAGATTCTAGTAAAGTTTGACCGTTGATTAGTAAAAGTCAGCTTAGTCACTAGTATTTGTACATAGAAAGTCATGTAAGGTCATACCATTGATTAGTCAAAGTCAACCTAGTCATTAGTATTTATATATTGAAAATTGTGTAAAGGTTAACGGTTGCTTAGTTAAAGTCAGCATTGTCACTAGTGTATACATATAGAAAGTTAAGTACTATCAGACCGTTAATTAGCTAAAGTCATCTTAGTTATTAGTGTTTAATTGAAAGTCAAGTAAAGATTAATTGTAGATTAGTTAAAGTCACTCTAGTTATTAGTGTTTAATTGAAGGTCAAGTAAAGATTAATCGTAGATTATTAAAGTCACTCTAGTTATTAGTGTTCATATATAGAAAGTGAAGTAAGGGTGAAATGTTTATTAGTTAAAGCCAACTTAGTTATTAGTTTTTATATTGTGAAAGTCAAGTAATGTTTGACCGTTGAATAGTCAAAGTCAACCTAGTTATTAGTGTTTATGTATTGAAAGTGGAGTAAAGTTTGACCGTTGATTAGTAAAGGTCAGCTTAGTCACTAGTGTTTCTATATAGAGAGTCAGGTAAAGTTTGACCGTTGATTTGTCAAAGTCGACTTAATCACTAGTATTTATATTTTGAAAGTCAATTAAGATTTGACTATTGATTTGTCAAAGTCGAACATTTTAATAGTATTTATTAAATGCAAATTCAAATAAAGTTTGACCGTTAATTAGGTAAAGTTAACTCTTTTATTAGTGTGTATATATTTAAAGTCAATTAAGGGTTCATCAATGATTAGTTAAAGTCAACTTAGATACTAGTGTTACCGTATATAAATTCTAGTAGAGTTTGACCGTTGTTTAGTTAAAGTCAACTTAGTTAATAGTGTATACATATAGAAATTCAAGTAAAGTTTGATCGTTGATTAGTTAAAGTCAACTTAGTTATTAGTGTTTTTATATTGTAAGTCAAGTAAAGTTTGACCATTAATTGGACAAATTGAAGCCAGTCATTAGTGTTTATATATTCAAATTTGAGTAAAGTTTAACCGTTGATTATTTAAAGTCAGCTTAGTCACAAGTGTTTCTATATAGAGAGATTCTAGTAAAGTTTGACCGTTGATTGGTAAAAGTCAGCTTAGTCACTAGTATTTGTACATAGAAAGTCATGTAAGGTCATACCATTGATTAGTCAAAGTCAACCTAGTCATTAGTATTTATATATTGAAAATTGTGTAAAGTTTAACGGTTGCTTAGTTAAAGTCAGCATTGTCACTAGTGTATACATATAGAAAGTTAAGTACTATCAGACTGTTAATTAGCTAAAGTCATCTTAGTTATTAGCGTTTAATTGAAAGTCAAGTAAAGATTAATTGTAGATTAGTTAAAGTCACTCTAGTTATTAGTGTTTAATTGAAGGTCAAGTAAAGATTAATCGTAGGTTATTAAAGTCACTCTAGTTATTAGTGTTCATATATAGAAAGTGAAGTAAGGGTGGAATGTTTATTAGTTAAAGCCAACTTAGTTATTAGTTTTTATATTGTGAAAGTGAAGTAATGTTTGACCGTTGAATAGTCAAAGTCAGCCTAGTTATTAGTGTTTATGTATTGAAAGTGGAGTAAAGTTTGACCGTTGATTAGTAAAGGTCAGCTTAGTCACTAGTGTTTCTATATAGAGAGTCAGGTAAAGTTTGACCGTTGATTTGTCAAAGTCGACTTAATCACTAGTATTTATATTTTGAAAGTCAATTAAGATTTGACTATTGATTTGTCAAAGTCGAACATTTTAATAGTATTTATTAAATGCAAATTCAAATAAAGTTTGACCGTTAATTAGGTAAAGTTAACTCTTTTATTAGTGTGTATATATTTAAAGTCAATTAAGGGTTCATCAATGATTAGTTAAAGTCAACTTAGATACTAGTGTTACCGTATATAAATTCTAGTAGAGTTTGACCGTTGTTTAGTTAAAGTCAACTTAGTTAATAGTGTATACATATAGAAATTCAAGTAAAGTTTGATCGTTGATTAGTTAAAGTCAACTTAGTTATTAGTGTTTTTATATTGTAAGTCAAGTAAAGTTTGACCATTAATTGGACAAATTGAAGCCAGTCATTAGTGTTTATATATTCAAATTTGAGTAAAGTTTAACCGTTGATTATTTAAAGTCAGCTTAGTCACAAGTGTTTCTATATAGAGAGATTCTAGTAAAGTTTGACCGTTGATTGGTAAAAGTCAGCTTAGTCACTAGTATTTGTACATAGAAAGTCATGTAAGGTCATACCATTGATTAGTCAAAGTCAACCTAGTCATTAGTATTTATATATTGAAAATTGTGTAAAGTTTAACGGTTGCTTAGTTAAAGTCAGCATTGTCACTAGTGTATACATATAGAAAGTTAAGTACTATCAGACTGTTAATTAGCTAAAGTCATCTTAGTTATTAGCGTTTAATTGAAAGTCAAGTAAAGATTAATTGTAGATTAGTTAAAGTCACTCTAGTTATTAGTGTTCAATTGAAGGTCAAGTAAAGATTAATCGTAGATTATTAAAGTCACTCTAGTTATTAGTGTTCATATATAGAAAGTGAAGTAAGGGTGGAATGTTTATTAGTTAAAGCCAACTTAGTTATTAGTTTTTATATTGTGAAAGTGAAGTAATGTTTGACCGTTGAATAGTCAAAGTCAGCCTAGTTATTAGTGTTTATGTATTGAAAGTGGAGTAAAGTTTGACCGTTGATTAGTAAAGGTCAGCTTAGTCACTAGTGTTTCTATATAGAGAGTCAGGTAAAGTTTGACCGTTGATTTTTCAAAGTCGACTTAATCACTAGTATTTATATTTTGAAAGTCAATTAAGATTTGACTATTGATTTGTCAAAGTCGAACATTTTAATAGTATTTATTAAATGCAAATTCAAATAATAGGTAAAGTTAACTCTTTTATTAGTGTGTATATATTTAAAGTCAATTAAGGGTTCATCATTGATTAGTTAAAGTCAACTTAGATACTAGTGTTACCGTATATAAATTCTAGTAGAGTTTGACCGTTGTTTAGATAAAGTCAACTTAGTTAATAGTGTATACGTATAGAAATTCAAGTAAAGTTTGATCGTTGATTAGTTAAAGTCAACTTAGTTATTAGTGTTTTTATATTGTAAGTCAAGTAAAGTTTGACCATTAATTGGACAAATTGAAGCCAGTCATTAGTGTTTATATATTGAAATTTGAGTAAAGTTTAACCGTTGATTATTTAAAGTGAGCTTAGTCACAAGTGTTTCTATATAGAGAGATTCTAGTAAAGTTTGACCGTTCATTAGTAAAAGTCAGCTTAGTCACTAGTATTTGTACATAGAAAGTCATGTAAGGTCATACCATTGATTAGTCAAAGTCAACCTAGTCATTAATATTTATATATTGAAAATTGTGTAAAGTTTAACGGTTGCTTAGTTAAAGTCAGCATTGTCACTAGTGTATACATATAGAAAGTTAAGTACTATCAGACTGTTAATTAGCTAAAGTGATCTTAGTTATTAGCGTTTAATTGAAAGTCAAGTAAAGATTAATTGTAGATTAGTTAAAGTCACTCTAGTTATTAGTGTTTAATTGAAGGTCAAGTAAAGATTAATCGTAGATTATTAAAGTCACTCTAGTTATTAGTGTTCATATATAGAAAGTGAAGTAAGGGTGGAATGTTTATTAGTTAAAGCCAACTTAGTTATTAGTTTTTATATTGTGAAAGTGAAGTAATGTTTGACCGTTGAATAGTCAAAGTCAGCCTAGTTATTAGTGTTTATGTATTGAAAGTGGAGTAAAGTTTGACCGTTGATTAGTAAAGGTCAGCTTAGTCACTAGTGTTTCTATATAGAGAGTCAGGTAAAGTTTGACCGTTGATTTGTCAAAGTCGACTTAATCACTAGTATTTATATTTTGAAAGTCAATTAAGATTTGACTATTGATTTGTCAAAGTCGAACATTTTAATAGTATTTATTAAATGCAAATTCAAATAAAGTTTGACCGTTAATTGGGTAAAGTTAACTCTTTTATTAGTGTGTATATATTTAAAGTCAATTAAGGGTTCATCAATGATTAGTTAAAGTCAACTTAGATACTAGTGTTACCGTATATAAATTCTAGTAGAGTTTGACCGTTGTTTAGTTAAAGTCAACTTAGTTAATAGTGTATACATATAGAAATTCAAGTAAAGTTTGATCGTTGATTAGTTAAAGTCAACTTAGTTATTAGTGTTTTTATATTGTAAGTCAAGTAAAGTTTGACCATTAATTGGACAAATCGAAGCCAGTCATTAGTGTTTATATATTGAAATTTGAGTAAAGTTTAACCGTTGATTATTTAAAGTCAGCTTAGTCACAAGTGTTTCTATATAGAGAGATTCTAGTAAAGTTTGACCGTTGATTGGTAAAAGTCAGCTTAGTCACTAGTATTTGTACATAGAAAGTCATGTAATGTCACACAATTTATTAGTCAAAGTCAACCTAGTTATTAGTGTTTATATATTGAAAATTGTGTAAAGTTTGACGGTTGCTTAGTTAATGTCAGCTTAGTCACTAGTGTATACATATAGAAAGTTAAGTACCATCAGATCGTTAATTAGCTAAAGTCATCTTAGTTATTAGTGTTTAATTGAAAGTTCATCTTAGTTATTAGTGTTTTTTGAAAGTCAAGTAAAGATTAATCGTTGATTAGTTAAAGTCACTCTAGTTATTAGTGTTCATATATAGAAAGTAAAGTAAGGGTGGAATGTTTATTAGTTAAAGCCAACTTAGTTATTAGTTTTTATATTGTGAAAGTCAAGTAATGTTTGACCGTTGAATAGTCAAAGTTAGCCTAGTTATTAGTGTTTATGTATTGAAAGTGGAGTAAAGTTTGGCTGTTGATTAGTTAAGATCAGCTTAGTCACTAGTGTTTCTATATAGAGAGTCAGGTAAAGTTTGACCGTTGATTTGTTAAAGTCAACTTTATCACTAGTATTTATATTTTGAAAGTCAATTAAGATTTGACTATTGATTTGTCAAAGTCGAACATTTTAATAGTGTTTATTAAATGCAAATTCAAATAAAGTTTGCCCGTTAATTAGGTAAAGTTAACTCTTTTATTAGTGTGTATATATTTAAAGTCAATTAAGGGTTCATCAATGATTAGTTAAAGTCAACTTAGATACTAGTGTTACCGTATATAAATTCTAGTAGAGTTTGACCGTTGTTTAGTTAAAGTCAACTTAGTTAATAGTGTATACATATAGAAATTCATGTAAAGTTTGATCGTTGATTAGTTAAAGTCAACTTAGTTATTAGTGTTTTTATATTGTAAGTCAAGTAAAGTTTGACCATTAATTGGACAAATTGAAGCCAGTCATTAGTGTTTATATATTGAAATTTGAGTAAGTTTAACCGTTGATTATTTAAAGTCAGCTTAGTCACAAGTGTTTCTATATAGAGAGATTCTAGTAAAGTTTGACCGTTGATTAGTAAAAGTCAGCTTAGTCACTAGTATTTGTACATAGAAAGTCATGTAAGGTCATACCATTGATTAGTCAAAGTCAACCTAGTCATTAGTATTTATATATTGAAAATTGTGTAAAGTTTAACGGTTGCTTAGTTAAAGTCAGCATTGTCACTAGTGTATACATATAGAAAGTTAAGTACTATCAGACCGTTAATTAGCTAAAGTCATCTTAGTTATTAGTGTTTAATTGAAAGTCAAGTAAAGATTAATTGTAGATTAGTTAAAGTCACTCTAGTTATTAGTGTTTAATTGAAGGTCAAGTAAAGATTAATCGTAGATTATTAAAGTCACTCTAGTTATTAGTGTTCATATATAGAAAGTGAAGTAAGGGTGGAATGTTTATTAGTTAAAGCCAACTTAGTTATTAGTTTTTATATTGTGAAAGTCAAGTAATGTTTGACCGTTGAATAGTCAAAGTCAACCTAGTTATTAGTGTTTATGTATTGAAAGTGGAGTAAAGTTTAACCGTTGATTAGTAAAGGTCAGCTTAGTCACTAGTGTTTCTACATAGATAGTCAGGTAAAGTTTGACCGTTGATTTGTCAAAGTCGACTTAATCACTAGTATTTATATTTTGAAAGTCAATTAAGATTTGACTATTGATTTGTCAAAGTCAAACATTTTAATAGTATTTATTAAATGCAAATTCAAATAAAGTTTGACCGTTAATTAGGTAAAGTTAACTCTTTTATTAGTGTGTATATATTTAAAGTCAATTAAGGGTTCATCAATGATTAGTTAAAGTCAACTTAGATACTAGTGTTACCGTATATAAATTCTAGTAGAGTTTGACCGTTGTTTAGTTAAAGTCAACTTAGTTAATAGTGTATACATATAGAAATTCAAGTAAAGTTTGATCGTTGATTAGTTAAAGTCAACTTAGTTATTAGTGTTTTTATATTGTAAGTCAAGTAAAGTTTGACCATTAATTGGACAAATTGAAGCCAGTCATTAGTGTTTATATATTGAAATTTGAGTAAAGTTTAATCGTTGATTATTTAAAGTCAGCTTAGTCACAAGTGTTTCTATATAGAGAGATTCTAGTAAAGTTTGACCGTTGATTGGTAAAAGTCAGCTTAGTCACTAGTATTTGTACATAGAAAGTCATGTAAGGTCATACCATTGATTAGTCAAAGTCAACCTAGTCATTAGTATTTATATATTGAAAATTGTGTAAAGTTTAACGGTTGCTTAGTTAAAGTCAGCATTGTCACTAGTGTATACATATAGAAAGTTAAGTACTATCAGACTGTTAATTAGCTAAAGTGATCTTAGTTATTAGCGTTTAATTGAAAGTCAAGTAAAGATTAATTGTAGATTAGTTAAAGTCACTCTAGTTATTAGTGTTTAATTGAAGGTCAAGTAAAGATTAATCGTAGATTATTAAAGTCACTCTAGTTATTAGTGTTCATATATAGAAAGTGAAGTAAGGGTGGAATGTTTATTAGTTAAAGCCAACTTAGTTATTAGTTTTTATATTGTGAAAGTCAAGTAATGTTTGACCGTTGAATAGTCAAAGTCAGCCTAGTTATTAGTGTTTATGTATTGAAAGTGGAGTAAAGTTTGACCGTTGATTAGTAAAGGTCAGCTTAGTCACTAGTGTTTCTATATAGAGAGTCAGGTAAAGTTTGACCGTTGATTTGTCAAAGTCGACTTAATCACTAGTATTTATATTTTGAAAGTCAATTAAGATTTGACTATTGATTTGTCAAAGTCGAACATTTTAATAGTATTTATTAAATGCAAATTCAAATAATAGGTAAAGTTAACTCTTTTATTAGTGTGTATATATTTAAAGTCAATTAAGGGTTCATCATTGATTAGTTAAAGTCAACTTAGATACTAGTGTTACCGTATATAAATTCTAGTAGAGTTTGACCGTTGTTTAGATAAAGTCAACTTAGTTAATAGTGTATACGTATAGAAATTCAAGTAAAGTTTGATCGTTGATTAGTTAAAGTCAACTTAGTTATTAGTGTTTTTATATTATAAGTCAAGTAAAGTTTGACCATTAATTGGACAAATTTAACCCAGTCATTAGTGTTTATATATTGAAAGTCGAGTGAAGTTTAACCGTTGATTATTTAAAGTCAGCTTAGTCACAAGTGTTTCTATATAGAGAGATTCGAGAAAAGTTTGACCGTTGATTAGTTAAAGTCAACTTAGTCACTAGTATTTATACATAGAAAGTCATGTAATGTCACACCATTTATTAGTCAAAGTCAACCTAGTTATTAGTGTTTATATATTGAAAATTGTGTAAAGTTTGACGGTTGCTTAGTTAATGTCAGCTTAGTCACTAGTGTATACATATAGAAAGTTAAGTACCATCAGATCGTTAATTAGCTAAAGTCATCTTAGTTATTAGTGTTTAATTGAAAGTTCATCTTAGTTATTAGTGTTTTTTGAAAGTCAAGTAAAGATTAATCATTGATTAGTTAAAGTCACTCTAGTTATTAGTGTTCATATATAGAAAGTAAAGTAAGGGTGGAATGTTTATTAGTTAAAGCCAACTTAGTTATTAGTTTTTATATTGTGAAAGTCAAGTAATGTTTGACCGTTGAATAGTCAAAGTTAGCCTAGTTATTAGTGTTTATGTATTGAAAGTGGAGTAAAGTTTGGCTGTTGATTAGTTAAGATCAGCTTAGTCACTAGTGTTTCTATATAGAGAGTCAGGTAAAGTTTGACCGTTGATTTGTTAAAGTCAACTTTATCACTAGTATTTATATTTTGAAAGTCAATTAAGATTTGACTATTGATTTGTCAAAGTCGAACATTTTAATAGTGTTTATTAAATGCAAATTCAAATAAAGTTTGCCCGTTAATTAGGTAAAGTTAACTCTTTTATTAGTGTGTATATATTTAAAGTCAATTAAGGGTTCATCAATGATTAGTTAAAGTCAACTTAGATACTAGTGTTACCGTATATAAATTCTAGTAGAGTTTGACCGTTGTTTAGTTAAAGTCAACTTAGTTAATAGTGTATACATATAGAAATTCAAGTAAAGTTTGATCGTTGATTAGTTAAAGTCAACTTAGTTATTAGTGTTTTTATATTGTAAGTCAAGTAAAGTTTGACCATTAATTGGACAAATTGAAGCCAGTCATTAGTGTTTATATATTGAAATTTGAGTAAAGTTTAACCGTTGATTATTTAAAGTCAGCTTAGTCACAAGTGTTTCTATATAGAGAGATTCTAGTAAAGTTTGACCGTTGATTAGTAAAAGTCAGCTTAGTCACTAGTATTTGTACATAGAAAGTCATGTAAGGTCATACCATTGATTAGTCAAAGTCAACCTAGTCATTAGTATTTATATATTGAAAATTGTGTAAAGTTTAACGGTTGCTTAGTTAAAGTCAGCATTGTCACTAGTATTTATATTTTTGACCGTTGATTTGTCAAAGTCGACTTAATCACTAGTATTTATATTTTGAAAGTCAATTAAGATTTGACTATTGATTTGTCAAAGTCGAACATTTTAATAGTATTTATTAAATGCAAATTCAAATAATAGGTAAAGTTAACTCTTTTATTAGTGTGTATATATTTAAAGTCCATTAATGGTTCATCATTGATTAGTTAAAGTCAACTTAGATACTAGTGTTACCGTATATAAATTCTAGTAGAGTTTGACCGTTGTTTAGATAAAGTCAACTTAGTTAATAGTGCATACGTATAGAAATTCAAGTAAAGTTTGATCGTAGATTAGTTAAAGTCAACTTAGTTATTAGTGTTTTTATATTGTAAGTCAAGTAAAGTTTGACCATTAATTGGACAAATTGAAGCCAGTCATTAGTGTTTATATATTGAAATTTGAGTAAAGTTTAACCGTTGATTATTTAAAGTCAGCTTAGTCACAAGTGTTTCTATATAGAGAGATTCTAGTAAAGTTTGACCGTTGATTAGTAAAAGTCAGCTTAGTCACTAGTATTTGTACATAGAAAGTCATGTAAGGTCATACCATTGATTAGTCAAAGTCAACCTAGTCATTAGTATTTATATATTGAAAATTGTGTAAAGTTTAACGGTTGCTTAGTTAAAGTCAGCATTGTCACTAGTGTATACATATAGAAAGTTAATTACTATCAGACCGTTAATTAGCTAAAGTCATCTTAGTTATTAGTGTTTAATTGAAAGTCAAGTAAAGATTAATTGTAGATTAGTTAAAGTCACTCTAGTTATTAGTGTTTAATTGAAGGTCAAGTAAAGATTAATCGTAGGTTATTAAAGTCACTCTAGTTATTAGTGTTCACATATAGAAAGTGAAGTAAGGGTGGAATGTTTATTAGTTAAAGCCAACTTAGTTGTTAGTTTTTATATTGTGAAAGTCAAGTAATGTTTGACCGTTGAACAGTCAAAGTCAACCTAGTTATTAGTGTTTATGTATTGAAAGTGGAGTAAAGTTTGACCGTTGATTAGTAAAGGTCAGCTTAGTCACTAGTGTTTCTATATAGAGAGTCAGGTAAAGTTTGACCGTTGATTTGTCAAAGTCGACTTAATCACTAGTATTTATATTTTGAAAGTCAATTAAGATTTGACTATTGATTTGTCAAAGTCGAACATTTTAATAGTATTTATTAAATGCAAATTCAAATAAAGTTTGACCGTTAATTAGGTAAAGTTAACTCTTTTATTAGTGTGTATATATTTAAAGTCAATTAAGGGTTCATCAATGATTAGTTAAAGTCAACTTAGATACTAGTGTTACCGTATATAAATTCTAGTAGAGTTTGACCGTTGTTTAGTTAAAGTCAACTTAGTTAATAGTGTATACATATAGAAATTCAAGTAAAGTTTGATCGTTGATTAGTTAAAGTCAACTTAGTTATTAGTGTTTTTATATTGTAAGTCAAGTAAAGTTTGACCATTAATTGGACAAATTGAAGCCAGTCATTAGTGTTTATATATTGAAATTTGAGTAAAGTTTAACCGTTGATTATTTAAAGTCAGCTTAGTCACAAGTGTTTCTATATAGAGAGATTCTAGTAAAGTTTGACCGTTGATTGGTAAAAGTCAGCTTAGTCACTAGTATTTGTACATAGAAAGTCATGTAAGGTCATACCATTGATTAGTCAAAGTCAACCTAGTCATTATTATTTATATATTGAAAATTGTGTAAAGTTTAACGGTTGCTTAGTTAAAGTCAGCATTGTCACTAGTGTATACATATAGAAAGTTAAGTACTATCAGACTGTTAATTAGCTAAAGTGATCTTAGTTATTAGCGTTTAATTGAAAGTTAAGTAAAGATTAATTGTAGATTAGTTAAAGTCACTCTAGTTATTAGTGTTTAATTGAAGGTCAAGTAAAGATTAATCGTAGGTTATTAAAGTCACTCTAGTTATTAGTGTTCATATATAGAAAGTGAAGTAAGGGTGGAATGTTTATTAGTTAAAGCCAACTTAGTTATTAGTTTTTATATTGTGAAAGTGAAGTAATGTTTGACCGTTGAATAGTCAAAGTCAGCCTAGTTATTAGTGTTTATGTATTGAAAGTGGAGTAAAGTTTGACCGTTGATTAGTAAAGGTCAGCTTAGTCACTAGTGTTTCTATATAGAGAGTCAGGTAAAGTTTGACCGTTGATTTGTCAAAGTCGACTTAATCACTAGTATTTATATTTTGAAAGTCAATTAAGATTTGACTATTGATTTGTCAAAGTCGAACATTTTAATAGTATTTATTAAATGCAAATTCAAATAATAGGTAAAGTTAACTCTTTTATTAGTGTGTATATATTTAAAGTCAATTAAGGGTTCATCATTGATTAGTTAAAGTCAACTTAGATACTAGTGTTACCGTATATAAATTCTAGTAGAGTTTGACCGTTGTTTAGATAAAGTCAACTTAGTTAATAGTGTATACGTATAGAAATTCAAGTAAAGTTTGATCGTTGATTAGTTAAAGTCAACTTAGTTATTAGTGTTTTTATATTATAAGTCAAGTAAAGTTTGACCATTAATTGGACAAATTTAACCCAGTCATTAGTGTTTATATATTGAAAGTCGAGTGAAGTTTAACAGTTGATTATTTAAAGTCAGCTTAGTCACAAGTGTTTCTATATACAGAGATTCGAGAAAAGTTTGACCGTTGATTAGTTAAAGTCAACTTAGTCACTAGTATTTATACATAGAAAGTCATGTAATGTCAAACCATTTATTAGTCAAAGTCAACCTGGTTATTAGTGTTTATATATTGAAAATTGTGTAAAGTTTGACGGTTGCTTAGTTAATGTCAGCTTAGTCACTAGTGTATACATATAGAAAGTTAAGTACCATCAGATCGTTAATTAGCTAAAGTCATCTTAGTTATTAGTGTTTAATTGAAAGTTCATCTTAGTTATTAGTGTTTTTTGAAAGTCAAGTAAAGATTAATCGTTGATTAGTTAAAGTCACTCTAGTTATTAGTGTTCATATATAGAAAGTAAAGTAAGGGTGGAATGTTTATTAGTTAAAGCCAACTTAGTTATTAGTTTTTATATTGTGAAAGTCAAGTAATGTTTGACCGTTGAATAGTCAAAGTTAGCCTAGTTATTAGTGTTTATGTATTGAAAGTGGAGTAAAGTTTGGCTGTTGATTAGTTAAGATCAGCTTAGTCACTAGTGTTTCTATATAGAGAGTCAGGTAAAGTTTGACCGTTGATTTGTTAAAGTCAACTTTATCACTAGTATTTATATTTTGAAAGTCAATTAAGATTTGACTATTGATTTGTCAAAGTCGAACATTTTAATAGTGTTTATTAAATGCAAATTCAAATAAAGTTTGCCCGTTAATTAGGTAAAGTTAACTCTTTTATTAGTGTGTATATATTTAAAGTCAATTAAGGGTTCATCAATGATTAGTTAAAGTCAACTTAGATACTAGTGTTACCGTATATAAATTCTAGTAGAGTTTGACCGTTGTTTAGTTAAAGTCAACTTAGTTAATAGTGTATACATATAGAAATTCAAGTAAAGTTTGATCGTTGATTAGTTAAAGTCAACTTAGTTATTAGTGTTTTTATATTGTAAGTCAAGTAAAGTTTGACCATTAATTGGACAAATTGAAGCCAGTCATTAGTGTTTATATATTGAAATTTGAGTAAAGTTTAACCGTTGATTATTTAAAGTCAGCTTAGTCACAAGTGTTTCTATATAGAGAGATTCTAGTAAAGTTTGACCGTTGATTGGTAAAAGTCAGCTTAGTCACTAGTATTTGTACATAGAAAGTCATGTAAGGTCATACCATTGATTAGTCAAAGTCAACCTAGTCATTAGTATTTATATATTGAAAATTGTGTAAAGTTTAACGGTTGCTTAGTTAAAGTCAGCATTGTCACTAGTGTATACATATAGAAAGTTAAGTACTATCAGACTGTTAATTAGCTAAAGTCATCTTAGTTATTAGCGTTTAATTGAAAGTCAAGTAAAGATTAATTGTAGATTAGTTAAAGTCACTCTAGTTATTAGTGTTCAATTGAAGGTCAAGTAAAGATTAATCGTAGATTATTAAAGTCACTCTAGTTATTAGTGTTCATATATAGAAAGTGAAGTAAGGGTGGAATGTTTATTAGTTAAAGCCAACTTAGTTATTAGTTTTTATATTGTGAAAGTGAAGTAATGTTTGACCGTTGAATAGTCAAAGTCAGCCTAGTTATTAGTGTTTATGTATTGAAAGTGGAGTAAAGTTTGACCGTTGATTAGTAAAGGTCAGCTTAGTCACTAGTGTTTCTATATAGAGAGTCAGGTAAAGTTTGACCGTTGATTTGTCAAAGTCGACTTAATCACTAGTATTTATATTTTGAAAGTCAATTAAGATTTGACTATTGATTTGTCAAAGTCGAACATTTTAATAGTATTTATTAAATGCAAATTCAAATAATAGGTAAAGTTAACTCTTTTATTAGTGTGTATATATTTAAAGTCAATTAAGTGTTCATCATTGATTAGTTAAAGTCAACTTAGATACTAGTGTTACCGTATATAAATTCTAGTAGAGTTTGACCGTTGTTTAGATAAAGTCAACTTAGTTAATAGTGTATACGTATAGAAATTCAAGTAAAGTTTGATCGTTGATTAGTTAAAGTCAACTTAGTTATTAGTGTTTTTATATTGTAAGTCAAGTAAAGTTTGACCATTAATTGGACAAATTGAAGCCAGTCATTAGTGTTTATATATTGAAATTTGAGTAAAGTTTAACCGTTGATTATTTAAAGTCAGCTTAGTCACAATTGTTTCTATATAGAGAGATTCTAGTAAAGTTTGACCGTTGATTAGTAAAAGTCAGCTTAGTCACTAGTATTTGTACATAGAAAGTCATGTAAGGTCATACCATTGATTAGTCAAAGTCAACCTAGTCATTAGTATTTATATATTGAAAATTGTGTAAAGTTTAACGGTTGCTTAGTTAAAGTCAGCATTGTCACTAGTGTATACATATAGAAAGTTAAGTACTATCAGACCGTTAATTAGCTAAAGTCATCTTAGTTATTAGTGTTTAATTGAAAGTCAAGTAAAGATTAATTGTAGATTAGTTAAAGTCACTCTAGTTATTAGTGTTTAATTGAAGGTCAAGTAAAGATTAATCGTAGGTTATTAAAGTCACTCTAGTTATTAGTGTTCACATATAGAAAGTGAAGTAAGGGTGGAATGTTTATTAGTTAAAGCCAACTTAGTTGTTAGTTTTTATATTGTGAAAGTCAAGTAATGTTTGACCGTTGAACAGTCAAAGTCAACCTAGTTATTAGTGTTTATGTATTGAAAGTGGAGTAAAGTTTGACCGTTGATTAGTAAAGGTCAGCTTAGTCACTAGTGTTTCTATATAGAGAGTCAGGTAAAGTTTGACCGTTGATTTGTCAAAGTCGACTTAATCACTAGTATTTATATTTTGAAAGTCAATTAAGATTTGACTATTGATTTGTCAAAGTCGAACATTTTAATAGTATTTATTAAATGCAAATTCAAATAAAGTTTGACCGTTAATTAGGTAAAGTTAACTCTTTTATTAGTGTGTATATATTTAAAGTCAATTAAGGGTTCATCAATGATTAGTTAAAGTCAACTTAGATACTAGTGTTACCGTATATAAATTCTAGTAGAGTTTGACCGTTGTTTAGTTAAAGTCAACTTAGTTAATAGTGTATACATATAGAAATTCAAGTAAAGTTTGATCGTTGATTAGTTAAAGTCAACTTAGTTATTAGTGTTTTTATATTGTAAGTCAAGTAAAGTTTGACCATTAATTGGACAAATTGAAGCCAGTCATTAGTGTTTATATATTCAAATTTGAGTAAAGTTTAACCGTTGATTATTTAAAGTCAGCTTAGTCACAAGTGTTTCTATATAGAGAGATTCTAGTAAAGTTTGACCGTTGATTGGTAAAAGTCAGCTTAGTCACTAGTATTTGTACATAGAAAGTCATGTAAGGTCATACCATTGATTAGTCAAAGTCAACCTAGTCATTATTATTTATATATTGAAAATTGTGTAAAGTTTAACGGTTGCTTAGTTAAAGTCAGCATTGTCACTAGTGTATACATATAGAAAGTTAAGTACTATCAGACTGTTAATTAGCTAAAGTCATCTTAGTTATTAGCGTTTAATTGAAAGTCAAGTAAAGATTAATTGTAGATTAGTTAAAGTCACTCTAGTTATTAGTGTTTAATTGAAGGTCAAGTAAAGATTAATCGTAGGTTATTAAAGTCACTCTAGTTATTAGTGTTCATATATAGAAAGTGAAGTAAGGGTGGAATGTTTATTAGTTAAAGCCAACTTAGTTATTAGTTTTTATATTGTGAAAGTGAAGTAATGTTTGACCGTTGAATAGTCAAAGTCAGCCTAGTTATTAGTGTTTATGTATTGAAAGTGGAGTAAAGTTTGACCGTTGATTAGTAAAGGTCAGCTTAGTCACTAGTGTTTCTATATAGAGAGTCAGGTAAAGTTTGACCGTTGATTTGTCAAAGTCGACTTAATCACTAGTATTTATATTTTGAAAGTCAATTAAGATTTGACTATTGATTTGTCAAAGTCGAACATTTTAATAGTATTTATTAAATGCAAATTCAAATAATAGGTAAAGTTAACTCTTTTATTAGTGTGTATATATTTAAAGTCAATTAAGGGTTCATCATTGATTAGTTAAAGTCAACTTAGATCTTAGTGTTACCGTATATAAATTCTAGTAGAGTTTGACCGTTGTTTAGATAAAGTCAACTTAGTTAATAGTTTATACGTATAGAAATTCAAGTAAAGTTTGATCGTTGATTAGTTAAAGTCAACTTAGTTATTAGTGTTTTTATATTATAAGTCAAGTAAAGTTTGACCATTAATTGGACAAATTTAACCCAGTCATTAGTGTTTATATATTGAAAGTCGAGTGAAGTTTAACAGTTGATTATTTAAAGTCAGCTTAGTCACAAGTGTTTCTATATACAGAGATTCGAGAAAAGTTTGACCGTTGATTAGTTAAAGTCAACTTAGTCACTAGTATTTATACATAGAAAGTCATGTAATGTCAAACCATTTATTAGTCAAAGTCAACCTGGTTATTAGTGTTTATATATTGAAAATTGTGTAAAGTTTGACGGTAGCTTAGTTAATGTCAGCTTAGTCACTAGTGTATACATATAGAAAGTTAAGTACCATCAGATCGTTAATTAGCTAAAGTCATCTTAGTTATTAGTGTTTAATTGAAAGTTCATCTTAGTTATTAGTGTTTTTTGAATGTCAAGTAAAGATTAATCGTTGATTAGTTAAAGTCACTCTAGTTATTAGTGTTCATATATAGAAAGTAAAGTAAGGGTGGAATGTTTATTAGTTAAAGCCAACTTAGTTATTAGTTTTTATATTGTGAAAGTCAAGTAATGTTTGACCGTTGAATAGTCAAAGTTAGCCTAGTTATTAGTGTTTATGTATTGAAAGTGGAGTAAAGTTTGGCTGTTGATTAGTTAAGATCAGCTTAGTCACTAGTGTTTCTATATAGAGAGTCAGGTAAAGTTTGACCGTTGATTTGTTAAAGTCAAATTTATCACTAGTATTTATATTTTGAAAGTCAATTAAGATTTGACTATTGATTTGTCAAAGTCGAACATTTTAATAGTGTTTATTAAATGCAAATTCAAATAAAGTTTGCCCGTTAATTAGGTAAAGTTAACTCTTTTATTAGTGTGTATATATTTAAAGTCAATTAAGGGTTCATCAATGATTAGTTAAAGTCAACTTAGATACTAGTGTTACCGTATATAAATTCTAGTAGAGTTTGACCGTTGTTTAGTTAAAGTCAACTTAGTTAATAGTGTATACATATAGAAATTCAAGTAAAGTTTGATCGTTGATTAGTTAAAGTCAACTTAGTTATTAGTGTTTTTATATTGTAAGTCAAGTAAAGTTTGACCATTAATTGGACAAATTGAAGCCAGTCATTAGTGTTTATATATTGAAATTTGAGTAAAGTTTAACCGTTGATTATTTAAAGTCAGCTTAGTCACAAGTGTTTCTATATAGAGAGATTCTAGTAAAGTTTGACCGTTGATTGGTAAAAGTCAGCTTAGTCACTAGTATTTGTACATAGAAAGTCATGTAAGGTCATACCATTGATTAGTCAAAGTCAGCCTAGTCATTAGTATTTATATATTGAAAATTGTGTAAAGTTTAACGGTTGCTTAGTTAAAGTCAGCATTGTCACTAGTGTATTCATATAGAAAGTTAAGTACTATCAGACTGTTAATTAGCTAAAGTCATCTTAGTTATTAGCGTTTAATTGAAAGTCAAGTAAAGATTAATTGTAGATTAGTTAAAGTCACTCTAGTTATTAGTGTTTAATTGAAGGTCAAGTAAAGATTAATCGTAGATTATTAAAGTCACTCTAGTTATTAGTGTTCATATATAGAAAGTGAAGTAAGGGTGGAATGTTTATTAGTTAAAGCCAACTTAGTTATTAGTTTTTATATTGTGAAAGTCAAGTAATGTTTGACCGTTGAATAGTCAAAGTCAGCCTAGTTATTAGTGTTTATGTATTGAAAGTGGAGTAAAGTTTGACCGTTGATTAGTAAAGGTCAGCTTAGTCACTAGTGTTTCTATATAGAGAGTCAGGTAATGTTTGACCGTTGATTTGTCAAAGTCGACTTAATCACTAGTATTTATATTTTGAAAGTCAATTAAGATTTGACTATTGATTTGTCAAAGTCGAACATTTTAATAGTATTTATTAAATGCAAATTCAAATAATAGGTAAAGTTAACTCTTTTATTAGTGTGTATATATTTAAAGTCAATTAAGGGTTCATCATTGATTAGTTAAAGTCAACTTAGATACTAGTGTTACCGTATATAAATTCTAGTAGAGTTTGACCGTTGTTTAGATAAAGTCAACTTAGTTAATAGTGTATACGTATAGAAATTCAAGTAAAGTTTGATCGTTGATTAGTTAAAGTCAACTTAGTTATTAGTGTTTTTATATTGTAAGTCAAGTAAAGTTTGACCATTAATTGGACAAATTGAAGCCAGTCATTAGTGTTTATATATTGAAATTTGAGTAAAGTTTAACCGTTGATTATTTAAAGTCAGCTTAGTCACAAGTGTTTCTATATAGAGAGATTCTAGTAAAGTTTGACCGTTGATTAGTAAAAGTCAGCTTAGTCACTAGTATTTGTACATAGAAAGTCATGTAAGGTAATACCATTGATTAGTCAAAGTCAACCTAGTCATTAGTATTTATATATTGAAAATTGTGTAAAGTTTAACGGTTGCTTAGTTAAAGTCAGCATTGTCACTAGTGTATACATATAGAAAGTTAAGTACTATCAGACCGTTAATTAGCTAAAGTCATCTTAGTTATTAGTGTTTAATTGAAAGTCAAGTAAAGATTAATTGTAGATTAGTTAAAGTCACTCTAGTTATTAGTGTTTAATTGAAGGTCAAGTAAAGATTAATCGTAGATTATTAAAGTCACTCTAGTTATTAGTGTTCACATATAGAAAGTGAAGTAAGGGTGGAATGTTTATTAGTTAAAGCCAACTTAGTTATTAGTTAAGTCAAGTAATGTTTGACCGTTGAATAGTCAAAGTCAACCTAGTTATTAGTGTTTATGTATTGAAAGTGGAGTAAAGTTTGACCGTTGATTAGTAAAGGTCAGCTTAGTCACTAGTGTTTCTATATAGAGAGTCAGGTAAAGTTTGACCGTTGATTTGTCAAAGTCGACTTAATCACTAGTATTTATATTTTGAAAGTCAATTAAGATTTGACTATTGATTTGTCAAAGTTGAACATTTTAATAGTATTTATTAAATGCAAATTCAAATAAAGTTTGACCGTTAATTAGGTAAAGTTAACTCTTTTATTAGTGTGTATATATTTAAAGTCAATTAAGGGGTTCATCAATGATTAGTTAAAGTCAACTTAGATACTAGTGTTACCGTATATAAATTCTAGTAGAGTTTGACCGTTGTTTAGTTAAAGTCAACTTAGTTAATAGTGTATACATATAGAAATTCAAGTAAAGTTTGATCGTTGATTAGTTAAAGTCAACTTAGTTATTAGTGTTTTTATATTGTAAGTCAAGTAAAGTTTGACCATTAATTGGACAAATTGAAGCCAGTCATTAGTGTTTATATATTGAAATTTGAGTAAAGTTTAACCGTTGATTATTTAAAGTCAGCTTAGTCACAAGTGTTTCTATATAGAGAGATTCTAGTAAAGTTTGACCGTTGATTGGTAAAAGTCAACTTAGTCACTAGTATTTGTACATAGAAAGTCATGTAAGGTCATACCATTGATTAGTCAAAGTCAACCTAGTCATTAGTATTTATATATTGAAAACTGTGTAAAGTTTAACGGTTGCTTAGTTAAAGTCAGCATTGTCACTAGTGTATACATATAGAAAGTTAAGTACTATCAGACTGTTAATTAGCTAAAGTCATCTTAGTTATTAGCGTTTAATTGAAAGTCAAGTAAAGATTAATTGTAGATTAGTTAAAGTCACTCTAGTTATTAGTGTTTAATTGAAGGTCAAGTAAAGATTAATCGTAGGTTATTAAAGTCACTCTAGTTATTAGTGTTCATATATAGAAAGTGAAGTAAGGGTGGGAATGTTTATTAGTTAAAGCCAACTTAGTTATTAGTTTTTATATTGTGAAAGTGAAGTAATGTTTGACCGTTGAATAGTCAAAGTCAGCCTAGTTATTAGTTTTTATGTATTGAAAGTGGAGTAAAGTTTGACCGTTGATTAGTAAAGGTCAGCTTAGTCACTAGTGTTTCTATATAGAGAGTCAGGTAAAGTTTGACCGTTGATTTGTCAAAGTCGACTTAATCACTAGTATTTATATTTTGAAAGTCAATTAAGATTTGACTATTGATTTGTCAAAGTTGAACATTTTAATAGTATTTATTAAATGCAAATTCAAATAATAGGTAAAGTTAAATCTTTTATTAGTGTGTATATATTTAAAGTCAATTAAGGGTTCATCATTGATTAGTTAAAGTCAACTTAGATACTAGTGTTACCGTACATAAATTCTAGTAGAGTTTGACCGTTGTTTAGATAAAGTCAACTTAGTTAATAGTGTATACGTATAGAAATTCAAGTAAAGTTTGATCGTTGATTAGTTAAAGTCAACTTAGTTATTAGTGTTTTTATATTATAAGTCAAGTAAAGTTTGACCATTAATTGGACAAATTTAACCCAGTCATTAGTGTTTATATATTGAAAGTCGAGTGAAGTTTAACAGTTGATTATTTAAAGTCAGCTTAGTCACAAGTGTTTCTATATACAGAGATTCGAGAAAAGTTTGACCGTTGATTAGTTAAAGTCAACTTAGTCACTAGTATTTATACATAGAAAGTCATGTAATGTCACACCATTTATTAGTCAAAGTCAACCTGGTTATTAGTGTTTATATATTGAAAATTGTGTAAAGTTTGACGGTTGCTTAGTTAATGTCAGCTTAGTCACTAGTGTATACATATAGAAAGTTAAGTACCATCAGATCGTTAATTAGCTAAAGTCATCTTAGTTATTAGTGTTTAATTGAAAGTTCATCTTAGTTATTAGTGTTTTTTGAAAGTCAAGTAAAGATTAATCGTTGATTAGTTAAAGTCACTCTAGTTATTAGTGTTCATATATAGAAAGTAAAGTAAGGGTGGAATGTTTATTAGTTAAAGCCAACTTAGTTATTAGTTTTTATATTGTGAAAGTCAAGTAATATTTGACCGTTGAATAGTCAAAGTTAGCCTAGTTATTAGTGTTTATGTATTGAAAGTGGAGTAAAGTTTGGCTGTTGATTAGTTAAGATCAGCTTAGTCACTAGTGTTTTCTATATAGAGAGTCAGGTAAAGTTTGACCGTTGATTTGTTAAAGTCAACTTTATCACTAGTATTTATATTTTGAAAGTCAATTAAGATTTGACTATTGATTTGTCAAAGTCGAACATTTTAATAGTGTTTATTAAATGCAAATTCAAATAAAGTTTGCCCGTTAATTAGGTAAAGTTAACTCTTTTTATTAGTGTGTATATATTTAAAGTCAATTAAGGGTTCATCAATGATTAGTTAAAGTCAACTTAGATACTAGTGTTACCGTATATAAATTCTAGTAGAGTTTTGACCGTTGTTTAGTTAAAGTCAACTTAGTTAATAGTGATACATATAGAAATTCAAGTAAAGTTTGATCGTTGATTAGTTAAAGTCAACTTAGTTATTAGTGTTTTTATATTGTAAGTCAAGGTAAAGTTTGACCATTAATTGGACAAATTGAAGCCAGTCATTAGTGTTTATATATTGAAATTTGAGTAAAGTTTAACCGTTGATTATTTAAAGTCAGCTTAGTCACAAGTGTTTCTATATAGAGAGATTCTAGTAAAGTTTGACCGTTGATTGGTAAAAGTCAGCTTAGTCACTAGTATTTGTACATAGAAAGTCATGTAAGGTCATACCATTGATTAGTCAAAGTCAACCTAGTCATTAGTATTTATATATTGAAAATTGTGTAAAGTTTAACGGTTGCTTAGTTAAAGTCAGCATTGTCACTAGTGTATACATATAGAAAAGTTAAGTACTATCAGACTGTTAATTAGCTAAAGTCATCTTAGTTATTAGCGTTTAATTGAAAGTCAAGTAAAGATTAATTGTAGATTAGTTAAAGTCACTCTAGTTATTAGTGTTTAATTGAAGGTCAAGTAAAGATTAATCGTAGATTATTAAAGTCACTCTAGTTATTAGTGTTCATATATAGAAAGTGAAGTAAGGGGTGGAATGTTTATTAGTTAAAGCCAACTTAGTTATTAGTTTTTATATTGTGAAAGTGAAGTAATGTTTGACCGTTGAATAGTTAAAGTCAGCCTAGTTATTAGTGTTTATGTATTGAAAGTGGAGTAAAGTTTGACCGTTGATTAGTAAAGGGTCAGCTTAGTCACTAGTGTTTCTATATAGAGAGTCAGGTAAAGTTTGACCGTTGATTTGTCAAAGTCGACTTAATCACTAGTATTTATATTTTGAAAGTCAATTAAGATTTGACTATTGATTTGTCAAAGTCGAACATTTTAATCGTATTTATTAAATGCAAATTCAAATAAAGTTTGACCGTTAATTAGGTAAAGTTAACTCTTTTATTAGTGTGTATATATTTAAAGTCAATTAAGGGTTCATCAATGATTAGTTAAAGTCAACTTAGATACTAGTGTTACCGTATATAAATTCTAGTAGAGTTTGACCGTTGTTTAGTTAAAGTCAACTTAGTTAATAGTGTATACATATAGAAATTCAAGTAAAGTTTGATCGTTGATTAGTTAAAGTCAACTTAGTTATTAGTGTTTTTATATTGTAAGTCAAGTAAAGTTTGACCATTAATTGGACAAATTGAAGCCAGTCATTAGTGTTTATATATTGAAATTTGAGTAAAGTTTAACCGTTGATTATTTAAAGTCAGCTTAGTCACAAGTGTTTCTATATAGAGAGATTCTAGTAAAGTTTGACCGTTGATTGGTAAAAGTCAGCTTAGTCACTAGTATTTGTACATAGAAAGTCATGTAAGGTCATACCATTGATTAGTCAAAGTCAACCTAGTCATTAGTATTTATATATTGAAAACTGTGTAAAGTTTAACGGTTGCTTAGTTAAAGTCAGCATTGTCACTAGTGTATACATATAGAAAGTTAAGTACTATCAGACTGTTAATTAGCTAAAGTCATCTTAGTTATTAGCGTTTAATTGAAAGTCAAGTAAAGATTAATTGTAGATTAGTTAAAGTCACTCTAGTTATTAGTGTTTAATTGAAGGTCAAATAAAGATTAATCGTAGATTATTAAAGTCACTCTAGTTATTAGTGTTCATATATAGAAAGTGAAGTAAGGGTGGAATGTTTATTAGTTAAAGCCAACTTAGTTATTAGTTTTTATATTGTGAAAGTCAAGTAATGTTTGACCGTTGAATAGTCAAAGTCAGCCTAGTTATTAGTGTTTATGTATTGAAAGTGGAGTAAAGTTTGACCGTTGATTAGTAAAGGTCAGCTTAGTCACTAGTGTTTCTATACAGAGAGTCAAGTAAAGTTTGACCGTTGATTTGTCAAAGTCGACTTAATCACTAGTATTTATATTTTGAAAGTCAATTAAGATTTGACTATTGATTTGTCAAAGTTGAACATTTTAATAGTATTTATTAAATGCAAATTCAAATAAAGTTTGACCGTTAATTAGGTAAAGTTAACTCTTTTATTAGTGTGTATATATTTAAAGTCAATTAAGGGTTCATCAATGATTAGTTAAAGTCAACTTAGATACTAGTGTTACCGTATATAAATTCTAGTAGAGTTTGACCGTTGTTTAGTTAAAGTCAACTTAGTTAATAGTGTATACATATAGAAATTCAAGTAAAGTTTGATCGTTGATTAGTTAAAGTCAACTTAGTTATTAGTGTTTTTATATTGTAAGTCAAGTAAAGTTTGACCATTAATTGGACAAATTGAAGCCAGTCATTAGTGTTTATATATTGAAATTTGAGTAAAGTTTAACCGTTGATTATTTAAAGTCAGCTTAGTCACAAGTGTTTCTATATAGAGAGATTCTAGTAAAGTTTGACCGTTGATTGGTAAAAGTCAGCTTAGTCACTAGTATTTGTACATAGAAAGTCATGTAAGGTCATACCATTGATTAGTCAAAGTCAACCTAGTCATTAGTATTTATATATTGAAAATTGTGTAAAGTTTAACGGTTGCTTAGTTAAAGTCAGCATTGTCACTAGTGTATACATATAGAAAGTTAAGTACTATCAGACTGTTAATTAGCTAAAGTCATCTTAGTTATTAGCGTTTAATTGAAAGTCAAGTAAAGATTAATTGTAGATTAGTTAAAGTCACTCTAGTTATTAGTGTTTAATTGAAGGTCAAGTAAAGATTAATCGTAGATTATTAAAGTCACTCTAGTTATTAGTGTTCATATATAGAAAGTGAAGTAAGGGTGGAATGTTTATTAGTTAAAGCCAACTTAGTTATTAGTTTTTATATTGTGAAAGTGAAGTAATGTTTGACCGTTGAATAGTCAAAGTCAGCCTAGTTATTAGTGTTTATGTCATTGAAAGTGGAGTAAAGTTTGACCGTTGATTAGTAAAGGTCAGCTTAGTCACTAGTGTTTCTATATAGAGAGTCAGGTAAAGTTTGACCGTTGATTTGTCAAAGTCGACTTAATCACTAGTATTTATATTTTGAAAGTCAATTAAGATTTGACTATTGATTTGTCAAAGTCGAACATTTTAATAGTATTTATTAAATGCAAATTCAAATAATAGGTAAAGTTAACTCTTTTTATTAGTGTGTATATATTTAAAGTCAATTAAGGGTTCATCATTGATTAGTTAAAGTCAACTTAGATACTAGTGTTACCGTATATAAATTCTAGTAGAGTTTGACCGTTGTTTAGATAAAGTCAACTTAGTTAATAGTGTATACGTATAGAAATTCAAGTAAAGTTTGATCGTTGATTAGTTAAAGTCAACTTAGTTATTAGTGTTTTTTATATTGTAAGTCAAGTAAAGTTTTGACCATTAATTGGACAAATTGAAGCCAGTCATTAGTGTTTATATATTGAAATTTGAGTAAAGTTTAACCGTTGATTATTTAAAGTCAGCTTAGTCACAAGTGTTTCTATATAGAGAGATTCTAGTAAAGTTTGACCGTTGATTAGTAAAAAGTCAGCTTAGTCACTAGTATTTGTACATAGAAAGTCATGTAAGGTCATACCATTGATTAGTCAAAGTCAACCTAGTCATTAGTATTTATATATTGAAAATTGTGTAAAGTTTAACGGTTGCTTAGTTAAAGTCAGCATTGTCACTAGTGTATACATATAGAAAGTTAAGTACTATCAGACTGTTAATTAGCTAAAGTCATCTTAGTTATTAGCGTTTAATTGAAAGTCAAGTAAATATTAATTGTAGATTAGTTAAAGTCACTCTAGTTATTAGTGTTTAATTGAAGGTCAAGTAAAGATTAATCGTAGATTATTAAAGTCACTCTAGTTATTAGTGTTCATATATAGAAAGTGAAGTAAGGGTGGAATGTTTATTAGTTAAAGCCAACTTAGTTATTAGTTTTTATATTGTGAAAGTGAAGTAATGTTTGACCGTTGAATAGTCAAAGTCAGCCTAGTTATTAGTGTTTATGTATTGAAAGTGGAGTAAAGTTTGACCGTTTATTAGTAAATGTCAGCTTAGTCACTAGTGTTTCTATATAGAGAGTCAGGTAAAGTTTGACCGTTGATTTGTCAAAGTCGACTTAATCACTTGTATTTCTATTTTGAAAGTCAATTAAGATTTGACTATTGATTTGTCAAAGTCGAACATTTTAATAGTATTTATTAAATGCAAATTCAAATAAAGTTTGACCGTTAATTAGGTAAAGTTAACTCTTTTATTAGTGTGTATATATTTAAAGTCAATTAAGGGTTCATCAATGATTAGTTAAAGTCAACTTAGATACTAGTGTTACCGTATATAAATTCTAGTAGAGTTTGACCGTTGTTTAGTTAAAGTCAACTTAGTTAATAGTGTATACATATAGAAATTCAAGTAAAGTTTGATCGTTGATTAGTTAAAGTCAACTTAGTTATTAGTGTTTTTATATTGTAAGTCAAGTAAAGTTTGACCATTAATTGGACAAATTGAAGCCAGTCATTAGTGTTTATATATTGAAATTTGAGTAAAGTTTAACCGTTGATTATTTAAAGTCAGCTTAGTCACAAGTGTTTCTATATAGAGAGATTCTAGTAAAGTTTGACCGTTGATTGGTAAAAGTCAGCTTAGTCACTAGTATTTGTACATAGAAAGTCATGTAAGGTCATACCATTGATTAGTCAAAGTCAACCTAGTCATTATTATTTATATATTGAAAATTGTGTAAAGTTTAACGGTTGCTTAGTTAAAGTCAGCATTGTCACTAGTGTATACATATAGAAAGTTAAGTACTATCAGACTGTTAATTAGCTAAAGTCATCTTAGTTATTAGCGTTTAATTGAAAGTCAAGTAAAGATTAATTGTAGATTAGTTAAAGTCACTCTAGTTATTAGTGTTTAATTGAAGGTCAAGTTAGGATTAATCGTAGATTATTAAAGTCACTCTAGTTATTAGTGTTCATATATAGAAAGTGAAGTAAGGGTGGAATGTTTATTAGTTAAAGCCAACTTAGTTATTAGTTTTTATATTGTGAAAGTCAAGTAATGTTTGACCGTTGAATAGTCAAAGTCAGCCTAGTTATTAGTGTTTATGTATTGAAAGTGGAGTAAAGTTTGACCGTTGATTAGTAAAGGTCAGCTTAGTCACTAGTGTTTCTATATAGAGAGTCAGGTAATGTTTGACCGTTGATTTGTCAAAGTCGACTTAATCACTAGTATTTATATTTTGAAAGTCAATTAAGATTTGACTATTGATTTGTCAAAGTCGAACATTTTAATAGTATTTATTAAATGCAAATTCAAATAATAGGTAAAGTTAACTCTTTTATTAGTGTGTATATATTTAAAGTCAATTAAGGGTTCATCATTGATTAGTTAAAGTCAACTTAGATACTAGTGTTACCGTATATAAATTCTAGTAGAGTTTGACCGTTGTTTAGATAAAGTCAACTTAGTTAATAGTGTATACATATAGAAATTCAAGTAAAGTTTGATCGTTGATTAGTTAAAGTCAACTTAGTTATTAGTGTTTTTATATTGTAAGTCAAGTAAAGTTTGACCATTAATTGGACAAATTGAAGCCAGTCATTAGTGTTTATATATTGAAATTTGAGTAAAGTTTAACCGTTGATTATTTAAAGTCAGCTTAGTCACAAGTGTTTCTATATAGAGAGATTCTAGTAAAGTTTGACCGTTGATTAGTAAAAGTCAGCCTAGTCACTAGTATTTGTACATAGAAAGTCATGTAAGGTCATACCATTGATTAGTCAAAGTCAACCTAGTCATTAGTATTTATATATTGAAAATTGTGTAAAGTTTAACGGTTGCTTAGTTAAAGTCAGCATTGTCACTAGTGTATACATATAGAAAGTTAAGTACTATCAGACCGTTAATTAGCTAAAGTCATCTTAGTTATTAGTGTTTAATTGAAAGTCAAGTAAAGATTAATTGTAGATTAGTTAAAGTCACTCTAGTTATTAGTGTTTAATTGAAGGTCAAGTAAAGATTAATCGTAGATTATTAAAGTCACTCTAGTTATTAGTGTTCACATATAGAAAGTGAAGTAAGGGTGGAATGTTTATTAGTTAAAGCCAACTTAGTTATTAGTTTTTATATTGTGAAAGTCAAGTAATGTTTGACCGTTGAATAGTCAAAGTCAACCTAGTTATTAGTGTTTATGTATTGAAAGTGGAGTAAAGTTTGACCGTTGATTAGTAAAGGTCAGCTTAGTCACTAGTGTTTCTATATAGAGAGTCAGGTAAAGTTTGACCGTTGATTTGTCAAAGTCGACTTAATCACTAGTATTTATATTTTGAAAGTCAATTAAGATTTGACTATTGATTTGTCAAAGTCGAACATTTTAATAGTATTTATTAAATGCAAATTCAAATAAAGTTTGACTGTTAATTAGGTAAAGTTAACTCTTTTATTAGTGTGTATATATTTAAAGTCAATTAAGGGTTCATCAATGATTAGTTAAAGTCAACTTAGATACTAGTGTTACCGTATATAAATTCTAGTAGAGTTTGACCATTGTTTAGTTAAAGTCAACTTAGTTAATAGTGTATACATATAGAAATTCAAGTAAAGTTTGATCATTGATTAGTTAAAGTCAACTTAGTTATTAGTGTTTTTATATTGTAAGTCAAGTAAAGTTTGACCATTAATTGGACAAATTGAAGCCAGTCATTAGTGTTTATATATTGAAATTTGAGTAAAGTTTAACCGTTGATTATTTAAAGTCAGCTTAGTCACAAGTGTTTCTATATAGAGAGATTCTAGTAAAGTTTGACCGTTGATTGGTAAAAGTCAGCTTAGTCACTAGTATTTGTACATAGAAAGTCATGTAAGGTCATACCATTGATTAGTCAAAGTCAACCTAGTCATTAGTATTTATATATTGAAAATTGTGTAAAGTTTAACGGTTGCTTAGTTAAAGTCAGCATTGTCACTAGTGTATACATATAGAAAGTTAAGTACTATCAGACTGTTAATTAGCTAAAGTCATCTTAGTTATTAGCGTTTAATTGAAAGTCAAGTAAAGATTAATTGTAGATTAGTTAAAGTCACTCTAGTTATTAGTGTTTAATTGAAGGTCAAGTAAAGATTAATCGTAGATTATTAAAGTCACTCTAGTTATTAGTGTTCATATATAGAAAGTGAAGTAAGGGTGGAATGTTTATTAGTTAAAGCCAACTTAGTTATTAGTTTTTATATTGTGAAAGTGAAGTAATGTTTGACCGTTGAATAGTCAAAGTCAGCCTAGTTATTAGTGTTTATGTATTGAAAGTGGAGTAAAGTTTGACCGTTGATTAGTAAAGGTCAGCTTAGTCACTAGTGTTTCTATATAGAGAGTCAGGTAAAGTTTGACCGTTGATTTGTCAAAGTCGACTTAATCACTAGTATTTATATTTTGAAAGTCAATTAAGATTTGACTATTGATTTGTCAAAGTCGAACATTTTAATAGTATTTATTAAATGCAAATTCAAATAATAGGTAAAGTTAACTCTTTTATTAGTGTGTATATATTTAAAGTCAATTAAGGGTTCATCATTGATTAGTTAAAGTCAACTTAGATACTAGTGTTACCGTATATAAATTCTAGTAGAGTTTGACCGTTGTTTAGATAAAGTCAACTTAGTTAATAGTGTATACGTATAGAAATTCAAGTAAAGTTTGATCGTTGATTAGTTAAAGTCAACTTAGTTATTATTGTTTTTATATTGTAAGTCAAGTAAAGTTTGACCATTAATTGGACAAATTGAAGCCAGTCATTAGTGTTTATATATTGAAATTTGAGTAAAGTTTAACCGTTGATTATTTAAAGTCAGCTTAGTCACAAGTGTTTCTATATAGAGAGATTCTAGTAAAGTTTGACCGTTGATTAGTAAAAGTCAGCTTAGTCACTAGTATTTGTACATAGAAAGTCATGTAAGGTCATACCATTGATTAGTCAAAGTCAACCTAGTCATTAGTATTTATATATTGAAAATTGTGTAAAGTTTAACGGTTGCTTAGTTAAAGTCAGCATTGTCACTAGTGTATACATATAGAAAGTTAAGTACTATCAGACCGTTAATTAGCTAAAGTCATCTTAGTTATTAGTGTTTAATTGAAAGTCAAGTAAAGATTAATTGTAGATTAGTTAAAGTCACTCTAGTTATTAGTTTTTAATTGAAGGTCAAGTAAAGATTAATCGTAGATTATTAAAGTCACTCTAGTTATTAGTGTTCACATATAGAAAGTGAAGTAAGGGTGGAATGTTTATTAGTTAAAGCCAACTTAGTTATTAATTTTTATATTGTGAAAGTCAAGTAATGTTTGACCGTTGAATAGTCAAAGTCAACCTAGTTATTAGTGTTTATGTATTGAAAGTGGAGTAAAGTTTGACCGTTGATTAGTAAAGGTCAGCTTAGTCACTAGTGTTTCTATATAGAGAGTCAGGTAAAGTTTGACCGTTGATTTGTCAAAGTCGACTTAATCACTAGTATTTATATTTTGAAAGTCAATTAAGATTTGACTATTGATTTGTCAAAGTCGAACATTTTAATAGTATTTATTAAATGCAAATTCAAATAAAGTTTGACTGTTAATTAGGTAAAGTTAACTCTTTTATTAGTGTGTATATATTTAAAGTCAATTAAGGGTTCATCAATGATTAGTTAAAGTCAACTTAGATACTAGTGTTACCGTATATAAATTCTAGTAGAGTTTGACCGTTGTTTAGTTAAAGTCAACTTAGTTAATAGTGTATACATATAGAAATTCAAGTAAAGTTTGATCGTTGATTAGTTAAAGTCAACTTAGTTATTAGTGTTTTTATATTGTAAGTCAAGTAAAGTTTGACCATTAATTGGACAAATTGAAGCCAGTCATTAGTGTTTATATATTGAAATTTGAGTAAAGTTTAACCGTTGATTATTTAAAGTCAGCTTAGTCACAAGTGTTTCTATATAGAGAGATTCTAGTAAAGTTTGACCGTTGATTGGTAAAAGTCAGCTTAGTCACTAGTATTTGTACATAGAAAGTCATGTAAGGTCATACCATTGATTAGTCAAAGTCAACCTAGTCATTAGTATTTATATATTGAAAATTGTGTAAAGTTTAACGGTTGCTTAGTTAAAGTCAGCATTGTCACTAGTGTATACATATAGAAAGTTAAGTACTATCAGACAGTTAATTAGCTAAAGTCATCTTAGTTATTAGCGTTTAATTGAAAGTCAAGTAAAGATTAATTGTAGATTAGTTAAAGTCACTCTAGTTATTAGTGTTTAATTGAAGGTCAAGTAAAGATTAATCGTAGATTATTAAAGTCACTCTAGTTATTAGTGTTCATATATAGAAAGTGAAGTAAGGGTGGAATGTTTATTAGTTAAAGCCAACTTAGTTATTAGTTTTTATATTGTGAAAGTGAAGTAATGTTTGACCGTTGAATAGTCAAAGTCAGCCTAGTTATTAGTGTTTATGTATTGAATGTGGAGTAAAGTTTGACCGTTGATTAGTAAAGGTCAGCTTAGTCACTAGTGTTTCTATATAGAGAGTCAGGTAAAGTTTGACCGTTGATTTGTCAAAGTCGACTTAATCACTAGTATTTATATTTTGAAAGTCAATTAAGATTTGACTATTGATTTGTCAAAGTCGAACATTTTAATAGTATTTATTAAATGCAAATTCAAATAATAGGTAAAGTTAACTCTTTTATTAGTGTGTATATATTTAAAGTCAATTAAGGGTTCATCATTGATTAGTTAAAGTCAACTTAGATACTAGTGTTACCGTATATAAATTCTAGTAGAGTTTGACCGTTGTTTAGATAAAGTCAACTTAGTTAATAGTGTATACGTATAGAAATTCAAGTAAAGTTTGATCGTTGATTAGTTAAAGTCAACTTAGTTATTAGTGTTTTTATATTGTAAGTCAAGTAAAGTTTGACCATTAATTGGACAAATTGAAGCCAGTCATTAGTGTTTATATATTGAAATTTGAGTAAAGTTTAACCGTTGATTATTTAAAGTCAGCTTAGTCACAAGTGTTTCTATATAGAGAGATTCTAGTAAAGTTTGACCGTTGATTAGTAAAAGTCAGCTTAGTCACTAGTATTTGTACATAGAAAGTCATGTAAGGTCATACCATTGATTAGTCAAAGTCAACCTACTCATTAGTATTTATATATTGAAAATTGTGTAAAGTTTAACGGTTGCTTAGTTAAAGTCAGCATTGTCACTAGTGTATACATATAGAAAGTTAAGTACTATCAGACCGTTAATTAGCTAAAGTCATCTTAGTTATTAGTGTTTAATTGAAAGTCAAGTAAAGATTAATTGTAGATTAGTTAAAGTCACTCTAGTTATTAGTGTTTAATTGAAGGTCAAGTAAAGATTAATCGTAGATTATTAAAGTCACTCTAGTTATTAGTGTTCACATATAGAAAGTGAAGTAAGGGTGGAATGTTTATTAGTTAAAGCCAACTTAGTTATTAGTTTTTATATTGTGAAAGTCAAGTAATGTTTGACCGTTGAATAGTCAAAGTCAACCTAGTTATTAGTGTTTATGTATTGAAAGTGGAGTAAAGTTTGACCGTTGATTAGTAAAGGTCAGCTTAGTCACTAGTGTTTCTATATAGAGAGTCAGGTAAAGTTTGACCGTTGATTTGTCAAAGTCGGCTTAATCACTAGTATTTATATTTTGAAAGTCAATTAAGATTTGACTATTGATTTGTCAAAGTCGAACATTTTAATAGTATTTATTAAATGCAAATTCAAATAAAGTTTGACCGTTAATTAGGTAAAGTTAACTCTTTTATTAGTGTGTATATATTTAAAGTCAATTAAGGGTTCATCAATGATTAGTTAAAGTCAAATTAGATACTAGTGTTACCGTATATAAATTCTGGTAGAGTTTGACCGTTGTTTAGTTAAAGTCAACTTAGTTAATAGTGTATACATATAGAAATTCAAGTAAAGTTTGATCGTTGATTAGTTAAAGTCAACTTAGTTATTATTGTTTTTATATTGTAAGTCAAGTAAAGTTTGACCATTAATTGGACAAATTGAAGCCAGTCATTAGTGTTTATATATTGAAATTTGAGTAAAGTTTAACCGTTGATTATTTAAAGTCAGCTTAGTCACAAGTGTTTCT
Organism: Rubia yunnanensis; assembly: GCA_037428765.1. NCBI lineage: Eukaryota > Viridiplantae > Streptophyta > Magnoliopsida > Gentianales > Rubiaceae > Rubia > Rubia yunnanensis. The sequence goes on from CM075061.1 coordinate 88,251,002, forward strand.
ATATAGAGAGATTCTAGTAAAGTTTGACCGTTGATTGGTAAAAGTCAACTTAGTCACTAGTATTTGTACATAGAAAGTCATGTAAGGTCATACCATTGATTAGTCAAAGTCAACCTAGTCATTAGTATTTATATATTGAAAACTGTGTAAAGTTTAACGGTTGCTTAGTTAAAGTCAGCATTGTCACTAGTGTATACATATAGAAAGTTAAGTACTATCAGACTGTTAATTAGCTAAAGTCATCATAGTTATTAGCGTTTAATTGAAAGTCAAGTAAAGATTAATTGTAGATTAGTTAAAGTCACTCTAGTTATTAGTGTTTAATTGAAGGTCAAGTAAAGATTAATCGTAGATTATTAAAGTCACTCTAGTTATTAGTGTTCATATATAGAAAGTGAAGTAAGGGTGGAATGTTTATTAGTTAAAGCCAACTTAGTTATTAGTTTTTATATTGTGAAAGTGAAGTAATGTTTGACCGTTGAATAGTCAAAGTCAGCCTTGTTATTAGTGTTTATGTATTGAAAGTGGAGTAAAGTTTGACCGTTGATTAGTAAAGGTCAGCTTAGTCACTAGTGTTTCTATATAGAGAGTCAGGTAAAGTTTGACCGTTGATTTGTCAAAGTCGACTTAATCACTAGTATTTATATTTTGAAAGTCAATTAAGATTTGACTATTGATTTGTCAAAGTCGAACATTTTAATAGTATTTATTAAATGCAAATTCAAATAAAGTTTGACCGTTAATTGGGTAAAGTTAACTCTTTTATTAGTGTGTATATATTTAAAGTCAATTAAGGGTTCATCAATGATTAGTTAAAGTCAACTTAGATACTAGTGTTACCGTATATAAATTCTAGTAGAGTTTGACCGTTGTTTAGTTAAAGTCAACTTAGTTAATAGTGTATACATATAGAAATTCAAGTAAAGTTTGATCGTTGATTAGTTAAAGTCAACTTAGTTATTAGTGTTTTTATATTGTAAGTCAAGTAAAGTTTGACCATTAATTGGACAAATTGAAGCCAGTCATTAGTGTTTATATATTGAAATTTGAGTAAAGTTTAACCGTTGATTATTTAAAGTCAGCTTAGTCACAAGTGTTTCTATATATAGAGATTCTAGTAAAGTTTGACCGTTGATTGGTAAAATTCAGCTTAGTCACTAGTATTTGTACATAGAAAGTCATGTAATGTCACACAATTTATTAGTCAAAGTCAACCTAGTTATTAGTGTTTATATATTGAAAATTGTGTAAAGTTTGACGGTTGCTTAGTTAATGTCAGCTTAGTCACTAGTGTATACATATAGAAAGTTAAGTACCATCAGATCGTTAATTAGCTAAAGTCATCTTAGTTATTAGTGTTTAATTGAAAGTTCATCTTAGTTATTAGTGTTTTTTGAAAGTCAAGTAAAGATGAATCGTTGATTAGTTAAAGTCACTCTAGTTATTAGTGTTCATATATAGAAAGTAAAGTAGGGGTGGAATGTTTATTAGTTAAAGCCAACTTAGTTATTAGTTTTTATATTGTGAAAGTCAAGTAATGTTTGACCGCTGAATAGTCAAAGTTAGCCTAGTTATTAGTGTTTATGTATTGAAAGTGGAGTAAAGTTTGGCTGTTGATTAGTTAAGATCAGATTAGTCACTAGTGTTTCTATATAGAGAGTCAGGTAAAGTTTGACCGTTGATTTGTTAAAGTCAACTTTATTACTAGTATTTATATTTTGAAAGTCAATTAAGATTTGACTATTGATTTGTCAAAGTCGAACATTTTAATAGTGTTTATTAAATGCAAATTCAAATAAAGTTTGCCCGTTAATTAGGTAAAGTTAACTCTTTTATTAGTGTGTATATATTTAAAGTCAATTAAGGGTTCATCAATGATTAGTTAAAGTCAACTTAGATACTAGTGTTACCGTATATAAATTGTAGTAGAGTTTGACCGTTGTTTAGTTAAAGTCAACTTTGTTAATAGTGTATACATATAGAAATTCAAGTAAAGTTTGATCGTTGATTAGTTAAAGTCAACTTAGTTATTAGTGTTTTTATATTGTAAGTCAAGTAAAGTTTGACCATTAATTGGACAAATTGAAGCCAGTCATTAGTGTTTATATATTGAAATTTGAGTAAAGTTTAACCGTTGATTATTTAAAGTCAGCTTAGTCACAAGTGTTTCTATATGGAGAGATTCTAGTAAAGTTTGACCGTTGATTAGTAAAAGTCAGCTTAGTCACTAGTATTTGTACATAGAAAGTCATGTAAGGTCATACCATTGATTAGTCAAAGTCAACCTAGTCATTAGTATTTATATATTGAAAATTGTGTAAAGTTTAACGGTTGCTTAGTTAAAGTCAGCATTGTCACTAGTGTATACATATAGAAAGTTAAGTACGATCAGACCGTTAATTAGCTAAAGTCATCTTAGTTATTAGTGTTAATTGAAAGTCAAGTAAAGATTAATTGTAGATTAGTTAAAGTCACTCTAGTTATTAGTGTTTAATTGAAGGTCAAGTAAAGATTAATCGTAGGTTATTAAAGTCACTCTAGTTATTAGTGTTCATATATAGAAAGTGAAGTAAGGGTGGAATGTTTATTAGTTAAAGCCAACTTAGTTATTAGTTTTTATATTGTGAAAGTGAAGTAATGTTTGACCGTTGAATAGTCAAAGTCAGCCTAGTTATTAGTGTTTATGTATTGAAAGTGGAGTAAAGTTTGACCGTTGATTTGTAAAGGTCAGCTTAGTCACTAGTGTTTCTATATAGAGAGTCAGGTAAAGTTTGACCATTGATTTGTCAAAGTCGACTTAATCACTAGTATTTATATTTTGAAAGTCAATTAAGATTTGACTATTGATTTGTCAAAGTCGAACATTTTAATAGTATTTATTAAATGCAAATTCAAATAATAGGTAAAGTTAACTCTTTTATTAGTGTGTATATATTTAAAGTCAATTAAGGGTTCATCATTGATTAGTTAAAGTCAACTTAGATACTAGTGTTACCGTATATAAATTCTAGTAGAGTTTGACCGTTGTTTAGATAAAGTCAACTTAGTTAATAGTGTATACGTATAGAAATTCAAGTAATGTTTGATCGTTGATTAGTTAAAGTCAACTTAGTTATTAGTGTTTTTATATTATAAGTCAAGTAAAGTTTGACCATTAATTGGACAAATTTAACCCAGTCATTAGTGTTTATATATTGAAAGTCGAGTGAAGTTTAACAGTTGATTATTTAAAGTCAGCTTATTCACAAGTGTTTCTATATAGAGAGATTCGAGAAAAGTTTGACCGTTGATTAGTTAAAGTCAACTTAGTCACTAGTATTTATACATAGAAAGTCATGTAATGTCACACCATTTATTAGTAAAAGTCAACCTAGTTATTAGTGTTTATATATTGAAAATTGTGTAAAGTTTGACGGTTGCTTAGTTAATGTTAGCTTAGTCACTAGTGTATACATATAGAAAGTTAAGTACCATCAGATCCTTAATTAGCTAAAGTCATCTTAGTTATTAGTGTTTAATTGAAAGTTCATCTTAGTTATTAGTGTTTTTTGAAAGTCAAGTAAAGATTAATCGTTGATTAGTTAAAGTCACTCTAGTTATTAGTGTTCATATATAGAAAGTAAAGTAAGAGTGGAATGTTTATTAGTTAAAGCCAACTTAGTTATTAGTTTTTATATTGTGGAAGTCAAGTAATGTTTGACCGTTGAATAGTCAAAGTCAGCCTAGTTATTAGTGTTTATGTATTGAAATTGGAGTAAAGTTTGACTGTTGATTAGTTAAGATCAGTTTAGTCACTAGTGTTTCTATATAAAGAGTCAGGTAAAGTTTGACCGTTGATTTGTTAAAGTCAACTTTATCACTAGTATTTATATTTTGAAGTCAATTAAGATTTGACTATTGATTTGTCAAAGTCGAACATTTTAATAGTATTTATTAAATGCAAATTCAAATAAAGTTTGACCGTTAATTAGGTAAAGTTAACTCTTTTATTAGTGTGTATATATTTAAAGTCAATTAAGGGTTCATCAATGATTAGTTAAAGTCAACTTAGATACTAGTGTTACCGTATATAAATTCTAGTAGAGTTTGACCGTTGTTTAGTTAAAGTCAACTTAGTTAATAGTGTATACATATAGAAATTCAAGTAAAGTTTGATCGTTGATTAGTTAAAGTCAACTTAGTTATTAGTGTTTTTATATTGTAAGTCAAGTAAAGTTTGACCATTAATTGGACAAATTGAAGCCAGTCATTAGTGTTTATATATTGAAATTTGAGTAAAGTTTAACCGTTGATTATTTAAAGTCAGCTTAGTCACAAGTGTTTCTATATAGAGAGATTCTAGTAAAGTTTGACCGTTGATTGGTAAAAGTCAGCTTAGTCACTAGTATTTGTACATAGAAAGTCATGTAAGGTCATACCATTGATTAGTCAAAGTCAACCTAGTCATTAGTATTTATATATTGAAAATTGTGTAAAGTTTAACGATTGCTTAGTTAAAATCAGCATTGTCACTAGTGTATACGTATAGAAAGTTAAGTACTATCAGACTGTTAATTAGCTAAAGTCATCTTAGTTATTAGCGTTTAATTGAAAGTCAAGTAAAGATTAATTGTAGATTAGTTAAAGTCACTCTAGTTATTAGTGTTTAATTGAAGGTCAAGTAAAGATTAATCGTAGATTATTAAAGTCACTCTAGTTATTAGTGTTCATATATAGAAAGTGAAGTAAGGGTGGAATGTTTATTAGTTAAAGCCAACTTAGTTATTAGTTTTTATATTGTGAAAGTGAAGTAATGTTTGACCGTTGAATAGTCAAAGTCAGCCTAGTTATTAGTGTTTATGTATTGAAAGTGGAGTAAAGTTTGACCGTTGATTAGTAAAGGTCAGCTTAGTCACTAGTGTTTCTATATAGAGAGTCAGGTAAAGTTTGACCGTTGATTTGTCAAAGTCGACTTAATCACTAGTATTTCTATTTTGAAAGTCAATTAAGATTTGACTATTGATTTGTCAAAGTCGAACATTTTAATAGTATTTATTAAATGGAAATTCAAATAATAGGTAAAGTTAACTCTTTTATTAGTGTGTATATATTTAAAGTCAATTAAGGGTTCATCATTGATTAGTTAAAGTCAACTTAGATCCTAGTGTTACCGTATATAAATTCTAGTAGAGTTTGACCGTTGTTTAGATAAAGTCAACTTAGTTAATAGTGTATACGTATAGAAATTCAAGTAAAGTTTGATCGTTGATTAGTTAAAGTCAACTTAGTTATTAGTGTTTTTATATTATAAGTCAAGTAAAGTTTGACCATTAATTGGACAAATTTAACCCAGTCATTAATGTTTATATATTGAAAGTCGAGTGAAGTTTAACAGTTGATTATTTAAAGTCAGCTTAGTCACAAGTGTTTCTATATAGAGAGATTCGAGAAAAGTTTGACCGTTGATTAGTTAAAGTCAACTTAGTCACTAGTATTTATACATAGAAAGTCATGTAATGTCACACCATTTATTAGTCAAAGTCAACCTAGTTATTAGTGTTTATATATTGAAAATTGTGTAAAGTTTGACGGTTGCTTAGTTAATGTTAGCTTAGTCACTAGTGTATACATATAGAAAGTTAAGCACCATCAGATCGTTAATTAGCTAAAGTCATCTTAGTTATTAGTGTTTAATTAGTTATTAGTGTTTAATTGAAAGTTCATCTTAGTTATTAGTGTTTTTTGAAAGTCAAGTAAAGATCAATCGTTGATTAGTTAAAGTCACTCTAGTTATTAGTGTTCATATATAGAAAGTAAAGTAAGAGTGGAATGTTTATTAGTTAAAGCCAACTTAGTTATTAGTTTTTATATTGTGGAAGTCAAGTAATGTTTGACCGTTGAATAGTCAAAGTCAGCCTAGTTATTAGTGTTTATGTTTTGAAATTGGAGTAAAGTTTGACTGTTGATTAGTTAAGATCAGCTTAGTCACTAGTGTTTCTATATAGAGAGTCAGGTAAAGTTTGACCGTTGATTTGTTAAAGTCAACTTTATCACTAGTATTTATATTTTGAAAGTCAATTAAGATTTGACTATTGATTTGTCAAAGTCGAACATTTTAATGGTGTTTATTAAATGCAAATTCAAATAAAGTTTGCCCGTTAATTAGGTAAAGTTAACTCTTTTATTAGTGTGTATATATTTAAAGTCAATTAAGGGTTCATCAATGATTAGTTAAAGTCAACTTAGATACTAGTGTTACCGTATATAAATTCTAGTAGAGTTTGACCGTTGTTTAGTTAAAGTCAACTTAGTTAATAGTGTATACATATAGAAATTCAAGTAAAGTTTGATCGTTGATTAGTTAAAGTCAACTTAGTTATTAGTGTTTTTATATTGTAAGTCAAGTAAAGTTTGACCATTAATTGGACAAATTGAACCTAGTCATTAGTGTTTATATATTGAAATTCGAGTAGAGTTTAACCGTTGATTATTTAAAGTCAGCTTAGTCATAAGTGTTTTATATAGAGAGGTTCTAGAAAAGTTTGACCGTTGATTAGTTAAAGTAAACTTAGTCACTAGTATTTATACATAGAAAGTCATGTAATGTCATACCATTTATTAGTCAAAGTCAACCTAGTTATTAGTGTTTATATATTTAAAATTGTGTAAAGTTTGACGGTTGCTTAGTTAATGTCAGCTTAGTCACTAGTGTATACATATAGAAAGTTAAGTACCATCAGACCGTTAATTAGCTAAAGTCATCTTAGTTATTAGTGTTTAATTGAAAGTTCATCTTAGTTATTAGTGTTTTTTGAAAGTCAAGTAAAGATTAATCGTTGATTAGTTAAAGTCACTCTAGTTATTAGTGTTCATATATAGAAAGTAAAGTAAGGGTGGAATGTTTATTAGTTAAAGCCAACTTAGTTATTAGTTTTTATATTGTGAAAGTCAAGTAATGTTTGACCGTTGAATAGTCAAAGTCAGCCTAGTTATTAGTGTTTATGTATTGAAAGTGGAGTAAAGTTTGACCGTTGATTAGTAAAGGTCAGCTTAGTCACTAGTGTTTCTATGTAGAGAGTCAGGTAAAGTTTGACCGTTGATTTGTCAAAGTCGACTTAATCACTAGTATTTATATTTTGAAAGTCAATTAAGATTTGACTATTGGTTTGTCAAAGTCGAACATTTTAATAGTATTTATTAAATGCAAATTCAAATAAAGTTTGACCGTTAATTAGGTAAAGTTAACTCTTTTATTAGTGTGTATATATTTAAAGTCAATTAAGGGTTCATCATTGATTAGTTAAAGTCAACTTAGATACTAGTGTTACTATATATAAATTCTAGTAGAGTTTGACCGTTGTTTAGATAAAGTCAACTTAGTTAATAGTGTATACATATAGAAATTCAAGTAAAGTTTGATCGTTGATTAGTTAAAGTCAACTTAGTTATTAGTGTTTTTATATTGTAAGTCAAGTAAAGTTTGACCATTAATTGGACAAATTGAACCCAGTCATTAGTGTTTATATATTGAAATTCGAGTAAAGTTTAACCGTTGATTATTTAAAGTCAGCTTAGTCACAAGTGTTTCTATATAGAGAGATTCGAGAAAAGTTTGACCGTTGATTAGTTAAAGTCAACTTAGTCACTAGTATTTATACATAGAAAGTCTGTAAGGTCATACCATTTATTAGTCAAAGTCAACCTAGTTATTAGTGTTTATATATTGAAAATTGTGTAAAGTTTGACGGTTGCTTAGTTAAAGTCAGCTTAGTCACTATTGTATACATATAGAAAGTTAAGTACCATCAGACCGTTAATTATCTAAAGTCATTTTAGTTATTAGTGTTTAATTGAAAGTTCATCTTAGTTATTAGTGTTTAATTGAAGGTCAAGTAAAGATTAATCGTAGATTATTAAAGTCACTCTAGTTATTAGTGTTCATATATAGAAAGTAAAGTAAGGGTGGAATGTTTATTAGGTAAAGCCAACTTAGTTATTAGTTTTTATATTGTGAAAGTCAAGTAATGTTTGACCATTGAATAGTAAAAGCCAGCCTAGTTATTAGTGTTTATGTATTGAAAGTGGAGTAAAGTTTGACTGTTGATTAGTTAAGATCAGCTTAGTCACTAGTGTTTCTATATAGAGAGTCAGGTAAAGTTTGACCGTTGATTTGTTAAAGTCAACTTTATCACTAGTATTTATATTTTGAAAGTCAATTAAGATTTGACTATTGATTTGTCAAAGTCGAACATTTTAATAGTGTTTATTAAATGCAAATTCAAATAAAGTTTGACCGTTAATTAGCTAAAGTTAACTCTTTTATTAGTGTGTATATATTTAAAGTCAATTAAGGGTTCATCATTGATTAGTTAAAGTCAACTTAGATACTAGTGTTACCGTATATAAATTCTAGTAGAGTTTGACCGTTGTTTAGTTAAAGTCAACTTAGTTAATAGTGTATACATATAGAAATTCAAGTAAAGTTTGATCGTTGATTAGTTAAAGTTAACTTAGTTATTAGTGTTTTTATATTGTAAGTCAAGTAAAGTTTGACCATTAATTGGACAAATTGAACCTAGTTATTAGTGTTTATATATTGAAATTCGAGTAGAGTTTAACCGTTGATTATTTAAAGTCAGCTTAGTCATAAGTGTTTCTATATAGAGAGATTCTAGAAAAGTTTGACCGTTGATTAGTTAAAGTCAACTTAGTCACTAGTATTTATACATAGAAAGTCATGTAATGTCATACCATTTATTAGTCAAAGTCAACCTAGTTATTAGTGTTTATATATTGAAAATTGTGTAAAGTTTGACAGTTGCTTAGTTAATGTCAGCTTAGTCACTAGTGTATACATATAGAAAGTTAAGTACCATCAGACCGTTAATTAGCTAAAGTCATCTTAGTTATTAGTGTTTAACTGAAAGTTCATCTTAGTTATTAGTGTTTTTTGAAAGTCAAGTAAAGATCAATCGTTGATTAGTTAAAGTCACTCTAGTTATTAGTGTTCATATATAGAAAGTAAAGTAAGAGTGGAATGTTTATTAGTTAAAGCCAACTTAGTTATTAGTTTTTATATTGTGGAAGTCAAGTAATGTTTGACCGTTGAATAGTCAAAGTCAGCCTAGTTATTAGTGTTTATGTTTTGAAATTGGAGTAAAGTTTGACTGTTGATTAGTTAAGATCAGCTTAGTCACTAGTGTTTCTATATAGAGAGTCAGGTAAAGTTTGACCGTTGATTTGTTAAAGTCAACTTTATCACTAGTATTTATATTTTGAAAGTCAATTAAGATTTGACTATTGATTTGTCAAAGTCGAACATTTTAATGGTGTTTATTAAATGCAAATTCAAATAAAGTTTGCCCGTTAATTAGGTAAAGTTAACTCTTTTATTAGTGTGTATATATTTAAAGTCAATTAAGGGTTCATCAATGATTAGTTAAAGTCAACTTAGATACTAGTGTTACCGTATATAAATTCTAGTAGAGTTTGACCGTTGTTTAGTTAAAGTCAACTTAGTTAATAGTGTATACATATAGAAATTCAAGTAAAGTTTGATCATTGATTAGTTAAAGTCAACTTAGTTATTAGTGTTTTTATATTGTAAGTCAAGTAAAGTTTGACCATTAATTGGACAAATTGAACCTAGTCATTAGTGTTTATATATTGAAATTCGAGTAGAGTTTAACCGTTGATTATTTAAAGTCAGCTTAGTCATAAGTGTTTTATATAGAGAGGTTCTAGAAAAGTTTGACCGTTGATTAGTTAAAGTCAACTTAGTCACTAGTATTTATATATAGAAAGTCATGTAATGTCATACCATTTATTAGTCAAAGTCAACCTAGTTATTAGTGTTTATATATTTAAAATTGTGTAAAGTTTGACGGTTGCTTAGTTAATGTCAGCTTAGTCACTAGTGTATACATATAGAAAGTTAAGTACCATCAGACCGTTAATTAGCTAAAGTCATCTTAGTTATTAGTGTTTAATTGAAAGTTCATCTTAGTTATTAGTGTTTTTGAAAGTCAAGTAAAGATTAATCGTTGATTAGTTAAAGTCACTCTAGTTATTAGTGTTCATATATAGAAAGTAAAGTAAGAGTGGAATGTTTATTAGTTAAAGCCAACTTAGTTATTAGTTTTTATATTGTGGAAGTCAAGTAATGTTTGACCGTTGAATAGTCAAAGTCAGCCTAGTTATTAGCGTTTATGTATTGAAATTGGAGTAAAGTTTGACTGTTGATTAGTTAAGATCAGCTTAGTCACTAGTGTCAGGTAAAGTTTGACCGTTGATTTGTTAAAGTCAACTTTATCACTAGTATTTATATTTTGAAAGTCAATTAAGATTTGACTATTGATTTGTCAAAGTCGAACATTTTAATGGTGTTTATTAAATGCAAATTCAAATAAAGTTTGCCCGTTAATTAGGTAAAGTTAACTCTTTTATTAGTGTGTATATATTTAAAGTCAATTAAGGGTTCATCAATGATTAGTTAAAGTCAACTTAGATACTAGTGTTACCGTATATAAATTCTAGTAGAGTTTGACCGTTGTTTAGTTAAAGTCAACTTAGTTAATAGTGTATACATATAGAAATTCAAGTAAAGTTTGATCGTTGATTAGTTAAAGTCAACTTAGTTATTAGTGTTTTTATATTGTAAGTCAAGTAAAGTTTGACCATTAATTGGACAAATTGAACCTAGTCATTAGTGTTTATATATTGAAATTCGAGTAGAGTTTAACCGTTGATTATTTAAAGTCAGCTTAGTCATAAGTGTTTTATATAGAGAGGTTCTAGAAAAGTTTGACCGTTGATTAGTTAAAGTCAACTTAGTCACTAGTATTTATACATAGAAAGTCATGTAATGTCATACCATTTATTAGTCAAAGTCAACCTAGTTATTAGTGTTTATATATTTAAAATTGTGTAAAGTTTGACGGTTGCTTAGTTAATGTCAGCTTAGTCACTAGTGTATACATATAGAAAGTTAAGTACCATCAGACCGTTAATTAGCTAAAGCCATCTTAGTTATTAGTGTTTAATTGAAAGTTCATCTTAGTTATTAGTGTTTTTTGAAAGTCAAGTAAAGATTAATCGTTGATTAGTTAAAGTCACTCTAGTTATTAGTGTTCATATATAGAAAGTAAAGTAAGAGTGGAATGTTTATTAGTTAAAGCCAACTTAGTTATTAGTTTTTATATTGTGGAAGTCAAGTAATGTTTGACCGTTGAATAGTCAAAGTCAGCCTAGTTATTAGCGTTTATGTATTGAAATTGGAGTAAAGTTTGACTGTTGATTAGTTAAGATCAGCTTAGTCACTAGTGTTTCTATATAGAGAGTCAGGTATAGTTTGACCGTTGATTTGTTAAAGTCAACTTTATCACTAGTATTTATATTTTGAAAGTCAATTAAGATTTGACTATTGATTTGTCAAAGTCGAACATTTTAATGGTGTTTATTAAATGCAAATTCAAATAAAGTTTGCCCGTTAATTAGGTAAAGTTAACTCTTTTATTAGTGTGTATATATTTAAAGTCAATTAAGGGTTCATCAATGATTAGTTAAAGTCAACTTAGATACTAGTGTTACCGTATATAAATTCTAGTAGAGTTTGACCGTTGTTTAGTTAAAGTCAACTTAGTTAATAGTGTATACATATAGAAATTCAAGTAAAGTTTGATCGTTGATTAGTTAAAGTTAACTTAGTTATTAGTGTTTTTATATTGTAAGTCAAGTAAAGTTTGACCATTAATTGGACAAATTGAACCTAGTCATTAGTGTTTATATATTGAAATTCGAGTAGAGTTTAACCGTTGATTATTTAAAGTCAGCTTAGTCATAAGTGTTTTATATAGAGAGGTTCTAGAAAAGTTTGACCGTTGATTAGTTAAAGTCAACTTAGTCACTAGTATTTATACATAGAAAGTCATGTAATGTCATACCATTTATTAGTCAAAGTCAACCTAGTTATTAGTGTTTATATATTTAAAATTGTGTAAAGTTTGACGGTTGCTTAGTTAATGTCAGCTTAGTCACTAGTGTATACATATAGAAAGTTAAGTACCATCAGACCTTTGATTAGCTAAAGTCATCTTAGTTATTAGTGTTTAATTGAAAGTTCATCTTAGTTATTAGTGTTTTTTGAAAGTCAAGTAAAGATAAATCGTTGATTAGTTAAAGTCACTCTAGTTATTAGTGTTCATATATAGAAAGTAAAGTAAGAGTGGAATGTTTATTAGTTAAAGCCAACTTAGTTATTAGTTTTTATATTGTGAAAGTCAAGTAATGTTTGACCGTTGAATAGTCAAAGTCAGCCTAGTTATTAGCGTTTATGTATTGAAATTGGAGTAAAGTTTGACTGTTGATTAGTTAAGATCAGCTTAGTCACTAGTGTTTCTATATAGAGAGTCAGGTAAAGTTTGACCGTTGATTTGTTAAAGTCAACTTTATCACTAGTATTTATATTTTGAAAGTCAATTAAGATTTGACTATTGATTTGTCAAAGTCGAACATTTTAATGGTGTTTATTAAATGCAAATTCAAATAAAGTTTGCCCGTTAATTAGGTAAAGTTAACTCTTTTATTAGTGTGTATATATTTAAAGTCAATTAAGGGTTCATCAATTATTAGTTAAAGTCAACTTAGATACTAGTGTTACCGTATATAAATTCTAGTAGAGTTTGACCGTTGTTTAGTTAAAGTCAACTTAGTTAATAGTGTATACATATAGAAATTCAAGTAAAGTTTGATCGTTGATTAGTTAAAGTCAACTTAGTTATTAGTGTTTTTATATTGTAAGTCAAGTAAAGTTTGACCATTAATTGGACAAATTGAACCTAGTCATTAGTGTTTATATATTGAAATTCGAGTAGAGTTTAACCGTTGATTATTTAAAGTCAGCTTAGTCATAAGTGTTTTATATAGAGAGGTTCTAGAAAAGTTTGACCGTTGATTAGTTAAAGTCAACTTAGTCACTAGTATTTATACATAGAAAGTCATGTAATGTCATACCATTTATTAGTCAAAGTCAACCTAGTTATTAGTGTTTATATATTTAAAATTGTGTAAAGTTTGACGGTTGCTTAGTTAATGTCAGCTTAGTCACTAGTGTATACATATAGAAAGTTAAGTACCATCAGACCGTTAATTAGCTAAAGTCATCTTAGTTATTAGTGTTTAATTGAAAGTTCATCTTAGTTATTAGTGTTTTTTGAAAGTCAAGTAAAGATTAATCGTTGATTAGTTAAAGTCACTCTAGTTATTAGTGTTCATATATAGAAAGTAAAGTAAGGGTGGAATGTTTATTAGTTAAAGCCAACTTAGTTATTAGTTTTTATATTGTGAAAGTCAAGTAATGTTTGACCGTTGAATAGTCAAAGTCAGCCTAGTTATTAGTGTTTATGTATTGAAAGTGGAGTAAAGTTTGACTGTTGATTAGTAAAGGTCAGCTTAGTCACTAGTGTTTCTATGTAGAGAGTCAGGTAAAGTTTGACCGTTGATTTGTCAAAGTCGACTTAATCACTAGTATTTATATTTTGAAAGTCAATTAAGATTTGACTATTGGTTTGTCAAAGTCGAACATTTTAATAGTATTTATTAAATGCAAATTCAAATAAAGTTTGACCGTTAATTAGGTAAAGTTAACTCTTTTATTAGTGTGTATATATTTAAAGTCAATTAAGGGTTCATCATTGATTAGTTAAAGTCAACTTAGATACTAGTGTTACTATATATAAATTCTAGTAGAGTTTGACCGTTGTTTAGATAAAGTCAACTTAGTTAATAGTGTATACATATAGAAATTCAAGTCAAGTTTGATCGTTGATTAGTTAAAGTCAACTTAGTTATTAGTGTTTTTATATTGTAAGTCAAGTAAAGTTTGACCATTAATTGGACAAATTGAACCCAGTCATTAGTGTTTATATATTGAAATTCGAGTAAAGTTTAACCGTTGATTATTTAAAGTCAGCTTAGTCACAAGTGTTTCTATATAGAGAGATTCGAGAAAAGTTTGACCGTTGATTAGTTAAAGTCAACTTAGTCACTAGTATTTATACATAGAAAGTCTGTAAGGTCATACCATTTATTAGTCAAAGTCAACCTAGTTATTAGTGTTTATATATTGAAAATTGTGTAAAGTTTGACGGTTGCTTAGTTAAAGTCAGCTTAGTCACTATTGTATACATATAGAAAGTTAAGTACCATCAGACCGTTAATTATCTAAAGTCATTTTAGTTATTAGTGTTTAATTGAAAGTTCATCTTAGTTATTAGTGTTTAATTGAAGGTCAAGTAAAGATTAATCGTAGATTATTAAAGTCACTCTAGTTATTAGTGTTCATATATAGAAAGTAAAGTAAGGGTGGAATGTTTATTAGGTAAAGCCAACTTAGTTATTAGTTTTTATATTGTGAAAGTCAAGTAATGTTTGACCGTTGAATAGTAAAAGCCAGCCTAGTTATTAGTGTTTATGTATTGAAAGTGGAGTAAAGTTTGACTGTTGATTAGTTAAGATCAGCTTAGTCACTAGTGTTTCTATATAGAGAGTCAGGTAAAGTTTGACCGTTGATTTGTTAAAGTCAACTTTATCACTAGTATTTATATTTTGAAAGTCAATTAAGATTTGACTATTGATTTGTCAAAGTCGAACATTTTAATAGTGTTTATTAAATGCAAATTCAAATAAAGTTTGACCGTTAATTAGCTAAAGTTAACTCTTTTATTAGTGTGTATATATTTAAAGTCAATTAAGGGTTCATCATTGATTAGTTAAAGTCAACTTAGATACTAGTGTTACCGTATATAAATTCTAGTAGAGTTTGACCGTTGTTTAGTTAAAGTCAACTTAGTTAATGGTGTATACATATAGAAATTCAAGTAAAGTTTGATCGTTGATTAGTTAAAGTTAACTTAGTTATTAGTGTTTTTATATTGTAAGTCAAGTAAAGTTTGACCATTAATTGGACAAATTGAACCTAGTTATTAGTGTTTATATATTGAAATTCGAGTAGAGTTTAACCGTTGATTATTTAAAGTCAGCTTAGTCATAAGTGTTTCTATATAGAGAGATTCTAGAAAAGTTTGACCGTTGATTAGTTAAAGTCAACTTAGTCACTAGTATTTATACATAGAAAGTCATGTAATGTCATACCATTTATTAGTCAAAGTCAACCTAGTTATTAGTGTTTATATATTGAAAATTGTGTAAAGTTTGACAGTTGCTTAGTTAATGTCAGCTTAGTCACTAGTGTATACATATAGAAAGTTAAGTACCATCAGACCGTTAATTAGCTAAAGTCATCTTAGTTATTAGTGTTTAACTGAAAGTTCATCTTAGTTATTAGTGTTTTTTGAAAGTCAAGTAAAGATCAATCGTTGATTAGTTAAAGTCACTCTAGTTATTAGTGTTCATATATAGAAAGTAAAGTAAGAGTGGAATGTTTATTAGTTAAAGCCAACTTAGTTATTAGTTTTTATATTGTGGAAGTCAAGTAATGTTTGACCGTTGAATAGTCAAAGTCAGCCTAGTTATTAGTGTTTATGTTTTGAAATTGGAGTAAAGTTTGACTGTTGATTAGTTAAGATCAGCTTAGTCACTAGTGTTTCTATATAGAGAGTCAGGTAAAGTTTGACCGTTGATTTGTTAAAGTCAACTTTATCACTAGTATTTATATTTTGAAAGTCAATTAAGATTTGACTATTGATTTGTCAAAGTCGAACATTTTAATGGTGTTTATTAAATGCAAATTCAAATAAAGTTTGCCCGTTAATTAGGTAAAGTTAACTCTTTTATTAGTGTGTATATATTTAAAGTCAATTAAGGGTTCATCAATGATTAGTTAAAGTCAACTTAGATACTAGTGTTACCGTATATAAATTCTAGTAGAGTTTGACCGTTGTTTAGTTAAAGTCAACTTAGTTAATAGTGTATACATATAGAAATTCAAGTAAAGTTTGATCGTTGATTAGTAAAAGTCAACTTAGTTATTAGTGTTTTTATATTGTAAGTCAAGTAAAGTTTGACCATTAATTGGACAAATTGAACCTAGTCATTAGTGTTTATATATTGAAATTCGAGTAGAGTTTAACCGTTGATTATTTAAAGTCAGCTTAGTCATAAGTGTTTTATATAGAGAGGTTCTAGAAAAGTTTGACCGTTGATTAGTTAAAGTCAACTTAGTCACTAGTATTTATACATAGAAAGTCATGTAATGTCATACCATTTATTAGTCAAAGTCAACCTAGTTATTAGTGTTTATATATTTAAAATTGTGTAAAGTTTGACGGTTGCTTAGTTAATGTCAGCTTAGTCACTAGTGTATACATATAGAAAGTTAAGTACCATCAGACCGTTAATTAGCTGAAGTCATCTTAGTTATTAGTGTTTAATTGAAAGTTCATCTTAGTTATTAGTGTTTTTTGAAAGTCAAGTAAAGATTAATCGTTGATTAGTTAAAGTCACTCTAGTTATTAGTGTTCATATATAGAAAGTAAAGTAAGGGTGGAATGTTTATTAGTTAAAGCCAACTTAGTTATTAGTTTTTATATTGTGAAAGTCAAGTAATGTTTGACCGTTGAATAGTCAAAGTCAGCCTAGTTATTAGTGTTTATGTATTGAAAGTGGAGTAAAGTTTGACCGTTGATTAGTAAAGGTCAGCTTAGTCACTAGTGTTTCTATGTAGAGAGTCAGGTAAAGTTTGACCGTTGATTTGTCAAAGTCGACTTAATCACTAGTATTTATATTTTGAAAGTCAATTAAGATTTGACTATTGATTTGTCAAAGTCGAACATTTTAATGGTGTTTATTAAATGCAAATTCAAATAAAGTTTGCCCGTTAATTAGGTAAAGTTAACTCTTTTATTAGTGTGTATATATTTAAAGTCAATTAAGGGTTCATCAATGATTAGTTAAAGTCAACTTAGATACTAGTGTTACCGTATATAAATTCTAGTAGAGTTTGACCGTTGTTTAGTTAAAGTCAACTTAGTTAATAGTGTATACATATAGAAATTCAAGTAAAGTTTGATCGTTGATTAGTTAAAGTTAACTTAGTTATTAGTGTTTTTATATTGTAAGTCAAGTAAAGTTTGACCATTAATTGGACAAATTGAACCTAGTCATTAGTGTTTATATATTGAAATTCGAGTAGAGTTTAACCGTTGATTATTTAAAGTCAGCTTAGTCATAAGTGTTTTATATAGAGAGGTTCTAGAAAAGTTTGACCGTTGATTAGTTAAAGTCAACTTAGTCACTAGTATTTATACATAGAAAGTCATGTAATGTCATACCATTTATTAGTCAAAGTCAACCTAGTTATTAGTGTTTATATATTTAAAATTGTGTAAAGTTTGACGGTTGCTTAGTTAATGTCAGCTTAGTCACTAGTGTATACATATAGAAAGTTAAGTACCATCAGACCGTTAATTAGCTAAAGCCATCTTAGTTATTAGTGTTTAATTGAAAGTTCATCTTAGTTATTAGTGTTTTTTGAAAGTCAAGTAAAGATTAATCGTTGATTAGTTAAAGTCACTCTAGTTATTAGTGTTCATATATAGAAAGTAAAGTAAGAGTGGAATGTTTATTAGTTAAAGCCAACTTAGTTATTAGTTTTTATATTGTGGAAGTCAAGTAATGTTTGACCGTTGAATAGTCAAAGTCAGCCTAGTTATTAGCGTTTATGTATTGAAATTGGAGTAAAGTTTGACTGTTGATTAGTTAAGATCAGCTTAGTCACTAGTGTTTCTATATAGAGAGTCAGGTAAAGTTTGACCGTTGATTTGTTAAAGTCAACTTTATCACTAGTATTTATATTTTGAAAGTCAATTAAGATTTGACTATTGATTTGTCAAAGTCGAACATTTTAATGGTGTTTATTAAATGCAAATTCAAATAAAGTTTGCCCGTTAATTAGGTAAAGTTAACTCTTTTATTAGTGTGTATATATTTAAAGTCAATTAAGGGTTCATCAATGATTAGTTAAAGTCAACTTAGATACTAGTGTTACCGTATATAAATTCTAGTAGAGTTTGACCGTTGTTTAGTTAAAGTCAACTTAGTTAATAGTATATACATATAGAAATTCAAGTAAAGTTTGATCGTTGATTAGTTAAAGTTAACTTAGTTATTAGTGTTTTTATATTGTAAGTCAAGTAAAGTTTGACCATTAATTGGACAAATTGAACCTATTCATTAGTGTTTATATATTGAAATTCGAGTAGAGTTTTACCGTTGATTATTTAAAGTCAGCTTAGTCATAAGTGTTTTATATAGAGAGGTTCTAGAAAAGTTTGACCGTTGATTAGTTAAAGTCAACTTAGTCACTAGTATTTATACATAGAAAGTCATGTAATGTCATACCATTTATTAGTCAAAGTCAACCTAGTTATTAGTGTTTATATATTTAAAATTGTGTAAAGTTTGACGGTTGCTTAGTTAATGTCAGCTTAGTCACTAGTGTATACATATAGAAAGTTAAGTACCATCAGACCGTTAATTAGCTAAAGTCATCTTAGTTATTAGTGTTTAATTGAAAGTTCATCTTAGTTATTAGTGTTTTTTGAAAGTCAAGTAAAGATTAATCGTTGATTAGTTAAAGTCACTCTAGTTATTAGTGTTCATATATAGAAAGTAAAGTAAGAGTGGAATGTTTATTAGTTAAAGCCAACTTAGTTATTAGTTTTTATATTGTGAAAGTCAAGTAATGTTTGACCGTTGAATAGTCAAAGTCAGCCTAGTTATTAGCGTTTATGTATTGAAATTGGAGTAAAGTTTGACTGTTGATTAGTTAAGATCAGCTTAGTCACTAGTGTTTCTATATAGAGAGTCAGGTAAAGTTTGACCGTTGATTTGTTAAAGTCAACTTTATCACTAGTATTTATATTTTGAAAGTCAATTAAGATTTGACTATTGATTTGTCAAAGTCGAACATTTTAATGGTGTTTATTAAATGAAAATTCAAATAAAGTTTGCCCGTTAATTAGGTAAAGTTAACTCTTTTATTAGTGTGTATATATTTAAAGTCAATTAAGGGTTCATCAATGATTAGTTAAAGTCAACTTAGATACTAGTGTTACCGTATATAAATTCTAGTAGAGTTTGACCGTTGTTTAGTTAAAGTCAACTTAGTTAATAGTGTATACATATAGAAATTCAAGTAAAGTTTGATCGTTGATTAGTTAAAGTCAACTTAGTTATTAGTGTTTTTATATTGTAAGTCAAGTAAAGTTTGACCATTAATTGGACAAATTGAACCTAGTCATTAGTGTTTATATATTGAAATTCGAGTAGAGTTTAACCGTTGATTATTTAAAGTCAGCTTAGTCATAAGTGTTTTATATAGAGAGGTTCTAGAAAAGTTTGACCGTTGATTAGTTAAAGTCAACTTAGTCACTAGTATTTATACATAGAAAGTCATGTAATGTCATACCATTTATTAGTCAAAGTCAACCTAGTTATTAGTGTTTATATATTTAAAATTGTGTAAAGTTTGACGGTTGCTTAGTTAATGTCAGCTTAGTCACTAGTGTATACATATAGAAAGTTAAGTACCATCAGACCGTTAATTAGCTAAAGTCATCTTAGTTATTAGTGTTTAATTGAAAGTTCATCTTAGTTATTAGTGTTTTTTGAAAGTCAAGTAAAGATTAATCGTTGATTAGTTAAAGTCACTCTAGTTATTAGTGTTCATATATAGAAAGTAAAGTAAGAGTGGAATGTTTATTAGTTAAAGCCAACTTAGTTATTAGTTTTTATATTGTGGAAGTCAAGTAATGTTTGACCGTTGAATAGTCAAAGTCAGCCTAGTTATTAGCGTTTATGTATTGAAATTGGAGTAAATTTTGACTGTTGATTTGTTAAGATCAGCTTAGTCACTAGTGTCAGGTAAAGTTTGACCGTTGATTTGTTAAAGTCAACTTTATCACTAGTATTTATATTTTGAAAGTCAATTAAGATTTGACTATTGATTTGTCAAAGTCGAACATTTTAATGGTGTTTATTAAATGCAAATTCAAATAAAGTTTGCCCGTTAATTAGGTAAAGTTAACTCTTTTATTAGTGTGTATATATTTAAAGTCAATTAAGGGTTCATCAATGATTAGTTAAAGTCAACTTAGATACTAGTGTTACCGTATATAAATTCTAGTAGAGTTTGACCGTTGTTTAGTTAAAGTCAACTTAGTTAATAGTGTATACATATAGAAATTCAAGTAAAGTTTGATCGTTGATTAGTTAAAGTTAACTTAGTTATTAGTGTTTTTATATTGTAAGTCAAGTAAAGTTTGACCATTAATTGGACAAATTGAACCTAGTCATTAGTGTTTATATATTGAAATTCGAGTAGAGTTTAACCGTTGATTATTTAAAGTCAGCTTAGTCATAAGTGTTTTATATAGAGAGGTTCTAGAAAAGTTTGACCGTTGATTAGTTAAAGTCAACTTAGTCACTAGTATTTATACATAGAAAGTCATGTAATGTCATACCATTTATTAGTCAAAGTCAACCTAGTTATTAGTGTTTATATATTTAAAATTGTGTAAAGTTTGACGGTTGCTTAGTTAATGTCAGCTTAGTCACTAGTGTATACATATAGAAAGTTAAGTACCATCAGACCGTTAATTAGCTAAAGTCATCTTAGTTATTAGTGTTTAATTGAAAGTTCATCTTAGTTATTAGTGTTTTTTGAAAGTCAAGTAAAGATTAATCGTTGATTAGTTAAAGTCACTCTAGTTATTAGTGTTCATATATAGAAAGTAAAGTAAGAGTGGAATGTTTATTAGTTAAAGCCAACTTAGTTATTAGTTTTTATATTGTGAAAGTCAAGTAATGTTTGACCGTTGAATAGTCAAAGTCAGCCTAGTTATTAGCGTTTATGTATTGAAATTGGAGTAAAGTTTGACTGTTGATTAGTTAAGATCAGCTTAGTCACTAGTGTTTCTATATAGAGAGTCAGGTAAAGTTTGACCGTTGATTTGTTAAAGTCAACTTTATCACTAGTATTTATATTTTGAAAGTCAATTAAGATTTGACTATTGATTTGTCAAAGTCGAACATTTTAATGGTGTTTATTAAATGCAAATTCAAATAAAGTTTGCCCGTTAATTAGGTAAAGTTAACTCTTTTATTAGTGTGTATATATTTAAAGTCAATTAAGGGTTCATCAATGATTAGTTAAAGTCAACTTAGATACTAGTGTTACCGTATATAAATTCTAGTAGAGTTTGACCGTTGTTTAGTTAAAGTCAACTTAGTTAATAGTGTATACATATAGAAATTCAAGTAAAGTTTGATCGTTGATTAGTTAAAGTCAACTTAGTTATTAGTGTTTTTATATTGTAAGTCAAGTAAAGTTTGACCATTAATTGGACAAATTGAACCTAGTCATTAGTGTTTATATATTGAAATTCGAGTAGAGTTTAACCGTTGATTATTTAAAGTCAGCTTAGTCATAAGTGTTTTATATAGAGAGGTTCTAGAAAAGTTTGACCGTTGATTAGTTAAAGTCAACTTAGTCACTAGTATTTATACATAGAAAGTCATGTAATGTCATACCATTTATTAGTCAAAGTCAACCTAGTTATTAGTGTTTATATATTTAAAATTGTGTAAAGTTTGACGGTTGCTTAGTTAATGTCAGCTTAGTCACTAGTGTATACATATAGAAAGTTAAGTACCATCAGACCGTTAATTAGCTAAAGTCATCTTAGTTATTAGTGTTTAATTGAAAGTTCATCTTAGTTATTAGTGTTTTTTGAAAGTCAAGTAAAGATTAATCGTTGATTAGTTAAAGTCACTCTAGTTATTAGTGTTCATATATAGAAAGTAAAGTAAGAGTGGAATGTTTATTAGTTAAAGCCAACTTAGTTATTAGTTTTTATATTGTGGAAATCAAGTAATGTTTGACCGTTGAATAGTCAAAGTCAGCCTAGTTATTAGCGTTTATGTATTGAAATTGGAGTAAATTTTGACTGTTGATTAGTTAAGATCAGCTTAGTCACTAGTGTCAGGTAAAGTTTGACCGTTGATTTGTTAAAGTCAACTTTATCACTAGTATTTATATTTTGAAAGTCAATTAAGATTTGACTATTGATTTGTCAAAGTCGAACATTTTAATGGTGTTTATTAAATGCAAATTCAAATAAAGTTTGCCCGTTAATTAGGTAAAGTTAACTCTTTTATTAGTGTGTATATATTTAAAGTCAATTAAGGGTTCATCAATGATTAGTTAAAGTCAACTTAGATACTAGTGTTACCGTATATAAATTCTAGTAGAGTTTGACCGTTGTTTAGTTAAAGTCAACTTAGTTAATAGTGTATACATATAGAAATTCAAGTAAAGTTTGATCGTTGATTAGTTAAAGTTAACTTAGTTATTAGTGTTTTTATATTGTAATTCAAGTAAAGTTTGACCATTAATTGGACAAATTGAACCTAGTCATTAGTGTTTATATATTGAAATTCGAGTAGAGTTTAATCGTTGATTATTTAAAGTCAGCTTAGTCATAAGTGTTTTATATAGAGAGGTTCTAGAAAAGTTTGACCGTTGATTAGTTAAAGTCAACTTAGTCACTAGTATTTATACATAGAAAGTCATGTAATGTCATACCATTTATTAGTCAAAGTCAACCTAGTTATTAGTGTTTATATATTTAAAATTGTGTAAAGTTTGACGGTTGCTTAGTTAATGTCAGCTTAGTCACTAGTGTATACATATAGAAAGTTAAGTACCATCAGACCGTTAATTAGCTAAAGCCATCTTAGTTATTAGTGTTTAATTGAAAGTTCATCTTAGTTATTAGTGTTTTTTGAAAGTCAAGTAAAGATTAATCGTTGATTAGTTAAAGTCACTCTAGTTATTAGTGTTCATATATAGAAAGTAAAGTAAGAGTGGAGTGTTTATTAGTTAAAGCCAACTTAGTTATTAGTTTTTATATTGTGAAAGTAAAGTAATGTTTGACCGTTGAATAGTCAAAGTCAGCCTAGTTATTAGTGTTTATGTATTGAAATTGGAGTAAAGTTTGACTGTTGATTAGTTAAGATCAGCTTAGTCACTAGTGTTTCTATATAGAGAGTCAGGTAAAGTTTGACCGTTGATTTGTTAAAGTCAACTTTATCACTAGTATTTATATTTTGAAAGTCAATTAAGATTTGACTATTGATTTGTCAAAGTCGAACATTTTAATGGTGTTTATTAAATGCAAATTCAAATAAAGTTTGCCCGTTAATTAGGTAAAGTTAACTCTTTTATTAGTGTGTATATATTTAAAGTCAATTAAGGGTTCATCAATGATTAGTTAAAGTCAACTTAGATACTAGTGTTACCGTATATAAATTCTAGTAGAGTTTGACCGTTGTTTAGTTAAAGTCAACTTAGTTAATAGTGTATACATATAGAAATTCAAGTAAAGTTTGATCGTTGATTAGTTAAAGTCAACTTAGTTATTAGTGTTTTTATATTGTAAGTCAAGTAAAGTTTGACCATTAATTGGACAAATTGAAGCCAGTCATTAGTGTTTATATATTGAAATTTGAGTAAAGTTTAACCGTTGATTATTTAAAGTCAGCTTAGTCACAAGTGTTTCTATATAGAGAGATTCTAGTAAAGTTTGACCGTTGATTGGTAAAAGTCAGCTTAGTCACTAGTATTTGTACATAGAAAGTCATGTAAGGTCATACCATTGATTAGTCAAAGTGAACCTAGTCATTAGTATTTATATATTGAAAATTGTGTAAAGTTTAACGGTTGCTTAGTTAAAGTCAGCATTGTCACTAGTGTATACATATAGAAAGTTAAGTACTATCAGACCGTTAATTAGCTAAAGTCATCTTAGTTATTAGTGTTTAATTGAAAGTCAAGTAAAGATTAATTGTAGATTAGTTAAAGTCACTCTAGTTATTAGTGTTTAATTGAAGGTCAAGTAAAGATTAATCGTAGATTATTAAAGTCACTCTAGTTATTAGTGTTCATATATAGAAAGTGAAGTAAGGGTGGAATGTTTATTAGTTAAAGCCAACTTAGTTATTAGTTTTTATATTGTGAAAGTCAAGTAATGTTTGACCGTTGAATAGTCAAAGTCAACCTAGTTATTAGTGTTTATGTATTGAAAGTGGAGTAAAGTTTGACCGTTGATTAGTAAAGGTCAGCTTAGTCACTAGTGTTTCTATATAGAGAGTCAGGTAAAGTTTGAGCTTTGATTTGTCAAAGTCGACTTAATCACTAGTATTTATGTTTTGAAAGTCAATTAAGATTTGACTATTGATTTGTCAAAGTCAAACATTTTTATAGAATTTATTAAATGCAAATTCAAATAAAGTTTGACCGTTAATTAGGTAAAGTTAACTCTTTTATTAGTGTGTATATATTTAAAGTCCATTAAGGGCTCATCATTGATTAGTTAAAGTCAACTTAGATACTAGTGTTACCGTATATAAATTCTAGTAGAGTTTGACCGTTGTTTAGTTAAAGTCAACTTAGTTAATAGTGTATACATACAGAAATTCAAGTAAAATTTGATCGTTGATTAGTTAAAGTCAACTTAGTTATTAGTGTTTTTATATTGTAAATCAAGTAAAGTTTGACCATTAATTGGACAAATTGAAGCCAGTCATTAGTGTTTATATATTGAAATTTGAGTAAAGTTTAACCGTTGATTATTTAAAGTCAGCTTAGTCACAAATGTTTCTATATAGAGAGATTCTAGTAAAGTTTGACCGTTGATTAGTAAAAGTCAGCTTAATCACTAGTATTTGTACATAGAAAGTCATGTAAGGTCATACCATTGATTAGTCAAAGTGAACCTAGTCATTAGTATTTATATATTGAAAATTGTGTAAAGTTTAACGGTTGCTTAGTTAAAGTCAGCATTGTCACTAGTGTATACATATAGAAAGTTAAGTACTATCAGACCGTTAATTAGCTAAAGTCATCTTAGTTATTAGTGTTTAATTGAAAGTCAAGTAAAGATTAATTGTAGATTAGTTAAAGTCACTCTAGTTATTAGTGTTTAATTGAAGGTCAAGTAAAGATTAATCGTAGATTATTAAAGTCACTCTAGTTATTAGTGTTCATATATAGAAAGTAAAGTAAGGGTGGAATGTTTATTAGTTAAAGCCAACTTAGTTATTAGTTTTTATATTGTGAAAGTCAAGTAATGTTTGACCGTTGAATAGTCAAAGTCAGCCTAGTTATTAGTGTTTATGTATTGAAAGTGGAGTAAAGTTTGACCGTTGATTAGTAAAAGTCAGCTTAGTCACTAGTGTTTCTATATAGAGAGTCAGGTAAAGTTTGACCGTTGATTTGTCAAAGTCGACTTAATCACTAGTATTTATATTTTGAAAGTCAATTAAGATTTGACTATTGATTTGTCAAAGTCGAACATTTTAATAGTATTTATTAATTGCAAATTCAAATAAAGTTTGCCCGTTAATTAGGTAAAGTTAACTCTTTTATTAGTGTCTATATATTTAATATCAATTAAGGGTTCATCATTGATTAGTTAAAGTCAACTTAGATAATAGTGTTACCGTATATAAATTCTAGTAGAGGTTGACCGTTGTTTAGTTAAAGTCAACTTAGTTAATAGTGTATACATATAGAAATTCAAATAAAGTTTGATCGTTGATTAGTTAAAGTCAACTTAGTTATTAGTGTTTTTATATTGTAAGTCAAATAAAGTTTGACCATTAATTGGACAAATTTAACCTAGTCATTAGTGTTTATATATTGAAAGTCGAGTGAAGTTTAACCGTTGATTATTTAAAGTCAGCTTAGTCACAAGTGTTTCTATATAGAGAGATTCTAGTAAAGTTTGACCGTTGATTAGTTAAAGTCAACTTAGTCACTAGTATTTATACATAGAAAATAATGTAAGGTCATACCATTGATTAGTCAAAGTCAACCTAGTTATTAGTATTTATATATTGAAAATTGTGTAAAGTTTGACGGTTTCTTAGTTAAAGTCAGCATAGTCACTAGTGTATACATATAGAAAGTTAAGTACCATCAGACCGTTAATTAGCTAAAGTCATCTTAGTTATTAGTGTCTAATTGAACGTCAAGTAAAGATTAATCGTAGATTAGTTAAAGTCACTCTAGTTATTAGTGTTTAATTGATAGTCAAGTAAAGATTAATCGTAGATTAGTTAAAGTCACTCTAGTTATTAGTGTTCATATATAGAAAGTAAAGTAAGGGTGGAATGTTTATTAGTTAAAGCCAACTTAGTTATTAGTTTTTATATTGTGAAAGTCAAGTAATGTTTGGCCGTTGAATAGTCAAAGTCAGCCTAGTTATTAGTGTTTATGTATTGAAAGTGGAGTAAAGTTTGACCGTTGATTAGTTAAGGTCAACTTAGTCACTAGTCTTTCTATATAGAGAGTCAGTTAAAGTTTGACCGTTGATTTGGTAAAGTCAACTTAATCACTAGTATTTATATTTTGAAAGACAATTAAGATTTGACTATTGATTTTTCAAAGTCGAACATTTTAATAGTGTTTATTAAATGAAAATTCAAATAAAATTTGACCGTTAATTAGGTAAAGTTAACTCTTTTATTAGTGTGTATATATTTAAAGTCAATTAAGGGTTCATCAATGATTAGTTAAAGTCAACTTAGATACTAGTGTTACCGTATATAAATTCTAGTAGAGTTTGACCGTTGTTTAGTTAAAGTCAACTTAGTTAATAGTGTATACATATAGAAATTCAAGTAAAGTTTGATCGTTGATTAGTTAAAGTCAACTTAGTTATTAGTGTTTTCATATTGTAAGTCAAGTAAAGTTTGACCATTAATTGGACAAATTGAAGCCAGTCATTAGTGTTTATATATTGAAATTTGAGTAAAGTTTAACCGTTGATTATTTAAAGTCAGCTTAGTCACAAGTGTTTCTATATAGAGAGATTCTAGTAAAGTTTGACCGTTGATTAGTAAAAGTCAGCTTAGTCACTAGTATTTGCACATAGAAAGTCATGTAAGGTCATACCATTGATTAGTCAAAGTGAACCTAGTCATTAGTATTTATATATTGAAAATTGTGTAAAGTTTAACGGTTGCTTAGTTAAAGTCAGCATTGTCACTAGTGTATACATATAGAAAGTTAAGTACTATCAGACCGTTAATTAGCTAAAGTCATCTTAGTTATTAGTGTTTAATTGAAAGTCAAGTAAAGATTAATTGTAGATTAGTTAAAGTCACTCTAGTTATTAGTGTTTAATTGAAGGTCAAGTAAAGATTAATCGTAGATTATTAAAGTCACTCTAGTTATTAGTGTTCATATATAGAAAGTGAAGTAAGGGTGGAATGTTTATTAGTTAAAGCCAACTTAGTTATTAGTTTTTATATTGTGAAAGTCAAGTAATGTTTGACCGTTGAATAGTCAAAGTCAACCTAGTTATTAGTGTTTATGTATTGAAAGTGGAGTAAAGTTTGACCGTTGATTAGTAAAGGTCAGCTTAGTCACTAGTGTTTCTATATAGAGAGTCAGGTAAAGTTTGAGCGTTGATTTGTCAAAGTCGACTTAATCACTAGTATTTATGTTTTGAAAGTCAATTAAGATTTGACTATTGATTTGTCAAAGTCAAACATTTTTATAGAATTTATTAAATGCAAATTCAAATAAAGTTTGACCGTTAATTAGGTAAAGTTAACTCTTTTATTAGTGTGTATATATTTAAAGTCCATTAAGGGTTCATCATTGATTAGTTAAAGTCAACTTAGATACTAGTGTTACCGTATATAAATTCTAGTTGAGTTTGACCGTTGTTTAGTTAAAGTCAACTTAGTTAATAGTGTATACATACAGAAATTCAAGTAAAATTTGATCGTTGATTAGTTAAAGTCAACTTAGTTATTAGTGTTTTTATATTGTAAATCAAGTAAAGTTTGACCATTAATTGGACAAATTGAAGCCAGTCATTAGTGTTTATATATTGAAATTTGAGTAAAGTTTAACCGTTGATTATTTAAAGTCAGCTTAGTCACAAATGTTTCTATATAGAGAGATTCTAGTAAAGTTTGACCGTTGATTAGTAAAAGTCAGCTTAGTCACTAGTATTTGTACATAGAAAGTCATGTAAGGTCATACCATTGATTAGTCAAAGTGAACCTAGTCATTAGTATTTATATATTGAAAATTGTGTAAAGTTTAACGGTTGCTTAGTTAAAGTCAGCATTGTCACTAGTGTATACATATAGAAAGTTAAGTACTATCAGACCGTTAATTAGCTAAAGTCATCTTAGTTATTAGTGTTTAATTGAAAGTCAAGTAAAGATTAATTGTAGATTAGTTAAAGTCACTCTAGTTATTAGTGTTTAATTGAAGGTCAAGTAAAGATTAATCGTAGATTATTAAAGTCACTCTAGTTATTAGTGTTCATATATAGAAAGTAAAGTAAGGGTGGAATGTTTATTAGTTAAAGCCAACTTAGTTATTAGTTTTTATATTGTGAAAGTCAAGTAATGTTTGACCGTTGAATAGTCAAAGTCAGCCTAGTTATTAGTGTTTATGTATTGAAAGTGGAGTAAAGTTTGACCGTTGATTAGTAAAAGTCAGCTTAGTCACTAGTGTTTCTATATAGAGAGTCAGGTAAAGTTTGACCGTTGATTTGTCAAAGTCGACTTAATCACTAGTATTTATATTTTGAAGTCAATTAAGATTTGACTATTGATTTGTCAAAGTCGAACATTTTAATAGTATTTATTAATTGCAAATTCAAATAAAGTTTGACCGTTAATTAGGTAAAGTTAACTCTTTTATTAGTGTCTATATATTTAATATCAATTAAGGGTTCATCATTGATTAGTTAAAGTCAACTTAGATAATAGTGTTACCGTATATAAATTCTAGTAGAGGTTGACCGTTGTTTAGTTAAAGTCAACTTAGTTAATAGTGTATACATATAGAAATTCAAATAAAGTTTGATCGTTGATTAGTTAAAGTCAACTTAGTTATTAGTGTTTTTATATTGTAAGTCAAATAAAGTTTGACCATTAATTGGACAAATTTAACCTAGTCATTAGTGTTTATATATTGAAAGTCGAGTGAAGTTTAACCGTTGATTATTTAAAGTCAGCTTAGTCACAAGTGTTTCTATATAGAGAGATTCTAGTAAAGTTTGACCGTTGATTAGTTAAAGTCAACTTAGTCACTAGTATTTATACATAGAAAATAATGTAAGGTCATACCATTGATTAGTCAAAGTCAACCTAGTTATTAGTATTTATATATTGAAAATTGTGTAAAGTTTGACGGTTTCTTAGTTAAAGTCAGCATAGTCACTAGTGTATACATATAGAAAGTTAAGTACCATCAGACCGTTAATTAGCTAAAGTCATCTTAGTTATTAGTGTCTAATTGAACGTCAAGTAAAGATTAATCGTAGATTAGTTAAAGTCACTCTAGTTATTAGTGTTTAATTGATAGTCAAGTAAAGATTAATCGTAGATTAGTTAAAGTCACTCTAGTTATTAGTGTTCATATATAGAAAGTAAAGTAAGGGTGGAATGTTTATTAGTTAAAGCCAACTTAGTTATTAGTTTTTATATTGTGAAAGTCAAGTAATGTTTGACCGTTGAATAGTCAAAGTCAGCCTAGTTATTAGTGTTTATGTATTGAAAGTGGAGTAAAGTTTGACCGTTGATTAGTTAAGGTCAGCTTAGTCACTAGTCTTTCTATATAGAGAGTCAGTTAGAGTTTGACCGTTGATTTGGTAAAGTCAACTTAATCACTAGTATTTATATTTTGAAAGACAATTAAGATTTGACTATTGATTTTTCAAAGTCGAACATTTTAATAGTGTTTATTAAATGAAAATTCAAATAAAATTTGACCGTTAATTAGGTAAAGTTAACTCTTTTATTAGTGTGTATATATTTAAAGTCAATTAAGGGTTCATCAATGATTAGTTAAAGTCAACTTAGATACTAGTGTTACCGTATATAAATTCTAGTAGAGTTTGACCGTTGTTTAGTTAAAGTCTACTTAGTTAATAGTGTATACATATAGAAATTCAAGTAAAGTTTGATCGTTGATTAGTTAAAGTCAACTTAGTTATTAGTGTTTTCATATTGTAAGTCAAGTAAAGTTTGACCATTAATTGGACAAATTGAAGCCAGTCATTAGTGTTTATATATTGAAATTTGAGTAAAGTTTAACCGTTGATTATTTAAAGTCAGCTTAGTCACAAGTGTTTCTATATAGAGAGATTCTAGTAAAGTTTGACCGTTGATTAGTAAAAGTCAGCTTAGTCACTAGTATTTGCACATAGAAAGTCATGTAAGGTCATACCATTGATTAGTCAAAGTGAACCTAGTCATTAGTATTTATATATTGAAAATTGTGTAAAGTTTAACGGTTGCTTAGTTAAAGTCAGCATTGTCACTAGTGTATACATATAGAAAGTTAAGTACTATCAGACCGTTAATTAGCTAAAGTCATCTTAGTTATTAGTGTTTAATTGAAAGTCAAGTAAAGATTATTTGTAGATTAGTTAAAGTCACTCTAGTTATTAGTGTTTAATTGAAGGTCAAGTAAAGATTAATCGTAGATTATTAAAGTCACTCTAGTTATTAGTGTTCATATATAGAAAGTGAAGTAAGGGTGGAATGTTTATTAGTTAAAGCCAACTTAATTATTAGTTTTTTTATATTGTGAAAGTCAAGTAATGTTTGACCGTTGAATAGTCAAAGTCATCCTAGTTATTAGTGTTTATTTATTGAAAGTGGAGTAAAGTTTGACCGTTGATTAGTAAAGGTCAGCTTAGTCACTAGTGTTTCTGTATAGAGAGTCAGGTAAAGTTTGACCGTTGATTTGTCAAAATCGACTTAATCACTAGTATTTATATTTTGAAAGTCAATTAAGATTTGACTATTGATTTGTCAAAGTCGAACATTTTAATAGTGTTTATTAAATGCAAATTCAAATAAAGTTTGACCGTTAATTAGCTAAAGTTAACTCTTTTTTAGTGTGTATATATTTAAAGTCAATTAAGGGTTCATCATTGATTAGTTAAAGTCAACTTAGATACTAGTGTTACCGTATATAAATTCTAGTAGAGTTTGACCGTTGTTTAGTTAAAGTCAACTTAGTTAATAGTGTATACATATAGAAATTCAAGTAAAGTTTGATCGTTGATTAGTTAAAGTCAACTTAGTTATTAGTGTTTTTATATTGTAAGTCAAGTAAAGTTTGACCATTAATTGGACAAATTTAACCTAGTCATTAGTGTTTATATATTGAAAGTCGAGTGTAGTTTAACCGTTGATTATTTAAAGTCAGCTTAGTCACAAGTGTTTCTATATAGAGAGATTCTAGTAAAGTTTGACCGTTGATTAGTAAAAGTCTGCTTAGTCACTAGTATTTATACATAGAAAGCCATGTAAGGTCAT
The DNA here is from genome assembly GCA_037428765.1 of Rubia yunnanensis. Lineage (NCBI taxonomy): Eukaryota > Viridiplantae > Streptophyta > Magnoliopsida > Gentianales > Rubiaceae > Rubia > Rubia yunnanensis. The sequence goes on from CM075061.1 coordinate 88,282,361, forward strand.
ACCATTGATTAGTCAAAGTAAACCTAGATATTAGTATTTATATATTGACAACTGTGTAAAGTTTGACGGTTGCTTAGTTAAAGTCAGCATAGTCACTAGTGTATACATATAGAAAGTTAAGTACCATCAGACCGTTAATTAGCTAAAGTCATCTTAGTTATTAGTGTCTAATTGAACGTCAAGTAAAGATTAATCGTAGATTAGTTAAAGTCACTCTAGTTATTAGTGTTTAATTGAAAGTCAAGTAAAGATTAATCGTAGATTAGTTAAAGTCACTCTAGTTATTAGTGTTCATATATAGAAAGTAAAGTAAGGGTGGAATGTTTATTAGTTAAAGACAACTTAGTTATTAGTTTTTATATTGTGAAAGTCAAGTAATGTTTGACCGTTGAATAGTCAAAGTCAGCCTAGTTATTAGTGTTTATGTATTGAAAGTGGAGTAAAGTTTGACCATTGATTAGTTAAGGTCAGCTTAGTGACTAGCGTTTCTATATAGAGAGTCAGGTAAAGTTTGACCGTTGATTTGTTAAAGTTGACTTAATTACTAGTATTTATATTTTGAAAGTCAATTAAGATTTGAGTATTGATTTGTCAAAGTCGAACATTTTAATAGTGTTTATTAAATGCAAATTCAAATAAAGTTTGACCGTTAATTAGCTAAAGTTAACTCTTTTATTAGTGTGTATATATTTAAAGTCAATTAAGGGTTTTTCATTGATTAGTTAAAGTCAACTTAGATACTAGTGTTACCGTATATAAATTCTAGTAGAGTTTGACCGTTGTTTAGTTAAAGTCAACTTAGTTAATAGTGTATACATATAGAAATTCAAGTAAAATTTGATCGTTGATTAGTTAAAGTCAACTTAGTTATTAGTGTCTTTATATTGTAAATCATGTAAAGTTTGACCATTAATTGGGCAAATTGAAGCCAGTCATTAGTGTTTATATATTGAAATTTGAGTAAAGTTTAACCGTTGATTATTTAAAGTCAGCTTAGTCATAAATATTTCTATATAGAGAGATTCTAGTAAAGTTTGACCGTTGATTTGTAAAAGTCAGCTTAGTCACTAGTATTTGTACATAGAAAGTCACGTAAGGTCATACCATTGATTAGTCAAAGTCAACCTAGTCATTAGTATTTATATATTGAAAATTGTGTAAAGTTTAACGGTTGCTTAGTCAAAGTCAGCATTGTCACTAGTGTATATATATAGAAAGTTAAGTACCATCAGACCGTTAATTAGCTAAAGTCATCTTAGTTATTAGTGTTTAATTGAAAGTCAAGTAAAGATTAATTGTAGATTAGTTAAAGTCACTCTAGTTATTAGTGTTTAATTGAAGGTCAAGTAAAGATTAATCGTAGATTATTAAAGTCACTCTAGTTATTAGTGTTCATACATAGAAAGTGAAGTAAGGGTGGAATGTTTATTAGTTAAAACCAACTTAGTTATTAGTTTTTATATTGTGAAAGTCAAGTAATGTTTGACCGTTGAATAGTCGAAGTCAGCCTAGTTATTAGTGTTTATGTATTGAAAGTGGAGTAAAGTTTGACCGTTGATTAGTAAAGGTCAGCTTAGTCACTAGTGTTTCTATATAGCGAGTCAGGTAAAGTTTGACCGTTGATTTGTCAAAGTCGACTTAATCACTAGTATTTATATTTTGAAAGTCAATTAAGATTTGACTATTGATTTGTCAAAGTCGAACATTTTAATAGTATTTATTAAATGCAAATTCAAATAAAGTTTGACCGTTAATTAGGTAAAGTTAACTGTTTTATTAGTGTTTATATATTTAAAGTCAATTAAGGGTTCATCATTGATTATTTAAAGTCAACTTAGATACTAGTGTTACCGTATATAAATTCTAGTAGAGTTTGACCGTTGTTTAGTTAGAGTCAACTTAGTTAATAGTGTATACATACAAAAATTCAAGTAAAGTTTGATTGTTGATTAGTTAAAGTCAACTTAGATATTAGGGTTTTTATATTGTAAGTCAAATAAAGTTTGACCATTAATTGGACAAATTTAACCTAGTAATTAGTGTTTATATATTCAAAGTCGAGTGAAGTTTAACCGTTGATTATTTAAAGTCAGCTTAGTCACAAGTGTTTCTATATAGAGAGATTCTAGTAAAGTTTGACCGTTGATTAGTTAAAGTCAACTTAGTCACTAGTATTTATACATAGAAAATAATGTAAGGTCATACCATTGATTAGTCAAAGTCAACCTAGTCATTAGTATTTATATATTGAAAATTGTGTAAAGTTTGACTGTTTCTTAGTTAAAGTCAGCATAGTCACTAGTGTATACATATAGAAAGTTAAGTACCATCAGACCGTTAATTAGCTAAAGTCATCTTAGTTATTAGTGTTTAATTGAAAGTCAAGTAAAGATTAATTGTAGATTAGTTAAAGTCACTCTAGTTATTAGTGTTTAATTGAAGGTCAAGTAAAGATTAATCGTAGATTATTAAAGTCACTCTAGTTATTAGTGTTCATATATAGAAAGTGAAGTAAGGGTGGAATGTTTATTAGTTAAAGCCAACTTAGTTATTAGTTTTTATATTATGAAAGTCAAGTAATGTTTGACCGTTGAATAGTCAAAGTCAGCCTAGTTATTAGTGTTTATGTATTGAAAGTGGAGTAAAGTTTGACCGTTGATTAGTAAAGGTCAGCTTAGTCACTAGTGTTTCTATATAGCGAGTCAGGTAAAGTTTGACCGTTGATTTGTCAAAGTCGACTTAATCACTAGTATTTATATTTTGAAAGTCAATTAAGATTTGACTATTGATTTGTCAAAGTCGAACATTTTAATAGTATTTATTAAATGCAAATTCAAATAAAGTTTGACCGTTAATTAGGTAAAGTTAACTGTTTTATTAGTGTTTATATATTTAAAGTCAATTAAGGGTTCATCATTGATTAGTTAAAGTCAACTTAGATACTAGTGTTACCGTATATAAATTCTAGTAGAGTTTGACCGTTGTTTAGTTAGAGTCAACTTAGTTAATAGTGTATACATACAAAAATTCAAGTAAAGTTTGATTGTTGATTAGTTAAAGTCAACTTAGATATTAGGGTTTTTATATTGTAAGTCAAATAAAGTTTGACCATTAATTGGACAAATTTAACCTAGTCATTAGTGTTTATATATTGAAAGTCGATTGAAGTTTAACCGTTGATTATTTAAAGTCAGCTTAGTCACAAGTGTTTCTATATAGAGAGATTCTAGTAAAGTTTGACCGTTGATTAGTTAAAGTCAACTTAGTCACTAGTATTTATACATAGAAAATAATGTAAGGTCATACCATTGATTAGTCAAAGTCAACCTAGTTATTAGTATTTATATATTGAAAATTGTGTAAAGTTTGACGGTTTCTTAGTTAAAGTCAGCATAGTCACTAGTGTATACATATAGAAAGTTAAGTACCATTAGACCGTTAATTAGCTAAAGTCATCTTAGTTATTAGTGTCTAATTGAACGTCTAGTAAAGATTAATCGTCGATTAGTTAAAGTCACTCTAGTTATTAGTGTTTAATTGAAAGTCAAGTAAAGATTAATCGTAGATTAGTTAAAGTCACTCTAGTTATTAGTGTTCATATATAGAAAGTAAAGTAAGGGTGGAATGTTTATTAGTTAAAGCCAACATAGTTATTAGTTTTTATATTGTGAAAGTCAAGTAATGTTTGACCGTTGAATAGTCAAAGTCAGCCTAGTTATTAGTGTTTATGTATTGAAAGTGGAGTAAAGTTTGACCGTTGATTAGTTAAGGTCAGCTTAGTCACTAGTGTTTCTATATAGAGAGTCAGGTAAAGTTTGACCGTTGATTTGGTAAAGTCAATTTAATCACTAGTATTTATATTTTGAAAGACAATTAAGATTTGACTATTGATTTTTCAAAGTCGAACATTTTAATAGTGTTTATTAAATGCAAATTCAAATAAAATTTGACCGTTAATTAGGTAAAGTTAACTCTTTTATTAGTGTGTATATATTTAAAGTCAATTAAGTGTTCATCAATGATTAGTTAAAGTCAACTTAGATACTAGTGTTACCGTATATAAATTCTAGTAGAGTTTGACCGTTGTTTAGTTAAAGTCAACTTAGTTAATAGTGTATACATATAGAAATTCAAGTAAAGTTTGATCGTTGATTAGTTAAAGTCAACTTAGTTATTAGTGTTTTTATATTGTAAGTCAAGTAAAGTTTGACCATTAATTGGACAAATTTAACCTAGTCATTAGTGTTTATATATTGAAAGTCGAGTGTAGTTTAACCGTTGATTATTTAAAGTCAGCTTAGTCACAAGTGTTTCTATATAGAGAGATTCTAGTAAAGTTTGACCGTTGATTAGTAAAAGTCTGCTTAGTCACTAGTATTTATACATAGAAAGCCATGTAAGGTCATACCATTGATTAGTCAAAGTAAACCTGGATATTAGTATTTATATATTGACAATTGTGTAAAGTTTGACGGTTGCTTAGTTAAAGTCAGCATAGTCACTAGTGTATAAATATAGAAAGTTAAGTACCATCAGACCGTTAATTAGCTAAAGTCATCTTAGTTATTAGTGTCTAATTGAACGTCAAGTAAAGATTAATCGTAGATTAGTTAAAGTCACTCTAGTTATTAGTGTTTAATTGAAAGTCAAGTAAAGATTAATCGTAGATTAGTTAAAGTCACTCTAGTTATTAGTGTTCATATATAGAAAGTAAAGTAAGGGTGGAATGTTTATTAGTTAAAGACAACTTAGTTATTAGTTTTTATATTGTGAAAGTCAAGTAATGTTTGACCGTTGAATAGTCAAAGTCAGCCTAGTTATTAGTGTTTATGTATTGAAAGTGGTGTAAAGTTTGACCATTGATTAGTTAAGGTCAGCTTAGTCACTAGCGTTTCTATATAGAGAGTCAGGTAAAGTTTGACCGTTGATTTGTTAAAGTCGACTTAATTACTAGTATTTATATTTTGAAAGTCAATTAAGATTTGACTATTGATTTGTCAAAGTCGAACATTTTAATAGTGTTTATTAAATGCAAATTCAAATAAAGTTTGACCGTTAATTAGCTAAAGTTAACTCTTTTATTAGTGTGTATATATTTAAAGTCAATTAAGGGTTCATCATTGATTAGTTAAAATCAACTTAGATACTAGTGTTACCGTATATAAATTCTAGTAGAGTTTGACCGTTGTTTAGTTAAAGTCAACTTAGTTAATAGTGTATACATATAGAAATTCAAGTAAAATTTGATCGTTGATTAGTTAAAGTCAACTTAGTTATTAGTGTCTTTATATTGTAAATCAAGTAAAGTTGACCATTAATTGGGCAAATTGAAGCCAGTCATTAGTGTTTATATATTGAAATTTGAGTAAAGTTTAACCGTTGATTATTTAAAGTCAGCTTAGTCATAAATGTTTCTATATAGAGAGATTCTAGTAAAGTTTGACCGTTGATTAGTAAAAGTCAGCTTAGTCACTAGTATTTGTACATAGAAAGTCATGTAAGGTCATACCATTGATTAGTCAAAGTCAACCTAGTCATTAGTATTTATATATTGAAAATTGTGTAAAGTTTAACGGTTGCTTAGTCAAAGTCAGCATTGTCACTAGTGTATACATATAGAAAGTTAAGTACCATCAGACCGTTAATTAGCTAAAGTCATCTTAGTTATTAGTGTTTAATTGAAAGTCAAGTAAAGATTAATTGTAGATTAGTTAAAGTCACTCTAGTTATTAGTGTTTAATTGAAGGTCAAGTAAAGATTAATCGTAGATTATTAAAGTCACTCTAGTTATTAGTGTTCATATATAGAAAGTTAAGTAAGGGTGGAATGTTTATTAGTTAAAGCCAACTTAGTTATTAGTTTTTATATTGTGAAAGTCAAGTAATGTTTGGCCGTTGAATAGTCAAAGTCAGCCTAGTTATTAGTGTTTATGTATTGAAAGTGGAGTAAAGTTTGACCGTTGATTAGTAAAGGTCAGCTTAGTCACTAGTGTTTCTATATAGCGAGTCAGGTAAAGTTTGACCGTTGATTTGTCAAAGTCGACTTAATCACTGGTATTTATATTTTGAAAGTCAATTAAGATTTGACTATTGATTTGTCAAAGTCGAACATTTAAATTGTATTTATTAAATGCAAATTCAAATAAAGTTTGACCGTTAATTCGGTAAAGTTAACTGTTTTATTAGTGTTTATATATTTAAAGTCAATTAAGGGTTCATCATTGATTAGTTAAAGTCAATTTAGATACTAGTGTTACCGTATATAAATTCTAGTAGAGTTTGACCGTTGTTTAGTTAGAGTCAACTTAGTTAATAGTGTATACATACAAAAATTCAAGTAAAGTTTGATTGTTGATTAGTTAAAGTCAACTTAGATATTAGGGTTTTTATATTGTAAGTCAAATAAAGTTTGACCATTAATTGGACAAATTTAACCTAGTCATTAGTGTTTATATATTGAAAGTCGAGTGAAGTTTAACCGTTGATTATTTAAAGTCAGCTTAGTCACAAGTGTTTCTATATAGAGAGATTCTAGTAAAGTTTGACCGTTGATTAGTTAAAGTCAACTTAGTCACTAGTATTTATACATAGAAAATAATGTAAGGTCATACCATTGATTAGTCAAAGTCAACCTAGTTATTAGTATTTATATATTGAAAATTGTGTAAAGTTTGACGGTTTCTTAGTTAAAGTCAGCATAGTCACTAGTGTATACATATAGAAAGTTAAGTACCATCAGACCGTTAATTAGCTAAAGTCATCTTAGTTATTAGTGTCTAATTGAACGTCAAGTAAAGATTAATCGTAGATTAGTTAAAGTCACTCTAGTTATTAGTGTTTAATTGAAAGTCAAGTAAAGATTAATCGTAGATTAGTTAAAGTCACTCTAGTTATTAGTGTTCATATATAGAAAGTAAAGTAAGGGTGGAATGTTTATTAGTTAAAGCCAACATAGTTATTAGTTTTTATATTGTGAAAGTCAAGTAATGTTTGACCGTTGAATAGTCAAAGTCAGCCTAGTTATTAGTGTTTATGTATTGAAAGTGGAGTAAAGTTTGACCGTTGATTAGTTAAGGTCAGCTTAGTCACTAGTGTTTCTATATAGAGAGTCAGGTAAAGTTTGACCGTTGATTTGGTAAAGTCAACTTAATCACTAGTATTTATATTTTGAAAGACAATTAAGATTTGACTATTGATTTTTCAAAGTCGAACATTTTAATAGTGTTTATTAAATGCAAATTCAAATAAAATTTGACCGTTAATTAGGTAAAGTTAACTCTTTTATTAGTGTGTATATATTTAAAGTCAATTAAGTGTTCATCAATGATTAGTTAAAGTCAACTTAGATACTAGTGTTACCGTATATAAATTCTAGTAGAGTTTGACCGTTGTTTAGTTAAAGTCAACTTAGTTAATAGTGTATACATATAGAAATTCAAGTAAAGTTTGATCGTTGATTAGTTAAAGTCAACTTAGTTATTAGTGTTTTTATATTGTAAGTCAAGTAAAGTTTGACCATTAATTGGACAAATTTAACCTAGCCATTAGTGTTTATATATTGAAAGTCGAGTGTAGTTTAACCGTTGATTATTTAAAGTCAGCTTAGTCACAAGTGTTTCTATATAGAGAGATTCTAGTAAAGTTTGACCGTTGATTAGTAAAAGTCTGCTTAGTCACTAGTATTTATACATAGAAAGCCATGTAAGGTCATGCCATTGATTAGTCAAAGTAAACCTAGATATTAGTATTTATATATTGACAATTGTGTAAAGTTTGACAGTTGCTTAGTTAAAGTCAGCATAGTCACTAGTGTATACATATAGAAAGTTAAGTACCATCATACCGTTAATTAGCTAAAGTCATCTTAGTTATTAGTGTCTAATTGAACGTCAAGTAAAGATTAATCGTAGATTAGTTAAAGTCACTCTAGTTATTAGTGTTTAATTGAAAGTCAAGTAAAGATTAATCGTAGATTAGTTAAAGTCACTCTAGTTATTAGTGTTCATATATAGAAAGTAAAGTAAGGGTGGAATGTTTATTAGTTAAAGACAACTTAGTTATTAGTTTTTATATTGTGAAAGTCAAGTAATGTTTGACCGTTGAATAGTCAAAGTCAGCCTAGTTATTAGTGTTTATGTATTGAAAGTGGAGTAAAGTTTGACCATTGATTAGTTAAGGTCAGCTTAGTCACTAGCGTTTCTATATAGAGAGTCAGGTAAAGTTTGACCGTTGATTTGTTAAAGTCGACTTAATTACTAGTATTTATATTTTGAAAGTCAATTAAGATTTGACTATTGATTTGTCAAAGTCGAACATTTTAATAGTATTTATTAAATGCAAATTCAAATAAAGTTTGACCGTTAATTAGGTAAAGTTAACTGTTTTATTAGTGTCTATATATTTAAAGTCAATTAAGGGTTCATCATTGATTAGTTAAAGTCAACTTAGATACTAGTGTTACCGTATATAAATTCTAGTAGAGTTTGACCGTTGTTTAGTTAGAGTCAACTTAGTTAATAGTGTATACATACAGAAATTCAAGTAAAGTTTGATCGTTGATTAGTTAAAGTCAACTTAGATATTAGGGTTTTTATATTGTAAGTCAAGTAAAGTTTGACCGTTAATTAGACAAATTATCTAGCTATTAGTGTTTATATATTCAAAGTCGAGTAAAGTTTAACCGTTGATTATTTAAAGTCGGCTTAATCACAAGTGTTTCTCTATACAGAGATTCTAGTAAAGTTTGAGCGCTGATTAGTTAAAGTCAACTTAGTCACTAGTATTTATATATAGAAAGTCATGTAAGGTTATACGATTGATTAGTCAAAGTCAACCTAGTTATTACTGTTTATATATTTAAAGTTATATAAATTTTGACAGTTGATTAGTCAACGTCAGCTTAGTCACTAGTGTTTACATATAGAAAGTTAAGTACCATCAGACTGTTAATTAGCTAAAGTCATCTTAGTTATTAGTGTTTAATTGAAGGTCAGGTAAATATCTATAGTTGATTAGTCAAAGTCAACCAAGTTATTAGTGTTCGAATATAGAATGTAAAGTATGGGTAGAATTTTTATTAGTTAAAGCCAACTTAATTTTTATATTGTGAAAGTCAAGTAATGTTTGACCGTTGATTAGTTAAAGTCAGCCTAGTTATTAGTGTTTATGTAATGAAAGTTGAGTAAAGTTTGACCGTTTATTAGTTAAGGTCAGCTTAGTCACTAGTGTTTCTATATAGAGAATCAAGTAAAGTTTGACCGTTGATTTGATAAAGTCAACTTAGTCACTAGTATTTATATTTTGAAAGTCAAGTAATATATGACTGTTGATTTGTCAAAGTCAAAAATTTTATTAGTATTTATTACATACAAATTCAAATAGAGTTTGACCATTAATTAGGTGAAGTCAACTTTTTTATTAGTGTTTATATATTTAAAGTCAATTAAGGGTTCATCATTGATTAGTTAAAGTCAACTTAGTTACTATTGTTACCATATAGAAATTCAAGTAAAGTTTGACCGTTGATTAGTTAAAGTCAACTTAGTTACTAGTGTTCACATATAGAAATTTAAGTAAAGTTTGATCGTTGATTAGTTAAAGTCAACTTGGTTATTAGTGTTTATATATTGTAAGTCAAGTAAAGTTTGACCGTTAATAAGACAAATTCAACCTAGTTATGTATTGAAAGTCGTGTAAAGTTTGACTGTTGATTATTTATAGTCAGCTTAGTTACTAGTGTTTCTATGTACAGAGATTCTAGTAAAGTTTGACCGTTGAATAGTTAAAGTAAACTTAGTCACTAGTATTTATATATAGAAAGTCATGTAAGGTTATATCATTGATTAGTCAAAGTCAACCTAGTTATTCGTGTTTATATATTGAAAGTTGTATAAATTTTGAACATTGATTTGTTAAAGTCAGCTTAGTCACTAGTGTTTACATATAGAAAGTTAAGTACCATCAGACCGTTAATTAGCTAAAGTCATCTTAGTTATTAGTGTTTAATTGAAAGTCAGGTAAAGATCAATTGTTGGTTAGTCAAAGTCAACCTAGTTATTAGTGTTCATATATAGAAAGTAAAGTATGGGTTGAATGTTTATTAGTTAAAGCCAACTTAGTTATTAGTTTTTATATTGTGAAAGTCAAGTAATGTTTGACCGTTGATTAGTCAAAGTCAGCCTAGTTATTAGTGTTTATGTATTGAAAGTGGAGTAAAGTTTGACCGTTTATTAGTTATGGTCAGCTTAGTCACTAGTGTTTCTATGTAGAGAGTCAAGTAAAGTTTTACCATTGATTTGTTAAAGTCAACTTAGTCACTAGTATTTATATTTTGAAAGTTACGTAAGATATGACTATTGATTTGTCAAAGTCAAAAATTTTATTAGTATTTATTACATACAAATTCAAATAAAGTTTGACCGTTAATTAGGTGAAGTGAACTTTTTTATTAGTGTTTATATATTTAAAGTCAATTAAGGGTTCATCATTAATTAGTTAAAGTCAACTTAGTTACTAGTGTTACCATATATAAATTAAAGTAAAGTTTGAGCATTAATTAGTTAAAGTCAACTTAGTTACTAGTGTTTACATATAGAAATTCAAGTAAAGTTTGATCGTTGATTAGTTAAAGTCTACTTAGTTATTAGTGTTTTTATATTGTAAGTCAAGTAGAGTTTGACCGTTAATTAGTTTAATTCAACCTAGTTATTAGTGTTATATATTGAAAGTCGAGTAAAGTTTAACCGTTGATTATTTAAAGTTAGCTTAGTCACTTGCGTTTCTATTTTGAGAGATTTAAGTAAAGTTTGACAGTTGATTAGTTAAAGTCAACTTAGTTACTAGTGTTAAAAATATAAATTCAAGTAAAGTTTGATCGTTGATCAGTTATAGTCAACTTAGTTATTAGTGTTTATATATTGTAAGTCAACTCAAGTTTGACCGTTAATTAAACAAATTCAGCCTAGTTATTAAGGTTTATATATTGAAAGTCATGTAAAGTTTGACTATTGATTATTTAAAGTCAGCTTAGTCACTAATGTTTCTATATAGAGAGAGTCTAGTAAAGTTTGACCGTTGATTTGTTAAAGTCAACTTAGTCTCTAGTATTTATATGTAGAAAATCATGTAAGATTATACCATTTATTAGTCAAAGTCAACCTAGTTATTAGTGTTTATATATTTAAAGTTGTATAAATTTTGACCGTTGATTAGTTAATGTCAGCTTAGTTACTAGTGTTTACATATAGAAAGTTAAGTACCATCAGACCGTTAATTAGCTAAAGTCATCTTAGTTATTAGTGTTTAATTGAAAGTCAGGTAAAGATCAATCGTTGATTAGTCAAAGTCAACCTAGTTATTAGTGTTCATATATAGAAAGTAAAGTAAGAGTGGAATGTTTATTAGCTAAAGCCAACTTATTTATTAGTTTTTATATTGTGAAAGTCAAGTAAAGCTTGCCCGTTGATTTGTCAAAGTCAGTCTAGTTATTAGTGATTATGTATTTGTCAAAGTCAGTCTTAGTTATTAGTGTTTACATATATAAATTCAAGTTAAGTTTGATCGTTGATTAGTTAAAGTCATCTTAGTTATTAGTGTTTTTATATTGTAAGTCAAGTAAAGTTTGACCGTTAATAAGATAAATTCAACCTAGTTATTAGTGTTTATATATTGAAAGTCGTGTAAAGTTTGACTGTTGATTATTTATAGTCAGCTTAGTCACTAGTCGAAGGTAATGGTAAATAAAAAGAAACCGTGGGAGTGTACGGGAGTGGGAACATTATCCCACTCCCTTAATACATGTTACCTAAAAAACTACCCCTGATCTGAATGTTACAACCAGGTGACCAAAAGAAACTATTCCCGTCGTGATGACCGGGGCCTGTGGAAATCATCCACGAAAAGTATTACAACCCGTCGTGGTGACCGGGGCCTGTATGAGCCATTCCTTCAACAGAGTCCCTTCGTGGTGACCGGGGTCTTTATAAGCCATCCCTGAAAAAATAGAGGGGTGTGAGAACAAACTCACTTGCCTCCATGCTCCATTTTACATCCCTGCTACCAGTGGTGTGAACCGGCTCTTGCACCGTGGTTTGCTCCCCACGAGTGTCTTCAATTTCGAAAGTGGTACTCGGTCTTCTAATCCGAGAGTGGTACTCGGTCTTCCAATGAATGAAGTAGTATGACCTGTCCTCCTAAAAGGGCTTTGTACACCGCTTATACCATGTACACATCTAAGATGAAGATAAAAAGGTGTTATTGGCCTTCGATAGCGGTCTCTGGATGAGGCCGAGGCTTTCTCTGTGGGGTTGGGAGCAGTTTGACTGTAGTCCGTTGTGCTCCCAAGTGTTCCTCACGGATAGACCTCCTAAGCATAAGAGACCGAGCATGACTTCTACTGCGCACACCCCACATAACAGTTTTGTAACCGTTCTTTCCATTTTTGGCAAATGGACAGCCTGATGCCATTTTGCACTTTTCAGTGCAGCGCAGGCAAATAGCGCAAACCGTTAATTCCAAGTGATACCTAGCAAGGGGTTAATTAATATGCGTACGCAGAATTAATTACCCCCTACCCAACCTTCGTGGCCATGCTGCAGCCGTGGAGAATCCTTTCCACCATATAGAGAGAAGCTGCTGCATTTTTTTTTCCAGTAGTAGCCATCCTTCGAGGGAACTTCAGAATCCCCCCTCAAGGACAAAGCACTCGAACACCTTCAGCCCTCGAATGGCCCCCTAGGAGCACTCGAAAGCTTCCAAAACTCGAATGCCCCCCTCGAGTACTCGAGCACCAACCATCTCGAGGAGAGAGCCAATGAACACCTTCAACTCTCGAATGCCCCCACACGTGCACTCGATAGCTTCCAACACTCGAATGGCCCCCTCGAGTACTCGAGCTCCACCAGCACTCGTATGCCTTGAGCACTCGAATACCTCAAACCTTCGTGACTCCACCATAGGATGAGCACCCTGTAACACTCGAATGCCTCCCTCGAGGACAAAGCACTCAAACACCTTCAGCCCTCGAATGCCCCCCCAGCAGCACTCAAAAGCTTCCAACACTTGAATGCCCCCCTAGAGTACTCGAGCACCAACCATCTCGAGGACAGAGCAGACGAACACCTTCAACCTTTGAATGCCCCCAGACGAGCACTCGAAAGCTTCTAAGACTCACATGGCCCCCTCGAGTACTCGAGCTCCACCAACACTCGTATGTCTTGAGCACTTGAACACCTCAAACCATCGCAACTCCACCAGGGGATGAGCACCCTGTAGCACTCAAATGCCCCCCTCGAGGAAAAAGCACTCGAACACCTTCAGCCCTCGAATGCCCCCTAGCAGCACTCGAAAGCTTCCAACACTCGAATGCCCCCCTCGAGTACTCGAGCACCAACCATCTCGAGGACAGAGCAGACAAACTCCTTCAACCTTTAAATGCCCCCAGATGAGCACTCGAAAGCTTCCAACACTCACATTGCCCCCTCGAGTACTCGAGCTCCACCAGCACTCGTATGCCTTGAGCACTCGAATACCTCAAACCATCACGACTCCACCAGGGGATGAGCACCCTGTAGCACTCGAAACCCCTCCCCTCGAGCTCTCGAGCACCTACGGCACTCGAGTATCCTCCTCAAGAACTCGAACCCCTCCAGTACTATTCATCCTCAAACCACCTCTCGAGTACTCGAATCTCCACCCCTCGAGAGGATCCTCTCGAACAGGTTTTCCTCGAGACATCTTGGAATGACTGGTCCTCGAGACCCCCCGATCAACTGGACCTTGAGACCTCTCGAACATCTGGCCCTCCGAGACCCAAAAACTATTTACCGTTTTCAAAATTTTTTTTCACTTTGCCCTTGAAACCAGTCGGACCACTGGTCTTTAAGACCTCTCGGGCCAGTGGCCTTTCAAAACCTCTCGAACCGGTAGCCCTCAAGACCTCGCACACTTCTGGCCCTCGAGACCTCACGAACCTCTGGAGCTCTGTACCTCCCGAACCGTTGGCCCTCGAGTTCTCACGAACCCTTGGCACTCGAGACCTCTCGAACCCCTGGCGCTCGAGACCTGTTGAACCGCTGGCCCTCGAGACCTCGCGAACCTCTGGCCCTTGAGACCTGGCGAACCTTCGGGCCTCGAGACCTCCCGAACCGCTGGTCTTTGAGACCTCTCGAACAAGTGGCCCTCAAGATCTTTTGAACCAGTGGCCCTCAAGACCTCTCGAAACACTGGCCCTCGAGTCCTCTCGAAGAACTAGCCCTCGAGACCTGATGAGACCTCTCAAACCTTTGGCTCTCAAGACCTCATGAGCCTCTCGAGCTCGGTACCTCTTGAACCGGTGGCCCTTAAGGCCTCTCAAACCGGTGGGCCTCGATACCTGTCGAACCGTTGGCCCTCGATATATCTCGAATCGGTTGCTCTCGAAGCCTCTCGAACCAGTGGCTCTCGAGAATCTTGAACTAGTGGCACTCGAGACCTCTCGAACCATCGGCTCTCGAGACCTGTCAAACAACTGGTCCTGAAGTCTTCTCGCACAACTGACCCTCGAGTCCTCTCGAACAACCGGTCCTTGGGACCTGTCGAACAACTGGCCCTCGAGGCTTGAAGTGAATTTTTATTTATTTATTTTTATTTATTTATTTTCATTATTTATTTATTTTTTGTATTATTTATTTATTTGTTTCTATATAGAGAGAGTCTAGTAAAGTTTGACCGTTGATTCATTAAAGTCAACTTAGTCACTAGTATTTAAATATAGAAAGTCATGTCAGGTTATACCATTGATTAGTCAAAGTCAACCTAGTTATTAATGTTTATATATTGAAAGTTGTATAAATTTTGACCGTTGATTGGTTAAAGTCAACTTATTCACTAGTGTTTACATATAGAAAGTTAAGTACCATCAGACCGTTAATTAGCTAAAGTCATCTTAGTTATTAGTGTTTAATTGAAAGTCAGGAAGACATCAATCGTTGATTAGTCAAAGTCAACCTAGTTATTAGTGTTCATATGTAGAAAGTAAAGTATGAGTGGAATGTTTATTAGTTAAAGCCAACTTAGTTATTAGTTTTTATATTGTGAAAATCAAGTTATGTTTGACCGTTGATTAGTCAAAGTCAGCCTAGTTATTAGTGTTTATGTATTGAAAGTCGACTAAAGTTTGACCGTTGATTAGTTAAGGTCAGCTTATTCACTAGTGTGTCTACATAGAGAGTCAAGTAAAATTTGACCGTTGATTTGTTAAAGTCAACTTAGTCATTAGTATTTATATTTTGAAAGTCAAGTAAGATTTGACTGTTGATTTGTCAAAGTGAAACATTTTATTAGTATTTATTATATACAAATTCAAATAAAGTTTGACCGTTAATTAGGTGAAGTCAACTTTTTGATTAGTGTTCATATATTTAAAATCAATTAAGGGTTCATCATTGATTAGTTAAAGTCAACTTAGTTACTAGTGTTACCATATATAAATTCAAGTAAAGTTTGACGGTTGTTTAGTTAAAGTCAACTTAGTTACTAGTGTATACATATAGAAATTCAAGTAAAGTTTGATCGTTGATTAGTTAAAGTCAACTTAGTTATTAGTGTTTATATATTGTAAGTCAAGTAAAGTTTGACCATTAATTAGACAAATTTAACCTAGTTATTAATGTTTATATATTGAAAGTCGAGTAAAGTTTAACCATTGATTATTTAAAAGTCAGTGTAGTCACTGGTGTTTATATATAGAGAGATTCAAGTAAAGTTTGACCGTTGATTAGTTAAAGTCAACTTAGTTATTAGTGTTTTTATATTGTAAGTCAAGTAAAGTTTGATCTATAATAAGACAAATTCAACCTAGTTATTAGTGTTTATATATTGAGAGTCGTGTAAAGTTTGACTGTTGATTATTTATAGTCATCTTAGTCACTAGTCGAAGGTAATGGTAAATAAAAAGGAGCCGTGAGAGTCTACGGGAGTGGGAAAATTGTCCCACTCCCTTGATACAATGAAACCTTCTAAACTACCCCTGATCCAGATGGTACAATTAGGTGGCCCAGAAGGAACTGGAAAAGACTACGGGAATGAGAACCTTGTCCCACTCCGTGAATACATGATACCTACTAAGCTACTCCTGGACTAGATGATACCGCCAGGTGGCCCAAAAATTATACGGCACCCCTAGTCTACATACAGTGACTAGGAGACTAAAATGCTCGCCCCACAATGTTGGGCGGGGCCTGTAGAAAACCTCCAAGAAAAACATAGGGGTATGAGAACAGACTCATTAGCCCATCACTTCATGCAACCTCCATACAACCGAGAGTGGTAACCGGCTATCGAACCATGGTTTGTTCCCCACGGGTGTGATCCCAATCATAGCTAAAGTACGGCGACGGCCGTCAAAACCAAGAGTGGTCTCGGCCTTCCAGTGAATGAAGCAATGTGTCGCCTCCTGGGAGAGCTAGTACACCGCTTCTACTATGTACACCCCTAAGATGAAGATAAAGGGGTGTTATTGACCTTCGATAACGGTCTCTGTGTGGGTACCGAGGTTCTTTCTTTGGGGTTGAGAGCTAGTTGATCATGATCAGTGGTGCTCTCAAGTGCTCCCCGCGAAAAGACCTCCTAATGGTGAGAGACCGGGCATGACTTCTACTGCGCACACCCCGTGTAATGGTTTTGTAACTGTTCTTTCCATTTTGGGCAAATGGACAGCCTTATGCCATTTAGCACCTTTCACCGCAGTGCAGGCAAATAGCGTAAAACTCGGGCATCCTGACCCTAGAGGTAGCGTACCAAACAAACAACTTCCATACAACCAGACATGTGAACCGATTCTTGAACCATTATTTGTTCCCCCGTGTTACGGGGTGGGGTTTAATGCCCGACCCTAACACAACCCCATGCTCGCATCGGTGCCAGAATGATGACAAAACCACTATCCCGTGCCGCTCAACGCGTCACTGCGAACTGGTCTCCTTTGATCGCACCGCACATGCCAACGGGTCATCTCGTACCACACGCTTAACCGCTCATAGTCCGTGATGTCCCGTCTCTGCGCCCGCACCGTGCTGTACTCAACGCCCGAGCCATTTGCGCCCAACACCCGTGCGCGCAGCGGCAGGCCGCCCTGCCTGCGACCCGGTCATCTTGCCAGCAGCCCGTTATTGCTGCGCCCGGTCCGAGAAGACATGTCCCAAGCTCCTTGTCCCAGAAGTCTTCTCTTTTGCTTGTAAATACTTGTAATAGCTTAGTTATTAGTTTAGCGAAGCTCTTTTGAACAAGGTCTAAGCCTACGTGCTGTGTTAGCCTTTGACTTTATTTTGTCTATGTAGCTGGCACTCGTGATAACGTTTGCACAACATATATGTAGAGTAGTGAGCTCTCTACATCCGGTTACCGTTTTGTGATATATTGAGTATAAGCTTTTGCTTCCCAGTTGTTGGGCCTTATATTACATCGTTGGCTTGTGTGTGTGAGCCATGCTCTCTCGGGTGTGTATATTCCACTGCATATCCAACCACATCCCAAATGGGCCCGGTCTGCTATGAACAACCGGGTGGTGCATTGATGCACGTGGGATCAAGGCGGTAGTCGTGGCACGGTTAGCCACGGCTAGGCTGCACGACTCGCACCCTTAGAGGGCGACCTGTGACAGTTGGTATCAGAGCCCAAATGGCACTTGGGCGTATAGTGATTGGCCATCCTATGTCGGAAAAGAGTCAGTTGGAGATCAGGCTTGTCAAGATGGGCATCTTGGTGCAGATCGGACGTATTATGTGATATGTGCCGTCGTTCCAAGCTGTATGCTAGAGTCGGTTGTATTATGGGATGCGTTTCGATTCCCAAAAGCTGTATGGACCGGCCGCACTATGGGGTGCCTGCCGACATTCTCTAGTTCGTTAAAGTTGCCTGACTGTCCGAAGACGTGAAAACTCCTTGACTTCAGCCAGGGATTGGAGTTGTGGACTATGCTCTAGCTAAGGAGAGCTTGCTGCACGGACTATAACTTTGCGGTGGCATTTGTCCGAGTTAAGAGTACTCATATGGCGAGGGATCACAAAGAGTTGATAGGGAAATGGGCGGTTCTACCATTGTCGAGGTAGGCAATGGTGTGGGTGCAAGTACTTCTGAGGTAGGGGGTAACTTTTGACCCGGTTCGAAATGTATAGATAGCTTCAGGTTCAATTCGGTGTTGGAAGGAATGGGGTGTACCCCAGTTAGACGCTTAGATGCAACTGGTGGGAAAAACGTGCAAAGGGAACCAAGCCCTTGTTGATTGTGTCCAACATAGCAGAGGATCACTGCTTTGTTGTTCGAGGACTCGAGACGAATTGGGGAGATACTGAGCGAGGTAGTTCGGTTGAAGTTGACTGAGGAGTCTGGGCCGAAGAGGGAAGAACCTTGCTCCAAGGGGGCATGTAAACCTGCTATATAATTCCACGAGGTGGTCGCTGTAGTCCATTCAGTAAGAGCAATGAATGTGTTACGTAATGCGGGGAAGGCCGCACTGAAACTTGACGGATATGAGATTGAGTCTGTGGGATAAATCCATGATGGTGGTTACTGCAGTCCGATCCAAGTGAGCTACAGGTTGGTCAAGCACCGCGGGAAAGACCGCATTGAAGCTTGATGAATCTAAAATGGTTGCGGGATAAATCCACAGTTGTGGTCATTGCAGTCCATTCAGGGAGAGTACAAGTTGGTCAAGCACAGCGGGGAAAGCCGCACTGAAACTTGACGATATTGAGTTGGTTAAAATCTGTGGGATAAATCCATTACGGTGGTCGCTGCAGCCCAACCAGAAAGAGCCTCAAGGTGTTGAGCAAAGCGGGGAGGGTCGCACCAAAGCTTGACATTCCAAGGAAGCTGTGGGCAGAATGAGGGCCGTTAATAGCGAAACTCAACCGGTGCTGGGTATTGCAAAGCGATGCTCGGTCAAGTTTGACTCCATAAGTACCACAGTGAATTTCCATGTTGTTAACATGGACGACCTCGGTTTAGTCCTCGGCATGGAATTTCTGAGAGATGCACGGATTGTCGTATACCTAAATGGCAATTGCCTTTACATCTAAGGCACCAATCTGTGTGCGGTTAAAAAAGAATGTGAAGAGTTCATCTGGGGGTAAAATCTCAGCTTCGCAGATCGTCCAGTGCTTAAGACAAGATTCGATGGGAAGAACAGAAATGAAGGGTCTGAAGGGTCTACACTAGCAATGGGTTTGCCCGATGGATCCGAGGAGCTTTGTGAAGCAAGTCTAAAAGACTGAGTAGGTTGTGGGTAACTCCATGACTGCAAAAGGACAAAGATTTTTCGAGCAAAGAGTGTAGGAAGCGTTGTCGGTTTCCATGAAGATCTAAACTGAAAAGAAATATCTGCCAGCTAGCGCGACCTATCATGCTTCCCGTTTGAGTCGTTCAAGCAAGCTAAACCTTGTAAAACTCGAACGGGGAAAGATGATTCATCATTCAAATCAGGAACCCCTTGTTGTTCCACGAGGTCGGAAGCGGACACGTGAGCAGATGATGATGCATTCGGACAGCATCAGAGTTGGACATTCCTTTGGTTATTGATCAAGGAGTGGGGTGCTATAAAACTAAGCCAGCTCAAAGTCGGAACAAGAAGAGAAGCTGAGGACCACAGCTACATCAAAGTACACCAGCGCTAGCAATTTAACTCAACCCCTTTCTGAAGGCAGAAGTGCACGGAAAACGTGTGGGTAGCGAAGCACCTTGAAGAATCGATGGCTTCGGGGATGTTCTCTGAATTGAGTGGGGGAGGATGTTACGGGGTGGGGATTAACGCCCGACCCTAACGCAACCCCATGCCCGCATCGGTGCCAGAACGATGCCAAAACTGCGGTCCAGTGCTGCTCAATGCGTCACTGCGAACCGGTCTCCTTTGATCGTGCTGTACACGCCAACGGGTCATCTTGTGCTGCATGCTTAACCGCTCACGGCCTGTGATGCCCCATCTCTGCTCCCGCGCCGCACTGTGCACAACACCCGAGCCATTTGTGCCCAACGCCCATGCAAGCAGTGCTAGGCCGCCCTGCTGGCCAGCAGCCCGGTCATCCTGCATGCAGCCCGATCATCCTGCCAGCAGCCGTTATGGCTGCGCCCTGTCCGGGAAGACATGTCCAAAGCTCCTTGTCCCAGAAGTCTTATGTTTTGCTTGTAAATACTTGTAATAGCTTAGTTATTTGTTTAGCAAAGCTCTTCTGAACAAGGTCCAAGCCTACGTGTTGTTTTAGCCTTTGACATTATTTTGTCTATGTAGCTGGCACTCGTGATAACGTTTGCACAGCATATATGTAGAGTAGTGAGCTCTCTACATCCGGTTACCGTTTTGTGATATATTGAATATAAGCATTTGCTTCCTAGTTGTTGGGCCTTATATTACATCGTTGGCTTGTGTGTGAGAGCCATGCTCTCTCGGGTGTGTATATTCCACAGCATACCCGACCACGTCCCAAACGAGCCCGGTCTGCTGCGAGCAACCGAGTGGTGCATCGATGCACGTGGGATCAAGGCGGTAGTTGTGGCACGGTTGGCCACGGATAGGCCTCACGGCTCGCACCCTTAGAGGGCAACCCGTGACACTGCGGGTGTGAGCCAAACCATCGCTAAGTTGCAGCGATGGCCTTCCAGACCAAGATTGAACGCTGCATTCCTGGTCAAATGGCCATGTAAGTAACAGTGGGAATCCTTATGGTCAGGTGAAGAGAGGAAATTTAAATATTTTTTTTGAGGGTATGACCCCTCCGAGAGCGAGGGTATTACCCCTTCGAGGGTAGAGCCCCTTCGACGGTGTAACCCCTTCGAGGGCAGAGCCCCCTCGAGGGTGTAACTCCTTCGAGAGAATAGCCCCCTCGAGGGTATAACCCCTTCGAGGGTATAACTCCTTCGAGGTCCAAACTCAAAATGTCCTCGAACCACCATACCCGTCGATCATCCATATGTCTACTGTCCCATTCGCGCACTCAAAAAACACCTACATCACTCGAATGCCTCTTCGGGTACATGAATGCCTCTAGCACTTGAAAGCCACCTTGAGCACTCGAGGAACTCTAGCTCTCGAATGAACCCTCAAGCACTTGAACACCTTCAGCACGCGAACACCTCCATTGTTCGAAATGCCCCTCTCGAGCGCTCGCAGACCTCCAGCACACGAAAGCCACTCCCCGGTGCTTGAACATGTCCAGCAGACTAGGATCTCCAGTTCTCGAATGCCCTCCAGGTATTGAATGCCTGTTCGGACCACCATACCCCTCGAATGCCTCCAGGACTCGAAAGCCCCTTCGAGGGTATCACCACTTCAAGGGTATCACCCCTTCGAAGCCAGAGCCCCTTCGAGGGTGTAACCCCTTCGAGTTTAGAGCCCCTTCGAAGGTATAACCCCTTTGAAGGTAGCCCCTTCGAGGCTATCACCCCTTCGAGGGCAGAGCCCCATCGAGGGTATAACCCCTTCGAGGGTATAACTCCTTCGAGGTCCGAACTCAAAGTGTTCTCGATCCACCATACCCTTCGATCATCTATATGCCTAATGTCCAATTCACGTACTCGAAAACACCTCCATCACCCAAATGCCCACTCGAGTACACGAAAAGCCTCTAACACTCGAAAGCCGCCTAGATCACTCGAGGACCTCCAGCTCTTGAATACACCCTCGAGCACACAAACACCTCCAGCACACAAACACCTCCATCACTCGAAATTCCCTTCTGGTGAGCTCGCAGGCCTCTAGCACATGAAAGCCCGTTCCCAGCGCTCAAACACGTCCAGCACACTAGCATCTCCATGTCTCGAATGCCCTTCAGGGGTCGAATGCCTTTCAGGGGTTGAATGCCTATTCGGACCAACATACCCCTCGAATGCCTCAAGGACTCAAAAGCCTCCAGTACTTGGATGCATCCTCAAGCCCTCGAAAGCCTCCATAACCCTCGGACCACCACTCTCCCCCATTTATTTTTTGTACTTACCCCAGTCCTGCAAAAAGATTGGATGGGATAACTCCTTCATGCCACTTTTGCAAAAAGATGAAGTGGTGTAGATCGGTTCTACCATATACACCTTAATTGGCTGTGGTGTTGGCCTTACAAAAATAATCTCCGAGCAAATAGGAGGTCCAAAACCGTAGGGAATATTTACCACCCTTTTACATACCCGTTCAGAATATTTACCGTCCGGATGGGCTTTCGAAGTCCGCCAGTGTGTTTACTTGCAAAATAGAATTTTGAGAAAATTATCGACCAAGGTTGGCCGCAATTGTGCCATTTGTTAGAACAGCAACTCATGAGGAAATAATCTGTTGAGGATGAGTTAGTAATCTTTTTGAATAAGCTTGAATGCCCTTGTTCAATCCGGTCGAAAACCTTTCTTGAGTACTTTGTTCCTTTCACTCCATATGTAGTATACAGTAGTTGCCTTCCTTTTCAGCTTCGATCTTCAGACCTGTCTTCTGATCCATTTTTCAGAGGCTGTAATGGATTTTATGGCTCTTCTCAAACCTATCCAGATTCGCACCCTATCCCATACAGTACGGGCAAAATCACATCGAAAAAATAAGTGATCGTGCGACTATACCTTCGAACGGCATAGGGAGCAGATATGACCTGTGTGTGCATCTTCACCTCCATGGAACCTGTCTTTGGTTTGAAGTCGACCAAGAGAAGCAAGACAGGTAATGAACGAGAACTGGGGGGAATGGATCCACGCCAAAGGGAGTTGTAAAATCTGGCCCTTGGGAGGGTGGGTATATCATATAAGTTCGGGTAGGTATACCTATGTATATGATCATGGATCGTCGCCGTGAATTTTCCTGATCCTGCCTAAACCTCCAGCATGTCCTTGATCGAGTAAACTGAGCCACCTAATATGATGATCAATTTGTCCCGGAGTTCGCAGAGGTTTGTGAAGTAGAGTGAAAATTTTTCCAAGATTTTGCCACATGGAGCCCTTGGATGTGCAAGCCAAATAGTACTAGTGGTGAGGAATTGTGAGTGAACCCATCGGATCCAGAGAGAATCATTCTTTGAGTGTATACCCCATAACTGTTGTGCGATGATGGCCATATTCCATATCTTAAAGTCCCGAATTCCCAGACCCCCATCACGTTTTTGGAGTACATAGCCTCTTCCAGGATACCTTATTCTGTTTCTTTTCTCCCCACAGGAAATGTTTACATTTTGTTTCTAGTGATTCCATGACATTACCCTGTATGATTAAGTGTTGTATCCAAAAACCAATGATGCCTGGACCATGGATTTGATGAGTTCCAGTTTTCCCGCATATGATAGCGTGTGCCCTTTGAATTTTGCAATCTCGTTGTCGATGCTGTCGAGGAGCTTATGAAATTGAGAGACCTTCAATTTACTGGAATCCAGTGGGATGCCCAAATATCTAACCGGGAAGGTAACCCAAGGTATACCTGTGAAGCTTAAGTCATCTTTTATACCCACCCCGAAGAATTACGACCCCGAGAAGATCATCAAATCATCCGCAAAAGCTAGATGAGTGATTTTCAATTTTTTGCATCTGGGGTGGAATGAGAATCGAGTGGATTCTGTCTTCATTTTCAGCAGCCTGGAGAGGTATTCTATGCATATGACAAATAGTAGGGGAGAGAGCGGGTTGCCCTGATGAACACCCCTTTTGCCTTTGAAGAAGTCACATAATTTTCCATTGATTGCAATGGAGAAAGTCGCAGTTGTTACGCATTCCACAATTCTGTCCACCAACAATTGCGGGCAGCCCAGGTTGGTAAGTACCTCTTGTATGAAGTCCCAAGACACTGTGTCGAATGCTTTTGCAAGGTCGACCATAATCATACAACGGGGGGATGATCTTGAATTGCCATATCCTCTTACCATCTCTTGGGCCAACATTACATTATCTGATAGCTTCCAACCTTCGACAAATGCAACCTAGCAGGGGTCAATAAGAGCAGGGAGGAAAGGTTCGATTCTGTTGGCGATGATATTGGAAATAACTTTATAAATGATGTTACAGCAGGAGATGGGTCTGAAGTCGCCCACCCTTAGATTATCTTCCTTCTTGGGTATGAGTGCAACAGCTGTATGGTTGAGTCTTTTCAGTAGATCTCCATTTTGGAAGAATTCCAAGACTGATTCCATGACATCTTGACCTACGGTCTCCCAATGAGTCTTGAAGATAGCCACTGTGAAACCATCTGGGCCTGGTGATTTGTTATCAGACATGGAGAAGAGGACAGACTTTATTTCGTGTCTTTCTATATCTTGGCTCAATATTGCACTCTCTATATTGTTGAGTAAGGGACCTGAGTGAAGTGTATCTACCTCTATGGGAGTTCGTGGAACATCTGTACCGAACAATCCCCTGTAAAATTCAGCCAATAGTGTCCCCTTTCTTTCACTGGATGTGACTATCATGTTTTCATCGTCCATGATTGCCGGAATCCTGCCCCCTTTCATGTTGGCCACCAAACTGTGAAAAAATCTTGTTCCTTTATCCTCCATGGTGAAAAAGTTAATTCTTCCCTTTTGGGAGAGGAACTTCGACTCCGCCGTGAAGAGGAGCAGTGTGTTTTGCTTTAAGACAGTCAGCTGATGTGCCGGCACGGGTGATGCATTCGCCGATATAAGATTCTTCAATGCTTTTGTTTACTCCTTGTCTGCTCTTTTTGCCTTTTTCGAAATGTGATTGAAATCTTTTTTCTCAGTTCCTTTAGGGGTTTCTTCAACCTCTATAGCTTGCGACATAAAGCATATTGTTTGAATCCCTGTACCTCTGGTGACCAGTGATCATGTCCCACCTGTTTGGATCTTGGATGTGTGTTCCACATGTTTTGGAACCTAAAGGGCCTTTTTAGCTTATCTATATCTTGCGCTAGTGATGTTATGAATGGTAGGTGATCAGAGAGTGTCGATCCAGGAAGAAAGGTGGTGTGGTACGAGTCACCGTCCCATTTGTGGTTGAGCATGACACGGTCCAGTTTGCGCCTGATTGTGTAATCCGCATTGTTCCAGGTAAAGTGTTCGCCCAGTACTGGAGCGTCTCTGAGACCACATGCGGTGCAAGCTTCTTGAAATTCCCTCATTTGGTAGATTCCGGGGGATGTGTTTCCCATGTGATCATTGACACTGAGGATGGCATTAAAGTCACCAAGTACCATCCATGGTGAGTCTAGGTTTGCACCGTATCTCTTTAATTTTGCCCAAAGGGGAAATCTGTGTACTCTTCCTATATTATTCCCGTAGGTGTAAGTGCATAGAAATTGCAAGCTCAACGTCAGGCTGCATACTTTTAGGTGAATCAGCTGTGCCATTCTACCTGTTATCTCTACAAAAAACTTTTTGGGATCCCAAACTATGAGAATCCTAGAGTTGGGTGCCACGTCAAAATTGTGGGTGTATTTTCATCCTTTAAGACTCTTCATGAAGATGTTCAGTGTTCGTTCACTTGCCTTTGTTTCTAGAAAACCCAGTAGACCAATATTGTTTTCAGAGATGATGTTCTTTGCCCATCTCTTTTTTTTTCGGGGCACCAAGACCCCTGATGTTAAGGCATGCCACATTCATTGCGAACCAAAGGTCCCCTTTTGCCTCGGATCGCCGCCTTTGCTACTATCAGTTGACGATGAGCTCTTCGATATATCAGCCACTTTTTGATAAGTCTTCTTCAACGGGTTGAGCAAAATGGAAGATGATCTAGTTCTGAAATTTCCTGTGGTCAGCTTTCTCCCCCCCCCCCCCCCGTGATTTGTGATTTTAGCTTTGGGGGTCTCCCTGCTCTTGAGGGGTTACTCCGTCTTGCCTCTGGATGCAGCATGCTCTCCGGTATGATTCTTGCACCTGCCATTGGTCTTATTGCATCTCCATAAGCGGGGTGTCTATCTGGGCTGGTTTCCCCACTGTACTCCTTGTTGTTATGAGCCTGAGAAATTGGCTATATTGTGGCATCTCCCTCTTTGTTCTGATCTATCTCCACTTCTTTCCCCGTCTCCTCATCTTTCTCATTTTTTGAGTTGAGGTCTTTTCCTATGCTACCCATATTATCTGTATTTTTACCCGTAGCTTTATCTCCATGGGTATGCGAAGGCACCTCATTGGGAATGTTACTTTCTTCTTCCTCCGCCTGTGCTGAAATAGCGCATTTCTCACAGCCGGTACCTATTTTTATCTTTGCCATGTGCTCCTGAGTGGTCCTATCCATGGCCTGGAAGAATTCACTACAAACCTCAAAAAGATGGGTATTTTCTCCGCAGTTAGGGCACCATGGTTTGCAGTAGTCGTAAAGGATCTGTTGCAAATGAGTGGCTCCATCAGGCATGTGGAATGTGACTGCTTCCTTGAGCTTCTTTGAGGTGTCGACGATGACAAGAATCCTGGCGTAGTATCCAACGAGGTCTCATGTTGCATTGTCCATGAGAATGGGATCTCCTAGTGTGGATGCTATTTTTTCCAGGTCTTTTTTGGGCCAACATGACTTGGGCAAGTGATTCATGCGTATCCAAATTGGTTTTTTTTCTATGAGTCGCATGTCAAACTTCCCAGAGTCTGGCAGAGGGACGATAAATAGATTTTTACCATGGAGGTAATGATCTGGACCCTGCAGCACTTTGTCCCTATCCTCAGCTGTCTTGAAACTGAATTTGAGATAGCCATTTGTCACTATTTGCACCCAGCACTAGACACCCTATTTTGCCATGAGCAAGTTCCTCACCGCATGTGTACCAGGGAAAAACCCTGGGAATACGCCAAGAAAGCCATAAAATAGCCTAATTGTTTCCTTGATAATTTCATCCTCGGAGAGAACGAAATCCACATCCTGAGCTGCAGAAATATCCACTCTGTCCATGATGATTTCGGCATCGTTCCATGCCCTTTTTCCTTTCAAGTAGCGGATCATACCAATCTCTCTGCTTGAAAGTCATGGTTGATTTTGTGGCTTGGCCCTGTGGAACAGCGGGTTTGGTGGAGGAGGTAGCTTTTGGGTCCATATTTAACCGTGAAGTTAATAAGATATGACAAGAGAGGGTTAGGAAAGTAAACCGACTAACTTATCAGATGCACAGGAGATGACTAACGTATCTTCCCTCGCAAAACTCCACACAGAATAGATAATACACACAAATCTAGTACCTATCCCAGCAACATGGGATAAGTAGTAGAGTAGCAGAATATTGGACAACAATCCACCCAATCTGCACACAGGAAGTATGACTCCGCACTTAGATAGTAAATCCACACAGATAACAGAGTATGCACAGAGTTGGTACAGAATCGACAGAATTCACGCAGAATACAAATCCTCCTAGAGAATACAAGTACGCACAGAGTTTGATCTTCACATAATGATCAGTGAACAAAGTTCAAGAACAAAAATTTTGAGTAGAACCTGTTTGTGGTTGAATTAAATTCCCGCCGTTTAGAGTCGAACTCACTACTAGTGGAGGCGGAGCCTTCAAACAATGTTGGCCATTCCAAGTACTGTTAGTCCAAATCCACTACTACCCATATCGTTTTAGATGCTTAGAAGAACTGAGTTGCCGACCAGTAACCGGGATTGTCAAGCTTTTCAAAAACCCTCGTTCCGCGGGTGGAAGCCATCAGAAATCCACAACCCGTAAATGATTATGGTTGGAATCCTATGGGGATTCTGGATAATCAGGTACAGGCCAAACATTAGCTAATTAAAGTCAACTTAGTCACTAGTATTTATATGTAGAAAGTCATGTAAGGTTATACTATTGATTAGTCAAAGTCAACCTAGTTATTAGTGTTTATATATTTAAAGTTGTATAAATTTTGACCGTTGATTAGTTAAAGTCAGCTTAGTCACTAGTGTTTACATATAGAAAGTTAAGTACCATCAGACCGTTAATTAGCTAAAGTCATCTTAGTTATTAGTGTTTAATTGAAAGTCAAGTAAAGATCAATCAATGATTAGTCAAAGTCAACCTAGTTATTAGTGTTCATATATAGAAAGTAAAGTATGGGTGAAATGTTTATTAGTTAAAGACAACTTAGTTATTAGTTTTTAAATTGTGAAAGTCAAGTAATGTTTGACCGCTGATTAGTAAAAGTCAGCCTAGTTATTAGTGTTTATGTATTGAAAGTCGACTACAGTTTGATCATTAATTAGTTTAGGTCAGCTTAGTCACTAGTGTTTCTATATAGAGAGTCAAGTAAAGTTTGACCGTTGATTTGTTAAAGTCAACTTAGTCACTAGTATTTATATTTTGAAAGTAAAGTAATATTTGACTGTTGATTTGTCAAAGTCAAACATTTTATTAGTATTTATTGTATACAAATTCAAATAAAGTTTGACCGTTAATTAGGTGAAGTCAATTTTTTATTAGTGTTTATATATTTAAAATCAATTAAGGGTTCATCATTGATTAGTTAAAGTGAACTTAGTTACTAGTGTTACCATATATAAATTCAAGTAAAGTTTGACTGTTGTTTAGTTAAAGTTAAATTAGTTACAAGTGCATACATATAGAAATTCAAGTAAAGTTTGATCGTTGATTAGTTAAAATCAACTTAGTTATTACTGTTTATATATTGTAAGTCAAGTAAAGTTTGATCGTGAATTAGACAAATTTAACCTAGTTATTATTGTTTATATATTGAAAGTCGAGTAAAGTTTAACCGTTGATTATTTAAAGTCAGCTTAGTCACTTGTGTTTCTATATAGAGAGATTTAAGTAAAGTTTGACCGTTGATTAGTAAAATTCAACTTAGTTACTAGTATTTACATATATAAATTCAAGTAAAGTTTGATCGTTGATTAGTTAAAGTCAACTTAGTTATTAGTGTTTATATATTGTAAGTCAAGTTAAGTTTGACCTTTAATTAGTAAAATTCAACCTAGTTATTAGTGTTTATATATTGAAAGTCGTGTAAAGCATAACTGTTGATTATTTAAAGTCAGCATAATCACTAGTGTTTCTATATAGAGAGATTCAAGTAAAGTTTGACCGTTGATTAGTTAAAGTCAACTTAGTTATTAGTGTTTTTATATTGTAAGTCAAGTAAAGTTTGACCGTTAATAAGACAAATTCAACCTAGTTATTAGTGTTTATAAATTGAAAGTCGTGTAAAGTTTGACTGTTGATTATTTATAGTCAGCTTAGTCACTAGTCGAAGGTAATGGTAAATAAAAAGAAACCGTGACAGTCTACGGGAGTAGGAACATTGTCCCACTCCCTTGATAGAATGAAACCTTCTAAACTAACCCTGATCTAGATGGTACAATCAGGTGGCCCAGAAGGAACCGAAAAAGACTACGGGAATGAGAACCTTGTCCTACTCCTTGAATATATGATACCTACTAAGCTACCCCTGGACTAGATGATACCGCCAGGTGGCCCCAAAATTATACGGCACCCCTAGTCTACATACAATGACTAGGAGACTAAAATGCTTGCCCCGTGATATTGGCCGGGGCCTGTAGAAAACCTCTTAATAATACGTAGGGGTATAAGAATAGACTCATTAGCCCATCAATTTATGCAACCTCCATATATCCGGGAGTGGTAATCGGCCGTCGAACCATGGTTTGTTCCCCACGGGTGTGATCCCAACCATTGCTAAAGTGTGGCGACGGCCTTCGAAACCGAGAGTGGTCTCGGCCTTCCAGTGAATGAAGCAATGTGTCGCCTCTTGGGAGAGCTAGTACACCGCTTCTACCATGTACACCCCTAAGATGAAGATAAACGGGTGTTATTGGCCTTCGATAACGGTCTCTATGTGGGTGCTGAGGTTGAGAGCTAGTTGACCGTGGTCAGTGGTGCTCTCAAGTGCTCCCAGCAAAAAGACCTCCTAATGGTGAGAGACCGGGAATGACTTCTACCGTGCACGCCCCGCATGTCACGGGTCGACCTGTGAGGGTCTCAAACCGTGCGGCCTAGCCATGTATTTACCTCTCACGACTACCACCTGTATCCCACGTGCGTCACACTCAACCCGGTAGCACCAAGCAAACTGGGCCTTTAGAGGAATGTGGTCAGTGTGCAGTGGAAAATACACACACGAGTTTAAAATAGGAGCATGGCTTCACACATACAAGCCAAAGATGTAATATAGAGCCCAACAACTGGGAAGCAAACACTTATCAACACTATATTACAAAATGGTAACCGGATGTGGGTAGCTCAGTACTCTACATATATGCTGTACGGATGTTATCACAAGTGCCGGGTACATAGGCAAAATAGGGTCAAAGGCTAAAATGGCACGTAGGCTTGGACCTTGAGCAAACTAGCTACGCTAACTTAATAACCAAACTATTACAAGTATTTACAAGAAAAAGAGAAGACTTCTTGGACAAGGAGCTTGGGACGTGTCTTCTCGGACAGGGTGCAGCAATAACGGGCCGCTGACAGGACGACCGGGCTGCTGGCAGGATGACCAGGCTGCTGGCAGGATGACTGGGCTGCTGGCAGGATGACCGGGCTGCTGGCAAGATAACCGGGCTGGTGGCGGGACAACCGGGCTGCTGGCAGTAATGTTGCTGGACGGTAGGGCGACCGGGTACTGCGCGCACGGGCATTGGGCACATACGGCTCGGGGTTTTATGCACAACGCATTGTCGGCGCAAAGGGAGGTATCACGGGCCGTGAGCGGTTAGGTGATCGGCACTGGATGCTCCAAGGGCATGTGCGGCGCGATTGAGGGAGACCATTTCGCAGTGACGCATTGAGCGGCACGGGACCGTGGCATCGTTTAGGTACTGATGCGGGCATTGGGTTGCGTTGAGGTCGGGCGTAAATCCCCACCTCGTAACATTCTTCCCCACTCCATTCGGCGAACGTCCTCGGAGCCATCAATTCTCCAAGGTGCTTCGCTACCCACACTTGTCTTGTACACTTCTGCCTTAGAAAAGGGGTTGATTTACTTGCTAGCGCTGGTGTACTTTGGTGTAGCTGTGGTCCTCAGCTTTTCTTCTATTCCAGTTTGAGCTGGCTTGATTTTATAACACCCACCTCTTGATCAATAACCAAAGGTGTGCCCGACTCTGGATGCTGTCTGGTACGCATCATCACCCATTCACATTTCTGCTCTCGACTTTGTGGAACAACAAGGGGTTGCTGATGTGAATGATGACTCATCTTTTCCCGTCGAGGTTTACAAGTTTTAGCTTGATTGAACGACTCAAAACGGGAAGTATGATGGGGCGCACTAACCGGCAGATATATCTTCGGAATCCACATCTTCTTGGCAACCGATGAATGCTTCCTTCCTTTCTCGGATCTATCGGGCAAACCCATTGCTGGTGTAGACCCTCCTGACCCTTCCTTTCTGTTCTCCCCACTTGGATCTTGTCTTAAGCACTTGACGAACTGCAAAGCCGAGATTTTGCCCTCGGATAATCTCTTTGCAGTTGTTTTGACCGTGCACGGATTGGTACCTAAGACGTAAAGGCAATTGCCGAATGGGTATATGACAATCCGTGCATCTCTCAGGAATTTCATGCCAAGGATTAAACCGAAGTCATCCATTTTGAAGACATGAAAATCCGTTGTGGTGCTTATCGAGCTAAACTTGACTGAGCATCACCTCGCAATACCCAGCACTGGTTGAGCTTCGCTATTTACGGCCTTCACTATGCTCACAACTTTCTCCGGCCTGAGCCCCAACCGTGATGCCTCTGTTTCTGAGATATACACATGGCTGGCCTCAGTGTCGACCATCGCTCAGATGGGTTTTCCATTCACGTACACATCCATGTACATTAATACTCCATCAGTTCGATGTATTGGTTTGACACGGATAGTCTCAGGTTTGTCAAGCTTTGGTACAGCCTTCTCCGCTTTGCTTGACCAATTTTTAGCTCTCTTTGATCGGACTGCAGCAACCACCCGGTTGATCTCAAGCTCCGTTAACGGATTCACACGCCCTGGCTCTATTGATCCCACCATGGGATTACACCGCAGATTTAATGCCCCTACGGAGCACGATACCTCCTCTTCGGGCCTAGACTCTTTAGCCGACTGCGCCTGAACTACCTCGCTCAGTGCCTCCCTGATCTATCTTGAGTCCTCGAGCAACATAGCAGTGATCCTCTGCTCTGTTGGACAATCAACAAAGGCCTGATTCCCTTTGCACGTTTCACACACCAGCCGCGCCTTCCCGGTTCGTCCATCCCACCTCTGGTTGGAACTCGCCGCGCTTACACTGGGGCTTACCCCTTTCCTTCCAACACCCGAATTGGGCCTGGAGCTAACTCCGTCGTTCGGACTAGGCCTAAAGTTAACCCCCACTGTGGGAGAACCAGCACCAGCACCATTACCCGCCATGGCAACAGTGGAACCGTCCACTTCCCTATCAACCCATTGCGATCCTCCGCCATCACAGTCCTCCAGACTTTCGACGAACGCCACCGCTGAGTTATAGTCCGTGCAACAAGCCCTCCTTAGCTCGAGCCTAGCCCAGGGCTTCAATCCCTGGCTGAAGTCATGGAGTTTATACTCCTCCAGATGGTCAGGAAAATCTAGCATACAGTTCTGGAAAGCAGATATGTATCCCATAATACTGCCGGTCTGCGCCAAGGTCCTTAAACGAAGCAATGCATGTTCCTTCACATTGGTGGGCATGAACTGCCACTTCACCTTGAGCTTCAATTCATCCCACGTGTCGATGGCTAGGCGTCCTGCCTTAATCTCTGCGTCCTAGGATCGCCACCACACCATAGCCGAGCCCTCCAAGTACACACTCGCGACAGTGACTTTCTCAGCTTCCGAATCCATTCCGGCCGCCTTAAAGTATTGATCCAACTCGTACAAGAAGTTCTCTAGCTCTCTCGCATCACGTGTCCCTCCGTATTTGGGAGGTTCAGGGACTTTCAGTTTATGCACAGCACGAACACCACCGCCAATGCCCCCACCTTGGGACAAATTGGCCACAGCTTGCAAGAGCATGCTCACGTCTCTGCCCAGCTTCTCGGTGATGCCTCTCAACTCGGCAACGTCCGACTCGCGAGATGCCGAAGCTTCCCTCAGCCCGACGATCTCCTCATCCTGACGTGCCACCTTCGCCTTGGCCACTTTGAGGTCTTTACTAATTATAGAAACATCCAATTCCGTCTGATTCACTCGGTCAGCTAGGCTCTTAGACCCTTGTGCCTCACCAAAAAGAACCCTCTCAATGGTCTCCAACCGATCCACCTTCTTAGACATAGCAACGGCCAAATCACTATGCGCCCATGTGCCGTTTGGGCTCTAATACCAACTGTCACGGGTCAACCTTTAAGGGGCTCGAACCGTGCGGCCTAGCCGTGTATTCCCCTCTCATAACTACCGCCTTGATCCCACGTGCGTCGCACTCAACCCGGTAGCACCAAGCAAACCGGGCCTTTAGAGGAACGTGGTCGGTGTGCAGCGGAAAATACACACACGAGTTTAAAATAGGAGCATGGCTTCACACACACAAGCCAAAGATGTAATACAGAGCCCAACAACTGGGAAACAAACACTTATCAACACTATATTACAAATTGGTAACCGGATGTGGGTAGCTCAGTACTCCAGATATATGCTGTACGGATGTTATCACAAGTGCCGGGTACATAGGCAAAATAAGGTCAAAGGCTAAAACAGCACGTAGGCTTGGACCTTGAGCAAACTAGCTACGCTAACTTAATAACCAAGCTATTACAAGTATTTACAAGCAAAAGAGAAGACTTCTTGGACAAGGAGCTTGGGACGTGTCTTCTCGGACCGGGCGCAGCAATAACGAGCTGCTGGCAGGACGAACGGGCTACTGGCAGGACGATCGGGTTGCTGGCAGGACAACCGGGCTGCAGTCAGTAACGTTGCTAGCCTGTAGGGTGACCAGGCACTGCGCGCACGGGCGTTGGGCACATACGGCTCGGGCGTTGTGCACAGCGCATCGCGGGCGCAAAGGGAGGCATCACGGGCTGTGACCGGTTAGGCGGTCGGCACTGGATGCTCTAAGGGCGTGTGCGGCGCGGTTGAGGGAGACCGGTTCGCAGTGACGCGTTGAGCGGAATGGGACCCCGGCATCGTTTAGGCACTGATGCGAGCATGGGGTTGCGTTATGGTCGAGCATAAATTCCCACCCCGTAACATCGCATAACGGTTTTGTAACCGTTCTTTCCATTTTGGGCAAATGGACAGCCTAATGCCATTTAGCACTTTTCACCGTAGCGCGTGCAAATAGCACAAACTCGGGCATCGTGACCCTGGTAGGTAGCGCTGCCAAACAAATAGCTTCCATACAACCAGACATGTGGACCGGTTCTTGAACCGTGGTTTGTTCCCCATGGGTGTGAGCCTATCCGTCGCTAAGTTGCAGCGACGGCCTTCTAGGCCGAGAGTGAACTCGGTATTCCTAGCCAAATGGCCATGTAAGTAACAGTGGGAATCCTTATGGTCAGGTGAAGAGAGGAAATTAATTTTTTTTCTTTTTATATATATTTTTTGAGGGTATACCCCTTCGAGGGCAACGCCCTTTCGAGGGTATGACCCCTTCCAGAGCGAAACCCCTTCGAGGGTATTACCCCTTCGAGGGCAAAGCCCCTTCGAGGGCAGAGCCCCTTCGAGGGTGTTTCCCCTTCAAGGGCAGAGCCCCTTGGAGGGTAACACCCCTTCGAGGGTATAACTCCTTCGAGGGAAGAGCCCCCTCAAGGGTGTAACCCCTTCGAGGGCAGAGCCCCTTTGAAGGTGTTTCCCCTTCAAGGGCAGAGCCCCTTAGAGGGTAATACCTCTTCGAGGGTAGGGCCCCTTCGAGGCTATATCTCCTTCGAGGGAAGAGCCCCCTGTAACCCCTTCGAGAGCATAGCCCCCTCGATAGTATAACCCCTTCGAGGGAAGAGCCCCTTTGAGGGTATAACTCCTTCGAGGTACGAACTTAAAATGTCCTCAAACCACCATACTCGTCAATCATCCATATATCTAATGTCCCATGTACGCACTCGAAAAAACACCTCCATCACTCGAACTGCCTCTCGGGTACACGAATGCCTGCGGCACTCGAAGCCACTTCGAGTAGTCGAGGACCTCCAGCTCTCGAATGAACCCTCAAGCACTTGAACACCTCCATCGCTCGAAATGCCCCCTTGGAGCACTCACAGACCTCCAGCATAAGAAAGCCCCTCCCTAGCACTCGAACATGTCCAGTAGACTAGCATCTCCAGGTCTCGAATGCCCTCCAGGGGTTGAACGCCTGTTCGGACCACGATACCCCTCGAATTCCTCCTAGACTCGAAATCCCCTTCGAGGGTATCACCCCTTCGAGGGTATCACCCCTTCGAGGGTATCACCCCTTCGAGGGTATAACCCCTTCAAGGGCAGGGCCTCTTCGAGGGTATAACTCCTTCGAGGGTATAACCCCTTCGAGGGCAAAGCCCCTTCGAGGGTATAACTCCTTCGAGGGCAGAACCCCGTCGAGGGTATAACCCCTTCAAGGGCAAAACCCCTTCGAGGGTATAACTCCTTCGAGGTCTGAACTAAAAGTGTCCTCGAACCACCATACCCGTCGATCATCCATATGTCTAATGTCCCATTCGTGCACTTGAGAACACCTCTATTACTCGACTGACCCCTCAAGTACATGAAAATCCTCTAACACTCGAAAGCCACCTAGATCACTCGAGGACCTCCAGCTCTTGAATGAACCCTCGAACACTTGAACACCTCCAGCACACGAAGACCTCCATCACTTGAAATGCCCTTCTGGTGCACTCGCAGACCTCTAGCACTTGAAAGCCAGTTCCCAGTGCTAGAACACGTCCAGCACACTAGCATCTCCATGTCTCGAATGCCCTTAAGGGGTCGAATGCCTGTTCGGGCCACCATACCCCACGAATGCCTCCAAGACTCGAAAGCCTCCAGTACTCAGATACATCCTTGAGCCCTCAAAAGCCTCCATAATCCTCGAACCACCACTCTCCCCCCTTTTTTTGTTTTTTTTGTTCTTGTTTTTTTTTGTTTTTTTTATAATTGTTTTTGGTACTTATCCCAATCCTGCAAAAAGATTGGATGGGATGGCGCCTTCATGCCACTTCTACAAAAAGATGAAGTGGTGGAGACCGGTTCTACCATATACACCTAAATTGGCTGTGGTGTTGTTGGCCTTCCAAAAATAATCTCCGAGCAAATAGGAGGTCCAAAACCGTAGGGAATATTTACCGCCCTTTTACTTACCTATTCAGAATATTTACCGCCGGGATGGGCTTCCGAAGTCTGCCAGTGAGTTTACCTGCAAAATAGAATTTTGAGAAAAATGTCGACCAAGGTTGGCCGCAATTGTGCCATTTGTTTGAACAGCAACTCATGAGGAAATAATCTGTTGATGATGAGGTAGCAATATTTTTGAATAAGCTTGAATGCCCTTGTTGAATCCGGTCGAAAAACTTTCTTGAGTACTTTGTTCCTTTCACTCCATATGTAGTATATAGTAGTTGCCGAAACCAGTGGTCCCATCTTCCTTTTCAGCTTCGATCCTCAAACCTGTCTTCGGATCCATTTTTCAGAGGGCTCAATGGATTCTGTGGCTCTTCTCAAACCTATCCCATACAATATGGGCAAAATCACACCAGAAGAACAAGTGATCGTGCGATTCTACCTCCGAACAGCATAGGGAGCAGATATGATCTGTGTGTGCATTTTCACCTCCATGGAACCTGTCTTTAGTTTGAAGTCGACCAAGAGAAGCAAGCCAGGTATTGAACGAGAACCAGGGGGGAATGGACCCACCCCAAAGGGAGTTGTAAAATCTTGCCCTTGGGAGGGTGGGTATATCATATAAGTGAGGGTAGGTATACCCGTGTATGTGATCATAGGCCATCACCGTGAATTTTCCTAATTCTGCCCAAACCGCCAGCATGTCCTTGACCGAGTCAACTGAGCCACCTAATATGATGATTAATTTGTCCCAGAGTTCGCAGAGGTTCGTAAAGTAGAGTGAAAATTTTTCTGAGATTCTGCCACATTGAGCCCTTGGATGTGTAAGCCAAATAGTGCCGGCGGTGAGGAATTGTGAGTGAACTCATCGGATCCAGAGCGAATCCTTCTTTGAGTGTATATCCCATAACTGATGTACGATGACAGCCATATTTCATATCCTGAAGTCCCAAATTCCCGGACCCCCATCACTTTTCGGAGTACATAACCTCTTCCAGGATACCTTATTCTGTTTCTTTTCTCCCCACACGAAATGTTTACATTTTTTTCTAGTCATTCCATAACATTACCCTGTATGATGAAGTTCTGTATCTAGAAACCAATGATGCCTTGGATCACAGATTTGATGAGTTCCAGTTTTCACGCATATGATAGCGTGTGCCCTTTGAAATTGAGTTCCAGTTTTCTCGTTATCGACGCTGTCGAGGAGCTTATGAAATTGAGAGACCTTCAATTTACTGCAGTCCAGTGGGATGCCCAAATATCTAACCAAGAAGGTAGCCAAGGTATGCATGTGAAGCTTAAGTCATCTTTTACACCCACCCCGAAGAATTGCTACTTTGCAGAATTGATGGCCAAGCAGAAGGTCTGTTGAAAACCATTGAGAACAGACATAAGGGTATGGACCGAGTCTCAATCTGCCTTCAAGAAGAGCATCAAATGATCCGCAAAAGCCAGATG
This sequence comes from Rubia yunnanensis, assembly GCA_037428765.1. Classification (NCBI taxonomy): domain Eukaryota; kingdom Viridiplantae; phylum Streptophyta; class Magnoliopsida; order Gentianales; family Rubiaceae; genus Rubia; species Rubia yunnanensis. The sequence continues at coordinate 88,319,933 of CM075061.1, forward strand.
AGTTATTTTCAACTTTTCGCATCTAGGGTGGAACGAGTACCGAGCGGATTCTGTCTTCCTTTTCAGTAGCCTGGAGAGGTATTCTATGCAAATGATAAACAATACGGGAGAGAGTGGGTTGCCCTGACGAACACCCCTTTTGCCTTTGAAGAAGTCACATAATTTGCTGTTTATCGCAATGGAGAAAGTTGCAGTTGTTAAGCATTCCATAATTCTATCCACCAACAAGTGCGGGAAGCCCAAGCCGGTAAGTACCTCTTGTATAAAGTCCCAAGACACTGTGTTGAATGCTTTTGTGAGGTTGACCATAATTATACAGCGGGGGGATGATCTTGAATTGACGTATCCTCTTACCATCTCTTGGGCCAATATTACATTATCTGATAGCTTCCGACCTTTGACAAATGCAGCCTGGCAGGGGTTAATAAGACCGGGGAGGAAAGGTTCGATTCTGTTGGCGATGATTTTGGAAATGAATTTATAAATGATGTTACAGCAGGAGATGGGTCTGAAGTCGCCCACCTTTAGATTATCTTCCTTCTTGGGTATGAGTGCAATGGCAGTATGGTTGAGTCTTTTTAGTAGATCTCCATTTTTGGAAGAATTCCAAGACTGATTCTGTGACATCTTGATCTACAGTCTCACAATGAGTCTTGAAGAAAGCTGATGTGAAACCATCTGGGCCTGGTGCTTTGTCATCAGACATGGAGAAGAGGGCAAACTTTATTTCGTGTCTTTCTATATCTTGGCTCAATATTGCTCTCTCCATATCGTTGAGTAAGGGACCTGAGCAAAGTGTATCTACCTCTATGGGAGTTCATGGAACATCTGTACCAACCAATCCCTAGTAAAATTCAGCCAATAGTGTCCTCTTTCTTTCACTGATATGACTATCATATTTTCATCGTCCAGGATTGCCGAAATCCCGCACCCTTTCCTGTTGGCCACCAAACCGTGAAACAATCTTGTTCCTTTATCCACCATGGTAACAAAGTTAATTCTTCCCTTTTGGGAGAGGAACTTCGACTCTGCCGTGTAGAGGAGCAGTGCGTTTTGCTTTAAGACAGTCAGCTGATGTACCCGCACGGGTGATGCATTCGCCGATGTAAGATTCTTCAATGCTGGCGCATACTCCTTGTCTGCTCTTTTTGCCTTTTTGGAAATGTGATTGATATTTTTTTCCCCAGTTCCTTTAGGTGTTTCTTCAACCTCTATAGCTTGCGACATAAAGAAAATTGTTTGAATCCCGGTAGCTCTGGTGACCAGTGATCATGTACCACCTGTTTGGATCTCGGATGTGTGTTACACATGTTTTGGAACCTAAAAGGCCTGTTTAGCTTGCCTATATCTTGTGCCAGTGATGTTACGAATGGTAAATGATCATAGAGTGCCAACCTAGGAAGAAAGGTGGTGTGGCACGAGTTACTGTCCCATTTGTGGTTGAGCAGGACATGGTCCAGTTTGCGCCTGATTGTGTAATCCATATTGTGCCATGTAAAGTGTTCGCCCAGTGCTGGAGAATGTCTAAGACCACATGCGGTGAAAGCTTCTTGAAATTCCCTCATTTGGTAGATTCTGGGGGATGTGTTTCCCATGTGATCATTGACACTGAGGATGGCATTAAAGTCACCAAGTACCATCCATGGTGAGTCTAGGTTTGTGCCGTATCTCTTTAATTCTGCCCAAAGGGGCAATCTGTGTACTCTTTCTATACTATTCCCATAGGTGTAAGTGCATAGAAATTGCACGCTCAATGTCAGGCGACGTACTTTTAGGTGAATCAGCTACGCCATTCTACCTGTTCTCTCAACAAAAAACTTTTTGGGATCCCAATGTATGAGAATCCTAGAGTTGGGTGCCACGTCAAAATTGTGGGTTTATTTCCATCCTTTGGGACTCTTCATGAAGATGTTCAACGTTCGTTCACTTGCCTTTGTTTCCAAAATACCCAGCTGACCAATATTTTTTTCAGAGATTATGTTCTTCGCCCATCTCCTTTTTTTCGGGGCACCAAGACCCCTGATGTTGAGGCAGTCCGCATTCATAGGGAACCAAAGGTCCCTTTTGGCCTCGGACCGCCGCTTTTGCTACTATCAGTTGACGATGAGCTCTTCGCTACTTTAGCCACTTTTTGATAAGTCTTCTTCAACGGGTTGAGCAAAATGGAAGATGATCTGGTTCTAAAATTTCCCGTGGTCAGCTTTCTCCCCCCCCCCCCCCGTGATTTGTGATTTTGGCTTTGGGGGTCTCTCTGCTCTTGGGGGTTACTCTGTCTTGCCTCCGGATGCAGCATGCTCTCTGGTATGATTCCTGCACCTGGCATTGGTCTTATTGCATCTGCATAAGTGGGGTGTCTATTCGGGCTGGTTTCCCCACTGTACTCCTTGTTGTTATGAGCCTGAGAAATTGGATGTATTGTATCATCTCCCTATTTGTTCTGATCTATCTCCACTTCTTTCCCCTTCTCCTTATCTTTCTCATTTTCTGAGTTGAGGTCTTGTCCTGTGCTACTTGAACTCATATTATCTGTATTTTTACCCATAGCTTTGTCTCCATGGGTATGCGGTGGCACCTCATTGAGAATATTGCTTTCTTCTTCCTCCACCTGTGCTGAAAGAGCGCATTTCTCACAGTCGCCACCTGTTTTTATCTTTGCCCTGCGCTCCTGAGTGGTCCTATCCCTGGCCTGGAAGAATTCATCACAAACCTAAAAAAGATGGGTATTTTCTCTGCAATTAGGGCACCGTGGTTTGCAGTAGTTGTAAAGGATCTATTGCGAATGGGTGGCTCCATCAGGCATGCGGAATGTAACTGTTTCCTTGAGCTTCTTTGAGGTGTCGACGAGGACAAGAATCTTGGCATAGTATCCAACGAGGTCTCGTGTTACGTTGTCCATGAGAATGGGATCTCCTAGTGTGGATGCTATTTTTTCCAGGGCCTTTATGTGCCAGCTTGACTTGGGCAAGTGATTCTCCGTATCCAAATCGGTTTTTTTCCATGAGTCGTACGTCAAACTTCCCAGACTCTGGCAGAGGGAAGATAAATAGCTTTTTACCATGGAGGTAATGATCTGGACCCTGCAGTACTTTGTCCCTATCCTCAGCTGTCTTGAAACCGAATATGAGATATCCATTTGTCACTCTTTGCACCCAGCACTGGACACCCCATTTTTGCATGAGCAAGTTCCTTACCGCATGTGTACCGGGGAAAGACCCTGGGAGTATGCCAAGAAATCCATAAAATAGCCTAATTTTTTCCTTGATAATTTCATCCTCGAAGAGAACGAAATCCACATCCTGAGCTGCAGAAATATCCACTTTGTCCATGATGATTTCGGCATCGTTCCATGCCCTTTTCCTTTCAAGTAGCGGATCATACCAATCTCTCTGCTTGAAAGCCATGGTTGATTTTATGGCCTGGCCCTGTGGAACAGTGGGTTCGGTGGAGGAGGCAGCTTTTGGGTCCATATTTAATCGTGAAGTTAATAAGATACGAAAAGAGAGGGTTAGGCAAGCAACCGACTAACTTATCGGATGCACAGGAGAAGTCCAACGTATCTTCCCTCGCAAAACTCCACACAGAATAGATAATACACACAAATCTAGTACCTATCCCAGCAACAGGGGATAAGTAGTAGAGTAGCAGAATATTGGACACAATCCACACAATCTACACCCGGGAAGTATGAGTCCACACTTAGACAGTAAATCTACACAGATAACAGAGTATGCACAGAGCTAGTACTGAATCGATAGAATCCACGCAGAATACAAATCCTCCCAGAGAATACAAGTACGGATAGAGTTTTAACTTCACATAATGATCAGGGAACAAAGTTCAAGAACAAATAGTTTCAGTTGAACCTGTTTGTGGCTGAATTAAATTCCTGCCGTTCAGAGTCGAACTCACTACTGGTGGAGGCGGAGCCTTCAAAGTATGTCGGCCATTCCGAGTACTGTGAGTCCAAATCCACTGCTACCCAGATTGTTGTAGTTTCTTAGAAGAACTGAGTCGCCGACCAGTAATCGGGATTGTCAAGCTTTTCGAAAACCCTTGTTCTGTGGGCGAAAGCCATCAGAAATCTGGAACTCGTAAGTGATTATGGTCGAAATCCCAGGGGGATTCTAGATAATCAGGTATAGGCCAAAGATTAGCTGATTAATCAGACGAAATTACTCGATTTTCTTGGGAGAAGGCAACGCCTTTTTTGCCCAAATTGCCAGAGAGAGTCCTCCCTTAGTCGGCTCAGCTTAGTCACTAGTAGAAGGTAATGGTAAATAAAAAGAAACCATGAGAGTCTACGGGAGTGGGAACATTGTCCCATTCCCGTGATACAATGAAACCTACTAAACTACCCCTGATCTAGATGGTACAATCTGGTGGCCCAAAAAAATGCCATGGGAATGTACGGGAGTGGGGACATTAGCCCACTCCCTTTATACATGTTACCTAAAATGCTACCCCTGATCTAAATGTTACAACCAGGTGACCAAAAGAAGCTAGTCCCGTCGTGATGACCGGGGCCTGTGGAAACCATCCATGGAAAAATATGACAACCCATCGTGGTGACCGGGGCCTGTACAAGCCTTCCCTGAAAATCAGAGGGGCAGGAGAACAAACTCACTAGCCTCCTCGCTCCATGTTACATCCATGCTACCGGTGGTGTGAACCGGCTCTTGCGCCGTGGTTTTCTCCCCACGGGTGGCTTCAACTCTGAGAGTGGTCTCGGTCTTGCAATTAATGAAGTAGTATGACCTGTCCTCCTAAAGGACTTTCTCACCACTTCTACCATGCACACCTCTAAGATGAAGATAAAGAGGTGTTATTGGCCTTCGATAACGGTCTCTGGATGAGGGCCGAGGCTTTCTTTTTGGGGTTGGGGGCAGTTTGACCGTAGTCCGTTGTGCTCCCAAGTGTTCCCCGCGTATAGACCTCCTAGGCTTAAGAGACCGGGCATGACTTCTACCGCGCACGCCCCGCGTAACAATTTTGTAACCGTTCTTTCCATTTTAGGCAAATGAACAACCTGATGCCATTTTACACTTTTCAGTGCAGCACAGGCAAATAGCGCAACCGTTAATTCCAAGTGATACCTAGCAAGGGGTTAATTAATTTGCGTACGCAGAATTAATTTACCCCCTACCCGACCTACATGGCCATGCTACTACCATGGGAAATCCTTTCAGCCGTATGGAGAAAAACTGCTGTAATTTTTTTTCTCGGACCCCTTCGAGTGCAGAGCCCCTTTGAGGGCAGAGCCCCTTCGAGGGTATGACCCCTTCGAGGGTAGAGCCCCTTTGAGGGTGTGACCCCTTCGAGGGTGTGACCCCTTTGAGGGTAATACCCCTTCGAGGGCAGAGCCCCTTCGAGGGTATGACCCCTTCGAGGACAGAGCCCCTTCGAGGGTATGACCCCTTCGAGGACATGACCCCTTCGAGGGCATGACCCCTTTGAGGGCAGAGCCCCTTCGAGGGTATGACCCCTTCGAGTGCAGAGCCCCTTAGAGGATATTACACCTTCGAGGGCAGTGCCCCTTCGAGGGTATAGCCCGATACCTCCAGCACTCGAATGCCCCCCTGGAGCACTCGAACACCTCCTGCACTCGAAAGCCTTCCTCGAGCAGTCGAACACCTCCAGCACTCGAAAGCCTTTCTCGAGCACTCAAACACCTCCATCACTCGAATGCCTCCCTCGAGTACTCGAATACCTCCCTCGAGTACTCGAATACCTTGGACACTCGAATGCCCACTCGAACCACCATTCTGACCACCTACCCTCGAGGCCCTCAAAATACCGTTCGAGAGTCATTCTAGCCATTCCTCTAACCATCCTTGAACCCACGAACCATCCTTTAGCCGTTGAACCAACCCTCAGCCCTCGAACCAATCCCTCAGCCCTTAAACCACCTGCCTCACCAACCACCCTTTGACTCTCGAACCATCCTTCAACCCCCGAACCATCCCTCAGCCCTCGAACCAATCCTCAGCTCTCAAACCACCTACCCCTCCCTAACTACCCTTCAACCCTCGAGACTGCCAGCTGTTGAACATCGTTGAGTCACCGGAGTCTCGAGCACTCAAACACTTCCAGCTCTCGAATGCCCCTGTCTATCTATCCTCGAACCAGCCTTTAGCACTAGAATGCCCTTTCGATCACTTGAACTCCCACTTCCCTCGAATACCCCTTTCAGTGCTCAAGGTCAAACTCGAGGACAAATGAAGCGAATTCCTCGAACTGTCCCTCAAGGGCAAACATATCACCCCTTGAATGGCCCCAGCACACGAACACTCCAACACTCGAATGCCCCCTTGGAGCTCTCGAATGCCCCCATCGAGCACTCGAATATGAATATCTCAGTCCGTCTATCCTCGAACCCGAACCCTTAAAGTATCCTTCGACCCTCGAAGCATTCTTCAACCCTCAAACCATCGTAACCCTCGAACCACCCACCCCAGAGCAACTTCTTTTTTGAGACTGGTCTGGCATTCCAAATGAAGTTGTAAAGGCCGGTTCTACCATATATACACCCATATTTAATATGGTGCTGTGGCCTTTAAAAAATGTTGTCCGGCCATTCCAGGGGACAAACGCATGACCCTCGACCCCACCATGTAGATGTCTGCATCTGTTCTTACCTGCAAAACAATGTTTACCTCCCGGGTGTGGTTCCGATGCCCTCCATGTAGATGTTGTGCCGACTGTTAGGGAAGGATCCCTGTCTGGAGCAGCAATTCGTGCGGGAATAATCTGGTGAGGATGAGGTAGCAGTCATTTTGGATAAGCTTGAAAGCCCTAGCCAAAAATTTGGGTGAAGTCATTTTTTGAGAACTCTGTTCCTTTCACTCCATATGTAGTACACTGTGGTTGTCGGCGCTAGTGGACCCATCTTTCTTTTCAATTTCGATCCTCTTACCTGTCTTCTGATCCATTTGTCCGAGGCTGCAATGGAAGTAGTGGCTCGTCTCAATCCAATCTATTTTTGCACTCTATCCCATACCGGTTTGAAGAAATCACATTGGAAGAACAAGTGATCGTGTGTCTCTACATCAGAGCGACATAGGCAGCAGATATGGTCTGTGGGTTCGTCATCTCCTCCGTGGTACCTGTCCTTAGTTTGAAGATGACCAAGCGAGGCAAGCCATGTAATGAAGGAGAACCGGGGGGTATCGATCCACGCCAAATTGATTTGAAGAATCTTGGCCTTGGGAGGGTGGGTATATCATACAAGTGAGGGTAAGTAAACCTGTGGAAATGATCATAAACCATCGCCGTGAATTTACCAGATCCTGGCCAAACCGCCAACAAGTCGATGAGTGTTTCACTTGAGCCACCACACATCATTACTAGGTTGTCCCGAAGTTCACATACATTCGTGTTTCTATATAGAGAGAGTCTAGTAAAGTTTGGCCGCTGATTAGTTAAAGTCAACTTAGTCACTAGTATTTATATATAGAAAGTCACGTAAGGTTATACCATTAATTAGTCAAAGTCAACCTAGTTATTAGTGTTTATATATTGAAAGTTGTATAAATTTTGACCGTTATTAGTCAAAGTCAGCTTAGTCACTAGTGTTTACATATAGAAATTTAAGTACCATCAGACCGTTAAATAGCTAAAGTCATCTTAGTTATTAGTGTTTAATTGAAAGTCAAGTAAAGATCAATCGTTGATTAGTCAAAATCAACCTAGTTATTAGTGTTCATATATAGAAAGTTAATTATGGGTGGAATGTTTATTAGTTAAAGCCAACTTAGTTATTAGTTTTTATATTGTGAAAGTCAAGTAAAGTTTGACCGTTGATTAGTCAAAGTCAGCCTAGTTATTAGTGTTTATGTATTGAAACTCGACTAAAGTTTGACCGTTGATTAGTTAAGGTCAGCTTAGTCATTAGTGTTTCTATATAGAGAGTCAAGTAAAGTTTGACTGTTGATTTGTTAAAGTCAACTTAGTCACTAGTATTGATATTTTGAAAGTCAAGTAAGATTTGACTGTTGATTTGTCACAGTCAAACATTTTATTAGTATTTATTATATACAAATTAAAATAAAGTTTGACCTTTAATTAGGTGAAGTCAACTTTTTTATTAGTGTTTATATATTTTAAATCAATTAAGGGTTCATCATTAATTAGTTAAAGTCAACTTAGTTACTAGTGTTACCATATATAAATTCAAGTAAAGTTTGACCGTTTTTAGTTAAAGTCAACTTAGTTACTAGTGTATACATATAGAAATGCAAGTAAAGTTTGATCGTTGATTAGTTAAAATCAACGTAGTTATTAGTGTTTATATATTGTAAGTCAAGTAAAGTTTGACCATTAATTAGACAAATTGAACCTAGTTATTAGTGTTTATATATTGAAAGTCGAGTAAAGTTTAACCGTTGATTATTTAAAGTCAGCTTAGTCACTTGTGTTTCTATATGGAGAGATTTAAGCAAAGTTTGACCGTTGATTAGTTAAAGTCAACTTAGTTACTAGTGTTTACATATACAAATTCAAGTAAAGTTTAATCGTTGATTCGTTAAAGTCAACTTAGTTATTAGTGTTTATATATTGTAAGTCAAGTAATGTTTTACTGTTAATTAGTCAAATTCAACCTAGTTATTAGTGTTTATATATTGAAATTCGAGTAAAGTTTAACTGTTGATTATTTAAAGTTAGCATAGTCACTAGTCGAAGGTAATGGTAAATAAAAAGAAACCGTGAGAGTGTACGGGAGTGGGAACATTGTCCCACTCCCATGATACAATGAAACCTACTGAACTACCCCTGATCTAGATGATACAATATGGTGGCCCAGAAGTAACCGAAAAAGTCTACGGGAATGGGAACCTTGTCCCACTCCGTGAATACATGATACCTACTAAGCTGCCCCTGGACTAGATGATACAGCTAGGGGGCCCAAAAATGATGCTAACCCCTTCGTGGTGACAGGGGCCTGTAGAAACCATCCATGAGAAAATGATGTTAACCCCTTCATGATGACAGGGGCCTGTAGAAAACCATCTGTGAAAATACCGAGGGGCATGAGAACAAACTACCAGCCCCTCACTCCATGCAACTTCCATACAACCGGTTGTGTGAACTAGCTCTTCAGCCGTGGTTGGTTCCTCACGGGTGTCTTCCGAACCGAGAATAGTCTCGACCTTCAAGTGACGTAGTATGACGTCTTCTCCGAGGAGAGGTGGCACACCGCTTCTACCATGTACACCTCTAAGATGAACATAAAGAGGTGTTATTGGCCTTCAATAACGATCTCTGGATAAGTGCCGAGGTTTTCTCGTTGGGGTTAGGAGCAGATTGATCGTAGTCTGTGTTGCTCCCAAGTGTTCCCCGCCGATAGACCTCCTAATGATGAAGAAACCGAGCATGACTTCTACCACGCATGCCCCGCGTAACGGTTTTGTAACCGTTCTTTCCATTTTAGGCAAATGGACAGCCTGATGCCATTTTACACTTTTCAGTGCAGCGCAAGCAAATAGCGCAACCATCAATTCCAAGTAATACCTAGCAAGGGGTTAATTAATTAGCGTACGCAAAATTAATAGACCCCTTACCTGACCTGAGTGGCCATGCAGCCAACTGAAGAAAGGCTAGTGATCCTTGATTGCCCAGCCAAGTGGAGAGAGATTTTTTTTATCGCGGACCCCTTCGAGGACTCGAACGCCCCGAGAGGGCAAAACACCTTTATCACCTGAATGCCCCCTGGAGCACTCGAACGCCTCCAGGACTCGAAGGCCTCCTCGAGGACTCGGACGCCCGCATGACTCAAACGCCTCCAGGACTCGAATGCCTCTAGGACTCGAATGCCTCCAGGACTCGAATGCCTCCAGGACTCGAATGCCTCCAGGACTAGAAAGCCTCGAGGACTGGGATGCCTCAAGGACTCGAACGCGTCGAGGACTCGAATGCCTCCTTGAGCACTTGAAGACCTCCAGCACTCGAAATCTCCCCTCGAACAACCATACCCCTCGAACTGCCATGTCCCTCGAGTTATTTTGTCCCTCTAACCACCACCCTAACCCCTCGAACACTCTAACCACCATACCCCCTCGAGCACTCGAATGGCTCCAGGAGTGGAATTCCTCCTCGAACCACCCTACCCCTCGATGCCTCCAGGAGTCGAATGCCTCCGGGACTCGAATGCCTCGAGGACTCGAATGCCTGGAGTACTCGAATGCCTCCTCGAGTAGTCAAAGATCTCCAGCACTCAAAAGCTCACCTCGAACTACCATACCCCTCGAACCACCACCTGACCCCTCGAACCTCTACCATACCCCTCAAGGACTTCGAATGCCTCCATGACTCGAATGCCTCCTCGAGCAATTGGAAGCCTCCAGGACTCGAGTTCCTTCTCGAGCACACAGAAGCCTCCAGCACTCGAATGCCTCCTCGAGCACTCGGAAGCCTCCAGCTTTTGAATGCTCCCCTCGAACAACCATTCCCCTCAAACCATCCTACCCCTCGAGGACTCGAACGCCTCTAGTACTCGAATGCCTCCTCGACAACTCGAAGGCCTCTACCATACCCCCTCGAACCTCTACCATACCCCTCGAGGACTCGAATACCTCTAGGACTCGAATGCCTCCTCGAGCACTCGGAAGCCTCCAGCACTCGAATGCCTCCTCGAGCACTCGGAAGCCTCCAACACTCGAATGCCTCCTCGAGCACTCGGAAGCCTCCAGCACTCGAATGCCTCCTCGAGCACTCGGAAGCCTCCAGTACTCGAATGCCTCCTCGAGCACTCGGAAGCCTCCAGCACTCGAAGGCCTCCTCGAGCACTCGGAAGCCTCGAGCACTCGAATGCTTCCCACAAACCACCATTCCCCTCGAACCATCCTACCCCTAGAACTATCCTACCCTGGAGGACTCGAATGCCTGGAGTACTCGACTGCTCGAGGAGTACTCGAATGCCTCCTCGAGCAGTCGAAGACCTCTAGCACTCAAAAGCTCCCCTCAAACCACCATACCCCTCTAACCACCACCCGATCCCTCGAACCTCTACCATATCCCTCGAGGACTTTGAATGCCTCCAGGACTCGAATGCCTCCTCGAGCAATCGGAAGCCTCCAGGACTCGAGTGCCTTCTCAAGCACACGGAAGCCTCGAGCACTCGAATGCCTCCTCAAGCACTCGAAAGCTTCCAGCACTCGAATGCTTCCCACGAACCACCATTCCCCTCGAACCATCCTACCCCGAGAACCATCCTACCCCTGGAGGACTCGAACGCCTGGAGTACTCGAATGCCTCCTCGAACAGTCGAAGACCTCCAGCACTCAAAAGCTCCCCTCAAACCACCATACCCCTCGAACCTCTACCATATCCCTCGAGGACTTCGAATGCCTCCAGGACTCGAATGCCTCCTCGAGCAATCGGAAGCCTCCAGGACTCGAGTGCCTCCTCAAGCACACAGAAGCCTCGAGCACTCGAATGCCTCCTCAAGCACTCGGAAGCTTCCAGCACTCGAATGCTCCCCTCGAACCACCATTCCCCTCGAACCATCCTACCTCTCGAGGACTCGAACGCCTCTAGTACTCGAATACCTCCTCGAGCACTCGAAGACCTCTACCATACCCCTCGAACCTCTACCATACCCCTCGAGGACTCGAATGCCTCCAGGAATCAAATGCCTCCTCGAGCACTCGGAAGCCTCCAGCACTCGAATGCTTCCTCGAGCACTCGGAAGCCTCTAGCACTCGAATGCTCCCCTCAAACCACCATTCCCCTCGAACCATCATACCCCTAGAACCATCTTATCCCTGGAGGACTCGAACACCTCGAGTACTCGAATGCCTCCTCGAGCACTCAAAGACCTCCAGCACTCAAAAGCTCCCCTTGAACCACCATACCCCTCAAACCACCACCCTTGTCATTCGAGCAACCCTGTCCCTCGAACAACTACCATACCCGTCGAACCACCATACCCCTCGAACCCCCATGGCCCTCGAACCCCTATCATGACCCGTGAAGGTTTTTTTTCCCCGGTCCTGCAAAAAGATTGGATGGGATAACGCCTTCATGCCACTTCTATAAAAAGATGAAGTGGTGTAGACCGGTTCTATCATATACACCTAAATTTGTTATGGTGTTGTTGGCCTTCCAAAAACAATCTCCGGGCAATTAGGAGGTCCAAACCGTAAGAAATATTTACCGCCCTTTTAATTACCTGCACGAAATATTTACCGCCCGGATGGGCTTCCAAAGTCAGCCAATGAGTTTACCTGCAAGAAAACATTTGTGAAATTCTTCAACCAATGTTGGCCGCATTTGTGCCGTTTGTTAGAATAGAAACTCATGGGGAAATAATCTGTTGAGAATGAGGTAGCAGTCTTTTTGAATAAGCTTGAATGCCCTTGCTGAATCCGGTTGAAGACCTTTTTTGAAAACTTTATTCCTTTCACTCCATATGTAGCATACAGTAGTTGCTAATGCCAGTGGTCCCATTTTCCTTGTCAACTTTGATCCTAGAACCTGTCTTCTGATCCATTTTAAGGGGCTACAATGGAATCTGTGGCTCTTCTCAAACCCATCCAGATTCGCACCCTACCCCATACAATTCGGGCGAAGTTACACTGGAAGAAAAAGTGTTCGTGCATCTCGACCTGAGAACGACATAGGGAGCAGATATGGTCTGTGTGTGCCTCTTTGCCTCCGTGGAACCTTTCTTTGGTTTGAAGTCAACCAAGAGAAGCAAGCCAGGTAATGAACAAGAACTGGGGGAGAATGGATCCGCGCCAGAGGGAATTGTAGAATCTGGCCCTTGGGAGGGTGGATATATCATATAAGTGAGGGTAGGTAGACCTGTGTATGTGATCATGGGCCGTCGTCGTGAATTCGCCAGATCCTGCCCAAATCGCCAGCATGTCCTTGAGGGAGTCGACTGAGCCACCGGATATGATGATCAGTTTGTCCCGGAGTTCACATAGATTCGTGAAGAAGAGTGAAAATTTTTCCGAGATTCTGCCACATGGAGCCCTTGGATGTGCAATCCAAATACTGCTGGTGGCTAAGAATTGTGAATGAACCCATCGGATCCAAAGCGAATCCTTTTTCAAGTGTATATCCCATAACTGCTGTGCGATGATGACCATATTCCATATCTTAAAGTCCCGAATTCCCAGACCCCCATTACTTTTCAGAGTACATAGCCTCTTCCAGGATACCTTATTACGTTTCTTTTCTCCCTACAGGAAGTGTTTACATTTTTTCAAGTGATTCCATGACATTACCCTATATGATGAAGTGTCGTATTCAGAAACCAATGATGCCCTAGACCACGGATTTGATGAGTTCCAGTTTTCCCGCATATGATAACGTGTGCTAGTTGAATTTTGCAATTTCATTGTCGACGCTGTTGAGGAGCTAATGAAACTGAGAGACCTTCAATTTATTGGAATCCAGTGGGATGCCCAAGTATCTGACCGGGAAGGTAGCTTAAGGTATACCTGTGAAGCTTAATTCGTCTTTAATACCCACCCCAAAGAATTGCAACTTTGCGGCGTTGATGGCCAAGCAAGAGGTCTGTTGAAAATCATTAAGGATAGACATGAGGGTATGAACTGAGTCTTGATACGCCTTTGAGAAGAGCATCAAATCATCCGCAAAAGCTAGATGAGTGATTTTTCAGTTTTTCGCATCTAGGGTGAAACAAGAACCGAGTGGATTCTGTCTTCCTTTTCAACAGCTTAGAGAGGTATTCTATGCAAATGACAAAAAATAGGGGGGAGAGAGGGTCGCCCTAACGAACACCCCTTTTGCCTTTGAAAAAGTCACAGATTTTCCGTTAATCACAATGGAGAAAGTCGCAGTTGTTACGCATTCCATGATTCTGTCGACCAATAAGTGTGGGAAGCCCAGGCCGGTTAGTACCTCTTGTAGGAAGTCCCAAGAAACTGTGTCGAGTGCCTTTGTGAGGTTGACCACAATCATACAACAGGGGGATGATCTTGACTTGCTATATCTTCTTACCATCTCTTGGGCAAACATTACATTATCTGATAGCTTCCAACCTTTCACAAACGCAGCTTGGCAGGGGGTCAATAAGACCGGGGAGGAAAGGTTTGATTCTGTTGGCAATGATTGTGGAGATGACTTTATAGATGATGTTGTAGCAGGAGATGGGTCTGAAGTCGCCCACCCTTAGATGCAGCAGGAGATGAGTCTGAAGTTGCCCACCCTTAGATTATCTTCCTTCTTGGGTATGAGTGCAAAGACTATATGGTTGAGTCTTTTCAGCAAGTCTCCATTTTAGAAGAATTCCAAGATTGATTCCATGAAATCTTGACCCACGGTGTCCCAATGACTCTTGAAGAAGGCCGCTGTGAAACCATCGGGGCCTTGTGCTTTGTCATCAAACATGGAGAAGAGGGCAGACTTTATTTTATGCCTTTCTATATCTTGGCTCAATATTGCTCTCTCCATATCATTGAGTAAGGGACTTGAGCAGAGTGTATCTATCTCTATCGAGGTTCGTGGAACTTTTGTACCAAACAAGCCCCTGTAAAATTCAGCAAATAGTGTCCCTTTTCTTTCACTGGATATGACTATCCTATTTTCATCGTCCAGGATTGCCGGAATCCCGCTGCCTTTCCTATTGGCCACCAAACCGTGAAAAAATCTTGTTCCCTTATCCGCCATAGTGACAAAGTTAATTCTTCCCTTTTGGGAAAGGAACTTCGACTCCACCGTGTAGAGGAGCAGTGTGTTTTGCTTTAAGACAATCAGCTGATGTACCCGCTCGGGTGATGCATTTGCCGATGTAAGATTCTTCAATGCTGCCTCATACTCACTGTCTGCTCTTTTTTCCTTTTCTAAAATGTGATTGAAATCATTTTTCCCCAGTTCCTTCAGGGGTTTCTTCAACCTTTGTAGCTTGCAGCATAAAGCATATTGTTTGAACCCCTGTACCTCTGGTGACCAGTGATTATGTACCACCTGTTTGGACTTCGGATGTGCATTCCACATGTTTTGGAACCTAAAGGGCCTGTTTAGCTTGTCTATATCTTGCGCCAGGGATATTACAAATGGTAGGTGATCAGAGAGTTCCGACCCAGGAAGGAATGTGGTGCGGCATGAGTCACCGTCCCATTTATGGTTCAGCAGAACACGGTCCAGTTTGTACCTAATTGTGTAATCCACATTATGCCACGTGAAGTGATCGCCAAGTGCTGGAGCGTCTCTGAGACCACATGCGGTGCAAGCTTCTTGAAATTCCCTCATTTGGTAGATCCCGGGGGGTGTGTTTCCCATGTGATCATTGACGCTGAGGATGGCATTAAAGTCGCTAAGTACCATCCATGGTGAGTCTAGGTTTACACCGTACCTCTTTAATTTTGCCCAAAGGGGCAATTTGTGTACTCTTCCTACACTATTACCATAGGTGTAAGTGCATAGAAATTGCGCCATTCTACCTGTTTTCTCAACAAAAAACTTTTTGAGATCCCAAACAATGAGAATCCTAGAGTATGGTGCCTTGTCAAAATTGTGGGTGTATCTCCATCCTTTGAGACTTTTCATGAAGATGTTCAGTGTTCTTTCACTTGCCTTTGTTTCCATAATACCCAATAGAACAATATTGTTTTCAAAGATGATGTTTTTTGCCCATCTCTTTTTTCCGGGGCGCCAAGGCCCCGATGTTAAGGCAGGCCACATTCATTGGGAACCAAAGGTCCCTTTAGGCCTCGGACCGCCACCTTTGCTACTGTCAGTTGACGATGAGCTCTTTGCTACTTCAGCCACTTTTTGATAAGTCTTTTTCAATGGGTTGAGCAAGATGGAAGATGATCTGGTTCTAGAATTTCCTCTGGTCAGCTTTCTCCCACCCGTGATTTTTGATTTTGGCGTTGGAGGTCACCCTGCTCTTAGGGGGTTGCTCCGTCTCGCCTCTGGGTGCAGCATACACTCCGGTATATTTCCTTCACATTGCATTGGTCTTATTGCATCTCTATAAGTGGAGTGTCTATCTGGGCTGGTTTCTCCACTGAACTCCTTCTTGTTATGAGCCTGAGAATTTGTCTGTATAGTAGCATCTCCCTCATTGTTCCGATCCATCTCCCTTTCCTTCCCCGTCTCATCATCTTTCTCTTTTTCTGAGTTAAGGTCTTCTCTTGTGCTGCTTGAACCCGTATTGCCTGTATTGTTACCCGAAGCTTTGTCTCCATGGGTATGCGAAGGCACCTCATTAGGAATGTTGCATTCTTCTTCCTCCGCCTGTGCTGAAAGTGCGCATTTGTCACAGCCGGTAATTATTTTCCTCTTTACCCTGCGCTCCTAAATGGTCCTATCCCTGGCCTGGAAGAATTCATCACAAACAAACCTAAAAAATATGGGTATTTTTTCCGCAATTAGGGCACCACGGTTTGTAGTAGTCGTAAAGGATCTGTTGCGAATGGGTGGCTCCATCAGGAATGTGGAATGTGACTGTTTCCTTGAGCTTTTTTGAGGTGTCAACGAGGACAAGAATCCTGACATAGTATCTAACAAGGTCACGTGTTGCATTGTCCATGAGAATGGGATCTCCTAATGTGGATGCTATCTTCTCCAGGTCCTTTTTGTGCCAGCAAGACTTTGACAAGTGATTCATACGTATCCAAATCAGTTTTTTTGCCATGATTCGCATGTCAAACTTCCCGACTCAGGCAGAGGGATGATAAATAGCTTTTTACCATTGAGGTAATGATCTGGACCCTGCAGCACTTTGCCCTTATCCTCTGCTGTCTTGAAACCAAATTTGAGGTAGCCATTTGTCACTGTTTACATCCAGCACTGGACACCCCATTTTTCCATGAGCAAGTTCCTTACAGCATGTGTACCGGGGAAAGACCCTGGGATTACGCCAAGAAAGCCATAAAACAGCCTAATTTTTTCCTTGATAATTTCATCCTCGGTGAGAACGAAATCCACATCCTGTGCTGCAGAAATATCGACTTTTTCCATGATGATTTCGGCATCGTTCCATACCCTTTCCCTCTCTAGTAGCGGATCATACCATTCCCTCTGCTTGAAAGTCATGGTTGATTTTGTTTTTTGGCCTGTGGAACAGTGGTTTTGGTGGAGGAGGCAACATTTGGATCCATATTTAACCGCCAAGTTAATAAGATATGACAAGAGAGGGTTAGGCAAGCAATCCGACTAACTTATCAGATGCACAGGAGAAGACTAACATATCTTCCCGCACAAAACTCACACAGAATAGATAAGACACACAATTCTAGTACCTATCCCAGCAACAGGGGACAAGTATTAGAGCAGCAGAATATTAGACAAAATCCACACAATCTACACACGAGGATAGAAAGTCCTCACACAGGAAGTATGAATCCACACTTAGAAAATAAATCTGTGCAGAGAACAGAAGTACGCACAGAGTTAGTACAGAAATCGACCGAATCCACACAGAATACAAATCCTCCGAGAGAATACAAGTACGCACAGAGTTCGAGCTTCACATAATATGATCAGGGAACAAAATTCAAGAACAAAAAGTTTCAGTATAACCTGTTTGTGGTTGAATTAAATTCCCACTGTGAGTCTAAATCCACTGCTACCAGGTTATTGTAGGTGTTTAGCATAACCGAATCACCGACCAGCAACTGGAATTGTCAAGTCTTTCGAAAACCCTTGCTTCATGGGTGGAAGCCATCAGAAATCCACAACCCATGGATGATTATGGTCGGAATCCTATGAGGATATTGGATAATTAGGTATAGGCTGAAGATTAGCTGAGTAATCAAACGAAAATGCTCCCATGTTCTTAGGAGAAGGTTGCACCTTTTTTTGCCCAGAATCGCCCCCAGCTTAGTCACTTCCCTTTTTCAGCATAGTCACTAGTGTTTCTATATAGAGAGATTCAAGTAAAGTTTAGACGTTGATTAGTTAAAGTCAACAGAGTTATTAGTATTTTTATATTATAAGTCAACTAAAGTTTGACCGTTAATAAGACAAATTCAACCCAGTTATTAGTGTTTATATATTGTAAGTCGTGTAAAGTTTGACTGTTGATTATTTATAGTCAGCTTAGTCACTAGTGTTTCTATATAGAGAGAGTGTAGTAAAGTTTGATCGTTGATTAGTTACAGTCAACTTAGTCAAACATTTTATTAGTATTTATTATATACAAATTCAAATTAAGTTTGACCGTTAATTAGGTGAAGTCAACTTTTTTATTAGTGTTTATATATTTAAAATCAATTAAGGGTTCATCATTGATTAGTTAAAGTCAAATTAGTTACTAGTGTTATCATATATAAATTCAAGTAAAGTTTGACCATTGTTTAGTTAAAGTCAACTTAGTTACTAGTGTATACATATAGAAATTCAAGTATAGTTTGATCGTTGATAGTTAAAGCCAACTTAGTTATTAGTGTTTATATATTGTAAGTCAAGTAAAGTTTGACCGTTAATTAGACAAATTTAACCTAGTTATTAGTGTTTATATATTGAAAGTCGAGTAACGTTTAACCATTAATTATTTAAAGTAAGCTTAGTCACTTGTGTTTCTATATGAAAGATTTAAGTAAAGTTTTATCATTGATTAGTTAAAGTCAACTTAGTTACTAGTGTTACCATATAGAAATTCAAGTAAAGTTTGACAGTTGATTAGTTAAAGTCAACTTAGTTACTAGTTACATAGATAAATTCATGTAAAAAAACATAAAAACGCTCTCTTTGCTCTCGATTTACTGTTACTGCGGGTGAAAAACGTGCGAAACACACACACACTCCTATTCCTTCTCTTCTTCCTCTCTTTCTCACCTTAGCCTGATAACGGTCGTTTTCCAGAGCCTCCTCCTGGTTCTGGTCACAAACGATGGCGTCTCCGATGCCTATGCCCCCTCCAATTCCTCCCCTACCGGTTAATAAAAGCTTTCTTCAAGATCTTAATTCGAAACCATCCCCTCTCTTAGCATCCCTTCCTGACACTCCGAACCTTCATCCCATTACCGAGTATAAGGGTAAGATCGCCTTTATCCTCCCACCAGAGGAAGGCGATCTCCTGGCAATGCATTATCAAAATGCATTGGTTGGAAAATTCAACAAAGGGAAACCTCCTATGGAGACTCTCCTTACTGCTTTCAAGTCAATAGGTTTCAATGCTAAATTTCAATTAGGTTCAATTGACTACCGTCATGTTTTGATTCATTTTCAGGACAATGACGACTATCAGCGTTGCTGGATGAAAGGACAATGGATGATCCATGGATCGATGATGAAGGTACAGAAATGGTCACCAGATTTCTCTCCAACAGCTGAGTCTTCAGTAATTCCAGCTTGGGTAACGATTCATCAACTTCCAATCCATTTTTACAACACTTCAGCTATTATAGGAATCAGTAGTCAAATTGGCAAGTTTTTGAAAATGGATGCTGCCACTAAGGCACTAACTAGACCCTCTGCTATTAAGGTCTGTGTAGAAATTGATCTGTTGGCTCAGCTTCCTTCTACTATTGTCGTAGGAATTGGAAATAAGGTGGCAGACTACCCCATAGAATATGATCAATTGCCCCTTTATTGCTCCCATTGTAAGATAATAGGACATAGTCACCTAACATGTAATTTCTTGCACCCTGAACTGAGAAACAACAAAACAAAAAAAGGTGAAATAAAAGAATCTCAGGTTAGGAAACCCCCAACACAGAATCAATCTAGTTCTGATGTAGGCATTATTCCACAAGCCACAGTGGAAGTAGAAGGAACTTCAACCTTATCAGTGTCACAAAAAGAAAAAGATGTTCACACTCAGGAAAAAAATCTGGTTTTAATAATGGAGAATCTAAATCCATATAAAGCTAATCAGTTGAAGAGAAATAACACCTTTTACTCTCTAGATGATATCTCAAAACCAATCACAAACTTCTTTTGGAGAAAGAAAAAACAATCAGTACTTCCCCCTATAGAAGAAACTCCATGTCACAAAAATGTGGTTTCAATCTCAAATGCCTTCCAATCTTTAAATGATCTTAATGATATGGACAATGTTTTTAAAGAAGATGATATTGTTGACATTTTCCATGAGTCATTAGAAACACAGGATATAACTGAGCAGGCCATTGAGGAACAGGTAGTGATAACACCAGATGCTGTGCAAGGTGATCCCTCTGCCCTGGTACCTGTGCAGCCTATTGAGGAACTGGTAGTGACACCAACTGTAGCGGTGCAGAAGGATCCCTCAGTTCATATGGAAAATCTAGTGACAAAATCCACAAATCACCATGATATTCCAGGTAATAGTCATGACAATGCTCATCAGGAGGTAGGTATCTCAAACTCTGGAACTAATGAGAAATGTGAAGTTACACTGACACAAAACAGCAAGGCTAAAGTAAGTAAACAAAGGATTTTAAGATCATCACAAAAAGCTACCCCAGCTAGTTTTAAATGATAAAATACACCAAACATGGTAATATTTTAGTTTGGAATGTTAGGGGTTATGGTACTTCAATTGATAGATTAAAGACTCTCAAAATGAAATACAAGATAGACATCCTGTGTTTAATTGAACCATGGCATGATAATCAAGATTTGATAAAATTGAAGCATGTTTTAGGGTTTGAAAATGCAATATGTGCTCAGTATGCAAAAATTTGGCTCCTATGGAATCATAATTTCAACATACAAAGTTTACAGGAGTCAGATCAGTTCATAAAAACTAAAATAGAGGAAAGAGCTACCTCTTCTTCCTGGATTTGTTATTTCATCTATGCTAGTGTTCATAGAACTTTAAGGGAAGTATTATGGTCTGATTTACAGTCTTCTATGCCTGTGTCTGTATCTTCTGAGCATGATCCAGCAGTCTACATAGGTGATTTTAACTCTGTAACTTCTGTTACAGAGTACAAGGGTAGAAAGACCACCCCCAAGAAGAGTATGAAACAATTCAATGATTTCATATCCAGTAAAGATTTGCATGAAATACCAACTGTAGGTAATTCGTACACATGGAGCAATAATAGATATCATGATAAGTGTAGGGATTTACAGTTTCAGAGACTTGATAGAGGACTTAGTAACCTAGAATGTCTTGAAAAATTTCCCAACAGCTCCATACAAGTCCTAAATAGACTAACCTCTGACCATTCTCCCTTACTGCTTTCAATTCAATCAGCTTTAGAGCAGGTTCCTAGGCCTTTCAGATACCAAGAAATGTGGGCTAATAGAGTTGAATTTCAGGAACTGGTAGTTTCAAATTGGAATCTGGGATCTAATTTTCAGGGGATGCATAATCTGGTTTATAAACTTAAAAGACTGAAGACTGTTATAAAAGATTGGAATAGGTCTAACTTTGGCAATGTGAATCAGAATCTTATCATTTCCGAGAATAGAGTAAATGAACTAGAGATACTTTTCCAGCTTTCACCTGATGATGCAATGTTAATGGAACTCACAAAATCTAAAGCTGACCTTCTCAGAGCTCAGAAAGAACATAACATTTTCTTTAAGCAAAAGGCAAGGCTTAATTGGATTAAACATGGGGATGCAAACACTAGTTTCTTTTATCATTCCATTAAAGAAAAAAAAGCAAGATCAAGAATTTGCAAAATTAAGGATGGACTTGGTAATTGGATCTCAGATCCTAAACTGATCAAAGAGGAAGGAGTTAGGTTCTTCCAGGAATTACTTAATCAGGATGTACCACAAATAGAAGGAACCTATCATAATCACTTTCTTAAGGAGATTCCTAAACTCATTACGGAAGAACAAAATCTGCTACTTCTCAACCCCTTTAACATACAAGAACTGCATTTTGCAGTTTTTAATCTTAACAAATCCAGTGCTCCTGGCTCTGATGGATTTTCAGGTGAATTCTACACTCATTTCTGGGAAACCATCAAAGAAGATCTCTTGCTTGCTGCAAATGACTTCTTAATAAATGGTAACATCCCTAAAGCCATTTCAAGTACATGGCTCACTTTAATCCCAAAAAAGAAAATCCCCATAACTTTTGCAGACTTTAGGCCAATCAGTTTATCTAACTTTGTTAATAAAGTTTTTTCTAAACTGCTTCTGGAGATGATTAAACCTTTAATGCACATTCTGATCTCTCCTGAGCAGAGTGCATTCATCAAAGGGAGGGATATCTCTAATAATGTCATTTTAATGAAAGAGATGACCAGATTATTGTCTAGGAAATCTAAGGTCAAAAATCTGATAGTTAAATTAGATATGCAAAAGGCTTTTGACAGGGTCTCCCGGTCATTTCTAAATTCTATCCTACTAAAATTTGGCTTCCATGGAAAATTTGTAGCACTTATAATGCACAACATTGCTGCTGCACACTTCTCTATTCTAGTGAATGGTGTGACATCTGGTTTTTTCTCTTCCTCCAGAGGCATCAAGCAAGGGGATCCTCTATCCCCTTTTCTGTATAACATTATGTCTGAGGCTTTTTCTAGAAGTCTCAAGAAAATGTTTTCAGATGGTTATTTGCAATATTTCAGTCTCCCCACTACATGCTCCCCCCTTACACATATCATGTATGCTGATGACACTGCCATATTTTTGACCACCAGGTCAAATGATCTGAAACTTTTTAAACTGTTTTTGTTAGCATATGAGAGTACATCCGGACAAAAAGTCAATTTCTCTAAATCTGAGTTTTTCTTAGCTCAGAACATCCCTCCTCAAACTGTTCTCACAGTCAAGATGATTTTGGGAATGGAGAAAGGGTCTTTTCCTTTCAAATATCTAGGTGTACCTATTTTTTCTGGTAGAAACTTAAAGGTCCATTACCTTCCAGTTTTAGAAAGAATGGAAAAAATGATTAACAATTGGAAAAATAGATGGCTATCCTCAGCTGGTAGGATCACCTTGATTAATCACTGTCTCCTTTCCATCCCTACTCATATTTTTGCAGTTTTAAGACCCCCTAGGATAATCCTAAAAAAAATGGAGAGAGCTGCTTCGAGTCTATTCTGGGGGAAGGGTGAACATGGAGACAAAAAAAAGTGGAGAACCTGGAAGAAAATGTGTTTGCCAGTTTAGGAAAATGGATTAGGATTTAGAGATCTAAATGCAACAGTAGAAGCTTTCTCTTGTAAACTGTGGTGGAAGTTGCAACATAACAATACTCAGTGGGTTTCTCTTATATGGTCCTTACCTGATTCATATAAAAAATCTCATACCTGGTCTAGGATTACAAGAATTACTGCTATTGCAAACAGTGCTTCCAGAGTCCTTTATGGAGTAGGAGATTGTTCTTTTTGGAATGCAAATTGGATAGGTAATGGAGCTTTAATTTACAAATGGCCAGAACACATTGATCTACCTTTTACAGATATCTCCCTCAGATCTATCATTGAGGGTAAATCATCTTTCCTACCACTTCTGGAGCCACACTTGGCTACCAACATTACCTATTCCCTGCAGGTGGCTACTTTGGATTATACACACAAAGACAAGCTCGTCTGGACTCCTAATTTGGATGGAAACTTCTCAATCAGGTCAGCATACTCAATTTTCAGAATACGGAAACCATGCATCAGAGATTTTTCTAAGGTCTGGACTTCTTTTCTTCCTGGTAAAATGTCTGTCTTATTATGGAGAGTCCTAAATGTCTATTACCTTTTGACAACATACTTAACTGTTTCGGTTTCTCTTTTGCTTCTAGATGCCCTATTTGCATGAATCATCCTGACAATCTTGATCACTATTTTAATTCATGTATATCTTCCAATGCTGTATGGCAAAAGGTCCTCTCCCTGTTACAGCTACCTTCACCTGGATTCAGTAGTTTTAAAAATAGAGTACAATTTCTTTTAGCATATCCAGCTGATTCCAAGATACATGAAAACCTGATTTCTGTTTCCCTAGTGGCTACAGTCTAGTTCTTATGGATCTATAGGAACAAAATAATCTTTGAAAACACAGCTTTCTCTTCTGAAGCATGTTTCCTTGAAATCAAAGGGATGATTTACCAAATCTTTACTGCTCATCAATTTTATGGAAATACTGAAAAGAACAAGAGATGGATTCTGGCTAATATCATTCCTAAAATTTCTAGTAAGAAGAAAAAACTGATATCGATTGTAAAATGGCAAAAACCAGATAGAGGCTACAAAATAAATACGGATGCTTCCTGGAAAATTGGTGGTCAATCTGCTACCGCAGTGATTGTAAGGGATTGGAGGGGATTCTTGATCAAAATGAGAGTTAATACTTTTCAAAGTTCTGATCCTTTACATGCTGAGCTTCTAGCTATTCAAAGTGCTTATAATATCTGTTCAGAACTCTCTTTGCACAACTGTATTATTGAATCAGACTGCCTAACTGCAGTCAAGGGGATTATTAATCCATCCCTTTGTCCTTGGAAAGTTTTCTCAATCTGTAGTACACTACACAGGGCACAGCTCTCAATCTCTATCCAGTATATCCCCCGGGAAGCTAACCATCCTGCAGATTTTTTGGCAAAATTGGCTATGGATAACCATCTCCAAGGAGATGTGGATATTATGTCAGTCCCAATTTTCTTTAAAGGTCTCCTTGCCCTGGATATCTCTGGAGTCCCGGGGATTAGAGTGGCAATAAATTAGGTTCCCCCTGTTTTGCTGTGGCTAACATTTCTTGCAGGACTATCTAACAAATTTTATGTTTATGACTCTCTCTGAGTTGCTAGTTTCTCTGGTTATGCCTATCCCTGAGCTGCTATTTTTCGAGTATAGATACTGCTGTCTTCTTCTTCATATCTCAGGTACCAGAAGACTCCTCCGGGAACTGATGCTGACTGCGGACATCTCTTCCCGCAGCATTTTGCTGACTGTTGGATGAAGATACTCACTGCTAAGGGTAGCTGCTGCTACTTCCTCTGTTGGATGAAGACACTCACTGCATTCCTCTGTTGGATGAAGACACTAGCTGCTGCATTCTGCTGACTGTTGGATGAAGACACTCACTGCTAAGGGTAGCTGCTGCTACTTCTCTCTCAGCTGAAGGACAAATCCGGATCCAAGCTTGCTCCTTATGAGGCCTTTAAACATATTTCCTACGGTCTGAATATCACTGACTAACTAGGGTTTCGAGTGTCGACTCCCCGACTCGTTCGTGATATCTCAGGGCTTAGAAAATCTGTTTCTGATCCAGCCTGGAACTTAGACTTACTTTTTTACTGATCATCTTGTCTGTAGGTTTTATTTTGCTTCCACTACAAGTGCTCTTACGGCTCTTGATCATCAATCGGATGACCTTTTGTAACGAACAAACTCATGATGCTATTGCTAGCTCTTTTACGGTTTGGGGAGCCCATAAATATCCCCCCATCTAAGGATGGTTATATTTAAAAAAAAAGAGAAATTCATGTAAAGTTTGATTGTTGATTAGTTAAAACCAACTTAGTTGTTAGTGTTTATATATTGTAAGTCAAGTAAAGTTTGACCGTTAATTAGACAAATTCGACCTAGTTATTAGTGTTTATATATTGAAAGTCGAGTAAAGTTTAACTGTTGATTATTTAAAGTCAGCTTAGTCACTAGTGTTTCTATATAGAAAGATTCAAGCAAAGTTTGATCGTTGATTAGTTAAAGTCAACTTATTTACTAGTGTTTACTTATATAAATTCAACTAAATTTTGATCATGTATTAGTTCAAGTCAACTTAGTTATTAGTGTTTATATATTGTATGTCAAGTCAAGTTTGACCGTTAATTAGACAAATTCAACCTAGTTATTTGTGTTTATGTATTGAAAGTCATGTAAAGTTTGACTGTTGATTATTTAAAGTCAGCTTAGTCACTAGTGTTTCTACATAGAGGGAGTCTAGTAAAGTTTGACCGTTCATTAGTTAAAGTCAATTTAGTCACTAGTATTTATATATAGAAAGTCATGTAACGTTATACCATTGATTTGTCAAAGTCAACCTAGTTATTAGTGTTTATATATTGAAAGTTGTATAAATTTTGACCGTTGATTAGTTAACGTCAGCTTAGTCACTAGTGTTTACATATAGAAAGTTAAGTACCATCAGAATGTTAATTAGATAAAGTCATCTTAGTTATTAGTGTTTAATTAAAAGTCGGGTAAAGATTAATCGTTGATTAGTCAAAGTCAACCAAGTTATTAATGTTCATATATAGAAAGTAAAGTATGGGTGGAATGTTTATTAGTTAAAGCCAACTTAGTTATTAGTTTTTATATTGTGAAAGTAAAGTAATGTTTAACTGTTGATTAGTCAAAGACAGCCTAGTTATTAGTGTTTATGTATTGAAAGTTGAGTAAAGTTTAACCATTGATTAGTTAAGGTCAGTTTAGTCACTAGTGTTTCTATATAGAGAGTCAAGTAAAGTTTGACCGTTGATTTGTTAAAGTCAACTTAGTCACTAGTATTTATTTTTTGAAACTCAAGTAAGATTTGACTATTGATTTATCAAAGTTAAACATTTTATTAGTATTTATTATATGCAAATTCAAATAAAATTTGACCGTTAATTAGGTGAAGTCAACATTTTTATTAGTTTTTATATATTTAAACTCAATTAAGGGTTTATCATTGATTAGTTAAAGTCAACTTAGTTACTAGTGTTACCATATAGAAATTCAAATAAAGTTTAACCGTTGTTTAGTTAAAGTCATATTAGTTACTAGTGCATACATTATGAAATTCAAGTAAAGTTTGATCGTTGATCAGTTAAAGTCAACTTAGTTATTAGTGTTTATATATTGTAAGTCAAGTAAAGTTTGACCGTTAATTACACAAATTTAATCTAGTTATTAGTGTTTATATATTGAAAGTCGAGTAAAGTTTGACTGTTGATTATTTAAAGTCAGCTTAGTCAGTAGTCGAAGGTAATGGTAAATAAAAAAGAACCAGGAGTGTGTACGGGAGTGGGAACATTGGCCCACTCTCTTAATACATGAAACCTAATAAAACTACCCCTCGTCTAGAAGCTACTAGCAGGTGGCAAAAGGATGCTAAACCCTTCATAGTGACAGGGGTCTGTAGAAACCATCCATGGGAGAATAATGCTAACCCCTTTGTGGTGACAGGGGTCTGTAGAAACTATCCAAGAGAATACCGAGGGGCATGAGAACAGACTCACTGGCCCCTCCCTCCATGTACCTTCCATACAACCGGTTGTGTGAACCGACTCTTCAGCTGTGGTTTGTTCCCCACGGGTGTCTTCCAAACCGAGAGTGGTCTTGGCCTTCAAATGAAGTAGTATGTCTTCTCCTCAGCTTAGTCACTAGTGTTTCTATATAGAGAGATTCAAGTAAAGTTTGACCGTTGGTTAGTTAAAGTCAACTTAGTTATTAGTGTTTATATATTGTAAGTCAAGTAAAGTTTGACCGTTAATAAGAAAAATTTAACCTAGTTATTAGTCTTTATATATTGAAAGTCGAGTAAAGTTTTACCATTAATTAGAAAAATTTAACCTAGTTATTAGTCTTTATATATTGAAAGTCGAGTAAAGTTTGACTGTTGATTATTTAAAGTCAGCTTAGTCAATAGTGTTTCTATATAGAGAGATTCAAGTAAAGTTTAACCGTTGATTAGTTAAAGTCAACTTAGTTACCAGTGTTTACATATATAAATTCAAGTAAAGTTTGATCGTTGATTAGTTAAAGTCAACTTAGTTATTAGTGTTTATATATTGTAAGTCAAGTAAAGTTTGACCATTAATAAGACAAATTCATCCTAGTTATTAGTGTTTATATATTGAAAGTCGTGTAACGTTTGACTGTTGATTATTTAAAGTCAGCTTAGTCACTAGTGTTTCTATATAGAGAGAGTCTAGTAAAGTTTGACTGTTGATTAGTTAAAGTTAACTTAGTCACTAGTATTTATATATAGAAAGTCATGTAAGGTCATACCATTGATTAGTCAAAGTCAACCCAGTTATTAGTGTTTATATTTTTAAAGTTGTGCAAAGTTTGACCGTGGATTAGTTAAAGTCAGCTTAGTCACTAGTGTTTACATACACAAAGTTAAGTACCATCAGATTTTTAATTAACTAAAGTCATCTTAGTTATTAGTGTTTAATTGAAAGTGAAGTAAAGATCAATCGTTGATTAGTCAAAGTAAACCTAGTTATTAGTGTTCATATATAGAAAGTAAAGTAAGGGTGGAATGTTTATTTGTTAAAGCCAACTTAGTTATTAGTTTCTATATTGTGAAAGTCAAGTAAAGTTTGACCGTTGATTAGTCAAAGTCAGCCTAGTTATTAGTGTTTATGTATTGAAACTCGACTAAAGTTTGACCGTTGATTAGTTAAGGTCAGCTTAGTCATTAGTGTTTCTATATAGAGAGTCAAGAAAAGTTTGAGCATTGATTTCCTAAAGTCAACTTAGTCACTAGTATTTATATTTTGAAAGCCAAGTAAGATTTAACTGTTGATTTTATTATTATTAATTACATACAAATTCTAATAATGTTTGACCGTTAATTAGGTGAAGTCAACTTTTTTATTAGTGTTTTTATATTTAAAGAGAATTAAGGGTTCATCATTGATAAGTTAAAGTCAACTTAGTTACTAGTGTTACCATATTCATCATTGATAAGTTAAAGTCAACTTAGTTACTAGTGTTACCATATAGAAATTCAAGTAAAGTTTGACCGTTGTTTAGTAAAAGTCAACTTAGTTACTAGTGTTTACATATAGAAATTCAAGTAAAGTTTGATCATTGATTAGTTAAAGTCAACATAGTTATTAGTGTTTATATATTGTAAGTCTAGTAAAGTTTGACGGTTAATTAGCCAAATTTAATCTAGTTATTAGTGTTTATTTATTGAATGTCGAGAAAGTTTAACTGTTGATTATTTAAAGTCAGCTTAGTTGCTAGTGTTTCTATATAGAGAGATTCAAGTAAAGTTTGACCGTTGATTAGTTAAAGTCAACTTAGTTATTAGTGTTTATATATTGTAAGTCAAGTAAAGTTTCACCGTTAATTAGACAAGTTTAACCTAGTTTTTAGTGTTTATATATTGAAAGTCGAGTAAAGTTTTACTGTTGATTATTTAAAGTCGGCTTAGTTAATAGTGTTTCTATATAGAGATATTCAAGTAAAGTTTGACCGTTGATTAGTTAAAGTCAACTTAGTTACTATTTTTTACATATAGAAATTCAAGTAAAGTTTGATCGTTGATTAGTTAAAGTCAACATAGTTATTACTGTTTATATATTGTAAGTCAAGTCAAGTTTGACAGTTAATTAGACAAATTCATTCTAGTTATTAGTGTTTATATATTGAAAGTAATGTAAAGTTTGACTGTTAATTATTTAAAGCCAGCTTAGTCATTAGTGTTATTGTATAGAGAGAGTCTAGTAAAGTTTGACCGTTTATTAGTTAAAGTCAACTTAGTCACTAGTATTTCTATATAGAAAGTCATGTAAGGTTACACCATTAATTAGTCAAAGTCAACCTAGTTATTTGTGTTTATATATGGAAAGTTGTGTAAAGTTTGACCGTTGATTAGTTAAAGTCAGCTTAGTCACTAGTGTTTACATATAAAAAGTTAAGTACCATCAGACTGTTAATTAGCTAAAGTCATCTTAGTTATTAGTGTTTAATTGAAAGTCAGGTAAAGAAAAATCGTTGATGAGTCAAAGTCAACCTAGTTATCAGTGTTCATATATAGAAACTAAAGTAGGGGTGGAAGGTTTACTAGTTAAAGCCAACTTAGTTATTAGTTTTTATATTGTGAAAGTCAAGTAATGTTTGGCCGTTGATTAGTCAAAGTCAGCCTAGTTATTAGTGTTTATGTATTGAAAGTCGAGTAAAGTTTGACCGTTGATTATTTAAGGTCAGCTTAGTCACCAGTGTGTCTATATAGAGAGTCAAGTAAAGTTTGATCATTGATTTGTTAAAGTCAACATAGTCACTAGTATTTATATTTTGAAAGTCAAGTAAGATTTGACTGTTTATTTGTCAAAGTCAAACATTTTATTAGTATTTATTATTTACAAAGTTGAATAATGTTTGACCGTTAATTAGGCGAAGTCAACTTTTTTATTAGTGTTTTTATATTTAAAGTCAATTAAGGATTCATCATTGATTAGTTAAAGTCAACCTAGTTACTAGTGTTACCATATAAAAATTCAAGTAAAGTTTGACCGTTGTTTAGTTAAAATCAAATTAGTTACTAGTGTTTACATATAGAAATTCAAGTAAAGTTTGATCGTTGATTAGTTAAAGTCAACTTAGTTATTAGTGTTTCCATATAGTAAGTCAATTAATGTTTGACCGGTAATTAGAACAATTTAACCTGGTTATTAGTGTTTATTTATTGAAAGTCGAGTAAAATTTAACTGTTGATTATTTAAAGTAAGCTTAGTCACTAGTGTTTCTATATAGAGAGATTCAAGCAAAGTTTGACCGTTGATTAGTTAAAGTCAACTTAGTTATTAGTGTTTCTATATTATAAGTCAAGTAAATTTGGACCGTTAATTAGACAAATTTAACCTAGTTATTATTGTTTATATATTGAAAGTCGAGTAAAGTTTAACTGTTGATTATTTAAAGTCAGCTTAGTCACTAGTGTTTCTATATAGAGAGATTCAAGCAAAGTTTGACCGTTGATTAGTTAAAGTCAACTTAGTTATTAGTGTTTATATATTGTAAGTCAAGTAAAGTTTGACCGTTAAGTAGACAAATTTAACCTAGTTATTAGTGTTTATATATTGAAAGTAGAGTAAAGTTTTACTGTTGATTATTTAAAATCAGCTTAGTTAATAGGGTTTCTATATAGAGAGATTTAAGTAAAGTTTGACCCTTTGATTAGTTAAAGTCAACTTAGTTACTAGTGTTTACATATATAAATTCAAGTAAGTTTGACCATTGATTAGTTAAAGTCCACTTAGTTATTATTGTTTATATATTGTAAGTCAAGTAAAGTTTGACCGTTAATTAGTCAAATTCAACCTAGTTATTAGTGTTTATATATTGAAAGTCGAGTAAAGTTTAACTGTTGATTATTTAAATTCAGCTTAGTCAATAGTGTTTCTATATAGGGAGATTCAATTAAAGTTTGACCGTTGATTAGTTAAAGTCTACTTAGTTTTTAGTGTTTGTATATTGTAAGTCAAGTAATGTTTGACCGTTAATTAGACAAATTTAACCTTGTTATTAGTGTTTATATATTGAAAGTAGAGTAAAGTTTTACTGTTGATTATTTAAAATCAGCTTAGTTAATAGTGTTTCTATATAGAGAGATTTAAGTAAAGTTTGACCCTTTGATTAGTTAAAGTCAACTTAGTTACTAGTGTTTATATATATATATATATAAATTCAAGCAAAGTTTGACCATTGGTTAGTTTAAGTCAACTTAGTTATTAGTGTTTATATATTGTAAGTCAAGTAAAGTTTGACCGTTAATTTGACAAATTTAACCTAGTTATTAGTGTTTATAAATTGAAAGTAGAGTAAAATTTTACTGTTGATTATTTAAAATCAGCTTAGTTAATAGTGTTTCTATATAGAGAGATTTAAGTAAAGTTTGACCCTTTGATTAGTTAAAGTCAACTTAGTTACTAGTGTTTTTATATATATATAAATTCAAGTAAAGTTTGACCATTGGTTAGTTTAAGTCAACTTAGTTATTAGTGTTTATATATTGTAAGTCAAGTAAAGTTCGACCGTTAATTAGTCAAATTCAACCTAGTTATTAGTGTTTATATATTGAAAGTCGAGTAAAGTTTAACTATTCATTATTTAAAGTCAGCTTAGTCACTAGTGTTTCTATATAGGGAGATTCAAGTAAAGTTTGACTGTTGATTAGTTAAAGTCTACTTAGTTATTAGTGTTTATATATTGTAAGTCAAGTAATGTTTGACCATTAATTAGACAAATTTAACCTAGTTGTTAGTGTTTATATATTAAAAGTCGAGTAAAGTTTAACTTTGTATTACTTAAAGTCAGCTTAGTCACTAGTGTTTCTATATAGAGGGATTCAAGTAAAGTTTGACCGTTGATTAGTTAAAGTCAACTGAGTTATTAGTGTTTATATATTGTAAGTCAAATAAAGTGTGACCGTTATATAGACAAATTGAACGTAGTTATTAGTGTTTATATATTGAAAGTAGAGTAAAGTTTTACTGTTGATTATTTAAAATCAGCTTAGTTAATAGTGTTTCTATATAGAGAAATTTAAGTAAAGTTTGACCATTAACTAGTTAAAGTCAACTTAGTTACTAGTGTTTACATATATAAATTCAAGTAAAGTTTGACCATTGATGAGTTAAAGTCAACTTAGTTATTAGTATTTATATATTGTAAGTCAAGTAAAGTTTGACCGTTAATTAGTCAAATTCAACCTAGTTATTAGTGTTTATATATTGAAAGTCGAGTAAAGTTTAACTGTTGATTATTTAAATCCAGCTTAGTCAGTAGTGTTTTTATATAGGGAGATTCAAGTAAAGTTTGACCGTTGATTAGTTAAAGTCAACTTAGTTATTAGTATTGTAAGTCAAGTAAAGTTTTACCTTTAATTAGACAAATTTAACCTAGTTATTAGTGTTTATATATTGAAAGTGGAGTAAAGTTTTACTGTTGATTATTTAAAATCAGCTTAGTTAATAGTGTTTCTATATAGAGAGATTTAAGTAAAGTTTGACCCTTTGATTAGTTAAAGTCAACTTAGTTACTAGTGTTTACATATATAAATTCAAGTAAAGTTTGACCGTTAATTAGTCAAATTCAACCTAGTTATTAGTGTTTATATATTGAAAGTCGAGTAAAGTTTAACCGTTCATTATTTAAAGTCAGCTTAGTCACTAGTGTTTCAAATAGGGAGATTCAAGTAAAGTTTGACCGTTAATTAGTTAAAGTCTACTTAGTTATTAGTGTTTATATATTGTATATCAAGTAGTGTTTGACAGTTAATTAGACAAATTTAACCTAGTTTTTAGTGTTTATATATTGAAAGTCGAGTAAAATTTAACTGTTGATTATTTAAAGTCAGCTTAGTCCTGGTGTTTCTATATAGAGAGATTCAAGTAAAGTTTGACCATTGATTAGTTAAAGTCAACTTAGTTATTAGTGTTTATATATTGTAAGTCAAGTAAAGTTTGACCGTCTTAGTTATTAGTGTTTATATATTGAAAGTCGAGTATTGTTTGACTGTTGATTATTTAAAGTCTGCTTAATCAATAATCGAAGGTAATGGTAAATAAAAAGAAACCGTGAGAGTCTACGGGAGTGGGAACATTGTCCCACTCCCGTGATACAATGAAACTTACTAAACTACCCCTGATCTAGATGGTACAATCCGGTGGCCTAAAAAATGCCATGGGAATGTACGGGAGTGGGGACATTGGCCCACTCCCTTTATACATGTTACATAAAATACTAACCCTAATCTAAATGTTACAACCAGGTGACCAAAAGAAGCTAGTCCCGTCATTATGATCGGGCCCTGTGGAAACCATCCATGGAAAAATATGACAACTCGTCGTGGTGACCGGGGCCTGTATAAGCCATCCCTGAAAAACAGAGGGGCAGGAGAACAAAGTCACTAGCCTCCTCGCTCCATGTTACATCCATGCTACCGGTGGTGTGAACCGGCTCTTACGCCGTGGTTTTCTCCCCACAGGTGGCTTCAACTCCGAGAGTGGTCTCGGTCTTGCAATGAATGAAGTATTGTGACCTGTCCTCCTAACAGGGTTTTCACACCGCTTCTACTATGTACACCTCTTCGATGAAGATAAAGAGGTGTTATTGGCCTTCGATAACGGTCTCTGGATGAGTGCCGAGGATTTCTCTTTGGGGTTGGGGGCAATTTGACCGTAGTCCGTTGTGCTCCTAAGTGTTCCCCGCGGATAGACCTCCTAGGCTTAAGAGACCGGGCATGACTTCTACCGCGCACGCCCCGCGTAACGGTTTTGTAACCGTTCGTTCCATTTTAGGCAAATGGACAACCTGATATCATTTTACACTTTTCAGTGCAGCGCAGGCAAATAGCGCAACCGTTAATTCCAAGTGATATCTAGCAAGAGGTTAATTAATTTGCGTACGCAGAATTAATTTACCCCCTACCCGACCTACATGGCCATGCTACTACCATGGGAAATTCTTTCAGCCATATGGAGAAAAACTGCTGCTATTTATTTTTTATTTTTTTATTTTTTTTCTCGGACCCCTTCGAGGGTAATACCCCTTCGAGTGTAGAGCCTCTTCGAGGGCAGAGCCCCTTCGAGGGTATGACCCCTTTGAGGGCAGAGCTCCTTCGAGGGTATAACCCCTTTGAGGGTAATATTCCTTTGAGGGCAGAGCCCCTTCGAGGGTATGACCCCTTCGAGGGCAGAGCCCCTTCGAGGGTATGACCCCTTCGAGGGTATGACCCCTTCGAGTGCAGAGCCCCTTATAGGGTATTACACCTTCGAGGGCAGTGCCCCTTCGAGGGTATAGCCCATTCGATACCTCCAGCACTCGAATGCCCCCCTGGAGCACTCGAAGCCCTCCTGCACTCGAAAGCCTTCCTCGAGCAGTCGAACACCTCCAGCACTCTAAAGCCTTCCTCAAGCACTCAAACACCTCCATCACTCGAATTCCTCCCTCGAGTACTCGAATACCTTGGACACTCGAATGCCCCCTCTAACCACCATTCTGACTACCTACCCTCGAGGCCCTCAAAATACTGTTCGAGAGTCATTCTGGACATTCCTCTGACCATCCCTGAACCCTCGAACCATCTTAGCCGTCGAACCATCCCTCAGCCGTCGAACCATCCCTCAGCCCTCGAACCAATCCCTCAGCCCTTGAACCACTTGCCTCTCCAACCACCCTTTGACTCTCGAACCATCCTCCAGCCCTCGAACCATCCCTCAGCTCTCAAACCAATTCTCAAATCTCGAACCACCTACCCCTCCCTAACTACCCTTCAACCCTCGAGACTGCCAGCTGTTCGGCGTTATTGAGTCACCGGAGTCTCGAGCACTCGAACACTTCCAGCTCTCGAATGCCCCTGTCCATCTATCCTCGAACCAGCCTTCAGCACTAGAATGCCCTTTCGATCACTCGAACTCCCACTTCCCTCGAATGCCCCTTTCAGTGCTCAAGGACAAACTCGAGGACAAATGAAGCAAATTCCTCGAACTATCCCTCGAGGGCAAACATACCACCCCTCGAATGGCCCCAGCACACGAACACTCCAACACTCAAATGCCCCCTTAGAGCACTCGAACACTTCGAGCTCTCAAATGCCCCCGTCGAGCACTCGAATGCGTTCAGCACTCGGAAGCCTTCAGCACTCGAATACCTCAGTCCGTCTATCCTTGAACCCCAAACCCTCGAAGTATCCTTCGACCCTCGAAGCATCCTTCAACCCTCAAACCATTCTACCCCTAGAACCATCCTAACCCTCGAACCACCCACCCCTGAGCGACTTTTCTTTTCCTTTTTCTTTTTTTAGACTAGTCTGGCATTCCAAATGAAGTTGTAAAGGCCGGTTCTACCATATATACACCCATATTTAATATGGTGTTGTGGCCTTTAAAAATGTTCTCTAGGCAATCCTGGGGCCAAACGCATGACCCTCGACCCTGCCATGTAGATGTTTGCATCTGTTCTTACCTGCAAAAAACTTTTTACCTCTCGGGTGTGGTTCTGATGCCCTCCATGTAGATGTTGTGCCAAATGTTAGGGAAGGATCCCTATCTAGAACAGCAATTTGTGCGGGCATAATCTGTTGAGGATGAGGTAGCAATCCTTTTGGATAATCTTGAAAGCCCTAGCCGAATCTGGGCAAAGTCTTTTTTTGAGAACTCTATTCCTTTCACTCCATATGTAGTACACTGTGGTTGTCAGCGCCAGTGGACCCATCTTTCTTTTCAATTTCGATGCTCTTATCTGTCTTCTGATCCATTTGTCCGAGGCTACAATAGAAGTAGTGGCTCGTCTCAATCCAATCCAGTTTCACATTCTATCCCATACCGGTTTGACGAAATCACATTGGAAGAACAAGTGATCAAGTGTCTCTACATCGGAGCGACATAGGCAGCAGATGGGGTATGTGGGTTCATCATCTCCTCCGTGGTACCTGTCCTTGGTTTGAAGACGACCAAGCGAGGCAAGACATGTAATGAAGGAGAACCAGGGGATATCGATCCACGCCAAATTGATTTGAAGAATCTTGGCCTTGGGAGGGTGGGTATATCATACAAGTGACTGTGGAAATGATCATGAGCCATCGTCGTGAATTTACCAGATCCTGACAAAACTGCCAACAAGTCAATGAGTGTTTCACTTGAGACACCACACATGATTACTAGGTTGTCCCGGAGTTCACACAGATTCGTGAAGTAGAGTGAAAACTTCTCTGAGATTCTGCCACAGGGAGCCCTTGGGTGTACACTCCATATATTGCTCGTGCTCAGGAACTGTGAATGGACCCATTTGATCCAGAGTGATTCCTTTTATGAGTGTATATCCCATAGCTGCTGTGCGAGGATGGCCATATTCCATATCTTGAAGTCACGAATTCCTAGACCCCCATTACTCCTCGGAGTACAAAGCCTTTTCCAGGAAACCTTGTTTTGTTTCTTGTCTCCCCATAGGAAATGTTTGCATTTTTGTTCTAGTGAATCCATGACATTACCCTGGATAATGAAATGCTGTATCCAGAATCCAACAATTCCCTGGACCACGGATTTTATGAGTTCCAGTTTCCACGCATAAGATAATGTATGCCCTTTGAATCTTGCGATTTCCTTGTCGACACTGTCTAGAAGTGTATAAAACTGAGAGACCTTCAGTTTACTGGAATCCAATGGGATGCCCAAGTACCTGACTGGAAAGGTAGCCCACGGGATACCTGTGAAGCTTAAGTCCACCTTCATACCCACTCCGAAGAATTGCAACTTTGCGGCGTTGATGGTTAGGCATGAGGTCTATTGGAAATCATTTAGAACAGATATGATGGTATGAACAGAATTCCGGCCTGCCTTCGAAAAAAGCATCAAGTTATCCGTGAAAACCAGATGGGTGATTTTTAGGTGTTCACATCTCGGGTGATAGGAGAACGGAGTGGTTTTTGCCTGTTTTTCAGTAGCTTGGAAGGTATTCCATACAAATGACGAATAGTAGGGGAGATAGGGGGTCACCTTGTCAAAGTCCCCTTTTGGCTTTGAAGAAGTCATATAATTTGCCATTTATTGAAATGGAGAAAGTCGATATTGTTACGCATTCCATAATTCTATCAACCCATGCTTGCGGAAGCCTAGGCCATTTAGTACCTCCTATATAAAATCCCTGGAAACCGTGTTGAATGCCTTTGCGAGGTCTACCATAGTCATACAGTGGGGAGAGAATCGTGAGAGTCTGTAGCCCCGCACCAGCTCTTGGGCCATCATGACATTATCAGAAAGTTTTTGTCCCTTTACAAACGCTGCTTGGCAGGGGTCAATGAGGTCGGGGAGGAGAGGATCGATTCTGTTAGCGATGGCTTTAGAGATAACCTTGTAAATGATGTTGCAGCAGGAGATGGGTCTAAAGTCAGCCACCCTTAGGTTGTCTTCTTTCGTGGGTATAAGTGCAACAGCGGTATGATTTAGCCTTTTCAGTAGTTCACCGGTGCATAAGAATTCCAAGACCGATTATGTGACATGCTGGCCCACAATCTCCCATTGACTCTTGAAAAAAGCCGCAGTGAAGCCATCAGGGCCCGGTGCTTTGCATTGGACATAGAGAAGAAGGCAGACTTTATTTCATATCTTTCGATATCTTGGCTCAGTGTTGTTCTCTCCATATCGGTAAGTATAGGGCCTGAGCGGATTATATCTGGGTTGATTGGTGTATGTGGAACATCTGTACCGAATAAGACCTTGTAAAACTCCGCAAGTAATGCCCCTTTTTTCTCGCTGGATGTGACTATCCTTTCATCAGCGTCCAGGATTGTCGGGATTCCGCCCCCTTTCCTATTGGCCACCAAGCTGTGGAAAAAACTTGTACCCTTATCCGCCAAAGTGACAAAGTTCATTCTTCCCTTTTGGGATAAGAATTTCGACTCCGCCGTGTAGAAGAGCAAAGCAGTTTGCTTGAGAACAGTCAGTTGGTGTACCAGTTCATGTGATGCTTTCTCCGGCGTTAAAATTTTCAAAGTATTCGCGTACACCAAATCTACTCTTTTCGCCTTTTCGGAAATGTGGTGGAAGTCAATTTTCCCCAGATCCTTAAGGGGTTTCTTCAATCTTTGTAGCTTACGGCATAAAACATACTGTCTCACCCCTTGTATCGCTGGTGACCAGTGATCATGCACTACCTATTTGCACCTCGGATGCGCGTTCCACATATTTTGATACCTGAAGGGTCTGTTTAGCTACTCTATATCTTGCGCTAAAGCTATTACAAAAGGTAGGTGATCTGAGAGGGCAGATCCAGGAAGAAAGGTGGTA
Source organism: Rubia yunnanensis (assembly GCA_037428765.1). Lineage (NCBI taxonomy): Eukaryota > Viridiplantae > Streptophyta > Magnoliopsida > Gentianales > Rubiaceae > Rubia > Rubia yunnanensis. Next base: position 88,358,244 of record CM075061.1, read on the forward strand.
TGGCAGGAGTATTCGTCCCATTTGTGATTCAGGAGGACGCGGTCCAGTTTGCGCCTAATTGTGAAATCCGCATTGTGCCATGTTAAGTGATCCCCAATTACTAGAGCGTCCCTCAGACAACAGGCAGTACAAGCTTCTTGAAATTCTCTCATTTGGTAGACCCCGGGGGATGTGCTTCCCATATGATCATTGACACTGAGGATGGAGTTGAAATCGTCAAGAACCATCCATGGTGAGTCAAGGTTTGCACCATATCACTTCAACTCTGCCCAAAGGGGCAGTCTGTGTAATCTTCCCTCACTGTTTCCATACGTATAAGTGCAAAGAAATTGCACATTCAATGATAGGTTTCGTACTCTAAGGTGGATTAGCTGTGCCATTTCGCCCGTTATCTCAACAAAAAAATTTTGGGGTCCCAAACAATAAGAATTCTGGAGTTAGGTGCCAATTCAAAATTGTGGGTGTATCTCCATCCTTTGAGACTCCTTAGAAGTTGTTCAGTGTTCGTTCACTTGCCTTTGTTTCCAGAATACCTAACAAACCGACATTGTTTTCAGAGATGATGTTCTTCGCTCATCTCCTTTTTTCGGGGGCACCAAGGCCCCGTATATTGAGGCAGGTCGCATTCATTGGGAACCGAAGGTCCCTTTAGGCCTCGGACCGCTGCCTTTACTGCTATTACTTGAAGAGGGGCTCTTTGCTGCTTCAGCCACTCTTTGGTAAGTCTTCTTCAATGGGTTGAGCGGCATGGAAGAAGATCTGGTTCTGCCGCTGCTCTTGAACAACTGTTTCTCAACCATGGTTTTTCCTTTTGGCGCAGGAGGTCTTCCTGCCCGAGGGGGATTACTCCATCTCACCTCGGGATGGAGCATACAATCCGGTATGTTTCCTACACCATTCATCGGTCTGTCTGCATTATCGAAAGCGGGTGGTCCAACCGAGCCAGCATCACCACTGAAAATACTCTTGGTATGGACCTGAGAGCCTGGTGGTGTAGGATCCCCTGTTACCCTGTCCCAGACCATCTCCATGACCACCTCTGTGTCATCACACTTCTCCTTTTCTGAGTTTAGTTCTTGACCCATGGTGCTCGATCCTGAATTTTCTAATTTTGAACCCGAAACTGTGTCTCCATGGGTACGGGAGAGCACCCCGTTTGGGTTCTTTTCTTCTTCATTTACCCGTGTGGGCTGAACACCTTTGTCAAAGTTTTCATATCGATTTCTTTTAGCCACACGCTCCTGAAAAACCCTGTCCCTGGTCCGAAAGAATTCATCACAAACTTCAAAGAGATGTGTATTTTCTTCGCAGTTAGGGCACCATGGTTTGCAGTAGTCGTGAAGTATCTGTTGCGAGTGGGTAGCTCCATCAGGCATGCGGAATTTGGCTATTTCTTTGAACTGTTTAGAGGTGTCGATGAGGACCAGAACCCTGGCGTAGTAGCTCACGAGGTCTCGAGTTCCATTGTCCATGAGAATGAGATCTCCTAAAGTGGAAGCTATCTTCTCGAGGGCTTTTTTGTGCCAGCAAGACTTGGGTAGGTGGTTCATGCGAATCCAGATCAATTTCTTGGCCATGATGTGCATATCGTACTTCCCAGACTTAGGTAGAGGAATAATGAATAACTTTTTACCATGGAGGAAATGATCCAGACCCTGTAGCACTTTGTCCCTGTTCTCCGCTGTTTTGAATCCGAATTTTAGATACCCATTTGTCATTGTCTGAACCCAGCACTGGACACTCCACTTTTCCATGAGCAATTTCCAAACAGCATGTATACCTGGGAAGGAACCTGGGAAGATGCCTAGAAAACCGTAGAACACCCAGACTTGCACCTTGATTGCTTCTTCCTCTGAGAGGACAAAATCTACATCCTGGTCTGCAGTAATGTCTACTTTGTCCAAGGCAATTTCAGCATTGTCCCAAGCCCTTTTTCTCTCTAATAGTGGATTATGCCATTCTCTGGACTTAAAAGTTGTGTCAGCCTGTTCAGCCAGGCCCAGATGGTTTACAGATTGGGTGGCAGGGGGAGATGGAAGAATTTGGTCAATACTTTCCCGGTCTCAGTGACAGTAAGAGAAGACAAGAGGGGGTTAGGCAAACAATTCGACTAACGTATCAGATGCACAAGAGAGACTAACTTATCTCCCACACAATAATCTACTCCGCAAAGACAATTCAAAAGGTTCTAATACCTATCCCAGCAATAGGGGATAAGTATATGTGCAGATGAAAATGGTACACAATCCAAGTAGTACTCAAACAGATACACAAACAGAGACACAAATAGGCATAACACAGAGTGTACAAAACCACTATGAAACCGGATAATAATAAGAGCAGCAGAACATTACCAAAGTCAATCAGCACAAAATAGGGCAAGCGGACACAGAGACTCTCAGATAGTACAGAGAAAAAGCTTCCGGAATCGAATGTTTCACACGATATGTACTTGGAACTAAATTCAAAACCAAAGTGACTCAGTAGAACCTGTTGGCTGGCTTTGAATCTATGAGTACGAGCTTTCCGAACTGTCATTTTCAGATGCCGGTGGAAAACATCAGAAAACCCCAACCTGGAGATGATTATAATCGGAATCCCATGGGCAATCTGGATATTCTAGTTACAGGCCTAGATTTATCGACTGATCGAACGAAAATGCTCCCGTAGATCGTGGGAGAAGGTTACACCTTTTTCGCCCAGAAATCGCCCAGCATCAAAGCTCTCTCAGCTTAGTCAATAGTGTTTCTATAGAGAGAGATTCAAGTAAAGTTTGACCGTTGATTAGTTAAAGTCAACTTAGTTACTAGTGTTTACATATATAAATTCAAGTAAAGTTTTATCGTTCATTAGTTAAAGTCAACTTAGTTATTAGTGTTAATATATTGTAAGGCAAGTAAAGTTTGACCGTTAATTAGTCAAATTCAACCTAGTTATTAGTGTTTATATATTGAAAGTCGAGGAAAGTTTAACTGTTGATTATTTAAAGTCAGCTTAGTCACTTGTGTTTCTATATAGGGAGATTCAAATAAATTTTGACCGTTGATTAGTTAAAGTCTACTTAGTTATTAGTGTTTATATATTGTAAGTCAAGTAAAGTTTGACAGTTAATTAGATAAATTTAACCCAGTTATTAGTGTTTATTTATTGAAAGTCGAGTAAAGTTTAACTAATGATTATTTAAAGTCAGCATAGTCACTAGTGTTTCTATATAACGAGATTCAACTAAAGTTTAACCGTTGATTAGTTAAAATCAACTTAGTTATTAGTGTTTCTATATTGTAAGTCAAGTAATGTTTGACCGTTAATTAGAAAAATTTAACCTGGTTGTTAGTGTTTATATATTGAAAGTCGGGTAAAATTTAACTGTTGATTATTTAAAGTAAGCTTATTCACTAGTGTTTCTATACAGAGAGATTCAAGTAAAGTTTGACCGTTGATTAGTTAAAGTCAACTTAGTTATTAGTGTTTATATATTGTAAGTCAAGTAAATTTTGACCGTTAATTAGAAAAATTTAACATAGTTATTAGTGTTTATATATTGAAAGTCGAGTAAAGTTTAACTGTTGATTATTTAAAGTCAGCTTAGTCTCTAGTGTTTCTACATAGAAAGATTCAAGTAAAGTTTGACCGTTGATTAGTTAAAGTCAACTTAGTTATTATTGTTTATATATTGTAAGTCAAGTAAAATTTGACTGTTAATTAGACAAATTTAACCTAGTTATTAGTGTTCATATATTGAAAGTCGAGTAATGTTTGACTGTTTATTATTTAAAGTCAGCTTGGTCAATAGTCGAAGGTAATGGTAAATAAAAAGAAACCGTGAGAGTCTACGGGAGTGGGAACATTGTCCCACTCCCGTGATGCAATGAAACCTACTAAACTAACCCTGATCTAGATGGGTACAATCAGGTGGCCCAAAAAAAGGCCGTGGGAATGTACGGGAGTGGGGACATTGGCCCACTCCCTTAATACATGTTACCTAAAATACTACCCATGATCTAAACGTTTCAACCAGGTAACCAAAGGAAGCTAGTCCCATCCTAATGACCGTGGCCTATGGAAACCATGCATGGAAAAATATTACAACCCGTCATGGTGACCGGGGCTTGTATAAGCCATCCTTGAAAAACAGAGGGGCAAGAGAACAAACTCACTAGCCTCCTCGCTCCATGTTACATCCATGCTACCGGTGGTGTGAACTGGCTCTTGCACCGTGGTTTGCTCCCCACGGGTGTCTTCAAATCCGAGAGTGGTCTCGGTCTTCCATTGAATGAAGTAGTATGACCTGTCCTCCTAAAAGGGCTTTCACACCGCTTCTACCATGTACACCTCTAAGATGAAGATAAAGAGGTGTTATTGGCCTTCGATAATGGTCTTTAGATGAGGGCCGAGGCTATCTTTGTGGGGTTGGGAGCAGTTTGACCGTAGTGCATTGTGCTCCCAAGCGTTCCCCGTGGATAGACCTCCTAGGTATAAGAGACCGGGCATGACTTCTAACTTGCATGCACTGCGTAACGGTTTTGTAACCGTTCTTTCCATTTTAGGCAAATGGACAGCCTGATGCCATTTTGCACTTTTCAGTGCAGCGCATGCAAATAGCGCGACCGTTAATTCCAAGTGATACCTGGCAAGGGGTTAATTAATTTGTGTACGCATAATTAATTGACCCCCTACCCAACCTACATGGCAATGCTGCTGGAGATACCTGCCATGGGAAGTCCTTTCAGCCTTTTGGAGATAATTTGCCGCTAATTTTTTTTTTGAACCCGTTCGAGGGTATAACCCCTTCGAGTGCAGAGCTCTTTCATGGGTATGACTCCTGTTAGAGTAGAGCCCCTTTGAGGGTATGACCATATCGGGGGTCAAGCCCCTTCGAGGGTATGACCCCTTCGAGAGTATGACCATATCGGGGTTAAGCCCCTTCTAGGGTATGATCCCTTCGAGAGTATGACCCCTTCTAGGGCTTAGCCCCTTCGAGGGTATGACCCCTTCGAGGGCAGATTCCCTTCGCGGGTATGGCCCTTCTCGACGGCAGAGCTCCTTCAAGGGATGTGACCCCTTCGTGGGCAGAGCCCCTTCGAGGGTATAACCCCTTCGATGCCTCCAGTACTCGAATACCCCCCCTGGGTGCTCAAAAGCACCTCAAGCACTCGAAATGCCTTCGAGGGTATCACGCCTTCGAGTGCAGAGCCCCTTAGAGGGTATTACACCTTTGAGGGCAGTGCCCCTTCGAGGGTGTAGCCCCTTCGATGACTTCTGCACTCGAATGCCCCCCTGGAGAACTGAAAAACACTCTCCAGCAATCAAATGCCTTCCTCGAGCACTCAAAACTAAAAAACACCTCCATCACTCGAATCCCTCCCTCGAGTACTAGACTATACACGAATGCCTCCCTCGAGTACTTGTATACGTTTGACACTCGAATGCCTTCTCGAATCGCCTTACTGACCATCTATCACCGAAGCCCTCATCAGCAACACCATTCGAGAGTCATTTCTAGCCTTTCCTATAACCATCCTTCAACCCTCGACCTCCCTCAACCCTCAAAAACAACCAGTGGACCCTGGAATCCACCCTACTCTCCAACCCCCCTTTGAATCTCGAACCAACATTTTGCCCTCGAACCATCCCTCAACCCTCGAACGAACCACCAGCCCTCGAACAAGTCCACCAGCCCTCGAACCAATCCACAACCCTCGAACCACCTACCCCTCCCCAGCCACCCTTTAACCCTCGAGACTGCCACCAATATATATATATATGTGTGTGTGTATAAAATTAATTTCATTAGATAATAATTTTATTTTTTTTCGGACCCCTTCGAGTGCATAGCCCCTTTGAGGGCCGAGCCCCTTCGAGGGTATGACCCCTTGAAAGACCGAGCCCCTTCGAGGATATGACCCCTTCACGGGCAGAGCCCATTCGAGGATACAATCCCTTCGCGGGCAGAGCACATTCGAGGACATGACCCCTTCGAGGGCAGAGCCCCTTTGAGGATATGACCCCTTCAAGGGCTGAGCCCCTTCGAGAGTATGACCCCTTCTAGGGCAGAGCCTTTTCGAGGATATGATCCCTTTGAGGGCAGAGCCTCTTCGAGGAATACGACCCCTTCGTGGGTAGAGCTCAGTCGAGGGCATAACCCCTTCAAGTGTATGACCCCTTCGAGGGTATAACCCCTTCGAGGGCAGAACCTCTTCCAGGATTATGACCCCTTTGAGGGCAGATCCCCTTCGAGAGTATGACCCCTTCGAGGGTATGATCCCTTCGAGGGCAGAGCCCCTTCGAGAGTGTGATCCCTTCAAGTATGGTTCCCATTTTTTTTGTCCGCCATGTAGATGTCCACATCTGTTGTTACCTATAAAAGAAATATTTACCTCCCGGGTGTGGTATCGATGGCCTCCACTAAGCTTACCTGCAAAGAAACTTTTGGGAAAAGAGAAAGGACTTCCTCATTTTTGCTGACTGTTAGCAAAGGATCCCTGTATAGAACAGCAGTTCGTGCGGGAATAATCTGTTAAGGATGAGGTAGCAGTCCTTTTGGATAAGCTTGAAAGCCCTAGCTGAGTTCGGGCAAAGTCCTTTTTTGAGAACTCCGTTCTTTTCACTCCATATGTAGTACACTGTGGTTGTTAGTGCCATTGGACCCATCTTTCTTTTCAATTTCGATCCTCGTACCTGTCTTCTAATCCATTTGTCCTCAGCTTGGTTAATAGTGTTTCTATATAGAGAGATTCAAGTAAAGTTTGACCGTTGATTAGTTAAATTCAACTTAGTTACAAGTGTTTACATATTGTAAGTCAAGTAAAGTTTGACCGTTAATTAGACAAATTTAACCTAGTTATTAATGTTTATGTATTGAAAGTCGAGTAAAGTTTAACTGTGTATTACTTAAAGTCAGCTTAGTCAGTAGTGTTTCTATATAGAGGGATTCATGGAAAGTTTGACCGTTGATTAGTTAAAGTCAACTGAGTTATTAGTGTTTATATATTGTAAGTCAAGTAAAGTTTGACCATTAATTAGACAAATTTAACCTAGTTATTAGTGTTTATATATTGAAAGTAGAGTAAAGCTTTACTGTTGATTATTTAAAATCAGCTTAGTTAATAGTCGAAGGTAATGGTAAATAAAAAGAAACTGTGAGAGTCTACGGGAGAGGGAACATTGTCCCACTCCCATGATACAGTGAAACCTACTGAACTACCCTTGATTTAGATGGTACAATCAGGTGGCCCAAAAAAGTACCGTGGGAGTGTACGGGAGTGGGGACATTGGCCCACTCCCTTAATTCATGTTACCTAAAATACTACCCCTGATCTAAATGTTACAACCAGGTGACCAAAAGAAGCTAGTCCCATCGTGATGACTGGGGCCTGTGGAAACCACCCATGGAAAATATTACAACCCATCGTGGTGACCGGGGCCTGTATGAGCCATCCCTTTAACAGAGTCCCTTCGTGGTGACCGGGGCCTGTATAAGCCATCCCTGAAAAACAAAGGGGCATGAGAACAAACTCAATTTCCTCCTCGCTCCATTTTACATCTATGCTACCAGTGGTGTGAACCGGCTCTTGCACCATGGTTTGCTCCCCAAGGGTATCTTCAAATCCGAGAGTGGTCTCGGTCTTCCAATGAATGAAGTGGTATGACCTGTCCTCCTAAAAGGGCTTGCACACCGCTTCTACCATGTACACCTCTAAGATGAAGATAAAGTGGTGTTATTGGCCTTCGATAACGATCAATGGATGAGGGCCGAGGCTTTCTCTGTGGTGTTGGGAGCAGTTTGACCGTAGTCTATTTTGCTCCCAAGTGTTCCCCGCAGATAGACCTCCTAGGCATAAGAGACCGGGCATGACTTCTACTGCGCACGCCCCGCGTAACGGTTTTGTAACTGTTCTTTCCATTTTAGGCAAATGGATAGCCTGATGCCATTTTGCACTTTTCAGTGCAGCGCAGGAAAATAGCGCAACTGTTAATTCCATGTGATACCTGGCAAGGGGTTTAATAATTTGCTACGCATAATTAATTGACCCCCTACCCAACCTACATGGCCATGCTGCTGCCATGGGAAGTCCTTTCAGCCTTTTGGAGATAATATACCGCCAAAATTATTTATTTTTTATTTTTTTTTGAACCCGTTCGATGGTATAACCCCTTCGAGTGCAGAGCTCCTTCGTGGGTACGACCCCTGCAAGGGCAGAGCCCTTTGAGGGTATGACCACATCGAGGGCCAAGCCCCTTCGTGGGTATGACCCCTTTGGGAGCTGAGCCCCTTCGAGAGTATGACCCCTTCTAGGGCTTAGCCCCTTCGAGGGTATGACCCCTTCAAGGGCAGAGTCCCTTCGCGGGTATGATCCCCTCGAGGGCAGAGCCCCTTCAAGGGATGTGACCCCTTCGTGGGCAGAGCCCCTTCGAGGGTATAACCCCTTCGATGCCTCCAGTACTCGGATGCCCCCCACGGGCGCTCAAAAACACCTTAAGCACTCAAAATGCCTTCGAGGGTATCACCCCTTCGAGTGCAGAGCCCCTTAGGGGGTATTACACCTTCGAGGGCAGTGCCCCTTCGAGGGTGTAGCCCCTTCGATGACTCCTACACTCGAATGCCCCCCAGAGAACTGAAAAACACTCGCCAGCAATTGAATGCCATCCTCGAGCACTTAAAACTGAAAAAACACCTCCATAACTCAAATCCCTCCCTCGAGTACTCTACTATACATGAATGCCTCCCTCGAGTACTTGTATACGTTTGACACTCGAATGCCTTCTCGAACGGCCTTACTGACCACCTATCCCCGAAGCCCTCATCAATAACACCATTCGAGAGTCATTCTAGCCTTTCCTATAACCATCCTTCAACCCTCGACCTCCCTCAACCCTCAAAAACCACTAGTCGACCCTGGAAACCACCCTACTCTCCAACCCCCCTTTGAATCTCGAACCAACCTTTTGCCCTTTTACTATCCCTCAGCTCTCGAACCAATCCACCAGCCCTCGAGCCAGTCCACTAGCTCTCAAACCAATCCACAACCCTCGAACCACCTACCCTTCCCCAGCCAACCTTTAACCCTCGAGACTGCCACCAAAATATATATATGTGTATAAAATTAATTTAATTAAATAATAAAAAAAAAATCTTTTTTTTGGACCCCTTCGAGTGCATAGCCCCTTTGAGGGCCGAGCCCTTTGGAGGGTATGACCCCTTCGAGAGCCGAGCCCTTTTGAGGATATGACCCCTTCGTGGGCAGAGCCCATTCGAGAGTACTACCCTTTCGTGAGCAGAGCCCATTCGAGGGCATGACCTCTTCGAGGGCAGAGCCTCTTTGAGGATATGACCCCTTCGAGGGCTGAGCCCCATCGAGAGTATGACCCCTTCTAGGGCAGAGCCCATTCGAGGGTATGATCCCTTCGAGGGCAGAGCCCCTTCGAGGAATACGACCCCTTCGCGGGCAGAGCTCATTCGAGGGTATGACCCCTTCGAGGGTATGACCCCTTCGAGGGCAGAGCCCCTTCCAGGGTTATGACCCCTTTAAGAGTAGAGCCCCTTCGAGAGTATGACCCCTTCGAGGGTATGAACCCTTCGAGGGTAGAGCCCCTTCGAGGGTGTGATCCCTTCGAGTATGGTCCCCAATTTTGTTTTGGCCGCCATGTAGATGTTCGCATCTGTTGTTACCTGCAAAATAAATATTTACCTCCCAGGTGTGGTATCGGTGGTCTCCACTAAGCTTACCTGCAAGAAATCTTTGGGAAAAGAGAAAGGACTTCATCATTTTTGCCGACTATTAGCGAAGGATCCCTGTCTAGAACACCAGTTCATGTGGGAATAATCTGTTGAGGATGAGGTAGCAGTCCTTTTGGATAAGCTTGAAAGCCACAGCCGAGTCCAGGCGAAGTCCTTTTTTGAGAACTTCGTTCCTTTCACTCCATATGTAGTACACTGTGGTTGTCAGCGCCAGTGGACCCATCTTTCTTTTCAATTTCGATCCTCTTACCTGTCTTTTGATCCATTTGTCTAAGGCTGCAATGGAGGTGGTGGCTCATCTCAGTCCAATCCAGTTTTGCACTCTATCCCATATCGGTTTGACGAAATCACATTGGAAGAACAAGTGATCGTGTGTCTCTACGTCGGAGCAACATACGCAACAGATGTGGTCTGTGGGTTCGTCATCTCCTCCGTGGTACCTATCCTTGGTTTGAAGACAGCCAAGTGATGCAAGCCATGTAATGAAGGAGAATCGGTGGGTATCGATCCACTCCAAATTGATTTGAAGAAACTTAACCTTCGGAGGGTGGATATATCATATAGGTGAGGGTAAGTAAACCTGTGGAAATAATCATGGGCCATCGCCGTGAATTTTCCAAATCCTGTCCAAACCGCCAACAAGTCGATGAGTGTTTCCCTTGAGCCACCACACATAATTACTAGGTTGTCCCGTAGTTCACACAGATTCAAGAAGTAGAGTGAGAACTTCTCCGAGATTCTGCCACATGGAGCCCTTGGGTGTACATTCCATATATTGCTCATGCTCAGGAACTGGGAATGAACCCATTTGATCCAGAGTGATTCCTTTTGTGAGTGTATATCCCATAGTTGCTGTGCGAGGATGGCCATATTCCATGTCTTGAAGTCCCAAATTCCCAAACCCCCATTACTCCTCGGGGTACAAAGCCTTTTCCAGGAAACCATTTTCTATTTCTTTTCTCCCCACAGGAAATGTTTGCATTTTTGTTCTAGTGAATCCATTACATTACCCTGGATGATGAAGTGCTGTATCCAGAATCCAACAATTCCCTGTACCACAGATTTTATGAGTTCCAGTTTCCCCGCATAAGATAATGTATGACCTTTGAATCTTGCAATTTCCTTGTCGACACTGTCGAGAAGCGTATGAAACTGAGAGACCTTCAGTTTACTGGAATCCAATGGGATACCCAAGTACCTAACCGGAAAGGTAGCCCACTGAATACCTGTGAAGCTTAAGTCCTTCTTTATACCCACTCCGAAGAAGTTTAACTTTGCGGCGTTGATGGCTAGGCATGAGGTCTGTTGGAAATCATTTAGGACAGACATGATGGCATGAACAGAATTCTGGTCTACCTTCAAAAAAAGTATCAAGTCATCTGCGAAAGCCGGATGGGTGATTTTTAGGTGTTCACATCTCGGGTGATAGGAGAACTGAGTGGTTTCTGCCCTGTTTTTCAGTAGCCTTGAAAGGTATTCCATATAAATGACATATAGTAGGGGAGATAGGGGGTCACCTTGTCGCAGTCCCCTTTTGGCTTTGAAGAAGTCAGACAATTTGACATTTATCAAAATGGAGAAAGTCGATGTTGTTACACATTCCATAATTCTATCAACCCATGCTTGCGGGAAGCCTAGGTCATTTAGTACCTCCTGTATGAAATTCCAGGAAACTGTGTTGAATGCCTTTGCGAGGTCTACCATAATCATACAGCTTGGAGAGAATCGTGATAGTCCGTAGCCCCACACCAGCTCTTGGGCCATCATGACATTATCAGAAAGTTTCCATCCCTTTACGAACGCTGCTTGGTAGGGGTCAATAAGGCCGGGGAGGAGAGGGTCAATTCTGTTGGCGATGAGTTTAGAGATAACCTTGTAAATGATATTGCAGCAGGAGATGGGTCTAAAGTCAGCCACCCTTAGGTTGTCTTCTTTCTTGGGAATAAGTGCAACAGCGGTATGATTTGGCCTTTTCAGCAGTTCACCGGTGCAGAAAAATTCCAAGACCGATCCTGTGACATCCTGGCCTACGATCTCACATTGACTCTTTAGAAAAGCTGCAGTGAAGCCATCAGGGCCCGGTGCTTTGTCATCGGACATGGAGAAGAGGGCTGACATTATTTCATGTCTTTCGATGTCTTGGCTCAGTGTTTCTCTCTACATGTCGGTAAGTAAGGGGCCTGAACGGATTATATCTGGGTCTATTTGTGTACGTGGAACATCTGTACCGAATAAGCCCTTATAAAACTCTACAAGTAATGCCCCTTTTTTCTCGCTGGATGTAACTAACCTGTCATCAGTGTCCAGGATTGCCGGGACTCCGCCCCCTTTCCTGTTGGCCACCAAGCCGTGGAAAAAACTTGTGCCCTTATCCGCCAAAGTGACAGTTTATTCTTCCCCTTTGGGTTAGGAATTTCGACTCCGCCGTGTAGAAGAGCAAAGCAGTTTGCTTGAGAACAGCCAGTTGGTGTATCAGTTCATGTGATGCGTTCTCCGGAATTAAGCTTTTCAATGCATTCGTGTACTCCATATATGCTCTTTTTGCCTTTTCAGAAATGTGGTGAAAATCCCTTTTCCCCAGCTCCTTAAGGGGTTTCTTCAATCTTTGTAGTTTGTGGCATAAAACATACTGTCTGACCCCTTGTAACGCCGGTGACCAGTGATCATGCATAGCCTGTTTGCACATCGGATGCGCGTTCCACATATTCTGATACCTGAAGGGTCTGTTTAGCTGCTCATTATCTTGTGCTAAAGCTATAACAAAAGGTAGGTGATCCGAGAGGCGCTGATCCAGGAAGAAAGGTGGTACGGCAGGAGTCTTCGTCCCATTTGTGATTCAGGAGGATGTGGTCCATTTTGCGCCTAATTGTGAAATCCGCATTGTGCCATGTTAGATGATCCCTGATTGCTGGAGCGTCCCTCAGACCACGGGCAGTACAAGCTTCTTGAAATTCTCTCATTTGGTAGACTCCGGGGGATGTGCTGCCCATATGATCATTGACACTGAGGATGGCGTTGAAATCGCCAAGAACCATCCATGGTGAGTCAGGGTTTGCACCGTATCGCTTCAACTCTGCCCAAAGGGGCAGTCTGTGTAATCTTCCCTCACTGTTTCCATACGTATAAGTGAAAAGAAATTGCACATTTGATGATAGGTTTCGTACTCTAAGGTGGATCAGCTGCGCCATTTTGCCAGTTGTCTCAACAAAAAACTTTTTGGGGTCCCAAACAACAAGAATTCTGGAATTGGGTGCCAGTTCAAAATTGTGGGTGTATCTCCATCCTTTGAGACTCCTCATGAAGTTGTTCAGTGTTCGTTCACTTGCCTTTGTTTCCAGAATACCTAGCAAACCGACATTGTTTTCAGAGATGTTGTTCTTCGCCTATCTCCTTTTTCTGGGGCGCCAAGGCCCCGTATATTTAGGCAGGCCGCATTCATTGGGGACCGAAGGTCCCTTTAGGCTTCGAACCGCCTCCTTTACTGCTATCATTTGAAGAGGAGCTCTTTGCTACTTCCACCACTCTTTGGTAAGTCTTCTTTGATGGGTTGAGCAGCATGGAGGAAAATGTGGTTCTGCCACTGCTCTTGAACAAATGTTTCTTAACTATGGTTTTTCCTTTTGGCACAGGAGGTCTTCCTGCCCAAGGGGGATTGCTCCTTCTTACCTCCAGATGGAGCATACTATTCGGTATGCTTCCTGCACCATTCATCGATCTGTCTGCATCGCCGTAAGCCGGTGGTCCCACCAAGCCGGCATCATCACTGAGATGGACCTGAGAGCCCGGTGGTGTAGGATCTCCTATTTCCTTGGCCCGGTCCATCTCCATGGCCACCTCTGTGTCATCGCATTTTTCCTTTACCGAGTTTACTTCTTGACCCGTGGTGCTAGGTCCTAAATTTTCTGATTTAGAACCCGAAACTGTGTCTCCATGTGTACGGGAGAGCTCCCCGTCTGGGTTTTTTTCTTCATTTACCCGTGTGGGCTGAACACCTTTGTCAAGGTTTTCATCTCGATCTCTTTTAGCCATGCGTTCCTGGAAAACCCTGTCCCTAGCCTGAAAGAATTCATCGCAACCTTCAAAGAGGTGTATTTTCTCCCTAGCTAGGGCACCACGGTTTGCAGTAGTCGTAAAGTATCCGTTGTGACTGGGTAGCTCCATCAGGCATACGGAATTTTACAATTTCTTTGAGCTGTTTGGAGGTGTCGATGAGGACCAGAATCCTAGCGTAGTAGCCCACGTGGTCTCGAGTTCCATTGTCTATGAGGATGGGGTCTCCTAAAGTGGAAGCTATCTTCTCGAGGGCTTTTTTGTGCCAGCAACACTTAGGTAGGTAGTTCATGCGAATCCAGATCAGTTTCTTAGCCATGATGTGCATATCATACTTCCCAGACCCAGGTAGAGGGACAATGAATAACTTTTTACCGTGGAGGAAATGGTCCAGACCCTGAAGCACTTTGTCCCTGTCCTCCGCTGTTTTGAATCCGAATTTTAGATACCCATTCGTCTTTGTCTGAACCCAGTATTGGACACCCCACTTTGCCATGACCAATTTTCGGACAGCATGTGTACCTAGGAAGGAGCCTGGGAAGATGCCTAGAAAACCGTAGAACACCCGAACTTACTCCTTGTTAACTTCTTCCTCTGAGAGGACAAAATCCACATCCTGGTCTGTAGTAATGTCTACTTTGTTCAAGGCAATATCAGCATCGTCCCAGGCCATTTTTCTCTCTAAGAGTGGATCATGCCATTCTCTGGACTTGAATGTCGTGTCTACCTATTCAGTCAGGCCCGGATGATTTACCAATTTGGTGGCAGGGGGTGATGGAAGAGTTTGGTCCATGCTTTCCCGTTCTCAGTGACAGTAAGAGAAGACAAGAGGGGATTAGGCAAACAATCTGGCTAACGTATCGGATGCATAAGGGAGTCTAACTTATCTCCCACACAATAATCTACTCCGAAGAGACAATACAGAAAGTCCTAATACATATCCCAGTAATAGGGGATTAGTATATGGGCAGATGAAAATGGTACACAGTCCAGATATTACTCAAACAAATACACAGACAGAGACACAAACAGATACACAATCCACGTACTCGAACAGATAAATAAAGCTTCAGTAGTCGAACAGGAATCAAACTAAGTTCAAAACCAAAGTGACTAAGAAGAACCTGTTTTCAGAAACCCTAGCAAAACCGGCGGAAAAACATCGAAAAACCCCAACCTGGAGATGATTATGATCGGAATCCCATGGGGAATCTGAATAATCTAGTTACAGGCCTAGATTTATGGATTGATCGAACGAAAATGCTCCCGTAGATCGTGGGAGAAGGTTGCACCTTTTTCGCCCACAAATCGCCTAGAACTTTCAGAAAAGTTTGACCATTGATTAGTAAAAGTCAATCTAAATTTTAAGGTGCAACTTAAATCTATAATGGAAATTCAAGTCAAACTTAGTTAAAGTCAACTTAAATCTCTCTAGTGTTTACATATATAAATTCAAGTAAAGTTTGACCATTGATTAGTTAAAGTCAACTCAGTTATTAGTGTTTATATACTGTGAGTCAAGTAAAGTTTAACCGTTAATTAGTCAAATTGAATCTAGTTATTAGTGTTTATTTATTGAAAGTAGAGTAAAGTTTAACTGTTGATTATTTAAAGTCGGCTTAGTCACTAGTGTTTCTATATAGGGAGATTCAAGTAAAGTTTGACCGTTGATTAGTTAAAGTCTACTTAGTTATTAGTGTTTATATATTGTAAGTCAAGTAATGTTTGACCGTTAATTAGACAAATTTAACATAGTTATTAGTGTTTATATATTGAAAGTCGAGTAAAATTTTACTGTTGATTATTTAAAGTCAGCTTAGTCACTTGTGTTTCTATATAGAGAGATTCAGGTAAAGTTTGACCATTGATTAGTTAAAGTCAACTTAGTTATTAGTATTTATATATTGTAAGTCAAGTAAAGTTTGACCGTCTTAGTTATTAGTGTTTATATATTGAAAGTCGAGTAATGTTTGACTGTTGATTATTTAAAGTAAGCTTAGTCAATATTGTTTCTATAAAGAGAGATTCAAGTAAAGTTTGACCGTTGATTAGTTAAAGTCAACTTAGTCACTAGTGTTTACATATATAAATTCAAGTAATCTTTTATTGTTGATTAGTTAAAGTCAACTTAGTTATTAGTGTTTATATATTGTAAGTACAGTAAAGTTTGACCGTTAATAAGACAAATTAAACCTAGTTATTAGTGTTTATATATTGAAAGTTGGGTAACATTTGACTGTTGATTATTTAAGGTCAGCTTAGTCACTAGTATTTTTATATAGAGAGTCTAATAAAGTATGACAGTTGATTAGTTAAAGTCAACTTAGTCACTAGTATTTATGCGTAGAAAGTCATGTAAGGTCATACCATTGATTAGTCAAAGTCAACCTAGTTTTTAGTGTTTATATATTGAAAGTTGTGTAAAATTTGACCGTTGATTAGTTAAAGTCAGCGTAGTCACTAGTGTTTACATATAGAAAGTTAAGTACCATCAGACCGTTAATTATTTAAAGTCATCTTAGTTATTAGTGTTTAACTGAAAGTCAAGTAAAGATTAATCGTTGATTGGTCAAAGTCAACCTAGTTATTAGTGTTCATGTATAGAAATTAAAGTAAGGGTGGAATATTTATTAGTTAAAGCCAACTTAGTTATTAATTTTTATATTGTGAAAGTCAAGTAAAGTTTGACCGTTGATTAGTCAAAGTCAGCCCAGTTATTAGTGTTTATGTATTGAAAGTCGAGTAAAGTTTAACCGTTAATTAGTTAAGGTCAGCTTAGTCACTAGTGATTCTATAAAGGGAGTCAAGTAAAGTTTGACCGTTGATTTGTTAAAGTCAACTTAGTCACTAGTGTTTATATTTTGAAAGTCAAGTAAGATTTGACTGTTGATTTGTCAAAGTTAAACATTTTATCATTACTTATTATATACAAATTCAAATCAAATTTGACCATTAATTACGTGAAGTCAACTTTTTTATTAGTGTTTATATATTTAAATTCAATTAAGGGTTCATCATTGATTAGTTAAAGTCAACTTAGTTACTAGTGTTACCATATAGAAATTCAAGTAATGTTTGACCGTTGATTAGTTAAAGTCAGCTTAGTCACTAGTGATTCTATAAAGGGAGTTAAGTAAAGTTTGACCGTTGATTTGTTAAAGTCAACTTAGTCACTAGTGTTTATATTTTGAAAGTCAAGTAAGATTTGACTGTTGATTTATCAAAGTTAAACATTTTATCATTACTTATTATATACAAATTCAAATCAAATTTGACCATTAATTACGTGAAGTCAACTTTTTTATTAGTGTTTATATATTTAAATTCAATTAAGGGTTCATCATTGATTAGTTAAAGTCAACTTAGTTACTAGTGTTACCATATAGAAATTCAAGTAATGTTTGACCGTTGATTAGTTAAAGTCAACTTAGTTACTAGTGTTTACATATAGAAATTCAAGTAAAGTTTGATCGTTGATTATTTAAAGTCAACTTAGTTATTTGTGTTTATATATTGTAAGTCAAGTAAAGTTTGACCGTTAATTAGAAAAATTCAACCTAGTAATTAGTGTTTATATATTCAAAGTCGAGTAAAGTTTAACCGTTGATTATTTAAAGTCAGCTTAGTCACTTGTGTTTCAATATAGAGAGATTCAAGTTAAGTTTGACCGTTGATTAGTTAAAGTCGACTTAGTTACTAGTGTTTACATACATAAATTCAAGTAAAGTTTGATCGTTGATTGGTTAAAGTCAACTTAGTTATTAGTGTGTATATATTGTAAGTCAAGTCGAGTTTGACCATTAATTAGACAAATTCAGCCTAGTTATTAGTGATTATATATTGAAAGTCGTGTAAAGTTTGACCGTTGATTATTTAAAGTCTGCTTAGTCACTAGTCGAAGGTAATGGTAAATAGAAAGAAACTGCGAGAGTCTACGGGAGTGGGAGCATTGTCCCACTCCCATGATACATAATACCTACTAAACTACCCTTGACCTTGATGGTGCAACCAGGTGGCCCGAACAAAAGGAACCGGGAAAGTCTACGGGAGTGGGAACCTTATCCCACTCCCTGAATACGTGTTACCTACTAACCTACCCCTGGTCTAGATGAGACAGCCAGGTGGCCCAAAAAAAATGCTACCCCTTCGTGGTGACAAGGGCCTACTAAGCTACCCCTGGTCTAGATGAGACAGCCAGGTGGCCCAAAAAAATGCTACCTCTTCGTGGTGACAGGGGCCTGTAGAAATTGTCCGTGAAAATATCGAGAGGCATGAGAACAAACTCACTAGCCCCTCACTCCATGTAAATTCCATACAACCGGTTGTATGAACCGGCTCTTCATCCGTGGTTTGTTCCCCACAGATATCTTCCTAACCGAGAATGGTCTCGGCCCTCAAGTGAAGTAGTATGGCGTCTTCTCCGGGAAGAGCTGGCACACCGCTTCTACCATGTACGCCTCTAAGATGAAGATAAAGAGGCATTATTGGCCTTCAATAACGATCTCTAAATGAGTGCCGAGGTTTTCCCATCGGGGTTAGAAGCAGATTGACCGTAGTCTGTGATGCTCACAAGTGTTCCCCATGGATAGACCTCCAAATGATGAAGAGACCGAGCATGACTTCAACCATGCGTACCCCGCATAACGGTTTTGTAACCGTCCTCTCCCTTTTTGGCAAATGGACAGCCTGATGCTATTTTACACTTTCCAGTGTAGCACAGGCAAATAGCGCATCCAAACAGTATAGATTCCATACAATCGAACGTGTGAACCGATTCTCGAACTGTGGTTTGTTCCCCACGGGTGTCAACCCAACTGTCGCTAAAGTGCGGCGACGGCCTTCCAAACAGAGAGTGAACTTGGTATTTCGGGCCGAATGGCCATGCAAGTAACAGTGGAAGAGCCAAATTTTCTTTTTCCTGTGGACCCCTTTGAGGACTCGAATGCCTCCCTCGAGCACTCAAACACATCCATATCTCGAATGTCCCATTCAAGCACTCGAACATTTCCATCACTCAAATGCCCCCTGGAGCACTCGAACGCCTCCAGCACTCGAATGCCTCGAATGCCTCCTCAAGCACTCGAATGCCTCCATCACTCGAATGCTCCCCACGAGTGCTCCCCTCGAGCACTCAAAGACCTCCAGCACTCGAATGCTCCCCTTGAGTTATCCACTCGAGCACTTGAACACCTCCAGCACATGAACACCTCCATCTCCGGCACCGGTGAGTCGCCAGAAACTGGGCAAAATAAGTGAATCCACCATTATGAGAATCGGATGTTCCATTCATCTTTTTCCGGGTATTCTCATGAAACTGAAGAACAGGGACAACAAGTTGGGCACACCATCTTCAATGATACCAATCAATCAACTACGGTCAGCCGCTATTCAACCAATGCATAGTGAAGCCACTTGTAATTTCCATCTTGAATCCGATTAGCCCCAAAGTGTGCGCCCCATCCAACAATTATCAATCCAAAACACCAAAAATGGAGCATACATATGGATGTTCAAAAGAAAATAAAGTACAATCCGTGTCCATGGTATAAAGCACAGCAAATCAGTCCAAACTCTAACTAATTCAGGTAAGACAAGGCCAGGTGGTTTCCGGGAATTGAGTACAGCCGAGTCTTGGAAATTACCTAGGTTTGAACACATGCAAGGCGGTGGTTCGCCGGTCACTTGCAAGGGTGAGAGTTTCCCAAGTTTCGAATGCACGCAAGGCCGGAAGGTGACCGGGTTTTGGGCACTAGCTAGGCCGGAGGGTTAGACCGGGATCTGAACACAAGCTAGGCCGGTCAAGTGCCCGGGGTTCGAGCCTAAGCTCAACTGAATCAATTGAGTATCAATACTCTCTATATATGAAACCCATCATTCATTCCATTCCCAAATGAACTTTCATACTATCTATCCATTATCAGCAAGGAACAACACAGATTCTCCATAAACATCCCCTCACAAATCAGCCTAGATTTTCCCTAAGGGACTCCCTAAGAATCCGTACACGGGTGTTCTTGAGTCCGTAAAATAGATCATAAATTCGGCATAAAAAACATAGCACTTGGTCGAGGGCTGCAATCAAACCAACAAACATGGTCGGGGTAGAGCACAAGTTCACTAGGATGAAAGCTGTCAAGTGCTACGAATATTTTATGCCTAAGCTTTATCACTATTCTACATGCAGAACGAACGATTCCACCCAATATACTCAAAACAGAGTTCCACAGAAATCCACATTAGTTTAGCATACAATACAAACTTCTTTCCACAGCAGTTCACACAAAATAGTGTTCTATACAACACACTCTGTTTCGTGGAAACAGAGCTCCCTACAAATTTATTCCACCTAAATCCCAGGCTGGGCACAAGATGACACAACAAATCCGCACAACAAGTTCATCCACACAAATTCGCACAACAAATCCGCATAAAATCCACACAAGAAATTGAACCGCACAAATTTGCACAGAAAAATCCCGCACTTAATTCAACATACCACCATTCACACTAATCCGCAAAGCCACATAAATTTAGAGAGCAAGACTTACATTGGTGTTCGACAAGGTCTCCTTGTTTGCGTCGGGTTCGGGTCTTCCTCCTCCGCTAGAAATTGGTTTTACTTCTCCGGCAGAAAACTCCACTCATCAAGATCGGTGGGCATGTCTTCCTCCAAGAAAACCCATAGTGGATCCATGGGTCTTCAAATCCAAGTTTGAAAAGTCCGATGTTCAAACTTCAAGAACCCAAAAGCTCCAAGCTTGAAGACCGAAAAGCAAGTATTCATCCCAAAAAACCCATGAAGAGGGTATGGGTTTTCAAAATCCACGTTCGGAACAAGGATCTTCCTCCAAAATATCAAGAATCGAACTTTATTTTGCAAAACGGGGAACCCAGATCCTGAATTCAAAACTTCAACAACAGAAGCAAACCATGCATGAAAACACTCCCGGCGAGGAGCCCAACATTAATATCAGACTCCTCGCTGGAGAAGAAGAGCCACGGAAGAGAAACCCGGTGAAAACTGATTACAATGAACAGTAGCAGAGTTGTGCCCTATTTTCGCCTCACAGCTTTTAACTTTGCTTAGTCACTAGTGTTTCTATATAGAGAGAGTCTAGTAAAGTTTGATCGGTGATTAGTTAAAGTAAACTTAGTTACTAGTATTTATATACAGAAAGTCATGCAAGGTCATACCATTGATTAGTCAAAGTCAATCTAGTTATTAGTGTTTATATATTGAAAGTTGTGTAAAGTTTGACCGTTGATTGGTTAAAGTCAGCTTAGTCACTTGTGTTTACATATAGAAAGTTAAGTACCAGCAAACCGTTAATTAGCTAAAGTCGTCTTAGTTATTAGTGTTTAATTGAAAGTCAAGTAAAGATCAATCGTTGATTAGTCAAAGTCAACTTAGTTATTAGTATTCATATATAGAAAGTAAAGTAAGGGTGGAATGTTTATTAGTTAAAGCCAACTTAGTTATTAGTTTTTGTATTGTGAAAGTCAAGTAAAGCTTGACCCTTGGTTAGTCAAAGTCAGCCTAGTTATTAGTGTTTATGTATTGAAAATTGACTAAAGTTTGACCGTTGATTAGGTAAGTTCCGCTTAGTCACTAGTGTTTCTATATAGAGAGTCAAGTAAAGTTTGACCGTTTATTTGTTAAAGTCAACTTAGTCACTAGTATTTATATTTTGAAAGTCAAGTAAGATTTGACTGTTAATTTGTAAAAGTCAAAAATTTTATTAGTATTTATTATAGACAAATTCAAATAAAGTTTGACCGTTAATTCGGTGAAGTCAACTTTTTTATTAGTGTTTATATATTTAAAGTGAATTAAGGGTTCATCATTGATTAGTTAAAGTCAACTTAGTTACTAGTGTTACCATATAGAAATTCAAGAAAAGTTTGACCATTGTTTAGTTAAAGTCAAATTAGTAACTAGTGTTTACATATAGAAATTCAAGTAAAGTTTAACTTTTAATTATTAAAAGTCAGCTTAATCACTAGTGTTTCTATATAGAGAGATTCAAGTAAAGTTTGACCATTGATTAGTTAAAGTCAACTTAGTTATTAGTGTTTATATATTGTAAGTCAAGTAAAATTTTACCTTTAATTAGTCAAATTCAACCTAGTTATTAGTGTTTATATATTGAAAGTCGAGTAAAGTTTAACTGTTGATTATTTAAAGTAAGCTTAGTCACTAGTGTTTCTATATAGGGAGATTCAAGTAAAGTTTGACCGTTGATTAGTTAAAGTCTACTTAGTTATTAGTGTTTATATATTGTAAGTCAGGTAAAGTTTGACCGTTAATTAGACAAATTTAACCTAGTTATTAGTGTTTATATATTGAAAGTCGAGTAAAATTTAACTGTTGATTATTTAAAGTCAGCTTAGTCACTAGTGTTTCTATATAGAAAGATTCAAGCAAAGTTTGACCGTTGATTAGTTAAAGTCAACTTAGTTATCAGTGTTTATATATTTTAAGTCAAGTAAAGTTTGACTGTCCTAGTTATTAGTGTTTATATATTGAAAGTCGAGTAATGTTTGATTGTTGATTATATAAAGTCAGCTTAGTCAATAGTGTTTCTATGGAGAGAGATTCAAGTAATGTTTGACCGTTGGTTAGTTAAAGTCAACTTAGTTACTAGTGTTTACATATATAAATTCAAGTTAACTTTGATTGTTGATTAGTTAAAGTCAATTTAATTATTAGTGTTTATATATTGTAAGTCAAGTAAAGTTTGACCCTTAATAAGACAAATTCAACCTAGTTATTAGTGTTTATATATTGGAAGTCGTGTAACATTTGAATGTTGATTATTAAAAGTCAGATTAGTCTCTAGTATTTCTATATAGAGAGTCTAGTAAAGTTTGACCGTTGATTAGTTAAAGTCAACTTAGTCACTAGTATTTATGTATAGAAAGTCATGTAAGGGCATACCATTGATTAGTCAAAGTCAACCTAGTTATTAGTGTTTATATATTGAAAGTTGTGTAAAATTTGACCGTTGATTAGTTAAAGTCAGCATAGTCACTAGTGTTTACATATAGAAAGTTAAGTACCATCATACCGTTAATTAGCTAAAGTCATCTTAGTTATTGGTGTTTAACTGAAAGTCAAGTAAAGATTAATCGTTGATTGGTCAAAGTCAACCTAGTTATTAGTGTTCATGTATAGAAACTAAAGTATGTGTGGAATGTTTATTAGTTAAAGCCAACTTAGTTATTAATTTTTATATTGTAAAAGTCAAGTAAAGTTTAACCGTTGATTAGTCAAAGGCAGCCTAGTTATTAGTGTTTATGTATTGAAAGTCAAGTAAAGTTTAACCGTTAATTAGTTAAGGTCAGCTTAGTCACTAGTGATTCTATAAAGGGAGTCAGGTAAAGTTTGACCGTTGATTTGTTAAAGTCAACTTAGTCACTAGTGTTTATATTTTGAAAGTAAAGTAAGATTTGACTGTTGATTTGTCAAAATCAAACATTTTATTAGTATTTATTATACACAAATTCAAATAAAGTTTGACCGTTAATTAGGTGAAGTCAACATTTTTATTAGTGTTTATATATTTAAAGTGAATTAAGGGTTCATCATTGATTAGTTAAAGTCAACTTAGTTACTAGTGTTACCATATAGAAATTCAAGAAAAGTTTGACCGTTGTTTAGTTAAAGTCAAATTCGTTACTAGTGTTTACATATAAAAATTCAAGTAAAGTTTAACTTTTGATTATTAAAAGTCAGCTTAATCAGTAGTGTTTCTATATAGAGAGATTCAAGTACAGTTTGACCATTGATTAGTTAAAGTCAACTTAGTTATTAGTGTTTATATATTGTAAGTCAAGTAAAGTTTTACCTTTAACTAGTCAAATTCAACCTAGTTATTAGTGTTTATATATTGAAGGTCGAGTAAAGTTTAAAAGTTGATTATTTAAAGTAAGCTTAGTCACTAGTATTTCTATATAGGGAGATTCAAGTAAAGTTTGACCGTTGATTAGTTAAAGTCTACTTAGTTATTAGTGTTTATATATTGTAAGTCAGGTAAAGTTTGACCGTTAATTAGACAAATTTAACTTAGTTATTAGTGTTTATATATTGAAAGTCGAGTAAAATTTAACTGTTGATTATTTAAAGTCAGCTTAGTCACTAGTGTTTCTATATAGAAAGATTCAAGCAAAGTTTGATCGTTAATTAGTTAAAGTCAACTTAGTTATTAGTGTTTATATATTATAAGTCAAGTCAAGTTTGACCGTCCTAGTTATTAGTGTTTATATATTGAAAGTCGAGTAATGTTTGATTGTTGATTATTTAAAGTCAGCTTAGTCAATAGTGATTCTATAGAGAGAGATTCAAGTAAAG
Source organism: Rubia yunnanensis (assembly GCA_037428765.1). Classification (NCBI taxonomy): domain Eukaryota; kingdom Viridiplantae; phylum Streptophyta; class Magnoliopsida; order Gentianales; family Rubiaceae; genus Rubia; species Rubia yunnanensis. Next base: position 88,382,384 of record CM075061.1, read on the forward strand.
TTTGACCGCTGATTAGTTAAAGTCAACTTAGCTACTAGTGTTTACATATATAAATTCAAGTTAACTTTGATTGTTTATTAGTTAAAGCCAACTTAATTATTAGTGTTTATATATTGTAAGTCAAGTAAAGTTTGAATAAGACAAATTTAACCTAGTTATTAGTGTTTATATATTGGAAGTCGTGTAACATTTGAATGTCGATTATTTAAAATCAGCTTAGTTACTAGTATTTCTATATAGAGAGTCTAGTAAAGTTTGACCGTTGATTAGTTAAACTCAAGTAAGATTTGACTGTTGATTTGTCAAAGTCAAACATTTTATTAGTATTTATTATAGACAAATTCAAATAAAGTTTGACCGTTAAATAGGTGAAGTCAACTTTTTTATTAGTGTTTATATATTTAAAGTCAATTAAGGGTTCATCATTGATTAGTTAACGTCAACTGAGTTATTAGTGTTACAATATAGAAATTCAAGTAAAGTTTGACCGTTGATTAGTTAAAGGCAACTTAGTTCCCTACTGTTCCCCTACTGGCTCTGTTCCCTACTGTTCCCCTACTGACCGTTGATTAGTTAAAGGCAAGTATAGAAATTCTGTGCCATCTGGTTCTGTTCCCCTACTGGCTCTACAAACTACAATGATTCATGATGCTATGACAAATGATATGCTAGATCATAACACTAAGATTGATGCTATTAACTGTACTAATGAGATGCCATATCATGATCTGAGCCAAATACTGATAATAGAACAAGACAAGGAGAACCAACAGCTTAATAAGGCAACAATGGTTCCTCCCCTCCCTCCCCCTCTGGAGATGACAGGAAAAAATAAGGTTTCAAATTCATGTACTACTCAAAATGATCTGGTAATCTCTGGAGAAGTTCTACCCTTGTATGGGGACACTTCCCCTGCTGCTCCTTCCTCTGGTTATAGTCCAATTAGGTAGATAAACAAGATATCTCAATCTGATCCTACCAACCGTAGGAAAACCTTTGCAAAGGATGATCTGTATGGTAAGCGAGGTAGATCTTTCTCTCCTTTTAATTCCATTATTGCTGCAAAAAACTTCATCTTTTCTCAACAGAAACATAAGCAAAATAGGTTCTCCCTTTTGGCTGATGAAGCATTGAATGAAGACCTGCACATTAGGGAAGATCATTTACAAAGTGGCACACTGGAAGTAGTTTCATCCTCAGCCTCTCCAGGTACTATGGAGGACCTGAGCCATAAGGTTAGTCCCTCCACTATTCATCATGGTAAGGAAGGATCTGATAGTCCTCAAATGAAGCAATTAAAAAAAGGTAAAGAATCCTTTTTCTCACAAAAAAACATTATAATGACCAGATCAAAAAGCTCCTCTAATGTTTCTCAATGAATTTTACATCCACCAAGCTTAAAATGTTGGTCTGGAATATTAGGGGCATGGATACATCCATATTAAGGCTTTGTAATCTTTCTCAAAGACATAATTTTGACCTTATCTGCCTAATAGAGCCTAAACATGATAACTCCCAATGTGAGTCATATAGGCAGAAACTAAAATTTGATTTCTGTTTCTCTGCTAATAGTGGCCAAATCTGGTTATTCTGGTCATCAAATCTAATCCTAAAGGTTAATACAGATAACCTGCAATTTCTAGCAGTAAACTTGAGTAGTATAAAGCTTAATTGCCCAATGGATGCTTTCTTTATCTATGGACTTAGGACCAGAAATGGAAGATTACCCCTTTGGGCAGACCTTAGTTCCTATAGCCATTCTGAATCTTTATTTATAGGTGATTTTAATGCCATTTCTTCTATCACTGAGTATAAGGGACCATCATCTCCAAATTTAGGTAGTATAAGGGATTTTAATGGTTTCATAAATGGTTTGGCTTTGGAAAACATCAACACCTCTGGTAATCTGTTTACTTGGTCAAATAATAGATTAAGATCTCCCACAATAAAAAGACTGGATAGAGGTTTGTGCACCCAATCTTGGTCTTCATGTTTCCCTCAATCCTCTATCCAGATTCTTAATAGAGCAACCTCGGATCATAGCCCTATGCTATTAACTGTAGGAAATGATTCTCCCTCTTGCCCAAAGCCTTTTAGATTTCTTGATACATGGTTTAAGAGGAATGAGTTCAATGAAATCATCAAACAAAATTGGGAAATTCCTGTCAACAATACTGGAATGTTAGCCTTCTACCTTAAATTAATTAGACTTAAAAGGATTCTAAAAATCTGGAACAAAGAAAAATTTGGTAATATTCATGATAATGTGATTCAAGCTGAACTTGCAGTACAAACTCAAGAGTCTCTAGCTGATGTTTCAGATTCTTTGTCAGATCAGGTTAAGTTGAAAGAGGCTAGAGCTAGGTTAGTTTTGGCTCTATCTGAACAAAAAAAATTTTGGAAACATAAGGCTAAACTTAAATGGCTGCAAGAGGGAGATAACAATACTAGTTTCTACCATAACTCGGTTAAGGATAGAAATAACAGACTGAAAATAACAAAAATCAGGAGCAGAAATGGATTGTGGCTAGATAACCCTAATGATATTGAAATGGAGGCTATTAATTACTATCAGGAACTCCTGAGTGAAGAAGCTGCAACTCTCAGCTCTCCTTTTCAATCTCATTTTCTTAATCATATCCCATCTCTAGTGACTGAGTCAGATAATGAAAAGTTACTCAGGCCAGTCTCCCTTGATGAACTTAAACAGATTGTTTTCGGCCTGAATAAGTCTAGCAGTCCTGGTCCAGATGGTTTCACTGCAAAATTTTATATTAAATCTTGGAACATTATTGCTATAGATCTTCTTAGTGCGGTTCAGGACTTCCTATCTTCATCCATTATGCCTAGAGGTATAGGAAGCACATGGATTACTATTATCCCAAAGAAGAAAACTCCAATCTCCTTTGATGATTACAGGCCTATAAGTCTTTCTAATGTGATTAATAAGATTTGCTCTAAGGTGCTTATGGAGAGACTTAAAGATATAATGCCTAAATTAATTTCCCCTAACCAAACAGCATTCCTTCAAGGTAGGGACATTTCAGATAATGTCATCTATCTACAAGAAATGGTAAGGCTGCTCAATAGGAAGAAAAGGGAACCTAATTGCATAATGAAATTAGATCTTAAAAAGGCTTTTGATAGGGTTAGATGGTCTTTCCTATATAAAGTCCTTGCTAAATTTGGTTTCCATCCAAAATTCATCTTTTCAGTTATGAAGAACCTGTCTCAAGCATGGTTCTCTGTTATCATTAATGGCAAGCCTTGTGGTTTTTTTCAATCTTCTAGGGGTATTAAGCAAGGGGATCCTCTTTCCCCTTTTCTATTTAATATTTTCTCTGAGTCTTTTTCTAGGAGTATGGCCTACATTTTCCAAACAGGTAAGATCTCATCCTATGACCTGCCAGGTAACCCTCCTAAAATCTCACATCTTTCATATGCTGATGATACTGTCATTTTCTTTAAAGCTAATAAACTAACTTTGATTAGGTTAAAAGCTTTCTTATCTACCTTTGAAGAAGTCACGGGCCAATCTATTAACTATAATAAGAGTGACATTTTTATCAGTAAACATGCTACTGCTCAAAGGGTAAATCAGATTAAGAGAATCATGGGAATGAAAATTGGCACTTTTCCATTCATGTATCTAGGTGTTCCAATCTTCTCTGGTGCTTTAAAGAAGATCTATTTTCAACCTCTATTTGAGCAAATTGATAATAGGATTAACAATTGGAAAAATAGATGGTTGTCTACAGGAGGTAAACTCATTTTAATTGAATCCTGTATCTACTCTATCCCTCAACATATCTGGCAAGTAATTAAGCCCACAAAACTGATTATCTCCTCCATGGAGAAAAAACTGAGCAGATTCTTTTGGGGAGATAATGAACAGAAACCAAAAAGAGCATGGAGAAAGTGGACTGCATTATGTGCATCAACTGATCAAAATGGTTTGGGCTTTAGAAATATTAGAACTATTGTTAAAACTTGTTCAGTTAAGCTGTGGTGGAAATTCCAGATGGCAGATACATTATGGTCTCACTTGTTGGCTAACCTCCCTCCATCTTATAGAACATCTCCTAACTGGAAAAGAATCTGTTCAGTGCATTCTTGGGCTGAACCTAACTCAAGAGTAATAATTGGAAATGGAGAATGTAACTTCTGGAATTCCAATTGGTTGGGAACTGGAATGATCTCTGATTTATGTGATCAAAATAGCATAGCTATTGATGATAATTGCTCTGTTGCTGAGTTTATACATAATAAACCTAGCTTTCTCCCTTTAATTCAACCATTCCTACCACCTCACACTACTCTTCTCTTGCAGGAATCAAGAACATGGCCACATAGACCTGACAGACTGATCTGGAAGCCAGGATCCAATGGTAACTTCTCATTCAAAGCCACTTATTTGTTACTATGTAACAATTCAGGTCAGTATGCTTCTCCAAGTCATTTCTGGAATTCCAGATTTGAGAAAAAAATATCTGTGTTCATGTGGAAAATGACAAATTCACTGCTTCCTTTTGATAATATTCTTCAACATCTAAGAATTAATCTGGCCTCTAAATGCTGTATGTGCAACTTACATGTGGATGATCTGGATCATTTTTTCAACTCCTGTGAGTTTGCTTTGAAAGTCTGGAAATATATTCATCACTTTATGGGAATTAGAGATAGATTTTTTCATTCTGTGTGGCACAGATTATCTGTTTATCTATCCCTCCCCACTCTTTCTAAATTACATACCACCATTGTTAGAACAGCAGCAATCTACACTTTCTGGAACTTATGGAAGATGAGAAATAGTTTCATCTTTGATTCAGTTAAGCCCTCTGCTTCTATTGTTCTTGACCAGATCAGAGATCAAATCTTCTTTTCTTTCTCTGCTAAACCAGTATACATATCTTCTCCATCTGATCTCAGCATTGCAAACCACTCTTTTCTTCCTCTCATTAAGACTCCCCCAAAGCCAAAAATCTGGAAAATTGTATGGATCAGGCCATCAACTGGTTTTAAAGTTAATGTAGATGCAGCTTGGTGTTCTAAGACAAATAAATGTGGCCTCAGCATGATCATAAGAGATTGTAGAGGGTGTTTTCATGAAGCATATACATCTTTTACTGATGCAAAGTCTGCTCTTGAATCTGAACTAAAAGCTATTCTGTTTGCTATTCAATTCTGTGACTCTTTGTCTAGTGTATGTATGGAATCAGATTGTCTTAATGCGGTGCTATATGCAAATGATCCATCAAAATCACCTTGGCAGCTGTTTAACTTAGTAGATGAGATCCATCTCTCTTTAAGGGATATTCGCATTATGCATATTTTCAGGGAAGCAAACCAGGTAGCACATTCTCTAGCAAAGACATGCTTCTCACAAAAATGTAACTTAGTTTTTTCTCAATTCTCATTGCTGCCTAACCAAGTACAAGGACTAATTAGACTGGACCAAATGAACACTCCCTCTGTGAGAATTGATCATTAGTTGGAAGCTACTGTTTTCTTTCATGTTTTTCCATGGCAGGACAAAGATTGGATCTGGTTTTCACTGCTGGACTCTGATATTGAACAAGTTTGGATGCTACTAACTTCCAATTTTTTGGATGCAGGTTTTCAGGATGCAGGTTTTTAGGATACCCTCCCTAAGGATATCCTAAACAAGCTCGGATGCTACTAACTTCCAATTTTTTGGATGCAGGTTTTCAGGATGGTCACTATGGATGGATCAAATCAAGCTCCAGCTCAGAACAAGCTCACAGGAATCATTAAATCACTCAAGCTCAACTCAAGCTCACCCGAATAGGATCCGATGACACACCTGAGGCCATAATACCAGGTTGCTGCGAGCAACATTAGGTTTCAAGTCTATGTTGCTCTACTGCATCCTTTTCGCTTCAACAACCTATACACGGCTCTCAAGATTCTCAAGTTACAAGCTCCTAAATGAGCATGCTATGGTCAGCACTGATCATCCAATTTGGAGTAGGTTGTTCATCAGTTTTGAGTAGGGAAATGAGAAAGCTCATCAGTTTTTTCTTCTTTCCACTACAATTTGCTAGTTTTCACTTGTTTTTGCAAACTAAGAGACTATGCTTATGGTTGTTCTCTCTGACTGACCTGTGTCTCGACGTCGATTCACTAACAAGTTCGAGAGTACATCCTATAGCATCCAAATACTCTAGTTCATTCTTTTGGAAGCAACTTATGGTTGCTTCAGGAGCAATCCGCTCAGTCTGTACATTAACTTAGCCTTCTGGCTTCTTTATTTTGTTTTATTACGGCTCGGGAAGGCCAATATAATTTCCCCCATCTACGATGGTTTCATTTAAAAAAAAAAAAAAAGGCAACTTAGTTACTAGTGTTTACATATAGAAATTCAAGTAAAGTTTTATCGTTGATTGGTTAAAATAAACTTAGTTATTAGTTATTATATATTGTAAGTCAAGTAAAGTTTGACCGTTAATTAGACAAATTCAACCTAGTTATTAGTGTTTATATATTGAAAGTCGAGTAAAGTTTAACCGTTGATTATTTAAAGTCAGCTTAGTCACTTGTGTTTCTATATAGAGATATTCAAGTAAAGTTTGACCGTTGATTAGTTAAATTCAACTTAGTTACAAGTGTTTACATACATAAATTCAAGTAAAGTTTGATCGTTGATTAGTTAAAGTAAACTTAGTTATTGGTGTGTATATATTGTAGGTCAAGTCGAGTTTGACCGTTAATTAGACAAATTCAGCCTAGTTATTAGTGTTTATGTATTAAAAGTCGTGTAAAGTTTAACCATTGATTATTTAAAGTCTGCTTAGTCAATAGTCGAAGGTAATGGTAAATAGAGAGAAACTGTGAGAGTCTACAGGAGTGGGACAATGCTCCCACTCCCGTGATACATGATATCTACTAAACTACCCTGATCTAGATGGTGCAACCACGTGTCCCGAACAAAAGGAACAAGGAAAGTCTACAGGAGTGGGAACCTTGTCCCACTCCCTGAATACATAATACCTACTAAGCTACCCCTGGTATAGATGAGATAGCCAGGTGACCCAAAAAATTGATGCTACCCCTTCGTGGTAACAGCGGCCTATTAAGTTACCCCTGGTTTAGATGAAACTGCCAAGTGGTCCAAGAAAATGCTACCTCTTCGTGGTGACAGGGGCCTGTAGAAATCATCTGTGAAAATACCGAGGGGCATGAGAACAAACTCTTTAGCCCCTCACTCCAAGTAACTTCCATACAACCGGTTGCATGAACCGGCTCTTCATCCATGGTTTGTTCCCCACGGTTGTCTTCCTAACTGAGAATGGTCTCAGCCTTCATGTGAAGTAGTATGGCGTCTTCCCCAGGAAGAGCTAGCACACCTCTTCTACTATGTACGCCTCTAAGATGAAGATAAAGAGGCATTATTGTCCTTCGATAATGATCTCTGGATAAGTGCCGAGGTTTTCCTGTTAGGGTTAGGAGTAGATTGACAGTAGTCTGTGATACTCCCAAGTGTTCCCCATGGATAGACCTCCAAATGATGAAGAGACCAGGCATGACTTCAACCGTGCATACCCCGTATAACGATTTTGTAACCGTCCTCTCCATTTTTGCAAATGGACAGCCTGATGCCATTTTACACTTTCCAGTGCAGCGCAGGCAAATAGCACAACCAAACAGTATAGCTTCCATACAACCGGATGTGTGAACCGATTCTCGAACTGTGGTTTGTTGCCTATGGGTGTCAACCCAACTGTCGCTAAAGTGCGGTGACGGCCTTCCAAACCGAGAGTGAACTCGGTCTTCCAGGCTGAATGGCCATGCAAGTAATAGTGGAAGAGCCAAATTTTCTTTTTCCTGCGAACCCCTTTGAGGACTCGAATGCCTCCCTCGAGCACTCGAACACATCCATATCTCGAATGTCCCATTCGAGCACTCAAACACCTCCATCACTCAAATGCCCCCTGGAGCACTCGAACGCCTCCAGCACTCGAATGCCTCGAATGCCTCCTCGAGCACTTGAATACCTCCATCTCTCGAATACTACCCTCGAATGCTCCTCTTGAGCACTCGAAGACCTCCAGCACTCGAATGCTCCCCTTGAGTGCTCCCCTCAAGCACTTGAACACCTCCAGCAGATGAACACCTTCATCTCTGGCATTGGTGAGTCGCCAGAAACTAGGCAAAATAAGTGAATCCATCATTACGAGAATCGGATGTTCCATTCGTCATTTTCCGGGTATTCTCATGAAACTGAAGAACAGGGACGACAGGTTGGGCACACCATCTTCAATGATACCAATAAATCCACTATGGCCATCCGCTATTCAACCAACGCATAGTGAAGCCAGTTGTAATTTCCATCTTGAATCCGATTAGCCCCAAAGTGTGCGCCCCATCCAACAATTATCAATCCAAAAAACCAACAACTGAGCATACATATGGATGCTTAAAAGTGAATAAAGTGAAATCCGTGTCCATGGTATAGAGCATAGCAAATCAGTCCGAACTTTAACTAATTCAGGCAAGACAAGGCTGGGCGGTTTTTGGGAATTGAGTACAACCAAGTCTTGGAATTTACCTAGGTTTGAACACATGCAAGGCGGTGGTTTACCGGGCACTTGCAAGGGTGAGAGTTTCCCAGGTTTCGAATGCACGCAAGGCCGGAAGGTGACTGGGTTTTGTGCAATAGCTAGGCCGGAGGGGTAGACCAGGATCCGAACACAAGCTAGGCCAGTAGGTGCCCGGGGTTTGAGCCCAAGCTCACCTGAATCAATTGAATAGCAATACTCTGTATGTATGAAACCCATCATTCATTCCATTCCAAAATTAACTTTCATACTATCTATCCATTATCAGCAAGGAACAACATAGATTCTCCATAAAGATCCCCTCACAAATCAGCCCAGATTTTCCCTAAGGGACTCCCTAAGAATCCGTACGTGGGTGTTCATGAGTCCGCAAAATAGATCAGAAATTCAGCATAAAAAACATAGCACTTGGTCGAGGGTTGCAATCAAACCAACAAACATGGCCGGGGTAGAGTACAAGTTCACTAGGATGAAAGCTGTCAAGTGCTACGTATTTTTTATGCCTAAGCTTCATCACTATTCTGCGTGTGGAACGAACGATTCCACCAAATATACTAAAAATGGAGTTCCACAGTAATGCACACTGGTTTAGCATACACTAAAAACTCCTTTCCACAGCAGTTCACACAAAATAGAGTTCTATACAACACACTCTATTTCGTGGAAACAGAGTTCCCAACCAATTTGTTCCACCTAAATCCCAGGCTGGGCACAAGATGACATAGCAAATCTGCACAACAAGTTCATCCACACAAATTCGCACAACAAATCCTCATAAAATCTGCACAAGAAATTGAATCGCACAAATTTGCACAGAAAAATCCGCACTTAATTCATCATACCACCGTTCAAACTAATCCGCAAAGCCACATAAATTTAGAGAGCAAGACTTATATGTGTGTTCGCCAAGCTCTCCTTGTTTGCGTCAGGTTAGGGTCCTCCTCCTCCGCTAGAAATTCATCTTCCTTCTCCGGCAGAAAGCTCCACTCATCAAGACCGGTGGGCAGGTCTTTCTCCAAGAAAACCCATAGTGGATCCATGGGTCTTCAAATCCAAGTCCGATATTCAAACTTCAAGAAACCAAAAGCTCCAAGCTTGAAGACCAAAAAGCAAGTCCTTATCCCAGAAAACCCATGAAGATGCTATGGGTTTAAAAATTCACGTTCGGAACAATGATCTTCCTCCAAAAGTTCAAGAATCGAACATTATTTTGTAAAACGGGGAACCCAGATCCTGAATTCAAAACTTCAACAACCAAAGCAAACCATACATGAAAACACTCCCAACGAGGAGCCCAACATTAATGTCGGACTTCTCGCCGGAGAAGAAGAGCCACAAAAGAGAAACCCGGTGAAAACTAACTACGATGAATAGTAGCAGGGCTGCGCCCTATTTTTGCCTCACAGCTTTTAACTTTGCTTAGTCACTAGTGTTTCTATATAGAGAGTGTCTAGTAAAGTTTGATCGTTGATTAGTTAAAGTAAACTTAGTTACTAGTATTTAGATATAGAAAGTCATGCAAGGTCATACCATTGATTAGTCAAAGTCAATCCAGTTATTAGTGTTTAAATATTGAAAGTTGTGTAAAGTTTGACCATTGCTTGGTTAAAGTCAGCTTAGTCACTTGTGTTTACATATAGAAAGTTAAGTACCATCAGAGCGTTAATTAGATAAAGTCATCTTAGTTATTAGTGTTTAATTGAAAGTCAAGAAAAGATCAATCGTTGATTAGTCAAAGTCAACCTAGTTATTAGTATTCATATATAGAAAGTAAAGTAAGGGTGGAAGGTTTATTAGTTAAAGCCAACTTAGTTATTAGATTTTGTATTGTGAAAGTCAAGTAAAGCTTGACCGTTGATTAGTCAAAGTCAGCCTTGTTATTAGTGTTTCTGTATTGAAAATGGACTAAAGTTTGACCATTGATTAGTTAAGGTCCGCTTAGTCACTAGTGTTTCTATATAGAGAGTGTCTAGTAAAGTTTGATCGTTGATTAGTTAAAGTAAACTTAGTTACTAGTATTTATATATAGAAAGTCATGCAAGGTCATACCATTGATTAGTCAAAGTCAATCCAGTTATTAGTGTTTAAATATTGAAAGTTGTGTAAAGTTTGACCGTTGCTTGGTTAAAGTCAGCTTAGTCACTTGTGTTTACATATAGAAAGTTAAGTACCATCAGAGCGTTAATTAGATAAAGTCATCTTAGTTATTAGTGTTTAATTGAAAGTCAAGAAAAGATCAATCGTTGATTAGTCAAAGTCAACCTAGTTATTAGTATTCATATATAGAAAGTAAAGTAAGGGTGGAAGGTTTATTAGTTAAAGCCAACTTAGTTATTAGATTTTGTATTGTGAAAGTCAAGTAAAGCTTGACCGTTGATTAGTCAAAGTCAGCCTTGTTATTAGTGTTTCTGTACCGAAAATCGACTAAAGTTTGACCATTGATTAGTTCAGGTCCGCTTAGTCACTAGTGTTTCTATATAGAGAGTCAAGTAAAGTTTGACCGTTGATTTGTTAAACTCAACTTAGTCTTTAGTATTTATATTTTGAAAGTCAAGTAAGATTTGACTGTTAATTTGTCAAAGTCAAACATTTTATTAGTATTTATTATAGACAAATTCAAATAAAGTTTGACCATTAATTAGGTGAAGTCAACTTTTTATTAGTGTTTATATACTTCAAGTCAATTAAGGGTTCATCATTGATTAGTTAAAGTCAACTTAGTTACTAGTGTTACCCTATAGAAATTCAAGAAAAGTTTGACCGTTGTTTAGCCAAAGTCAAATTAGTTACTAGTGTTTACAAATAGAAATTCAAGTAAAGTTTAACTGTTGATTATTTAAAATCAGCTTAGTCACTAGTGTTTCTATAGAGAGATTCAAGTAAAGTTTGACCATTTATTAGTTAAAGTCAACTTAGTTTTTAGTGTTTATATATTGTAAGTCAAGTAAAGTTTGACCGTTAATTAGTCAAATTCAACCTAGTTATTAGTGTTCATATATTGAAAGTCGGGTAAAGTTTGACTGTTGATTATTTAAAGTCAGCTTAGTCACTAGTGTTTCTATATAGGGAGATTCAAGTAAAGTTTGACCGTTGAATAGTTAAAGTCTACTTAGTTATTAGTGTTTTTATATTGTAAGTCAAGTAAAGTTTGACCGTTAATTAGACAAAATTAACCTAGTTATTAGTGTTTATATATTGAAAGTTTTGTAAAATTTAACTGTTAATTATTTAAAGTCAGCTTAGTCACTAGTGTTTCTATATAGAAAGATTCAAGCAAAGTTTGACCATTGATTAGTTAAAGTCAACTTAGTTATTAGTGTTTATATATTGTAAGTCAAGTAAAGTTTGACCGTCCTATTTATTAGTGTTTATATATTGAAAGTCGAGTAATTTTTTACTGTTGATTATTTAAAGTAAGCTTAGTCAATCGTATTTCTTTAGAGAGAGATTCAAGTAAAGTTTGACCGTTGATTAGTTAAAGTCAACTTAGTTACTAGTCTTTACATATAAAAATTCAAGTTAACTTTGATTGTTGATTAGTTAAAGTCAACTTAGTTATTAGTGTTTATATATTGTAAGTCAAGTAATGTTTGACCGTTAATAAGACAAATTCTACCTAGTTATTAGTGTTTATATATTGGAAATCGTGTAACATTTGACTGTTGATTATTTAAAGTCAGCTTAGTCACTAGTATTTCTATATAGAGAGTCTAGTAAAGTTTGACCGTTGATTAGTTATAGTCAACTTAGTCACTAGTATTTATGTATTGAAAGTCATATAAGGTCATACCATTGATTAGTCAAAGTCAACTTAGTTATTAGTGTTTATATATTGAAAGTTGTGTAAAATTTGACCGTTGATTAGTTAAAGTCAGCGTAGTCACTGGTGTTTACATATAGAAAGTTAAGTACCATTAGACCGTTAATTAGCTAATGTCACCTTAGTTATTAGTGTTTAACTGAAAGTCAAGTAAAGATTAATCGTTGATTGGTCAAAGTCAACCTAGTTATTAGTGTTCATGTATAGAAAGTAATGTAAGGGTGAAATGTTTATTAGTTAAAGCCAACTTTGTTATTAATTTTTATAGTGTGAAAGTCAAGTAAAGTTTGACCGTTGATTAGTCAAAGTCAGCCTAGTTATTAGTGTTTATGTATTGAAAGTCGAGTAAAGTTTAACCGTTGATTAGTTAAGGTCAACTTAGTCACTAGTGATTCTATGAAGGGAGTCAAGTAAAGTTTGACCGTTGATTTGTTAAAGTCAACTTAGTCACTAGTGTTTATATTTTGAAAGTCAAGTAAGATTTGAGTGTTGATTTTTCAAACTCAAACATTTTATTAGTATTTATTATATACAAATTCAAATACAGTTTGACCGTTAATTAGGCGAAGTTAACTTTTTTATTAGTGTTTTTATATTTAAAGTCAATTAAGGGTTCATCATTGATTGGTTAACGTCAACTGAGTTATTAGTGTTACAATATAGAAATTCAAGTAAAGTTTGACCGTTGATTAGTTAAAGTCAACTTAGTTACTAGTGTTTACATATAGAAATTCAAGTAAAGTTTGATCGTTGATTGGTTAAAATAAACTTAGTTATTAGTTATTATATATTGTAAGTCAAGTAAAGTTTGACCGTTAATTAGACAAATTCAACCTAGTTATTGGTGTTTATATATTGAAAGTCGAGTAAAGTTTAACCGTTGATTATTTAAAGTCAGCTTAGTCACTTGTGTTTCTATATAGAGATATTAAAGTAAAGTTTGACCGTTGATTAGTCAAATTCAAATTAGTTACTAGTGTTTACTTACATAAATTCAAGTAAAGTTTGATCGTTGATTAGTTAAAGTAAACTTAGTTATTGGTGTGTATATATTGTAAGTCAAGTCGAGTTTGACCATTAATTAGACAAATTCAGCCTAGTTATTGGTGTTTATATATTGAAAGTCGTGTAAAGTTTAACCGTTGATTATTTAAAGTCTGCTTAGTCACTAGTCGAAGGTAATGGTAAATAGAGAGAAACTGTGAGAGTCTACGGGAGTGGGATAATGCTCCCACTCCCGTGATACATGATATCTACTAAACTACCCCTGATCTAGATGGTGCAACCAGGTGGCCCGAACAAAAGGAACCAGGAAAGTCTACAGAAGTGGGAACCTTGTCCCACTTCCTGAATACATAATACCTACTAAGCTACCCCTGATGAGATAGCCAGGTGACTCAAAAAATCGATGCTACCCCTTCGTGGTAACAGGGGCCTATTAAGCTACCCCTGGTCTAGATGAGACAGCCAGGTGGTCCAAGAAAATGCTACCTCTTCGTGGTGACAGGGGCCTGTAGATATCATCTGTGAAAATACCGAGGGGCATGAGAACAAACTCAGTAGCCCCCCACTCTAAGTAACTTCTATACAACCGGTTGCATGAACAGGCTCTTCATCCATGGTTTGTTCCCCACGGTTGTCTTCCTAACCGAGAATGGTCTCAGCCTTCATGTGAAGTAATATGGTGTCTTCTCCGGGAAGAGCTAGCACACCTCTTCTACTATGTACGCCTCTAAGATGAAGATAAATAGGCGTTATTGTCCTTCGATAACGATCTCTGGATAAGTGCCGAGGTTTTCCTGTTAGGGTTAGGAGTAGATTGACCGTAGTCTGTGATACTCCCAAGTGTTCCACATGGATAGGCCTCCAAATGATGAAGAGACCAGGCATGACTTCAACCGTGCATACCCCACGTAACGGTTTTGTAACCGTCCTCTCCATTTTTGCAAATGGATAGCCCGATGCCATTTTACACTTTCCAGTGCAGCGCAGGCAAATAGCGCAACCAAACAGTATAGCTTCCATACAACTGGACGTGTGAACCGATTCTCGAACTGTGGTTTGTTGCCTATGGGTGTCAACCCAACTGTCGCTAAAGTGTGGTGACGGCCTTCCAAACCGAGAGTGAACTCGGTCTTCCAGGCTGAATGGCCAGCAAGTAACAGTGGAAGAGCCAAATTTTCTTTTTCCTACGGACCTCTTTGAGGACTCGAATGCCTCCCTCGAGCACTCGAACACATCCATATCTCGAATGTCCCATTCAAGCACTCAAACACCTCCATCACTCAAATTCCCCCTGGAGCACTCGAATGCCTCGAATGCCTCCTCGAGCACTTGAATGCCTCCATCTCTCGAATACTCCCCTCGAATGCTCCTCTCGAGCACTCGAAGACCTCCAGCACTTGAATGCTCCCCTTGAGTGCTCCCCTCAAGGACTTGAACACCTCCAGCAGACAAACACCTCCATCTCCTGCACCGGTGAGTCGCCAGAAACTGGGCAAAATAAGTGGATCCACCCTTACAAGAATCGGATGTTCCATTCGTCATTTTCCGAGTATTCTCATGAAACTGAAGAACAGGGACAACAGGTTGGGCACACCATCTTCAATGATACCAATCAATCCACTACGGTCAGCTGCTATTCAACCAACGCATAGTGAAGCCAGTTGTAATTTCCATCTTGAATCCGATTAGCCCCAAAGTGTGCGCCCATCCAACAATTATCAATCCAAAAAACAAACAACGGAGCATACATATGGATGCTTAAAAGTGAATAAAGTGAAATCCGTGTCCATGGTATAGAGCATAGCAAATCAGTCCGAACTCCAACTAATTCAGGTAAGACAAGGCCGGGCGGTTTTCGGGAATTGAGCACAACCAAGTCTTGGAATTTACCTAGGTTTGAACACATGCAAGGCGGTGGTTTACCGGGCACTTGCAAGGGTGAGAGTTTCCCAGGTTTCGAATGCACGCAAGGCCGGAAGGTGACTGGGTTTTGTGCAATAGCTAGGCCGGAGAGGTAGACCAGAATCTGAACACAAGCTAGGCCAGTAGGTGCCCGGGGTTTGAGCCCAAGCTCACCTGAATCAATTGAATAGCAATACTCTGTATGTATGAAACCCGTCATTCATTCCATTCCGAAATGAACTTTCATACTATCTATCCATTATCAGCAAGGAACAACATAGATTCTCCATAAACATCCCCTCACAAATCAGCCCAGATTTTCCCTAAGGGACTCCCTAAGAATCCGTACGTGGGTGTTCATGAGTCTGCAAAATAGATCAGAAATTCAGCATAAAAAAAATAACACTTGGTCGAGGGTTGCAATCAAACCAACAAACATGGCCAGGGTAGAGTACAAGTTCACTAGGATGAAAGCTGTCAAGTGCTACGAATTTTTTATGCCTAAGCTTCATCTCTATTCTGCGTGTGGAACGAACGATTCCACCAAATATACTCAAAATGGAGTTCCACAGTAATGCACACTGGTTTAGCATACACTAAAAACTCCTTTCCACAGCAGTTCACACAAAATAGAGTTCTATACAACACACTCTGTTTCGTGGAAACAGAGTTCCCAACCAATTTGTTCCACCTAAATCCCAGGCTGGGCACAAGATGACATAGCAAATCCGCACAACAAGTTCATCCACACAAATTTGCAACACAAATCCTCATAAAATCCGCACAAGAAATTGAATCGCACAAATTTGCACAGAAAAATCCGCACTTAATTCATCATACCACCATTCACACTAATCCGCAAAGCCACATAAATTTAGAGAGCAAGACTTACATGTGTGTTCACCAAGCTCTCCTTGTTTGCGTCAGGTTAGGGTCCTCCTCCTCCGCCAGAAATTCATCTTCCTTCTCCGGCAGAAAGCTCCACTCATCAAGACGGGTGGGCAGGTCTTTCTCCAAGAAAACCCATAGTGGATCCATGGGTCTTTAAATCCAAGTTCGAAAAGTCCAATATTCAAACTTCAAGAAACCAAAAGCTCCAAGCTTGAAGACCAAAAAACAAGTCCTTATCCCAGAAAACCCATGAAGAGGCTATGGGTTTAAAAATTCACGTTCGGAACAAGGATCTTCCTCCAAAAGTTCAAGAATTGAACATTAGTTTGTAAAATGGGGAACCCAGATCCCGAATTCAAAACTTCAATAACCGAAGCAAACCATACATGAAAACACTCCCAGCGAGGAGCCCAACATTAATGTCGAACTTCTCGCCAGAGAAGTAGAGCCACAGAAGAGAAACCCGGTGAAAACTGACTACGATGAATAGTAGCAGGGCTACGCCCTATTTTCGCCTCACAACTTTTAACTTTGCTTAGTCACTAGTGTTTCTATATAGAGAGTATCTAGTAAAGTTTGATCGTTGATTAGTTAAAGTAAACTTAGTTACTAGTATTTATATATAGAAAGTCATGCAAGGTCATACCATTGATTAGTCAAAGTCAATCCAGTTATTAGTGTTTAAATATTGAAAGTTGTGTAAAGTTTGACCGTTGCTTGGTTAAAGTCAGCTTAGTCACTTGTGTTTACATATAGAAAGTTAAGTACCATCAGAGCGTTAATTAGATAAAGTCATCTTAGTTATTAGTGTTTAATTGAAAGTCAAGAAAAGATCAATCGTTGATTAGTCTAAGTCAACCTAGTTATTAGTATTCATATATAAAAAGTAAAGTAAGGGTGGAATGTTTATTAGTTAAAGCCAACTTAGTTATTAGATTTTGTATTGTGAAAGTCAAGTAAAGCTTGACCATTGATTAGTCAAAGTCAGCCTTGTTATTAGTGTTTCTGTATTGAAAATCGACTAAAGTTTGACCATTGATTAGTTAAGGTCCGCTTAGTCACTAGTGTTTCTATATAGAGGGTCAAGTAAAGTTTGACCGTTGATTTGTTAAACTCAACTTAGTCTCTAGTATTTATATTTTGAAAGTCAAGTAAGATTTGACTGTTAATTTGTCAAAGTCAAACATTTTATTAGTATTTATTATAGACAAATTCAAATAAAGTTTGACCGTTAATTAGGTGAAGTCAACTTTTTATTAGTGTTTATATATTTCAAGTCAATTAAGGGTTCATCATTGATTAGTTAAATTCAACTTAGTTACTAGTGTTACCCTATAAAAATTCAAGAAAAGTTTGACCGTTGTTTAGTCAAAGTCAAATTAGTTACTAGTGTTTACAAATAGAAATTCAAGTAAAGTTTAACTGTTGATTATTTAAAATCAGCTTAGTCACTAGTGTTTCTATAGAGAGATTCAAGTAAAGTTTGACCATTTATTAGTTAAAGTCAACTTAGTTTTTAGTGTTTATATATTGTAAGTCAAGTAAAGTTTGACCGTTAATTAGTCAAATTCAACCTATTTATTAGTGATTATATATTGAAAGTCGGGTAAAGTTTGACTGTTGATTATTTAAAGTCAGCTTAGTCACTAGTGTTTCTATATAGGGAGATTCAAGTAAAGTTTGACCGTTGAATAGTTAAAGTCTACTTAGTTATTAGTGTTTTTATATTGTAAGTCAAGTAAAGTTTGACCGTTAATTAGACAAATTTAACCAAGTTATTAGTGTTTATATATTGAAAGTCTTGTAAAATTTAACTGTTAATTATTTAAAGTCAGCTTAGTCACTAGTGTTTCTAGAAAGATTCAAGCAAAGTTTGACCGTTGATTAGTTAAAGTCAACTTAGTTATTAGTGTTTATATATTGTAAGTCAAGTAAAGCTTGACTGTCCTATTTATTAGTGTTTATATATTGAAAGTCGAGTAATTTTTTACTGTTGATTATTTAAAGTAAGCTTAGTCAATAGTATTTCTTTAGAGAGAGATTCAAGTAAAGTTTGACCGTTGATTAGTTAAAGTCAACTTAGTTACTAGTGTTTACATATAAAAATTCAAGTTAACTTTGATTGTTGATTAGTTAAAGTCAACTTAGTTATTAGTGTTTATATATTGTAAGTCAAGTAATGTTTGAACGTTAATAAGACAAATTCTACCTAGTTATTAGTGTTTATATATTGGAAATTGTGTAACATTTGACTGTTGATTATTTAAAGTCAGCTTAGTCACTAGTATTTCTATATAGAGAGTCTAGTAAAGTTTGACCGTTGATTAGTTATAGTCAACTTAGTCACTAGTATTTATGTATTGAAAGTCATATAAGGTCATACCATTGATTAGTCAAAGTCAACTTAGTTATTAGTGTTTATATATTGAAAGTTGTGTAAAATTTGACCGTTGATTAGTTAAAGTCAGCGTAGTCACCAGTGTTTACATATAGAAAGTTAAGTACCATCAGACCGTTAATTAGCTAAAGTCACCTTAGTTATTAATGTTTAACTGAAAGTCAAGTAAAGATTAATCGTTGATTGGTCAAAGTCAACCTAGTTATTAGTGTTCACGTATAGAAAGTAATGTAAGGGTGGAATGTTTATTAGTTAAAGCCAACTTTGTTATTAATTTTTATATTGTGAAAGTCAAGTAAAGTTTGACCGTTGATTAGTCAAAGTCAGTCTAGTTATTAGTGTTTATGTATTGAAAGTCGAGTAAAGTTTAACCATTGATTAGTTAAGGTCAGCTTAGTCACTAGTGATTCTATAAAGGGAGTCAAGTAAAGTTTAACCGTTGATTTGTTAAAGTCAACTTAGTCACTAGTGTTTATATTTTGAAAGTCAAGTAAGATTTGAGTGTTGATTTGTGAAGCTCAAACATTTTATTAGTATTTATTATATAAAAATTCAAATAAAGTTTGACCGTTAATTAGGCGAAGTCAACTTTTTTATTAGTGTTTTTATATTTAAAGTCAATTAAGGGTTCATCATTGATTAATTAAGTCAAATTAGTTACTAGTGTTACCATATAGAAATTCAAGTAAAGTTTGACCGTTGTTTAGTTAAAGTCAAATTAGTTACTAGTGTTTCTATATAGAGAGAGTCTTGTTAAGTTTGACCGTTGATTAGTTAAAGTCAACCTAGTCACTAGTATTTATATATAGATAGTCATGCAAGGTCATACCATTGATTAATCAAAGTCAATCTAGTTATTAGTGTTTATATATTTAAAGTTGTGTAAAGTTTGACCGTTGCTTAGTTAAAGTCAACTTAGTCACTAATGTTTACATATAGAAAGTTAAGTACCAACAGATCGTTAATTAGCTGAAGTCATATTAGTTATTAGTGTTTAATTGAAAGTCAAGAAAAGATCAATCGTTGATTAGTCAAAGTCAACCTAGTTATTAGTATTCATATATAAAAAGTAAAGTAAGGGTGGAATGTTTATTTGTTAGAGCCAACTTAGTTATTAGTTTTTAAATTGTGAAAGTCATGTAAAGCTTGACCGTTGATTAGTCAAAGTCAGCTTAGTTATTAGTGTTTATGTATTGAAAATTGACTAAAGTTTGACTGTTGATTAGTTAAGGTCCGCTTAGTCACTAGTGTTTCTATATAGAGAGTCAAGTAAAGTTTGACCGTTGATTTGTTAAAGTCAACATAGTCACTAGTATTTATATTTTGAAAGTCAAGTAAGATTTGACTATTAATTTGTCAAAGTCAAACATTTTATTAGTATTTATTATAGACAAATTCAAATAAAGTTTGACCGTTAATTAGACAAATTTAACCTAGTTATTAGTGTTTATGTATTGAAAGTAGAGTAAAGTTTTACAGTTGATTATTTAAAATCAGCTTAGTTAATAGGGTTTCTATATGGAGAAATTTAAGTAAAGTTTGACCGTTAATTACCTAAAGTCAACTTAGTTACTAGTGTTTACATATATAAATTCAAGTAAAGTTTGATCGTTGATTAGTTAAAGTCAACTAAGTTATTAGTGTTTCTATATTGTAAGTCAAGTAAAGTTTGACCGTTAATTAATCAAATTCAACCTAGTTATTAGTGTTTATATATTGAAAGTCGAGTAAAGTTTAACTGTTGATTATTTAAAGTCAGCTTAGTTACTAGTGTTTCTATATAGGGAGATTCAAGTAAGGTTTGACCGTTGATTAGTTAAAGTCTACTAAGTTGTTAGTGCTTATATATTGTAAGTCAAGTAATGTTTGACCGTTAATTAGACAAATTTAACCTAGTTATTAGTGTTTATATATTGAAAGTAGAGTAAAGTTTAACTGTTGATTATTTAAAGTCAGCTTAGTCACTAGTGTTTCTATATAGGGAGATTCAAGTAAAGTTTGATCGTTGATTAGTTAAAGTCTACTTAGTTATTAGTGTTTATATATTGTAAGTCAAGTAAAGTTTGACCGTTAATTAGACAAATTTAACCTACTTATTAGTGTTTATATATTGAAAGTCGAGTAAAATTTAACTGTTGATTGTTTAAAGTCAGCTTAGTCAGTAGTGTTTCTATATAGAGAGATTCAAGCAAAGGTTGACCGTTGATTAGTTAAAGTTAACTTAGTTATTAGTGTTTATATATGGTAAGTCAAGTAAAGTTTGACCGTCCTAGTTATTAGTGTTTATATATTGAAAGTCGAGTAATGTTTGACTGTTGATTATTTAAAGTCAGCTTAGTCAATAGTGTTTCTATAGAGAGAGATTCAAGTAAAGTATGACCGTTGATTTGTTAAAGTTAACTTAGTCACTAGTATTTATGTATAGAAAGTCATGCAAGGTCATACCATTGATTAGTCAAAGTCAATCTAGTTATTAGTGTTCATATATTGAAAGTTGTGTAAAGTTTGACCGTTGCTTAGATAAAGTCAGCTTAGTCACTTGTGTTTACATATAGAAAGTTAAGTACCATCAGACCGTTAATTAGCTAAATTCATCTTAGTTATTAGTGTTTAATTGAAACTCAAGTAAAGATCAATAGTTGATTAGTCAAAGTCAACGTAGTTATTAGTATTCATATATAGAAAGTAAAGTAAGGGTGGAATGTTTATTAGTTAAAGCCAACATAGTTATTAGTTTTTGTATTGTGAAAGTCAAGTAAAGCTTGACCGTTGATTAGTCAAAGTCAGCCTAGTTATTAGTGTTTATGTATTGAAAAATCGACTAAAGTTTGACCGTTGATTAGGAAAGGTCCGCTTAGTTACTAGTGTTACCATATAGAAATTCAAGAAAAGTTTGACCGTTGTTTAGTTAAAGTCAAATTAGTTACTAGTGTTTACATATAGAAATTCAAGTAAAGTTTAACTGTTGTTTATTTAAAGTCAGCTTAGTCACTAGTGTTTCTATATAGAGAGATTCAAGTAAAGTTTGACCGTTCATTCGTTAAAGTCAACTTAGTTATTAGTGTTTATATATTGTAAGTCAAGTAAAGTTTGACTGTTTATTAGACATATTTAACCTATTTATTAGTGTTTTTATGTTGAAAGTCGAGTAAAATTTAACTGTTGATTATTAAAAGTCAGCTTAGTCACTAGTGTTTCTATATAGAGAGATTCAAATAAAGTTTGATCATTGATTAGTTAAAGTCAACTTAGTTATTAGTGTTTATATATTGTAAGTCAAGTAAAGTTTGAACATCCTAGTTATTAGTATTTATATATTGAAAGTCGAGTAATGTTTGACTATTGATTATTTAAAGTCAGCTTGGTCAATAGTGTTTCTATAGAGAGAGATTCAAGTAAAATTTGACCGTTGATTAGTTAAAGTCAACTTATTTACTAGTGTGTACATATATAAATTCAAGTAATCCTTTATTGTTGATTAGTTAAAGTCAACTTAGTTATTAGTGTGTATATATTGTAAGTCAAGTCAATTTTGACCGTTAATAGACAAATTCAGCCTTGTTATTATTGTTTCTATATTGACAGTCATGTAAACTTTGACTGTTGATTATTTGAAGTCTGCTTAGTCACTAGTGTTCCTATATATAGAGAGAGTCTCGTAAAGTTTGACCGTTGATTAGTTATAGTCAACTTAGTCACTAGTATTTTCGTATAGAAAGTCATGTAAGGTCGTACCATTGATTAGTCAAAGTCAACCTAGTTATTAGTGTTTATACATTTAAAGTTGTGTAAAATTTTACTATTGATTAGTTAAAGTCAGCGTAGTCACTAGTGTTTACATATAGAAAGTTAAGTACCATCAGACCGTTAATTAGCTCAAGTCATCTTAGTTATTAGTGTTTAACTGAATGTCAAGTAAAGATTAATCATTGATTGGTCAAAGTCAACCAAGTTATTAGTGTTCATGTACAGAAAGTAAAGTAAGGGGGGAATGTTTATTAGTTAAAGCCAACTTAGTTATTAATTTTTATATTGTGAAAGTCAAGTAAAGTTTGACCGTTGATTAGTCAAAGTAAGCCTGGTTATTAGTGTTTTTGCATTGAAAGTCGAGTGAAGTTTAACCGTTGATTAGTTAAGGTCATCTTAGTCACTAGTGATTCTATAAAGGGAGTCAAGTAAAGTTCGACCGTTGATATGGTAAAGTCAACTTACTCACTAGTGTTTATAATTTGAAGGTCAAGTAAGATTTGGCTGTTGATTTGTCAAAGTCAAACATTTTATTACTATTTATTATATACAAATTCAAACAAAGTTTGACCGTTCATTAGGTGAAATTAACTTTTTTATTAGTGTCTATATATTTAAAGTCAATTAAGGGTTCATCATTAATTAGTTAAAGTCAACTTAGTTACTAATGTTACCATATAGAAATTCAAGTAAAGTTTGACCGTTGATTAGTTAAAGTCAACTTAGTTACTAGTGTTTACATATAGAAATTGAAGTAAAGTTTGATCGTTGATTAGTTGAAGTCAACTTAGTTGTTAGTGTTTATATATTGTAAGTCAAGTAAAGTTTGACCGTTAATTAGAAAAATTCAACCTAGTTATTAGTGTTTATATATTGAAAGTCGAGTAAAGTTTAACTGTTGATTATTTAAAGTCACCTTAGTCACTTGTGTTTCTAAATAGAGAGATTCGAGTAAAGTTTGACCATTGATTAGTTAAAGTCAATTTAGTTACTAGTGTTTACATACATAAATTCAAGTAAAGTTTGATCGTAGATTAGTTAAAGTCAACTTAGTTATTAGTGTGTATATATTGTAAGTCAAGTCAAGTTTGACCGTTAATTAGACAAATTCAGCCTAGTTATTAGAGTTTATATATTGAAAGTCGTGTAAACTTTGACTGTTGATTACTTAAAGTCTTCTTAGTCACTAGTGTTTCTATATAGAGAGAGAGTCTAGTAAAGTTTTACCGTTGATTAGTTAAAGTCAACTTAGTCACTAGTATTTATGTATAGAAAGTCATGTAAGGTCATACCATTGATTAGTCAAAGTCAACCTAGTTATTAGTGTTTATACATTGAAAGTTGTGTAAAATTTGACCGTTGATTAGTTAAAGTTAGCGTAGTCACTAGTGTTTACATATAGAAAGTTAAGTACCATCAGACCGTTGATTAGTTAAAGTCAACTTAGTTACTAGTGTTTACATACATAAATTCAAGTAAAGTTTGATCATTGATTAGTTAAAGTCAACTTAGTTATTAGTGTGTATATATTGTAAGTCATGTTGAGTTTGACCGTTAATTAGACAAATTCAGCCTAGTTATTAGTGTTTATATATTGAAAGTCGTGTAAAGTTTGACCGTTGATTATTTAAAGTCTGCTTAGTCACTAGTCGAAGGTAATGGTAAATAGAAAGAAACTGTAAGAGTCTACAGGAGTGGGACAATGCTTCCACTCCCGTGATACATTATATCTACTAAACTACCCCTGATCTAGATGGTGCAACCAGGTGGCCCGAACAAAAGTAACCAGGAAAGTCTACGGGAGTGGGAACCTTGTCCCACTCCCTGAATACATAATACCTACTAAGCTACCCCTTGTCTAGATGAGACAGCCAGGTGGCCCAAAAAAATAATGCTACTCCTTCGTGGTGATAGGGGCCTACTAAGCTATCCCTGGTCTAAATGAGACAGCCAGGTGTCCCAAAAAAATGCTACCTCTTTGTGGTGACAGGGGCCTGTAGAAATCATCCGTGAAAATACCGAGGGGCATGAGAACAAACTCAGTAGCCCCTCACTCCATGTAACTTCCATACAACTGGTTGTATGAACCGGATCTTCATCCATGGTTTGTTCCCCACGGTTGTCTTCCTAACAGAGAATGGTCTAGGCCTTCATGTGAAGTAGTATGGCATCTTCTCTGGGAAGAGCTGGCACACTTCTTCTACCATGTACGCCTCTAAGATGAAGATAAAGTGGCATTATTGGCCTTCGATAACGATGTCTGGATGAGTGCCGAGGTTTTCCTGTTTGGATTAGGAGCAGATTGACCGTAGTCTGTGATGCTCCCAAGTGTTCCCCACGGATAGACCTCCAAATAATGAAGAGACCGGGCATGACTTCAACCGTGCATACCCCGCATAACGATTTTGAAACCATCCTCTCCATTTTTGGCAAATGGACAGCCTGATGCCATTTTACACTTTCCAGTGCAGCGCAGGCAAATAGCGCTACCAAATAGTATAGCTTCCATACAACCAGACGTGTGAACCGATTCTTGAACCATGGTTTGTTCCCCATGGGTGTCAACCCAACCGTAGCTAAAGTACGACGATAGCCTTCCAAACCAAGAGTGAACTCGGTCTTCCGGGCCGAATGGCGATGCAAGTAACAGTGGAAGAGCCAAATTTTCTTTTTCCTGCGGACCCCTTTGAGGACTCGAATGCCTCCCTCGAGCACTCAAACACATCCATATCTCGAATGTCCCATTCAAGCACTCAAAAACCTTCATCACTCAAATGCCCCCTGGAGCACTCGAACGCCTCCAACACTCGAATGCCTCGAATGCCACCTTGAGCACTCAAATGCCTCCATCTCTCGAATGCTCCCCTCAAGTGCTCCCCTCAAGCATTCGAAGACCTCCAGCACTCGAATGCTCCCCTTGGGTGCTCCCCTCAAGCACTTGAACACCTCCAACACACGAACACCTCCATCTCCGGTACCGGTGAGTCGCCAGAAACTGGGCAAAATAAGTGAATCCACCATTACGAGAATCAGATGTTTCATTCATCTTTTTCCGGGTATTCTCGTGAAACTGAAGAACAAGGACATCAGGTTGGTTACACCATCTTCAATGATACCAATCAATCCACTACGATCAGCCGCTATTCAACCAACGCATAGTGAAGCCAGTTGTAATTTCCATCTTGAATCCGATTAGCCCCAAAGTGTACACCCCATCCAAAAATTATCAATCCAAAACACCAAAAATGGAGCATACATATGGATGTTCAAAAGAGAATAAAGTGAAATCCGTGTCCATGGTATAGAGCAGAGCAAATCTGTCCAAACTCCAACTAATTCAGGTAAGACAAGGCCGGGCAGTTTTCGGGAATTGAGCACAATCGAGTCTTGGAATTTACCTAGGTTTGAACACATGAAAGGCGGTGGTTTGCCGGGCACTTGCAAGGGTGAGAGTTTCCCAGGTTTTGAATGCACACAAGGCTGGAAGGTGACCGGGTTTTGTGCACTAGCTAGGCCAGAGAGGTAAACCGGGATCTGAACACAAGCTAGGCCGGTAGGTGCCCGTGGTTTGAGCCCAAGCTCACCTGAATCAGTTGAATAGAAATACTCTCTATGTATGAAACCCATCATTCATTCCATTCCGAAATGAACTTTCATACAACATATCCATTATCAGCAAGGAACATCACAGATTCTCCATAAACATCCCCTCACAAATCAGCCCAGATTTTCCCTAAGGGACTCCCTAAGAATCCGTACATGGGTGTTCATGAGTCCGTAAAATAGATCAGAAATTCGGCATAAAAAACATAGCACTTGGTCGAGGGTTGCAATCAAACCAACAAACATGGCCGGGGTAGAGCACAAGTTCACTAGGATGAAAGCTGTCAAGTGCTACGAATTTTTTATGCCTAAGCTTCATCACTATTCTGCGTGCGGAACGAACGATTCCACCCAATATACTCAAAACAGAGTTCCACAGCAATCCACACTAGTTTAGCATACAATACAAACTCCTTTCCACAGCAGTTCACACAAAATAGAGTTCTATACAACACACTCTGTTTCATGGAAACAGAGTTCCCAACAAATGTTTTCCACCTAAATCCCAGGCTGGGCACAAGATGACACAGTAAATTTGCACAACAAGTTCTTCCACACAAATTCGCACAAAAAATCCGCATAAAATCCGCACAAGAAATTGAATCGCACATATTTGCACAGAAAAATCTGTACTTAATTCATCATACCACCATTTATAATAATCCGCAAAGCCACACAAATTTAGAGAGCAAGACTTACATGGGTGTTCTCCAAGTTCTCCTCGTTTGCGTTGGGTTCGGGTCTTCCTCCTCCGCTAGAAATTCGTCTTCCTTCTCCAGCAGAAAACTTCACTCATCAAGACCGGTGAGCAGGTCTTTCTCCAAGAAAACCCATGGTGGATCCATGGGTCTTCAAATCCAAGTTCGAAAAGTCCAATGTTCGAACTTCAAGAAACCAAAAGCTCCAAGCTTTAAGACCGAAAAACAAGTCTTCACCCAGAAAACCCATGAAGAGGCTATGGGTTTTAAAAATCCACGTTCGGAACAAGGATCTTCCTCCAAAAATTCAAGAATCGAACTTTATTTTGCAAAATGGGGAACCCAGATACCGAATTAAAAATTCAACAACCGAAGCAAACCATACATGAAAACACTCCCGGTGAGGAGCCCAACATTAATGTCGGACTCCTCGCCAGAGAAGAAGAGCCACGGAAGGCAAATCCGGCGAAAATTGACTATGATGAATAGTAGTAGGGCTGCGCCCTAATTTTCCCTCACAGCTTTTAACTTTGCTTAGTCACTAGTGTTTCTATATAGTGAGAGTCTAGTAAAGTTTGACCGTTGATTAGTTAGAGTCAACTTGGTCACTAGTATTTATATATAGAAAGTCATGCAAGGTCATACCATTGATTAGTCAAAGTCAATCTAGTTATTAGTGTTTATTTATTGAAAGTTGTGTAGAGTTTGACCGTTGCTTAGTTAAAGTCAGCTTAGTCACTTGTGTTTACATATAGAAAGTTAAGTACCATCAGAGCGTTAATTAGATAAAGTCATCTTAGTTATTAGTGTTTAATTAAAAGTCAAGTAAAGATCAATCGTTGATTAGTCAAAGTCAACCTAGTTATTAGTATTCATATATAGAAAGTAAAGTAAGGGTGGAATGTTTATTAGTAAAGCCAACTTAGTTATTAGTTCTTGTATTGTGAAAGTCAAGTAAAGCTTGACTGTTGATTAGTCAAAGTCAGCCTAGTTATTAGTGTTTATGTATTGAAAATCGACTAAAGTTTGACCATTGATTAATTAAGGTCTGCTTCGTCACTAATGTTTCTATATAGAGAGTCAAGTAAAGTTTGACCGTTGATTTGTTAAGGTCAACTTAGTCTCTAGTATATATATTTTAAAAGTCAAGTAAGATTTGACTGTTAATTTGTCAAAGTCAAACGTTTTATTAGTATTTATTATAGACAAATTCAAATAAAGTTTGACCGTTAATTAGGTGAAGTCAACTTTTTTATTAGTGTTTATATATTTAAAGTCAATTAAGGGTTCGTCATTTACTAGTTAAAGTCAACTTAGTTACTAGTGTTACCATATAGAAATTCAAGAAAAGTCTGACCGTTGTTTAGTTAAAGTCAAATTAGTTACTAGTGTTTGCATATAGAAATTCAAGTAAAATTTAACTATTGATTATTTAAAGTCAGCTTAGTCACTAGTGTTTCTATATAGAGAGATTCAAGTAAAGTTTGACCATTGATTAGTTAAAGTCAACTTAGCTATTAGTGTTTATTATAAGTCAAGTAAAGTTTGATCGTTAATTAGTCAAATTCAACCTAGTTATTAGTGTTTAAATATTGAAAGTCAAGTAAAGTTTAACTATTGATTATTTAAAGTCAGCTTAGTCACCAGTGTTTCTATATATGGAGATTCAAGTAAAGTTTGACCGTTGATTAGTTAAAGTCTACTTAGTTATTAGTGTTTATATATTGTAAGTCAAGTAAAGTTTGACCATTAATTAGTCAAATTCAACCTAGTTATTAGTGTTTATATACTGAAAGCCGAGTAAAGTTTAATTGTTGATTATTTAAAGTCAGCTTAGTCACTAGTGTTTCTATATAGGGAGATTCAAGTAAAGTTTAACCGTTGATTAGTTAAAGTCTACTTAGTTATTAGCGTTTATATATTGTAAGTCAAGTAAAGTTTGACCATTAATTAGTCAAATTCAACCTAGTTATTAGTGTTTATATATTGAAAGTCGAGTAAAGTTTAACTGTTGATTATTTAAAGTCAGCTTAGTCACTAGTGTTTCTATATAGGGAGATTCAAGTAAAGTTTGACCGTTGATTAGTTAAAGTCTACTTCGTTATTAGTGTTTTTATATTAAAAGTCGAGTAAAATTTAACTGTTGATTATTTAAAGTCAGCTTACTCACTAGTGTTTCTATATAGAGAGATTCCAGCAACGTTTGACCGTTGATTAGTTAAATTCAACTTAGTTATTAGTGTTTATATATTGTAAGTCAAGTAAAGTTTGGCCGTCCTAGTTATTAGTGTTTATATATTAAAAGTCGAGTAATGTTTGACTGTTGATTATTTGAAGTCAGCTTAGTCAATAGTGTTTCTATAGAGAGTGATTCAAGTAAAGTTTGACCGTTGATTAGTCAAAGCCAACTTTCATGCAAGGTCATACCATTGATTAGTCAAAGTCAATCTAGTTATTAATGTTCATATATTGAAAGTTGTGTAAAGTTTGATCGTTGCTTAGTTAAAGTCAACTTAGTCACTTGTGTTTACATATATAAAGTCAAGTACCATAAGACCATTAATTAGCTAAAGTCATCTTAGTTATTAGTGTGAAAGTCAAGTAAAGATCAATCGTTGATTAGTCAAAGTCAACCTAGTTATTAGTATTCATATATAGAAAGTAAAGTAAGTGTGGAATGTTTATTAGTTAAAGGCAACTTAGTTATTAGTTTTTGTATTGTGAAAGTCAAGTAAAGGTTGACCATTGATTAGTCAAAGTCAGCCTAGTTATTAGTGTTTATGTATTGAAAATCGACTAAAGTTTGACCGTTGATTAGTTAAGGTCCGCTTAGTCACTAGTGTTTCTATACAGAGAGTCAAGTAAAGTTTGGCCGTTGATTTGTTAAAGTCAACTTAGTCACTAGTACTTATATTTTGAAATTCATGTATGATTTGACTGTTAATTTGTAAAGTTAACTATTTTATTAGTATTTATTATAGACAAATTCAAATAAAGTTTAACCGTTAATTACGTGAAGTCAATTTTTTTATTAGTGTTTATATCTTTAAAGTCAATTAAGGGTTCATCATTGATTAGTTAAAGTCAACTTAGTTACTAGTGTTACCATATAGGGTTACTAGGGTTCATCTAAGCGTGCTTGGGCGAGAGTATTACTAGGATGGGTGACCCCCTGGGAAGTCCTCGTGTTGTACCCCTACCTCCTTTAGAGCTTCTTCCTCACCTCAATTCTCACTTCTAACGGTCACATTTACTATTCCAATTCACCTCAATTCTCTGGTGGTCGACCATGGCGTCGCCGATGCCACCTCCGCCACCCGATCCTATGCCCCCAGTCCACAAAAGCTTCCCCAGGCTCTAAACACAAAACAATCACCGCTCCTATCATCACTCCATGATACTCCAAACTTACACCCCATTACAGAATTCAAGGGCAAAGTAGCTTACATCCTCCCCCCAGAAGAAGGCGAACTGCTAGCCTCGCACTACCATAATGCCCTCGTCGGAAAGTTCATCCGAGGGAAACCCCATATGGATGCTCTTCAACAGGCTTTCAAATCAATAGGTTTTAAATCGAAATTTCAATTAGGTTCAATTGATTACCGACATGTGCTTATTCAATTTCAGGAAAAAGAAGACTATCAAAGATGTTGGATGAAAGGTCAATGGATGATACAAGGGTTCACCATGAAGGTCCAGAAGTGGACTCAGGATTTTTCACCGACAGTGGAATCCTCCATAGTACCGGTTTGGGTAACATTTCATAAATTGCCAATACTTTTTTACAACAACTCTGCAATTAAGGGTATAAGTAGCCAGATAGGTAGATTCCTTAAGATGGGTGCTGCTACCATAGCCTTAACTAGACCTTCAGCTATCAAAGTTTGTGTTGAAATTGATCTTTTATCATAGCTCCCGAGTACTATTGTGGTAGGAATTGGTAATAAGGTGGTTGTATACCCTATAGAATATGAAGATTTGCCAACATATTGCTCACACTGCAAAATAATAGGCCACAACAATAAAAGGTGTAACTTTCTACATCCTGAATTGAGAAAAAAGACTGAAAAAAAAACTGAGGGTACGGAACAAAAGGACATAAAAGGCTTAAAACCCTCCCCTCCCCCAAAAGAAGTAATCATTCTGGAGGGTTCCTCAACATTAACTGTTTCACAAAAAGAGAAGGATGTCCAAGCCCAAAAAATAATTTCAGGAACTCAACATGAAAGTAACATCAATTTTTTCAAGGTTAGCCATAAGAAAAGAACTACTCCATTTTATTCTCTTGATGATATTTCTAAGCCTATAACCACATCTTTTTGGAGAAAAAAGAATCAACCAACAGATCTTATTCCTATCCAGGAAAATGTTTCAGAAATTAACACAGTAACAATTTCTAATGCTTTCCAATCCCTAGAGGATTTAAAGGATGATCAGGATGGGGAGATAGTAGAGATATTCCATGAATCCGTGGAATCACAGGAAGTCCCTGTTATTCTAAATTCTGATGAAAAGTCTAACACAATAACTGTTCCTATTTATGATATTGAGCAAGCACAAACAGGTTCTATAGAGGATAACACCACCTCAGGGATTAGCATACAGGGTCCGATTCCAGCACACCCTGATCAGAGCACAATGGAAGAGGAGCAGACAAAGGTAGGTTCTTCTGATCAGAAGTCTAATCTAAGGAATACTGAAAACAGTAATGGCAAATCAGGTGATAAAGGTAAAAACTCTGCTTAGACTGGTAGAAACCTAAGATCCTCACAAAAAGCCACCCCAAAGGTTTTTAAATGATAAAACACACCATAATAGGGAATATACTTGTCTGGAATGTGAGGGGAATTTGAACATCTATGGATAGACTAAAGGCTCTAAAATTCAAGCACAAGATAGATATATTGTGCATAATAGAACCCTGGCAGGATAATCATAAATTAGCAGTATTAAAACATGAACTAGGATTTCAAAATGCTTATCCTACTCAATATGCTAAAATTTGGATTTTATGGAATCCAGCTTTCAGCATTACAACCTTAAGTGAGTCAGATCAATTTGTGCAAGTTAATATAACAGACTCTACTTCCTCTTTAAGCTGGAATTGTTTTTTCATATATGCTAGTGTACATAGACAAATAAGGGAGTCTTTATGGAATGATTTAAAGGTATCTTTGAATCATCCTTCCATATATATAGGGGATTTTAACACAGTTGCATCTGTATCTGAATATAAAGGAAGGAAGTCAACTCCTACAAAAAGCATGAAGTAGTTTAATGAATTTATGAACACTATGGACTTGCATGATATCCCTACTGTAGGTAACTCCTACACTTGGAGCAATAATAGATATAAGGATAAATGTAAGGACTTAATGTTTCAAAGGCTAGATAGAGGAGTTGCCACTTTAGATTGGTTTGACCTATTTCCTAATAGTTCAATTCATGTTTTAAATAGGATGACCTCGAACCATGCCCCTCTATTTTTATCTGTACAAACATCTGAAGAACAAGCCCCTAGACCATTTAGATACCAAGATATGTGGTCAAATAGACAGGAATTTCTAGACCTAGTAGTTTCTAACTGGGAATTAGCTACTCCTTTCAGTGGGATGTATAGGTTAGTTGCTAAACTTAAGAGGCTAAAGATGGAAATCAAACAATGGAACAGAATACATTTTAGCAATGTGGATCAGAATCTGTCACAACATGAGAACATAGTTAATGACTTGGAAATTTCATTCCAGCAAACTCAAGATGAATTAATCCTAGCAGAGCTAAATAAATCCAAACAATTGCTGATGAGAGCTCAAAAAGAAAAAAATATCTACCTAAAGCAAAAAGCTAGGCTTAACTGGTTACAACATGGTGATGCTAATACGAGCTACTTTCATCATTCGATTAAGGAGAGGAGAACAAAATCAAGAATCAGTAAAATCAGGGATGAAAAAGGTAATTGGATTTCAGAACCATCCCAGATTAAAGAGGAAGCAGTGAGATTTTATAGAGAATTATTTAATAAAGAAGAACCTCAAAAAATGGGAACTTATATACAACACTTCCTCACTGAAATCCCTAAAGTAATAACGGATCAGGAAAACCATTTTCTTTTGTCTCCATTTCAAATTCAGGAGCTTAAATTTGCAGTGTTCGACCTAAATAAATCTAGCTCCCCGGGTCCTGATGGATATTCTGGTGCTTTTTACACCACTTTCTGGGAGACTGTCAAGGAGGATCTCCTGGATGCTGCTAATGAGTTCCAAAGAAGTGGTAATATTCCTAAGGCTATATCTAGCACTTGGCTAACTTTAATCCCCAAGAGATCGATTCCTATCACCTTCTCGGATTTTAGGCCCATAAGTCTATCAAACTTTGTGAATAAAGTCTTCTCCAAGATGATAATGGAAAGGATAAAACCTCTAATGGCTCAACTAATATCCCCTGAACAAAGTGCATTCATAAAAGGGAGGGATATATCTGATAACATAATAATGATGCTAGAAATGACCAGAATCCTATCTAGGAAATCTAAAGGTTCAAATATCATAGTTAAATTAGACATGCAGAAGGCTTTTGATAGGGTTTCTTGGTCTTTTCTTAATTCAATCCTCCTTAAATTTGGATTTCATGGTTCATTTGTGCACCGCATCATGAAAAATATAGCTGCAGCTCATTTCTCAGTTTTAATTAATAGAACTGCATCAGGCTTTTTTGCATCGAATAGAGGCATTAAACAGGGTGATCCTCTTTCACCTTTTCTGTACAATATTCTATCTGAGGCTTTCTCCCGAGGTTTGAAAAAATTGTTTACAATAGGATATTTGCAGTATTTCAGTTTGCCTAGGCACTGTCCTCAGATTACTCATCTTATGTATGCGGACGATACAACTGTCTTCCTTAATGGTAATAAAAAAAACTTGAAAAGATTTAAAAGTTTATAAAAGCATATGAGCAAACATCAGGCCAAAAAGTTAATTTTTCAAAATCCAATTTCTTTGTTGCTCCTAATACCACTGTGGAAAGAGTACAAACACTGAACAGGAGTTTAGGAATGGTTAGAGGCACATTTCCTTTCCAGTATCTAGGGCTCCCCATCTTTCCAGGAAGGAATACACAGGTACATTACTGCCCTCTTTTGGAAAGAATGGAAAAAACCATTAACAACTGGAAGAATAGGTGGTTGAGCACTGCAGGTAAAATCATCCTAATTAATCACTGCTTTCTCTCTATCCCCACACATTTGTTTGCTGTTTTAAATCCTCCAAAGGTAGTATTAAGGAAAATGGAAAAACTGGCTTCAGGCTTATTTTGGGGAAGTAATGATAACACAGAAACCAAGAAAAAATGGAGATCCTGGACTAGAATGAGTCTTCCAGTTCAGGAGAATGGTATAGGTTTTAGAGACCTTCAAGCAATAATGGATGCTTTTTCTTGTAAACTTTGGTGGAAGTTGCAAATAAATAATACTCATTGGTAACATCATTTGTGGTCACTCCCTGATTCATATAAAAATTCTCATACTTGGAACAGAATTTGCAAGGTTACTGAAAAAGCTAACAGTCTTACTAGAGTTATTTATGGAATAGGAGAGTGCTTTTTCTGGAATGCTAACTGGACAGGTGAGGGTGCCTTGTTCTATGAATGGCCCCCAGAGATGGAAATCCCTTTTCCTGATATCTCTCTCAGCTCCTTCATTTTGAACAAAGACTCCTATCTTCCTATCATGGAGCCACACCTGGCTACCAACATAATTTCACTATTACAGGATGCCAAAATCAGTAACTCACATGCAGATAGGCTAATCTGGACTGCTTCTGTGGATGGTAATTTCTCTATTAGCTCAGCATATAGGATTTTCAGACAGAAAGGAACAATAATAAGACATCTACATAAGGTATGGGCTTCATTCATTCCCTCAAAAATGTGTGTTCTAGTTTGGAGAGCTCTTAATGGTATTTTGCCTTTTGATAACATATTGTGTAAGCTTGGATTCTCCTTAGCTTCTAAGTGTCCCCTGTGTATGAACCACTCTGATTCACTGGAACATTTTTTTAATTCCTGTCCCTCTACAATTGCAATCTGGACTAGAGTGAACAATCTTTTGCATCTTCAACAGCCAGTGTTAGGGAGTTTTAAGAATAGAGTAGAATTCTACCTCTCCATAAGAGCAGACTCTAAGCTCTTGTCTAACTTGTTTACAGCAGCCATAATAGTCACAACATGGTCCCTCTGGATACACGGAAATAAAATTCTTTTTGACAATCAATCTTTCTCAGTTGATGCATGCTTTCAGAATGTCAAAGAACTAATTTACCTAATATTCACTGCTAATCCACAAAAAGGTAACATAGAAAAGCACAAGGACTTAATTCAAGCTGGAATCATACCAAAAATTCTACAAAAAAAAAAATTTTATCAGCTGTTAGGTGGGAAAAACCAAAATCTGGTTTCAAATTAAACACAGATGCAACATGGAAAACTGGAGGAGAGTCTTCAATTGCAGTAATAGTGAGGGACTGGAGGGGAGAGGTGATCAAGTTGAGAGTTCATAATTTTCAATCTGACTCCCCATTACATGCTGAATTATTTGGTATTCACACTTCTTACCAATTATGCTCAGAACATGATCTTTATTCTTGTATTATTGAGTCAGGCTGTTTATCAGCTGCTAAAGGAATACAAGATCCAATGGGCTGCCCATGGAGAGTTTTCTCTATATGTAGTACTTTGAACATAAGGAATAATGGGATTTCAATCCAACATATACCAAGGGAAGCCAACACAGCTGCAGATTTCTTGGCTAAATATGCAAAGGAAAAGGTTTTAACTGGAGATTTAAGCATAGGAAATGTTCCAATTTTTTTTAGAGGTCTGGTACTTCTAGATAAAATAGGTCTACATGGAGTCCGAATTGGTACCTCCCAGGGAAACACTTAGAGTCTATCTTTTCTTCTCTTTGACTATGTAAGTAACAGATGCTCCTTTTAGTTTTTACTCTTCTTCTCGAATGGAAACTGTTCTCCTTTCTTGTCTTAAATTGCAGGTCAGAAGGCATTGGGATCCACACCTACAGCATAGTAGGACAGGACTTCTTGATGTGCAGCTGAGGATTTCTTTACCAATGCTGCAATAAAGGCTTTTACCTGAAGCAAAGGATTGAGCTGAGGCTTTTCTTTTGGACTAAACACAGGGATTGCAATGTTTACACAAGGACTGATCACGGGTTTTGAGCAGAGCTGCTACTTGGATAAATACCCCACATAGGACACAATCTATCATCTTGGTGGGTACATCGTTGACAAATAGGAGTCTCATCTACACGTTTCTTCGACCTGTTCGCGATGTTCCAACTAGATGGTTGGTTTTAGCTAGGCCCTTTTAGCTATAATCTGTGGTTATTGACTGCAATGGTGGAAATTCCGCTGTTGGAAGCAAGTTTTTAGCTTCAGGAGCTTTACTTAGCTCTGGGATCATCTACATGACGACCTTTTTTGTAAACTGTGATGTATTCAGACAGTTAGCGCCTATTTTGGCTCATTCTATTGGTTTGGGGAGCCAAATATATACCCCCCATCTCAGGATGGTTTTAAAATTTAAAAAAACCATATAGAAATTCTAGAAAAGTTAGACCGTTGTTTAGTTAAAGTCAAATTAGTTACTAGTGTTTACATATAGAAATTCAAGTAAAGTTTAACTGTTGATTATTTAAAGTAAGCTTAGTCACTAGTGTTTCTATATAGAGAGATTCAAGTAAAGTTTGACCGTTCATTAGTTAAAGTCAACTTAGTTATTAGTGTTTATATATTTTAAGTCAAGTAAAGTTTGAACGTCCTACTTATTAGTATTTATATATTGAAAGTCGAGTAATGTTTGACTGTTGATTATTTAAAGTCAGCTTAGTCAATAGTGTTTCTATAGAGAGAGATTCAAGTAAAGTTTGACCGTTGATTGGTTAAAGTAAACTTATTTACTAGTGTTTACATATATAAATTTAAGTAATCCTTTATTGTTGATTAGTTAAAGTCAACTTAGTTATTAGTGTGTATATATTGTAAGTCAAGTCAAGTTTGACCGTTAATTAGACAAATTTAACCTAGTTATTAGTGTTTATATATTGAAAGTTGAGTAAAATTTAACTATTGATTATTAAAAGCCAGCTTAGTCACTAGTGTTTCTATATAGAGAGATTCAAATAAAGTTTGAGCATTGATTAGTTAAATTCAACTTAGTTATTAGTGTTTATATATTGTAAGTCAAGTAAAGTTTGATCGTTAATTAGTCAAATTCAACCTAGTTATTGGTGTTTATATATTGAAAGTCGAGTAAAGTTTAACTGTTGATTATTTAAAGTCAGCTTAGTCACTATTGTTTCTATATAGGGAGATTCAAGTAAAGTTTGGCCGTTGATTAGTTAAAGTCTGCTTAGTTATTAGTGTTTATGTATTGTAAGTCAAGTAAAGTTTGACCGTTAATTAGACAAATTTAACCTAGTTGTTAGTGTTTATATATTGAAAGTCGAGTAAAATTTAACTATTGATTATTAAAAGCCAGCTTAGTCACTAGTGTTTCTATATAGAGAGATTCAAATAAAGTTTGATCATTGATTAGTTAAAGTCAACTTAGTTATTAGTGTTTATATATTGTAAGTCAAGTAAAGTTTGAACGTCCTAGTTATTAGTATTTATATATTGAAAGTCGAGTAATGTTTGACTGTTGATTATTTAAAGTCAGCTTAGTCAATAGTGTTTCTATAGAGAGAGATTCAAGTAAAGTTTGATCGTTGATTGGTTAAAGTCAACTTATTTACTAGTGTTTACATATATAAATTTAAGTAATCCTTTATTGTTGATTAGTTAAAGTCAACTTAGTTATTAGTGTGTATATATTGTAAGCCAAGTCAAGTTTGACCGTTAATTAGACAAATTCAGCCTAGTTATTAGTGTTCCTATATTGAAAGTCGTGTAAAATTTGACTGTTGATTATTTAATGTCTGCTTAGTCACTAGTGTTCCTATATATAAAGAGAGTCTAGTAAAGTTTGACCGTGGATTATTTAAAGTCAACTTAGTCACTAGTATTTATGTATAGAAAGTCATGTAAGGTCATACTATTGATTAGTCAAAGTCAACCTAGTTATTAGTGTTTATACATTGAAAGTTGTTTAAAATTTGACTGTTGATTAGTTAAAGTCTGTGTAGTCACTAATGTTTACATATAGAAAGTTAAGTACCATCAGCCGTTAATTAGCTAAAGTCATCTTAGTTATTAGTGTTTAACTGAATGTCAAGTAAAGATTAATCGTTGATTGGTCAAAGTCAACCTAGTTATTAGTGTTCATGTATAGAAAGTAAAGTAAGGGTGGAATGTTTATTAGTTAAAGCCAACTTAGTTATTAATTTTTATATTGTGAAAGTCAAGTAAAGTTTGACCGTTGATTTATCAAAGTCAGCCTAGTTATTAGTGTTTATGTATTGAAAGTCGAGTAAAGTTTAACCGTTGATTAGTTAAGGTCAGCTTAGTCACTAGTGATTCTATAAAGGGAGTCAAGTAAAGTTTGACCGTTGATTTGTTAAAGTCAACTTAGTCACTAGTGTTTATATTTTGAAATTCAAGAAAGATTTGACTGTTGATTTGTCAAAGTCAAACATTTTATTAGTATTTATTATGTACAAATTCAAATAAAGTTTGACCGTTAATTAGGTGAAGTCAACTTTTTTATTAGTGTTTATATATTTAAAGTCAATTAAGGGTTCATCATTGATTAGTTAAAGTCAACTTAGTTACTAGTGTTCCATATAGAAATTCAAGTAAAGTTTGACCGTTGATTAGTTAAAGTCAACTTAGTTACTAGTGTTTACATATAGAAATTCAAGTAAAGTTTGATCGTTGATTAGTTAAAGTCAACTTAGTTATTAGTGTTTATATATTTTAAGTCAAGTAATGTTTGACCGTTAATTAGAAAAATTCAACCTAGTTATTAGTGTTTATATATTGAAAGTCGAGTAAAGTTAAACTGTTGATTATTTAAAGTCACCTTAGTCACTTGTGTTTCTATATAGAGAGATTCAAGTAAAGTTTGACCATTCATTAGTTAAAGTCAACTTAGTTATTAGTGTTTATATATTGTAAGTCAAGTAAAGTTTGACCATTTATTAGTCAAATTTAACCTAGTTATTAGTGTTTATATATTGAAAGTCGAGTAAAGTTTTACTGTTGATTATTTAAAATCAGCTTAGTTAATAGTGTTTCTATATAGAGATATTAAAGTAAAGTTTGACCGTTGATTAGTTAAAGTCAACTTAGTTACTAGTGTTTACATATATAAATTCAAGTAAAGTTTGACCATTGATTAGTTAAAGTCAACTTAGTTATTAGTGTTTATATATTGTAAGTCAAGTAAAGTTTGATCGTTAATTAGTCAAATTCAACCTAGTTATTAGTGTTTATATATTGAAAGTCGAGTAAAGTTTAACTGTTGATTATTTAAAGTCACCTTAGTCACTTGTGTTTCTATATAGAGAGATTCAAGTAAGTTTAACCATTGATTAGTCAAAGTCAATTTAGTTACTAGTGTTTACATACATAAATTCAAGTAAAGTTTGATCGTTGATTAGTTAAAGTCAACTTATTTATTAGTGTGTATATATTGTAAGTCAAGTCAAGTTTGACCTTTAATTAGACAAATTCAGCCTAGTTTTTAGTGTTTCTATATTGAAAGTCGTGTAAACTTTTACTATTGATTATTTAAAGTCTGCTTAGTCACTAGTGTTCCTATATATATAAAGAGTGTAGTAAAGTTTGACCGTTGATTAGTTAGAGTCAACTTAGTCACTAATATTTATGTATAGAAAGTCATGTAAGGTCATACCATTGATTAGTCAAAGTCAACCTAGTTATTAGTGTTTATACATTTAAAGTTGTGTAAAATTTGACTGTTGATTAGTTAAAGTTAGCGTAGTCACTAGTTTTTACATATAGAAAGTTAAGTACCATCAGACCGTTAATTAGCTAAAGTCATCTTAGTTATTAGTGTTTAACTGAAAGTTAAGTAAAGATTAATCGTTGATTGGACAAAGTCAACCTAGTTATTAGTGTTCATGTATAGAAAGTAAAGTAAGGGTGGAATGTTTATTAGTTAAAGACAACTTAGTTATTAATTTTTATATTGTGAAAGTCAAGTAAAGTTTGACCGTTGATTAGTCAAAGTCAGCCTAGTTATTAGTGTTTATGTATTGAAAGTCGAGTAAAGTTTAACCGTTGATTAGTTAAGGTCAGCTTAGTCACTAGTGATTCTATAAAGGGAGTCAAGTAAAGTTTGACCGTTGATTTGTTAAAGTCAACTTAGTCACTAGTGTTTATATTTTTGAAGTCATGCAAGGTCATACCATTGATTAGTCAAAGTCAATCTAGTTATTAGTGTTTATATATTGAAAGTTGTGTAAAGTTTGACTGTTGTTTAGTTAAAGTTAGCTTAGCCACTTGTGTTTACATATAGAAAGTTAAGTGCCATCAGACCGTTAATTAGCTAAAGTCACCTTAGTTATTAGTGTTTAACTGAAAGTCAAGTAAAGATTAATCGTTGATTGGTCAAAGTTAACCTAGTTATTAGTGTTCATGTATAGAAAGTAAAGTAAGGGTGGAATGTTTATTAGTTAAAGCCAGCTTAGTTTTTGATTTTTATACTGTGAAAGTTAAGTAAAGTTTGACCGTTGATTAGTCAAAGTCAGCCTAGTCATTAGTGTTTATGTATTGAAAGTTGAGTAAAGTTTAACCGTTGATTAGTTAAGGTCAGCTTAGTCAATAGTGATTCTATAAAGGGAGTCAAGTAAAGTTTGACCGTTGATTTGTTAAAGTCAACTTAGTCACTAGTGTTTATATTTTTAAAGTCAAGTAAGATTTGACTGTTGATTTGTCAAAGTCAAACATATTATTAGTATTTATTAAATACAAATTCAAATAAAGTTTGACCGTTAATTAGGTGAAGTCAACTTTTTTATTAGTGTTTATATATTTAAAGTCAATTAAGAGTTCATCATTGATTAGTTAAAGTCAACTTAGTTACTAGTGTTACCATATAGAATTCAAGTAAAGTTTGACCATTGTTTAGTTAAAGTCAAATTATTTACTAGTGTTTCTATATGGAGAGAGTCTTGTTAAGTTTGACCGTTTATTAGTTAAAGTCAACTTAGTCACTAGTATTTATATATTGAAAGTCATGCAAGGTCATACCATTGATTAGTCTAAGTCAATCTAGTTATTAGTGTTTATATATTGAAAGTTGTGTAAAGTTTAACCTTTACTTAGTTAAAGTCAGCTTAGTCACTTGTGTTTACATATAGAAAGTTAAGTAACATCAGACCGTTAATTAGCTAAAGTCATCTTAGTTATTAGTGTTTAATTGAAAGCAAGTAAAGATCAATTGTAGATTAGTCAAAGTCAACCTAGTTATTAGTGTTCATGTATAGAAAGTAAAGTAGGGGTGGAATGTTTATTAGTTAAAGCCAACTTAGTTATTAGTTTTTATATTGTGAAAGTCAAGTAAAGATTGACCGTTGATTAGTCAAAGTCAGCCTAGTTATTAGTGTTTATGTATTGAAAATCGACTAAAGTTTGACCGTTGGTTAGTTAAGGTCCGCTTAGTCACTAGTGTTTCTATATAGAGAGTCAAGTAAAGTTTGACCGTTGATTTGTTAAAGTCAACTTAGTCACTAGTATTTATATTTTGAAAGTCAAGTAAGATTTGACTGTTAATTTGTGACGCAGCAGAACCCCAATTTCAATTGTTGATTCGATGCACGAATATCCAATTGGAAACCCTTCTGAAAATCTATTGATTCAACACAGTCGAATGCTAGATTCAGGCATAAAAAATTGAATTCAATGGGAACCCGAATTTGGAAAAAAAAACTTAAAGGAAAAGCTTCTTATGTATTCTGTTTTTTATTCAAACGAAATGAGGCTATATATAGCCCTGCCCCTAGAAGCCTAAAGGTTTAAAACTGAAAACCTTCTCAATGGGTTTTAAGAAGGCCACTTAAAACAAAAACCCAAAAGGTTTAAAACTGAAAACCAAGAAAACCAAAGGTTTAAAACAGAAGGTCTGCATCAATGGTTCATCAATGATTTGTTCATCAATGGTCCGCATCATTCCCTCCGGGGTGGAAAGAGTTCGTCCTCGAAGTCTGGTCGGCGTCGTCATCGGAGGAGTCGCCATGGAACGGGAGAAGATGCTTCACGTTGAACACATCGGCCGTGCGGACGTGGCTCGAGAGTTTCAGCCGGTAAGCATTGGGGTTTATTTTCTCGGTGATCTCTATAGGGCCAATCTTCTTGGCAGCAAGTTTGTTGTAGTCACCAACGGAGAAACGCTCCCTTGTCAAAATAGCCCAAACGAAGATGCCTACGTCGAATTTGACATGTCGACGTCGTTGATCGGCGTGCTGCTTGTAGCGAGCATTGGCGGTGGACAGATTGTCGTGCACCATCTTGTGTACATCGAGCAGCCCCAAAACAAAATTGGAAGCTTTCCCATTGACCTTGGTGTTGTCGGGCAGGGGCAACAGGTTA
Organism: Rubia yunnanensis; assembly: GCA_037428765.1. Classification (NCBI taxonomy): domain Eukaryota; kingdom Viridiplantae; phylum Streptophyta; class Magnoliopsida; order Gentianales; family Rubiaceae; genus Rubia; species Rubia yunnanensis. The sequence goes on from CM075061.1 coordinate 88,424,593, forward strand.
AGCGGTCCACGAGGCTGGGCCGAGTAAACTATCTGGAAGGGACTGAAGCCCGTGCTCCGGTTGACGGCATGGTTATGCGCGAACTCTGCTTGACTTAGCTTGTGATCCCAACTTTTTGGATTGTCCCCAACTAGGCAGCGGAGAAGGTTACCGAGGGAACGATTAACCACCTCTGTTTGTCCATCGGTCTGCAGGTGATAGGCGCTACTAAAATTAAGCCTCGTGTGCACCATTCTCCACAAACTATGCCAAAAGTGGCTAAGGAATCTTGTGTCGCTGTCGGACACGGTGGAGATGGGAAGGCCGTGAAGATGGTAGACATCACGGAAGAACAACTGTGCCACGTTCACGGCGTCCGTTGTCTTCTTGCAAGGAATGAAATGCGCCATCTTGGAGAACCGGTCGACCACGACAAAGATTGAATCATTGCCATGCTGAGTACGGGGTAGACCTAACATGAAATCCATACTAATATCAGCCCACGGTCGGGAGTGGACGGGTAGCGGCATATATAACCCGGCATTGGGGGCAACCCCTTTTGACATCTGACAAATACGACGTCGCTGCACGAACTTCTCGACGTCGCTACGCAATCCAAGCCAAAAGCACGAGGATTGTGCGAGCTGCAAGGTCCGATCTCGACCCACATGACCCTCACCGTGAAGCTCCTGGAGAATCTGCAGATGGAGAGAACATTGAGGTACACATAATTGATTTCCGCGGAAGAGAAACCCGTTGTGAAGCAGAAAATCGGAACGTTTGCCGGATTTGACATCTTCGAGGATTGCTGAGAAATACGAGTCGGTGAGGAACAAATCCTTGAACGAATCAAACCCGGGTACCTCGACTCTCATGGTGACTAATAAACTGGACCGGCAACTGAGGGCATCAGCAACGCGGTTGGTGACACTCGCCTTGTGCTTCACGACGAAGGTGAATCCTTCAAGGAAAGCAACCCACCTCGCGTGCCGAGCTGATATTTTGTCCTGACGGTGGAGGTGTTGGAGGGAGTCATGATCGGTGTACAGAACAAACTCGCGCTGAAATAGATAATGCCTCCAGTGCTTAACGGCTTGGACCACTGCGTAGAACTCAACGTCGTAGGTACTGTAATTAAGCCAGGCACCCAAGACCTTCTCGCTATAGTACGCAATGGGCCATCCACTTTGACTAAGAATAGCCCCAATGCCGGTCTTCGACGCGTCCGTGTGCAGCTCAAACGGCAGTGAGAAGTCTGGGAGGACCAAGATAGGCGCGGTTGTCAGGCGTTCTTTAATCCGAATGAAAGCTACCTTGGCTTCGCTTGTCCATCTGAACTGGGTGCCTCGCATGCAATCTGTGAGCGGAGCCATGAACTCACTGAAGTGTGGGACAAAACGCCTATAAAAGGAGGCTAGACCATGAAAGCTCCGTACCTCTATGATTGACTTCGGTCTAGGCCACTCCCGAATTGCCTCGACCTTCGCCCCATCGACTTGCAATCCATCACCTGAGATAATATAGCCCAAAAATAGAACTTTAGGTGTTATGAATACGCACTTCTTCATGGCGACGTAAAACTGTCCAGCCCTCAAAACACGAAGTACCTCCTGTAAGTGCTCAAGGTGCGCAGCCGGGTCGGCGCTATAGATGAGAATATCGTCGAAGTAAACGACGACAAAGCTACCAATGAACGGTTGTAGAAGCTGATTCATCGCCCGCATGACCATGCTCGGGGCGTTAGACAAACTGAACGGCATCACTATCCATTCGTACAATTCCTCGTGCGCCTTGAACGCTGTCTTCCACTCGTCGCCGGGTCGCATACGGATCTGATAATACCTACTCTTCAATTCTAAACGCGAAAAGATCTTAGCGACACTAATCTGATCTAGCAAATCGTCGAGGCGTGGAATGGGAAAGCGGTACCTCACTGTAATTTTATTGACTGCCCAGCTATCCACGCACATCTGCCAAGAACCGTCCTTCTTCGACGTCAATAAAGCAGGAACGGCAACAGGGCTCATGCTTTCCTGAATGTGCCCCTTCACGAGCAACTCCTCAACTTGTCTCTGAAGCTCCTCATGCTCACTCGGACTCATCCTGTAGTGTGGTCGGTGGGGTAGAGTTACTCCCACTTCCAAGTCAATACGATGCTGAATATCATGGAGTGGAGGAAGTCCGTCAGGCAGCTCGTCGGGGAAGACGTCTGGAAACTTAGTGAGTAATGGAGCAACAACAGTCGGGATGGGGCTTGCCTCAGGAACTTCCTTACCGAGAAGCACATATAGCACGTTGGAAGTCTTCATCTCTTCACAGAATTGCGCCATTGTTAACAGGGTCGTAGACTTCCCACTTGTCCTCTCCCCGGAGCTGCTTGGAACCGCTTTCTGAATGGGCTTACTTGGCACCAAAACGATCTTCACCCCGTTAAACACGAAGCTGTAAGAGTTAGCCCGACCATCATGAATCACCTTCCTGTCAAACTGCCATGGCCGACCAAGCAACAAATGACACGCATCCATGTTCACCACATCACACCAAACCTCGTCACGATATTTCGCCCCAACAGAAAACGAGATCAAGGCGTGTTTCGATACCATCACCTCACCACCACGCTTCAGCCAAGCGAGCTTGTATGGTTTCGGATGCTGCTCGGTTTTGACATTCAGTTTCATCACCGCCTCCTCCGAGACAATGTTTTCGCAACTCCCCGCGTCGATAACAAATCGGCACACTTTACCAAGAACAGTGCATGTCGATTGGAAGATGTTGTGTCGCAGCCAATCCTCTTCTGGTGCCTTGGGTGTTAAGCACGATCTACGCACAACCAATGACAATCCCACATCTCCCTCAATGAACTCTTTGTCGTACACGGGCTGGTCAGACAAGGGCTGTTCGTCGGCTTCCACATCCACGCCGGGCTCATCAAGAATAAGCACTCTTTTTCCAGCCTTTCAACAATCGGCATGTCGGTGACCTTGCTCCCCACATGAGAAGCATTTGATGGCGCTTGCACTCACTACCCCACACGTGAAGCCAGGGTTTGCTAGCTTTTCCGTAGCAGATGTGGTCGGTCCGGGAATCACAGGCGCGTTCCACCGGGTGTTAGCAAACGGGTTGGTAAATTGGGCCGTGGTGCTGCGGCATGCTTGTCTCTCTGCTGTGAGGGCTCGCTGAAATGCCGCGGCAATAGAAACCGGATCAAACATGTTGACGATTTCCGAAAGCTGAAGCCTTAGACCACCGATGTACCGCGCGACAAGCTGATCTTTGGTTTCTTGCACATCATTCCCCGCTAGCAACTCATAAAATTTGGAAGTGTACTCATCGACCGTACGAGTTCCTTGCCGTAAATTTTGCAAGCATTGATATATTAGCCTTTGATAATTGTGGGGGAGGAACGCCGCCCGGAGGTGCTTCTTCATCTTCTCCCACGACGCAATTTTAAGCTTGCCCACTCGACTTCGGGTGATTTTTAATTGCTGCCACCACGCTGTTGCACGGCCCCAAAGCCTCATTGCAATTAGCGCGACTCGCCTCTCATCGAGTAATGTTTGACTGTTAATTATTTAAAGTCAGCTTAGTCAATAGTGTTTCTATAGAGAGAGATTCAAGTAAAGTTTGACAGTTGATTAGTTAAAGTCAAGTTAGTCACTAGTATTTATATATAGAAAGTCATGCAAGGTCATACCATTGATTAGTCAAAGTCAATCTAGTTATTAGTGTTTATATATTGAAAGTTGTGTAAAGTTTGACCGTTGTTTAGTTAAACTCAGCTTAATCACTTGTGTTTACATATAGAAAGTTAAGTACCATCAGACCGTTAATTAGCTAAAGTCATCTTAGTTATTAGTGTTTAATTGAAATATCAAGTAAAGATCAATCGTTCATTAGTCAAAGTCAACCTAGTTATTAGTATTCATATATAGAAAGTAAAGTAAGGGTGGAATGTTTATTAGTTAAAGCCAACTTAGTTATTAGTTTTTATATTGTGAAAGTCAAGTAAAGCTTGACCGTTGATTAGTCAAAGTCAGCCTAGTTATTAGTGTTTATGTATTGAAAATCGACAAAAGTTTGACCGTTGATTAGTTAAGGCCCGCTTAGTCACTAGTGTTTCTATATAGATAGTCAAGTAAAGTTTGACCGTTGATTTGTTAAAGTCAACTTAGTCACCAGTATTTATATTTTGAAAGTCAAGTAAGATTTGACTGGTAATTTGTCAAAGTCAAACATTTTATTAGTATTTATTATAGACAAATTCAAATAAAGTTTGACCGTTAATTAGGTTAAGTCAACTTTTTTATTAGTGTTTATATATTTAAAGTTAATTAAGCATTCATCATTGATTAGTAAAAGTCAACTTAATACTAGTGTTACCATGTAGAGATTCAAGGAAAGTTTGGCCGTTGTTTAGTGAAAGTCAAATTAGTTACTAGTGTTTACATATAAAAAGTCAAGTAAAGTTTTACTGTTGATTATTTAAAGTCAGCTTAGTTACTAGTGTTTCTAAATAGAGAGATTCAAGTAAAGTTTGACCATAGATTAGTTAAAGTCAACATAGTTATTAGTGCTTATATATTGTAAGTCAAGTAAAGTTTGACCGTTAATTAGTCAAATTCAACCTAATTATTAGTGTTTATATATTGAAATTCGAGTAAAGTTTAACTGTTGATTATTTAAAGTCAGCTTAGTCACTAGTGTTTCTATATAGGGAAATTCAAGTAAAAGTTTACCGTTGATTAGTTAAAGTCTACTTAGTTATTAGAGTTTATATATTGTAAGTCAAGTAAAGTTTGACCGTTAATTAGACAAATTTAGCCTAGTTATTAGTGTTTATATATTGAAAGTCTAGTAAAATTTAACTGTTGATTATTTAAAGTCAGCTTAGTCACTAGTGTTTCTATATAGAGAGATTCAAGCAAAGTTTGACCGTTTATTAGTTAAAGTCAACTTAGTTATTAGTGTTTATATATTGTAAGTCAAGTAAAGATTGACCGTCCTAGTTATTAGTGTTTATATATTGAAAGTCGAGTAATGTTTGACTGTTGACTATTTAAAGTCAGCTTAGTCAATAGTGTTTCTTTAGAGAGAGATTCAAGTAAAGTTTGACCATTGATTAGTTAAAGTCAACTTACTTATTAGTGATTATACATTGTAGGTCAAGTAAAGTTTGACTGTTAATTAGACAAATTTAACCTAGTTATTAGTGTTTATATATTGAAAGTTGAGTAAAATTTAACTGTTGATTATTTAAAGTCAGCTTAGTCACTAGTGTTTCTATATAGAGAGATTCAAGCAAAGTTTGACCATTGATTAGTTAAAGTCAACTTATTTATTAGTGTTTATATATTGTAAGTCAAGTAAAGTTTGACCGTCCTAGTTATTGGTGTTTATATATTGAAAGTTGAGTAATGTTTGACTGTTGATTATTTAAAGTTAGCTTAGTCAATAGTGTTTCTATAGTGAGAAATTCATGTAAAGATTAACCGTTGATTAGTCAAAGTTAACTTAGTCACTAGTATTTATATATAGAAAGTCATGCAAGGTCATACCATTGATTAGTCAAAGTCAATCTAGTTATTAGTGTTTATATATTGAAAGTTGTGTAAAGTTTAACCGTTGTTTAGTTAAAGTCAGCTTAGTCACTTGTGTTTACATCATGAAAGTTCAGTACCATCAGACCGTTAATTAGCTAAAGTCATCTTAGTTATTAGTGTTTAATTGAAAGTCAAGTAAAGATCAATCATTGATTAGTCAAAGTCAACCTAGTTATTAGTATTCATATATAGAAAGTAAAGTAAGGGTGGAATGTTTATTAGTTAAAGCCAACATAGTTATTAGTTTTTATATTGTGGAACTCAAGTAAAGCTTGACCGTTAATTAGTCAAAGTTAGCCTACTTATTAGTGTTTATGTATTGAAAATCAACTAAAGGTTGACCGTTGATTAGTTAAGGTCCGTTTAGTCACTAGTGTTTCTATATAGAGAGTCAAGTAAAGTTTGACCGTTGATTTGTTAAAGGACACTTAGTCACCAGTATTTATATTTTGAAAGTCAAGTAAGATTTGATTGTTAATTTGTCAAAGTCAAGCATTTTATTAGTATTTATTATAGACAAATTCAAATAAAGTTTGACCGTTAATTAGGTGAAGTCAACTTTTTTATTAGTGTTTATATATTTAAAGTTAATTAAGCGTTCATCATTGATTAGTAAAAGTCAACTTAGTTACTAGTGTTACCATATAGAAATTCAAGAATAGTTTGGCCGTTGTTTAGTGAAAGTCAAATTAGTTACCAGTGTTAACATATAGAAATTCAAGTAAAGTTTTACTGTTGATTATTTAAAGTCAGCTTAGTTACTAGTGTTTCTATATAGAGAGATTCAAGTAAAGTATGACCATTGATTAGTTAAAGTCAACTTAGTTATTAGTGCTTATATATTGTAAGTCAAGTAAAGTTTTGACTGTTAATTAGTCAAATTCAACCTAATTATTAGTGTTTATATATTGAAAGTCGAGTAATGTTTAAGTGTTGATTATTTAAAGTCAGCTTAGACACTAGTGTTTCTTTATAGGGAAATTCAAGTAAAAATTTACCGTTGATTAGTTAAAGTCTACTTAGTTATTAGTGTTTATATATTGTAAGTCAAGTAAAGTTTGACCGTTAATTAGACATATTTAGCCTAGTTATTAGTGTTTATATATTGAAAGTCTAGTAAAATTTTACTGTTGATTATTTAAAATCAGCTTAGTCAATAGTGTTTCTATAGAGAGATATTCAAGTAAAGTTTGACCATTGATTAGTTAAAGTCAACTTAGTTATTAGTGATTATACATTGTAAGTCAAGTAAAGTTTGACCGTTAATTAGACAAATTTAACCTAGTTATTAGTGTTTATATATTGAAAGTCGAGTAAAATTTAACTGTTGATTATTTAAAGTCAGCTTAGTCACTAGTGTTTCTATATAGAGAGATTCAAGCAAAGTTTGACCATTGATTAGTTAAAGTCAACTTATTTATTAGTGTTTATATATTGTAAGTCAAGTAAAGTTTGACCGTCCTAGTTATTAGTGTTTATATATTGAAAGTTGAGTAATGTTTGACTGTTGATTATTTAAAGTTAGCTTAGTCAATAGTGTTTCTATAGAGAGAAATTCAAGTAAAGATTAACCGTTGATTAGTCAAAGTTAACTTAGTCACTAGTATTTATATATAGAAAGTCATGCAAGGTCATACCATTGATTAGTCAAAGTTAATCTAGTTATTAGTGTTTATATATTGAAAGTTGTGTAAAGTTTGACCGTTGTTTAGTTAAAGTTAGCTTAGTCACTTGTGTTTACATATAGAAAGTTCAGTACCATCAGACCGTTAATTAGCTAAAGTCATCTTAGTTATTAGTGTTTAATTGAAAGTCAAGTAAAGATCAATCATTGATTAGTCAAAGTCAACCTAGTTATTAGTATTCATATAAAGAAAGTAAAGTAAGGGTGGAATGTTTATTAGTTAAAACCAACTTAGTTATTAGTTTTTATATTGTGAAAGTCAAGTAAAGCTTGACCGTTGATTAGTCAAAGTCAGCCTAGTTATTAGTGTTTATGTATTGAAAATCGACTAAAGTTTTACCGTTGATTAGTTAAGGTCCGTTTAGTCGCTAGTGTTTCTATATAGAGAGTCAAGTAAAGTTTGACCGTTGATTTGTTAAAGTCAACTTGTCACCAGTATTTGTATTTTTAAAGTCAAGTATGATTTGACTGTTAATTTTTCAAAGTCAAACATTTTATTAGTATTTATTATAGACAAATTCAAATAAAGTTTGACCGTTAACTAGGTGAAGTCAACTTTTTTATTAGTGTTTATATATTTAAAGTTAATTAAGCATTCATCATTGATTAGTAAAAGTCAACTTAGTTACTAGTGTTACCATATAGAAATTCAAGAATAGTTTGGCCGTTGTTTAGTGAAAGTCAAATTAGTTACTAGTGTTAACATATAGAAATTCAAGTAAAGTTTTACTGTTGATTATTTGAAGTCAGCTTAGTTACTAGTGTTTCTATATAGAGAGATTCAAGTAAAGTATGACCATTGATTAGTTAAAGTCAACTTAGTTATTAGTGCTTATATATTGTAAGTCAAGTAAAGTTTGACTGTTAATTAGTCAAATTCAACCTAATTATTAGTGTTTATATATTGAAAGTCGAGTAAAGTTTAAGTGTTGATTATTTAAAGTCAGCTTAGTCACTAGTGTTTCTTTATAGGGAAATTCAAGTAAAAATTTACCGTTGATTAGTTAAAGTCTACTTAGTTATTAGTGTTTATATATTGTAAGTCAAGTAAAGTTTGACCGTTAATTAGACATATTTAGCCTAATTATTAGTGTTTATATATTGAAAGTCTAGTAAAATTTTACTGTTGATTATTTAAAGTCAGCTTAGTCAATAGTGTTTCTATAGAGAGATATTCAAGTAAAGTTTGACCATTGATTAGTTAAAGTCAACTTAGTTATTAGTGATTATACATTGTAAGTCAAGTAAAGTTTGACCGTTAATTAGACAAATTTAACCTAGTTATTAGTGTTTATATATTGAAAGTCGAGTAAAATTTAATTGTTGATTATTTAAAGTCAGCTTAGTCACTAGTGTTTCTATATGGAGAGATTCAAGAAAAGTTTGACAATTGATTAGTTAAAGTCAACTTATTTATTAGTGTTTATATATTGTAAGTCAAGTAAAGTTTGACCGTCCTAGTTATTAGTGTTTATATATTGAAAGTTGAGTAATGTTTGACTGTTGATTATTTAAAGTTAGCTTAGTCAATAGTGTTTCTATAGTGAGAAATTCAAGTAAAGATTAACCGTTGATTAGTCAAAGTTAACTTAGTCACTAGTATTTATATATAGAAAGTCATGCAAGGTCATACCATTGATTAGTCAAAGTTAATCTAGTTATTAGTGTTTATATATTGAAAGTTGTGTAAAGTTTGACCGTTGTTTAGTTAAAGTCAGCTTAGTCACTTGTGTTTACATATTGAAAGTTCAGTACCATCAGACCGTTAATTAGCTAAAATCATCTTAGTTATTAGTGTTTAATTGAAAGTCAAGTAAAGATCAATCATTGATTAGTCAAAGTCAACCTAGTTATTAGTATTCGTATATAGAAAGTAAAGTAAGGGTGGAATGTTTATTAGTTAAAGCCAAGATAGTTATTAGTTTTTATATTGTGGAAGTCAAGTAAAGCTTGACCGTTGATTAGTCAAAGTCAGCCTAGTTATTAGTGTTTATGTATTGAAAATCAACTAAAGGTTGACTGTTGATTAGTTAAGGTCCGTTTAGTCACTAGTGTTTCTATATAGAGAGTCAAGTAAAGTTTGACCGTTGATTTGTTAAAGGAAACTTAATCACCAGTATTTTTATTTTGAAAGTCAAGTAAGATTTGATTGTTAATTTGTCAAAGTCAAACATTTTATTAGTATTTATTATAGACAAATTCAAATAAAGTTTGACCGTTAATTAGGTGAAGTCAACTTTTTTATTAGTGTCTATATATTTAAAGTTAATTAAGCGTTCATCATTGATTAGTAAAAGTCAACTTAGTTACTAGTGTTACCATATAGAAATTCAAGAATAGTTTGGCCGTTGTTTAGTGAAAGTCAAATTAGTTACCAGTGTTAACATATAGAAATTCAAGTAAAGTTTTACTGTTGATTATTTAAAGTCAGCTTAGGTACTAGTGTTTCTATATAGAGAGATTCAAGCAAAGTTTGACCATTGATTAGTTAAAGTCAACTTATTTATTAGTGTTTATATATTGTAAGTCAAGTAAAGTTTGACCGTCCTAGTTATTGGTGTTTATATATTGAAAGTTGAGTAATGTTTGACTGTTGATTATTTAAAGTTAGCTTAGTCAATAGTGTTTCTATAGTGAGAAATTCATGTAAAGATTAACCGTTGATTAGTCAAAGTTAACTTAGTCACTAGTATTTATATATAGAAAGTCATGCAAGGTCATACCATTGATTAGTCAAAGTCAATCTAGTTATTAGTGTTTATATATTGAAAGTTGTGTAAAGTTTAACCGTTGTTTAGTTAAAGTCAGCTTAGTCACTTGTGTTTACATCATGAAAGTTCAGTACCATCAGACCGTTAATTAGCTAAAGTCATCTTAGTTATTAGTGTTTAATTGAAAGTCAAGTAAAGATCAATCATTGATTAGTCAAAGTCAACCTAGTTATTAGTATTCATATATAGAAAGTAAAGTAAGGGTGGAATGTTTATTAGTTAAAGCCAACATAGTTATTAGTTTTTATATTGTGGAACTCAAGTAAAGCTTGACCGTTAATTAGTCAAAGTTAGCCTACTTATTAGTGTTTATGTATTGAAAATCAACTAAAGGTTGACCGTTGATTAGTTAAGGTCCGTTTAGTCACTAGTGTTTCTATATAGAGAGTCAAGTAAAGTTTGACCGTCGATTTGTTAAAGGACACTTAGTCACCAGTATTTATATTTTGAAAGTCAAGTAAGATTTGATTGTTAATTTGTCAAAGTCAAGCATTTTATTAGTATTTATTATAGACAAATTCAAATAAAGTTTGACCGTTAATTAGGTGAAGTCAACTTTTTTATTAGTGTTTATATATTTAAAGTTAATTAAGCGTTCATCATTGATTAGTAAAAGTCAACTTAGTTACTAGTGTTACCATATAGAAATTCAAGAATAGTTTGGCCGTTGTTTAGTGAAAGTCAAATTAGTTACCAGTGTTAACATATAGAAATTCAAGTAAAGTTTTACTGTTGATTATTTAAAGTCAGCTTAGTTACTAGTGTTTCTATATAGAGAGATTCAAGTAAAGTATGACCATTGATTAGTTAAAGTCAACTTAGTTATTAGTGCTTATATATTGTAAGTCAAGTAAAGTTTGACTGTTAATTAGTCAAATTCAACCTAATTATTAGTGTTTATATATTGAAAGTCGAGTAAAGTTTAAGTGTTGATTATTTAAAGTCAGCTTAGTCACTAGTGTTTCTTTATAGGGAAATTCAAGTAAAAATTTACCGTTGATTAGTTAAAGTCTACTTAGTTATTAGTGTTTATATATTGTAAGTCAAGTAAAGTTTGACCGTTAATTAGACATATTTAGCCTAGTTATTAGTGTTTATATATTGAAAGTCTAGTAAAATTTTACTGTTGATTATTTAAAGTCAGCTTAGTCAATAGTGTTTCTATAGAGAGATATTCAAGTAAAGTTTGACCATTGATTAGTTAAAGTCAACGTAGTTATTAGTGATTATACATTGTAAGTCAAGTAAAGTTTGACCGTTAATTAGACAAATTTAACCTAGTTATTAGTTTTTATATATTGAAAGTCGAGTAAAATTTAACTGTTGATTTTTTAAAGTCAGCTTAGTCACTAGTGTTTCTATATGGAGAGATTCAAGCAAAGTTTGACCATTGATTAGTTAAAGTCAACTTATTTATTAGTGTTTATATATTGTAAGTCAAGTAAAGTTTGACCGTCCTAGTTATTAGTGTTTATATATTGAAAGTTGAGTAATGTTTGACTGTTGATTATTTAAAGTTAGCTTAGTCAATAGTGTTTCTATAGTGAGAAATTCAAGTAAAGATTAACCGTTGATTAGTCAAAGTTAACTTAGTCACTAGTATTTATATATAGAAAGTCATGCAAGGTCATACCATTGATTAGTCAAAGTTAATCTAGTTATTAGTGTTTATATATTGAAAGTTGTGTAAAGTTTGACCGTTGTTTAGTTAAAGTCAGCTTAGTCACTTGTGTTTACATATAGAAAGTTCAGTACCATCAGACCGTTAATTAGTTAAAGTCATCTTAGTTATTAGTGTTTAATTGAAAGTCAAGTAAAGATCAATCATTGATTAGTCAAAGTCAACCTAGTTATTAGTATCCATATAAAGAAAGTAAAGTAAGGGTGGAATGTTTATTAGTTAAAGCCAACTTAGTTATTAGTTTTTATATTGTGAAAGCCAAGTAAAGTTTGACCGTTGATTAGTTAAAGTCAGCCTAGTTATTAGTGTTTATGTATTGAAAATCGACTAAAGTTTGACCGTTGATTAGTTAAGGGACGTTTAGTCACTAGTGTTTCTATATAGAGAGTCAAGTAAAGTTTGACCGTTGATTTGTTAAAGTCAACTTGTCACCAGTATTTGTATTTTGAAAGTCAAGTATGATTTGACTGTTAATTTATCAAAGTCAAACATTTTATTAGTATTTATTATAGACAAATTCAAATAAAGTTTGACCATTAATTAGGTGAAGTCAACTTTTTTATTAGTGTTTATATATTTAAACTTAATTAAGCGTTCATCATTGATTAGTAAAAGTCAACTTAGTTACTAGTGTTACCATATAGAAATTCAAGAAAAGTTTGGCCGTTGTTTAGTGAAAGTCAAATTAGTTACTAGTGTTTACATATAGAAATTCAAATAAAGTTTTACTGTTGATTATTTAAAGTCAGCTTAGTTACTAGTGTTTCTGTATAGAGAGATTCAAGTAAAGTTTGACCATAGATTAGTTAAAGTCAACTTAGTTATTAGTGCTTATATATTGTAAGTCAAGTAAAGTTTGACCGTTAATTAGTCAAATTCAACCTAATTATTAGTGTTTATATATTGAAAGTCGAGTAAAGTTTAACAGTTGATTATTTAAAGTCAGCTTAGTCACTAGTGTTTCTATATAGGGAATTCAAGTAAAAATTTACCGTTGATTAGTTAAAGTCTACTTAGTTATTAGTGTTTATATATTGTAAGTCAAGTAAAGTTTGACCGTTAATTAGACAAATTTAGCCTAGTTATTAGTTTTTATATATTGAAAGTCGAGTAAAATTTAACTGTTGATTATTTAAAGTCAGCTTAGTCACTAGTGTTTCTACATAGAGAGATTCAAGCAAAGTTTGACTGTTTATTAGTTAAAGTCAACTTAGTTTTTAGTGTTTATATATTGTGAGTCAAGTAAAGGTTGACCGTCCTAGTTATTAGTGTTTATATATTGAAAGTCGAGTAAGGTTTGACTGTTGACTATTTAAAGTCAGCTTAGTCAATAGTGTTTCTATAGAGAGAGATTCAAGTAAAGTTTAACCATTGATTAGTTAAAGTAAATTTAGTTATTAGTGATTGTACCTTGTAAGTCAAGTAAAGTTTGACCGTTAATTAGCAAATTTAACCTAGATATTTGTGTTTATATATTGAAAGTCGAGTAAAATTTAACTGTTGGTTATTTAAAGTCAGCTTAGTCACTAGTGTTTCTATATAGAGAGATTCAAGCAAAGTTTGACCATTGATTAGTTAAAGTCAACTTATTTATTAATGTTTATATATTGTAAGTCAAGTAAAGTTTGACCGTCCTAGTTATTAGTGTTTATATATTGTAAGTTGAGTAATGTTTGACTGTTGATTATTTAAAGTTAGCTTAGTCAATAGTGTTTCTATACAGAGAGATTCAAGTAGAGATTAATCGTTGATTAGTCAAACTTAACTTAGTCACTAGTATTTATATATAGAAAGTCATGCAAGGTCATACCATTGATTAGTCAAAGTCAATCTGGTTATTAGTGTTTATATATTGAAAGTTGTGTGAACTTTGACCGTTGTTTAGTTAAAGTCAGCTTAGTCACTTGTGTTTACATATAGAAAGTTCAGTACCATCAGACCGTTAATTAGTTAAAGTCATCTTAGTAATTTGTGTTTAATTGAAAGTCAAGTAAAGATCAATCATTGATTAGTCAAAGTCAACCTAGTTATTAGTATCCATATAAAGAAAGTAAAGTAAGGGTGGAATGTTTATTAGTTAAAGCCAACTTAGTTATTAGTTTTTATATTGTGAAAGTCAAGTAAAGCTTGACTGTTGATTAGTCAAAGTCAGCCTAGTTATTAGTGTTTATGTATTGAAAATCGACTAAAGTTTGACCGTTGATTAGTTAAGGGCCGTTTAGTCACTAGTGTTTCTATATAGAGAGTCAAGTAAAGTTTGACCGTTGATTTGTTAAAGTCAACTTGTCACCAGTATTTGTATTTTGACAGTCAAGTATGATTTGACTGTTAATTTGTCAAAGTCAAACATTTTATTAGTATTTATTATAGACAAATTCAAATAAAGTTTGACCATTAATTAGGTGAAGTCAACTTTTTTATTAGTGTTTATATATTTAAACTTAATTAAGCGTTCATCATTGATTAGTAAAAGTCAACTTAGTTACTAGTGTTACCATATAGAAATTCAAGAAAAGTTTGGCCGTTGTTTAGTGAAAGTCAAATTAGTTACTAGTGTTTACATATAGAAATTCAAATAAAGTTTTACTGTTGATTATTTAAAGTCAGCTTAGTTACTAGTGTTTCTATATAGAGAGATTCAAGTAAAGTATGACCATTGATTAGTTAAAGTCAACTTAGTTATTAGTGCTTATATATTGTAAGTCAAGTAAAGTTTGACCGTTAATTAGTCAAATTCAACCTAATTATTAGTGTTTATATATTGAAAGTCGAGTAAAGTTTAACAGTTGATTATTTAAAGTCAGCTTAGTCACTAGTGTTTCTATATAGGGAAATTCAAGTAAATTTTTACCGTTGATTAGTTAAAGTCTACTTAGTTATTAGTGTTTATATATTGTAAGTCAAGTAAAGTTTGACCGTTAATTAGACAAATTTAGCCTAGTTATTAGTTTTTATATATTGAAAGTCGAGTAAAATATAACTGTTGATTATTTAAAGTCAGCTTAGTCACTAATGTTTCTACATAGAGAGATTCAAGCAAAGTTTGACTGTTTATTAGTCAAAGTCAACTTAGTTCTTAGTGTTTATATATTGTGAGTCAAGTAAAGTTTGACCGTCCTAGTTATTAGTGTTTATATATTGAAAGTCGAGTAAGGTTTGACTGTTGACTATTTAAAGTCAGCTTAGTCAATAGTGTTTCTATAGAGAGAGATTCAAGTAAAGTTTAACCATTGATTAGTTAAAGTAAATTTAGTTATTAGTGATTGTACATTGTAAGTCAAGTAAAGTTTGACCGTTAATTAGCAAATTTAACCTAGTTATTAGTGTTTATATATTGAAAGTCGAGTAAAATTTAACTGTTGGTTATTTAAAGTCAGCTTAGTCACTAGTGTTTCTATATAGAGAGATTCAAGCAAAGTTTGACCATTGATTAGTTAAAGTCAACTTATTTATTAATGTTTATATATTGTAAGTCAAGTAAAGTTTGACCGTCCTAGTTATTAGTGTTTATATATTGTAAGTTGAGTAATGTTTGACTGTTGATTATTTAAAGTTAGCTTAGTCAATAGTGTTTCTATACAGAGAGATTCAAGTAAAGATTAATCGTTGATTAGTCAAACTTAACTTAGTCACTAGTATTTATATATAGAAAGTCATGCAAGGTCATACCATTGATTAGTCAAAGTCAATCTGGTTATTAGTGTTTATATATTGAAAGTTGTGTGAACTTTGACCGTTGTTTAGTTAAAGTCAGCTTAGTCACTTGTGTTTACATATAGAAAGTTCAGTACCATCAGACCGTTAATTAGTTAAAGTCATCTTAGTAATTTGTGTTTAATTGAAAGTCAAGTAAAGATCAATCATTGATTAGTCAAAGTCAACCTAGTTATTAGTATCAATATAAAGAAAGTAAAGTAAGGGTGGAATGTTTATTAGTTAAAGCCAACTTAGTTATTAGTTTTTATATTGTGAAAGTCAAGTAAAGCTTGACTATTGATTAGTCAAAGTCAGCCTAGTTATTAGTGTTTATGTATTGAAAATCGACTAAAGTTTGACCGTTGATTAGTTAAGGGCCGTTTAGTCACTAGTGTTTCTATATAGAGAGTCAAGTAAAGTTTGACCGTTGATTTGTTAAAGTCAACTTGTCACCAGTATTTGTATTTTGACAGTCAAGTATGATTTGACTGTTAATTTGTCAAAGTCAAACATTTTATTAGTATTTATTATAGACAAATTCAAATAAAGTTTGACCATTAATTAGGTGAAGTCAACTTTTTTATTAGTGTTTATATATTTAAACTTAATTAAGCGTTCATCATTGATTAGTAAAAGTCAACTTAGTTACTAGTGTTACCATATAGAAATTCAAGAAAAGTTTGGCCGTTGTTTAGTGAAAGTCAAATTAGTTACTAGTGTTTACATATAGAAATTCAAATAAAGTTTTACTGTTGATTATTTAAAGTCAGCTTAGGTACTAGTGTTTCTATATAGAGAGATTCAAGTAAAGTATGACCATTGATTAGTTAAAGTCAACTTAGTTATTAGTGCTTATATATTGTAAGTCAAGTAAAGTTTGACCGTTAATTAGTCAAATTCAACCTAATTATTAGTGTTTATATATTGAAAGTCGAGTAAAGTTTAACAGTTGATTATTTAAAGTCAGCTTAGTCACTAGTGTTTCTATATAGGGAAATTCAAGTAAAAATTTACCGTTGATTAGTTAAAGTCTACTTAGTTATTAGTGTTTATATATTGTAAGTCAAGTAAAGTTTGACCGTTAATTAGACAAATTTAGCCTAGTTATTAGTTTTTATATATTGAAAGTCGAGTAAAATATAACTGTTGATTATTTAAAGTCAGCTTAGTCACTAATGTTTCTACATAGAGAGATTCAAGCAAAGTTTGACTGTTTATTAGTTAAAGTCAACTTAGTTCTTAGTGTTTATATATTGTGAGTCAAGTAAAGTTTGACCGTCCTAGTTATTAGTGTTTATATATTGAAAGTCGAGTAAGGTTTGACTGTTGACTATTTAAAGTCAGCTTAGTCAATAGTGTTTCTATAGAGAGAGATTCAAGTAAAGTTTAACCATTGATTAGTTAAAGTAAATTTAGTTATTAGTTATTGTACATTGTAAGCCAAGTAAAGTTTGACCGTTAATTAGCAAATTTAACCTAGTTATTAGTGTTTATATATTGAAAGTCGAGTAAAATTTAACTGTTGGTTATTTAAAGTCAGCTTAGTCACTAGTGTTTCTATATAGAGAGATTCAAGCAAAGTTTGACCATTGATTAGTTAAAGTCAACTTATTTATTAATGTTTATATATTGTAAGTCAAGTAAAGTTTGACCGTCCTAGTTATTAGTGTTTATATATTGTAAGTTGAGTAATGTTTGACTGTTGATTATTTAAAGTTAGCTTAGTCAATAGTGTTTCTATACAGAGAGATTCAAGTAAAGATTAATCGTTGATTAGTCAAACTTAACTTAGTCACTAGTATTTATATATAGAAAGTCATGCAAGGTCATACCATTGATTAGTCAAAGTCAATCTGGTTATTAGTGTTTATATATTGAAAGTTGTGTGAACTTTGACCGTTGTTTAGTTAAAGTCAGCTTAGTCACTTGTGTTTACATATAGAAAGTTCAGTACCATCAGACCGTTAATTAGTTAAAGTCATCTTAGTAATTTGTGTTTAATTGAAAGTCAAGTAAAGATCAATCATTGATTAGTCAAAGTCAACCTAGTTATTAGTATCCATATAAAGAAAGTAAAGTAAGGGTGGAATGTTTATTAGTTAAAGCCAACTTAGTTATTAGTTTTTATATTGTGAAAGTCAAGTAAAGCTTGACTGTTGATTAGTCAAAGTCAGCCTAGTTATTAGTGTTTATGTATTGAAAATCGACTAAAGTTTGACCGTTGATTAGTTAAGGGCCGTTTAGTCACTAGTGTTTCTATATAGAGAGTCAAGTAAAGTTTGACCGTTGATTTGTTAAAGTCAACTTGTCACCAGTATTTTTATTTTGACAGTCAAGTATGATTTGACTGTTAATTTGTCAAAGTCAAACATTTTATTAGTATTTATTATAGACAAATTCAAATAAAGTTTGACCATTAATTAGGTGAAGTCAACTTTTTTATTAGTGTTTATATATTTAAACTTAATTAAGCGTTCATCATTGATTAGTAAAAGTCAACTTAGTTACTAGTGTTACCAAATAGAAATTCAAGAAAAGTTTGGCCGTTGTCTAGTGAAAGTCAAATTAGTTACTAGTGTTTACATATAGAAATTCAAATAAAGTTTTACTGTTGATTATTTAAAGTCAGCTTAGTTACTAGTGTTTCTGTATAGAGAGATTCAAGTAAAGTTTGACCATAGATTAGTTAAAGTCAACTTAGTTATTAGTGCTTATATATTGTAAGTCAAGTAAAGTTTGACCGTTAATTAGTCAAATTCAACCTAATTATTAGTGTTTATATATTGAAAGTCGAGTAAAGTTTAACAGTTGATTATTTAAAGTCAGCTTAGTCACTAGTGTTTCTATATAGGGAAATTCAAGTAAAAATTTACCGTTGATTAGTTAAAGTCTACTTAGTTATTAGTGTTTATATATTGTAAGTCAAGTAAAGTTTGACCGTTAATTAGACAAATTTAGCCTAGTTATTAGTTTTTATATATTGAAAGTCGAGTAAAATTTAACTGTTGATTATTTAAAGTCAGCTTAGTCACTAGTGTTTCTACATAGAGAGATTCAAGCAAAGTTTGACTGTTTATTAGTTAAAGTCAACTTAGTTCTTAGTGTTTATATATTGTGAGTCAAGTAAAGTTTGACCGTCCTAGTTATTAGTGTTTATATATTGAAAGTCGAGTAAGGTTTGACTGTTGACTATTTAAAGTCAGCTTAGTCAATAGTGTTTCTATAGAGAGAGATTCAAGTAAAGTTTAACCATTGATTAGTTAAAGTAAATTTAGTTATTAGTGATTGTACATTGTAAGCCAAGTAAAGTTTGACCGTTAATTAGCAAATTTAACCTAGTTATTAGTGTTTATATATTGAAAGTCGAGTAAAATTTAACTGTTGGTTATTTAAAGTCAGCTTAGTCACTAGTGTTTCTATATAGAGAGATTCAAGCAAAGTTTGACCATTGATTAGTTAAAGTCAACTTATTTATTAATGTTTATATATTGTAAGTCAAGTAAAGTTTGACCGTCCTAGTTATTAGTGTTTATATATTGTAAGTTGAGTAATGTTTGACTGTTGATTATTTAAAGTTAGCTTAGTCAATAGTGTTTCTATACAGAGAGATTCAAGTAAAGATTAATCGTTGATTAGTCAAACTTAACTTAGTCACTAGTATTTATATATAGAAAGTCATGCAAGGTCATACCATTGATTAGTCAAAGTCAATCTGGTTATTAGTGTTTATATATTGAAAGTTGTGTGAAGTTTGACCGTTGTTTAGTTAAAGTCATCTTAGTCACTTGTGTTTACATATAGAAAGTTCAGTACCATCAGACCGTTAATTAGTTAAAGTCATCTTAGTAATTTGTGTTTAATTGAAAGTCAAGTAAAGATCAATCATTGATTAGTCAAAGTCAACCTAGTTATTAGTATCCATATAAAGAAAGTAAAGTAAGGGTGGAATGTTTATTAGTTAAAGCCAACTTAGTTATTAGTTTTTATATTGTGAAAGTCAAGTAAAGCTTGACTGTTGATTAGTCAAAGTCAGCCTAGTTATTAGTGTTTATGTATTGAAAATCGACTAAAGTTTGACCGTTGATTAGTTAAGGGCCGTTTAGTCACTAGTGTTTCTATATAGAGAGTCAAGTAAAGTTTGACCGTTGATTTGTTAAAGTCAACTTGTCACCAGTATTTGTATTTTGACAGTCAAGTATGATTTGACTGTTAATTTGTCAAAGTCAAACATTTTATTAGTATTTATTATAGACAAATTCAAATAAAGTTTGACCATTAATTAGGTGAAGTCAACTTTTTTATTAGTGTTTATATATTTAAACTTAATTAAGCGTTCATCATTGATTAGTAAAAGTCAACTTAGTTACTAGTGTTACCATATAGAAATTCAAGAAAAGTTTGGCCGTTGTTTAGTGAAAGTCAAATTAGTTACTAGTGTTTACATATAGAAATTCAAATAAAGTTTTACTGTTGATTATTTAAAGTCAGCTTAGTTACTAGTGTTTCTATAAAGAGAGATTCAAGTAAAGTTTGACCATTGATTAGTTAAAGTCAACTTAGTTATTAGTGCTTATATATTGTAAGTCAAGTAAAGTTTGACCGTTAATTAGTCAAATTCAACCTAATTATTAGTGTTTATATATTGAAAGTCGAGTAAAGTTTAACAGTTGATTATTTAAAGTCAGCTTAGTCACTAGTGTTTCTATATAGGGAAATTCAAGTAAAAATTTACCGTTGATTAGTTAAAGTCTACTTAGTTATTAGTGTTTATATATTGTAAGTCAAGTAAAGTTTGACCGTTAATTAGACAAATTTAGCCTAGTTATTAGTTTTTATATATTGAAAGTCGAGTAAAATTTAACTGTTGATTATTTAAAGTCAGCTTAGTCACTAATGTTTCTACATAGAGAGATTCAAGCAAAGTTTGACTGTTTATTAGTTAAAGTCAACTTAGTTCTTAGTGTTTATATATTGTGAGTCAAGTAAAGTTTGACCGTCCTAGTTATTAGTGTTTATATATTGAAAGTCGAGTAAGGTTTGACTGTTGACTATTTAAAGTCAGCTTAGTCAATAGTGTTTCTATAGAGAGAGATTCAAGTAAAGTTTAACCATTGATTAGTTAAAGTAAATTTAGTTATTAGTGATTGTACATTGTAAGTCAAGTAAAGTTTGACCGTTAATTAGCAAATTTAACCTAGTTATTAGTGTTTATATATTGAAAGTCGAGTAAAATTTAACTGTTGGTTATTTAAAGTCAGCTTAGTCACTAGTGTTTCTATATAGAGAGATTCAAGCAAAGTTTGACCATTGATTAGTTAAAGTCAACTTATTTATTAATGTTTATATATTGTAAGTCAAGTAAAGTTTGACCGTCCTAGTTATTAGTGTTTATATATTGTAAGTTGAGTAATGTTTGACTGTTGATTATTTAAAGTTAGCTTAGTCAATAGTGTTTCTATACAGAGAGATTCAAGTAAAGATTAATCGTTGATTAGTCAAACTTAACTTAGTCACTAGTATTTATATATAGAAAGTCATGCAAGGTCATACCATTGATTAGTCAAAGTCAATATAGTTATTAGTGTTTATATATTGAATGTTGTGTCAAGTTTGACCGTTGTTTAGTTAAAGTCAGCTTAGTCACTTGTGTTTACATATAGAAAGTTCAGTACCATCAGACAGTTAATTAGCTAAAGTCATCTTTGTTATTAGTATTTAATTGAAAGTCAAGTAAAGATCAATCATTGATTAGTCAAAGTAAACCTAGTTATTAGTATTCATATATAGAAAGTAAAGTAAGGGTGGAATGTTTATTAGTTAAAGTCAACTTAGTTATTAGTTTTTATATTGTGAAAGTCAAGTAAAGCTTGACCGTTGGTTAGTCAAAGTCAGCCTAGTTATTAGTGTTTATGTATTGAAAATCGACTAAAGTTTGATCGTTGATTAGTTAAGGTCCGCTTAGTCACTAGTGTTTCTATATAGACAGTCAATTAAAGTTTGACTGTTGATTTGTTAAAGTCAACTTAGTTACTAGTATTTATATTTTGAAAGTCAAGTAAGATTTGATAGTTAATTTGTCAAAGTCAAACATTTTATTAGTATTTATTATAGACAAATTCAAATAAAGCTTGACCGTTAATTAGGTGAAGTCATCTTTTTAATTAGTGTTTATATATTTAAAGTCAATTAAGGGTTCATCATTGATTAGTTAAAGTCAACTTAGTTACTAGTGTTACCATATTAAAATTCAAGAATAGTTTGGCCGTTGTTTAGTGAAAGTCAAATTAGTTACTAGTGTTAACATATAGAAATTCAAGTAAAGTTTTACTGTTGATTATTTAAAGTCAGCTTAGTTACTAGTGTTTCTATATAGAGAGATTCAAGTAAAGTATGACCTTTGATTAGTTAAAGTCAACTTAGTTATTAGTGCTTATATATTGTAAGTCAAGTAAAGTTTGACTGTTAATTAGTCAAATTCAACCTAATTATTAGTGTTTATACATTGAAAGTCGAGTAAAGTTTTAGTGTTGATTATTTAAAGTCAGCTTAGTCACTAGTGTTTCTTTATAGGGAAATTCAAGTAAAAAATTTACCGTTGATTAGTTAAAGTCTACTTCGTTATTAGTGTTTATATATTGTAAGTCAAGTAAAGTTTGACCGTTAATTAGACATATTTAGACTAATTATTAGTGTTTATATATTGAAAGTCTAGTAAAATTTTACTGTTGATTATTTAAAGTCAGCTTAGTCAATAGTGTTTCTATAGAGAGATATTCAAGTAAAGTTTGACCATTGATTAGTTAAAGTCAACGTAGTTATTAGTGATTATACATTGTAAGTCAAGTAAAGTTTGTCCGTTAATTAGACAAATTTAACCTAGTTATTAGTTTTTATATATTGAAAGTCGAGTAAAATTTAACTGTTGATTATTTAAAGTCAGCTTAGTCACTAGTGTTTCTATATGGAGAGATTCAAGCAAAGTTTGACCATTGATTAGTTAAAGTCAACTTATTTATTTGTGTTTATATATTGTAAGTCAAGTAAAGTTTGACCGTCCTAGTTATTAGTGTTTATATATTGAAAGTTGAGTAATGTTTGACTGTTGATTATTTAAAGTTAGCTTAGTCAATAGTGTTTTCATAGTGAGAAATTCAAGTAAAGATTAACCGTTGATTAGTCAAAGTTAACTTAGTCACTAGTATTTATATATAGAAAGTCATGCAAGGTCATACCATTGATTAGTCAAAGTTAATCTAGTTATTAGTGTTTATATATTGAAAGTTGTGTAAAGTTTGACCGTTGTTTAGTTAAAGTCAGCTTAGTCACTTGTGTTTACATATAGAAAGTTCAGCACCATCAGACCGTTAATTAGTTAAAGTCATCTTAGTTATTAGTGTTTAATTGAAAGTCAATTAAAGATCAATCATTGATTAGTCAAAGTCAACCTAGTTATTAGTATCCATATAAAGAAAGTAAAGTAAGGGTGGAATGTTTATTAGTTAAAGCCAACATAGTTATTAGTTTTTATATTGTGAAAGTCAAGTAAAGCTTGACCGTTGATTAGTTAAAGTCAGCCTAGTTATTAGTGTTTATGTATTGAAAATCGACTAAAGTTTGACCGTTGATTAGTTAAGGGCCGTTTAGTCACTAGTGTTTCTATATAGAGAGTCAAGTAATGTTTGACCGTTGATTTGTTAAAGTCAACTTGTCACCAGTATTTGTATTTTGAAAGTCAAGTATGATTTGACTGTTAATTTGTCAAAGTCAAACATTTTATTAGTATTTATTATAGACAAATTCAAATAAAGTTTGACCATTAATTAGGTGAAGTCAACTTTTTTATTAGTGTTTATATATTTAAACTTAATTAAGAGTTCATCATTGATTAGTAAAAGTCAACTTAGTTACTAGTGTTACCATATAGAAATTAACGAAAAGTTTGGCCGTTGTGTAGTGAAAGTCAAATTAGTTACTAGTGTTTACATATAGAAATTCAAATAAAGTTTTACTGTTGATTATTTAAAGTCAGCTTAGTTACTAGTGTTTCTGTATAGAGAGATTCAAGTAAAGTTTGACCATTGATTAGTTAAAGTCAACTTAGTTATTAGTGCTTATATATTGTAAGTCAAGTAAAGTTTGACCGTTAATTAGTCAAATTCAACCTAATTATTAGTGTTTATATATTGAAAGTCGAGTAAAGTTTAACAGTTGATTATTTAAAGTCAGCTTAGTCACTAGTGTTTCTATATAGGGAATTCAAGTAAAAATTTACCGTTGATTAGTTAAAGTCTACTTAGTTATTAGTGTTTATATATTGTAAGTCAAGTAAAGTTTGACCGTTAATTAGACAAATTTAGCCTAGTTATTAGTTTTTATATATTGAAAGTCGAGTAAAATTTAACTGTTGATTATTTAAAGTCAGCTTAGTCACTAGTGTTTCTACATAGAGAGATTCAAGCAAAGTTTGACTGTTTATTAGTTAAAGTGAACTTAGTTCTTAGTGTTTATATATTGTGAGTCAAGTAAAGTTTGACCGTCCTAGTTATTAGTGTTTATATATTGAAAGTTGAGTAAGGTTTGACTGTTGACTATTTAAAGTCAGCTTAGTCAATAGTGTTTCAATAGAGAGAGATTCAAGTAAAGTTTAACCATTGATTAGTTAAAGTAAATTTAGTTATTAGTGATTGTACATTGTAAGTCAAGTAAAGTTTGACCGTTAATTAGCAAATTTAACCAAGTTATTAGTGTTTATATATTGAAAGTCGAGTAAAATTTAACTGTTGGTTATTTAAAGTCAGCTTAGTCACTAGTGTTTCTATATAGAGAGATTCAAGCAAAGTTTGACCATTGATTAGTTAAAGTCAACTTATTTATTAATGTTTATATATTGTAAGTCAAGTAAAGTTTGACCGTCCTAGTTATTAGTGTTTATATATTGTAAGTTGAGTAATGTTTAACTGATGATTATTTAAAGTTAGCTTAGTCAATAGTGTTTCTATACAGAGAGATTCAAGTAAAGATTAATCGTTGATTAGTCAAACTTAACTTAGTCACTAGTATTTATATATAGAAAGTCATGCAAGGTCATACCATTGATTAGTCAAAGTCAATCTAGTTATTAGTGTTTATATATTGAATGTTGTGTAAAGTTTGACCGTTGTTTAGTTAAAGTCAGGTTAGTCACTTGTGTTTACATATAGAAAGTTAAGTACCATCAGACAGTTAATTAGCTAAAGTCATCTTTGTTATTAGTATTTAATTGAAAGTCAAGTAAAGATCAATCATTGATTAGTCAAAGTAAACCTAGTTATTAGTATTCATATATAGAAAGTAAAGTAAGGGTGGAATGTTTATTAGTTAAAGCCAACTTAGTTATTAGTTTTTATATTGTGAAAGTCAAGTAAAGTTTGACCGTTGGTTAGTCAAAGTCAGCCTAGTTATTAGTGTTTATGTATTGAAAATCGACTAAGTTTGATCGTTGATTAGTTAAGGTCCACTTAGTCACTAGTGTTTCTATATAGAGAGTCAATTAAAGTTTGACTGTTGATTTGTTAAAGTCAACTTAGTTACTAGTATTTATATTTTGAAAGTCAAGTAAGATTTGATAGTTAATTTGTCAAAGTCAAACATTTTATTAGTATTTATTATAGACAAATTCAAATAAAGCTTGACCGTTAATTAGGTGAAGTCAACTTTTTAATTAGTGTTTATATATTTAAAGTCAATTAAGGGTTCATCATTGATTAGTTAAAGTCAACTTAGTTACTAGTGTTACCATATTGAAATTCAAGAATAGTTTGGCCATTGTTTAGTGAAAGTCAAATTAGTTACTAGTGTTAACATATAGAAATTCAAGTAAAGTTTTACTGTTGATTATTTAAAGTCAGCTCAGTTACTAGTGTTTCTATATAGAGAGATTCAAGTAAAGTATGACCATTGATTAGTTAAAGTCAACTTAGTTATTAGTGCTTATATATTGTAAGTCAAGTAAAGTTTGACTGTTAATTAGTCAAATTCAACCTAATTATTAGTGTTTATATATTGAAAGTCGAGTAAAGTTTTAGTGTTGATTATTTAAAGTCAGCTTAGTCACTAGTGTTTCTTTATAGGGAAATTCAAGTAAAAATTTACCGTTGATTAGTTAAAGTCTACTTCGTTATTAGTGTTTATATATTGTAAGTCAAGTAAAGTTTGACCGTTAATTAGACATATTTAGACTAATTATTAGTGTTTATATATTGAAAGTCTAGTAAAATTTTACTGTTGATTATTTAAAGTCAGCTTAGTCAATAGTGTTTCTATAGAGAGATATTCAAGTAAAGTTTGACCATTGATTAGTTAAAGTCAACGTAGTTATTAGTGATTATACATTGTAAGTCAAGTAAAGTTTGACCCTTAATTAGACAAATTTAACCTAGTTATTAGTGTTTATATATTGAAAGTCGAGTAAAATTTAACTGTTGATTATTTAAAGTCAGCTTAGTCACTAGTGTTTCTATATGGAGAGATTCAAACAAAGTTTGACCATTGATTAGTTAAAGTCAACTTATTTATTAGTGTTTATATATTGTAAGTCAAGTAAAGTTTGACCGTCCTAGTTATTAGTGTTTATATATTGAAAGTTGAGTAATGTTTGACTGTTGATTATTTAAAGTTAGCTTAGTCAATAGTGTTTCTATAGTGCGAAATTCAAGTAAAGATTAACCGTTGATTAGTCAAAGTTAACTTAGTCACTAGTATTTATATATAGAAAGTTATGCAAGGTCATACCATTGATTAGTCAAAGTTAATCTAGTTATTAGTGTTTATATATTGAAAGTTGTGTAAAGTTTGACCGTTGTTTAGTTAAAGTCAGCTTAGTCACTTGTGTTTACATATAGAAAGTTCAGCACCATCAGACCGTTAATTAGTTAAAGTCATCTTAGTTATTAGTGTTTAATTGAAAGTCAATTAAAGATCAATCATTGATTAGTCAAAGTCAACCTAGTTATTAGTATCCATATAGAGAAAGTAAAGTAAGGGTGGAATGTTTATTAGTTAAAGCCAACATAGTTATTAGTTTTTATATTGTGAAAGTCAAGTAAAGCTTGACCGTTGATTAGTTAAAGTCAGCCTAGTTATTAGTGTTTATGTATTGAAAATCGACTAAAGTTTGACCGTTGATTAGTTAAGGGCCGTTTAGTCACTAGTGTTTCTATATAGAGAGTCAAGTAAAGTTTGACCGTTGATTTGTTAAAGTCAACTTAGTTACTAGTATTTATATTTTGAAAGTCAAGTAAGATTTGATAGTTAATTTGTCAAAGTCAAACATTTTATTAGTATTTATTATAGACAAATTCAAATAAAGCTTGACCGTTAATTAGGTGAAGTCAACTTTTTAATTAGTGTTTATTTATTTAAAGTCAATTAAGGGTTCATCATTGATTAGTTAAAGTCAACTTAGTTACTAATGTTACCATATTGAAATTCAAGAATAGTTTGGCCGTTGTTTAGTGAAAGTCAAATTAGTTACTAGTGTTAACATATAGAAATTCAAGTAAAGTTTTACTGTTGATTATTTAAAGTCAGCTTAGTTACTAGTGTTTCTATATAGAGAGATTCAAGTAAAGTATGACCATTGATTAGTTAAAGTCAACTTAGTTATTAGTGCTTATATATTGTAAGTCAAGTAAAGTTTGACTGTTAATTAGTCAAATTCAACCTAATTATTAGTGTTTATATATTGAAAGTCGAGTAAAGTTTTAGTGTTGATTATTTAAAGTCAGCTTAGTCACTAGTGTTTCTTTATAGGGAAATTCAAGTAAAAATTTACCGTTGATTAGTTAAATTCAACTTCGTTATTAGTGTTTATATATTGTAAATCAAGTAAAGTTTGACCGTTAATTAGACATGTTTATCCTAATTATTAGTGTTTATATATTGAAAGTCTAGTAAAATTTTACTGTTGATTATTTAAAGTCAGCTTAGTCAATAGTGTTTCTATAGAGAGATATTCAAGTAAAGTTTGACCATTGATTAGTTAAAGTCAACTTAGTTATTAGTGATTATACATTGTAAGTCAAGTAAAGTTTGACCGTTAATTAGACAAATTTAACCTAGTTATTAGTGTTTATATATTAAAAGTCGAGTAAAATTTAACTGTTGATTATTTAAAGTCAGCTTAGTCACTAGTGTTTCTATATGGAGAGATTCAAGAAAAGTTTGACAATTGATTAGTTAAAGTCAACTTATTTATTAGTGTTTATATATTGTAAGTCAAGTAAAGTTTGACCGTCCTAGTTATTAGTGTTTATATATTGAAAGTTGAGTAATGTTTGACTGTTGATTATTTAAAGTTAGCTTAGTCAATAGTGTTTCTATAGTGAGAAATTCAAGTAAAGATTAACCGTTGATTAGTCAAAGTTAACTTAGTCACTAGTATTTGTATATAGAAAGTCATGCAAGGTCATACCATTGATTAGTCAAAGTTAATCTAGTTATTAGTGTTTATATATTGAAAGTTGTGTAAAGTTTGACCGTTGTTTAGTTAAAGTCAGCTTAGTCACTTGTGTTTACATATAGAAAGTTCAGTACCATCAGACCGTTAATTAGTTAAAGTCATCTTAGTTATTAGTGTTTAATTGAAAGTCAAGTAAAGATCAATCATTGATTAGTCAAAGTCAACCTAGTTATTAGTATCCATATAAAGAAAGTAAAGTAAGGGTGGAATGTTTATTAGTTAAAGCCAACTTAGTTATTAGTTTTTATATTGTGAAAGTCAAGTAAAGCTTGACCGTTGATTAGTCAAAGTCAGCCAAGTTATTAGTGTTTATGTATTGAAAATCGACTAAAGTTTGACCGTTGATTAGTTAAGGGCCGTTTAGTCACTAGTGTTTCTATATAGAGAGTCAAGTAAAGTTTGACCGTTGATTTGTTAAAGTCAACTTGTCACCAGTATTTGTATTTTGAAAGTCAAGTATGATTTGACTGTTAATTTGTCAAAGTCAAACATTTTATTAGTATTTATTATAGACAAATTCAAATAAAGTTTGACCATTAATTAGGTGAAGTCAACTTTTTTATTAGTGTTTATATATTTAAACTTAATTAAGAGTTCATCATTGATTAGTAAAAGTCAACTTAGTTACTAGTGTTACCATATAGAAATTCAAGAAAAGTTTGGCCGTTGTTTAGTGAAAGTCAAATTAGTTACTAGTGTTTACATATAGAAATTCAAATAAAGTTTTACTGTTGATTATTTAAAGTCAGCTTAGTTACTAGTGTTTCTATATAGAGAGATTCAAGTAAAGCTTGACCATTGATTAGTTAAAGTCAACTTAGTTATTAGTGCTTATATATTGTAAGTCAAGTAAAGTTTGACCGTTAATTATTCAAATTCAACCTAATTATTAGTGTTTATATATTGAAAGTCGAGTAAAGTTTAACTGTTGATTATTTAAAATCAGCTTAGTCACTAGTGTTTCTATATAGGGAAATTCAAGTAAAAATTTACCGTTGATTAGTTAAAGTCTACTTAGTTATTAGTGTTTATATAATGTAAGTCAAGTACAGTTTGACCGTTAATAACACAAATTTAGCCTAGTTATTAGTTTTTATATATTGAAAGTCGAGTAAAATTTAACTGTTGATTATTTAAAGTCAGCTTAGTCACTAGTGTTTCTACATAGAGAGATTCAAGCAAAGTTTGACTGTTTATTAGTTAAAGTCAACTTCGTTCTTAGTGTTTATATATTGTGAGTCAAGTAAAGTTTGACCGTCCTAGTTATTAGTGTTTATATATTGAAAGTCGAGTAAGGTTTGACTGTTGACTATTTAAAGTCAGCTTAGTCAATAGTGTTTCAATAGAGAGAGATTCAAGTAAAGTTTAACCATTGATTTGTTAAAGTAAATTTAGTTATTAGTGATTGTACATTGTAAGTCAAGTAAAGTTTGACCGTTAATTAGCAAATTTAACCTAGTTATTAGTGTTTATATATTGAAAGTTGAGTAAAATGTAACTTTTGGTTATTTAAAGTGAGCTTAGTCACTAGTGTTTCTATATAGAGAGATTCAAGCAAAGTTTGACCATTGATTAGTTAATGTCAACTTATTTATTAATGTTTATATATTGTAAGTCAAGTAAAGTTTGACCGTCCTAGTTATTAGTGTTTATATATTGTAAGTTGAGTAATGTTTGACTGTTGATTATTTAAAGTTAGCTTAGTCAATAGTGTTTCTATACAGAGAGATTCAAGTAAAGATTAATCGTTGATTAGTCAAACTTAACTTAGTCACTAGTATTTATATATAGAAAGTCATGCAAGGTCATACCATTGATTAGTCAAAGTCAATCTAGTTATTAGTGTTTAGATATTGAAAGTTGTGTAAAGTTTGACCGTTGTTTAGTTAAAGTCAGCTTAGTCACTTGTGTTTACATATAGAAAGTTCAGTACCATCAGACAGTTAAATAGCTAAAGTCCTCTTAGTTATTAGTGTTTAATTGAAAGTCAAGTAAAGATCAATCATTGATTAGTCAAAGTAAACCTAGTTATTAGTATTCATATATAGAAAGTAAAGTAAGGGTGGAATGTTTATTAGTTAAAGCCAACTTAGTTATTAGTTTTTATATTGTGAAAGTCAAGTAAAGTTTGACCGTTGGTTAGTCAAAGTCAGCCTAGTTATTAGTGTTTATGTATTGAAAATCGACTAAGTTTGATCGTTGATTAGTTAAGGTCCGCTTAGTCACTAGTGTTTCTATATAGAGAGTCAATTAAAGTTTGACTGTTGATTTGTTAAAGTCAACTTAGTTACTAGTATTTATATTTTGAAAGTCAAGTAAGATTTGATAGTTAATTTGTCAAAGTCAAACATTTTATTAGTATTTATTATAGACAAATTCAAATAAAGCTTGACCGTTAATTAGGTGAAGTCAACTTTTTAATTAGTGTTTATTTATTTAAAGTCAATTAAGGGTTCATCATTGATTAGTTAAAGTCAACTTAGTTACTAATGTTACCATATTGAAATTCAAGAATAGTTTGGCCGTTGTTTAGTGAAAGTCAAATTAGTTACTAGTGTTAACATATAGAAATTCAAGTAAAGTTTTACTGTTGATTATTTAAAGTCAGCTTAGTTACTAGTGTTTCTATATAGAGAGATTCAAGTAAAGTATGACCATTGATTAGTTAAAGTCAACTTAGTTATTAGTGCTTATATATTGTAAGTCAAGTAAAGTTTGACTGTTAATTAGTCAAATTCAACCTAATTATTAGTGTTTATATATTGAAAGTCGAGTAAAGTTTTAGTGTTGATTATTTAAAGTCAGCTTAGTCACTAGTGTTTCTTTATAGGGAAATTCAAGTAAAAATTTACCGTTGATTAGTTAAAGTCAACTTCTTTATTAGTGTTTATATATTGTAAGTCAAGTAAAGTTTGACCGTTAATTAGACATATTTATCCTAATTATTAGTGTTTATATATTGAAAGTCTAGTAAAATTTTACTGTTGATTATTTAAAGTCAGCTTAGTCAATAGTGTTTCTATAGAGAGATATTCAAGTAAAGTTTGACCATTGATTAGTTAAAGTCAACTTAGTTATTAGTGATTATACATTGTAAGTCAAGTAAAGTTTGACCGTTAATTAGACAAATTTAACCTAGTTATTAGTGTTTATATATTGAAAGTCGAGTAAAATTTAACTGTTGATTATTTAAAGTCAGCTTAGTCACTAGTGTTTCTATATGGAGAGATTCAAGAAAAGTTTGACAATTGATTAGTTAAAGTCAACTTATTTATTAGTGTTTATATATTGTAAGTCAAGTAAAGTTTGACCGTCCTAGTTATTAGTGTTTATATATTGAAAGTTGAGTAATGTTTGACTGTTGATTATTTAAAGTTAGCTTAGTCAATAGTGTTTCTATAGTGAGAAATTCAAGTAAAGATTAACCGTTGATTAGTCAAAGTTAACTTAGTCACTAGTATTTGTATATAGAAAGTCATGCAAGGTCATACCATTGATTAGTCAAAGTTAATCTAGTTATTAGTGTTTATATATTGAAAGTTGTGTAAAGTTTGACCGTTGTTTAGTTAAAGTCAGCTTAGTCACTTGTGTTTACATATAGAAAGTTCAGTACCATCAGACCGTTAATTAGTTAAAGTCATCTTAGTTATTAGTGTTTAATTGAAAGTCAAGTAAAGATCAATCATTGATTAGTCAAAGTCAACCTAGTTATTAGTATCCATATAAAGAAAGTAAAGTAAGGGTGGAATGTTTATTAGTTAAAGCCAACTTAGTTATTAGTTTTTATATTGTGAAAGTCAAGTAAAGCTTGACCGTTGATTAGTCAAAGTCAGCCAAGTTATTAGTGTTTATGTATTGAAAATCGACTAAAGTTTGACCGTTGATTAGTTAAGGGCCGTTTAGTCACTAGTGTTTCTATATAGAGAGTCAAGTAAAGTTTGACCGTTGATTTGTTAAAGTCAACTTGTCACCAGTATTTGTATTTTGAAAGTCAAGTATGATTTGACTGTTAATTTGTCAAAGTCAAACATTTTATTAGTATTTATTATAGACAAATTCAAATAAAGTTTGACCATTAATTAGGTGAAGTCAACTTTTTTATTAGTGTTTATATATTTAAACTTAATTAAGAGTTCATCATTGATTAGTAAAAGTCAACTTAGTTACTAGTGTTACCATATAGAAATTCAAGAAAAGTTTGGCCGTTGTTTAGTGAAAGTCAAATTAGTTACTAGTGTTTACATATAGAAATTCAAATAAAGTTTTACTGTTGATTATTTAAAGTCAGCTTAGTTACTAGTGTTTCTATATAGAGAGATTCAAGTAAAGCTTGACCATTGATTAGTTAAAGTCAACTTAGTTATTAGTGCTTATATATTGTAAGTCAAGTAAAGTTTGACCGTTAATTATTCAAATTCAACCTAATTATTAGTGTTTATATATTGAAAGTCGAGTAAAGTTTAACTTTTGATTATTTAAAATCAGCTTAGTCACTAGTGTTTCTATATAGGGAAATTCAAGTAAAAATTTACCGTTGATTAGTTAAAGTCTACTTAGTTATTAGTGTTTATATAATGTAAGTCAAGTACAGTTTGACCGTTAATAACACAAATTTAGCCTAGTTATTAGTTTTTATATATTGAAAGTCGAGTAAAATTTAACTGTTGATTATTTAAAGTCAGCTTAGTCACTAGTGTTTCTACATAGAGAGATTCAAGCAAAGTTTGACTGTTTATTAGTTAAAGTCAACTTCGTTCTTAGTGTTTATATATTGTGAGTCAAGTAAAGTTTGACCGTCCTAGTTATTAGTGTTTATATATTGAAAGTCGAGTAAGGTTTGACTGTTGACTATTTAAAGTCAGCTTAGTCAATAGTGTTTCAATAGAGAGAGATTCAAGTAAAGTTTAACCATTGATTTGTTAAAGTAAATTTAGTTATTAGTGATTGTACATTGTAAGTCAAGTAAAGTTTGACCGTTAATTAGCAAATTTAACCTAGTTATTAGTGTTAATATATTGAAAGTCGAGCAAAATTTAACTGTTGGTTATTTAAAGTCAGCTTAGTCACTAGTGTTTCTGTATAGAGAGATTCAAGCAAAGTTTGACCATTGATTAGTTAAAGTCAACTTATTTATTAATGTTTATATATTGTAAGTCAAGTAAAGTTTGACCGTCCTAGTTATTAGTGTTTATATATTGTAAGTTGAGTAATGTTTGACTGTTGATTATTTAAAGTTAGCTTAGTCAATAGTGTTTCTATATAGAGAGATTCAAGTAAAGATTAATCGTTGATTAGTCAAACTTAACTTAGTCACTAGTATTTATATATAGAAAGTCATGCAAGGTCATACCATTGATGAGTCAAAGTCAATCTAGTTATTAGTGTTTATATATTGAAAGTTGTGTAAAGTTTGACCGTTGTTTAGTTAAAGTCAGCTTAGTCACTTGTGTTTACATATAGAAAGTTCAGTACCATCAGACAGTTAATTAGCTAAAGTCATCTTAGTTATTAGTGTTTAATTGAAAGTCAAGTAAAGATCAATCATTGATTAGTCAAAGTAAACCTAGTTATTAGTATTCATATATAGAAAGTAAAGTAAGGGTGGAATGTTTATTAGTTAAAGCCAACTTAGTTATTAGTTTTTATATTGTGAAAGTCAAGTAAAGCTTGACCGTTGGTTAGTCAAAGTCAGCCTAGTTATTAGTGTTTATGTATTGAAAATCGACTAAAGTTTGATCGTTGATTAGTTAAGGTCCGCTTAGTCACTAGTGTTTCTATATAGAGAGTCAATTAAAGTTTGACTGTTGATTTGTTAAAGTCAACTTAGTTACTAGTATTTATATTTTTAAAGTCAAGTATGATTTGATAGTTAATTTGTCAAAGTCAAACATTTTATTAGTATTTATTATAGACAAATTCAAATAAAGCTTGACCGTTAATTAGGTGAAGTCAACTTTTTTATTAGTGTTTATATATTTAAAGTCAATTAAGGGTTCATCATTGATTAGTTAAAAGTCAACTTAGTTACTAGTTTTACCATATATAAATTCAAGAAAAGTTTGGCCGTGGTTTAGTGAAAGTCAAATTAGTTACTAGTGTTAACATATAGAAATTCAAGTAAATTTTAACTGTTGATTGTTTAAAGTCAGCTTAGTCACTAGTGTTTCTTTATAGGGAAATTCAAGTAAAAATTTACCGTTGATTAGTTAAAGTCTACTTAGTTATTAGTGTTTATATATTGTCAGTCAAGTAAAGTTTGACCGTTAACTAGACATATTTAGCCTAGTTATTAGTGTTTATATATTGAAAGTCTAGTAAAATTTAACTGTTGATTATTTCAAGTCAGCTTAGTCACTAGTGTTTCTACATAGAGACATTCAAGCAAACTTTGACCGTTTATTAGTTAAAGTCAGCTTAGTTATTAGTGTTTATATATTGTATGTCAAGTAAAGTTGTACCGTCCTAGTTATTAGTGTTTATATATTGAAAGTCGAGTAATGTTTGACTGTTGACTATTTAAAGTCAGCTTAGTCAATAGTGTTTCTATAAAGAGAGATTCAAGTAAAGTTTGACCATTGATTAGTGAAAGTCAACTTAGTTATTAGTGATTATACATTGTAAGTCAAGTAAAGTTTGACCGTTAGTTAGACAAATTTAACCATGTTATTAGTGTTTATATATTGAAAGTCGAGTAAAATTTAACTGTTGATTATTTAAAGTCAGCTTAGTCACTAGTGTTTCTATATAGAGAGATTCAAGCAAAGTTTGACCATTGATTAGTTAAAGTCAACTTATTTATTAGTGTTTATATATTGTAAGTCAAGTAAAGTTTGACCGTCCCAGATATTAGTGTTTATATATTGAAAGTTGAGTAATGTTTGACTGTTGATTATTTAAAGTAAGCTTTGTCAATAGTGTTTCTATAGAGAGAGATTCAAGTAAAGATTAACCTTTGATTAGTCAAAGTTAACTTAGTCACTAGTATTTATATATAGAAAGTCATGCAAGGTCATACCATTGATTAGTCAAAGTCAATCTAGTTATTAGTGTTTATATATTGAAAGTTGTGTAAAGTTTGACCGTTGTTTAGTTAAAGTCAGCTTAGTCACTTGTGTTTACATATAGAAAGTTCAGCACCATCAGACCGTTAATTAGCTAAAGTCATCTTAGTTATTAGTGTTTAATTGAAAGTCAAGTAAAGATCAATCATTGATTAGTCAAAGTCAACCTAGTTATTAGTATTCATATATAGAAAGTAAAGTAAAGGTGGAATGTTTATTAGTTAAAGCCAACTTAGTTATTAGTTTTTATATTGGGAAAGTCAAGTAAACTTTGACTGTTGATTAGTCAAAATCAGCCTAGTTATTAGTGTTTATGTATTGAAAATCGACTAAAGTTTGTCCATTGATTAGTTAGGGTACGCTTAGTCACTAGTATTTCTATATAGAGAGTCAAGTAAAGTTTGACCGTTGATTTGTTAAAGTCAACTTAGTCACTAGTATTTATATTTTGAAAGTCAAGTAAGATTTGGCTGTTAATTTGTCAAAGTCAAACATTTTATTAGTATTTATTATAGACAAATTCAAATAAAGTTTGACCGTTAATTAGGTGAAGTCGACTTTTTTTTTCAGTGTTTACATATTTAAAGTTAATTAAGGGTTCATCATTGATTAGTTAAAGTCAACTTAGTTACTAGTGTTACCATATAGAAATTCAAGAAAATTTTGACCGTTGTTTAGTTAAAGTCAAATTAGTTACTAGTGTTTACATATAGAAATTCAAGTAAAGTTTAACTGTTGATTATTTAAAGTCATCTTTGTTACTAGTGTTTTTATATAGAGAGATTGAAGTAAAGTTTGACCATTGATTAGTTAAAGTCAACTTAGTTATTAGTGTTTATATATTGTAATTCAAGTAAAGTTTGACCGTTAGTTAGATAAATTTAACCTACTTGTTAGTGTTTATATATTGAAAGTCTAGTAAAGTTTAACTGTGTATTATTTAAAGTCAGCTTAGTCACTAGGTTTTCTATATAGAGAGACTCAAGTAAAGTTTGATCGTTGATTAGTTAAAGTCAACTGAGTTATTAGTGTTTATGTATTGTAAGTCAAGTAAAGTTTGACCGTTAGTTAGACAAATTTAACCTAGTTATTAGTGTTTATATATTGAAAGTAGAATAAAGTTTTACTGTTGAGTATTTAAAATCAGCTTAGTTAATAGTGTTTCTATAAAGAGAAATTTAAGTAAAGTTTGACCGTTAATTAGTTAAAGTCAACTTAGTTACTAGTATTTACATATATAAATTCAAGTAAAGTTTGATCATTGATTAGTTAAAGTCAACTTAGTTATTAGTGTTTATATATTGTAAGTCAAGTAAAGTTTTACCGTAAATTAGTCAAATTCAACCTAGTTATTAATGTTTACATATTGAAAGTAGAGTAAAGTTTTATTGTTGAGTATTTAAAATCAGCTTAGTTAATGGTGTTTCTATATAGAGAAATTTAAGTAAAGTTTGACCGTTAATTAATTAAAGTCAACTTAGTTACTCGTATTTACATATATAAATTCAAGTAAAGTTTGATCCTGGAGCCACATTTGGCTACATTTGGCTACCAACATTATTACAATTCTACAGGAGACAAGGTTGGAGTATAGCCATGAAGATAAATTGGTGTGGATACTCACTGTTGATGGAAATTTCTCAGTCAGCTCGGCTCACAATGCCCTGAGACAGAGGGGATCCCATATCCAATATTTCAAAAAGGTATGGTCCCCTTTCATACCAAGAAAGATGTCTATCTTACTGTGGAGGGTTCTTAATAATATACTACCTTTTGATAACATACTTACTAGAATTGGCTTCTCAGTTGCTTCAATGTGTTCCATATGCAAGAATACTGGAGATAGTTTGGATCATTTTTTCAATTCTTGCAATTTTTCAACTGCAGTGTGGAACAGTGTTTTTTTCATGTTAAGGTTACCCGGTTCTGATTTCAAAGATTTAAAAAGTAGAGTGCATTTTCTCTTATCATTCAGAGCTGAATCTAAAATTCATGGAAACATTATCAATGCAGCCCTAGTGGTCACAATATGGACATTATGGATTCAAAGGAACAGATTCTTTTTTGATAACAAACCATACTCTCATGAGGTTTGTGTTGCTGAAATAAAGGATGCTATTTATTAAATATTCATGGCACATAGCCTAATAGGTAATAAGGAAAAGAATAGGTTTTGGACACAGGATAACATTGTTCCACACATTATTCAAAAACAGAAAAATGCTATCTCTAAGGTCCAATGGGAGAAACCTACTGTAGGCTACAAAGTCAACACTGATGCATCTTGGATATCAGGAGGTTTGTCATTTTCGGCTGTTATCGTAAGGGATAGATATGGGAATGTAGTAAAAATGATTGTAAATACGTTCTATTGTCCATCTCCCTTACATGCAGAACTAATTGCTATTCGAAGCGGTTTTGATGTCATCTCTGAATTTAATTTTGAAAATGCTATCATTGAATCAGACTGCTTATCAGCTGTAAGGGGTATTTTAAACCCTCTCTCTTCTCCCTGGAGAGTTTTTTCTATGTGCGATGCTCTTAACTTAGCAATAGGCACCATCACATTGCAACACATACCACGTGAAGCTAACTCGGCCACTGATTTCCTGGCCAAATATGCAAGGGAAAACAACCTTAAAGGGGTTATTGAGCTCGATTCTATACCACTATTCCTTAAAGGTTTACTAACACTTGACTGCATGAGTTTTCCAACAATTCGAGTTGATTCATTTAGGGAATCAAATTCCTGTAGCTATTATGAAGCTACATAATTGGATAGACAACACTTGATATTACTTCTGTGCTTGCATATTACTTTTAAAGTGTTACACATACTGCTGCTTCTGTTTTTTTCTCTTTTTTCAGGGATTCCCGGGGGCAAGCAAAATGATGTTGCTGTAGGAAAGCTGAAGATGCTGAGAGTAATCTTTCTGTTGCAGTAAAGCTGAAGATTCTGCCGCAAGGAATACGCTATCAGGAAGCTGAGAGGATAACCGCTGTAATCTGTCTACAATGATGCTTGCTCTACAGTCCAAGTGCTGCTACAAATCTCGCCTAACATATGGTTTGCTTATCTATGCTTATCGTCTGAATATCATTGACAAATAGGGGTCTCGACATCCTCGATTCCCCGACTCGTTCGTGATATTACAGTACATCGGAATAATAAGATATACCTCTTCATTCTTAGTATTAGTTTCTTCTTGTATAGGTATATATAACGTTTTTGTAAGCATTTGCTTAACTGATCCAAGAGCTCTTACGGCTCTAGGATCATCAGCTGGCTGACCTTTTGTAAGGAACAAACTAACATGGTGCTATTTTGGCTTTTAATTATAACGGTTAGGGGAGCCTAATATATTTCCCCCCATCCTCGGATAGTCTTCAATTAAAAAAAAAGAAAAAAGTAAAGTTTGATCGTTGATTAGTTAAAGTGAACTTAGTTATTAGTGTTTATATATTGTAACTCAAGTAAAGTTTGACCGTTAATTAGTCAAATTCAACCTAGTTATTAGTGTTTATATATTGAAAGTCGAGTAAAGTTTAACTGTTTATTATTTAAAGTCAGCTTAGTCACTAGTGTTTCTATATAAGGAGATTTAAGTAAAGTTTGACCGTTGATTAGTTAAAGTCTACTTAGTTATTAGTGTTTATATATTGTAAGTCAAGTAAAGTTTGACCGTTAATTAGACAAATTTAACCTAGTTATTAGTGTTTATATATTGAAAGGTGAGTAAAATTTAACTGTTGATTATTTAAAGTCAGCTTAGTTACTAGTGTTTCTATATAGAGAGATTCAAGCAAAGTTTGACCGTTGATTAGTTAAAGTCAACTTAGTTATTAGTGTTTATATATTGTAAGTCAAGTAAATTTGACCGTCCTAGTTATTAGAGTTTATGTATTGAAAGTCGAGTAATGTTTGACTGTTGAAAATTTAAAGTCAGCTTAGTCAATAGTGTTTCTACATAGAGAGATTAGAGTAAAGTTTGACCGTTGATTGGTCAAAGTCAACTTAGTCACTAGTATTTATGTATA
This sequence comes from Rubia yunnanensis, assembly GCA_037428765.1. NCBI lineage: Eukaryota > Viridiplantae > Streptophyta > Magnoliopsida > Gentianales > Rubiaceae > Rubia > Rubia yunnanensis. The sequence goes on from CM075061.1 coordinate 88,463,602, forward strand.
GAAAGTCATGTAAGGTCATACCATTGATTAGTCAAAGTCAACCTAGTTATTAGTGTTTATATATTGAAAGCTGTGTAAAATTTGACCGTTGATTAGTTAAAGTCAGCGCAGCCAATAGTGTTTACATATAGAAAGTTAAGTACCATCAGACCGTTAATTAGCTTAACTCATCTAAGTTATTAGTGTTTAACTGAAAGTCAAGTAAAGATTAATCTTTGATTGGTCAAAGTCAACCTAGTTATTAGTGTTCATGTATAGAAAGTAAAGTAAGGGTGGAATGTTTATTAGTTAAAGCCAACTTAGTTATTAATTTTTATATTGTAAAAGTCAAGTAAAATTTGACCGTTGATTAGTCAAAGTTAGCCTAGTTATTAGTGTTTATGTATTGAAAGTCATGTAAAGTTTAACCGTTGATTAGTTAAGGTTAGCTTAGTCACTAGTGATTCTATAAAGGGAGTCAAGTAAAGTTTGGCCGTTGATTTGTTAAAGTCAACTTAGTCACTAGTGTTTATATTTTGAAAGTAAAGTAAGATTTGACTGTTGATTTGTCAAAGTCAAACATTTTATTAGTATTTATTATATAAAAATTCAAATAAAGTTTGACCGTTAATTAGGTGAAGTCAACTTTTTTTATTAGTGTTTATATATTTAAAGTCAATTAAGGGTTCATCATTGATTAGTTAAAGTCAACTTAGTTAGTAGTGTTACCATATAGAAATTTAAGTAAAGTTTGACCGTTGTTTAGTTAATGTCAAATTAGTTACTAGTGTCTCTATATTGAGAGAGTCTTGTTAAGTTTGACCCGTAATTAGTTAAAGTCAACTTAGTCACTAGTATTTATATATAGAAAGTCCTGCAAGGTCATACCATTGATTAGTCCAAGTCAATCTAGTTATTAGTGATTATATATTGAAAGTTGTGTAAAGTTTGACCGTTGCTTAGTTAAAGTCAACTTAGTCACTTGTGTTTACATATAGAAAGTTAAGTACCATCAGACAGTTAATTAGCTAAAGTCATCTTAGTTATTAGTGTTTAATTGAAAGTCAAGTAAAGATCAATCGTTCATTAGTCAAAGTCAACCTAGTTATTAGTATTCATATATAGAAAGTAAAGTAAGGGTGGAATGTTTATTAGTTAAAGCCAACTTAGTTATTAGTTTTTATATTGTGAAAGTCAAGTAAAGCTTGACCGATGATTAGTCAAAGTCAGCCTAGTTATTAGTGTTTATGTATTGAAAATCGACTAAAGTTTGACCGTTGATTAGTTAAGGTCCGCTTAGTCACTAGTGTTTCTATATATAGAGTCAAGTAAAGTTTGACCGTTGATTTGTTAAAGTCAACTTAGTCACTAGTATTTATATTTTGAAAGTCAAGTAAGATTTGACTGTTAATTTGTCAAAGTCAGACATTTTATTAGTTTTTATTATAGACAAATTCAAATAATGTTTGACCGTTAATTAGGTGAAGTCAACTTTTTTATTAGGGTTTATATATTTAAATTCAATTAAGGGTTCATCATTGATTAGTTAAATTCAACTTAGTTACTAGTGTTACCATATAGAAATTCAAGAAAAGTTTGACCGTTGTTTAGTGAAAGTCAAATTAGTTACTAGTGTTTACACATAGAAATTCAAGTAAAGTTTAACTGTTGATTATTTAAAGTCAGCATAGTCCCTAGTGTTTTTATATAGAGAGATTGAAGTAAAGTTTGACCATTGATTTGTTAAAGTCAACTTAGTTATTAGTGATTATATATTGTCAGTCAAGTAAAATTTGACAGTAAGTTAGATAAATTTAACCTAGTTATTAGTGTTTATATATTGAAAGTCTAGTAAAGTTTAACTGTGTGTTATTGAAAGTCAGCTTAGTCACTAGTTTTTCTATATAGAGAGATTCAAGTAAAGATTCACCGTTGATTAGTTAAATCAACTGAGTTATTAGTGTTTATATATTGTAAGTCAAGTAAATTTTGACCATTAGTTAGACAAATTTAACCTAGTTATTAGTGTTTATATATTGAAAGTAGAGTAAAATTTTACTGTTGAGTATTTAAAATCAGCTTAGTTAATAGTGTTTCTGTATAGAGAAATTTAAGTAAAGTTTGACCGTTAATTAGTTAAAGTCAACTTAGTTACTAGTGTTTACATATATAAATTCAAGTAAAGTTTGATCGTTGATTAGTTAAAGTCAACTTAGTTATTAGTATTTATATATTGTAAGTCAAGTAAAGTTTGACCGTTAATTAGTCAAATTCAACCTAGTTATTAGTGTTTATATATTGAAAGTCGAGTAAAGTTTAACTGTTGATTATTTAAAGTCAGCTTAGTCACTAGTGTTTCTATATAGGGAGATTCAAGTAAAGTTTGAGCATTGATTAGTTAAAGTCTACTTAGTTATTAGTGTTTATATATTGTAAGTCAAGTAAAGTTTGACCGTTAATTAGACAAATTTAACCTAGTTATGAGTGTTTATATATTGAAAGTCGAGTAAACTTTAACTGTTGATTATTTAAAGTCAGCTTAGTCACTAGTGTTTCTATATAGAGAGATTCAAGCAAAGTTTGACCGTTGATTAGTTAAAGTCAACTTAGTTATTAGTGTTTATATATTGTAAGTCAAGTAAAGTTTAACCGTCCTAGTTATTAGTGTTTATATATTGAAAGTCGAGTAATGTTTGACTATTGATTATTTAAAGTCAGCTTAGTCAATAGTCGAAGGGAATGGTAAATAAAAAGAAACCGTGACAGTCTACGGGAGTGGGAACATTGTCCAACTTCTGTGATACAATGAAACCTACGAAACTACCCCTGATCTAGATGGTACATTCAGGTGGCCCAAAAAATGCAGTGGGAATGTACGGGAGTGAGGACATTAGCCCACTCCCTTTATACATGTTACGTAAAATACTACCCCTGATCTAAATGTTACAAGCAGGTGACCAAAAGAAGCTAATCCCGACATGATGACCGGGGTCTGTGGAAACCATCCATGGAAAAATATTACAACCCATCGCGGTGACCGGGGCCTGTATAAGCCATCCCTGAAAAACAGAGGGACAAGAGAACAAACTCATTAGCCTCCTCGCTCCATGTTACATCCATGCTACTGGTGGTGTTAACCGGCTCTTACGCTGTGGTTTGCTCCCCACGGGTGTCTTCAACTCCGAGAGTGGGCTCGATCCTCCAATGAATGAAGTAGTATGACATGTCCTCCTAAAAGGGCTTTCACACCTCTTCTACCATGTACACCTCTAAGATGAAGATAAAGAGTTGTTATTGGCCTTCGATAACGTTCTCTGGATGAGGGCCGAGGCTTTCTCTTTGGGGTTGGGGGCAGTTTGACTGTAGTCCGTTGTGCTCCCAAGTGTTCCCCGTGAATAGACCTCCTAGGCTTAAGAGATCAGGCATGACTTCTACCGCGCACGGCCCGCGTAACGGTTTTGTAACCGTTCTTTCCATTTTAGGCAAATGGACAGCTTGATGCCATTTTACACTTTTCAGTGCAGCGCAGGCAAATAGCGCAACCGTTAATTCCAAGTCATACCTAGCAAGGGGTTAATTACTTTACGTACGCAGAATTAATTTACCCCCTACCCAACCTACATAGCCATGCTACTACCATAAGAAATCCTTTCAGCCATATGGAGAAAACCTGCTGCAATTTTTTTTTGCGGACCTCATCGATGGTAATACCCCTTCGAGGGCCGAGCCCCTTCGAGGGCAGAGCCCCTTCGAGGGTATGACCCCTTATGCATAGTCAATAGTGTTTCTATAAAGAGAGATTCAAGTAAAGTTTGACCGTTGATTAGTTAAAGTCAACTTAGTCACTAGTATTTATATATAGAAAGTCATGCAAGGTCATACCATTGATTAGTCAAAGTCAATCTAGTTATTAGTGTTTATATATTGAAAGTTGTGTAAAGTTTGACCGTTGTTTAGTTAAAGTCAGCTTAATCACTAGTGTTTACATATAGAAAGTTCAGTACCATCAGACCGTTAATTAGCTAAAGTCATCTTAGTTATTAGTGTTTAATTGAAAGTCAAGTAAAGATCAATCATTGATTAGTCAAAGTCAACCTAGTTATTAGTATTCATATATAGAAAGTAAAGTAAAGGTGGAATGTTTATTAGTTAAAGCTAACTTAGTTATTAGTTTTTATATTGGGAAAGTCAAGTAAAGCTTGACCGTTGATTAGTTAAAGTCAGCCTAGTTATTAGTGTTTATGTATTGAAAATCGACTAAAGCTTGACCGTTGATTAGTTAAGGTTCGCTTAGTCACTAGTGTTTCTATATAGAGAGTCAAGTAAAGTTTGACAGTTGATTTGTTAAAGCCAACTTAGTCACTAGTATTTATATTTTCAAAGTCAAGTAAGATTTGGATGTTAATTTGTCAAAGTCAAACATTTTATTAGTATTTATTATAGACAAATTCAAATAAAGTTTGACCGTTAATTAGGTGAAGTCGACTTTTTTATTAGTGTTTATATATTTAAAGTTAATTAAGGGTTCATCATTGATTAATTAAAGTCAACTTAGTTACTAGTGTTACCATATAGAAATTCTAGAAAAGTTTGACCGTTGTTTAGTGAAAGTCAAATTAGTTACTAGTGTTTACAAATAGAAATTCAAGTAAAGTTTAACTGTTGATTATTTAAAGCCAGCTTATCACTAGTGTTTCTATATAGAGAGATTCAAGTAAAGTTTGACCATTGATTAGTTAAAGTCAACTTAGTTATTAGTGTTTATATATTGTAAGTCAAGTAAAGTTTGACCTTTAATTAGTCAAATTCAACCTAATTATTAGTGTTTATATATTGAAAGTCGAGTAAAGTTTAACAGTTGATTATTTAAACTCCACTTAGTCACTAGTGTTTTTATATAGGGAGATTTAAGTAAAGTTTTACCGTTGATTAGTTAAAGTCTACTTAGTTATTAGTGTTTATATATTTTAAGTCAAGTAAAGTTTGACCGTCCTAGTTATTAGTGTTTATATATTGATAATCGAGTAATGTTTGACTGTTGATTATATAAAGTCAGCTTAGTCAATAGTAGAAGGTAATGGTAAATAAAAAAGAAACCTTGAGAGTCTACGGGAGTGGGAACATTGTCCCACTCCCGTGATACAATGAAACCTACTAAACTACCCCTGATCTAGATGGTACAATCAGGTGGCCCCAAAAAATGCCATGGGAATGTACGGGAGTGGGGACATTGGCCCACTCCCTCAATACATGTTACCTAAAATACTACCACTGATCTAAATGTTACAACCAGGTGACCAAAAGAAGCTAGTCCCGTCGTGATGACCGGGGCTTTCCTCCTCTCTTTATGTTACATCCATGCTACCGGTGGTGTGAATCGGCTCTTGCGCCGTGGTTTGCTCTCCACGGGTGTATTCAAATCCGAGGGTGGTCTCGGCCTTCCAATGAATGAAGTAGTATGTCTTGTCCTCCTAAAAGGGTTCGCCCACCGCTTCTACTATGTACACCTCTAAGATGAAGATAAAGAGGTGTTATTGGCCTTCGATAACAGTCTCTGGCTTATGGCCGAGGCTTTCTATTTGGGGTCAGGAGCAATTTGACCGTGGTCCGTTGTGCTCCCAAGTGTTCCCCGCCGATAGTCCTCGTAGTGATAAGAGACCGGCATGACTTCTACCGCACACGCCCCGCGTAACGGGTTTGTAACTGTTCTTTCCATTTTAGGCTAATGGACAACCTGATGCCATTTTGCACTTTTCAGTGCAGCGCAGGCAAATAGCGTAACCGTTAATTCCAAGTGATACCTGGCAAGGGGTTAATTAATTTACGTACGCATAATTAATTGACCCCTACCCAACCTACATGGCCATGCTGCTCAGGTTAGTCAATAGTGTTTCTATAGAGAGATTAGAGTAAAGTTTGACCATTGATTAGTTAAAGTCAACTTAGTCACTAGTATTTATATATAGAAAGTCATGCAAGGTCATACCATTGATTAGACAAAGGCAATCTAGTTATTAGTGTTTATATATTGAAAGTTGTGTAAAGTTTGATCATTGTTTAGTTAAAGTCAGCTTAGTCACTTGTGTTTACTTATAGAAAGTTAAGTACCATCAGACCGGTAATTAGCTAAAGTCATCTTAGTTATTGGTGTTTAATTGAAAGTCAAGTAAAGATCAATCGTTCATTAGTCAAAGTTAACCTAGTTATTAGTATTCATATATAGAAAGTAAAGTAAGGGTGGAATGTTTATTAGTTAAAGCCAACATAGTTATTAGTTTTTATATTGTGAAAGTCAAGTAAAGCTTGACCGTTGATTAGTCAAAGTCAGCCTAGTTATTAGTGTTTATGTATTGAAAATCGACTAAAGTTTGACCATTGATTAGTTAAGGTACGCTTAGTCACTAGTATTTCTATATAGAAATCAAGTAAAGTTTTACCGTTGATTTGTTAAAGTCAACTTAGTTACTAGTGTTACCATATAGAAATTAAAGAAAAGTTTGACCGTTGTTTAGTTAAAAACAAATTAGTTACTAGTGTTTACATATAGAAATTCACGTAAAGTTTAACTGTTGATTATTTAAAGTCATCTTAGTCACTAGTGTTTTTATATAAAGAGATTGAAGTAAAGTTTGACCATTGATTAGTTAAAGTCAACTTAGTTATTAGTGTTTATATATTGTAAGTCAAGTAAAGTTTGACCGTTAGTTAGATAAATTTAACCTAGTTATTAGTGTTTATATATTGAAAGTCTAGTAAAGTTTAACTGTGTGTTATTTAAAGTCAGCTTAGTCACTAGGTTTTCTATATAGAGAGACTCAAGTAAAGTTTGACCGTTGATTAGTTAAAGTCAACTGAGTTATTAGTGTTTATATATTGTAAGTCAAGTAAAGTTTGACCGTTAGTTAGACAAATTTAACCTAGTTATTAGTGTTTATATATTGAAAGTAGAGTAAAGTTTTACTGTTGAGTATTTAAAATCAGCTTAGTTAATAGTGTTTCTACATAGAGAAATTTAAGTAAAGTTTGACCGTTAATTAGTTAAAGTCAACTTAGTTACTAGTATTTACATATATAAATTCAAGTAAAGTTTGATCATTGATTAGTTAAAGTCAACTTAGTTATTAGTGTTTATATATTGTAAGTCAAGTAAAGTTTTACCGTAAATTAGTCAAATTCAACCTAGTTATTAGTGTTTACATATTGAAAGTAGAGTAAAGTTTTACTGTTGAGTATTTAAAATCAGCTTAGTTAATGGTGTTTCTATATAGAGAAATTTAAGTAAAGTTTGACCGTTAATTAGTTAAAGTTAACTTAGTTACTCGTATTTACATATATAAATTCAAGTAAAGTTTGATCGTTGATTAGTTAAAGTCAACTTAGTTATTAGTGTTTATATATTGTAAGTCAAGTAAAGTTTGACCGTTAATTAGTCAAATTCAACCTAGTTATTAGTGTTTATATATTGAAAGTCGAGTAAAGTTTAACTGTTTATTATTTAAAGTCAGCTTAGTCACTAGTGTTTCTATATAAGGAGATTCAAGTAAAGTTTGACCGTTGATTAGTTAAAGTCTACTTAGTTATTAGTGTTTATATATTGTTAGTCAAGTAAAGTTTGACCGTTAATTAGACAAATTTAACCTAGTTATTAGTGTTTATATATTGAAAGTCGAGTAAAATTTAACTGTTGATTATTTAAAGTCAGCTTAGTTACTAGTGTTTCTATATAGAGAGATTCAAGCAAAGTTTGACCGTTGATTAGTTAAAGTCAACTTAGTTATTAGTGTTTATATATTGTAAGTCAAGTAAATTTGACCGTCCTAGTTATTAGAGTTTATGTATTGAAAGTCAAGTAATGTTTGACTGTTGAAAATTTAAAGTCAGCTTAGTCAATAGTGTTTCTACATAGAGAGATTAGAGTAAAGTTTGACCGTTGATTGGTCAAAGTCAACTTAGTCACTAGTATTTATGTATAGAAAGTCATGTAAGGTCATACCATTGATTAGTCAAAGTCAACCAAGTTATTAGTGTTTATATATTGAAAGCTGTGTAAAATTTGACCGTTGATTAGTTAAAGTCAGCGCAGTCAATAGTGTTTACATATAGAAAGTTAAGTACCATCAGACCGTTAATTAGCTTAACTCATCTAAGTTATTAGTGTTTAACTGAAAGTCAAGTAAAGATTAATCTTTGATTGGTCAAAGTCAACCTAGTTATTAGTGTTCATGTATAGAAAGTAAAGTAAGGGTGGAATGTTTATTAGTTAAAGCCAACTTAGTTATTAATTTTTATATTGTAAAAGTCAAGTAAAATTTGACCGTTGATTAGTCAAAGTTAGCCTAGTTATTAGTGTTTATGTATTGAAAGTCATGTAAAGTTTAACCGTTGATTAGTTAAGGTCAGCTTAGTCACTAGTGATTCTATAAAGGGAGTCAAGTAAAGTTTGGCCGTTGATTTGTTAAAGTCAACTTAGTCACTAGTGTTTATATTTTGAAAGTACAGTAAGATTTGACTGTTGATTTGTCAAAGTCAAACATTTTATTAGTATTTATTATATTAAAATTCAAATAATGTTTGACCGTTAATTAGGTGAAGTCAACTTTTTTTATTAGTGTTTATATATTTAAAGTCAATTAAGGGTTCATCATTGATTAGTTAAAGTCAACTTAGTTAGTAGTGTTACCATATAGAAATTTAAGTAAAGTTTGACCGTTGTTTAGTTAATGTCAAATTAGTTACTAGTGTCTCTATATTGAGAGAGCCTTGTTAAGTTTGACCGGTAATTAGTTAAAGTCAACTTAGTCACTAGTATTTATATATAGAAAGTCCTGCAAGGTCATACCACTGATTAGTCAAAGTCAATCTAGTTATTAGTGTTTATATATTGAAAGTTGTGTAAAGTTTGACCGTTGCTTAGTTAAAGTCAACTTAGTCACTTGTGTTTACATATAGAAAGTTAAGTACCATCAGACAGTTAATTAGCTAAAGTCATCTTAGTTATTAGTGTTTAATTGAAAGTCAAGTAAAGATCAATCGTTCATTAGTCAAAGTCAACCTAGTTATTAGTATCCATATATAGAAAGTAAAGTAAGGGTGGAATGTTTATTAGTTAAAGCCAACTTAGTTATTAGTTTTTATATTGTGAAAGTCAAGTAAAGCTTGACCGATGATTAGTCAAAGTCAGCCTAGTTATTAGTGTTTATGTATTGAAAATCGACTAAAGTTTGACCGTTGATTAGTTAAGGTCCGCTTAGTCACTAGTGTTTCTATATATAGAGTCAAGTAAAGTTTGACCGTTGATTTGTTAAAGTCAACTTAGTCACTAGTATTTATATTTTGAAAGTCAAGTAAGATTTGACTGTTAATTTGTCAAAGTCAGACATTTTATTAGTTTTTATTATAGATAAATTCAAATAATGTTTGACCGTTAATTAGGTGAAGCCAACTTTTTTATTAGGGTTTATATATTTAAAGTCAATTAAGGGTTCATCATTGATTAGTTAAGGTCAACTTAGTTACTAGTGTTACCATATAGAAATTCAAGAAAAGTTTGACCGTTGTTTAGTGAAAGTCAAATTAGTTACTAGTGTTTACACATAGAAATTCAAGTAAAGTTTAACTGTTGATTATTTAAAGTCAGCATAGTCCCTAGTGTTTTTATATAGAGAGATTGAAGTAAAGTTTGACCATTGATTTGTTAAAGTCAACTTAGTTATTAGTGATTATATATTGTCAGTCAAGTAAAATTTGACAGTAAGTTAGATAAATTTAACCTAGTTATTAGTGTTTATATATTGAAAGTCTAGTAAAGTTTAACTGTGTGTTATTGAAAGTCAGCTTAGTCACTAGTTTTTCTATATAGAGAGATTCAAGTAAAGTTTCACCGTTGATTAGTTAAATCAACTGAGTTATTAGTGTTTATATATTGTAAGTCAAGTAAATTTTGACCGTTAGTTAGACAAATTTAACCTAGTTATTAGTGTTTATATATTGAAAGTAGAGTAAAATTTTACTGTTGAGTATTTAAAATCAGCTTAGTTAATAGTGTTTCTGTATAGAGAAATTTAAGTAAAGTTTGACCGTTAATTAGTTAAAGTCAACTTAGTTACTGGTGTTTACATATATAAATTCAAGTAAAGTTTGATCGTTGATTAGTTAAATTCAACTTAGTTATTAGTATTTATATATTGTAAGTCAAGTAAAGTTTGACCGTTAATTAGTCAAATTCAACCTAGTTATTAGTGTTTATATATTGAAAGTCGAGTAAAGTTTAACTGTTGATTATTTAAAGTCAGCTTAGTCACTAGTGTTTCTATATAGGGAGATTCAAGTAAAGTTTGAGCATTGATTAGTTAAAGTCTACTTAGTTATTAGTGTTTATATATTGTAAGTCAAGTAAAGTTTGACCGTTAATTAGACAAATTTAACCTAGTTATGAGTGTTTATATATTGAAAGTCGAGTAAACTTTAACTGTTGATTATTTAAAGTCAGATTAGTCACTAGTGTTTCTATATAGAGAGATTCAAGCAAAGTTTGACCGTTGATTAGTTAAAGTCAACTTAGTTATTAGTGTTTATATATTGTAAGTCAAGTAAAGTTTAACCGTCCTAGTTATTAGTGTTTATATATTCAAAGTCGAGTAATGTTTGACTATTGATTATTTAAAGTCAGCTTAGTTAATAGTCGAAGGGAATGGTAAATAAAAAGAAACCGTGAGAGTCTACGGGAGTGGGAACATTGTCCCACTTCCGTGATACAATGAAACTTTCGAAACTACCCCTGATCTAGATGGTACATTCAGGTGGCCCAAAAACTGCAGTGGGAATGTATAGGAGTGGGGACATTAGCCCACTCCCTTTATACATGTTACCTAAAATACTACCCCTGATCTAAATGTTACAAGCAGGTGACCAAAAGAAGCTAGTCCTGACGTGATGACCGGGGTCTGTGGAAACCATCCATGGAAAAATATTACAACCCATCGTGGTGACTGGGGCCTGTATAAGCCATCCTTGAAAAATAGAGGGATAAAAGAACAAACTCACTAGCCTCCTCGCTCCATGTTACATCCATGCTACTGGTGGTGTTAACCAGCTCCTACGCCGTGGTTTGCTCCCCACGGGTGTCTTCAACTCCGAGAGTGGGCTCGATCTTCCAATGAATGAAGTAGTATGACATGTCTTCTTAAAAGGGCTTTCACACCTCTTCTACCATGTGCACCTCTAAGATGAAGATAAAGAGTTGTTATTGGCCTTCGATAACGGTCTTTGGATGAGGGCCGAGGCTTTCTCTTTGGGGTTGGGGGCAGTTTGACCGTAGTCCGTTGTGCTCCCAAGTGTTCCCCGTGGATAGACCTCTTAGGCTTAAGAGATCGGGCATGACTTCTACCGCGCACGGCCTGCGTAACGGTTTTGTAACCGTTCTTTCCATTTTAGGCAAATGGACAGCCTGATGCTATTTTACACTTCTCAGTGCAGCGCAGGCAAATAGAGCAACCGTTAATTCCAATTGATATCTAGCAAGGGGTTAATTAATTTGCGTACACAGAATTAATTTACCCCCTACCCGACCTACATAGCCATGCTACTACCATGGGAAATCCTTTTAGCCATATGGAGAAAAACTGCTGCGATCCTTTTTTTGTTGACCCCTTCGAGGGTAATACCTCTTCGAGTGTAGAGCACCTTCGAGGGTATGATGCCTTCGAGGGCAGAGCCCCTTCGAGGGCAAAGCCCCTTCGAGGGTATGACCCCTTTGAGGGTATGACTCCTTTGAGGGTAATACCCCTTCGAGAGCAGAGCCCCTTCGATGGTATGACCCCTTCGAGGGCAGAGCCCCTTCGAGGGTATGACCCCTTCAGCTTAGTCAATAGTATTTCTATAAAGAGAGATTAAAGTAAAGTTTGACAGTTTATTAGTTAAAGTCAACTTAGTTACTAGTATTTATATATAGAAAGTCATGCAAGGTCATACCGTTGATTAGTCAAAGCCAATCTAGTTATTAGTGTTTATATATTGAAAGTTGTGTAAAGTTTGACGGTTGCTCAGTTAAAGTCAGCTTAGTTACTTGTGTTTACATATACAAAGTTAAGTACCATCGGACCATTAATTAGCTAAAGTCATCTTAGTTATTAGTGTTTAATTGAAAGTTAAGTAAAGATCAATCGTTCATCAGTAAAAGTCAACCTAGTTATTAGTATTCATATATAGAAAGTAAACTAAGGGTGGAATGTTTATTAGTTAAAGCCAACTTAGTTATTAGTTTTTATATTGTGAAAGTCAAGTAAAGCTTGACCGTTGATAAGTCAAAGTCATCCTAGTTATTAGTGTTTATGTATTGAAAATCGACTAAAGTTTGACTGTTGATTAGTTAAGGTCCGCTTAGTCACTAGTGTTTCTATATAGAGAGTCAAGTAAAGTTTAACTGTTCATTTGTTAAAGTTAACTTAGTCACTAGTATTTATATTTTGGAAGTCGAGTAAGATTTAACTGTTATTTTGTCAAAGTAAAACATTTTATTAGTATTTATTATAGACAAATTCAAATAAAGTTTGACAGTTAATTTGGTGAGGTCAACTTTTTTATTAGTGTTTATATATTTAAAGTCAATTAAGGGTTCATCATTGATTAGTTAAAGTCAACTTAGTTAGTAGTGTTACCATATAGAAATTCAAGAAAAGTTTGACTGTTGTTTAGTTAAAGTCAAATTAGTTACTAGTGTTTACATATAGAAATTCAAGTAAAGTTTAACTGTTGATTATTTAAAGTCAGCTTAGTCACTAGTGTTTCTATATAGAGAGATTCAACTCAAGTTTGACCATTGATTAGTTAAAGTCAACTTAGTTATCAGTGTTTATATATTGTAAGTCAAGTAAAGTTTGGCCGTTAATTAGTAAAATTCAACCTAGTTGTTAGTGTTTATATATTGAAAGTCGAGTAAAGTTTAACTGTTGATTAATTAAAGTCAGCTTAGTCACTAGTGTTTCTATATAGGGAGATTCAACCGTTGATTAGTTAAAGTCTACTTGGTCAATAGTGTTTATATATTGTAAGTCAAGTAAAGTTTAACCGTCAATTAGACAAATTTAACCTAGTTATTAGTGTTTATATATTGAAAGTCGAGTAAAATTTAACTATTGATTATTTAAAGCCAGCTTAGTCCCTAGTGTTTCTATATAGTGAGATTCAAGCAAAGTTTGACCGTTGATTAGTTAAAGTCAACTTAGTTATTAGTGTTTATATATTGTAAGTCAAATAAAGTTTGACCGTCCTAGTTATTAGTGTTTATATATTGAAAGTCGAGTAATGTTTGACTGTTGATTATTTAAAGTCAGCTTAGTTAATAGTGTTTCTATAGAGAGAGATTCAAGTAAAGTTTGACCGTTGATTAGTTAAAGTCGACTTAGTTTCTAGTGTTTACATATATAAATTCAAGTAAACTTTGATTGTTGATTAGTTAAAGTCAACTTAGTTATTAGTGTTTATATATTGAAAGTCAAGTAAAGTTTGACCATTAATCAAACAAATTCAACCTAGTTATTAGTGTTTATATATTGGAAGTCATGTAACATTTGACTGTTGATTATTTAAAGTCAGCTTAGTCACTATTATTTCTATATAGAGAGTCTAGTAAAGTTTAACTGTTGATTACTTAAAGTCAACTTAGTCACTAGTATTTATGTATAGAAAGTAATGCAAGGTCATACCATTGATTAATCAAAGTCAACCTAGTTATTAGTGTTTATATATTGAAAGTTGTGTAAAATTTGACCGTTGATTAGTTAAAGTCAGCGTAGTCACTAGTGTGTACATATAGAAAGTTAAGTACCATCAGACCGTTAATTAGCTAAAGTCATCTTAGTTATTAGTGTTTAACTAAAAATCAAGTAAAGATTAATCGTTGATTGGTCAAAGTCAACCTAGTTATTAGTGTTCATGTATAGAAAGTAAAGTAAGGGTGGAATGTTTATTAGTTAAAGCCAACTTAGTTATTAATTTTTATATTGTGAAAGTCAAGTAAACTTTGACCGTTGATTAGTCAAATTTATCCTAGTTATTAGTGTTTATGTATTGAAAGTCGAGTAAAGTTTAACCGTTGATTAGTTAAGGTCAGCTTAGTCACTAGTCGAAGGTAATGGTAAATTAAAAGAAACCGTGAGAGTCTTCGGGAGTGGGAACATTGTCCCACTCCCGTGATACAATGAAACCTACTAAACTACCCCTGATCTAGATGGTACAATAAGGTGGCCCCAAAAAAATTTCGTGGAAATGTACAGGAGTGGGGACATTAGCCCACTCCCTTTATACATGTTACGTAAAATACTACCCCTGATCTAAATGTTACAAGCAGGTGACCAAAAGAAGCTAGTCCCGACATGATGACCGGGGTCTGTGGAAACCATCCATGGAAAAATATTACAACCCATCGTGGTGACCAGGGCCTATATAAGCCATCCCTGAAAAACAGAGGGACAAGAGAACAAATTCACTAGCCTCCTCGCTCCATGTTACATCCATGCTACTGGTGGTGTTAACCGGCTCTTACGCTGTGGTTTGCTCCCCACGGGTGTCTTCAACTCCGAGAGTGGGCTCGATCTTCCAATGAATGAAGTAGTATGACATGTCCTCCTAAAAGGGCTTTCACACCTCTTATACCATGTACACCTCTAAGATGAAGATAAAGAGTTGTTATTTGCCTTCGATAACGGTCTCTGGATAAGGGCCGAGGCTTTCTCTTTGGGGTTGGGGGCAGTTTGACTGTAGTCCGTTGTGCTCCCAAGTGTTCCCCGTGGATAGACCTCCTAGGCTTAAGAGATCAGGCATGACTTCTACCACGCACGGCCCGCGTAACGATTTTGTAACCGTTCATTCCATTTTAGGCAAATGGATAGCCTGATGCCATTTTACACTTTTCAGTGCAGCGCAGGCAAATAACGCAACCGTTAATTCCAAGTCATACCTAGCAAGGGGTTAATTAATTTACATACGCAGAATTAATTTACCCCCTACCCAACCTACATAGCCGTGCTACTACCATAAGAAATCCTTTCAGCCATATGGAGAAAAACTGCTGCAATTTTTTTAGCGGACCCCTTCGATGGTAATACCCCTTCGAGGGCAGAGCCCCTTCGAGGGCAGAGCTCCTTCGAGGGTATGACCCCTTCAGCATAGTCAATAGTGTTTCTATAAAGAGAGATTCAAGTAAAGTTTGACCGTTGATTAGTTAAAGTCAACTTAGTCACTAGTATTTATATATAGAAAGTCATGCAAGGTCATACCATTGATTAGTCAAAGTCGATCTAGTTATTAGTGTTTATATATTGAAAGTTGTGTAAAGTTTGACCGTTGTTTAGTTTAAGTCAGCTTAGTCACTTGTGTTTACATATAGAAAGTTCAGTACCATCAGACCGTTAATTAGCTAAAGTCATCTTAGTTATTAGTGTTTAATTGAAAGTCAAGTAAAGATCAATCATTGATTAGTCAAAGTCAACCTATTTATTAGTATTCATATATAGAAAGTAAAGTGAAGGTGGAATGTTTATTAGTTAAAGCTAACTTAGTTATTAGTTTTTATATTGGGAAAGTTAAGTAAAGCTTGACCGTTGATTAGTCAAAGTCAGCCTAGTTATTAGTGTTTATGTATTGAAAATCGACTAATGTTTGACCGTTGATTAGTTAAGGTTTGCTTAGTCACTAGTGTTTCTATATAGAGAGTCAAGTGAAGTTTGACAGTTGATTTGTTAAAGCCAACTTAGTCACAAGTATTTATATTTTGAAAGTCAAGTAAGATTTGGCTGTTAATTTGTCAAAGTCAAACATTTTATTAGTATTTATTATAGACAAATTCAAATAAAGTTTGACCGTTAATTAGGTGAAGTCGAATTTTTTATTAGTGTTTATATATTTAAAGTTAATTAAGGGTTCATCATTGATTAATTAAAGTTAACTTAGTTACTAGTGTTACTATATAGAAATTCAAGAAAAGTTTGACCGTTGTTTAGTGAAAGTCAAATTAGTTACTAGTGTTTACATATAGAAATTCAAGTAAAGTTTAACTGTTGATTATTTAAAGTCAGCATAGTCCCTAGTGTTTTTATATAGAGAGATTGAAGTAAAGTTTGACCATTGATTTGTTAAAGTCAACTTAGTTATTAGTGATTATATATTGCCAGTCAAGTAAAATTTGACAGTTAGTTAGATAAATTTAACCTAGTTATTAGTGTTTATATATTGAAAGTCGAGTAAAGTTTAATCGTTGATTAGTTAAGGTCAGCTTAGTCACTAGTCGAAGGTAATGGTAAATAAAAAGAAACCGTGATAGTCTACGGGAGTGGGAACATTGTCCCACTCCCGTGATACAATGAAACCTACTAAACTACCCCTGATATAGATGGTACAATCAGGTGGCCCCAAAACAAATGCCGTGGGAATGTACGGGAGTGGGGACATTAGCCCACTCCCTTTATACATGTTACCTAAAATACTACCCCTGATCTAAATGTTACAACCAGGTGACCAAAAGAAGCTAGTCCCGACGTGATGACCGGGGCCTGTGGAAACCATCCATGGAAAATTATTACAACCCGTCGTGGTGACCGTGGCCTATATAAGCCATCCCTGAAAAATAGAGGGGCAGGAGAACAAACTCACTAGCCTCCTCGTTCCATGTTAAATCCATGCTACCGGTGGTGTGAAACGGTTCTTGCGCCATGGTTTGCTCCCCATGGGTGTCTTCAACTCCGAGAGTGGTATCGGTCTTCCAATGAATGAAGTAGTATGACATGTCCTCCTACAAGGGCTTTCACACTGCTTCTACCATGTACACCTCTAAGATGAAGATAAAGAGGTGTTATTGGCCTTCGATAACGGTCTCTGGATGAGAGCCGAGGCTTTCTCTTTGGGGTTGGCGGTAGTTTGACTGCAGTCTGTTGTGCTCCCAAGCGTTCCCCGTGGATAGACCTCCTAGTTGTTAGTGTTTATATATTGAAAGTCGAGTAAAGTTTAACTGTTGATTAATTAAAGTCAGCTTAGTCACTAGTGTTTCTATATAGGGAGATTCAACCGTTGATTAGTTAAAGTCTACTTGGTCATTAGTGTTTATATATTGTAAGTCAAGTGAAGTTTAACCGTCAATTACACAAATTTAACCTAGTTATTAGTGTTTATATATTGAAAGTCGAGTAAAATTTAACAATTGAATATTTAAAGCCAGCTTAGTCCCTAGTGTTTCTATATAGTGAGATTCAAGCAAAGTTTGACCGTTGATTAGTTAAAGTCAACTTAGTTATTAGTGTTTATATATTGTAAGTCAAATAAAGTTTGACCGTCCTAGTTATTAGTGTTTATATATTGAAAGTCGAGTAATGTTTGACTGTTGATTATTTAAAGTCAGCTTAGTCAATAGTGTTTCTATAGAGAGAGATTCAAGTAAAGTTTGACCGTTGATTAGTTAAAGTCAACTTAGTTACTAGTGTTTACATATATAAATTCAAGTAAACTTTGATTGTTGATTAGTTAAAGTCAACTTAGTTATTAGTGTTTATATATTGAAAGTCAAGTAAAGTTTGACCATTAATAAAACAAATTCAACCTAGTTATTAGTGTTTATATATTGGAAGTCATGTAACATTTGACTGTTGATTATTTAAAGTCAGCTTAGTCACTACTATTTCTATATAGAGAGTCTAGTAAAGTTTAACTGTTGATTAGTTAAAGTCAACTTAGTCACAAGTATTTATGTACAGAAAGTAATGCGAGGTCATACCATTGAATAATCAAAGTCAACCTAGTTATTAGTGTTTATATATTGAAAGTTGTGTAAAATTTGACCGTTGATTAGTTAAAGTCAGCGTAGTCACTAGTGTGTACATATAGAAAGTTAAGTACCATCAGACCGTTAATTAGCTAAAGTCATCTTAGTTATTAGTGTTTAACTGAAAATCAAGTAAAGATTAATCATTGATTGGTCAAAGTCAACCTAGTTATTAGTGTTCATGTATAGAAAGTAAAGTAAGGGTGGAATGTTTATTAGTTAAAGCCAACTTAGTTATTAATTTTTATATTGTGAAAGTCAAGTAAACTTTGACCATTGATTAGTCAAATTTATCCTAGTTATTAGTGTTTATGTATTGAAAGTCGAGTAAAGTTTAACCGTTGATTAGTTAAGGTCAGCTTAGTCACTAGTCGAAGATAATGGTAAATTAAAAGAAACCGTGAGAGTCTTCGGGAGTGGGAACATTGTCCCACTCCCGTGATGCAATGAAACCTACTAAACTACCCCTGATCTAGATGGTACAATAAGGTGGCCCCAAAAAAATTTCTTGGAAATGTACAGGAGTGGGGACATTAGCCCACTCCCTTTATACATGTTACGTAAAATACTACCCCTGATCTAAATGTTACAAGCAGGTGACCAAAAGAAGCTAGTCCCGACATGATGACCGGGGTCTGTGGAAACCATCCATGGAAAAATATTACAACCCATCGTGGTGACCGGGGCCTGTATAAGCCATCCCAGAAAAACAGAGGGACAAGAGAACAAACTCACTAGCCTCCTCGCTCCATGTTACATCCATGCTACTGGTGGTGTTAACTGGCTCTTACGCTGTGGTTTGCTCCCCACGGGTGTCTTCAACTCCGAGAGTGGGCTCGATCTTCCAATGAATGAAGTAGTATGACATGTCCTCTTAAAAGGGCTTTCACACCTCTTCTACCATGTACACCTCTAAGATGAAGATAAAGAGTTGTTATTTGCCTTTGATAACGGTCTCCAGATGAGGGCCGAGGCTTTCTCTTTGGGGTTGGGGGCAGTTTGACTGTAGTCCGTTGTGCTCCCAAGTGTTCCCCGTGGATAGACCTCCTAGGCTTAAGAGATCAGGCATGACTTCTACCGCGCACGGCCCGCGTAACGGTTTTGTAACCGTTCTTTCCATTTTAGGCAAATGGACAGCCTGATGCCATTTTACACTTTTCAGTGCAGCGCAGGCAAATAGCGCAACCGTTAATTCCAAGTCATACCTAGCAAGGGGTTAATTAATTTACATACGCAGAATTAATTTACCCCCTACCACACCTACATAGCCATGCTACTACCATAAGAAATCCTTTCAGCCATATGGAGAAAAACTGCTGCAATTTTTTTAGCGGACCCCTTCGATGGAATACCCCTTCGAGGGCAGAGCCCCTTCGAGGGTATGACCCCTTCAGCTTAGTCAATAGTGTTTCTATAAAGAGAGATTCAAGTAAAGTTTGACCGTTGATTAGTTAAAGTCAACTTAGTCACTAGTATTTATATATAGAAAGTCATGCAAGGTCATACCATTGATTAGTCAAAGTCAATCTTGTTATTAGTGTTTATATATTGAAAGTTGTGTAAAGTTTGACCGTTGTTTAGTTAAGTCAGCTTAGTCACTTGTGTTTACATATAGAAAGTTCAGTACCATCAGACCGTTAATTAGCTAAAGTCATCTTAGTTATTAGTGTTTAATTGAAAGTCAAGTAAAGATCAATCATTGATTAGTCAAAGTCAACCTAGTTATTAGTATTCATATATAGAAAGTAAAGTAAAGGTGGAATGTTTATTAGTTAAATCCAACTTAGTTATTAGGTTTTATATTGGGAAAGTTAAGTAAAGCTTGACCGTTGATTAGTCAAAGTCAGCCTAGTTATTAGTGTTTATGTATTGAAAATCGACTAAAGTTTGACCGTTGATTAGTTAAGGTTTGCTTAGTCACTAGTGTTTCTATATAGAGAGTCAAGTAAAGTTTGACAGTTGATTTGTTAAAGCCAACTTAGTCACAAGTATTTATATTTTCAAAGTCAAGTAAGATTTGGCTGTTAATTTGTCAAAGTCAAACATTTTATTAGTATTTATTATAGACAAATTCAAATAAAGTTTGACCGTTAATTAGGTGAAGTCGAATTTTTTATTAGTGTTTATATATTTAAAGTTAATTAAGGGTTCATCATTGATTAATTAAAGTTAACTTAGTTACTAGTGTTACTATATAGAAATTCAAGAAAAGTTTGACCGTTGTTTAGTGAAAGTCAAATTAGTTACTAGTGTTTACATATAGAAATTCAAGTAAAGTTTAACTGTTGATTATTTAAAGTCAGCATAGTCCCTAGTGTTTTTATATAGAGAGATTGAAGTAAAGTTTGACCATTGATTTGTTAAAGTCAACTTAGTTATTAGTGATTATATATTGCCAGTCAAGTAAAATTTGACAGTTAGTTAGATAAATTTAACCTAGTTATTAGTGTTTATATATTGAAAGTCGAGTAAAGTTTAATCGTTGATTAGTTAAGGTCAGCTTAGTCACTAGTCGAAGGTAATGGTAAATAAAAAGAAACCGTGATAGTCTACGGGAGTGGGAACATTGTCCCACTCCCGTGATACAATGAAACCTACTAAACTACCCCTGATATAGATGGTACAATCAGGTGGCCCCAAAACAAATGCCGTGGGAATGTACGGGAGTGGGGACATTAGCCCACTCCCTTTATACATGTTACCTAAAATACTACCCCTGATCTAAATGTTACAACCAGGTGACCAAAAGAAGCTAGTCCCGACGTGATGACCGGGGCCTGTGGAAACCATCCATGGAAAATTATTACAACCCGTCGTGGTGACCGTGGCCTATATAAGCCATCCCTGAAAAATAGAGGGGCAGGAGAACAAACTCACTAGCCTCCTCGTTCCATGTTAAATCCATGCTACCGGTGGTGTGAAATGGTTCTTGCGCCATGGTTTGCTCCCCACGGGTGTCTTCAACTCCGAGAGTGGTATCGGTCTTCCAATGAATGAAGTAGTATGACATGTCCTCCTACAAGGGCTTTCACACTGCTTCTACCATGTACACCTCTAAGATGAAGATAAAGAGGTGTTATTGGCCTTCGATAACGGTCTCTGGATGAGAGCCGAGGCTTTCTCTTTGGGGTTGGGGGTAGTTTAACCGCAGTCTGTTGTGCTCCCAAGCGTTCCCCGTGGATAGACCTCCTAGTTGTTAGTGTTTATATATTGAAAGTCGAGTAAAGTTTAACTGTTGATTAATTAAAGTCAGCTTAGTCACTAGTGTTTCTATATAGGGAGATTCAACCATTGATTAGTTAAAGTCTACTTGGTCATTAGTGTTTATATATTGTAAGTCAAGTAAAGTTTAACCGTCAATTAGACAAATTTAACCTAGTTATTAGTGTTTATATATTGAAAGTCGAGTAAAATTTAACTATTGATTATTTAAAGCCAGCTTAGTCTCTAGTGTTTCTATATAGTGAGATTCAAGCAAAGTTTGACCGTTGATTAGTTAAAGTCAACTTAGTTATTAGTGTTTATATATTGTAAGTCAAATAAAGTTTGACCGTCCTAGTTATTAGTGTTTGACCCTTGAGTTCACGACTCCACCAAAACACCCTTTGAGCATTCGAATCCCCCCTTGAGCTCTCAAGCACCTATGGCACTCAAATGCCTACCTCGAGCACACGAGCCCCTCCAGCACTCGAAATGCCCCTGTCAAGCACTCGAAATGCCTTCAGCACTGGATTGCCTCCTCCTTCAGCCCTCAGACCCTCATTTCCTCCTCGAACCAACCCTCGAGTACTCGAACCTCCACTCGTAGAGGGTTACCCTCTAGCATATCCTATGAGTTGCCGCTATCAGCTGCAAGGTGATTTGCCAGACCGTATTTTCTGACACAGTTGAGTCGCTGGAAACTGGGTAAAATTGAGAGAACCACCAATTACGAGAATCTGCACTTCCATTCCTCTTCTTCCGGGGATTCTTATGAAACTGAGGAGCAAGGCCAACAAATTGGGAATACCACTCTTGATGATTCCAATTAAAATGATCCACTATGGCAGCCAAACGGCTAGGTCCAACCAACACACAGTGAAACATCTCATAACATCAATGATGAATCCGAATAGCCCCAAAGTATGTGCCTTCTCCACCCATAGCTTTCCAGTGC
Organism: Rubia yunnanensis; assembly: GCA_037428765.1. Taxonomy (NCBI): domain Eukaryota; kingdom Viridiplantae; phylum Streptophyta; class Magnoliopsida; order Gentianales; family Rubiaceae; genus Rubia; species Rubia yunnanensis. The sequence continues at coordinate 88,485,546 of CM075061.1, forward strand.
ACCCAGCATGAAGATCACTATATGAATGTTCATGAGTGAGAAAAAAAATTTAAATCCATTTTTTCAACATAGAGCATCTAAGTACCAACCAGTTCAGGTAAAACAAGGCCGGGCGGTGTCTGGGTTGTGAACAGAAGTGAGGCTGAGAGTTTACCGGGTTTTGAGCACAAGCAAGGCTGGGAAAGGTACTAGGTTCTGTTCACTTGCAAGGCAGGAGGTTTCCCAGGATTTGAACACACGCTTAGCCGGAAGGTGGCCGGGTTCTGAGCACTAGCGAGGCCGGATGACCAGTCTGGGATATGAACACAAGCTAGGCCGGTCGGGTGCCCGGGGTTTGAACACAAGTTCACCTAAATCAGTTAGGGTAGCCTATTGGTCTAAGTTCCAATTAAATAGAGTAAACAAGGTCGAGCATTTTCTGGGTTCTGAGTACGAGCAAGGCTGGGTGGGTTAGTGGGAGCAAGGTCGGGCGGGCAGGTCAGGTTTTGAACACTTGCAAGGCCGGAGGTTGCCCAGGTTTTGAACACAAGCAAGGCCGGAAGGTGACTGGGTTTTGGGCACTAGCAAGGCCGGGGTTTGGACACAAGCTAGGCCGGTCAGGGCTCGAGGTCTGAACACAAGTTTACTCGAAAAAATTAGGAACTCACACAAGTGCTAACAGTGTTTATGCATGAGACCCTTCAATAATATTTATCCCCTATGAACAACATGTTGTCAATCTACTTTCAATAGGCGCGAACCAGCACAGATTCTCATAATCAACCCATCTGCCCATGCCTATCCAGCCCATATTTTTCATTAAGAACTCTATAGGAATCAACGGTCACCAGTGATTCTATAAAGGGAGTCAAGTAAAATTTGACCGTTGATTTGTTAAAGTCAACTTAGTCACTAGTGTTTATATTTTGAAAGTCAAGTAAGATTTGACTGTTGATTTGTCAAAGTCAAACATTTTATTAGTATTTATTATATACAAATTCAAATAAAGTTTGACCGTTAATTAGGTGAAGTCAACTTTTTTTATTAGTGTTCATATATTTAAAGTCAATTAAGGGTTCATCATTGATTAGTTAAAGTCAACTTAGTTACTAGTGTTACCATATAGAAATTCAAGTAAAGTTTGGCCGTTCTTTAGTTAAAGCAAATTAGTTACTAGTGTTTCTATATAGAGAGAGTTTTGTTAAGTTTGACTGTTGATTAGTTAAAGTCAACTTAGTCACTAGTATTTATATATAGAAAGTCATGCAAGGTCATACCATTGATTAGTCAAAGTCAATCTAGTTATTAGTGTTTATATATTGAAAGTTGTGTAAAGTTTGACCGTTGCTTAGTTAAAGTCAGCTTAGTCACTTGTGTTTACATATAGAAAGTTAAGTACCATCAGACAGTTAATTAGCTAAAGTCATCTTAGTTATTAGTGTGTAATTGAAACTCAAGTAAAGATCAATCGTTCATTAGTCAAAGTCATAGAAAGTAAAGTAAGGGTGTAATGTTTATTAGTTAAAGCCAACTTAGTTATTAGTTTTTATATTGTGAGAGTCAAGTAAAGCTTGACCATTGATTAGTCCAAGTCAGCCTAGTTATTAGTGTTAATGTATTGAAAATCGACTAAAGTTTGACCGTTGATTAGTTAAGGTCCGCTTAGTCACTAGTGTTTCTATATAGAGAGTTGAGTAAATTTTGACCGTTGATATGTTAAAGTCAATTTAGTCACTAGTATTTATATTTTGAAAGTCAAGTAAGATTTAATTGTTGATTTGTCAAATTCAAACATTTTATTAGTATTTATTATATACAAATTCAAATAAAGTTTGACCGTTAATTAGGTGAAGTCAACTTTTTTATTAGTGTTTATATATTTAAAGTTAATTAAGGGTTCATCATTAATTAGTTAAAGTCAACTTAGTTACTAGTGTTACCTTATAGAAATTCAAGAAAAGTTTGACCGTTGTTTTGTTAAAGTCAAATTAGTTACTAGTGTTTACATATAAAAATTCAAATAAACTTTGATCGTTGATTGGTTAAAGTAAACTTAGTTATTAGTGTTTATATATTGTAAGTCAAGTAAAGTTTGACCGTTAATTTGACAAATTCAATCTAGTTATTAGTGTTTATGTATTGAAAGTCGAGTAAAGTTTAACCATTGATTATTTAAAGTTAGCATAGTCACTCGTGTTTCTATATAGAGAGGTTCAAGTAAAGTTTGACCGTTGATTAGTTAAAGTCAACTTAGTTACTAGTGTTTACATACATAAATTCAAGTAAAGTTTGATCGTTGATTAGTTAAAGTCAACTTAGTTATTAGTGTGTATATATTGTAAGTCAAGTCGAGCTTGACCATTAATTAGTCAAATTCAGCCTAGTTATTAGTGTTTATATATTGAAAGTCGTGTAAAGTTTGACTGTTGATTATTCCAAGTCTCCTTAGTCACTAGTGTTCCTATAGATAGAGAGAGTCTAGTAAAGTTTGACCGTTGATTTGTGAAAGTCAACTTAGTCACTAGTATTTATATATAGAAATTCATGTAAGGTTATACCATTGATTAGTCACAGTCAACCTAGTTATTAGTGTTTATATATTGAAAGTTGTATAAATTTTGACCCTTGATTAGTTAAAGTCAGCTTAGTCACTTGTGTTTACATATAGAAAGTTAAGTACCATCAGACCGTTAATTAGCTAAAGTTATCTTAGCTATTAGTGTTTAATTGAAAGTCAAGTAAAGATCAATCATTGATTAGTCAAAGTCGCTCTAGTTATTAGTATTCATATATAGAAAGTAAAGTAAGGGTGGAATGTTTATTAGCTAAAGCCAACTTAGTTATTGGTTTTTATATTGTGAGAGTCAAGTAAAGCTTGATCGTTGACTAGTCAAAGTCAGCCTAGTTATTAGTGTTTATGTATTGAAAGTCGACTAAAGTTTGGCCGTTGATTAGTTAAGGTCTGCTTAGTCACTAGTGTTTCTACATAGAGAGTCAAGTTAATTTTGACCGTTGATATGTTAAAGTCAACTTAGTCACCGGTATTTATATTTTGAAAGTCAAGTAAGATTTGACTGTTGATTTGTCAAAGTCAAACATTTTATTAGTATTTATTATATACATATTCAAATAATGTTTGATCGTTAATTAGGTGAATTCAATATTTTTGTTAGTGTTTATATATTAAAAGTTAATTAAGGGTTCATCATTGATTAGTTAAAGTCAACTTAGTTACTAGTGTTACAATATAGAAATTCAAGTAAAGTTTGACCGTTGATTAGTTAAAGTCAACATAGTTACTAGTGTTTACATATAGAAATTCACGTAAAGTTTGATCGTTGATTGGTTAAAGTCAACTGAGTTATTAGTGTTTATATATTGTAAGTCAAGTAAAGTTTGATCGTCAATTAGACAAATTTAACCTAATTATTAGTGTTTATATATTGAAAGTAGAGTAAAGTTTTACTGTTGAGTATTTAAAATGAGCTTAGTTAATAGTGTTTCTATATAGAGAAATTTAAGTTAAGTTTGACCGTTAATTAGTTAAAGTCAACTTAGTTACTAGTGTTTACATATTTAAATTCTTGTAAAGTTTGATCGTTGATTAGTTAAAGTCAACTTAGTTATTAGTGTTTATATATTGTAAGTCAAGTAAAGTTTAACCGTTAACTAGTCAAATTCAACCTAGTTATTAGTGTTTATATATTGAAAGTCGAGTAAAGTTTAACTGTTGATTATTTAAAGTCAGCTTAGTCACTAGTGTTTCTATATAGGGAGATTCGAGTAAAGTTTGACCATTGATTAGTTAAAGTCTACTTAGTTATTAGTGTTTATATATTGTAAGTAAAGTAAAGTTTGGCCGTTAATTAGACAAACTTAACCTAGTTATTAGTGTTTATATATTGAAAGTCTAGTAAAATTTAACTGCTGATTATTTAAAGCCAGCTTAGTCACTAGTGTTTCTACATAGAGAGATTCAAGAAAAGTTTGACCGTTGATTAGTTAAAGTCAACTTAGTAATTAATGTTTATATATTGTAAGTCAAGTAAAGTTTGACCATCCTGGTTATTAGTGTTTATATATTGAAAGTCGAGTAACGTTTGACTGTTGATTATTTAAAGTCAGCTTAGTCAATAGTGTTTCTACAGAGAGAGATTCAAGTAAAGTTTGACCGTTGATTAGTTAAAGTAAACTTAGTCACTAGTATTTATATATACATGCAAGGGCATACCATTGATTAGTCAAAGTCAATCTAGTTATTAGTGTTTATATATTGAAAGTTGTGTAAAGTTTGACCGTTGCTTAGTTAAAGTCAGCTTAGTCACTTGTGTTTACATATAGAAAGTTAAGTACCATCAGACAGTTAATTAGCTAAAGTCATCTTAGTTATTAGTGTGTAATTGAAACTCAAGTAAAGATCAATCGTTCATTAGTCAAAGTCAACCTAGTTATTAGTATTCATATATAGAAACTAAAGTAAGAGTGGAATGTTTATTAGTTAAAGCCAACTTAGTTATTAGTTTTTATATTGTGAAAGTCAAGTAAAGGTTGATCGTTGATTAGTCAAAGTCAGCCTAGTTATTAGTGTTTATGTATTAAAAGTCGAGTAAAGTTTAACTGTTGATTATTTAAATTCAGCTTAGTCACTAGTATTTCTATATAGAGAGATTAAAGTAAAGTTTGGCTGTTGATTAGTTAAAGTCTACTTAATTATCCGTGTTTATATATTGTAAGTCAAGTAAAGTATGACCGTTAATTAGACAAATTTAACCTAGTTATTAGTGTTTATATATTGAAAGTCGATTAAAATTTAACTGTTGATTATTTAAAGTCAGCTTAGTCACTAGTGTTTCTATATAGAGAGATTCAAGCAAAGTTTGACCATTGATTAGTTAAAGTCAACTTAGCTATTAGTGTTTATATATTGTAAGTCATGTAAAGTTTGACCGTCGTAGTTATTAGTTTTTATATATTGAAATTCGAGTAAAGTTTGACTGTTGATTATTTAAAGTCAGCTTAGTCACTAGTGTTTCTATATAGGGAGATTCAAGTAAAGTTTTACCGTTGATTAGTTAAAGTCTACTTAGTTATTAGTGTTTATATATTGTAAGTCAAGTAAAGTATGACCGTTAATTAAACAAATTTAACCTAGTTATTAGTGTTTATATATTGAAAGTCGATTAAAATTTAACTGTTGATTATTTAAAGTCAGCTTAATCACTAGTGTTTCTATATAGAGAGATTCAAGCAAAGTTTGACCGTTGATTAGTTAAAGTCAACCTAGTTATTAGTGTTTATATATTGTAAGTCAAGTAAAGTTTGACCGTCCTAGTTATTAGTGTTTATATATTGAAAGTCGAGTAATGTTTGACTGTTGATTATTTAAAGTCAGCTTAGTCAATAGTGTTTCTATAGAGAGAGATTCAGTTAAAGTTTGACCATTGATTAGTCAAAGTCAACTTAGTCACTAGTATTTATATATAGAAAGTCATGCAAGGTCATACCATTGATTAGTCAAAGTCAATCTAGTTATTAGTGTTTATATATTGAAAGTTGTGTAAACTTTGACCATTGCTTAGTTAAAGTCAGCTTAGTCACTTGTGTTTACATATAGAAAGTTAAGTACCATCAGACCGTTAATTAGCTAAAGTCATCTTAGTTATTAGTGTTTAATTGAAAGTCAAGTAAAGATCAATCGTTCATTAGTCAAAGTCAACCTAGTTATTAGTATTCATATATAGAAAGTAAAGTAAGGGTGGAATGTTTATTAGTTAAAGCCAACTTAGTTATTAGTTTTTATATTGTGAAAGTCAAGTAAAACTTGATCGTTGATTAGTCAAAGTCAGCCTAGTTATTAGTGTTTATGTAGTGAAAATCGACTAAAGTTTGACCGTTGATTAGTTAAGGTCCGCTTATTCACTAGTGTTTCTATATAGAGAGTCAAGTAAAGTTTGACCGTTGATTTGTCAAATTCAACCAAGTTATTAGTGTTTATATATTGAAAGTCGAGTAAAGTTTAACTGTTGATTATTTAAAGTCAGCTTAGTCACTAGTATTTCTATATAGGGAGATTAAAGTAAAGTTTGACCGTTGATTAGTTAAAGTCTACTTAGTTATTAGTGTTTATATATTGTAAGTCAAGTAAAGTATGACCATTAATTAAACAAATTTAACCTAGTTATTAGTGTTTATATATTGAAAGTCGATTAAAATTTAACTGTTGATTATTTAAAGTCAGCTTAATCACTAGTGTTTCTATATAGAGAGATTCAAGCAAAGTTTGACCGTTGATTAGTTAAAGTCAACCTAGTTATTAGTGTTTATACATTGTAAGTCAAGTAAAGTTTGACCGTCCTAGTTGTTAGTGTTTATATATTGAAAGTTGAGTAATGTTTGACTGTTGATTATTTAAAGTCAGCTTAGTCAATAGTGTTTCTATAAAGAGAGATTCAATTAAAGTTTGACCGTTGATTTGTTAAAGTCAATTTAGTCACTAGTATTTATATATAGAAAGTCATACAAGGTCATACCATTGATTAGTCAAAGTCAATCTAGTTATTAGTGTTTATTTATTGAAAGTTGTGTAAAGTTTGACTGTTGCTTAGTTAAAGTCAGCTTAGTCACTTGTGTTTACATATAGAAAGTTAAGTACCATCAGATCACTAATTAGCTAAAGTTATCTTAGTTATTAGTGTTTAATTGAAACTCAAGTAAAGATCAATCGTTCATTAGTCAAAGTCAACCTAGTTATTAGTATTCATATATAGAAAGTGAACTAAGAGTGGAATGTTTATTAGTTAAAGCCAACTTAGTTATTAGTTTTTATATTGTGAAAGTCAAGTAAAGGTTGATCGTTGATTAGTCAAAGTCAGCCTAGTTATTAGTGTTTATGTATTGAAAGTCGAGTAAAGTTTAACCGTTGATTAGTTAAGGTCAGCTTAGTCACTAGTATTTCTATATAGAGAGATTAAAGTAAAGTTTGGCCGTTGATTAGTTAAAGTCTACTTAGTTATTCGTGTTTATATATTGTAAGTCAAGTAAAGTATGACCGTTAATTAGACAAATTTAACCTAGTTATTAGTGTTTATATATTGAAAGTCGATTAAAATTTAACTGTTGATTATTTAAAGTCAGCTTAGTCACTAGTGTTTCTATATAGAAAGATTCAAGCAAAGTTTGACGGTTGATTAGTTAAAGTCAACTTAGTTATTAGTGTTTATATATTGTAAGTCAAGTAAAGTTTGACCGTCCTACTTATTAGTGTTTATTTATTGAAAGTCGAGTAATGTTTGACTGTTGATGATATAAAGTCAGCTTAGTCAATAGTGTTTCTATAAAGAGAGATTCAATTAAAGTTTGACCGTTGATTAATTAAAGTCTACTTAGTTATTAGTGTTTATATATTGTAAGTCAAGTAAAGTTTGACCGTTAATTAGATAAATTTAACCTAGTTATTAGTGTTTATATATTGAAAGTCGATTAAAATTTAACTATTGATTATTAAAGTCAGCTTAGTCACTAGTGTTTCTATATAGAGAGATTCAAGCCAAGTTTGACCATTGATTAGTTAAAGTCAACTTAGTTATTAGTGTTTATATATTGTAAGTCATGTAAAGTTTGACCGTCTTAGTTATTAGTGTTTATATATTGAAAGTCGAGTAAAGTTTAACTGTTGATTATTTAAAGTCAGCTTAGTCACTAGTGTTTCTATATAGGGAGATTCAAGTAAAGTTTTACCGTTGATTCGTTAAAGTCTACTTAGTTATTAGTGTTTATATATTGTAAGTCAAGTAAAGTTTGACCGTTAATTAGACAAATTTAACCTAGTTGTTAGTGTTTATATATTGAAAGTCAAGTAAAATTTAACTGTTGATTATTTAAAGCCAGCTTAGTCACTAGTGTTTCTATATAGAGAGATTCATGCAAAGTTTGACCGTTGATTAGTTAAAGTCAACATAGTTATTAGTGTTTATATATTGTAAGTCAAGTAAAGTTTGACCGTCCTAGTTATTAGTGTTTATATATTGAAAGTCGAGTAATGTTTGACTATTGATTATTTAAATTTAGCTTAGTCAATAGTGTTTCTATAGAGAGAGATTCAAGTAAAGTTTGACCATTGATTAGTTAAAGTCAACTTAGTCACTAGTATTTATATATAGAAAGTCATGCAAGGTCATACCATTGATTAGTCAAAGTCAATCTAGTTATTAGTGTTTATATATTGAAAGTTTTTAAAGTTTAACCGTTGCTTAGTTAAAGTCAGCTTAGTCACTTGTGTTTACATATAGAAAGTTAAGTACCATCAGACCGTTAATTAGCTAAAGTCATCTTAGTTATTAGTGTTTAATTGAAAGTCAAGTAAAGATCAATCGTTCATTAGTCAAAGTCAACCTAGTTATTAGTATTCATATATAGAAAGTAAAGTAAGAGTGGAATGTGAATTAGTTAAAGCCAACTTAGTTATTAGTTTTTATATTGTGAAAGTTAAGTAAAGCTTGACCGTTGATTAGTCAAAGTCAGCCTAGTTATTAGTGTTTATGTATTGAAAATCGACCAAAGTTTGACCGTTGGTTAGTTAAGGTCCGCTTAGTCACTAGTGTTTCTATATAGAGAGTCAAGTAATGTTTGACCGTTGATTTGTTAAAGTCAACTTAGTCACTAGTATTTATATTTTGAAAGTCAAGTGAGATTTGACTGTCAATTTGTCAAAAATCAAACATTTTATTAGTATTTATTATAAACAAATTCAAATAAAGCTTGACCGTTAATTTGGTGAGGTCAACTTTTTTATTAGTGTTTATATATTTAAAGTCAATTAAGGGTTCATCATTGATTAGTTAAAGTCAACTTAGTTACTAGTGTTACCATATAGAAATTCAAGAAAAGTTTGACCGTTGTTTAGTTAAACTCAAATTAGTTACTAGTGTTTACATATAGAAATTCAAGTAAAGTTTAACAGTTGATTATTTAAAGTCAGCTTAGTCACTAGTGTTTCTATATGGAGAGATTCAAGTAAAGTTTGACCATTGATTAGTTAAAGTCAACTTAGTTATTAGTGTTTACATATTGTAAGTCAAGTAAAGTTTGACCGTTAATTAGTCAAATTCAACCTAGTTATTAGTGTTTATATATTGAAAGTCGAGTAAAGTTTAACTGTTGATTATTTAAAGTCAACTTAGTCACTAGTGTTTCTATATAGGGAGATTCAGCCGTTGATTAGTTAAAGTCTACTTAGTCATTAGTGTTTATATATTGTAAGTCAAGTAAAGTTTGACCGTTAATTAGACAAATTTGACCTAGTTATTAGTGGTTATATATTGAAAGTCGAGTAAAATTTAACTATTGATTATTTAAAGCCAGCTTAGTCCCTAGTGTTTCTATATAGAGAGATTTAAGAAAAGTTTGACCGTTGATTAGTTAAAGTCAACTTAGTGATAAGTGTTTATATATTGTAAGTCAAGTAAAGTTTGACCGTCCTAGTTATTAGTGTTTATATATTGAAAGTCGAGTAATGTTTGACTGTTGATTATTTAAAGTCAGCTTAGTCAATAATGTTTCTATAGAGACAGATTCAAGTAAAGTTTGACCGTTGATTAGTTAAAGTCAACTTAGTTACTAGTGTTTTCATATATAAATTCAAGTGAACTTTGATTGTTGATTAGTTAAAGTCAACTTAGTTATTAGTGTTTATATATTGTAAGTCAAGTAAAGTTTGACCGTTAATAAGACAAATTCAGCCTAATTATTAGTGTTTATATATTGGAAGTCCTGTAACATTTGACTGTTGATGATTTAAAGTCAGATTAGTCACTAGTATTTCTATATAGAGAGTCTAGTAAAGTTTGACCGTTGAATACTTAAAGTCAACTTAGTCACTAGTATTTATGTATAGAAAGTCATGTAAGGTCATACCATTGATTAGTCAAAGTTAACCTAGTTATTAGTGTTTATATATTGAAAGTTGTGTAAAATTTGACCGTTCATTAGTTAAAGTCAGCGTAGTGACTAGTGTGTAAATATAGAAAGTTAAGTACCATCAGACCATTAATTAGCTAAAGTCATCTTAGTTATTAGTGTTTAACTGAATGTCAAGTAAAGATTAATCGTTGATTTTACAAAGTCAACCTAGTTATTAGTGTTCATGTATAGAAAGTAAAGTAAGGGTGGAATGTTTATTAGTTAAAGCCAACTTAGTTATTAATTTTTATATTGTGAAAGTCAAGTAAAGTTTGACCGTTGATTAGTCAAAGTCAGCCTAGTTATTAGTGTTTATGTATTGAAAGTCGAGTAAAGTTTAACCGTTGATTAGTTAAGGTCAGCTTAGTCACTAGTGATTCTATAAAGGGAGTCAAGTAAAGTTTGACCGTTGATTTGTTAAAGTCAACTTAGTCACTAGTGTTTATATTTTGAAAGTCAAGTAAGATTTGACTGTTGATTTGTCAAAGTCAACCATTTTATTAGTATTTATTATATACAAATTCAAATAAAGTTTGACCGTTAATTAGGTGAAGTCAACTTTTTTTATTAGTGTTCATATATTTAAAGTCAATTAAGGGTTCATCGTTGATTAGTTAAAGTCAACTTAGTTACTAGTGTTACCATATAGAAATTCAAGTAAAGTTTGGCCGTTCTTTAGTTAAAGCAAATTAGTTACTAGTGTTTCTATATAGAGAGAGTTTTGTTAAGTTTGACTGTTGATTAGTTAAAGTCAACTTAGTCACTGGTATTTATATATAGAAAGTCATGCAAGGCCATACCATTGATTAGTGAAAGTCAATCTAGTTATTAGTGTTTATATATTGAAAGTTGTGTAAAGTTTGACCGTTGCTTAGTTAAAGTCAGCTTAGTCACTTGTGTTTACATATAGAAAGTTAAGTACCATCAGACCTTTAATTAGCTAAAGTCATCTTAGTTATTAGTGTTTAATTGAAAGCAAGTAAAGATCAATTATTGATTAGTCAAAGTCAACCTAGTTATTAGTGTTCATGTATAGAAAGTAAAGTAGGGGTGGAATGTTTATTAGTCAAAGCCAACTTAGTTATTAGTTTTTATATTGTGAAAGTCAAGTAAAGCTTGACCGTTGATTAGTCAAAGTCAGCCTAGTTATTAGTGTTTATGTATTGAAAATCGACTAAAGTTTGACCGTTGGTTAATTAAGGTCCGCTTAGTCACTAGTGTTTCTATATAGAGAGTCAAGTTGACCGTTGATTTGTTAAAGTCAACTTAGTCACTAGTACTTGTATTTTGAAAGTCAAGTAAGATTTGACTGTTAATTTGTCAAAATCAAACATTTTATTAGTATTTATCATAGACAAATTTAAATAAAGTTTGACTGTTAATTTGGTGAGGTCAACTTTTTTATTAGTGTTTATATGTTTAAAGTCAATTAAGGGTTCATCATTGATTAGTTAAAGTCAACTTAGTTACTAGTGTTACCATATAGAAATTCAAGAAAAGTTTGACCGTTGTTTAGTTAAAGTCAAATTAGTTACTAGTGTTTACATATAGAAATTCAAGTAAAGTTTAACTGTTGATTATTTAAAGTCAGCTTAGTCACTAGTGTTTCTATATAGAGAGATTCAACTCAAGTTTGACCATTGATTAGTTAAAGTCAACTTAGTTATCAGTGTTTATATATTGTAAGTCAAGTAAAGTTTGGCCGTTAATTAGTAAAATTCAACCTAGTTGTTAGTGTTTATATATTGAAAGTCGAGTAAAGTTTAACTGTTGATTAATTAAAGTCAGCTTAGTCACTAGTGTTTCTATATAGGGAGATTCAACCGTTGATTAGTTAAAGTTTACTTGGTCATTAGTGTTTATATATTGTAAGTCAAGTAAAGTTTAACCGTCAATTAGACAAATTTAACCTAGTTATTAGTGTTTATATATTGAAAGTCGAGTAAAATTTAACTATTGATTATTTAAAGCCAGCTTAGTCCCTAGTGTTTCTATATAGTGAGATTCAAGCAAAGTTTGACCGTTGATTAGTTAAAGTCAACTTAGTTATTAGTGTTTATATATTGTAAGTCAAATAAAGTTTGACCGTCCTAGTTATTAGTGTTTATATATTGAAAGCCGAGTAATGTTTGACTGTTGATTATTTAAAGTCAGCTTAGTTAATAGTGTTTCTATAGAGAGAGATTCAAGTAAAGTTTGACCGTTGATTAGTTAAAGTCGACTTAGTTTCTAGTGTTTACATATATAAATTCAAGTAAACTTTGATTGTTGATTAGTTAAAGTCAACTTAGTTATTAGTGTTTATATATTGAAAGTCAAGTAAAGTTTGACCATTAATAAAACAAATTCAACCTAGTTATTAGTGTTTATATATTGGAAGTCATGTAACATTTGACTGTTGATTATTTAAAGTCAGCTTAGTCACTATTATTTCTATATAGAGAGTCTAGTAAATTTTAACTGTTGATTACTTAAAGTCAACTTAGTCACTAGTATTTATGTATAGAAAGTCATGTAAGGTCATACCATTGATTAGTCAAAGTTAACCTAGTTATTAGTGTTTATATATTGAAAGCTGTGCAAAGTTTGACCGTTGATTAGTTAAAGTCGGCGTAGTCACTAGTGTTTAAATATAGAAAGTTAAGTACCATCAGACCATTAATTAGCTAAAGTCATCTTAGTTATTAGTGTTTAACTGAATTTAAAGTAAAGATTAATCGTTGATTGGTCAAAGTCAACCTAGTTATTAGTGTTCATGTATAGAAAGTAAAGTAAGGGTGGAATGTTTATTAGTTAAAGCCAACTTAGTTATTAATTTTTATATTGTGAAAGTCAAGTAAAGTTTGACCGTTGATCAGTCAAAGTCAGCCTAGTTATTAGTGTTTATGTATTGAAAGTCGAGTAAAGTTTAACCGTTGATTAGTTAAGGTCAGCTTAGTCACTAGTGATTCTATAAAGGGAGTCAAGTAAAGTTTGACCGTAGATTTGTTAAAGTCAACTTAGTCACTAGTGTTTATATTTTGAAAGTCAAGTAAGATTTGACTGTTGATTAGTCAAAGTCAAACATTTTATTAGTATTTATTATATACAAATTCAAATAAAGTTTGACCGTTAATTACGTGAAGTCAACTTTTTTTATTAGTGTTTATATATTTAAAGTCAATTAAGGGTTCATCATTGATTAGTTAAAGTCAACTTAGTTACTAGTGTTACCATATAGAAATTCAAGTAAAGTTTGACCGTTGTTTAGTTAAAGTCAAATTAGTTACTAGTGTTTCTATATAGAGAGAGTCTTGTTAAGTTTGACCGTTGATTAGTTAAAGTCAACTTAGTCACTAGTATTTATATATAGAAAGTCATGCAAGGTCATACCATTGATTAGTGAAAGTCAATCTAGTTATTAGTGTTTATATATTGAAAGTTGTGTAAAGTTTGACTGTTGCTTAGTTAAAGTCAGCTTAGTCACTTGTGTTTACATATAGAAAGTTAAGTACCATCAGACCTTTAATTAGCTAAAGTAATCTTAGTTATTAGTGTTTAATTGAAAGCAAGTAAAGATCAATTGTTGATTAGTCAAAGTCAACCTAGTTATTAGTGTTCATGTATAGAAAGTAAAGTAGGGGTGGAATGTTTATTAGTTAAAGCCAACTTAGTTATTAGTTTTTATATTGTGAAAGTCAAGTAAAGCTTGACCGTTGATTAGTCAAAGTCAGCCTAGTTATTAGTGTTTATGTATTGAAAATCGACTAAAGTTTGACCGTTGGTTAATTAAGGTCCGCTTTGTCACTAGTGTTTCTATATAGAGAGTCAAGTTGACCGTTGATTTGTTAAAGTCAACTTAGTCACTAGTATTTGTATTTTGAAAGTCAAGTAAGATTTGACTGTTAATTTGTCAAAATCAAACATTTTATTAGTATTTATTATAGACAAATTTAAATAAAGTTTGACTGTTAATTTGGTGAGGTCAAATTTTTTATTAGTGTTTATATATTTAAAGTCAATTAAGGGTTCATCATTGATTAGTTAAAGTCAACTTAGTTACTAGTGTTACCATATAGAAATTCAAGAAAAGTTTGACCGTTGTTTAGTTAAAGTCAAATTAGTTACTAGTGTTTACATATAGAAATTCAAGTAAAGTTTAACTGTTGATTATTTAAAGCCAGCTTAGTCACTAGTGTTTCTATACGGAGAGATTCAAGTAAAGTTTGACCATTGATTAGTTAAAGTCAACTTAGTTATTAGTGTTTACATATTGTAAGTCAAGTAAAGTTTGACCGTCAATTAGTCAAATTCAACCTAGTTATTAGTGTTTATATATTGAAAGTCGAGTAAAGTTTAACTGTTGATTATTAAAGTCAACTTAGTCACTAGTGTTTCTATATAGGGAGATTCAACCGTTGATTAGTTAAAGTCTACTTAGTCATTAGTGTTTATATATTGTAAGTTGTGTAAAGTTTGACCGTTGCTTAGTTAAAGTCAGCTTAGTCACTTGTGTTTACATATAGAAAGTTAAGTACCATCAGACCTTTATTTACCTAAAGTCATCTTAGTTATTAGTGTTTAATTGAAAGCAAGTGAAGATCAATTGTTGATTAGTCAAAGTCAACCTATTTATTAGTGTTCATGTATAGAAAGTAAAGTAGGGGTGGAATGTTTATTAGTTAAAGCCAACTTAGTTATTAGTTTTTATATTGTGAAAGTCAAGTAAAGCTTGACCGTTGATTAGTCAAAGTCAGCCTAGTTATTAGTGTTTATGTATTGAAAATCGACTAAAGTTTGACTGTTGGTTAGTTAAGGTCCGCTTAGTTACTAGTGTTTCTATAGAGAGTCAAGTAATGTTTGACCGTTGATTTGTTAAAGTCAACTTAGTCACTAGTATTTATATTTTGAAAGTCAAGTAAGATTTGACTGTTAATTTGTCAAAATCAAACATTTTATTAGTATTTATTATAGACAAATTCAAATAAAGTTTGACCGTTAATTTGGTGAGGTCAACTTTTTTATTAGTGTTTATATATTTAAAGTCAATTAAGGGTTCATCATTGATTAGTTAAAGTCAACTTAGTTACTAGTGTTACCATATAGAAATTCAAGAAAAGTTTGACCGTTGTTTAGTTAAAGTCAAATTAGTTACTAGTGTTTACATATAGAAATTCAAGTAAAGTTTAACTGTTGATTATTTAAGTCAGCTTAGTCACTAGTGTTTCTATATGGAGAGATTCAAGTAAAGTTTGACCATTGATTAGTTAAAGTCAACTTAGTTATTAGTGTTTACATTTTGTAAGTCAAGTAAAGTTTGACCGTTAATTAGTCAAATTCAACCTAGTTATTAGTGTTTATATATTGAAAGTCGAGTAAAGTTTAACTGTTGATTATTTAAAGTCAACTTAGTCACTAGTGTTTCTATATAGGGAGATTCAACCGTTGATTAGTTAAAGTCTACTTAGTCATTAGTGTTTATATATTGTAAGTCAAGTAAAGTTTGACCGTTAATTAGACAAATTTAACCTAGTTATTAGTGGTTATATATTGAAAGTCGAGTAAAATTTAACTATTAATTATTTAAAGCCAGCTTAGTCCCTAGTGTTTCTATATAGAGAGATTTAAGCAAAGTTTGACCGTTGATTAGTTAAAGTCAACTTAGTGATAAGTGTTTGTATATTGTAAGTCAAGTAAAGTTTGATCGTCCTAGTTATTAGTGTTTATATATTGAAAGTCGAGTAATGTTTGACTGTTGATTATTTAAAGTCAGCTTAGTCAATAATGTTTCTATAGAGACAGATTCGAGTAAAGTTTGACCGTTGATTAGTTAAATTCAACTTAGTTACTAGTATTTACATATATAAATTCAAGTAAACTTTGATTGTTGATTAGTTAAAGTCAACTTAGTTATTAGTGTTTATATATTGTAAGTCAAGTAAAGTTTGACCGTTAATTAGACAAAATTCAACCTAGTTATTAGTGTTTATATATTGGAAGTCCTGTAACATTTGACTGTTGATTATTTAAAGTCAGCTTAGTCACTAGTATTTCTATATAGAGAGTCTAGTAAAGTTTGACTGTTGATTAGTTAAAGTCAACTTAGTCACTAGTATTTATGTAGAGAAAGTCATGTAAGGTCATACCATTGATTATTCAAAGTCAACCTAGTTATTAGTGTTTATATATTGAAAGTTGCGTAAAATTTGACCGTTGATTAGTTCAAGTTGGCGTAGTCACTAGTGTTTAAATATAGAAAGTTAAGTACCATCAGACTGTTAATTAGCTAAAGTCATCTTAGTTATTAGTGTTTAACTGAATGTCAAGTAAAGATTAATCGTTGATTGGTCAAAATCAACCTAGTTATTAGTGTTCATGTATGCAAAGTAAAGTAAGGGTGGAATGTTTATTATTTTTTTAATGAAAGCACCCGTAGGTGGGGGATTTCCATTCAGGTTCCCCAAGCCTGGTAACCAAAATAAGAGAGTTAGTACATCAGGAAACCTACAAACCGTTGAGGCCACATTAGCCTCCAAAAGTCCTAGCAATCTATATCTAGGTTATATGAACAACTATACACAAGAGACGCTATCTGAACTGAAGTTGCGATCCAAGGAAAGAATCTCCACCCCTCGTGTTAATTCTCCCTTGGCTAGGCAACTTCAAAGTCAGGTAGACGTTGGTAAACAGAGGTAATACTACATCCAAAAGTTAAAAAAATAAAAAGGGGTTTCACTTGCTAGCAGGCAGCCAGTGCAGCAGAGATATGTACTGAAAACCAGCACTCCATTTGGTACCAGTGTGAGAGAAAACAGCAAGCTCTCCAGTGTAGTTGAGGTTCCAAGAGTGTCCCCAGAGTCCGTTTCCATCTGTATTGAGAGAGTAGCCAAATTAGCAGTATCAATCCTTAGGCAATGGAAAAAATTCTAATATGTGGCGTTTGGAGCTTATCCAATGATATCAGACCCTTGATATTTTGAGATATATTCTGCAGGTTCAGACTATGAGCAGTGCTAAAGTGAGTTTTGGCAATGGCATTTGCCACTGCATTGCTCTCTCTAAACACATGGAGTAAAGAGGAAGACCCTAGTAATTGTTTAGCTCTATAAGTAAGATCAAAGAGCTTCCAGTTTGCAGCATAAGGATTTTGTATCATTTGGACAGCAAGCAAACAGTCAGTTTCAAAGATATAACTGAAATTAGTATCATGAAACTTGTTAAAAGCTTGTAGCAGTGCCTTAATTTCAGCCTCAAGAGGAGATGCAGCAGTAATAGTATCCGAGAAGATAAATAGAGGATCACCTAGAGTATCCCTAGCAATTAGACCAATTGAAGCCCTGTCTGGAAACCAGGAAGCATCTGTGTTTATTTTAATTGTTCCTACTGGGGGCTTTTCCCACTTAACACTAGATATGTTAGGCTTTGGAGGGGGCCGATTGAGGGGAATCCATTGACTGAGAGGAGAGGCCATTGCAGAATGGGTGAAATATGATCTAGGTGAGGAGAACAGAGACAGTTTTATTAGATCCTCTACTTCTTTAGTAATTGCCTCAGTAGAGAATCGTTTAGCATAAAAAAGGAACCTGTTTCTAGCTTTCCAAAGTGACCAGCAGGTGAGAGAAGGAAATATTTTACAAATAAACTGTTTCCAACCTGGTAAGTCATGGCAATCCTAGAACAGAAAAAATCTTAAAGAAAGGGGGTGGTCCTGATTGAGATTGAATTCTACTATGGATGCTATGTTTGTCCACACAGATCTAGCAATATGACAAGATATGAAAAAATGCTGAATAGAGTCTGTACTACAGCAAGTAGGGAATTTAGATGCTAAACTAAACCCACATGTTATTAAAACCTCATCAAAGGGGAGGAAAGATTGCAATAATTTCCAGGTAAAAATGGATATCTTCTTCTGCATAGCATTATTCCAAATATATTTAGGAACAAGAAAGTTACCTGAGGCTCGAGTTAGTGCTTTATAAGTGGACTTAGATGTAAAATTACCAGAATGGTCAGGCATCCATATGAGTCTATCATCCCTGTCCTCAGTAAGTTTTGCAACCTGTAGAAAAACCAAAGTATCATGTTCTAGAAGAGGGCCAATCTGATCTAAGATAATAGCTTTATCCTTAATAAAATCAGCCACTGAGAGATATGGCCAGTTAGATACTATATGCTTAGGGATACTATTAATGAGAGGGGCTGAAGGGCACCAATTTGCCAACCAGAAACTGCATTTCCCATTACCATGGATAATGTGTGAGTTTTGTTCTGCAAATGAGTTAACTGACACTATCCTTTTCCAAGTGACAGACTTCCTGTGGGATATTGGCAGAGCCCATAACAATTTTGCCCACAAGGTTGCTCCTATTTGGCTTTTCCACCAGAGTTTCGCAGAACAAGTGTCAATAATAGCTTTAATAGACCTAAATCCAAGACCATTCAGCTCGGTGGGGACTGAGATACTAGACCATTCCCTCCAGATTTTATTATTTTTACCCTCAGATTCACCCCAAAAGAACCATGTCAGTCTCTTCTCAAAGGTTCTGATAATAGCTTTTGGGGGATTTGTTACTGCCCATAAGTGCTGTGGCACAGAGTATAAGCAATATTTGATTAAAACCATTTCCCCCCCCTGCACTAAGCCACTTATTTTTCCAACTTTGAAGTTTAGTGTCAAGATTAGCCAGCAGTGGTTGGAAGTATTTCTTTAGTGTTTTGCCTTGGAAAATGGGGCAACCTAGATAAGTAAAAGGGAAGGAACCTTTCTTCATTTTCAGGATTGCCCTAACCTGATTAAACCTTAAATTAGAAGCTCTCCTACTAAGGTAAAATTCAGATTTCTCAAAGTTAAACTTCTGACCGGAAGTAACTTCAAAAACATCTAGGAAAGCCTTGATTTTTATCAAATTAGATTTTGATGATTGCAAAAAAATGATAGTATCATCAGCATACGTTAAGTGTGAAACTGCAGGGATAGAAGCAGGCAGCTGATAAGCTGTGATACTATTATTTGAATAAATGAAAGATAAACTCCTAGAGAAAGCCTCAGAGAAAATATTAAAAAGGAAAGGATAAAGAGGATCACCTTGCTTAATTCCTCTAGTAGCTTTGAAGAAACCAGCTGGATTTCCATTAACAAGAACAGAAAAATATGCCTGAGATAAATTGCTCATAACCGCATTCAAAAAACTCCCATTAAAGCCAAATTTGATTAATATCTTCCTAAGGAACTGCCAGTTTACCCTATCAAATGCTTTCATGAGGTCCAATTTCAGTATACAGTTGGGTATCCTGTTTTTCTTATCAAGGAACCTAATCATTTCCTGAAGATACAAGATATTATCAGAGATATCTCGTTTCTTCAGGAAGGAAGACTGATTAGGAGAAATTAGAGATTCCATGCGAGGTTTCAACCGTTCAATGAGGACCTTAGAGCATATTTTGTTAATGACATTTGATAAACTTATTGGTCTAAAATCTCCAAAAGTACTGGGAGTTGCTTTCTTTGGGATAAGGACAATCCAATTGCTAGATATGCCTTTAGGGATTGTAGATCCAGAGATAAAGTCATTTACATCATCAATTATATCATGTTTAATGAAGGACCAACATTTTTTGTAAAATTTTGAGGTGAACCCATCAGGTCCAGGGCTACTGTTATTATTTAAACTATTTATCACAGCTTGTAGTTCAGTATCAGTAACTGGATCACCTAAACTTAGATTATCCCTCTCAGTCAGTATTGTGGGAATTTGAGATAGAAAATGAGAGCAGTAATCATCAGAAGTGTTATTGTTAGGTTCAGTTAACAGAGCTGTGAAATGGTTCACAACTTCCTTCTGAATTTCAGGTTGTGTATTTATCCATTGGCCATTCTGATTCTTAATTTTACTGATCTGCAGCCTACATTTCTTTTCCTGTACAACCTTATGATAAAACTGAGTATTATTATCCCCTAAATTATGCCATTTAAGCCTTTCCTTTTGTTTCCAGTATTTTTCTTTGACCTTTAAAGCCCTGAGAAGCAATGCTTTTTTCAAGTTCAGGTTTACTCTTTCAGAAAGGGTTGGGTTCATGTCATAATTTAGCTCCTGGACCCTTAGGGCCTCCTCAGCTAGGGTAACATTTAAATCAATATTCCCAAAACTTTCTCTATTCCATATTTTTAACATCTTTTTAAGCCTAATCAGTTTAAGGTAGAACCTGATCATACCTTTATCCTGAATTGGTTTTTCCCAGTTATCTTGAGCTAAAGTCAGGAAATCTGTCCTTTGGAACCAAGCATTAATAAATCTAAAGGGCTTTGGGAATGAGAGCACTAGATCGGACAGTTGGAGTAAGAGGGGAGAGTGGTCTGATGATTGCCTATTTAGTATCTGGATTGAGGAGGAGGGAAATTTTTGAATACCATGATAAAGTCCAAAGACCTCTATCCAACCTCTTAGAGGTCGGACCCCTAAGCCTAGAGTTACACCAGGTAAAGATGTTTCCCACTGTATTAATCTCCTGAATTCCATTAGAATTAATCCAAGTATTAAAATCATGGATACTACCTAAAGCAGGACTTGAGGGACCCCTATATTCAGTTACTGAAGTTATTGTGTTGAAATCCCCTATAAACACTGTGTCCCCCTTAGATAACTGTTGCAATTCTTTCCAAAGATCCTTCCTACCCTCTCTATTCCTTAAAGCATAAACAAAAATAGCCTCCATACAGAGATTAATAGTGGGATGGGCAATATTAACATGCATCAATTGTTCATGAGAAGAAACAAGTGTCACAGCTATAGGGTTAGACCAGAGGAGCCAAATCTTCCCATTGGGCAAAAACAGATTATTAGAGAAGTTGAGAGCATTCATGTAATATTGTATTTTTGAATTATCATGCATGGGCTCAATTATGCAAAGGAGTAAAACTTTCCTAAGTTTGAGTAGATTAAGCAATCTAAGCATAGATGTTTCCATACCTCTCAGATTCCAAACCAGAAAATTTACATTAACCTTAGCTGTCATATTTCACTTGGTTTATTACCTTTAGTAGCTGATCTCAAAAGCATTTTATTCAAATGACTCAAGTAGGTATTCTTTTTATTTTTGACCTTACCTTGATGAGTAAACTTACCTGGTTGTTCCGAAGTAGAAGCATCATTCAGATCCTGTTGAAACGAGGGGTCTAACTCAAGAGCAAAATCCAAATGCTCAGAAGTTGACTCATTGTTACCTTCCTGTTCATTGGTGGATAAACCTTCATCCTGCAAAACAGAAAATCTATTTGACATCTTTCCAGGTAAGGAAAGTGTGGGATTGTTAGTAGTATTTTTCAGTGGCAACAACATTGAGCTAATTTGAAGATCGTCTTTAGCATAGATTATCTGAGCAGGTTTGGCATTTTCTGTTTCCTTAAGTAATCTAGAGATGGAATTCTCTGGAATGACCAATGATCTATTTCCTGTAAGCAAAGCATTACCACTAGCAGGAGTTTGAAATGCCTCTAATGGGGAAGTAGTTCCTGAAATCCTAGCAGGCATATTAGATTCAGAGGTAGGTTCAAATTCTGAGTCAGTGATCAGAGGTGGAATTACAAATTTTTTCCCCGTTGCCTGCCACTGTGGTGGAGGCTGAATCTGATCAGGCCTAGCTTCATCAGTTCTATCATTAGTAATCTGTGCCATTGATCTACATTGGCTCAGAGAATGACCTAATTTAGCACAATGGTTACAATAGAGGGGAACATCCTCATACTCGATTCGATATTTAGCGTTATTAGATACTGAACCCAACCTAATATGATGACACAGAGGTTTCTGTAGGTCCACTTCAACACAAAACTTAATGGCAGAGGGTCTAGTGAGCAGATCAGTAGCAAGATCATTTTTAATGAAATTTCCAATACTGTTGTCAATTGCTTCAATGGACGCAGAATTATAATAATACAAGGGAACCTCCCTGATAATACACCATATAGGAACAATGGGGGATTCCCTATGGGTAGAGAATTCAGGTGTCCATTTTAGCATTTTAAGCAAAATACCATTAAAGTTCCAGATGCCCTTCATCCAGCATCTTTGGTAGTCATTAACATGCTCAAACCTAATTAATACATGTTTATAGTCTAGTGAACCCAACTGATACTTACCTTCAAAACCAATTGTCTTAAGAGCTGTCTCCATCTGATCCATTGTCAACCTGCCTCTGGTGAACTTACCTACCAGTGCATTGGAGTAGTGTGCAGAAAGCGTGGTGATTTGGTCATCCGAGTACAAACAGGCAAGGTCGCCGAGGTGGATGGATTTAGGGATTAGTTCCGGGTTATTTGGGAGATGAGTAGAGAGTGGTGGGATTTGGTTCGCAAAGCCGCGGCGAAGGTTTTGGGAGGCGGCATATTATCAGTCATCGAGGCCGGCGATGGCCGACGAAGGGCCGAGACCAACACAGGGATCAGTTCCGGCAATAATGGTTAGAAAATAAGGATTTCAGACCGTTGGTGTGGAAAACGAGAAAAACACACAAATTCACACCGTGAATCGCACTTAGTGTACAGTAAAATTAAGGTGGAATGTTTATTAGTTAAAGCCAACTTAGTTATTAATTTTTATATTGTGAAAGTCAAGTAAAGTTTGACCGTTGATTCGTCAAAGTCAGCCTAGTTATTAGTGTTTATGTATTGAAAGTCGAGTAAAGTTTAACCGTTGATTAGTTAAGGTCAGCTTAGTCACTAGTGATTCTATAAAGGGAGTCAAGTAAAGTTTGACCGTTGATTTGTTAAAGTCAACTTAGTCACTAGTGTTTATATTTTGAAAGTCAAGTAAGATTTGACTGTTGATTTGTCAAAGTCAAACATTTTATTAGTATTTATTATATACAAATTCAAATAAAGTTTGACCGTTAATTACGTGAAGTCAACTTTTTTTATTATTGTTTACATATTTAAAGTAAATTAAGGGTTCATCATTGACTAGTTAAAGTCAACTTAGTTACTAGTGTTACCATATAGAAATTCAAGTAAAGTTTGACCGTTGTTTAGTTAAAGTCAAATTAGTTACTAGTGTTTCTATATAGAGAGAGTCTTGTTAAGTTTGACCGTTGATTAGTTAAAGTCAACTTAGTCACTAGTATTTATATATAGAAAGTCATGCAAGGTCATACCATTGATTAGTCAAAGTCAATCTAGTTATTAGTGTTTATATATTGAAAGTTGTGTAAAGTTTGACCGTTGCTTAGTTAAAGTCAGCTTAGTCACTTGTGTTTACATATAGAAAGTTAAGTACCATCAGACCTTTAATTAGCTAAAGTCATCTTATTTATTAGTGTTTAATTGAAAGCAAGTAAAGATCAATTGTTGATTAGTCAAAGTCAACCTAGTTATTAGTGTTCATGTATAGAAAGTAAAGTAGGGGTGGAATGTTTATTAGTTAAAGCCAACTTAGTTATTAGTTTTTATATTGTGAAAGTCAAGTAAAGCTTGACCGTTGATTAGTCAAAGTTAGCCTAGTTATTAGTGTTTATGTATTGAAAATCGACTAAAGTTTGACCGTTGATTAGTTAAGGTCCACTTATTCACTAGTGTTTCTATATAGAGAGTCAAGTAAAGTTTGACCGTTGATTTGTTAAAGTCAACTTAGTCACTAGTGTTTATATTTTAAAAGTCAAGTAAGATTTGACTGTTGATTTGTCAAAGTCAAACATTTTATTTGTATTTATTATATACAAATTCAAATAAAGTTTGACCGTTAATTAGGTGAAGTCAACTTTTTTTATTAGTGTTTATATATTTAAAGTTAATTAAGGGTTCATCATTGATTAGTTAAGTCAACTTAGTTACTAGTGTTACCATATAAAAATTCTAGTAAAGTTTGACCGTTGTTTAGTTAAAGTCAAATTAGTTACTAGTGTTTCTATATAGAGAGAGTCTTGTTAAGTTTGACCATTGATCAGTTAAAGTCAACTTAGTCACTAGTATTTATATATAGAAAGTCACGCAAGGTAATACCATTGATTAGTCAAAGTCAATCTAGTTATTAGTGTTTATATATTGAAAAATGTCTAAAGTTTGACCGTTGCTTAGTTAAAGTCAGCTTAGTCACTTGTTTTTACATATAGAAAGTTAAGTACCATCAGACCGTTAATTAGCTAAAGTCATCCTATTTATTAGTGTTTAATTGAAAGTCAAGTAAAGATCAATCGTTCATTAGTCAAAGTCAACCTAGTTATTAGTATTCATATATAGAAAGTAAAGCAAGGGTGGAATGTTTGTTAGTTAAAGCCAACTTAGTTATTAGGTTTTATATTGTGAAAGTCAAGTAAAGCTTGACCGTTGATTAGTCAAAGTCAGCCTAGTTATTAGTGTTTATGTATTGAAAATCGACTAAACTTTGACCGTTGATTAGTTAAGGTCCGCTTATTCGCTAGTGTTTCTATATAGAGAGTCAAGTAAAGTTTGACCGTTGATATGTTAAAGTCAACTTAGTCACAAGTATTTATATTTTGAAAGTCAAGTAAGATTTGACTGTTAATTTGTCAAAGTCAAACATGTTATTAGTATTTATTATAGACAAATTCAAATAAAGTTTGACCGTTAATTAGGTGAGGTCAACTTTTTTATTAGTGCTTATATATTTAAAGTCAATTAAGGGTTCATCATTGATTAGTTAAAGTCAACTTCGTTACTAGTGTTACCATATAGAAATTCAAGAAAAGTTTGACCGTTGTTCAGTTAAATTCAACCTAGTTATTAGTGTTTATATATTGAAAGTCGAGTAAAGTTTAACTGTTGATTATTTAAAGTCAGCTTAGTCACTAGTGTTTCTATATAGGAAGATTGAACCGTTGATTAGTTAAAGTCTACTTAGTCATTAGTGTTTATATATTGTAAGTCAAGTAAAGTTTGACCATTAATTAGACAAATTTAACCTAGTTATTAGTGTTTATATATTGAAAGTCGAGTAAAATTTAACTATTGATTATTTAAAGCCAGCTTAGTCCCTAGTGTTTCTATATAAAGAGATTCAAGCGAAGTTTGACCGTTGATTAGTTAAAGTCAACTTAGTTATTAGTGTTTATATATTGTAAGTCAAGTAAAGTTTGACCGTCCTAGTTATTAGTGTTTATATATTTAAAGTTGAGTAATGTTGACCGTCCTAGTTTGACCATCCTATGCTTGACCGTCCTAGTTTGACCGTCCTATGCTTTGTATTATTCACAATTTTGTACCTATCTTGATAAAAAATAGTATAAAAATCTCATGAAAAGGAGCAAGTTGGGAAACAAAGGAGCATGAAAAAATTGACTCCCAAGTGGGGCAACAAAGCAGCAAGAATGGTCATACAAAAAGCATAACACATGACTCAAAATAATCATTTAGGTTCCCTCCCAATTTTTTCCTCTTCTATCCATAACCTTATCCCCAAATTTTCACTCTTCCCTCCCCAATACCCTCGGCCTCCTACCACTTTTTCCCAATTCCTTGCTCATCTTCACAATTTCGCCAACCCCTAACAGAGCCATAATCGTGTTGCTACTCCCCCTTCTCGTTGTCCTTCACATGTTCATTGTTGGTCTAATTTTTTTGAAAAGTGTGATTCTTGGAATTGTACATTGCTTGCAATTTTGGTCGGATATTTTTTGGTGCAGAGCCGGTGGCAAAAAACATTGCAGACAATGTGTACAAATATGGTATGGGTGATTGCTTTTTGGGGAAGTCTTCAATAACTTGTTATATGGGTGTTAGTTTGCTATTTTTCCCAGGTTTAATGAATAGATATATGGGTGGGTGTGTTAGTTTGTAGGTTTGTGATTTAGTTTGTTGGGTTATTAGTGTGGGTAGTTGTTGAATTAGATAGATGATTTGTTTGCTAAGATTTATAGACTTTTTGCCTACTTTGTTTTTGCCTCCATACAAATTTTTGGCATTTTATCTTGTTAGGTCAATCTATAGTTGGTTGCTTGTTTGAGGATATCCGTCTTTGGATGAGTTATGTTATAATTTCATTTTTTTTGTTTTACTCAAACAAGCGACTGAATGGCAAAGGCGAAAAAGAAATCGTTTAACTCCGGTACTAAAGCCATAGAAGACAATTGTGTTACCCGTAAAAAAGATGACAATTGTGATGTCAATAACAAGATGGTGGATTATGTGTCCAAATCATGCTCGGGATCTGAAAACTTGGGGGAGGAAGAAGGAACTATATCAAAAGATGACATGAGTGGGAACTTTGACAAGTTTGAGATTAAAGAGTATTACAAGCATAGAGGCACAACCGCGTACAAGTCAGTGTTGCTAGCAAAGCAAAAGAAGCCCCTAAAATATTCTTCAATGATGACTTCGAACCCTTGGTTATGCACAACCGGTGGTCGATGTATATTGGCTATGCCTTCGAACAAAGAACCTGCTTCGGGACATGGCATGAATGGAAAGCTGTCCCTGACCATGTAAAGAAAGATGCATGGGAAGAAATTCTTGGAAGTGTGTTCTAATCCTCTAGTATCATTTGCTCACTTCAAGTTCATTACAGTTTTCACTAACAACACATACCTTTGTCCACTAGATTAGCTAAGATATACAAACTAAAATGACATTCAATGAGATGAATCAGTTCCAAAATAAATGGACAACTTATGCTGGTGAAAAGTTAAGGAATTGTTAGGCTAAGGTGGCTCAAAAGTACATCGTGCAAAAAAAACAGGTTCTTGTGCATGGACTGATTATCGATGGATGGACAAAAAATATGGGAGCGATTTGGGAAACACAGATCAACCCCTGAATTCAATGTTATTCAATAAAAGTTATTCATTTCACGTCATTACTTTATGAGAATATTACTAATCAATGAACATATAGGCATTACGTGATGCAACAAAAGTAAGCGCCTCACATAAGGACTGCATCCATCGCATGGGCAGTGGAGGGAATCGTAGGCTTGCTATTGAACTCGAGAAGAGGAAAAGAAGGGATAAAATTGATGAGCTTATGGATCAAGGTCAAAGTGTTGAATAAACAGAGGCTTTCATTGAAATCATGGATTTAAAACCGGACCGCTCAGAGGTGTTCCTAGAAGCAAAATGGGATAAGAAATTATTGATCTACACCAACGAATCCATTAAAAGAGCAGCCCCCACTATTTTGAGCCAAATTCGTAATTTATTGATTCGGTATTTATATTCTCAGATGCAATGCATACTAATGGCTTGCATATGTTTTGTTTAGTAGAAAAACCTTTTGGATAAGAAGCAAACGGGAGAGTTGGTTATAGAAGGAAAAGAAGATATCTCATTCAAGCAATGTGTAAGAAGGATCATGGGGGTCGTTGGAGAGGTTGCCCCACAACGGCCAAGGTGAACTAGGCCTTGCCACATATTGCTGTGAGTCATTATGCATCTAGTCGATGTGGGAGCATAAACACAAAATTTGAAGAAACCTCACATTCAAAACAAGTGTTCACGGAGGTCATCGAGCTCAATGAAAGATTTTTTACCTTATTTGAGGCTCAAACAAATTGGCTGGCTGGACAATTGGGTAAACCTATTCCCCCACACTTGGATGCCCGCAATTTCCTTGCTACATCATCCAACCCCGAGAATAAAGACAAGCGGGTATTCATTCTTTCAGCATCTCGATGACAAGGTATTCTATACCATGAACCTCGTCATTAGTTTCATTGTTGCTGATGTTGATTGTTGGTTTATGGATGTTGATTTTCTGTTAAAGTGATTTTAGATGCGATTAGTTGTGGACATATATTTACTATTGTCACGTTCATTTTGGATGTTGGTAGTTTTTCCCTAGTAATATATTCATGTTGTTCTTTTCTCAGTTGAACTAAGAAAATGTCTCTTTGCCAATATAGTTAATTGAGAGACAGTTTATCCCAGCTGAACCTAAAGAACTACAGCGCGCTGCAGCTTTCAGTCTCAAACTAGTAACTTTAGGCTTATATTATCCCAGCTGTCCCAAAATAGCACCAGCGCTGCTGCTCTCAGTTGTAAAAAACTAAGTTGAGGTGTTTATTTTATCCCAGCTGGACCAAAAGAGCGGCATGGCACTGTAGCCTTCAGCCGCTATATATAGAATTCATTTTTGTTATAATCAACTTTCCGGGCTATAGAATCTTCAAGGAACCTTGGTCCCGATTATGATTGATTACATTTAAAACATTATTCAATTTTGATTACTTAATAACACTTAATGTCCAACTGATGTTTTTTCCCCTTTTCTGAATTTTGTTTTCAAAAAGGAAAAAAGTGCTGCCTATATGTTTTGAACCATAATGGAGAAAGGGACGTAGCTGCATTTGGTGTCTTGTTTCCAAAGGATAAGGAAACAGACTTCCCTATCAAGTGGGAGTGATTAAAGCTTCGTGGACCTATGATCATTCCCAAGGCACCTTTGCGGATTGAACACGAAGAAATTCAGTTTGTTACCGAGGCCATTGGATATATCATTCTATGGCTAGGAAAGTTAATAAGTGCCATTGGGCAATAGGATGATGAGGTATGATAATTGTATTCTTGTTCTGAACCTATCACATATATCTTTCCAGATATTACTTAAACATAATTTGTTGTGCATCTGCTTACATAGGAGAATGAGAAGCAATCGCCTCAGAAACAATTGGTCGTGGATGAAGATGGAAGTCTTGAAATAAACCTTACACCAAAAACTACCATGGAGAGAGAGAACATTAAACAAATAATTATATTAACTAACTATGACATCTATATACATATTAACACATTTTTCCTTACAGGAGGTGGTGGCTCAGATTGATACTCCGAATGAAGAGGTGATCGCTTGATCAGTAAAAGGAGAGCTCTAACATACCCTCAGATGCCTTTTCATTCTGACCTATTTTTCTCAATGTCTGGCTAATAGTTTACCCATTACCAAGTAGCAAAAGAAAATATAACATTGATGGAGAATGGCCAATCAAATCCTCCCATGTCAGTTTCTAACCATTACATTTTTGTGAGAACTCATTTTAGCCTTTACAATATGATCCACTACTGAATTATATTCATATACAACTCAACTAACATTATTAGATCCTCAAATATAATTACAATATCATGTATCTTTTAGGGGATCATGGAAAACAAAGAATGCATTGCTGTTGTTCAACAAATTAATGATGTTTTAAGGCTATCTACACAAATATGTGGACCTAAGAAAGTCTTTCGCATCAATTTCAATGTGGAGGTGTTTGGATCAGAAGAAGTCTACACAGCATATTTACTGACAAGCTAAAACTTTTCATGAGCAGCTTCGACGTAGAAAACAAAATGGAGTTGATCAGTGGGTGCCAACTTGATATATGGGCATCATAAGACTTTCATGTTTACATTATTTATAGATGTTTCATTGAACTTGTTTCATTTACAATATATTTTGCCAGATACCTATGTGATGGGGTGGTTGATTGAGGCCACGTCCAGTTTATTCCAACTGGTTCAAATTCACTAGTTCAAAAGGCAAATCAAAGGGTCGAATTGACTACGGACGAGGTTTCAACTGTCATGTGCCACACTCAAGCGAGGATGTACGTCTTCCCGTACAATCAAGAGTAAGTTTTATTCTTTTTTGTGTTGTTTGACCCACTGGAAGCAATGACACCAATATGTTGTGATTTCTTTTTAAAAAAATTAAAGTATTCAAAACTGCATTATGTATTTTGGTGTTTCCTTTTGTTATAGGAGCCATTGGTTTTTGCTCGTTTTCATACCAGAAATCGATCGAGTATAATACATCGACTCGATAAGTGGGGGAATTTGCAAATGTAAATGGATATGCCTTAAATTTATTCATTTGTAAGTAGAATACATTTTTGACATTCCATCTACTTTAATGTTTTACAAAATTGTATGTTCCCATAAACCTGTTCTTGTAGGTAGAACACATTCTTTGCTCGATTATTTTAAACTACTATTAATATTTCGTACAATGACGTTCATTGTTCTATTCATTACTTATGTTCATCATTACATGTTGGAAAAAGTTAGACCTCATCAAACTATTATGCGTGATCCCCATTTTCTGAAAATATATTTTTATATATTGATATAAATATATTTTCATCGATTGTAGGATTGCAACAAAATATCAACGGTTCAATTCCGAGCAAAATAGATCCTACCCTTCGAACTATACATGGAATGTCATAAACATCAATGTACGTAATGTCCCGTAACGTCATACTTCCTCTGTCAATTTTATATTTGTAATCATTTCAGAAAATTTTCTTCTATATCAGCACAAGATACAAAGTAGTACTTGGGAATGTGGATACCATTGCATGTATTATATGGAAAAAATTATTAAGGACGTGCATGACATTGATATTATTACGGTATGTTTTCCTATATTATTTTTTTGTATTTGTACTGTCTCTCATATACATCCTTTTCTAACAAGCTATTTATTACATTGTTTCATCAATTTCAAGAAGATTACACTCCTCTGGGGAGCCATCAACTGCGAAGCATTGCTCTGAAATGGGTTTGTATTTTTGCGAAATGTACTCTGCCAAAATGCATAGCTCAATTGAATGTCATACATGTACTTGCCTCTATCATTGGATAGTAGTTAGTATTATCTGTTATGAAAGGTAATTGTCTTCCACTTTTGATACTCATCATCTCCATGAAGAGGGGGGTTCCAGTATCTTATGTAGGGTTGTAACCCAATTTTTGGCCACTAAGAACCACGTTTCATGTACTTTTTTCGCTGGTAAAAAATTATAGTTGATCATACTCAATACTATAAATTTAGCAATGGTTTTAAAACCGGTGCTAAAAAAACCCATTGCTAACCAATCAAACATATAGCACCGGTATTAAAACCGGTGCTAAAACAAATCAGTGCTAAGAAATCACACTTTTAGCACCGGTTTCAAAACCTGTGCTACTAGGACATAAATTTAAAACCGGTTTTTATAGCACCAGTTACAAAAAAACCGGTGCTATCTCATTACATATTAGCACAAGTTTTTCAAAATCGGTGCTAGAAGTAGAAATTTAGCACCAGTTCTTTCCAACTGGTGAAACTGTTTTATCGGTTACTTAAGCATCGGTTTTCTTTCTCGAAACAACTGGTGCTACATCAAAAAACAACCGTTGCTAAAGGGGGGGGGGTTTCCTGTGATAGTGATTGGTCTCCAAAATTGTCTAGCCATAAACCTCACATTTGGAGCCAAATGGACTTGTGTGCCTCATCCCATTTTGTCGGTTTCGAGAAATCTTTGGAGTGAAGGGGGTTTAGATGATGTTTCTTTAACCCCTTCTTCACTTGCGGCAAGTTAGTACTAGAGACATTCCCATATGCAACATTTACCTTGCTCAAAATACTAAAAACTTGCTTAGACGCCTTATTCATTCCATGATCAACTTCAACTAAGTCAATAATGTAGCAATGTTCAAGTAAAATGTGAGGCTCATGCAAACTTTCAAGTATAGTGACACCATGGAAAAACATTTCATCCTTTAGAAGCTCTTTATCCTTGTAGATCTCATAACCTTCTTTTTCTCTATCAAACTATAAGGTCAATACCACTATGCATGTCGATCTTAGCTCTTATCATTTTCATTAATGGTCTCCCTAACAAGATAGGGGGTGTACTCTCATCATGCGATATATCAAGAACATAAAAATTGGTGGGGAAAATAAATCTATCCACTTTAACCAACACATCTCGCACTAGTCCTTTCAGAATAGCTTCGGAATGGTCGGCTAATTGTATGATCACCATACATTCTAGCCTAATATGAACCTTATGTATCAGAACACTTAAGAAAATTCCTCTTCTTCGTGGACAACCCTGATATGCCACTATCTACTTAATTGTATTTAGTAAGCATAAAGGCATAAATTATAATTTTGAGAGGTACGACGATAACCTCCAAGTAATTTCTTTTGAAAGAGAGCCGACACTTGCCCACCAATTTTAATTTTTTCAACATTCCTCAATACTTTAGTTATCTTAGGGGTGCATATCTCTTTAAGGAATTTCGCAAACCTAGGCATTTGATTGATAGCATAAAAAAGGAGAATGTTTACCTCACACTTGTGGAAGACTTCAAAAAGGGCTTTGTTCTTATCCTTGAGATTCTTGTCCCGCAAAGCCGCCAGAAAAGGTGATCATGGAAGGATTTTTTCAATTTCCCTCTTCTTTGGTGGTTGAGTGCTCACCTCCTCAACCTCTTGGCCTTTTACCATAAGCTCCCCTTCATCTTCCGTTCCATCCTTAACAACTCAGTCCGGCTCATTGGTTTCTGGCCCACTCCTCAAAGTGATTGAACTCACATTTTACCTTGGTTTTAATGTCAATTTTGGGGGAAGTTTCCCAGAATCCATAGCCTCCAATCGAGCCACGGAGGAAAATTTTTTGGTAATTTGTGTTTACAAGTTCTTAAATCTAGCCAAGATGTAGTCCTCTAAATTTGTGACCATGGTGGCTATGGCATACATAAGCTCCTCCTGCTCCGATCTTGATCTTCCCTCTTGGGGGTTAGATGAGCCCTTATCCTTCTGGTATCCTTATTTTGGTTCCTGATTATACCCTTGGTTTCCTTGGTAATGGGCTTGTGCCCCTTGATGATTAAGTTGAAACCCACCTTGATTACCTTGAAAATCACCTTGAGAATTTGATTGACCGGCTTGCTCATCTCTCTATTGAAAGTTTGGATGGTCTCTCCACCTGCATTTGTAAGTTTGGGAGCATGGATCATACTTCTTCTCATGAGATTTTCCCCTTTGGAGACTTTGTCCACCTTACCCTTGTTCACCTTGGTATCCCTGATTCCCTTGGAAACCTTGGCCTTGACCTCCTTGGTAGCCCATTTCTTTACTTCTTCAAACCCTCTATCTTGGATTTGAGGACATACATCGGTGTGGTGATCCAATGAACAAGCCCCACAAAATTTGGCTTGATGCATCCTCTCCTTCATTAACTTTTTCATCATGGAGGCTAAAGATTTAACTTGGTCCTCAAGCTTAGGGTTTTCTAGATGTGGAGCTTCTTGAACCATTGCCCTTTCTCTCGACCGAAATTGTCTTGTTCAATTAACCATCTCTTCAAACAATGTCATGGCATCTTTTGGGCTCTTGTTGGCAATCAACCCATTATAAGAGGCATTGGTCATCCTCATATCTTCAACGGAAAAACCATCGAAGAAATATAACACAAGATCTTCTTCCTTGTATGGGTGGTATGGGCAACTCGCTAGCAACCTCTTGAACCTCTCCCAATATCCGTATAAAAATTCACCCAAATATTGAGAGATGTTGCTTAACTCCCTCTTTAGCCCCGCATGCTTGGTTTCCGGAAAGAACTTATCCAATAATTTTCCCTCCATCTTCTTCCATGATGTTATGCTTCTCGGGGGAAGGTAGTTTAACCAATCTTTGGTCGCATCCTTCAAAGAGAAAGGGAACTCCCTTAGATTGAAATTTTCCTCCAAAATTCCAGATGGCTTCATGTTCATGCTCACATAGTGAAACTCGGACAAATGCATATTTGTATCCATCCTGCTCATCCCATGGAAAGTTGGTATATAATATATCATCCCAGGCCTAAACTCACAAGTGGCATTTTTTGGAAGAGGAAGGAATGTGATGCAAAGGGGTTGGGTTTCTAGGTTGGGAGCCATGAGCTCCCTCAATTTTCTAGTATCATTATCCATAGGCTGTGTAACTACTTCAGGCAAAGGTTGTGTGGCTTGGTTAGCAAAACAGGCCACCCTCCTTGCTCTCGAGAGTTTTCCTAAAAGATCGGGGTCATAGTGCAACGGTTTTTTTCCTATTGGTATGAGTATTGACCATAAACCAAGAACCAAAGAAATACCACCTTATCCCAAGTAACAATCACAATGCAAGTAAAATTCTAACAACAAATAACTAAAAACAAAAACACACTAAAGCTACCCTAACATATTAATAAAATATGCCTTTTCCCTAGCAGCGGTGCCAAAATTTGGGAGGCCATCGATGTGCCTCTCAAAGATAGTATTTATAAGCCCAAATTATGGATAACTACTCAATAGTAGCTAGTGGTAAGATGAGGTCGTCCACGGGGAAAAGGGAGTTTTATCACGTGTTAAAGCGTATTTAAAAGCACACGAAGATGTCACTCTTAGTGTGTGGT
Source organism: Rubia yunnanensis (assembly GCA_037428765.1). Classification (NCBI taxonomy): domain Eukaryota; kingdom Viridiplantae; phylum Streptophyta; class Magnoliopsida; order Gentianales; family Rubiaceae; genus Rubia; species Rubia yunnanensis. The sequence goes on from CM075061.1 coordinate 88,519,595, forward strand.
AACAAAGTGGGGTGTTTTGGTTTTGAACAACACTACGACTACTTTAAACTACTAAATTAATAACCGAGTAGAAAGAACAATGTGAAAATGATAACAAATAGCACAAACAACTTAGCTAAGATTATAACGATTCTTGGGCGCAATTGGTTTACATTTCTAGTCATCCTTTGATCATATATTAATTATCCTATATTTATGCATTAACCACGTATTGTGGAGAACTTTCCACACCTGTTGAGTGTTGGTATTTCTCACCTCTCCTCAATTATAGTTAAAGTGAGCAAACGGGGCCACACAATAACCCTTACCCTTGGGTCACTCTAGACGATCTGCATCATAGACTTATCCAAGGATAGCAATGCTCATTGATACCTAACATGACTATGACAATGTCCTTCAAGCGAGAAACACGTAGATAGCACAAGTATATCTACTAATAACAACTACAAGGATCGACCTTCATGCTAATCGTTAGTAGTGGGCTACATTGATAATTAGTCAAACCTATTCAAATTCATCCCATGTCTAATAAATTTCATCAATCAACAATCCTAATTAGTTGCACTCCTAATTATAACCTAGCATTGACCAACAACAATCACATTGACAAAAAGTCAAAGTCTCCTAAGTTTGACCAACTAGTTAATTATCCTAGTATAAATCATGCATTAATCATAGAAAAAAGCACCAAACATACTTGATAATCAAAGCATACAATAGAATAAATCAAATCTCACAAATTCATACTTAAAATGCTTACCAATTGCTCCCAATAGTATATTTATCCCAGATTATGAAAACTCATGACAGAACAACAAGAATCCATGGTAAATATAGGAGAAAGATGAAAAATAAATGTAAACTAGGGTTTTTGGGAATGTATTTTTGAGTCTGAGGAAGAAGTGATTGAAGAGGGAAATTTAAAGCTGATTTCAGCTTTTAAAGCTTGGCCAATAAGTGTTCGCTGTGAGCCAAAAGGAATGGGCTGTGGCCCGCAATGAAGGCATTGCCCCGTATGCAAAAAATGAGCATTTTGGTTGTAGGCCGCAATGTGGGGTTGTGGCCCGCAATGGTGCTGCTGCCCTCTTCTTTTTTTAATCACTACGAGTGAACCTCTTATCCATTTTGGGAGTCCTTGTAGTCAATTTTATAGTGCTTGAGATGTTAAATCTGATGGTACCACCCTTGGAGGCTGGTTCTTCTTAGATCATTATAAGAACTTGGTAAAATCTTTAGGGTCACAATTCATTTGCTTCTTTGTCTTCCTTCTTTGACCCTTCTATCTTCTACCACATTTTGACTCATGGCCTTTAATATTCTACCATCCTTGCTAATGACCTTCACTAAACCAAACTGAAGTGCTTACGAGTAATCTACAAATTAAGCATACAAAAAGGAATTTAGACGCTCGTAAGGACCAAAAATCCATTAGACTATAAATTGGTTACAAAATAAAGAATTTAGATATGAAAACTGAAAAAGGTAATCTAAACCCCTTATGATGTAAACCTACATAAATCTAGCAAGTTTCCAACCAAAAGATGACAAAAGAGATGTTAAATGCTTTGGAAAATACATGCATTTGTCGTCTTATCAGGAACTAATGGTTTAGAGTTAATGTTCAGGTGTGTTGGCTCTAATAATGCACATTATGTTGTGCCTAATTATCCTAAAAAAATTCACATTATTATACATTCACCATTTCAGCCCAAACTTACCTTTTTTTATAAAAAAAATATTATTAAAAGAGGAATAAATTTTGAACATTAAAATCCAAAAAAGTGTTTATTATTATGAGAAAAAATTTTAACTTAGAAAATAAAATATTACATAAAGTGAAATATTTGAGAAAGGATTTTTAAAAATTGGATAGCAAAATGTGTAAGCTTTTCTTGTGGTTGGATCAATCAATGTTATGGCAACCATTGCACCATAATTACAACAAAAAAAATCATTCTCTTAACAATTTCTTTTCACTTCCTATTTTAATGAGTGCCAACTAGTAGGGTGTCAGGGCTCTTAGGTGCTCCCTTGTTTTTAATGAGTGAAGACGCCGAGTAGCAAACCTCGAGTTCAGTAGTTAGATATTGTGGTTGGCAAGACAGTTACTAGATTTATTGAGGCATCGTTTGATAACGGGTACTTTCTAGCTATAAGGGTTGGAAACACTGAGACCATCTATACAGGGGTTGTAATCAAGCGAAGGAATTACGTTCCGGTTTTCCCTAAAAATGATGTGACTCCTAATGCTCTAGTGATTAAGAGGAATCCAATGAATATCCCCTTTATTGGATTACCTTTCTATCAAAAGTTATTAATAATAGAGGAATTAATTTTAAACCTTAAAATCAAAATAAATACTCCCTTCATCCCATAGAAATTTGTACATTTTGACTTTTGAAAGTCTAACTAAGTCAACTTCGACCATTAAATTCTATTATTATATATGTAATACTATTATCATGTAATATGTTATTGGATTCAATATAATATGTATTTTAAAAATATTATTGTTTGTGAATTTTTTATATGCATAAATAAATATATTAATTGTTGAAAATTGATTCAGTTGACTTTCAAAAGTCAAAATGTGACAATTTCTATGGGACGTCGGGAGTATTTGTATTATTACAATAATTTACTTATTAAAAATAATTTTTAATAACGTGCAATATTCGATCAATGATATTTGAAAGTTGGCTTACCAAACTTTTAAGAATGCCAGTGCTATGATATAATGGCAACTTTTTAACTGAAATAACTTAAAGTTAGTTCGTTTGCGGAAATATCTCCTTTGTTTCCTTTCTAAGCAATTCTGAAAAAAACACAATGGTTCCTAAAAATTTGGGTTCGATGATTTCATCTTTTAATTGTTTCCATAGCAAAAAATAATTTCTCCTTTACCACGTACACAACAACAAGGCCCAACTCGTAAACATCTGCACTGTGGCTTCGAGGATCAGACTTCAGGATAGGAATGCATAGTTGTTAGTTAAGGGTTTTTATGCTAGTGGTCTCTATGAGATCGTTTTTATTTTCTTGAACCAATAAAATATGGTTGCGTTTTTGCAACCTTAAAGCAAAAGGGTGGCCAAATGTTATTGAAGGAAGGATGGAAAGAAGAATTGTCATTGAAGTGTTGTCGTCATGCTAGGTGTTTTAATTTTCTTACAAGGTTGGACGAAAGGATGACGATGACTATGGTAACTATCCCTGCCAAAGGATTACATAGGATTCATCCTTGCACTAATGGCTCATCGACGACCTCAAACAAACTAACTTCAACACAATTATGTATAAATCCACTGAATCCCATGAATACATTTAATTGATATATAAAAATGAACCCCACCATAAATCTACAAAAAACCATTGGTTACTACCGGTGGTAGAGTGCATGTTGGAACCACAATATTCGAGTTGATGTTCACGTGAGTTGGCTCTAACAAAGCACATTATATTGTGCCTAATTATGCTAAAACAATGCACATTATTATACATGCACCATTTCTGCCCAAACTGACCAATGTTTCAAAAAATATTATTAAAAGAGGAATAACATTAAAATCCAAATAAGTGTTTGTTATTATGAGAGAAAACGATAACTAAGAAAATAAAATGTAAGATAAAATGAAACTTTTAAGCAAGGATATTTGAAAATTAGATAACCAAATGTATAAGCTTTTTCTGTTGTACGATCAATCAATATTATGGACACTATTGAACTAAAATTACAATAAAATATTAATTCATTCTCCAGAAAATTTCTTTTCACTCTCAGGTAACTCCTTGTTTTAAATGACTGAAGCCGCTGAGCAGCAAATCTCGAGTTCAGGAGTTGGATACCATAATTGGCAAGAAAGTTACTATAGTTATCAAGGTATTGTTTGATACAGGGTACTTGTAAGCTTTGAGGGTTGGAAACAATCAGACCATCTTTGGAGGGGTTGTAATCAAGCCAGGGAATTATGTTCCGGTTTCCGCTTAAAATGATGTGGCTTCTAATGCTCTTATGATCCAGAGGAATCCGATGAATCTCCCATTTATTGTATTACTACTCTTTCAAAAGTTATTAATAATAGAGGAATAAAAATTTAACCTTAAAACAGAAATAAATATGTTTTTAATATTATTGAAACAACTTATCAATTGAAAATACTATTCAATAACGTGCAATATTAGACAAATGATATTTGAAAGTTGGTTTACGAAATTTTTAAGCTTCGTCAGTGCTATGATAAATTGATATAGTGGAAAATTTTGAACTGAGAACACAGAAAGTTAGTTCGCTTGCCAAAAAATTTCCTTTTGTTTCCATTCAATGAAAGTCTTCAAAAAAACACAATGGTTAACCTTTTAATGTTTGCCATCAAGGAAAATGATTTTCCTTTACTGTGTACACAAGAACAAGGCCCAACTTGTAAACAACTGCACCGCGGCTTCTTGGATCAGACTTGAGGATGGAAATGTATAGTTGGTAGTTAAGGGTGTTGTTTCTAGTGATCTCAATGAGATTATTTTCATTTTCTTGAACCAAGAAGATATGGTTGCTTTTCTGGAACCCTAAAACTAAAGTGTGGCCAAATGTGATTGAAGGAAGGATGACAAGAAGAATTGCCATTGAAATGATATCGTCATGCTAGGTGTTTTCATTTTCTTACAAGGTGGGACGAAAGGATGACTATGGTATCTATCCCTGCCAAAGGATTAAATAGGATTCATCCTTGCACTGATGGCTCACCGACGACCTCATACCAGCTCACGTCAATACAATTTGAGGCAAATCCACTAAATCTCATGAATACATTTAAATGATACATAAAAATCAACCCCACCATAAATCCACAAAAATATGTTAATTACTATCGGAGGTAGAGTGCATGTTGGAACCATATTATCTGAGTTGATGTTCATGTAGCTTTTAATGCTCGTATAAATTATAGGAATCCAGTGAATCTCCTATTTATTGTATTAAAATTTTTTAAAAATATATTAATAATAGAGGAAATAACTTTTAACCTTAAAATAAAAATAAAAATTTCTTGTCATGATTGAAACAATTAAAATTTTTTAAAAATGTTTAATAATGTCTAAGATTCGAGCAATGATATTTGAAAGTTGGATTGCCAAATGTGTAAACTTTGTCAGTTCTATAATAAATCGATGTAATGGCAACTTTTGAACCGAAATTACAGAAAATTAGTTCGTTTGCCAAAATATTTCCTTTTGTTTCCGTTCTAAACAAGTTTACGAGAAAAACACAATGGATCCAAAAAATTCGATTTTGATGATTTCATCTATTAATGGTTTCAATCACGGAAAATTAATTTCTCCTCTACTACGTACACAACAACAAGGCCTAACTCGTAAACATCTGAGCCGTGGCTTCATGGATCAACATGAGGATAGAAATGAATAGTCGGTAGTTAAGGGTGTTGTTACAAGTGATCTCTATGAGATCATTTTCATTTTCTTGAACCGAGAAGATATGGTTTCTTTTCAAGAACCAAAAATCTAAAAGGTTGCCAAACGTGCTTGAAGGAAGGATGCAAAGAAGAATTTCCATTGAAGTGATATCGTCATGCTTGGTGTCTTCATTTTCTTACAAAGTTGAAAGAAATGATGACTATGGTAACTATCCCAATCAAAGGTTTAAATAGGATGCTTTCTTGCATGGATAGCTCATCGACGATCTCATACCAGCTCATGTCAACACAATTTAAGTTACTGAATCTCATGAATGCTTATAGATTATACATACCATAAATCCACAAATATCTGTTGGTTACTATCGGAGGTAGAGTGCATGTTGGAACCAAAGGTTCCAAGTTGATGTTCAAGTGAGTTGAATCTAATAATGAACATTATGTTGTGCCTAATTATTCTTAAACAATGCATGTTATGATACATTCACCATTTTCGCCAAAACTTACCTATTTTTTTGAAAAACAAAGTATTAAAAGAGGAATAAATTTTGAACATTAAAATCCAAATAAGTGTTTGTTATTATGGGAGAAAAGATTAACTAAGAAAATCAAATGTTAGATAAAGTGCAATATTTGAGCAAAGATATTTGAAAATAGGATAATAAAATGTGTAAGTTTTTTCCGTGGTTTGATCAATCAATTTTATTGCAACCATTGCAACAAAATTACAAAAAAATCAAATCATTCTCCAAAAAATTTCCTTTCATTTTCTTTTTTAATTAGTGCAAGTTATTAGGGTGGGGGAGGCTCTCAGGTGCCACCTTGTTTTAAATGACAAAAGCAGGCGAGAAGCAAACCTGTGGTTGGAAAGATAGTAACTAGAGTTATTGAGGCATCGTTTGATAAAGGGTACTTGCTAGCTATGAGGGTTGGCAACACTCAGACCATCTTGGGAGGGGTTGTAATCAAGCCAAGGAATTATGTTCCGGTTTCCACTTAAAATGATTTAGCTCCTTATGCTCGTATGATCCCGAGGAATTCGATAAATATCCCATTTATTGGATTACTATTCTTTCAAATGTTAGTAATAATAGATGAATAAATTATAAACTTTAAAATAGATAAATTATTATTATTATTATTGAAATAATTTATCAATTTAAAATATTGTTCAATAACGTGCAATATTCGAGAAATGCTATTTGAAAGTTGGTTTACAAAATTTGTAAGTTTGTCAGTGCCATGACAAATCGATATAGTGGAAACTTTTGAACCAAAAACATAGAAAGTTAGTTCACTTACAGAAATTTTTCCTTTTGTTTCCATTAAAGAAAGTCTTCAAAAAAACACAATGGATCCTGAAATTTTGGGTTTGATAATTTCATATTTTAATGTTTTCCATCGCGAAAAATAATTTTTGCTTTACCTCGAACACAAAAACAACACCCAACTCGTTAACGTCTGCACCGCGGTTTCTAGGATCAGACTTGAGGATGGAAATGCATAGTTGGTAGTTAAGGGTGTTGTTGCTAGTGGTCTATATGAGATTATTTTCATTTTTCTTGAACCAAGAAGATATGGTTGCTTTTCTGGAACCCTAAAGCTAAAGTGTGGCCAAGTGTGATCGAAGGAAGGATGGAAAAAGATATTCCATTGAAATGATATTGGCATGCTAGGTGTTTTCATTTTCTTACAAGGTTGGAGGAAAGGATTACTAAGGTAACCCTGCCAAAGGATTAAATAGAATTCATCCTTGCTTTGATGGCTCACCGATGACCTCATACAAACTCACGTCAATAAAATTTGAGGTAAATCCACTAAATCTCATGAATACATTTAATTGATATATAAAATCAACCCCACCATAAATCCACAAAAATCCATAGGTTACTATCAGAGGTATAGTGCATGTTGGAACCACAGTATCCGAGTTGATGTTCCCATTAGTTAGCCCTAATAATGCACATTATGTTGTGCTTAATTATGCTCAAACAATTCACTTTACTATACATGCACCATTTCGGCCCAAATTTACCTATTTATCAAAAATAATATTTAAAGAGGAATACAATTTTAACATTAAAATCCAAATAGGTTTTTGTTATTGTCAGAGAAAAATTTAACGAAGAAAATCAAATGTCAGATAAAGTGCAATATTTGAGCTAGGATATTTGAAAGTTAGATAACAGTATGTGTAACCTTTTACTATGGTAGGATTAATAAATGTTATGGCAACCATTGCACTAGAATTACAAAAAAAAACTAATTCATTCTCCAAAACAATTCTTTCCTCTTCCTTTTTGAATGAGTGCCAACTAGTAGGGTGGGAGGTGCTTTTAGGGGCTTCCTTGTTTTAAATGTGTGAATCTACTGAGGAGCAAACATCGAGTTCATGAGTTGGATACTGTGGTTGGCAAAACAGTTACTAAAGTTATTGGGACATTGTTTGATAAAGGATACTTGTTAGCTATGAGGGTTGGCAACATTTAGACCATCTTGAGAGCGGTTGTAATCAAGCCAAGGAATTATGTTCCAATTTTTGCTCAAAATGATGTGACTTCTAATGCTTGTATGATTCAGAGGAATTCGAAGAACCTCCCCTTTATTGTATTATTCTTTCAAAAGTTATTAATAATAGAGTAATTAATTATTAACCTTAAAATATAAATATTTCTTATTATGATTGAAAATTTTTTATAATTAAAATTAATGTTTAATAATTTGGAATATTCGATCAATGATATTTGAAAGATAGATTACCAAATGTGTAAGCTTTGCCAGTGCTATATTAAATCAATATAATGGCAACTTTTAAACTAAAATTACAGAATGTTAGTTCGTTTTCCGAAATATATTCTTTTGTTTCCTTTCTATGCAAGTAAAAAAAACACAATGGTACCTAAAAAATCAGGTTTGATGATATTATCTTTTAATGGTTTCCATCGTGGACAAATAATTTTTCCTTGACTGCGTACACAACAAGAAGGCCTAACTTGTACACATCTGCACTGTGGCTTCAAGGATCAGACTTTAGGATGGAAATGCAATGTTAGTTGTTAAGGGTGTTGATACAAGTGGTCTCTATGAGATAATTTTCATTTTCTAGAACCAAGAAGATGTGGTTTCTTTTTTGGAACCCTAAAGCTAAAGGGTGGCCAAATGTGCTTAGAGGAGGGATTACAAGAAGAATTGCCATTCGTTGGGTCTCCTGACGGGCGGCATATCTATAAACTTATGGATAGGCAAGGGACCAATTTGCAATTAACATAAATTAAATAAAATTCCCGGGTTAAATTGCTAATATCCAACCCAAGCTTAGTGGATACTTAAATTAAGAAAATTGTTGTGTCCACTCAATGTCGCCCCCTCTGACGGCATCACCAACCTCTCCTTCTCCAATATTGATCACCTTCTCGTGTGCTCCAGGGATAAGGTTCGTCTTGTGTTTACTTCTCCGTTGATTTGTTCACTAATTTGAGATCTTGTTTCTTAATTTATTTTTGCAGATCGGCGGAGGCTGTGCGTGCATCGCGTGTAGGAGCGTGTACGAAGCATTTGGGGAGCCAAAAATACTGTTGCAGTGGGGACTACGTGACTCCAGACACGTGCCAGCCAAGCGTTTACTCTTAGTCTTTTAAGAATGTGTGCCCATGCACTTGCAGCTATGTTTAGGTTAATGAGACAAGCACGTTCATTTGTGTCGGCACCGATTGCATCATCAGTTTTTGCCCAACTCCAACTGCCTGGTAATTATTTACTAGATTTGTTCTTACAACATTCTAACATTACCACTTTGTTTTGCAACTTGCAATTAATTAAGGCAACGTTTTTCAGTGTTTTAATGCTGATTTAACAGTGTACAACTGTAAGATTGTACAACACCAGTGCCAATGCTCTGAGAGGAGAGTTCACGCATTGAGGTCCCGTGCTTGACTGCTGCTTCCACGATGACTCCTCGGGGTTTAATGCTAGTGTCGATAACACTGTTAGAAGGTAATTGAAGCTTCTTTATTTTTTAATCAATATATTTAAGCAACATTTTAACATTTACAGAAACTGAGATCTTGTTGAACTAGTAATTTTTCATCATGTGCTTGTTAAAACCGACATATTATAAGTTACTAGTAAGGTTTATTATGATTCTGATTAAAAAGGTTTCAACAAATCAAGTGCTCTCTAGTATCCTCTATACATCACACTGGCTTGTTTTTGTGTATTTTCTGCTATGTTGTACACAATATTTTCCGTTCTGAGGCAATTACTTGAAAATGTCATGGCGCTAGAATTGATTGAAAAATGTTCAGATACAAAGTGGGAATGCAACTCTTATTTTTTTGTGTGTTAAAATAGAAAGAATAGTGAGAAGAACAGAAGCCTCTTCTTCATTTTTGGCTTACAAATTGGACTCTGTAAGCCAAAAATTACTGTAATCAAAGAAGCCTCATCCGAGAGGCTTGCTTCCTTAAATTTTGATAAAGAACCTGCATGGTAAGCATATGACACTCTCTGGTGTTTAGTATTCTTGTTTGTGGGTATTTAATGCACCATTATATATAATATCTTAGTGTTTGGTGTAATGTTTGTACCTCTCTGATAAATAATAGTAGTCCGAGTCGTGCATTCCTTGAGGGGATATAGAGAAGTCATATTGATCATTGGTCTATGAAATGAAATAAATGATACTGGGGGTATTTTTCTGTAAACAGTTGATTGTTTCTCTCATTAGAGGAGTCAGAATTCCTTATGGCTTATAATCAAAACTGGGTCAGGCGGTAGACTGTTACTGTCAAGAGGATATCCTGGGTTCCTCCAAATTGTTATAATCAAATAAAAGGGACATGAGGCATTAGTTTAATGCTGCCAAAAGATCCAAATAGAGAAGTCTGGTTGGTTAAAAAATGAGACCCCGTGCCTACTGCCTTGTTTTACTAACTGTACTAACAAGTTACGACCATTTGCAAGAGCTATCTAATTACATCACTGTAATCAGCCTGATCCAGTTTCTTACTATCTAGAGACCTGCAAAAAAGGCAGAAGACCAATTCAACTAGTATTAAAAAACAAATCTATTTGAGGTACAAGTTACAGCCCGATTCTTTCCCATTTGTTTGACCTCAACTTTTCCCTACTGCCCTTCTACTTAGTTGATAATTATTGTTAAATAATTGTGAGGTCACGGATGGATGAACCTTCTATCCACTAAGAGTAGTAACCCTTACAGGTAAATTGGCATATTTGAGTGATAAAGAAAACCTGAACTTTGCTGGGATGTTCCATACTTACACATCCAAGAAATAAGCCAATTTATTCACTTGTTTTAAGGTAAGATGAATGGCGAACATACTTCAAATGATCCCATTGGATTTAGCCGTGATTTTTTAATCGCATACCAGGATGATACAGATGTCAAATGTGAGCTCTCTACAAAACTGTAGAAAGATCTGATCACATGGGATTGTGTTTTAGGGACCATATTGTCCAAAGCGAATGTCACATGACTCCCTAACATTGCAGTATATGATACCATTTTATCATTTCTTGTTGTAACATTCCACTTGTATATAAAGTTCACATTTCTGGTTCTTTGAAGCTTCAACACATGAAGTGAATAGTGAATAAGATTCTCTGCAGTTGGGTGATAGCTTTGATTTGACAGTCATTTTCCTCTTAGTTGTTATGGGAGTTGTAATTCTTAAACTAGCTCACAATGCTTTGGCAGTTCACTGATATTTATTCGGTTTGGAAGTTCTTTGCTACAATTCCTGTCCTTGTTAAGGCATTTGTTTGCCTCTTTAAAAAATGTAATTGTTTTTGTCATTTGAAGGTGCACAAATAGAAAATGAGCTTGATACAACACAAAATACAGACTTTACTAGTTGAAGCTCTAATCTTTGACGACTAGATTTGGATTCTGTCTCAGTGGAGATGCATTGGCCAAGTAAACAAAAGCAACTCGTTATTCAAAATGTACAACTAACAACAAGTGAAAACAAAAGGTCATAGATAGTACAACTAACAAGTACACATTGAATACTAAACTAACAGGTGCAACACATAAGTAAACAGATGCAGCTAAGAATTCAAAATGAACAATCAGCAAAAAAGAGAAGAAAAAAAAGGTCATTCACAGTATAACTATCAGGAACACGTTGGATAATAACATATGCATTATATAAGTAAACAGATGCAATTCTTAATTCAAAATGAACAACCAACAACTTTTTTATAAAAAAATTTTCAAACACAATAAAAGTAACAAGTACACACGAGATACTAAAATGTGCAACATATAAGTAAACAAATACAACTCGTTATTCAAAGCGTACAACTAACAACAAATGAAAACAAAATATCATAGACATTACAACTAACAAGTACATATTAAATACTAACAGATGCAGCTCGTAATTCAAAACATATGATCAGCAAAAAAAGAAGAAAAAAAGGTCATTCGTAGTACAACTAACAGGTACACGTTGGATAATAACAGCTGCAACATATAAGCAAACTAATGCACCTCGTAATTTTATGAAGCATAGAAGACCACCGATTCAAAAAAAAGTTAAAAAGCATCAAAAGGCATCAATTTAGATGTTAACACTTGCAGCATATAACCAAACAAGTACAATTTATAATCCAAAATGAACAATAATCAAAATGAAAGTAAAAGTCAAACACAATAAAACTAACAAGTACATACTGGATTCTAACATAAGCAATATATAAGAAAACATATGAAGTTCTTAATTCAAAAATGAACAATCAACAACAACATTTAAAAAAAATTAGTCTTACAGTACAAGTAACGGTACGTACGAAATACTAACATATGCAACATATAAGTAAACAGATGCAATTCGTTATTCAAAACGTACGACTAACAAGTAAACATCTAATACTAGCAGATGCAACATATAAGTAAACAGATGCATCTCAGAATTCAAAACGAAAAAATTAGGAAAAAAAAAGAAGAAAAAAAAGGTCATTCACAAAAGGTCTATCGACAGTACAACTGACAAGTACAAATTCAATACTAACATGTGCAACATATAAGTAAATAGATGCAGTTCGTAATTCAAAATGAACGATCAGTAAAAAAGAGGAAAAAAAAGTCATTCACAAAAGGTCCATAGACAGTACAACTAGCAAGTACACATTGAATACTAACATATGCAACATAGAAGTAAATAGATGCAGTTCGTAATTCAATACAAACGATCAGCAAAAAATAGAAGAAAAAAAATGTCATTCACAAAAGGTCTATAGACAGTAGAACTAACAAGTACACATTAAATACTAACATATGCAACATATAAGCAAACAGATGAAGTTCGTAATTCAAAACGAATGATCAACAAAAAAAGAGAAGAAAAAACACATTGAACAGTAAAACTAAAAACTACACGCTGGATAATAATAGCTGCAACATATAAATAAACGAATGCACCTCGTAATTTCATAAAGCGTACACTTCATGGCCATCAATCAAGAAAAAATAGGACCAGATAATACAATGAATTCATCCATACATGAAAGCACGAAATGTAATGATTAGTATTGAAGAAGAATAACAACTTTCCTCAAATAATAACAAGTCTTAACTCTAAATGATCCGAATGAGCCAAATTGAGTCACAAACAGAGCATATAACATGTATCAAACATAGGAGTGTTATATTCTGCTTATGCAAGAGCACATTTTCTACCTTGTATATCTTCACATCCATTCAATTTGGCTAGCTTATACAACCAACCACATTCCCAAGCTTCAAAGTCAATGTGCAAACAGAAAAATCACATTTTGTTAAATAGCCTATTGCATATTCAACCAATTCATTAACTGGAGCAATGTTAATTCAAAGAATTGGGGGCATCAGCATTCTGTCCTTCAGGTACAAGCACTAATAATAGGCAACTTAACTATAAGCATTTCCGAATGTACACTATATCAACACCTTTTGTCTCAACCCAAAAAGGTCCCTTTCAGAGATTGATCCATCAATTCTCGAAGAAAACAAACGACTGATACTCGAATGTGCTGGTGGTCAGTGAGATAAATTGGTTGTGCTAAGCAGTGAGATGCCCAGATTTGGTCACCTGAGTTTTCCTTCACTGGGGTGACACATAGTGGACCTGGAGCTGCGGACAAGCTGCTGCAGCGGTGATGTTGGAGATTCTACTAGTAATACGGAGGTGAAGAATTACAGCGTGGAGGTGTTGATGGCTCTGAGCTCGGTCGAAATTCTTCTCGCCTGGATGAGTGACGCGACGGACGTGGATGATGGTTACATTTCTCGAGCTCAAGTGGCATGGTGTATCTTCTTCTAGATCTGGTGGAGATGAACGACAGTGGTGATGCTTAGCTGCTGCAGCGTGGCAGAGCTCTAGTTAGCTGGTGAGAACCTGGAATAGATGTGCTGACATACATAACATCATGGGTGATGCATATGAGGAATTGTGCGACGGGCTTTTTTCCGGTGCTGAACTCGATCGTGGTCTCCTCGCCGGGAAAAGTGGCCTGGATTAGTACAACGTTTGATGTAATATGAACATAGCCTAGAAAACTAAATTGATTGATCCAAACTACAGGGCTTTTCCTGCGAGGAAATTTTTAGTAATTGCAAGCAGGGCCCTGGCTTGTCATAGGCTTATGTACATGCCGTCTCTCCTGAGACTTTCCCTTGCCATTGATATGATATCGGCATGCTAGGTGTTTTCATTTTCTTTAAAGGTTGAAATAAAGGATGCCTACGGTAACTATCCCCGTCAAAGAATTAAATAGGATGTAACATTGCACTGCAAGCTCACCAATGACCTCATACCATCTCATGTAAACATAATTCGAGGTACTGAATCTCATGAATACATTTAGATTATATATCAAAATCAACCCCACCATGTATTGATAAAAAATCCATTGGTTACTATCGGAGATAGAGATCATGTTGGAACCAAAAGTTCCGAGTTGATGTTCACATGAGTTGGCTCTAATAATGCACATTATGTTGTGTCTAATTATGCTCGAACAATGCACGTTATGATACATTCACCATTTCCCCACAAACATACCTATTTTTCAAAATCATTATTAAAAGAGGAATAAATTTTGAACATTAAAATCCGAATAAGTGAATGTTGTTATGAAAGAAAAAGTTAACTACGAATAGCAAATGTTAGATAATGTGCAATATTTGAGCAAGGATATTTGAATATTTTATTAAAAAATGTGTAAGATTTTTTTTGTTGGATCGATCAATATTATGGTAACCATTGCACCAAAATTACAAAAAAAATAATTCATTCTCCAAAAAAAAAACTATTTTTGCTTCCTTTTTTAATAAGTGTCAGCTAGTAGGGTGGGAGGGGCTCTTAGGTGCCCCTTTGTTTTAAATGACTGAAGCAGCCGAGCAGCAAACCTCGAGTTTAGGATTTGGATACTGTGGTCGAAATCGTTGGATAAAAGGTACTTGCTAGCTATAAGGGTTGGCAACACTCTTTTTTTTTAATGCAAAACACCCGTAGGTGGGGGAGTTATGTATTGGGTTCCCCATGCCCTATATAAAGAAACAGTTTATACATGAGTTGTCTAGATACCTAGACTTAAGGCAACAAATTTGCCTCCAAAAGATAAACCTATTAACAGCTATACAGTGGTATTTAGTGAAGAAGTAACGATCCGAAGGAGAGAATCTCCACCCCTTGTGTTAATTCTCCCCCTCGGCCAGGTTACTTCAATCATCTGGTCTAATAAATTCAAGATCACAAAAATGTCAGCTAGTAGGAGTAGAGTAACAAAATAGAAGCACACTGAACTCCAAATCAGTGAAGACTAAAAACTGGCATGTCGCTTGTGTTCATCAGTAGAGCAGCAGAGCAGCAGAGCAGCAGAGCAGTAGAGGCCGATCATGTTAGGTTTAGCCGAGCAGCAGATTCCATGCTCTAGAAATTGTTGATGAGTAAGTAAACCTGCAAAAAGCACATATAATAACTCAGCAGAATCCATTCTGGATTTCAGAAATAAATCAGTGAGCACAAACAGATAGGACAGATTGTTTATCCAATGTAATAAGCCCTTTGATGTGTCTCGGGGTGTTAGTCATTGAAAGTATAGGACCAGAATCAAAATGGCATTTGGCCAGGGCATCAACCACTAAGTTAGCCTCCCTTAGGACATGAATCAGCTTAGCCCCTCCAAGAGCAGCTTTCACCTTATAAACTTTATCAAAGAATTCCCACTTAGCTGAATAAGGATCATTTATCATAGAAACCGCAAGTTTAGAATCAGATTCTATTATAAAAGTTTGGTCCAGATGAGAGAAAATCTGACAAACAAGCAAAATGGCATCAATTTCAGCTAACAGTGGAGTCATAGCTGTAGAGGCAGAGGAGCAGATGTATGTAGGACTACCTAGAGAATCTCTAGCAATCAGACCTACCGAGGCTAAGTTAGGAGTCCAAGAGGCATCAACATTAACTTTAGTGAATCCTGAATTAGGTCTAGTCCAAAAGATCTTTGCTAAATTAGGCTTAGGGGGAGGGGGTTCTGAATTGAGGAGATAGATGTCTAAGTCCAGGTGGAATAGGGTTAGAGTTGATTAGTTTTGGAGAACACACTTGGAGTGAAAGAAGGATCTGGTCCTGAACCTCTCTGCAAATAGAAGTTAAAGAAAGGGGCTTATTGTCCATGAGGAAACCATTCCTGGCTTTCCAAAGTCCCCAACAGATGAGTGAAGGCAGTAATTTACAGTATATGCGTTCAAACTTAGGTAAATCTTCAGTATCCCAGAAAAGGGCAAACCTCTGAGGAATGGTATGGCAAATATTCAAGTTAAAATGGATCATGAATGCAAAATTAGTCCACACAGCATGTGCTAAATGGCAGTTTATGAAGAAGTGCTGAATCGAATCCGAGTGTTCACATACAGGGCATTTTGATGCCAAACTGAAACCACAGGTTATAAGCACCTCATCAAAAGGGAGAAAAGCATGCAATAATTTCCATATAAAAATAGTTACCTTTTTTTGCTGAGGAATTTTCCAGAGAACAGAACTAGCCAGAGAGATACCTGATTCAGCTGTCAAGGCTTTATAGCATGATTTAAAAGTGAAATTGCCTGAACTTTCAGGTTTCCAAATCATTCTATCTTGTCTTTCCACCAGGATTTGAGCCCCCTGCAAAAACATAAAAGTATCATGCTCCAAGAAGGGGGAAATCTGGTCTAAAATTTGGGACTTATTATTAGCAAACTCAGCCACTGAAATATTCATCATATTTGATGTAATATTGTCAGGAATGTAGTTTATTAGAGGGCCACTGGGGCACCAGTTTGCCTCTAAAAAACTACAGCTCCCTTTACCATGTATTATCAGTGAATTAGTTTCTGCAAAAGAATTCACCAAACAAATCCTCTTCCATGTGGCTAATTTTCTGTATGAGGGTGGCAATGCCCAAATAAATTTAGACCATAGAGAAGAACCATTTTGACATTTCCACCAGAGTTTAACAGAACTAGCCTTCACTATAGCCTTAATAGATCTAAATCCTAATCCATTCAATTTAGTTGGCTTGGCAATATCTACCCATTTTTTCCAAACTCTTCTGTTTTTGTCCTGAGTTTTCCCCCAAAAAAAGTGTGCCAGTCTTTTTTCAATACCTTTAATTATACCTTTAGGGGGATTAGTAACAGACCAAATGTGTTGAGGAATTGAGTAAAGGCAAGACCTTATCAAGACCATTTTACCTCCACCACTAAGCCATTTGTTTTTCCAATTTTGCAGCTTTTGGTCAATGTTAGCTAATAGAGGTTGATAATATCTCATTAGAGTTCTCCCTCTAAAAACTGGACAGCCTAAGTATTTAAAAGGGAAAGATCCTTTTTTCATTCTTAGCACAGTTCTGACCTGATTTAACTTAGCTAAACTGGCTGTTTTACTCAGGTAAAACTCTGATTTATCAAAATTAAATTTCTGGCCAGATGTATTCTCAAAAATCTCAAGGAAAGCTTTGATTTTAATTAAGTTCGACCTTGAAGGTTGCATTAGAATCATAGTGTCATCTGCATACATAAGGTGGGAAATCACAGGAATAGACGCAGATGTTTGAAAGCTAGCCATTCTGTTATTATTAAAAATAAAGGCTAAACTTCTAGAGAAAGCTTCAGAAAATAAATTAAAGAGGAAAGGGGATAGTGGATCACCTTGTTTTATACCCCGAGAAGCCTGGAAGAAACCTACGGGATTACCATTTACCAAAACAGAAAAATATGCTTGTGACAGGTTATTCATAATAGCCTTTAAAAACTTTCCATTAAAACCAAATTTCAGCAAAATATTTCTGAGAAAGTTCCAATTAATCCTATCAAAAGCTTTTTTCAGATCTAATTTCAACATACAATTAGGAGTTCTGTATTTCTTATCAAGAAATCTAATTGTTTCTTGCAAGTATAAGACATTATCAGATATATCCCTGTATTTCATAAAAGATGTTTGGTTAGGGGAGATCAAGACTTCCATAAAAGGTTTTAGCCTTTCCATTAGTATCTTGGAGAATATTTTATTAATCACATTGGAGAGGCTAATCGGCCTAAAGTCTTCAAAAGAACAGGGAGTAGGTTTTTTAGGGATCATGGTGATCCATGTGCTAGAGATACCCCTTGGCATTGTTGTACCAGCAATAAAATCATTCACAGCACAGATTAGGTCAAATTTAATAATAGGCCAGCATTTAGAGTAAAATTTAGGGGAAAAACCATCAGGGCCTGGGCTACTCCTCTTATTTAATCCTTTTATAACATTTTCTAGTTCAAATTCAGTGACAGGACTAGCAAGTAATTGGTTATCCCTTTCCTGAATTATATTTGGGATCTGACTTAGAAAATGGGGGTAATAAGTCTCATCAGGTTGTTGAGCAGGTTCAGAAAGTAGCTCAGAGAAGTATTGAACTGCTGTACTTTGAATTTCCGTCGAGAATCAATCCACTGACCTCTTCCATTTTTTATCTTTGTAATCTGCAGTTTGCAATTTCTTTCCTGAACTATCTTATGAAAGAAATTGGTATTATTATCTCCAAGTTTTTGCCACTTAAGCCTAGCTTTCTGCTTCCAAAATTTTTCTTTTTCTTTTAGAATCCTTAGAAGCAGGGCATTTTTCTCATTTAGCCTAACCCTTTCAGAAGTAGAGGGGTTACTGTCAAAAATTATTTCCTGTAATCTCAGAGCTTCTTCGGCTTGTTTAACATTCTGATCAATATTGGCAAATGTATCTCTGTTCCATCTCTTAAGAGTTTTCTTAAGTCTAATCAGTTTTAAATAGAATCTCATCATACCTGATTCAGCTAAGGGTAAGTTCCAGTAGTCTTTAATTAAATCAGTAAATTCTATCCTCTGAAACCAGGCATCAATAAATCTAAATGGTCTAGGTGAGACAGTAACCTGAGAAGATATGTGAAGAAGAAGTGGTGAATGGTCTGAGGTCTGCCTGTTAAGGATTTGAATAGAGGAAGAAGAAAATTTAGTTAACCAGGACATGGTACTCAGACCTCTGTCTAATATCTTAGATGTAGGATTCCTAAGTCTAGCATTACACCAAGTAAAGAGGTTACCAACTGTTGGGATTTCCTGAATACCATTTGAGTTAATCCAACCATTAAAATCCCTAATACTTCCCAAAGCTGGAGAACTAGGACCCCTATATTCAGACAAAGAAGTAATAGTATTGAAATCACCAATAAAAATTGTGTCTCCCCTAGAAACAGGTTGTAAATCTGTCCAAAGATTTTTCCTACCCTCCCTATTCCTAAGACCATATATAAACACTGCCTCCATATTCCAATTAAACAAATGATGCAGAATTGAGACATGCAGGAATTGTTCATGATGTGAGATCAGAGATACAGATAAGGTAATAGTCCACATTAACCATATTTTCCCATTCTGTAGTGTTAAATTCTGATCAAATGGGAGTTTCTGCATATAAGCCTGGAAAAGACTATTATCATGCATTGGCTCAATAATACAAAGAAGCTGTGTTTTCTTAATTTTACACAGATTAGAGAGCCTAAGCATTGATGTGTCCATCCCCCTAAGATTCCACACTAAAATATTTATATGAGGCTTAACTATCATTATTCAACAGATTTATTACTTCTTGTTGCTGATCTAAGCATCATCTTGTTTAATTGGCTTAGATAGGTAGCCTTCTTTGGTTTTACCTTACCTTGTTGCATACCTGTAGAGGCCGAAGAGATCAGATTTAGATCTTGATTGGCAGGTTCAGATCGAGTGGATTGCTCAGCCTCCAGATTAACTCCAAGATTATTAGAGCAATCTGCAAGATCCTGTAGAACAGAAAATCTATTTCCCAACATACCAGGCTGGGAAAGAGATACATTGCAGTGTGGACTATTCATAGGGATAGTAAAAGTCCCTATCTGTATATCATCTTTAGCATATAATTGTACCTTTGGTTTGGAAATAGCAGTGGCATGTAGCAGTCTAAAGATTGAGTTATCTGGACTTGACTGATTATGCAAATTAGTGGAGGGAGAAGTACCAGTGATAAAGATTGACTGGGAAGGAGAGCTGTGTGATGTGTCTTGATAGGCTCTATTGGAAGTTCCTACCAGGTTAACAATTAAGGGGGGTGGAGTTTCCTCTATTGGGTCGATAATTAGAGGAGCCTTGTCAAATTTTTTCCCCGTAGGATGCCACTGTGGTTGAGGAAGGATTGGGTCTAGATTAATGTCATGAGCTATTTCATCATTAGGTAGAATCTTAGCTTTACAATGAGACTGGGAGTGACCTAGTTTTAGGCAGTGATCACAGTACAGTGGCACATCTTCATATTCTACCTTATATTTTCTATTATTGCTTACAGAACCCAACCTAATGAACTGATTCAGGGGTTTCAGGAGATCTATTTCAACACAGAATTTTATAGCTGAGGGCCTAGTTAGCGAATCTGTAGCTAGGTCATTTTTTATAAAGCTACCAATACTGTTCCCGATAGCTTCAATCGACGCAGTGTTATAGTAATACAGGGGAACCTCACGAATTGTACACCAAATAGGGACTATTGGGGATTCAATATGGGTAGAGAAGTCAGGTGTCCATTTTAAAATCTTTAGAGAGATTCCATTAAAATTCCACACATGGGTAGAGAAGTCAAGGGTTGGCAACACTCGAACCATCTCGGGAGGGGTTGTAATCAAGCCAAAGCATTATGTTCTAGTTTCTGCTCAAAATGATGTGCCTCCTACTGGTCGTACGATCCAGAGGAATACGATGAATCTCTCGTTTATTATGTTACTATTCTTTCAAAAGTTATTAATAACAGAGGAATACAATTTTAACCTTAAAATAGAAATAAATATTTTTTATTATTAATGAAACAATTTTCAATTAAAATACTACTCAATAACGTGCAATATACCAGAAATGATATCTGAAAGTTGGTTGAAAAAATTTGTGAGCTTTGTCAGTGCTATGATAAATTGATATAATGACAACTTTTGAACCGAAATCACAGAAAGTTAGTTCGCATGCAAAAAGTTTCCTTTTGTTTCCTTTCAAAGAAAATCTTCAAAAAAAAAAACAATGTTTCCTAAACATTTGGGTTTGATGATTTCATCTTCTATTGGTGTCCATTGTGGAAAATAATTTATCTTTTACTACATACACAACAACAAGGCCCAACTCGTAAACATCTACACCATGGTTCCTAGGATCAGACTTGAGGATGGAAATGCTTAGTTGGTAATTTAGGGTGTTGTTGCTACTAGTGTCTATAAGATGATTTTCATTTTCTTGAACCAATAAGATATGGTATTTCTTTTGGAACCCTAAAGAATGACTATACTATCCCTGCCAAAGGATTTAATATGATTCAACCTTGCACTGATGGCTCACCAAAGACCTCATACCAGCTCACGTCAATACAATTTGAGGTAAATCCACTAAATCTCATGAATACATTTAAATGATATATAAAAATAAACCCCACCAAAATCCACAAAAATTTGTTAGTTACTATCGGAGGTAGAGTGCATGTTGGAACCACATTATCCGATTTAATGTTCACGTGAGTTGGCTCTAGTAATGCACATTATGTTAGTCCTAAATATGATCAAACAATGCAAGTTATTATACATTCACCATTTCCGCCCAAACTTACCTATTTTAAAAAACATATATTAAAAGAAGAATAAAATTTGAACATTAAAGTTCAAATATGTGTTTATTATTATGAGAGAAAAAGTTAACTAAGAAACTAAAATGTGAGATAAAGTGCAATATTTGAGCAGGGATATTTGAAAATTGGATAACAAAATGTGTAACCTTTTCCTATTATATAGTCAATCAATGTTACGGCAACCATTGCACCAAAATTAAAAAAACAATTAATTCATTCACCAAAAAAAATTATTTTCGCTTTCTTTTTTATTGAGTGCCAACTAGTAGGGTGGGAGGGGCTCTCAGGTGCCCCCTTGTTTTGAATGTGTGAAGCTGCCGAGCAGCATACCTCGAGTTCAGGGGTTGGATACTATGGTTGGCAAGACAGTTACTAGAGTTATCGTGACACCGTTTGATAAAGGGTACTTGCTAGCTACGAGGCATCTTGAGAGGGGTTGTAATCAATCCAAGGAATTATGTTCCTGTTTTTGCTCAAAATGATATGGCTTCTAATGCTCGTATGATCCGGAGGAATCCAATCAATCTTCCCTTTATTGTATTACTAGTCTTTCAAAAGTTATTAATAATAGAGGAATTAAATTTTAACCCTAAAATAAAAATATGCATTTCTTATTATGATTGAAAATTTTTAATAATTAAAAATAGTGTTTAATAACGTGCAATATTCGAGCAATGATATAAATCAATATAATGGCAACTTTTGATTAGAAATTACCGATAGTTCGTTTGCCAAAATATTTCCTTTCGCTTCCTTCCTACGAATCTACAAAAAAACACATAATGGATAGGTGTTTTCATTTTCTTACAAGGTTGGACGAAATGATGACAATGGTAACTATCCCTGCCAAAAAATTAAATAGGATTCATCTTTGCACTAATGACTCACCAACAACCTCATACAAGCTCATGTGAACACAACTTGAGGTACGGAATCTCATGAATACATTTAGATTATATATCAAAATCAACCCCACCATAAATCCACAAAAATTTGTTAGTTACTATCGGAGGTAGAGTGCATGGTTGTACCAAAGGTTCCTAGTTAATGTTCACGTGAGTTGGCTCTAATAATGAACATTATGGTGTGCCTAATTATGCTCTAACAATGTATGTTATGATACATTCATCATTTTTGCCCAAACTTACATATTTTTCAAAAAACAATATTAAACGAGGAATAAATTTTGAACATTAAAATACAAATAAGTGTTTGTTATTATGAGAGAAATAGTTAACTATGAAAAGAAAATCTCAGATAAAGTGAAATATCTGAGAAAAGATATTTGAAAATTGGATAATAAAATATGTAAGCTTTTCATGTGGTTGGATCGATCAATTTTATTGCAACCATTGCACCAAAATTACAAAACAAATTAATTCATTCTCTAAATAAATTATTGTTGCTTCCTTTTTTAATGAGTGTGGGAAGGGCTCTCAGATGCTCCCTTGTTTTTGAAAGGTGAAGCGGTTAAGCACTTGAGAGCCCCCCCACCCTACTTGTTGGAACTCATTCTGCAGCTGAGCAATAAACCTCTTGTTCTGGAGTTGGATACTGTGATTGAAAAGGCAGTTACTAGATTTATCGAGGCATTGTTTTACAATGGGTACTTGCTAGCTATTAGGGTTGGAAACACTCAAACCATCTTAAGAGGGTTTGTAATCAAGCCGAGGAATTATGTTCCGGTTTATTTTCAAAATGATGTGGCTCCTAATGCTCGTATGATCCAGAGGAATCTGTTGAATCTCCACTTTATTTGATTACTATTCTTCCGAAAGTTATTAATAATATGAGAATTAATTTTTAACCTTAAATTAAAATTAATGTTTCTTATTCTGATTAATATAGCTTAATAATTTTAAAAATGTTTAATAACGTGCAATATTTGAGCAGTGATATTTGAAAGTTGGATTACCAAATGTGTAGGCTTTGAAAGTCCTATAATCAATCAATATAATGGGAAATTTTGAACTAAAATTACAAAAAGTTAGTTCATCTTCCAAAATATTTCCTTTTGTTTCCTTTCTAAGTCACCTTTCTCCACCCGGGTTTGTTAAAACTGTAGTTTCAAATTAACCCGAGCGGAGGCTGAGAAGGTCAAAGATAGTGATTTATATTGTACACTCGTTCTCACTGTTATGCTACCTAGAGGGTAGTTAGCGGTAAGTCTTGGGTTTGTCCACAAAGATGCTAGGGCTCAAGTACCAACTAAAAACACAACCTCATACGGGTCACCAATCCTTACATGTGAATGCAAACACAAAAGGGTGTTTTGGATTTTCAGATTAACAACTATAATGCATAAAAGTAAAAAAATAAGTAATCTAATTAAGCTAAGCACTTGGGAAGTCATTGCGCAACATGATAAACCTAATGTATCAATCCTCAATTCATTCACATATAATATTTACTAAACAACCTAATACTGTGTTCACAACACGTGGTGTGGTCGACGGCATACACTTCCTCGTATTTGTCAAGTTGGGTGCACTCGCAACCCTCCATCTACGCCAACATCGTAATTGCGGGAGTACAACAAGGTGCAACCATTATTGTAGGTCTATTTCTCCCCCGTGTGATTACGTCCCGGACATCTACCACAAATGCACTACTTCTTACGGGTCCTATAAACTAGGCCCAAGGTCGTAGGCACCTTATCTACTATACTAAGGGCTCTTACAACCCTAGCTTGCTACGTTTTCACTATCTCTACCTGCAACCTATCAAAAAGCTTTATGTAATCAGCTAAGACTTTAGTAATACTCGGGTTTCCCGTGCACACACTCACGCAGACGAAACGTACTCCTGTAACCATTCCTACGAAGGCATCAGTAAATGCACCATACATGAATGCAGCTTAAAGTGTGCTCAAATGTGGTGTAATATTCATGCATTTAAAAAATTCAATAACAATCATAATAATATCATGAACATAAATAATAGGATTAATCTAATGAATCTCACAAAACGTAAGGTAGAACATGCGCTACAATTATCCCCAAGTTATGGAAAATACTTGATAGATATGGGATTCAAATATGGATTTAAATTCCACATCTAGGATGAGCACAAAAATGAAAAGAAATAAAAGAAAAGGAGAGTGTGTTTCTCTCTCTATAAGTGCTCTCCTAATGAATTAATCTACTTTGTACACAAGAAAAGAAAACAAAACAAAAGAGAAGGAAAAGAGGAGAAGAACTCTAGAGAGAGAATTCTCCTCTTCTTTGTATCTAACTAGAATGAAAAAAAATTTTACATTATGTCTACTTAGGGTTTAATAGAAGACTAAGACTCTTATATATAGTAGTAGAGGATTGGGCCTAAAGATAGGCCCAAAATAGGCCCAAAATAGGCCAAAATTTAGGTCAAAGCCCCAGTCACCTTTTCCTCTTGTGGCTGAATCTTTCTCTAATAAATTTCTCAAATCCGTGAACCTTCTGGAGCTAGGAATTAGTTCGTTGGATAGAGCTCGGAGAGATGAAAATTTTTATATATGGTAGAGGAACCCCAAAATTGAGTGATTTATGGCCAAACTAGTGAGAGAAGGGCGGTTGTGCGGATCGTGAATAGTAGGCGCGGATCGTGAATAGTAGGTGCGGACCGCCATATCTGGTGCAACCCGTTTCAGCTACACCCCACATCATTTAGTGAGGCCCATCATCTGGAAGGGCATTTTGCTCAAACATTTGACTCGGCCCTTCGAGTTTGGTGCGGGTCACGCCTGCCCTCATGTTTATTCCTTAGGTGCAGAACGACTCCTCTGGCACAGGCCATTGGTGCCATCCATGATCGACCGACACCGCCCGTTTGTGTCTTGGTTGGCTGAACTTCTTTCTTTTGCTTCAGATGAACCGTTGGTCTGATTTGAGAGTTCTAGTAGTTGATTTTATAGTGTTTGAGAAGACAAATCCAATGGACTCAACTTTTAAGCCTAATTATTCTTAGATCGTTCTCATACCTTAGCGCAACTCATCACAGCACGATTCACCATTTCTCCCTTGGCCGTTTTGATCTCCGTTGCAACCTATTACTGACACTAATCTCCTTCTACCACACATTGATGTTCCTGGCCTTCGTCTACTACCATTCTAGAGGTTAATGACCTTCAATCTCTTCTACCATTCTTGCGAACGACTATTAATATCTTCTACCACCCTTACGAACGGCCTTCACATAGAATGTAAACAAAGTGCGACCTACTATGCCGAATGAAATGGCTAACACACGCATAATGAAACACATTAGACTCCCCACACTTAACCCTTCACTCGTCCTCGAGTAAACATAGTAGGAAAAAGAATTAGGCAAAATGTAGCGTGCAGGTATAAGTTAACCGAGGCATTCAAATTATTTCTAGATTACCCTGTTTCCCCCAAAAGAGTAAGAATCTCCCAACTCTCACACTTCCTGAAAAACATAAGGAATCTAACCACCCAAAAGTAAAATATGGAAAAAATTAAGCCAAAAAGACAAGTGTTAAGCTAACTTACTTTTCCCAAAATGATCCCCAAAGCAATAAAAGAGATGTCTCCCAAAAACAATCCACCACAGAAGAAAATGTATCGCCAACCTAGTTTTTTTATTTTCTCTCAATATATCTCATTTTGCCTAGGTGCCCTTTCGGGTATTCATCCTAGCTTTAACACACAAAGGGTACTCACTTCTCACATTTTTCCACACGGTCTCTCATTTTTACCTAGGCACGTAAACCCATCCAGACCTAGCCTCTCACTTTTACCTAGGTCTTTAGACCTATTAGGGATTTTCCGAATGTTACACAAGTCGCCCTTTTGGGTTTTCAAATTTTTTGGGTTTTTAAATTTTTTCATTTTTCAAAATTTTCAAAATGCTTTAAGAAGAGCTATTAGATACATAGAAACAAATAAAAATCATAAGTGCTATTTAATCCCATTCCCCAAACTTAAAGCTTGCATTTTCCTCAATGCATATACAAAATCAAAGAACATATGTCAAGGGAAATAAATAGAAAAGCACTTATAATGAATAATGAACACCAAAGTTTACCCTTGATGGCACAATCATGGAATGTAAAGGACAAATGACCATCACCTCAATATATTACTATAACCTCTAATCAAGAAAGTTCAATCTAACAACTATCATGCATCATAGATCGAATAAGAAATTGAATCACAATGGTGAGTTACCTCTTAGGTCTCGATGTGTGTATCTCAAGGGTTTTGAAGGTAGGTGGGTTTTGGGTTGTACTTTGGTGGTGATAGGTTGGTGGTAGGGAAGAAATAATTAATGAGGTGTAGGAAAGTATATGAGCTTCATGGGTCGTGCACATCTACACGCCCTATGAATTTGGGGTTTGGTTCTCCTCCTTGTCCACCATTTTGAGCATCACGAACCATGTGCATCTACATAGTCCTTCAGTTGGACTCCCTGTTTGCTCACCTTCCTCCAAGAATCATATGCTTCCTACTAAACAAACATGCACACCAAGTGTGATAGTGTCCCAAAAAAAAAGGCTACAAATAGGAAAACACACCAAAAATACTAAACTAATCTAATTTTTTCAAAGCTCGGGTTGCCTCCCGAGAAACTCTGTATATTTCAGGTTGTCGGCACAACCTTAATATTATCCATATGGTGCGGGTTTGTACCCCCATCCCCATAGACAACAAAAAATTAAGAGGCGGGGGGTAAGAATCATCCAAGAGGAAGATATATTAGAGGAGGAGTCAACCTTAGGCGGAATAGGTGGTTTGGAAGCTTAGCCTATTCAATTGGCTTTCCTATGGTTTCCTCTAAGGGTTCCAAAAATGTGGGTTCTATAAGTGGACGTAGGGGTGAAAATAGGTAATATGGAAAAAAAAAGTATAATAACCCATTCTTCTCAACAAACCATTCCTCATCCTCTTTTGATTCACCTACCAAAACTTCAAATTCAACTAGGGATGGTTCAATTTCGGAACATTGGGTTTCTAGTTTGCTTACCCTTTCCATTAAATCAAGCTCTTACCCTCAGCTTTCTTAATGCTTGAGAATAGTTCATTTTCCAAATCGCTAATCTCGCTAAGCATTTGTGATTGGAGTAAATCACTACCCTTGGTCACATTAGCTATAGCTTGAAAACTTTCTTCATAATCCAATTTGGGAACCAATCTTAGGGATTGGTTTTGGGGCATTGGGTAGGTTGGTGAAATCCAACCATCTAGCCCAAGGTGTTGGTTTCTCGATGCATCTCTATATAACGAATTAGATCTACCACTAAACATTGAATTTGGAGCATCGTGGTATGGGTAAAAATTTTGATCTCATCGACCTTGGGAACCAACAATGCCTACATCTCTCTCACTTTCGCTCATCAAAGTGCAAGACTCCGTAGGGTGGTTTCAATTAACATATCCTACAAAATCTCACTCGTTGAGCCTCTCTTCTCCCATACTCACTCCACCTTGGGCAACAATTCATAGGATTATCATAATGACACACCCTACAAAGTGTCATCCGTTGAGTAGTTTCCCATATTTTTTCCCAATTAAACACAAAAAATTAACCAAACAAACTTCGAAATTGTAGTGCAGGGGTCATTCATTTGCACCAAGAACTTAAGAAATACCTACTACGGAAAAAGAACAAAAAAAACAAACAAAACAAAAGCAAATACTTACTACTCTACTATCACGTTATGTTGTTTGACAGTTAAGCTGAATAGCATCCCCGACAGTGGCACCAAAATTTGACCTATCTCCACCCGGGGTTTCTTAAACCGTAGCTTAGAATTAACCCGAGCGGAGAATGTGAAGGTCAAAATTAAGGATTTATATTCTGCACCCGATGTCACTCCTACGCTACCTAGATGGTAGTTAGCAATAGGCCCTGGGTTTTTCCACAGAGATGCTAGGTTTCAAGTACCAATTAAAAACACAACCATGTATGGGTCATCAATCCATACGAGTGAAAGGAATAGCTAGTAAATGCAAACAAAAAAATGGGGGGTTTTGGATTTTCATATTAACAACTGCAATGCATAATTGTAAAACAACAAGTAATCTAATTAAGCTAAGTACTTGGGGAGTCATTGCACAAAATAATTAACCTAATGTTTTAATCCTCAAATCATTCACATATAAGATTTACTAAACCACCTAAAAAGATGTTCACAACACATGGTGTGGCCGATGGTATTTACTTCCCCGTACATATCACGTCGGGTGCACTAGCAACCCTCCATAAATGCCGCCATCGTAATTACGGGAGTACATTAAGGTGCGACCATTGTTGTAGGTCTATTTCTCCCCCGTACAATTACGTCCAGTACTTCCACCATGAGTGCACTACTTCCCTTGGGTCCTATCAACTAGGCCCAAGGGTCGTAGGCACCTAATATATGATACTAAGGCCTCTAATAACCCTAGCTTGCTACCTTTTCACCATCTCTACCTGCAACCTATCAGAAAAATTTACGTAATCAGTTAATACTGGTGTGATGCCAAATAAGTCAGAGCAATACTTGGGTCTCCCGTGAACACACTCACGTAGATGCAACATAATCCCTTGCCCATTCTAACATCCAATTTTCTCTTCACAAGAGGGCATCAATAAATGCACCATACATGAATACAACTCAAAGTGTGTGCCAATGTGGTGTAATATTCATGCATTTAAAACAACAATCATAATAATAACATGAACGCAAATAATAGGATGAATCTAATGAATCTCACAAAACGTAAGTTAAAACGTGCACTACAATTATCCCCAAGCTGTGGAAAATACTTCATAGATATGGAAGTCAAGTATGGATTTGAATTCCACATCTAGTATGAGCATACAAATAAAAAAAGAAAGAAAAGAAAAGGAGAGAGTGTTTCTCTCTCTAAAAGTTCTCTCCTAATGAATTTATCTACTTTGTACATAAGAAAAGAGAAAAAAAGAGAAGGAAAAGAGGAGAAGACCTCTAGAGGGGAAAACCACGAATAGTAGGCGTGGACTGCCAGATCTGGTGCAGCCCATTTCGACCGCGGTCTTTATCATTGGAGCGGTACATCGTTTGGTTAGGAATATTACTCAAAAATTTGGCGTGGCCCATTGAGTTTTGTGTAGGTTGTGACATGCCCTCATGCTAATCCCTTAGGTGTGGGATAACTCCTTTAGCACAGGCTGTTGGTGCTGTCCAGGAATGGCCCGCGCCAACCCATTTGTGCATTGGCCATCTAAACTTCTTTCCTTTGCTATGGATGAACCATTGGTCCGATTTAAGAGTTCTAGTAGTCAATTTTATAGTGTTTGAGAAGAAGAATCTAATGGAATTAACCTTGAAGTCTAGTTATTCTCATATTATTGTCATACTTTGGCATAGCTCATCGGACCACGATTCACCACGATAAACCCTAGAAAAAAGGGAGAGAAAATTCTCCCTGGAGAGAAAAAAGGGCGCAGCCCTTCTCCGGACTTCCCGGGGCCGATTTTCTTCCAGTTTCTCTCCTACGATTCAGAGTTTCCGGCGAGGAATCCGACATTAAGGTTGGATTCCTCGCCGGGCATCTTTCGATGTAAGATTTGCGCTTGAATTTGAAGATTTGATCTTTGGATCTGGAGGTTTTGGGTGAAGATCAGACTTTGATCTTGAAGTTGGTGATGGAGCGTATTTGATGAAGATCTATCATTGTTCCAAGTAAGTTTTAATCATTCGTTGGTAGATCTAATCTGGATGATTGCTGAGGGGTTTATTTATGATGAATCTGTGTGGATTTGTATGGAAGATTATTTGTTTATGGTGGATAGTCAATGTGATGTTCATGTTGGATTGGGAATAGAGATGAATTTGAAGCATGAATTTTATAGTAATTGGAAGAGTTCATGATGGATCTGTTGAAAGGGCATTCATGTGATCAGGCGGCACACTGTCCATGATTGTTTGCTTTAATTGGAACTTTGACCAGATTGCTATGTTGCATGCCAAGAATTTAAATTTATTTTCTTGACTGATGAACACTCATGTGGGATTCAAGATTTTGGGTGTTTGACTGTTATTGTTCGATGGGGTTGATGGTTTGGGATTAGTTGGATTCAAGACAGATGTTTGGAGTTAATTGATTTAATTGGAATCATTAACGACCATAGGCCCAAGGTTTTCTCCTCGTTGTTTCAATCTCATGATAGTATTCAGATCTAGATGAATGGAGGAGCAGATTTTTCGTAAAGGATGGGTTTTTTGGATGATGATGGTTTGAATTTTCCGATCGGGTTAGCCGGAAAAAGTGTGTTGGTAATTTTTGATTTTGGAGGCTGGTTTTTGTTCGTTTTTTCCGATCGAAAGTCGCCGAAAAAATGCTATTCCGACTATGGTGAAGCATGAAATAGCCTCAATTCTCCGCCCCCAGACTCAGATTCGTATTTGTTCATGCTTGAGATGTATCTCAAGGTTGGAAAAGAGAGTTAAGGAGTGTTGATTGTGTTATTTTTGCTCGCCGGAAAAGAGCAATTCCGGCAAGGAGAAAGTTGTTTGGCCGGATTGTACATGCTTGGTTTTGGAGGTGGAAGTTCCTTGTTTTTTGCTAAATCCGGCCGAAATTGCATAAGGGAAGAAGCCCAGATTTTGATTGAAAAATTTTGCAAAATCTTTGCGGATTCCGGTGAAATTCAAGCGGTTCTACGGTGCCGGAAAAACGCGTCTCCGGCGAGGAACCAGCTTGGGCGCCGCCGGGTCCTTGTACCCGATCAGCAAAAATGGGTCTAAGCAAAACTAGGGTTTCGACCCGGTTTGTGGCGGCCCAGGTCATATGACCCGCTAAGAGGCGGCCGGGTCAACACAACATGAAGCCCTAGGGTTAGTCGGTTGGGCCGAGAAGCTGGGCTAAAAGAAATTAAACTGCTGGGCCGGTTTTAGGCCGAAAAAGAGATCTTGTTATGGATTTAATTCTTGAAGAAATGGGTCAGGGTTATAACCCGAGAACCCAGTCTAGGGCATCTTTCCATGAGGCGGCGGCTGCGGCTTAGAGGAAACCCTAGCTATAAGGAACTGGGCCGGGCTTCTGGGCTGAAATGAGGTGCTGTTGGGCCGAGTGGAAAAATAAGCGAGTTGGCTGAAATCAAGGTCTTCTGGGCCTAATTAAATTGGGTATTTTCAACCTACTTTTGGGCCGAATTTGCTTCATTTTTGGGCTCGAATTTGTGGTTTTTTGTTGAGTTTTGGCCTTCTATTCGGGCTAAAATTGTTTTGGTGGGGGGGGGGGGGGATAATCGCATATTTTTCCCCTTGGAGAGTGGGAGAGCAGTCTTTCTACATTTGGTGGCCCGATCATAGGAGATGGGTAGTTGGATAATTAATTAGCGTACGCGAAATTAATTAATCCATTGCTAGTTGTTACTTGGACTTGACGGTTATTTGTGCGCTCTATGCCCGCGCTGCACTTTGTGCTAAATTGGCATAAAGCTGTCCATTTGCTCAAAATGGTGTGGGCGATTACACAATCGCCACGCTTGATGCACGCGGTATAAGTGTATCCATTCTCTCATCATTAGGAGGTTGATTCGACTGGGATTTACAAAGGTAAGAGGCATGGCCTCATCATATCTTTGCCCACTCAATCACCCTCGGTGCCATCAAGAGAATGTTTGAAGGCCAATAACACCCCTCTATCTTCACCTTAGGGGTGTACATGGTAGAAGCTGCTCCTCCATTGGCGGTCCTAGCTTTATTCGGATTCAACTACATCAACACATCATGGCGATCACTCAAGACCCGAGTACACCACACTCGGCTGCGCTTTTTGTCTACTACTGGTGTCTTCTACATTATTCTTCAAGACCCGAGACCCCAGTCTCGGCTGCGTGAGGCTTTCATATGAAGAACCAGTACACATTTCTGGTTGCTATGTATAGGTCCAGATTCACACATCTGGACTTGCGTTTCTTTTTCCCTGGGCTTAGTACTTTCTAGCTTAGGGTTAGTATTTCTTTGAAAAATTGGGGGGGGGGGGGGGGTGCCCAAAGGGCACCCCCACCCCCCCGCATCTTTTTCCCTAGGTTCCTAGCCTAGGGTTGGATTGGTTTTTGTATTTGGTAGGGCTTTTTTGGGCTCTACCGTGGGTCCCATCGTCTATACTATTTACCTATTTACTCCCTTGTCCGTTTTGACCTTCATTGCGGCCTATCTTTCTTTCCAATCTCCTAATACCACTCATTGATGTTTGTAGACTTTGTATAATACCATTATAGAGGTGAATGGCTTTCAATGTCTTCTACTGTTCTTGCAAACTACCTTTAATATCTTCTACCGCCCTTCCGAACAGTCTTAACATAGAATGTAAACAAAACGTACCCACGGACAACCTACTAAAGATGATCACAAGGAAGATCAAGGAGGCCATGGATACAAGCTGTCCATTAGTACCAATTAAGTCTACAAACGTGGGATTTAGATAAGAAAGCCAAACACAACCATCTAAACCCCCTGTCATGTAAACTAAACAAATAATAGCAATCCAACAATTAAAACTAGCTAAAAACTATGCCGAATGCAACGTGATGCACGCATAATGAAGCACATCAGACTCCTCGCACTTAACCCTTTACTCGCCCTCGAGTAAGAAAAAGACAAGAAAAATAATTAAGCCAAATGCAGTGTGCAGGTATAAGTTAACCGAGACATTCAACTTATTTCTAGATTACTATGTTTCCCCCCAAAAGATTAAGAATCTCACAACTCTCACACTACCCAAAAAAACATAAGCAATCTAACCACCCAAAAGTAAAATGTGGAAAAAGGTAAGCCAAAAAAGATAAATGTTAACCTAGCTTACTTTTCCCAAAATGATCCCCAAAGAAATCAAAGATTCATCTCCTAAAAACAATCCACCATGGAAGAAAATGTATCGTCAACCTAGTTTTTTATTTTCTCTCAATTTCTCTCATTTTGCCTAGGAGCCCTTTCGGGTTTTCATCCTAGCTTTAACACACAAAGGATACTCATTTCTCACCCTTTTCCACACGGCCTCTCATTATTTCCTAGGCTCGTAAGCCCAGCTGAGCCTAGCCTCTCACTTTTACCTAGATCTTTTGACCTATCAGGGATTTTCCCAATGTTACCCAAGTCGCCTTTTCGGGTTTTCAATTTGTCAGGGTTTTTAAGTTTTTCATTTTTCATAATTTTCAAAATGCTCTTAGAAGAGCTATTAGCTTTATAGAAACAACTAAAAATCGTAAGTGCTATCTAATCCCCCTTTCCCACACTCAAATGTTGCATTATCCTCAATGCATACATAAAATCAAAGAACATATGTCAAGGGAAAGAAATAGGAAAACACTAATAATGAAAAATGAACACCAAAGGTTACCCTTGATGGCACAATCATGGAATGGAAAGAACAAACTACCATCATCCCAATATACTACCCTAACCCTAAATAAAGAAAGTTCAATCTAACCACCATCATGCATCACATATCGAATAAAGAATTGAAGCACAGTGGAGAGTTACCTCTTAGGTATAGATGTGTGTGTCTCAATGGTTTTGAGGGTAGGTGGGTTTTAGGTGGTACTTTGGTGGTGGTAGGGAAGAAATGATTATTGGGGTGTAGGAAAGTATATGAGCTTCATGGGTCATGCACATCTACATGCCCCATGAATTGGGCGTTTGGTTCTCCTCGTTGTCCACTATTTTGAGTGTCACGAACCATGTACGTCTACATGGCCCTAGAGTTGGACTCCCTATTTTCTTACCTTCCTCCTAGAACCATATGCTTCCTACAAAACAAACATGCACACCAAGTGTAATAGTGTCCCAAAAAAAGGCTACAAATAGGAAACACACCAAAAATGCTGAACTACTATAATTTTTCCAAAGCTCGGGTTGCCTCCCGAGAAGCTTCGTATATATCAGGTCATCGGGCCGACCCTAATGTTATCCATATGGTGTGGGTTTGTACCCCATCACCTTAGACAACCAAAAACTAAGAGGAGGGGGTAAGAATCTTCCAAGGGGAAGATATG
This sequence comes from Rubia yunnanensis, assembly GCA_037428765.1. NCBI lineage: Eukaryota > Viridiplantae > Streptophyta > Magnoliopsida > Gentianales > Rubiaceae > Rubia > Rubia yunnanensis. The sequence goes on from CM075061.1 coordinate 88,554,174, forward strand.
TTAGAGGAGAAGCCAACCTTAGAGGGAATAAGTGGTTTGGAAGCTTAGCATATTCAATTGGCTTTCCTATGGTTTTCTCTAAGGGTTCCGAAAATGTGAGAGTGGGTTTTATAGGTGAAGGTAGGGGTGAAAATAGGTAGTATGGAAAATTAAGTATAATTACCCCTTGCTCAGCTTCTTCACTCTCAACAAACCATTCCCCATCCCCTTTGGATTCATCTATCGAATCTTCAAATTCAACCAGGGATGGTTCATTTTTGGAACATTGGGTTTCTAGTTTACTCACCCTTTCCATCAAATCAAGCACTTGCCCCTTCACTTTAGCAATGCTTGGGAATAGTTGAGTTCCCAAATCACTAATCTCGCTAAGCATTTGTGATTGGAGTAAATCACTACTGTTGGTCACATTAGCTATAGCTTGCAAAATTTCTCCATAATCCTATTTGGGAACCAATCCCAGGGATTGATTTTGGGGCATTGGGTAGGTTGGTGAAATCCAATTATCTAGCCCAAGGTTTTTGTTTCCCAATGCATCTCCATACCATGAATTTGAGCTATGACTAAACATCAAATTTGGAGCATCATGGTATGGGTTTCAATTGTGATCCCATCGACCTTGGGAACCAACAACTCCTACATCTCTCTCATTTTCGCTCATCAAGGAGCAAGATTTTGTAGGGTGGTCGCAGTGACATATCCTACAAAATCTCACTCGTTGAGCCTCTCTTCTCCCATACTCACTCAACCTTGGGCCACACTTCGTAGGATGATTATAATGACACACCCTACAAAGTGTCATCCGTTGAGTAGTTTCCCACATTTGTTTTTCAATTAAACACAAACAAAGTATACACAAAAACTTTGGAATCGTAGTGCAAGGGTCCTCAGTTTTTTCCAAGAACTCAAGCAATACCTACTCTGGAAAAAACAAAAAAAACAAAAGAACATACTAACTACTCTACTATCATCTTGTGGTAATTGGCATTTAAGCTGAAAAGCATCCTCGGCAGCGGCACAAAAATTTGACCCATCTCCACCCGGTGTCGTTAAACCAATAGCTTAGAATTTACCCGAGTGGAGGCTGAGAAGGTGAAAGATAGAGATTTATATTTTTCACCCGTTCTCATTGTTACGCTACCTAGAGGTTAGTTAGCAGTGAGCCCTGGGTTTATCCATAGAGATGGCAGGGCTTAAGTACCAACTAAAAACACAACCTCGTACAGGTCGTCAATCCGTACGAGTGAAATAAATAGCTAGTAAATGCAAACACAAAAAATGGGGGTTTTTTAATTTTCATATGAACAACTACAATGCATAATAGTAAAACAAGTAATATAATTAAGCTAAGCACTTGGGGAGTTATTGCACAACATGATTAACATAGTGTTTCAATCCTTGATTCATTCACATATAAGATTTACTAAACAACTTTATACAGTGTTTACAATACATGGTGTGGCTGAGGGCATACACTTCCCCGTACCTATCATGTCAGGTGTGTTCGCAACCCTCCATAGATGCTGCCATCATAATTAGGTGAGTACAACAAGGTGCAATCATTTGTTTAGATCTGTTTCTTCCCATGCAATTACATCCCGGACACCCACCACGAATACACTACTTCCCCCAGGTCCTATCAACTAGGCCCAAGGGTTATAGGCTCCTTATCTTGATACTAAGGCCTCTTACAACCCTGGCTTGCAACTTTTTTACTAAATCTACCTGCAACCTATCGGAAACCTTTACGTAATGACCTAAGAATTATGTGATATCATATAAGTCAAAGAAATACTAGGGTAACTTGTGCACACACTCACACGGACGAAATGTAATCCCTTACCCATTTTAACAACCAGGTTTCTTTTCCCAAGGGGCATCAATAAATGCACCATACATGAGTACAGCTAAAGTGTGTGTTGATGTAGTGTAATATTCATGCATTTAAAGGATTCAAGAACAATCATAATAATATCATGAAAACAAATAATAGGATGAATCTAATGTATCTCACAAAACGTAAGTTAAAATATGTGCTACAATTATCCCCAAGCTATGGAAATACTTCATAGATATGGAATTCGAATATGGATTTGAATTCCACATCTAGGATGAGCACAAAAATAAAAATAAAGAAAAGAAAAAGAGAGGGTGTTTCTCTCTCTAAAAATGCTCTCCTAATGAATTAATTTACTTTGTACATAAGAAAACAAAACAAAAAAAGATAAAGAAAAGAGGAGAAGATCTCTAGAGGCGCGGACCTTGAACTGTAGGCACAGACCGCCAGATCTGGTGCGGGCCATTTCTATCGCGGTCTGCATTGTTAGGCATGGCCCGTCGTCTGGAAGGGAATTTTACTCAAAAATTTGGCACTGCCCATCAAGTTTGGTGCAGGTTGATCCATGCCCTCATGTTGATCCCTTAGGCATAGGGTGACTCCTCTGGCACGGGCTGTTAATGCTCTCTATGAACGGCCCGCGCTGACCTGTTTGTGCCTTGGCCAACTGAACTTCATTCCTTTGCTAAGGATGAACCATTGGTTTGATTTGAGAGTTCTAGTAGTATATTTTATAGTGCTCGAAAAGACAAATCCAATTGAATCAACTTTAAAGGTTAATTCTCTTGAATCGTTCTCAGATATTGGCGCAACTCATTGGACCATGATTCACTGTCTCTCCCTTGGCCGTTTTAATCTCCGTTGCCACCTATCTTTGACTCCAATCTCCTTCTACCATGCATGGATGTTCATGGCCTTCATCTACTACCATTCTAGGGGTGAATGGCCTTTGTTCTTTTATACCGTTCTTGCAAACTACCTTTAATATCTTCTACCACTCTTACGAATGGACTTCACATAGGATGTAAACAAAAAGTACCCACGGGCGACCTACTAAAGATGATCACAAGGAAGATCAAGGAGTCTATGGATACAAGATGTCCATTAGTACCAATTAAGTCTACAAAAGGCGGGATTTAGACAAGAAAACTAATCATGACCATCTAAACCCCTTGTCACGTAAACTCAACTAATACTAGCAATCCACCAAATAAAACTAGCTAAAAACTATGCCGAATGCAATTGTTAATGCACGCATAATGAAGCACATCACTAAGCAAGTCTACAAAAATTAAACACAATGGTTCCTAAAAATTTGGGTTTGATGATTTCATCTTTTAATGGTTTCCATCGTGGAAAATAATTTCTCCTTTACTGCATACACAACAACAAGGCCTAAATCATGAACATCTGCACCTTGGCTTCTGGGATAATACTTGAGGATGGAAATGCATAGTCGATAGTTAAGGGTGTTGTTGCAAGTGGTTTCCGTGAGATCATTTTTATTTTATTAAACCATGAAAATATGGTTGCTTTTTGGAAAACCTAAAGAAAAAGGGTGCCAAATGTGCTTGAAGTAAGGATGGGTGGAAGAATTGCCATTCAAGTGATAATGCTCAAAAATTTTGTCATGGCCCATGAAGGTTTTCATAGACCGCCAATAGCTTGTGGTCTTTCTCAGAAGTTTTCTCATGGTTTGTGAAGGTCTTCTCAAACCAGCTCCATACTTAACGAAATTCTTCAACTCTTCATCCCCTTGCTTCACGGCCCGGTGCTTTTGTCAACCTTGCCTTGTGAAGGTCTAGTGCTAGTCTCATGCAGGTTTTCACGGATCCTCTGGATTCTTGTGTAGTGTAGACCGTGAGGATTTTCACGGGCCGCTGGGGCTTGACCATGCACGGTTTGTGACCGGCAGCTTGTGCTTCATTGGCTAAAACTTCATTTGCTTGTCATGGGTGAACCGTTCGTCCAAATGAAGAGTTCTAGTAGTTGGTTTTTTAGTACTCGAGAAGATGAATCCAATGAAACCAACCTTGAAGGAAAAATCTTCCTTGATCGTTCTTGGGCTAAGGCAACACTCCTGGGACAATGATTCACCATTTTCTTCTTTGACCGTCTTGAACTCCGAAGCCGCCTACACAATCCCCTTCTACCATGCATTGCTATTCGTGGGCTTCGTCTACTACCATTCAAATGCGAATGGCCTTCAAATATTCTACCATTAAAAGCAAACTCCCTTTGCAAGAAAGTAATGTAACAAATAGCATTCACGGGCTACCTACTAAAAGGACTAATAATGAAGACAAAGGATCCCGTGAACACAAAATGTCAATAATTACTAATTAAGTATACAAAATGCATGATTTATATTAGAAAACCAAACATGGTTTTCTAAACCCCATATCAGGTAAACTCAACTAATATTTCCAAACGGCCAACCAAAAGTAACAAAAACCTGTCAATTGCATTGGTTAAAGCATGCAAAATTGTGTAAATCTGGGTGAAGGAGATAAATTTATCCTTGACCTTCTCAACCTCCGCTTGGGTTAATTAGCTACAATTAACGACCCCGGGTGGAGGTGGGTTAAATTTTTCCGCCGCTGCTAGGAATGCTATCCAGCTCTAGTATTGATTAGCACAACATGTTAGTTGAAGTAGTTAGTTGCAATTTTTTTACTTTTGTTTTTGTTTTGTATTGATTGTTTGATTGTTGAGATGTTTTATAGCTTGAATCTACCGATGTGGCAGGATATCACTCAGCAGATGAAATTGTGTAGGGTGTGTTATTTGGACCACCTACAGAGTGTTGCCCATTGTTAAGAAACTACAGGAGAGAAATGGAGCTTGTGGTTCAGCAAGGTCAATGGGAGCGAGAGTGGTGCACATTCCAATGCTCACTCGAATCGATCTCAGCTCCCAAATCTCTAGACGAAGAAATACTCGAGGCTCTGAGTGGTTTTACAAAATATATTGAAACTCTTCAAATATCTTTTGGTGTTGACAAGATAGGTGGAAATGTCAAGGAACTAATAGGCATAGTGAACCAGTTTATGGGAAGGCTTAAGCTCAGGGGTGAGGAAGCACCCCCACCAATATGTTCGAGACAATCGAAAGAGCCATGTGTGACGCTTGATCACAATGAGGTTATTCTTGTCTCCTTTAACACCAATGAGGTATTGCATTAACGCAGAGCATTATTGAAGAAAATGGGTGACCCTTAATATGAATTTGAGCATGAATCGATTGATCAAAGTGTCGTTCGAAATTTCTTCGTTTGTGCCAAATAGCTTCCATTTGGTTTATATATGTGATGATATTGTGCAAGAAATATTTTATATAAACAAAGAGTTAGCTTAAGAGGATAACTCCTTATGTGATGTACTTGTTGGGAGTGTGGAAGAGGTTGATCCACAAGGTGAGAATAGTGAGGAATCCTTACCCAAAAACATAGATAAACTAACACTTGATTCATACACTTCCTATTCTCAAACAACCCATGACATAAATGAAGTGAAACATAGCATTAAGAACACATGAATGCTAAATAACAAAGGCTTCAAGAATGAGCAATACAATCTATTCACTAATTCAACTACTTTTTGTGAAGATAACTCTTCTATCCTTCTTAGTTAGTAGTTTGCAAGAGTGAATTCGACATCTCTTGTCAAACCTCACCAATGACCCCCTTAGTACTAAGACTATCCCATTGATGGAACTTTGCATGAAGAATCAACAAGCTTGGCAACACTTATAAACACTACACCATGTCTAAGAATTTAACCAATTCATGCAGTTACACAAGATTAGTCAAGAACGATCGACATTCATAGACATCTCTCATTTGCTACCTAAAACAAACATGACAATGAGTTCGACGTCATCACATTTATCTAGCAATTATCAACACACCAACATCATTTAAGAAGCTCTAACTCATGCTCTTGGATTCCACATTTAAAGAGGGGAGAATTGGCTACTTTCTCCCAACCCTTACAAGTAATCATACAAGCAATTCATATACAGAAGCTTCTAACAGCATCAATTCCATTAACAATTCACATTCAAAGCTCAATAAATTCACAATAGAAAAAGCACCAAATATATATATATATATATATATATATGGTTCTTACTTCTTAGAAATGGAAGCTTCAATCCTTTGCTCCCAAGATAAAACTAAGCTAGATAGTTAAAAGACATGATTAACCTACAAAAACTAAGAAAAGAAAGAAAGAAAAACTAGGGTTTGAACCCAGAAAAATACAAGTAGAAGAGGCTGGATTTGTGTTGTTGAAGAGGATAGGATAAGGTGAGTATTTATAGTACAAAAAGCAAGAAGAGTTTCTCACCATTCGTCCACTGCGATTCGCGACGGTCTCGCGGCGGACTCCACTTCCGGCACCATTCTTCTTTCTCCTTTTTGTTTCATATCCTCCTCTTCTCTTCACTTATTCAATTCTTGAAATCTTCAAAAGCTCAAATACAAGTCTTCAAATCATCTAAGGTAATCTTCAAAGTCTTTAAAGTCTTCAAAGAAATTACCTTGTCACACAAAATTCTCTAGAAAAGTAATAAATGCTTAAAAGTTGCTTTTACCCCTCCTTAGAGAACTTGAAGGAAAAATTTCACATTTAGAACAAAAAAGTGTACAAAAGTGAATCTAAAAGTCGTAATATAACAGTATAAAATGGGCACATCAAACCTTCCCGCACTTAAACCTTACTTGCCCTCGAGTAAGAAAAGATTCAAGCACACGAAGGAATTCATATGTCCACATCCTAACTAATATTCCCCCAATCAACACCTCACAAAAACTCTCAATGTCATAAATCCCAAAATCAAAGCTCAAATGAGAATTTTTTTCACCCACACAACCCCGATTCCTAAATCTAACCAAACCTACCACTTATCAATTCACTACCCATAAAAACATTTCAATGTCCCAAATTGATATTCCCAAAGTCCAATGACACAAAATGAAGTTAAAACCATATGAAAGGTTCAAGTACATACTTCACTTCATACCAATATATCAACCAAAATCCAATGACACAAAATGAAGTCAAAACCATAGAGGAGGTTTAAACACATACTTCACCCAATGCCAATATATCAACCAAAACAAAGTATAAAATAATCAAGAATTTCATACCCATACTTCATTTTTCAACCCACTAAGTTACCCAATCCCAAGAGGTCTAAAGATGTTGAGCTACCTGATCCATCCATATGACAAACGAAACCTTATGACTCCAACACCCGTAAATGAGGGAAATCATAGCATTTTTCCTTTTTCTCTCTTTCTCTCATTTTTCCTAGGAGCCCTTTTGGGTTTTCATCCTAGCCACACATTATGTTTTTTTGCCTCACATCTCACCTTTTTCCACACATTTTGGCCTCTCATATTTTTCTAGGTCGGCATTTTGGGTTTTCGACATATTCGGGCCCCCAATGTTGCCTAAGTTTCCCTCTCGGGTTTTCAACTTAGCGGGTTTTCTTTTCATTCTATTTTTTTCAAAATTTTCAATTTTTTCTTTCTTTTTCTCATGTTTTTCCAATCAAAAGTAGCAAAAAGGATTCCAAATGAAGCTAGCATGCATGTGAGTCCTCTAACCCCTCCCCCACTTAAAACATTGCATTGCCCTCAATGTAAACATGTAAGACAAGAATAATAAAAATCAAAGTAAGAGATAGAGTGACACTCATTTCTCCGCATAGTCACCGGTGATATAGCACAATCCAATGTAATTGTATAGAATCGGTCTCGAAATTGGTTTCGGATCCGGAAGGGGAAGCAAAATTTCTGTAGAAGAACTCACCCCTCGAGAAAAATATTGTCCCCTTGCCATCGTTTGATCAAGACTGACACCACAAAGAACAACATCAAACTCACAAGTACATAAGGATTTGTAATACTAGGTTTAGCATCAAGAGTTAATAACCATAGTATTATCAAAGAACGACCAATCCATCATGCAATCACCACTTATAAGATTGTCTATTAAAAATATCTAACATATATCAACACATATCCAAGCATCATTGTAGAATATAGCAATTAAAGACTCAATGATGTAGTCGGCATACTACAATAAACAAAGATACTATAAAGATGGAATAATTTTCATATGTCAATATATGTGAGATGGTGGATGAATGAGTGGATATGTGGTGATTCTTGGAGTATTTGGTGGAGAAGAAGGAATGATTATGCAGTGTTTAAGCTCAGCTAAAAAGTTAGATTTTTCATCGCAACTCGCAATGCATCGTCTCGAGTCGAAGACTTTTGGCCTCGAGGACCCAAGGATTCGAGGGCTCCAGCTTGAGTCGAGAGATAGTAGCCTCGAGAGCCCGAGATCTTGAGGGCTTCAGTATAAGTCGAGAGCTTGTAGCCTCGAGGACAAGAAGTCTCGAGGGTTTGATGCACTTTTGGGTTCGGCTAGAATCGAGGGCTTGTGGTCTCGAGGTCTTGAGGGGATAATGTCTCAAGGTTTGGTCTCAAGAAATGGCCTCGAGAGGGTGATAGACTATCAAGTTCTTCTCGAGTAGAGGCCTTGCTACCTCGAGGTCTCGAGGGGATGATGTCTCGAGGGTTGGCCTCGAAGACCTGAGATCTTGAGGGCTGACTGGTCTCAGAGGACTGATCTCTAGGGATGATGGTCTCGAGGCTTATAGCTTTTTGAAGGGCTGGTCTTGCAGCCTCGAGAACCCAAGGTCTCGAGGGCTTCAACTCAAGTCAAAGGATTGCAGTCTCGAGGACCTAAGGTCTCAAGGGAATGATGTCTCAAAGGTTTCAGCTCAATTCGAAGGCTTGCGGCCTCGAGGACTGATAGCTCTCCAGGTTTGGCTCGACTCGAGGTCTAGAGAGGATTCTATCTCGAGGATCCGTTGGCCGCGACTCGCGATGGCTCATCACTACTCACCAAAACTGGTGGCTGGGAGCTGAATTTTTAGTGCAAAATGTCTGATCACATCGCGACTCATGATGGTCCGTCGCTAGGTCATTGCGAGGTCATCGCGACTCGTGATTACAAGACCTCCCAGCACTTAGAAAGAATTCAATCTTTACTGATAAGCATTCCAAGATTTCTTCCCTTTCTCATGGATCTCATTCCTTCATCTCCTCCAATGCAATGCACTTCACTTTTTTACAAAACCAAAGAAAAACATACCATAAAAAGAATAAGACAAAATAACAAAAATTAAATAACAAAAACCAAAATAAAAGGTTTCGTTTATTTACATCGTCGGCACGACAAAGCTCCATATATTTAAGGTAGTCGGCACGACCCTAATGTTATCCATTTGGTGAAGGCTAGAACCCCTTCACCATAACTATGCAAAAGTCTAGAGGTGGGGATACAAAACTGTCAAGAGGATGGGTGGTTAGGAGGCTTGGGGTATTCTTTTGGCTTCTCTCTTATCTCCCTCAAAACATCCAAAAATGGTGGACTTAATTCAATAGGTAGGGGTAGGGGTGACGATGCTAATGAATGTAGCACAATCACCTCTTCTGTCTTTTTATCATCCTCAACAACCAACTCCTCATCCCCTTTAAACTCAAGATCATTTCCTATGGTGACCTCAAGATCATTTCCTATGGTGACCTCACTCACTGAATCCTTGAGTTCAATTTGGGATGGTGTATTTTCGGAGTCACGAGCTTCCATTTGGGCCAATGCTTCTAATATACTCCTCGCATGCCCCTCAATAGCCTCAACACTAGAGGAATAGCCTCAACACTAGAGGAGAACCGGGTGTCCGGTTCTTTACTAGTAAAGCTATTCATGTTTGCTATTGTATTCATGACTTCCTCACGTGTCAAACTTGAACTTCTTTGTTGGGCTTGGTTTTGGGGTATGGTATAAGGTGGTGATAGCCCACTATTTTGCTTGTATTGTTGGTTGTCCGGCTCATTCTCATACCACCAATCCGGATTACCACTCTATTCCGGATTGTAAGGATTGTGGTATGGATACCATTCTTGAGTTTCTTGCCCTTGAAAACCAACATCTCCCACCTCTTGGTAGCACTCTACATAATACCCTTGGTTTTGGAAACCAAGGGTTCTTTCCCCCTTATAGTGCCCTTCCCACAATAAATAGAAAAACTCGGTAGAATGGTTGGAATGACTCATCCTACAAAACCTTGCTTGTAGAGCCTCTCTTCTCATCATGAGTTCCCTCAAGGTGAGACACTCCATTATTTTTTATTTTATTTTTTTTTCAAAAGTCCAAAATCATATTGCAAGGATTGGTGATAAGTATTTACCAAGAACTCAAGCAATACCTACTCCTAACAAAAACAACCACCAAGGAGTGGAAAATAAAAACAACTAGCTAATATGCAACCAAATATACCCAAATACTTCAAAAAATAAATGCCTCTTCCCCGGCAGCGACACCAAAATTTGGGAGGCCATCGTCGTGCTTCTCAAAGTTAATATATATAAGCCCTAAATGCTTACTATCTACAACTAAGTAGATAGCGGCAAGTCGGGGTCATCCACGAAGAAAGGGGATTTTCTCAGGCATTTAAGCACAAAAGGTTGCTATTAGGCTAGGAGTATATATATATATATACACATATAAAAGCATGTAAAGGGGGGGGGATTATTTGTTTGGTGGTCCTAAGTTATGAAATTTAAAAGACAAGACAACTAGCAATGTCAAGCAACTATGCTAAATCATCAAACAAAACTAAGAAAATGGGTTTTAAAACTATAAAAGATAAAGCTTTGGGGGCAATTGATATCCACTTTTAAACCAAATGTAGATCATTGAACCATTCACTCATCCTATCAAAATTGTTACCTATGGACGAAGGACCATAGATTTGACAACAACAAGCCTTCTACCAAAGACATAGCCATTTAATTAAACATAGCATTCATTAAGCAAAACCTAGAACAAACCACATTCAAGGTTCAATCTTTCATTGCATCTATAGGATAAATATGAGAACAGTCCACATTAACATACTTATCTAGCAAGAGTCACAATATATTATGCAAAAAAAGTTCTAAGTTCATGTTCTTAGATTTTCATGCAAAAGTTAAGGAATTCGTCACGTTCCTAACTCCCTAACACTTAATTCATACAAACACTTCCTATTCTCAAACAAACCAAGGCATAAATGAAGTGAAACATATCATTAAGAACACATGAATGCTAAATAACAAAGGCTTCAAGAATGAGCGAAACAATCTATTCACTACTTCGACTACTAGTTGTGAAGATAAATCTTCTATCCTTCTTAGTTAGTAGTTTGCAAGAGTGAATTCGACATCTCTTGTCAAACCTCTCCAATGACTCCCTTAGTACTAGGAGTATCTCATTGATGGCATTTAGCACGAAGAATCAACAATCTTGGCAACACTTATAAACACTACACTGTGTCTAAGCATTTAACTAATTCATGCACTTACACAAGATTAGTCAAGAATGATCGACATTCATAGACATCTCTCATTTGCTACCTAAAACAAACATGACAATGAGTTCGACATCATCACATTCATCTAGCAATTATCAACACACCAACATCATTTAAGAAGCTCTAACTCATGCTCTTGGATTCCACATTAAAAGAGAGGAGACTTAGCTAATTTCACCCAGCCCTAACAAGTAATGATACAAGCTATTCATATAATCAAGCTTCCAACAACATCAATGCCATTAACAATTCACATTCAAAGATCAATAAATTCACAATAGCAAAAGCACCAAATAGATATATATATATATATATATATATATATATATATTACATATATACATACATGGTTCTTACCACATAGAAATGGAAGTTTCAATCCTTTTCTCCCAAGATAAAACTAAGCTAGATAGTTAGAAGACATGATTAACCTACAAAAACTAAGAAAAGAAAGAGGCTAGGGTTTGAACCCAGAAAAATGCAAGTAGAAGAGGCTAGATTCGTGTTGTTGAAGAGGAGAGGATAAGGTGAGTATGTATAGTACAAAAAGCAAGAAGAGTTTTTAGCCATTCGTCCATCTCGAGTCGCGATGGCCTCGCGATGGACTCCACTTCCAGCACCATTTTTTCTTTCTCCTTTTTGTTTCAAATCCTCATCTTCTCTTCGCTTCTTTAATTCTTCAAATCTTCAAAAGCTCAAATACAAGTCTTCAAATCTTCAAATATTCAAAGGCATTCTTCAAAGTCTTCAAACAAATTACCTTGTCACACAAAATTCTCTAGAAAAGTAATAAATGAGTAAAAATTGCTTTTAACCCTCCTTTGAGAACTTCAAGGCAAAATGTAACATTTAGAGCACAAAAGTGTACAAAAGTGAATCCTAAAATTCCTAATATAACAGTATAAAATGGGCACATCAAACATCGTCAATCGAGATTAAGACTTTACCTGAACACTTGAAGTATGCTTTCCTAGGTGAAAATGAAACCCTGCCTTTGATTATCTCGAATAGGTTGATCATTAACCAAGAAGGTAAATTTCTCGATGTCCTTAAAAATTTCAAAGGAGCAAAAGGATAGAATTTGGCCAACATTAAAGGGATAAGCCCTTCAACTTGCATGCACCATATTTTATTAGAGGAGGGTACAAGACCAGTACACCAACCTCGAAGGCGACTAAACCCACCTATGTTGGAAGTAGTAAATGGTGAACTCCTTAAACTACTTAAGGATGGGGTAATATATCCTAACTCTGATAGTACTTGGGTGAGTCCAACCCAAGTGGTGCCAAAGAAAAGTGGGGTCACTGTATTGAAGAACAAGGATAGGGCCCCACTCATATTCAAAATGGGTGGCTAGTGTGAATTTATTACCGCCACCTAAATGCGGTGACTCGTAATGACAATTTCTCCTTACCCTTTATCGACCAAATGCTTGAAAGACTGGTTGGCCATGCATATTATTGTTTCCTTGATGGCTATTCTTGATACTTCTAGATAGCCATCGATCTAAAGGACCGGGAGAAGACCACATTCACTTGCCCCTTCGGCACCTTTGCTCATATGCGTATGCCATTCGGTCTCTGTAATGCTCCAAGCACTTTTAAGAGATGCATGGTCAGCATATTCTAAGAATTTATCGAGAAACTTGTTGAGGTCTTTATGGATGATTTTACCATCTATGGGGATTCCTTTGATTCATGCCTATATCATTTAGCATGGGTGCTAGAGCGATGTATGGACACGGACCTCGTGCTAAATTCTTAGAAATATCATTTCATAGTGGAAAAAGGTATAGTGCTAGGACATGTTGTGCAGCTTAAGGGATAGAAGTTTATAAAGCCAAAGTAGACACAATCAAATCCCTACCTTACCTCACCTATTTCAAGCATGTTATATCATTCTTGGGTCACACAAATTTTTACCGTTATTTCATTAAGGATTTCTCCAAAATATCTTCACCTTTTTGCAAACTGTTGCAAAAGATATCGATTTTATTGTCAGTGAAGAGTACAAAAAGGCTTTTGATACTTTGAAAAACATGCTAATGACTGCCCCAATCGTCCAACCTCCAGACTGGTCTCTTCCCTTCGAGATCATGTGTGATGCAAGTGATCGTGCTATAGGGTCTTTTCTAGGCCAACGGATTGGTAGAGCTCCACATGTCATATACTATATGTCAGCAACTCTCAATGATGCCCAGTGCAACCACTATACCATTGAGAAGGAGTTGCTAGCTGTAGTCTTTTCCCTAGAAAGGTTTCTTCAATACCACTTAGGAACCATGGTTATAGTATACACTGATCATGCAGCACTTTGTCATCTAATAATGAAGAAGGAAGCTAAGTGGTTGCAGCACTTCGTCACTCAATTTCTTAGTTTGAGTGAGTTTCCTAACATACTTTGAGTGAGTTTCTTAGTTTGAGGGAGTTGCTGACCAGATTGCTTATCACTCAATTATCACAGGAAGCCGTGGTATTCTATTATAGTGAAATTTATCACCGCTGGAGAGTTTCCTCCATCCTTTGACAGGTCAAGAAAGGAGAGACTGATGAATGAGGCAAAGGAATATGTCTGGGATGACCCCTACCTGTGGAAGCATTGTTCTAATCATGAAATTAGAAGATGTGTTTTTGATGATGAAATAGGCTATGTTCTCAAGATGTGCCATTTATCCCAAGTCGAGGGACATTTTGGGTACAAAAGAACCATAAAAAAGGTAATATATTGCGGTATGTACTGACCCTCTATACTATTAGATGGTAAAAATTTTGTGTTATCATGTGATCAATGCCAAAGGATAGAGATTATCCCCTCAAAGAATGAGATTGCCCAAGCCTTTTGATCCCTGTGGAGGTCTTTGATACGTGGGGCATGGATTTCATGGGTCAATTTTCAAGGTCCGATGAGAAGTACTACATATTAGTGCTTGTGGACTACATGTCCAAGTGGGTAAAAGCTAAAGCCACAAAGAAGAATGATGCGGCAACCATGGTTAGCTTCCTCAAGTTCATTGTTTTCTCATGGTTTGGTGTACCCCGAATCCTAGTCTGTGATAGAAGAGCACACTTCTTCAACAAGGTTATTGAGGCATTGCTTGAAAAATATGGAGTAACCCATAAGACTTCCACCGCTTACCACCCATAAACCAATGGCCTAGCAGAAATATCCAATCAAGAAATCAAAGCCATCCTCAAAAGGACAGTGATTACCTGTAGGAAGGATTGGAGCTATCGGCTGGATGATACCCTTTGGGTCTATCGCACTCCCTACAAGAATCCAATTAGCATGCCATCTTTTTGCATCCTCTATGGAAAAACATGCCACCTCCTGGTTGAACTTCAGTTCAAGAGAAAAGGAACTGCAGTGATCTTGAATAGGAATCCTACAGCAATAAATAGAATCCCCATAAAAATACCACTAGATCGAGGAAAGACTGCACTGCTTTGGGCCCAGGAAGCGAAGGGAATGAGCTCGGCTGCATCTCCAACCCAACTTGCTCTGGCCCCCGGTCCTTCCGAGCAAACATAAACAAATGAAGCATCTAAAGCACCTGCGTTTTCCCTCCCTCGGTTGGGGCCGATGAAGAGACCTCCGGATAAAGCCATCTTTCAATCCAGGGGCTACTCCACGTGGATGGGTATGATGGGGTTGAAGAGGGGCCCGGTGGGGCTACTTGGGACGTCCCAGCGTCAGAGAAGGCGACTGCATTGGCGGGCGGCACAGTCCCTAATTCGATGGGCAGCGGTACGGTACCATAGGCCGTTATGAAGCCGGGCTTCCCCGCCTATTTTGGCCGATGGTATTCGATATCATATCAGGGACATACATTACCGCATAAGCAGTCTCTCCTGTTGTACAAGGAAGGCCGGTCAGAGCCACGACTTCCAACATCGTCGGAACCATGGAACCCACACAAAAGTCGAATGAATGTTCAGCCAGACACCAAAACAAAAGAGTTGTGGAGATCCGCGATTTGAGAGTAAGCGTAAGCTCTTCGAGCTTCCCTTCATTTGCTTCGCGGGAGCTGCACAGCACATAGCTGGTCCCGAGCTTCCACTTCCATTAGGATCACTTTCATCCTGGAGAGAGCGATGTGCATGGACCAGGTGAGTAAGGATGCATCTCCGTGGACCGTTCGTTGGGCCTGATAGGTGGCGGTATCACACCCTTCCCAAAGAAACCGTACGTGACACTCTCGCATCATACGGCTCCGTCCCGGAATAATATCGTAAAGGCAGATGTAGTAGGCGTTGCAAACCGGACGGTACACAACTCAGTTTCGGAAGATATGGTATAAGCCCTAAAGATTTTACCAACACAACAGAAGAACCACTGACAGACCTTTCCTTGAAAGGTAGAGACCAAGAGGGGTTAGGAAAGAACTGCGAGCCCCTCTTCACAGCCTGATTAATGCACTTTAAAAGTGCGCACTTCTATGGCCTTTCGTCGAGTAATTTCTAGTTTCTTTCTCAGGATGTGCCTTTATCTTCACCGGTGGATTGGCACCAAACCCTTCGAGAGCCCAAACCTCCATTTCTCCTACACGCTGCCCCCCCCCCCCCCCGCTTTTCCCTTCCTCTAAGGGGTTGTTGTGTAACAAGTGCATAATGTCCACTTGAACGGCCATGGATTTTATCATCAACTTGATGAATTAATTTTAAAATATAAGGCTTTCCTATTAAAACTGGCTGTTCAAAAGGATTCCTCGCCCTTCCATCAAATAATCTGCTTTTTCCCGGGTATTCGACTTCAAATACCCACGGATTCGCCGTTTGCTTACTAACTTGATATAATTCAGAAAATACCAGTTTTCTCGAAGCTTCTTGTTCATATCGCTCATCAAAGGGCGCTATTCGATAATGCCTGTTTAACAGGTTTCCGGCTAACCCAAGTGACGGCAAAAGAGGCGAAAAAAGCAATCCATAGAAAGATTTGGCGCCGCTCACTAAATTCTGTGGTTAATGATATTTGTAAATCAGTTGTTCCTGTTTGGAGAAGAATCAACAGAATAGCTAATAGCATAAAAATAGATCCAAGTAAAGTATAAAGGAAAAACTGATATGCTGCCTTGATCTTTCTTTGTCTCGAACCCCAAACTCCTATAATAATGGTAGAGCAAGGGGTGGCTCCAAAGCGGAATTGACCGGCGGTGGTTGTTCGAAGCTCCAGTAGGTAGCCACTCCCTTATCAGAGAACCGTACTCATTCTTCAAGCCCTGCTTCTCCCTTCCCCCTCTCCCCGTTCCTACCGTCCAAAACTGGCCTATGGAGTATAGCCAAGTGGTAAGGAATCGGTTTTTGGTACCGGCATGCAAAGGTTCGAATCCTTTTAACTATTCGGTTAGCGTCTTTCACTTAATGAATCACGCCTTTTTCATATTTATCCTATATACCATGTTCGTATGGTGGCGGGAAGAAAAGCGGGGTAGGGTTCTTCTCTTCCTTAAGTTCGGGCAGCCTTCATCGCCCGGCTCCTCATAAATGATGTTAGGATTGGCCGGCTCATCCTCGGAATCCTAAAATAAAATAGAACAATTAATTAAAAATTAAAATGAAATAAAAAATAAAGTAGTAGTGAGGCATCGGGCCTTGTTTGAAGAATCTAATTAACTTATCGGTACGAAGCTGCTTCGGGCCATCACTAGCTTACGCTCTGACCCGAGTAGCATGGGGCACGCGGAATCCCGTGTGAATCAGCAAGGACCACCTTGCAAGGCTAAATACTCTTGAAGCAAGTTAAGTTAAGGTAGCCGTAGAGGAACCCGTGGCTGAATTGAATCCTTCGCGATGGAAATGCTCTCTTCCGAATGAAGTAATCTCCGTCTTAGGACCGAGCGGAAGTGTGATGTGTCTAGAAACTCGGCCATCAACTGTCGGCTCCTTGGTAAGGTGAGAGCTTCAAGCCCGATTTCTGATGGCGCACCCCCCACACAAGCACCGCTTGACGAAGGAGGGGCGGAGAAAGCTACAGGCCTCAAATTTCCTTCGACCCTTCTTTCTAAATGGGGGTGCCGGGGACACCTCATCTTGTCATTTTGTTTTTGCTCATTCCCGTTAGGCCAAAGTCTTTGGCCTTTCCTTCTCCGCTCATTGCACGAACGAACTAAGAAATCCGTTCGTTCCTTCTAAAGACTAGGCTTTTGGGGGCGTTCGGTAGCGAGGAATCTATCTTTCACCATCCTTATCCCCTATCCTGAGCTTTACTCCATTTTTATCCACTCATGAGACCGCTCTCGCTTATGATCTCCCCAAAGAAAATATAGACTTAGGCCCTATTATTTTGAATCCATTCAATTTGAATTGGTATTTTTTCTGTCACAATTATTGTTATTTTAAAGAGGCATCTACAAGCCTGGCTATGCTCTACCATTGAGCTTCTTCCGCGTGTGGAACTTTCCTATCTCTTATGTCATTTTCCAAAAGTGGGGTTCTAGTCCTGCATTTGATGCCGATCATAGCACGTCACGCTACTAGACGCTTAGCTTATAGAATCACACTGTTATAGCTATAGAGAGACTCAAATCACGGTTTATCACGATATAAATTCCAATCAGTGGTTGGAATGACTAATCAATGGTACTCTGATTTCACTACCGGCGGAACTCCCCGGATTTCGGGGATGGTTACTAGGAGGAGTCTCAGGCATGGGCTAAGCTAATGGGCAAAGCCAGGTGCTCTTATTTTACGATGGTAGGGACGATTGCTTCCATTACTGACCAGAAAGACACCAAATTCTCCTTTAGGTGCTTCAACTGCGGTATAGGTAGAAGAAGCTGGTACGGAAAAACCTTCTGTATAGAGTTCGAAATGGTGATCGCTTCGTGTAATGTCGTATGTATGATAGAGGTGATGTGGTGATTGACCTCAATGCTAATGCCCCCAGGTTCAATGAATGAATGAAGCTATGATCCGGGAAAGCCATTCTCTGGATTCTTTCTTTAGGAGCGAAAGAAGATGGATTTTAGAATCCATCTCAAACCCGGGTTTTTTGTCCTGATCCGGAAAGAACGAAAGACTCTCCCTCAACCCGACATGCTATTTTTTCCACTCATTCCTTTTTAAGATCAGTCGTGGTCTTACAAACCCAAAAGCTGCACCCTAGATGGCGAAAGTCCACATTGGACCGTTAATGCCTTAACTAAGACTTGAGTAAAGCCGGGAAGCATAGGAAGTCATAATTGTTATAACTTGAAGAACTTAGGTGCGACTACTATGATACCACTTTGATCTATAAGTAGAGAACAAAGGTTATACATGATGAGAGTATCACAAAAAAAAATTCCTTTGTGGGACAAAGAGTTCTCCTTTACCAATCTAGGCTATGCCTCTTTCCCGGTAAGTTGAGATCAAAGTGGAAAGGGCTATATGAGGTGACTAAGGCGTATGACCATGGTGAAATAGAGGCCAAGAATGAGAAAGATGGTACAAAGTTGGTGGTTAATGGGCAAATATTAAAACCTTACTTCGATTGGAGAACATTGGGAGCTGGCAAGAAGGGTAACCCCCTCCTTGGTGAACAAACTTTGTGACCAACTTGATTTCAATAAAACAAGTCGGGAGAACCACAATAAAAATACAATGTTTCTTTTTTCCTTCTGATAGTGGTTAGATATATTTTTGCAAGTTTGTAATGAGAATTTCTAAGAAGAAATTTGATTCTCGTAATTTGCGATTATGTTTGAATGGAACTAAATTTGATGGGTGACATTGTCTTTTAAAAAAGAGGGAAAAACTAAGGATTAGGTTAAAATTATGGCAATCTCAAGCCAAGACCTGACACGGTCCGTACCAAGAGCATGGCGTGAGGGGATACCTCGTGCCATTAATTTTGGCATGAGGGGATGTTTCGTGCCAGGAAGTTTGGCACGAGGCTTTGGTCCGCACTTAACATCTTCTGCGCCGATATCCAATTTTCCATTGACAAATCTATATGTTTTTGTGGGATTCATTAAATTTATCCAATTATATGTGTTCATGATATTATTATGATTGTTCTTAAATGTTCTAAATGCATGAATATTACACCACATACCAGCACACACTTTGGGTTGTATTCATGTATGGTGCAATTATTGATGCCCCTTGGGAAGAGAAACCTGGATGTTAGAATAGGTAAGGGAGTACACTGCGTCTGCGTGAGTTTGTGCATAGGAGACCCAAGTATTACTCTGACTAATTTACCATTGCATCTGTCGAGCTGATTACGTAAATGTTTCTTATAATTTGTGGGTAGAGATAATGATAAAGTAGAAAACTAGGGTGTGAGAGACCCTGGATCTTAGATAAGGTGCAAACGACCCTTGGGCCTAGTTGATAGGACCCGGGGGAAGTTGTGAATTTGTGGTGGAAGCCTGGGATGTAATCTAACAAGGGAGAAACAAACCTAAAATAATGATCGGACCTTGCTGTACTCCCTAATTACGATGTCGGTGTCAACTAAGGGTTGCGAGGGGACCCGGCGTTACAGGTACGGGGAAGTGTATGCCATTGGCCACACCACATGCTGTGAACAAAATATTAGGTTGCTTAGTAAAACTTGCATGTGAATGAATAGAGGATCAAAAAATTAGGTTAACGCTGTTGTGAAATGATTTCCCAAATGCTTAGCTTAATTAGATTACTTGTGTTACTTTATGTTTTGTAGTTGTTAATCTAAAAAAACACCCCATCTGTTTGCATTTACTAGCTATTCCTTTTGCTTGTATAGATTGGAAACCCCTAACAAGGTTGTGTTTTTAGTTGATACTTGAGCCCTAGTTTCTTTGTGGACAAACCCAGGGCTTGCCGCTAACTTCTCTCGAGGTACTGTAGTAGTGAGAATGGGTGCAGAATAAAAAAATTCATATTTGGCCTTCTTAGCCTCTGCTCGGGTTAATTAGCTACAATTAACAACCCCGAGTGGAGGCGAGTCATTGGATAACCCCATAAACTCTTCGGTCACAAATGTGGGGTTGAAAAAAATAGAAGTCATCGGCTCAGGGTTTGCACCCTCCACCGGCTTCTTCCTCTTCTCACCCCGAGTGGACTTGCCCTCTCCGAAAAATTCTTCTTAGGTGGTATTCTATAAAATTGAAGACAAGAGTGGTGATATGATTATAATCAAGGCATGGCCTATAATTCAATGAGACAACATTCTCCCAAATAGCTCATCCCTTCAAAACATGATAATCTAAGCTTATAGGCCATTTAAACAAGAACATTCATCATCAAACAACAAACTCAAGTAAGTTACCACCAACCCATCAATAAGATCATGCAATCAAGATTCAATCTCTCCAAAATCACCCAGCACATGAAGATCACATCATTCAAGTATAATAGCATATCAATCAACCCAACACTTTCTTCAACACAAGATCATGCATACAAACCCAAACACATCTTTCAAAAACACACACTCATTCAAGATTCATTCTTTTCATAACATCACCACAATGTTAATAAAGCATATAAATAAATATTTCAATGGGTTACCCCAAATTTGAAGCTAGGATTTGTAAGACCCACACAAGAAGCAAAAATTGTTAATTTTTGGAAGAAAGCTTCAATTGTTTTTGAGTTTCACCAAGAGTGTGTGAGAGAGAGTGTTTCTTGAGAGAGAAGAATGTGTCAAATGATAGAATTAGGTGGAGAAATGTACCATGGAATTAGAATTTTAGCATAGGTTACTAGGGAGGGAGGTACAATTAGTATAAGAATGGAATTTCAAAATGCTCAATTTTGGGGACAATAGTACAAATCAATCAATTCAAAGGGATATTGGAAGTATTTTCAAGAATCCTGAGGAATTAGGGAATTCCAAAATTCTTGAACTAAAAATGCATTTTTGAGTTTGAAATTAAGAATTTTTGAAAATTTTCATTGTTGGAACAAATAGAAATTGGAAAATCGATTTTACTCACAAAACCTGATAGAACGAACCATAGGCTTTCGCCAAACATTCTAGCATGAAGCAGAACCTTGTGCCAAACTTTTGGGCACGAAGAATGGCCTCGTACAAAACTCCTTGGCACAAAGCACAGCATCACACCAGGCTTCTTGGCATGGCCTCACGCCGAGCTTCTTGGCACGAAGCTTAGCCTCGCGCCGAGCACCTATGCACGAGGTATCCAGCCAAAATTTCCCTATCTTAGTTTTTCCTTCTTTCTTTTGAAAAAATACATCACCCATCAAATCTAATTCCATTCCAACAAAATCACGAGTCTTGAACTCAAAATTTCAATCCAAACAAGAGTTTTATCTAGAAAATCCTCATAGCAAAACAAGAACATGCAAAAACTATCTAATCACTACCAAAAACACAAAAGCACATTAAAACACTGTATATTTATTGTCGTCTTCATGACTTATTTCCCTTTTTCATGCAATCTAGTTAGAACCACCTACCTTTGGGTCTCCGGAATCACCATTGGCAACTCCACCCACGATGACATCGTTATAGAGAGGTCTCCACAGCGAGCCATCCTTACCTTCGGACCTCTTGTCTGTCATAAGAAATGAATCCCCATTTCTCGCTAACATTGACTCTATGAATGTCACTTTGGGATTAGGGAGAGGTCGAGAAGGTTTTAAGCTCTCAATAATCTCCCTTCCCCATAGCAAGTTAGTTAGCATGGGGAAAACAAACTAGCACAGACATATTATTCATCGCATCATGCAATACATCAGACTCATCATTAGTATCATCAACATGGGATCCATTCAAACATTCATGCTCATTGGTAATACAAGAGGATTCATCATGCTCATCACATAGGGTTACACCTTTGCACATAAAATAAGACTTTGTCAAATCATGCCTAGATTTATAGATATCAAATTCCACTTTATCCATGTCATCTTCTAGAGTTAAACTTCAAAAGTGGGCATCTATTTTAGTCCTACGCGTCTTAAGAAAAGGTCTCCCCTATAGTATTGGTGGTGCACTTCTATCGTGCGCTACATCCAGGACATAAAAGTCTTCCGAAAAAACCAATTTGCCAACTCGCAGCATCACATCCTTTACTAGTTCACGAGCACTAGCTTGGGAATGATCTCCGATTACTCTAGTATCCCTAAGCTCACCTATATCTAGGCTTTCATATAGACTAAATGGGATAACATTAATGGATGCGCCTAAATCTATCTTGGCAGGTTCTACAAGTTTACTACCTAAAGAGATAGGGATAGACAACATTTTGAGGTCATCACATTTCTTAGGTATGTTTTTATAATTTAAAATGGTGACTACTCCCATTTTCAAAAGTCCTAACCTCTCAGTTGGCCTACATCTTTTCCTTGTTCATGCAACTTTAAGAAATTTTAGCATATGATGGCACATTCTAAATTGATTCCAAGATAGGGATGGTCATCTCAGACTTCTCAAAGACTTTTTAAATGTTTGAATCACTACCTTTGGCCATCCCCTCAAAGCATTTGGAAATAGAGACAGGATAGTTACATTTTCCTTGGGCGGTGGAAGTTCCTTGGAGGGTGCTTCCTTGACCACAATCTCCTCATCTTCGAAGTGTGCTTTGGTAGCCTCCACTATCCCACCATCCCTTGCATCATCGTCTTCTGGGTCTCACGAACTTCCTTCCCAGTTCTCAACTTAAGAGCACCCATGTTCCTTGGATTGATCTCCGGTTAGGAAGGTAGTTTGCCGTAATCTTTGGCTTCAAGTCAGCTTACCGAGGTGGCAAGTTGCCCAATTTGAACTTCAAGATTTTTTATACTTGAGAATGCTCTATAACCAACGACTTCAATCTCACGCCTTGTCCTTTCTGCGAAGACTTCACGTTTTTCCCCAATTGACCGATGGCTTCTAAAATCTCATCCCGTTCCAATTTGTAGAAAGAAGCATGATTGTTGGAAGGGCCTTCACCTCTAGGATATGGTTGAGGTAGAGCTTGTCCACCCTAGTATCGTTGAGGTTGGTTATCCTCCCTTCATCGGAAGTTATGATGATCTCGATACCTCGGGTTGAATGTGTTTGTATAGGGGTTCGGCCTTGCATCTCCTTAGTTCCCCTTGCATATTGTGGCATTTCACAATTGTCGAAGTCAATTGTCTTCACCTCTTGTAAATCATCTATGACTTCGAAACACGCTTTGGAGTTTTGTTTAAGGTTTCAAACTCCACACACTTGGACTTGATGCACTTTTCCTTGTAAAACCTCCTTCATCATGGAAACAAGATCTTGGACTTGTTCCTCCAACTTAGGTGAGTGTGTGGGTTCATCCTTGACCTTAACCCTAGACCTAGTGCCAAATTGTCCCATATTTACCATTTCTTTAAAGAGGTCTATTGCATACTTAGGGATCTTGTTCACTATCGAACCATTGCACGCGGTGGGAGGTCATCGCCGTACCTCTCAAAGTTAATACTTTTAAGACCTAAATACTTCCTATCTACAATTAAGTAGATAATGGCAAGTCGGGGTCATCCACGAGAAGAGGGATCTTTTTAAGGGTTTTAAACATATAAAGGAGAAAACATACTAAGCACACACATAAATAGATATATATATATAAAAGCATGTAAACAAGGGGAGTTTTGGTTGAGAGTTGTTCCAAAGTTAACAAATTAAAGTACAACAACTAGCAAAGCAATAGAACAATGCTAATCATGCAATACAACTAATAGTAAGATGAAAATAACAATTTACGGAACCTTGGGCGCAATTGACTTACACTTCCAAACCTCTTATCCATCATTGAACATGTAACTTATTTACTACTTTCACTACTTGTTGTGAAGGCTAAACTTCTATCCTTCTTAGATAGTAGTTTGCAAGAGTGAATTCGACATCTCTTGTCAAACCTCACCAATGACTCCCGTAGTCGAAACATGACTCATGGTATCCCATGGATGGCATTTAGCACGAAGAATCAACAAGCTTGGAAACACTTATAAATACTACATCGTATCGAAGCATTTAACCAATTCATGCATTTACACAAGATTAGTCAAGAACGATCGACATTCATAGACTTCTCTCATTTGCTACCTAAACCAAACATGGCAACGAGTTCGACATCATCACATTCATCTAGCAATCATCAATCCATCAACACAATCAAAAGCTCTAAATCATACTCATATATTCCTAACAAGAAAATGGGGGAAATCAACCCACTTCCCCCAAACCCTAGCAAGCAATTCGTACAAGCATTTCATATACTCAAGCTTTCAACAACATTAATGATATCAACAAACACATTCAATGCTCCATAAATGCACAATAGTAAGAGCAATAAATAAGCTACAAATAGTTCTTAGGACATGGGTTTGGAAGCCTTAGTAAATTTCTCCCAAGAGATAGATTAGCTACAAGAGTTCATGCTAATTAATGCTAAACAAATAATCATAAAAACAAGAGAAATCAAGGATGAAAAATGGAAGAAAAGGGTTTGAAACAGTACTAAAATCGCAGCTGGAAGGTAAGGTCCGAATGAGAGGAAAAAGAATGGTATTTATAGTACAAAGAAGATAAGGCAGAATTCTGGCCACCCGTTGGTCACGACTCGCGACGGAGATCGTGACGAGACCATCACGACTCGCGACGGGTGCCAGAATTTTGCATTGTGTCTTTTTCTTCTTCTTGTGGCATGCAGCCATCTTCATAGTCATCCCTCTCAATCTCCAAGTCTTCAATGGCTCCAAAAATGGTCTTCAATGGCCTCCGGTCTTCATGTCTTCGAAGCGAGTCTTCAAAAGTCTTCGAAAGTGTAGTCTTCACTGGCCTCCGATCTTCATTGCTTCCGTGTTCTTCCCTTGTCACACAAAATCCACTTAGAAGAGGTAAAAGAGCACAAAGTTGCTCTTATCCCTCCTAAGAGAATTTCAAGGTAAAACACAAGCTCTCAATAATAAAATAGCACAAAAGTGACCCTAAATAGTACTAAATTATGCATATAAAATGGACACATCAAGCCTCCTCACACTTGAACCTTACTCGCCCTCGAGTAAGAAAATATCCAAGCATACGAAGGAAATGATATATCCAGATCCTAACTACTAATCCCCCAAATCAATACCTCACAAACACTCAATTTCACACATCCTAATGTTAAAGTCAAATGAGAAGTTTCCCACAACCCCTATTCCTAAATCTACCCAAACCATATCATCCCATCAATTTATCGATTTCCCTAAGACATCTCCAAATCCCGAATTGATAACCCCAAATCCAATGATAAAAGATGAAGCGAAAAGTGCATATAAGGTTCAAAACACATGCTCCACTTTACATCAATATATCAACATAAAAACGAAGCATCTTAATGATCAAGAATTTCATAACTTACTCCGTCTTTTCCCGCTAAATTTTTCATTCCCAAAAGGTCCTCAAGATGTGAAGCTACCCGATCCATCCGTGTGGTCACCGCAACCTTATGACTCCATCGCTGGCAAATGAGTAAACACTTATTGTTTGTTTGTTTTTTTTTCAATTTCTCTCGCTTTCTCTCATTTTTCCTAGGAGCCCTTTTCGGTTTTCGACCTATCCGGGCCCCCAATGTTGCCTAAGTTGCCCTCTCGGGTTTTCAACTTAGTGGGATTCTCTTTTCTTTTTTTTGTTATTATTTGTTTTTCAATTGTTTTTCATGTGTCTCCAGTCCAAAAATTAGCAAATTTCTTTCCAAATGTGAAGGTTAAGAAAAGTATCAAAACCAACATTATTCAAGTACAACAAAAGCAAAACAATATCCAAAACAAAAGGCAAAAGTATCTCCAACCCTAGCCGCCTAACAATAGTAGATACCCCTCCCCATACTTAGAACACTACATTGCCCTCAATGTAGACTAGGGAAAACCGTACAAAGTGAAGTATGGAAAGGGGAAAAGTGTGATGCTCACTCAATCAATGCTGTGATGAGGATAGGCCACCGCCGGAGTAGCACTGCTGGTACTGTGCTAGCCACTCCGTGCTCCTCTACCTCCGTGCCCTCCGCCTCTCTACTCTCGAATCTGGGCTTGATGCACCACCCAACTGGGACTGCAACTCATGGATGCGAGCTGACAGGTGGTCAATCTCCTCATCCATATCGATCAAAGCCTGGGAGACAAACACGTTGTGCTCCAAAATCATGCTTTCCTGGCGATGGAAACCATCGTGCATGGTCTGCATCATCCGCTCATAGAAATCTGGCGGAGGTTGGGAGTAGTGAGGTGCAGCATCATCCTCCTGGATAGGATCCGTCTGTGGTGGAAGCTGTGAAGAGTAGTACTACTGCTGCTGCTCCGAGGAATGTAGGGTGCTATCGTCACACTGGAGAGGGGCTGGCCCGAGGTCGCGGAGCTTATGCTGGAACTCAGCGGTACATGGGGAGTCTGGGGAGATTGCCAAATCTCCCAGCGGTGTGTCAAACTCCAGCTTCGTCTTGCTCTGCTGAGGAAGTGCCATGAATGTGACCTTCCTCGCACCGTATAAATAATGGAAGAGCCCAGTGGTCCGGGTGACACTGAGCATCTCAAATCGAACAAGCCGCTCAACGGTGATCAGATAAGACGTCCGCATCCCTAAACGTGGAAAGTTGGCCGTAGGGACTAATCCCAAGTACTCTGCCAGAAGGCCTATCATCCCTCCGACCATGATCTTCCCCTTGGCCTTTCCTGCCACTTCCACAATCCTCTTCATCCACAGCTCTGCCCACAGCCCATATCCTAGCCCCTCGCCCGTTAAGTGCCATAGGAAGTGAATGTTATTGTCTGGCACATTCGTCGGCTCCGCAGAGCAAAAGACTGTGCCAGCCAAGAGTCGGTGCACATAACGGAGTGCAGGGTGAATGATGGCGCTGCTCTTGTCATGGGAGTTCTTTGGCCTCATATTGATGACATTCCAGAACTGCATGTCATCCTCAATTGATGGCTCTTTGGCCTCTAGGTTCATTCTGTTCTGTATCTCGCCAGTGTCAAAACCAAAGGCCTCCTCAACCTGTGAGACGGTCATTTGCCAGGATAGGTCATCTAGGTGAAAGGCAATGTACCTATCACAGGGTTGATCACCCCTCATGCTGCTTATAGGGACAGTGGACAGGAACTTCAGCATGTACCTCCGGTAAGTGGGCGCGCTCTTGCTCATGAATCTATCCATTCTCCCTTTGGCGAGGAGGCATCTGACAGGCTGCACGAGGCCGAGGGCATCCAGCTTGGGCACATCAACAAAACTGGTTTCCTTAAGCAGGCACCTCTCTAGGGCCTCCCATCTATCTGCATAGGACCCGGTGATCTGGGTCAAGCCCATGTACCTATCCAGAGGGGAAGGTACAGGGCCCAATTCCGGAACCAGTGACAGAGGGAGGTGGAGCGGCAGTGCGCTCGTCTTGCGGGGGAGCCCTAAATCTCCTCTTGGGGGCCATATCTGTCAATCACAGCAAACAGGTCAAACGCGAAGGAATATATGTATATGCAATATGGCAAATCTGTAACCAATCTTAAACTAGTTCATCATCACAGGCCGGATCAAAATCAACTCAACTAGTTCAAGTTCTCATTGCAATTGCATATACAATCTACATTATGTCCAACAAGCTCATACCATCAAATCCACGAAGTTCTCACATAGTCTAAATCAATATGCTATATTTCAAAATCACAGTTATGCTCAACTAATTTAGCCATAATTAGTACAGTGACAATGTCAACCTCTACGTTCCATGGCCAAACTACTCTAAACAAAATAGCATTCCAAAGCACACTAACACTTTATTCCAATAACAACTATGTTTACTCCAGGGCTAACATGCTTCAAATACAGTATAAGTCACCATCTACTCTCTATCCAAAACAACATGAATGTACACATTCCAAAACCAAGCAGGTACAATACAGTCAAAACCGCACTAAGAAAATATATCGTACAGACTGCCATAACAAAACATGTACACAATACCCATCAAATAAAATTGGAAGCACAATATATTCACCACAATTAACCAAGATCAATGATTTAAATTCCAAACACCCTAACACACAATCTACACAATATCCAATAAATAGCATATACATTCGTACTCACATTAGGGCCAAATAGAGTGAAGAAGTGTACCAATAATACGCTTAGGAAGAAGAAAAACGGGAGCCCACGATCAATTCAGTTTTAAATTGCCTAAAGCGTCAAAACCCCCAAAATCTAGGGTTTCAGTTTTTCACAAAGGTGAGATGTGATTTGAGGTGTGGAGAGTGTGGGGATTTGATAGGTGGTGGCGGCGCGGCGATGTGGGAAGGGGGAGATGGAAGGTCGTCGGGCAATTGGAAGGGGAAGATAGAGATGAAGGGGCAGAGCTGTTCAGTCGCCTCTTAAATCTAATTTTTACACGACCGTCGGGACTCGCGATGTGTTCGTCACGACTCGCGATGGAGCGTTATGTGGTCATTGCGACTCGTGATGTGTCCGTCGCAACTTACGACTGAGCGTCGCGACTCACGGAAAGTGGGATCCGAGGTCAATTTTTTTCCAAACTTTTCTGAGCCAGTCGCGACTCACGACGGGGCATCGCGACTCGCGACGGGGCATCGCGACTCGTGGAAAGTTGGATCCGGGGGTCGATTTTCTACCCAAAATTTTCTGAGCCCATCGCGACTCACGACGTGTTCATCGCAACTCGCGAAGAGGCCTCGCGATGTCGTCGCGACTCGCGGAAAGTGGGAGCTGAAAGCCCAAAATTTCACAAAATGTTCTGAGCCCGTCGCGACTCGCAACGTGTTCATCGCGACTCGTGACGGGCAACTAACTTGGCACTTAGAAAAACAAATTTCTGCTTCTTTCTCTTGTCCAAGTTCTTCCTTCTTAAATTCAAGTATTTCCCCCTTCCAAAATCCAATGCCTTGGCTTCAAAATTGCAACAAAATCATGGAGAAAACAACCCGTGAAAAGCATGAAGCAAAACAATAAAGCTTAAGGATAAAGGCTCAAAACTAACTAACATCAACAGACAGTCACGAGTGACGATCCGGATGATCAAAAACAAGTTTATTTAATGTCGTCATCACGACTCACTCCCCTTCTTGGAGCTTACTCACAAATTGGATCTAGAAGATCAACGTTCTCTCCTTTTTTCGGTACAAAAGTCTCGTGGTAAGGTTTCAAATGTTGTCCATTAACCTTAAAGGTATTGGACTTAGCTCGATCTAGAATCTCTACCGCACCATGCGGGAATACCTTAACCACCTCAAAAGGACCGATCCATCGGGACCTTAACTTACCTGGGAATAGGCGAAGGCGAGATTGAAATTGGAGGACCTTTTGACCAACGTCAAAATCCTTCCTGATGATCATCTTGTCGTGCCACGCCTTTGTCTTCTCTTTGTAGGTCTCGGAGCTCTCATAGGACTCCCTCCGGATCTCATCCAGTTCATCCAATTGTAACTTCCTATGCAAATCGGCTTCATCTACAACAAGATTAAACTCTTTGACCGCCCAGTAAGCCTTGTACTGAATTTCCACCGGTAGATGACAGGGCTTACCAAACACTAACCGGTATGGGGATATACCGATTGGTGTCTTGTAAGCCATCCTATATGCCCACAAGGCATCATTCAACTGAGAACTCCAATCCTTCTAGTTAGGGTTAACCATTTTTTGAAGGATGGACTTTATTTCCCGATTGGAAACTTCGGCTTGCCCGTTGGTTTATGAGTGATAGGCGATGGATGTCTTGTGAGTGATGCCATACTTCTTTAAGAGTTCCGCAATGGTCCGATTGCAAAAATGGGTTCCACGGTCACTAATCAAGGCTCGAGGTACCCTAAACCCAGAAAAGATGTTATCTTTCAAGAATTCTGCAACCCCTTTAGAATCGTCAGTCCTAGTCGGTTTTGCTTCAACCCACTTCGACACATAATCAATAGCAAGAAGAATGTACGTAAAGCCACAAGAACTAGGGAAAGGCCCCATAAAGTCAATACCCCAAACATCAAAGATTTCACAATACAAAATAGGTCTTTGGGGCATTTCATTCCTAGTGGAGATATTTCCTACTCTCTGGCATTCATCAAAATATTTGCAAAAGGTGTATGCATGCTTATTCAATGTAGGCCAATAAAACCCACTCTCTAAAACTTTCCTAGCGGTTCTCTTTGCTCCAAAATGACCGCCACATGCATGAGAATGACAAAATTCAAGAATTGAGTGTATTTCACTATCAGGGATACATCTCCTAACAACTTGATCCGCACAATGTCTCCACAAAAAAGGATAGTCCCACACATAATACTTAGCATCACTCTTTAATTTAATTTATCTTTTTGGGTCTTAGAAAAATGAGGAGGGAACTTATCAGCATCAAGAAAATTTACAATGTCGGCATACCACGGTTGGAGATCCCTAATGGTGAACAATCTTTCATCAGGAAATTCCTCCCGTAGTTGCTCCTTCATTGCGGGGCTTACCTCAGTGTCTTCCCCTGGAGTCAACCGGCTTAAATGATCGGCCACAAGGTTTTCAGCACCCTTCTTGTCCCGCACCTCTAACTCAAATTCGCTCAAAAGCAGGATCCACCTAATCAATCTTGGCTTGGCCTCTTTCTTTGTCATTAAATGACGAAGCGCTGCATGGTCAGTGTACACAATAACTTTTGTACCAAGCAAGTAAGATCAAAATTTTTCTAAAGAGAATACCACTGCTAGCAACTCCTTTTCAGTGGTGGAGTAGTTCCTTTGGGCTTCATTTAGGGACATGGATGCGTAGTAGATGGCGTGAGGCGCTCTCCCCACCCTTTGACCAAGAACAGCTCCAACGGCGTAGTCACTCGCATCGTACATTATCTCAAAAGGCAACGACCAATTCGGGGGTTGTATGATAGGGGCCGAGACTAACCTTCCCTTTAATTTATTGAAGGCCCCTTTACACCCCTCATCCATCACAAATTCCACCTCCTTTTGCAACAACATGCATAGAGGAGATGCTATCTTTGAGAAGTCCTTGATGAACCGGCGATAGAATCCTGCATGGCCAAGAAAAGAGTGCACTTCGCGCACATTAGTAGGATAAGGCAAAGTTTGAATCGTGTCTATCTTTGCCTTGTCAACCTCAATACCCTTAGAGGAGACAACATGGCCTAAGACAATACCTCTCTCTACCATAAAGTGACATTTCTCAGAATTTAGCACCAGATTAGTTTCAATGCAACGTTTAAGAACTTGCGCTAAATTTGCTAAACAATTGTCAAACGAATTACCATTAATGGTGAAATCATCCATAAACACCTCGATGAAATTTTCAACAAATTCTGACAAAATGCTTACCATACACCTTTGGAAAGTTGCAGGGGCATTTCATAACCCGAAAGGCATACGTCGGTAAGCAAACGTACCAAAGAAGCACGTGAAGTGGCCTTCTCTTGGTCTTCCAGGGTGATAGCCACTTGAAAATACCCGAGTACCCATCCAAAAAGTAATAAAAGGGGTGGCTTGCTAACCTCTCAAGAATTTGATCAATGAATGGCAACGGGAAGTGATCCTTCCGGGTTTCCGCATTCAATCTCCGGTAGTCAATGCAAACTCGCCACCCGTTTTGAACTCGGGTGGGCACCATTTCACCCTTCTCATTTTCTACTACCATCATTCCACTCTTCTTGGATACCACCTGAGTTGGGCTCACCCATTTGCTATCCGAGATTGGATATATCATGCCTGCTTGAAGCAACTTGAGGATTTCCACCTTCACCACATCCGTCATAAGAGGGTTCAAACGGCATTGGGGTTGTCGGACGGGTCTCGTATCTTCTTCCAACAAGATTTTGTGCATACAAGTGGATGGACTTATGCCTTTAACGTCGGAAATAGTCCATCCAATTGCTTCCTTGTTGTCCCGCAACACCACCATCAACTTTTCTTCTTACTCCTTGGTGAGCTTGCTCGAAATGATAACCGGAAGCGTCTCCCCTTCCCCAAGAAATGGATACTTGAGGTTATTTGGAAAAGGTTTAAGGACAAGCACCAGGGCTTTCACAAGTGAGGGGAGGAATTCCGGTTCCTCAGGTTCCTCTAAGAGTAGAGAATGAGGTTTTGAGACACTCGGTCTCAATTTTTGAAGCAGGTTCAAATCCTCAAAGCTTTCCTTCAAGTTAGTGCTCATAGAGTATACATTGTGGGCATTATCAACATCACATTGCAAAGCAACTAACAAAGAATCTTCACCACTTAGTTCAAAAACATCTTGCACAACTTCTTCAACAACATCTAGGGAATGGAAAGCATGTTCTTCACTAGGATACTTCATAGAGTCATTTATGTTAAACTCTACTTTTATTCCATCAAACTCCATGGTGAGGGTACCCTTATGCACATCAATCATTATCCTAGATGTTTTCAAAAATGGCCTCCCCAACAAAATCGGGGCTGCATGTTTATCATGCTCCATGTCAAGGAAAACAAATCCACGGGGAAAACTAAGGAATCCACCTTAACCAACACATCCTCGACAATACCCTTAGGGTATGCACTAGAACGATCAGCCAATTGGATTACCACCTCGGTTTTGTGCAATGTACCCAAGTTGAGGTTTTCATACAAAGAGTAAGGAATCACATTTATGGATGCACCTAAATCAAGCATAGCTTTTTCAAAATGTGTATTTCCTATTATGCACAGGATCGTGAACATGCCGGGATCACTACATTTAGGAGGTAGCTCTTTTTGATACAAAACGGAAACATGCTCACTTTTTCCATTTTTCAACTTATTCTTGGCCCTCTATTTTCTATTCACAACACACAATTCCTTAAGAAATTTAGTATATCTAGGAATTTGTTCAATGGCATTCAAGAGTGGAATGTTTACCTCGCATCTACGAAAGACTTCGTAGATGTCCTTGTTGTCCTCCTTCCTCCTTTGGTCTTTCAAGGCTTCCGGAAATGGGGGTTCCGGCATATATGGAGGGATCTCCACTATCTTTGCTCTTTTGTGTGGAGGAGACGAAGGTTCTGGGATGGAGGTTGACTTCGGTCTTGGTGGCAATGTCTCCAACTCAATTTCTTCTTCCTTGCCAACTCTTTGGTATTCTTCTCACGAGCTTCTTCCTTCTCAACTTATTTTTCAAACACCTCAATCCACTTGGGCTCCTCTTCAGCAACTTCATAACCCGGTGGAGTACCGACCTCTCTACCACTTCTCAAAGCGATAGCACTTGCATTTTGCCTAGGATTGATTTCTGGTTGGGAGGGTAGTTTACCCTTTTCCCGAGCTTCCATCCGGTTCACCATTTGGGCTATTTGGCTCACTTGGGTTTCCAAGTTCTTGATGCTTGCTTTAGCCTCATCTTGAAATTTTTTGCTTTTTTCCGTGCTCATGCCCAACCGGTGAATGGCTTGCAGCACCTCATCCTTGGATAGCCCCGAGCCCTCCCGCTGGTCTCGGGGTTTGTCTTGAAGCCTTTGGAATTGTTGTTGAGGTGGCCTATATTGTTGTTAAGGGGGCCGGTATGGTTGAGAGTTGTAGCTTCCCTGAGGGTTCCCATACCGGAGGTTCGGGTTATCACGATTCCCCGAATTGTATGACCGGTTTTGGTACCCTGGATACCCTTGGTAGCCTTGGTTGCCTTGATATCCTTGATTCCCATGATACCCCATGGCACTCACTTCTTCAACGTAGTCCTCTTGCAAGGTGGGGCAAGTGTCCGTACGGTGTGCCATATAGCAAATTTCACATGATTTAACCTATGGCGCATTTCCTCCGGGTTTTGTCATCAAAGTTTTCACCATGGATGTGAGGGCCGAAACTTGATCCTCTAGCTTCCCACTATTGGAAAAATCACTCGTGGGCATTGGGTTCTCCTTCTTAAGTCGGCCCTTGAGCTAAATTTCGAGATTCTTCCGCTAGCTCCTCGTACAATTTCATGGCCTCGGCGGATGTTTTGTTCCCAAGGGTGCCACCACAAGAACTTCTAACCAACCTTTGGTCCTCATCAAGAAGGCCATTATAGAAGTAATACACCAATCTTCCTCCGAATAACCATGGTAGGGCAACTGGCAAGGAGCTTCTTGAACCTCTCTCAATAGTCGAAGAGAGACTCTTCATACCACTGAAGAATATTGCTTATGTCCTTCTTCAGGGCGGCGGACCTCGAGGTCAGGAAGTACTTGGCTAGAAACTTTGTTTTCATATCAAGCCAACTCTTGATGCTCTTGGGCGGTAGGTAGTGGAGCCAATCTCTTGTACCATCCCTCAGTGTGAAAGGGAATGCCTTTAATTTATAAAAATATTCATCCACTCCATGGGGGACCGTACCACCACACAAGAAGTGAAAATCGGTGAGGTGCTTGTTAGCATTCTCCCCTTGCCTACCAAGGAAGGTGGGTAGCATGTTGATGAACCTGGTCTTTAGCTCAAAATGCCCATTTGGTCCAACCACGGGGTACTTGATACACATCGGTTGTTGATCGAGGTTTGGAGCCATGACGTCTCTCAACAAGGGTTGCCCCAAGAGGATCTCTCTTTGGGGGAAAGGAGGATGGCGAGGTTCCTCTCTCGGATCCTCATTTTCGTGCTCGATTTGATATTCCATTGATGAAGATGTATCCGCAAAATGGTCACTAGGAGGGGTGTTATTCACACTTCCCAAAGAAATCCTCCTAGACCGTCTCAAATTCAACTCCAACTTGGGGTCGTAGTGTAAGGGTTCTTGTGAAGAGGATCGCGTGCGAACCATACACCAAGAACTCGAACAATACATCTCCAAGGCAAGAGAAAATGGCAAATCAACTAAGAAATCAAAATAAAACCAAACTAACGAATATTCACAAATAGCACATAATCACACATAATATGCCTAAACACTTAAAAATAAACACCTCTTCCCCGGCAGCGGCGCCAAAATTTGGGTGGTCGTCACCGTACCTCTCAAAGTTAATAATTTTAATCCCTAAATGCTTCCTATCTACAATTAAGTAGATAATGGCAAGTCGGGGTCATCCATGAGAAGAGGGATATTTTTAAGGATTTTAAACATATAAAGGAGAAAACATACTAAGCACACACATAGATAGATATATATAAAAGCATGTAAACAAGGGGGGTTTTGGTTGAGAGTTGTTCCAAAGTTAACAAATTAAAGTACAACAACTAGCAAAGCAATAGAACAATGCTAAACATGCAATACAACTAATAGTAAGATGAAAATAACAATTTACGGAACCTTGGGTGCAATTGACTTACACTTCCAAACCTCTTATCCATCATTGAACAAGCAACTTATTTACTACTTTCACTACTTGTTGTGAAGGCTAAACTTCTACCCTTCTTAGATAGTAGTTTGCAAGAGTGAATTCGACATCTCTTGTCAAACCTCACCAATGACTCCCGTAGTCGAAACACAACTCAAGGTATCCCATTGATGGCATTTAGCACGAAGAATCAACAAGCTTGGAAACACTTATAAATACTACACCATATCTAAGCATTTAGCCAATTCATGCATTTACACAAGATTAGTCAAGAACGATTGACATTCATAGACTTCTCTCATTTGATACCTAAAACAAACATGACAATGAGTTCGACATCATCACATTCATCTAGCAATCATCAATCCATCAACACAATCAAAAGCTCTAAATCATACTCATATATTCCTAACAAGAAAATGGGGGAAATCAACCCACTTCCCCCAAACCCTAGCAAGCAATTCATACAAGCATTTCATATACTCAAGCTTTCAACAACATTAATGATATCAACAAACACATTCAATGCTCCATAAATGCACAATAGTAAGAGCAATAAATAAGCTACAAATAGTCTTAGGATATGGGTTTGGAAGCCTTAGTCAATTGCTCCCAAGAGATAGATTAGCTACAAGAGTTCATGCTAATCAATGCTAAACAACTAATCATAAAAACAAGAGAAATCAAGGATGAAAAATGGAAGAAAAGGGTTTGAAACAGTAATAAAATTGCAGCTGGAAGGTAAGGTCTAAATGAGAGGAAAAAGAATGGTATTTATAGTATAAAGAAGATAAGGCAGAATTCTGGCCACCAGTTGGTCGTGACTCGCGATGGCTCGTCGTGACTCGCGACGGTCATCGCGACTCGCGACGGGTGCCAGAATTTTGCATTGTGTCTTTTTCTTCTTCTTGTGGAATGCAGTCATCTTCATAGTCATCCCTCTCAATCTCCAAGTCTTCAATGGCTCCAAAAATGGTCTTCAATGGCCTCCGGTCTTCATGTCTTCAAAGCGAGTCTTCAAAAGTCTTCGAAAGTGTAGTTTTCAATGGCCTCCGATCTTCATTGCTTCCGTGTTCTTCCCTTGTCACACAAAATCCACTTAGAAGAGGTAAAAGAGCATAAAGTTGCTCTTATCCCTCCTAAGATAATTTCAAGGTAAAACACAAGCTCTCGATAATAAAAGAGCACAAAAGTGACCCTAAGTAGTACTAAATTATGCATATAAAATAGACACATCAAATGGAATTCACCATCTGCATATCTTCATCACATAGCCCCTCAAAGAAATAATACACCAAATCCTCCTCCTTCAAGGGATGGTAGGGGAAGCTAGCTAGAAGTCTCTTGAAGCATTCACAATAATCATACTCTCGGTAGAACCTTGGGTGATGTTCGACAAATGCTTCTTCAACCCTTGGACGCCGGAAAAAACTTCTCTAACAACCTCCGCTTCATATCCATCCAAGAACCAATGCATCCCGGTGGCAAGTAGTAGAGCCAATCATTGGCCTTACTTGGAAGGGAAAACGGGAAGGCTCTTAGATTGTAGTAATCTTTGAACACTCCTGGGGGCTTCATGTTAGTGCACATCAAATGGAACTCCGATGGATGTTTGTTCAGGTTCTCCCCTACCAATCCATTGAATGTAGGTACGCAGTGGATCATACCACTTTTTAGCTCACAAGTCACATTGGCGGGTAATGGCGGGAAGATTATAGATAGCGGTTAATTCTCCAAGTTGGGGGCTGTGAGCTCTCGTAGGGTACAATTGTCTTCCGTCATTGCTAGAAGTTATTCTATTAACACTTTCAGCCTCGTATGAACTTGTGCCTTAGTTCTTTGCCTCCTTCTTCTCCGACCACATGTGTTCTCAGTCAGGTAGTGTAAAAAGCCTAGATTAGTGGTACGGGTGTGTACCATACTAGGGCCAACAATACCCTTCTGAATAAAACACTAGAAAACGGATAAAAAGGTAACCAAATAACTGTAACAACAGCTCCAACAAAGACTCAACAACATAAAAAAAAGAAAATAAAAGCTAACACTAACTACTCTACTAACACGTTATGCCTAGTTGACACTTGGAATGAATACCATCTCCGGGAATGGCGCCAAAATTTAACCTCTCTCCCCCGGGGTCGGTAATTGTAGCTAATTAACTCGAGTGGAGGCTTTGGTCAAAAGATAAGAAATTTATAGTTCTGCACTTGTTCTCACTACCACGCTACTTGTAGGGAAGTTAGCGGTAGGCTCTAAGTTTGTCCACAGAGATGCTAGGTCTAAATATCAATCAAAACACAACCTCGTACAGGTCATCAATCCGTACGAGTTAAAGGAATAGGTAGTAAAGCAAACATGCAAGGGGGTGTTTATTTTTCAAACTAACAACTACTAAGTATAAAAGTAAAAAAGTGAATTAAGCTATTTAACTAAGCACTTGGAGAGTTATTGAGCAACATGTTTAATTTAATGTTTTGATCCTAGATTGTTTCACATAGAAATTTAGGCAAACCTAATAGAGTGTTCATAACATGTGGTGTAACCGATGACATACACTCCCCCGTCCCTATCATGGCAGGTGCACTCACAACCTCTATCGACACCGCCATCGTAATTAGGGGAGTACAATAAGTTTTGACCATTGTTATAGGTAGGTTTTTTCCCCATGCGATTACATCTCGGACTTCCACCACAAATGCACTACTTCATAATGATTCTAACAATTAGGCCAAAGGGACCTTATCTATGATCTAAGGTCTCTCACACCCTAGTTTGCTACTATTCGCTATCTCTACACGCAACTTGTCAGACAACTTTACAAAGTCAACTAAGACTGGTGCGATGGTAATAAAGTTAGAGCATACTCGAATCCCTCCTGCACACACCCACGTGGATGCATTCTCCCTTATCCATTCTAATATCCAGGTTTCTCTTTCCAAATGGGCATTGATATTTTCACCGTTTAAGTGTGTGATTATATGTGGTGTACTATTCATGTAGTTTAAATAATTAAGAACAATCATAATAATATCATGAACATAAAATTAGGGTGTACTATAGAATCTCACAAAATAATTAAATCAAACAATGCTCCTAAAATTTATCCCCAAGCTATAGAAACTACTCCTTAGATATAGAATTGAAATAAAGAGTTGAATTCCACATCCTAGGATCAAAGAAAAAGAAAGAAAAGAGAGAGATAGAGAGAGGGAGAGAGGTTTCTCTCTCTTAAGTTGCTCTCCTAATTACGAAAATGATCCAACCTAAAGATAAGACAAAACCATAGTAGCTAAAGCTATATTTATAGTAGGAGTTTGGGCCTAAATATAGGCCCAAAATAGGCCAAATAAGGGTAAACTCTAGCTTAGCCTCCGTCCCGTGCAGACTGTCACAGATGGTGTAGCCTATGGCATGTCCTTAGTGCGGGTTGCAAGATCTGGCGAGGGTCGTGCCTATTCATAAGGTTCGAGATGTTCGTTGTGGTAAGTGGTGCAGATCTTTAAGTGGGGAGGGGCACGAATCCTGGTACGTGCTGGGTTGTTTAGTGCGGGGCATCATCAGAGTGTTGAAATATGGGCTTTTGATCATCGGTCCGTGGTCAGGAAGGGTGCTTTGTTCAAAAATTTAATGCGGACCGTGTGATTTCCCACACCCCGATAATTGGTCTTCTATTTTAGACCTGAATGGTCCAGGACATCGCAAAATGGGATGTCCCCGTGCCCATACTTAGCCATGTGGAGTGGGACTTAGTCTCATGCTTACGGCCCATCGAGTCTGGCATGGGCCGCACCATAGCCTCGTGCTGGTTTTCTTGACGCGGGGCTGCTTCTTTGGTGCAGGCCATTAGTGCCAACCATGAATGGCTCGCACTGACCATTTTGTGCCTCGGACAGCTAAACTTGTTTCCTTTGCTATGGGTGAACCGTTAGTCCAATTTTATAATTTTAGTAGTTGATTTTGTAGTGCACAAGAAGACGAATCCAATGGAAA
The DNA here is from genome assembly GCA_037428765.1 of Rubia yunnanensis. Taxonomy (NCBI): domain Eukaryota; kingdom Viridiplantae; phylum Streptophyta; class Magnoliopsida; order Gentianales; family Rubiaceae; genus Rubia; species Rubia yunnanensis. The sequence goes on from CM075061.1 coordinate 88,593,575, forward strand.
CATCCTTGAAGGCTATTTCTTCTCAGATCATTCCCAGACTTAAGCACAACTCAGCAGACTACATTCACCATTTCTTCGTTGGCCGCATTGAACTCCTTAGCCGCATATCTTTGGCTTCAATCTCCTTCTACCATGCTTTGATGCTCGTGACCTTCATCTACGACCATTCTAGTGTGAATGACCTTCGTCTCTTTTACCGTCCTTGCAAATGGCCTTCAATATTTTCTACCTCCCTTATGAACGGCCTTCACATAGAATTTAAACAAAAACTAACTACACGCAACCTACTAAATATTATCACAAGGAAGACCATGGAGCCCATGGATATAAGATGTCCATTAGTACCAATTAAGTCTACAAAATGTGGGATTTAAATAAGAAACCCAAACATGGTCATCTGAACCCCTTGTCACGTAAACTCAATTAATACTAGTAATCCACCAAATAAAAATAGCTAAAATATATGCTAAATGCAACATCTACCACATGCATAATGAAGTAGATCAAGAGACCTAGTTTACTACTTCTTCGAAGGGTTGTATGATGAAGACATGTGGATGGTGAATGCTGCATGTAATGGCTCAATTGCCAAATAAATGCCAAAGGATGTGATGGCTCTCTTTGAAGAAATGACCAATGCTATGTGACAATTTGGCACAAGTCAAGGGTTGAGGTCTTGGATGAACCCTAACAATCACCTAAGTGGGAAGAGCAATTCACAGCTCTTGCTTCTATGATGAAGGAGCTCTTGCAAGGAAAAGTGCATCAAGTCAAAGTGTGTGAGGTTTGTAACCTATACCACAACACTGAGACATGTCTCGAAGTTGTAGAATATTTTCAAGAGGTAAATATCGTAGACTATAACGACAGAGATGGACCACAATTTGCTAGGGTTAACTATAAGGGTTCCGGGGGAACCAAAGTGATGCAAGGTCGAATCCCCATGCAAACACGTTCAACCCAAGGTATCAAGTCACCCAAATTTCTGATAGAGGGAGGAAAACCAACCTCAAGGATACCAAGGGGGACAAGCCCCACCTCAACCATACCCTACAGGTTAAGGCCCTTCCAACAACCATGCCTTGATCCATAAATTGCATCGAGAAGGAATCCTAGAGGCCATTGGTCAATTAGGGAAGAAACATGAGGTCTTTGCGGAGAGGAAAAGATGCTAGATTGAAGACCTTAGCAATAGGGATTTCTTAAGTATCAAGAACCTTGAACTTCAAATCGTGCAACTTACCACGTCGGTGAGACGACTTGAAGCCAAGGAGTTTGGAAAACTCCCTTCCCAACCGAAGATCAACCTAAGGAACATGAGTGCACTCAAGTTTAGAAGTGGGAAGGAAGTTTGTGAGTCCGAGAAGAAGGTGATGCAAGAGCACGATAGGGTATTGGAGGCTACCTAGGCACACATCGAGGAAGATGAGATTGTGGTCAAGGAAGTGCTTTCCAAGGAGCTTCCACCACCTAAGGAACAAGTGACTATCTCACCTCAATTTTCAAATGCTTTGAGGGGAAGGCCAAAAGTGGCAACCAATGATGCAAGTTAAACTACCCAGACCAGGTTGACGTTAAAACATGAGTTGATGGGATTACGAGTCAAAGATAGAGATTTATATTTTGCACATGTTCTTACTGCTAAGCTACCAAGGGGTAGTAAGAGGAAAGCCCTGGGTTGGTCCACAAGGATGCTAGGGATCAAGTACTAATTAAAACAAAACCTTGTGTGGGTTGTCTGATGTGTCCATTTTAGATGGTTATTTTAGGCTTTTTAGGATTAGGTTTTGTGCAATTTTGTGCTCTACATGTGGCATTTTGCCTTGAAATAATCTAAGGAGGGATAAAGGCGGCTTTGACGTTTTTATCACTTTTTAGATGATTTTGTGTGACAAGGTGATTTGTTTGAAGACTTTGAAGATTTGAAGATTTGAAGACATTGAAGATTTATCTTTGAAGATTTGAAGATTTGAAGACCTTTACATTTGAGCTTTGTGAAGATTTGAAGAAGTGAAGAGATGAAGAAAGGAGAGCAAAGCAACGGATGAATGATGATCCAGGGTTCTCAGAATATTCCGAGACGAATCAGCCCTCAAGAGTGGCACCATTGGATTCCTCTTCTCGAGCACTATAAAATCGACTATAAGAACTCCCGAAACGGATCAACGGTTCACCCAGAGGAAGCAAAACAAAACAGGGCTGGATTTCACTACTGGTCGCGACTCGCGATGGAACTGGTCGCGAGTCGCGACGACAGCGCGAATCCAGCTCTGCAGCAGCGTTTTTCTCCCCTTTTTTCTTCCACTATAAATACCTCTTCACCCCTTCTTCTCCACAGCTTTTGGCCCCTGTTTTGGGCCAAAACCCTAGCTTTTCTCTTCTTGTTTTCTTAGTTTCTATGTCTTTTGTTGTTCTAGAGTAGTTTTTGTACTTGGGAGCAAGGATTGAAGCTTCCATTTCTATGTAGTAAGGAGCATTTATATCTATCTATTTAGTGTTTTTGCTATTGTGCTTTTATTGTGCTTGAATGTTAATTGTTGATGCCATTGATGTTGTTGAAAGCTTGAATGAAATACTTGTATGAATTGCTAGCTAGGGTCTGGGGAATTTGGGTTAATTTCCCCCCTTTTCTTGTTAGGAATGTATGAGTACGATTTAGAGCTTTTTATTGTGTTAATGGATTGATAATGTGCTAGATGAATGTGATTGATGTTGAACTCTTCGTCATGTTCGTTTGTGTAGCAAACGAGAGAGTTATATGCTCTTGGATGAATGTACGTTGCACGTTCATCCAATCTCGTGTAATTACATGAATTGGTTAAATGCTTAGTCACGGTGTAGTGGTCATAAGCATTGCCAAGCTTGTTGGTTCTTCGTGATTAAATGCCACCAATGATACCTTGAGTCGTGGTCGCGACAACGGGAGTCATTGGTGAGGTTTGACGAGAGATGTCGAACTCACTCTTGCAAACTACGAACTAAGAATGATAGGAGTTTAGTCTCCACAACAAGTAGTTGAAGTATTGAATAGATGATTTTAACTCATCCTTGAAGCATTTGTTATTTAGCATTTGTGTATTCTTGATGGTGTGTTTCACTTCACTTGTGCCATGAGTTGTTTGAGCATAGGGAGTGCTTGTATGATTGAATTGGTTAGGTGTTAGGAACGTGATGAATTCCGTAGCTCCTTTGCATGAAAATCTATGAGCATGAACTTAGAACTTCTTGTGATTTATGTGTTGTGATTCTTGCTAGATGGGTATGTTGATGTTGAGTCATGTAATGCTATATGATAGAATGAGTGAATGATTCAATGACCTACATTAGATTTGGAAGTGGATATCCCTTGCCCCCAAGGCTTTTTATCTTTGTAGTTTTAAAACCCCTTTTCTTAGTTTTGTTTGATGATTAGCATAGTCACTTGACCTTGCTAGTTATCTTGTCTTTTTAATTTCGTAACTTAGGAAAACCAACCAACCAACCCCCCCCCCCCATTTTACTTGCTTTTATGTGTGTGTATATATTTTATCCTAGCATAATATTAACCATTTATGCTTAAGCGCTTAGGAAGATCCCTCTTCTCCTTGGACGACCCCGATTTTCCGCTATCTACCTAGTTGTAGAAAGTAAGCAAAAAGGGCTTACAAATTATCTTTTGCATAGGGGTGTGACGACCGCCCGCTATCAAAATAGCCCCACTGCCGGGGAAGAGGCTTTTATTTTTAAGTATTTAGGTGTATTTGGTTGTGTATTGGCTAGTTGTTTGTATTTTCCACTACTTGGTGGTTGTTTTTGTTCGGAGTAGGTATTGCTTGAGTTCTTGGTAATTTATTTTATCGAGAATCCTTGCACTATGATTCCGAACTTTTGAAAAAAAAATTTTAATGGAGCGTCTCACCTTGAGGGAACTCATGATGAGAAGAGAGGCTCAACAAGCAAGGTTTTGTAGGATGTGTCGTTCCGACCATCCTACCGAATCTTGCCCTTTGTTGTGGGAAAAGCACAATGACCGAGAAAGAACCCTTGGTTTTCAAAACCATGGGTACTATGAAGAGTGCTATCAAGAGGTTGGAGATGTTGGTTTTCAAGGGCAAAATGTTCAAGAGTGTTTTCCATACCACAACTCTAACAATCCGGAATGGAGTGGTAGTCTGGATTGGTGGTTTGAGAATGAGCCGGAAAACCAACATTACGAGCAACCTAGTTGGCCATCACCACCCTATACCATACCCCAAAACCAAGCCCAACAAGGAAGTTCAAGTTTGACACGTGGGAATGTCTTAAATACCATAGCAAACTTGAACTCCTTTACTAGTGAGGAGCCGGATACCCAGCTCTCCTCTAGTGTTGAGGCCATTGAGGGGCATGCGAGGAACATATTAGAGGTATTGGCCCGCATGGAAGCTCGTGATTCCGAAAATACACCATCCCGACTTAAACTCGATGACTCGGTGAGTGAGGTCACCAATAAAAATGATTTTGAGTTTGAAAGGGATGAGGAGTTGGTTGTAGAGGATAGAAAAATGGAGGAAGAGGTGATAGTGCTACATCCATTAGCATCGTCACCCCTTCTCCCACCTAGTGAACCAACTCCACCATTTTTGGAAGTTTTGAGGGAAACGAGAGAGGAGCCGAAAGACTATCCCAAGCTCCCTAACCACTCAATTCCCTTTGAACCATCTCCACCTCCACAAAACTTTCCTCTTGAAAGTTTTGTACCCCCACCTCTCGACTTTTGGAAGCTCATGGTGAAGGGGTTCAAGCCTTCACCATACGGATAACATTAGGGTCGTGCCGACGACCTTAAAAATACGGAGCTTCGTCGTGCCGACGACGTTAAATAAATTCGGCATTTCTTTTAGTTTTTGTTTCTTAATTTGTGTTTCTTAGTTTGTTTTTCTTGTTGTTTTCTTTTGTTCTTTTTATGGCATGTTTTTCTGTGATTTTGTAGCAACATGAAGTGCATTGCAATGAAGGAGATGAAGGAACGAGATCAATGAACGAGGGAAGAAAGGTTGGACAGTTAGTAAGAAAACAAAAAAAAATTTAAGCCTGGGATACCCTGCCGTCGCGAGTCGCGATGAGCTTCGTCGCGAGTCGCGACGAACAGGGGAGAAAAATCCACTCCCAGCACCAACTTTCCGCGAGTCCCGATGACCTCGCGATGCTCGTCGCGAGTCGCGATGAGATTCGTCGCGAGTCGCGACGAGCTCAGAATATTTGGGCTCTCGGAACCAACTTTCCGCGAGTCACGACAGACTCGCGATGGGCCATCGCGAGTCACGACGAAGAGGTCGCGAGTCGCGACGTGATCAAAAAAGTTTTCCAAAAATTATTCTCCCGGCCTCTACTTTTTGTGAGTCGCGACGAACCCGTCGCGAGTCGCGATGAAGTCCGTCGCGAGTCGCGATCACTTCAGTCGCGAGTCGCGATGAAAATTCCAAGTTTTCATTTGATCTTAAACATTGCATGATTCTTCCTTCTTCTCCACCCAACACTCCCAAGAACCATCACATACCTCTCATTCCTCCACCATCCTACATATATTGGCATATGAACATTCTTGCATCTTTATAGTACATTTGTTGATTGTAGTATGCCGACTACATCATTGTGACCGTAAGTGCATATCTTATAATGATGCTTGTATACATGTCAATATATGTTGGATATTTTTAATGAATAATCTTATAGTGGTGGTTGAGAGTGGATTGGTTGTTCTTTGAAAATACTATGGTTATTAACTATTGATGCTAAGCCTAGTATTACAAATCCTTATGTACTTGTGAGTTTAATGTTGTTCTTTGTGGTGTTAGTCTTGATCAAACAGCGCCACGGAGACAATGCTTTTCTCGAGGGGTGAGTTCTTCTACGGCATCTTTGCTCCCCCTTCCGGTTCCGAAACCGATTTCGGGACCATACAATTACATTGGATTGCGCCACATCACCGGCGACTTTGCGGAGAAACGGGTGTCACTCTACCCCCTTACCTTGATTGTTATTGTTCTTGCCTTATATGTTTACATTGAGGGCAATGTAATGTTTTAAGTGTGGGGAGGGGTTAGAGGATTCACATGCATGCTTGATAGTTTTGGAATGCTTTTTGCTACTTTTCATTGGAAAAACATGAGAAAAGAAAAAAAATATAAATATATATATATATAGAAAAAGAAAAAGAACAAAAAAAAAGAAAAAGAAAACCCGCTAAGTTGAAAACCCGAGAGGGAAACTTAGGCAACATTGGGGGCCCGGATAGGTCGAAAACCCGACAGGGCGGCCTAGGAAAAAATGAGAGGCTAAAATGTGCGGAAAAAGGTGAGATGTGAGCTAAAGAAACATGATGTGTGGCTAGGATGAAAACTCGAAAGAGCTCCTAGGCAAAATGAGAGAAAAAGAGAGAAAAAGAAAAATTCTAAGATTTCACTCATTTGCCGGCGTTGGAGTTATAAGGTTGCGGTTGTCACATGGATGGATCGGGTAGCTCAACATCTATAGACCTCTTGGGATTGGGTAGCTTAGTGGGTTAGGAAACGAAGTGTGGTTATGAAATTCCTTATCTCTTTCTACTTCGTTTTTGGTTGATATATTGGCATTAGGTGAAGCATGTGTTTGAACCTCTTATATGGCTTTAGCTTCATTTTATGTCATTGGATTTTGGTGGATATATTGGCATTAGGTGAAGTATGTGCTTAAACCTCTTAAATGGTTTTAACTTTATCTTGTGTCATTGGACTTTGGGATTATCAATTCTGGGCTTTGAAATATTTTTATGGGTAGTGAATTGATAAGTGGTAGGTTTGGTTAGATTTAGGATTGGGGATGTGTGTGTGAAAAATTCTCATGTGAGCCTTTATTTTGGGATTTATGATATTGAGAGTTTTTGTGAGGCTTTTGTTTGGGGGATTCGTTTAGGATATGGCCATATGAATTCCTCCGTGTGCTTGGATCTTTTCTTACTCGAGGGCGAGCAAGGTTTAAGTGTGGGGAGGTTTGATGAGGCCATTTTATGCAGTTATTTTAGGGTTTTTAGGATGTGGATATGTCATTTCCTCCGTGGGCTTGAATCTTTTCTTACTCGAGGGCGAGTAAGGTTTAAGCGTGGGAAGGTTTGATATGTCTATTTTATCACTTTGACGTTTTTATCACTTTGTAGATGATTTTGTGTGACAAGGTGATTTGTTTGAAGACTTTGAAGATTTGAAGACTTTGAAGATTTATCTTTGAAGATTTGAAGATTTGAAGACCTTTACATTTGAGCTTTGTGAAGATTTGAAGAAGTGAAGAGATGAAGAAAGGAGAGCAAAGCAACGGATGAATGATGATCCAGGGTTATCAGACTTTTCCGAGAAGAATCAGCCCTCAAGAGTGGCACCATTGGATTCCTCTTCTCGAGCACTATAAAATCGACTACAAGAACTCCCGAAACGGATCAACGGTTCACCCGGAGGAAGCAAAACAAAACAGGGCTGGATTTCACTGCTGGTCGCGACTCGCGATGGAACTGGTCGCGAGTCGCGACGACAGCGCGAATCCGGCTCTGCAGCAGCGTTTTTCTCCCCTTTTTTCTTCCACTATAAATACCTCTTCACCCCTTCTTCTCCACAGCTTTTGGCCCCTGTTTTGGGCCAAAACCCTAGCCTTTCTCTTCTTGTTTTCTTAGTTTCTATGTCTTTTGTTGTTCTAGAGTAGTTTTTGTACTTGGGAGCAAGGATTGAAGCTTCAATTTCTATGTAGTAAGGAGCATTTATATCTATCTATTTAGTGTTTTTTCTATTGTGCTTTTATTGTGCTTGAATGTTAATTGTTGATGCCATTGATTTTGTTGAAAGCTTGAATGAAATACTTGTATGAATTGCTAGCTAGGGTTTGGGGGATTTGGGTTTATTTCCCCCCTTTTCTTGTTAGGAATGTATGAGTATGATTTAGAGCTTTTGATTGTGTTAATGGATTGATAATGTGCTAGATGAATGTGATTGATGTTGAACTTTTCGTCATGTTCGTTTGTGTAGCAAACGAGAGAGTTATATGCTCTTGGATGAATGTACGTTGCACGTTCATCCAATCTCATGTAATTTCATGAATTGGTTAAATGCTTAGTCACGGTGTAGTGGTCATAAGCATTGCCAAGCTTGTTGGTCCTTCATGATTAAATGCCACCAATGATACCTTGAGTCGTGGTCGCGACAACGGGAGTCATTGGTGAGGTTTGACGAGAGATGTCGAACTCACTCTTGCAAACTACAAACTAAGAAGGATAGGAGTTTAGTCTCCATAACAAGTAGTTGAAGTATTGAATAGATGATTTTAACTCATCCTTGAAGCATTTGTTATTTAGCATTTGTGTATTCTTGATGGTGTGTTTCACTTCACTTGTGCCATGAGTTGTTTGAGCATAGGGAGTGCTTGTATGATTGAATTGGTTAGGTGTTAGGAACGTGATGAATTCCGTAGCTCCTTTGCATGAAAATCTATGAGCATGAACTTAGAACTTCTTGTGATTTATGTGTTGTGATTCTTGCTAGATGGGTATGTTGATGTTGAGTCATGTAATGCTATATGATAGAATGAGTGAATGATTCAATAACCTACATTAGATTTGGAAGTGGATATCCCTTGCCCCCAAGGCTTTTTATCTTTGTAGTTTTAAAACCCCTTTTCTTAGTTTTGTTTGATGATTAGCATAGTCACTTGACCTTGCTAGTTATCTTGTCTTTTTACTTTCGTAACTTAGGAAAACCAACCAACCAACCCCCCCCCCCATTTTACTTGCTTTTATTTGTGTGTATATATTTTATCCTAGCATAATATTAATCATTTATGCTTAAGCGCTTAGGAAGATCCCTCTTCTCCTTGGACGACCCCGATTTGCCGCTATCTACCTAGTTGTAAAAAGTAAGCAAAAAGGGCTTACAAATTATCTTTTGCATAGGGGTGTGACGACCGCCCGCTATCATCGTCAATTCGCACAATTGAAAGGAACAACTAACATGCAAATCAGGGTGGGGGTGGGTGTTTGGTGTTTTCAACTAACAACTACAAAAATGAAATTGACAAACAAGTAAACTATTTATATTAGGCACTTGGGAATCATTTAGGAACATGGTAGTTCTAATACATCAATCCTCGATTCATTCACATATAGACATACAAAAGACCTATCACTGTGTTGACAACACGTGGTGTGGCCGATGACATATCCTTCCCCAACCCTGTCACGATGGGTGCGCTCGTAACCCTTCATTGGCACCGCCATTGTAATTAGGGAAGTACAACGAGGTCTGACCTTCATTGTAGGTCTGTTTCTCCCCCGTGCTATTACATTGCAGGCTTCCACCACAAATGCAACTACTCCTCCCGGGTCCTATATACACTAGGCCCGAGGATCATACCTTATTTGTGATACTAGGGTTTCAACATAACACCTAGCTTGCTACTATTATCTATCTCTACCCACAACCTCTCAAACAACAGTTACGAAGTCAGCTAAGACTGGTGTAATGGAAAATAGGTTAGAGCATACTCGAATCCCCCATGGACATACCCACGTAGACGCGTTCTCCTCTACCTCTTCTAACATCCAGGTTTCTCTTCCCAAAGGCCATCAATAATTACACCATACATGAATATAGCCCAAAGTATTGGCTTATATGTGGTGTAGTATTCATGAATTTATAACATTTAAAAACAATCATAAAAATATCATAAACACAAAGATAGGGTAAATCTAATGAATCTCATATTGCGAATAGGACACAGCAAGTGCCAAGACCAATCCCAAGTGAAAAATCTACTCTACAAAGGTTAAAAATCCATGGAAAATATTAGGTTAGATGCCATGGATCTTGAAAATAAGATGAAAGGAAAAAAGATAAGAAAATGAAGGAAGGAGAAGAAGAACTCTCTTCTTCCTTCTCTCTTACTATATAGACAAACTAATCTACATTATGACTATGTTTTATTTCTACTTCCTTATAGTATAGTAGAAGGCTAAGGCTCCTATAGATGGAAGTATGAGATTGGGCCTAAACATAGGCCCAAATAGGCAAAAAATAGCAAAACCCAAGGTCAGCCGCCAAGGCTTCACGGACTGGCACAGATATCACGGTCCATGAAGCACGCAAGCCCAGGGCGTGGGATCTGGCGTGGTTCATGAACATTCATAGCTGCAGTTTGTGGGATCTGACATGGTCCATGAAGCTTGTCTCATACCACGGTCTGTGAAGATTGTCGCGGATCACGAACAGTATATAATTTTTACTCAGAAGTTCTCACGGTCGATGAAGGTTTTCATGAACTGCTAATAGTACATGGTCTCACTCAGAAGTTTTCTTTACATTCTGCTCCATACTTTGCCAAATCTTTCATTCTTCATCTCCAAGCTCCACGGTCCGGGATCATTGTCACAGCTTAGTGCCTTTGCCTCGTCATGGTCTCGTGCTCTCGTGCAGGTCTTCACGAAACCCCTGGAACTCTTGTGTAATGTAGCCCATGTGCTTTGTCATGGGTCGCTAGCGCTTTACCATGTATGGTCCATGAATTGCCACCGGTGCTTTGTTGAATTAACTTCATTTACCAGCTACGGCTGAACCGTTAGTCCAAATAAATAGTTCTAGTAGTTAATTTTTTAGTACTCGAGAAGAAGAAACCAATGGCACCAATCTTGAAGGCTAATTCCTCCTGGATCATTCTCAAACTAAGTCAAGAGTCCTTGGACCACGATTCACCATTTTCTCCTTTGGCCGTCTTGAACTTCGAAGCCTCCTATCTTTGGTTTCAATCTCCTTCTACCACGCATTGATGCTTGTGGCCTTCATCTTCTACCATTCTAATGTGAATGGCATTTGCTTCTTCTACCATTCTAATGTGAGTGGCCTTTTCTTCTTTTACCATCCTTGCAAATGACCTTCAATCTTCTACCGCCCTTGCGAACGGCCTTCACATAGAATGTAATTAAAAAGTTCCCACGGGCAACCTACAAAAGATGAAAAAAATGAAGACAAAGCAGCCCGTGAATACAAGATGTCCATAGTACCAATTAAGTCTACAAAATGTGGGATTTAGACAAGAAAACCAAACATGGCCGCTTGAACCCCTTGTCACGTAAACTCAACTAATACTAGCAATCCACTAGCTAAAACTAACAAAAAATTATGCCAAATGGAACAGTTAACTCACGCAAAATGAAGCAGATCAGACTCCCCACACTTAAACCTTTTCTCGTTTTCGAGTAAATCTAAGACAAGAAAAAGAATCAAGCAAAATGTAGTGTGGGAGCATAAGTTAACCGAGCCATTCAACTCATCTCAAGCTACCCTAGTTCCCCCAAAGAAGTGAAAATCCTCACAACTCTCACACTCCTAGAAGATCCTAAAGTAAACTATCCACTTGAAATAAAATGTGGAAAAATTTAAGCCAGAAAGATAAAAGTTAAGCTAGCCTACTTTTTCCAAAATGATCCCAAAGCAATCAAAGAGTCGTCTCCAAAAACAATCCACCATGGAAGCATGCATTCAACCTAGTTTTTTGTTTTCTCTAAATTTCTCTCATTTTGCCTAGAAGCTCTTTTGGGTTTTCATCCTAGCTTTAACACACAAAGGGTACCCACTTCTCACATTTTTTCACACGGCCTCTCAATTTTTCCTAAACTTGTAAGTCTAGCCGAGCCGAGCCTCTCACTTTTACCTAGGTCTTTTAACCTATCCGGGCTTTTCCCAAGGTTACCCAAGTCAACCTTCTGGGTTTTCAACTTGTCTGGGTTTTAAATTTTTTTTCATTTATCAAAATTTTCAAAATGCTCCAAGAAGAGCTATTAGCTACATAAAAGAAAATAAAATTTATAAGTGCTATCTAATCCCCTACCCCACACTTAAAGCTTGCATTGTCTTCAATGCATATACAAAACCAAAGAACACATGTCAAGGGAAAGAAATAAGAAAGCACTTATAATGAAAAAGAACACTAAAATCTACCCTTGATGGCACAATCATGGAATGTAAAGAACAAACTACCATCACCCTCAATATACTACCCATAAGCTCTAATCATGAAAGATCAATCTAACCACTATTATGCACCACAAATAGAATAAGGAATTGAATCACAATGGAGAGTTACCTCTTAGGTCTCAATGTGTGTGTCTCAAGGGTTTTGAGGGTTTGGGTTGTATTTTGTTGGTGGTAGGGTGGTGGTAGGGAAGAAATGATGATTGGGTGGTGTAGGAAAGTATGTGACCACGTTTACACACCCATGAACTTGGGGTTTGGTTCTCCTCCTTATCCACCATTTTGAGCATCACAAACCATTTACGTCTACATGGTTCATAAGTTGGACTCTCCATTTGCTCACCTTCCTCCAAGAACCATAAGCTTCCTACAAATCAAACATGCACACCAAGTGTAATAGTGTCCCAAATAAAACAAAAAAAGCTACAAATAGGAAAACACAACAAAAATAATAAATTAATCTAATTTTCCAAAGCTCGGATTGCCTCCTGAAAAGCTCCGTATTTTTTAGGCCATCGGCACGACCCTAATGTTATCCATAGGGTGTGGGTTTGTACCCATCACCTTAGAATTCCAAAACTAAAGAGCATGGGGTAAGAATCTTCCAAGAGGAAAATATAGTAGAGGAGGAGTAAACCTTAGAGGGTATAAGTGGTTTGGAAGCTTAGCATATTCAATTGGCTTCCCTATGGTTTCCCATAAGGTTTCCGAAAGAGTGGGAATTGGTTATATAGGTGGAGGTAGAGGTGTAAATAAGTAATATGGAAAATTTTGTATAATCACCCCTTCCTCGACTTCCTCACTCTCAACAAACCTTTCCCCACCCCCTTTAGATTCATCTACCGAAATCTCACATTCAACTAGGGATGGTTCATTTTGGAAATATTGGATTTCAAGTTGGCTCACCTTATTCATAAAATTAAGCACTTGCCCTTCAACTTTCTCAATGCTTAAGAATAGTTGAGTTCCCAAATCGCTTATCTCGCTAAGCACTTGTGATTGGAGTAAGTCACCACTATTGGTCACATTAGCTGCAGCTTGCAAATATTTTACACAATTCGTTTTGGGAACAAATCATAGGGATTGGTTTTGGGGCATCGGGTAAGTAGGTGAAATCCAACTATCTAACCCAACGTGTTGGTTTCCCGATGCATTTCCATACCACAAATTTTAGTTACTACAAAACCTCAAATTTTGAGAGTCGTGGTATGGATAAAAATATTGATCCCATCGGGCTTAGGAACAAAAAACTCCTACCTCTCTATCAATTTTTCCCATCCAAGAGCAAGACTCTGTAGGGTGATCGCAATGACACACCCTATAATATGCCCTCCATTGAGTGCTTTCCCACATTTTTTTCTTTTCTCAATTATACCCCAACAAAGAAAATACACGAAATTTGGAATCATAGTGCAAGAGTCCTCGGTTTTCACCAAGAACTCAAGCAATATCTATTATGGAAAACAAAAACAAGATAAAGATAAAAGAAATTACATACTACTGATTAAAACGTTATGCTCAACTAATACTCAAACTGAAAAGCATCCCCGGTAACGACACTGAAATTTGACCTGCCCCAACCCAGTTGTCGTTAAAACACAAGATGAGGGGCTTACGGGTCAAAGATAGATATTTATATTCTGCACATGTTCTTACTGCTAAGCTTTAAAACACAACCTCGTGCGGGTTGTCAATCCACACGAGTGAAATGAATAGATAGTAGTGTAAACATGCAATGTGGGGGGTGAGGTTTGGTGTTTTCAAATAAAAACTATAGGAAAGAAATTGACAAACAAGTGAACTATTTTTACTAGGAACTTGGGAATCATTTAGTAACATGGTAGTTTTAATGCTTCAATCCTTGATTCATTCACGCATAGGCATACAAAAGACATGCCAGTGTGTTCAGAACACAAGGTGAGGCCAATGGCATACACTTCCCCAACCCTGTCACGGTGGGTGCGCTCACAACCCTCCACTCGCACCACCATCGCAATTTGAGAAGTACAACAATCTCTGACCATTAGTGTGGGTTAGTTTCTCCCCTGTGATATTACATCGCCGGCTTCCACCATGAATGCAACTACATCTCCCGTGTTCTAGATATGCTAGGCTTGAGGATTGTAGGCTTCTTCTATGTGATACTAGCCTTTCAACACAACACCTAGCTTTCTACTATTAGTTATCTCTACCCACAACCTCTCAGACAACAGTTACGAAGTCAGCTAAGACTGGTGTGATGGCAAATAGGTCAGAGCATTCTTGAATCCCCCGTGAACACACCCACGCAGATGCATTCTCCCCTACCCATTATAACATCCAGGTTTCTCTTCCCAAAGGGGCATCAATAATTGCACCATAGATGAATATAGCCCAAAGTGTGTGCTTATATGTGGTGTAGTATTCATGCATTTATAACATTCAAGAACAATCACAATAATATCATAAACACAAAGGTGGGGTGAATATAATGAATCTCATAGAGCAAATAGAACATACCAAGTGCCAAAAAGAATTCTAAGAAAAAAGTCTACTCTACAAAGGATAGATCCATGGAAAATATTAGGTTAGATAACATGGATCCAAAAAAATAAGATGAAAGGAAAAAAGATAAGAAGAAGAAGAAGGAAGGAGAAGAACAACTCTTCTCTTTCCTCTCTAAGCTAGAGAGAGAAACTAATCTACATTATGGCTAGGTTTTTTTCTACTTCCTAATAGTTTAGTAGAAGACTAAGGCTCCTATATACAGAAGTGGGAGATTGGGCCTAAAAATAGGCCAAAAATAGCACAACCCTAAGTCAGCCGCCAAGGCTTCACGGACTAGCACGGATATCACGCTTTGTGAAGCATGCAAGCCCGAGGTGTGGGATTTGGCATTGTCTGTACACATTCATAGCCGTGGGCCGTGGGATTTTTTGTAGTTCGTGAAGCTTGTCTCGTCCCACGGTCTGTGAAGATTGTTGCGGATCGCGAATTGTACACGGTTTTTGCTCAGAAGTTCTCACTAAAATGTTATGCTCAAATTATACTCAAACTGAAAAGCATCCCCAGCAACAGTGACAAAAATTAACCTACACCAACCCGACTGTCATTAAAAGATGAGCCGAGTGGCTTACGAGTCAAAGATAGATATTTATATTCTACACCTATTTTATTGCTAAGCTACGAAGGGGTAGTAAGCGGCAATTCCTGGGTTTGTCCACAAGGATGAAAGGGCTCAAGTACTAATTAAAACACAACCTCATGCGGGTCATCAATCAGTACGAGTGAAAGGAACAGCTAGTAGTGTAGACATGCAACCAGGGGGGGTTGTATTTTCAACTAACAACTAAAAGCATGCAATTGACAAACAAGTAAACTATTTATACTAGGAACATGCGAATCATTTAGAAATAGGGTAGTTCTAATGCTTCAATCCTTGATTCATTCACATATATACATACAAAAAGACCCGTCAGTGTGTTCAAAACAGGCGGAGTGGCCGATGGAATACACTCCCCAACCCTTTCATGGTGGGTGTACTCAAAACCCTCCATCGACACCGCCATCGTAATTAGAGGAGTACAACGAGGTTCAACCATCATTGTAGGTCAGTTTCTTCCTCGTGCTATTATGTCTTAGGCTTTCACCACAAATGCAACTACTCCATCCGGGTCCTAGATACACTGGGTACGAGGATTATAGGCAACTTATCTATTATACTAGAGTTTCAACACAACACCTAGCTTCCTACTATTAGTTATCTCTACCCGAAACCTCTCGGATAACAGTTGCGAAGTCATCTAAGAATGGTGTGATCGAAAATAGGTCAGAGCATTCTTGAATCCCCCGTGCACACACCTACTCAGATGCGCTCTCCCATACCCTTTTTAACATCTAGATTTCTCTTCCCAATGGGGCATCAATAATTTCACTATACATGAATATATCCGACAATGTGTGCTTATGTGTGGTATAGTATTCATGCATTTATAACATTAAAAAAATCACAATAGTATCATAAACACAAAGGTAGGGTGAATCTAATGAATCTCATAAAGCAAATAGAACTTACCAAGTGCAAGATGAATCCCAAGAAAAAGAAATCTACTCTACAAAGATTAGATCCATGGAAAATATTAGGTTAGATTCCACGGATCTAGAAAATAAGATGAAAGGTAAAAAGATAAGAAAAAGAAGAAGGAATGAGAAGAAGAACTCTTCTCTTCCTTTTCTCTAAACTAGAAAGAAACTAATCTACATTATACCTAGGTTTTTTTCTACTTTCTAATATTTTAGTAGAAGACTAAGGCTCCTATATATTGAAGTAGGAGATTGGGCCTAAATATAGGCCCAAAATAGGCCAAAAATAGCAAAACCCTAGGATAGCCAGCAAGGCTTTACGGACTGGCACGGATATCACGGTCCATGAAGCATGCAAGCCCAAGGTGTGGGATCTGGTGTGGTTCGTGAACATTCATACTCGTGATCTGTAGGATCTGCCGTGGTCTGTGAAGCTTGTCTCGTGTCACGGTCCGTGAAGCTTGTCGTGGACCGCAAACAGTACACGGTTTTTGCTCCAATTTTCTCACGGTCCGTGATGGTTTTCACAGACCGTAAACTTTACATGGTCTCGCTCTAATGTTTTCTGCATGGGCCATGAAGGTTTTTATGGCCTGGCTCCATACTTAGCCAAATCTTCAATTCTTCATCTCCAAGCTCCACGGCCAGGGGTCTTTTTCATGGCTTGGCGTCTTTGCCTCGTGAAGGTCTCATGCAGGTCTTCTCGGAACCCCTGGGACTCTTGTGTAGTGCGGCCTATGTGATTTTTCATGGGCCTCTTGTGCTTTACCATGTGTGATCTGTGAAGAGTTATCGGTGCTTTGTTGGCTGAACTTCGTTGCTTGCTACGGGTGAACCGTTAGTTTGAATCAGAAGTGATAGTAGTCAATTTTGTAGTACTCGAGAAGACAAATTCAGTGGAACAAAACTAGAAGGCTTATTCTTCCTGGATTGTTCTCGTACTAAGGTAACACTCCTTGGACCACGAATCACTATTTTCTCCTTTGGTCATCTTGAACTTCGAAGTCGCCTATCTTTGGCTTCAATCTCCTTCTACCACGCATTGATGTTCGCGGCCTTCATCTTTTACCATTGTAGTTTGAATGGTCTTTGCCTCTTCTACCATCCTTGCGAGCGGCCTTAAATCTTCTATTTCTCTTGCAAACAGCCTTCACATAGAATGTAACCAAAAAGTACCCACAAGCGACCTACTAAAGATGATCAATATGAAGACCAATGAGCCCATGGATACAAGATGTCTATTAGTACCAATTAAGACTACAAAACACGGGATTTAGAAAAGAAAACCAAACATGGCCGTCTAAACTCCTTGTCACGTAAACTCAAAAAATACTAGCAATTCACCAACTAAAACTAACCAAAAAATATGCCAAATGCAACGGTTGACGCACGCAAAATAAAGCAGATCACAAGCATTCGAAGAGTCTTTGAAAAAGTCAAGGTAACAATCCCTATCTTGGAATTAAATTAAAATGTGTCATCTATGCTAAATTTCTTAAAGTTGCATGCTCAAAAAAGAGAAGTGAACAACTAAGAAGGAAGGACATTTAAAAATGGGGGGATTTGCCTTTTTAAACCATGTTTTTCCAAGAAATGCGATGACTACAGAATGTTCTCTATTCCTGTCTCTCTAGGTGGAAAACTTGTTAAAAATGTCATGATAGACTTAGGTGCATCCATAAATGTTATCCCACTTAGCCTTTTTGAACACCTAGAGATAGGTGAGCTTAGGTAAACTAGAGTGATTGTCCAACTCGCTGATCACTCCCAAGCTAGCCCTTGTGGGCAAGTTGGTTTTATGTCTTAACTAAAATTGATGTCCAATTGGGAACCTTAACTCTTGAAGATAATGTAGACAAAGTGGAATTTGACATCCATAAGTCTAGGCATGATTTAACTTATTCTTCTTCTATGTGCAAAGGCCTGACCCCATGTGTGAGCATGATTTACATGAATCTTCTTATATTACAAATGAGCATGAATATGTGGCTAAATTCTGTGTTGATGATATTTTTGATGAGTCTGATTAATTGCATAGTTTAAGCAACAATATTTATGTGCTAAACTATTTTTCCATGCTAACTAACTTGCAGCGGGAAAGGAAGAGTTGTGAGAGCTTCAAACCCTCTTGACCTCCTATTAACCCCAAAGTGAGGTTCACAGACTCAACTTTAGCGAGGCACGGTGATTCATTTTCTATGGCATACAAAGGGTCTAAAGGTAAGGGTGGCATGTTGTCCACATCAATGTCATCGTGGGTGGAGTCGCCGATGGCAATTCCGAAGACCCACATATAGGAGGTTCTAACTATAATTGCTTGAAAAGGAAATAAGTCGTGAGGACAACAATAAATGTATGGTGCTTCTTTTTCTTTGATTTTGTGATTTTTAGTAGTGATAGATTTTGCATGTTCTTGTTTGTGATGAGGATTTTTGAGATGAAAATCTTGTTTGATTTGTAAATTTTAGTTGAAATATCGTGATGTTGTTTGGATGGAATTAAGCTTGAAGGGTGACATATTTTTTCGAAAAAAAGAGGGAAAAACCAAGGAAATAGGTGAAAATCTGTGGCAGCCTCATGCCAAAACATGGCACGATCCGCGCAAAGTAACACGAGCCACGCCAGGGGGAGCTTAGCACTTAGAGCCTCGTACCAAAGATCTAGCACGGACCGCTCAAGTGTACATGGCCCGTTCCAGGGGTCTTTGGAATGAGGTGGGTTCCGTGTCAGGTGCCTTCGGCGGGATGGTATATGCGTTGTTTCCCCTTGCCATCAAATTATTCCAAAAATGTAAATTTAAAAAATAATGAATTTTAAGCTGAAAAATGCATTTTTGGTTCATAAATTGTGAAATTCCCTAATTCCTTAGGATTTGTTTTTGCAAACTGTACTTCCAATATACCTTGTGAATTAATTGATTTGTATTATCGTCCCCTAATTTACAATTTTCAAAGTTCCATTCTTATCCTAATTGTACCTCTCTCCCTTATCACCTATGCACAATTTTCTAGGTCCTTGGTACATGTATCTACCCAAATGAAGCATTGGACACTTAAATCTTTTCCAAAAATACTCACTCACACACTTTTGGTGAACTTGAAAATTTGAAGCTTTTCTCTCAAAAGTTAGCAACTTTTGTTTCTTCTTGTGTGGATCTTGCAAATCTTAGCTTCAAATTCCGGGTAATACATTGAACTCTTTGTTTCCTTGATTTATTAATATTTTGGTGGTGTTATGTAAAGCATGATTCTAGAATGAGTATATGTTGTTGAGAAATGTGTTTGGGTTTGTATGCATGATCTTGTGTTGAAGAAAGTTTGGGTGGTTTGATGTGCCATTATGCTTTAATTACAGAAAAGCAACCATATCTTTTTGGTTCAAGAAAATAAATATGATCTCATAGAGACCACTAGCTACACCACCCTTGACTAAGAACTATGCATTTCCACCCTCAAATCTGACCCTAGAATCCGCGATGCAGATGTTAACGAGTTAGGTCTTGTTTTTGTGTACGCGGTAAAGTAGAAATTATTTTTCGCGATGGAAACCATCAAAAGATGAAATCATCAAACCCAAATTTTTAGAACTATTGTGTTTTTTTTAGTCTTTCTTAGAAAGGAGACAAAAGGAAATATTTTGGGAAACAAACTAACTTTCTGTGATTTTTGTTCAATGGTTGCCATTATATCGATTTATCACAGCACTAGCAAAATTTACAAGTTTGGTAATCCTACTTTTAAATATCATTGATCGAATATTGCACATTATTAAAAATTATTTTTAATTATTAAATTGTTTCAACAATAATAACAAATATTTATTTTTATTTTAAGGTCAAAAATTAATTCCTCTATTTTTAATAACTTTGGAAAGAATAGTAATCCAATAAAGGGAAAAATCACTGGATTCCTCTGGATCATTTGAGCATTAGGTGCCATATCATTTTGAGCGGAAACCGGAACGTAATTCCGTCATAGCTAGAAAGTACGCGTTATCAAACAATGCCTTGATAAATCTAGTAATTGTCTTGCCAACCACAGTCTAACTCCTGAACTCGAGGTTGGCAACTCGGCGGCTTCACTCATTTAAAACATTGGAACACCTGAGAGCCCCTCCCACCCTAGTAGCTGGCACCTATTCAAATCGGAAGTTAATCGAAATTTTTTAGATAATGAATTATGTTTTTATAATTTTGGTGCAATGGTTGCCATAAGATTGGTTGATCCAACCACATGAAAAGCTTACACATTTTCTTATCCAATTTTCAAATATCCTTTCTAAAACATTGCACTTTATTTGACATTTTCTTTTCTTAGTTAACCTTTTCTCTCTTAATAACAAAAACTTATTTGGATTTTAATGTTCAAAATTTATTTATCTCTTCAAATATTTTTGAAAAATATGTCAATTTGGGCGGAAATGGTGAATGTATAATAACATGCATTGTTTGAGCATAATTAGGCACCACATAATGTGGATTATACGAGCCAACTCTCGTGAACATCAACTCGGATACTGTGATTCCAACATGCACTCTATCTTGTATAGTAACCAACGAATTTTTGTGGATTTTTGGTGGGGTTAAATTTTATATATCATTTAAAAGTATGCATGAGATTCAGTGGATTTACCTGAAATTGTGTTGATATGAGCTGGTATGGGGTCATCAGTGAGCCATCAATGCAAATATGAATCATATCAAATCCTTTAGAAGGGATAGGTACCATAGTCATCCTTTTGTCCAACCTTATAGGAAAATGAGAACACCTAGCATGACTTTATTATTTAAATGACAATTCTTCTTGCCATCCTTTCTTCAATCACAAATGGCCACCCTTTAACTTTAGGGTTACTGGAAAGAAACCATATCTTTTTGGTTCAAGAAAATGACTATGATTTCATAGATACCACCAGCAACAAAACCTTTAACTGACAACTATGCATTTCCATCCTCAAATTTGACCCTAAAATCTGCAATGTAGATGTTAATGAGTTAGACCTTGTTGTTGTGTATGCGGTAAAGCATAAATTATTTTTCGCGATGGAAGCCATTAAAAGATGAAATCATCAAACCCAAATTTTTATAACTATTGTGTTTTTTTAGACTTGCTAAGAAAGGAAACAAAAGGAAATATTTCGTGAAACGATCTAACTTTCTGTGTTTTTGGTTCAAAGGTTGCCATTATATTGATTTATCACAACACTAGTAAACCTTACAAATTTGGTAATCCAACTTTCACATATAATTACTTGAATATTGCACGTTATTAAAAATTATTTGTAATTAATAAATTGTTTCAATAATAATAACAAATATTTATTTTAATTTTAAGGTTAAAAAGTAAATTCCCTATTATTAATAACTTTTGAAAGATTAGTAATCCAATAGAGGGGACATTCATCAGATTCCTCTAGATCATTAGAGCATAAGGTGCCACATCATATTGAGTGGAAATTGGAAAGTTATTCCTTCTCAGCTAGAAAGTACCCATTATCAAACG
Organism: Rubia yunnanensis; assembly: GCA_037428765.1. Taxonomy (NCBI): domain Eukaryota; kingdom Viridiplantae; phylum Streptophyta; class Magnoliopsida; order Gentianales; family Rubiaceae; genus Rubia; species Rubia yunnanensis. Next base: position 88,615,140 of record CM075061.1, read on the forward strand.
ATGCCTTGATAAATCTAGTAACTGTCTTGCCAACCACAATATCTAACTCCTTAACTCGAGGTTCACTACTCGGCGGCTTCACTCATTCAAAACAATGGAGCACCTGAGAGCCCCTCCCACCCTTCTAGCTGGCACTCATTCAAATAGGAAGCGAAACAATTTTTTTAAAGAATGTGTTAAGGTTTTTGTAATTTTGGTGCAATGGTTGCCAAAAGATTAATTGATCCAACCACATGAAAAGCCTACATAATTTGTTATGCAATTTTAAAATATAATTTCTCAAATATTGCACTTTATCTTACATTTGCTTTTCTTAGTTAACTTTTTCTCTCATATTAACAAACACTTATTTAGATTTTAAAGTTCAGATTTATTCATCTCTTAATAATATTTTTGAAAAATAGGTAAGTTTGGGCGGAAATGGTGAATGTATAATAACATGCATTGTTTGAGCACCACATAATGTGCATCATTAGAGCCAACTCACGTGAACACCAACTCGGATATTGTGGTTCTAACATGCAATCTACCTCCTATAGTAACCAACAAATTTTTGCGAATTTTTAGTGGGGTTGATTTATATATATATATATATATATAATTTAAATGTATTCATGAGATTCAGTGGATTTACCTCAAATTGTGTTGACGTGAGCTGGTATGAGGTCGTCGGTGAGCCATCAGTGCAAGGATAAATCCTATTTAATCCTTTGGCAGGGACAATTACCATAGTCATCCTTTTGTCCAACCTAGTAAGAAAATGAGAACACCTAGCATGACAAAATCATTTCAATGAAAATTTTCTTGCCTTCCTTTCTTCAATTACATTTGGCCACCCTTTAGCTTTAGAGTTCAAGAAAAGCAACCATATCTTTTTGGTTCAAGAAAATAAATATGACCTCATAGAGACCCCCAACAATAACATACTTAACTAACAACTATGCATTTCCATCTCAAGATAGATCCTTGAAGCCGCAATGCAGATGTTAACGAGTTAGACCTTTTTTTTTTTGAATAAACCATCCATAGATGGGGGAAATTATATTGGCCTTCCCGAGCCGTAATAAACAGAATAAAAGAAGCCAAGGCTAAGTTACTGTACAGACTGAGCATATTGCTCTTGAAGCAACCATAAATTGCTTCCAAAAGAATGAGCTAGAGTATTATAGATGCTATAGGATGATCTCTCGAACTTCTTAGTGAATCGAAAAAACGAGACACAAGTCAGTCAGAGAGAAGATAACCATGCGCGTATCCTCTAATTTTTGGAACAAAGACGAGCAATTAAAAATGTAAACTATGGCCTCAGTGTTGTGAGCTTTCATTATGCCCTGATCCAATGTGACAGTCCCACTTGGGGAGGCTCCACTGATCAGGAATGTTCAAGAGTCTTCAAATGATTTGCTAGCTCCACCAAGGGAAAGGAAACTGAGCTTAATACACTTGGAATTCCAGGAGACTTGTGTGATGAGCAGACAGGAGGCAGATATCAAGCAGCAACTTCAGAAACCTGCAGTCAAGAGCGGGAATGAGTAGGGGTGCCAATCTGATCTAGTCTCACTAACCCCTGGACAGTGCTGGGAAGTTCAGATATGGTAATAAAAGATGAATCACGTTCTAGTTGCAAACAATGTTTAGCAAGAGTATGAGCCACTAGATTAGCCTGTCTATATATATGTACGAGTTTGATGTCACTCAGTAATTGATGAATCTCATCAGCTAAGGAAAAGCAATTCCAGTGACATCGGAGTGGTTCATTAGTAAAAAGAACCGCAGAAAGACAGTCCGATTCCATGCAGAGGGGGCCAGTTAAATCACGTGAAATCTGTGTGGCAAACTTAATAGCCTTCAATTCAGCTTCCAATGGGGATAAAGCATTAGTAAATAGAGTGTAGGCTCCCCTGAAAGCACCTCTACTGTCTCTAATGATCACTCCAATCCCGCACTTATAAGTATTGCATGACCAAGAAGCATCAACATTAAGCTTAAAACCAGATGTAGGCCTAGTCCAAGCAATTTTCCAGATTTTTTGCCTTGGGGAAAGTTTAAGGAGTGGTAGAAAGGAATGATCTACAATACTCACATCTAGAGGAGATGCTATATGAACCGGATTTGCACTGAAGGAGAAGAAAATCTGATTTCTAATGAGTTGGAGCACGAGGGTGGAGGAAGGCTTGATAGATTCAAATAGGTATCTATTTCTCATCTTCCAAATATTCCAAAAAGTAAAGATAGCAGCAGTACGGATCATTATAGCATGTAGAGAACATAGAGCAGGCAAAGTTAAGTAGTATGAAATTCTTTCCCAAACCGATGGGAAGGCTCTATCTCGAATACCCATGAACTGATGAATAATGCTCCATACAGATAGAGAGAAATCACATGTATTAAAAAAATGCTCTAAGGAGTCCTCATGCTTATTGCACATACAACATTTAGAAGCCAAACAAAACCTCAGTTTCCTGAGTATGTTATCAAAAGGCAACAGAGAATTTATTACTTTCCACATAAATACAGAGATTTTCTTCTCAAATCTGGAGTTTCAAAGGTGTTTAGAAGAGGATGTCGTACCTGTGTGGTTGCATAGCAAATTATATGTATCTTTGAAGGAGAAGTTCCCAGAAATACCTGGTTTCCATATTAATCTATCAGCTCTGTGGGGGAAAAGCTTTGACTCTTGCAAAAGAGTGATAATGTGAGATGACAGAAATGGCTCTATTTTTGTGATGAGAAGATCTTTGTTAGTTCTGAAAGCAGAGACTGTACATTCAGCATCAATATCCACCCTATTATGATCACACAAATCAATCAGTGAACCTACATCAAGCCAATTTGAAGTCCAGAACTTACAATCACCCCTCCCTATGATGACTTTAGAGTTAGCCTCGGCCCATACATTAACTGAACAAATTCTCTTCCAGTTAGGAAAGTTCCTATAAGATTGAGGGAGGGCTGCCAATAAATGAGTCCAGAGGGCATCACCTATCTGATATTTCCACCACAATTTAACTGAGCATGTTTTAATTATTGTGTGTATAGACCTAAAGCCTAAGCCATTCTGATCAGTTGGGAGGCACAAATCAGACCACTTTTTCCAAGATCTTTTCGTTTTTAAATCATCCCCCCAGAAAAATTTACTCATTTTTTTTTTCAATGATGGAAATGATCATTTTTTTTGGTTTAATAACTTGCCAAATGTGTTGTGGAATGACATATATACATGACTGAATCAAAGTAATTTTCCCACCCATGGATATCCATCTATTTTTCCAATTACCAATCTTATTATCAATTAGTTCAAAGAGTGGTTGGAAATAAATCTTTTTAGCCGCACCAGTAAAGATTGGAACTCCTAAGTAGGTGAAAGGGAAAGAACCCAGTTTCATACCTAGTATCCTTTTAATGTGGTTCACTTTATGATCTGTAGCATACTTACCTATGAAGATATCACTCTTGTTATAATTAATAGACTGCCCAGTGACTTCCTCAAAAATGGACAGAAAAGCCTTTAATCTAACCAAGGTTAGGTTTGTTGCTTTAAAGAAAATAACCGTATCGTCAGCATAAGATAAGTGAGAGATTCTTGGAGGATTACCTGGGAGATCGAAGTAGTCTAGCTTACCAATGTCAAAAATGTAGGTCAGGCTCCTTGAAAAAGACTCAGAAAAGATATTAAACAAAAATGGAGATAAAGGGTCACCCTGTTTAATGCCTCTAGAGGATTGAAAAAATCCCACTGGCTTACCATTAAAAAGAATAGAGAACCAAGCCTGTGACAAGTTTTTCATAACAGAGAAGATAAATTTTGCATGGAAACCAAATTTTGCCAAAATTTTATATAGAAATGACCATCTAACCCTATCAAAGGCCTTTTTGAGATCAAGTTTAATTATACAGTTCGGATCTCTTCTCTTTCTGTTAAGGAATCTGACCATTTCCTGTAGATAAATTACATTATCTGAAATATCCCTATTATGTAAAAATGCTGTTTGGTTTGGAGAGATAATCTTAGGCATAATAGATTTAAGTCTTTCCATAAGCACTTTAGAACAAATCTTATTTATCACATTGGAGAGACTTATAGGTCTATAATCATCAAATGAGGATGGGGTTTTCTTCTTTGGAATTATGGTGATCCATGTACTACTTATACCCCTAGGCAGGTTAGATGAAGATTGAAAATCATGAACAGCTAGAAGAAGATCATGTGCTATTATATCCCAAGATTTTATATAGAATTTGGCCGTAAAACCATCCGGACCTGGGGAACTTGATTTATTAAGGCTGCAAACTATCCTCTTAAGCTCCTCAATTGTGACTGGTTTTAATAGATTCTCATTATCTTCCTGAGTAACCAGTTAGACCTTGTTGTTGTGTATGCAGTAAAGGAGAAATTATTTTTCGCGATGGAAACCATCAAAGGATGAAATTATCAAACCCGTATTTTTTTTGGAAATATTGAGTTTTTATAGACATGCTTAGAAATGAAACAAAAGGAACTATTTCAAGAAACAAACTAACTTTCTGTGCTTTTAGTTATAAGGTTACCATTAGATCGATTTATCATAGCACTGACAAAGCTTACATGTTTGGTAATTTGACTTTCAAGAATCGTTGCTCGAATATTGCACATTATTAAAAAAGTATTTTAAATTAGTAAATTGGTTTAATAATAATAACTAATATTTATTTTGATTTAAAGGTTAAAAATTAAGTCCTCTATTATTAATAAATTTTGAAAGAATAGTAATCCAATAAAGGGGAAATTCATCGGATTACTCTGGATGATTAGAGCATTAGGTGCCACATTATTTTGGGCGGAAACCGTAACGTATATCCTTCATTGCTAGAAAGTACCCATTATCAAATGTTGCCTTGATAAATCTAGTAATTGTCTTGCCAACCACAGTCTACTTCCTGAACAGGAGGTTTGCTATTTGACGGCTTCACTCATTCAATACAATGGAGCATCTGAGAGCCCCTCCCACCCTACTAGCTAGCACTCATTCAAATAGGAAGTGAAAAGAAATTTTTTAGAGAATGAATTAATTTTTTTGTAATTTTGGTGCAATGGTTGCCATAGATTGATTGATCCAACAATATGAAAAGCTTACACATTTTGTCATCAAATTTTCAAATATCCTTTCTCAAATATTGCACTTTAACTTACATTTTATTTTCTTATTTAAATTTTTCTCTCATAATAACAAACACTTATTTGGATTTTAATGTTAAAAAATTCATCTCTTAATAATTGTTTTGAAAAATAAGTATGTTTTGGCAGAAATGGTGAATGTATAGTAACGTGCATTGTTTGAGCATAATTAGGCACAACATAATACGAATTATCAGAGCCAACTCATGTGAACATTAACTTAGAACCGTTGGTTCCAACATGCACTCCACCTCCGATAGTAGCCAACTGATTTTTGTGGATTTATGGTGGGGTTGATTTTTATATATCATCTCAATGTATTCATGAGATTTAGTACCTCAAATTGATTTGATATGAGCTGGTATGAGGTCATCGGTAAGCCATTAGTGCAAGAATGCATCCTATTCAATCGTTTGACGGGGATAGTTACCACGATCATCATTTCTTCATACCTTGTAAGAAATTGAAATCACCTAGCATGACGATATCAATTGAATGGATATTCTTCTTTCCCTCTTTCCTTCAAGCACATTTGGCCACCCTTTAGCTTTAGAGTTCCCAAAAAGCTACAAGATCTTCTTGGTTCAAGAGAATGAAAATGATCTCATAGAGACCGCTTGCAACAACACCCTTAACTACCAACTATGAATTTCCATCCTCATGTCTGATCCCACAAGCCACGGATATTATGGTTCCAACATACACTCTACCTCTGATAGTTACCAATAAATTTTTGTGCATTTATAGCGGGGTTGATTTTTTTATATCATTTAAATATATTCATGAGATTGACTGGATTTACCTCAAATTGTGTTGATGTGAGCTGGTATAAGGTCGTCGGTGAGCCATCAGTGTAAGGATGAATCCTATTTAATCCTTTGGTAGGGATAGTTACCATAGTCATCCTTTTGTCCAACCTTGTAAGAAAATGAAAACACATAGCATGATGATATCATTTCAATGACAATTATTCTTGCCATCTTTCCTTCAATCACATTTGGCCACCCTATAGCTTTACAGTTACAGAAAAGTAACCATATCTTCTCGGTTCAAGAAAATAAAAATGATCTCATAAGGACCACTGGCAATAACACCTTTAACAAACAACTTGGAATTTCCACCCTCGAGTATCATCCTAGAAGTCGCGATGAAGATGTTTACGAGTTCGGCTTTTTTCTAGTGTATGCATTAAAGGAGAAATATTTTCCGCAATAGAAACCATTAAAAGACGAAATCATCAAACCCGAATTTTTAGGAACTATTGTGTTTTTCAGACTTTCTTCTAAAAGACACAAAAGGAAATATTTCGGAAAACGAACTAACATCCTATTATTTCGGTTCAAAAGTTGCCATTATATCGATTTATCAAAGCACATGCAAAGCTTACAAGTTTGGTAATCCAAATTTCAAATATCATTGCTTGAATATTGCACGTTATTAAAAAAAATAGTAAATTGTTTCATTCATATTAACAAATATTTATTTTATTTTAAGATTAAAAATTAATTCATGTATTATTAATAACTTTTGAAAGAATTGTGATCCAATAAAGGGGAGATTTATCAGATTCCTCTTAATCAAACGAGTTTTAGGAGCCACATCAGGTTTTCCAGAATCCAGAACATAATTCCTCGGCTTGTTTGCAACCCCTCCCTAGATGGGCCAAGTGGTGCCAACCCTCATAGCTAGCAAGTATCTGTTATCAAACGATGCCTCGATAACTCTAGTAATAGTCCTGCCAACCACAATATCCACAAGTATCTAGCTTCAGTCTTTACAAACAAGGGAGCTCTTAACAACCCCTCCCACCCTACTAGCAGGCACTCATTAACAAAGGCATCAATAATGAATTTTTAGGAGAATGAATTATTTTTTTTGTGATTTTGGTGCAATGGTGCATGTATAATGACGTACATTGTTTGAGCATAATTAGGCACAACATAATGTGTATTATTAGAGCCAACTCACATGAACATCAATCAGATACTGTGGTTCCAACATGAACTCTACCTCCTATAGTGACCAACGGATTTTTGTGAATTTTTGGTAGGGTTGATTTTTATATATTATTTAAATGCATTAATGAGATTCAATGACATTACCTCAAATTGTGTTTACATGAGCTGATATAAGTTGTCGATGAGCCATCAGTGCAAGGATGAATCCTATTTAATCATTTGGCAGGGATAGTTACTATAGTCATCCTTTCGTCCAACCTTGTAAGAAAATGAGAAGACCTAGCATGTTGATATCATTTCAATGACAATTCTTCTTGCCATTTCTTCAATGACATTTGGCTACCCTTTTGCTTTAGGGTTACAGAAAAGCAACCATATCTTTTTGTTTCAAGAAAATAAATATGATCTCATAGAGACCACCAACAACAACACCCTTAACTAACAACAATGCATTTCCATCCTCATGTCTGATCCTAGAAGCCGCGATGCAGAAGTTAACTAGTTAGGCCTTATTGTTGTGTACTCAGTAAAGCAGAAATTATTTTTCGCGATGGAAACCATTAAAAGATGAAATCATCAAAACCAAATTTTTAGGAATTATTTTGTTTTTTTAGACTTGCTTAGAAAGAAAACAAAAGGAAATATTTTGGGAAACAAACTAACTTTCTGTGATTTTGGTTCAATGGTTGCCATTATATCAATCTATCCCTTATTTTGATTTTAAGGGTAAAAATCAATTCCTCTATTATTAATAACTTTTGAAAGAATAGTAATCCAATAAAGGGGAAAATAACTCGATTCCTCTGGATTATTTGAGCATTAGGTGCCACATCATTTTGAGCGGATGGCAAAGGTTCAAAAGTTGCCACTATATCAATTTACTGTAGCAATGGCAAAGGTTACATATTTGGTAATCAAACTTTCAAATACCAATCTGGAAAATAGCCCATTTTTAAACATTATTCTTAATTATTAAATTGTTTCAATCATAATACGATATTTTAATTTTAATTTTAAGGTTAAAAGTTAATTCCTCAATTATTCATAACTTTTGAAAGAATAGTAACCATATAAAGGGGAGATTCACCGGATTCCACTAGACTATACGAGCATTAGGAACCACATCAATTTGAGTGGAAACTAGAGCATAATTCCTTAACTTGATTACAACCCCTCTCAAGCTGGTACGAGTATTGTCAACACTCACAACTAGTAAGTACCCATTATCAAATGATGCCTCGAAAAATATAGTAACTATCTTCACAAATACATTATCCAACCCCTGAACTCAAGGATTGCTTCTCGGTCACTTCACTCATAAAAACAAGGGAGCACCTGAGAACCGCTCCTAAGCTACTAGCTAACACTCATTCAAAAATGAAGCGAAAAGAAATTTTTTGGAGGATGAAATGATAAATTTTTTTATTTTGGTGCAATGGTTGCCATGACATTGATTGATCCAATCACAGGAAAAGCTTACACATTTTGTTTTCCAATTTTCAAATAACCTTGCTCAAATATTGCACTTTATCTGACATTTGATTTTCTTAGTTAAATTTTTCACTCATAATAACAAACACTAATTTGGATTTTAATGTTCAAAATTTATTCCTCTTTCAATAACATTTTTGAAAAATAGGTAAGTTTGGGCGGAAATGGTGAATGTATCATAATGTTCATTTTTTAAGCATAATTAGGTCGAACATAATGTACATTATTAGAGCAACCTCATGTGAACATCAACTCGGAACCATTGGTTCCAACATGCACTCTACCTTCAATTGTAACCAACGGAATTTTGTGGATATATGGTGGGGTTGATTTTGATAAATAATCTAAATGTATTCATGAGATTTAGTACCTCAAATTGTGTTTACATGAGTTGGTATGACGTTATCTGTGTGCTATCAATGCAAGGATGCATCGTATTTTATCCTTTGACAGGGATAGTTAAAATAGTCATCCTTTCTTTCAACCTTGTATGAAAATGAAATGTTCACTCGTATTTTATCCCGCCGTGAATAAATGTTCACTTGTTGAAAACATTGCCAATAAAATTGTTTTTTACTCCCCCTTTTCTTGTACTATAAATAGCATTCATCCCCTTCTTCCCCAACTCTCTTGGCCAGACTTGAGGGCTCCAAAACCCTAGTTTTTCACCATGTTCTTCCATTTCTTCTTCTTTGTTTGTATATTTGTGTTCTGTGTTATAGGTTTTGATTATCTAGGCTAGTTTTGTATATGGGAGCAATTGATTGAAGCTTCCACATCTGTGTAGTACGAACCTCTGTTTCATTTTTTCTTGAAGCTTTTGCTATTTAGCATTTATGTGTTCTTAATGTGATGTTTTACTTCATTTATGCTATGAGTTTTTTTGAGTATATGAAGTGTTTGTATGATTTATTATTAGGGTGTTAGGAAAGTATACAATTTCTTAGCTCTTTGACATAAAAATCCAAGAACATGGAATTATAACTTATTATGCATAATGTGTTGTGATTCTTGCTAGATAAGTATGTTAATGTGGATTGTTCTCATATATGTCCTGTAGAAGCAATGAAGGTTGAATCTTGAATGTGGTTTGTTCTAGGTTTAGCCTAATGAATGCTATGTTTGGTTAAATGGCTATGTGTTTGGTCAAATGCTTGTTGTTATCAATCTATGGTTCTTCGTGTATAATGTCGTTGATGAAATACCTTTATGGTTAAGTTTTCTAAACTAATTATCAATGAGGTTTGGAAATGGTCTTTGTTTGTCTTTGTGAATTACTATTAAGAAGAAATGAATGTTGATCTTCAATTGGGAAATTTTGGCATTCCCTATAGGTAACAAATGTGATAGAATGAGTGAATGGTTCAATGATCTACACTAGGTTTGAAAGTGGATATCAATTGCCCCCAAGGCTTTGCCTTTTGTAGTTTTTACCTCTTTTTCCTAGTTTGTTGAATGATTAGCATAGTTACTCAACTTTGCTAGTTGTCTTGTCTTTAATTTCATAACTTAGGAAAATACCAACCAAAACCCCCTCATTTTACTTGCATTTATGTCTCTATATATATCTACCTCGAGTCTAATATCAACCTTATATATTTAAACCCTATGGAAAATCTTTCTTCTTCATGGATGACTCCAATTTGCCATCATCTACTTGTAGTTAGTAACCATTTAGGGCTTATAAATACTATCTTTGAGAGGTACGACAACGACCTCCCAAAAAACCAGAACATAATACCTTGGCTTGATTACAACCCCTCTCAAGATAGTCCGAGTGTCGCCAACCCTCATAGCTACAAGTAGCCGTTATTAAACGATGCCTCGATAAATCTAGTAACTGCCTTGCCAGCCAAAGTATCCAAGTCCTTAACTTGAGATGTGTTGCTCGGCTTCTTCACTAATTATAAACAAGAGAACACTTGAGAGTCCCTCCCACACTACTAGCTGGCACTCATTAAAAAAGGAAGCAAAAAGAAATTTTTGTGAGAATGAATCAATTTTTTTGTAATTTTGGTTCAATGATTGCAATAAAATTGATTGATCCAACCACGGGAAAAACTCACACATTTTACTATCCAATTTTTTAATGTATTTCCTTAGATATTGCACTTTATATAACTTTTTCTTTTCTTAGTTAACTTTCTCTCTCATAATAAGAAACACTTATTTGGATTTTAATGTTCAAAATTTATTCCTCTTTTAATATATTATTTTGAAAAATAGGTAAGTTTTGGCTGAAATGCTGAATGTATCATAACATGCATTGTTTGAGAATAATTAAGCCCAACATAACGTAAATTAATAGAGCCCTTTCTTTTTTTTAAAATCAAACACCCTTAGGTGGGGGATATTTTATAAAGGTTCCCCAAACCTGTTAAAAAGAGTTATACATAATGGCAACTGAATTGCCCCAAGATGTGAATCTAAAGTTTAAATCTATAAGGATTTGTAGCTAGAATAGAGGGTTGGAAAAAAGGTAATTGCGATTCCAGAAAGAAGAATCTGCACCCCATGTGTTAATTCTTCCATCCGGCCAGGCAGTACCTTTTAATACATTGAGATTAGTTAACTGAAAAAACAAAATATCGGTAAAGGGGTTCGAGCATGATTGCATTGGATCCAAAATCCGTGAGGTCGATCACTTGTTAACCAAAGCAAGTGATCGAGCATGCTTGCATAGAGTCCAAAATCCGAGAGTACAGGGATGTGGTGCAGATGACCGTAGTACACCCAATTTCTTGTAATACGACCTGTGGCAAAACAGAGAAAACAGTAGTCTCCATTCTAATTTATGGCATGCAGATTGTTTGTATGAGTAGAAAGCTCATGAAAGTGTCCTAAGATGATAACTGAAATGGCAAAAAAATCATGTACCAACTCTAATCACAGGTAGGCCACTTCTGTCAAGTGCTAAAAGTCCCCTAAGGAAAGGGGGGCTGACTGGATGTCTATATCGCCATGAAGCTTTTTATCTAGAGCATATTTAGCAAGATAATCAGCTACACTATTTGCCTCCCTATGAATGTGATGAATTGGGTATTTAAGATGTTTAGAGTTAAGAGAACTACAGATGGAAAAAGTTCTCCAAGGGGAGCTATTGGGATTTTGAATACCCTGGACAGCTATTAAACAATCTGATCCACCACACAAGTAGATATATCCAATTCTAAACATAATTCATATCCATGTAGAATAGAGAGTAATTAAGCATGGAGAGGGGATGGAGATTGGAATGTTTTAGCTCTCATTATAACCACATTCCCAGTCCAGTCTCTAACTATCACAGCCAAAGAAGAAGAACCACTTCTATTCCATGTGGTATCAGTATTAATCTTATATCCTGATTGTGGCTTCTTCCATTTTACAGCAGTTAAAGATTTTTTCCTCTTTTGAAAAATTTGTGGGATAATATTTGCCTAAGTCCAGTACTTATGCTTGTCTACCCTACCAATTAGGTGATGAACAGTAAAGATGTGAAAAATCATGCCTTTAATCTCATTTAAGCAAGCAACTTGGGAGAAAGATTCATTTTCATAGATAATTTTGTTCCTTTTAATCCAAAGAAACCAAGTTGTGACAAGAAGGGCAGCAGTGGTAATGTTAGAGTGAATCTTGGATTCTGCCTTAAAAGAAAGATAATATTCAACTCTACCCTTGAAATTAGCAAAAACTGAATGTTGTAGATGTAAAAGGTCACTGACAGAATTCCATACAGCAATAGAGGAGGGGCACGAATTGAAAAAATGATCCAAAGTATCTGTATGGTTCAAGCAGAGTGGACATTTAGAGACTAAAAGGAAACCTAACCTACATAATATGTTATCAAAAGGAAGAATTCCATTCATAGCTCTCCACAATAGAACAGACATTTTCTTTGGGATGAAAGAAGACCAAACCTTAGAAAAATATCTGATTTTTGCTTTCTTCTGCCTGAAAATGTTGTATGCCGACCGTATGGAAAATAATCCATCTGTGGTTGGAGTACAAACAAGCTTATCCTCATGAGAGTGTTCCAGCTTAGCAGCCTGCAAAATGGCATATACATTGGTAGCCAGATATGACTCCAGCTTTGGAAGGAGATAAGCTTTGTTGTTTATAAAAAACCTGAGAGAAATATCCTCAAAGGGGATAATTCTCTCATGAGGCCACTTATAAAACAGAGCTCCTTCTCCTGTCCAATTAGAATTCCAGAAAGAGCAATCATCAAATCCATAAAGAACCCGAGAATAGCTGTTTGCCTTAGCTGTGATATAGCATATTCTGGACCAAGTATGTGATTTTTTATAGGAAATAGGAAGCGACCATAATAAAGAAGTCCATTGGTTATTATTTTGTTGCAGTTTCCACCACAATTTACATGAAAAGGTTTCCACAATAGCTTTTAAATCCCTAAAACCTATGCCATTTTCATCTATAGGTAAACTCATATTTTTCCAAGACCTCCATTTTTTCCTATCAATGTTGTCAGCATTCCCCCCAAAAAATGGATGCTATTTTCTCCATTTTTTAAAAACAATCCTTGGTGGACTCAAAACAACGAAGATATGCATTGGGATTGAAATAAAACAGTGATTAATTAGTACTATCTTACCAGCAGTGGTGAGCCATATATTCTTCCAGTTATTGATTGATTTCTCCATTCTTTCCAGTAGAGGTTTATAGTGCCTGTAGATTTCGACCAGAAAAAAGGGACTCCCAAATATTTGAATGGAAAAAAGCCTTTTCCATTCCCAGTAACCTCTTTATGGAGAGAACTGTTGATAATGGGGTTCTGTGGGAGACAAAAAATTCAGATTTTGCAAAATTGACCTTTTGTCCAGTAGTCTGCTCATATGAAATCAAAAAACTTTTAAACCTATTCAAGTTTGTATCATCAGTATACATTAAGTGTGAAACAGGTGAACAGGACAGAGGAAGACCAAAATTTTGGAGATATCCTATGTTGAAAATTTTCTTTAAACCTCTAGAAAAAGCCTCTGAGAGTAGGTTATACAGAAAAGGTGAAAGGGGATCACCTTGTTTTATGCCTCTAGAGGATGCAAAAAAACCGGAGGTTACTCCATTAATTAAAACAGAAAAATGAGCAGCTGCTATGTTATGCATGATGATTTTAACAAAATTTTCATGAAATCCAAAACGAAGAAGTATAGAGTTTAGGAAAGACCAAGAGACTCTATCAAAAGCCTTTTGCATATCAAGTTTTACTATCAAATTTTGAACCTTTGATTTTCTGGACAAAATTCTGGTCATCTCCTGCATTTGGATTACATTATCAATGATGTCCCTACCCTTGATGAATGCACTTTGCTTCGGAGAAATTAAAATTTGCATCAAAGGTTTGATCCTTTCCATTAGCATTTTTGAGAACACTTTATTAACAAAGTTTGATAGACTAATTGGTCTGAAATCAGAGAAGGAGGTAGGGATTGGTTTTTTGGGTATTAGGGTAAGCCAGGTACTTGAAATAGCCTTTGTGATGTTTCCATTGCATATAAAGTCATTTGCAGCATCAAGCAAGTCATGTTTAATGGTTTCCCAAAAAGTGGTATAGAATTCACCAGAGAAACCATCAGATCCAGGGGTACTAGATTTGTTTAAATCAAAAACTGCATACTTGAGTTCCTGGATAGTGAAAAGTTGAAGAAGGAGTTGATTTTGCTCTTCGGTAATTACTTTAGGTATTTCCTTTAAAAAATAGTTAATGTAAGTTTCTGATTTTGGAGTGATATCCTCATTTAGTAATTCCTTAAAAAATTGAACACCTTCTTCTTTAATCAATTGAGGCTCTGAAATCCAGTTCCCTAGTCCATCTTTGATTTTATTAATTCTTGATCTAGCTCTCCTTTCCCTAATGGTGTGGTGAAAATAACTGGTATTTGCATCACCATACTTTAGCCAATTTAACTTAGCCTTTTGCTTTAAGAAAATGTTTTTTTCTTTCTGAGATCTGATAAGTAAGGCTTTTGACTTATTAAGTTCAGCTAAATCTGATTCATCTTGAGATTGTTGAAAAAATATTCCCAGATCATTAACTTTAGCCTCAGCTTGAAGCAGATTTAGATTTACATTTCCAAAGCTGTTTTTGTTCCATTCTTTAATTTCAGTCTTAAGCCTCTTAAGTTTATACACTAACCTGAACATCCCTTTTAAAGGAGATGATAAGTTCCAGTTTTTAACCACTAAATCCTGAAAAATCATGTCTAGTAGACCACATATCCTGATATCTAAATGGCCTGGGCACCATTTCTTTAGAAGATTGAATACACAATAATAAAGGAGAGTGGTCAGATGTCATTCTATTTAACACTTGAATTGAACTGTTAGGGAATAATTCCAGCCAATCTAGATTGCTTATGCCCCTATCTAGTCTTTGGAACATGAGTTCCTTGCATTTATCTCTGAAACGATTATTGCACCATGTAAAAGAGTTTCCTACCGTGGAAATTTCATGCAAGTCCAGATTATTAATGAAATCATTAAACTGTTTCATACTTTTATTGGGGGTTGATTTTCTCCCCTTATATTCAGAAACTGAAGCTACCATATTAAAATCACCAATGTATATGGAGGGTTCAGGGGGTGGTGTTCTTAAGTCATTCCAGAGGTTTTCCCTCATTTGTCTATTGCACTAGCATATATAAGGAAACAGTTCCAACTAACTGATGTTGAAGTTTCTGAGATCCTGGCTTGTAAGAATTGGTCTGAGTCATTTAGACTGACTACACTAAAGGCTTGGTTCCATAAGATCCAGATTTTTGCATTTTGGGCAGGGAGTGCAAATTTGAAACCTAGCTCATGCATTAAAATATTTAGATTCTGTTTATCTTGCCTTCAATCAGACAAAGAATATCAATCTTATGAGTCAACTTAAGTGCTTTTAATCTATCCATTGATGTTCCATATCCTCTAACATTCCAAACTAATATGTTTCCTATGATGGTGTATTTAATCATTTAAAACCTGCTGGGATTGCTTTGTGTGAGGATCTAAGCTTCCTAAGTTTTGTAGTTGAGGCTTTACTATTGTTTCCTATTTTATCCTCACCTTTCTCCATAGTATCCATAGTATATTTGGTTTTAAGAGTACTAACCTTAGTCTGACCACTTTTATCAACCTTTGTGTTCTGATCTGTAGAGGCTGGAGCATCCTCACCAGCCTGGGCAGCTTCAGGGAGAAAAGGTGATTTGGTTGCTGAGATGAAAAGTTGATCTGAGTGACAGGCATCTTGTTTATGTCCAGGAGTGGATGGTCCCTCTATTGGGATTGAAATATTATCATTTGTTGTTGAGGGCACCACTAACTCGTGAGATTCCAAAGATTCATGGAAAACATCAACAGCTTCTCCCTCATGTTCTTCTTCATTTAAAACATCTAGAGTTTGGAAAGCATTAGATATTGTGACAGTGTTTTTCAGTGTTAAATCTTCCAGATTAAGAGATGTTTCAGCCTGTTTGTTTTTTTTCTCCAGAAAGTAGCAGTGATTGGTTTAGAAATGTCATCCAAGGAGTAGAAAGAATCAGTTCTTTTCTTGTGGCTAACAGTAAAAGAGTTAAAATTATTTTCCTGATGGTAGCTTGAGGTATTTCTTTGGATTTGGAAATCAAGTTCCTTTTGAGACACAGTTAGATCTGAGGATCCCTCAGCATTTACTATCACTTTAGAATGTGGTTCAAACTTTTTCTGTGGTTCTACTTGTTCTGGGATTCTTCTTTCCTTTTTTCCATTTACTGTGTTTGTGTCAATGTACCTCTTCCTTAGCTCAGGGTACAGAAAGTTACAATTATCCTGATTATGACCTATTATCCTGCAATGAGTACAATAAGTAGGAAGTTCCTCATATTCTATGGGGTAATCTGCTACTTTGTTACCTATTCCTACCACAATAGTTGAGGAGAGTTGAGACAAAAGATCTACTTCAACACAAACTTTAATGGCAGATGGTCTAGTCAGAGCAGATGTAGTAGCATCCATTTTTTAATATCTACCTATCTGACTACTCATGCCAATGATTTCCGAGGTGTTGTAAAAGTGAATAGGGAGTTTATGAATTGTTACCCAAGCCGGAACGATAGAAGATTCTGTTGTTGGAGAAAATTCCGTAGACCATTTCTGGACTTTTGTGACTGCTCCTTGGATCATCCATTGTCCCTTCATCCAGCATCTCTGGTAGTCCTCGTTATCCTGAAACCTAATTAGCACATGACGATAATCAATAGAACCTAATTGAAATTTAGATTTGAAACCAATTGATTTGAAAGCTGTGTGAAGAAGCTCCATAGTTGGTTTTCCTCTGTTGAACTTCCCGACTAGGGCGTTCTGATAATGTGATGCCAATAGTTCACTTTTCTCCTGAGGAAGGATGAAAGCTATCTTGCCCTTGTATTCAGTGATGGGATGTAGATTGGGTGTATCGGGTAGGGAAGTGAAGAGCAGTGGAGGTTTAGCGGTTAGAGCTTGGATGAAGCTTTTGTTGTTAGCGAGGATCGTATCTGCGGTGGGATTGGGCATTGGCAACGCTATTGATGGCGGCCAGATCAGAGAAAAGTGACCGTTATTGACAAGAAATGTGACAGGGAAGGTGAATAATAGAGGAAAGTGAATAGTAAGTGTGTGTTTCGCACCAAATTCGTCCAAAATCGCACCAAGTGACAATATCAAATCGCACCTAATAGAGCCCTTTCATGTGAATATCAACTCGAAACCTTTGGTATCAACATGCACTCTAGCTTCGATAGTAACCAACGTATTTTTGTAAATATATGTTGGAGTTGATTTTGATATATAATCTAAATGTATGCATGAGATTCAGTACTCAAATTGTGTTGATATGTGTTGGTGTGAGTTTACCAGTGAGCTATTAGTACAATGATGCATCATATTTAATCCTTTGACATAGATAGTTACCATAGTCATCTTTTCTTTAAACCCTGTAATAAAATAAAAACACCTAGCATGACGATATCAGTTCAATGGCAGTTATCCTTTCCATCTTTTCTTTAATCACATTTTCCCACCCTTTAGCTTTAGGGTTTCGGAAAATCAACCATGTCTTCTTGGTTCAAGAAAATGAAAATGATCTCATAGAGATCACTTGTAACAACACCCTTAAATACCAACTATACATTTCCATCCTCAAGTCTGATCCTTGAAGACACGATGCAGGTGTTTATGAGTTCAGCCATATTGTTGTGTACGCTGTAAGGAGAAATTATATTTCCGCGATGGAAACCATTAAAAGATGAAATCATCAAACCCTAATTTTTTTGGAACCATTGTGTTTTTTTTGTACACTTCCTTAGAAAGGAAACAGAAGGAAAGAGTTTGGCAAACAAACAAATTTTCTAAAATTCTAGTTCAAAAGGGTCCATTATATCGATATATTATAGTATTGACAAATTTTACAAATTTGGTAATCCAACCTTCAAATATCATTGTTCTAATATTGCACATTATTAAACATTATTTTTAATTATTAATTTTTTTCATTCATAATAAGAAATATTTATTTTTATATTAAGGTTGACAATTAATTCCCCTATTATAAAAAACTTTTGAAAGAATAGTATCACAATAAAGGGGAGATGACTGGATTCCTTTGGATCATACGAGCATTAGGATCCAAAACATTTTGACCCAAAACCCGAACATAATTCCTTAGCGTGATTACAACTCCACTGAAGATGGTTTAAGTGTTACCAACCCTCGTAGCTAGCAAGTATCCTGGGAGGTCATCACCGTACCTATCAAAGTTAATATTTATAAGCCCTAAATGCTTACCATCTACAACAAAGTAGATAGCGGCAAGTCGGGGTCGTCCACGAAGAAGAGGGATCTTCCTAAGCGTTTAGACACAAAAGGTTGATATTAGGCTAGGAGTAGACATATATACATACATATAAAAGCATGTAAATGGGGGGGGGGTTTTGGTTGTTTGGTGGTCCTAAGTTATGAAATTAAAAGGACAAGATAACTAGCAAAGTCAAGTAACTAGGCTAATCATCAAACAAAACTAAGAAAAAGGGATTTAAAACTACAAAGAT
This sequence comes from Rubia yunnanensis, assembly GCA_037428765.1. NCBI lineage: Eukaryota > Viridiplantae > Streptophyta > Magnoliopsida > Gentianales > Rubiaceae > Rubia > Rubia yunnanensis. Next base: position 88,633,787 of record CM075061.1, read on the forward strand.
AAAGCCTTGGGGGCAATTGATATCCACTTCCAAACCTAAAGTAGATCATTGAACCATTCACTCATTTTATCACATTCATTACTTGACTTAACATTAACATATTTATCTATCAAGAATCACAACACATTATGTACAAGAAGTTCTAAGTTCATGTTCATAGATTTTCATGCAAAGGAGCTAAGGAATTCGTCATTTTCCTAACACCCGAACACTTCAATCATAAAAATACTTCCTATTCTCAAAAAACCCATGACATAAATGAAGTGAAATATAGCATCAAGAATACATAAATGCTAAATAATAAAGGCTACAAGAACGAGTGAAACAATCTATTCACTACTTCAACTACTTGTTGTGAAGATAAATCTTCTATCCTTCTTAGATAGTAGTTTGCAAGAGTGAATTCGACATCTCTTGTCCAACCTCACCAATGACTCCCTTAGGACTAAGAATATCCCATTGATGGCATTTAGCACGAAGAATCAACAAGCTTGGCAACACTTATAAATACTACACCGTATCTAAGCATTTAACCAATTCAATTCATGCATTTACACAAGATTAGTCAAGAATGATTGACATTCATAGACTTCTCTCATTTGCTACCTAAAATAAGCATGAAAACGAGTTCAACATCATCACATTTATCTAGCAATTATCAACACACCAATATCATTTAAGAAGCTCTAACTCATGCTCTTGGATTCCACATTAAAAGAGGGGAGAATTAGCTACTTTCTCCCAACCCTAACAAGTAATCATACAAGCAATTCATATACTCAAGCTTCCAACAACATCAATGTAATTAACAATTCACATTCAAAGCTCAATAAATGCACAAAAGCAAAAGCACTAAATAGATAGATATGGTTCTTACTACATAGATATGGAAGCTTCAATCCATTGCTCCCAAGATAAAACTAAGCTAGATAATCAAAGCCCATAACATAGAACAAAGATCTACAAACGTAGAAGAAGAAATGGAAGAAAATGGTGAAAAACTAGGGTTTTGGAGCCCCCAAGTCGGGCTTAGAGAGTTGGGGAAGAAGGTGGTTAAAAACTATTATAGTACAAGAAAAAAGGGTGTAAAACGCAAGTTGCAGGGCAGTTATCGCGAGTCGCGACGCCTCCATCGTGAGTCACGACTAGATCAGTAAAATTTTGAGCTCCCAAGTCAACATTTCACGAGTCGAGACACACTCGTCACGAGTCGCAATAGAAAAAAATCCCTTTTTGTTTTGCTTCCTCAGGGTGAACCGTTGATCCGTTTTGGGAGTTCTTGTAGTCGATTTTATATTACTCGAGAAGAGGAATCCAATGGTATCACTCTTGGAGGTTGATTCTTCTCGGAAAATTCTCACAACTCTGCTTCAAAACGTAGATCATTCTTCACCCTTTGGTTTGCTCTCCTTTCTTCACTTTATCTTCTACCACTTTGTGAGTGGCCTTCCATCTTCTACCATCCTTTCGAATGGCCTTCACGAAACCACTCCTAAGTGCTCATGAGAAATCTACAAATTGATCTTACAAAAAGAAATCTAGATGCTCATAAGGACCAAAAGTCCATTAGACTAAACATAGGTTACAAAATGAAGGATTTAGATATAAAAGCCGAAAATGGTCATCTAAACCCCATATCATGTAAACCTACTAAATCTAGCAATCTTACAAAAAAAATATGATAAAAGAAATGTTAAATGCTTTGTAAAATACATGCTTTTGACGTCTCATCATATCCGTTATCAAATGATGCCTCGATAAATCTAGTAACTGTCTTTCCAACCAAAGTATCTAACTCCTGAACTCATGGTTTACTGCTTGGCCGCTTAACTCATTAAAAACAAAGGAGCACCATAGAGCCCCTCCCACCATACTAGCTGGCACTCATTCAAAAAGGAAACAAAAAGAAATTTTTTGGAGAATGAATTTATTTTTTTTGTAATTTCAGTGCAATAATTACAATGAAATTGATTGATCTAACCACAAGAAAAACTTACACATTTTACTATCCAATTTTCAAATATATTTGCTCAAATATTGGACTTTATCTAACATTTGCTTTTCTTAGTTACTTTCTCTCTCATAATAACAAACACTTATTTGGATTTTAATGTTCAAGATTTATTCCTCTTTTAATAACTTTTTTGAAAAATAGGTAAGTTTGGGTAGAAATGGTGACTGTATCATAACGTGCATTGTTTGAGCATAATTAGGCTTAACATAATGTACATTATTGGAGCCAACTCACGTGAACATCAACTCGGAACCTTTGGCTACAACATGCACTCTACTATCAATAGTAACGAACATATAGTTTTGGATATATGGTGGGAACGATTTTGGCATATAATCTAAATGTATTCATCTGATTTAGTACCTAAAATTGTGTTGACATGAGTTGGTATGAGTTTATCGATGAGCTATCAGTGCAAGGATGCATCATATTTAATCCTTTGATAGGGATAGTTACTATAGTCACCCTTTATTTCAACCTTGTAAAAAAATGAAAACACCTAGCATGACGATATCACTTCATTGGTAGTTATTCTTGCTATATTTCCTTCAAGCACATTTGGCAACCCTTTAGCTTTAGAGTTTCCGAAAAGTAACCATATCTTCTTGGTTCAAAAAATGAAAATAATCTCATAGAGACCACTTGTGACAACACCCTTTAACTAAAGACTTCGAATTTCCATCCTCAAGTCTAATCCTTGAAGCCACGGTGTCAATGTTTACGAGTTAGGCCATGTTGTTGTGTACGCAATAAAGAGAAATTATTTTTCTGTGATGGAAATCATTAAAAGATGAAATCATCAAACCCTAATTTTTAGGAACCATTGTTTTTTTTGTAATCTTGCTTAGAAAGGAAACTGAAGGAAATAGTTTGGCAAACGAACTAACTGATGTGTCCATTTTATATGCTTTATTTGGTAGTATTTAGGATCACTTTTGTGCTCTTTTATTATCGAGAGCTTGTGTTTTACCTTGAAATTCACTTAGGAGAGGCAAAAGCAACTTTGTACTCTTTTACCTCTTCTAAGTGGATTTTGTGTGACAAGGGAAGAACACGGAAGCAACGAAGACCGGAAGACATTGAAGACTATACTTTCGAAGACTTTTGGATACTCACTTCGAAGACATGAAGACCGGAGGCCGTTGAAGACCATTTTTGGAGCCGTTGAAGACTTGAAGATTGAGAGGGATGGCTATGAAGAAGACAAAGAAACAATGCAAAACTCTGGCCCCCGTCGCGACCCCGTCGCGACACCATCGCGAGTCGCGACCTACACCGTCGCGAGTCGCGATGAACTCGTCGCGAGTTGCGACCAACGGGCGGCCAGAAACCAACTTTATCTTCTTTGCACTATAAATACTACTCTCTTTCTTCTTCTTCTCCAGTTTTGCTCAGCCCGTTTTCTCTGGGTTTTAGGGCTCCAAAACCCTTTGTTTTCTTCTCTTTCTTTTCTTAGTTTTTGTAGTTTAATTATGTCTCTTGTTGTTCTAGAGTAGTTTTTGTTCTTGGGAGCAAAGGATTGAAGCTTCCATTATCTATGTAGCAAGAACTCATTTCTATCTATCTATTTGGTGTTTTTGCTATTGTGCTTTTATTGTGCTTTGAATGTTAATTGTTGATTCTATTAATGTTGTTGAGAGCTTGATGATATGAAATGCTTGGATCAATTGCTAGCTAGGGTTTGGGGGATTTGGGTTAATTTCCCCCCTGTTCTTGTTAGTAATGTGAGAGTATGATTTAGAGATTTTGATTGTGTTGATGGATTGATAATGTGCTAGACGAATGTGATTGATGTTGAACTCTTCGTCATGTTCATTTGTGTAGCAAACGAGAAGAGTTATATGCTCGTGGTCTATGAGTGGTCGCTCTTGACTAATCTCGGGTAATTGCATGAATTGGTTAAATGCTTAGTCACGGTGTAGTGGTCATAGGCATTGCCAAGCTTGTTGGTCCTTCGTGCTAAATGCCACCAATGACACCTTGAGTCGTGGTCGCGACTCGGGAGTCATTGGTGAGGTTTGACGAGAGATGTCGAACTCACTCTCGCAAACTACGAACTAAGAAGGATAGGAGTTTAGTCTCCACGACAAGTAGTTGAAGTATTGAATAGATGATTTAAATTCATTCTTGAAGTATTCGTTATTTGGCGTTTATGTATTCCTGACCGTGTGTTTCACTGCATGTGTGCCATGAGTTGTTTGAGCATAGGGAGTGCTTGTGTGGTTGAATTGTTTAGGTGTAGGAACGTGACGAATTCCATAGCGCCTTTGCATGAAGATCTATGAGCATGAACTTAGAACTCCTTGTGATGTGTGTGTTGTGGTACTTGCTAGATGGGTGCGTGAGTGTTGGGTCCTGAATGCTATATGATAGAATGTGTGAATGATTCGATGAACTACATTAGATGTGGAAGTGGATATCCATTGCCCCCAAGGCATTTTATCTTTGTAGTTTTAAACCCCTTCTCTTTAGTTTCGTTTGATGATTAGCATAGTCACTTGACCTTGCTAGTTATCTTGTCTTTTTATCTTTGTTAACTTAGGAAACCAACCAACCAACCCCCCCCCCCCCTTTTCTTGCTTTTAAGTGTGTGTATATATAGTTACTCCTAGCCTAGTATCAACCATTGTGTGCTTAGAGGCTTAGGAAGATCCCTCTTCTCTTTGGACGACCCCAATTTTCCACTATCTACCTAGTTGTAGAAAGTAAGAATTTAGGGCTTATAAATTATCTTTTGGCGCGCGGGTGCGACGACCGCCCGCGCCCGTCAAAATGGCGCCGCTGCCGGGGAAGAGGCGTTTATTCTTAAGTATTTAGGTGTATTTGGTTGTATATTAGCTAGTTGTTTTTATTTTCCACTACTTGGTGGTTGTTTTTGTTTGGAGTAGGTATTGCTTGAGTTCTTGGTAATTTATTTCATCGAGAATCCTTGCATTATGATTCCAAACTTTTGAAAAATAAAAAAATAAAAAAAAATTTTAATGGAGCGTCTCACCTTGAGGGAACTTCGGAGAAAGAGAAGTTGTCAAGGGATGAGAAATGGAAGAAACCAGTTAAAGGTGCAAACCCTTAACCAGAAACACCCATACCTCAAAACCCAAAGCTTGCGACCAAAGATTTTTTAGGATTAACCAACATCATCAGGACTGCAGCTCGGAGATGAAGAAATTTGAGGGAACCAAAGAGGAGCATTTTGGAGACTAGTTTTGCTTGCAAGAGCACCTTGATGGCTCCAGGTTTACTTGAACCCGTGACCTTTGTTTGGGTCAGGTAGGCCTAGAAGGTTTTCTCGAAGTGCACTCAAAAACCTAAATAAGGTGAACCGTAGAGTTTCTAGCTACCATTTGGAAGGTCACATGCGAGGAGGGTCGCAAGACGATTAAGTTCAACTTGGGTGACAAGGAGTACCAAATGACCTATTGAAAGGTGGCACTAGCTTTTGGGTGGAAGTCTGGCAAGTACATTCCATGGACTTATCGCCAAGGAATGCTATTCTCTCTTGGGCACTTTTGGGTGCAACTAACCGGGACTGATAAGAAGAATCTGAACAAGGGCATGACTGCAGCCCACCTGGTGATCCGTTATATTCTTCAACTCCTTTCTATAGGCTTTCTATGCCACGGTGAATTGACCCATTGTCTTGGCTCTGATGTACACCTTCTTCGGGCAATGATACAGGACGGGAACATCTACCTGGACTTGGTTAGTGTCTTTTTTCAAGAATGCATAACGATGAGAGAGTTGAAGAGTGAGAAAATCTCCATGGGAAGCATGGTTGGCATTTTGGTGGATTATCTAGGTTACCTAGACACACAAAGGGCTCTAGGTAACTTAAGAATATCGGGCAAAAGGTTTAATATTGAGAAGTTAGCTAAGGAATCTATGGTGAGACCGACGATTTCAGAGGGTAGATATGTATGGCTCTATGGTGACGCGAACACGTGTATTTTCATGATTCTTCCACAATCGGAGTGCACCGCCATTGACCATACCACATGTTTGGATGGCTTTCTTATTTCTTCGGACCGGAAGTTTGAGAGAGAATCCGACAATGTTATGGCCAACCAAGAGTTAGACCTAGAATAGGCCAAAGGGGAGACATCTTTGAGAGCACTTGTGAGATGATCTTATTTTTCCATGACCCTTATGGATCAACTACACCTACTTGGGGAGCAACACTTAAGTTCTTCCCAAGTTCTTCAAGGGATAGTTCAAGCAATTGGGGGAGTGAAGGCACAAGTGGAGGAGCTCAACACGAGGGTAGATTTCCTTAAATTCACAATCCAAGCAATATGGTTCATAGAGAGATGTTTCACTAGCCATAAAGAGGCTGGCCCTTCGGTGCCACAAGCGTAGGTACCACTAAACTCCCTTCCTCACTTGTGTTTTGACATTTTTGTGTGCATTGGAGACTTTGCATCTGTAAAGTGTGGGGAGGGAGTAGTGAGCACATAAGAATTCTCAATCTTGGATTTTTTCATGCATGCATGTTTTGTTTGTTTTTTCTTGATTGTAGGTAGTTTTAGTTCTTGTTTGTTGGGGATGATTTTGGATGAACATTTGGTGGAATGACATGCTATGCTAGGTTTCCTAGTTTTCATGGGATATGATGTTTTAGCTATTGGTGGAGTATTTTTGTTTGTTTGACTATCTTTGTAGTATTGAGCCCACTTTTGGGGAACTTTTAGCAAAATTTGAAAAAATTAAAATGATCAAAACTTGGACAAGTCAAAAACACAAAAGGATGACTTGGGAAATATTAGGAAAAGCCTGGATAGGTCGAAAGGGTTAGGTGAAAGTGAGAGGCTTGGCCCAGCTAGACTTAAGAGTCTAGGAAAAATGAGAGGCTGTGTGGAAAAAGGTGAGAGGTGAGCATGTTTTGCTAGATAATGCTAGGTGAATTGTAGATGATGCCTTATAAGTATACGAGGATCAATTGTAAGAAAATTGTGTAACTCTCTATAGGATTATGCAAGTTTCTTTATCAGTTATGGTGTTAAAGAGTTTGTCTTAAGATAGCAAGTGTCCCATCCATTATCCATCCCGGGGTAACCGTACGTCAATCTTGTTAGTATTCCATTATTACCCTTACAATAAGCTTTACATATGAGAATGATAATTTCCACCACATAGATTCATGTGAAATTATATATTCTATGTTATTTATCAAATTAAAAGGTAATACAAGTTCGTCGATCAGTTTTTAAAAAGCAAAAGTACATTTTCCGGAGTAAATTGTAGATGATGACTAATATGTATAAAAGGATCATTCTTAAGTAAGTTTTGAAACTCTCAGTGGGATTATGAAAATTTCTTTATGGGTTACAATATTCAAGAGTTTGACTAGGGATTGCAAGTGACTAGTCCGCGATAAGTCCCAGGTTAACCGTCTGCCAATCGTGTTAGTATTTCATTATTACCCTAACAATAAGAGTTAAATGTGAAAATAATAATTTACGCCGCAGAGATTCGCGTGAAATTATATATTCTAGGTTATTTATCAATTTAAAAGGTAATATAAGTCCGTCAATCGATTTTCAAAAAGCACAAGTACATTGTCCAAAGTAATTTGTAGAAGACGGCTTATAAGTATACAAGGATCATTTGTAAGGAAGTTGTGGAACTCTTTGTGGGATTATGCAAGTTTCTTTAATAGTTACGGTGTTAAAGTGTTTGACATGGGATTGCAAGTGTCCAGTTCGTGATCCATGTCATTACTCCATTATTACCATTAAAATAAGCATTACATATGAGAACGATAATTTCAACGGCATAGATTTAAGTGAAATTATATATTCAAGGTTTTTTATCAAATTAAAAGGTAATACATGTCCGTCCATCAATTTTTAAAAAGCACAAGTACATTTTCTAGAGTAAATTGTAGATGATAGCATATAAGTATACAAGGATAATTTGTAAAGAAATTGTGGAACTCTATGTAGGATAATGCAAGTTTCTTTATCAGTTACGGTGTTAAAAGTATTCCTTGGGATAGCAAGTGTCCCACCCGCAATCCGTCCCGGGGTAACCGTCCGTCAATCTTTTTAGTATTCCACTATTACCCTTACAATAAGCGTTACATATGAGAATGATAATTTCCACCACATAGATTAATGTGAAATTATATATTCTATGTTATTTATCAAATTAAAACGTAATACAAGTCCGTCCATCAATTTTTAAAAGCAAAACTACATTGTCTAGAATATATTGTAGATGTTGACTTATAAGTATACAAGGATCATTCTTAATTATGTTTTGAAACTCTTTGTGGGATTATGCAAGTTTCTTTATCAGTTACGGTGTTAAAGATTTTGAGTTGGGATTGCAAGTCACCAGTCTGCGATCTGTCCCGGGGTAATTGTCCGTCAATCATGCTAGTATTTAATCATTACCCTAACAATAAGCGTTACATATAAGAACAATAAATTCCACCACAGAGATTTGCGTGAAATTATATATTCTAGGTTATTTATCAAGTTAAAGGGTAATACAAGTCCGTCCATCGATTTTTAAAAGGCACAAGTACACTGTTCAAATAAATTGTACATGATGAATTTCAACTACACAAGGATCATTTGTACGGAAGTTGTGGAACTCTCTGTGGGATTATGCAAGTTTCCTTATCAGTTACGGTGTTAAAGAGTTTGACTTGGGATTTCAAGTGTTCCGTCCACGATCCGTCTCGGGTAATCGTCCGTCAATCGTGTTAGTATTCCATTATTACCCTTACAATAAGCATTACATATGAGAACAATATTCTCCACCGCATATATTCCCGTGAAATTATATATTCTAGGTTATTTATCAAAGTAAAAGGTAATAATAGTCCATTAATCGATTTTCAAAAAGCACAAGTACATTGTTCACAATAAACTGTAGATGATGACTTATAAGTATAGAAGGATCATTCGTAAGGAAGTTGTGGAGCTCTCTGTGGGATTATGCAAGTTTCTTTATCAGTTACGGTGTTAAAAAGTTTGACTTGAGATTCCAAGTATCTCGTCTGCGATCCATCCCAGGTAACCGTCCTTCAATCGTGTTAGTATTACATTTTTACCCTTATAATAAGCATTACATATGAGAACAATAATTTCCACTGAATAGATTCGTGTGAAATTATATATTCTAGGTTATTTATCAAAGTAAAAGGTAATACAAGTTCGCCCATCGAATTTTAAAAAGCACAAGTACATTGTCTAGAATAAATTGTAGATGATGACTTATAAGTATACACGGATCATTTGTGAGGAAGTTGTGGAACTGATGTGTCCACTTTATATGCATTATTTAGTAGTATTTAGGATCACTTTTGTTATATTTTTGGTGTACGATTGCTAGATTTACGTAGGTTTACATAATAAGGGGTTTAGATGACCATTTTCGGTTTTTATGTTTAAATCCTTCATTTTTGTAACCTATGTTGAGTCTAAGGGATTTTTGGTCCTCATGAGCATCTAGATTCCTTTTTGTGAGCTTAATTTGTAGATTGCTCATGAGCATTTAGAAGTGGTTTAGTGAAGGCCATTCGAAAGGATGGTAGAAGATTGAAGGCCACTCACAAAGTGGTAGAAGATAAAGTGAAGAAAGGAGAGCAAAGCAATGGGTGAAGGATGGTCCAGGGTTTTCAGAATTTTCCGAGAAGAATCAGCCTTGAAGAGTGGTACCATTGGATTCCTCTTCTTGAGCACTATGAAATAGACTACAAGAACTCCCAAAATGGATCAACGGTTCACCCGGAGGAAGCAAAACAAAACAGGGCTGGATTTTACTGATCTGGTCGCGACTCGCGATGCTTGGTCGCGACTCGCGACGACAGCGTGAATTCAGCCCTGCAGCAGTGCTTTTTCTCCCCTTTTTCCTCCACTATAAATACCTCTTCACCCCTTCTTCTCCATAGCTCTAAGCCCGACTTGGGGCTCCGAAACCCTAGTTTTTCACCATTTTCTTCCATTTCTTCTTCTTCCTTTGTAGATTTTTGTTCTATGGTATGGGTTTTGATTATCTAGCTTAGTTTTGTACTTGGGAGCAAAGGATTGAAGCTTCTATTTCTATGTAGTAAGAACCATTTTTATCTATCTATTTGGTGCTTTTTCTATTATGCATTTATGGGTATTGAATGTGTTTGTTGATATCATTAATGTTGTTGAAAGTTTGATCATATAAAATACTTGTATGAATTGTTTGCTAGGGTTTGGGGGATTTGGGTTAATTTTCCCCTTTTCTTGTTAGGAATCTATGAGTATGATTTAGAGCTTTTGATTGTGTTGATGGATTGATGATTGCTAGATGAATGTGATGATGTTGAACTCGATCGTTCTTGACTAATCTTGTGTAAATGCATGAATTGGTTAAATGCTTAGGCACGGTGTAGTGTTCATAAGTGTTGCTAAGCTTGTTGATTCTTCGTGCTAAATGCCATCAATGAGATACTCTTAGCAATAAGGGAGTCATTGGTGAGGTTTGACAAGAGATGTCGAATTCACTCTTGCAAACTACTACCTAAGAAGGATAGAAGATTTATCTTCACAACAAGTAGTTGAAGTAATGAATAGATGGTTTTACTCATCCTTGAAGCATTGTTATTTAGCATTTGTGTATTCTTGATGGTGTGTTTCACTTCATTTATGCCATGATTTGTTTGAGAATAGGAAGTGTTTGTATGATTGAATTGGTTAGGTGTTAGGAACGTGACGAATTCCGTAGCTCCTTTGCATGAAAATCTATGAGCATGAACTTAGAACTTCTTGTGCATAACGTGTTGTGATTCTTGCTAGATGGGTATGTTAATGTTAAGTCATGTAATGAATGTGATAGAATGAGTGAATGGTTCAATGATCTACATTAGGTTTGGAAGTGGATATCCCTTGCCCCCAAGGCTTTTTTATCTTTATAGTTTTAAACCCCTTTTTTTAGTTTTGTTTGATGATTAGCATAGTCACTTGACTTTGCTAGTTATCTTGTCTTTTTACTTTCGTAACTTAGGAAAACCACAACCAACCAACCCCCCCCCCCCCCATTTACTCACTTTTATGTGTGTGTATATATTTACTCCTAGCATAATATCAACCAATTGTGCTTAAACGCTAGAGAAAATCCCTCTTCCCGTGGACGACCCCGATTTGCCGCTATCTACCTAGTTGTAGAAAGTAAGCAAAAAGGGCTTATAAATATTAACTTTGAGAGGTGCGACGACCGCCTCCCAGGAACTCTCTGTGGGATTATACGAGCTTCTTTATCAATTCTGGTGTTAAAGATTTTGACGTGGGATTGCATGTATCCCGTCCGCGATCTGTCCCAAGGTAACCTTCCATCAATCGTGTTAGTATTCCATTATTACCCTTACAATAAGCGTCACATATGAGAAAAATATTTTCCACCGAATAGATTCGCCTGAAATTATATATTCTACGGTATTTATCAAATTAAAAGATAATACAAGTTTGTCCATTGAATTTTAAAAAGCACAAGTATATTGTCCCGAATAAATTGTAGATGATGACTTATAAGTATACACAGATCATTCGTTACAAAATTGTGGAACTATCAATAGGATTATGCAAGTTTCTTTATTAGTTATGAAGTTAAATATTTTACCTTGGGATAGCAAGTGTCCCGTCCGCGATCTGTCCAGGGGTAACCGTCCATCTATCTTGTAAGTGTTCGTTTATTACCCTTACAATAAGCATTACATATGAGAGCGATAATTTCCACCACATAGATTCATGTGAAATTATATATTCCTAGTCATTTATCAAATTAAAAAGAAGTACCTTTCCATCGATCTAATTTTAAATATCACAAGTACATTGTCAAGAATAAATTGTAGATGATGACTTATAAGTATACACAGATCATTTGTGAGGAAGTTGTGGAATTCTCTGTGGGATTATACAAGCTTCTTTATCAGTTCCGGTGTTAAAGATTTTGACTTGGGATTGCATGTGTCCCATCTGCAATCTGTCCCAGGGTAACCGTCCATCAATCATGTTAGTATTCCATTATTACTCTTACGATAAGTGTTACATATGAGAATGATAATTTCCACCACATAGATTCATGTGAAATTATATATTCTATGTTATTTATCAAATTAAAAGGTAATACAAGTCCATCAATCAACTTTTAAAAAGCACAGGTACATTGTTCAAAGTAAATTGTAGATGATAACTTATAAGTATACAAGGATCATTTGTAAGGAAGTTGTGGAACTTTCTACGGGATTATACAAGTTTCTTAATTAGCTACGGTGTTAAAGAGTTTGACTTGGGATTTCAAGTGTCCCATCTGTGATCCATCCCGGGTAATCGTCTGTCAATCGTGTTAGTATTCCATTTTTACCCTTATAATAAGCGTTACATATGTGAACAATTATTTCCACCTAATAGATTCATGAGAAATTATATATTCCAGGTTATTTATCAATTTAAAAAGGCAACACAAGTGTGTCCATCAAATTTTAAAAAGCACAAGTACACTGTCTAGAATAAATTGTAGATGATGACTTATAAGTATACACATATCATTTGCGAGGAAGTTGTGGAACTCTAGTGGGATTACACAAGTTTCTTTATCAGCTCCGGTGTTAAAGATTTTAACTTGGGTTTGCAAGTGTCCCATCCGCAATCTATCCCAGGGTAACCATCCATCAATCGTGTTAGTATTCCATTAATACCCTTACAATAAGCGTTACATATGAGAACAATAATTTCCACCGCAATGATTCATGTGAAATTATATATTCTAGGTTATTTATCAAATTAAAAGGTAATACAAGTCCATCAATCGATTTTTAAAAAGCACAAGTACATTGTTCAAAGTCAATTGTAGATGATGACTTATAAGTATACAAGGATCATTTGTAAGGAAGTTGTGGAACTCTCTATGGTATTATGCAATTTCTTTATTAGTTACGGTGTTAATGAGTTTGACTTGAGATTTTAAGTGTCCCATCCGTGATCCATCCCGGGTAACCGTCTATCATTTGTGTTAGTATTCCATTATTCCCCTTACAATAAGCGTTACATATGAGAACAATAATTTCTACCTAATAGAATCGTGTGAAATTATATATTCAAGGTTATTTGTCAAATTAAAATGTAATACAAGTCCATCCATCGATTTTTAAAAAAGACAAAAACATTTTCTAGAGTTAATTGTAGATGATGGCCTATAAATGCACAAGGATCATTCGTAACGAAATTGTGGAACTATCTACAGAATTATGCAAGTTTCTTTATCAATTACGGTGTAAAAGAGTTTGACTTGGGATTTCAAGTGTCCCGTCTTCGATCCTTCCTAGGTAACCATCCATCAATCATGTTAGTATTCCATTTTTACCCTTACAATAAGCGTTACAGATGAGAAAAATAATTTCCACATAGATTCCTGTGAAAGTATATATTCCAGGTTATTCATCAAATTAAAAGGTAATACAAGTCCATCCATCGAATTTTAAAAAGCAGAAGTACTTTTACCAAAATAAATTGTAGATGATGACTTATAAGTATACACAGATTATTTGTGAGGAAGTTGTCGAAGTCTCAGTTGGATTATAAGAGCTTCTTTATCAGTTCTGGTGTTAAAGATTTTTACTTGGGATTGCATGTGTCCCATCCGCGTTATGTCCCGGGGTTACCGTCCATCAATCGTGTTGGTATTTCATTATTACCCTTACAATAAGTGTTACATATAAGACAATAATTTCCACCGCTTAGATTCACGTGAAATTATATATTCTGGGTTATGAATCAATTTAAAAGGTAATACAAGTCCATCAATCAATTTTTAAAGGACACAAGTACAATGGTTCAAAGTAAAGTGTAGATCATTACTTATAAGTATACAAGGATCATTCATTAGGAAGTTGTGGAACTCTCTGTGGAATTATGCGAGCTTCTTTATCAGTTATGTTGTTACAGAGTTTGACTTGGAATTTCAAGTGTCCTGTCCACGATCCATCCCGTGTACCCGTCCATCAATCGTGTTAGTATTCTATTTTTACCCTTACAATAAGAATTAAATATGTCAACAATAATTTCGACCGAATAGATTTGCGTGAAATTATATTTCTATGTTATTTATAAAATTAAAAGGTAATAAAGTCCATCCATCAAATTTTAAAAAGAACAAATACATTGTCCAGAATAAATTTTAGATGATGACATATAAGTATACACGGATCATTCGTAAAGAAGTTGTGGAACTCTCTATGGGATTTAGCGAGTTTCTATATCAGTTATGGTGTTAAAGAGTTTGAAATGAGATTTCAAGTGCCCTGTCCACGATCTGTCCCGGGTAACCATCCATCAATCGTGTTAGTATTCCATTATTACCCTTACAATAAGTGATACATATGAGAACAATAATTTCCGACGCATAGATTCACGTGAAATTATATATTCTTGGTTATTTATCAAATTACAAGGTAATCCAAATCCGTCCATCGAATTTTAAAAGGCAAAAGTACAATGTCAAGAATAAGTTGTAGATATTGACTTATAAGTATACACTGATCATTCATAACAAAATTGTGGAACTATCTGTAGGATTATTCAAGTTTCTTTATCAGCTACGATATTACAGAGTTTGCCTTGGGATAGCAAGTTTCCCGCCCGTGATCCATTCAGGGGTAACCACCCATCAATCTTGTTGGTATTATTTTATTACCCTTACAATAAGCGTTACATATGAGAGCGATAATTTCCACCACAAAGATTCATGTGAAATTATATATTCTAGGTTATTTAACAAATTAAAAGGTAATACAAGTCTGTCCATCAAATTTTAAAAAGCACAAGTACATTGTTAAGAATAAATTGTAGATGATGATTTATAAGTATAAAAGGATCATTTGTAAGGAAGTTGTGGAACTCTCTATGGAATTATGCGAGTTTCTTTATCAGTTACGGTGTTAAAGAGTTTGACTTGAGATTTCAAGTGTACCGTCTGCGATCCATCCCGGGTAACCGTCTGTCAATTGTGTTAGTATTCCATTATTACATTTAAAATAAGTGTTACATATGAGAACATCACGTGAAATTATATATTCAAGGTTATTAGTCAAATTAAAATGTATTACAAGTTCGTCCATCAATTTTTTAAAAATACAAGTACATTTTCAAGAGTAAACTGTAGATGATGGCTTATAAGTATACAAGGATCATTCGTAACGAAATTGTGGAACTATCTGCAGGATTATGAAAGTTTCTTTATCAGTTACGATGTTAAAGAGTTTGCCTTGGGATATCAAGTGTCATGTCCGGGATCCATCCAGGGGTAACCCTTACAATAAGCGTTACATATGAGGATGATAATTTGCATCAAATAGATTCATGTGAAATTATACATTTTATGTTATTTATCAAATTAAATGGTAATACAAGTCCATCCATCAATTTCTAAAAAGCGAAACTACACTGTCAAGAGTAAATTGTAGATGATGACTTATAAGTATATAAGCATCATTCTTAAGTAAGTTTTGAAAAATCTCTGTGGGATTATGAAAGTTTCTTTATAAGTTCAAGTGTTGAAGAAGTTGACCTGGGGATTGCAGGTGTCCTGTCCGCGATCCATTCCGGGGTAACAGTCTGTCAATCATGTTAGTATTTTCATTATTACCCTAATAATAAGGGTTACATATGAGAACAATAATTTCAACCGCAAGGATTCGCGTGAAATTATATATTCTAGGTTATTTATCAAATTAAAAGGTAGTACAAGTCTATCAATCAATTTTTTAAAATCATAAGTACATTGTTCAAACTAAATTGTAGATGATGACTTATAAGTATACAAGGATAATTCGTAAGAAAGTTGTGGAACTCTCTGTGGCATTATGCGAGTTTCTTTAGTAGTTGTGGAGTTAAAGAGTTTAACTTCAGATTTCAAGTGTCCCATCTGCGATCTATCCTGGGTAACCGTCCGTTAATCATGTCAGTATTCCATTTTTACCCTCACAATAAGTGTTGCACATGAGAACAATAATTTCCACCAAATAGATTTGCATAAATTATATATTCTAGGTTATTTATCAAATTAAAAGGTAATACAAGCTCGTCCAATGAATTTTAAAAAGCACAAGTACATTGCCCAGAATAAATTGTAGATGATAACTTATAAGTATACACGGATCATTTGTGAGAAATTTGTGGAAGTCACTGTGGGATTATACAAGTTTCTTTATCCATTCCGGTGTTAAAGATTTTTACTTGGGATTGCAAGTGTCCCGTCTGCTATCAGTCCCAGGGTAACCATCCATCAATCGTTTTAGTATTCCATTATTACCCTTATAATAAGCGTTACATATGAGAAACATAATTTCCATCACATAGATTTGCCTAGAATTATTTATTCTAGGTTATTTATAAAATTAAAAGGTAATACAAGTCCATCAATTGAATTTTAAAAGGAACAAGTACATTGTTCAAAGTATACAAGGATAATTCGTATGGAAGTTATGGAACTGTCTATGGAATTATGCGAGTTTCTTTATTAGTTACAGTGTTAAAGAGTTTCACTTGGGATTTCAAGTGTCCTGTCCGCGATCCATCCCGGGTAACCATCTGTCAATCGTGTTAGTATTCCATTATTACCCTTACAATAAGCGTTACATATGAGAACAATAATTTCCACCAAATAGATTTGCATAAAATTATATATTCTAGGTTATTTATTAAAATAAAAGGTAATACAAGTTCGTCCATCAAATTTTAAAAAGCACAAGTATATTGTCTAGAATAAATTGTAGATGATGACTTCTAAGTAGACACAGATCATTCGTAAAAAAATTGTGGAACTATCTGTAGGATTATGCAAGTTTGTTTATCAGTTGTGATGTTAAAGAGTTTGCCTTGTGATAGTAAGTGTCCCTTCCTTGATCCTTCCGGGGGTAACCATCCATCAATCTTGTTAGTATTCTTTTATTTCCCTTACAATAAGCGTTACACATGAGAACGATAATTTCCACCACATAGATTCATGTGAAATTATATATTCGAGGTTATTTATCAAATTAAAAGGTAATACAAGTCCGTCCATCGAATTTTATAAAGCACAAGTACATTGTGAAGAATAAGTTGTAGATAATGACTTATAAGTATAAAAGGATCATTTGTAAGGAAGTTGTGGAACACTCTATGGAATTATGCGAGTTTCTTTATCAGTTATGGTGTTAAAGTGTTTGACTTAAGATTTTAAGTGTCCTGTCCACGATCCATCCCAGGTAACCGTTTGTCAATCATGTTAGTATTCCATTATTACCCTTACAATAAGCATTAAATATGAGAACAATAATTTCCACCGAATAGAATCATGTGAAATTATATATTAAAGGTTATTAGTCAAGTTAAAATGTAATACAAGTCCATCCATCGGTTTTTAAAAAATACATGGACATTTTCTAGAGTAAATTGTAGATGATGGCTTATAAGTATACAAGGATCATTTGAAATGAAATTGTGGAACTATCTATAGGATTATGCAAGTTTCTTTATCAGTTACAATGTTAATAAGTTTGCCGTGGGATAGCAAGTGTCCCGTCCACGATCTGTCCATGGGTAACCCTTACAATAAGCGTCACATATGAGAACGATATCTTCCACCAAATATATTAATGTGAAATTATATATTCTATGTTATTTATAAAATTAAACGGTAATACAAGTCCGTCCATTGATTTCTAAAAAGCAAAAGTACATTGTCAAGAGTAAATTGTAGATGATGACTTATAAGTATATAAGGATCATTCTTAAGTATGTTTTGAAACTCTCTGTGGGATTATGCAAGTTTCTTTATTAGTTAAAGTGTTAAAGAAGTTGACTTGGGATTGCATGTGTCCAGTCCGGAATCCATCCCGGGGTAACTGTCTCTCAATCATATTGGTATTTCATTATTAACCTAACAATTAGCATTACATATGAGAACAATAATTTTCACCGAAAGGATATGCGTGAAATTATATATTCTAGGTTATTTATCAAATTAATAGGTAGTAGAAGTCCGTCAATTGATTTTTAAAAATCACAAGTACATTGCTCAAAGTAACTTGTAGATGATGACTTATAAGTATACAAGGATAATTCGTAAGGAAGTATTGGAACTCTCTATGGAATTATGCGAGTTTCTTTAAGTTACTGTGTTAAAGAATTTGACTTGAGATTTCAAGTGTCCCATCCGCGATCCATCCCAGGTAACCGTCTGTCAATCATGTTAGTATTCCATTATTACCCTTAAAATAAGAGGTACATGTGAGAACAATAATTTCCACGGAATAGAATCGCATGAAAATATTTATTCAAGGTTATTAGTCAAATTAAAATGTAATAAAAGTCCGTCCATCAATTTTTAAAAAATGACAAGTACATTTTCTAGAGTACATTGTAGATGATGGCTTATAAGTATACAGGGATCATTTGTGAGGAAGTTGTTGAACTCTCTGTGGGATTATACGAGCTTCTTTATCAGTTCCGGTGTTAAAGATTTTGACTAGGGTTTGCATGTGTCCCGTCCATGATCTATCCTGGGGTAACCGTTTATCAATCGTGTTAGTATTCTATTATTACCTTTACAATAAGCATTACATATGACAATAATAATTTCCACCACATAGATTTGCGTGAAATTATATATTTTAGGTTATTTATAAAATTAAACGCTAATACAAGTTCCATCAATAGATTTTTAAAAGACACAAATGTAAATTGTAGATGATGACTTATAAGTATACAAGGATCATTCATTAGGAAGTTGTGGAGCTCTCTGTGGGATTATACGAGTTTCTTTATTAGTTACATTCTTAAAGAGGTTGTCTTCATATTTCAAGTGTCCCATCTGTGATCTGTCCCGGGTTACCGTCCATCAATTGTGTTAGTATTTCATTTTTACCGTAACAATAAGCGTTACATATGAGACTGATAATTTCCACCAGATAGATTGATGTGAAATTGTATATTCTAGGTTATTTATCAAATTAAAAGGTAATACAAGTTTGTCCATCGAATTTTAAAAAACACAAGTACATTGTCAAGAATAAATTGTAGATGATGACATTTAATTATACACAGACAATTTGTGAGGAAGTTGTAGAACTCTCTGTGGGATTATACGAGCTTCTTAATCTATTACAATGTTAAAGATTTTGACTTCAGATTGCATGTGTCCTGTCCGTGATCGGTCCCCAGGTAACCGTCAATCAGTCGTGTTAGTATTCCATTATTATCCTTACAATAAACATTACATATGAGAACAATAATTTCCACCGCATAGATTCGCTTGAAATTATATATTCTAGGTTATTAATCAAACTAAAAGGTAATACAAGTCCATCAATTGATTTTTGAAAATCACAAGTACATTCTTCAAAGTAAATTGTAGATGATGACTTGTAAGTATACAAGGACCATTCGTAAGGAAGTTGTTGAACTCTATGTGGGATTATGCAAATTTCTTTATCAGCTACGATGTTAAAGAGTTTGCCTTCAGATAGTAAGTGTCCGATCCACGATCCGTTCTGGGGTAACCGTCCATCAATCTTTTTAGTATTCCATTTTTACCCTTACAATAAGCGTTACATATGAGAACAATAATTTCCACAAAATAGATTCAAGTGAAATTATATATTCTCGGTTATTTATCAAATTAAAAGGTAATACAAGTCTTTCCATCGAATTTTAAAAAGCACAAGTACATTGCCCGGAATAAATTGTAGATGATGACTTATAAGTATACACAGATCATTTGTTAGGTTGTTGTGGAACTCTCTGTGGAATTATACGAGTTTCTATTATCAGTTCTTGTATTAAAGATTTTGGCTTGGGATTACAAGTGTCCAGTCTGCGATCTGTCCCAGGGTTACCGTCCATTCATCGTGTTAGTATTCCATTATTACCCTTACAATAAGCGTTACATATGAGAACAATAATTTCCACTGCATAGATTCGTGTGAAATTACATATACTAGGCTATTTACAAAATTAAAAGGTAATACAAGTCCATCAATAGATTTTTAAAAAGCACAAGTACATTGTTCAAAGTAAATTGTAGATGATGGCTTATCAGTATACAAGGATCATTCGTAAGGAAGTTGTGGAACTCTCTATTGAATTATGTGAGTTTCTTTATCAGTATGGTGTTAAAGAGTTTGACTTGAGATTTCAAGTGTCCCGTATCTAATCCGTGCAGGGATAACTGTCTGTTAATCGTGTTCGTACTCCATTATTACCCTTACAATAAGCGTTACAGATGAGAAAAATAATTTCCACCGAATAGAATAGCGTGAAATTATATATTCAAGGTTATTAGTCAAATTAAAATATAATACAAGGTCTTCCATTGATTTTTGAAAAAAGACAAGTACATTTTGTAGAGTAAATTGTAGATAATTTCTTATAAGTATACAAGGATCATTCGTAACGAAATTGTGGAACTATCTATAAGATTATGCAAGTTTCTTTATCAGTTACGATGTTAAAGAGTTTTCCTTGGGATAGCAAGTGTCCCATCCACGATCCGCCCAGGGGTAACCCTTATAATAAGCGTTACATATGAGAATGATAATCTCCACCAAATAGATTCATGTAAAATTATATATTCTATGTTATTTATCAAATTAAACGGTAATACAAGTCCGTCCATCGATTTCTAAGAAGCGAAAGTACATTGTCAAGAGTAAATTGTAGTTGATGACTTTTAAGTATATAAGGATCATTCATAAGTAAGTTTTGAAACACTCTGTGGGATTATGAAAGTTTGTTTATCAGTTAAAGTGTTAAAGAGTTTGACTTGGGATTGGAAGTGTCTAGTCTGCGATCATCCCATGGTAACCGTCTGTCAATCATTTTAGTATTTCATTATTGCCCTAACAATAAGCATTACATATGAGAACAATAATTTCCACCGCAAGGACTCGCGTTAAATTGTATATTCTATGTTATTTATCAAATTAAAAGGTAACACAAGTTTATCAATCGAATTTTAAAAAGCACAAGTACATTCTTCAAAGTAAATTGTAGATGATGAATTATAAGTATACAAGGATCATTCATAAGGATGTTGTGGAACTCTCTATGGGATTATGCGAGTTTCTTTATCAGTTACAGTGTTAAAGAGTTTGACTTGAGATTTCAAGTGTCCCGTCTGCGATCCGTCCCTAGTAACCGTCTGTCAATTATGTTAGTATTACATTGTTACCCTTACAATAAGCATTACATATGAGAAAAATAATTTCCATGGCATTGGTTTGTGTGAAAATATATATTCTAGGTTATTTATCAAATTAAACGGTAAAACAAGTCCGTACATCGATTTTTAAAAAGCACAAGTACATTTTCTAGAGTAAATTGTGGATGGGGGCTTATAAGTATACAAGGATCATTCGTAGGGAAATTGTGGAACTCTCTGTAGGACTATGCAAACTTCTTTATCAGTTAGGTTAAGGAGTTTACCTTGTCATAACAAATTTCATGACCGTGATCCGCCCTAGGGTAACCGTCCATTAATCTTGTTAGTATTACATCTGTACCCTTACAATAAGTGTTACATATGAGAGATAATTTCCACCGCATACATTCATGTGAAATTATATAGTCTATGTTATTTATTGAATTAAAGGGTAATAAAAGTCCATCCATCGATTTTTAAAAAGCAAAAGTACATTTTCAAGATTAAATTGTAGATGATGACTTATACGTCTACACGGATCATTCTTAAGAACGTTTTGGAACTCTGTATGGGATTATACTAGTTTCTTTATAAGTTACAGTGTTTAAGAGTTTGACTTGGGATTTCATGTGTCCATCCCGGGATCCATCCCGAGGTAACCGTTTGTCAATCATGTTAGTATTTCACTATTACCCTAACAATAAGCGTTACATATGATAACAATAATTTCAACCACAAAGATTCTCGTGAAATTATATATTCTAGGTTATTTATCAAATTAAAAGGTAATACATGTCCATCAATCAAAATCTAAAAAGAACAAGTACATTGTCCAAAGTAAATTGTATATGATGACGTGTAAGTATACAAGGATCATTCGTAAGGAAGTTGTGGAACTCTCTGTGGGATTATGCGAGTTTCTTTATCTGTTACAGTATAAAAGAGTTTAATTTGGGATTTCAAGTGTCCTGCAGGCGATCCGTCCTGGGTAACCATTCTTCATTCGTGTTAGTATTCAATATTACACTTACAATAAGCGTTACATATGAGAACAATAATTTTCACCAAATAGATTCTCTTGAAATTATATAATCTAGGTTATTTTTCAAATTAAAAGGTAATACAATTCCACCCATTGAATTTTAAAAAGCACAAGTACATTGTCCAGAATAAATTATATATAATGACTTATAAGTATACACAGATCATTTGTGATAAATTTGTGGAACTCTCTGTGGGATTATGCGAGCTTCTTTATCAGTTCTGATGTTCAAATTTTTTCTTGGGATTGCAAGTGTCCCGTCCACGATCTGTCCCAGGGTAACCGTCCATCAATCGTCTTACGATTCCATTATTACCCATACAATAAGCGTTACATATGAGAACAATTATTTCCACCGCATAGATTCGCATGAAATTATATATTCTAGGTTATTTTTCAAATTAAAAAAGGTAATAAAAGTCCATCAATTGATTTTTCAAAAGCACAAGTACATTATTCAAAGTAAATTGTAGATGATGACTTATAAGTATACAAGGATCATTCGTAAGGAAGTTGTGGAACTCTCTATGGGATTATGCGAGTTTGTTTATCAGTTATAGTGTTAAAGAGTTTGACTTCAGATTTCTAGTGTCCTGTCCATGATCCGTCCCGGGTAACCGTCTGTCAATCATATTATTATTCCATTATTACCCTTATAATAATCATTACATATGAGAACAATAATTTCGACCCATAATATTCGCATGAAATTATATATTCCAGGTTATTTATCAAATTAAAAGGTGATACAAGTCCATCCATAATATTTTAAAAGGCACAAGTACATTGTCCAGAGTAAATTGTAGATGATGACTTATAAGTATGCAAGTATCGTTTGTGAAGAAGTTGTTGAAGTCTCTGTGGGATTATGCGAGTTTCTTTATCAGTTACAGTGTTAAAGATTTTGACCAGGTATTGCAAGTTTCCAGTCTACAATCCATCCCAGGGTAACCGTTCATCAATCATGTTAGTATTCCATTATTTTCCTTAAAATAAGTGCTACATATGATAACGATAGTTTCTACCTCATAGATTTGCATGAAATTATATATTCTAGGTTATTAATAAAATTAAAAGGTAATACAAGTCCAGAGTAAATTGTAGATAATGACTTATAAGTATACATGGATCATTCGTAAAGAAGTTGTGGAACTCTATGGAGATTATGCAAGTTTCTTTATCATTTAAGGCGTTAAAGAGTTTGACTTGGGATTGCAAGTGTCTCATCCGCAATCTGTCCCAGGGTAACCGTCTGTCAATTGTGTTAGTATTCCATTATTACCCTTAGAAAATAAGCGTTACATATGAGAATAAAAATTTCTACCTAATAGATTCACGTGAAATTATACATTTTAAATTATTTATTAAATTAAAAGGTAATACAAGCCCCGTTAATTAAATTTTAAAAAGCACAAGTACATTGTCCAGAGTAAAGTGTACATGATGACTTATAAGTATACAAGGATCATTCGTAAGGAAGTTGTGGAACTCTCTTTGGGATTATGCGAGTTTCTTTATCAGTTACGGTGTTATGGAGTTTGACATGGGATGGCAATTGACAAGTCTGCGATCCATCATGGGGTAACCGTCAGTCAATCATGTTAGTACTCCATTATTACCCTTACAATAATCATTACATATGAGAACGATAATTTTCACGTTATAGATTTTTCTGAAATTATATATTCTAGGTTATTTATTAAATTAAAAGGTAATACAAGTCCGTACATCGATGTTTAAAAAGCACAAGTACATTTTCTAGAGTAAATTGTAGATCATGGCTTATAAGTTTACAAGGATCATTCGTAAGGAAATTGTGGAACTCTATGTAGGATTATGTAAGTTTCTTTACCAATTATGGTGTTAAAGAGTTTGCCTTGGGATAACAAGTGTCCCGTCCCCGATCCATCCGGGGGTAAACGTCCGTCTATCTTGTTAGTATTCCATTAGTACCCTAACAATATGTGTTACATATGAGAATGATAATTTCCACTTCATAGATTCATGTGAAATTATATATTTTATGTTATTTATCAAATTAAAAATCAAAAGTACATTGTCAAGAGTAAATTGTAGATGGTAACCTATAAGTACACAAGGATCATTCTTAAGTAAGTTTTGAAACTCGCTGTGGGATAATGCGAGTTTCTTTATCAGTTACGGTGTTAAAGAGTTTACCTTGGGATTGCAAGTGTCCAGGTCGCAATCCATGCTGGAGTAACCGTTTGTCAATCATGTTAGTATTTCACTATTACCCTAACAATAGGCGTTACATATAAGAACAGTAATTTCCACCGCATAGATTCGTGTGAAATTATATATTCTAGGTTATTTATCAAATTAAAGGGTAATACAAGTCCATCAATCAATATTTAAAAAGCACAAGTACATTGTCCAAAGTAAATTGTAGATGGTGACGTATAAGTATACAAGTATCATTCGTAAGGAAGCTGTGGAAGTCTTTGTGGGATTATGCGAGTTTCATTATCAGTTACGGTGTTAAAAAGTTTTACTTGGGATTTCAAGTGTCCCATCCGCGATACGTCCCAGGTAACCATCCTTCAAACGTGTTAGTATTCCATTATTACCCTAACAATAAGCTTTACATATGGGAACAATAATTTTCACCAAATAGAATCTCGTGAAATTATATATTATAGTTTATTTATCAAATCAAAAGATAATACAAGTCCGTCAATCAAATTTGACAAAGCACAAGTACATTGTTAAGAAAATATTGTAGATAATGACTTATAAGTACACACGAATCAATTGTGAGGAAATTGTGGTTCTCTCTCTAGGATTATGCGAGCTTCTTTATCAGTTCTAGTGTTAAAGATTTTGATTTGGGATTGCACGTGACCCGTCCGCGATCCGTCCCAGTGTAACAGTCTATCAACCGTGTCAGTATTCAATTATTACCCTTATAATAAGCATTACATACAAGAAAAATAATTTCCAATGCACAGATTTGCGTGAAATTATATATTCTAGGTTATTTATAAAATTAAAAGGTAATACAAGTCCATCAATTGATTTTTGAAAAGAACAAGTACATTGTTCAAAGTAAATTGTAGATGATGACTTATAAGTATACAAGGATAATTCGTAATGAAGTGGTGGACCTCTCCATGGGATTATGCAAGTTTTTTTATCAGTTACGGTGTTAAAGAGTTTGACTTGGGATTTCAAGTGTCCCATCCACGATCTGTCCTGGGTAACTATCCGTCAATCATGTTAGTATTCCATTATTACCCTTACAATAAGCATAACATATAAGAACAATAATTTCAACCGAATCTATTCGCGTATAATTATATATTCTTGGTTATTTATCATATTAAAAGGTAATACAAGTCCATCCATTATATTTTAAAAAGCACAAATATATTGTCCAGAGTAAATTGTATATGATGAATTATAAGTATACAAGGATCATTTGTCAGGAAGTTGTGGGGCTCACTCTGCCATTATGTGAGTTTCTTTATCATTTACAGTGTTAAAGATGTTTACTTGGGATTGCAAGGTCCCGTCTGCAATCTATCCCTGTGTAACCGTCCATCAATCATGTTATTATTCCATTATTACAATAAAATAAGCGTTATATATGAGAACGATAAATTCTACCTCATAGATTCACGTGAAATTATATATTCTAGGTTACTTATAAAATTAAAAGGTAATACAAGTCTATCAATCGGTTTTTAAAAAGCACAAGTATATTGTCTAGACTAAATTGTAGATAATGACTAATAAGTATACAAGGATCATTCATAAGGAAGTTGTGGAACTCTCAATGGGATTATGCGAGTTTCTTTATCAGTTACGGTGTTAAAGAGTTTGACTTGGGATTTCAAGTGTCCCATCCACAATCCGTCCAGGGTAACCATCCGTTAATCAAGTTCCTATTCCATTATTACCCTTACAATAAGCGTTACATATGAGAATAATAAATTCAACCGAATATATCTGTGTATAATTATATATTCTAGGTTATTTGTCAAATTAAAAGGTAATACAAAATGTCCTAAGCTCTTAGTTGGCCTACGCCTTTTCTTTGTGCATTGAAACTGTAAGAAATTTAGCATATGATGGCACATGTTCAATTAAATCCAGATAGGAATGGTTACCTCATCCTTTTTCGAATACTTTTTTAATGTTTGCATCATCGGTCACCACCTTTGCAGTCCCCTCAAAGCATTTGGAAATGGAGGTGGAATAGTGACTTGTGCCTTGGGCGGTGGTGGTTTCTTGGTGGGTGCTTCCTTGACCACAATCTCCTCCTCTTTGAAGTGTGCATTGGTAGCCTCCACTATCTTGTCATCTTCTTGCATTGACTTTTTCTTAGTTTCACGAACTTCCTTCCCACTTCTCAATTTAAGTGTGCTCACATTCCTCAGACTGATCTCCGGGTGGGAAGGTAGTTTTTCGGACTCCTTGGCCTTAAGTTGGCTTACCGAGGTGGCAAGTTGCTCGACTTGAACTTCACAAATTTTGATACTTGAGAAAGCTCTATTGTAAAGGTCCTCAATCTGTCATCTTGTCCTCTCCACGAAGACTTCATGTTTCTTCCCCAATTGACCAATGGTTTCCAAGATCTCATCCTTTTCTGACTTGTAAAGTGAAACATGATTGTTGGAAGGGACTTCACCTCTAGGATATGGTTGAGGTGGAGCTTGTCTTCCCCACTATCCTTGAGGTTGGTTATCCTCTCTCTATTGGAAATTAGGATGATCTCGATACCTTAGGTTAAATGAATTTGCATAGGGGTCCAGCCTTGCATCTTCTTGGTTCCCTCAGAACCCTTGTGGATACCCCCTAGGCAATTGTGGTCTTTCCCGGTTGTTGAAGTTAATTTCCTTCACTTCTTGTAAATCATCTATGACTTAGGAGCATGCTTTGGAATCGTGGTTAAGGTTGCAAACTCCACACACTTGGACTTGATGCACTTTTCCTTGCAAAACCTCCTTCATTATGGAAGCAAGAGCTTGGACTTGCTCCTCCAACTTGGGTGAGTGTGTGGGTTCATCCAAGACCTTCACCCTTGACTTAGTGCCAAATTTCCACATACCATTTTCCATTTCTTCAAAGAGAGCCATTGCATCTGTAGGGCTCTTGTTTGCTATTTACCCATTGAAAGCGGCATTTACCATCCACATATCTTCATCGGACAATCCCTTAAATAAGTAATACACCAAATCTCCATCCTTGAATAGGGGTAAGGAAAACTCACAAAAATTAGCTTGAAGCATTCCCAATAAACGTACATAGTCTCGGTGGCATCTTGGGTGATGCTTGAAAATGGCTTCTTTAACCTGGCCGACTTGGGCGCCGGAAAATAATTCTCTAAAAAACTCTATTTCATATCAATCCAAGATCTAAATCATCCCAGTGGCAAGTACTAGTGTCAATCCTTAGCACTACTTTGAAGTGAGAACGAGAAGGTCTTAGGTTGTAGTTATCTTCGGACAATCCCAGGGTCTTCCGTGCGCACCAAATGGAACATCGAAAGATGTTTTTTCGAGCCCTCCCCTGCCAATCAATGAAAGGTAGGAAGGCAATGGATCATGCCACTTTTTGGTTCACAGCTCACATTGGTGGGTAATGGCGAGAAGGTGATGCATAGAGACTGATTCCCCAAGATGGGTTCCATGAGCTCCAATAGGGTGCGATTGTCCTCCACCATTGCTAGCAGATATTTTACTACTACTTCTGACCTCGGTTGAACTTGTGCCCTGGTTCTTCACCTCCTTCTCCTCCGACCACCAGTGTTCTTAGTTGGGTAGTGTAAGACGCCTAGATTAGTGGTACGGGTGTATACCATAAACTTGGGCCAATAATACCCTTCTGAATGCAACACATGCAAATACATTAAAAGGTAACAAAATAACTATAAAAACACCTCCAACCAAGAATAAAAAAAATCCAAAATAACTACTCTATTAATGCGTTATGTCTGAATTGAAACCTAGACTGATAGAATCCCTGGAAGCAGCGCCAAAATTCTGACCTGCCTACCCCCAGAATTATTAAAAACCATAATTTAGAGTTAACCCAGTTACAGGTGGTGAGGGTAAGAAGATAGAAATTTATAGTTCTTCACCCTGTTCTAACTGCTATGCTACTTATAGGGTAGTTAGGTAAGCCCTGGGTTTGCCCAAAGAGATGCTAGGTCTAATGCATCAACTGAAAATACAACCTCGCATGGTCGTCAATCTGTATGAGGGAAAGGAATAGCTAGTAAAGAAAACATACAAATTGGGGGGGGGGTTGTTTTTCAATCTATAAACTACAAAACATGAAAAGTAAAAAAACACAACTAGAAAACTAAGCACTTGGGAAGTCCTTTCCTTGAGAAACTTAGTTAATCTAATACTTCTATCCTTAATTAATTCACATAAAGATCTAGGCCAACCTAATAGAGTGTCGATAATATGTGGTGTGGTGGATGACATACACTTCCCCGTCCCTGTCACGGAGGGTGCTCTCGCAACCCTCCATTGACACGACTATAGTAATTATGGGAGTACAACAATATCCAACCATTGTTGTGGGTCTAATTCTCTCCCGTGCGATTATGTCTGGGGCTTTCACAACAAATACGCTACTTCTCTTGGGTCTTATCTATTAGGCCCAAGGGTTATAGGCACCTTATCTATGATCATAGGGTTTCTTGTAACCCTAGATTTCTACTATTTAGCTATCTTTACCCCGAACCTCTCTAACAACTTTACAAAGTAAGCTTAGACTGGTGCGATGGTATGTGGATCAAAGTGACCTCGAATACCCCATGCACACAACCACGTGGACGCATTCTCCTCCACCCATTCAAACAACCAGGTTTCTTTTTCCAAGGAGGCATCGATATTTGTACCTAGCATGAATATAACCCAAGTGTGTGCTTTTATGTGGTGTACTATTCATGCATTGAAACTCCAAAGCAAATCACAAATATCATGAACACAAAACTAGGATGAACTATAGAATCTCAAAAATCATATAGATTACGAAGTCACTACAATTTACCCCAAAGCTATAGAAACTACTCCCTTGACATGGAATTCAAATAAATATTTGAATTCCACATCTTAAGATAAAAGAAAAATAAAATAAAAAAGATAAAGCTTCTTAAGGAGAGAGTCTCCAAACTACTCTTGAAATCTAATCTAAGGTATGATCTAATATATGATAACCTAGTAGATCAAGGTTCTATATATAGTAGTAAGAGATTGGGCCTAAAAATATGCCCAAAATAGGGTAAACCCTAGCTCGACCACCGCTCGATGCGGGGTATCTCAGATGATGTAGATATGGCATGTACTTGGCGCAGGGCATACCCCTTCATCAGCGTGGGGCACTGGTTATGGGGTGTGCTACAGATCTTCATATTGTGCAGGGTGCGAGGCTTCCCACGGGCCATGTCTAAGTCCTGGCATGGGCCACGCTGTTTGTTATGGGGTGCCATCAGAGTGCTATAATTTATGGTTTTGATCTTTACCAGTGGCCATTGGCATGAGCCATGATCAAGATGGGTGCTTTGCTCAGGAACTTTGGTGTGGGTCATGTGATTTCCCAGACCCCGCCGGTTGGTCTTGGCATATTGAGCTTGGATCAGCTCAGAATGCCAAAAATGGGACGTCCAGTGCCCATACATAACCGCGTAGAGGGTTCTTCACTTTGTACTAGTAGCATATCGTCTTTGCACAGGCTGTGCCACAACCTTGTGGTGGTCTTCTTGGCTTGGTGAATCTCCTTTTGCATGGGCCGTTGGTGCCAAACCATGCATTGCCCACGCTGACCTGTTGGTTCCTTGGCCAGCTAAACTATTTTCCTTTGCTACGGGAGAAGTTTCCGTCCGATTTAAGAGTGTTAGTAGTCTATTTATAAGACTCAAGAAGACGAATCCAATGGAACCAGCCTTGAAGGCTAATTCTTCTTTTACAATTCTCGGACTAAAGAAAAACTCACCGGACAATGATTCCTCGTTTCTTCGTTGGCTGCTTTGAACTCCGTTACCACCTATCTTTGGCTTCTATCTCCTTATACCACACATTGATTATTGTGGCCTTCATCTACAACCATTCTAATGTGAATGGCCTTCGTCTCTACTACTATCCTTGCAAACACTCGTCAATATCTTCTATCGCTCTTATGAACGGCCTTCACATAGAATTTAAACAAAACGTACCCATGGATGACCTACTAAAGATGATCACAAGGAAGATCAAGGGGCCCATGGATATAAGATGTCAATTAGTACCAACTGAGTCTACAAAACGTAAGGATTTAGACAAAAAAACCAAACATGGTCTTCTAAACCCCTTGTTATTTAAACTCACCTAATACTAGCAATCAACCAAGTAATATCAACTAAAATGTATGGAAAATGCATCAGTTAGCGCATGTATAGTAAAGCAGATTAGAAGCATTCCTTTTAGGAGGTGATGTGTTAATCCAGTCATGCAAACCAATTGCTGCTCACGCCATGAATCTCTTCCCATGAAAAGTAAGTCCGGGAAGTGATTATGGGAGAAAGGTTCCAACAAACAAGTAAGTCCCTACTTTCAAGAATTAGAATTTTGTAGTCTAGTCACACTTACCTCAATTGGTCTCTGTCTTACCCTTTTTATAGTGTGGTAAAAACATGACTCCGCTTGATCCGGATTTACCATCGTGTGTTTCATCATGGTTCCGATAAGGTGATTCTTATCCAAAAGCTGGATTGTGGCTCCCACCTTTGTCGGTTTGTGGTCCAGCTTCCACCTTTTCTTAATCAGTTTGTGGTCTATTGTAGAGTGTGTTTATGATTTGGGCTAGCTCCCCAGCGCTATGGAGCTTATGGGCAGGGTATACACCATAAGCCCCTCTTAGCCATGAAGCAATGACATTAGTTGTAAAATAACTATGAACTGATGTTGTACACGAACAACATGTTCGTCTTTTAGTATTACTCTTACTGCCATTGAGAAGTGACATTATCTTTTTGGATAAATCTATGACACATCTAATTCTTTCGATATCAAATTTTGAATTTGAATCCCCCTTGTCCATGTCACCAATGCTATAAGGATAACTGTTTAGAGAATTTTTTTAGGGCCGAGATTCGTTCCTGTTTCTTCATTGAACTGTTCCATTTTTTTTGCTTTATGTTATTGCTCCATCTTTTAAACAAAGAATTATAAACGAATAATTTAATCCCATCGTCACTTAGTGTGTTGTCCATTCATCTTTCAGCATTGTTTCGATATCTGTAAAAGGTAACCTATTTTTGTGTCAGATAATCATTATGCTTTTGGCACTGATTGATCTTCTCGTTTTTGCCATTTCTCCATTGTTATTTAATTATCGAAATTTATAATTCTTTTAGTTCATCTCCCCAATCATTGAAATACTTATTTACTCTGGCTATCCCTTGTTTTTCTACAAATCACCACTCTTCCTCCTATATAAGAGTAAGTTTGTCTCCAGCTCTATCTCTGATTCCTTTGTTGCACGTGCTAATTTTAATAAAGTATTTCCCCCTCATTTTCTGGTAATTTTATTACCTTTGGTTTTACTTTACTAATCTCCGGTCATCTTCTCTGGCAAACCTTTTGTTGATTTACTTGATGTTTGCCCTGTAAATTTTACCTCCAAGGTTGGCGACCCTAATTAATGTTTTTTATTTCTAAATCTAGGATCACTGTCTATCCGAATGTCTTCCCCCACATTAAGTCTCCAATAGAAGATGCTCACTCTAGCAGGGATTCCGGTTACATCACCGGATCCTCTACTATATGCAGTATATTGACCGGTTCATACTTAGAAGACTTAAAGAACTATTTCCTTTTTTTCTTTTTGTTTGAGCTTCTAGCTCTTGGGAATTTGAATGTGATCCCAATCCTCATTCTGACTATATCTCTTGTTATTTAATTTATTTGAATTTTGGTCTCTACTTTCCTCTTCCCACACATGTTGCTAACCTTCTTCGTTCGTACAAAATTACACTATCCCAGTTTCACCCCAAAGACATCACTATCATAATGCGGTTTCTCCAGGTGTGTGAAAAAGTAAATGTTCCTTTAACCCTTGATTTTTTTTGCAACTTTTACCACCTTCTTATAGTTAACAATACCATAGACGAATTCACCCTTTATCCTTTGATAGCTAGGGTTGAACTTGTGAGTGGTTTTCCTAGAACTGTTGGTCCTAGGAAGCCAAAATACTTTTTTTTGTAAAACTGAACCAAAGTCCCGAAGTGAGCCTTCCTTCTTTGAACTACAAAGTTCTCAAAACTAAACTTCCTGGTTTGAGTGTTTTTTGTACTGGTGAAACTGAGATCATTGTAACACTTCACATTCATACACAACATATCCACCATGCTGATTCTGATGTACAACATGATATGAAATGCCATTATTTTGATATGTTGGATCAGTATTTTGTCTTATTTATAACACACATTTACTTCCTTTGTACGTTCGTTTTATCTATGGTTTTTACTTTTTTGCAAACATGGAACTAGCTGGAGGTGCTATGAACATATCACTTTTTGATGGCGATGATAAGGAGGTGGTTGGAACCCATACCCAACTTAACATTGCTACTGCCAATGACACCCTTCTTCAACAAGGTGTTAACAAAATAAGAACTAGTAGTGCACTTGCCAAGGGAAAGTCTACTGAAGGTGGAAAGATGGGTGGTGAACGTCCCACTGGTTAATCAAAGGAGAAGAAGAGTAAGAGGGATAGGACCAATGCATTATCGGGTCATTTTACGCCTCCTTTTAAAAAGGGGCATGGTGTCCAGCCTTGCTCTCAGGCCAGTGCATGAACTGATAATCTGCTGGCGGGGAGAACAATACTTGATACTCTCTCTAAACTTTCTCATCCTGATACTTTGGTCATGGTAAGTTTGCTGGTTAATTTGAGTAACCTTCACTATAAATTGATACCTTTTGTTTAGAATATTTACCATCCCTTTTGTATATATTTTTCTCTATAAGGTCAGTAAGAGTCTTAAACTTTTGAGTGAGAGGCTTTCAAAGTACTCCCCTCCTAATGAGTCACTCATGAAAAAATATAAGGCCAAGGAGAATAAATGTGTAACCTAGAAAGTTCCCTTAAATCTGCCCAGGAACATGCAAACACTGATGTGGGGAGTGCCATGGTCATGGAGGAATAAAACACCAAGCTTCCTTCTAAGCTCAAGGAGATACGTATTAATGGTTCCGCTTCTCCTAAATATCCTCAAATTTTGGTGGATCAGCTTTGCAAAATTAAGTCTTTCTTCAAACCATTTAAGGATGTTTCCAACTCTGCTTGGACTGTTGGTTACAGTGAGGCTGTGAAAGACATGCACGAGGGGAACCAAAAATCGACGTTGAACGTTGAAGAGCATGCCCTCTTTGATGAAGTGCACTGAAGGATTGGCAAAGTAGGAGAAGGCAATGCTCAATTATGCTTTTATTGAATAGATTGCTGATGGCGGACAACCCTATGCCCTGTTATCGCATCTTGCTAGCCTTCCATTTCTTCCCTCTACAACTGAGTTAATGGGGTGTGAGGTTGATTATTAGGAAGACCTTTCATTTGTCCCTCGAACTATTTTGCTACCTTATAACACTGCTTTGAATGAGGTGACTGAGGCTAATGCAAACACTGAAGTTCCAGCTTAGTAACCATGCCAAGAAGGTGTTTCTATCGCTGTCCAGCCTTTGCCAACCTCCACCTCTTAAGTTAGTTAATTCTTAGTCCATCGGGTTTTTAGATTTTTACTTGTAATTTAAGAAAATATTTTGGTGTACGTTTGTACCAATTGTATGAGTATGGGAAATTATTTTGGTTTGGGATTCTACTTTTACAACCTCTCATCGCACTTACTTATATGCAGGGATTTGATATTTTGGTTGATCATTAATTTTTGAAATGACTTGATTTTCTGGGATCTAGTAATCGATTTTCAGATCGATACAGATTTTTTTCCATTGGAGTTTCATTTCCCCATTAGATTGATTTGAGCTACTCAGTTTTTAACCAAGGAATATAATGAGCTCATTTCTTCTGGTCACATCTCTCCTTTGGATTTGCTTCCCTTATGCATCAGATGGCAACTTCCTATTTCTGATCCTTTCCCATCTTCTTCCACAATGTTAGCTTAACCTCCCTGCTTGTGTTCAAGAATGAGAATATTTTTTGGGTATTCGTTTGATGTACATGCTCATGTGTATTAATAATCTTAAAGAAAAATGGGACAAGACTATGACAAACACCCAGGATGTTGTGCGTGATTTACGAAGGGTTTGCAATGAGTAGAACAGTCTTATTCACCATTAACACTTGACCATGGTGAAGATGCTTTGCCAATAGGAGGAGGATAGAAATTATACTACAAGTAAGATTCACGAAACCCATCAGAAGACACTGATCATTGCTAAACAATGTAATTGCCTTGATGACTTGTTTGATTGGTTGAAGAAAAAGCAGGATAAATGTGATCTCCTTTAATCTTCTCCTATTAGTTGGAAAAGTAAGTTTGACGAATGGTTTGCTATCAACAGGCTGCTGTAAAGTGACAATGAGAAGCTTTGTGCTGAGTGCGACTGGCTTGATAAATATGTGCACCACCTTGAGCAGGCATGTGTTGAGTACAAAGATAAACTTTAGGCTCTCCCTTTATCATCTTGAAGGGCTACTGGTCCTAGAATTCATACTATGGAGATTGGTGAGCAGAGGATTAACTTGCGAGACGCTGTCCGATCACATATTCGGTGCTTAGAAGAGAAATTACAAAATTTAATGGCTGAGATGATGAGATATGAAGAACCGTTAATGTTATTAGTATGCAGTTGGATCGCAAGGAGTTTGGCCCTATAACTGACTTCAGGGCCTATTATGCTAGATATCTTGGTCATATGGAGTGAAGGGGTCTAACATGTCATCCTGCTTATTTACACATGAGATGGCGGTACGACCATATAGTTAGCAAGGAGCGTATGGATGAATATTACCAACGTAGGGCTGAGTACTACCATTGTAAAGTTGAGCGCGGTCGTCGTTGTGGTGATTTGTCTGCTTCTGGATCATAACTAGCATCTAGGCGTAGATAGATCTCTTGATTTAAGCTACTTAGTCCTTCCTTCTTGTACTGCTTCGAATAATTTTCCTGTGATTTTGTAAACTTGCGTGTTATGATCCAGAAGCACTTATGGTGACATTTTCTTGCCGGTTGTACGAGCCATGTGATTGAGTTTGCAAAGTTGAAAGATCTATGGCTTGCATAGTCACTATAGCAAAGCTGCAAGATCTATTACTTGCATATTTAAAAGCTTTGGATTTTGCGACATATAAGATTTATTGCTTGCTTGTGCCATTGTTATGGACAAATCTGCCTTTGTACAAGGTTTATTGCTTGTTTCTCTCATTGTTATGGGAAAATCTTACATTATGCAAGATCTATGGCTTGTGATCGTAAGGTTTGCAAAATTGCAAGATAAGCTTGAAAGTGTCAGTATTTGTGCAAAATCTATAGCTTGAGAGTGTAGGAATTTCGAAGGTACAAGATATATAGCTTGCAATTCGATGTTTGTCGTGTTTGCATTTGACTTGTGGCAATTTAAATGCCTTAGTGTGTTGATTGCAATGTGCTTGTGATGTGTTATAATCCAGAACTTCAAAGTAGAAAATGAAAAATTTAATCATAGCCCAGCAAGACGGCTTTTAATATTAATAATGTACGTCTGCAATAATGTCACCTCAAAAACAAAGGAACAAATGCAACCAATGATAATCTCATGGTTTCTATAAAACTAGATACTTCCTATCTTTTTCCCAAATCTAGACATAGAAAATTTTCAAATTGGTCACGTTCCATGTGTTAGGAACACTGATGTCGTCCAACTTTTAGTTTTATTTGTGGGCCTTCGTAACCTTGTTAGGTCCCCCCACTTTGGGTACAACTTTCCTCGTTCTTCTGCCTGGCTTGCCTTGTTCTTTCTTAACAGAAGATTTCCAATCTTAAATCGTGTTTCCTTAACCTTTTGATTGTAAACTCTAGCCTTTATTTCTTTATACTTAGCCTATGTGATCATTTCTATCTATCCTTTTCCTTCTAGTTCATCTAGATCAAACTTGATCATGTCTGGATTCTATTCCTCCATGTAATCGCATACTCGGAGGCTTGGATTACCGATTTCTACTGGTATTACTGCTTTGTGGCCATAGACCAGATTGTATAGTGTCCTCCCTGTTGGTTTTTGAACGGTCGTTCTATATGACCATAGGGTTTTGGGTATCTCATTCACCCTGCTAATCGATTTCCCTCCAATCATTTATGAATCCCTTGAACAATTGTCCTGTTTGCTACATCAACTTGACCATTATCCCGAGGGTGCGCTATAGAAGTGAACTTTTGAAGAACCCCAATATTTAAGCACCAAACCGTGAAGGTACCACTTGTAATCTGTGTACTATTGTTTGTGACAATAGTATGTGGCACTCCGAAGTGACAAACTATATTCTACCAAAAACATTTCCTAGTTTGCTCAGCTGTGACTTGTCCCAATAGCATCGCTTTCACCCACTTAGTGAGTGATGTGTCCATTTTGTATGGTTATTTTAGGACTTTTTAGGTTCACTTTTATACATTTTTCTCTCCAGATGTGGAATTTTGCCTTGAAATTTTGTAAGGAGAGTTAAGAGCGACTATTATGCTTTTATTACTTTTCTAGAGGATTTTGTGTGACAAGGCAATTTATTTTAAGACTTTAAATACTACCTTTGAAGATTTGAATATCTGAAGACTTGCATATTGAAGATAAGTGAAGTGAAGAGGATGACTTGGGACAAAAAGAAGAAAGAAATCAATATGCTAGATTTGCCATCCATCCGAGTCGCAATTAACCTATCACTACTCGCGATGAACGGGTGGCCAGAACTCTTTCCTATTTTTTTGTACTATATATACCACCTTATACTCTCTCTCTCACACACTCTCTCTCTTTTATTCTTCTTCTTCCCGATTTTGGGACTGAAAACCCTAGGTTTTCCTTCTTTCTTTTCTTAGTTTTTGTAGGTTAATCATGTATTTTATTATTTAGGTTATTTTTTTTACTTGGGAGCAATTGATTGAAGCTTCCAAATCTATGTAGTTAGAATCTCTATTTTACTCCATCATGAAGCTTTTGTTATTTAGCATTCATATGTTCTTAATGTGATGTTTTACTTCATTTATGCCATGGGTTGTTTGTGAATATGAAATATTTGTATGATTGAAGTGTTAGGGTGTTAGGAAAGTTGCAAATTTCTTAGCTCATTTGACATGAAAATCCAAGAACTTGGAATTATAACTTCTTGTGTATAATGTGTTGTGATTCTTGCTAGATAATTATGTTAATGTGGATTGCTATCATATTTATCTTATAGAAGCAATGAAAGGTTGAATCTTGAATGTGGTTTGTTCTAGGTTTAATCTAATGAATTCTTTGTTTGGTTAAATGGCTATGTGTTTTGTTGAATGCTTTTTGTTGTAAAATATATGGTTCTTCGTGTATAATGCCATTGATGAAATATGTTTATTGTTGTTGAACGTTAAAGTGATTATAAATGATATTTGCAAATGGTCGTTGAATGTGTTTGTGAATTACTCTTAAGAAGAAAAGAATTTTTTTCTTCAATATGGGAGTCATAGCATTCCCCATAGGCAACGAATGTGATAGAATGAGTGAATGGTTCAATGATCTACATGAGGTTTGGAAGTGGATATTATTTTCCCCAAGGTTTTTATTTTGTAGTTTTTATCTCTCCTTTTTAGTTGTTGCATGATTAGCATAGTTACTTAACTTTGCAAATTAGCTTGTCTTTAATTTCATAACTTAGGACAAAACCAATCAACCCCCCCCCCTCCCCACATTTACTTGCTTTTATATATCTATATGTATCTACCTCTAGTCTAATATGCACCTTAAATGTTTAAACCCTTAGAAAGATCCATCTTCTTCATGGACAACCCGACTTAGCATTATCTACTTAGTATTAGATATGAAGCATTTAGGATTTCAAAATATTAACTTTGAGAGGTACGACAACGACTTCCCATGAAGTAACCGATTGCCATGACCAGGAATTAAGTGTTGCACTCACCTTTTAGGAAAGGTTCCACTAGGTCAATTCCTCATTTATCATACAACTAAGTTCCATAAATCCCTCTCAAAGTAGCTTGTGGCTTATACGACACCGAAGCATTGATTTGACAACTCTTATATTTGAGCCTAAAGTAGTGTGCATCGTTAAACGTAGTTGGCCAGTAGTAACCTGCTCGAATCATATTCTTTGCCATTGTTCTAGCTCCATGATGTGTTCCACATAGCCTTTTGTACATTTCTTTTAAGATATTACTTGCCTTCCTTGGTCCTATGAATTTTATCCATGGGGACAAAACCTTTCTTGTACAAGGTTTCTTCTTCATACACGTAGTTGTTAGAACAAGACTCTAATTTTTGGGCTTGCACTTTATCTTCTGGAAATGTCCCCTTCACAAAGTACTCTATTAGTGGTGTCATCTAGTTCATACCTTCTATTTGGATTGTTGACACTGCAGTTGATACCGTGCTTTCAACTAAAACAACTTCTACTACCACCTCTTTGTGTTTGCTTAAAGATTCAAATTCAGTCATTGCTAGCTTGCTCAATAAATTAGCCTTTGAATTTTTTCTTCTTGGTTCATGCTGGATGTCAAAGTATTTGAGTAGTGCCATGAGTTGCTGAACTCTCTTTAAATACTTCACCAATTGTGTTTCTCAAACTTTGTAGTACTCTCTGACCCACTGGACTACGATGAGTGGATCACTGAATACTCGGATGCTTTTAACCTTT
Organism: Rubia yunnanensis; assembly: GCA_037428765.1. Lineage (NCBI taxonomy): Eukaryota > Viridiplantae > Streptophyta > Magnoliopsida > Gentianales > Rubiaceae > Rubia > Rubia yunnanensis. Next base: position 88,672,851 of record CM075061.1, read on the forward strand.
ATTCTGATATTGAGGTCCAGTCTACCTATCAAAGCTTCATACTCTACTTTGTTGTTAGTGAGCGTGAACTCAAAGTGAAGTGAGTACTTATGTTTACCTCCTTATGGATTTACAAACAAGATTCGTACATCGCAACCCTCTCTACTAGACACACCTTCAACGAACCATTTCCTTGAAACTTCTTCCTATTTCGATTTCCCTTTGTTGATTCCAAGATTTTGTTGCTTATTCGCTCTCTATGTGTGTTTGTTGGCCATTTCTGTGATGAAGTATGCTAATGCCTAAGCCCTAACTGTTGTTCTTGATTAGAATTGGATCTCAAATTGGTTACTCCAACTACACATAGAGTGGTATCCCTTACACGCATCTAAGAATGCCAGGCCTTCATACCCTGAAATCACTTTGACTAGTTGATCAATTTTTGGCAAAGGATAGCAGTCCTTTTGGAATACCTTTTCAGACTAGTGAAGTCAATGAACATTCTCCACCATGCATATGATTTTTTCACCATGACTGGGTTCGCTAGCCACTTCAGGTATCTGACCTCTTTTAATATACCAGTTTGAAGTAGCACTGTAAATTCCTCTTCGATTACTTTTTGCCTATGGCTAGCGAAGCAGCGTTGCATTTTTTTACTGTCTTAATGAAGTCATTGATATTCAACGAATGGGTAACGATACTTGGGTCTACACCTCCCATGTCCTGGACACTCCATGCAAAATTATCTTTGTAGCTTCGTAAGACTTTTACAACCCTCTTCTTTTCCATGTATGGGAGATGTTTTCCTATCTTTATGCACTTCTAATTGTCCTCTTCATCTAAGCTAACATGCTCCATTTTTTCCCCCAAGTCTACTACTGATTCTGGCTTCTCTAGTAACCTACCATCTAAGAGTTTGCTAACAACCTTCGCCTTTACCAAATTCTTCTCTGCCTTCATCTCAATAACCATGCACTGTCTCACCATTTTTTAATTTCCTCTTACAGTCCCGATTCTAGCTTGAGTTAGGAACTTCATTACTAGGTGGTAAGGGGACCATATTACTTTTGCTACTTTCATCCAGGGCCTTCCAATGATGGATTAAAATATGATTAGAGCATCCATGACCACAAAGTCACACATGACCGTACAATTTCTTCCATTTTCTGCGATGGTGATAGGCAGTTGTATGTTCCCCAAAGGCATTTTTGCTTGCCCCGTGAATCCTACAAGCGAGGATGTGGACTTTTTTAGATTAGTTTGCTTGAAACCTAACCTGTTGAAGCATTCCAAGAATAATTTCTCGAATGCACTTCCATTGTCAATGAACACTCTGTGAACTGTTGCATTTTTTTATTTTAGCTATAATGACCATGGGATCATTATGAGGTGAAGTGTTAGGTACTACATCTTTCTCACGAAGGACACTAGAGGATTCGTGAAGACCTGCATCAGACCTTCACAAAGCAAAGGCCCCGGGCCGTGACAATGCTCCCAGGCCATGAAGCATGGAAATAAAGAATTGAAGAATTTGGCTAAGTATGGAGCTGGTCCATGAAAACCTTCGCGGATTGTGAGAAGAGTTCTAAGCAAAACCACATGCTGCTCACGAACCATGTAAACTCCAACGGCCCGTGATGATTATTTTTCACAGACTGTGGCATTCGTGTCGGTCTGTGAAACCTTGGCGGCCGACTTTTTTTGCAATAACTCTCTCAATTTTCATCTGATTTCCTTCTACCATATAAAGAAATATTTTTATTTCCAATATCTACTGAGTGCACTATAATTTAGCTCCAGAAGATTCACATATTTAAGCAGTTTATTCGAGAAAGGTTCAGTGTCTAGAGGGAAAAGGTGACTAGAGTTTTGGCCTAAGTTGGACTATTTTGGGCCTATATTTAGGCCCAATCTCTTACTACTATATATAGGAGCCTTATTATTCTACTAAACCCTAAGCAGAAAAGAGCTAGACATAATGTAGAGTAGATTCTCTCTCTAGTTTAGAGAGAAGGAGGAAGAGAGTTCTTCTTTTCCTTCCTTTTTCTTTTCTTTTTATTTTTCATTTCATCTCAATTTCTAGATTCATGGTATCTAACATAATATTTTCCATGGATCTAACCTTTGTAGAGTGGATGCTTCTCTTGGGATTCATCTTGGCACATGGTATGTTCCATTTCCTTTATGAGATTCATTAGATTCACCCTATCCTTGTGTTTATGATGTTATTGTGATTTTTCTTGAATTTTATAAATGCATGAATACTACACCATATATACGCACACACATTGGGCTATATTCATGCATGGTGAAAATATTGATGCCCCATTGGGAACAGAAACCTGGATGTTAGAATGGGTAGGAGAGAATGAATCTGCGTGGGTGTCTGCACGGGGATTCGAGAATGCTCTAACCTATTTGCTGTCGCACCGGTCTCATATGACTTCGTAATTGTTGTTCGATAGGTTACATGCAGAGATAGATAATAGTAGCAAGCTAGGTGTTGTGTTAAAACCCTAGTATCACAGATAAGGTGCCTACGATCCTCGAGCCTAGCGTATATAGAACACAGGAGGAGTAGTTTCATATGTGATGGAAGCCTGGGATGTAATAGCATGAGGGAGCAACAAATCTACAATGATGGTTAGACCTCGTTGTTCTCCCCTAATTACGTTGATGGTGCCGATGGAGGGTTGTGAGCGCACCCACTATGACAGGGATGGGGAAGTGTATCCCATCGGCCACACCACGTGTTGTGAACATACTGATAGGTCTTTTATAAGTCTTTATATGAATGAATCAAGGATTGAATCATTACCATATTGCTAAATTATTCCCAAGTGCGTAGTTTAATTAGTTGCTTGCATATTTACTTTTTATGTTTACTAGTTGATAGTTTTAAAATATCAAACCCCGCCCTCCCTTTGCATGTTTGCTTTACTAGCTATTCCTTTCACTCATGTGGATTGATAACCCATATGAGGTTGTGCTATAACTAGTACTTGAGCCCAATTATCTTCGTGGACCACTTAGGGCTTGCCTCTTACTACCCATTGGTAGCTTAGCAGTAATAACGGGTGCAGAATATAAATCTCTATATTCAACCCATAAGCCCATTGGCTCATGTTTAACAACCGGGTCGGGGAAGGTCACGATGTTAGGCCTTGGCATGAGGTTACCACAAATTTTGACCTATTCCTTAGTCTTTTCCCTTTTTTCCCGAAAAACTATGTCACGCATCAAAACTAACTCCATCCAACACGATCCTCACTCGTAAACTCAAATTTACAAATACAACAAGAGTTTCATCTCAATAATCCTCAACGCAAACCAAATCATGTAAAAACCTATCTATTTACAACTCAAACACGAAACAAAATAAGCACCGTTTATTAATTGTCGTCCTCACGAATTATTTCTTTTTCATGCTTTTTTGGTGAGAAACACCTACCTGTGGGTCTCAGAAATCACCATTGGCAACTCCACCCATGATGACATCATTGTGGAGAAGTCTCCACAACGTGTCACCCTTACCTTCGGACCCCTTCTCCGTCATTGAAAATGAATTATCGTGCCTTGCTAAGGTTGAGCTCGTCAATGTCACTTTAGGGTTAGGAGGAGATCGAGGGGGTTTTAAGCCCTTAACAATCATCCTTTTCCGCTGCAAGTTAGTTAGCATGGAGAAATTGTCTAGCACAAACATATTGTCAATCGCATTATGCAATTCACTAGAGTTATCAACAATATTATCAACATGGAACTCATCCAAATATTCATGCTTATTGGTAACACAAGAAGATTCATGGAAATCATGCTCATCACATAGGGCCACACCTTTTCACATAAAAGAAGAATTAGTCGAATCATGCCTTGATTTATAGATGTCAAACTCCACTTTGTCCACATAATCTTCAAGAGTCAAAGTTCTGAAATGGACATCAATTTTAGTCCTAGTCATTTTAAGAAAAGATCTCCCCAAAAGTATTGAGGGTGCACTTCCGTCATGTGCCATGTCTAGAACATAAAATTCCGCTAGAAAAACCAACATGCCAACTCGCACCATTATATCCTCACTATTCCACAATGGCTAGCTTGGGAGTGATCGGCGAGTTGGACAATTACTCTTGTTTCTCTAAGCTCACCTAGTTCTAGGCGTTCATATAGACTAAATGGGATCACATTGATGGATGCGCCTAAGTCTAACATGAAATTTTCAAAACGTTTTCCACCTAAGGAGATAGGAATAGAGAACACACATTTCTTACGCAAATTTTTATGGTTTACAATGGTGACTCCCCCCAATTTTAAATGTCCTACCTTCTTAGTTGGTCTACATCTTTTTTTTGTGCACGCAAATTTAAGAAACTTATCATATGGTGGCATATTTTCTATTAATTCCAAGATAGGGATTGTTACCTCGACCTTTTCAAAAACTTTTCGAATGCTTGCATCATTGGTCACAACCTTTGGCTTTCCCCTCAAAGAATTTGGAAATAGAGGTGGGATATTCACTTGCACCTCAGGCAGTGGAAGCTTCTTGGAAGGTTCTTTCTTGACCACGATCTCCTCCTCTTCAAAGTGTGCCTTAGTAGCCTCCAATACCCTGTCATCCTCTTGCATCACTTTCTTCTCAGACTCACCAACATCCTTCCCACTTCTCAACTTGAGTGCACCCACATTCCTCAGATTGATCTCCAGCTGGGAAGGGAGTTTGCCAGACTCCTTGGATTTAAGTTGGCTCACTGAGGTGGCAAGTTGCCCAACTTGAACTTCAATATTCTTTATACTTAATAATTCCCTATTTCTAAGGTCTTCAATCTCACACATTTTCCTCTCCACAAAGACTTCATGTTTATTCCTCAATTTACTAATGACTTCTAAGATCTCTTCTTGGTCCAATTTATAGACCGAGGCATGGTTGTTGAAATTGACTTAACCTCTACGGTATGGTTGAGGTGGGGCCTGACCACCCTGAAATCATTGAGGTTGATTTTCTTCCCTCCATAAAATATTTGGATGGTCTCGGTACTTTGGGTTGAATGAGTTTGCGTAGAGGTCCGACATTGCATCGCCTTGGTTCCCTCTGAACCCTAGTGGTTGACCCCTAGAAAAGTGTGGTCTCTTTTGGTTGTTGTACTCAATGACCTTCACCTCTTATAAATCATCTACAACTTCAGGGCACGCCTCAGTGTTTTGGTCTAAATTGTACACCCCACACACTTTGACTTGATGCACTTTTCCTCGCAAGAGGTCCTTCATCATAGAAGAAAGAGCTTGGACATCCTCCTTGAAACTTAGGTGATTGTGCGGGTTCCTCATAGACCTTAACCCTTGACCTTGTGCTTAATTGTTGCATACTATTGGCTATTTCTTCAAAGAGAGCCAATACATCTTTAGGGCTTTTGTTGGTGATTGATCCATTACATGCGGCATTCACCATCTGCATGTGTTCATCACACAAACCCTCAAAGAAATAGTAAACTAAATCTCCATCTTTGAAAGGATAGTAAGGGTAGCTCGCTAGCAATATCTTGAAGCACTTCCAATAATCATATAAGGACTCGATAGCCCCTTGGGTAATGATAGACAGTTACTTCTTCAGCCCGTCAGATTTGGACGCCGAAAATACATCTATAAGAACCTCTGGTTGATATCCATCCACGAGCCTATGCATCCCGGGGGAAAGTAGTAAAGCCAGTCCTTAGCTCAAACTTGAAGAGAAAACATAAAGGCTCTCAGATTGTAGTCATCTTCAGAAACACCCAGAGGCTTCATATTGGTAAACACCAAGTGAAACTCCAATAGATGCTTGTTTGGGTCTTCCCCTGCCATGCCATGGAAGGTGGGAAGATAGTGGATCATTTTTCTTTTAAGCTCACAGTTCACATTCGGAGATAATGGGGGGAATGTGATGCATAGTGGCTGAGTCTCAAGATTAGAGGCCATAAGCTCCCTCAAGGTTCTGTTGTCCTCTATCTTTCTTGGCGGTTCTTCTACCAATACTACCGGCCTAGGTTGAACTTCTACTCTAGCTCTCCTATTCCTTCGCTTCTGACTACCTGTGTTATTAGTCAGGTATTGCAACCACCTAATTTTGTCGTACGAGTATGTACCATAAACTAGGGGCTAACAGTACCCTTCCGAAGAAAACACAAGCAAATAAATCATAAGGTAACAAGATAACTATCACAAAAGCTCAACGCATGCATCAACAAAAGAAAACAAAAATAAAGAAAATACTAACTATTCTACAACATGTTATACTAATTGATAGTTAAGCTGAAGCGGCACCAAACTTTGACCCCGCCTCCACTTGAGGTCGTTAATTGTAGTTAATTAACACGAGCGAAGGACTTTAGGTCAAAGATTAAATTTATAGCTCTGCACCCAACTCACTACTATGCTACCGACAGAGTAGTTAGCGGTAAGCCCTGGGTATGTCCACAGAGATGTTAGGGTCTAAAAACCAATTAAACAGAACCTCGTCTGGGTTGTCAATCCACACGAGTTTCTAAGAATAGCTAGTAAAGTAAAAAGGGGGTTTGTTTATCAAATAACAACTACTAAGCATAAAAACAAAAAAAACAATAAACTATATAAATAGACACTTGGGGGTATTTGCTTAATGTGCTTGATAAATAACTTCTATCCTCGATTCATTCACATATAGACTTATAAACCTATATTATGCTCATGTCACACAGTATAGAGATAGCCAGTTATTTCCCCTCGTCTATCACACATGGTACTTAGCATAATGCATATATCTCACCGTCTTCGTAATTTAAGGAGTGCACTCTAGTCCAACGACGTTGCAGACCATTCGCTTGTAAATTCACTCCCACCGCCAACGTGGCACCGCTTAGAGGAATACAAAGGCCACATAAAAGGGCAATGCATCGCGTAGGTTGCAACCGTTGCATATGCAGACATCCTAGACAATCCACTATGGATCTCAATCCCTATGCCTTGAGAGGAAAATGAAAAGACACCTTGTGATGACTCTAGAGTTGGAAAAACTCTAGTCTCTACAAATAACATGCTAAATCTATCGGGTTAAGCCAGGGGCTTTCCCCCATCAGGATTTGGCAAATCGACCACCCAACATGTTAATTTCTCACACAACTAGCCAATCAGAATCATAGTATAACACATATAATGATTTTTCTCTCAAAGGACATGAATGTACTCATCTCCCCGGTGTTCTTTACCTACTCCACAATTCCAACACTGTCCAAGGTTGCAATGAAGCCAGCACAATTTTATACTACTATACATGTATAAGTGCATCATCATAATGACATAGCATAAATCATAATTCTCACAAAGCCCAAGCTCAAGCACAAATATTCATGAGACAATAAGATAGGAAAATCTAAATCTCCGAAATCCATCATCAAAGCATGAATACAAATAACCCCAAACTGGTGAAAGAAAAATAAAAAGGAATGAAATAAAAAAGAGAGAATGTTTCTCTCTTAAATACTCTTCTAATTACAAGAGTAAAGTGAAAAATATTAAAAAACTCATTTACCCTAGTAGACTAAGGCTTATATTTATAGTAGTCGGCGATTGGGCCTAAAAATAGGCCCAAAATAGGTAAAAATATGTAAACCCTAGTTCAGGCGCCGCCTGGAGCGGACTGTCGCGGATAGTGCTATCTGTGCCGTGTATTAGGTCTGATCTGGCACAGTCCATGCTTACCCCATTGGTGCAAACCATCTTCTCTGGCGCAGTTCGTGCATACCCCTTGGCACAGACCGTGCCATCCCCTACTAGTTGTTTCTGTGCAGTCCATGTCGTTTGGCGCAGGCTACTATCAAAGTCCTCCTTTTTTAACTTCTGATCCACGGGACGTGATGTTTGGCAGGACCGTCATCGAAAACCTTTGGCACGGTCTGCTTGATTCTTCACATCCCACCAGCAGTTCTTCACATTTTTCACTTGGAATGGCATGGGCCGTTCAAAATGGGACAATCCGCGCCCATACTTATCTATTTGTTTTGTAAAATTTGTGAGTTATGCGTATGGCCCATTGAGTTTGGCGTGGTCCATGCCAGGCCATGGCAAGGTCTATACCAAAGGCATTTGGCTCGAACCACATTGTCCGGTGTGGGCCGTTAGTGCCATCAATGAGCAGTAAGTGCTAACCCGTTTGTACTTCAGCCGGCTGAACTTTGTTCCTTCGCTACAGGTAAACTGTGAGTCCATTTTGATAGCTTTTCTAGTCCACTTTATGGTTATCGAGGATAAAAATCCAATGGAACTAACATTGAAGTTTGATTCTTCTTGGATCATTCCTAGAAGTTGGCACAACTCTCTCGGACCATAATTCTCCATTTCTTCATTGGCAGCCTTGAACTCCAATTCCGCCTATCTTTTGCTCCAACCTCATTTTACCATGATTTTATGTATGTGAACTTTCTCTACTAACATTATAGAGGGAATGGCCTTCGATCTCTTCTACCTTTCTTGTGAACGGCCTTCAAATAGAATGTAACGAAAAAGTATCCACGAGGAACCTACTAAAGATTATCACAAAGGAAGATCTAGGAGCCTTTGGATACATGATATCTATTAGTACTAATTAAGTGTACAAAATGCAGGATTTGGAAAAGGAAACCAAATATGGTCGTCTGAACCCCTTGTCATGTAAACTCAACTAATACTAGCAATCCAATAAATAAAATAAACCAATTATTACGCTAAATGCTTTGGTTGACGCATGCTTAATGGTGAACATAACAATGACTACAACATGAAAAGGATACACATCTTGTTATCCAATTTTCAAATATCCATGCTCAAATATTGCACTTTATCTCACATTTTCTTTTCTTAGTTAACTTTTTCTCTCATAATAACAAACACTTATTTAGATTTTAATGTTCAAATTTTATTCTTATTTTAATAATTCTTTTGAAAAATAGGTAAGTTTGGGTGGAAATAGTGCATGTATATAATGTGCATTGTTTGAGCATAATTAGGCACAACATGATGTGCATTATTAGAGCCAACTCACGTGAACATCTACTCGGATACTATGGTTCCAACATCCACTCTACCTCCAATAGCAACCAACAGATATTTTTGGATTTATGGTAAGATTGATTTTTATACATTTAAATGTATTCATGAGATTCAGTGGATTTACCTCAAACTGTGTTGACGTGAGCTTGTATGAAGTCGTTGGTGAGCTATCTGTGGAAGGATGCATCCTATTTAATCCTTTGGCAGGGATAGTTACCATAGTCATTCTTTCACCCAACCTTGTAAGAAAATGAAAACACCTAGGATGACGATATCACTTCAATGGGAATTCTTCTTGCCATTCTTCCTTCAATCACATTTGGCCACACTTTAGCTTTAGGGTTCCATAAAAGCAACCATATTTTCTTGGTTTGGGAAAATGAAAATGATCTCATAGAGACCACTTGAAAAAACACCCTTAACTACCAAATATGCATTTCCATCCACAAGTATGATCCCAGAAGCCCCGGTGCAGATGTTTACGAGTTAGGCCTTGTCGTTGTGTACTCAGTAAAGGAGAAATTATTTTCTACGATTGAAACCATTAAAAGATGAAATCATCAAACCCAATTTTTAGGAACCATTGTGTTTTTTTAAAAAAATTGCTTTAAAAGGAAATAAAAGGAAAACTTTTGGCACACGAAATAACTTTCTATGATCTTGGTTCAAAAGTTTCCATCCTATTCTTTTTCCCATTAAAACCATCCGAAGAAGGGGGGAAATTATATTTGGCCTTCCCAAGCCGTATAATAAACAGAAACTGAAAACAAAAAGAAAAGATGAAGCCATGGCTTAGTTGATAAATACATGAGTGAGCCATAAGCTCTTGAAGCAACAATTGTTGCTTCCAAAATTAAGTAGAGTAAGTAGCTAATAGTTAGAGGATTACAAGAACTATTAGTCTATAAGGGAAGATCATCGAACTTATTAGTGAGTCGTAATAACGAAACACAAGTCAGTCAAAATCACCCCAAATAGACTAAAGAGCTTATCTTCAGCTAGTAGAAAATGGCAACAGTATAGAGGGAATGATCCAGAAAGTGAAGCCATCGGCAAGTGAAGTCCCTCGATCTGTATGCCATCCAGTGCATTGTACCAGCAGTTTAATGCAGTAACAGCTATAATCGAAGCCATCAGCAAGTGGAGTCCCTCGATCCGTATGCCATCCAGTGCATTGTACCAGCAGTTTGATGCATTAACAGCCTACATATAACAGTTAAAATCAGTAGCATCCATTCATTGTACCATCCTTAATGAAGGTGTACCTATTTGATCTAGCCTAATTAGACCTTGAATAGTATTGGAGAGTATTTGAAATCTAGACAGGGAGGAACTGGTCTGAGCTTTGAGACAAGCCTTGGCAAGAGAATCAGCAACCAGATTCTCTTGTCTCTGAATATGCACTAGGTTGATATCACTCAGAAGTTGGTGAATATTATCAGATAATTGGAACAGTTTCCAGTGTGCATTTAGGGGATCAATTACAAATTGAACTGCATTTAGACAATCTGATTCCAAATAAGCAGGAGAAGAGTATCCTACATACTTCTCTAAAGCAAACTGAATTGCTTTCATTTCAGCTTCCAGAGGGGAATTAGCCTGTGTATATTTAGTATGAGCAGCAGTGAAACTACCCCTACTATCTCTGATAATCATACCAAGGCCACACATGTTAGAATGACAACACCATGCTGCATCAACATTAATTTTATAACCCCTACATGAATTTGTCCAAGCAATTTTGAAAATTTTAGGCTTCAGAGTAGATTTGATCAGAGGTAAAAAGGAGTGTTCAGCAATGCTTAAGTCCATCTTAGAGGCTATAAAAACAGTTTTAGCACTGAACGTATAGAAAATTTGATCCCTTGTTTGATTGAGTACTAAACCTGTTAATGGCATGGCAGAGTCATATAAACATTTATTCCTCATCTTCCACAGATTCCAACATGTTATCACAGCAGCAGATCGAATAATTATTGAATGCAAAGAGCTCAAACCAGTATAAGTGAGATAGCATGATAGTCTTTCCCATATAGATGGGAAAGATCTGTCCCTGATTCCCATGAATGAATGGACAGTTTTCCAAACTTGCACAGCAAAAATACAGGAATTAAAAAAGTGATCCAGGGAGTCCTCATGATTATTACACATACAACATTTGGAGGGCAAGCAGAATCTCATTTTGCGCAGCACATTATCAAAAGGAAGATATGAGTTAATCAATTTCCACATGAAGACAGAGATTTCCTTTTCAATCCTAGAACTCCAAAGATATTGAATAGAAGTAATAGTACCTCTCTGGGTTCTGAGCAAGAGATAAGTGGATTTAAATGAGAACTCACCCTTGATTCCAGGTTTCCGTATAAGCCTATCATCTCTGTGTATTGAGAGCTTTGCTTCCTGAAAAAGAGAGATAGCATAAGAGGGTAGTACAGGAGAAATTTTCTAAAGCAAAACTGACTTATTTGAGATAAACTCTGAAACTGTACAGGCAGCAGAGATATCAACAAGATTTTGATCACAGAGATCCATTATGGGACCTATATCTAACCAATTCGATGTCCAGAAATTGCAGTCACCTCTACCAACTATCACTCTAGAATTAGATTCTGCCCAAGCATTAATGGAACAAATCCTCTTCCAGTTAGGAGAAGACCTAGAAGAGGGTGGAAGTGATGCAACAAGATGAGTCCATAAAGCCTCTGCCCTTTGATATTTCCACCATAGCTTAACTGAGCATGTATTTATTATGGTGGTTATTGATCTGAAACCTAGACCATTTTGGTTGATGGGAAAGCAAAGAGCATCCCATTTCCTCCATATTCTTTTAGGTTTTAGATCAGTAGACCCCCAAAAAAATTTGCTGAGTTTTTTCTCTATGACAGAAATGATCTCTTTGCTAGGTTTTAGAACTGACCATATATGCTGAGGAATAGAATAGATGCATGACTGTATGAGTGTGATTTTCCCCCCAGTAGAGAGCCACTTATTTTTCCAGCAACCTATCCTACTGTCTATTTGTTCAATTAGTGGTTGAAAAAAGATTTTCTGTGCAATCCCAGTAAAAATAGGAACTCCCAAATATGTAAACGGAAATCTCCCAATTTTCATACCTAGAATCCTCTTTATGTTGTTAACTGTGTGAATAGAAACATGTTTCCCAATGAAGATGTCGCTTTTACTGTAATTTATCTTTTTGACCGGTAACATCTTCAAATTTGGATTGAAAAGCCTTAAATCTAATCAATGTTTGATTACCCACTTTTAAAAAAACCACAGTATCATCTGCATAAGATAAATGTGAGATTTGGAGAGAATTACCTGGAAGGTCATAATATGCCAACTTACCATTCTGAAAAATAAAAGCTAAACTCCCGGTAAATGCTTTAGAAAAAATGTTAAATAGAAAAGGGGAGAGGGGGTCACCCTGTTTGATACCCCTTGTAGATTGGAAGAATCCAACAGGCTTACCCTTATTAAGATAGAAAACCATGCCTGTGATAGGTTCTTCATAATGGAAAAAATGAATTTAGAATGAAATCCAAATTTAGCAAGGACAGAATTTAGAAAAGACCACCTAACCCTATCAAAAGCTTTCTCAAGATCTAATTTGACAATGCAGTTGGGGTCTCTTTGCTTCCTGTTCAGAAACCTTACCATTTCTTGCAGGTAGATGACATTATCCGAGATGTCTCTACCTTTAAGGAAAGTTGTTTGGTGTGGAGAGATGAGTTTGGGCATAAGAGGCATAAGTCTTTCCATTAAAACTTTGGAACAGATTTTGTTAAGTACATTGGAAAGACTTATTGGCCTATAGTCATCAAAAGAAATAGGGGTTTTGTTTTTTGGTATAATTGCAATCCAGGTACTACCAATACCCCTACGAATGTTGTTCACAGCAAGAAAATCATGGACTGCAGAAAGTAAGTCATTAGCAATTATATCCCAAGATTTAATGTAAAACTTAGCTGTGAAACCATCTGGCCCAGGACTACTATTCTTATTAAGACTAAGAACAATGTCCCTGAGTTCAGACAATGAAACAGGTTGCAGGAGTCTATCATTATCCTCTTGAGTGATCAATTTAGGTATCTGACTCAAAAAGTGAGACTGGAAAAGGCTGCTATCAGGGGAGCTGTCATCTGTTAAGAGATCCCAGTAATAGTGAATGGCCTCATTCTCAATGCCCTGTATATTATCTAGCCACTGACCATTACTACTCTTAATTTTTGTGATCTTTAGTCTACATTTTCTTTCCTTAACAGAGTTATGGAAAAAACTAGTGTTATTGTCCCCCTCCTTTAGCCATTTGACCTTGGCCTTGTGTTTCCAAAAACTTTTCTGTTCTACTAGAGCCCTAACCATCTTAGCCTTTGCTTCTTTAAGTTTAACCAGATTATCAACAGAAGAATTAAGGTCATATATATGTTCCTGAGCTTCTAGAGCAGTTTCGGCATGCACACCATTATCATTTATATTGCCAAAATGTTCCTTATTCCAGATTTTGAGCTCTTTTTTCAATCTAATGAGTTTAAGAAAGAAACCAAGCATTCCGGATTTATTAAGAGGGAGATCCCAGTTTTGTTTAATTACATCAATGAATTCCTTCCTTTTATACCAGGTGTTCAAAAATCTAAATGGCCTAGGATTAGATGGGATATCACTACCAATAGTAAGAAGCATAGGATTATGATCTGAGGAAATCCTATTCAAAATGTGGACAGAAGAGGCAGGAAAAGTAGATGACCAAGAAGAAGAACAGAGACCTCTATCTAATCTTTGAACAGTAGGGTTCCTTAGCCTATTATTACTCCAAGTAAACAGGTTCCCCACTGTATTAATTTCTTCCAAAGCCATTACATTAATAAACTCATTAAAGTTCCTCATACTACCAATTTTGGGAGTAGATGGACCTTTATATTCATTTATAGATGTAATGGCATTGAAATCTCTAATGAAAATAGAATCAGAGTGAGTTATTGACTTAAGGTCAGACCGAAGATTTTTCCTTCCCTTTCTAGTTCTGAGGCCATACACAAAGAAAGCATCCATGCTTCTTTTCAATGTGAGACTATTCAATGTAACTGCTAAGAATTGCAAGTTATCCCATTTAAGTGTTAGAGATATGCTAGAATTCCAAAAGAGCCAAATCTGGCCGTTATTAGCATGCATACAGTTGTCAAAATGTAGCAATTGTCTATATGAATCACATTGCATGTTGTCATGTTTAGGCTCAATTAAACAGATAAGTTCAAAACTGTGCCTATTGATCAAGTTATGAAGTCTTAGCATAGAAGTATCCATTCCCTTAAGATTCCAAACCAGAAGTTTAATCTTAAGTGTTGTGTTATTCATAGGGAAACATTATTAGAGCTTTTTGATCTAGTCATGATAGTATTTAACTGAGTTAAGCATGTCTCATTACTATGATTAGGCACTTTTTCAGATTGTTTACCCTTTTCAGCTTGCTTGATCTGGAGTGTAAGATAGTAGAGCGTACCTGACTTACCTGATTAGCACTATTTCCTGTACCAATGTCAGAAGATGCAGTGTTTGGGATGTCACTTGGAGTAGCTTCATCACTGGATATGTCTTCATCCGCAAGAGGGAGGAATCTGTTTTGCCTGTATTTCTGCTGAGAGAAAACAAAATTTTTAGCAGTAATAATAGTATTAAAAGGTGAAAAAGACTTACCCCGTTTGCAAGGAATATCATCCTTAACAAAACCTTTCTTTGTGTTGAGATTAGGTGGAGTAGATAGAGAGTGCTTGTACAGATGTGTAGGAGACTGAAGTTGCAAGATTGAGTACTCTGCAATATCATCTTGCATCACCTTAAGATATTCAGCAACAGCATCCTTAGAATTCTGCTCAACAGCAATATCCTGCTGAAGAACCATAAACTGATCGTCCGCAGCAGAGTCTTTCCCAGCATCAGAATCCAGTATCAGTTCAGCAAACTTCTGATCACCAACAAGGGTATCTTCAGTAAAAACCTTATTCTCAGGGAGCTTATCCTCCACCACATGAGGAGACTCTGTAGCGCCATCTTCTTCAACATTTATAACTGAGACAACCTTCTGCTTTGGAACATATTTAAAGGTCTGTGAGGACAGAGTTTTGAGTTTATCTGTGGCTGAAACACCAGAACCCCCAGCTTTACTGTTTTCGCCATGCACTAGGCTTACACCATCCTGAACTTGACCATCAGAACCCCTTTGCTGATCCTTAGTTTGAAGTACTACCTTACCATCCCTTGATTCCATATGGGTAGGGTTAAATTTATCCATCCTATGGGTCTTTGATTTCCTAAGTTCTAGATGCAAATAAATGCAAAGGTTATCGTCATGTCTATTAGCTTTGCAGTGTTGGCAGTATAGGGGAAGATCCTCAAATTCAAGGGGTATTTTAACCACATTATACTCTATTCCATCCTCCTCTATACCCACTCTAATGAATGATGGATGCTTTTTTTTCAAGTCTATTTCAACACACATCTTAACCGTTGAAGGTCTAGAGAGAGCAGCAGTAGCAGCATCCATTTTAATGTAATTCCCTATCTGATTCCCCATAGATTCTAACATAGCAGTATTATAGAAGAAAACTGGAACATAGGGGATAGTAACCCATACCAGGACTATGGAAGATTCTACCTCAGGGGAGAAATCAGTGGTCCATTTGAGAACTTTCATTGGGGCATGATTGAAAATCCACTGACCTTTGATCCAGAGCCTCTGATAATCCTCCTTATCTTGAAACCGAATTAGTACGTGTCTGAAATCGATAGATCCAAGTTGAAATTTGCCTTTGAAATGCACAGAGTTGAAAGCATCATTGAGGGCAGTCATCGGTGGCTTGCGTCTTGCGAACTTACCCACCAGGGCATTTTGGTAGTGAGAGGCCAAAGTTTCGGCATCTTTGCGGGATACCAAGCAAGCTATGTCTCCCTTGTAATGGGTTTTCGGCACGATTTCCGGGTTAGAGGGAAGGGAGACGTTTAGAGGTGGCGGGCGGTTACCTAAAGACTGAAGAAAGGATTTCCCACCACGGCCCGACGGAGAAGCCACCATGGCAGGGAAGAGAACAAACCTTTATGATCGTTAGCAGAAGGAAACGGTGAAAAGGAGAGGAAGATGAATAGTGATTTTGTAATTCGCACCAAAAATCGCCAAAATCGCACACAGTGAACAGTTCAGCACTAAATGTTAGTCATGTAATCGCGAAAATTTTTTCCATCATATTGATTTTTCATAGCACTGACAAAGCTTAAAAATTTAGTAAACCAACTTTCAATTATCATTGCTCGAATATTGCTCGTTATTAAACATTATTTTTAATTAGTAAATTGTTTCAATCATAATAACAAATATTTATTTCTATTTTAAGGTTAAAACTTAATTCCTCTATTATTATTAATTTTGAAAGAATAGAAATCCAATAAATGGGAGATTCATCAGAATTCTCTAAATCATACGAGCATCAGGAGCCACATCATTTTGAGCTGAAACTAGAACAATATTCCTTGGCTAGATTACAACCCCTCCCAAGATGGATCAAGTGTTGCAAACCCTTATAGCTAGCAAGTACTCGTTATCAAACAATTCCTCATAATTCCAGTAGTTTTCTTGCCAACCTTAGTATCCAACTCCTTAACTCGAATTTGCTGTTCGGTAGTTTTACTCATTCAAAACAAGGGGGCATCTTAGAGCCCCTCCCACCCTACTTACTGGCACTCATTCAAAAAGAAAGCGAAAATAATATTTTTGGAGAATGAAATGATTATTTTTTATTTTGGTGCAATGGTTGCCATAACATTGTTTTGATCCTACAACAGGAAAAGCTTACACATATTGTTATCCAATTTTCAAATAACCTTGCTCAAGTATTGCACTGTATCTGACATTTTCTTTTCTTAGTAAACATTTTCTCTCATAATAACAAACACTTATTTGGAATTTAATGTTCAAATTGATTTCTCTTTTATTATTATTTTTTGAATAATAGGTAATTTTGGGCAAAATTGGTGAGTGTACAATAACGTGCATTGTTTGAGCATAATTAGGCACATCATAATGCGCACTATTTGAGCCAAGTCACGTGAATCTCATGCATTCATGAGATTTAGTGGATTTACCTGAATTTGTGTTGACACAAGCTGGTATGAGGTCGTCGGTGAGCCACTAGTGGAAGTTTGCATCCGAATCAATCCTTTGGCAAGGATAGTTACCATAGTAATCATTTCTTCCAACCTCATAGCAAAATGAAAATATCTAACTTGACGATATCACTTCAATGACAATTCTTCTTTCCATCCTTTCTTCAATCACATTTAGCCACCCTTTAGCTTTAGGGTTCGAGAAAAGTAACCATATTTTCTTGGTTCAAGAAAATGAAAATGATCTCTTAAAGACCACTTGCAATAACACCCTTAACTACCAACTATGCATTTCCATCCTCAAGTATGACCCTAGAAGCCGCGGTGCATATATTTATAAGTTAGGTCTCGTTGTTGCGTATGCAGTGAAGCATACATTATTTTCCGAGATGGAAACCATTGAAAGATGAACTCATCAAACCCAAATTTTTGGGAACCATTATGTTTTTTTGTAGACTTTCTTTGAAAGGAAACAAAAGAAAATATCCTGGCAAATGAAATAACTTCTGTGATTTTGGTTCAAAAGTTTCCATTATATTGATTTATCATAGCACTGGCAAAGCTTACTGGGAGTTCTACGCCGTACCTCTCAAAGTTAAATTTATAAGCCCTAAATGCTTCCTATCAACAACTAAGTAGATAGTGACAAGTCAAGGTAATCCAAGAAGAAGAGGAATTTTCTTAAGCGTTTTAACATGTAAGGTTGATATTGTGCTAGAAGTAAATATATACATATATATACATATAAAAGCATGTAAATGGAGGGGGGGGGGTTTGGTTGGTTGGTTTTGGTTCTAAGTTATGAATTTAAAGACAAGATAACTAGAAAAGTTAAGTAACTATGCTAATCATCAAACAAACTAAGGAAAAGGGGTAAAAACTACAAAAGATAAAGCCTTGGGGAAAATTGACATCCACTTCTAAACCAAATGTACATCATTGAATCATTAACTCATTCTATCACATTTGTTACCTATGAGTAATGTTATCACTTCCCAAATTCAAGATTCAACCTTGCATTTCATCAATAGGATAAACATGAGAACAATCCACATTAAATTAATTATATAGCAAGAATAAAAACACATTATGCACAAGAAGTTCTACTTCCATGTTCTTGGATTCTCATGTCAAGGAGCTAAGAAATTTGCAACTTTCCTAATACCCTAGCACATCAATCATACAAACACGTCATATAATCAAAAAACACATATCATAAGTGAAGTAAAACATCACATTAAAATACATGAATGCTAAATAACAAATGCTTCAAGAAATAGTGAAATAGATGTTCTTACTACATAGATATGAAAGCTTCAATCAATTGTTCCCAAAATAACCTAGATAATGAAAAGACATAATTAATCCTACAAAAACCAAGAAAAGAAAGAAGAAAACTAGGGTTTGAAACCCAGAAAATCGTAGGAGAGGAAGAGAGGGAAGAGGGAAAGGATAAGGTGAGTATTTATAGTACAAAAAAGCAAGAAAGAAGTCTGGCCACCCGTAGTTCGCGCTGGGTGAAAAAAAGTTCACCCTAGCCAAACTTTGCCAATTCCTGCATATTTTGCTTTTTTTTCTTCTTCTTGTTTCAAGTTCTCATCTTCACTTCTTTTTCCATCAAATTTTCAAGTCTTAAAAAGCTCTAATGCAAGTATTCAAATCTTCAAATGTAATCTTCAAAGTCTTCAAAGTCAATCTTCAAAGTCTTCAAAGTCTTCAAACAAATTGCTTTGTCACACAAAATTCTCCAGAAAAGTAGTAAAAGCATAAAAGTCGCTCTTAACTCTCTTTAGAGATTTTCAAGGCAAAATGCCACATCTACAGAACAAAAATGTACATAAGTAGTCCCAAAAAGTCCTAAAATAACCATATAAAATGGGCACATCAAACCTTCTCGCATTTAAACTTTACTCGCCCTCGAGTAAGAAAATATCAAAGCACACAACGGAATTCATATGTCCACATCTTAAACTAATATTCCCCCAAATCAAAGCCTCACAAAAACTCTCAATATCATATATCCCAAAATCAAAGCTCAAATGAGAATTTTTCAAACACAGGCCCAATTCCTAAATCATTGCTACCTATAGAAATATATCCAGGTCCCTAATTTATAATCCCAAGGTCTAATGGCACAAAATGAAGTTAAAACCATATGAAACGTCCAAGCATAGATTTCAATTCATACCAATATATCAACCCAAAAATGAAGTACTCAAAGGATCTAGAATTTGTCAACTTACTTTGTTTTTCCCGCTAGATTACCCAATCCCAAGAGGTCTCAACATGTTGAACTACCCGATCCATCCTTATGACAACCACAACCTTATGACTCGAACGTCAACAAATGAGTAACATCATAGCACTTTCCTTTCTTCTCTCTTTCTGTCATTTTGTCTAGGAGCCCTTTTGGGTTTTCATCCTAGCCACACATCATGTTTCTTTGGCTCACAACTCATATGTTTTTGGACATTTAGCCTCTCATTTTTTCCTAGGTTGCCCTTTCGTGTTTCGACCTATCCGGGCCTCCAATGTTTAGTTTCCCTCTCAGGTTTTAACTTAGAGGGTTTTCTTTTTTAAATATTTTCTTTTTCATTTTCAATTTTTGTCCTTTTTCTCATGTTTTTCCAATCAAAAGTAGCAAAAAGCATTCCAAATCAAGCTAGCATGCATTTGAGTCCTCTAACCTCTCCCCGCACTTAAAACACTACATTGCCTTCAATGTAAACATGTAAGGATAGAACAATAAAACTCAAGGTAAGTGGTAGAGTGACTCCCGTTTCTCTGCATAGTTGCTGGTGATATGGCGCAATCCAATGTATTTGTATAGATACAATCTTGAGATTGGTTTCGAATCCCGAGGGGGGAGCAAAAGTGATGTAGAAGAAATCACTCCTCAAGCAAAACGTTGTCTCCTTGGCGCCGTTTGATAAATATTAACACCACGGAAAATAACATCAAACTCACAAGTGTATAAGGATTTGTAATACTAGTTTTAGCATCAAAAGTTAATAACCATAGTATTCTCAAAGAACAACCAATGCCTCATGAAATCACCACTGTGAAATCATCCAATGAAAATATCTAACATATATCGACCAGTATCCAAGCATCATTATAGAATATAGAGATCAAGATCACAATGATGTAGTCGACACACTATAATCAACAAGGGTACTATAAAGATACAAGAATATTCATGTCTATATATGTAAGATGTTGGAGAAATGAGTGAAGATGTGGTTGTTTTTGGGAGTATTTGGTGGAGAGGAAGGAAGTTGTGAGAAGAAAAATAGGTACTGCCTATTTTTAATCTGCTCTGCCAGTCTTTGTGACAGGCGAAGAGAAGTTTGCCCAGGGAAAACATATGATCGCCCCTCGCGAATTGGATGGTCTAGGAGATCAAACTATTGCCAAACTTCTTGATTTCTTTGCCCAGGGCAAAGAGAAGTTCGTCCAGGGCGAATAGATGTTCGCCCCTCGCAAATTATGGGTCTTCTCAACACTTAGAAAATTTTTGAAGTTACCAAATGTCCAAGCCTTTTTTTCTCCCTTTCTTCAAGATTTTCTTCCTTCATCAATCCAATGTGATGTACCTCAGATTGCTACAAAATCAAGGAAGATACACACTGTGAAAGGAATACGATAAAATAACAAAATATAATCAACAAAAACAAAAATAAAAGCCAAATTTATTTACGTCAGCGGCATGACTTAGCTCTGTATGTTTAAGGTCATCGTCACAATTTTGATGTTATCTATATGGTGATGGCTTGAACCCATTCATCATGAGTATTAAAAAATAGATAAGTGTGGGTAAAAAATTTCAAGAGGAAAGTTTTGTGGAAGTGGATATAGTTTAAAGGGAGTTGGGTGGTTAAGAGGCTTGGGATTTTCTTTCGGCTCCCCTTTTATCTCCCTCAAAACTTCTGATAATGGTGGAGGTAGCTCACTAGGTGGGGGTAGGGGTGACAATGCTAATGAATGTATCACAATCATCTTTTCATCCATTTTTTCATCCTCAACAACCAACTCCTGATCCCCTTCGAACTAAAACTCATTTCCCATGGTGACCTCACTAGCTGAATCCTCGAGTTCGACTTGGGATGGTGTATTTTTAGAATCATGAGCTTCCATCCAAGCCAACACTTTCAATATACTCCTTGCATGCCCCTCAATAGCCTCAACACTAGAGGAGAACCAATTGTCCAGTTCCTCACTATTAAATTTGTTCAAGTTTGCTATTGCATTCATAACTTCCTCACGTGTCCAACTTGAAATTTCTTGTTAGGCTTGGTTTATGGGTATGGTATAAGATGGTGAAGGCCAACGATTTTGCTCGTATTGTTGGTTTTCCAGCTCATTCTCATACCACCAATTTGGATTGTATGAATTGTGGTATGGATACCATTCTTGAGCTTCTTGCCTTGAAAACCAACATCTCCTACCTCTTGGTATCACTTTTCATAATACCCTTGGTTTTGGAAACCAAGGGTTCTTTCCCCTTCATAGTGCTCCTCTCTCAACATATAGCAAGAATTGGTAGGACGGTGGGAATGACACATCCAACAAAACCTTCCTTGCTGAGCCTCTATTTTCATCATGAGTTCCCTCAAGGTGAGATGATCCAGGTTTTTAAGAAAAATTATTTTTCAAAAGTCCGGAATCATATTGCAAGGATTCTTGATATAAATTCACCAAGAACTCAAGAAATGCCTATTCCGGACAAAAACAACCAGCAAGAAGTAGAAAATAAAAACAACTAACTAATATGCAACCAAATACGCCCAAACTCTTAAAAGTAAATGCCTCTTCCCCAGCAGCAGCGCCAAAATTTGAGAGGTCATCACCGTACCTCTCAAAGTTAAATTTATAATCCATAAATGCTTCCTATCTAATACTAAGTAGATAATGGCAAGTCGGGGTCATTCACGAAGAAAAGGGATTTTCTTAAGTGTTTTAACATAAAAGGTTGATATTATACTAGAAGTAATATATATGGATATATAAAAGCAAGTAAATGGGGGGTTTTGGTTGGTTGCTTTTTTGGTCCTAAGTTATGAATTTAAAGACAAGATAACTAGCAAAGTTAAGTAACTATTCTAATCATCAAACAAACTAAAGAAAATGGGTAAAAACTACAAAATATAAAGCCTTGGGGGAAATTGACATCCACTTCCAAACCAAATGTAGATCATTGAAACATTAACTCATTCCATCACATTTGTTACCTATGGGGAATGTTTTCATTTCTCATTTGAAGATCAACATTCATTCCTTCTTAATAGTAATTTACAAAGACAAACAACGATCATTTGCAAACCTCATTAATAATCACTTTAGGAAAACTACATCATAAAGGTATTTCATTAATGGAATTATATACGAAGAACCATAGATTTGATAACAACAAGCCTTCTACCAAAAACATAGCCAATTAACCAAACATAGCATTCATTAGGCTAAACCTATAACAAACCACATTAAAGATTTAACCTTGCATTGCATATATAGGATAAACATGAGAAGAATCCACATTAAAATATTTATCTAGCAAGAATCACAACACATTATGCACAAGAAGTTCTGATTTCATGTTCTTGGATTCTCATGTCAAAGAGCTAAGAAATTTGCAACTTTCCTAACACCCTACCACTTCAATCATACAAACACTTCATATACTCAAACAACCCATACCATAAATGAAGTAAAATATCACATTAAAACACATGAATGCTAAATAACAAATGTTTCATAAAAGAGTGAAACTGGGGTTCTTACTACATAGATATGGAAGCTTCATTCAAAGTACAAACTAACCTAGAAAATGAAAAGACATAATTAATCCTACAAAAACTAAGAAAAAAAAAGAAGAAAACTAGGGTTTGAAACCCAGAAAATCACAGGAGAGGAAGATATGGAAGAGGGAAAGGATAAGGTGAGTATTTATAGTAAAAAAAGCAAGAAAGAAGTCTGTACACTCGTAGTTTGCATTGGGCGAACAAAATTTTACGCTGGGCGAACAAAAGTTCACCCTGGGCAAACTTTGCCAAATCCAGCATCTTTGGTTTTTCTTCTTGTTTCAAGTTCTCCGCTTCACTTCATTTTCCTTCAATTGTTCAAGTATTAAAAAGCTCAAATGCAAGTCTCAAAATCTTTAAAGGTAATCTTCAATGTCTTCAAAGTCTTCAAATAAATTGCCTTGTCACACAAAATTCTTAATGTGTCCATTTTATGTGCATAATTTAGTACTTTTTGGGATCACTTTTGTGCTCTTTTGTTATAAAGAGCTTGTGTTTTACCTTGAAATTCTCTTAGAATAGGTAAGAGCGACTTTAAACTCTTTTACCTCTTCTATGTGGATTTTGCGTGACGAAGGAAGAACATGGAGACTTGAAGACCGCGGGCCGTTGAAGATCACCTTTTGAAGACTTTGAAAACTTACTTCAAAGATTTTAAGAATTGAAGAATGAGGGGAATTACGGTGAAGAATAGTGCTTGCTTCAAGAATAAGAAAAGAAGACATGATTTGCAATGGGCACCCGTCGTGAGTCGCGACGAGCGGGTGGCCAGAATGCAACCTTATCCTTTTTGTACAATAAATAGTGTTTTCTTTCCTCTCTTTCATAACTCTTCTTCCACCCAGATTTGGTACTATTCTAACCCTAGTCTTCCACCATTTTCATCTTTGATTTCTCTTGTTTTATGTTTGGTTTATTAGAATTAATTAGTATGAACTCTAGTAGCTAAATCTAGTTCATGGGAGAAATTGACCAAGTCTTCCAAGCCCTTGTCTTAAGAAAAATTTGTAGCCTATTTAATAATCTAACTATTTTGAATTTATGGAGCATTGAATGTGTTTTTTAATGTCATTAATGTTCTTGAAAGCTTGAGTATATGAAGTACTTGTATGATATGCTTGTTAGGGTTTGGGGAAATGGGTGGATTTCCCCTTTTCTTGATGGGAAATCCAAGAGTATGATTTAGAGCTTCACAATGATGTTGATACATTGATAATTTCTAGATGAATGTGATCATGTTGAACTCTTTGTCATGTTTTTTTAGGTAGAAAATGAGATAAGTCTATGAATGTCGATCATTATTGACTAATCATGTGTAATGCATGAATTGGTTAAATGCTTAGATATGGTGAAATTTTTATTAGTGTTGCAATCATTTTTATTCTTCTTACTCAATGCCATCAATGGGATACTTTTAGTCGTGTTTCGACTTAGGGAGTCATTGGTAAGGTTTCATAGGAGAAGGCGAATTCACTCTTGCAAAATACTATCTAAGAAGGATAGAAGTTTAGTCTTCACAATAAGTAGTGAAAGTTGTAAATAGGTTGCATGTTCAATGATAGATTAGAGGCTTGGAAGTGGAAGTCAATTGTGCCCAAGGTTCTGTTAATTGTTAGTTTAATCACCTTTTAGTTGTTGTTGCATGCTTTTCATAATTAACTTTCTTGATTAGTTAACTTGTTTTTCAATTCATAAATTAGGACCAAAACAAACAAAAATCCCCCCCCCATTTATATGATTTTATACATATATATATGCTTATTTCTAGTATGTTTTCTCCAATATATGATTAAATACATGGAAAGATCCCTCTTCTCATGGATGACCCCGACTTTCCATTATCTACTTAATTGTAGATAGGAAGCACTTAAAAATATAACTTTGAGAGGTACGACGATGACCTCCCAAATTTTGGCACCGCTTCCGGGGAAGAGGCGTTTATTTTTAAGTGTTTGGGCATATCATGTGTGATTATGTGCTAGTTGTAACTATTTGTTAATTTACTTTTGTTTTGATTTCTTATTTGACTTGCCATTTTCACTTTGTTTGGAGACGTATTGTTTGAGTTCTTGGTGTAAGGTTCGTACGCGATCCCCTTCAAAAGAACCCCTACACTACGACCCCGAGATAGAGTTGAGTTTGAGACGAGGTAGGAGGATTTCTTTGGAAAGTGTGAATAACACCCATCTTAGTGACCATTTTGTGGATACTTCTACTTCTATGGAGCATCAACACGAGCACGAAGATGAGCATCTGGGAGGAGGGCCTCAACATCCTCTTCTCCAAGGAAGGGAGATTCCTTTGGGGCAAGCCTTGTTGAGGGACATTATGGCCCCCAACCTTGATCAATAACCGATGTGCATTGAGTATCCTTTAGTTGTACCAAATGGGCACTTCTAGCTCAAAATCGGGTTTATAAACATGCTACCTATCTTCCTTGGAAGGCAAGGAGAGAATGCCAATAAGCATCTCACGAAGTTCCACTTTTTGTGTGGTGGTGCAGTCTCCCACGGAGTAGATGAAGAATTTTAAAAGTTAAAGGCATTCTCATTCACATTGATGGATTGTGCAAAATATTGGCTCCACTACCTACCACCCAAGAGCATCAAAAGTTGGCTTAACATGAAGAAAAAACTTCTATCCAAGTTCTTCCCGGCCTCGAAGTCCGCCACTTTGAAGAAGGACATAAGCAACATCCTCCAATGGCATGAAGAATCTCTCTTCGGCTATTGGGAGAGGTTCAAGAAGTTCTTGCAAGTTGTCCTTACCACGGCTATTCGGAGGGAGATTTGGTCTTTCTATAATGGTATTCTTGATGGGAGCCAAATATTAGTGAGGACTTTTTTTTTGTGGTACCCTTGGGAATAAGACTTCATCGGAGGCTATGCAATTATACATGGAGCTAGTGGAAGAGTCAAGGAACTTTAGCTCGAGGGCCAATTTGAGAAGGAGAAATCCAATGCCCACAAGTACCCTTCCAATAGTGGAAAGCTTGAGGACCAACTCTCGGCCCTTGCATCGATGGTGAAATCCTTTATGTCCAAGCCCAAAAGTGTGCCACATGTTAAATCGTGTGAAATTTGTTACTCGGTGCATCCTACGAACACTTGCCCTACTTGGCAAGATGACTATGTCGAGGAGGTGAGTTCCATGGGGTATCAAGGAAACCAAGGCAATCAAGGCAACCAAAACTACCAAGGCTACCAAGGTGCTCAAGGATGTCAAAGAAATGAAGGATACCAAGGTGGCCAAGGCTACCGAAACCGGCCGTACTATTCGGGTAATCGTGATAACCCGAACCTCCAGCATAGAAACCCTCTAGAAGGCCAAACCCTTAACTATATTGGCCTCCTCAACAAGAATATAGGCCACCTCAACAACAGTTTCAAAGGCTGAAAGACAAGCCCCGAGACCAAGGGGAGAGTTCGGAGTTAACAAAAGATGAGGTGATGCAAGCCATTCACCGGTTGAGCATGTGCACAAAGAAAGTAAAAAAATTCCAACATGAAGCGAAGGCGAGCATTGAGAGCTTGGAAACTCAAGTGAGACAAATAGCTCAAGTGGTGAATCAAATGGAGGCACGGAAAAATAAAAAACTTCCCTTTCAACTGGAGATTATCCCTCAATGAAATGTGAGTGCAATGTCATTGAGAAGTGGAAAGGAAGTGAAGGAGCCCCAAGCAAGGGTTGTTGTTGAGTGGATAGTTGAAAAAGAAGATGACCGTGAAAAGAAAGCCGATGAGTTGGCCAAAGAGAGCAAAGAAGAAGAAATTGAGGTGGAGACATTTGTGCCAAGACCGGGATCAAATCCCGAAACCTCATCCCCACCACACAAGATGTTAAGAGGGGCGGAGATCCCTATCTATGCACCAGAACCACCATTTCTAGAGGCATTAAAGGATAGGACAACCAAGGAGAACACCATGGACATCTACGAAGTCTTTTGTAGATGCGAGGTAAATATTCAACTCTAAAATGTTCTAAATCAAGTTCCTAGGTATGCTAAATTTCTTAAGACTTGTGTACCGTCAATAGGAAACAAAAATTGAAAATTAAGAAAAAGAGTGTGAAGAGTGAATATGTCTCTGCCATGTTTGATGATGAAATGCTCCCTAAATGTGATGATCCGGAAATGTTTACAATCCCTTGTGAGATAGGAGGCAAATGTGTTAACAAGGCCATGTTGGACTTAGGTGCTTCAATCAATGTGATCACATACTTCTTGTATGAATGTGTAAATCTAGGCATTTTGCATAAAATCGGGGTTTTTATCTAACTAGCTGATCACTCTAGCACATACCCGAAAGGTATTGTGAAGGATGTGTTGGTGAAAGTGGATTATTTGAAATTCCCCGCGTACTTTTATGTTCTTGAAATGGAAGATGAAATAGTGTTAAACCTATTCTTTTAGGAAGGACATTTGTAAAGACTTCAAGGACCATAATTGACGTGCATAAAGAAACACTGACCATGGAATTTAATGGGGAAGATAGTAGAATTTGACAGTAATAATTCTATTGATCATCCTAGTAGATACCATTCTTGCCAAGATTTTCATGTTATTGATGATAAAGAGCAAGATGTAGTTGAGCCGAAAGTTGGTAGCCATAGATGATGTTTTGAGTGATGCTTTGATTTCAAATGTTATTGGTACTAACTTGAAGGAAAACAACAATGGCAAATACACTTGTGGGAAAGCAACATCCAACACTTTTCGTGTGTCCACGGGTAAGCCAATAAGGGTGGGTTTTCCTCCTTCTCTTGAGATTACTTTAGTGAAAGAGTGCAAACCACCACTGAAAGCTCTTAAATGTTCATTCCTTGACGAAGGAGAGAAACCCCCAAATGCTCATGTGCTTGAGATCACCAAGGAACAAAAAGGTGAGTAGGAAATTTTGAGGGAACAAGAAGAAACCTGAAGCTATTTGAACAAGGTTTTGTTGGGGAATGATGAGAATCCCAATTGTTTTGACCGGATTGGAGAGAGGGAACCGATCATCTCAGTTTTTTATGTGAGTAAGCTCCAAGAAAGGGGAGTGAGTCATGACAACGACGTTAAATATACTTGGTTTTAATCATTTGGATTGTCATTTGTGACTTTCCGCAGATGTTGCTTGGTTTTGGGTTTTTGTCATTAGTTTCATTGTTTTGCTTTTTGTTTTCATGGTTTGTTTTTCCATGATTTTGTAGCAATTTGAACTCAAGGCATTGGATGGATTAAGGGAAAAATACTTGGATTCAAGAAGGACAAGATTGGGAAAGGAATAAGATTGAAAACTTTTCTAAGTACCAGGTGGGTTGCCTATCACGAGTCGCAACCACCTCATCACGAGTTGCAACGGGATCAAAATATTTTGCCAAATTTTGAGCCCTCGGGCTCCACTTTTTGCAAACCACGATGGCCATTTTGCAAGTCACGATGGTTTGGTCGCGTTTGTGACCAAATTAGAAGACTTTTCCTAAAAAATGAACTCCCTGGTCCACTTTTTGCAATTAGTAATGGTTTGGTTGTGAGTCGCGACACGGGCTTTAACTGTATGTGCCTTTTGATCTACCCATCACGAGTTGCAATGGTCACATTGGGAGTCGTGATGGGCTTACAAACCTGTTTTAAAAAGTGGGCAGAACCGTTATTAAAGCCCCATTTCCACCTTCTTCCCTTCATCTACTCCGCCGCTCCACCAAATTTCCATTACCCTCTGGCCACCACTCACTGGAACTCCACCTCCCTAAACCCTACACCACTCCCTAAGCCACCATACCCAATCTCTACCCACAAATCGGGCTTAGTTCCTTCTTCGTCCTAAGCATCTAAGTGGTACATTCCCTCACTTTCTTGATCTTGAATTATTATTATGTTGTATAATCTATTCTATTGGATATTGTGTGGATTATATGTGATGCCTTGGGGATTTGAATTGTTGGAACATTATAGATTCTTGTGAATATATTGTGCTTATGATTTGGTTTGATGGACATCTTGTGAATATATTGTGCTTATGATTTGGTTGGATGTGAGATAGCATTGTTCTAATTTTGATTGTGTTGATTTGCTCATGTTGGTGTTGTTCTTGCATTGTGTTTATATTATTGCTTTGGTTGAGACTTTGGTTGTAGCTTGTACTAGAGATTAGGCACATTGGCTTGATTAAACATAGTTGATATTTGTATGGAATGTGATCATGCTTGATGTAGTTTAGCCATAGTATTTAGATGTTAACGTTATGAACGTATTGATGGTGGCTAAACTAGTTAGACATGATTATGATTATAGGATATAGCATACTGGATGTTTAACTGTGTAGCAACCTCATTGACTTGAAATTAGGGGCATGTTGAATATGACATAGATTTTATATGCAATTTTGGTTAGGAGTTGAAGTAGCTTGCTTGGATTCAATTTGGTTTGTGATGTTGGAAAAACTAGCTTAAGATTGAGTATGATTTTGTGATATTACATGTATGTATATTCCTATGTGTTTGACTTGTTTGTTGTGGTTGTTAGATATGGCCCCTACCAAGAGACCTAGGACTCTTCCACAAGGTGGGCGCACTGCCTCTCCACCTCCACAAGGTGGGAGCACCTCCCTCTCCACCCCCACCTCTGCCACCAGCTCCAGAGTTGAGCCATGTACCTTCTCCTCCCGATGGGTACATAGGTTTGACCTGGATCACCAGGCCTTATGTAGAGAGGTGGGAAGCCTTAGTCACCCACTAGCTCAAGGAGATAAGTTTTATTCATGTAGCCACACTGGATGCTCTTTGGCTCACCCAGCCAATCCGATGCCTCCTCACCAAAGGGAGGTTGGAGGGTTTCATGAGCAAGAGTGCCCCCTCTTACCGACAATACACACTGGAGTTCCTATCCACGATTAGGATATGCAGCATGAGGGATCATCAACCATACGAGAGGTACATCACTTTCCACCTAGATGATATACCCTGAGAGATGACTGTCTCGCAGGTTGAGAAAGCCTTTGGATGGGACATGGCTGAGATCTGGGCGAGGCTGGACCCACAGGCCCAGGACCGGTCGATTGAGGATAACATGCAATTCTGGAGTATCATTAACATGAGGGCGAAGAACTCCCAAGACAAGAGCAGTGTTATCATTCATCCAGTACTCTGTTATGTGCATAGACTTTTGGTCGGTATGGTGCTATGCTCCGTGGAACCGATGAATGTACCAGACAATGACATTCACTTCTTATAGCATTTTACAAGTTAGGGGTTGGGATATGGGTTATGGGTCGAGCTATAGATGAAGAGGGGTTATAGAGGTGGCTGGGAAGCCATGTGGGAAGATTATGGTTGGAGGCATGATCAGCCTCTTAGCGGAGTACCTAGGATTGGTCCCACCGGCTGATTTTTTGTACTTGGGGAGGCATACTTCCTACCTCATCACTGTAGAGAGGTTTCTGCAATTTCAGATGCTTGGCACAGTGTGGACCATGGGGGTGTTTCATTGGTTATATGGCTCTAAGAAGGTCACCTTCATGGCATTTCCTCAGCCCAACAAGAAAAAGTTGGAGTTGGATACACCCTTGGCAGACTTGGTGATTCCATGCAACTCTTCATGCAGAGTGGAATTTCAGCGCAAGTTCAATGACCTTGGTTCAACCCCCCATTCAGTGCGATAATAGTAGCTTTCCTTTCACTGAGCAAAAGCAGAAGCACTCTCCACAACCACCACCAGAGACCGAGCCTATGCAGGAGGATTATGTGCCACCTTACTACTCCCAGCCTCTGCCTGATTTCTATGAGTGTATGATGCAAACTATGCAGGATGGATTCAGCCACCAAAGACAGCGTGTTATTGGAGCACAATGCCAGAGCTTGATCGATATGGATTAGGAGATTGACCATCTATCAGCTCGCATCCATGAGATGCAGTTCCAGGCAGGTGGTGCCTCAGGCACTGATCCTGGAGCAGAGAGGCTTAGAGCTAGGAGGCAGAGGAACACATATTGGCTGGCTTGTTATCAGCAGCATTATTTTGGCGGTGGCCCTTCTTTCTCACAACAGTGACTGTGAGCATTATAATATTACCCTTTCCATACTTCGCTTTGTACGCTTTTTCCCTATTTTGTCTACATTGAGGGAAATGTAGCTTTTCAAGTATAGGGAGGGGTATATAATTAGTTCACTTCTTTGTTTGGAGATGTTTTTTTCTAGACTCGCTACTTTTGTGAAATTTCTTTGCTACGTTTTGGAAAATTTTCCCCTTTTTTGGGGATGCTTTCCTTTTAATGTAATTGGATGATGTTAGCTTTGATATTTTTCTTAGCCTTAACATTTTTAAAGTCCTTTGCTACATTTTGATTGGAAAAACATGGAAAAATTGAAAACTTTAAAGAAAAAAGGTAGAAAATGAAATAGAAAAAAAATAATCCCGCTAAGTTGAAAAGCAGAGAGGGCATCTTAGGCAACATTAGGGGCCCAGATAGGTCAAAAACCTAAAATGGCAACCTAGGTAAAAATGAGAGGCTAAATGTGCGGAAAAAGGTGAGCTGTGAGCCAAAGAAATATGGTTAATGGCTGGGATGAAAACCCGAAATTTCTCCTAGGAAAAATGAGGGAAAGAGAGAAAAAAAATGTCATATGTTCATTCATTTCTCGGTGTTGGAGTCACAAAGTTTCGGTAGCCATATTGATGGATCGGGTGGCTTAACATCTTGAGACCTTTTGGGATTGGGAAATTTAGCGAGGAAAACAAAGCAAGTTATAAAATTATTGATAGTTGATTTACTTCATTTTTAGGATGATACACTGGTATAAAGTGGAATATGTGTTTGAACTTTATGCATGCTTTTAGTTTCACCTTGTTCCATTGGATATGGGATTTTCAATTCGAGATTTGGAGATTTTTAGAGATATAAATGAATTGATAGGTTGATATGGTTTGGGTAGACTTAGGAATGTGGGTTGTGGGAAACTTCTCATTTGATCTTAACATCGGGATGTGTGATACTGAGAGTTTTGTAAGGTATTGACTTGGGGGAATAGTAGTTAGGATGTGGATACTTCAATTCCTTCGTGTTCTTGGATCTTTTCTTACTTGAGGGCGAGTAAGGTTTAAGTGCGGAGAGGTTTGATGTGTTCTTTTTATGTGCATAATTTAGTACTTTTTGGGATCACTTTTGTGCTATTTTGTTACCAAGAGCTTGTGTTTTACCTTGAAATTATCTAAGGAGAGGTAAGACCGACTTTACGCTCTTTTACCTCTTCTAAGTGGATTTTGCGTGACAAAGGAAGAACATGGAGACTTGAAGACCGGAGGCCATTGAAGATCACCTTTTGAAGACTTTGAGAACTTGCTTCAAAGATTTGAAGACTCGAAGAATGAGAGGAATTATGGTGAAGAAGAGTGCCTGCTTCAAGAAGAAGAAAAGAAGATATGATATTGTTCTAGCACCCATTGGGAGCCATCACGAGTCGCGATGCACAAGTGGCTAGAACACAACCTTATCCTTTTTGTACTATAAATAACATTCTCTTTCCCCTCTTTCATAAATCTTCTTCTACCCGAATTTGGTACTATTATAACCCTAGTTTTCCACCATTTTTATCTTTGATTTCTCTTCTTTTATGTTTGGTTTGTTAGCATTAATTATTATGAACTCTAGTAGCTAAATCTAGTTATTGTGAGCAATTGACCAAGGTTTCGAAGACCCTGTCTTAAGAACAATTTGTAGTCTATTTAATACTCTTACTATTTTGCATTTATGGAGCATTGAATATGTTTGTTAATGTCATTAATTTTCATGAAAGCTTCAGTATTTGTATGATATGCTTGTTAGGGTTTGGGGAAATGGGTGGATTTCCCCTTTTCTTAATGGGAAATCCAACAGTATGATTTAGAGCTTCACAATGATGTTGATGTGTTGATAATTGCTAGATGAATGTGATAATGATGAACTCGTTGTCAAGTTTATTTTAGATAGCAAATGAGATAAGTCTATGAATATCGATCGCTCTTGACTAATCTTGTGTAAATGCATGAATTGGTTAAATGTTTAGACACGGTGTAGTGTTTATAAGTGTTGCCAAGCTTATTGATTCTTCGTACTCAATATCATCAATGGGATACTTTTAGTTGTGTTTCAACTAAGGGAGTCATTGGTGAGGTTTGGCAAGAGATGTCAAATTCACTCTTGCAAACTACTATCTAAGAATGATAGAAGTTTAGTCTTCACAACAAGTAGTGAAAGTAATAAATAGGTTGCATGTTCTTTTCTTTTTTCTTTTTTTTAATTTAACCCATATTAATGGGGGGGATATGTATTAGGTTCCCCAAACCTGAAACGATAGTGAACATTTACAAAAGTTTATCTTCAAAAATAATTTTGAAGACTTTATACAAAAAGCTACAACTTGGTTGTCAGAATATCTGAGCAAAAAATTTTACTTAGGGTATTTTTGGTGATGATTCCATTTTCCATGTCTCCACCCCTAGTGTTAACATGGTTAAATGGCCAGATCTCCAAAAAGGCTCTAAGTAGAGCTGTTATGAATGCTCGAGTGCTCAAGTGTTGAAGTGCTCGATGCTCTAGAATTTGAAACTCGACTGCTCAATGGGTCGAGGTCTCAGGGTCGAGTGCTTGGCGGATCGAGGTGTCGATGGATCGAAGACTTGAATTCCACCCAGGTTCCATCTTGTGTCTCTTCATCTTTACTGTTGCCACTTGATTTGAGTGCTCATGGTTGGTGTGGTCGAGGCTCAAGTCCTTGATGGTTTGTAGACTTGAGGGGTTGATCGTCAAGTGCTTGCTGGCTCGAGGTCTCGAGAGGTCGAGGCTCGATGGTTCGAGGGCTCACGTGCTTGAGTGCTCGATGGTTCAAGTGCCTGATGGCTCGAGGGCGGCAGGGCTCGAGAGCTTCAGTGCTCGAGGGATCCAGGGCTCGAGGCCTCGTAGGCTCGAGGGCTCGAGATCCTGAGTGTTCGAGGTATCCAGTTCTCGAGGGATCCAAGGCTGGATGGTTCGAGGGCTTGATTGCTTTAGTGCTCTAGGGCTCGAGTGCTCGAGGGCTCGAGTTCTTGAGGGCTCCAAGGTATCCAGTGTTCGAGGCTCGATGGTTCGAGGGCTCGAGTGCTTGAGTGCTCGATGGTTCAAGTGCCTGATGGTTCGAGGGCGGCAGGGCTTGAGAGCTTGAGTGCTCGAGGGATCAAGGGCTCGAGGGATCAAGGGCTCGAGGCCTCCTAGGCTCGAGGGCTCGAGATCTTGAGTGCTTGAGGGATCCAGGGCTCGAGGCCTCCAAGGCTCGAGGGCTCAAGAGCTTGAGTGTTCGAGGTATCCAGTGCTCGAGGGCTCCAAGGCTCTAGGGCTCCAAGGCTTGAGTGCGAGGACTCCAGGGCTCGAGGGCTCCAGGCTCTAGTGC
This sequence comes from Rubia yunnanensis, assembly GCA_037428765.1. Classification (NCBI taxonomy): domain Eukaryota; kingdom Viridiplantae; phylum Streptophyta; class Magnoliopsida; order Gentianales; family Rubiaceae; genus Rubia; species Rubia yunnanensis. Next base: position 88,707,194 of record CM075061.1, read on the forward strand.
TCGATGGTTTCAACGCGTCAAATGGGAAAACTTGAAATGATTCCAAAGATCAGTAGCCAAAACTGGACTTATGTTTCGATAGCTAGAAACTGGGAATCCGCCTTGTGAAAGCGTAAATGAGACTGTGAAAAATAGTAGCCATCACGAAAGAGCAGAAAAATTCCAAAGCCATGAAGGGAAGCAGTCCATAACCTGAGACAGAAGAGAGGATAGATCAGCAGTATCAATCTTATTTAAAGGCTTGCCTATGGGTTCTAATATAAGGTGTATGAATACTATCGATATAGATTAAGCCTTTAATATGTGCCGGAATGTTGGTCACATGCAAAGGAGAAACTATCGCAGAGGATGCTTGATATTTCGCAATGGCATCCGCTACTGAGTTACATTCTCTATGTGTGTGCTTGAGGGTAGCATGGGATAAAAGACTGTGAACTTGAAAAACTAGAGGGTATAGGGTCCATTTGGAAACTGAAGGATCATAAATCATATTTACTGCCTGTAGCGAGTCAGATTCAATAATGAGGTTGGGATATCTATCCATACAGATCTAACAGGCAATAAGAATTGCCTTAACTTCAGCTTCCAGTGGAGATGTGGCTGTTATGGTCTCTGATCTAATAAGGATTGGTAAACCTTGGTGATTGCTAGCAATTAAGCCAATTGAAATAGAGGAATTAGACCAAGATGCATCCACATTAACCTTGATGAAACTGTGATCTGGAGATTCCTAGTATACAGTGGAAATAGTTGGCTTTGGTGGTGGTCTGGAGGGAAACATCAGAGAAGGGAACTGAAAACTTAGGTTAGGAAATATAGTTGGGAAGCAGGGAGAGGAGGTAATGGAAAGGTAGAGAGTATCTGTAACTTCCTTGCTAATATGGGAGATAGAAAAAGGTGTGTTATCAAAAAAAAGCATTCCTAGCCTTCCATAAAGCCCAACAGATTAGAGAAGGAATCAGATGACATAGCATTCTCTGCACTCCAGTAAGGTCACTACAGTTCCAGAAAATGAAAAAAAGTATCCACTATATTATGCACATTCTGCAAATTGAAATTCACTATAGCAGCAATCTGAATCCAAATGGATTTAGCAAGATGACAATTTATAAAGAAATATTCCATGGAGTCAGATTGATTGCACAGAGAACATTTAGAGGCCAAGCTATAACCACATTTTATAAGGATATCATCAAATGGTAAGAAGGAGTTAAGCAGTTTCCAGGTAAAAATAGAAATCTTCTTAGGTAACCTTGGATTCCATATGAGCTTAGTAACTGGGAAATTACCTGATTTATATGTTAGCATTTTGTAAGCATATTTGAAAGAGAATCTACCAGTCATTTTAGGTTTCCAAATCAGTTTATCCTCTCTACCATGCTCAATTTCAGCATCCTGCAAGAAAAGAAAAGTACCATTTTCCAAGAAGGGAGCTATCCAAGATAGAATTGGTACTTTGTTGTTTATAAATTCAGCAACTGAGCAGGGGTAGAACATAGAAATGATGTAAGATGGAGTACAATTAATCAGCGGACCATTTGGACACCAGTTAGCAGACTATCGAAGGCTTTTTTTAAGTCCAATTTAAGCATACAATTAGGGGTTCTATTCTTTTTGTCTAGGAATCTAACCATCTCCTGCAGGTATAGGATATTGTCAGAGATATCTCTGTTCTTCATAAAGGCTGTTTGATTATTTGAAATTAGTTTCTCCATATGAGGTTTCAATCTTTCCATCAGGACCTTAGAGCAGATTTTGTTAGCTACATTAGAAAGACTAATAGGTCTGAAATCATCAAAAGAAGATGTAGTAGATTTTTTAGGAATTAGAGTTATCCAAGTGCTAGTAATACCTCTTGGCATGTTAGATCCAGAAAGGAAATCATTTACTGCAATAATGAGGTCATGTTTTATGAAATCCCAGCATTTAATGTAAAATTTGCTTGAAAAACCATCAGGTCCTGGGTTTCTATTCTTATTTAGACTCATAACCACAAGTTTTAGCTCAGTTTCAGTTACAGGCTGGAATAGTCTAAGATTATCTTGTTCAGTAATGATGTCAGGAATTTGACTAATTAAATGTGGGTAGTAGGTAGAATCCACTGAATTCCTGGGCTCTGTCAGCAGGTCAGAGAAGTAGGAAACAACTTCCTTTTGGATGTCTACAGGGTTATCAAGCCATTGCCCAAGAGAATTTTTTATCTTAGATATATGTAATTTACAATTTTTCTCCTGAACGGTCTTGTGAAAAAATTGGGTGTTGTTATCTCCACACTTAAACCAGTTCAACCTATATTTATGTTTCCAGAACTTTTCTTTTTCTTTAAAAGCTCTAAGAAGTAATCCTTTTTTTCATTAAGGTTGATACAATCAGTTTCTGAGTGTGTTAAATCATAGACAGCTTCTTGTCTCCTCAGATTTTCTTCGGCATTAATTACATTAGCATCAATGTCGCTACAACTTTTTTTGTTCCAGGTCTTAATCACTTTCTTAACTCTAATAAGCTTGATGTATAGTCCCATCATTCCTGTTTGGGGCACAGGAATGGTCCAATTATGTTTGATGAAGTCTAGGAATTCTGGTCTATTAAACCAGCAGTTGAGAAACCTAAATGGTTTAGGGTGTGATGGGATCTGGGATGCAATTTGTAAGAGGAGGGGTGAATGATCTGATGATTGCCTATTAAGGATCTGAATAGAAGAGGCTGAGAATTTATTACTCCATTGAACAGTACACAAGCCTCTATCTAACCTTTTAGAAGTAGGATTTCTAAGCCTAGAATTAGTCCATGTAAACAAATTCCCTATTGTATTAATCTCCTGAAGTCCCTGGTTATTAATCCAATAATGAAAATCCCTAATACTGCATAGATTAGGAAAACTAGGGCCTCTATATTCATCAGGTGTGATAATTGTATTGAAATCCCCAATGAAAACAGTTTCATTTGGTGGGAGAAGGATTAGGTCATGCCATAGTTTCTTCCTACCTTCTCTATTCCTAAGTGCATATACAAAGACCATTTCCATTTGAGAGTTAGATCCTAAATGGGTGATTTTTACATTTAAGAATTGCTCATGGTGGCATACGAGATTAACAGTCATTGAGTCATTCCACATAAGCCAAATTTTGCCATTATGAAGAGGGAGATTATGTGAGTAATGCAGCTTCTCCATATATGTTTGGCATTAAGAATTATCATGCATAGGTTCTATAATACAGAGAAGCTGTATTTTTTTATGAACAGTCAAATGTTTCAGCCTTAGCACTGAGGTATCAATTCCTCTCAGATTCAATATCAGGAAATTAAACTTAAGACTGTGCATCATTGTTCACCCGATTTATGGCTTTTAGTGGCAGATCTGAGCATCATCGTATTTAATTGACTAATGTAATAGTTTTTTTAAAATCATAGCCTTACCTTGGCCATTAGTCTTACCTGATAGTTTGCTTGAACCTTCCTGAGGATCAGGCAGTGGGTGAGATTCCTCAGCAGGATCTTTGCTAACATCAAAATGGTCCTGGGGGTCCTGAGCCACACATTCGTCAGTGCTAGAATGATCATCCATTTCCTGCAAAATAGAAATCTATTTTCCATCTTTCCTTGGTGTGAAAGTGAGGGATTAGTAGGAGAGTGATGGAGGAGTGTCAAACTATGGGAACCAATCACAATATCATCCTTAGTATAAAATCTAGGGGCTCTAATAGGAGTAGTGACCTCAGATTGATTTATTAGTTCCCTAAGAGATGATTGGGACTTATCTAATTCTTGTATTACAGGGGTTTGGTGTGGGGAGGAGGGGTGAGGTAACTGAGATATGCTGATGTTGGGGATTGCTTCTGTTATCTTAGGGCCATATGAAAGGGGATCAGAGCCGGGATTAGTATTAGCTAACTGATGGGGAATGGTTGCTATGTTGGGCATCTTAGAGGGAGGATGGTTGTTAGAAAACCTCACAGGAGCTCTATCAAACTTATGCCATGTAGCATACCATTTTGGCATTAGATCAGCATTGTTATGAGGGATAGCTTTACATTGACTAAGCGAATGTCCCAGTTTGGCACAGTGGTCACAGTACAGGGGAACATCTTCATACTCAATGTTATACTTCCTGTTGTTACTTTCCGATCCTAATCTAATAGAGGTGTGAAGTGGTTTCTGTAAGTCTACTTTAACACACAATTTGATGGCAGAAGGCCTGGTTAACATCTCAGTAGCCAAATAGTTTTTGATGAAATTACCTATACTATTACCAATGGCCTCAATTGATGAAGTATTATAATAGTACAGGGGAACTTCCTTGATAGTGCACCAGACAGGAACGATTGGGGATTCCTTGTGTGTTGAGAAATCTGGCGACCATTTCAGGATTTTCATCAGGACACAATTGAAGCTCCAGCTCCCTTTGATCCAACATCGCTGATAGTCATTAATGTGGTCGAACCTAATGAGGACATGCTTGAAGTCCAGAGATCCCAATTGATATTTGCCGGCAAACCCCACTGTTTTGAAAGATGACTCCAGCTGTTCCATTATGAGTCTGCCTTTGGTAAATTTGCCTATGAGAACGTTAGCGTAGTGAGCTGAGAGTTTTGTGATTTCATCCTCAGAGTATAAGCATGCGGGTTCACCAAGGTGCTCCGATTTTGGGATCAATTCAGGTTTGTCCGGGAGCGATTGGCGAAGGGGTGGTATTTTGATTGAAGGGCAGAGAGGAAGGATTTATGATTGTGGATGGTGTTGCTATTCTCTGCCATGGTGGCCGGCCACAGGGAAACTGAAGCCAGCGCCGTCGCTTGTCGGCCAAGAGGGAGCCGTTAGCGGTGGAAGAAGCCATTACCGGCGTGGAAAAAAACCGTTGGATTCAGAATTGGAGGAGAGAGAAGAGAGGTTATTCTGACTATGTGCTTCAAAATCGAGGGCTCGAGTGCTTAAGTGCTCGATGGTTCGAGTGCCTGATGGCTCGAGAGCGGCAGGGCTTGAGAGCTTGAGTGCTCGAGGGATCAAGGGCTCGAGGCCTCCTAGGCTCGAGGGCTCGAGAGCTTGAGTGCTTGAGGGATCCAGGGCTCGAGGCCTCTTAGGCTCGAGAGCTTGAGTGTTCGAGGTATACAGTGCTCGAGGCTTGGAAGTGGAAGTCAATTGCATGTTCAATGATGGATAAGAGGCTTGGAAGTGGAAGTTAATTGCGCTCAACGTTCCGTTAATTGTTGGTTTAATAACCTTTTAGCTTTTGCTGCATGCTTTTCATATTTAATGTGCTTGATTAGTTAACTTGTTTTTCAATTCATAAATTAGGACCAAAACCAACCAAAACCCCCCATTGACATGTTTATATATATATATGCTTATATCTAGTATGTTTTCTCCTATATATGTTTAAACACTTGGAAAGATCCCTCTTCTTGTGGATGATCCTGACATGCAATTATCTACATAATTGTAGATAGGAAGCATTAGGGCTTAAAAATATAACTTTGAGAGGTACGGCGACGACCTCCCAATTCTCTAGAAAAGCGTAAAAGTAGCCCTTTACTCTCCTTAGATAATTTCAAGGCAAAATGTCACATCTAGAGCACAAAAGTGTACAAAAGTAAACCCAAAAATTCCTAAAATGACCATATAAAATGGGCACATCACTTACACATTTTGGTAATCCTACTTTCAAATATCATTGCTCGAATATTGCACGTTATTTAACTTTATTATTAATTAGTAAGTTATTTCAATCATAATAACATATATTTATTTTTATTTTAATGTTAAAAATTAATTACTCTATTATTAATAACTTTTGAAAGAATAGTAATTCAATAAAGGGGAGATTTACCGGATTCCACTTTATCATATGAGCATTAGGAGTCATATTATTTTGAGTAGAAATCGGAACATAATTCCTTGGCTTGATTACAACCCCTCTCTAGATGGTTCGAGTAGTGCCAACCCTCATAGCTAGCAAGACCCTGTTATCACACGATGCCTCGATAACTCTAGTAACTGTCTTGCCAACCACGGTGTCCAACTTTTTAGCTCGAGGCTTGCTACTCGGCGGCTTCACTCATTCCAAACAAGGGAACACCCGAGAGCCCCTCCCACCCTACTAGCTGGCACTCATTAACAAAGGAAGCAAAAATAATTTGTTTGGAGTATGAATTAATTGTTTTTTAAAAAAGTTTTGGTGCAATGGTTGCCATAACATTTATTGTTCCAACCACGGGAAATGCTTACATATTTTGTTGTCCAATTTTCAAATATCCCTGCTCAAATATTGCACTTTATCTTACATTTGCTCTTCTTAGTTAAAATTTTCTCTCATTACAAAAAACATATATTTCGATTTTAATGTTCAAAATTATTTATCTTTTAATAATTTCATTGAAGAAAAGGTAATTTTTTCCAAAAAAGGTGAATGTACAATAAAGTTCATTGTTTGAGCGTAATTGGGCACTACATAATGTGCACTATTTGAGCCAACTCACGTGAACGTCAACCTGGAACCTTTCGTTCAAACATGCACTCTGCCACCGATAGTAACCGACAATTTTTTGTGGATTTTCGGTTGCATTGAATTTTAAAGATCATCTGAATATATTTATGAGATTCAACGGATTTACCTCAATTTGTTTTGACACGAGTTGGTATGAGGTTGTTGATGAGCCACCAGTGCAAGGTTGCATCTGAATCAATAGTTTCGCAGGAATAGTTACACTAATTTTCATTTCTTCAACCCTTTGAAGACAATAAAAATACCAAGCATGATAATATCAATTTAATGGAAGTTCCTCTTGATATCCTTCCTTCAATCACATTTAGCCACCCTTTGGATTTAGGGTTCAAGAAAATAAACCATATCTTCCTGTTTCAGGAAAATAAAAATGATCTCATCGAGACCACTTGCAACAACACCCTTAGCTACTAACTATGCATTTCCATCCTCAAGTCTGATCCCAGAAGCTGTGGTGCATATATTTACGAGCTAGGCCTTGTTGTTGTGTATGTAGCATATGAGAATAATTTTTCATAATGGAAACAATAAAAAAGATGTAATCATCCAACCCAAACCCCAAGTTCATCATCCCCTTGATCAAGTGCATATATATATATATATATGTGTGTGTGTGTGTATTATGTGTGTGTCTTTGGGGTATTTTTAACCAAGGAGATGACTATAAAAGGAAATAGAACACATAAATAGAAAGCTTACATGATTTTTCACTTTAAATAAATTAACTGCATTGCTTGATATATTAGTTTATTTTATTTTTATTATATATTCTTCTTTATATATATTTCCTCTGTCCTACCAAAAGATTCAAAATTTCCATTTTCGTTCGACCCAACCAAAGGTTCATATTCTGACTATTCTCATATTTGGGCTAAATTTGTAGTTGAAATTTGGTCAACTCATTTTAATCCCTCAATTTCCATGCCATGTCATGGTGCATATATGTGTATGTAAAAAGGCATTTTCCAATGGAAGATCAAAGGAAATTGAAATTTCAATGATTAAAGAAATATCAAGTTAGATTTAGTGTGACATTAAGAAATTAATTAATTAAAATTTATAAATAGATTTTTAAAATTGTTTGTCAAATATTGACAAATTTTGTATACATCCATTCTTATAGCATAATTTTTCACAAAATTACAGTAAAAACTTATGTATTTTGAGATTCAGAATGACAACTTTTATAGATTAGTCTTTCGAATGAAAAAAGAAATCACTGTACAAAATGGAAGAACATGTTACATGTGCACTATTTGGACAAAAATAGATTGTTATGATACAAAATAGAGAGTTTCAGTTTCAAAACATTTGATAGAAGTTGACAGTTGATTATGCTCTGATTAATACGGGTCTAATTAATTCATCCCATTATACAACCCACACACTTAAACCTCTCCCTCCTCTCTTCGTATAGTTGAATGTGATCATCAACAACAACTCACTGTGTGCGATTTTCACACACTAACAGTGCGATTTGCTCCAACGGCTCTGTGCCGCCCGTTTTTCCACAAACTCCGGCGCCGCCGACATGGCGGAGCCACTGCCCAAAACCACCTACGCCCAAGCAGTGACACAGGAACTTCGCGAAGCTCTGAACATCACTCCCATAGCTCATCTCGCTGAATCAAACTTTACCCCAAAAGCCAAAATCGACCATTTGGGCGAACCAGGCCTCCACTTCACTGATGAGGAGTGCCTCCGATTGGATGCCCCTCTCAAATGGACGTTGATCAGCAAATTCTCTCGTAGTCGCCCCCAGCTCGATAAGCTTCGGAAGGATTTCCACACTGCCGGCTTCAAAGGTCACTGCAATATCACGCTACTCGACAATCGCCAGGTTTTGATATCCTTCTCCTTACCCGATGATTATTATCGATGCTGGTTGCATAAAATCTGGAATTTTGGTGCTTATTCCATCAGAATGTCAAAGTGGGAGCCCAACTTCAACCCAAATGCTGAATCCCCCATTGTCCCAATATGGATTTCTCTCTATGGTTTACCCCAGCAATTTTTCGATTTCAATGTACTCATGTCGATTGGCAATCTAATTGGTACCCCGATTAGAGTAGACAGAGCCTCTATTAATCGAACTAGGCCACATGTTGCAAGGGTTTGTGTGGAACTAGATGTAACCAAACCTAGACTGGAAAGAGTGTGGCTTAGCTTTAGGGACATAGGATTCTGGCAATACGTTGAATATGAAGGAGTCCCTTCCTACTGTTCTAGCTGCCTTAAGTTAGGACACACTGATTCAGTTTGCAGGTTAGATAAGAACTCCAGCAAATTTACACCATGGAAACCACAGAGTAACTCGTTTAAGGAAGTTAATAAATCCATTCCCACAGATGAACAGGGCAGAATTCAAGGTAAAGGGAATGGTAACCTTTCCACTGGTCCTTCTGTACCAAAGTCTACCACTGTTTACAAGCAAAAAGTTGACAAAACTCTTAAGCAGACTTCTCAGAGTCCTGCAGCTGCAAAGGACCAATTCTGGGCACATTGGCAAGTTCTGCAGTTCTGAGCCTTTCACAAGGCTCACAGGTACCATCGATCACTCCCCTAAACTCTACTACTATCTCAGGTCCCTCAAAACAGCATGAACCCTCTGATCTACCCCCACAAATTGAAGGAAAGAATGAAACTAACCCTCTTCATCAGAATGCTACCATCATACCCCCAGCCGCTACCCCTTATTTAAGGACACTCAGTAACAAACCAAGTACCTTGAACAAACAAATAGAAGCCCACACCCAAGATAATCTTGATGGCTACAGTCCAGATAATTTTTCAGGAAAACAACAAATAGAGAAAAACACTGATATAGCTATCTTAGAAGTTTCTGCAGACCTGGGTGCAGAACCTGATCTAATCTTACAGGAAACAGAATTTAAGATAACCAAAGCCAAGGACAGGGAGCACCTTCAGGCTCTATTGAACCCTGAGGTTTCCCAGTCCGCTTTTTTAACCTTGGAGCACAGCTCCCCTGACCCAACCCCCTATAAGAATCTCCAGAAGCCTTTGGAGTGGATCAATACTGAAACCTCCTCTAGCCAACAGGAAAACATTCTTAACCATAGCAGCCTTAACTTTGAGGAGATAAAAAACATTCTAATTAAAGATCAGTTGAGACTCAACAAAATTCTTCAGTCTAACCCCATACAAACCTCAAACAATCATAGAAAGCATACCAAAAAGGACTATTCCTCCATACCAAAAACGGTTTTAAACCGTTCCTCTCTGAAACTTTCCAAAACTTTTCCATGCATAGTTTAAACATATGTGCATGGAACGTTAGAGGGATAGGGAATAACCCCAGCAAAATTCGACTAAAACACATAAAAAGACACAACCACATCAGAGTCTGTGCCTTGATAGAGCCTATGCTCGATCCGGATCAATCACATACCATATCCTGGGAGCTAGGTTTCATAAATTGCTTTGCCACCCCCATCAACAAGATCTGGATAATGTGGGATGATGATATCTCAATAGACATAATCAAAGTTGAGGAACAAGTGACTATCATCAAAATCAAATCCCCTCCTCTATCAACAGAATGTCAGATAGGATTCATATATGCTAAGCACACCATCCGTGAGAGGAATGAACTTTGGCAAGCCTTAGCAAATTTTAAAAATGAATCTCTGTGTCTCATAGGTGACTTTAATGTCATCCGCAAAAATGAGGAATATTTAGGAAACTCCATTCCCAACCAAAACAGTCTAAGTAATTTCAACACCTTCCTAAATGACCAAATTTACACCGAAATCCCAACCTTTGGTAGCCAATTCACCTGGACTGGCATGAGAAACAAAGGGAGGGTCTGGAAACGACTAGATAGAGGGATCTCCAATAATGATTGGTGGTCCAACTTCCCCAGCTCCAAAATTAAAACTCTGTCCTGAGAAGGGTCAGACCATACACCATTAATTCTGACTGTAGCTGATACACCTCCTTTGAATTCTCCAAAGCCTTTCAAGTTCCAAGAGTGCTGGATAAATCATCCCACCTTCATGAATCTAGTGGAAAACACCTGGAACACACCCACTCACCTTAAAGGGATGAGCAGACTGGTTTTTAAACTTAAGACCCTAAAAAGAACAGTTAAAATCTGGAATAAGGAAGTGTTTGGGAATGTTTTTGATGCTGTTCATGACAGTGAAGAACTTTTACTGCAGGCTGAAAGAGATGTACAGCAGAATGAATCCACCATAACCATCCAAGCCCTAAGCCATGCCAGGGCAAAGCTAAGATTAGCACTTAAAAACCAGGAAACTTTCCTTAAACAAAAATCAAGAATCAAATGGATGAAGGAGGGGGATGCTAACTCAAAATTTTTCTATCAATCAATATCAAACAAGCATAAAAGACAAACAATATCCATGATAAAAAGTAATGATGGGAACTGGTTACATACAATAGATGACATTGAGAAAGAAGCAATTAATTTTTTCTCATGTCTCCTTACTGAGGAAGCACTTGACCCTTCAGGTGTCAACTCAGCATGGATCCTTGACAATATCCCAAAATCAGTAACTCATGAAATGAACAAAAATCTTCTCAAACCAGTCGCCATGGAAGAGTTAACTGCCATAGTTGCCTCCATGGATAGCCACTCAGCCCCTGGACCAGACGGTTTCTCTGGTTTCTTCTTTCAAAAATGCTGGGAATTTATTAAACATGATGTGTTAGGGGCAGTGGAAGATTTCCTCGCTGGGACTGCTATCCCAAAGGCAATCTCTTCCACTATTATCATACTAATTCCCAAAAAAGAGATATGCTCAACTTTCAGAGACTTTAGACCAATAAGCTTAAGTAACTTCTCAAATAAAATCCTCTCTAAGATTCTCTCATCCAGACTTAAACCTCACCTTGATGCTATAATTACCCCTGAGCAATCTGCTTTCGTATCTGGAAGAGAGATAGCTGACAATGTCCTTCTCATGCAAGAATTTACAAACCATCTCCATTCCAAATTGAGGAGTCATAACATGATTATCAAGCTCGACATGATGAAAGCCTTTGACAGAGTCTCATGGACCTTCCTAACAAACACCCTAATCAATTTAGGTTTCTCCAGTACCTTGGTCAGTCTAATCATGAGAAACATTGAATCTGCACATTTCTCACTCCTGATTAATGGGAAAACCGTTGGTTTCTTCCCGGCCTCCAGGGGTTTAAAACAGGGGGACCCTCTCTCCCCTATGTTATTTATATTGATGGCCGAAGCATTCTCCCACAACCTGAACTTTCTCTACCAGTTTGGTAATATTCACCCGTACCAACTACCCAGAGGAATGAAATCCTGCACACACCTCTCCTATGCTGACGACACAACAATTTTTATGAAATACACTAAGCAGGGTCTTCAAACCATAATCAAGTTTCTGAAATCATATGAAATGGCCTCCGGTCAGAAAGTTAATTTCGAAAAATTAGCCTTCTTCATATCAAAACACACTCCACACAGAATCATCAATTTAATCAAAGGGGAAACTAAAATGCTAGAAGGGTCTACCCCTTTTAAATACCTAGGAAGCCCCATTTTCACAGGTAGAACCAAAAATGCATACTTCCATAACATGCTCCTCTCAGTTCAGAACAAAATTAACCACTGGAACAATAAATTATTATCTCCGGCAGGAAGGGCAACACTAATTAGGCATGTGCTGGCCTCAATGCCTATACATCTCCTAACAGTTTTGAAGCCAACCTCACACATCATTAACCTGACTCATAAGACACTTGCCAAGTTTTTCTGGAATAATAATTTAGACAAAACAAATAAACACAGAATCTGGAGATCTTACACTAAACTATGCTTCCCTTTTTTGGAAAATGGACTCAACTTTAAGAACTTGTCCACTCTAACTGAATCCTTTTCACTCAAACTCTGGTGGAAGCTGCAGAGAGGGAAATCACTATGGGCTACAGTAATGTGGTCCATGAGTGATAACCAAAAAAATTCCAAAACTTGGAAAAGGATCAAAGCTGTTAATCAAATTGCAGTAGATAATACAAAAGTAATACTGGGGGATGGTTCTATCTCTTTCAGGCACTCTAATTGGACAACCTTGGGCCCCCTTACGGACCATCTGATTAACCCTCAGGAATTTCCTCTCCAAACCCTCACAGTAGCTGAATTCTTAAAAAACAGAGGCACTCTTTCATCTCAGATTAAAAACTCAATACCTGAACACATGTTCCAGCTTCTGGAACTTGATTATCACATATCTCCTGGCTATGCCGATTCTCTCATCTGGAAACCAACCCAATCAGGAGAATTCACAGTTAAATCTGCCTACGAGCTAATCAGAGCAAAGAGAACTAAGATCCCCTCCTTCACACATCTCTGGTCAAACCTCTTACCAAGAAAAATCAGCCTTTTCAACTGGAAACTCCTCAATAGGTTGATAGCCCTCCCGGATGTCCTCGTGGATTTTAATTTTCATCTACCGTCAAGATGCTGCCTTTGTTTATGTAAATCAGAATCCATACATCACTTTTTCAATTCCTGTGTGAAGGTAAAGCATCTTTGGAAACTGGTGAACTCAACTTTCAATATGCCAAATAACGGTTTTCAACTCCTTTGGGACAGAGTTTTTTTCTACTGGAATGCTCAGCCTCATGATGGACCTCTTACAAAATTAGTACGTATTCTTCCATGTGTAGTCAACTGGCATCTGTGGTGTGCCAGATGTTCTTACAATTTTGAGGGTATACAACCGGATGTTATGTCCATCTTCAGGCGTATCCTTTACCATTTCAATGATATCTTTCTGGCCTTTAAACTTGAATTCAAGTGGATACTGTCACACATACCCCTTTTGTCTAGGCAGAAATCTCCTCAGCATAAGCCACCCAGAATTTTTAAATGGCTACTGCCCTCAACCTATAAACTGAATACAAACGGCTCTTATCTTAGCAACGGGGTTGCGGGAGTTGGTTGCATAATCAGGGACCATCGTGGTCATGTAATTGCAGCTATTTCAAAATCTGTTTCTGCGGAATCTATCTTGCAGGTTGAAGCTTTGGCCCTGTTACATGGTATCCACCTCTTACGGGACACAGGCATATCAAGTGCTGACATAGAAACGGACTCAAGAATACTTCTTTGCATGATCCGACACCAGTTCAAAATTCCATGGCCGCTTCTGACCACGGTAAGGAAGATCTGGGAACTACTCAAAGGAAAGAACTACATTCTTCATCATATCTACCGGGAAGCAAACGGAGCGGCAGATACTTTGGCGAAGATAGCCAGCCGAAATTAGGTTAGTATCATATTTGATTATGCAGATATGCCTCCTACAGTGGCCGGGCAAGTTAAGCTTGATGCAACGGGCACTCCTTATATTAGAGCAGGTTAAGTTTAGACATGATGTATCTTAGTTCTCAAGCTGATTCCTGATGACCTTTAGGTTAGCTACAGGCAGGTATTTTGTTCAGTTAAAGAGTCATCAGATGAATCCTCCGAGGTCAGGCATTAAGCCCCCCTCTTTGTTTGTACCTTTTCTTCAATTAATAAACGGGTAGGGGTCTGCCAAACCCCCCACCATCACAGGTGGTTTTTCTTAAAAAAAAAAAACCTCTCCCTCCTCTCTTCTACTCTGTCACATTTTTTTTAATGAAACCATCCGGAGATGGAGTGAAATTTTATTTGGCCCCCCTAAACCATTGAAAAAAAACATTCACAAAATATAAGTAGGCATCGCTAAGTTTGGATCATATGAGATCCATATGAGAGTTGAAACACCCTCGAACCAACCCTAGTTGATTCCAAAAGAATAGTACTAACCTATGTTAGTGTGCAGGAAAAAGGAGTAGACTTGCTAAGAATTGAAAATCTATACTGTCCTGAAAAACCTACTATTTCGAGGGGTTGGAAACACCCCTCGAGGTCTCGAACTGCGAGGAAATGCCTCGAGGGCTCGAACCACCCGTCGAGGTCTCGAAAACACTTGATCAGCTGTAATCTACCACAGATTCTCCTCTCGAGGCCTCGAAACACCTCTCGAGGTCTCGAACCATCTGATCAGCTAAAATCTATGCAGTAGGCTTCTGTGTTCACCCCTCCAGGTCGCGAACCCCTTCGAGGTCTCGAACCATCTGATCAGTCAAAATCTATGCAGTAGGTTTCTGTGTTCACCCAATAATTTTAGCTCCGTACCCTCGAACAAGTTAGTGATCGTATAAAACGAAGCACAATTTAGTCAAAAGGTGGAGCTAGAATTAAAAACTGAGCTGGAAAGGAGAAACTCCTCGAGGACACGAACCGCCATTTGCGAGGACTCGAAGCTCCCCTGGAGATCCCTGAACCACCCCTCGAGGTACCTCGAACCACACCTCGAGGTGCCGAAATACCCTTCGAGGTCACAAACCTCCTGATCAGCTGAAATCTGTCACAGCCCATTTAGGATACGAATCACCAATTGCGAGGTCTCGGAAAAAAACATCTCGAGGTCCCGAACCACCCCTCGAGGCCTCGTACCATCCCTCGGGGTCTCGAAACACCCCTCGAGGTCTCGAGCCACCCGTCGAGGTCGTGAAACACCCCTCGAGACCTCGAAACACCCCTCGAGGTCTCGAACCATCTGATCAGCCAAAATCTATGTAGTAGGTTTCTGTGTTCACCCCTCGAGGTCACGAACCCCTTCGAGGTATCGAAACCATCCCTCAGAGTCTCGAAACGCCCCTCGAGGTATCGAACCACCCCTTCAGGTCTCGAAACACCCCTCGAGGCCTCGAAACCACCCCTCGAGGTGACGAACCCCTTCGAGGTCTCGAACCATCTGATCAGCCAAAATCTATGCAGTAGGTTCCTGTGTTCACCCCTCGAGGTCACGAACCCCTACTCTGTCACATGACTGCTCTTCTTCTCGATTTATTTACTCTTTTTTTTTTGTTTCTCTTTGCAATGAAAGTTGTCATTGCCTATTTTCTTAACTTTCTATTGTCATCCTTGTTTTTTCTTAAAATTTTGAAATGTATTCAGTCCTCATTTTTTTTTTTGTTGGAAATGATTTTTTATCAATTTGTATGAAATCCGGTTGGTTTTGATTGTGAGCTCTGTTTATGTGTCGGGCCACTCGACAATTTTCTTGCGAGCTATAAACATTGTTTTTGAATTTGTAGGAACCATATGGTTTTTTCTGTTGACTTACTTCGAATCCAAGTCATAATGTTTTTGCTCCAAGTTCTTTGTTTGATTTATTATTTCCTGCATATATGAGCTTTGTTTACTTGTTGTCGTAGTTGGCTTGTGAGTAAAATATGTGATTGATCCTTATATTACAAAAAGGCCTTTGTTCCGGAGACCTTCTCGCGCACTATAATGTGCTAATTGTGTCTAATTACATATTTAGACATGTGAGTAAATTGTCAAAACAGTGCTTATGTTCAATCGAAACTCACATTTTGGAAATTTATCTTTTAAAGGTATGTAATCTTTCATTTATATTCTGCAAAGGTGTTTAATGCCGTTTGAACAATTTCACAATATTTTAATGCTTTTATATTATTTTAAGATATTACTAGTAAGCTATTCTTAATAATCTATCTAAAACATAATATTTTAATTCCTATAAAGCTATTTTTAAGAAAACTTAATGGGATTAATGCATTTAATTATGTCATTCCTAATAGCAGTTTGATTTGTTTTCCGTAAAGTATTTTTATCGGCATGATTTACATTTCCAAATAATTAACCGCTCTTAATTATGGAGCGGCTCCTATAAGTATTTTATTAGTATTTAATAAACTTAGCGTGGAACAAGAATGCGATGATTGAAAACATAATTGCACCAAGCTATATTAAAAAGGAAACGAAAGGAAATATTTCATAAAGTGAACTAATTTTCGGTGATTTCGATTCAAAGGTTGTCATTATATCGATTTATCATACCATTAGCTAAGCTTACGCATTTGGTTATCCAAGTTTCAAATATTATTGCTCCAATATTGCATATTATTATATATTTGTCTTTATTAGTTGATTGTTTCTCTCATAATAACAAATCGAGTAAAGTGCTAAAATAACCCTATCCTTTTTACCAATGTGCCAGTATAACCTAGCAAAATTAGAAAGTGCTAAAATAACCTTATCTTTTGAGCTAAAGTCAATACAAGAAACTGGACCTTTTACCTCACTTCTACAAGACTTTTTACCTTGGTTTTTAGTCTAGAAAAAATTGAGGTAAATACAGATAATGTAAAAAAGTACATTTTTTACCTCGGTTTAAAAACAAGGTAAATAGTACCTTTTACCTCGGCTTTTGACCTACGTCGGCAGGTTTTGCAACTGACGTCGGTCCATGCAAGAAGGCCGACGATAGGAGACCACATCTGCGACATCGTTAAGATTGGCATCGGCATCCAAAAGCATGCGATGATAACCATAGCAAGATGGCAGCCGATGGGAGAGGAACATCGGCAAGGTCGCCAAGAACGATGTGGGTCTTAATAAGAGTGATGTCACGGATGATGATAAGCGACATTGCACAAAGTTGGACACCCACAATGTGTGCCAGCAGACATGGAATGCTGACGAATACGATGTCATTTTGAGCGATAACTTAGTGACGTATGTTTATGCAACGTCACTAAGTTATCGTTTTGGCCCCAGTTAATGTGACATTGCGGTTCAATTGGTTAGATCTCATTTCTCGTAAAATATTATAATATTAGATAATTGATGATGCAAACAATCGGTCGCCCATAGCCGTTTCATGTTATGGAAAATGTGATAAAGCATGAAATGGTTAAACATCATACAACACATAATTGATGTTCAATTATTGTGTGAATGATTGACATGTTAATTAAAACCAAAAAAATTAATTATGACATATATTACAATTACATGTTACAATATATTAAAATACATAAGTTTGATACAAAATTGAAACATTAATTGTATTGAACCTCCAGCCATCATTGTACGACATTAAGGCGACCAGTGAAAAGAGAACTCCATTCATCGACATGCTAGAAGTCCATCAATAACGCTCTTTGATCCTATTACAACCAACACCTATAAAACAAAATTTATGTTTCAATTGGGCAGTACCCAGAAATACATTCAATGTATTCATACATAGACGACATTAATCTCAATATGGATATAGTAATTGATCTCAGTAAAGCGACGTTGCACGCATAAGAAACTAACATCGCAAAGACCGAGTGAAGAGAGATTTCAAATATTCATAGATATTTCATATTTTCAACACTTCCTTGACCTTTGCAATGTCAGTCCATGTTCGGGTACCATATCGTATGGAGCGATTAACTGTGACCGACGTCACACGATCATATTGTGTTCATCCGAATCTAAGCCTTTTTCTCACTCTTTACAAACATGGCATCACATTGGAAACAAAAAAAACATAAACATGTAAGAAAAGTATAATACTTCATGAAAATATTTGATCTTTGATGGATGAGTAAAAAACATATTGAAGGTATGGTAACAAAATTTCTAAAAGAACATGGAAAAGATGGAAAACTACCTCAATTAATTTGAACATAGATATGATCCATCATTGGATACTTGTTGATGGTTGAGGGAAGCAATTTGATTAAACCCTTTAATTTTTTAATGGTGTGAATAGATAGGGTGGTTTGTAGGATTTGTGTTGGATATTGAAATGGGTGTTAGTGCTGAATGTTATTGACATAAATCGGGTTGGGGGGATGATTGTTTCAAAATTTTAGATGAAATTTTCTATTCCCGCTAGAAATTACAGCTTGTGCTCCATCGCTCAATCTTTGGTACATGTTTCGTTAAATGCGACACGAGTGTGACAACACATATAATAGACATAGTATAATATTAAAAAATTGGCATAAAATTCTTCATTTAAATATTGTGGGGCCTTCCGTCGACCCATTTATGCCCAAATTGGAACAACATTGTCATCAAAATTTGAATAAAAAAATGTTATCTCCAATTTTGCATTTTGACATCTCCCACTTTCTTGGAGGGACCTAAGTGCATAAAATAAAAAGATAACTGGTTGTCCCAAGCTCGATTCTGATCGTCCAAAAATAAGCTTTGTAGTCCCAAGTCAAACTTATAATAACCGAGAGTAATAAAGAAACTGTTCTTTTTCCACATAGACTTCCATACAAGTTCTTACTACAGACCCTCGTATGCTTTTAAGTAATCATCTACAATTTACTCTAGACCACGTACTGGCGCTTTCTTAAAATTTTATGGACATAATTTTTTTACTTTTTTATTCCATAAAAAACCTAGATGATGTGAATTATATAAGGTGTCTCCAATTTTTATTACCGACATTTCCCACTTTCTTGGAGGGACCTAAGTGCAAAAAATAAAAAGATAACTGGTTGCCCAAACTCGATTATGATCGTCCCGAAAAGAAGCTTTGTCATTCCAGGTCAAAGTTCTAATAAACGAGGGTAATAAATAAACTATTCTTATTCCACATATACCTCCACAATTTCTTATGACTAATCCTCATACACTTTTAAGTAATCATCTATAATTTACTCTAGACCACACACTAGCCCTTTCTAAAATTTGATGGACGAAATTTTATTACTTTTTTATTCCATTAAAAACATAGAATATGAAATTTCATGTGATTCTGTGTGACAGATTAACGTTCCCATAATGCTTATCGTAACGGTATTAATTATGGATATTATAAAAAAAAACCTGGATGATTACACATGTTCCTGTCCATGTAGGACAGGTCGTCAAATGTCCATATGAAACATTTGTCGTTATGTTCAGGAGCATGTCTCCTAAGAATAGTGACATACGAGGAAGTTTGGGCCATAATGTAATTTCCCCAATGTTTTGTAATGTACTGTCCATGAATAATTTTTGCTTATTCTGGTGACGCGTCCATGGCCAATTGGAACAAGGTGGTCGTGAAAATGCACCAAAAATTAATCCCATATTAATAATTTTATAATTGAATCGTTTGGGCCTTGATTTTTTTCTATTTTGGGCTAATCAGTCCGCAATCCATTTTTGCAAGGTCGATGTATTGTCAGTTTATATTCAGTGACGACGATGGATGCAATATCTTTGTGCTTTCAGTCAACCACTGACCAAGCCTGTAGATATTTTTGGTTTGGGCCGCTACTCTAACACATCCCAGTGTTTATTATAAGCGATGTCGGGCATGTATGAATCTCTAATCGGATTGGTTGATTAGGTTCACAACTTTGACACATGTCGATTTGATTACCTTTGGTCCAGGCCCAAATTGGTAATGCTAGGGCCCAATCATATATGTGTCCAAAAATATACGAAAAGCGACATCGCGCTATATTTTCTATGTTTGTCTTTCTTTATGACATTGACTTAGATGTCGCACATATGATTAAATGGCAACATTTCACTGTGGGTGTATAAATAGCAAAACACCCACCCTCTTTGCATTCCCAATCGATGTCATCGCACCAAAACTTCCTACCTTAAAAAATGGTAAGAAAACATTCAAATCTCAAGGCAAAACCATTGTCTCATATCACTGTAGTCCAAAAACTCAAATTCAATTGTGATGTGTATGAATTATGTTGTTTATTTATTGGGGTTTGTTATGATTTTACTGGATTAATGTGCACTTTAATTGTATTATTTGCCACAGATTAAAGGTTTTTGGGCTGAAGAGAAATTTGGAGGTAAATGAGGAGCATTTGGAAATTATGGAAGAAAAATAACAGTCAAACCTGTGCAGAAAGAATCGGACGTGTGTAACCCGTGGAGAAGATTTGTAGAATATTTTGAAGCAGATTTTGAGATTTTTTGGGCTGATTTGACCATATTTGAAGAGATATGGATGGAGATATTTTTGGAGAATTTATTAGATTATTATTTGTATTCCTCAATTAGATAAGGTGACCTGGCTTCACTCGGGGTTGTTAATTGTAGCTAATTAACTCAAGCAAAGGTTGTCCCTTAGTCAAAGAAGGTCACAGGAGGTCAAAGCAAAGGTTGTCCCTGGATATGTTCATAGAGATGCTAAGGCCTAAAAACGATTGGGATAATTGCCAATATAACCCTATCTATTTGAGTAAGTGTCAATATAACTCCAGATAAGTTTTAGTGCAAATATAACCCTAACTAGTTAACATAAGTGCCAATATAACCCTAATACACTATTTTCCACGTTGACTGGTGTTGACCACATATAATATGACTAAAATTCCCTTTAACTTAAACCCTATAAGTGTTTGGACATTTTTGACCTCAGGTCACCACCTCCACCTCCACACATGGCTACCACCACCTCCTTAATCCTACGACCACCACCACTTCCCGCCAGGCCTCCACCACCACCACCGCCAACCAGCCATCACCACCACCTCCTGCCTGGCCACCGCCACCGCTACTGCCACCACCACTACCACCTCCTCCAACAAACCACCACCACCAGTCAGCCACCACCACCACAATCACCACCACCACCACTAGCCAACCCCTATCACACTACCACCCATTTCCCGCCATGCCTCTACCAATACTGCCAGCCAGCAATCACCAACACCTCCCACCTGGCCACCACTATCACAACCACCAGCCAGCCCCTACCACCACAATCACCACCACTTCCCTCCAGACCTCCACCATCACCGCCAGCTAGCTATTACCACCACCTCTCGCCTGGCCACCACTACCACCTCTTCTAGCAAACCACCACCACCTCCTCCAGCAAACCACCACCACCACCTAGCCCCGTTGTTAAACCCATCATCAACACCTCTTCCTTCGACTATGAAACACTAGCCCTATCCCCACCACCAGCCCTATCCTAGCCTTGAAACTGCCCAGCCCCGTTGCTACTTCCTCGCTAGCCAATACCGCCACCATCACAGCCTCATCGTTATACCCTCATCACCATCCTTGTTGCCACCTCCTCTCTGGCCAATCCCACCACCATCATAGCCCCATCGTTAAAGCCATGTCACCAGCCACATTTCCACCTCCTCTTCGGCCAATATTGCCACCATCCCTAGCCCCGCCGCCACCACATCTTCCTCCCATCGTGAAACCCAATCCTTTAACCCCCCCCCCCCTAGCCTCACCGTGAAACCCTCACCACCGCCTTCAAACCCTAGATCTTAACCCAGCCCCTGCCGCCACCACCACCAATTCCACTCCCTCAAGCCACTAGCACCAACACCATCATACCCACTCCCTCAAGCGATTGAACGTATGATGCGATGCAATTGAATGACCACCAAACGACATCGGCGAGAATAGAGGAGAAGAAGGGCAGAGGTAAATTCAGGGAAGAAAGAGGAGAATAGAGGAGAAAAAGGAGAAAATAGGGCATAAATGTAATTTCATGTTTTCCAATTTTTTCAAAGGGTTAAAACAGTAAATTCACTGAATTCTGGCTAAAATTGATTGGAATGGGTAGTTTTTCACTTATGTTAACTAGATAGGGTTATATTGGCACTATCATACACTAAAGATTATATTGGCACTTACGTGAAATAGGTAGGGATATAAAGGCACTTTTTTCAAAAAAATTAAACACAACCTCGTCCGGGTTGCCAATCCGTGCGAGTTACTAAGAATAGATAGTATAGTAAAACAAGGGGGTGGTATTGGCTTTTTTTATTAACAACTACAAAGAATGAAAGTAAAAACATGTAATACAGCAAAACACTTGGGGAATGATTGCGTAACATGGTTGATTAAATGCTACGATCCTTGATTCACTCACATGTGAGATTCAGACAAGCCTAATATAATGTTAATAACATGTGGTGTGGCTGATGGTATACACTTCCCCATACCTATCATGTCGAGTGTGCTCGCAACCCTCCATCGACACCACCTTCGTAATTAGGGGAGTACAACAAGGTATGACCATGGTTGTAGGTCTGTTTCTCCCCCGTGCAATTACATCTCAGGCTTCCACCACGAATGCTCTACTCCTTAGGCCTATAAATGAGGCAAAGGGAAATGGGCACCTTATCTATGAAAGTAGGACCTCTTACAACCCTAACTTGCTACTTTTCACTATCTCTACCCATAACCCATCATACTACTTTATGTAATTAGCCTAGACTGGTGTGCTAGAACGTAACAGATGCAATACTTGAAAAAGACCTCCGCGCACACACCTACACGGACCCGTACCTTGTTACCTATAACACATCAATATTTGCACCAATATTTGCACGAACATGAATATAGACATGGGGTTTCTCTTCCTCAGAGGGCATCAATATTTGCACCAACATGAATACAGACTAGAGTGTGTGCTAATGGAGTGTACAATTCATGTAATTCTAACATTCAAGAACAAGTCACAATTATATCACAAGCACAGAAACTAGGATGACCTAAGAAGCTCGCAAAATCATAAATTAACACCTGAATACAATTATCCCCAATCTATTGAAACTACTCCCTATACGTGGAATTAAAATAAATATTTGAATTCCATATCATAGGATGAAAGTAAAATAAAAGGCAAAGAAAGAAGGAAGAGAGAATGTTTCTGTCTCTAGAATGCTCTCCTAATTAGAAGAGTAGATATGAAAATGAAAGATAAGATCAAACCCCAGTAAACTAAGGCTATATTTGTAGTAGTAGGAGATTATGCCTATAAATGGGCCTAAAATAGGCCAAAAAGGGTGAAACCTAGTTCAGCCGCCGCCTGGTGCGCACCATGACACACGGGATAGTCTGCGCCATGTACAGGGTCCGTGGTGCCGTGAGGCAATAGATCCAACGTGGCCCACCAGATCTGGTATTGTCTGTGCTTACTCCATTAGCGCAGACCATCTACTCTAAAGTAGTCTGTGTATACTCCTTAGCATGGTCCATGTCGTCCTCTGCGGGTAATGTTCGCATGCTTTTCGTCATTTGGCGTGAGCCACCATTAGCGTCCTCAATTTTTCACTTCTGATCCACGAGATGCGACGTTTGGCACACACCTTCATCAAAAACCTTGGTTTGTTCAGTAACTTGGCATGGGCCGCTTGATTTTTCACATCCCCTTGGTTAGTCTTGACATTTTGCACTTGGAATGGCGTAGGTCATTGAAAATGGGACGGTCCATGACGTGTGTGGCCCATTTATTTTAGCACGGTCCACGCTAAGCCTTGGCACAGGCCGTGCCAAAAACATTTGGTGCGGACCACATTGTCTTGTGTGGGCCGTTGGTGCCATCCACGAGCGGTCTGAGCCCGACCCATTTGTACTTCGATCGGCTGAAGTTCTTTTCTTTGGTACGGATGAACAGGTAATCCATTTTTAGAGTTCTTATAGTCAATTTTATGGATCTCGAGGAGGCAAATCCAATGAAACTGACATTGAAGGCTGATTATTCTTGGATAATTCCTATATGTTATCACAAATCTCTTAGACTAAAATTCTCCGTTTCTTCATTGGCCACCTTGAACTCCGATGCCGCTTATCTTGGCCTCCAACCTCCTTCTACCAGAATTTAATGTCTGTGGCCTTCATCTACTACCATTCTAAGGTGAATAGCCTTTGATCTCTTCTACCGTCCTTACGAACGACCATCAATATCTTCTACCACCCTTGCAAATGACCTTCACTTAGAATGTAACAACAAGTATCCACATGCGACCTACAAAAGATGATCACGAAGGAAGATCTGGGAACTCATGGATACAAGATGACCCATACTAACAATTAAGCCTTGAAAATGTGGGATTTAGACAAGAAAACCAAACATGATCATCTAAGCAAAAACATGGTTAGGGTTTTTCTCCCTCTCACAATCCATTGATGAATAAGTAAAGTCAATATATAAATTTAAGAGCATCATTTTCTATTGAAGAAGGTATAAATTGTTGGAAATTATCTTCAATTTATGATTTTCATATTAAAATTTTGAATTAAGGTTTGTATTTAGGTAAAATAGGGGCGGGTTATGATCAATGTTGCAATAATGCTCATGGGTTCCATTTTAATTTACTTGTTGGACAATGGATCGAATTGAAGTCATTGGTAATGATCTTAGAAAATCACTGATTACATGTCATTTATTGAAACGTTTGTCACTTTTGTGTTTATGGATGCTTCAAAGAATGGTGTTGTGTGAGCCCGGTGTCCATGTAAGGATTGTAAAAACAATGAGTATCTAGGGAGGAAACAATTGCGAGGACATCTCATAATGAAGGGGTTTGAAACTAGCTGTACTCATTGGGTTTGGCATGGGGAAGTTGGAGAAACGGCTGGGATGAATGATTTGAGTAAAACGAATGCGGAAGATGAATTAGATGGGAATGTAGAATTTCACAAAATGGTGGATGATATTGCAAGAGAATTCAAAGGTAAACCCAAAGTATTACCAGCGTTAGTTGATGAACAAGAGATGCCATTGTACAATGGTTCTAAACATTCAGTACTCAGTGTGACTCTGGAGATCATGAATTTGAAAGCCAAATTTGGGTGGACCGATAAGTCGATGAATGAAACTCTATAATTGCTTCTGGATTTTCTCCCCACAGGTAACATGATGCCGGATAGGTTGTATGCGGTGAAGAAAGTTCTTTGTCTGATAGGATTGGAATTGAAAAAAAAATCCATGTTTGCTCGAATGATTGTATGTTGTACAGGGGGCCAGGAAGATAAAAATTGAGAAACATGTAGGGTATGTGGTGAGTCCTGTTACAAGTTGAATAGGGGTGCAATTGTGGTGGGAGCGGAAGTGGTAACTAAAACAAAGAAAAAGACACCGATAAAAGTGATGTGGTACCTCTATATTATTCCACAGTTGCAGTTGTTTGATTGAAAAGAAGAAGCAAATTGATGTGTTGGCATATGGGGAGGGATCGATCAAGTGATGATGTCATTAGACATACATTGGATGGTGAGCAATGGAAAAAAATCAATGCCCTTTACCCCGAGTTAGGTGAAGAACCTCGACATTTGAGGTTCGGCCTATGAAGCGATGGAATGAATCCATTTGTTAATATGTGTAGTACACATAGTTCTTGGCTTGTTATGTTGGTTATCTACAATCTTCCATCATGGCTGACAATGAAACGTAAGTACGTGCTGTTATCTGAGATGAATTGGGTCTTAAGCAACCGATTAATGACATAGATATGTATCTTGCTCCTCTAGTCTAGGATTTTTTGACCATATTCAATGAGAGTGTTTAGACATACAACGGAAGTGTCAAAGCTAACTTTACATTGAAAGCAATGTTATTTTGCACCGTTAATAATTTTCCAGTAAATGGTAATTTGTTCGGCTACTCAGTTAAAGGTCACTTTGCTTGTCTTGTCTTTCAGAGGGCGACTAATTACCACCAATTGAAGCATGGTTGTAAAACCGTATACCAAGTTCATCGTAGGTCTCTTCTAGTGGACCATCCACGGTGATTGGCTAAAAAATGGCTCAATGGTGAGGTAGAGGGTAGACAAGCACCAGTGGTATGAACAGTTACTCAGGTATTTGAAATTGTGAAAATTTTTCCCAGTGACTTTTGGAAGAAGAAGCGTAAAGTGATGGTAGATGAGAGTTTGAAGAAATGCTTAATTTTCTTTAGATTACCCAATTGGGAGAATTTAGATGTTAGACACCCGATTACCCAATTCTTTGACCAGGACTTTATTGAATACCCCTGGGAAAAAAAGGATAGGCTGAAGGCTAGGTTAGATTTGGTTGAGATGGGAATTAAGAAAAACTTAGGGCCAGTTAGTTCAAGTGACAATGGTTACTTGCCGCCCGCTTGCTATTCTATGTCACAAAGTGAGAAGAAATCATACTATGAGACCCTTAGTAGTGTTAAGGTCCCAGCCGCATATTCTTCTAACATTAGTTCTTGTGTTTCAGTGGAGGAGTAGAGGTTGGCTAGGTTGAAGTCTCATGATTGTCATAATTTGATGCAAGAATTGAATGTGATTGCAATTTGAGAGTTGTTGCCATCCCATTAAGTCTGTGTATTACGAAGCTATGTTTGTTTTTCAAGTCAATTTGTAGCAAAAACATTAGCGTGTCGAAGTTAGATTGTTTGCAGAAAATGATTGTTGAAGTGTTATGCCGGATGGAAATGTATTTTCCCCTATTATTATTTGACATAATGGTCCACTTGTGTGTTCATATTGTGTGTGAGATAAAGCTTTGTGGTCCAGTGTTTCTTCGGTTAATGTATCCCTTTAAGAGGTACATGAAAATATTCAAGCTTTTTTTAATGAATCGCTACAGGGCCGATGCAAGTATTGTAGAACAGTAAGTAACCAAAGAGGCCATCGAGTTTTGTACTGATTACATGAATGAATTCGATTTGGTTAGCGTTCCAACTCATAGACATGAAGGACAGTTGGAAGTTCAAGGGGTTAGGCAGGGGAAGCTGTTGCGTCCAAGTACTGAAGAGTTATGTACTGCCCATA
This sequence comes from Rubia yunnanensis, assembly GCA_037428765.1. Taxonomy (NCBI): domain Eukaryota; kingdom Viridiplantae; phylum Streptophyta; class Magnoliopsida; order Gentianales; family Rubiaceae; genus Rubia; species Rubia yunnanensis. The sequence continues at coordinate 88,734,066 of CM075061.1, forward strand.
TATATGTTCTTCACAATCACGAAGACATTGTCCCATACATAGAGATTCACATGTATGCCATTAGAGTGGCTAACCCCAATTTCAATGAAGTGCAAGTCCTACAATTACACATTAGGACTTTTGCGTCATGGTTGCTTGATCACGTATCTGTGGGAGATCATTCATTAATAGTTAAATGGTTAGCTCGTAGACCACTTGGTGCCATAATTTCTTATGGAGGGTACAACGTCAATGGTTTTACCTTTACAACAAAATCAATGGATGATAAGGGTGTGTCTCAAAATAGTGGAGTTTCCCTTGTGTCTGAAGCTTTGCATATCGATGGTAGAAGTGGTAATCATCCTATGTATGCTCATCAGTGTTACTTTGGAACAATTTCATATATCAGAGAGCTTGACTATGTTACCATTTGAGTCACAGTTTTTAAATGTCAGTGGATTTATTTAAACAGTGGGCAGCAGACCGAGGAATTTGGTTTCACCCTTGTCGATAGGAGTCGAATCGGTTGGCGAGAAGATCCATTCATATTAGCATCACAAGCGCACCGGGGTTTTTATGTAAGGGATCTATCTGATCATCAGTGGGAGACTGTGTTGGAAGGGAAACGCAATTTCATTGAAGAATATGTTGCTGAAGAAATAGTTGAATTCAGTCATGTAACAAGTGTCGATTTTGATGATGCTATCTTGCTTGAGGAGGAGGGACAAATATTGAATTGTTCCGCCAGCCGCAATGATCATGATGAGGAAATTTGGGTGGACACCCGAGGCAAGGTTAGCCATAAACGCAAGTAGGCTAAAAAAGCTACCAGGAAAAGAAGGAAAAGAAGTAGACAAAATCCTTTGTAATTGTATTTTGTAATTAATATTAGTTTCAAATTAGTGAGACTATGGATTCAATTCAAATGTGGCTTCTACAAATCTAGCCAACCAATAACAAAACAAGGAATGAAATCACATTCCACACAATGATCTCCACATAAAATCCATACAATGAAATCATAGCCTACTATGAATATATATGTCATAAGAATGAAGTCTACATAAAAAATCTCCTAATAAAATTGAACATCCTCAAAATTTTCATTAAACATAAACCATCAAAATCATAAATGTCGACTCTATGGTAAGTGTGACTCCAAGTCATCTTTAATATCACCCGTAGACATTGACTGATCAAGACAGGGACGTTAGGTGGAAGCGAGATGGCGTTCTGACGTTCGTATGCCCGTTGTCTTTTCTCAATCTTTAATATCCTGCCCATCATTTTTACAAACTCCTTGCGCTCCAACTTGTAAATATATCGCAAACCCCTTAGATAGGCCTTCCCCTCATCTACAACTTCTAAACAACAACGAAAAATATTCATTAGTAAATTATTTAGAACATGTAGAAATAACAATCGAACAAAAGAATTCACTTACCATAATCCACTCTAGGCCTTTTCCTTGGCTCCCCTTCTTCTACATCCCAGCAGTAGTAGTTTCCGTCGACCAACATCATTCCCCTATTTTCGAAATAGGTATTGTTGAAGTACTTCAGTGCTTTCTCCTCACCGGTAATTGTCAACCCCTCAACATTTCTCAATATTTTAGTGATCGAATTCCCATATGGGAGGCTCCTCACTACCCTAGTTGATGTCCCAACATAAAGCATCTGCCTAAATATCACCGCCTATGGGTTTATTCACCTACCCTCCATTATGAGATAAAACAACATCAAGGCACTATAGTTGGGCTCGGTAATATGTCAGGATGTGGGAACTAAGCATCTAGCAATTATCTCGTAGAAAATGCGAGAATCTACGGGTAGAACTTTGAGGAAAAAAGTCTCCGGCTTACCTAAATCCCTTGCATCACGGGAGAAGTACTTAACACTACATTTGATAGGATCAACATATGGGGGTTCTGCTACTAATAGCCATCTTTCCCTAAAGTAAAAATCATCTATTAGACCATCGGTGTCTTCGGGATATACATCTTCGGGGACCTTATAGGTGCAATCTAAGACTTCATTTAGAGTCCACTCACTAATTGGATACTCAATTCTCCTAACCCTAGTTTAATATTCACCGTTCACATCTCTTCAATTGCTATAGAATTGATATCATAAATCAAAATAAGAAGATTCATCAAGCACTAACAAAACGTCAATGTGTTGGTCTTTAAACTTTTCTAACGGGTTGGCTAAACCAATTCTCAGATACTTATTAAAATCGACCCAGTAGGGATATATCAATTTACCCTTATCACGTATAATGTTATACCTAGATTGTGCAGGCAAAGACTAAAATTTTATTGTATCATACTCGGCGTTATTGCAGGCGGATTAAGATCGGGGGATGCGATGTAAACCACCTCTAGCCATTGGAATTTGAATCCCCTTGTTGATGCTTGGAGAATTGGAGTTGGCGATTGATAGGCGGGCGGTCGTCGCGCCCGCCGTGCAAAAGATAATTTATAAGCCCTAAATGCTTACTTTCTACAACTAGGTAGATAGTGGCAAATCGGGGTCGTCCAAGGAGAAGAGGGATCTTCCTAAGCGTCTAAGCACACAAATGGTTGATACTAGGCTAGGAGTAACTATATTTACACACACTTAAAAGCAAGTAAAAGGGGGGGGGGTTGGTTGGTTGGTTTCCTAAATTAACAAAGATAAAAAGACACGATAACTAGCAAGGTCAAGTGACTATGCTAATCATCAAACGAAACTAAAGAAAAGGGGTTTTAAACTACAAAGATAAAGCCTTGGGGGCAATGGATGTCCACTTCCAAATCTAATGTAGTTCATCGAATCATTCACACATTCCATCATATAGCATTCAGGACCCAACACTCACATACCCATCCAGCAAGTACCACAACACACACATCACAAGGAGTTCTAAGTTCATGCTCATAGATCTTCATGCAAAGGCGCTACGGAATTCGTCACATTCCTACACCTAAACAATTCAACCACACAAACACTACCTATGCTCAAACAACTCATGGCACACATGCAGTAAAACACACCGTCAAGAATACATAAACGCCAAATAACAAATGCTTCAAGAGTGAATTTAAATCATCTATTCAATACTTCAACTACTTTTCGTGGAGACCAAACTCCTATCCTTCTTAGTTAATAGTTTGCAAGTGTGAGTTTGACATCGCTTGTCAAACCTCACCAATGACTCCCGAGTCGCGACCACGACTCGAGGTACCATTGGTGGCATTTAGCACGAAGGACCAACAAGCTCGGCAACCCCGATGACCACTACACCGTGACTAAGCATTTAACCGATTCATGCAATTACACGAGATTGGATGAACGTGCAAGCACATTCACCCACGAGCATATGACTCTCTCGTTTGCTACACATAACGAACGTGATGAAGAGTTCGACATCAATCACACTCGTCTAGCACATTGTCAACACACTAACACAATCAAAAGCTCTAATTCACACTCATACATTCCTAACAAGAACAGGGGGAAATTAACCCAAATCCCCCAAACCCTAGCTAGCAATTCATACAAGCATTCATATCCTCAAGCTCCCAACAACATCAATGGAATCAACAATTAACATTCAAAGCACAATAAATGCACAATAGCAAAAACACCAAATAGATAGATAGAAATGGTTCTCAATACATAGAAGTGGAAGCTTCAATCCATAGCTCCCAAGTACAAGAACTACTCTAGAACAACAAAAGACATAATTAAACTAAGAAAAAGCTAAGAAAAGAAAGAAGAGAAAAACCTAGGTTTTCGCCCAAAAACCAGAGAGAAAACGGGCTGGAAAAGCTTGGAGAAGAGGAGGAATGAGAGGGTATTTATAGTGCAAAGAAAATAAAATAGATTTCTGGCCGCCTTTTGGTCGCGACTCGCGCCGAGTTGGTCGCGACTCGTGACGGTGTTGGTCACGACTCGCGATGGTGTCGCGACGGGGGCCAGCACTTTGCATTGTTTCTTTGTCTTCTTCATAGTCATCCCTCTCAATCTTCAAGTCTTCAACAGCTCCAAAATGGTCTTCAACGACGACGGTGTTCATGTCTTCGAAAAAGTCTTCGAAGGTATAGTCTTCAATGTCTTCCGGTCTTCGTTGCCTCCGTGTTCTTGCCTCGTCACACAAAATCCACTTAGAAGAGGTAAAAGAGTACAAAGTTGCTTGTGCCTCTCCTAAGTGAATTTCAAGGTAAAACACAAGCTCTCGATAATAAAAGAGCACAAAAGTGATCCTAAATACTACTAAATAATGCATCTAAAATGGACACATCAAACCTCCCCACACTTAAACCTTACTCGCCCTCGAGTAAGAAAATATTCAAGCATACGGAGGAAATGGCATATCCACATCCTAAAACACCTAAAATAACCACACAAAATGGACATATCAAACCTCCCCACACTTAAACCTTACTCGCCCTCGAGTAAGAAAAGAACCAACCACACGGAGTAAATGATATATCCAAAACCTAAACTAATCCCACAATCAAAGCCTCACAAAAACTCTCAATATCAAAAATCCCAAAATAAAAGCTCACATGAGAATTTTTTCACACACACATCCCCAATCCTAAATCTAACCAAACCTACCACTTATCAATTCACTACCCATAAAATATTTCAAAGCCCCGAATTGATATTCCCAAAGTCCAATGACACAAGATGAAGTTAAAACCATTTAAGAGGTTTAAGCACATACTACACCTAATGCCAATATATCAACCAAAATCCAATGACATAAAATGAAGCTAAAACCATATAAGAGTTTCAAACACATGCTTCACTAAATGCCAATATATCAACCAAAAACGAAGTAGAAAGAGATAAGGAATTTCATAACCACACTTCGTTTCCTAACCCACTAAGCTACCCAATCCCAAGAGGTCTATAGATGTTGAGCTACCCGATCCATCCGTGTGACAACCGCAACTTATGACTCCAACGCCGGAAAATGAGTGAAATCATAGCATTTTTCAATTTCTCTCAATTTCTCTCATTTTGCCTAGGAGCTCTTTCGAGTTTTCATCCTAGCCACACATCATGTTTCTTTAGCTCACATCTCACCTTTTTCCGCACATTTTAGCCTCTCATTTTTGCCTAGGCCGGCCTTTAAGGGTTTTCGACCTATCCGGGCCCCCAATGTTGCCTAAGTTGCCCTCTCGGGTTTTCAACTTAGCGGGTTTTCTTTTTCTTATTATTATTTTTTTTTGTTTGTTTGTTTGTTTTTTTATAATTTTTTTTCCTCATGTTTTTCCAATGAAAAGTAGCAAAAAGCATTCAAAAACAATATAGCATGCATTGAATCCTCTAACCCCTCCCCACACTTAAAACATTACATTGCCCTCAATGTAAACACGTAAGGCAAGAACAATAAAAATCAAGGTAAGGGAGTTAGAGTGACACCCATTTCTCCGCAAATTCACCGGTGATATGGCGATATCTAAGTACTTGGATGGTCCCGAGATAGGTTTCGGAACCGGAAGGGTGAGCAAAGATGCCGTAGAAGAACTCACCCCTCGAGAAAAGCATTGTCTCCATGGCGCCGTTTGATCAAGACTACACCACGAAGAACACATTAAACTCACTAGTACATAAGGATATGTAATACTAGGTTTAGCATCAAGAGTTAATGACCATAGTATTTTCAAAGAACAACCAAATCACACCCAACCAACACTATAAGAATAATCATGAAAAATATCCAACATATATTGACATGTATACAAGCATCATTATAGGATATGCACTTACGATCACAATGATGTAGTCGGCATACTACAATCAACAAATGTACTATAAAGATGCAAGAATGTTCATATGCCAATATATGTAGGATGGTTGAGAATGAGTGGAGATGTGGTGGTTCTTGGGAGTGTTGGGTGGAGAAGAAGGAAGGATCATGCAATGTTTAAAATCAGTTGAAAACTTGGATTTTCCATCGCGACTCGCGACGAAGTTCATCGCGACTCGCGACGGTTTACGTCGCGCCTCCCGAAAAGTGAAATCCGAGATCAGAAAATTTTCAAAATTTACTGAGCCCGTCGCGACTCGCGACTATGTTCATCGCGACTCGCGACGTGGCCTCGCGATGTCATCGCGACTCGCAGAAAGTTGAGTCCGAAAGCTCAAAAGTTTCTGAGCTCATCGCGACTCACGACAAAGTTAATCGCGACTCGCGACGAAGCCTCACGATGTCATCACGACTCGCGGAAAGTTGAGTCCGGAAGCTCAAAATGTTCTGATCACGTCGCGACTCGCGACTAAGTTCATCGTGACTCGCGATGGCCATCACGAGGCCATTGCGACTCGCGGAAAGTTGGCGCTGGGAGTGAATTTTGCTCCCCTGTTCATCGCGACTCGCGACGGAGCCCATCGCGACTCGCGATGGCAGGGTATCCCAGGCTTAAAATTTTTTCGTTTTCTTACCAACTGTCCAAGCTTTCTTCCCTCGTTCATTGATCTCGTTCCTTCATCTCCATCATTGCAATGCACTTCATGTTGCTACAAAATCATAGAAAAACATGCCATAAAAAGAACAAAACAAAACAACAAAAACTAAGAAACAAAAACTAAAAGAAATGCCGAATTTATTTTATGTCGTCGGCACGACGAAGCTCCGTATGTTTAAGGTCGTCGACACGACCCTAATGTTATCCGTATGGTGAAGGCTTGAAGCTCTTCACCATGAGCATCCAAAATAAGAGAGGTGGGGGCACAAAACTTTCAAGAGGAAAGTCTTGTGGAGGTGGAGATGGTTCAAAGGGAATTAAGTGGTTAGGGAGCTTGGGATAGTCTTTTGGCTCCTCTCTCGTTTCCCTCCTCTCTCGTTTCCCTCAAAACTTCCGAAAATATTAGAGTTGGTTCACTAGGTGGGAGAAGGGGTGACAATGCTAATGGATGTAGCACTATCACCTCTTCCTCCATTTTTCTATCCTCTACAACCAACTCCTCATCCCTTTCAAACTCAAAATCATTATTATTGGTGACCTCACTTACCGAATCATCGAGTTCAAGTTGGGATGGTGTGTTTTCGGAATCACGAGCTTCCATGCGGGCCAATACCTCTAATATGTTCCTCACATGCCCCTCAATGGCCTCAACACTAGAGGAGAGCTGGGTATCCAGCTCCTCACTAGTAAAGGAGTTCAAGTTTGCTATCCTATTTAAGACATCCTCACGTGTTAAACTTGAACTTCCTTGTTGGGCTTGGTTTTGGGGTATGGTATAGGGTGGTGATGGCCAACTAGGTTGCTCGTAATATTGGTTTTCCGGCTCATTCTCATACCACAAATCCGGACTACCACTCCATTCCGGATTGTAAGAGTTGTGGTATGGATAGCATTCATGAGCTTCTTGCCCTTGAAAACCAATATCTCCTACCTCTTGATAGCACTCTTCATAGTACCCATGGTTTTGGAAACCAAGGGTTCTTTCTCGGTCATCGTGCTGTTCCCACAACAAAGGGCAAGATTCGGTAGGATGGTCGGAATGACACATCCTACAAAACCTTGCTTGTTGAGCCTCTCTTCTCATCATGAGTTCCCTCAAGGTGAGACGCTCCATTAAATTTTTATTTTTTTTTCAAAAGTTCGGAATCATAGTGCAAGGATTCTCGATAAAATAAATTACCAAGAACTCAAGCAATACCTACTCCGAACAAAAACAACCACCAAGTAGTGGAAAATAAAAACAACTAGCCAATACACAACCAAATACACCTAAATACTTAAGAATAAACGCCTCTTCCCCGGCAACGGTGCCATTTTGACAGGTGGGCGGTCGTCGTGCCCGCCGTGCAAAAGATAATTTATAAGCCCTAAATGCTTACTTTCTACAACTAGGTAGATAGTGGCAAATCGGGGTCGTCCAAGGAGAAGAGGGATCTTCCTAAGCGTCTAAACACACAAATGGTTGATACTAGGCTAGGAGTAACTATATTTACACACACTTAAAAGCAAGTAAAAGGGGGGGGGTTGGTTGGTTGGTTTTCTAAATTAACAAAGATAAAAAGACACGATAACTAGCAAGGTCAAGTGACTATGCTAATCATCAAACGAAACTAAATAAAAGGGGTTTTAAACTACAAAGATAAAGCCTTGGGGGCAATGGATGTCCACTTCCAAATCTAATGTAGTTCATCGAATCATTCACACATTCCATCATATAGCATTCAGGACCCAACACTCACATACCCATCCAGCAAGTACCACAACACACACATCACAAGGAGTTCTAAGTTCATGCTCATAGATCTTCATGCAAAGGCGCTACGGAATTCGTCACATTCCTACACCTAAACAATTCAACCACACAAACACTACCTATGCTCAAACAACTCATGGCACACATGCAGTAAAACACACCGTCAAGAATACATAAATGCCAAATAACAAATGCTTCAAGAATGAATTTAAATCATCTATTCAATACTTCAACTACTTGTCGTGGAGACTAAACTCCTATCCTTCTTAGTTAGTAGTTTGCAAGTGTGAGTTCGACATCGCTTGTCAAACCTCACCAATGACTCCCGAGTCGCGACCATGACTCGAGGTACCATTGGTCGCATTTAGCACGAAGGACCAACAAGCTCGGCAACGCCTATGACCACTACACCGTGACTAAGCATTTAACCGATTCATGCAATTACAGGAGATTGGATGAACGTGCAAGCACATTCACCCACGAGCATATGACTCTCTCGTTTGCTACACATAACGAACGTGACGAAGAGTTCGACATCAATCACACTCGTCTAGCACATTGTCAACACACTAACACAATCAAAAACTCTAATTCACACTCATACATTCCTAACAAGAACAGGGGGGAAATTAACCCAAATCCCCCAAACCCTAGCTATCAATTCATACAAGCATTCATATCCTCAAGCTCCCAACAACATCAATGGAATCAACAATTAACATTCAAAGCACAATAAATGCACAATAGCAAAAACACCAAATAGATAGATAGAAATGGTTCTCAATACATAGAAGTGGAAGCTTCAATCCATAGCTCCCAAGTACAAGAACTACTCTAGAACAACAAAAGACATAATTAAACTAAGAAAAAGCTAAGAAAAGAAAGAAGAGAAAAACCTAGGTTTTCGCCCAAAAACCAGAGAGAAAACGGGCTGAAAAAGCTTGGAGAAGAGGAGGAAAGAGAGGGTATTTATAGTGCAAAGAAAATAAAATAGATTTCTGGCCGCCTTTTGGTCGCGACTCGCGACGAGTTCGTCACGACTCGCGACGGTGTTGGTCGCGACTCACGATGGTGTCGCGACGGGGGCCAGCACTTTGCATTGTTTCTTTGTCTTCTTCATAGTCATCCCTCTCAATCTTCAAGTCTTCAACAGCTCCAAAATGGTCTTCAACGACGACGGTGTTCATGTCTTCGAAAATGTCTTCGAAGGTATAGTCTTCAATGTCTTCCGGTCTTCGTTGCCTCCGTGTTCTTCCCTCGTCACACAAAATCCACTTAGAAGAGGTAAAAGAGTACAAAGTTGCTTTTGCCTCTCCTAAGTGAATTTCAAGGTAAAACACAAGCTCTCGATAATAAAAGAGCACAAAAGTGATCCTAAATACTACTAAATAATGCATCTAAAATGGACACATCAGCGATCTGCTCTCCGAACTTGCAAATCACCTCTAGGTTTTGATATTGATGAAATACAAACGTCGATATAATTTTTGGGTGTTTTTTTGATATAGTTATCTAGTTATGAGCTCAGAACCATTATTTGTCCCTTTATAAATAAAGGCCAATTAGCTTCTGAGTGAAGAACCCGCGTATGCACCCAAAAAAATAGATACCACTTTAAAACCAGATTCACCCTGAATTTTTCACCTAAACTTGGAAACATTGGTTCCTAGTTTGGAAGATGTTTTGGCCCTTTACTTTGTTCAACCCCCTTGTTCTTTTCGAGCTCGGAACCCTAAATCGTCTCCATACTCTATTACAACCCCTCTTTTATGAGCTTAGAAACTAATTTGGCCTCCAAATCTGAAGAGCGGATTGGCTTACAAACTCGGATATGATAGGAGACCATATGGATGGAGTGCAAGGTACTGTATCTAGAAAAATTAACTTTTTTAAAAATTCCCCACCTAAATTGTCCCATACCCTTGTTGAAAAAATTAACTGTAACTAATTGTACCATCCCATGTTTATACACCCCCCTAGAGACCATTCGAAATTGATGCACCGGGCATGACATTTCTTTAAAAGATGGTGATAATAATGATGTGCAAGATTTGGCGAGAGCACAAATACACTTTTTCCTCAGGACTACGTATTTGTTTTTGAAGAAGAGTGATAAGCTTGAATAACTTACACATACATTTAACCGAAGAGTTGGGAGATCCACAATAGAAAGGCTTTGGAGAATGCTTCTAACATTAGTAAAAACAAATTAACTTTGACTATTATTTAAATGTACTTGTCTTTAGTCATGTCTATCATCTAACAAGCATGTGTAGGGGATAAGGCAAGAAAAAAAATGTAATGCCAGTTTGAATGTGATTCCCTATAGTTTGAGCTGTTAGGGGTATGGATTAGTGGCTCTCAAGTATGTTGAAGAATGTCTTGAGATGGATGTTAAAAATGCAATTAAAGCGGGGATGACCGAAGAGGAGGCAAGGGCTTCGATACAACCAATGGATGTGGAAGACATAGAGAGGTGTTATCTATTCCCCAAAGGTCGGAAAACAAGAAAGGACTAAGAAGCCTGAAGAAAAAGAACTATGGGAACAAGTGGTAAACCCAAACTCAACAACTGTTTTTTACTTCCTTCAAATAGTGTACATATTACCATAGATTTATGTTCTAAAATGCATATATTTGCAATACCTAGGAAAAATTGAAGAATGATGTATTGGAAGGGAAATTCATACCCACATTTAAGAACGATATCCTTTCTGCGACTACCAACAAACCCGACCATTTGGGTCGTGTTAGGGGAGTCATTGGGTACTTGAACCATCGTGAGGCATTCGGAATTACTTGGTATTATGGTCGTGCACAACCATCACATGTCCACACTTTGCAAAAGCATGCCCTTGAATAAGAGAAACGAATAGCGCAACAAGACATTCTCATTCAGAAGTTGATCCAACACACTAGCATCGTGCTTCCCAAGAATTTAGATGATTGGGCACCCAATTGGAAACCATCATCAAGAGGATCGCACCATTCACAAAAGGATGTTTAGGTCAATCAGGAAACAATCATTGAAAGTCTGGCAAACAAAGCTGATAACCACGACAAGGCCATCCTCACTTGTGATAAAAAGGTAAACATTTAACATTTATCAAATCCTTAATTCAAAGTTTTGGTTAAATTTAAAAAATGTAGTTGGTGTCGATTAGGGTTCACTTATGTTTGAGCTATACATAGATTGTTGCATAGGTGATAGTCCACTACATGTAGCTGATAGAGTTTCGCACGAGTTAATGACACATCAACATAGTATACCAATTCTAAAAGGCTTGTTAAGAGTTTCTTTGGAGAAGGCATTGATAAAGGGTGCCTCATTGCCATTTCCGGATGGAAAATATAAAAATGTTGGTTCTACTCGTGGTATGTTTCTATTGTGGCCACGTCGACTATTATATGCCGATCCCATAAAGGATCACCATTTGAAAGTCAAAAAGTCGACAATGCTAAACGCGGTCCAAAGTACACTGAAGGCGGTCAAAACATCACCTAAACCCATCCACACTACACCCAACCCACTCAAAAAGGAACCAAAACCTGTTCAAAAAACACTAGACAAGATGGGAAAATAACTTCCAATGCCACAACTCTCGAATGACGCACCTGGCATCCTAAAAGTGTTATGCAACTGGCTTTAACCGCATCAACGCAACTCAACTTACTCATTCATGGGAAACAATGGCATATTTGGAAGAGAGACATCATCGCAATGTGGAGTGATTTCGAGGACCTTTGGAAATGTGAGAAAATTAATCAGACGATAACGTCCATATACATCTTTTGGGTAAAATTAATATTTACATATTAAATTCATGTTTAATATTTCATTTTCTCTAATTGTTTACGACTAACTCAAAACATTTCATAATTTTAAGGTATATGTATTATATGTACAATCAAAAGAAGAAATGGGTCGGATACATGTGCCAGGTGACAACACAAGAGATTGGTTGTGCAAACCAAGAGAGAATCGACTGCATTCGCAAAAATCTTGGGAGAAAGGATAAGAAATTATTCACTACGCCTTACATTGAAAGGTTATATTTAGAATCTTCATTATGTTCAACCACATCATTTACATACATTAATAAAATTACACTCTATTTTTGTACAGGGATCATTTGAAATTGATCATCATTGTTCCGGAATTAAAGCGTGTGTATTGGATGGATCCATTTCACTTCCAACCATCGAACTCATTTGTCAAGATTTTGGAGTCCGCAATGGGGAGCAATAACGAAGATGATGAAAACCATTTTCTGGTGCTCGAAATCAAGTTATAATATGCATAAATTGTTTTTCAAAGAGATAACACTATAGTTTTCTATAAATTACAAATTTTATATTGTTTAAAACAGTACAACAAACAAACGCAAATATGGGAGTGTGACTATTACATAATGTTGTACACAATAGAGAGCATACAGGCTGTGAAGTTGGATTTACTTGATACTGACAAGGTAATTGTACATTTGGTTGTAATGGACATTAGTAGTGTCTATATGTCAGTAATATTATTTCCAACTAACTCGCTATGCAAATAGGTATTCCCAAAGGCAACAAGGCCCTATTCGAAACAAGATATCAACACCGCTAGGAACTGTTTGGTTAGGAATCTCATTCTCAACTGCTCACATCTTCTTGCGAACCCAAACATGATAGAGTAACACAATTAAGGCAACTATTTGTGATGTAAAACTTTGGAATAGAATTTGATTTATTTCTATTCTTATCTATAGATTATTGCTTAGTTAGCATTTTCTATAGTATTTTGTTAGCTCGAGCAATAATTGTGTGTATTGAATTACATTGGTGGCTGTTGAAAGGGGCCTATTTTGCGTTGGGAAATTCAATGAAAATTGATTTCTTCCATTGGAGCCGATTTGAGTTCCGAACTCGTAAGGTCAATCCGCCCTTTCAAACCCATAAGGTTGATTCGCTTTCCAAACTTGGAAGTGAAAAATTACCAAAAAAAAGGCACGATGATGTGGTTGATCACTTAGGTAGGCTGGTTGTTCTGTCCAAGAATTCTTCCACCTGCAAGTCAGTTTTCTCTTTCAAAATTGGATTTCTCAAGATAGTAACGCTTACCTTAGCTCTTCCATAGCCTCTTGTATTTTTGGGCTAATGTGGTTGAGGTTCCTTGCTTTTAGGGATTGATATTGTGGGAATTCCATGATCACCATGTTAGGCTATTGTGGCCTTCATGTTCGTTGTTTGTTCCGTGTATTTCGGCTAACATATTTCCTCACAAACCAAACTGATCCTCGTCTTGGGCTAAAATGCATTTGTTTTGTTGTGGGATGACATTTGGCTGGGCCTAGTTGCCATCACCCATTGGATCATTAAGCCATATATACACCATAGGCCACCCCTAGCCACGAAGACTAAAAGGAACAGAGTAATGGCGTGGCCTTATGGTTTAAATGTGAACAAATGATATACGTGTACATGCAGTTCATTATTTAATATTGTGTTCATCTACCTTGCAAAGTGACGTTAGCTTCATAGCTATATTTCTATCTTCGATTTTCCTCAAATCTGAATCTTTTATTTTTAAATCCCCATGGTAAGGCTTTTTTGTGATGATTTTTTTTCAGAATCACGAGATTTGCTTTGCATTCTTCTATATTCTAGTATGCATTTTCCTGATTTTTGTTTCCATTTCACCTCTTAAATAAGGAATCTGGAAATAATAATTTAAATATTGCCCTCAATCAGTGTGGTGTTTTTTCATCCAATGCTGCCATCACGATATAAGCAAAAGGTACTTTTCTTTGTGTATTAGATTGCCATCATTACGTTTCTTCTAACTGGTTATCTTCCTTGAATTTATCATTTTATTGTTTATACTTAATTATCTCTTTCCCTTTTTGTTTTAGTTAATCGCTTTTGTTGCTCGAGATTTTCTCCTCTCCGAGAATCCCTAGGTTTTCTGCGTATCTCATCTTCATCCTCTTCACGAATAAGTTCCATTCTTAACTCAATCTCTGATTCCTTTGCAACATATTTTGAATTTCATATATTGAAGTTGTCCCTCATTTTTTGGTAACTTTTGTGGTTGTGACTAACTACTTTCCAGTCATCTTCTTTGGCTTGTCTTCTGTGAAACTCTGTTATACCATTTTTTGCCCGCATTATTTTCACCCTAATTATAGCTTTTACTTCCAACTCTAGGACCATATGTGTCCTGCTATTTGCGATGAGTCTCCCATATAAGATGCTCCCTCCGATGAGGATTCCAGTCATGATATCGGGTATTCCGCCGTACAAATTATTCTGACTGGTTCATATATAAATGACTAAGAGAACTATTTCCCTTTCCTTGCCTCTTTAAAAATTTGCTCGCTTGGAAAATTTGAATGTGTTTGCATTTCTCCATCTGGCTATATCTCCTATTATTTATCCTACTTGAACTTCGACCTATATTTCCCTCTTCCCGCTTATGTGATTGAACTCCTTTGTGTGTATAAGGTCTCTTTTTCCCAATTTCATCCTAAGGGCATCACTATAAGAATGGGATTTCTTTGGGTGTGTGAAGAAGAGAACATTCCCTTAACTCTTGATTTGTTTCACAACTTCTATCACCTTTGCACAGTGAAAAACAGTGTAGACGAATTTACTTTTTATCCTGTGATTTTGGGGGGTGAGCTTCTGAGAAGTTTCCCTAGTAATGTTGGTGATTGGAGTACCTAATACATTTTTTATAAAAGCAAAACAAGCTCCTGAAGCTGCAGTTCCTTCTTGGAACTACAAGGTTCCTAAGGGTAAACTTCCTGGTTCGAGTGTCTGTTATACAGAAGAGATGGAGATCGTGGCCACGCTTTAAGTACATACCCTACATCTTTGCAATGCTGACACTAATGTTGAAGGTGTTTTGTATACTTTTGTTGGATGTGTTCGATCAGTGGTCTATCATATTTTGCTGAACTTGTTACTTCTTCATTTTTTTAAATGTATTTGTTTTTATCTAAAGTGTTCGCTCTATTTCAGATATGGACCTGCCTGAAGGTGAGATAGACCCATCACTTTTTGATGGTGGAGATGGGAAGATGGATGAGGTTGTTGCACATGCTGGTAATGGTGCTGGTGGTAGCTTTGCTATTCAAGGCGGGAACTCTACAAACCCTGATGATAAGGGTAAAAGTATTGAGGGAGGGGAGACGACTTATTGTCGCTCTGTTGTCATGCAGAAGGAGAAAAATCCTACGAGGGGTAGGGGTGGTGGGCCTACTGGACACTCTTTTCCCCCCTTTAAAATGGGGCGGGTTAAAAAAACTAGTTCGTAGATTGTACCACAAACTAAGAATCCATTGGAGGAGGGGATGATCGCTGATATCCTTTATAATCTTTCTTTACCTGACAATCTGGTTGCCGTAAGTCTGCAAGTGAACATTAATAGTCTTTATTGTATCTGGATTTTTTGTTTGGAACATTGTTAATGACTTCGTCCTATGTGTTTCTATATTATAAGATTGGTAAAGGCCTTCGATTGCCAGTTGGATATTGTCCAAGCATTCTCCCATTGATGAGTCACTATTGGAGAAATATAGAGTGCAGGAAATAAAATGTGCCACACTAGAAAGTTCGCTCAATGCCGCTTAAGAGAGGGCGAAGGCTGCTGAAGAAAGGGCGAGCGCCGCTAAGGAATGCAGTAGGCTTGCAGGGGTGGAGGTGACTCAGCTTCATACTGATTTAAAACAAATGTGCAGCAACAAGACTGTATCACCTCAATACCTCCAAGTGCTGATAGATCAACTTTGCAAGACCAAGTCGTTCTATAATTGTTTTGAGGATATTTCCATAGAAGCTTTCACCGTTGGGTATTCCGAGCCTCTGTAGAATCAACGCGAGTTAAATCCTATTGTCAATATTAAAAGTCTTCGTAATTTGAAGAAGTTCACTGCCATTTTGGAAAAGAAAAAAAATGAATTTCAACAAAGCCTTCATCAAGATGATTGCTGATGGGGAACATCTATACGCCTTGATCTCGCATATTGCTAGCCTTCCAAGTCTTTCTTTTGTGACTGAATTGAAGGAGTGCGAGGTGGATTACATCAAAGATCTTCCATTCAAGCCAAAAGTTGTTACTCCAAGTTCTATCCCTTATGCCAATGCGGTTGGTGAGAGCGATTACTAAAACTCCCATCCATCAGCCTAACAAGAATAATTCCATTGATCCACCGAGCTAAGATGTAGCCATGATCATCATTCAGCCTCCGCCTAACACAAACTCCGAAGTTAGTTTATCTTTAGCAAACTTTGATTTTTGAATTTTGGATTTTAAACCAAAAATTATATATATATATATATATGTGTGTGTGTGTGTGTGTGTGTGTGTGTGTACTTTTTGTGTGGCTTTAGCTTGCTTCGCGCCACTAGATCCTTCACCAAAGAGTGTGCAGTGATTATTTCCTCCAAATTACTTTTGCGTTTGGAATCACTTCCCTTATGCATTGCGTGGCAACTTCCTGTCTCGTCTTCACTTCCTTCTTTATCTACAGGTTGTCCTTGTAGTAATCTCATTCCCGATGGATATAATATTGAATCGCCTGAAAAAGACATTGTTTGCGGTTTAGTTATCTTGATCTTCTGGTAAGTATTTTTGAATGCTTAATCTCCCTAATTCTATTCAAGGATCTTTAGAAGAAGTGGAACATAATTGTGAAGAATATCCAAGATATTTTGCAAATTTATAAAGGATGTTATGCCAGCAGGACAATCTCATTCGTCGGCAATAGTTGAACTTGGCGAAGATGCTCCGTCAACAGGTAGAAACTAGAGATTATGGCGTGAGTAAGACTCACAAGACCCATCAAAATATGTTGATTATTGATAAAAAATGTGCCCATATTTATGATTTGTTGGGTAACTGGAGAAAAATCAGAATGAGTACAATCACTTATCAATTCCTGCTTTTAGCTGGCGGGCGAAGCTCGAGGAGCGGTTTGCTATAAACACACAGCAGTGAAATTACAATGTGGAGCTTCGCACTGAGTGCACAGGACTTGATAAATATGTGCATGAACTTGAGCAATCTTGTGTTAAATTTAAAGAAAAACTTCAAGCTTTATCTGCATCCTCCCGTAGGACCACTGGTCGTAGAGATGTCACCATGACTATTGGTGGGAAGAAGTTTAACTTGTCTGAGTTTGTTCGATTGCACATCCGGTCCCTAGAAAAGGAAATACATGACTTGAGAGCTGAGATGAAAAGGTATGAAGAAACTGTCAATCTTTTCAGCATACAATTAAATTGTGAGAAGTTTGGCCCTATCACTGACTTCAAGGCGTACTATGGAAAACACCTCGAGCATATAGAACAAAGAGGTTTCATACACCATCCTGCCTATTTGTACATAAAATGGCATTTACAAGATCTTGGTTAATGAGGAAAAGGACATCGAGGTGAAACGTCGTAGGGCTGAGGATTCCCATCGCAAAGTTGAGCGTGGTCGCCGCTGTTGTGGGTTGTCATTCTAGGTTTTTGCAATCTTCGAGGCATAGATAGATTTATTTGAAGTACTTACCCTTTCTTGTAATAAACCTGGTTATAGCTTCGTAAATTTTTCATTTACATTGTCATCAGTCTATCTATCATTCGTCCTTTTTAATTATGTGGATTTTGTGGGGGAAATTAGAAGTTGTGAAGCTGCTAAATTTATAACTTGCTTTAGTCGGAGCTCTATAGGAATATCTTCTTTGTAGTAAGGCTTATTGCTTGCTTTGTAATGTGTAAAGCCACAAGATCTATTTCTTGCTTTTGTTGCTATTTTTAGAGGCATGTTTTCCTAAAAGAATGATCTACAACTTTCAATTTGTTTGATTCTCGAAGTTGCAAGATCCAAAGCTTGCAAGAATCAGTAGTTGTGCAAGATCTATGGCTTCCAATTGTTTGATATACAAATTTTCAAGATCCAAAGCTGGAAAGCATTGTTAGTTGTAAAAATTTGTAGCTTGATGTATGCCAAACTAGTTGGGTAAAAAAATGTGGTCTTTTTAATCGTAACATGTTGCAAAGAAACCTTCTCTATCGTACAAAATTAAAGGATGAGAAATGTGACCATGGTCCAGCAAGGTGGTTTTTTTGTATTAATAATATACCTTCATGATAATATCCCATTCGAAATGATGGAAAAAACCGACAAAGGATAGTACTTTGGCTTCAATACAGGTGGATATTCGCTACCTTCTTCAAACATAAAACTTTCTTAAGTTTGTCACATGCCACATATTTGGAACAATTGTACCATCCATCCTTTCTAACTCGTTCTTGTTAGACTTGTGAGTTTTTGTGACCTTTTAGGGTCCTTCCCACTTTAGGCATAACCTCCCTTGCTCCTCTGCTAGACTACCTTCATTCTTTTTGAGTACTAGGTCACCAATCTGAAACCGTGTTTCTTTTACTTTCTGGTTGTAAACTCTAGTCATTCATCCAGATCGAATCTTATCACATCTGGGCTATCTTTCCCCTAGTAGTTACCTACTCAGAGACTGGGATTACCAATCTTTACTGGTACAACAACTTTATGACCACAAACCAAACTATATGGCGTCCTTCCTGTTGGTTCTCGAACAATCATTCTATACAGCCATAGCATGTTTGGTTACTCATCTTCCCACTCATCTTCCTATTCATCTTTCCTTTCTTCCATCCGCTTCTGTATTCCTTGAATGATAGTCATGTTCGTTACTTCAACTTGGCCATTGACTTCAGGGTGTGGTGCAGAGGTTAACTTTTGGAAGATCCCTAACTGTGAACACCAGACAGTGAATACACCACTTGTAAACTACATACCATTGTTTGTGACAATGGTATGAGGCACCTCGAAGCGACATACTATGTTCTGCCATACAAATATCCTAGTAGCTTTAGATGTAACCCTTCAAAATAGCTTCGCTTCCACCCATTTTGTAAAGTAGTCAATTGTTACAACCAGAAACTTGGCATTGCTTTCACCTCTCAAAGCTGATTGTGGCTTATGCTGTAACGAAGCGTTGATTTGGAAACTTCTACATTTAAGGATGAAGTTATGTGAATAGTTAAACATAGTCGGCTAGTAGTATCTAACTCGGATGATATTTTTTCTATCATTCTGCCTCCTTGATGCATTTCGCACAGAACTTCATGAACTTCTTTTAAGATCTTTGATGCTTGCGTTGGTCCTATGCACATTATCCACGGAGATAGGAAACCTTTCTTGTATAAGGTCCCATCATTGTAAGTGTAATTAGCAGATCGTAACTCCAACTTCCTGGTCTGCATCTTATTTTATGGTCGTGTTCCCTTTCCTAAAAAGTCTATCAGTGGAGACATCCAGTTTACCTCGTCCATTTGGATTGCTAACACAATGGTTGAAATCGTATTTTTGACCGAGATAACTTCCGTAATTATGTCTCCCTGGTGGGTAAGAGGATTAAACCCCACTGTTGTTAGCTTGCTTAGTGTGCCCACTATTGTATTCTCGCTTCGTGGCATATGTTGTATGTCAAAATATTTAAGTTGGGTTGTGAGTTGTTTCACCCTCCTTAAATACTTCGCCAGTTGCTCTTCTCGCACTTCATAATCTCCTCGTACTTGTTGGACTACAATTGGTGAATTGCTACATAATTGTACGCTCTTGACCTTCATTCTGATGGTGAGGTCCAGTCTGCATATTAAGGCCTTATATTTTGTTTCGTTGTTGGTGAGCTGGAAATTGAAACGTAATGAGTACCTGTGTTCACCTCCGTTTGGGTCTACAAACAACAATCTCGCTCAACATCTTTCTTTGCTAGACGCACCATCGACGAACACTTTCCATGAAAATTCTTCCCATATTTTCATGCCTTTATCAATCCTCAAGCTCAAATAACTGTTCGCTCTATGTGCTTCTTCACTTGTCATCTTTGCAGTGAAGTCTGCTAATACCGACCTTTGATCGCTGTCCTAGGTTGGAATTTTATTTCAAATAGTTCTAGTTCTAGAGCCCATTTTGTTAGTCTTCCTAATGACTCAAGCTTGCCGAGGATGGCCTTAACTGGTAAACCAGTGTATACCACGATGCGATGAGCGTGGAAATACATTCACAGTCTTCGTGCTGAGTATACCAAGGCTAGGGTTAGCTTTTCCATTGGCATATTTAATTTCTCCGTACTTTGTAATATTCTGCTAATGTAATAGACTGGTACTTGTTTATGGTCTTATGAGTGAACCAAAATAGAGTTGATTGCGTTCTGCGAGATTGTAAAATATAAATATAACGTTTCTCCTGGGGCAGGTGATTTCAGCGTTGGCAGTGCCAGAAAATCTTCTTTTAAACCATCATATACTGTCTAGCACTCTTGGCTCCAGCTAAAGTTCTTAGCCTTTCTTAGAACCTCAAATAAGGGAAAGTTTTTATCTATCGCTTTCAAGACGAACCTGCTAAGTGATGCCAATGATCCCATTATAACATGTACGTGTTTGAGAGTTCGTGGTTGAGGGAGGTTGACAATGGAATGGACTTTTTCTGGGTTGGCCTCTATTCCTTTTGAGGACACCTTGTATCCTAAGAAGTTTCCAGCCCCTACTCCAAATACACACTTCTTAGGGTAGAGCTTCATCCCTATGACATTTAACGTGTCCAAAGTCTCATGTAGATCTGCAGCAAAGCTATTCACCTTTTTGCTTTGGATGACCATATCATTGACGTATACTTCGACATTCCTTCCTATTTGATTACAAAAAGTGTTATCCACTACTCATCGGTATGTTGCCCCTGTATTTTTTAGTCCAAATGGTATATTTACGTAAAAAAAATGTCCCAAGGCTTGTTATAAATGCTATTCTTTCTGCGTAATCCGGGTTCATATATATTTCATAGTATCCTTTGTAAGCATCCAAAAATGCTAGCACCTGATACCTTGAAATCAAAACAACCAATTGATCAATTTTTGGTAGTTGATAAATGTCCTTGGGGAAAGCTTTATTCAAGTCGGTTAAATTAATGCACATCCTCCATCCTGCATCAGACTTTCTTACCATGACATGATTTGCGAGCCATTTTGGGTATGCAACCTACTTTATAATGACAGGTTAAAGCAACGATGTAACCTCTTCTTTAATTGCTTGCTGCCTATATGAGGCGAAGTAGCAAAGCTTTTCTTGACTGGTTTTACCGCATCGCTGAAGTTCAATAAGTGTGTAATTTCTGGGTCCACTCCTCCCATGTTATGCACACTCCATGCAAATGTTTCTCTGTGGCTTCACAGGATTTGTATGATTCTCTCTTTTCCTTCGCTGGGAAGGTGTTTTCCTATCCTTACCCACTTTGAAGTATCTTCATTTTCCTGGCTAACCAGTTCTGTTTCTTCTCCTAAATCCACAACTGACTCTAGCTGGTTTGGGGATTAACCATTTGAAATTTGCTAACCATCTTAATTTTTTCACCCAATCTTCCTCCCTTCATTGCAATGACCATGTATTGCCTCGCTGGTTGCTAGTTTCCTCTTATAGTTGTGATTTCGGTTAGAGTTTGGAATTTCATGAATGGGTGGTAAGGAGACCATATGGCCTTTACTCTATTCATCCACGATCTTCCTATGATAGCATTAAATATACTTGGAGAATCCATGCCTACGAAGTCACACTTGATGGTGCAACTTTTTCCGCTTTCCCCAATGGTTACAAATAGTTGTATATTGCCCAAAGGTGTTTCCGATGGCCCTGTGGATCCAACTAGCGAGGATGTGGATTTTTTAGGTCCACTCGATGGAACCCTAATCTTTCGAAGAAGTCAACAAATAGTATTTCCACCACACTCCCATCGTCTACGAACATTCTTTGTACAGTAACATTCCTAATTTTTGCAATAATTACCATGGGGTTTTTGTGAGGTGATGCGATTCGTACTGCATCCTCTTTGCTGAAGGTGGTGGTCTCATCCGAGTGGAGCTTTTGTCAACAGGTTCTTACGAGGTCGAGTATCGTGCTCTAGCTTTCCAAGCATTGTTGGACAATGAATCTGTAGATCCATGTATGGACAAGATGACTGTCTCTGGCATTCCATTACTCTTGTCCTCCTTGCAGTCAATCGCCAAAGTCATCTTTGGATTATTTGGCATTGAAGATGTTGCCCCCTAATTCCTTGCTATGGTGTTCGCTGTCTTGCTATATTCGCCAAACCGGCTTCCTCCTTCCTTTCTATATTGACCTAAGAAGCCATTCCTAAAATTCTCTTCAATTTGTCTTCTTAGGTCTTTGAAATACTCGATGTCGTGGCCATGGTCCTCATAGAAAGAACATTAATATTCGGTGGATATCTTTTCTGGTAGCGCTAGCATGAGCGCTGGTTCTGGGAGTAGATCCTTGTGTGGTTGCCATATTTCCTTCCTTGGCCTTGTCAAAGGTGTCTCCTGAAATGCTACCGCCTGTGAACCTGGTTCTCTTCCTTTGAAAGGGATGCTTCCATTTCCTTTTTTATAAGTCCCTTTTGTGAATCTTCCCACATTCTCTTTTTGCCTCTTTCCCGCTCTATATTACGATTTTTTTCTTTTTCTGTTTGCACATGCTGCTCGATCATCTTTCGAAGTTCCCTTGGGTTTTCAGGAATATTCTTCATCGGTTCTTTGTAAAACTCTCCTGATCGCATGCCTCTTCGGAATGCTCCTAATGACGATTGGAATGACAAGTCGCAAACTTGTAGGCTTCCTGTGAGAAACCGACTGTGATAATCTGCTAGGCTTTTGTCGCTTTGGTGAGCTATGTCATTGAGGTCATTAATCATTTTAGTGAACTTTTGTTTTTGGTAGATGGGACCCAAGAATAAGTCAGACAACTGTGCCCAAGATTTGATACTCCCATTTGGGAGGTCTTCATACCAAGTGATTGATGTCCCTGTAAAAAACATGGGAAATGCCTTGCAAACTAACTCGATGTTCGCATCACAAATTCTCATACTATTCCTGAATGGGTGTAGAAATTCCTTTGGATCTGTGGTCCCGTTGTAGATTTTAATGTGCAAAACGAGTTTGAAGTCCTTTGGCATTTTGAAATCATGCAAATGCGGAGCTAAATGTGATTTATCTGCATCATCTTTTGTGACAATATTGCGCAATTATTCTACATAATTAATATTTTCATGCTATTTACCCTTTTTCTGGTTTTGGGGGTTTTCTCTTGAGTATTTCCACAAATTAGTTATAAAGGATTTCTCTATTTGCTTCCAAGAATGTCGTGAACGCTCTCTCTTGTCCTGGTTGTTCAGAGAATCTGCTTCCTCCTCAGTCTCCTCTTTATTGTGCTCTTTTTCTCTATTTGGGGTGTGTTCTTGATTGCAATGTACCTCCTTATCGTGTCTTGGTACTTGTTAACGTGATTGATGGTTGTGGCTCTGCTCACTCCTGGTGAAAACCATTTCTTACCTCAATAATCTTGAAATGAGAAAAAAAATATTTTTGTTCCACACAGACTACACCAAATGATGTGGTTGATCGCTCAGGCTGGCTAGTTGTCCTCTCCAAGAATTCTTCCATCGGCAAGGTTAATCCCTGAAGTGACTTTGGGAGAAAAGCTCCGACGATCAGCTCAGTTTTCTCTTCCACAACTAGAATTTCTCAAGATAGTAACGCTTACCTTGGTTCTTCTATAGCTTTGTGTTTATAGGCTACTATGGTTGCGGTTTCTTGCTTTTAGGGATTGAGATCGTGGGCATACCATGATCACCACATTCTGTGGCCGTGGCCTTCATGCTCGTTGTTCGTTATGTGTATTTTGGCTCACATATTTCATCACGAACTGAACTGATCCTTGTCTTGGGCTGAAACACGTTCATTTTGTTGTGGGATGACATTGGGCTAGGCCTAGTGGTCATCAACCTCTTGATCATTGGGCCATATATTAACGACACAAAAATTACAGAGGCGGCTAGAAAATGTGATCCGGACAAGGAACCAAATGTGGAAATGGAGACGATTATTATTTTCGACAGAGGAACTGATTAAAGGCGGTTCGATTCCAAACTCGAAATGACTCACCCAATCCAGCCGACTTGACCCAGTCCCGAGTGAGGAACATCAAAGGCAGTTTCAAATAGCAATCCAATAAGGTTATATATCGCCTTTAATTAGGGTTCCGAGTTCGGAACAAGTGCTAGGACAGAGGGAGAGGATGTAGGTTCCGAGCTCGAGGTAAACTGGTAAATAGTATATACGGTAGATCCCGTGGTAGGCCCTAAAGGAGCTCTACCAAATACAGTAACAAACCAACCCTAGGTTATTTGGTGAACCTAAGGAGCAAGTCCGAGATAGAGTGAGTGGGAGGGGGGTGGATGTGGGAGTGGAAGCCCGAGGGATAGCACTCCCCCTTCCCCCCCCCATTTTCCAACATAAGCTAACTACCAACCCTGAGCAAGATGATCGAGAAAAGGGAGTACAAAACAACCTGGGAAACACAGGCTATGGGACACTAAACAAATGGGGCGAGGACAAACTCACTACCCATTGTCTAAAAAAAATCCGCTTCTACCCCTGACAGTCGGGGCCTTCTTCATTTGAATTCCATAATGCAGCCGAGAGTTGTGAGACTCGGGTCTTAAAGTGATGTCATCGATGGAATGGTGATGAAGGTGCAAGAACCAAAATAATCCGATTGAAATATGAAATTCCTAATGCAGCCGAGAGTTCTCGGGTCTTGAATATCACAAAGAGATTGAAGCTGATGTTCCAGGTTGAACCATGTTGGTACGGAGGGAAATCTGCTTCTACCATGTACATCCCTAAGTTGAGGATAGAGGGATGTTATTGGCCTTCTAACATTCTCTTGGTGGCACCAAGGGTGATTAAATGGGCAAAGAAATGGTGAGGCCGTGCCTCTTGTCTTTGTGAATCCCAACCGAATCAACCTCCTGAAGATGTGAGAATGGACGCACTTATACCGCGTGCATCAAGCGTGGCGATTATGTAATTGCCCACTCCATTTTAAGCAAATTGACAGCTTTATGCCAGTTTAGCACAGAGTGCAGTGTGGGTATAGAGCGCATAAATAACCGTTAAATCATTAGTAAAAACTAGGCTTAGGAGAAAGAGTATCATTTACAAAGTTTGTACTCTTAAACCTATTGCCTCATCGTGGAAACCATGGAAACCGAGTTCCTGGACCGTGTCGCGGTTCGAGCACCTCCTCGAGGTCACGAACACCTCCTCGAGGTCTCGACGGCCACCTCGTGATCACGAGGACCTCCTCGTTGTTCCGGGGGCAACTTCGAGCACTCGAACGCCTCATGCTCTCGATGGTCCCCTCGGGCAGTTGAGCAAATACCACCTCCTCATCAAACGACTCGATACTCCCCTTGAGCACTTGAATCACACCTTGAGCACCCCGGTAAATACAACCACCTCGAGCACCATAAATTTTCCCCGATCACTCGAAGCTCCCCTCGGGCACTCGAGGCAAGTACCACCCCTCGAGCACTCGAACAAGATCGCCTCCTTCGATGACTCGAACAACTCCATAAATTGAATACCCCCTCGAGTGCTTGGATCCCTTCGACCACTCGAATATCCCATCAACCACTCAAAGAAGTTTCACCTCCTCGAACTGTCCCGATGACTCGAAGCTCCCCTCGAGCACTCGAGACAAGTGCCGCCCCTCGAGCACTCGAATAAGATCCCCTCCTTAGATGACTCGAACAGCTTCTATGAATCAAATACCCCCTCGAGTGCACCCCCATGAGGCACCCGATGATTTCCCACTCGATGCTCCCCTCGAGCACTCAAGACAAGTACCGCCCCTGGAGCACTCGAGTAAGATCACCTCCTTATATTATTCTTACAACTCCATGAATCGAATACCCCTTCGAGTGCACTCCTTGGGTCACCTGATGATCACCCACTCGATGCTCCCCTCGAGCACTCAAGACAAGTACTGCCCCTCGAGCACTCGACAAGTTCATCACCTTCAAGTAGCAGAACAACTCCATGGGTCGAATACCTCCTCCAGGGCTTGGATCCCTTCGAGGCCCCCCATGCTTATACACTCCCTGGGTCAATCATCTGATACAAATGCTCTTCTAGGAACAGGCGATTAATCACCATGAAACAGTCCTTCGTGACGATTCTTACCACTCGGTCGGCACTGGGTTGAGCACCATTCATAACAACACTATTTCTCTTCCTCCAAAGGTGATAGATCATGGTGGTCAAGGCTAGAATTCCAAGCTTCTTACGGACCTTTGAGCCCTTTACTTGCCTCTTAACCCCAGACATGGAGCTTGCAATTGTGTGTGTTCATCTCTTGAGCCCAATCCAAGTCCTGATACGCCCCCATACAACCTCCGAGAATTCCCATTTGAAAGACAAGTGCTCATTAGGTGGCATAATGAACATATTTTCTCCATATTATCCTCCTCCTCCGATCGGTATTTGTCCTTCGTATAGAGTCTCTGAATTGCGGCCAGCTATACAATAAAAGAGAACTTGGGTGGGATAAAACCGTGCCAGATGCTATTGAAGACCTTCTCATCCGAGCAATTTTGAACATACACGTTCGGATAATGATGCCGATGCATGAAGAAGTAAGCCTTACTTGTGAATTTCCCCAAGCCGGACCAGAAACTCAAATGATCCTTTAGTTGTTGCCCATCCCCATGAAACATTCACGTCATCTCATCCCTCAGTTTACACAAATCACCAAAGTAGCTCGAAAATCTCTCCCCAAGCCTACCATTTGGTATCCTCGGATTTAAGTACCAGAAGTCCTCACCTAGGAGATAAAAGGAGTGAATCCATTTAACCCATAGGCTGTCCTTTTTAGCATGGATATCCCACAGCCTTTGGGCCATCGAGGCTCAGTTCCAAGTAACAAAGTCTCTCAATCCGAGGCCCCCAAAAGATTTTGGGGCACACAATTTTTTCCATGCAACCTTCCCCTTGTGCTTGCCTCCCCATAAGAAACGTTTGCACTTTTGTTCAAGAGTATCCATGACCGTGGTCTGTATAATGAAGTTTTGAATCCAGAATCCCATAATACCTCCCACAATCGAACGTACAAGTTCTAGCTTTCCAGCATAGGACAGGGTGTGATCCTTCCATTTGGCAATCTCCGAGTCGACCCTCCCAAGTAAAGTTCCGAATTGGGTGACCTTCAACTTGCTAGAGTCTAGTGGCACCCCCAGGTACCATACATGGAAGCTAGCCCATGGAATCCCTGTGAAGCTTAGCTCCTCCTTCAAGCCGACTCTGAAAAACTTGGATTTTGCCGCATTGATAGATAGCCCCAAGGTGCATTCAAATTCATTCAGTGCACTCATGAGGATGTGGACCGATCCTGTATTAGCCTTGGAGAAAAGCATAAGATCATCAGCAAAAGCTAAATGAGTGATCTTAAGTGCTTCGCACCTCGAGTGATAGGTGAAGTGCCGTGACTCAGTCCTCTTCTTCAACAACCTCGAAAAGTACTCCGTGCATATGACGAACAGAAGAGGTGACAATGGATCCCCATGGCGAATCCCACGTTTAATTGTTGTATATTAAGTTGGTTCTCATAATTGCATTTAATCGATAGCGATTAACGACAATACAAAAAAAGGCACTTTAAAAGTGTCCTATCTGTTACGATAGAACCGCCTTTAATTGATCCTCCCTCTAGTAGTGTACAAATCACGGACGGGGAATTGGATTAGTCTTTGTTTTTAGTTTTTCATTCCTTACCACAGACAGAGTTCTTTTTCTTTTGTTTTCACACACAGACATTAGTTAGAGTTTGTTTGTTTGCTTACTTTTTTTAAAAATTAACACCCGTAGGTGAGGGATATTGTATTAAGGGTCCCCAGGCCTATGTAGTAACCAAAATTACATAGAATTCTAGAGTATGTTACATAGCGGTAAGATATTTGCCCCAAGAGAGGTGTCAGAAAATATGCCTCTGAAGTAAATTTGTAAAGAAGGGGGAAAAGGTAGTTACAATTCCAAAAGGAAGAATCTCCACCCCATGTGTTAATTCTTCCCTTTGGCCAGGCAACACCTTTCATTACATTGAAAACATTTAAATTCTTGCAGGGAGTTTGAGTTCCTTGCTGGGCAGCCGCAGGAAGGGCTGACTGATGGAAAGTGAAGTGAGGCTGATGTGTTGATGATGGAGATCAAGAATCCAGCATGGTGGAGATCCGAGGTTCTGCTGTGAGAAGCCTTTAGTATTGCCACCTTCAATCGATCGAACCTGGAAAAAAAGAAAAGGAGAAACAGCAGTCTCTGTTCTAATTTGAAGAGAATTTTTTTGTTTAGTACTCAAATTAGTATCCAAACATGGAGAGAGCATTAGTAAAGTTATAGTAAAGACAACCTGAAAACACCTACTGTAATTCCTACTGTAATCCATTGAAGCTCCTATTCTAATATCAGGAAAACCTTTACTGTCAAGGGATATAAGTCCCCTAAGAAAGAGGGGTACTTCCTGAATGTCTAAATCACCCTGTATGTTATTTTCTAATGCAAATTTGGCCAGGAAATCAGCAGCAGAATTGGCTTCCCTAGGAGTATGTTGGATTGGATATTTGAGTTGTTTTAAATTAAGGGCGCTACAGATGGAATAAGTTCTCCATGGGGAACTCATTGGATTTTGAATACCCTTAACAGCCATTAAACAATCTGATTCAATCACACAACTATTTAGTGCCAGTTCTGAGCAAATATCATAGCCACTTTGAATGGAAAAAAGTTCAGCATGTAAAGGAGATGGAGACTGGAAAATGTTTGCTCTCATTTTAACCACAGTCCCATTCCAATTCCTAACTATGACAGCCGAGGAAGATAGACCACCATTTATCCATGTAGCATCAGTATTAATTTTATATCCAGTTTGTGGTTTATTCCAGTTCACAGCTATTACTGATTTGTTTTCTCTTTTGAAAGATTTGTGGAATAATATTTGCCTAAATCCAGTACTTATGCTTGTCTAGATTGCCTATCAAATGGTGAGCTGTGAAGATTTGATAGATCATATCTTTAATATCATGAAAGCATGCATCTTTGGAGAAGGATATATTATCAAAAATAATTTTATTCCTACTAATCCAAAGAAACCATATTGTGACTAGTAAGGCAGCAGTTATAATGTTGGACTGTATCTTGGATTCAGCCTTAAAAGATAGATAATATTCCACTCTGCCCTTTAAATTCCCAAAAACTGATTGTTGTAGCTTTAAAAAGTTATTAACACATTTCCATACAGCAATGGAAGAAGGGCATGAATTAAAAAAATGATCCAGAGTATCAGAATGATTCTGGCAGAGGTAACATTTAGAAGCTAAAGAGAAACCTGACCTACATAATATATTATCAAAAGGGAGCAGACCATTGAGAGCTCTCCACAAAACAACAGACATCTTTTTTGGAATGAAAGGGGACCAAACCTTATTGAGATGTCTAATTTTTGCCCTTTTTTGTCTGAAAGTACTGTATGCAGACTGTATTGAGAAATTCCCATCTATGGCTGGCATCCAAACAAGCTTATCTTCATGAGAGTATTCCAGTTTCACTTCCTGCAAAAGAGTAAAAGTATTGGTAGCCATATAAGGCTCCAGTTTTAGGAGGATAGCAGCTTTGTTATTGATAAAAGACCTGAGAGAGATATCCTCAAAGGGGATATTCAACTCATGAGGTCATTTATAAAATAGAGCTCCATCACTTGTCCAGTTAGCATTCCAGAAAGAACAATCACCAGTACCATAAATTACTCTAGAAAAGCTGTTAGCCTTAGCAGTGATATTACATATTCTGGACCACGTGTGTGATTTTTTATAAGAGAAAGGGAGTGTTCATAAAAGAGATGACCATTTAGTAGTATTGTTTTGCAATTTCCACCATAGTTTACATGAAAAAGCATCAACTGTGGCAGATAAATCTCTAAAACCTACTCCATTTTCTTCTACAAGTAGACTCATTTTTTTCCAAGATCTCCATTTTTTTCTTTCAGAGTTGTCACAGTTCCCCCAAAATAGACTGGAAGCAATTTTTTCCATTTTTTTCAAAACTATCTTTGGAGGACTTAAAACAGCGAAAATATGCGTGGGAATTGAAAGAAAACAATGATTTATCAATATAATCTTACCAGCTGTAGTTAGCCATCTACTCTTCCAATTATTAATTGATTTCTCCATTTTTCCAGTATAGGTTAGTAATGAACCTGTAAATTTCGGCCAGAAAAAATAAGGACTCCTAGATATTTGAAAGGGAGGGAACCTTTCTCCATTCCCAGAATCCTTCTAACAAATTGGACAATTGTTAAAGGTGTATTGTGAGCTACAAAGAATTCAGATTTAGCAAAATTGACCTTTTGACCTGACGTTTGTTCATATGCTAGCGGAAAATGTTTAAACCTCTTCAAATTTGTAGGTTTAGTATTCAAAAAAACAGTTGTATCATCAGCATACATCAAGTGGGAAACTGGGGAACAGGAAAGGGGGAGGCTAAAATATTGTAGGTATCCCATGCTAAAAATTTTCTTTAAACCTCTAGAGAAAGCTTCAGAAAGTAAATTGTACAGAAATGGAGACAGTGGATCTCCTTGTTTAATGCCCCTAGAGGATGCCAAGAAACCTGAAGTTACTCCATTGATTACGACTGAAAAGTGGGCAGCAGCTATATTATGCATGATGATTTTAACAAATTTACCATGGAAACCAAAATGGAGAAGGATGCAGCTCAGGAATGACCATGACACCCTATCAAAAGCCTTTTGCATATCAAGTTTAACTATCAAATTTGGAGTCTTTGATTTTCTAGACAGAATTCTGGTCATCTGCTGCATTTGGATGACATTATCAGAAATATCCCTTCCTTTAATAAAAGCACTTTGCTCAGGGGAAATCAGTAATTGCATCAGTGGTTTGATCCTTTCCATTAGCATTTTTGAGAATACTTTATTAACAAAATTTGATAGACTGATAGGTCTGAAATCAGAGAAAGAGATTGGGATTGGTTTTTTGGGGATTAAAGTAAGCCAGGTGCTAGAGATAGCTTTTGGGATATTGCCATTACTTAAGAAATCATTTGTAGCTTCTAAGAGGTCATCTTTAATGGTTTCCCAGAAGGAGGTGTAAAATTCACCAGAGAATCCATCAGAACCAGGGGCACTAGATTTGTTTAAATCGAAAACTGCATATTTTAGTTCCTGGATATTGAAAGGTTGAAGCAGAATGTGATTTTGTTGCTCTGTGATAACTTTAGGAATTTCTTTTAGAAAATGGTTAAGGTAAGTTCCCATTTTTTAAGGAGCATCCTCATTAAGTAATTCCTTAAAAAATTGGACTCCTTCTTCTTTAATCAGTTGAGGTTCTGATATCCAGTTCCCATTACCATCTTTAATTTTACTAGTTCTTGATCTAGCTCTCCTTTCTCTAATGGTGTGGTGAAAGTAACTAGTATTTGCATCCACATGCTTAAGCTAATTTAGCCTAGCCTTTTGCTTTAGAAAAATATTTTTTTTCTTTCTAGGATCTCAGAAGTATGGCTTTTGACCTAATAAGTTCAGCTAGAACTGATTCATCTTGTGATTGTTGAAATTTTATTTCCAGTTCATTGACTTTTGTCTCAGATTCTAACATATTTTCATTAACATTTCCAAAGTTGTTTTTGTTCCATTCTTTAATGTCAATCTTGAGTCTCTTAAGTTTATACACTGGCCTATACATCCCTCGTAGAGGGGATTTTAAATTCCAGTTTGAGACCACTAAAGCCTGAAAATCTTGTCTATTTGACCACATATCTTGATATCTAAAATTCCTTGGTACTAGTTCTTCAGCAGATTGAACAGATAGAAGTAGAGGAGAGTGATCCGATGTCATTCTATTTAGCACTTGTATTGAGCTATTAGGAAATAGTTCCAACCAGTCTAAATTACTAATGCCCCTGTCTAATCTTTGAAACAGTAAGTCCTTGCATTTATTCATGTATCTATTATTACTCCCAGTGAAAGAATTTCCTACCGTAGGTATTTCATGCAAGTCCATGTTATTTATAAAATCATTAAACTGTTTCATGCTTCTTTTGGGTATTGATTTCCTTCCCTTATATTCAGTAACAGAGGCAACAATATTGAAATCCCCTATGTATATGGAGGGTTCGAGGTTTGGTGTTTTTAAATCATTCCATAAAGCTTCCCCCGTTTGTCTGCTGACACTAGCATAGATGAAAAAACAGTTCCAACTTACAAATGTAGCATTTTCAGAGATTCTGGCCTGTAGAAATTGGTCTGATTCCTTTAAACTGACTATACTAAAAGCATGGTTCCATAAGATCCAAATTTTTGCATTCTGGGCGGGGAAGGCAAATTTGTAACCTAGTTCATGCTTCAAAGTGTTTAAATTCTGTTTATCATGCCATGGTTCAATCAAACATAAAATATCAATTTTATGAGACAATTTAAGGGCCTTTACTCTATCCAATGATGTTCCGTAACCTCTAACGTTTGCTTACAAATAAAGCAGTGAATAATTATTCACTTGACATCGAAATCCTTGCGCATGCATTAGTTCATTATATGTGAATCACGGTTTGGTGATCTTATTTCGTCATTTAGTCAACTATGTTTTGTTTATTGATTAGTAATTTGTTTAGTTTAATTATTATGAGTACCTAATTAGTTTATTGCCATGAAATAATGAGTGTTAGTTTATAAATTGTGAGGTCTAATTTCATTATTATTAATTCTTGTATGTTCTTAATTTATCTTGGTTGAATTTATTTCTAATATGTTTAACTCAGGCCAACATGATTTTTTTAGAATATTTTATCTAATTTCCGCCAATACGTAATTGTTGGATGGAATTAGTAAGTTGCACAAACTTGTGAAAAATATCTAACTAGCTAAAACTGTAATAGCAAGAGAGGGAATAATTGAGTGTGCATTGCTATTTTCTTTTACTTTGGTAAATGCTATATTGGGTTCTTTTATTTGTTAATGCAATCAAAATGTGTTCTGGTTCAACGTACCAAGAAGGGAATTGAGGAGGTTAAACGTACCTACTTTCCTATTACTGATAAATGTGTAAGGATTGGTTCATTATTGTGCCTATGATCGATATTAACTAGCTTGAGTTATTCTTAGCCGATATCATTCACCTATATATATTTATTTCTCATTTTTAGAGTCATCACTTGCAGTTTAGTGTTAGAAAAACTCTTGAATTTAAGGCGTTGTGGCATCACCAAGAAGGTTTTTGAAATTAGTAAGAAGAATAATTATAAATTATTGCTTTTGGTCCCCGTGGGATTGCCTCTGCTTACCGATATACTAATTAGTGTTAATCTGAGTTTATAGGTTATCTGGCAAGTAAAACAACGCTCACCTAATTTATATTGACGTAGTACATTGGCAAATTTCTTCAAAGAGGAAGAGCAAGAAACCGTAACTAAGGTAAATATTTTACAAGATGTTGGTTTTTTGGGTTTGTTAGACTTCTTTCGTTGCCCATTGCTTGGTTTTACAATCGTGGCAAGTTAGCTGTTTACGTTGTGATGTTGTTGTTAGTTGAGATTATATGTGTTTTAAGACCATTCGTGTTCCAATCGCACACTATTTCTGGTTAGTCATTTGGCCATGCGACGTCACACATTCAAACACATGTATCTGTGATTTCACATAGATCACATCGGTCTAGCTGAAGTGTCTGCGACATGAATCCGAAGTCAGCCAAAACACATTAACTTCAATATTAGGTTCTTAATTGTTGCACTCACTGGTATGTGTTCCCTTATTTCTTAGATGGCTCGAATGAAACAGACAGCCAGGAGGAAAAGGGAAGAAGCCACTGGAGTAGGTCCATCACACACCAAGAAGGGGAAGACAATGACCACCCCTTAATCGTCAATATGGGAAAATATGCTTCATCAATAAGGAGGCAGAGAAGTGTTTAGAAAGGATTTGAGGCCGAAGGATAAAAGAGGTTAGGGTGATGAAGCCCGAGAACGTGGAGCGACTCCACCTCGATGTTTTCCTCGAACCCTTCAAACCATTAGGAATGGAGGGTTTGATATGATTGGATAGATCGACGTATGATACGATGGTCAATGAGTTATATGCCAATTTCACTAGGGAATCGATAACCATCTAAAGTACAAGAGTGAATGGGATAGATATGGAAATGACGACATAGTTCATCAATCAGGGGATTGGTTACATAATCAGTGAGGAGGACCAACCAGAGGTTGAGCCTCTACAGTTGTACCTCTGGGACTATTGGCCTCCACTAGTAGACGAGAATGACTCATCCAGGGTGCTTGACCCTAACCGAATGGAGGAGAAGTAATTCTAAATTAAAGTGGGGTATGGGCTCATCCAATCGAGGCTGATCAAGCTTGGTGTTCTTGAACATTAGGAGAGAAGGATGGTCAATATAGTTATACAAGTACTGGTCCCGGTAGGACATCCTAGAGAGTGCACGATAATCAAGACCATCATGTACTACCACCTTGAAAAGAAGAAGGTAGTCGACCTAGGGTAAACTATCATCTAGGAGATGCACCAGGTGGCCCTCGCCAGGAAGGGTTGGATACTCCCCTGTGGAAACATCATCACCCCTATTCTAGAGAAGAAGAAGGTTCCCATGAAATCGAAAGGGATGATCCATTCTAAGTACTATGTTGCAAACTACTTTGGTCAGAATCATTGGGTTTGGGAGGCAGGGACGTGTATTGATTTCAATGCCCCCAAGGAGGGATATGGTTGTGCCACCCACACTCGGGCCCGAGGTGACTCTATCGGCTTCCACAGCTATAGATGTTTCCCCCACCATTATTCCTGCCCCACGATCAGTTGTAAAAGTTTTTAAAAGTTTTTTGGTTACTGACTCGACTCCACTCGAGGTCATTAAAAATTATCCACGGGAGGTCAACTTAATTAACCCGAGTAATGGGCGTTCAGAAGAGGCAAATATAAAATTTATATTTTTCTCCCAAACATAATACTAAGCCACCTATACGGTAGATAGTGGAGGGACTAGTTTTTTCCACAAAGATGCAAGATGTCCAAAAGTCAACTAAACACATCCATATCCTGGATGTCAATCCGTTAGTGTGTTAGGAATAGCTAAATATGGAAAAATAGGTTTTTGGGGGGTTTTAAACTAATAACTACAAGCATGTGAGATCACAAGATGATAAAACTATATAGACTAGCACTTGGGGGTATTTGTGTAACATGACTGATAAATGACTCTTATCCTTGATTCAGTCACTTAGAAACATGTAAAACTATCTTATGCCTACGTCACATAGTGTGGAGATAGCCAGATATTTCCCTTCGTCTGTCACACAGAGGTACTTACCACCAATACATGCATATCTCACCATCTCTGTAATTAGAGATGTGATCTAGTCCACCTACACCGATGACCATCCCCTTCATCTCATTCCCAATGCTAACTCGCCCTCGATTAGAGAAACAAAGCTCACTTAAATAGAAAATGCCTCGCATAGGTCACAACTGCTAGTTATGAAAGTGAGAGAATTACATCCCGGATACTCCACTATGGATATCAATCCCTAGGCCTAGAGAGGCAAAGGAAATGACACTTTGTGATGACTCTAGAGTCAACACAACTCTAGTTGCTACAATCAATCATGCTAATCTGTTGAGGCAACCCAAGGGTTTTCCCTCATCATTATTTGTCGAATTGACTGCCCAACATGTGATTCCTTGCACAACTAGAAAATTAGAATTGTAGTTTAACAAATATAAAGATATTCTCTCGAGGTAAAATGAATGCACTCATCTCCCCGGTGTTCTTGAATGTATTCCATAATCTAACACTCCTAAGATAGCAATGAATCCTAGCACGATATTAAAGTACCATAAATGTATGGATACATCATAATAATGCCATAGCATAAATCTCACTAGAATGGAAAGCATAAATCAAGCACAAGTATTCATAAGACTTAAAGATAGAAGAATCTATAAATCTCAAAACTAAAAAATCAATTCATGAATACAAATACTACCCCAAGCAAATTAACTACTTCCTGAGCACTGAACCAAAGTATTTCATTGGATATAATGTCTTTAGGTAATGGAAAAATAAAGATAAGAAATGAAAATATTTTAGAGAGACGAAAGAGCTCCTTTCTCTCTACCCTAATCTTGAAGTCTAAAAAATGGGCATCTCCTTAAAACCTAGTAGACATAGGTCCATATATATAGTAGTAGGGAATTGGGCCTTGAAATAGTCCAAAAATAGGTCTAGAAACCCTAGCATCCACAATGGATGCGGCTAGTGGAAGATAATACGGTCCGTGCCAGCCGAGTTACCTTTGTGCAGATGTGGGTCTCACGGTCTGCCACAGCCTATGAGGATTTGTGATGGAACAGTCTACTTGATCTGGCATGGGCTATTTACTTCATACTGGCGTGGGTCATGTCACCTGAAATGGACCGCTGGATGGAGACTCTTTTTGAGCTTTGAATCACATGCCCCGTATTGTTAAGCGTGGGCCTTCGACTGGAGGGACTCTTTGCTCATTAAACAGAATGGGCCATGTCATCTTTCTCACACCATGGGCTAGTCATCGCATTTGGGACTTTGAAAAGATGCGGACGATGTGAAACTCTAGGGTCCGCATCCATACTTAGTCATTTTGGAGTGAATTTGAAGACAAGTTGAACGGGTAGCATGAATCGGCAAGCCCTGTGTTAAAGTCATGTTGCATGGCCCATGTTTCTAGAATTAGTTGTGTTACAAACCCTTGGCATGAGCTTTTCTAGGCATGGTTTGCTTGTAATGGGCTTCGTGCCAGTCGGTCGGCCAACCGGATGATTTGGCCGGTTGATGCCATTTTTCAATCTCGACCTCTTTGAACTTCAACTTCACCATTTTCTGGCTCAATTCTATCTAATACCACACTTTAAGTTCACGGCCTTATTATCTACTACAATCATTGTAAATAGCCTTGAAATATCTTCTACCATTCTTGCGAATGGCCCTCTACGAAATGATGCCAAAATATTCACGAGCAACTTGCTAGTAAGATCATAAATGATGATCTAAGTTCCCATGAATAAAAAGTGCCCATTAAGTCCAATAAAGTCTACAGAACTTGGGATTTAGACAAGAAATCCAATAATAGTCGTTTAAACCCTTTGTCGTGTAAATCTAATTAAAATTAGCAAACAATCAAGTATATATAGTGATAATTGTGTTAAATGCATTGGTTAATGCATGCAATATGGTGAACATCGAACCCCCCACACTTAAACCTTTACTCGTCCTCGAGTAAACAAAAATGAGAAAATATCTAAGAGGAATGTAGCATGCATATATAAATTTTCCAATGCATTCAACTTCTTCCCAAACTACCCTAGTTCCCCCAAAGATAGTAAGAATCTCACAATTCTCACTCTCCCAAAAAATGCTAAAGTAACTTAACAAACCAAATATTTTTGAAGAAAAATGTAAGAAAAAATTATAAGTGTTGAACTAGCTTACTCCACCAAATAGTCTGCCAAAAGCAATCCAAGAGATGTTGCTGAAAAACCACCAAGGATAATCCAAAAGATCCTAAACTTGGTTGTAACTAAGGATAATTCAAAAGATCCTCAACTTAGTTACAACCAAGGGTAATGCCAAAGGATCATCAACTTAGTTTCTGATTTTTCTCAATTTCTCATGTTTTGCCTAGAAGCCCTTTCGGGTTTTCATCCTAGCTTTCACACATGTTGAGCTCACTTCTCACCTTTTGCCACATGTCCTCTTATGTTTACCTAGGTTTTTCAACCTAGCTGGGCCTAGCCTCTCATTTTTATCTAGGCATTTCAACCTATCCGAGTTTTTCCCATTGTGTCAATGCCTACAATTGCATAGGATTCTCCTCACTCGTCACTGCCTTATGAGTGGAAGCAGGTGGCAAATAAGATGATGATGTCACAATGATGCCAAAGCTTCCCATAAAACCCTATAATATTCTCGAAGAAGAAGAACACTGCTGAGTCATCTGGGCCGGCAACAAGTAAATTGTCTAAGGAGAACTTGGATGGGGACATGGAAGCATTGCAACTGAAGGTGGATCACTTGGTGCGATGGAAATCACAGGTTGGGAAGATCTTGACAGCCATGTGTGGCGAGAGAATCAAGGAACTGGGTCCAACCC
Source organism: Rubia yunnanensis (assembly GCA_037428765.1). Lineage (NCBI taxonomy): Eukaryota > Viridiplantae > Streptophyta > Magnoliopsida > Gentianales > Rubiaceae > Rubia > Rubia yunnanensis. Next base: position 88,772,371 of record CM075061.1, read on the forward strand.
CTACCATAAATTCTCCATCGTCCAACACTGGGGAGAACAGCTCGCGCGGGGATTGACTACCTACATTGAGCTCACATCTTCATTTTCTCAGGTTGTTTCTTTTGCTAAGTTTATATGGATCTTTGATTCCAAGATTTTTTATTTCCAAAACATATATTGCTACTATGTTGCTACTCTTTGGATGTGATTTTGGAATTTGACATTTCTAGGCTTGTAACGTATTCATGTTCTTGTCTTAGAGGAACTGAACGAGCAACTCAAAACAGGTAATGTGTGTGTGAAAAAGCTGCAGCACGGTGAACCAAAAGAGTTGCAGCGCACTGCAGTTGGCAGCAGCTACCATAGGAAAATGAAGCTAATTTTGTCCAAGCTTTACCAAAACAGCAGCAGCGCACTGCAGCTCACAGAGCTGCTCAAAATGGGGACCAATTGAACCGTAGTTCTAGAATAGTTAACAGTGGTACAAAACACAACACACTACAAAAATACATAATTTTTTTCTCGCATTCATTTCTCGACCCCCGCTAGTCTTCAACCATCTTCCTCTTCTTGGATTGAACTTCTCGAATATCTTGGCCATCTTCAGCTATCCAAATGCCATCTCTGTGTTTCCTCTGTATTGCTCCTGCCTCAATCCCGTTGTTATTAAGTAGAGGGGAAACAAAGGGGAACTCTAACCTTTCACTTGTAACTTCAAAATCAATTTCATCACGGAAAGAGAATTTCTTACCTTGTAACACAACAGACCCACCTACATTGCATGGGTCATTTACATAGAAAACTTGCCTTACTTGTTCGGCCAAAATAAACTGATCATTTTCATATGCTTCACGACTCTGGTCAAGAAGGGTAAATCCCATTATGTCATCAGTTCGAACTCCAATTGTGTTATCAAACCACTGGCACTTGAAAACCGGAATCTTGAATTCTCCATAGTCAAGCTCCCAAATCTCATCAATAACACCATAAAACGACATGACAGCTAGGACTGGTTTATTGTCTTTCTTTCTTGCTTGCCACATTGTCTCCGCCTCAATGTATTCCCCACTATTTTGTGTTGTGATCTTTAAATCTTGGTCCCCTAGTAGTAAAACAGAAACCATTAATGTCATATCCGGAATACCTCAAAACCGTGCAGTTAGGCTTCATTGCAAATGCCCTAATTTTTGGGTCATAATCACCTACATTGCATCAATCATATAACCAATTCACAAACTTGTCATTGTGCTCTAATTGAACTTTATTAGGGGGCCACATGGGATGAGACTCTGTGATCGAATTAAGGTGTTCGGTCACATAAGGAGTAGTCTCCATACAATTCCTCAACACATACAAATGAACTGACATTAGATCACTATTCAATGGAGTAAATAACATTCTCCTTAACCTCGGTTTTCCCACCTTCCTTCCAACATGTCGATTCTGGGGCACCCCAAAATTTCTATGTTCCTCCAAATAGCTAGAGAAAAATTTAATTACTTCTTCGGTAACATACCTCTCAACAATACTAGCATACGGCCGACTCATACATTTCACGTATCCCTTGAAGACTCTCATGTGACGCTCAAAAGGATACATCCAATGCATACCAAACGGACCACATATCTTTATCTCCCGCACTAAATGAACAACCAAGTGAACCATTATATCAAAAAAAGATGGAGGGAAATACATTTCCAACTTGCATAGCACAACAACAACCTCTTTTTGTAGGACATCCAAATGGTCTTGGTCAATAGACTTCCGGCATATGGAAGCAAAAAATAAACAAAGTCTAATGATTGTGTACCTTACGTAGGCCTACATTACCCCACGAATAGCAATGGGTAACAGTTGTTACATCAAAACATGACAATCATAAGATTTCAAGCTGGTCATCCAAAAATCCTTCGTAATTACCCAACTCACATTCGACGAATAACCAATTGGGACCTTCACTGATTTCAAACTATCACAAACTGAGATTCTCTCCTCCTTTGACAATGTACAAGGTGAAGGGGGCAAGTAAGTCCTCTTACTCTTCGCTTCTAGGGCGAGGTCATTTCTGATTCCCAAATCAACCAAGTCCAACCGGGCATTCAAACTATCTTTCATCTTCCAGGGAATATTCAAGAGGGTGCATATCAAACTTTCACAAACATTTTTCTCAATATGCATCACGTCTAGGCAATGCCTAACCTCAAGATGCTCCCAGTACGGTAGATAAAAAAAATTGACCTTTTCTTCCATGGACCATCACAATGTATTCTGTCCTTGCCTTTATACTTTCCCAACACCACTCTCAATTTCTTAACCTTCTTCTGAATCTGCACACCGGTTAGTGGTGTAGGGGATTTCCTTCATTCTTTCCCACCAAAAAAATTGACCACATCATCCCAGTATTTATGGTTTCCTTGCAGCCATTTTCTATGACTAAGATACACTGTCTTTATTCCATGTCTTAGCTGTTTGAATTATGTCTTCTCCTCACAAATAGGACATGCTTTGTGCCTCTTCACAACATAGCCCGACAAATTTCCATAGGTTGGAAAATCATTGATCGTGCAAAAAAAATGACACGCAATTGAAACTCCACATTCATATGGGCATGAAATACCAACACCCCTTTTTCTTCCCACAATATCTTCAAATCATCAATCAATAGTCTCAAATAAACATCAGCCTCATTTCCAGGTTGTCTAGGTCCTGAGATTAACAAAGGCATCATAACATATTTACGTTTCATGCACAAATAAGGGGGAAAATTATATATAACCAACATCACGAGCCAAGAACTATGCTTCGATGACATATTACCAAATGGATTCATCCCATCAGTACACAATGCAAGGCATAAATTTTAACCTCCGAACCAAATGAAGGATATCGCTTGTCAAAATTTCTCCATTGTTCACCTTCTGCCGGATGTCTTATCTTGTCGTCACTTGGTCTTTCCCGCTCTCCATGCCATCGCAAGTTCTTTGCATCTTTTGAATTCGAAAATAACCTCTTTAACCTAAGAATTAAAGGAAGATACCACATACACATCAATGAGACCTTCTTCTTCTTCTTAGCCAAACACCCATCATCACCATTCCTCACACTCTTATATCTTGAATGTTTGCACACGGGACATTCAACCGCGTCTTTCAAATCACCGTTATACAACACACAATCATTTGGACATGCATGTATTTTCTTGTATTCCAAACCGAGTGGACACAATATTTTCTTGGCCTCGTAAAACTTTTTCGGTATTCCATTCCCCTCTGGAAACTTATCCTTTCAAAGTTTTAGGAGTGAATTCACACTTATATCACTCCAAGAACTTGTAGCTTTCAAATTGAAAACCTCAATAAAAAAGAGATTATGATATCCTTACTTATACGTCCCGGATACTATGGCTTCTCTTTTTCGTTGAGTAAATCACTCAACATTTTAGGCTTCCCCTTAAAATCTCTTACAATGTCATCGAACATAGCATCAACGGTACATTTCTTTCCATCTACCTTGTCAAAACCACCGTTATGTCCTTGCTCAACCTCTCCATGAAATGTCCATACAGTGTAACCTCCGTCAAATCTGTTCTTCAACAAGTGAAATCTAACAAGCCCATGATCATCAAACAGTTCACGATAAAACCATATTTTGCATGGACAAAGTATCCTCTCCTCCCGACCAAAGGTATAATCAAGAAACAAATCAATAAATGCAATATGTTGACCACTCCCTCTAGCTACACTTGGATAGCCAACCATTTTTTTCCTCCACGCAAACATCGATTCTCGGTCCGTTGTATCCAAACAACACATAATAAATAATTACACAAATTTTCATTGTTCAAACATAATAAAAATAAACACAAACAACTTGCTACACAATAATAAAAGTGTCATGTATGTGTATATGTATGTGGAGACGGATAACTTCCTACACAACTTGCTAAAGGACACACACTACTTTTGGAGACGGATCAGGGCATAGATCCGGAAATGCAAGGCTGGAGTGTACATCGACACGGGGGGTGGAGGTGTACATAAACAGAAGGGCATTTCCGGTTTAAACGTTTAGCTTATACGTAGGGTTAGTCGCCTTAATTTCCATGTACAGGTCTCTTTTGATATGGGCATAGATTATGCCGCACATATTGCGACAACTAGTGTCCAATTCTCTCTTGTATAAATCTACTGGACTGGTTTCACGGGATTTCAATCCCAATCTGATGGTTAGGGGAGCCATAATAGAACCCCCCACCTATAGGTGGTTTCAAATTAAAAAAAAAATGTATGTGAAAATCGATCAACTTGTTTTTGGGATACACACACACACACACATATATATATACCATCTACCAAAACAAACACAACCATGTCAACATCGACACTCATTTACGCTCTCACAACATGATACTAAACTAACATAAAGAATATAGAAACCATTAATAAATACGAATAAACTCTCTCCAAGAATGCATTTATGTTTATTATAACTACTAGCTATTTGATTGACATTCCAAGAAGTTAATGAAAACTTACATCCATGGGTCTTCATTGCTTTGAGTTATTGCTCACCATCTAAAAATTCTTCCATCAATGAAGGGAGAAGGAAACTACAAGTTCAGATCTAATTTTAGAGGGGTAGTTCAGAGCATTAAATGCTCAATTTAGCACCGGTTTTTGTTAATAGTACGTAAAACCGGTGCCATTTTTCCTATCAGCACCGGTTTTTAACCGGTGCAAAACCAAATGGTGCCATTTTTCACGCTTTTTTCTCTGGAATTCTATTAGAACTGGTTTCTTTAATTTTTTAGCACCGGATTCTAAAACCGGTGCAAAGTATATAATTTACAATGGTTTTCTTTAATTTCTAGCACCAGTTTTCAAACCGGTACAAATTTAGCACCAGTTTTTGAAATTTTTTAGCACCGGTTCTTCAAATCGGTGACAAAATTTTCAATTCACCGGTTATGCCAATTTTTAGCACCAGTTTCAAACCGGTGCTAATTTAAAACCGGTTTTTGTTATCTTTAGCACTGGTTTTTTTACCAGTGTTACTTTAACACCGATTTTCATCTGTTCTAGCACTGGTTTTCTGACCGGTGTTATTTTAACACCGGTTATTATAAAGAAAAATGGTGCTAACATAATTATAACCTGTGCTAAATTAACACCAATTTTAGAACCGGTGGTAACAAAATTAAAACCGTTGCTATTACATTATTTGCACCGGTTTTTAAAACCGGTGCTAAAAAACCGGTGCTAGAGGGGGGTCTCTGTGGTAGTGAAGCCTTTAAACCTTCAAAGGTATTCTTTAAAGTCTTCAAACAAATTTCCTTATCACACAAAATCCTCTATAAAAGTAATAAAAGCGTAAAAGTCGCTTTTAACTCTCCTTAGAGAATTTCAAGGAAAAATTTCATATATAGCAATTCAATCCTACAAACACTTCTTATTCTCAACAACCGATGGCATAAATGAAGCAGAACATAGCATTAAGAACACATGAATATTAAATAACAAAGGCTTTAAGAACGAGTGAGACAATCTAATCACTACTTTAACTACTTGTTGTGAAGATAAATCTTCTATCCATCTTAGATAGTAGTTTGCGAGAGTAAATTCAACATCTCTTGTCAAACCTCACCAATGACTCCCTTAGTTGAAATACAACTAAAAGTATCCCATTAATGGCATTGACCACGAAGAATCAACAAGCTTCTCAACTCTTATAAACACAACACCATGTCTAGGCATTTAACCAATTCATGCATTTACACAAGATTAGTCAAGAAAGATCGACATTCTTAGACTTATCTCATTTTCTATCTAAAACAAACATGACAATGAGTTCAACATCCACTATCACAAGAACCACCCTTTAGCACCGGTTTTTTTTATGTTCTAGCACCGGTTTTTTGGCAACAAAACCGGTGCCTAAGTAACCGATGAAACTTTAGCACCGGTTGGAAAAAAAAACCGGTGCTAAATCCCAACTTTTAGCACCGATTTTTTAGTTAGCACCGGTTTTTAAACTGGTGCTAATTTTAGCACCAATTTTTTCATTAGCACCGGTTAGAAAATGGTGCTAACAAAAAAACCGATGCTAAATTAGCACCGATTTTTCTTGTTAGCATCGGTTTTTCAACCGGTGCTAAAATATTTACGACGAATAAAAAAATCCCTTCCTCTGAAAGCGGCAGTGCGCTACAGCTTTCAGAAGAAGAGAAAAAGACCTAAAACAGAGGAAGCGGCAGCACGCTGCAGCTTTCTGGGGAAGAGAAAAAGACCTGAAACTAACAATTTAATAGGACATGAATTTAATAAAAAAATTAACTTCACAAAATTGATAATATAGAAATAAAACAAAAAAATTATGATGCCAAACTAATAATCAATGAAACTAAACATTGTGGCGGAGATCTTCGAGAGGAATCAATCTCACTATGCCAGAAGCTTATTCAATTTATCACTGTAAACCATGCCAGAAGCTTATTCAATTTATCACTGTAAACCATGCCAGAAGCTTATGCTAGAAGCTTATAGCAGAATAAAGACGTTCATATCAGTATATCAACCTTGAGTACTTAACGAGGCTACATAACTCAATTTGATTCAGTCATACATCAACATTCGATAAAGTAAAGCACAAAATAATCCACCAAGATAAACACATATCTATCATATTCTTCCTATGCTGATTCATAACATTAATGAAATAACTGTAACAATCTTACTCACATAAATCATATGCTACATGGCAAAATGACGTTTAAATTAAAATATAGCATTAAAATGGCAATGTGAAACATATCATTAAGCATGAACATAAACTTCATTTGAGTGGGACTCAAAATATGTTTGCTTTTCCCTCAAAAGTCATCATTTAACTTGTAGCATTCATAACAAACGATGCAATTGCCCTTGGTGATCAATAAAGAAAATGAAAATGAGCAATAAAGAAAATGAGCAACAGTTTTACCAGTGCTTATTTTTAATAAAAAAATTAGAAATCATAATTTTATTAGAAAAAAAAATTGCACTAAAACATATATTTTTTTAAATGTGAATTGAATTCAATGACTAGTCAACAGTACTCTTCAACTAAGGTAGCTAAAAATAACTCGTATCAATCTACAAAAATATTTAAAAAAGTGCTTATAACTAAGGTAGCTACATCGATTACAAAAAGTGAATTGCTTCGTAGCAAGCATCATTCGAGAAAGCCGGAGAGTAGCGTTCAAGACAATTGTATAAGGAAACACCCATGGAAAGACTTGTTTATCTACCTTGCGCAAATAAGAGCAACAAGCAATAGTTCTGTAACACGGAGTTTTCCTAATAACTAAATTAGAAGATCAAATCACACAACCGAAAAATACGAACTAAAGATATTTTGAATTATTATCCGATGTTGCAGCTACTTGAACAATCATATTCTTCCAGATAAACTACACCAGACACAGTAGTTGCAAATGCCACAATATTCTAAAGCTTCTCAGCTAAGTAATTAGAACAACAAACTAGCATAACCATTTCAACACACACACAGAATACATGCGTACGCGCTTAGGAGTTAGGATACCTGAAGAGAAGACCAGACAAAATTCTGGAGAGCAACGAACCATAGGAGAACACAATGCGCATTCATGACGTACAATGCTCAATCAGGCTTCTTAAACTAACTATTTATTTGCTATTTAACTTTCTTTTGTTGCCAAAAAAATTCCCCCATCATACCTCAACAAGGAAGAGAAACCCCTCTTGAAACTAATACTAGATTATTAGAAGGTATCATTCAAATTAACCAGAAATTAACCTGCATAGCTTATAACTAAAGATGCAGATCTCAGGTGATCTTCTATATATGCTCGATGAAAATGTGAAGTATTCCACATCTAGACACCCATTTCCTCCTGTAGACTAAGCAAATACAGTTTCATAGTTTCCAGTAAACAAGGTACAGACGTTTAATTCGTAAGGCGAACAGGAATATTATTTAAATGAGATAGGACAATAGAAAATGTTAAGAGCATGTCTCAGAATCAAGAATCATCATCTAATATCTAAAATAAATTTAGAAGTACAATTCAATAGTCAGATAATGCCTTAAAACCACTAGTGCTCACACGAATTATTTGAATTTAATCACTACAAATTAATTGAATTTAATTAAAATTTGACCCACCTTCGCAAAACTAGAGAAGAACCAGAGCTGCGAGACCCAACATTGCATGTTGCTCTGGTGAACCACAAATGCGAGCCACCACTATGAGCAGCTCCGGTGATCCACAAATGCAAGCTCTGCCTTCTTCTTTGGCTCCAAAAAATGATCGCATGACCACATTTCATCACAAAAATACCATCATATTAAAAAAAAAAAAGCAAGCCCTTCAAAGCATTTTTACAAAAGCAACCCACTCGGCAAAGTTATGCACAACACAAGCAGCATTACTTATTTATTAGAAAATGAGACTATTTGATTAACTACAAACAATACAGAGCTAATGCGGACATCAAATAAAAAGAAAATATGATGCAGTGTTCATTCCACGGTTATATTTTCCATTTTCGTTAGAAATTGTCACTTTTTCCTTAAATTCGGCTAGGCTTTTCGCATGAGAAAACTGAAATTGAGGACAACAAGAGAGGGTATAATTTAATACCTTGGTCAAAGAAACGAGGAACAATCCGAAGCGGTTATGCAAGCCCTCCACCGCGGTGGTGGAGTCTCTGTAGCAGGTAGATGATGGTGGAGGAAGGAGAATTCCAAGCGTGGGTGGTGGTGGAGTCCAGGTGCGGGCGAAGGCGTCCCTCACCGGGAAGACGAGCGGGAAGATTGCCTCCCTCATCGGCGCCGGTGCCATCTCCCCTTCCGTCAACTTCTTCAGATGATGAGTGGCTGATGGCTGATTGGCAGAGATAACCAGAAGAGGCGGAGGGACGGTGGGTGTGAGAGAGTTGCATCCAGGGTTATCGAATGAAATTGGGGCAAGGGAGAAGGAAGGCTAAGTGTATGAAATTAGGACATGGGGTTTGGGCCGAAATTAGGACATGGGGTTTGGGTCAAAATTATGGGTTTGAGCTCATTATAGTTTTCATTAGCTAAAATCAAATAAAGTTTGACCGTTAATTAGTTAAAGTCAACTTAGTTATTAGTGTTTATATATTGAAAGTCAAGTAAGGGTTGACCGTTGATTAGGCAAGTCAAACATTTTTATTAGTATTTATTATATACTAATTTATATAAATTCTTACTGTTAATTACTTAAAGTCAACTTTGTTATTAGTGTTTATAAATTGAGAGTCGAGTAAATTTTGACCGTTGATTAGTTACAGTCAACTTTGTTATTAGTGTTTATGTATTGAAAGTCAAGTAAAGTTTGACCGTTAATTAGACAAAGTCAACCTAGTTAGAGTGTTTATATATGGAAAGTCGAGTAAAGTTTGACCATTGATTAGCCAAAGTCAACCTAGTTATAAGTGTTTATATATTGAAAGTCAAGTAAGGTTTGACTGTTGATTAGTGAAAGTCAACCTAGTTATTAGTGTTTTATATTGAAAGTCAAGTACAGTTTGACCTTTAATTAATTAAAGTCAACCTAGTTATTGGTGTTTATTATATCAACTTAGTTATTAGTGTTTATTATATACTAATTCAAATAAATTTTGAACATTAATTAGTTAAAGTCAACTTTTTTATTAGTGTTTATTTATTGAAAGTCAAGTATGGTTTGAATTTGATTAGACAAAGTCAACATAGTTATTGGTATTTATTATATACTAATTGAAATAAAGTTTGACCGTTAATTAGTTAAAATCAACCTAGTTATTAGTGTTTATATATTGAAAGTCAAGTAAGGGTTGACCGTTGATTAGTCAAAGTCAACCTAGCTATTAGTATTAATTATATACTAATTCAAATAAAGTTTAACCGTTAATTAGTTAAAGTCAAATTTGTTATCAGTGTTTATTTATTGAAAGTCAAGTAAGGTTTGACCATTGATTAGACAAAGTCAAACATTTTTATTTGTATTTATTATATATGAATTAAAGTAAGGTTTGACTATTAATTAGTCAAGGTCAACTTAGTTATTAGTGTTTATATATTGAAAGTTGAGTAAAGTTTGATCGTTGATTGGTTAAATTCAGCTTAGTCACTAGTGTTTCTATACAGAGAGAGAGTAAAGTAAAGTTTGACCGTTGATTAGTTAAAGTCAGCTTAGTCACTGGTGTTTTTATATAGAAAGTCAAGTAAGGTTTGACCGTTGATTAGACAAAGTCAAACATTTTTATTACTATTTATCATATAGTAATTGAAATAAATTTTGACCGTTAATAAGTTAAAGTCAACTTTGTTATTAGTGTTTAAATATTGAAAGTCAAGTAAAGTTTGACCGTTGATTAGTTAAAGTCAGCTTAGTCACTAGTGTTTATATATAGAAAGTCAAGTAAGGTTTGACTGTTGATTAGACAAAATCAAACATTTTTATTAGTATTTATTATATTCTAATTCAAATAAAGTTTGACCGTTAATTAGTTAAAGTCCACTTTGTTATTAGTGTTTAAATATTGAAAGTCAAGTAAAGTTTGACCGTTGATTAGTTAAAGTCAGCTTATTCACTAGGGTTTACATATAGAAAGTCAAGAAAGGTTTGACCGTTGATTAAGAAATGCAGTGTATAAGGTATGAAATAAGTGGCCTGTCCATAAGCTTATGGATAGGCCGCCAGGCTGGAAAAATTTATAATTTTTGGCAACTTCAAAACCGATGCTATCTTCCAAAACCGATGATATTTTAAAAATTTTTGACAATTTCTTTGGCGGGAAATTTGTTTTGGCGATTTCTTTGGCGGGAAAATTTTAAACCGGTGCTATTTTCTTCCAAAACCGGTGCTAATTTTTCCAAAATCGGTGCTATTTTAAAATTTTAGGCTATTTCTTTGGCGGGAAAACGATTATAGCAAAAACGGTGCTAAATTTTACAATAAACCGGTGCTAAGTTTTAATTTTTAGCATCGGTTTTAAACTGGTGCTATTTTTTAAGTTTTAGCAAAAACGGTGCTAAATTTTACAATAAACCGGTGCTAAGTTTTAATTTTTAGCATCGGTTTTAAACTGGTGCTATTTTTTGCAAAAACCGGTGCTATTCCTTAATTTTTAGCACCGATTTTTAAAACCGGTGCTATTTTGAATTTGTTTGCGGGAAGATAGAATTTTACAAACATTTAGCACCGGTTTTGTAAAACCGGTGCTAATATTTTAAAAACCGGTGCTATTTTAAAATTGTTTGCTATTTCTTTGGTGGGAAAATGATTCTCGAAAATATTTAGTACCGGTTTTTAAAAATCGGTGCTATTTTTTACAAAAAAAAACCGGTGCTATTTTTTACAAAAAAACCGGTGCTAAGTATTAATTTTTAGCAACGGTTTTAAAAACCGGTGCTATTATTTAATTTTTAGCACCGTTTTATAAAACTGGTGCTATTTTTTACTGAAACCGGTGCTATTTTGAATTTTTTTTGGCGGGAAGATAGAATTTTGCAAATATTTAGCACCGGTTTTTAAAAACCGGTGCTAATAGTTTCAAAACTGGTGCTATTTAAAAAAAATTGGCTATTTCTTTGGTGGGAAAAATAAAATGTTCAATTTTTTAGCACCGATTTTTAAAAACCGGTGCTAATTGTTTCCTAAACCGGTGCTATTGTAAAATTTAGCACTGGTTTTCAAAAAACTGTTGTTAAATTAACACCGGTTTTTAAAACCAGTGTTAAAAATTAAGAAACCGGTGCTATTAGATTTTAGCACCGGTTTTAAAAACTGGTGCTAAAAAGCCGGTGCTAGAGGGGGGTCTCTATGGTAGTGATCATCACATTCATCTAGCAATTATAATCACATCAACATCATTTAGAAGCACTAATTCATGTTCAGAAATGGCCTCACCCGAGTTTCTTCTTTTGCTTCCCACGGATGAACCGTTGATCCATTTAGGGAGTTCTTGTAGTCAATTTTATAGTGATCGAGAGGAAAAATCCAATGACGCCTTCCTTGTAGGCTGATTCTTCTCGGATAATTTAAAAAAATTGTCGAAACTCCCGGGTGATAATCCATCCGCTTCTTTGCCTTCCTTCTTTGACCCTTCTATCTTCTACCACATTTTAATACGTGACCTTCACTAAACCACTCCAAATGGCTCACAAGACATCTACAAATTAATCTCACAAAATGGAATCCAGATGCTCGTAAGGACCAAGAATCCATTACACTAAACATATATAAAAACCGAAAATGGTCATCTAAATCCCTTATCATGTAAACCTACGTAAATCTAGCAATCTTAAAACAAAAATATGACAAAAGTGATGTTAAATGCTTTGAAAAATACATGCATTTGACGTCTCATTATCTGTGCTAGGCCACTTTGGCATGAAGCTAGCTGGAATTATCTCCTTTAGACTCTTTCCTTAAAAATTCCTACATCAATAGCACAAAAACTAAGCGCAATTTTGTTCTAAACAAAATTGATGACTAAAAGTTTCTAAAAAACACCACAAAAAATCAAACACATCCCCAAAGATTCACTAATTGTTTTTGAAAAGACTACTACTTGAAATAAAACACCGTTTCTTTTCTGTCGTCCTGACGACTTATATTCTCATTTAATTTTAAAAAAACTGAGAATAATGGATTAATAGGTTTCCGGAATCACCATCCTTGACACCACCAATGACCACATTCCTTTGGATGGATCTCCACATCATTCTCGGTTTTCCTTTTACCTTTGGAGAAATAAACCTAATGAATCCATCTTTTTCAATAGTTGATATATTCTTGTTGAGTTTAGGAGTAGCTATGAAGGGGCTTAGAAGTCTTTAATTCCTTAACCCATTTTATCCTCAATTACATGTTAGTAATGAAAGTTGGAGGCAAAAAATCTTCATTCAAATTAGGAGAAACATGCTCAACACAAATAGTATCACAACAATGATCATTCAAACAAGATAGGGCGTGTAACGCTTCAAAATTGGGCAATACCTCATCCAAATCATTTCCAAAAATTTCACCCTGGCATATTTTTTCATGTATTATGCAAGAGGTTTAAAGTTTAACATGTTCATCACAAAAGGTTACAACATTACACACAAAAGTGGATATAGAGGAATCACTCTTAGATTTGTATCACTACAAGAAAAATGATCTCTTACTTCACCCCTTTTCCCTCGGTTTTTTTCTTAACTCGAAAAAACAAAGGTAAAAAGTTTTTTTACCTCAGTTGTTTTTTTCAAAGGAAAAAAAGGTTTTTTACCTCGGTTATAAAAAAACAAAGGTAAATAATTGGTTTTTTACCTCGGTTTTATAGAAACCGAGGTAAATAAATTTCAAAATTACTTAATTGTGACAAGGCCGACCTCATTCTTCAAATTGTTTCGACCGATATTTAGTTGATAGCTTAAACCGATGTCGCATACATCAGGATTTAGGCAGTAAGTTTGGTTCCATTGACAAAATTTAATCATATGATACCCAAAACATTTCTCCTCATTTCATGTTGCCTCTTATAAACTCAAATTTACATTTTTGGAGGTGGGCAATATTGTTGTTAGTGCTCAATTACCAAGTAAGTTTTCCAATACCACAAATTTGTAGTTTCATCTTCAAATTAGGTTCTAGGTTAGTTCATTTCTCATGAGAGGATTTTTTTAAGTATAGGGTTTAGGGTTTAGGATGTATGTGGATGTATTTTTTTTCTAAGATAGGTCCATAAAGTGTGTGTACTTGTTATTGGATTGTAGGAATGTCCAAGGATAAAACCCATTGTTTTGATGAAGATCGAACAAGCGAAGGGCATCAATCTTTTATAGCCAACTCCATTGAGTATGCATTTTCAAATTCCGCGATGAGAATTTTTCCTATGCATATTGTCCTTGCAAGAAGTGTTAGAACACCGCTATTCATGAACAAGCAGTTTCTTTGAAGGAAGACTTACTTATACACGATTTTGATCCAACATATAAAATTTGTTTTTGGCTTGGGGAGAATGTGGATAAGCATACTAGAAATGAAAGAGAGGTCGAGAAGGATGATATGATGAATGAGTTGGTTGAGGAGATTGTCAAGAACTTTAGTGGAAATCCTAAAAGACTTTCAGACTTCCACAGACATAATGAGACACTTTGATACAATGGATGCCTCAAAGGAATGACTATATAGAAGGCTACTTTACAGTTGATAAATGTGAAAGCTAACTATTCCTATAGTGATGTAGGTTTGTCTGGATTGTTGAAAGTGTTGAAAGAAATGATTCCAGTTGTCAATAGACTGCCCAAAATGGTATATAAGTTAAAAAAAAGGTACAATGTCTGATAGGCATGGATTACAAAAAAATACATGCTTGTCAGAATAACTGTATCTTGTATAGGGAAGATCAACTGAATGGGGAGGAATTCCCGATGCAATTCTCCAAGGTTCAAATTGAAGGAGGTCGATGTTGATGGAGAAATTGGAAATCGATGGACAAAGAAGGTTCCTGTCAAGGTTGCCTGGTATCTACATATTATTCCTCATTTGAGAAGATAGTTTGACAATCCTGAGGATGCAAAGAATTTGAGTTGGTATGTATATCGGACAGTGGTTGATACTGAAGTGATATTTCATCCGGCTGATGGTGATTAGTGGAAGAAGATAGATGCGGCCTTTATGGTATTTGAGAATGAGCTACATAACTTGAGGCTTGGTTTGTGCACTGATGGAATAAACCCGTATAGTAATATGAGCAACAATCATAGTTCGTGGCCGGTTATGGTAATGATATACAACTTGCCCCCTTGGTTGTGCGTAACAAGGAAGTACATATTGTTATCTTTAATGATCTCTGATCCGATACAACCAGGAAATGATATCAATGTGTAACTATCCCCTTTGGTTGATGACTTGAAAAAGTTGTGCCATCCGGGAATGAGGATGTATGATGGGTTTTGGAAAGAGGAGTTTGATTTTAGAGCGAAGTTGTTTTGCACTAATAATAACTTTCCCGCATATGGAAACTTGTCTGGCTATTCCATGAAAGAACACAAGGCTTGCCCTAGTTGTTTAGATGGCAGGGATTATTGCAATTTGAGGCATGGAAGCAAAACTGTGTAGCTTAGGCACCGGAGATGGTTTCTAACAACTCAATGGTGGAGGAATAAACGTGATGAATTCAATGGAAAGGTAGAGTTGTTGCCCCTCCTCCTGTATTAATAGGTGAGTCAATCTTGTGCATGTTGCAAGATTTACGTAATGACTTTGGGAAGAGGAAGAGGAAACCAAAGGTTTACATTAGTTGGAAGAAGTGTTCCATATTTTTGAACTACCATATTGGGAAATACTTCATGTCCGACACTGTTTGGACGTGATGCGTATTAAATAGAGTGTATGTGACAGTTTGGTTGGTACATTGATGAATATCCCGGGTAAGAATAAATATGGTGTGAAGTCAAGGAAATATATGGTCGAAATGGGAATTAGATCTGAGTTGGCCCCACAGGTGCGGGGGACGAAGATGTACTTGCCACCAACTTATTACACACTTTCAAAAGCAGAGAAAGAGTTGATATGTTCTAGTCTGAAAGGAATGGATATCCTGATGGGCGACTCATCCAGGGTAAGCAATCTTGTGTTCGATGAGGGATTGAGATTAAGGAGTATGATATCTCACAATTCACATAGTTTGATTCACAAATTTCTCCTGGTTGCAGTTAGATCCATCTTGCCAACTCACGTCATAAAGTGCATTACCCAATTGTGTTGCTTCTTTAAGGAAATTTGTTGTAAAGAGATCAAGCATAAAAAATTGGAGGAACTGCTTGAGGAAATAGTTATCTTATTTTGCGAGTTGGAGATGTATTTCCTATGTTCATTCTTTGACATCAAGGTGCATTTTTCGGTTCATGTTGTATGGAAAAAGTTAATTTCTGGTCCTGTTTATCTTCGATGTATGTATCCTTTCGAGAGGTATATGAAGATATTCAAGGGTTATTTGAAAAATTAGTTTCACCTGAATTTTAGTATTGTTTAGAGGTATGTGACCGAGGAGGCGGTAGAATAATGCATGGAATTATTGAAGAATTAAGAGTCTGTTTGTGTACAAAAGTTTTGCCATGAACATAGAGGGGGGCAAAGATTTGCAAAAGGAACAACTCAGGTATTAACCTATAACGAGTTAATGAAAGTACACTTATATGTCTTGCAAAATTCAGATGTGTTTCACCCTTATGTAGATATTCATAGACCTGGCAAACATGTCTCTTCGGTCGGATACGGGTGAGACCCAATCGGTTCGGGTATAATTCGGTAGCTTGTTTTGTCTTCAGGTATTGGGTCTTGATCGGGTGTGTTCAGGTTCGGTGTCTTTTGGTAGTTTTGAAAAATATCTGAACGAGTCGGGTTTGGTTATAGTTGTTTCAATTTCAATACAATTCGGGTATCATTTTTTTGAATCGAGTTCGGATCAAATTTGGTTCAGGTTGTTTAGGTTATAGGTACAATTCGGTTTTACATTTTTTTAATCAAGTTTGGATCGGGTTTGTTTTGAGTCTGTTTGGCATCGGTACTTTTCGGGTACATTCTCTTTCGGGCCGGGTTTGATTGGATTCCAATATATTCAATCCGGATCTTGTTCAAATAAATATAGCAAATTGTCATTATAATGAACATAAAATTTTAATATATTTATTTTGTAAAAATACTTTCGCTGAACTAATCTATTATATATATATATATAAATAAAATTATTTAGTCATTTTTTAATGTATACTTTCAATTTTTTTAAGTGAAAAAATATTTCTCTTGTAAAGAACATGACATTTATGCAAACATTGATCTGTATACGTTACCACATAAAGATTATAATAGTATGTAAGAACAAAATAGAATAGTTTGTATTTAATTTTTTTTCTCTATTTTATGTTGTCGATCATAAGTTCATAACTCACAAAACTCCTTACTTGCAAGTTATAATATATATATATATAGTAGTTCTCCTAACAGGCGGTCTGTCTATAAGTTTATGGACATACTACTTATTTTTTACATTATACATTTACATTCAAATACATATTATTACTTGTTTTAACTTTAATAATGCAATATTTAAAATTTATAAAAAAACTTACATTTAAAGTAAAAATCACCGTGAATTGTCCATAAGCTTATGGAAAGACCGTCTTTCTTGATATATATATATTCATGATTGTAATACATTTTAAAAATATAGCATATTAAATTAAGATAAGAAAACATTCATAGAAAGACATGCTAATTTTTTCTTAATCAGGTGAAATATTAGTATATTACCAATAAATCCCTTTAGAACTATTTAACTTTATATAAAAAGCCTTGACTCTTGACCGACTTTATATAGAAATTAAATATTCCTATTTACTAATTATAAATTATGAGTCTCATGACTTAATACTAATTAGTTATTTATTTTCATAACTATGATGACTTATATAATCAACCCTCGAAGTGGATTTTTAATATATATTAATTCTCATTTATTTTTATAAATTGTGTCCTACTATTTTACTTAGTTATATTCAACCGTAACTAATTTGATTAACATACATATTTGAGTTCTATAAGTACTTATTAATAGTTATATATTTTATGTACACTTTACACTTATGACTTAACTGAGTTAATTCTATATGATATATTGTTCACCCAAAAATTGAAATTGTTTTTTTTTAGTTTAAAACCATCCTTAGATGGGGGGTATATATTGGCTCCCCAGACCAATAATTCAGACCAAAAATCAGCCTGTAATTCGTAAAGTGCAACAAAATTACAAAAGGTCATCCTGTAAGATGAATCCGAGACTAAGTATATCCCCTATAGCAAATCAGATTGCTCTCAAAAGCTAGTGATCAACCATCCAGAGTTCCAATGTATCTTAATCAATAACCTCTAACCGGACGCATAGCGAACAGAGCGAAGAAACGTAAATACGAGACTTCTATTTGTCAACGATGTGTCCGTAGAGATGTTGGTTATCTCCCATCTGTGGTTATCTCCCATCTATGGAGTATCTACCAAGTGTTAGCTTCGAGCCAGAGAGGCCGTGTGTATCCGTAGGACACAGATCCCAGAAAGCATCCTGAAGGGTTCAGTCTGATCTTGAATCAGATATCCTATATTGGTGAGATGCACCTTACCTGCATGAAATATAAAGAAGACCAGCAGTATCCATAGCAGATGATAAAGAACCAGAAATTGCAACAGATGATATCAACCATAAGATCAGGAAACTACACGAATTCCTTTCATTCCAATTTTATCCAACACAATGAGACCTTTGAAAAATGGTGGAGCCATATCCATGTTTATATCACCATTCAGATTATTTCCATTAGCATATTTTGCCAAAAAATTGGCTGCTATATTAGTCTCCCTTGGGATGAATGTGATTGGATTAACTTTGTACAACTCATGCAAAGAACTACAGATTGAAAAAACTGTCCACGGACTAACCATAGGAGCCTGAATTCCTTTTACAGCTGAAAGGCAATCAGATTCAATCACACAGCCTTGTAAATTAAGTTCAGTACATAACTGATATGCCTTTTGAATACCTACAAGTTCTGCATGTAGTGGGGATTCTGAGTGAAAAACATGAGCTCTAAGTTTAATCACCTCACCATTCGTATCCCTCACTATCACTGCAGAGGAAGACAAACCTCCAGTTTTCCATGTGGCATCAGTATTAAGTTTAGCACCAGAAACCGGCTTTTCCCATCCAACAGCTAAAATTGATCTTCTCTATTTTTGTAGTATATCAGATAAGAGGCCTGCTTGGATTAATTCTTTGTGTTTTTCTTTATTGCCTCTCAATGGGTTTGCAGTAAAAATTAGCTTGATCAGGTCCTTAATATTATGGAAGCATGAATCTACCGAGAAGGCCTGATTCTCGAATATACTCATATTCCTATGGATCCACAGGGACCATGATGTGACTAAGAGGACTGCAATGTTCATGCTAGAGGATATCTTGGAATCTGCTCTTATGGATAAATAAAATTCTACCCTGTTTCTAAAGCTTCCTAAGGCTGGATGGTGAAGATGAATGAGTGTGTTAATTCTATTCCAGATTTCAAGTGAAGAGGGGCATGAGTTAAAAAAGTGATCTAAAGTATCCGAATGATTCCTACACAAAGGGCATTTGGAGGCTAGGGAATAGCCATATTTGCATAATATGTTATCAAATGGTAGAATTCCATTAAGCGCTCTCCAAAGAAGAATTGACATTTTGGAAGGAATAAAAGGGGACCAAATTTTATGAAGGTGTCTGATTTGTGTACCTTTTTGTCTGAGATTCTTGTAAGCTGAGCTAGTGGAGAAATTGCCATCCAATGTAGGGGTCCAGATCAGTCTATCAGCATGTGTGTTTGTGATTACCACCTCCTGCAAAATTAGGTTGGTTGTGGTAGCCAAATGAGGCTCCAATATTGGAAGATAGTGATTTTTGTTAGCAACAAAGGAGCTCAAAGTTATATTAGGAAATGGAATTTCCAACCCTTCAGGCAATTCATAAAACAAAGCCCCACTACCTTTCCAGTTAGCATTCCAAAATGAACAAGAACCAATTCCATAAATAACTCTTGTTAAACTATTTGCAAATTCTGTTACCTTACAAATCCTTTGCCATGTGTGAGAATTCTTGTAGGATTCTGGGAGAGACCACAGATGTTGGGTCCATTGAGATTTATTGAGTTGCAGTTTCCACCAGAGCTTGCAAGAGAAGGCATCCACTGTCGCCTGAATATCTCTAAATCCTATACCATTCTCTTGAACAGGGAAGCTCATTTTTTGCCATGAGCGCCATTTCTTTTTATTTCCTGTGAACTCATTATGCCCCCAAAACAGTCCTAAAGCTAGCTTTTCCATTTTTCTTAAGACTATTTTAGGTGGACTAAGTACTGCAAACAGATGTATTGGAATGGAGAGGAAACAATGATTAATGAGAATGATTTTCCCTGGTGAGCTTAACCACTTGTTTTTCCAGTTGTTTAATGTATTTTCCATTCTCTCAAGCACAGGAAAGTAGTGTACTTGTTTATTCCTTCCAGCAAAAATAGGAGTCCCTAGATATTTGAAAGGAAAGGTGCCTTTTGTCATACCTAAGGTCCTAGAAACTGAATGCAATCTATCCACAGGTGTTTTAGGATCAGAAAAAAAATTAGATTTAGCAAAGTTTACTTTCTGACCCGAGGTATGCTCATATGCCTGCAGGAATTTTTTTGAATCTTTTCAGGTTTTTGTGATTACCATTAAGAAAAACAGCAGTATCATCCGCATACATAAGATGGGTTATTAGTGGACAATTCCTGGGCAGACTGAAGTTCTGTAGATAGCCTATCTGAAATAATTTTTTTAACCCTCTTGAAAAGGCCTCAGACAAAATGTTATAAAGAAAAGGAGACAATGGATCCCCTTGTTTAATTCCTCTATTAGATGCAAAGAATCCTGAAGTTACACCATTTATTAAGACTGAGAAATGAGCTGAAGCTATGTTCTGCATTATTTTGTGCACAAATACACCATGGAATCCAAATTGCAAGAGGACTGAATTAAGAAAAGACCATGATACTCTATCAAAAGCCTTCTGCATGTCTAGTTTAACTATGAGGTTTGGGGCTTTTGATTTCCTACCTAATCTTCTAGCCATTTCCTGCATCATAATTATGTTATCAGATATATCCCTCCCTTTTATGAATGCACTTTGTTCAGGGGATATGAGAGAAGTCATTAGTGGTTTGATCCTTTCCATGATCATCTTAGAAAAAACCTTATTCACTAAGTTAGATAAACTTATGGGCCTGAAATCAGAGAAAGTTACAGGGATAGGCTTTTTGGGTATTAATGTTAACCAAGTACTAGATATAGCCTTAGGTATATTTCCACTTTTAAGGAAGTCATTAGCAGCATCAAGAAGATCTTCATTAATGACTTCCCAAAAGGTGGTGTAAAAAGCTCCTGAATATCCATCAGGACCAGGTGAGCTACATCTATTTAGGTCAAAAACTGCATCCTTAAGTTCTTGAAGTTGGAATGGGGATAGAAGATGATCATTTTGCTGATCAGAAATTACACTAGGTATTTCTGAAAGGAAATGATTAAAAAAAGTCCCCTTTTTTTGTGCAACTTCCTCATGAAAAAGTTCTTTGTAAAATCTTACTGCTTCCTCTTTCATTAGAGCTGGATCAGAGATCCAATTTCCTTTTCCATCCTTAATCTTACTGATTGTTTAACTACAGGCTTTATTAATATTTATAATGATGAGTAATGCTCTTGTGTAACTTGTATAAATATGTTTATTTTCTAGTTCTAGTTAATTGCTTATATGATATATCCTCTTATAATCGAGTTTACTTTGAATATCCGTGATGTTTTATTTTATTTGAACGTTAATTACCTTTTAAGTTCATAATCTCAAGCACCATATAATAGAAATTGTTTGTATGGCTGTCAATGGGATATTTAAGTCATTTTGACTAACCTAAACTTAAGTTCTCTAAAAATAACATACCAATATTATTATATGATACTGATTTTAATTATTTACTACATATAATCAATCATAATTTGTTAAAATATATAACTTCTTAAGATAATCAAAACCATAAACATCTCATTGTAATATTTTTTTTTTAATTAGAAACCATCCGGTAGATGGGAGGATTTTATTAGGCTCCTCAAACCCAAAAGGAAGTGCTACAAGTAGAGTTTTTTACAAAAGATCATTCATGATGATCCAAGAGCCAAAGAAGCCCTCCAAGCAAATAGAAAATTGCTTCCAAAAGCGCTATGTTTAGTCAAATCTAAGCTAACTGAATATGTGAAATTACAGATTGCTAGTCTTATGTCCATCTGGCATGAATAACACGAACATGGTCAGGGAAGCGAAGAATCGAAACCCTTATTAGTCAATGTTATTCATGCCAAAGAAGACACAAGATCACCTGAGTGTCCATTGTTTGTTGCCATCCTCAAATTCTCCTATGTTCGAGCAATACTTCCTCTCCTCTCCTATGATCGAGATCCTCCCTTGCTTCAGGTAGCTCAGAAATCAATCTCCTGTGCTCTGACCGTGCTTCCTCTCTTGTGAGTCCTCATTTGCTTCAGATGTGTCTCCGAACCTGAGCCGGATATCTGCAAAAAATGAAAGACAGCAGTCTCTATTCCACAACATTTATATACATTATATCCAGAGACAACTACCAGCTTATGTGTAATCTGAGTTCCCATTTACAGTTCTTATTCTTACCCCCTGAACTCCAATTTTATCTAACATAATCAAGCCTTTAAGGAAAGAAGGGGCATTGCTAATTTGAAAGACTCCATTTAGGGATTCCTCCCTTGCAAATTTTGCCAAAAAATCAGCCACAGTATTAGCTTCCCTAGGAGCATATGTGATTGGATTGTCTCCATGCAACAAATTCAGTTGACAATTAAGAGAAAAAAATCTCCAGGGACCAGAGTAAGGATCATGGATTGCTTTAACTGCAGGTTTGCAATCTGTCTCTATAGTACTGCCCTTAATATCAAGTTCTAAGCATATCTGATATGCAAATTGAATGCCTTCCATCTCTGCTAGTAGAGGAGAATCAGATTTAAAAGTTTTGACTCTCATATGTTTAACCTCTCCCCTCCAATCTATAACTATTACTGCACAAGATGAGTCTCCTCCTTTTACCCATGAAGCATCAGTGTTAATCTTATAAGCACTTTTTGGTTTATCTCATCTAACTGCAGTAACTTTGATCTTCTTTTTATTTTTCTGAGATATCTGAGGGATAGTTCCAGCCTGTATTAATTCCTTATGCTCATTCAAATTGCCTTTCAATGGGTTTGCAGTAAAAATTATGAAAATTAGATCCTTTATATTCTGGAAGCATGCATCTACTGAGAAAGTATGATTATCATATAGTTTTTTGTTCCTAAAAATCCAAAGAGACCAGATTGTGGTAATGAATGCAGCAGTATACACCTGATGCAGAATCACAGAGCCTGCCCTTATGTTGAGATAGTATTCCACTAAATGACTAAAACTCCTGAATTCAGGTGTATGCAGATTCAGCATGCAATTAACTTTATTCCATACTGCAGCAGCCTTACAACAGGAATTAAAGAAATGGTTGATAGAATCTGAGTGATTAGAGCATATAGGGCATTTAGAGGCTAGTGAAAAACCTAACTTACACAAAACATTTTCAAATGGCAAAATTCCATTCAAAGCTCTCCAGATTAGTACTGACATTTTAACAGGTATGAAATTTGCCCATACCTTATGAAGATGTCTGATGGTTGTTCCCCTTAGCCTCAAAATCTTATAGGCCGAGCTAACTGAAAAGTTTCCATCCACTGAAGGTGTCCATATCAGTCTGTCCTCATGTGAGTTCCTAATGGATACTTCCTGCAAAATTGAAACTATATTGGTAGCCAAATGTGGCTCCAGAGAAGGGAGATTAGAGTCTTTATTCAGGATGAAGGAGCTTAGTGTGATTTCAGGGAATGGTATTTCAACATCATCAGGCCATTTGTAATATAAAGCTCCTTCCCCTGACCAATTTGCATTCCAGAAGGAACATTTTCCTTTTCCATGAATAACTCTAGTCAAACCATTAGTTTTTTCAGTTATGTTGCATATTCTCTTCCATACCTGAGAATTTTTGTAAGAATCAGGTAAAGTCCAGAGATGCTAAGCCCATTGTGTAGTGTTCATTTGAAGCTTCCACCATAGCTTACAGGAAAATGACTCAATTGTAGCTTGAATGTCTCTGAAACCTATCCCATTCTCTTGTACTGGAATACTCATTTTTCTCCATGCTCTCCATTTTTTCCTGGTCTCTGTACTATCTGAGGTCCCCCAAAACAGTCCATAAGCCATCCTTTCCATTTTCCTCACCACTAACTTTAGCGGCCTTAGTACAGCAAACAAGTGAATTGGGATAGAAAGCAAACAATGGTTTATTAGGATTATTTTACCTCCAGTACTCAACCACTTGTTTTTCCAGTTATTAATGCTTTTTTCCATTCTCTCCAATATGGGGTAGTAGTATCTCTGAGTGTTCCTTCCTGTAAATATTGGGATCCCTAGATATTGAAAAGGAAACACTCCTCTAACCATCCCTAAGTTCCTACTTAGGATCTGAGATCTTTCTACTGATGTGTTAGGAGATACATAGAAATTAGATTTGGAAAAATTTACTTTTTGTCCCGATGTTTGCTCAAATGCACAGAGAAATTTTTTAAATCTTTTCAGGTGTTTCTTGTTTCCACTAAGAAAAACTGCAGTATCATCAGCGTACATTAAATGGGTAATCTGTGGACATGTCTTAGGTAACCTGAAAAATTGCAAATAACCCAAATTAAACAGTTTTTTAAGTCCTCGTGAGAAAGCCTCAGATAAGATGTTAAACAGTAATGGAGAAAGAGGATCTCCCTGTTTTATTCCTCTGTTTGAAGCAAAGAAACCTGATGCTACTCCATTAATTAGCACTGAAAAATGGGCTGAAGCTATGTTCTGCATAACTCGGTTAACAAATATACCATGAAAACCAAATTTAAGGAGAATTGAGTTAAGAAAAGACCATGATACTCTATCAAAAGCTTTCTGCTTCTGTGATTTCCTGGTTAACATTCTGGTCATTTCTTGCATTAGAATTATGTTGTCAGAAATATCCCTCCCTTTCATGAAAGCACTTTGTTCAGGAGATATAAGTTGAGACATAAACGGTTTAATCCTTTCCAACATCATCTTAGAGAATACCTTATTAACAAAATTTGAAAGGCTGATTGGTCTGAAGTCAGAAAAAGTAACAGGTATTGATTTTTTTGGTATTAGAGCCAGCCAAATGCTGGAAATTGCCTTAGGGATGCTTCCACTTGTTAGGAAATCATTTGCACCCTCAAGTAAATCAGTTTTAACAATTTCCCAAAAAGTGGTATAGAAAAAACCAGTGTATCCATCAGGTCCGGGGGAACTATGTTTGCTTAGGTCAAAAACTGCAAATTGGAGCTCATGTATCAGAAAAGGAGCCAACAATAAATTATTCTCTTGTTCAGTTATTACTCTTGGTATTTCAGCTAGAAAATAATTCATGTAGGTTCCCTGTTTCTGAGGTTCTTCCATGTTAAATAAAGCTTTATAATATCCCACTGCCTCCTCTTTAATCTGTGTAGGATCAGAGGTCCAATTTCCTTGCTCATCTCTTATCTTGCTAATTCTAGTTTTAGTCCTCCTTTCCCTAATTGAATGGTGAAAATAACTTGTATTCGCATCACCATATTTAAACCAGTTCAACCTTGCTTTTTGCCTAAGAAATGTTATTTTCTCTTTTTGAGCCCTCATTAAAAGCTGTTTAGATTTATTCAAATCTGTCAGGGTAGATTTAGTAGGATTTTGTTGAAATGAGATTTCTAAGTCATTAACCTTATGCTCATATAGTGACAGATTCTGATCAACATTACCAAACTGAGATGTATTCCACTGCTTTATTTCCATCTTGAGTCTTTTCAATTTATTTATTAACCTATACATCCCTCTGTAGGGAGTGTCTAGATTCCAGTTAATTTCCACTAGACTTAGAAAATCCTGCCTACCAATCCACATCTCTTGAAACCTAAAAGGTTTGGGGGCTTGTTCCTCTGATGATTGTACTGATAAGAGGAGGGGAGCATGATCCGAAGACAGTCTATTAAGCACATGTATTGAGCTGTTAGGAAATTTTTCAAACCAATCTAATGAGCAAATTCCCCGGTCTAACCTTTGGAAAATTAGCTCTTTGCACCTTTCTTTATACCTGTTATTGGTCCATGTAAAAGAATTTCCTACCGTGGGTATATCATGCAAATCCAGGTCACTTAAAAATTTGTTAAATTGCATCATGCTCTTTTTTGGAGTTGACTTTCTCCCTTTATATTCTGAAATAGAAGCTACAGTGTTAAAGTCTCCAATATAAATGGAAGGAGGGAGATTAGCTACCAGTAAATCACTCCACAATGTCTCTCTTAATTGTCTATGTACACTTGCATAGATAAATACACAGTTCCAGCTCAGAGAAGATATGGAATCAGTAATATTAGCTTGTACATACTGATCAGTCTCACTTAGAACAGTGATGCTAAAAGACTGGTTCCAAAAAAGCCAGATTTTAGCATTGTGGGCACAGTACGCATTGTGGAATCCCAAATCATTTTTAAATTTTGTTATCCTCTGATTTTCTTGCCATGGTTCTATTAGACACATTATGTCCAGTTTGTGTTTAAGTTTCAAATTTTTAAGTCTGTCAATTGAAGTACCAATTCCCCTAACATTCCAAACCAGTACATTCCCTATTATGGTGTGTTTTATCATTTAAAAATTTTGGGATTGGCTTTTTGTGATGATCTAAGTTTTCTACTAGTCTTTCCTGAATTTTTTCCTTTATCTCCTGAGTTTCCATTACTATGGCCAATAATCCCAGATAAATCTGAAGGACTTACCTTTGCCTGGTCACCTTCTTTCTCCATCATGCTCGAATCAGGATTTGTTGTAGTTGTTTCTTTCAATCCTTCCTTGTTACTGGTACTATGCTCCGCCGGACCTGCTTGTGCTTGCTCTATAGTCACCAGTTGTGCTATGTCTTCTTGGGCCACAGGAGAAATAATGTTATTAGTAGAAACATCAGAAGTCATGGCAAGAGGTGCTTCCTGTGATTCCATTGTTACTTGGGATTCCTCCAATCTCTCCTTCCTGCTCTTCCTCACTATCCTCTAAGGATTGGAAGGCATTAGATATTGTTACAGTGTTTATGTTTGTTTCCTTTTCAGGTATGGATTTTTGTTCAAGCTGGTGATCCTTTTTTCTCCATATGGATGTGGTTATTGGCTTAGATATATCATCTAATGAGTAAAAAGGGCCATTACGTTTTTTGTGACTAACCTTATAGAAGTTAATGTTACTATCATTTTGGAATCCAGTGTTTAAGTTTTGATTCTGTACATCATTTTCCTTTTGTGAGACTGTGAGAGCAGATGTACCTTCAATGTTTATTTCCTCTGTTGGGTGAGAATCTGTCCTAAGTTTGTTCCTAATTGCAGGATTCTCTATCTTCTTACTTGTTATTTTCCTTAAGTTGGGATGCAGGAAATTACAGTTTGTATTGCTATGCCCAATTATTTTACAGTGAGAACAATATGTAGGCAAGTCCTCATACTCTATTGGGTATTCTGCTACCTTGTTTCCTATGCCTACCATAATTGATTTGGGAAGCTGGGCTAACAGATCAATTTCTAGGCAAACTTTAATAGCTGAAGGTCTGGATAATGCCATAGTTGCAGCATCCATCTTAAGAAACCTTCCTACCTGACTACTTATACCCATGATAGCAGAGCTATTATAGAAATGGATAGGAAGTTTATGAAAAGTTACCCAAACCGGTACAATGGAGGATTCCACTGACGGAGAGAAATCTGCTGTCCATTTCTGCACTTTCATTGTGTAGCCTTGAATTGACCACTGACCCTTCATCCAACACCTTTGGTAGTCTTCGTTGTCCTGAAACCGAATCAAAACATGTCGATAATCAATAGAGCCTAGCTGAAATCTCGATTTAAAGCCTATAGATTTGAATGCCTGTTGTAGTGAGTCCATATGTGGTTTCCCTCGGATAAACTTTCCGACGAGGGCGTTCTGATAGTGCGAAGCAAGGATTTCTCCTTCTTCAGGTGGGAGTATGTATGCAATCTTGCCCTTGAATTCTGTAATCGGATGAAGGTTTGGTGTATCTGGGAGGGACGCCAGCAGAGGCGATTGTTTTGTATTGAGAGCTTGGGCGAAGCTACGAGTAGCCAGGGGCTTCAAGAGAGAAGGGTCCGGGGCCGGAGGAGGCGTCGGCGACGCCATGATCGGTGGTCCAAGTAGTTACCCAGAAAAATTATGACCGTTACAGACAGAAATGGAGGTGGCGAGCTGGAGGAGAGGAACAGAAATGTGATGTGTGTTAATCGCACCGACAACCGCACATAGAAACAGTAAAAATCGCACAATCAGATACATATATCATATAATCGAAGAAAATTCAAAAAACACATAATCTGAAATAACAAAATGTTTGAGTTTTTTTATACATTTTCACATTGATAGAGTACTTTTGATAGAAATAAGTATACATATTATTTATTTATTTATGAAAAAATCTTGTTTTAGACCGACTAACTGTTAAATGAGGACATTTTATAATTAGTGAGACTAATAAGGTCATTTGATATTTACTTTTATTTATTGCAATGAGATACATATAAGTATGATAGAATTTTAAAATAAATCTCAACAAATAGATAATTAATTTTTAAATAATTTGATAATCAAATTTTAATGTATTCAATATTTAACTATTTCTAACGATCTCATATAGTTTTCCTTAGATGACTAAACTTTAAAATTTTAAATAAAATTCTTTGTCTTCAATTTAAATGTAGGCAAAGTATAGGGAAAGATCGTCTTTCCACAGGCCTATGGAAAGATGAGTTTAATTAAAATAATGAAAAAGTGAAGTGTTTTGATTGCAATATTAAAAATTTATTCTACAACGTACTGTAGTTATAAAGTTTATGACCCAATTAATGCAACCCAAAATTTTATCTTCATTTTTTCTAATTTGCAGTTTAAACTCTTCAATTTACTAGTATCTATTAATGAAAATAAAATTAAAAAGTAAAACTAAAATATATCTAAGAACTAAGGTAGAAACCAATCAAGTGAATCATTAATCAACCATGATTCAAATTATCTTTGTAATTAAAGAGTTAATTAAGGCTAATATTTTACAACAAACTTACAAAGAATTGGATGATTGAAAATATTAATTTAAAAATATTGCTAATCAAAATATTACTAGTATCTATTGATTAAAAGTATTGATTTAAAAATATTGCTAAAATCAAGAGTAGAAACAGAAGACAACACCATAGAAGATGGATGCCTAAAACGTTAATGCAATAAATGAAATGAAGATGCAGAAACTGAAGCAACTAAGTGACTGTGGATGATTAAAGACAACAAACTTACAAAAAATTGGATAATTGAAAATATTGATTTAAAATATTTTGCAAAATTTAATGAAAATAAATTTTCCGAAAGAAAATAATAATAACGAAAAGTTAATATTGTATGAAAAATTTTCTAATAATAAATAAAAGAACTAATCAATATTAATTTTAGTTTATAAAATAATTTTAAATTAATAATTTACAATGTTCTTTTATTTAATACATAAATTTTAAATATACTCTTAAAATAATTTCATCTAACTGTGCTATTAATACACATTTTAAATTTAATTTATTATATGATATTTTAATATTAAATAACATATCAACATTGTTTATAATCGTAATGTTATTTTCAACTAAATATGATCAAGTTAAAATTTTATACAATAACAATTGTAACACACTATTCAATCATATTCAGGTTTTGTTCGGTTTGAGTTAACATTAATCCAGATGTCTTCAAATTTGGGTTAGCATCAATTCGGTTCATTTCAAATCGAGTAGTAGCCGGGTATGATCAGGTTTCTTTCAGGTACGAGTCCTTTTTGGGTTCGAATTCAGGTTCGGTCCAAGTACGGGTCCTTTTCAGCTTTCGGTTCAGGTTCGATTTGGGTTCAGGTTCGATTTGGGTTCAGATGTTATTCGAGTTTGGGTCCTATCAGGTCTGGCAATTTAAGTTCGGGTACGGTTCAATAGGGTGATTTAGGTTTCCGGTTATTGATTGGGTGTCACTATTTGGGTGTCGGTTCGATTCGGTTCGGTTATTTATTACCGGGTTTTCGGGTTCGGTTATATTTTGCCAGGTCTAGATATTCACTTGGTCAAGAGAGGCACCTTGGTTGGCTTGAGTAGTAAGTACTTGCAGAACACAATCACACTTTCACTGATTGGTTACGGAAAACTGTAGTTGGAGAAAGTCACGGTGAAACCTTGAATTGGTTAGCCTCCATACCTTCTTCTATTGCAATTTCTTTTGCTGACTATGACATGAATGAGTTTACCTTCTCAACCCTTGAATGGGACACACACACCTCAACCCAAAATAGTGGCGTTATCATAGTTCCGGAAGCATTACATGTCAGTAGTTCAAAGGATGAGAATCCGGTCTACTGGATCATGTCATATTATAGCATGATTGGGGAAATTTGGGGACTGGTCTACACAAGTTTTAGGGTCCCAATTGTCCAGCGCAAATGGGTTGACAACTATGCTGGGTGTATTGATCGATAAACTAGGTTTTAGAGTCGTTGACTTGAGCAAGACACATTCTACTGGCGATTCTTACATCCTTTCATCAAAGGCTATAAAAGTGTTTTATGTTGATGATCCTTGTGATTCTAGTAAATCAGTTGTCATTGAAGGGAAAAGTCAATTCGTGGGGAGGTAAGTCCATCCTCATTGTTAGAGATTATTCCACGTACACCACCCAGCTCCAGTGATGCTAGCCAGGAAGAGATAATTGGGGTGGAGCTAGTGTTGAGAAGAGACCACGAGAAAGGCGTGTGGATTGAACGACGTCCCAAATCAAATAAGAAGAAAAAAAAGACAGATTAAATTTAAAAAGCATTTTTATGATGTAGTATAATGTTTATTTCTTGCTTTTTGTTCTCATGTAATTGGTACCATTTGGCATTCCAATTTTGAATCGAAGAACATAAGTAATGGTTTTGGGGTTGTTTTAGCTGACATCGCACAACTTGTCATTTAACAAAATGGTAAGAACGAGCACCCGTTTGCGACATCGCACATGAGATTCATGTTCTTGAGAAGTTGAGTTGACGACATCGCTTACAATTTTGGTAAGGTAGTCAATTGCAGACAATGCCTAAATCCACTGAAATCAATTAATTATTGCGAGCTTGCACCTAAGTCCGTAAGACATCATTTCAACCGAGTATTGTTTTAGGAAAATGTGCGACATCGCACACTACAAATAGAGGTTCAATTAATAGCTAAAACTTTCTAACCAGAACTTAGAATAAAGTTTACAAGAAAATCATTCTGAGTTCACAACAGCCAATAAAATATTAATAAAACACCTAGCATGACACATTTTATTGTACCATATGCAAAAGGATAATATAATCAATTTATAGCGTACAATTGCTACAACAATCATTCTCCAAACTATTTCATAACCTCAAAAACATTCATTATATCATCCAATAAAACAAAAAACTGATCAAAGCTGGTCTTCGAGCATCGTGGGTACCTGATCATCTTTTGTCTTACTGGGCCGAGAGTTTCCCTTCTCCTCATCTTTGCTAGACCCCTACTCATCATTGCTAGACCCCTAGTCATCTCCTCCATGCCCTTCAAGAGCATGCTCTAGACACTGTATTTCAGCCCTGATGCTGTAAAAATATTTTCCAACTCATTATTATTAGTTACTTTGATAAACTATAGTTACAAAAGAAAAAAACTATCACTGATTTTCATACCTAAAGTGGATGGGATGGGATATCCAGTTGCGGTGGCTGATTGAGTTCCCTCTTTCCCGGGGGTGGCTGTCAAATCAAGATCACCCATGAAGATATTGTGATCAACCCACACCTCACCTCCAAGTGCCAATGCTTTTGGAAAAAATAGTTCACATCTTATACCTTGGTAAACTTCTATCCTTCTTAGATAGTAGTTTGCAAGAGTGAATTTGACATCTCTTGTCAAACCTCACCAATGACTCTCGTAGTCGAAACACGACTCAAGGTATCCCATTGATGGCATTTAGGAAGAAGAATCAACAAGCTCGGCAACACTTATAAACACTACACCATGCCTAAGCATTTAACCGATTTATGCATTTACACAAGATTGGTCAAGAACGATCAACGTTCATAGGCTTCTCTCATTTTCTACAAGCGACAAACATGACAAAGAGTTCAACATTATCATATTTACCTAGCAATTATCAATCCATCAACACAATCAAAAGCTCTAAATCATACTCATAGATTCTTATCAAGAAAGGGGGGAAATTAACCCACTTCCGCCAAACCCTAGCAAGCAATTCATACAAGTATTTCATATACTCAAGCTTTCAACAACATTAATGATATCAACAAACACATTCAATGCTCCATAAATGCACAATAGTAAGAGCAATAAGTAAGCTACAAATTGTTCTTAAGACATGGGCTTGGAAGCCTTAGTCAATTGCTCCCAAGAGATAGATTAGCTACAAGAGTTCATGCTAATCAATGCTAAACAACTAATCATAAAAATAAGAGAACTCAAGGATGAGAAAATGGAAGAAAAAGGGTTTGAAACAGTACTAAAATCGCAGCATAAGAAGGTTTTGAATGAGAGGAAAAAGAGTGTTATTTATAGTACAAAGAACATAAGGTGAAATTCTGGCCACCCGTTGGTCGCGACTCGCGACGGTTCATCGCGACTCGGGAAGGTCTCGCGATGAGGCCATCGCGACTCGCGATGGGTGCCAGAATTTTGCTTCATGTTTTTTTCTTCTTCTTGTGGCATGTAGTCATCTTCATAGTCATTCCTCTCAATCTCCAAGTCTTCAATGGCTCCAAAAATGGTCTTCAATGGCCTCCGGTCTTCATGTCTTTGAAGCAAGTCTTCAAAAGTCTTCGAAAGTGTGGTCTTCAATGGCCTCCGGTCTTCATAGCCTCCGTGTTCTTCCCTTGTAACACAAAATCCGCTTAGAAGAGGTAAAAGAGCATAAAGTTGCTCTTACCCCCCCCTAAGAGAATTTCAAGGTAAAACAAAAGCTCTCGATAATAAAAGAGCACAAAAGTGACCCAAAATAGGACTAAGGTATGCATATAAAATGGACACATCAAGCCTCCCCACACTTGAACCTTACTCGCCCTCGAGTAAGAAAAGATCCAAGCATACGAAGGAAATGATATATCCACATCCTAACTACTAATCCCCCAAATCAATACCTCACAAAACTCTCAATATCACACATCCCAATGTTAAAGTCAAATGAGAAGTTTCCCACAACCCCTATTCCTAGATCTACCCAAACCATATCAACCCATCAATTCATTGATTTCCCTAAGACATTCCTAAATCCCGAATTGATACTCCCAAATTCAATGATTAAAGATGAAGCCAAAAGTATGTAAAAGGTTCAAAACACATGCTCCACTTTACATCAATATGTAAACCTAAAAACGAAGCATATTAATGATCATGAATTTCATAACTTACTCCGTCTTCTCCCGCTAAATTTTCCGCTCCCAAAAGGTCCTCAAAATGTCGAGCTACCCGATCCATCTGTGTGGTCACCGCAACCTTTTGACTCCAACGCCAGCAAATGAGTAAACACTTAACTTCTTCATTTTTTTTCAATTTCTCTCGTTTCCTCTCATTTTGCCTTAGAGCCCTTTCGAATTTTCATCCTAGCCACACATCATGTTTCTTTGACTCACATATCACCTTTTTCCGCACATTTAACGTCTCATTTTTTCCTAGGTTGCCCTTTCGGGTTTTCGACCTATCCAGGCCCCAATGTTGCCTAAGATGCCCTCTCAGGTTTTCAACTTAGTGGGACTCTTTCTTTTCTTCTTATTTTTTTATTTTATTTTTTCAATTATTTTTCACGTGTCTCCAATCCAAAAAGTAGCAAATTGCTTTCCAAATGTGAAGGTTAAGAAAAGTATCGAAACCAACATTATCCAAGTACATCAAGAGAAAAACAATATCCAAAACAAAGCAAAAGAGTTTGTGCAAAACTATCTCCAACCCTAATTACCTCAGAATAGTAGATACCCCTCCCCATACTTAGAAAAATAAATTTCCCTCAATATAGAAAATAGGGCAAAACCATACAAAGCAAAGTATGGGAAGGGTAAAGATGTGGTGCTCATACAATCAATGCTGTGAGGAAAAGGGCCACCGCCGAAGTAGCGCTGCTGGTACTGTGCTAGCCACTCTATGCGCCTCTGTCTCCTTGCTCTCTGCCTCTCCACTCTTGAATCAGGGCCTGAAACACATCTTGACTGGGACTGCAATTCATGGATGCTAACTGACAAGTGGTCAATCTCCTCGTCCATATCAATCAAATCCTGGGAGACAAATACATTGTGCTCCAAAATCATGATGTCCTGTCGGTGGAAACCATCATGCATATCCTCCATCATCCACACATAGAAGTTCGGCGGAGGCTGGGAATAGTGAGGTGGAGTATCATCCTCCTGCATAGGCTCCGTCTCTGGTGGAGGCTGTGTAGAGTGTTGCTGCTGCTGCTGCTCAGAGGAAGGTAGGGTGCTATCGTCACGCTGGACAGGAGCTGGCCCAAGGTCGCAGAGCTCGCACTGGAACTCATCTGTACATGAGGAGTCTGGTGAGATCGCCAAATCTCCCAGAGGTGTGTCGAACTCCAGCTTCGTCTTGCTCTGCTGAGGAAGTGCCATGAATGTGGCCTTCCTCGCACCGTATAACCAATGGAAGAGCCCTGTGGTCCATGTGACACTGAGCATCTTAAATCTAACTAGCCGCTCAATGGTGATCAGATAAGACGTCCGCCTCCCTAAGCGTGGAAAGTTGGCCGGAGGGACTAATCCCAAGTACTCTGCTAAAAGGCCTATCATCTCTCCAACCATGATCTTCCCCTTGGACTTTCCTGCCACCTCCACAATTCTCTTCATCCATAGCTCTACCCACAGCCCATATCCTGGCCCCTCACTCGTTAAGTGCCATAGAAAGTGAATATCATTGTTTGGCACATTCGTTGGCTCCGCGGAGCAAAGTACTGTGCCAGCCAAGGGTCGGTGCACATAACGGAGTGCAGGGTGGATAATAGCACTACTCTTGTTGTGGGAGTTCTTCGGCCTCATATTGATGACATTCCAAAACTGCATGTTATCCTCAATTGACCGCTCTTGGGCCTGTGGGTCTAGTCTGGTCCATATCTCGGCGGTGTCAAAACCAAAGGCATCCTCATTCTGTGAGATGGTCAGTTGCCAAGATAGGTTATCTAGGTGGAAGGCAATGTACCTCTCGCAGGGTGGATCACCCCTCATGCTGCTCATATAGACTGTGGACAAGAACTCCAATGTGTACCTCCGGTAAGAGGGCGCACTCTTACTCATAAGTCTTTCCATTCCCCCTTTGGCGAGGAGGCATCTCATAGGCTGAGTGAGGCCGAGGACATCCAATGTAGGCACATTGACAAAACTAGTCTCTTTAAGTTGGCGCTTCTCTAGGGCCTCCCATCTCTCCGCATAGGACCCGGTGATCCGGGTCAAACCCATGTACCTATCCATAGGGGGAGGTATAGGGCTCGATTCCGAAGTCAGTGAAGGAGGTGGAGGTGAAGCGACGGTGCGCTCGTCTCGTGGGGAAGCCCTAGATTTCTTCTTGGGGGCCATATCTATCAATCACAGCAAACAAGTCAAACGCAAAGGAATATATGTATATGCAATATGGAAAATCTATAACCAATCTTAAACTAGTTCATCATCACAGGCCAAATCAAAATTAACTCAACTAGTTCAAGTCCTAATTGCAATTTCACATACAATCTACATTATGTCCAACAAGCCCATATCATCAAATCCATGAAGTTCTCACATAGTTGAAACAAATATGCCATATTTCAAAATCACAATTATGCTCAACTAGTTTAGCCATCATTAGTACATTCACAATGTCAACATCTACGTCCATGGCCAAACTACTCTAAATAATATAACATTGCAAAGCACAATAACACTTTATCCCAATAACAACTATGTTTAATCAAGGGCCAACATGCCTCAAATTCAGTATAAGTCACCATCTACTCTCAGCTAAAGCAACACGAATGCACACATTCCAAAACCAAGCAGGCATAATACAGTCAAAACCGCACTAGAAAATATACAGTCTACACCGCAATTGTAAAATATGCACACAATACCTATCAAATAAAACTGCAAGCACAACATATTCACCATGATCAACCAAGATCCAAATATTTAATTTCCTAAGGCATAGCACACAATCTACACAATATCCAATAAGTACAATATACATTCATAATCACAATTAAGGCTCAATAGAGTGAAGAAGTGTACCACGAAGACGCTTAGGACGAAGAAAAAATGGAAGCCCACAATCAATTCGAGTTCGAATTTCCAAAGTCACAAAACCCCCAAATTCTAGGGTTTGTGTTCTTCAAAGTAGTTATGGTGATTTGTGGGTGGAGATTGGGATGAAAGGAAAAGGGTATAGGAAAGCAGCGGTGGCGGATGAACGGCGGCGGCGGATAATGGGGGAAGACGGAAGATTAGAGGAGAAAAAAAACAAAGGTGCAGAGTTTATGAGGCAAAATGAGTTTGGCCCACTTTTTAAAACAGTTGTGCACAACCGTCGCGACTCGCAACGTGTTCGTCGCGACTCACGACAGGTCCTCTGGGTCATCGCGACTCGCGACGTAATTATCGCAACTCGCAACATGGAATCATAAGGTCATTGCGACTCACGAAAAATGGGATCCGAGGGCTCAATTTTTACACAAAAGTTCTGAGCCCATCGTGACTCGTGACGATGTGGTCGCGACTCGCAACGAGGCCTCGTGATGTCATCGCGACTCGCAGAAAGTTGGATCCGAGGGCTGAATTTTAGCCCAAAATTTCTGAGTCCGTTGCAACTCGTGACTATGTGGTTGCGACTCACGATGAGGCCTCGCGAGGTCATCGCGACTGGCAGAAAGTTGGATCCGAGGGTCGGATTTTTGCCCAAAATTTCTGAGCCCATCGCGACTCACGACTACGTGGTCGTGACTCGTGGAAAGTTGGATCCGAAACCCATAATTTGACAAAAGGTTTCTGAGCCCATCGCGACTGGCAATGGTATGGTCACGACTCGTGACGGGCCACTTACCTGGTACGTAGAAAATTTTTCTACTTCCTTCTCTTGTCCAAGTCCTTCCTTCTCGAATCCAAGTATTTCCCCCCTCCAAAGTCCAATGTCTCGGCTTTAAAATTGCTACAAAATAATGGAGAAAACAACCCATGAAAAGCATAAAGAAAAACAATGAAGCTTAGGGATAAAAGCTCAAAACTAAACAACATCAACAGAAAGTCACGAATGATGATCCGAATGATCAAAACCAAGTTTATTTAACGTCATCGGTATGACTCACTTCCCTCCTTGGAACTTACTCACAAACTGGATCAAGGAGATCAACGTCCTCTCCTTTTTCAGGTACAAAAGTCTCGTGGTAAGGTTTCAAACGTTGTCCATTAACCTTGAAGGTATTGGACTTAGCTCGATCTAGAATCTCCACCGCACCATGCGGGAATACCTTAACCACCTCAAAAGGACCGATCCATTGGGACCTTAACTTACCTGGGAATAGATGAAGGCGAGATTGAAATTTGAGGACATTTTGACCAATGTCAAAGTCCTTCCAGATGATCATCTTGTCGTACCACGCCTTTGTCTTCTCTTTGTAGATCTCGGCGTTCTCATAGGACTCCCTCCGGATCTTATCCAGTTCATCCAATTGTAACTTTTTATGCAAGCCGGCCTCATCTACATCGAGATTAAATTCTTTGACCACCCAGTAAGCCTTGTGCTGAATTTCCACCGGTAGATGACAGGGCTTACCAAACACTAACCGGTATAGGGACATACCGATTGGTGTCTTGTAAGCCGTCCTATATGCCCACAAGGCATCATTCACCGAGAACTCCAATCCTTCCGGTTAGAGTTAACCATTTTTTGAAGGATGGACTTAATTTCCTGATTGGAAACTTCGCCTTGCCCGTTGGTTTGTGGGTGATAGGTGGTGGATGTCTTTTGAGTGACGCCATACTTCTTCAGGAGTGCCGCTATGGTCCGATTGCAAAAATGGGTGCTACGGTCACTAATCAAGGCTTGGGGTACCCCAAACCTAGATAAGATGTTATCTTTCAAGAATTCTGCAACCACTTTAGAATCGTCAGTCCTAGTGGGTTTTGCTTCAACCCACTTCGACACATAATCAACAGCAAGAAGAATGTACGTAAAGCCATAAGAACTAGGGAAAGGTCCCACAAAGTCAATACCCCAAACATCAAAGATTTCACAATACAAAATGGGTCTTTGGGGCATTTCATTCCTAGTGGAGATATTTCCTACTCTCTAGCATTCATCACAAGATTTACAAAAGGTGTATGCATGCTTATTCAACGTAGGCCAATAACACCCACTCTCTAAAAGTTTCCTAGCGGTCCTCTTTGCTCCAAAATTACCGCCACATGCATGAGAATGACAAAATTCAAGAATTGAGTGTATTTCACTATCAGGATACATCTCCTAATAACTTGATCTGCACAATGTCTCCACAAAAAGGGATCATCCCACACATAATACTTAGCATCACTCTTTAATTTATCCTTTTGGGCCTTAGAAAAATGAGGAGGGAATTTACCGGCGACAAAAAAAGTTACAATGTCGGTATACCACGGTTAGAGATCCCTAATGGTGAATAATTGTTCATCAGGGAATTCCTCTCGTAGTTGCTCCTTCATTGCGGGGTTTACCTCAATTTCTTCGCCTGGAGTCAACCGACTCAAATGATCGGCCACAAGATTTTCTGCACCCTTATTGTCTCGCACCTCCAACTCAAATTCGCTCAAAAGCAGGATCCACCTGATCAATCTCGGCTTGGCATCTTTCTTCGTCATCTGATAACGAAGCGCTGCATGGTCAGTGTGCACAATAACTTTTGTACCAAGCAAGTAAGATTGAAATTTTTCTAAAGAAAATACCACTGCGAGCAACTCCTTTTCGGTGGTGGAATAGTTTCTCTGGGCCTTATTGAGAGACATTGATGCAAGTAGATGGCGTGAGGCGCTCTCCCCACCCTTTTACCAAGAACCGCTCCAACGGCATAATCACTAGCATAACACATAATCTCAAAGATCAACGACCAATCCGGGGGTTGTATGATAGGGGCCGAGACTAACCTTCCCTTCAATGTATCGAAGGCCCCTTTACACTCCTCATCCATAAAAAATTCCTCTTCCTTTTGCAACATTTAGCATAGAGGAGATGCTATCTTCGAGAAGTCCTTGATGAACCGGCGATAGAATCCTGCATGGTCAAGAAAAGAGCGCACTTCGCGCACATTAGTAGGATAAGGAAAGATTTGAATTGTGTCTATCTTTGCCTTGCCAACCTCAATACCATTAGGGGAGACAACATGGCCTAAGAAAATGCCTCTCTCTACCATAAAATGACACTTCTCAGAATCTAACACAAGATTGGTATCAATGCAACGTTTAAGAGCTTGTGCTAAATTTGCTAAACAGTTGTCAAAAGAATTACCATGAATGGTGAAATCATCCATGAAAACCTCGACAAAATTTTTAACAAATTCTGAGAAAATGCTTACCATACACCTTTGGAAAGTTGCGTGGGCGTTACATAACCCGAAAGGCATGCATCGGTAAGCAAATGTACCAAAGGTGCACGTGAAGGTGGTCTTTTTTTGGTCTTCTAGGGCGATAGCCACTTGAAAATACCCCGAATACCCATCCAAAAAGCAATAGAAGGGATGGCTTGCTAACCTCTCAAGCATTTGATCAATGAATGGCAACGGGAAGTGATCCTTCCGAGTTTCCGCATTCAATCTTCGGTAGTCAATGCAAATGCGCCACCCATTTTGAATTCGGGTGGGCACCATTTCACCCTTCTTATTTTCGACTACCGTTATTCCGCTCTTGTTGGGTACCACCTGAGTTGGGCTCACCCACTCTCTATCCGAGACTGGATAGATCATGCTCGCTTGAAGTAACTTGAGGATTTCCGCCTTCACCACATCCATCATAGGTGGGTTTGAATGGCGTTGGGGTTGTCAGATGGGTCTCGCATCTTCTTCCAATAAGATTCTGTGCATACAAGTTGATGGACTTATGCCTTTGATGTCGGCAATAGTCCATCCAATTGCTTCCTTGTTCTTCTGCAACACCACCATCAACTTTTCTTCTTTCTCCTTAGTGAGCTTGCTCGAAATGATAACCGGAAGCGTCTCCCCTTCCCCAAGAAATGCATACTTGAGGTCACTTGGCAAAGGTTTAAGGTCAAGCACCGGAGCTTTCACAAGTGAGGGGAGGAATTCCGGTTCCTCAGGTTCCTCTAAGAGTAGAGGAGGAGTTTTGAGACAATCGGTCTCATTTCATCAAGCAGGTTCAAATCCTCAAAGCTTTCCTTCAAGTTAGTGCTCATGGAGTATACATTGTGGGAATCATTAACATCACATTGCAAAGAAACTAACAAAGAATCTTCACCACTTAGTTCAAAAACATCTTGCACAACTTCTTCAACAACATCTAGGGCATGGAAAGCATGTTCTTCACTAGGATACTTCATAGAGTCATTTGTGTTAAACTCTAATTTTATTCCATCAAACTCCATGGTGAGGGTACCTTTATGCACATCAATCATTGTCCTAGATGTTTTCAAAAATGGTCTCCCCAACAAAATCGGGGTGGCCTGTTTATCATGCTCCATGTCAAGGACATAAAAATCCACGGGGAAAACTAAGGAATCCACCTTAACCAACACATCCTCGACAATACCCTTTGGGTATGCACTAGAATGATCGGACAATTGGATTACCACCCCGGTTTTGTGCAATGTACCCAAGTTGAGATTTTCATACAAAGAGTAAGGAATCACATTTATTGATGCACCTAAATCAATCATAGCTTTTCAAAATGCGTATTTCCTATTATGCACGGGATCGTGAACATGCCGGGATCACTACATTTAGAAGGTAGCTCTTTTTGACACAAGGCAGAAACATGCTCACTTTTTCCATTTTTCAACTTATTCTTGGCCCTTTGTTTTCTATTCACAACACACAATTCCTTAAGAAATTTATCATATCTAGGAATTTTTTCAATGGCATTTAAGAGCGGAATGTTTACCTCACATCTACGAAAGACTTCGTAGATGTCCTTGTTGTCCTCCTTCCTCCTTTTATCTTTCAAGGCTTCCAGAAATAGGGGTTCCGGCACATATGGAGGGATCTCCACCATATTTTCTCTTTTGTGAGGGGGAGATGAAGGTTCTGGAAAGGAGGTTGACTTTGGTCTTGGCACCAATGTCTCCACCTCGCTTTCTTCTTCCTTGCTCTTTTTGGCTAACTCTTCGGTCTTCTTCTCATGGGTTTCTTCCTTCTCAACTCCTTTTTCAAACACCTCAATCCTCTTGGGCTCCTCTTCAACAATTTCAATACCCGGTGAAGTGCCGACCTCTCTACCACTTCTCAATGCGATAACACTTGCATTCTGTCTAGGATTGATTTCCGGTTGGGAGGATAGTTTACCCTTTTCCAGGGCTTTCATCTGGTTCACCATTTGAGCTATTTGGCTCACTTGGGTTTCCAAGTTCTTTATGCTTGCTTTGGCTTCATCTTGGAATTTCTCATTTTTTTCCGCGCTCATGCCCAACCGGTGAATGGCTTGTAACACCTCATCCTTGGATAGCCCCGAGCCCTACCCTTGGTCTCGGGGTTTGTCTTGGAGCCTTTGGAATTATTGTTGAGGTGGCCTATATTATTGTTGAGGAGGCCGGTATGGTTGAGAGTTTTGGCTTCCTTTAGGGTTTCCATACCGGAGGTTTGGGTTATCACGATTCCTTGAATTGTATGGCCGGTTTTGGTGACCTTGGTAGCCTTGGTGACCTTGGTAGCCTTGACCACCTT
This sequence comes from Rubia yunnanensis, assembly GCA_037428765.1. Lineage (NCBI taxonomy): Eukaryota > Viridiplantae > Streptophyta > Magnoliopsida > Gentianales > Rubiaceae > Rubia > Rubia yunnanensis. The sequence goes on from CM075061.1 coordinate 88,814,070, forward strand.
GATACCCTTGGTTGCCTTGGTATTCTTGATTCCTATGATACCCCATGGCACTCACCTCTTCAATGTAGTCCTCTTGCAAAGTGGGGCAAGTGTCCGTAGAATGCGCCAAGTAGCAAATTTCACATGATTTAACATATGGCGCATTTTCTCCGGGCATTGTCATCAAAGTTTTCACCATGGATGTGAGGGCTGAGACTTGATCCTCAAGCATTCCGCTATTTAAAGAATCACTTGCGGGCATTGGACTTCTCCTTCTCAAATCGGCCCTTGAGCTAAAGTTTCTCGACTCTTCCGCTAGCTCTTCATACAATTGCATAGCCTCGAAGGAAGTTTTGTTGCCGAGGGTGCCACCACAAGAACTTATAACCAACCTTTGGTCCTCATCAAGAAGGCCATTATAGAAGTAATACACCAAATCTCCCTCTGAATAACCATGGTAGGGGCAACTTGCAACAAGCTTCTTGAACCTCTTCCAATAGTCAAAGAGAGACTCTTCATGCCACTGAAGGATGTTGCTTATGTCCTTCTTCAAGGCGGCGGACCTCGAGGCCGGGAAATACTTGGCTAGAAACTTTGTTTTCATATCAAGCCAACTCTTCATGCTCTTGGACGGTAGGTAGTGGAGCCAATCTCTTGCACCATCCCTCAGTGTGAACGGGAATGCCTTCAATTTATAAAACTCTTCATCCACTCCATGGGGGACCGTACCACCACACAAGAAGTGAAACTCGGTGAGGTGTTTGTTAACATTCTCCCCTTGCCCTACCAAGGAAGGTGGGTAGCATGTTGATGAACCCGGTCTTTAGCTCCAAATGCCCATTTGGTCCAACCACGAGGTACTCGATACACATCGGTTGTTGATCGAGGTTGGGATCCATGACGCCTCTCAACAAGGGTTGCCCTAAGGGATCTCTCTTTGGGGGAAAGGAAGAGGGCAAGGTTCCCCTCTCGGATGCTCATCTTCCTGCTCGATTTGATAATCCATTGATGAAGATGTATTCGCAAAAGGGTCACTAGAAGGGGTGTTATTCACACTTTCCAAAGAAAGCCTCCTACTCTGTCTCAAATTCAACTCCAACTCGGGTTCGTAGTGTAAGGGTTCTTGTGAAGAGGATCGCGTGCGAACCATACACCAAGAACTCGAAAAATACGTCTCCAAGCCAAGAAAAAATGGAAAATCAACTAAGAAATAAAAATAAAACCAAACTAACAAATATTTACAAGTAGCACATAATCACACACTATATGGCTAAACACTTAAAAATAAACGCCTCTTCCCCGGCAGCGGCGCCAAAATTTAGGAGGTCATCGTCGTACCTCTCAAAGTTAATACTTTTAAGCCCTAAATGCTTCCTATCTACAATTAAGTAGATAATGGCAATTCAGGGTCGTCCACGAGAAGAGGGATCTTTTCTAGTGTTTTAAACATATATAGGAGAAAACATACTAAGCACTTACATACATAGATACATATAAAAGCATGTAAACAAGGGGGGGTTTGGTTGGTTTAATCCTAAGTTAACAAATTAAAGTACAACAACTAGCAAAGCAAGAGAACGATGCTAATCATGCAATACAACTAAAGATAGGATGAAAATAACAATTTACGGAACCTTGGGCGCAATTGACTTCCACTTCCAAACCTCTTATCCATCATTGAACATGCAACTTATTTACTACTTTCACTACTTGTTGTGAAGGCTAAACTTCTATCCTTCTTAGATAGTAGTTTGCAAGAGTGAATTCGATATCTCTTGTCAAACCTCACCAATGACTCCCGTAGTCGAAACAAGACTCAAGGTAATCCATTGATGGCATTTAGCAAGAAGAATCAACAAGCTCGGCAACACTTATAAACACTACACCATGCCTAAGCATTTAGCCAATTTATGCATTTACACAAGATTGGTCAAGAACGATCAACGTTCACAGACTTCTCTCATTTGCTACAAGCGACAAACATGACAAAGAGTTCAACATTATCATATTCACCTAGCAATTATCAATCCATCAACACAATCAAAAGCTCTAAATCATACTCATAGATTCTTATCAAGAAAGGGGGGAAATCAACCCACTTCCCCCAAACCCTAGCAAGCAATTCATACAAGTATTTCATATACTCAAGCTTTCAGCAACATTAATGATATCAACAAACACATTCAATGCTCCTTAAATGCACAATAGTAAGAGCAATAGTAAGAGCAATAAATAAGCTATAAATTGTTCTTAAGACATGGGCTTGGAATCCTTAGTCAATTGCTCCCAAGAGATAGATTAGCTACAAGAGTTCCTGCTAATCAATGCTAAACAACTAATCATAAAAACAAGAGAATTAAAGGATGAGAAAATGGAAGAAAAAGGGTTTGAAACAGTACTGAAATCACAGTAGAAGAATGTGTTGAATGAGAGGAAAGTGAGTGTTATTTATAGTACAAAGAAGATAAGGTGAAATTCTGGCCACCTGTTCGTCGCGACTCACGACGGTCTCGCGACGAGGCCCTCGCGACTCACGACGGGTGCCAGAATTTTGCACCGTGTCTTTTTCTTCTTCTTGTGGCATGTAGTAATCTTCATAGTCATTCCTCTCAATCTCCAAGTCTTCAATGGCTCCAAAAATGGTCTTCAATGGCCTCCGATCTTCATGTCTTCGAAGCAAGTCTTCAAAAGTCTTCGAAAGTGTGGTCTTCAATGGCCTCCGTGTTCTTCCCTTATCACACAAAATCCGCTTAGAAGAGGTAAAAGGGCATAAAGTTGCTCTTATCCCCCCTAAGAGAATTTCAAGGTAAAACACAAGCTCTCGATATTAAAAGAGCTCAAAAGTGACCCAAAATAGTACTAAGATATGCATATAAAATGGACACATCACTTATCCTAGGGGGAAAAACACTACAGGCCCTAAGGATTAGCAGAATGAGAGTGGGCTAACCCGCCCTCGACCCTGCCATCATTTAATACATGAGCCCAGGGGCTTGGTGGTAAAAATATGAGATTTATATTCTTACTGCTAGGGCTCAAGGGCTATTAAGCGGCAAGCCCTGGGTTTATCCAAAAGGATGCTAGGGCTCAAGTATTATTTAAAAAATAATCTCGTGCAGGTCATCAATCCGCACGAGTAAAATGACCAGCTAGTAGTGTAGACATGCAACTGGGAGGGGGGTTTTTGTATTCTCAATGAACAACTACAAAGCATGCAATTAACAAATGAGTAAACTATTTATACTAGGCACTTGGGAATCATTTAGCAAAATGGTAGTTCTAATGCTTAATCCTTGATTCATTTACATATAGACATACAAAAGACCTATCAGTGTATTTACAACAGGTAGTGTGGCCGATGGCATACACTTTTCCAACCCTATCATGGTGGGTGTGTTCGCAACCCTCCATCAACACCGCCATCATAATTAGGGTAGTACAACGAGGTCCAACCATCGTTACAGGTCTATTTCTCCCCCGTGCTATTACATATCGGGCTTTCACCATGAATTCAACTACTCCCCCAGGGTCTTATAAATGCTAGGCCTGAGGTTCACATGCACCTTATCTATAATACTAGGGTTTCATCACAACACCTAGCTTGCTACTATTCACTATCTATACCCACAACCTCTTGGATAACAGTTACAAAGTAAGATAAGACTTGTGTGATGGTAAATAGGTCAGAGCATTCTTTAATCCCTCCTGCACATACCAACGCAGACGTGTTCTCCCCTACCCATTATAACATCCAAGTTTCTCTTCCCAAGGAGGCATCAATAATTGCACCGTACATGAATATTGCCCAAAGTGTGTGCTTATAAGTGGTGTAATATTCATGCATTTATAACATTCAAGAACAATAACAATAATACCATAAACACAAAGATTAGATGAATCTAATGAATCTCATAAAGCATTTAGAACGTACCAATTGCCAAAATGAATCCCAATATAATCTGACTACTCCCTAGAAATGGAATTAAAATATTGATTTTAATTCAACATCTTTGGGAAAAAAACAAGAAGAAAAGAAAAGAAAAACCTACAAAAGGAACCCTCCCAGATCTCTCCTCTTCAAATGTGTTTTCAAATATGTTTTCAAATATGTTCCAATCTCCCTAATTGAGTAGACTAGGGCCATATATATAGTGGTAGGAGATTGGGCCTAAAAATAGGCCAAGAATAGGCCAAAAGTAGCAAAACCCTAGGTTAGCCGCCAAGGTTTCACGGATCGGCATAGATGCCACGGTCCATGAAGCATAAATAACCTCGGGATGCCAGATCTACCACAGTTTGTGATATTCATAGTCACGGCCTGTGGGATCTGGCACAGTTCATGAAGCTAGGATCATGCCACAGCCCGTGACAGTTTCCACGGGCCACAAGCTGCATGTGGTTTTTGCTCAGAGTTTTCCCGCTGTCCGAGAAGGTTTTCACAGACCGCGAACATCTTCTGGCTTCTGCTCAAAACATTTTTCATGGCCTCTGAAGGTTATCACGGCATGTAAAGGTTGTCACGGCCCATGAGCAGCTTGTGGTCTTACTCAGAAGTCTTCTCACGGTTTGTGAAGTTTTTCACGGACCGGCTCCATACTTAGCAAAATTCTTCAACTCTTCATCCCATTGCATCATGACCCGGTGCTCTACCTTTTGAAGGTCTCGTGCTGGTCTAATACAGGTCTTCATGAAACCTCAGGATACTTGTCTAGTGCTGGCAGTGAAGATTGTCACGGATCGCTGGTACTAGACCATGCGCGTTCCATGACCGGCCACTGGTGCTTCGTTGGCAGAACATTTTTTGCTTGTCACGGATGACCGTTAGTCCAAATCGAAAGTTCTAGTAGTCGATATTGTAGTACTCTAGAAAACAAATCCAATGGAACCAACATTGAAGGCTAATTATTCTTGGATCATTCTCGAACTAAGGCAACACTTCTCCGACCATGATTCACCATTTTCTCCTTTGATCGTCTTGAACTCCAAAGCCACCTATCTTTGGTTTCAATCTCCTTCTACCACGCATTGATGTCTGTGGCCTTTTTCTACTACCATTCAAATGTGAATGGCCTTCAAATATTCTACCATTAAAAACAAACGGCCTTCAAAAGAATGTAATGTAACAAATAGCATTCATGGGCGACCTACTAAAGGTACTAATAATGATGACCAAGGAGCCCGTGAACATGACATGTCAAGAATCACTAATTAAGTATACAAAATGTAGGACTTAGAATAGAAAACCAAACATTGTTGTCTAAACCCATTGTCATGTAAACTCAACTAATGTCACCAAACAGCCAACCAAAAGTAACTAAAAACTATGTCAAATGCATTGGTTAAAGCATGCAAAATGGTGCAAATCAGACTCCCCACACTTAAACCTTTACTTGTCCTCGAGTAAATAAAATCAAAGAAAAAATCTTCAAGAAGAATGAAGCATGTAAAAATAGCCAATGCATTCAACTTATTCCTAAGCTGCCCAAATTCCCCCAAGAATGTGAAAATCTCACAACTCTCACGCTCCCCAAAGTTCCTATATCAACCAAACCACCCAAACCAAGTAAATGTGTATAGAAAAAGATAAGTGACCAAAGATTGGAATAAAGCCAAGCTTACTCTTCCCAAAAGTAGTCCCAAAAGTAATCAAAGAGCAATCCTCAAGAAAAACAATCTACCAAGGAAATCTAAAAGCCATAGACTTGGTTGCAACATAGGGATAATGAAAGATTCTTGACCTAGTTACAACCAAGGAGTCTAATGTATCGTTAACCTAGTTTCTTGTTTCTTTTTTTTCATTTTCTCTCTCAATTTCTCTCATTTTTCCTAGGAGCATTTTCGGGTTTTTATCATAGCATTATCCCATAAAACGTGCTCACCTCTAATCTTTTTCCACATGGCCTCTCACTTTTTCCTACACTCGTAAGTCTAGCCGGGCCAAGCCTCTCACTTTTACCTATGCCTTACTACCTATCCAGGTTTTTCCTCATGTTACCCAAGTCCCCTTTTGGGTTTTCAACTTGTCTAGGTTTTAATTAATTATCTTTTTCATTTTTTTTTTCAATTTTTCCAATTTTTTTGGTGAAGTACAAAATTGCCCCAAAAGTGAGCTTCATACTACAAAAGATAAGAAATAAAACAATACTCCACAAAATCCTAAAGCCACATTCCACATGCATACTAGAATCCTAAAATCCTAGCATAGCCTGCAAACCACCAAAATTTTCCAAAAGTATCCCAATTACAAGTAACCAAAAATCTACCAAGAAAAACAAACAAAGCATGCATGCACAAATAAATCCATGAATGAGAATTCCTATGTACACTTAAACATTTCATAGTCTCTTATGTATTATCATGTCAAATCAAAAGTGAAGTAGGAAAACTAGTGATACTTACGCTTCCGGCCTAGAAGGGCCGGCCTCCGCATGACTAGTGAAACACCTCTCAATGGATGTCGTTCCTTGGATTGTGGCCTCAGGGCAATTTACCCTCATGTTTAGCTCCTCAACTTGTGCCTTCACAACTCCAATAGCTTAAACTATCTCCTGAAGCACTTGGGAAGAACTTGAGAGTTGCTCCCCGAGTAGGTGTAGTTGATCCATAATGCCCATGCGAAGAAGAGATTGGCTCGGAAGTGCTCTCGAAGAAGTCTCCCCTTCGGCCTCGTCTAGGTCTATCTATGGGTTGGCCAATACTCTATAAAAGTCCTTCTCGAATTGGGGATCGGGTTCAATGAACAAGTCATCTAGGCTCATATTAAGGTTGATAGAGGTGCACTCCAGCTGCGGAAGAACCATGAATTTGGAAGTAGGTGCTCCACCGTAAAGCCATACAAATCTATCCTCCGGAGTTGTAGTTCCCACCATGAATGGCCTACATATATTAGCCAATGCCCTATGCGAGAACTACACATAGTGGCCAATGCTTGATGAGACGTCAAATGCATGTATTTTCCAAAGCATTTAACATCACTTTTGTCATATTTTTGTTGTAAGATTTCTAGATTTACATAGGTTTACACGATAAGGGGTTTAGATGACCATTTTTGGTTTTTATATCTAAATCCTTCATTTTTTAACCTATGTTTAGTCTAATGAATTTTTGGTCCTTACGAGCATCTAGATTCCATTTTGTGAGCTTCATTTGTAGATGTCTTTTGAGCCCTTTGGATTGGTTTAGTGAAGACCACATGCCAAAATGTCGTAGAAGATAGAAGGGTCGAAGAAGGAAGGCAAAGAAGCGGATGAATTGTCACCCGGAAGTTTAGACAAAGTTCTTAAAATTATTCGAGAAGAATCAGCCTCCAAGGGTGGTGTCATTGGATTTGTCTTGTCGAACACAATAAAATCGACTACAAGAACTCCCAAAATAGATCAAAGGTTCACCCATGGGAACAAAAATGAGAAGTCGTGAATTGTATCTCGCACGGGCAGAAATAGCGTCGCCCGGGCAGATGGATATGAATTTTGGGCTGAGACCTCCACCGCCCGGGCAAGGTCATTCCTGCCCGGGTGTGAGCCTGCTACACTTTTTCTTTTTGCTTCTCTTTTCCTCCCTCTTGTACTATAAAAGGAATTTTTGGCCACCCACTTCATATCTTATCCTTCTTGGCCAAAATTCTTCTTCTCCCAACCCTAGGTTCTTCATTTTTTCCATCTTTTCTCTCTTCATTTCTCTATGCATTTGTTTATGGATGTTAGTATGATTTGTATTAGCTAAATCTAGTTCTTGGGAGCAATTGACTAAGGCTTCCAAGCCCATTTCTTAAGAACAATTTGTAGCCTATTTAATACTCTTACTATTATGCATTTATGGAGCATTTAATGTGTTTGTTAATGTCATTAATGTTATTGAAAGCTTGAGTAAATGAAGTACTTGTATGATATGCTTGTTAGGGTTTGGGGAAATGGGTTGATTTCCCCCTTTCTTGATAGGAATCCAAGAGTATGATTTAGAGCTTTTGATTGTGTTGATGGGTTGATAATTTCTAGGTGAATATGATAATGTTGAACTCTTTTTCATGTTTGTTTCTTGTAGAAAATGGGAGAAGTCTATGAATGTCGATTGTTCTTGACTAATCTTGTGTAAGTGCATAAATCGGTTAAATGCTTAGACACGGTGTAGTGTTTATAAGTGTTGCCGAGCTTGTTGATTATTCGTGCTAAATGCCATCAATAGGATACCTTGAGTAGTGTTTCGACTACGGGAGTCATTGGTGAAGTTTGACAAGAGATGTCGAATTCACTCTAGCAAACTACTATCTAAGAAGGATAGAAGTTTAGCCTTCAGAACAAGTGGTGAAAGTAGTAAATAGGTTGCATGTTCAATGATGGATAAGAGGCTTGGAAGTGGAAGTCAATTGCGCCCAAGGTTCCGTCAATTGTTATTTTCATCTCATCTTTAGTTGTATTGCATGATTAGCATCATTCTCTTGCTTTTCTAGTTGTTGTATTTCAATTTGATAACTTAGGAACAAACCAACCAAAAACCCCCCGTGTTTACATGCTTATATATATATATCTATGTATGTGCATGTTTAGTATGTCTTCTCCTATATATGTTAACACTTGAAAAGATCCCTCTTCTCGTGGACAACCCTGACGTGCCATTATCTACTTAATTGTAGATAGGAAGCAATAGGGCTTAAAAGTATTCACTTTAAGAGGTACGGCGATGACCTCCCAATGCCCTATGCGAGATAGGATATCCCAAATACCCCACCAAAAGGCCAACCACGCTTCCCATAGGAATCTTCCCACTCTTCTGCTCTCTTATTGCTATTCATTCTTGAATAAAAACACTAACCAAGTCTAGGTAGAAGTTCCCCTTCGGTGCCATCGCCCAAAGAAGGTGTACATCGGAGCTCAGACAATGCATCGATTCACTGTGGTATAGAACACTCATAGAAATAAGTCGATGAACATAATCTATTGTCGGGTGTACTATAGTCGTGCCCTTACTCAGATTCTTCCCGTCGATGCTAGTTAGTTATCTCCAAAAATTCCCAAGGGAGAATGACATTCCTTGGCGATGAGTCTGTGCAATGTCCTTGCCGGCGTTCCACCCAAAAGGTAATTCCACCTCTCTATAGGTTATTTGGTACTCCTTGTCATCTAAGTTGAACTTAATCGCCTTATGACCCTCCTAGTCTGTGACCTTCCAAATAGTAGCTAGGAACTCTAAAGTGAACCTTATGTAGGTTTTCGAGTGCACGTTGAGAAAACCTTTCTAGGCCTACCCAACCAAAAAGAAAGGTCATTGGTTCAACTAAGTCTAGAGCTTTTGCAAGAAAAACTAGTCTCCAAAATGCTCCTATTTGGTTCCCTCAAATTCCTCCATATCCGGGCTATAGTCCCAGTAATTTTGGTCAGACCCATAAACTCATTAGCCACAGATTTTGGGTTGTGAGGAATGGGAGTTGTTGATTTAGAGTTTTCACCCTTTACCGCCCTTTTTCGTTTCTCACCCTATGAAGACTTCTCTTTATCTGAAGTACCCTTTTTTGGAGGTATCCTAACACAATTAAGGAGAAAATGGCAATGTGATAGTAAACAATGCATGGCCCATGATGTCATCCAATAAAGAACATTCTCCCAAAAAGACCAAACATTCAAAGAATGATGGGATAAGCATGAAGGTCATTTAAAACAAAAATATTCTTCATCAATCAACAACATCATGTATGCCTTTCACCAACCTAGCAATAGATTCATGCAAACAAGATTCATGCTCTCTCTAATCACCCACAAATGAAGAACACATCATTTAAGATATATAGCATATTCAAGACTCCCATAAATTCATCATCACAAGATTGGACACACAAGCTCAAAAAGCATAACATCAACATATGCTCATTTGAAAAGCATGCTTATCATAACAAAACCACAATGTCAATCAAGCATATATACAAAGAGATCAAAGGGTTAACCAAAATTTGAAGCAAAGAAGTGTACGATCCACACAAGAAGAAGCAAAAATTGCCAATTTTTTGGAGAAAAGCTTCAATTTTTTCAAGCTCACCAGAGAGTGTGTGTGATTAAGTGTTTCTTGAGAAGAAATAGTGTGTAGATGATTAAATTAGAAGGAGAATTGTACCATGAGAATGAAATTTTCTCATTGGTGAAAGAGAGAGAGAGAGAGAGGTACAATGTAGATAAAGATGGAATTTTAAATTACAGGACAAGTAGCATAATCAATTAATGTTGGAAGTACTAATTGCATCAAAATCCTAAGAAAATAGGAAATTTCACTTCTTGAATAAAAAATGTATTTTTAATTTTGAAATCCAAACTTCCTTTTCGAAAAGTTGCATTTTTGAGACAAGTTGGGGGGTGGAAAACAAAAAATTGACAAAAAGAATTTCTTGCCTAGTTTTTTCACCTTCACAAGATAGAGTCTTGTGACCATCATCATGGCACGAGACCAGCCCTTCGTGACAAGCATTGTCACGAAGCGAATCCTAGATTTTTCACTATTCCTTAGTATTTCTAAATTTTTGAAAGAAAACAGTGTCACCCATCAAAATACATTCCATCTAAACATAAGCACACATTTTCACATCTAGATCTCTAAATCAAACAACAATTTCATTTAAAGGATCCTTTATTTCAACAAAGACATGCAAATTCTACAAAGTCACTACTTCCAACAAGAAAACAAATAACCACGGATATTTATTGTCATCATCACGACTTATTTCCTCTTCACACATTTGAATTTGAAGTACTTATCAGTGGGTCTCTGTAATCGCCATTCGTGACTCCGCCCACAATGACGTCGTTGTGGAGAGGGCTACACAATGAGCCATCCTTAGCTTTGTAGCCCTTGTCGACCCCTAGAAAGGTCTCTCCTTACTTTGCCAACCTAGACTTCTTGAATGTCACTTTGGGGTTAGGAGGAGGTTAAGGAGGTATCAAATCCTCGATGCTCCCTTTTTCCCGCTGAAATTTGGTTACCTTAGAAAAACAATCTAGTACGGACATATCATTGACCAAATCATGAAATTCATCAGGGTCCTCCACAAACTTATCAACCGGAGATTCATGCTCATTGGGAACAAAAGAAGGTTCTAGAATATCATGCTCATCAAAAAGTATCAGACATATGCACATAAGAGAAGGTTTTGTTAAATCATGCCTAGATTTATAAATGTTGAATTCCACTTTGTTTATGTCATCCAGAGTCAAGATTCCTGAGTGGACATCAATTTTAGTCCTACAAATGTTTAGAAAAGTTCTCTCCAAAAGGATTGGGGGGTGCACTTCTGTTGTGCGCTATGTCTAGGACATAAAATTCTGCTGGAAAAACCAACTTGCCTACTCGTCCAATCACATCCTTCACTAACCTACTAGGGCTAGCTTGGGAGTGATCGAAGAGTCATACAATCACTCTAGTCTCTTTAAGTTCACCAATTTCAAGACATTCAAATAGAAAATATTCAAGGGTCATCACATTTCTTAGGCAAATTCTTATGATTCAAAATGGTGACTTCCCCAATTTTTAGCTTCCTTAACTTCTAAGGTGGTCTACGCCTTTTCTTAGTACATGCAACCTTAAGAAATTTAGTATATGAAAGCACATTGTCAATCAATTCCAAGATAGGGATAGATACCTCCACTTTTTTTAAATCTTTCCAAATGTTAGCCTTATTTGTCTCTACCTTCAACATTCCCATCAAAGCACTTGGAAATGGAGGTTGAATAACAACTTGTGCCTTGGGTGGTGGGAGCTCCTTGGAGGGTGCTTCCTTTACAACTATCTCTTCTTATTTGAAATGTGTTTTGGTGGCCTCCACTAACTTATCATCTTCTTGTGTCACCTTCTTCTCGGTTTTTCAAACTTCAAAACCACTCCTTAGCTTGAGTGCACTCACATTTCTTGGATTTTCTTCTGGGAGGTCATTATCGTACCTCTAAAAATCAATATTTATAAGCCCTAAATGGTTACTAACTACAACTAAGTAGATAGTTGCAAATCGGGGTCATCCACAAAGAAGAGAGAGTTTCATAAGCGTTTAAACATATAAGGTTGATATTATGCTAGAAGTAAATATACATAGATATATAAAAGCAAGTAAATGGGGGGAGGGGAGTTTGGTTGGTCGGTATTCCTAAGTTATGAAATTAAAAGACAAGCTAAATGGCTAGAAAAGTCAAGTAACTATGCTAATCATGCAACAACTAAGAAAACGGAGAAAAAACTACAAAAGACAAAGCCTTAGGGGCAATTGACATCCACTCCCAAACCAAATGTAGATCATTGAACTATTCACTCATTCTATCACATTTGTTACCTATGGGGAATGTTATCATTTCCCATTCGAATATTAACATTCATTCCTTCTTAATATTAATTTGCAAAGACAAACAACGACCATTTGAAAACCTCGTTGAAAATCACTCTAGGCAAACCACACCATAGAGGTATTTAATCAACGGCATTTCACACGAAGAACCATACAATTGATAACAACAAGCCTTCTTCCAAAGACATAGCCATTTAACCAAACATAGCATTCATTAGGCTAAACCTAGAACAAACCACATCCAAGATTCAACTTTTCATTGCATCTATAGGATAAATATGAGAACAATCCATATTAACATACATATCTAGCAAGAATCTGCACGAGAAATTCTAAGTTCATGTTATTGGATTTTCATGCCAAAGAGCTAAGGAATTCGTCACTTTCCTAACACCCTAACACTTAAATCATACAAACACTTCCTATTCTCAAACAATCCATGGCGTATATGAAGTAAAACATAGCATTAAGAACACATGAATAATAAATAACAAAGGTTTCAAGAACGAGTAAAACAATCTACCTACTACTTTCACTACTTGTTGTGAAGATAAATCTCCTATCCTTCATAGATAGTAGTTTGCAAGAGTGAATTCAACATTTCTTGTCAAACCTCACCAGTGACTCCCTTTGTTGAAACATGACTCAAAGTATCCCAGTGATGTCATTGAGCACGAAGAATCAACAAGCTCGGTAACATTTATAAACACTACACCGTATCTAAGCATTTAACCAATTCATGCATTTACATAAGATTAGTTAAGAACGTTCAATGCCCATAGACCCCTCCTATTTGCTACAATAAAAGAACATGAAAGAGAGTTTGACATTGTCACATTCATTTAGCAATTATATACACATCAACATGATTAAGAAGCTCTAACTCATGCTCTTGTATTCCATATTAAAAGAGGGGAGAATTAACTATTTTCTCCCAGCCCTAACAAGTAATCATACAAGCAATTCAAATACTCAAAATTTCAACAATAGCAATGCCATTAACAATTCACATTCAAAGCTCAATAAATGCACAATAGAAAAAGCAATAAATAGATAGACATGGCTCTCAAGACATTAGAAAAGAAGTCTCAATCAATTGATCCCAAGATTAAACTAACCTAGATAATTAAAAAACATGATTAACCTACAAAAACTAAGAAAAGAAAGAAAGGAAAACAAGGGTCTTGAACCCAGAAAATTGTAGGAAGAAGAAGGGAGAGGGAGGAAAGGATAGGATTTAGTATTTATAGTACAAAAAGGTAAGAAAGTTTCTGGCTACCCGTCCATTGCGACTTGTGACCAATTCATCGCGAGTTGCGACCGAGCCAAGTTTTAGCTTCCTGATTTCTTTCTTCTTTTTGTTTCAAGTCCTCTTCTTCACTTCACTTATCTTTAATTTATTAAGTCTTCAGAAGCTTAAATACAAGTCTTCAAGTCTTCAAATCTTCAAAGGTATTCTTCAAAGTCTTGAAACAAATTGCCTTCTCACACAAAATCCTCTAGAAAAGTAATAAAAGCTTAAAAGTCGCTTTTAACTCTCCTTAGACATTTTCAAGGGAAAATGCCACATCTAGAGCACAAAAGTGCACAAAAATGTACAAAATTGAATCCTAAAAGTTTTAATATAACCATATAAATTGGCACAGTTTGATCAAAACTAACACCACAGAGAACAACATCAAACTAACAAATACATAAGGATTTGTAATACTAGGTTTAACATAAAAAGTTAATAACCATAGTATTCTCAAAGAAAAACCAATCCATCATGCAATCACCACTATAAGGTTTTCCAGTAAAAATATCAAACGTATATCAACACATATCCAAGCATCATTATAGAATATAGGAATTATAGTCACAATTATGTGGTCAGAATACTACAATCAACAAAGGTACTATAAAGATGCAAAAATCTTCATATGTGAATATATATATAAGGTAGTGGATGAATGAGTGGAGGTATGGTGGTTCTTGGGAGTATTTGGTGGAGAAGAAGAAATGATTATGCAACGTTTAAGCACGGTTAAAAAACTAAATGATTATGCAACGTTTAAGCACGGTTAAAAAACTAGTTCATCAATCGTGACAATACCGGTCATGACTCGCAATACCTTTTCACGACTCGTGATAGTACCGATCGTGACTCGCAATACCTTTTCGTGACTCATGACCAAGCCATTGCGACTCACGATATCTTGGGCCAGTGAGCTCAATTCTTCTAGAAACTGTTCAGATTCCATTGCGACTCGCAGTGCCCATGTCACGACTCGTAAAAAGCTATTACTGTGAGTTCTTTTTTGCTCCCATGTTTATTCGCGACTTGCAACGTATCCGTCGCGACTCGCGACATACAGGGTTTCCTGCACTTAGAAAGAAAAAAAGTTTCTTACCAATTTTCCAAGCTTTCTTCCCTTTCTCATAGTTCTCATTCCTTCATCTTCTCCAATGCAATGCGCTTCACTTTGCTACAAAATCATAGAAAAATACACCGTAAAAAGAACAAGACAAAATAACTAAACCTAAAAAACAAAAACAAAAATAAAGGCTGAATTTATTTATGTCGTCGGCACGACATAGCTCCGTATATTTAAGGTCGTCAGCGTGATGTTATTCATATGGTGAAGGCTTGAACCCCTTCACCATGAGCATCCAAAAGTAGATAGGTGGGGGTACAAAACTTTCAAGAGGAAATTCTTGTGGAGGTGGAGATGATTTGAAGGGAGTTGGGTGGTTAGGATGCTTAGGATTGTCTTTTGGCTCCTCTCTTGTCTCCCTCAAAACTTCCAAAAATGGTGGAGTTGGTTCACTAGGTGGGGGTAGGGGTGATAATGCTAATGAATGGAGCACAACCACCTCTTCTGCCATTTTTTCATCCCCAACAACCAACTTCTCATCCCCTTTGAAATCAAGCTTATTTCCCATGGTGACCTCACTCACCAAATCCTCGAGCTTGACTTGGGATGGTGTATTTTTGAAATCGTGAGCTTCCACTCGGCCCAACACTTCTAATATACTCCTCTCATGCCCCTCAATAGCCTCAACACTAGAGAAGAGCCAAGTGTCCGATTCCTCACTAGTCAAGTTGTTCAAGTTTGCTATTACATTTAACACTTCCTTACATGTCAAACTTGAACTTCCATGTTTGGCTTGGTTTTGGGGTATGGCATAAGGTGGTGATGGCCAACTATTTTACTTGTATTGTTGGTTATCTGAATCATTCTCATATCACCAATCTGAATTATCACTCCACTCCAGATTGTAAAAATTGTGGTATGGATACCATTCTTGAGCTTCTTGCCCTTGAAAACCAACATCTCCTATCTCTTGGTAGCACTCTTCATAATACCATTGGTTTTGGAAATCAAGGGTTCTTTCCTCCTCATAGTGCTCCTCTCTCAAAAAATTGCAAGACTCAGTATGATGGTCAGGATGACACATCTTACAAAACCTTGCTTGTTGAGCCTCTCATCTCATCATGAGTTCCCTCAAGGTGAGACGTTCCATTTCCTTTTCTTTTTCAAAAGTCTGGAATCATATTGCAAGGATTCTAAATAAAAAATCACCAAGAACTCAAGAAATGCCTACTCCTAAAAAAACAACCACCAAGAAGTTGAAATTAAAAACAACTAGCTAATATGCAACAAAATATGCTCAAACACATAAAAATAAATGCCTCTTCCACGGCAGCGGAACCAAAATTTGGGAGGTCATCGCCGTACCTCTCAAAGTTAATATTTACAAGCCCTAAATGCTTACTAACTACAAATAAATAGATAGTGGAAAATTGGGGTCATCCACGAAGAAGAGAAATTTTCCTAAGGGTTTAAATATATAAGGTTGATATTAGACTAGAGGTAGATATGTATAGATATATAAATTCAAGTAAAATGGGTGGGGGGGTTTGGTTGGTCGGTTTTCCTAAGTTGTGAAATTAAGAGACAAGCTAACTAGCTAGCAAAGTCATGTAACTATGCTAATCATGCAACAACTAAGAAAAATGGGTAAAGACTACAAGACACAAAGCCTTGGGGGCAATTGACATCCACTTCAAAACCATATGTAGATCATTGAACCATTCACTAATTCTATCACATTTGTTACCTATGGGGAATGTTATCACTTCCCATTCGAAGATCAACATTCATTCCTTCTTAATAGTAATTTGCAAAGACACACAACGACCATTTGCAAACCACGTTGACAATCACTTTAGGGAAACCACACCATAGATGTATTTCATCAATAGTATTTCACACGAAGGATCATATATTTGATAACAACAAGCCTCTACCAAAGACATAGCCATTTAACCAAACATGGCATTCATTAGGCTAAACCTAGAACAAACCACATTCAAGATTTAACCTTTGACTGCATCTATAGGATAAATATGAGAACAATCCACATTAACATACATATCTAGCAAGAATAACTACACATTATGCACGAGAAATTCAAAGTTCATGTTCTTGGATTTTCATGCGAAAGACCTAAGGAATTCATCACTTTCCTAGCACCCTAACACTTCAATCATACAAACACTTCCTATTCTCAAACAACCCATTGCATATATGAAGTAAAACATAGCATTAAGAACACATGAATACTAAATAACAAAGGCTTCAAGAACGAGTAAAACAATCTTTTTACTACTTCCACTACTTGTAGTGAAGATAAATCTTATATCCTTCATAGATAGTAGTTTTCAAGAGATTCGACATCTCTTCTCAAACCTCACCAATGACTCCCTTTGTCAATACACGACTCAAAGTATCCCATTGATAGCATTGAGCACGAAGAATCAACAATTTTGGCAACACTTATAAACACTACACTGTGTCAAAGCATTTAACCAATTTGTACATTTACATAAGATTAGTCAAGAACATTCAATGCTCATAGACCTCTCTTATTTTCTGCGATAAAAAAACATGACAAAGAGTTCTACATTATCACATTCATTTAGCAAATATCAACACATCAACATGATTAAGAAGCTCTAACCCATGCTCTTGGATTCCATATTAAAAGAGGGGAGAATTAGCTACTATCTCCCAACCCTAACAAGTAATCATACAAGCAATTCAAATACTCAAACTTCAAACAACATTAATGCCATAAACAATTCACATTCAAAGCTCAATAAATGCACAATAGAAAAAGCAATGAATAGATGGATATGATTCTCAAGACAATAGCAAGGAAGTATCAAGCAATTTCACCCAAGATTAAACTAACCTATATAATTAAAAAACAAGATTAACCTACACAAACTAAGAAAAGAAAGAAAGGAAAACAAGGGTTTTGAACCTAGAAAATTGCAGAAAGAAGAAGGGAGGGGGAGGAGAGGATATGATTTATTATTTATAGTATAAAAAAGTAAGAAAGTTTCTGGCCACCTGTCTTTCACGACTCACAACAAATCCATTGGGTGTCGCGATCGAGCCAAGTTTCAACATCTTGATTGCTTTTTTCTTTTTGTTTCAAGCCCTACTATTTACTTCACTTATCTTAAATTCTTCATGTCTTCAAAAGCTCAAATAAAAGTCTTCAAGTCTTCAAGTCTTCAAATCTTCAAGGTATTCTTCAAAGTCTTGAAACAAATTTCCTTGTCACACAAATCTTCTAGAAACGTAATAAATGAGTAAAAGTCATTTTTAACTCTCCTTAGAAAATTTCAAGGCAAAATCTCACATATAGAGCACAAAACTGTACAAAATTATATCCTAAAATTCCTAATATAACCATATAAAATGAGCACATCAGCCTCCGGTTGGGAAGGTAGTTTTTCAAACTTTTTTGTTTTAAGTCTGCTCACCGAGGTAGTAAATTGTCCAAATTGAATCCCAAGGTTATTGATGCTTGAGAAGGCTCTAGTACCAAGGTCTTCAATTTCCCTCCTAGTCCTTTTTGCGAACATCTCATTTTTCTTCCCCAATTGACCAATGGCATCCAAGATCTCCTCCCTATCTAACTTGTAAAGTGTGGTATGACTGTTTGATGGACCTTCACCCATAGGATAAGGTTGAGGTGGTACTTTTCCACCCCTATATCTTTGAGGTTGATTGTCATTCCTCCATTGGAAATTAGGGTGATCTCTATACCTCAGATTGAATGTATTTATATAGGGGTCCGTTCTTCCTTCACCTTGGTTACCCCATAACCCTTGTTGTTGACCCCTAGAAAATTGAGGTCTCTCTTGATTGTTGTAGCCTATGGTGGTCACTTCTTGCACATCACCAATGACCTCGGGAAAATATTTCGGAGTGGTAATCAAGGTTGCAAACCCCACACATCCTTACTTGGTACACCTTTCCTCGCAAAAGCTCTTTCATCACAGATGTAAGAGATTGGACTTGCTCCTCCAATTTTGGTGTGTGTAGGATCATCCAAGACCTTAACCCTAGACCTTGTTCCAAATTTCCTAATCACATTGGCCATCTCTTCAAAAAGTTCCATCGCATCCTTCAGGCTCTTGTTGGCTATAGAACTATTTCATGTGATATTTACCATTCTCATATCTTCATCACAGAGGCCTTCAAAGAAGTAATAGACCAAATCACCTTCCTTGAATAGGTGGTAGGGGCAACTAGCTCGTAGTCTCTTAAACCTCTCTCAATAATCATATAGGATCTCGATCGCTCCTTGAGTAATGATGGAAAATTGCTTCTTCAACCCAGCGAACTTAGATACTAGAAATTATTTTTCCAAGAATCACCACTTAATATCAATCCACAACCCAATGCAACCCAGTGGTAGCTAACACAACCAATCATTTTCTCCATCTTGCAGTGAAAATGGGAATGCTCTCAAGTTGCAATCATCTTTTGACACTCTCGGCGGCTTCATTTTCATGCACACAAAATAGAATTTTAACAAATGTTTGTTCGGATCCTCCCCCGTCATACCGTGGAAAGTAGGAAGGTAATGTATCATCCAATATTTCAGCTCACAAGCCACATTGGGAGGCAAAGTTAGGAATGTGATACATAAGGGTTGGTTCTCTAAGTTTGGGGCCATAAGCACTCTCAAAGTATGGTTATCTTCTGCCATCTTGTACGATGCTTCCTAAAAATTCAAGCCCATAGGTTGAGCCTCCAATCTAATTCTCTTTCTCGTTCTCCTCCGATTACCTATAGAATTAGTAAGAGAATGAAAAACACCTATATTTTTGGTACGGGTATGTACCATAAACTAGGGTCACACTATCCTTCCAATGTCACAATAGCAAATAGAATCAAAGTAACAAGGAAACTATGACCAAAATTCCACTCGTAGAAAATAGAACAAACAAAAGAAAAACAATAAAAGACACTACTACTCTACTAACATGCATGCTCAACTAATACTTGAACTGAAAAGAATCCCTTGTAGCGGCGCTAAAATTTGACCCAGTCATCATTTAAAACACGAGCAGATGGGCTTAGTGGTCAAAATATGATATCTGTAATCTGCGTCATTCTTACTGCTAAGCTACCAAGGGGTAGTAAGGGGCAACCCCTGGGTTTCTCCAAAAGGTTGCTAGGGCTCAAGTATTACTTAAAACATAACCTTGTGTGAATCATCAATCTACACGAGTGAAAAGAACAGCTAGTACTATAGACATGCAACTAGGGGGGTTTTTTATTTTTCAACTAACAACTACAAAACATTCAATTAACAAACAAGTAAACTATTCATACTAGGCACATGGGAATCATTTAGTAACATGGTATTTTTAATTCTTCAATCCTCTATTCATTCACATATAGACATACAAAAGACCTATCAGTGTGTTAACAACATGTGGTGTGGCCGATGGCATACACTTCCCCAACCCTGTCACGGTAGGTGCGCTAGCAACCGTCCATCGGCACCGCCATTGTAATTAGAGGAGTACAACGTGGTCTGACCATTGTTGTAGGTATTTTTATCCCCCGTGCTATTGTATCTCTGGCTTTCACCACAAATGCAACTACTCCTCCCGGGTCCTATGTACGCTAGGCCCAAGGTTTGTAGGCACCTTATCTGTGATACTAGCATTTCAACTTAATACCTAGCTTGCTACTGTTCATTATCTCTACCTACAACATCTTAGACAATAGTTACAAAGTTAGCTAAGACTAGTGTGATGTCAAATAGGTCAGAGCATTCTCAAATCCCCCATGCACACACCCGCATAGACTCGTTCCCCCCTACCCATTCTAAAATCCATGTATCTCTTCCCAAGGGGGCATCAATAATTGCACCATACATGAATACAGCCCAAAGTGTGAACTTATATGTGGTGTAATATTCATGCATTTATAACATTCAAGAACATTCACAATAATACCATAAACACAAAGATAGGATGAATTCATTGAATCTCATAAAGCATTTAGAGCATACCAAGTGCCAAAACTAATCCCAAGATAATCTAACTACTCCCTAGACATGGGATTCAAATATAGATTCGAATTCCACATCTTTCGAAAAAAGCAAGAAGAAAAGAAAAGATTACAAAACCTACAAAAGGAACTCGTTCATTCTCTCCAAGCTCTCTCTTCTTCAAATGTGTTTCCAAATATGTTCCAATCTCTCTAAAAGATTAGAATATGGTTATATATATATAGTAGTACGAGATTGGGCTTAAAACAAATCCCAAAATAGGCCAAAAGTATCAAAACCCTAGGTCAGCCACAAAGGTTTCATGGATTGACACGGAGGCCCGGGATACTATATCTGCCATGCTCTATGAATGTTCATAGCCATGGCCCATGAGATCTGGCATAGTCTGTGAAGCTAGGATCATGCCACGGTTCGTAAAGGTTTTCACAGACTGCAAGGAGCATGTGGTTTTATCTTATAGTTTTCCCGCAGTCCGTGATGGTTTTCAAGGACCGTGAACAACTTGTGGGTTCTGCTCACAAATGTTTTCACGCCTATGAAGGATTTCACACACCACCAATAGCTTTTGGTCTTGCTCAGAAGTCTTCTCATGGTCCATAAAGGTTTTCATAGACCGATTCCATACTTAGCCAAAATCTTCAACTCTTCATCCCCTTACTTCACGGCCCGGTGCCTTGCCTTGTGAAGGTCTCGTGCTGATCTCATACAATTCTTTACGGAACCTCTAGATTCTTGTGTAATACAGGCTGTGAAGATTGTCATGGTTCATTGGTGCTTGACCGTGTGTGGTCCATGACGGGCCGCTGGTGCTTCATTTATTGAATTTCGTTTGCTTATCACGGGTTAACCGCTAGTATGAATTGGGAGTTCTAGTAGTCAATTCCATAGTAATCGAGAAGACAAATCCAATGGAACTAGTCTTGAAGGCTAATTCTTCCTGGATCAATTTCGAACATAGGAAACACTCCTCAGACCACGGTTCATTATTTTCTGTTTTGACTGTATTGAACTCTGAAGCCACCTATCTTTTCCTTCAATCTCCTTCTACCATGCATGAATGTTCATGGCCTTTGTCTACTACCATTATAATGCAAAGGCCCTTCAAATCTTCTACCGTTAAAAACAAACGGCCTTCGCAAGAATGTAATGTAACAAATAGCATTCACAGGCCACCTACTAAAGGTACTAATAATGAAGACCAAGGAGGCCGTGAACACGAGATGTCAAGAATCACTAATTAAGTATAAAAAATGTGGGATTTAGAATATAAAACCAAACACGGTTGTCTATTTTCATTTAAACTCAACTAATGTTGCCAAACTGCCAAACAAAAGTAGCTAAAACTATGTCAAATGCATCGGTTAAAGCATGCGAAATGGTGCAGATCATGGCCAGACCAGTAATTGTTTCCATGTTAATTTGTAGAAGAAGAAGAAGAAAAAGAGGGATAGGATCAGTAGGCCTTTAAGGCTTTCTGTTCCCTTTCCCCCCTTGAAAAGTAGGCGTGTTAACCCAACCAGTTCACAATTTTTACGTGAACTGAGAGCCCTTTTGTGGAGGGGATGATGGGAGGTCGTCTTCGTACCTCTCAAATTTAATATTTTTAAGCTCTAATGCTTCTTATCTACAATTAAGTAGATAATGGCAAGTCAGGGTCGTCTACGAGAAGAGGGATCTTTTTAAGTGTTTAAACATATGTAGGAGAAAACATACTAGGCATATACATATATAGATACATATAAAATTATGTATAAAAATGGGGGTTTGGTTGGTTTTTTATCCTAAGTTATCAAATTGAAAGACAACAATTAGCAAAGTAAGAGAACT
The DNA here is from genome assembly GCA_037428765.1 of Rubia yunnanensis. Taxonomy (NCBI): domain Eukaryota; kingdom Viridiplantae; phylum Streptophyta; class Magnoliopsida; order Gentianales; family Rubiaceae; genus Rubia; species Rubia yunnanensis. The sequence goes on from CM075061.1 coordinate 88,836,559, forward strand.
ATGCTAATCATGCAAGACAACTAAAGACAAGATTAATAAAATAGTTGAAGAAACCTTGGGCGCAATTGACTTCCACATCCAAGCCTCTTATCCATCATTGAACATGCAACATATTTACTACTTTCACTACTTGTTGTTAAGACTAAATTTCTATCCTTCTTAGATAGTAGTTTGCAAGAGTGAATTCGACATCTCTTGTCAAACATCACCAATGACTCCCGTAGTCGAAACACGACTAAAAGTGCCCCATTGATGGCATTTAGCATGAAGAATCAACAAGCTTGGCTATACTTATAAACACTACACCGTGTCTAAGAATTTAACCAATTCACGCATTTACACAAGATTAGTCAAGAACGATCAACATTCAAATTCAAGCAAGTTCTTGATAGTAAAAGAACATCATGACTTCTCTCATTTGTTACAAACAACAAACATGACAAAGAGTTCAACATTATCATATTCATCTAGCAACTATGAATCCATTAACACAATCAAAAGCTCTAAATCATACTCTTGGATTCCTATCAAGAAAAGGGGAAATCAACCCATTTCCCCAAACCCTAACAAATATATCATACAACTACTTCATATACTCAAGCTTTCAAGAATATTAATGACATTAACAAACACATTCAATGCTTTATAAGTGCATAATAGTAAGAGTATCAAATAGGCTACAAATTGTTCTTAAGACATGGGATTGGAAGCCTTAGTCAATTGCTCCCAAGAACTAGATTTAGCTACAAGAGTTCATGATAACAAACCAAACATAATACAAGAGAATTCTAAGATAAAAATGGTAGAAACTAGGGTTAGAAATAGTACTAAAACACAGAAAAGAAGAAGATATGAATGATAGGAAAGAGAGTTATATTTATAGTACAAAAAGGATAAGGTTAAGTTCTTGCCATCCGTTGGTCGTGACATGCAATGGGTTTGTCGTGACACGTGATGGGTTTGTCGTGACTCGCGACGGGTGCCAGAACATAACCTTGTTTTCTTTTCTTCTCCTTGTGGTAAGCATTCATCTTAATAATGATTCCTCTCATTTTTCAAGTCTTCAACTCTTTGAAGAAAGTCTTCAAAGTCTTCAAAAATATGGTCTTCGACGGCCTCCGGTCTTCAAGTCTTCAACTCTTTGAAGCAAGTCTTCAAAGTCTTCGAAAAGTGATTTTCAATGGCCTTCGGTCTTCAAGTCTCCATGTTCTTCCTTAGTCATGCAAAATCCACTTAGAAGAGGAAAATGAGTGTAAAGTTTCTCTCACCCCTCCTAAGAGAATTTCAAGGTAAAACACAAGTTCTTGTTAGTAAAAGAACACAAAAGTGACCCCAAAAAGTACTAAACTATGCACATAAAATGGATACATCAGATGATCTCTGATATCTTTTCTAACCTTTCTTTACCTGATACACTAGTTGCGGTAAGGGTGAAAATGAACTTTAATAATGCTCCTTATGTCTTAATCTGTTGTTCGTAAAATACTGACAAACTTTGTCCCATGTGTTATTGCGTGATAAGGTCGGTGAAGGCCTTCAAATTTTGAGTGAGCGGTTTTCCAAGTATTCTTATGTTGATGGTTCATTGTTGGAGAAGTACAAAATGTAAGAAACTAAGTGTTAAACACTAGAACACTTTCTTAAAGATGCTAAGGAGAAGGTGAAGGTCGTTAAGGAAAAGGCCAGCGCTGCTGCGGAGTGTGCTAGGCTCGTAGGGGTGGAGACTACAGAGCTTCACACTCAATTAGATGAAATGTGTAGCAATTGACCTATCTTTCCTCAATACCCCCAAGTGCTGGTAGATCGCCTTTGCAAGACAAAGTCATTGTATTAGTTTTTGTAGACATCTCCAACGTCGATTGCACTTTCCGGTATTGCGAGGCTATGAAGAATCTGTGAGAGTGGAATCCATCTTATGCTTGTAAGAGTTTTCCTCCTCTGAAGAAGTGCACTGATACCCTAGAGAACAAGAGGGCAGAACTGAATCAAGACTTTATCCAGAAGGTCGCTGACGGGGGGCATCCATATGTTTTGCTTTTGCATCGTTCTAGCCTTCCCAACCTTTTTTCCATGGCTGAGCTGAAAGAATGTGAGGTGGATTATTTCGAACATATTTCATTCAAGCCTAGCACTGATGTTACAATTCCTAATCCAGATGAGTGCGAGCATTGAACCTTCCATCCAGCAGCCTAACAAGGGGAACTCTACTCAATATCCAATCCAAGCCAAGAAGCCCCTGCAATCGTTGCTCAGCTTCCGTCTAACCCTAACCCCGAAGTTAGTTGATTTCTAGCCTTTTTTTATTGGATTTTTGGATTGAAATATTAAAAAAATATTTTAATGTTTTGAATGTACTATTTGTGCAACTTTAGTTATGAAAGTTGATCTATTTCTTGTCCTATTTTTTCTTATCGCCCTTACTTTTGTGCAGGGCTTCAATATAATGATTGATAATAAATTCCTAAAAATCTTTGATTTTATGGGACATAATTACCCTCTTTATGAGCCCTTTAGTTTTCTTTGTGCTACCCTATCCTTCACTGACGAATGTGCGAGGGTTGTTTCTTCTTATATGTTTACCTGTATGGAATTGCTTCCCTTGTGTATTGGGTGGAAACTTCCCATTCCTTCTTCATCTCAGTCTTCATCCACAAGTTGCCACTACAGTAAGCTCATTCCTGATGGATTCAATGTTGAATCACTTGGCAAGGACATTATTCATGGTTTAGCCGATCTTCAGTCTGCTGGTACGTATATACAATCGCTTAACCTTCCTTTTTGGGTTTAAAAGTGGGCTCTATGTTTGGGTATTTGTTTAAAGTATATGTTTCTTAGTATCAATGACCTTGAAAAGAGGTGGAGTGCAATTGTATGGACACCCAGGATGCTTTAAAAGATCTACGTAGGATTCTAAGCAAGCATAACGGTCTTATTCATCGTTAGCAACTGAACCTTGTGAAGATGCTTCACCATCAAGTAGAGGCTAGGGAATATGTCATAAGAAAAACTTGCGAAGCTCATCAAAACATGCTAATTATTTATAAGCAATGTGTTTGTATCGATGATTTGCTGGTAAAGCTCAAGAAAAAGCAGGATGAATGTAATCACTTCTCGACTTCTGCCATTGGCTGGCAAAATAAATTTAACGAACAGCTTGCCATAAATACACAACTGCGAGGAGAAAATGAATAATTTCACACTAAATGTAATCTTCTTGATTCATCTGTGCACCAATTAGAGCAAGCATGTGCTGATTACAAGGATCAGCTTCGAGCTCTTTCTTCGTTATCACGTTGATCCACTAACCGTGGTGATTTCACTATTGGAAGTAGCAAGAAAAGGATTAAATTATCTGCTACTGTTCGATAGCATATTCGTTGTCCTGAAGAAGAAGTTTGGAATTTGAAAGCTAGAATGGAACAGTATGAGGAAACAATTAACATTATGAGCATGCAGTTGGATCACGAGGAATTCGGCCCTATAACTAACAAGGCGTATTATGCTAGATATCTTGATCATATGGGGTGAAGGGGTATAACCCACAATCCTGCATACTTACATATGAAATAGAAACATGAGCACTTAGTTAGCGAGGAGCGTGAGGCACCGAAAAACTGTTGTAGAGGTGAGCAGCGTCCTTACGATGCTGAACAATCTTCTCGTGAAAGAGAACACCCTCCTTATGAGGTTGAACATAGTCATCGTTATGGTGGTTCCTCTTTGTCTGGACCATCAAAATCGTCTAGGCATAGATAGTAAGCATTTTTTTTCTGTTTCGGCCCATAATGTCTTCTTTTTTGGTTATAGATGGTATGATCATCTTTTTACTCGAATTTTATCTGACTCTATGACTTGTATTCTTTTGATTAAAATTGTCTTCTGTTGCATTTTTCCTTTGAGATCGGTTTATCGTAAATCTTCCAGGTGCCTAGGTTTTCTTAGTCTTTGCTTTATGGGCATCTCTGCCTTGTAGTAAGATCTATTGCTTGCTTTGTTAATAGTGCGAGGCTGCAAGATCTATTGCTTTCTTTTTTTTTCTATATTTAGAGGCATGTTTGCCTATGAGCAACAAATATAGCTTGCAATCATTTGAGTTGCGATGCGTCAAACTCCAAAGTTTGGAAGCCTTTGTACTTATGCAAGATCTATTTCTTGCTTTTATCGCTATATTTAGAGGCATGTTTGCCTATGAGAAAGATCTATAGCTCGCGATCGTTCGAGTTGCGAATCTGCAAAATCCTGAGTTTGCAAGCCTTTGTACTTATGCAAAATCAATAGCTTGATGTTTTTCAAACTAAATTCAAGTTTATAAAGTCTGAGCATATTGATCTTAATATGTTATGAATAAACTAGCTTCCAAAATTTACAAGTAAAGAAAAACAGGCATGATCGTGGTCCAGCAAAGTGGTTTTTTTATTAAATACATACTCCCGCGATAATATCGCATTAGGGATAATGAAACAGAATCCACTAAGGATAATATCATGGCATCAGTACTTGTAGACGTTCGCTAATCTTCTTCTAGACATAAAACTTCCTTAGATTGACAACATTCCACGTGTTAGGGATAACAGTACCATCCAACCTTTCTAACTCATAAATATTAGATTTATGTGCCTTTACAACCTTGTAAGGTCCTTCCCACTTTGGGTATAAAAGTTTGTGTTCTTCTACTAGGCTGGCTTCGTTCTTCCTTAACACTATATCACCAATATGGAACCGTGTTTCTTTCACCTTTTGGCTATAAACTCAAGCCATCCTTTCCATGTACTTCGCTTCTGCGATTGTTGCCAAATTTCTCTTCTCTTATAATTCATCCAGTTCAAAATTCATGACCTATGGGTTATCTTTCTTGTCATAAACGGTTACACAAAGGCTTAAGTGACCAATATCTAGTGGTATAACAGCTTCGTGACCATAAACCAAACTACAAGGGGTCTTGCTTGTTGGCTCCCGAATAGACATTCTCTACGACCATAGCGTGTTTGGTAATTCATTTACCCATCTAGCTGGCTTTCCATCCAATCACTTCTAGATTCCTTAGAAGATAGTCCTGTTCATTACTTCCACTTGGCCATTCACCTGAGGGTGCGCAACAGACATAAACTTCTGAAGAATTCCGGGCTTTGAGCACCAGTCGGTAAACACGCCACTTGTGAATTGCATACCATTGCTTATGACAATGGTATATGGCACCCCAAAGAGACATACTATGTTTTGCCAGTAAAACTTCCCGGTGACATCAGTTGTGACCCATCCTAATGTTTTTGCTTCCACTTACTTCGTGAAGTAGTCAATTGCTATGATTAAAAAATTGGTGTTGCTTTCACCCCTTGAGAATGGTCCAAATAAGTCAACCCCTCATTTAACAAATATTCATGCACCGTAGATTCCTGTCAAAGCTGTTTGTGGCTTATACGACAACGAAGCATTGATTTGGCAACTCCTACACCTAAGCAAAAAGTAGAGTGTGTCGTTGAACCTAGTCAGCCAGTAGTATCCAGCTCGGAAAATCTTCTTTGCTATCATTCTAGCTCATTAATGTGTTCCACATAGACCTTTATGAACTTGTTTTAGAATCTCTGCTGCTTGTGTTGGCTCCACGCACTTTATCCACTGAGACTGGAAGCCTTTTTTTATATAAGATCCCATCTTCGTAGGCGTAATTAGTAGAACGTAACTCCAACTTCCTAGCCTGAATCTTATCTTCTTGTAAAGTCCTGTTGATGAAGAAGTTTATTAGTGGGGACATCCTGTTAACTTCATCTTCTTGGATAGTTGACACAATGGTTGACGCGGTGCTTCTGACCAGGATAACTTCTACAATGACATCACTTTTCTAGCTAAAAGAGTTAAATCATGTTGTTTCTAGCTTCCTCAATGCATCGGCCTTTATGTTTTTGATTTGTGGTATAGGTTGTATATAAAAATATTCAAGCCGCACTTTCTTTAAATATTTTACCAATTGCTCTTCTCGCACTTCAAAGTCCCCTCATACTAGTGAGACAAGAATTAGCGGATCGATGGATACTCGTATGATTCTAACTTTCATTCTGACAGTTAGGTCCAATCCATAAATCAAGGCTTCATATTCTGCTTTGTTATTCGTGAGGAGAAAATTGAACCGTAATGAGTATCTATGTTCGCCCCTATCTAGATCTATAAACTCCAATCCTGCTCTGCAACCTTCTTTGTTGGATGCACCATCAACGAATAGGTCCATAGAACTTCCTCCCACTTTGACTTGCCTCTATCGATCCTCAAGCTCTAATATGTGTTCGCTCTCTGTTCTTCTTCGCTCGTCATTTTGACAATGAAGTTTGCTAATGCTTGATCTTTGATCGCCTTCCTATGTTGGAATTTAATTTCAAATTGGCCTAATTCCAAAGCCCACTTCTTTAGTCTTCCTGATGACTCCAGCTTGCTAAGGACGTTCTTGATTGGGAAACTCGTATAAACTATTATGCGATAAGCATGAAAATATGTCTGTGGCCTTCGTGCTAAGTACACCAAGGCCAGGGTCAGCTTTTCCATTGGCATATACGCCTTTTTTGTGCTTTGAAATATTCTAATTATAAAGTAAACTGGCACTTGTTTTCGGTCTTCAAAGTAGACCAAGACAGAGCTGACGACATTCTCTGAGATGGTTAAATATAAATATGTTATTTCCCCGGGGACGGGGGATTTTAGCATTGGCAGTGTTAAAAGCAGTTCTTTTAAGCCATTATACGCTATCTGGCACTCTTGATTCTAGCTGAACTTCTTGGATTTCTTTAAAATTTGAACAGTGGAAAGTACTTATCTGGTGCCTTTGAGACAAACTTGCTAAGCACTGCTAGTGACCCCATTAGGACTTATACTTGCTTCATTGTCCGTGGCTGAGGATGGTTGATTATAGCTTGGAATTTTTCTGGGTTGCCCTTGATTCCCTTCAAGGACATTTTGTATCCTAAAAATTTCCATGTGCCCACCCCAAATACACATTTTTTGGGATTAAGCTTCATTCCTATGGCGCTTAGTGTATCCAGAGTCTCTTGTTGATCCGCTGCGAAGCTATCCACCTGCCTATTTTTTATGACCATGTCATAAGCATACACTTCCACATTTTCCCCTATTTGATCGCAAAAAGAATTATACACTACTCTTTGGTGTGTCGCTCCTACGTTGTTCAGCCCGAACGACATCATTACATAAGAAAAAGTCCCAAAGCTCGTTATGAACGTCATTTTCTCCGTGTCCTCCAGGTTCATTAATATTTGATGGTAACTCTTATACGCACCCAAATATGATAACACCTGATAACCTGAAATTGCATCAACCAGTTGATCAATTTTCGGTAGGGGATAACAGTCCTTAGGACATGCCTTATTTAAATCTGTGAAATCGATGCACATTCTCCATCCAGCATCAGGCTTTCTTACCATTATTAGATTTGTGAGACAATTTGGATATCTAACCTCCCTTAAAATGTCAGCTTGAAGTAGCACTGCAACTTCTTCTTCAATTGCCTCTACCTATCACTAGCAAAGTAACGCTACTTTTTGTTTAACTGGTTTGACCGCACCACTGAAATTCAAAGAGTGTGTTGCGGTGTGAGGGTCTACTCCTCCCATGTTAGAATACTCCATGCAAAAGTGTCTTTGAGTTTTTGTAGGATTTGTATGATTCTCTTCTTTTCTTCACTGGGATGATATTTTCCTATTTTTACACACCTTGAGCAGTATTTGCCATCCAGGCTTAATAGTTCTGTTCTTCCCCTAAGTTCACTGTTGATTCTGGCTGATCTAGTGGTCCACAATTTGAGATTTGCTGACCATATTGCTTTCTACTTATCTCATCCCGTCTTCATTTCAATGGCCATGCATTGCCTAGATGTTTGCTGGTTTCCTCTTACAGTTTCAATTACAGTTGGTGTGGTGAATTTCATGACAAAGTGGTAAGAGGACCATATGGCCTTCCCTCTGTTCATCCATGGTCTTCCTATTATAGCGTTAAACATTCTTGGGCTAAAATTTAACTTGCCTCGACCCAGTTGTCGTTAAAACATGAGCTGAGGGGCTTACAAGTCAAAGATAAATATTTATATTCTGCACCCGTTCTTTCTGCTTAGCTACTAAGGGGTAGTAAGTGGCAAGCCCTAGGTTTTTCTATAGGGTTTCTAGGGCTCAAATACTAATTAAAACACAACCTTGTTCGGGTCGTCAGTCTGCACAAGAGAAAGAAACAGCTAGTAGAGTAGACATGCAACTTGGGGGAGAGGGGGTTTGGTGTTTTCAACTAATAACTACAAGCATGCAATTGACAAACAAGTAAACTATTTAAGCTAGGCACTTGGGAATCATTTAGCAACATAGTGGCTCTAATGCTATCATGGTGGGTCCGCTCGCAACCCTTCATTAGCACCGGCATTATAATTAGGGGGATACAACGAGGTCCAACCATAGTTACATGTCTGTTTCTCCCCCGTGCTATTACATCCCTCGCTTCCACCACGAATGTAACTACTCCCTCGGGTCTTATATGTACTAGGTCTAAGGTTCGTATGCACTTTATCTGTGATACTAGGGTTTCAACACAACACCTAGCTTGCTACTATTCACTATCTCAACCTGTAACATCTCGGACAACAGTTACGAAGTTAACTACGACTAGTGCGATGGAAAATAGGTCTGAGCATTCTCGAATACCCCGTGCATACACCCACGCGGATGCATTCTCCCCTACTTATTCTAACATCCAGGTTTCTCCTCCCAATGGGGCATTAATAGTTGCACCATATATGAGTATATCCCAAGTGTGTGCTTATATGTGTTGTACTACTCATTCATTTATAACATTCAAGAACAATCACAATAATATCATAAACACAAAGATAAGCTAAATCTAATAAATCTCATAAAACATTTAAAACATACCAAGTGCCAAGATGAATCCCAAGCTAATCTAACTAATCCCTAGACATGGAATTCAAATATAGATTTGAATTCCACATCTTTGGGATAAAGCAAGAAGAAAAGAAAATAAATGATTGCAAAACCTACAAAACGAACTCCTTTCTTCTCTCCAAGCTCTCTCCTCTCCAAATGTGTTTCTAAATATGATCCAACCTCCTCAAATAGGTACACTAGGGTCCTATAGATAGTAGTAGGAGATTGGGCCTCAAAATAGGGCGAAAGTAGCAAAACCCTAGGTTAGCCGCCAAGGTTTCATGGGCAGGCATGGATGCCACGGTCCATGAAGTATGCATAGCCACAGGATGCCAGATTTTTCATGATTTGTGAATGTTCATAGCCGTGGCCGTGGGATCTAGCACAGTCTTTGAAGCTGGGATCGTGCCACAGCCCATGATGGTTTTCACAGAACGCAAGCAGCATGCAGTTTTTGTTCAGAGTTTTCCCATGGTCTGTGATGTTTTCCCGGACCGTAAATAGCTTGTGGTCTTTCTCAAAAGTCTTCTCATGGTTTGTAAAGGTCTTTACGGACCGGCTCCATACTCATCCGAATTCTCTAATTCCTCATCCCCTTGCTTCATGGCCCGGTGCTTTTGTCACGGCCTGGCGCCTTACCTCTTGAAGGCTAATTCTTTTTGGATCATTCTCAAACTAAGGTAACACTCCCCAGACCACGATTCACCATTTTCTCCTTTGACCGTCTTGAACTCCAAAGCTGCATATCTTTAGCATCAATCTCCTTCTACCACGTATTGATATTCGTAGACTTTGTCTACTACCATTCAAATACGAATGGCCTTCAAATCTTATGCTGTTAAAAAACAAACGGTCTTTGCAAGAATGTAATGTAACAAATAGCATTCACATGCGCCCTTTTAAAGGTACTCATAACTAAGATCAAGGAGCCTATGAACACGAGATTTCAAGAATCACTAATTAAGTTTACAAAACCCACGATTTTGAATAGAAAACCAAACATAGTTGTCTAAACCCCTCGTCATGTAAACTCAACTAATGTCGGCAAACCGCTAACCAAAAGTAACTAAAATCACTGTCAAATGCAATGGTTAAAGCATGCGAGCACTAATAACTAGGTTGATTTTCACTAAACAAAGATTTAACTTTACTTGAATTTCAATTAAACACTAACAACTAAGATGACTTTAGCTAATTAACGGTCAAATTGTACTTAACATTCTATATGTAAACACTAGTGACTAAGCTGACTTTAACTAATCAACAGTGAAACTTTACACTACTTTCAATATATAAACACTAATAACTAGGTTGACTTTGTCAATGGTATAACCTTACATGACTTTCTATATATAAATACTAGTGACTAAGTTGACTTTAACTAATCAATGGTCAAACTTTACTTCACTCTCCCTCTATATAGAAACACTAGTGACTAAGCTGACTTTAAATAATCAACGGTCAAACTTTACTCGACTTTCAATATATAAACACTAATAACTAGGCTGAATTTGTCTAATTAACGGTCAAACGTGACTTGACTTACAATAAATAAACACTAATAACTAAGTTGACTTTAACTAATCAACGAGCAAACTTTACTTGAATTTATATATATAAACACTAGTAACTAAGTTGACTTTAACTAATCAACGGTCAAGCTTTACTTGAATCTCTCTATATAGAAACACATGTGACTAAGCTGAGAAAGCTGAGGCGAGGGAGGCAAAAATAGGGCGCAGCCCTACTACTGTTCACCGTAGTAAATTTTTGCCGGTTTCGCTTCCGGAGCTCATCCTCTCTGGCGAGGGATCCGACATTAATGTTGGGTTCCTCATCGGGAATCTTTTCATGTATGGCGCACCCCTATTCTTGAAGGATTGAAACTCAAATCTGGGTTTCTCGTGAATTTTCTCCATTCAAAAATTCTCTAGGATTTTGGAAGTAGATCGGCCTTGCAATCTGGGATTTCGAATGCCCATAGCTTCTTTATGGATTCTCTGGGAAGACGACTTACCTTTCGGTCTTCAAGTTTGGAGATTTTGGGTTGTTCAAGTTTGAATATCCAATTTTTGGAACTCAGATATGAAGACCCACAGCTTCACAATGGGTTCTCCAGGAAGAAGGCCTGCCCACCGATCTTGAAGAGTGGAGATTTCTAGCTCGAGATGAAGATGAACTCCAGATCTATTTTTGGATGAACACCCACACACCCAACGGAGGACGGCGACCACGGTAAACACCCTACCTTTGTCCCATGTAAGCTTTCACCCCTCGTTGGTAATTTTACTGTGTTCTATGGTATTTTTTTCTTTTTCAAAAAATATGTACTGTGATAGGGTAGAATTGTGTACTATGTTGGATTATTGTCCAAGTCTGTGAAGGGCGGAATCGTGCGAACTGGGCGGATGGATGTTCTAGTGGGATATGTTTTCTAATTTGGTGCAGATTGATGTTGAACTGGGCGGATCCTGGTAAAATTAATTTTATTTTACTGGTGGTCAATTTTTACAGATTACGGTCAGGTGCGGATGTGTAACACCACTCCGTAGGGAAATATAGGATTATTATTGTATGGATTGCTAAGCTGTGGGGATTGTTATTGTATAGCATTTAGAGTACAAGTACTAAGAGCAGAGCCTATACATTGTAGAACTCTGTTTTGCGTAGTAATCTGATTTCAGAATTCTCGCAAATGGTGACATTTGTGGAAATTCTGAATTAGAACTCTTTTTGGAAATTCTGGGCTGGTTTGAAGAGGATAGATGAGAAGACTTATTGGTAGATATTTTTCGACAATCGGTGCAGCTCTAAAAGCTACATTCAGGGGATTGTGGATGGATAATATGAGGTTTATAAGAAAGTGGAAAAATGTTGGGTTCCAGTCATAAAGTACTTAGCTGATGCAGGTGAAATTTATGCTCAAATCCTGGACACCGGACCAGCCTAGCTTGTGTACAAACCCCGGACTAATCACCCGGCCTTGCTAGTGCTCAGAACCCGATCCTCTTCCGGCCCTGCGTGTGTCCAAAACCTGGGAAAATTCTGGCCTGCATGTGCTCAAACCCCGGTCATCCACTCCGGCCATGCCAGTGTATAGATCTCGGTAAACTCCCAGCCGCGCTTGTGCTCAGATCCCGGACATTACCCGGCTGTGCTAGCCCTGGTCTAGTTAGCATTTAGACCAATAAGCTTGCTCTATGTCAAGAACACAGATTGATTCTTCTTCACTCATGAACATTCATAAGGAGTTCTTCATTCTCGGCGTCGGAATGTGATTGTTAGATGAGGCACATACCTTGGGGTACTCTGATTCAAGATGGATGTAAAGAGAAGTTCTACTGTGTGTTGGTTGGATCTAGCCGTTTGTCCTCAGCGGCCGGCCATGGTTGTTTTTTTTTCATTAGAATCATTAAAGAAAGTATACTCAGTACGTTGCCTTGTTCTTCCATTGCATAAAAATCCCGAGAAGAAGATGAGTGGAAAAGCAGATTCTCAAAAATGGTGGATCTTCTCAATCTTGCCCAGATTTTGGTGAGTCGTCGCTACCGTAAATACGCGCTCTGGAAAATCATCTAGTAGCTGACAATCTCAAGTAGTAGTCCGAGCGAAAAAAGACAAAGTTCGGCTGGAGGGGCAGATGGTTTGAGGGTTGAGGGTTGGTTCGAGGGTTGAGGGATGGTTCGAGGATGGAAGGGTTGTTCGAGGGCTGAAAGAGAGTTCGAGGGCTGAGTGGTGGAAGCATTTGACTGCTTGAGAGGGACATTCGAGTGTCGGACGTCCCCGAGTGCTCGAGGGGGGCATTTGAGTGTAGTAGGATTTCGAGTGCTCGAGTGGACAATCGAGGATTGAAGATGCCCGAGTGCTGGTGGATCGAGAACCAAAGGGTGGTTCGAGGATAGATGGACTGAGGTATTCGAGTGCTGAAGGCATTCGAGTTATCGAGAGGGGCATTCAAGTGCTCGGGAGGGGCATTCAAGAGCTGGAAGTGTTTGACTGCTCATGGGGCATTCGAGTGTTGGAGGAGTTCGAGGGCTCGAGGGGGTCATTCCAGTTTTGAAGCTATTCGAGTGATGATTATCCTTGAGGAGGGATTTGTGGAGTACCCTTGAGAGATGGCTTCTTTGCCCTCGAAGGGTGGTTCGTTTGCCCTCGAGAGATGGTTTGAGGAATTTGCTTCATTTGTCCTCGAGGGGTGGCTCGAGGAGTACCTCAAGAGATGGATTGTTTTCCCTCGAAGGGAGATTTCGTGGATAGGCTCTCGAGGGGTGGCTACTGCTCGGTCGGAAAAAAAAACCCCTCTCCATCTGGCAGCAAAGATTTCCTATTGTAGTTGCATGGCCATGTAGGTCGGGTAGGGGGTTAATTAATTTTGTGTATGAAAATTAATTAACCCCTTGCTTGGTTTCACTCGGATTTAATGGTTGCGCCATTTGCCCGCGCTGCACTCTATAGTGCAAAATGGCATCAGGCTGTCCATTTGCCTAAAATGGAAAGGACAGTAACAAAACCGTTACGCGGGGCTTGCGCAGTAGAAGTCATGCCTAGTATCTTCATCATTAGGAGGTCTATCGGCGAGGAACACTAGGGAGCAACACAGACTACGGTCAATCTGCTCCCAACCCCACCAAGAAAACCTCGGCACACATCCAGAGATTGTTATCGAAGGCCAATAACACCTCTTTATCTTCATCTTAGAGGTGTACACGGTAGAAGCGGTGTGCCAGCTCTTCCTGGAGAAAACGACATACTACTTCACTTGAAGGCTGAGACCATTCTCGACTTGGAAGACACCCGTGGGGAACAAACCACGGTTGTAGAGCCGGTTCACACAACCGGTTGAATAGAAGTAGCATGGAGTGAGGGGCTAGTGAGGCTATTCTCATGCCCCTCAGTATTTTCACAGATGATTTCTACAGGCCCCTGTCATCACGAAGGGGTAGCATCTTTTTGGGCCACCTGGCTGTATCATCTAGTCCAGGGGTAGCTTAGTAGGTATCATGTATTCACGAAGTGGGACAAGGTTCCCATTCCCGTAGACTTTTCTGGTTCCCTCTGGGCCACCTAATTGTATCATCTAGATCAGGGGTAGTTTAGTAGGTTTCATTGTATCACGCGAGTGGGATAATGTTCCCACTCCCGTAGACTCTCACGGTTTCTTTTTATTTACCATGACCTTCGATAAGTGACTAAGCTGGCTTTAAATAATCAACGTTTAAACATTACTCGACTTTCAATATATAAACACTAATAACTAGGTTGAATTTGTCTAATTAACGGTCAAACTATACTTGACTTACAATATATAAACACTAATAACTACGTTGACTTTAACTGATCAACGATAGAACTTTACTTGAATTTATATATGTAAACACTGGTAACTAAGTTGACATTAACTAATCAACGGTCATACTTTACTTGAATCTCTCTATATAGAAACACTAGTGACTAAGCTGGCTTTAAATAATCAACGGTTAAACATACTCGACTTTCAATATATGAACACTAATAACTAGGTTGAATTTGTCTTATTAACGGTCAAACTATACTTCACTTACAATAAATAAGCACTAATAACTAAGTTGACTTTAACTAATCAACGATCCAACTTTACTTGAATTTCTATATGTAAACCCTAGTTACTAAGTTGACTTTAACTAATCAACGGACAAACTTTACTTGAATTTTTATATGGTAACACTAGTAACTAAGTTAACTTTAACTAATCAATGATGAACCCTTAATTGACTTTAAATATATAAACACTAATAAAAAAGTTAACTTCACCTAATTAACGATCAAACTTTATTTGAATTTGTATATAATAAATACTAATAAAATGTTTGACTTTGACAAACCAACAGTCAAATCTTACTTCACTTTCAAAATATAAATACTAGTGACTAAGTTGACTTTAACAAATCAACGGTCAAACTTTACTAGACTCTCTATATAGAAACACTAGTGACTAATCTGACCTTAACTAATCAACAGTCAATCTTTACTCGACTTTCAATACATAAACACTAATAACTAGGCTGACTTTGACTAATCAATGGTCAAACATTACTTGACTTTCACAACATGAAAACTAATAACTAAGTTTCCTTTAACTAATCAACATTGCACCCCTACTTTACTTTAGCTAATTAATGGTATGATGGTACTTAACTTTCTATATGTAAACACAAGTGACTAAGCTGACTTTAACTAATCAAGGGTAAAAATTTATACAACTTTCAATATATAAACACTAATAACTAGGTTGACTTTGACTAGTCAATGGTATAACCTTACATGACTTCTATATATAAATACTAGTGACTAAATTGACTTTAACTAATCAACGGTCAAACTTTACTAGACTCTCTCTATATAGAAACACTAGTGACTAAGCAAAGTTAAAAGCTGTGAGGCAAAAATAGAGCACAGCCCTGCTACTGTTCATCGTAGTCAGTTTTCGCCGGGTTTCTCTTCCGTGGCTCTTCTCCTCTGGGGAGGAGTCCGAAATTAAAGTTGGGCTCCTCGCCGGGAGTGTTTTCATGTATGGTTTGCTTTAGTTTTTGAAGCTTTGAATTCAGGATCTAGGTTCCCCATTTTGCAAAATAAAGTTCAATTCTTGAACTTTTGGAGAAGATCCTTGTTCCGAACGTGGATTTTTAAAACCCATAGCCTCTTCATGGGTTTTCTGGGATGAAGACTTTCTTTTTGGTCTTCAAGCTTGGAGCTTTTGGGTTCACGAAGTTCGAACATCGGACTTTTCGAACTTGGATTTGAAGACCCATAGATCCACTATGGGTTTTCTTAGAGGAAGACCTGCCCACCGGTCTTGATGAGTGGAGTTTTCTGCCGGAGAAGGAAGATGAATTTCTGGCGGAGGAGGAAGACCCGATCCCGACGCAAACAAGGAGAGCTTAGCGAACACCCATGTAAGTCTTCCTCTCTAAATTTATGTGGCTTTACGGATTAGTGTGAATAGTGGTATGATGAATTAAGTGCGGATTTTGCTGTGCAAATTTGTGCGGTTCAATTTCTTGTGGGGATTTTATGCGGATTTGTTGTGCGAATTTGTGTGGATGAACTTGTTGTGCGGATTTTCTGTGTCATCTTGTGCGCAGCCTGGGATTTAGGTGGAACAAATTTGTAGGGAACTCTGTTTCCACGAAACAAAGTGTGTTGTATAGAACTCTATTTAGTGTGAACTGCTGTGGAAAGGAGTTTGTATTGTATGCTAAACCAGTGTGGATTGCTGTGGAACTCTGTTTTGAGTATATTGGGTGGAATCGTTTGTTCCGTACGCAGAATAGTGATGAAGCTTAGGCATAAAAAGTTCATAGCACTTAACAGCTTTCATCCTAGTGAACTTGTGCTCTACCCCGGCCATGTTTGCTGATTTGATTGCAACCCTCGACCAAGTGCTATGTTTTTTATGCCGAATTTCTAATCTATTTTTTGGACTCATGAACACCCATGTACGGATTATTATGGAGTCCCTTAGGGAAAATCTGGGCTGATTTGTGAGGGGATGTTTATGGAGAATTTGTGTTGTTCCTTGCTAATAATGGATAGATAGTATGAAAGTTCATTTTGGAATGGAATGAATGATGGGTTTCATACATATAATGTATTGCTACTCAACTGATTTAGGTGAGCTTGGGCTCGAACCCCGGGCACCTGACCGGCCTAGCTTGTGTTCAGATCCCAGTCTACCCCTCCGGCCTAACTAATGCCCAAAACCTGGTCACCTTCCGGCCTTGCATGCATTCAAAACCTTGGAAACTCTCACCCTTGCAAGTGCCCGGCGAACCACCGCCTTGCATGTATTCAAACCAAGGTAAATTCCAAGACTCGGTTGTGCTCAATTCCCATAAACCGCCCGGCCTTGTCTTAACTGAATTAGTTGGAGTTCAGACTGATTTGCTGTGCTCTGTGCCATGGACACGGATTTCACTTTATTCTCTTCTGAACATCCATATGTATGCTACATTTTTGGCATTTTGGATTTATAATTGTTGGATGGGGCGCACACTTTGGGGCTAATCGGATTCAAGATGGAAATTACAAGTGGCTTCACTATGCATTGGTTGCATAGCGGCTGACCGTAGTGGATTGATTGGTATCATTGAAGATGGTGTGCCCAACCTGTTGTCCCTGCTCTTCAGTTTCATGAGAATACCCGGAAAAAGATGAATGGAACATCTGATTCTCATAATGGTGGATTCACTTATTTTTCCCAGTTTCTGGTGACTCACCGGTGCCGGAGATGGAGGTGTTCGTGTGCTGCAGGTGTTCAAGTGCTTGAGGGGAGCACTCAAGGGGAGCATTCAAGTGCTGGAGGTCTTCGATTGCTTGAGGGGATGTTTTGGCAGTAGTAGTGAATGTATCATAACGAGCATTATTTGAGTATAATTAGGGACAACATAGTGTGTAATATTAGAGCCAACTCACGTGAACATTAACTCGGAACCTTTGGTTACAACATTCACTCTACCTCTGATAGTAACCAACGGATTTTTGTGGATTTATGGTGGGGTTGATTTTGATATATAATTTTAATGTATTAATGAGATTCAGTACCTCAAATTGTGTTGACATGAGTTGGTATGAGGTCGTCCATGAGCTATTAGTGCAAGGACACGTCGTATTTTATCCTTTGATAGGGATAGTTGCCATAGTCATCCTTTCTTTAAACCTTGTAAAATAATGAAAACACCTAGCATGACGATATCACTTCAGTGGAAATTCTTCTTGCCATCCTTCTCTCAATAACACATGGGCACCTTTTAGCTTTATGGTTCCTGAAAAGCAACCATATCTTCTTGGTTCAAGAAAAATGAAAATGATCTCATAGACACCACTTGTAACAACACCCTTAACTACCAACTATGCATTTCCATCCACAAGTCTAATCCTTGAAGCCATGTTGCAGATGTTTATGAGTTAGGCCTTGTTGTTGTGTACGCAGTAAAGGAGAAATTATTTTTCCGCGATGGAAACCATTAAAAGATGAAATCATCAAATTCGAGATTTTAGGAACCATTGTGTTTTTCTATTAGACTTGCTTAGAAAGGAAACAAAAGGAAATAGTTTTACAAACGAACTAACTTTTTGTAATAATTTTGGCAAAAGGATATAAGTTTCTATTATATCAATTTATTATAGCATTGACAAAGCTAACGCATTTGGTAATCCAACTTTCAAATATCATTGCTCAAATATTACACGTTATTAACTATTATTTTTAATTGCTAAATTTCTTCAATCATAATAATAAACATTTATATTTATTTTAAGGTTAAAAATTAACTCCTCTTGGGAGGTCGTCGTTGTACCTCTCAGAGTTAAATTTATAAGCCCTAATCCTTCGTATCTACAACTAAGTAGATAATGGCACATCAGGGTCGTCCATGAAGAAGAGGGGTTTTTCCAACTGTTTACACATATATAGCGAGAAACATACTAGATATAAGCATATATATATATATATATATGTGTGTGTTTGTGTGTGTGTTTGTGTGTGTGTATGCATGTGAATGGGGGGGGGTTGGTTGGTTTTGGTCCTAAATTATAAATTGAAAGACAACAACTAGCAAAAGAAGAGAACAATGGTAATCATACAACAACAACTAAAAAGATGACTAATCAACAATTAACGAAGCCTTGGGGGCAATTGATCCTCACTTCCAAACCTCTTAAGAATCCTAGATTCATTAACTCATTCAATTACATTTAGTTTCTATGGGGAATGTTATCACTTCTCATTCTAAGATCAACATTCATTCCTTCATAATAGTAATTTGTAAAGACAAGCAACGACCATTTGAAAACCTCGTTGATAATCACCCTAGGCAAACAACACCATAGAGGTATTTCATCAATGACATTTCACATGAAGGACCGTAGGTTTGATAAGAACAAGCCTTCTACTAAAGACATAGTTATTTAACCGAACAAAGTATTTACTAGGCTAACCCTGGAACAAACCACATTCAAGGTTCAACCTTTCTTTGCATTTGTAGGATAAATATGAGAACAATCCACATTAACATACTTATCTAGCAAGAATCACCACACATTATACACAAGAAGTTCTAAGTTCATGCTCTTTGATTTCATGTCAAATGAGCTTAGAAATTTGCAACTTTCCTAACACGCTAACACTTCAATCAAACAAACAATTCATATAATCAAACAACCCATGGTATAAATGAGGCAAAACACAAAATTAATGGAATAATAAATTATCTCCATTGAATGTTCATAAATAGAGAATCTCACCACATATGTTTGGAAGGCTCCCAAGAACTAGATTTAGCTACTACAATCCATACTAAGAACAACAATCCAAACATTAATCAAACTAAAAAAAAGATGAAAATGGTGGAAAACTAGGGTTTGAAATAGGGAAACATGGGCTGGAAGAGAAGATTATTTCCTCATCACACAAAATCCACATAGAAAAGGTCAAAGAGCGTCGCTCTCACCTCTCCTAAGAGAATTTCAAGGAAAACCAAAAGCTTTAGTTGACAAAAGAACGCAAAAGTGATCCCAAAAAGTCCCAAAATATGCACATAAAATGGGCACATAAAGCCTCCCAGCACTTAAACCTTACTCGTTCTCGAGGAAGAAAAGATTCAAGCACACATAAAGAGGTTCATGTATCCACATCCTAAGCTACTATTCCCCAAATAAATACCTCACAAAATTCTCAATATCACACATTCCAAAATTTAAGATCAAAGGAGAATTCACCAACCCCCATTTCTAAATCTACCCAAACCATACCAACCTATCAATTCATTGATATCAATAAAAATACTTCCGAGTCGCGAATTGACGATCCCAAATCCAATGGCACAAAGTGAAGTAAAAAACATGCATCAATTCCAACACATACTTAACTCTATACCAATATATCATCCTGAAAATGAAGTATATCAACAATCAAGAATTTTATACCTTACTTCATTTTCCCCCACTAAATTAACCAATCCCATCAGGTCTCGAAATGTTGAGCTACCTGATCCATCCATGTGGCAACCACAACCTTATGACTCCAATGTCGAGAAATGACTGAAATCAAAGCATTTTTTTCTTTTCTCTCTATTTCTCTCATTTGGCCTAGGAGCCCTTCCGGGTTTTCATCCTAGCCACACATCATATTTCTTTAGCTCAGATCTCACCTTTTTCCACACATTTAGCCTCTCATTTTTTCCTAAGTCACCCTTTTGGGTTTTTGAACTATCCAGGCCCCCAATGTTGCCTAAGTTTCTCCCTCAGGTTTTCAACTCAGTGGGTTTATCCAGGCCGCCCAAAACAAGAAAAGCATCCCACAACATCCATGTCTAGAAAGAAAACATCTCAAAAACATGAAATAAAAGTAGTAAATACCCCTTCCCACACTTAAAACACTACATTGCCATCAATGTAGACAAAATAGGGGAAAAGCATACAAAGCAAAGTATGGGAAGTGCAAGAAGATATAGCTCACAATCACTACTGTGAGGATAAACCACCATAAGCAAAGTAGCGCTGCTGATAATGGGCAATGCAGTCAGAGTTCCTATGATACCTCGCTCTGCGCCTCTCCAATCTGGGATCAAGGCCCGAGGTACCACTAGACTGGGAATGCATCTCATAAATGTGGTATGACAGATGGTCAATCTCTTCATCCATATCTATCAAGCTCTGGGAGACAAAAACATTGTGCTCCAATATCAAGCCATCCTGGCGGCAGAATCCATCCTGCATAGTCTACATCATACGTTCATAAACTGAGGAGGAGACTGAGGGAAATTAGGCGGCACATCCTCCTGGATCAGCTCTATCTCTGTCTATAGTCAGGTGAAAAGTATAGCATCCTCATCAGTCTGATCCGCTAGTGGAGGTAGGTTCCTATGCTCCCGATCAAAACCCAGTGCATAGTTGGTATCCGACTCTATTGCCAAATTGACAACAGGTGCGTCGATCTCCAGCCTGGTCCGCTAAGGCTGGGGAAGCTTCATGAACTTAACTCCCCTCGCCCTATAAATCCATATGAAAGTGCCATCTATGTTTGTCTCCTTGATGAGGTGAAAGCACATGATTATCTGATGTAGAGTGATGCGGTATGAGTTGCCTTTACCCAGCCGCGGAAGGCCAAGCGGTATGCAGATCCCCAAGTGCCAAACGATGAGGGCAATCATACCTCCCATTAGTATCCCTCCCTTCGGCTTCCCGGCTACCTCTTCAACATTCTTGACCCATAAATCATCCCTTAACCCAAAATCTATGCCCTCGCTCGTGAGGTACCATAAATAGAAAAAATTATAGTTGTTAACATTTGTCGGCTCAGCATGACATAAAAGTGTGCTCACCAGAAATTGGTGCACCAAACAAAGAGCAAGATGAATAATGATGCTACTATTATCCGTGGAATCCCTAGTTTTCCTTGTGATAGTGTTCCAAAATGCTACATTCTCCATAATGTTATGATTGGGCATGTCAAGCTCAACCTTGGGACGTATCTCCTCTGTGGACCAACCAAATGCTACCTCAATGTTAGCCAAAGATATCTCATAGGACCGGTCAATGAGGTCGAATGTGATAAATCTCTCTCAAGGCTCCCCATCTCGAAGACTGTGTATCCTCAGTAGTAAGAAACTCCAAAGTGAGTCGTAGGTAAGTAGGGGCAACCTTGTCCATAAACCCAGCCAAGCCACCCTTGGCGAGGAGGCAATGAATAGGCTCTCGAAGCCCAAGAGTATCCAAAGCGGGTCCATCAAAGAAGTTGGTCTCCTGGACCTTCCTAGCAGCTAACTGGTCTCACCGCTCCATATATGGCCCGGTGATCCTAAACAAACCCATGAAATGGTCCGGAGATAGTGCTGGGGCAGGCTTCGTAGCCGGTGGTTGAGGTGTAGGTGGAGCGGCGGTGCTAATATATCGTGAAAATCCAGGTTTTTTCATAGGCATATCTAACAACCACATCAAACATGTCAATTATACAAGCATATAAACATATGCAATATTTGAAAATAAAAATCAACCCTAAACTAGTCTAACCAATATTACAAGTTCCAAAAGAACAACATAAGCACATGAATAGGCTAGACTAGTTTGAGTATGGTCCATAATTGTATTGCATACCTTACAAAAACCAGGCCATAATCGATTGTGCCAATATTTCCCACTCATTAAGGTTGTCACATAGCTAAACATCTCATATGTTATATCCAATGATCACAATCGAGCCTAACTAGGTTAGCTACCATTAGTACGTTTAAAACATTAACATTTCAGTTCCATAGCTAAACTACCTTAAGCATGATAACATTGCATACAAATATTAACTATGTTCAACAAGCCAATATGTCCAATCTATAACACAAGCCCCAACCAAATCCTCAACTAAAGAAACAATATAAGTACAATGCAAGCACAACACCAACATAAGAAAATCACTACGAGCATAATGTTATCCCATTTCCAAAGTCTCATATCAACATAAGACCATAACCACAAAAATCTACAAAGTTTCAACAATCATAATTCAATAAATATCATATACAATCCTCACAATATCCATAAGAACAAATAACATAGCATAATCACAATTCAAGCACAAGAAAGTGAGGGAATGTACCACTTAGAAGTTTATGGAGAAGAAAGAATGAAACCCACGACCTAGTTCGGCCAAATTTGAGAAATCCCCAAAAATTAGGGTTCTGGATTTTCAAAATTTTAGTTGATTTTTGGGTGTTTGTGGAGGATTAAGAGGTTAGGAATGATGGTTTATGGATGGGCGATGGATTTGTGGTGGTTTGGTGGCTGGGTTTGAGTAGAGGCGGATTGTTGAGGGAGAGGAAATGATGGCAACGACGTAAAGAAATGAAGGGATGAAGAAAAAGAATGAGTACTGCACGTTCTTTAAACCGTCTGGGCACAATTCATGATGGGAAAACTTTAAGTTCATGACGCGCGGACAAGGTTTGCAATGGGCAAACAAGTTTCTGCCCTTCGTAAATTGAGGTGTCTAGGAGCTGAGAATTTTGGCAAACTTACTGATTTCTTAGCGGTGGGCAAAGAAACCTTAGCGAATTGCGAACAAAGTTCGGTACGGGAAAAAAATTTGTTTTCTACGCGTGCATTGCTAGACCTGAAAGCTCAAAGTTTTCTTAAACATTTCTGATTGCTTTGCAACGGGTGACAAAACCTCTGTGATGCGTGAATAGAGTTCGCAACACGTGAAGATTTGTTTGCCCTTCATACATTGAGGGACCTGAAAGTTAAGAATTTTCTTGGACTTTCTGATTGCTTCGCAACGAGCAAAGCAACCTTTGTGCTGAGCAAACAAGTTTCACAATGTGCAACGAATCGTTCATCCCTCACAAATTGTAGGCTATCCTAACACTTAGAAAAAATTTAGAATTCACCAAAGGTCCAAGATTTTCCTTCATATCTCCAAGTATTTTCCCCTTTTATCAATCCAATGATTTAGGCTCAAATTGCTACAAAATCATGGGGAAAAAACTGTGAAAAGGACAAAGCAAAATAATGAAACTAACGACAAAAACTCAAAATCAAACAACATCAACGGAAAGTCGCGAATGATGATATAAAAACCAAATTTATTTAACATCGTTAGCACGACTTACTCCCCTTCTTGGATCTTATCCACAAAATAAATCGAGATGATTGGTCCTCTTTACCCGATCCGGGTCAAATTAATTGGGATTCACATCACCCCCAACAAAATCTTATTCAAATAGCTGAGGGTTTCTTCATATTCCCTCAACATTTCCAACAACTCATTTTTTGATTCCATGGTGATCTCAAGCACGTGAGCATTCAGGGGTTTCTCTCCTTTTCCAAGGGATGAACATTTAAGAGCTTTCGGCGATGGTTTGCACTCTTCCACCGAAGTCTTCTCAAGAGGAGGAGGGAAAACCACCCTTATTAGCTTACCCGTGGACACACGAAAAGTGTTGAATGTTGCTTTCCCAAGAGTGTATTTGTCATTATTGTTTTCCTTCAACTTAGTACTAACAACATTTGAAATCAAAGCATCACTCAAAACATCATCTATGGCAACATTTAAGGAACTAGTATCTTGGGCTCAACTACATCTTGCTCTTTATCATCAATAACATGAATATCTTTGCAAGAATGGTATCTACAAGGATGATCAACAGAATTATTAGTGTCAAACTCTACCTTCCTCCCATTAAATTCCATGGTCAATGTTCCTTTATGCACATCAATCATGGTCCTTGAAGTCTTTAGAAGTGGCCTTCTTAAAAGAATAGGTTTAGCACTATTGTCACCTTCTTTTTAAAGAACATAAAAGTCTGTGGGGAATGTCAAAGAATCCACTTTCACCAACAAATCCTTCACAATACCTTTCGGGTATGTGCTAGAGTTATCGGCTAGTTGGAAAACAACCCCAGTTTTGTTCTAAGTGCCTAGATTTAGACATCCACACAAGGAATATGGGATCACATTGATTGAAGCACTTTAGTCTAACATGGCATTGTTAACACATTTGCCTCCTATCTCACAAGGGATTGTAAACATTCCCGGATTATCACATTTAGGGGGCATTCCATTATCAAACACGGTAAAGACATATTCACTCTTCACACTCTTTTTCTTACTTTTCAATTGTTGTTTCCTATTGATGGTACACAATTCCTTAAGAAATTTAGCATACCTAGGAACTTGATTTAGAGCATTTAAGAGTGGAATATTTACCTCGCATCTACGAAAGACTTCGTAGATGTCCTTAGTGTCCTCCATTGTCCTCCTATCCTTTAATGCCTCTAGAAATGCTGGTTCCGACACATAGATAGGGATCTCCGCCCCTTTGACTTCTTGTGTGGTGGGGATGAAGTTTAGGGATTTGATCCAGGTCTTTGCACAAATGTCTTCACCTCAATTTCTTCTTCTTTGCTATCTTTGGCCAACTCTCCGGCCTTCTTTTCAAGGTCTTCTTCTTTTGAACCATCCACTCAACAACAACCCTTGCTTGGTTCTCCTTCACTTCCCTTCCATTTCTCAATGAGATTGCACTCACATTTTGTCGAGGGTTGATCTTTGGTTGGGAGGGAAGTTTGCCCTTTTCCTAGGGCTCCATCGAATTCACCACTTGAGCTATATGGCTCACTTGAGTTTCCAAGTTCTTGATGCTCACCTTGGTTTCATCCTGGATTTTTTAGCCTTCCTCCACGCACATACTCAACCGGTGAATGACTTGCATCACCTCATCTTTTGCCAAACCCGAGCTCTTCCCTTGTCTCAGGCCTTGTCTTGAAGCCTTTAATATTGTTATTGAGGTGGCTGATATTCTTGATGAGGAGGGCAATACAATTGAGTGTTTTAACCTCCTTGATGGTTTCCATACCACAGATTTGGGTTATCATGATTACCTGAATTGTACGAGCATTTTTGGTATCCTTTATTGCCTTTATATGCTTGATAACCTGGATAGCTTTGGTTTCCTTCATAGCCTTCCCCACCTTGATACCCCATGTCACTCACCTCTTTGATATAATCTTCTTGTAAAGTAGGGCAAGCGTCCGTAGGATGCACCGATACACAAATTTCACAAGATTTAACATGTGGCACATTTTCGGGCTTGGCCATCAAGAATTTCACCATAAAAGTAAGGGTCAAGACTTGGTCCTCGAGCTTTCCACTATTGTAAGGGTTGTGGGCATTGTATTTCTTCTTCTTAAATTGGCCCTCAAGCTAAAGTTCCTTGACTCCTCATATAACTGCATAGCCTCCGTTGAAGTCTTGTTCCCAAGGGTACAACCACAAAAACTCCTTACAAGTCTTTGGTCATCATCAAGAAGGCCATTGTAGAAATAGTAGACAAAGTCTCCCTCCGAATAGCCCTGGTATGGATCACCCATAAGAAGCTTCTTGAATCTCTCCCAATAGTTGAAAAGAGACTCTTCATACCGTTAGAGGAAGTTGCTTACGTCCTTCTTCAAAGTGGCGGACCTTGAGGTCGAGAAGTACTTGGCCGGGAAGTACTTGGTAAGTAGTGGGGCCAATACCTTGCACCATTCCTCAATATCAATGGGAATTCCTTCAACTTATAGAAGTTTTCATCTACTCCATGGGAAACCGTACCACCACATAAGAAATGAAACTCAGTGAGATGCTTGTTGGCATTTTTCCCTTGCCTACCAAGGAAGATAGGTAGCATGTTTATAAACCCATTCTTGAGCTCAAAATTCCCCATTGGTAAAACCAAATGATACTCAATTCACATTGGTTGTTGGTCAAGGTTAGGGGCCTTAATGTCCCTCAGTAAGGCTTGCCCAAATGGAATCTCCCTTCCTTGGAGAGGAGGAGCTCTTCCTTGGAGAGGAGGATGTTGAGGCCCTTCTCCCGGATTCTCAACTTCATGCTCATGTTGATGCTCCATAAAAGTAGAAGTATTCACAAAATGGTCACTATGAGGGGTGTTATTCACACTTTCAAAAGAAAGCCTCTAAGCCTGTCTCAAATTCAACTCTAACTCGGGGTTGTAGTGTATGGGTTCTTGTGAAGAGGATTACGTAAGAACCATACACCAAGAACTAGAACAATGTGTCTCCAAGCCAAGAGAAAATAGCAAGTCAACTAAGAAAAAAATAAAAGAAAACAAACACATATTTACAGCTAGCACATAATCACACATAATATGCCCAAACACTTAAAAATAAATGTCTCTTCCCTGGTAGCAGCGCCAAAATTTGGGAGATTGTCGACATACCTCTCAAAGTTAAATTTATAAGCACTTATGTTTCCTATCTACAACTAAGTATATAGTGGCAAGTCATGGTCGTCCACAAAGAAGAGAGATTTTTCCAAGTGTTTACACATAAATCGCGAGAAACATACTAGATATAAGCATATATATAAGCATGTAAATGGGGGGATTTTTGCTGGTTTTGGTCATAAATTATGAATTGAAAGATAACAACTAGCAAAGTGAGAAAGCATTGCTAATCATGCAAGAACAACTAAAAAGATGATTAAATCAACAATTAACGGAGCCTTGGGGGCAATTGAACCTCACTTCCAAACCTCTTATGGATCCTAGATTCATTCACTAATTCAATTACATTTAGTGTCTATGGGGAATGTTTTCACTTCTCATTCAAAGATCAACATTCATTCCTTCTCAATAGTAATTTGCAAAGGCAAACAACGACCACTTGCAAACCATGTTGATAATCACCCTAGGTTAACAACACCATAGAGGTATTTCATCAATGGCATTTCACACGAAGGACCATAGGTTTGATAACATCAAGCCCTCTACCAAGGACATAGTTATTTAACCAAAAAAAACATTTACTAGGCTAACCCTAGAACAAACCACATTCGAGGTTCAACTTTTCTTTGCATCTATAGGATAATATATGAGAACAATCGACATTAACATACTTATCTAGCAAGAATCACCACACTTTATACACAAGAAGGTCTAAATTCATGCTCTTTGATTTCATGCCAAATGAGCTAAGACTTCAATCATACAAACATTTCATATAGTCAAACAACCCATGGTATAAATGAGTCAAAACACAACATTAATGGAAAAATAAATGCTCTACATTAGTTTGGATGAGAATCTCACCACATAAGTTTGGAAGCTTAAATCAATTGCTCCCAAGAACTAGATTTAGCTACGACAATCCATACTAATTAACAACAACAATCCAATAATTAATCAAACTAAAACAAGGATGAAAATGGTTGAAAACTAGGGTTTGAAAGAGGCAAAATTGGGCTCGAAGAGAAGATAAGGGAGAGAGGATAGGATTTTTTATTTATAGTAAAAATAAGGCAAAGAAGATTTCTGGCAACCCAAAGTTTGCGGCGCGCGAACAAATGTTCGCCCGCCGCAAAGACTGCAGAATCAGCAATCATAGCTTCTTTTCCTTCATGGTTCAATTTCTCCTCTTTACTTCAATTTTCTTCCATTATTTAAGTCTTCCAATCTTCAAAACAAGTCTTCAAAAAAAGATCTTCAATGGCCTCCGGTCTTCAAGTCTTAATGTTATTTCCTCGTCACACAAAATCAACTTAGAAAAGATAAAAGAGCCCAAAAGTTGCTCTTACCTCTCCTAAGAGAATTTTAAGGTAAAACACAATCTCTAGTTGACAAAAGAGCACAAAAGTCCCAAAATATGCACATAAAATGGGGACATGACCTCTATTATTAGTAACTTTTGAAAGAATAGTAATACAATACAGGGGAGATTCACCGGATTCCTTTGGATCATACCAGCATTAGGAACCAAATCATTTTGAGCCTAAACCGGAACATAATTCCTTGGCTTGATTACTACTCCTCTCAAGATGGTCCAACAGTTGCCAACCCTAATAGCTAGCTAGTTCTATTATCAAATGATGCCTCGATAAATCTAGTAACTGTCTTGCCAACCACATTATCCAACTCCTAAACTCGAGGTTTGCTGCTTGGCGGCTTCACTCATTAAAAACAAGAGAGCATCTAATAGCCCCTTCCACCTAACTATCTGGCACTCATTCAAAAAGGAAGCAAAATATTTTTTTGGAGAATGAATTAATATTTTTGTAATTTGGGTTCAATGGTTGCAATAAAATTGATTGATCCAACCATAGGAAAATCTTACAAATGTTATTATCCAATTTTCAAAATTCTTTGCTCAAATATTGTACTTTATCTGACATTTTCTTTTCTTAGTTAACTTTTTCTCCCATAATAACAAACACTTATTTGGATTTTAATGTTCACAATTTATTACTCTTAATAAAAAAAATAAAAATAGATAAGTTTGGGCGGAAGTAGTGAATGTATCATAACATGCTTTATTTGAGCATAATTGGGCACAACATAATGTGCAATATTAGAGCCAACACACCTGAACATCAATTCGGAACCTTTGGTTCCAACTGCATTCTACCATCACTAGAAATCAATGGATTTTTTTGGATTTATGGTGAGGTTTATTTACATAATCTAAATGTATTCATGAGATTAGATACCTCATATTTTGTTGACAAGAGGTTGTATGAGGTCGTCGGTGAGCTATCAGTGCAAGGATGCATTTTATTATATCCTTTGATAGGGATAGTTACCATAACAATCCTTTATTTTCAACCTTGTAAGAAAATGAAAACACCTAGCATGACGATATCACTTCAATGGATATTTTTCTCACCATCCTTCTTTCAAGCACACTTGGCTACCCTTTAGCTTTAGGGTTCCTGAAAAGCAACCATATCATCTTGTTTAAAGAAATGAAAATGATCTCATAGACACCACTTGTAACAACACCCTTAATTACTAACTATGCATTTCCATCCTCAAGTCTAATCCTTGAAGCCACGTTGCAGATTTTAACAAGTTAGACCTTGTTTTATGTACGCAGTAAAGGAGAAATTATTTTTCCGCCATGGAAACCATTAAAAGATGAAATCATCAAACTCAAATTTTTAGAAACCATTGTGTTTCCTTTTTTGTACACTCTCTTAGAAAGGAAATGGAAAGAAGTAGTTTGGAAAAATGAACTAACTTTCTATAATTTTGGTTCAAAAGTTGCCATTATATCGATTCATTATAGCACAAAGGTTACACATTTGGTAATCCAACTTTTAAATACCATTGCTCGAATATTGCACGTCATTAAATATTATTTGTAATCGTTAAGTTGTTTCAATCATAATAGGAAATATTTATACTTATTTTAAGGTTAAAACTTAATTCCTCTATTATTAGTAACTTTTTAATGAATAGTAATGCAATAAAGGGGAGATTCACTGTATTTCTCTGGATCATACAAGCATTAGGAGCCACATAATTTTGAGCCTAAACCGGAACATATTTCCTCGGCTTGATTAAAACCCCTCTCAAGATGGTACGAGTGTTTCCAACCCTCATAGCTAACAAGTTATGTTATCAAACCATGCTTCGATAAATTTAGTAACAGTCTTTCAAACCACAGTATCCAACTCCTGAACTCGAGGTTTGCTGCTCAGCTGCTTCACTCATTAAAAAAAACAAATCACCTCATAGCCCCTCCCACCCTACTATCAGGCATTCATTCAAAAATGAAGCAAATTTTTTTTTTTGGAGAATGAATTAATCTTTTTATAATTTGGGTGCAATGGTTGCAATACATTGAGATCCAACCATGGGAAAAGCTTACACATTTTATTATCCAATTTTCAAAAGTCTTTGCTCAATTTTTGCACTTTATCTGACATTTTCTTTTCTTAGTTAAGATTTTCTCTCATAATAACAAACACTTATTTGGATTTTAATGTTCAAAATTTATTCCTCTTTTAAAACTTTTGACAAATAGTTATGTTTGGGCAGAAGTGGCGAATGTATCATAACGTGCATTATTTGAGCATAATTATGCACAACATAATGTGCAAAATATTAGTGCTAACTCATGTGAACATAAACTCAGAACCTTTGGTTCCAACATGCACTCTACCTCCGATTGTAACCAATGGATTTTTGTGGATTTATGGTGGGGTTGATTTTGATATATAATCTAAATGTATTCATGAGATTCAATGCCTCAAATTATGTTGACATGAGTTGGTATGAGGTCATCGATGACCTATCAGTGCAAGGATGCATCGTATTATATCCTTTGATAGGGATAGTTACCATTGTCATCCTTTCTTTCAACCTTGTAAAAAAATGAAAACACCTAGCATGATCGACGATATCACTTCAATAGTAATTCTTCTTTCCATCCTTCTTTCAAGCACATTATGCCACCCTTTACCTTTAGGGTTCCTGAAAAGCTACTATATCTTCTTGGTTCAATAAAATGAAAATGATCTCATAGACACCACTTGTAACAACACCCTTAACTACCAACTATGTGTTTCCAACCTCAAGTGTGATCCTTGAAGCCACATTGTAGATTTTTACAAGTCAGTCCATGTTGTTATGTACGTAGTAAAGGAGAAATTATTTTTCCACGATGGAAACCATTAAAAGATTAAATCATCAAACTCAAATTTTTGGGAATCACTGTGTTTGTCTTTTTGTAGACTTGCTTAGAAAGGAAATAAAAGGAAATAGTTTGGCAAATGAACTAACTTTCTGTAATTTCAGTTCAAAAGTTGTCATTATATCGATTTATTATAGCACTGGCAAAGCTTACACATTTGGCAATCCAACTTTCAAATATCATTGCTTGAATATTGCACGTTATTAACCATTATTTTAATTGTTAAATTGTTTCAATCATAACAAGAAATATTCATATTTATTTTAAGGTTAAAAAATAATTCCTCTATTATTAGTAACTTTTGAAAGAATAGTAATAAAATAAAGGGCAGATTCATTGGGTTCCTCTGGATCATACGAGAATTGGGAGCTATATCATTTTGAGCCTAAACCAGAACATAACTCCTTGGCTTGATTACAGCCCCTCTGGAGATGGTTCGAGTGTTGCCAGCCCTCATAGCTATCAAGTCTGTTATCAAACAATGCCTCGATAAATCTTGCAAATGACTTGCAACCCACAATATCCAACTCTTTAACTCAAGGTTTGCTACTCAGCCGCATCATTTATTAAAAACAAGAGAGCACCTGATAGCCCCTCTCACCTTACTATCTGGCACTCATTAAAAAAGGAAGCGAAATATTTTATTTTGGAGAATGAATTAATCCTTTTGTAATTTGGGTGAAATTGTTGCAATAAAATAATTGATCCAACCATAGTTACCATTGTCATCCTCTCTTTCAACCTTGTAAAAAATTGAAAACACCTAGCATGATCGACGATATCACTTCAGTGGCAATTCTTCTTGCCATCCTTCTTTCAATCACATTTGGCCACTCTTTTGCTTTTGGGTTCCTGAAAAGCAACCATATCTTCTTGGTTCAAGAAATTTAAAATGATCTCATAGACACCACTTGTAACAGCACCCTTAACTACTAACAATGCATTTCCATCCTAAGTTTGATTCCTGAAGCCATGTTGTAGATGTTTATGAGTTTATCCTTGTTGTTGTGTACGCAATAAAGGAGAAATTGTTTTTTCACGATGGAAACCAATAAAAGATGAAATCATCAAACTTGAATTTTTAGGAACCATTGTGTTTTTCTTTTTGTAGACTTTCTTAGAAAGGAAATAGAAGGAAATAGTTTGGGAAATGAACTAACTTTCTGTAATTTTGGTTCAAAAGTTTCCATTATATCAATTTATTATAGCACTGGCAAAGTTTCCATTATATCAACTTATCAGATTTTCAAATATCATTGCTCGAATATTGCACGTTACTAAACATTATCTTTAATTGTTAAATTGTTTCAGTCATAATAAGAAATATTTATATTTATTTTAAGGTTAAAAATTAATTCCTCTATTATTGGTAACTTTTGAAAGAATAGTAATACAATAAAGGGGAGATTCACCAAATTCCCCTGGATCATACGAGCATTAGGAGCCATATCATTTTGAGCCTAAACCGGAACATAATTCCTTGGCTTGATTACAACCCTTCTCAATATGGTCCAAGTGTTGCCAACCCTTATAGCTAGCAAGTTCTGTTATCAAACGATGCCTCGATAAATCTAGCAACTGTCCTGCCAACCACAATATCCAACTCCTGAACTCGAGGTTTCCTGCTCGGCCGCTTAACTCATTAAAAACAATGGAGAACCTAATAACCCCACCCACCCTACTATCTGACACTCATTTAAAAAGGAAGCATAATATATTTTTTTTGGAGAATAAATTAATCTTTATGTAATTTGTCCACAATGGTTGGAAAAATTGGTTGATCCAGCCATAGGAAAACCTTACACATCTTACTATCAAAATTTTCAAATATATTTGCTCAAATATTGCACTTTATGTGACTTTATCTTTTTTTAGTTAAATTTTTCTCTCACAATAACAAACACTTATTTGGATTTTAATGTTCAAAATTTATTCCGCTTTTAATAATTATATTTTTTGAAAAATAGGTAAGTTTGGGCGGAATTGATGAATGTACATAACGTGCATTGTAATGGTGAATGTACATAATGTGTATTGTTTGAGAATCGTTAGGCACAACATAATGTGCATTATTAGAGCCAACTCATGTGAACATAAATTTGGAAACTTTGGTTCCAACATGCACTCTTCCTCCGATAGTAACCAACGGATTTTTGTGGATTTATGGTGGGGTTGATTTTTATATATAATCTAAATGTATTCATGAGATTCAGTACCACAAATTGTGCTGACATGAGTTTCTATGAAGTCGTCGGCAAGCTATCAGTGCAAGGATGCATCGTATGTTATCCTTTGATAGGGATAGTTACCATAGTCATCCTTTCTTTCAACCTTGTAAGAAAATGAAAACACCTAGCATGACGATATCACTCCAATAGTAATTATTCTTGCCATCCTTTCTTTCAACCTTGTAAGAAAATGAAAACACCTAGCATGACGATATCACTTCAATAGTAATTATTCTTGGCATCCTTCTTTCAAGCACATTTGGCAACCCCTTAGATTTAGGGTTCCTGAAAAGCAACCATATTTTCTTCGTTCAAGAAAATGAAAATGGGTTCATAGACACCATTTGTAACAACACCCTTAAATACTAACTATGCATTTCCATCCTCAAGTTTGATCCTTGAAGCCACGTTTCAAATGTTTACAATTTTGGCCTTATTGGTGTGTACGTAGTAAAGGAGAAATTATTTTTCCGCGGTGGAAACTTTTAAAAGATGATATCATCAAACTCGAAATTTTAGGAACCACAGTGTTCTTATTTTTGTAGACTTGCATAGAAAGGAAATAGAAGGAAATAGTTTGGCAAAGAAACTAACTTTTTGTAATTTCGATTCAAAAGTTTCCATTATATCAATTTATTATAGCACTGACAAAGCTTACACATTTGGTAATCAAAATTTCAAATATCATTGCTCGGATATTGTACATTATTAAACATTATTTTTAATCGTTAAAATGTTTCAATCATAATAAGAAATATTTATATCTATTTTAAGGTTGAAAATTAATTCCTCTATTCTTAGTAACTTTTTAAAGAATAGTAATACAATAAAGGGGAGATTCACCGCATTCCTATGGATCATACGAGCATTAGGAGCCACATCATTTTGAGCCTAGGTCGGAACATGTTTCCTCGGCTTGATTAAAACCCCTCTCAAGATGGTCCGAGTGTTGCCAACCCTCATAGCTAGAAAGTTATGTTATCAAACGATGCCTCAATAAATTTAGTAACTGTCTTTCAAACCACAGTATCCGACTCCAGAACTTGAGGTTTGGTGCTCGACTTCTTCACTCATTAAAAACAACAAAGCATCTGATAACCCCTCCCACCCTACTATCTGGCACTCATTAAAAAATGAAGCGAATGTTTTTTTGGAGAATGAATTAATCTTTTTGTAATTTGGGTGCAATGGTTGCAATAAAATTGAGATCCAACCAAAGGAAAAGATAACACATTTTATTGTCCAATTTTCAAATATCTTTGCTCAATTTTTGCACTTTATCTCACATTTTCTTTTCTTAGTTAAATTTTTCTCTCATAATAACAAACACTAATTTGGATTTTAATGTTCAAAATTTATTCCTCTTTTAATAATTATGTTTTTCAAAAAATAGGTAAGTTTGGGCGGAAATGGTGAATGTACATAACATGCATTGTTTGAGAATAAATAGGCACAACATAATGTGCATTACTAGAGACAACTCATGTGAAAATCAATTCGGAAACTATGGTCCCAACATGCACTCTACCTCCAATAGTAACCAACAGATTTTTGTGGATTTATGGTGGGGTTGATTTTTATATATAATCTAAATGTATTCATGAGATTCAGTACCACAAATTGTGTTGACATGAGTTGGTATGATGTCGTCGATGAGCTACCAATGCAAGGATGCATCGTATTTTATCCTTTGATAGGGATAGTTACCATAGTCATCCTTTCTTTCAACCTTGTAAGAAAATGAAAACACCAAGCATGACGATATCACTTCAATAGTAATTATTCTTACCATCCTTCTTTCAAGCACATTTGGCAACCCCTTAGATTTAGGGTTCCTAAAAAGCAACCATATTTTCTTTGTTGAAGAAAATGAAAATGTACTCATAGACACCATTTGTAACAACATCCTTAGATACTAACTATGCATTTCCATCCTCAAGTTTGATCCTTGAAGCCACGTTGCAAATATTTACAATTTTGGCCTTGTTGTTGTGTACGCAGTAAAGGAGAAATTATCCGCGATAGAAACCATTAAAAGATGAAATCATCAAGCTCAAATTTTTAGGAACCATTGTGGTCTTCTTTTTGTAGACTTGCATAGAAAGGAAATAGAAGGAAATAGTTTGGAAAACGAACTAACTTTCTATTATTTCGATTCAAAAGTTTCCATTATACCAATTTATTATAGCACTGTCAAAGTTTACACATTTGGTAATCCAACTTTCAAATATCATTGCTCGAATATTGCACGTTGTTAAACATTATCTTTAATTGTTAAATTGTTTCAATCATAATAAGAAGTTTTTATATTTTTTTATGGTTTAAAATAAATTCCTCTATTATTAGTAACTTTTGAAAGGATAGCAATACAATAAAGGGCATATTCACCGGATTCCTTTGAATCATACTAGCATTAGGAGCCACATCATTTTAGCTTAAACAGGAACATAATTACTTGGCTTGATTATAACCCCTCTCAAGATGGTCCGAGTATTGCTTGTATTCATGAGATTCAGTACCTCAAATTGTGTTGACGTGAGTTGATATAAGGTCGTCGGTGAGCTATCTGTGCAAGGATGCATTTTATTTTATCCTTTGATAGGGATAGTTGCCTTAGGCTTCGTTTCTTTCAACTTTGTAAGACAATGAAAACACCTAGCATGACAATATCACTTCAATGGAAATTCTTCTTCCCATCCTTCTTTCAAGCACACTTGGCCACCCTTTAGCTTTAAGGTTCTTGAAAAGCAACCATATCTTCTTGGTTCAGGAAAATGAAATTGATCTCATAGACACCACATGTAAAAACACCCTTAACTACTAACAATGCATTTCCTTCCTCAAGTCTGATCCTTGAAGCCTTGTTGTTGTGTACGCAGTGAAGAAGAAATTACTTTTCCGTGATGGAAACCATTAAAAGATGAAATCATCAAACTCAAATTTTCAGGAACCATTGTGATTTTATTTTTGTAGGATTGTTTAGAAAGGAAATAGTTTGGCAAATGAACTAACTTTCCGTAATTTGGTTCATAAGTTGCCATTATATCGATTTATTATAGCAATGACAAACCATACACATTTGGTAATCTAGCTTTCAAATATCATTGCTCGAATATTGCATGTTATTAAACATTATTCTTAATTGTTAAATTGTTTCAATCATAAAAAGAAATATTTATATTTATTTTAACGTTAAAAAGTAATTCCTTTATTATTAGTAACTTTTGAAAGAATAGTAATACAATAAAGGGGAGATTCACTGGATTCTTCTGGATCAAACGAGCATTAGGAGCCACATCATTTCGAGCCTAAACAAGAACATAATTCCTTGGCTTGATAACAACCCCTCTCAAAGCTAGCAAGTTTGTTATGAAACGATGCCTCAATAAATCTAGTAATTATCTTGCCAACCACAATATCCAACTCCCGAAATCGAGGTTTGCTATTTGGCAGCTTCACTCATTAAAAACAAGGGAGCACCTAATAGCCCATTCCCCTACTATCTGACACTCATTTAAAAAGGAAGAAAAATATTTATTTTTGGAGAATGAATTAATCATTTTGTAATTTGGGTGCAATGGTTGCAATAAAATTGATTGATCTAACCATAGGAAAAGCTTACACATTTTAGGATCCAATTTTCAAATATCTTTGATCAAATATTGCACTTTATCTGATATTTCCTTTTCTTACTTAACTTTTTCTCTCATAATAAGAAACACTTATTTGGATTTTAATATTCAAAATTTATTCCTCCTTTAATAATTTTTTGTTTGAAAAATAGGTAAGCTTGGGCAGAAATGGTGAATGTATCATAACATGCATTGTTTGAGCATATTTAGCTTCAACATAATGTTCATTATTAGAGCCAACGCACGTGAACATCAATTTGGAACCATTGATTCCAACATGCACTCTACATGCGATAGTAACCAATGGATTTTTGTGGATATATAGTGGGGTTGATGTTGATATATAATCTAAATGTATTCATGAGACTCAGTTCCTCAAATTGTGTTTACATGAGTTGGTATGAGGTCGTCTGTGAGCAATCACTGCAAGGATGCATCGTATTTTATCCTTTGATATGGATAGTTACCATTGTCATCCATTCTTTCAACCTTGTAAGAAAATAAAAACACCTAGCTTGAGGATATCACTTCAATGGAAATTCTTCTTGCCATTCTTCATTCAAGCACATTTAGCCACCCTTTATCTTTAGGGTTCCTGAAAAGCAACCATATCTTCTTGGGTAAAGAAAATGAAAATGATCTCATAGACACCACTTGTAACAACACTCTTAACTACTTAACATCCATTTCCATCCTCAAGTCTGATTCTTGAAGCCACATTGTAGATGTTTACGCGTTAGGCAATGTTGTTGTGTACAAAGTAAGGGAAAAATTATTTTTCCACGATCGAAACTATTAAAAGATGAAATCATCACACTCAAATTATTAGGAACCATTTTGTTTTTCTTTTTGTAGACTTGTTTAGAAAGGAAAGAGAATGACATAATTTGGCAAACGAACTAACCTTCTGTAACTTTATTTCAAAAATTGCCATTACATCGATTTATTATAGCACGTACAAAGCTTACACATTTAGTAATCCAACTTTCAAATATCATTGCTCGAATGGTGCATGTTATTAAACATTATTTTTAATTGTTAAATTATTTCAATCATATTAATAAATATTTATATTTATATTAAGGCTAAGGTTAAGGTTAAAAATTAATTCCTCAATTATTTGTAAATTTTAAAACAATAAAAATACAATAAAGGGGAGATTCACCGGATTCCTCCGGATCATACGAGCATTAGGAGCCACATCATTTTGAGCCTGAATCGGAACATAATTCTTTAGCTTTATTACAACCCCTCTCAAGATGGTCCTAGTGTTGCAAACCCTCATAGCTAGCAAGTTATGTTATCAAACGATGCCTCGATTAATCTAGTAAGTGTCTTACCAACCACAAAATCCAACTCCTGAACTCGAGGTTTGCTCCTCGGCCGCTTCACTCATTATAAACAAGGGAGCACCTGATAGCCCCTCCCACCCTACTATCTGGCACTCATTAAAAAAGGAAGCGAAATTATTTTTTTGGTGAATGAATCAATCTTTTTGTAATTTGGGTGCAACGGTTGCAATAAAATTGATTGATCCAACCATAGGAAAAGCTTACACATTTTATTATCAAATTTTCAAATATCTTTGCTCAAATATTGCACATTATCTGACATTAGCTATTCTTAATTAACTTTTTCTGTCATAATAACAAACACTTATTTGGATTTTAATGTTCAAAAGGTATTCCTCCTTTAATAATTTTTTTTGAAAAATAGGTAAGTTTGAGCGGAAGTGGCAAATGTATCAACATGCATTAATTGAGCATAATTATGACAACATAATGTGCAATATTAGAGCCAACTCACGTGAACATCAACTCGGAACCTTTAGTTTAAATATGCACTCTACCTCAGTGTTGGGAGATGGCGAATCTAAAGTAGGTATTGGACCCACTTCCTTGATTCTCTCGCCACACATGGCTCTCAGGATCTTTTCAACGTGCTCAGTCCATCGCTCCAAGTGATCCACCTTCACTTTCAATGCTGCCATATCCCCATCTGAATTCTTCGTGGACAACTTACTTGTTACCAGCCTTAATGACATAGCAATTTTCTTCTTCTTCGAGAATATACGAGGGTTGATGGGAATCTTGGACATCTGTGTAAAATCATCATATTTAAATTTACAACCAGCTTCCATGCATAAAGGTAGTAATTAGAGAGGAGAAACCTATAAAGTTGTGCGCATTGATGCGATCCCTGATGTATGCCATAATCGTACCCTTGACATCGATGCTTAAGTTATTCTTATTCTTGTACAGCAACATCATATCCAAATGATGCACCTCACCGTTCATTTTAACCGGTAGTAGGCAGACAACAACGAAGCTGTACCACACATTTATCTCGACAGTCAAATATTTCTTCTCAATGCTAGACCATTCTGAAGGCAGCTTCCCTATAACTCCATCACCTTCAACAGAGATTTATTTTATGATTTTCTCCCAAGAAGATTTGTTTACTTCTTTTTTAGTGGCTTGGTACACAGTTGATGGCTTCGACGTGATTTTGTAGAGCTCGTTGATCACATCTGCTGCAAGCACAACATGCTGCCCACAAAAGTAAATCTTAGCTGAATTCATGTACTTCATGGGGGACAAGACCTCACATGTTAACGTCTTGTTGGAACGACCGGGTTGTGTGATGAAGTGCGCATATCCATGCTCGTTGACATAGTCAGTGTAAGGCTTTTCAATTCTCAACCCTCTGTCTAGCATAAATTCCTGGCTAATATATTCTCTGTATATATCCATTGCCTCGGGACATTTGGCTACAGTCAATGGAATTTTTAGGGTTTCCTGGTTGCATCATAGGACCATTGTGTCGGACCTCGAGGTTGCCAACTCTTGGCTTCTTTCACAAATTTTGAGTGTCGGTATTACCCTTGGGTGCATTGTTTTTGGTGCCATACCTGGGAAAAGGTTCAACAAAGCTTACTAAGTATGGGTTACAAGGATATGGACTAGATGTATAAACATGCATATAGAAATTAGGGTCAGATCAATTCAAACTTGCATCAAGATGTAAACACATGTAAAATAAATGCTTAATGTGACTAAAGTGGCCAGGAAATGAAATAGCAACTAACAAAAATATATGATTTCAGGCATATATCTGTATTGCTAATGTTGAAATAGTGTAAACTTTACCGTTATATATTCAGAAAAAAACAGGACTCATTCAGGTAACGTCATAAAATGAGAATTACATAAAGAAATAATCATTCAGGGAGAAATATGGGGCATGCCCCTATATGAACTCATTCAGGGAAAAAACAAAATCAGTGAAAGAATATACTTATTCGGGAAAAATCAACTACAAAGGCATTTATGATATGCTATTTAAACCACATAGAAAAGTAGATTCATCCTTATACATATTCAGTTTATCTGAACCCACTCTAAAAATTTAGTTCTTCACTTTATTTTCAAACTATACAGATTAAATTCATCCCTTTATTGTCAAACCATACAAATTTACACAATGCAACTCATAAAAATTTACAACTATACAAAATGCACCCAATGTCCTTTCCATACCTACCACATGGGTTGTTTAAATAAATTTCACAATCAGCCTATGAAATTTCACAATCAGCCTTTCAATAATTTCACAATCAGGGCATTCAATAAATTTCACAATCAGCCTAAGAAAATCAAAACAAAAATGGAGATGGTTACAATACCTAGTTGGGATGGATTGTGGGTTGACAGTCGGACGGAGGGATGCCTTGGTGGAGGGAACGTAGACGGAGCGTAGTTGTATGGCAGATGGAAGGCTGACAGACAACGGACGGATGCGACCCAGAGCGTGATTGTACGGCTGAGGGAAGGCTGACAGACACCAGATGGACGCCACCCGGAGCGTTTCTTAGTTGATGGACGGTGGACGAAGCGTGGCTTAATGAACGGACGGTGGAAGTGAGCGTGGAAATATGGTGGACGGCAGATTGATGGAGCGTGGTTGTCAGATTGAGCGTGGATGGACGGTGGAGTGAGCGTGGATGGCAGAGGGAGCGTGGATGACAGAGGGAGCGGGGACGAAGCGTTGGGAGGTGGAATGGAAAGGTTTTTGGAAAGTGAAGAGTGACTAAAATTTAACAAATAATAATACATAACAATAATAATATTAACACATGGGCTGAAAAATGTAATAGAGAATAACACAATCATATGGGTTAAAGATATTTGGGCCAATGGGCTAAAATGTAATAAAGAATGCTACAAACATAAAGAATAATAACATATGTACCTTCTCACAT
This sequence comes from Rubia yunnanensis, assembly GCA_037428765.1. Taxonomy (NCBI): domain Eukaryota; kingdom Viridiplantae; phylum Streptophyta; class Magnoliopsida; order Gentianales; family Rubiaceae; genus Rubia; species Rubia yunnanensis. The sequence continues at coordinate 88,877,608 of CM075061.1, forward strand.
ACAGATTACTATAATAAATATTATTAACATATGTATAAATTTGATTTTCTAAAAAATATATATGTATAATATATTTGTAAGTTAGGAAATCAATTTACATATCAGTATTCTATATACACTAGTTAACTAAATATGATCAGTTTCTATACAACTAAGGGTTGGTCAAACCCTAGTCAACATACACGTGCACCTACTTTAACGTATCAATGACTTAGTAAACCATAAAGTTGTCTACAAGTCGGCCGCAGTTAGTTAGCGTTCCATATACACTGGTTGATCGACTATAACTTAATTGGAGATCCATATACTCTAGTTATCTTGAATCGTACAATACAAGGGTTGGTCAAACCCTAGTCAACATACACATGCATGTACTTTAACATATCCATGACTTAGTAAACCATAAAGTTGTCTACAAGTCGGCCGTAGTTAGTTAGCGTTCCATATACACTGGTTGATCGACTAAAACTTAATTGGCGATCCATATACACTAGTTATTTTGAATCGTACAATACAAGGGTTGGTCAAACCCTAGTCAAGATACACGTGCAGGTACTTTAACGTATCCATGACTTAGTAAACCATAAAGTTGTCTACAAGTTGGCCATAGTTAGTTAGCATTCCATATACACTGGTTAACCGTCTATAACTTAATTGGTGATCCATATACACTAGTTATCTTGAATCGTACAATACAAGGGTTGGTCAAACCCTAGTCAACATACACGTGCACCTACTTTAACGTATCCATGACTTAGTAAACAATAAAGTTCTCTGGGCACTCTTTATATACAAATAATAATATGAAACATTAAATATAACTGTACAATTTATTTTGTGCGTCCAGTGTAATTAAACAGTGTCCACACCTTAATTAATCTGTATAGAAATATATTTTTTTAAAATTTGACCCGAAAATTATATCTACTCCTTATTTTTTTTAAAACCCATCCCTTGAAAGACAACCTTCCCATAAGTCATGGAAAAACCAGGGTTTTTTTTTATTTTTTTTAAATACGAACACCCGAGGGTGGGGGTATATATATATTTGGCGCTCCAAGCCAATAGGAAACAGAGTATAGAAGGTTGATTTTACAAGAAGGCAACGTCATTGCCCGCAAAAGTAATCCTAATCTAGAGACTGTACATGAACTGGCGAAGATCCAGTTATGTTAGTTGCGTTTCCAAAGCTACGAATCTCCACACCCCGTGTTAATTCGCATTTTGGCCAGGCAACTAACATGGATATCAGTGCACTATCAGTATGAGACATTGCCAAGCAGTGTAGTGGATAACTGCAGTAGTGTAGCTGAGTAAACGGTGCAGCAGTGTAGCATCAGCAATGCAGTAGTGGCTCAGAATCAGCAAGAGTCATCATCGGAGGAGAGGTCCACAGTCAGCTGGCCAAAACAGTGGCCACCGAGTATGATCATCAGGACAGCAAGTTGAATTCAGTGAGAAGTGACCTGATGAACCAGTTATGGCATGATATGCATATTTAGATGTGAAATTACCAATTGGATCTGGTTTCCAGATAAGCCTATCCTCCCTTGTGTCTTCAATTTTGGCTTCCTGTAAAAAGGAGAGAGTATCATTTCCTAAATAAGGGCAAATAAGCGGCAGAATGTTAGACTTACTGAGGATAAAATCAGCCACTGTGAAGTGCAGAATTGGAGCAGAGATATGTTGAGGAACATGACCAATAAGTGGTCCAATGTTGCCCCAGTTTGAAGTCCAGAAGTTACACAGCCCTTTACCATGAATTACTAAGGAGTGTTGTTCAGCAAAACTGGTTAACTGAACAAATCCTTTTCCATGTAACAGATTTTTTATGAGACTCAGGAAGTGACCATAACAATTTTGCCCATAATGAGTTTCCAATTTGACTTTTCCACCACAGCTTTAGTGAGCATACCTCTAGGATATCATTGATTGATCTAAAGCCTAAACCACAGCTGGAGATAGGGGTAGCTAAGTGAGTCCATTTTTTCCAGACTTTATTCCTTTTTCCATCAGTCTCACCCCATAGAAACCTAGAAAGTCTTTTTTCTAAGTTTTTGATTACTGATTTAGGTGGTTTGGTCACATTCCAAAGGTGTTGAGGCATTGAATACAAGCAGGATTGAATCAAAACTAGTTTGCCTCCTAAACTTAGCCACAGATTTTTCCAGTTTTGAAGTTTTTTATCATATTTCTCCATTAGAGGTTGGAAATACCTAGTGAGGGTTCTTCTTGTAAAAATTGGGCAACCTAGGTACTGAAAAGGTAATGAACCCTGCTTCATTTTTAGAATAGTCTTCATCTATTTTCCAAGTGAAGCCCTGCTACTAATATAGAAATCAGACTTGTTGAAGTTAAATTTCTGGCCAGAAGTATATTCAAACACATCCAGAAAAGCCTTAATTCTAACCAGATTAGCTTTAGAAGCTTGCATAAGAATAATGGTGTCATCTGCATACATAAGATGTGTAGCAGCAGTAATTGAAGAAGGTATCTGATAGTATACAAGTTTATTATTCAGAAAAATGAAGGATAAAGATCTAGAGAATGCTTTAGAAAATATATTAAACAGGGAGGGGGAAAGGGGATCACCTTGCTTAATCCCTCTTGTTGCCCTAAAAAAACCAACAGGATTACCATTGATAAGAATAGAAAAGTAAGCTTGAGAAAGGTTAGACATAACAGCATGCAGGAATTTCCCTTGAAAACCAAATTTCAGCAAAATGCTTCTCAAAAAGTGCCAGTTCACTCTATCAAAAGCTTTCTGCAAGTCCAGTTTGAGAATACAGTTAGGAGTCCTATTTTTCTTATTTAAGAAACGAATCATTTCCTGAAGATAAATGATATTGTCTGATATATCCCTATTTTTCATGAAAGCCGATTGATTGGGGGAGATCAGTTTGTCCATATGTGGTCTAAGCCTTTCCATTAGCACCTTGGAGCATACTTTATTAAGAACATTAGACAAGCTGATAGGTCTGAAGTCATTAAAAGAACTAGGAGTGGGTTTGTTTGGGATTAAAGTAATCCAAGTACTAGATATTCCTTTGGGCAGAGGAGTACCATCTAGAAAATCATTAACTGCCATGACTAGATCAGTTTTAATAATAGGCCAGCATTTCAGAAAAAATTTAGGTGTAAAGCCATCAGGGCCCGGGCTGTTATTTTTATTCAAGCCTTTTATAACAAACTCAACTTCAGATTCAGTTACAGGCTTAGAAAGATCATTATTATCAGCATCAGAGATGATAAGAGGTATTTGATTAAGAAAATGTGGGTAGTATGTATCATTAGGTTCAGTGTTAGGTTCCTGCAGCAGATTAGTAAAAAAAGAAATGGCTTCAGAGTTTATATCAGTTTGAGAGTTAAGCCATTGACCTTCTGTATTTTTGATCTTACTTATCTGAAGTCTACAATTTTTCTCTTGAACCACTTTGTGAAAGTATTGGGTGTTGTTATCCCCTAATTTATTCCATTTCAACTTTGCTTTTTGTTTCCACAACTTTTCCTTTTCCTTTTGAGCTCGCAACAGTAAAGCCTTAAGTCTATTTAACTCCATAAGTTCAGTATCAGAGGGATTAAGATCAAATCTAGATTCCTGGAGTCTAAGGGATTCTTTAGCATTTAACAAATTAGTGTCAATGTTCCCAAAACACTCTCTGTTCCATATTTTGTCTCTTTTTTTAGTCTGATCAGTTTGAGATAAAAACAAAGCAGGCCCTTAACATTCAATTGTTTGTCCCAACTTGCCTGTATGAGGGGGATAAAATCCTGACGATTAAACCATACATTCAGAAACCGAAAAGGTTTAGGATTAGTGATGGTTAAATCAGATATTTGCAGTAACAGTGGTGAGTGGTCAGAGGTTTGCCTGTTTAGAATCTGAATGGATGAGGATGGAAACTTAGGGTTCCAGGAAATAGTAGCTAAACCCCTATCTAGCCTTTTGGATGTGGGATTTCTAAGTCTAGAGTTGCACCAAGAGAATAAGTTGCCAACCGTATTAATTTCCTGCAAGCCCAAGGAGTTTATCCATGTATTAAAATCCCTAATACTGCCTAAGGATGGTGTGCTTGGACCCCTATATTCAGAAAGGGAGGTGATAGTGTTGAAATCACCAATGAAAATAGTATCTCCATTGGAGATGGGGGCTAGATCTTCCCATAAAGTCTTCCTACCTTCTCTATTTCTAAGTGCATATACAAAGACAGCATTCATATGAAAATTAAATGACAGATGCTCTATGTGCAAATATAAGAATTGTTCATGGGATGCCAGTAAAGAGACTGAGATTGAGTTCGACCACATAATCCATATCTTACTGTTAAATAGAGTGAAACCATTTTGGTAATTAAGCTTCTCCTTATAAGAGTGAAATGTTGAGATGTCATGCATAGGCTCAATAATGCAAAGCAACTGAATCTTTTTAAGTCTAATGAGATTAATTAGTCTCAACATTGAAGATTCCATTCCCCTAATGTTTCAAACTAAAAAATTAACTGAGGGAAGACTAGTCATTGTTCACTAGATTTACTACTTTTAGTAGATGATCTAAGCATCATTTTTTTAATCTGGGAGAAGTAGTTAGTCCTTTTACCTTTGGACTTACCTTGCAAAGTATCCTGACTGAGGTTGGATGGGGAAGCAGTTATTGCATGAGTGGTGTGATCAGCCTCTGTTACTTCCTCCTGGATACCAGTTAAGTCCTCCTGCTGGTCCTGTAAAATAGCAAATCTATTTCCCACTCGACCATGAGGGGAGTTAACAGTAAACTTTTGTATGTCCAGAGATAAATTATGTTTCTCCAAATGTATATTATCACTGGCATATATCCTTGGAGTAAAATTTATGTGAGCAGAGTCTTGGATTAGCTTCTTCAAAGAGTTATCAAAACTATCATTAGCATTGGGAGCAGAGGATTTGTCAGGTGTGTTATGAAGCTGTGAATGAGATAACTCAATGATAGGTGTGGATTGAGGGTTATGAAATGAGGATGGTATATCCACAGAGTCAAGGGTCTTATCCATCTCCATGAGAATTTGATCAGGCTGTTCATCAGTAAGGATCAAGGGAGGGGTATCAAATATTTTTCCAGTTGGCTGCCACAGAGCCTGATTAGTTTTCCTGATTTCTTCCTGAGGTTTAACAGTGCGGTTAGGGGGAAAAGCTCTACATTGGGCCATAGAATGACCTAGCTTCGAGCAGTGATCACAGTACAATGGGATGTCCTCATACTCAATTTGATATTTCTGATTGTTAGTGACAGATCCCAAGCGAATATAAGAGCATAATGGTTTTTCCAAATCAATTTCAACACATAACTTAATGGCCGAGGGCCTTGTGAGCATGTCAGTGGCCATGTCATTTTTTATAAAGCTCCCAATACTGTTACCGATAGATTCAATTGAAGCCGAGTTATAGTAGTATAGGGGAACCTCTCTAATGATACACCATACAGGAACTATAGGAGATTCCTTATGAATTGAGAATTCGGGGGTCCATTTTAGGATTTTGAGTAAAATGCCACTAAAATTCCACACTCCCTTCATCCAGCAACGCTGGTAGTCATTAAGCAGTTCAAATCGAATAAGAACATGCTTATAATCTAAAGAACCGAGTTGGTACTTACCTGAGAAACCAACAGTTCTGAAGAATTGCTCAAGTTGTTCCATGGAGCACCTTCCTTTCGTGAATTTTCCTACTAGCGCGTTTGCATAGTGGGAGGATAGTTTAGCAATCTGTTCTTCGGAATATAAGCATGCTACATCACCAAGGTGTTGGGATTTGGGTATTATCTCAGGGTTGTTGGGTAAGGTCTTGCTTAGGGGAGGTGATTTGCTCTGTAGAGCAACGGCAAAGGATAGCTGGATTGGAGGTGTTTGGATTGGGTTACCGTTGTCAGGGATGGGAGGATTTGGAGCGGTCACCATGACTACCCCCCAGCGCACACGCCGGAGGAAAATCGATACCACTGATTATCCGAATCCGGATTGGGGACGATGAACTGAAGAATTGGGATTAAGGAAGAAGGAAGGGAAAGACCAGGGTTTAAAGTAAAAATTACAAGAACTGAAGATAAATTAAATTTTTCGGTTGCATGAACCGGGTTATGAACTTTATAACTACTGCACGTTACATAATATATGTTTAATATTGCAACTAAGACCTTATACCTTTTATTATTTAAAATTCTCATGAAATTCTTTACAAAAAATTCTTTAAAATTCTTTATAGCTTTGCATTATTAAAAATTCTTTATAGCTTTGCATGGATTTAAAATTCATTACCAAACTCAATACAAAATATTTAAAAATTCTCATGAAAAGTATCAAGTTGGGCAAAAAAAGCAGCATGAAAAAATTGAATGGTCAAACAAAAAACATAACAAATTACTAAGTACAATCATTTCGGTTCCCTCCCAAATTTTCCATCTTCCCTCCATAACCCTATCCCCAAAATTTTCCCTCTTCCCTCCTCACTACCCTCCGACTTCTAAAACTTTCTCCCAATTCTTTGCTCATCTTCACCATTTCGTCAACCGCTAAGGGAGTCATAATCCCGTTGCTACATCCCAAACTTGTTTTCCTTCATGTGTTCATTTTTGGAATGATCTTGTGCGAGGTGTGATTCTTAGACTTTCCCATTGCTTGCTCTCTGGGAGGCCGTTGCCGTACCTCTCAAAGTTAATATTTATAAGTCCTAAATGCTTACTATCTACAACTAAGTAGATAGCGGCAAGTCGGGATCGTCCATGAAGAAGAGGGATCTTCCTAAGTGTTTAGGCACAAAAGGTTGATATTAAGCTAGGAGTAGACATATATACATACATATAAAAACATGTAAAAAGGGGGGGGGGGTTTGGTTGGTTGGTTTTCCTAAGTTATGAAAGTAAAAATACAAGATAACTAGCAAATTCAAGTAACTAGGCTAATCATCAAACAAAACTAAGAAAAAGGGGTTTAAAACTATAAAGATAAAAAAGGCCTTGGGGGCAAGGGATTTCCACTTCCAAATCTAATGTAGGTCATTGAACCATTCACTCATTCTATCATATAGCATTACATTTCTCAACATCAACCTACCCATCTAGCAAGAATCACAACACATTATGCACAAGAAGTTCTAAGTTCATGCTCGTAGATTTTCATGCAAAGGAGCTACGGAATTCGTCACGTTCCTAACACCTAACCAATTCAATCATACAAGCACTCCCTATGCTCAAACAACTCATGGCACAAATGAAGTGAAACACACCATCAAGAATACATAAATGCTAAATAACAAATGCTTCAAGGATGAATTAAAATCATCTATTCAATACTTCAACTACTTGTTGTGAAGATAAATCTTCCATCCTTCTTAGTTCGTAGTTTGCAAGAGTGAATTCGACATCCCTTGTCAAACCTCACCAATGACTCCCCTATTGCTAGGAGTATCCCATTGATGGCATTTAATCACGAAGAACCAACAAGCTTGGCAATACTTATGACCACTACACCGTGACTAAGCATTTAACCAATTCATGCAATTACACGAGATTGGATGAACGTGCAACGCACATTCATCCAAGAGCATATAACTCTCTCGTTTGCTACACAAACAAACATGACGAAGAGTTCAACATCAATCACATTCATCTAGCACATTATCAATCCATCAACACAATCAAAAGCTCTAAATCATACTCATACATTCCTAACAAGAAAGGGGGGGAAATCAACCCAAATCCCCCAAACCCTAGCTAGCAATTCATACAAGTATTTCATATGCTCAAGCTTTCAACAACATCAATGAAATCAACAATTAACATTCAAAGCATAATAAATACAAAATAGCAAAAACACCAAATAGATAGATAAAATGATTCTTACTACATAGAAGTGGAAGCTTCAATCCTTTGCTCCCATGATAAAAACTACCCTAGATAAACAAAACCCATAACATAGAGCAACAATCTACAAAGAAAGAAGAAGAAATGGAAGAAAATGGTGAAAAGTAGGGTTTTGGAGCCCCAAAGGCGGGCTTGGAAGCTGTGGAGAAGAAGGGGTGAAGAGGTATTTATAGGGGAAGAAAAAGGGGAGAAAAACGCTGCTGTAGGGCTGAATTCACGCTGTCGTAGTGACTCGCGACCAGTTCCATCGCAAGTCGCGACCAGATCAGTAAACTCCAGCCCTGTTTTGTTTTGCTTCCTCCGGGTGAACCGTTGATCCGTTTCAGGAGTTATTGTAGTCGATTTTATAGTGATCGAGAAGAGGAATCCAATGGTACCACTCTTGAAGGCTGATTCTTCTCGGAAAATTATGAAAACCCTGGACCATCCTTCACCTGTTGCTTTGCTCTCCTTTCTTCACCTCTTCACTTCTTCAAATCTTCAAAAAGCCCAAGAGTAAGTCTTCAAATCTTCAAAGATATCTTTCAAAGTCTTCAAATCTTCAAAGTCTTCAAACAAATCACCTTGTCACACAAAATCATCTAAAAAGTGATAAAAACGTCAAAGTCGCTTTTATCCCTCCTTAAATGATTTCAAGGCAGAATGCCACATGTAGAGCACAAAATTATACAAAATCCAATCCTAAAAACCCTAATATAACCTCATAAAATGGCCTCATCACTCTCTTGGTCGGAGATTCGGTGGTGAAGAGCCTGTGGCAAAAAACATTGCAGAAAGTGTGTACAAATGGGGTATGAGTGATTGCTTTTTTGGGAAGTCTTCAAGAACATGTTATATGGGTGTTATTTAGCCATTTTTAAGGGTTTAATGAATAGATATATGGGTTGTTCTATCAGTTTGTAAGTTTGTGATTAAGTTTGTTGGGTTATTGGTGTTGCTAGTTTAATTTGATAGATGATTAGTTTGCTAAGATTTATAGATTTTTGTCTACTATGTATTTTCCCCCATATGAATTTTTTGCATATTTCTATGTTAGGTCTATCTATTCTCGATTGGTTGTTTGAGGATATCCGTCTTTGGATGTGCTATGTTATGATTTAATTTTTTGTTTTTCTTATACAAGGGATTGAATGGCGAAGGCAAAGAAGAAATTGTTTAACTCCAGTACTAAAGGCGTAGAAGACAATTGTGTTACCCCCAAAAATGACAATTTTGATGCCAGTAACGAGTTTGTGATGATGCATCCAAATCAATCTCAGGATCTGACAACTCCGGGGAGGATGAAGGAACTATATCAAAATATGGAAAGAGTGGGAACTTTGACAAGTTTGAGATTAAAGAGTATTGCAAGCGTAGAGGTACAGCCACGTGCAAGTCAGTGTTACTAGCAAAGCAAAAGAAGCCCCTAAAAATATTCTTCGACGATGACTTCGAATCCTTGGTTATGCGCAGCCGGTGGTCGATGTATCTTAGCTATGCTTTTCAATGATGAATCTGCTTTGGGACATGGCATAATTGGAAAGATGTCCCAGACCATGTAAAGAAAGATGCATGGGAAGACATTCTCGTAAGTTTGTTCTAATCCAACATTATCATTTGCTCATTTCAAGTTCATTAAATTTTTCCGTGACAACACATATCTTTTGTCCCCTAGATTAGATGGGATATACAAACCAAAATGACATTCAATGACATGAATGAGTTCCGAAATAAATGGAGAATTTATGCGGGTAAAAAGTGGAGAAATTGGAAGGCTAAGGTGGCTCAAAAGTACATCGTGCAAAACAAAACCAGGTATTTGTGCATGGATTGATTATCAATGGATGGACAAAAAAGAATGGGAGCTATTTGTGAAACACAGATCAACCCCTAAATTCAAGGTTATTCATTAAAAATTATTCATTTTTCTTCATTACTTTGTGGGCATATTACAAATCAATGAACATATAGGCATTAAGTGATGCAGTAAAAGTAAGCGTCTCACATAAGGACTACGTCCATCACCATGAAGTGGAGGGAATCGTAGGCTTGCTATTGAACTCGAGAAGAGGAAAAGAAGGGCTAAAATTAACGAGCTTATGGATGAATGTCAAAGTGTAGAAGAAGCAGAGGCTTTAGTTGAAATCATGGATTTCAAACCGAATCGCTCAGAGGTGTTCCCAGAAGCTAACCGGGACAAGAAATTATTATTCTACACCAAAGACTCAGTTAAAAGAGCACCCCCACTATTGTGAGCCAAATTCATAATTTATTCATTTTCTATTTCTATTCTCAGATGCAATGCATACTAATGGCTTGCATATGTTTTGTTGAGTAGAAAAACCTTTTGGATAACAAGCAAAAGGGAGAGGTTTTTATTGAAGGAAAAGAAGATATTCTCATTCAAGCAATGGGTAAGAAGGATCATGGGGTTGGGGGAGAGGTTGCCTCCACAACGGCCAAGTTGAACGAGGCCCTACAACATATTACTGTTAGCCGTTATGCATCTAGTCGATGTGGGAGCACAAACACAAAACCATTTGAAGAAATCTCAAATTCAAAACATGTGTCCACGGAGGTCATCGAGCTCGATGGAAGATTTGTTGCCTTATTTGAGGCCCAAACAAATTGGCTGGCTGGACAATTGGGTAAACCTATTCCCCCAAACTTGGATGACTGCAATTTCCTTGCTACATCATCCAACCCCGCGAATAAAGGCAACCGGGTATTCATTCCTTCAGCATCTGGATTTGGTAACCCACAAGGATACATTGATGATGACAAGGTATTCAATACCATAAACCTTGTCGTTAGTTTCTTTCTTGCTGATGTGGATTGTTAGTTTCTGGATGTTGATTTCCAGTCATAGTGATTTTGGATGCTGTTAGTTGTGGGCATATATTTACTGTTGTCACATTTATTTTGGATGTTCGTAGTTCGGGGCTAGTAATATGTTTATGTTGTTCTTTTCTCAGTTTAACTGAGAAAATGTATCTTTTGAAATATAGTTAATATAGAGACAGTTTATCCCAACTGAACCAAAAGAGCTGCAGCGTGCTGCAACTTTTAGTCGCAAACTAGTAACTTCAGGCTAATATATTGTCCCAGCTGTGCCAAAAGAGCAGCAGTACGCTGCTACTCTCAGTCACAAAAAACTAGGCTGAGGTTTATTTTAGCCCAGCTGGACCAAAAGAGGGGCATAGCACTGCAGCCTTCAGCCGTTATAGAATTCTTTTTTTTTTATAATCAACTGTCTGGGCCATAGAATCTTTAAGGAACCTTGGTCCCTATTGAGATTGATTACATTGATAACATTATTTAATTTTGATTACTTAATGACACTTACGTATTGTCCAACTAATGTTTTTTCTCCTTTTATGAATTTTGTTTTCAGATTGGAAAAAAATACTGCCTATATGTTTTGAACCATAGTGGGGAAAGGGACGTAGCTGCATTTTGTATATTGTTTCCAAAGGAAAAGGAAATGGACTTACCCATTAAGTGGGAGCGAGTAAAGATTCGTGGACCTGTGATCATTCCCAAGGAACCTATGCCAATTGAACACAAATAATTTGAGTTTGTCACTAAGGCCATTGGATATAAAATTCTATGGCCCGGAAAGTTAATCTGTGTCATTGGCTAACAGGATGACGAGGTGTTATAATTGTATTCTTGTTGTAATCCTATCATATATATCTTTCCAGATACTACTTAAACATAATTTATTACATAAGAGAACGAGAGGCAATCTTCTTGGAAACAATTGGTAGTGGATGAAGATGGATGTCTTGAAAAAAAGCTTACACCAAAAACTACCATGGAGAAGGAAGAGGTTAAACAAATAATTATAGTAACTAACTTTGATCAATAGAAGGAGAGGTCAAACATAACCCCAGGCAATTTTTCATTCCAAACTATTTTTTGCAATGCCTGACTAAGATTTTATCCATTAACAAGTAACAAAAGAAAATACTACATCGATGGAGAATGGGCAATGAAATCCTCCCATGTCGGTTTGTGACCATTACATTTTTGTGAGAACTCATTTAAGCCTTTACAATATCTACTGAATTTTATATATACACACACACACACACACACAAATCAACTAACATTATTAGATTCTCAAATCTAAATACAATATCATGAATATTTTAGGGGGTTACGGAAGAAAAAGAATGCATTGCTGTTGCTCAACAAATTAATGATGTTTTAAGGCTATGTACACAAACATGTGGACCTAAGAAAGTCTTCCGCATCAATTTCAATGCAGAGGTGTTTGGATCAAAAGAAGTGTACACAGCCATATTTACTGACAAGCTAAAATTGTTCATGAGCAGCTTGGACATAGAAAATGAAATGGAGTGGATCAGTGGGCGCCAACTTGATATATGGGCATCGTAATAATTGCATGCTTATATAATTTATAGATGTTTGATTATATTTAGTTCATTTACACCAGATACCTATGTGATGGGATGGTTGATCGATGCCACGTTCAGTTTATTCTGGCTGGTTCGAACTCTCTTGCTCAAAAGGAAAATCCGAGTGTCGAATTGACTGCCGACGAGGTTTCAGCTGTCATGTGCCATACTCAAGCAAGGATATACGTCTTCCCATACAATCGAGAATAAGTTTTATTCTTTTTTGTGTTGTTTGCCCCACTAGAAGCAATAGCACCATATGCTGTGTTTTTTTAAAAAAGTTTAAGTATTCAAAACTGCATTAGGTATTTTCTTGTTTGCTTTTTTTTATAAGAGCCATTGATTTTTGCTCATCTTCGTACCGGAAATCGATCGAGTACATTGCATTGACTCCATGAGTGGTGGAATTTGCAAACATAATAAGCTATGGCTTAAATTGATTCATTTGTAAGTAGAACACATTTTTCTCATTGCATCTACTTTAATGGTCTATAAAATTGTTTGTTCCCGTAAATGTGTTCTTGTAAGTAGAACACATTCTTTGCTCGATTATTTACAATTACTGTTAATATTCGGTACAATGACATTCATTGTTCTATTCATTACTTGCGTTCATCATTACATGTAGGAAAAAGCTAGACCTAATTAAACTATTATTTGTGATCCCCATTTTCTGAAAATATATTTTTATATATTGATATAAATATATTTTTCATTGATTGTAGGATTACAACAAAATATCGACTATTCAATTCCGAGAAAAATAGATCCTACCCTTCGAACTATACATGGAATGTCATAAACATGAATGTACGTATTATCCAGTAACTTCATATTTCCTATGTCATTTTTATGTTAGTAATCATTTCAGCAAATTCTTTTTGATATCAGCACGAGATACAAAGTAGTAATTGGGAATGTGGATACCATTGCATGTATTATATGGAAAAAATTGTTAACAAAGTGCATGCCATTGACATTATTACGGTATGTTTTCCTATATTGTTTTTTTTAATTTGTACAGTCTCTCACATATATCCTTTTCTAACACGCAATTTAATACATGTTCCAGAAATTTACATAAGATTACACTCTTCTGGGGAGCGATCAACTGCGGAGCATTGCTCTGAAATGGGTTTGTATTTTTGCAAAATGTACTCTGCCAAAAATGCATAGCTTAATTAAATGTCATACAGGGACTTGCCTCCATTGTTGGATAGTAGTTAGTAGTATCTCTTTATGAAAGGTAATTGTCCTTCACTTTTGATACTCGTCAACCCCATGAAGAGGGGGGTTTCCGTATCTTATGTAGGGTTGTAACCCAATTTTTGGACACTAAAAACCACGTTCATGTACTTCTTTAGCTAGTCAAAAATTATAGTTGATTATATTCAATGCTTTTTTCTACCTACTTGTTGTCTATGCGTGATGATTGTTGTATTTATTGGGAATTTGTGCTATTTAATTGGTGCATCGATTTAAGTAATCTATGCACAAATGAAAACCGGTGCCATCTATGAAAAAGATAACAATGGTTTGGAAAATGAGCGTAAATAAAAAGCCATCTTCGTGAAGATGAACTAAAAGAGCGGCAGCGCACCGCAACTTTCGGCCACCAAATTAGTCACAAAGTTTATAGTGGTTCTTATAAACCGGTGCTAGAAGGAAAAAAACCCAGTGCAAACGGGTCACACATTTAGCACCAGTTTTGAAACCATCAGTTTTGAAAATCGGTGCTAAAAAAACCAGTGCTAACGAATAACATTTAACACCAGTTTTTGCTAAAAACCGATGCTATCAAATCACACATTTAACATCGGTTTTTACAAAACCAGTTCTAAAAAAACCGGTGATAACTAATCACACTTTTATCACCGGTTTTAAAACCCGGTGCTAAAAAACTGGTGCAAACAGGTAACACATTTAGCACCGGTTTTCAAAATCTGTGCTAAAAAAACCGGTGCTAACGAATCACACATTTTTAAACCTCCGATTTTGAAACCACTGGTTTTAAAATTCGGTGCTAAAAAAATAAGGGCTAACAAATAACACATTTAACACCGGTTTTTGCAAAACCAGTGCTAAAATAACTGGTGATAACGAATCACACATTTAACACCGGTTTTTACAAAACCAGTTTAAAAAAACCACTAATAACTAATCATACATTTTAGCCTGTTTTAAAACCGGTGCTAAAAAAATTGGTGCAAATGGGTTACACATTTAGCACTGGTTTTCAACCCCGTACTAAAAGAACCGTTGCTAACGAATCACACATTTTGAAACCACCATTTTTGAAACCATCGGTTTTGAAAACCATTGCTTAAAAAACCAGTGCTAACGAATCACACAGTTAACACCGGTATTTACAAAACCACTTCTAAAAAAACCGGTGATAACTAATCACTTTTAGTATCGATTTTAAAACCGCTGCTAAAAAAACTAGTGCAAACAGGTCATACATTTAGCACCGGTTTTCAAAAATGGTACTAAAAACCCGGTACTAACCAATCACACATTTAGCACTGGTTTAAAAACCGGTGCTACCGGATCACAAATTTAGCACCGGTTTTTAAAACTCAATGTTACAAGTAGAAATTTAGCACCAGTTTTTTCCAACCGGTGAAACCGTTTCGTCGATTACTTAGGTACCTATTTTTTTTTTACAAAAGAAATCGTGCTAGAACAAAAAGAAACCGGTGCTAAAGGGGGGTTCCTGTGATAGGGTTCCTGTGATAATGTGGGCACATTTGGTTGCATATTAGCTAGTTTTTTAAAATTTTCCACCCCTTGGTATTTGATTTTTTTGGAGTAGGTATTGCTTGAGTTCTTGGTGAATTTTAACAAGAATCCTTGCAATATGATTCCGGGCCTCTGGAAAATAAATGGAGTGTCTCACCTTGAGGGAACTCACGATGAGAAGAGAGACTCAACAAGCAAGGTTTTTGTAGGATGTGTCACTACGACCGTCCTATTGAGTCTTACTATATGTTGAGAGAGGAGCACTATGAGGGGGAAAGAACCCTTGGTTTTGGAAACCAAGGGTATTACGAAGAGTGCAACCAAGAGGTAGGAGATGTTGGTTTTCAAGGTCAGAAAACCCACGAATGGTATCCTTACCACAATTCTAACAACCCGGAATGGAGTGGTAATCCAGATTGGTGATATGAGAATGAGCCAAAAAACCAACAATACGAACAAAATAATTGGTCATCACCATCTTATACTATACCCCAAAACCAAGACCAACAAGGAAGTTCAACTTTGATATGTGAGGAAGTCGTGGATGCAATAGCAAACTTGAACAACTTTACTAGTGAGGCACCATACACTCGGCTCTCCTCTAGTGTTGAGGCTATTGAGAGGTATGCGATGAGTATATTGGAAGTGTTGGCCCAAATGAAAGCTCGTTATTCAAAAGATACACCATTCCCAGTCAAACTCGAAGATTCGGTGAGTGAGGTCACCTTGAGAAATGAGTTTGAGTTTGAAGGGGATGAGGAGTTGGTTGTGGAAGACAAAGAAGTGGAGGAAGAGATGATTGTGCTACATTCATTATTCTTACAATCATCACCCCCACCCCCACCAAGTGAACCAACTCAACCATTTTTGGAAGTTTTAAATGAGATAAGAGAGGACCCAAAACACTACCCCAAGCCTCCTAACCACCCACCTTGAGGGAACTCACGATGAGAAGAGAGACTCAACAAGCAAGGTTTTTGTAGGATGTGTCACTAGGACCATCTTACCGAGTCTTGCTACATGTTGAGAGAGGAGAACTATGAGGGGGAAAGAACCCTTGGTTTCCAAAACCAAGGGTATTATGAAGAGTGCTACCAAGGGATAGGATATGTTGGTTTTTAAGGGCAATAAGCTCAAGAATGGTATCCATACCACAATTCTTACAATCCGGATTGGTGGTATGAGAATGAGCAGGCAAACCAACAATACGACTAAAATAGTTGGCAATCATCATCTTATGTTATACCCCAAAACCAAGCCCAACAAGAAAGTTCAAGTTTGACACGTGAGAAAGTCATGAATGCAATAGCAAACTTGAACAAATTGGCCAAGACTAGTGAGGAACCGGACACTTGGATCTCCTTGGAGTATATTGGAAGTGGTGGCCCGAATGGAAGCTTGTGATTCTGAAAATACACTTATCCCAAGTCGAACTTTGAATATTTGGTGAGTGAGGTCACCATGAGAAACGAGTTTGAGTTCGAAGGGGATGAGGAGTTGGTTGTTGAGGATGAAAAAATGAAGGAAGATGTGATTGTTCTACATTCATTAGCATCGTCACCTCTAGCCCCACCTAGTGAACCAACTCCCCCATTTTTTACATTTTTGAGGGAGACAAGAGAGGAGCCAAAAGACTATCCCAAGCCTCCTAACCACCCAACTCCCTATAAACCATCTCCATCTCCATAAGACTTTCCTCTTGAATGTTTTGTACCCCCAGCTCTCAACTTTTGGATGCTTATGGTGAAGGGGTTCAGTCCTTCTTCATATGGATAACATTAGGGTCGTGCCGATAACCTTAAATATATGGAGCTATGTTTTGCCGATGACGTAAATAAATTCAGCCTTTATTTTGGTTTTTGTTGTTTAGTTTTTGTTATTTTTTCTTGTTCCTTTTACGGTGTGTTTTTTTGTGATTTTGTAGAAAAGTGAAGCGCATTGCACTGGAGGAGATGAAGGAATGAGATCAATGAGAAAGGGAAGAAAGCTTAGAATGTTTGTAAGAAAATTTCTTTCTAAGTGTTGGGAAACCCTGTCTGTCGCGAGTCATGGCAGATATGTCGCAGATCGCAACAAACAGGAGAACAAAAATGAACTCACAACAACAGCTTGTTGCGAGTCACGACATGGGCATTGCGAGTCACGATGGATTCAGAACAATTTCTGAAAGAAGTGAGCTCGCAGATCCAAGATATCGCGAGTCACGATGGCTTTTTTACGAGTAGCGACAAGGCATCGCGAGTCGCAATCATGACTGTCACGAGTCACAACGGAGTAACCATCATTTCAACTGAGCTTAAATATTTCATAATCCTTCCTTCTTCTCCACTAAATACTCTTAAGAAGCACCACACTTCAACTCATTCCTCCACCATCTTACATATATTGACATATGAACATTGTTGCATCTTTACAGTACCTTTGTTGATTGTAGTATGCCGACTACATCATTGTGACTATAATTGCTATATTCTATAATGATGCTTAGATATGTGTTGATATATGTTGGATATTTTTATTGGAAAATCTTATAGTAGTG
This sequence comes from Rubia yunnanensis, assembly GCA_037428765.1. NCBI lineage: Eukaryota > Viridiplantae > Streptophyta > Magnoliopsida > Gentianales > Rubiaceae > Rubia > Rubia yunnanensis. The sequence continues at coordinate 88,895,183 of CM075061.1, forward strand.
ATTGCATGATGGATTGGTTGTTCTTTGAGAATACTATGGTTGTTAACTTTTTATGCTAAACCTAGTATTACAAATCCTTATGTACTTGTGAGTTTGATGTTGTTCTCTGTGGTGTTAGCCGTGATGAAACGGTGCCTAGGAGACAACATTTTATTCGAGGAGTGAGTTCTTCTATGGCACTTTTTCTCCCTCCTCCAGCTCCAAACCAATTTCAGGACATATTCTATACAAATACATGGGATTGCACCCTATCACCGACGACTATGCGGAGAAACGGGAGTCACTCTACCTCTTACCTTGAATTTTATTGTTCTTGCCTTACATGTTTACATTGAGGGCAATGTAATGTTTTAAGTACGGGAAGGGGTTAAAGGACACGCATGCATGCTAGATTGATTTGGAATTCTTTTTGATACTTTTGATTCGAAAATCATGCAAAAAAGGAAGAAAAAAATGAAATTTTGAAACAATATGAAAATGAAAACCCGGTAAGTTGAAAACCCAAAAGGGCAACTTAGACAACATTGGGGTCCCGGATAGGTTGAAAACCTGAAATGGTGACCTAGACAAAAACAAGAGGCTTAATGTGTAGAAAAAAGTGAGATGTGAGCCAAAGAAACATGATGTGTGGCTTGGATGAAAACCTGAAAGGGCTCCTAGGCAATATGAGAGAAAGAGATAAAAAGGAAAATGCTATGATGTCACTCATTTTCTGGCACTGGATTCATAAGGTTGCAGTTGTCATATGAATGGATTGGGTAGCTAAACATATTGAGACCTCTTGGGATTGGGTAATTTAGCGGGGAAAATGATGGAAGTTGAGAAATTCTTTATTCTTTGTGTACTTCATTTTCGGGATAATATATTAGTATAGAGTGAAGTACACATGTGGTTTTAACTTCATTTTGTGCCATTAGACTTTGGGATTATCAATTCGGGACTTTGAAATGTTTTATGGGTAATGAATTGATAAGTGGTAGGTTTGGTTAGATTTAGGAATTGGGGTTGTGTGTGTGAAAAATTCTCATTTGAGCTTTGATTTTGGGATTTATGATATTGAGAGTATTTGTGAGGCTTTTATTGGGGGAATATTAGTTTAGGATGTGGACATATTAATTCCCTTGTGTACTTGAATCTTTTCTTACTCGAGGGCGAGTAAGGTTTACGTGCAGTGAGGTTTGATGTGCCTATTTTATATGGTTATTTTGGGACGTTTAGGATTTACTTTTGTATACTTTTTTGCTCTGGATGTGGCATTTTTCCTTGAACTTCTCTAAGGAGAGTTAAAAGTGACTTTTACGCTTTTATTACTTTACTAGATGATTTTGTGTGACAAGGCAATTTGTTCGAAGTCTTTGAAGTTTTTGAAGATTACTTTGAAGATTTGAAGACTTGAATTTGAGCTTTGAAGGCTTGAATAATTAAAGACAAGTATAGAGAAGAGGAGGACTTGAGACAAAAAAAAGAAAGAAATCAAGATGCTGAAACTTGGCTCGATCGCGACTCGCGATGGATTGGTCAAGAGTCACGACGGACGGGTGGCCAGAACCTTTCTTACTTTTTTTGTACTATAAATAATCACCTTATCCTCTCTCTTCAGAACCTTTTCTTCTTCCTGAAATTTTCTAGGTTTCAAACCCTAGTTTTTCTTCATTCTTTTCTTAGTTTTTTTAGATTTAATTATGCATTTTCATTATCTAGGTTAGTTTGTACTTGGGAGCAATTGATTGAATGTTCCATATCTATGTAGTAAGAACCTCTATTTCACTCTTTCTTGAAACATTCATTATTTAGTGCTATCTTTTACTTCATTTATGCTATGGGTTGTTTGAGTATATGAATTGTTTGTATGATTGAAGAGTTGGGGGCCTTAGGAAAATTACAAATTTCTTAGCACTTTAACATGAAAATCCAAGAACATGGAATCAGAACTTCTTGTGCCTAATGTGTTGTGATTCTTGTTGGATAGATATTTTAATTTGGATTGCTCTCATGTTTATTCTATAGATGCAATGCAAGGTTGAATATTGAATGTGGTTTATTCTAGCTTTAGCCTAATGAATGTTATGTTTGGTTAAATGGCTATGTCTTTGGTAGAAGACTTGTTGTTATCAAATCTATGGTTCTTTGTGTATGATGTCATTGATGAAATACCTTTATGGTGTGGTTTGCCTAAATTTATTATCAACGATGTGTGCAAATGGTTGTTGTTTGTCTTTGTGAGTTACTATTAAGAAGAAATGAATTTTGATATTCAATTAGGAAGTTTTGGCATTCCCATAGGTAGCAAATGTGATAGAATAAGTGAATGGTTCAATGATCTTGATTTGCTTCATTTTGAGGGCGTTAAATATTGCATTGACAAAGTCTTTAGTTACTTTTGGTTGATGGATTGCTAGTATTTGGTTTTCTTGTCTAAATCCCGCATTTTTTAGGGTTTTACTATGTTTGGCCTATTTTGGGCCCATCTTTAGGCCCAATCTGATACTACCATATATAGGAGCTTTAGTATTATAATAAACCCTATGTAGAATAGAAGTAGGCATAATGTAGAGTTCCTTTTCTTTTCTTTTCATCTAATTTTCTAGATCCATGGCATCTAACCTAATATTTTCCATAGATCTAAGCTTTGTAGATTTATTTTTAGCTTTGGACATATTTAGCACTTGTGTAGTTTCTATTGCTTTATAAGATTCAGGTAGATTTATCCTATCTTTGTGTTTATGATATTATTATGATTGTTCATGAATGTTTCTAAATTCATGAACACTACACCACATATAAGCACACACTTTGGGCTATCTTCATCTATGGTGCATTTATTGATACAAACTTGGGAAGAGAAACCTGGATGTTTGATTGGGTAAGGGTGAACGCGTCTGCATGGGTGTCTGCATTGGGGATTCAATAATCCTATGACATATTTGTCATCGCACCAGTCTTAGCTGACTTCGTAAAGTTGCTTAAGAGGTTATGGGTAGAGATAGTTGATAGTAGCAAGCTAGCAGTTGTGTTGAAACTCTAGTATTATAGATAAGGTGTCTATGAACCTAAGGCCTCACGTGTGGAGGATCACTAGAAATTAGTGCATTTGTGGTGAAAGCCCAGGACGTAATACCATGGGGGGAAACAAAACCTAAACAATGGTCAGACCTTTTTTTTCTCCCCTACTTACAATGGCGGTGTCGATGAACGGTTCTGAGCACACCCGCCGTGATAGGGATGGGGTAGTGTATGCCATCGACCACACCACATTTTATGAATGCATTAATAGGTCTTTTGTATGTTTATATATGAATGAATCAATGATTAAAGCACTAGAACTGCCATGTTTCTAAATTAGTCCCGAGTACCTAGTATTAATAGTTTATGTGTGTGTTGATTTCATGCTTAGTAGTTGTTAGTTGAAAATACTAACCTCCTCCCCCCTAACCTGCATGTTTACATTACTAGCTATTCCTTTGACTCGTATGGATTGACAACCCGCATGAGGCTCTGTTTTGACATTTACTTGAACCCTTTTACCTCAATGGACAAACCTAGGGATTGTCGTTTACTACCCTTTGGTAGCATTAGCAGTGAGAACGGGTGCAGAATATAAATCTTATCTTTGACCATCCCACGGGGACTAGAGCCTCAGCTCAGGTCAATTTATTGCACTACTGCGATTGTGTTAACGATCCCGGGTCAAGGCAGGTCAAATTTTAGCACCGCTGCCGGGGATGCTTTCCAGTTCAAGTATTAGTTAAGCATAGCATGTTAGTAGAATAGTTAGTAGGATCTTTTTTTTCTTGTTTTTATTCGCCGGAGTAGGTATTTCTTGAGATTTTGGTGAACACCGAGGACTCTTGCACTACAATTCTGAATTTTGTGTGTTTTAGTGTTCCTTTTTCATTATAAGTGCTTTCCTATTTCTCACCGTTGACATATGTTCTTTGATTTTTTATATGCATTAAGGATAATGCAAGAATTAAGTGTGGGGAAGAGGATTAGATAGCACTTATGATATTTAGTTATCTCTATGAAGCTAATAGCTCTTCCAAGAGCATTTTCAAAATTTTGAAAAAAAATGAAAAAAGATCAAAACCTGGACAAGTAGAAAACCCAAAAGGGAAACTTAGGTAACATTAGGAAAAGCCAGGACAGGTCAAAAGACCTAGGTAAAAGTGAGAGACTTTGCCCGGCTAGACTAATGAGAGAGGCCGTGTGAAAAAAGGTGAGAGGTGAGCACATTTTTTGGGATAAAGCTAGGATGAAAACTCGAAAGGGATCCTAGGAAAAATGAGAGAAATTGAGAGAAAAAGGAAAAAAGAAGCAAGAAACTAGGTTGACAATACACTGGACTTCTTGGTTGTAACTAGGTTGAGAATCTTGTGTTATCCCTTTGTTGCAACCAAGTCGACGGCTTTTGGATTTCCATGGTTAATTGTTTTTGGAGATGACTCTTTGATTGCTTTGAGATTATTTTGGGAAAGTAACCTAGCTTGACACTTTTCTTTTTGTCTTACCTTTTTCCACATTTTATTTCAAGTGGATAAGTTACTTTAGGATCTTCGGGAAGTGTGAGAGTTGTGAGGATTTTCACTTCTTGGGGGGAACTAGGGTAGCTTTGGATGAGTTGAATGCCTCGGTTAACTTATGCTTGCAGGATACATTTTGCTTGATTCTTTTTCTTGTCTTAGATTTACTCGAGGACGAGTAAAGGCTTAAGTGTGGGGAGTTTGATCTGCTTCATTTTGTGCGCATTAACAGTTTCATTTGACATCTATTTTAGTTACTTTTAGTTGGTGGATTGTTAGTATTAGTTGAGTTTACGTGAAAAGGGGTTTAGACGGTCCTGTTTGGTTTTCTTGTCTAAATCCCGTGTTTTGTAGACTTAATTGGTACTAATGGAAATGTTGTATCAACGGGCTCCTTAGTAGGTCGCTCATCGGTACTTTTTTTTTACATTATATGTGAAGGTCGTTCGCAAGACCGGTAGAAGATTTAAGGTCATTTGCAAGGACGGTATAAGAGATGAAGGTCGTTCACATTAGAATGATAGAAGATGAAAACCACGAACATCAATGCATGGTAGAAGATGGTTGAAGCCAAAGATAGACGGCTTCGGAGTTCAAGATGGAAAAAGGAGAAAATGGTGAATCGTGGTCCGAGGAGTGTTTCCTTAGTCCTAGAATAATCCAGAAATAATTAGCCTTCAAAATTGGTTCCATTGGATTTGTCTTCTCGAGTACTACAAAGTTGACTACTAGAACTCCGAATTCGGACTAACAATTCACCTGTAGCAAGCAAACAAAGTTTAGCCGATGAAGCACCGGAGGCACTTCACGGACCGCACATGGTAAAGAAACAGTGGCCTGTGACAAAGAATATGGCTCGCACTATATGAGGGACACGAGAGGATCTATGAAGATATGCACATGGCAATGACGCTGGGCTATGACACAGACCCCGGACAGTGAAGCATGGATGAGAAACTTAAAGAAATTTAGCTAAGTATGGAGCCGGTCTGTGAAAACCTTGATGGACCATGACAAAAGTTCTGAGCAAAGAACACATGCTGCTCGTGGTCTATCAAAACCTTCACAGACCGTGAGAACTTCTGAGCAAAAATTGTGAACTGTTCGCGGTCCGTGACAATCTTCATGGACCGTGGCACGAGACCTACTTCACGAACCATGCCAGATCCCACGGCCTATGGCTATGAATGATCAAAAACTACACCTGATCTAATGCCCCATACTTGAATGCTCATGGACTGTGGCACCCCATGCTTGAATGTTCACGGACCGTGGCATCAGTGCCTGTCTGTGAAACCTTGGCAGCTGATCGTTTTTGCCATAACTCTATCAATTTTAATCTGATTTCCCTCTACCATATATTGAAATCTTCATATTTCTGAGCCATATCTAACGCACTATAATTAAAAATCCATATGATTTACGGATTTGAGCATTTCCTTGAAAAAGGTTCAGCAGCTAGCGGGAAAATATGACTAGGGTTTTGCTATGTTTGACCTATTTTCGGCCTATCATTAGGCTCAATATCCTACTACTATATATAGGATCCTTATTCTTCTACTAAATCCTAGGTAGAATATAAGTAGGCATAATTTAGACTAGTTTAGACAGAAGGAGGGGGAGAGTTCTTCTTCTTCTTCCTTTTTCCTTTTCTTTTCCTTTTCTTTTCATTTCATCTTTTTTTCTAGATCCATGACATATAACCTAATATTTTCCATGGATCTAAACTTTGTAGAGTATATTTTTAGCTTGGGGCATATTTGGCACTTGTGTAGTTTCTATTGCTTTATGAGATTAAAGTAGATTCATCCTATCTTTGTGTTTATGATACAATTGTGATTGTTCTTGAATGTTTACAAATGCATGCAAAACTACACCACATATAAGCATACACTTTGGGCTATGTTCATGTACGGTGCATTTATTGGTACCCCCTTGGGAAGAGAAACCTGGGTGTTTGAATGGGTAGGGGAGAACGAGTCTGTGTGAGTGTGTGCACGAGGGATTAGAGAATGCTCTTATCTATTTTCCGTGCACCCATCTTAGTTGGCTTTGTAAAGTTTTCCCCAGAGGTTACGGGTAGAGATAGTTGATAGTAGAAAGCTAGAAGCTGTGTTGAAACCATAGTATCACAGATAAGGTGTCTATGAACCTAAGGCCTCATGTATAGAGGACCACTGAGAATTAGTGCATTTTTTGTGGAAGCCCGAGAAGTAATAGCCTGGGGCGTATGATAAATCTCCTTGTGTAACCAACGAGCTTGAATGTTTAGATGAATCACATGTTGACGATAATAATGATGATTCTGATGAATTGAATGATGCAATTGATGATATGTTGGTGCCAGATTATTTTTTATGCTAACGAATTTGCAGTGGGTAAGGGGGATTATAAGGAGTTTAAAACCTCCTCCACCTCTCTCAATCCCCAACATGACATTCACGGACTCAAAGGTAGCAAGACATGGAGATGCATTCCTATTGGTGGACAAAAGGTCTGAAGGTAAGGATGGCTCATTGTGGAGACCTCTCCAGGACGATGTCATCATGGGTGGAGTCGCTGATGGTGATTCCGGGGATCCAGTGGTAAGTGTTTCGAACTAGAATGCATGAGAAAAAAATAAGTCGTGAGGACGACAATAAATATATGGTTTTTTTTTGCTTTCGTATTTTGATTAGTGAGTAGATAGTGTTTGCATGAATTTTGTTTTTTTATGTGGATTTTTGAGATGAAACTCTTGTTGGTTTGGAAATTTGAACTCCAAACTCATGATTTTTCTTGAATGGAATTAAATTGGATGGGTGACATAGTTTTTCAGAAAAAAGGGGAAAAACAACGGATTATGGAAAATATTGTTGCATGTCTCGTGCCAAAGTGCTTGGCGCGAGGCTATGCTTCATGCCAAAATGCTTGGTGTGAGGCTATGCTTTGTGCCCAAGTGCTTGGTGTAAGGCTATGCCCTTTGTTGGGGTGTTTGGCGCGAGACTCCGCCTCGTGCCAATATTTTGGCATAAGGCGATGATTCGTGCCATGTTTGGAGCAAGCCTATGGTTTGCGCCAGGCATTTATGTGCATAAACCCATATTTTTAATTTTTCTTTGTTCCAATAATGCAAATTTTTTAAATCCTGATTCTCAAACTTAAAAATTGCATTTTTGGTTCTAGAATTTTGGAATTCCCCAATTCCATAGGATTTTTGTAAATACTTCCAATATCCCTTGGAATTAATTGGCTTGTACTGTTGTCCCCTACATTGACCATTTTAAAATTCCATTCTTATCACCTAGTCACCTAGGCTGAAATTTCATTTTCATAGTACATTTCTCCACCTAATTCTCTCATTTGACACATTCTTGGATTTCCTCGGAACATTTCATGACTTGCCTTGGTATTTTTTCTTCTTTTTAGTTGATTAGGTTTGTTTTTGTTTGTTGAGGGATGATTTTTAATGAACATTTGGTGGAATGACATGCTGCGCTAGGATTTCGAGTTTGCATGGAGTAGGATGTTTTAGGAAATTAGTGGTGTACTTTTGTGTTTTGACTATCTTTTGTAGTATGAAACCCTCTTTTTGTGCATTTTGTTCTACACCAAAAAAACTAGAAAACTTGTAAAAATGAAAAAAATACAAAAACCTTGACTAGTCAAAAACCCGAAAGGGCAACTTGGGTAACATGAGGAAAAACCCGGAGAGGTCGAAAGACCTAGGTAAAAATGAGAGGCTAGGCCCAGATAGGCTTACGAGCCTAAGCAAAACTGAGAGGCCGTGTGGAAAAAGGTGAGGAGTGAGTACCCTTTGTGTGTTAAAGTTAGGATGAAATCCCGAAAGTACTCCTAGGCAAAATGAGAGAAACTAAGAGAAAACAAAAAAACTAGGTTAAATGCATGCTTCCGCGGTGGATTGTTTTTGAAGACTACTATTTGATTGCTTTTGGGATCATTTTGGGAAAAGTAAGCTAGCTTGACATCTATATTTTTGGCTTACCTTTTTTTCAAACTTTACTTTTGTGGGGATTAATTACTTATTTCTTTTGGGGACTGTGAGAATTGTGAGATTCTTACTTTCTTGGGGGAAACATGGTAATCTTGGAATAAGTTGAATGCCTTGGTTAACATATGCTTGCACTCTACATTTCGCTTGATTCTGCTGCATTACGCGTGCGTTAACCAATACATTTGGCATACTTTTTAGTTAGTTTTTACTTGGTGGATTGCTAGTATTAGTTGAGTTTACGTGACTAGGAGTTTAGACGGCCATGTTTGGTTTTCTTGTCTAAATCCCACGTTATGTAGACTTAATTGGTACTTATAGACATCTTGTATCCACAGGCTCCTTGATCTTCCTTGTGATCATCTTTAGTAGGTTTTCTGTGGGTTATTTTTTTTTAAATTCTATCTGAAGGCCGTTCTCAAGAGCGGTAAAAGAAATTGAAGGCCGTTTGTGAGAAGGGTAGTAGAGACGAAGGCCATTCACATTAGAATGGTAGTAGACAAAGGCCGTGATCATCAATGCATGGTAGAAGGAGATTAAATCCAAATATACGTGGGAATGGAGTTCAAAGTGGCCAACAAAGAAACAGAGAATCATAGTCCAATGAGTTGTGCTTAAGTCCGAGAATGTTCAAAGAAGAATTACCCTTCAAAGCTGCTTCCATTGGATTTGTCTTCTCGAGTACTATGAAATCGACTACTAAAACTCTCAAATTGGACTAATGATTCTCCCATAGAAAAGGAAATTATTCCAGTCAGCCAAGGCACCAACGGGTCGGCGCGAGCCGTGCATGATTTGGCACCAAATGCGAGCGCCAAAGAAGATGCACTGCATGAAGGATACCATCGCAAGGATATGTCCTGGCCTATGCCAGAGGCCACGAGCCACAAGCATTAATTTCCCCTTCCACATGGATAAGAATGGGCGCGGATGTCCCATTTTTGCCATCTCGTGCCGTTCCAAGCTCAATGTGCCAAGACCAGCCAGACACCAAAAATGGGATGTTCGAATAGTTAACACGGCTAAGTTTGGGTGCGGGATGTCTAGTTTTCTTGTCTAAATCCCATGTTTTATAGACTTAATTAGTACTAATGGACATCTTGTATCCACGGGCTCCTTGATCTTTATTATGATCATCTTTAGTAGGTTGCTCGTGAGTACTTTTTGGTTACTTTCTATGTGAAGGCCGTTCGCAAGGGTGGTAGAAGATTGAAGGTGGTTTGCAGGGACGGTAAAGGAGATGAAGGTCATTCATATTATAATGGTAGAATATAAAGACCACGAACATCGATGCGTGGTAGAATGAGATTGAAGCCAAAGATAGGCAGCTTCGAAGTTCAAGACGGCCAAAGGAGAAAATGGTGAATCATGGTCCGAGGAGTTTGTCCTTAGTCCGGGAATGATCCGAGAAGAATTATCCTTCAAAGATGGTTCTATTGGTTTTATCTTCTCCAGTACTACAAAATTGACTACAAGAGCTCCCTATTCAGACTAACTTGTTCACCATTCACAAGCAAACAAATTTCAGCCAGCAAAGCACAAGCAGCCGGTCACAGACCACGCATGGTCAAGCACCAGTGGCTATGACAATCTTCACGACCTGCACTACACTAGAATCCAAGGGTTCCGTGAAGACCAGTAGAAGACCTTCACGAGGCAAGGCACCAGGCCATAAAAAAACAATGAGTCATGAAGCAGGGGGATGAAGAGTTGAAGAATTTGTCTACGTAAGCCGATTTGTGAAAACCTTCACGGACCCTGAAAATATTTCTAAGCAGAAGCCACAAGTTGTTCATGGTCTATGAAAACCTTTACGGACCGTGGGAAAACTCTGAGCAAAATATGCATGCTGCTTGTGGTTCGTGAAAACCTTCATGGACCGTGGGACGATCCCACCTTCACGAACCGCGCCAGATCCCACACCCCGTGCTTGAATGCTTCTCAGACCGTGGCATCCGTGTCGCTCCGTGAAGCCTTGGTGGCTAACCTAGGGTTTTTCTATTTTTGGCCTATTTTTAGGCCCAATATCCTACTAATATATATAGAAGCCTTAATCTTCATGTAAATCCTAAGTAGACATAATGTAGATTAGTTTCACTCTCTGGTTTAGAGAGAAGGAAGAGAAGAGTACTTCTTCTCCTTCCTTCTCTTTTTCTATGTAGGTTTTGTAATCTTCTTTTCTTTTCGTTTTGCTTTGATCCAAAGATGTGGAATTCCAATCCATATTTGAATTCCATGTCTAGGGAGTAGTTAGATTAGCTTAGGATTCATCTTGCAACTTGGTATATTCTAAATTTTTTATTTGATTTATTAGATTCATCATATCATTGTGTTTTTGATATTATTGTGATTGTTCTTGAATGTTATAAATGCATGAGTAGTACACCACACATAAGCACACACTTTGGGATATACTCATATATGGTGCAATTATTGATGCCCCCTTGGGAAGAGAAACCTGGATGTTAGAATGGGTAGGGGAGAACGTGTCTGCGTTGGTGTGTGCATGGGAATTCAAGAATGCTTTGACCTATTTTCCATCGTAAGAGTCTTAACTGACTTCAAAACTGTTGTCTAAGAGGTTGCGGGTAGTGATATTTAACATTAGAAAGCTAGGTGTCGTGTTGAAATCCTAGTATCACAGATAAGGTGCCTACGAACCTTGTGCCTGGTTTATATAGAACCTAGGGTGAGTAGTTGCATTTGTGGTGGAATCCCGAGACATAATGGCACGGGGTAGAACTAGACCTTCAACGATGATTGGACCTCGTTGTAATCCCCTAATTATGATGGTGGTGCCGATGGAGGGTTGCGAGCGCACCCACCATGATAGGGTTGGGGAAGTGTATGTCATCGGCCACACCATATATTGTGGACACATTGATAGGTTTTTTGTATGTCTATATGTGAATGAATCAAGGATAGAAGCATTACAATTACCATGTTGCTAAATTATCCTCAAGTTCCAAGTATAAATAGCTTACTTGTTTATCAATTTCATGCATGTAGTTGTAAGTTGAAAACTATAACCCCCCATCCTCCCCCCAGTTGCATGTCTACACTGCTAGTTATTCCTTTCACTCATGTGGATTGACAACCCGCATGAGGTTGTATTTATTTAGTATTTGAACCCTAGCATCCTTGTGGACAAACTAGCGGGGGCGGGCTTTCTTATGGTAGTCCCGCTGCGGCCTTTGACCGTCCGTCCCGTCTCATCTTGATTTGGCTATACTTGTATGTAGACAGCCATGTTAGCTCCACATGAGAGCCTTTTTCTAAAGGCTAAAAAGGCGCTCCAAATTTCTAATGATTCACCGAATCTTTCTTGGGCGAAACGGGGGATATCTCGATCGGGGGAGAAAACGGGAAAAAATCCCATATGACCCTCCCACCAAATCATTAAACCTGGCGGCTGCTCGCTCTTTGATCAGTGATTCACCGGCCACTAGATCGATGAATAATACGAGCACAGGTTTAGGTTCGGCCTCAATAGGAAAAATGGAGCACCTAACAACGCATCTTCACAGACCAAGAACTACGAGATCGCCCCATGTAAAATCAGGCCTCCCGTTGCCTTGAAAGAATTCACGCGCGGCCACCAGCTTTCCCAAAATAAGGGAAGATCTGCTGCTTCTTCGATAACTCGAAGCGCCTTGTTATGAGAATCTAGCTTCGCTAACATTATGCTAAGTCTTGAACCTTCGCGCTGACCATTCGCTTTCTTTGTAGCAAAAGCGTTTCTCTTTGCCAATTCATATTTAGCCCTGCGTTTGTGATCTCGTATATTTCACTTCTCCAACATCTTGCTGAGTTTCCCCCTCATCTTTTTGCAAAAAACCGCTCCACGGTGGGAAATTTGCTGCTGATAGATCTCGCCCAGCGTCCCCCTCCTTCCTTTGACGCCTTCCGACCTGCGGGAGTATACAATGACAACTTCCGGGCATGAGTGCCCAAGGCTTGCCACTTACTACTCCTTGGTAGCTTAGCACTAAGAACATGTGCAGAATATAAATCTCTATCTTTGACCTATAAGCCCCTCGGCTCATGTTTTAACGAAGACCGGTTCAGGGGCATATTAAATTTTTGTGCCGCTATTGGGAATGCCCTTCAGTTCGAGCATTAGTTAAGCATAATGTGTTAGTGAGTAGTTAGTATTTCTTTTCTCTTTTTCTTGTTTTTGTTTTCCGGAGTAGGTATTGCTTGAGTTCTAGTGAAAACCAAGGACCCATGCACTATGATTTTGAATTTTGTGTGTTTTTTTGGGGGTTTAATTGAATAAAAATGTGGGAAAGCACTCAACAGAGGGCATTTTGTAGAGTGTTTGGGAGGTCGTCACCGTGCCTCTCAAAGTTATAATTTATAAACCCTTTATGGTTACTAAATACAATTAAGTAGATGGTGGCAAATTGGGGTCGTCCACGACGAAGAGGGATTTTCATAAGCGTTTAAACATATAATGTTTATATTTGGCTAGAAGTAGATATATATATATATATATATATATATATATATATATATAAAGCAAGTAAAAAGGGGGGTTTTGGTTGGTTGTGGTTCTAAGTTACGAAATTAAAAGACAAGATAACTAGCAAAGTTAAGTAACTATGCTAATCATAAAACAAACTAAAAAAAAGGGGTAAAAACTACAAAAGACAAAGCCTTGGGGGAAATTAATATCCACTTCCAAACCTAATGTAAATCATTGAACCATTCACTCATTCTATCACATTCGTTACCTACGAGGAATGCTAAAACTTCCCATTCGAAGATCAATATTCATTCCTTCTTAATAGTAATTTACAAAGATAAACAACGACCATTTTCAAACCTCATTGATAATAACTCTAGGAAAACCACACCATAAAGGTATTTCATCAACGGCATTATACACGAAGGGCAATAGATTTGATAACAACAAGTCTTCTACCAAAGACATTGCTATTTAACCAAACATAGCATTCATTAGGCTAAACCTAGAACACAAAACATTCAAGATTCAACTTTACATTGCATCTATAGGATAAACATGAGAACAACCCACATTAACGTATTTATCTGGCAAGAATCACAACACATTAGGCACAAGAAATTCTAATTCCATGTTCTTGGATTCTCATGTCAAAGAGCTAAGGAATTTGAAACATTCTTAACACCCTAACACTTCAATCATACAAACACACCATATACTCAAACAACCCATAGCATAAATGAAATAAAACATCACATTTAAACACATGAATGCTAAATAACAAATGCTTCAAGAAAGAGTGAAATAGAGGTTCTTAATAGATAGGTGTGGAAGCTTCAATCAATTGCTCCCAAGTACAAACTAAGCTAGATAATCAAAACTCATAACATAGAAAAAAGATCTACAAAGAAAAAAGAATAAATGGTAGAAAATGGTGAAAAACTAGGGTTTTGGAGCCCCCAAGTCGGGCTTAGAGAGTTGAGGAAGAAGGGGGTGAAAAGATATTTATAGTACAATGAAAAAAGGGAGTAAAAAGAAATTTACAGGCAATTATCGCGAGTCGTGAAGCCTGCGTCGTGAGTCGCAACCAGATCAGTAAAATTGTGAGCTTTTAGGTAAACATTTTGCAATTCGCGACACACTTCTCGAGAGTCACGATGGAAAAATGTCCATTTTGTTTTGCTTCCTCCGGGTGAACCATTGATCCTTTTTGGGAGTTCTTGTGGTCAATTTTGTAATACTCGAGAAGAGGAATCCAATGGTACCACCGTTGGTGGCTGATTCCTCTCGGAAAATTCTCATAACTCTGCTTCAAAACATAAATCATTCTTCACCCTTTGCTTTGCTCTCCTTTCTTCACTTTATCTTCTACCACTTTGTTAGTGACCTTCCATCTTCTACCATCCTTTCGAATGGCCTTCACTAAACCACTCCTAAGTGCTCACAAGCAATCTACAAATTAATCTTACAAAAAGGAATCTAGATGCTCGTAAGGACCAAAAATCCATTAGACTAAACATAGGTTACAAAATAAAGGATTTAGATGTAAAAACCAAAAATGACTATCCAAACCCCTTATCATGTAAACCTACCTAAATCTAACAATCTTACAACAAAAATATGACAAAAGAGATGTTAAATGTTTTGAAAAATACATGCATTTGACTTATCATCAAATCTCCCCACACTTAAACCATACTCATCCTCGAGTAAACAAGAACAAGCAAAGATCAAAACGTAAACTAGCATGTAAAAGTTTTCCCAAAACATCCAACATCATATTCCTAGACTACCCTAACCCCCAAGATATAAGAATCTCTCACTCTGACATCCCAAAGCCTAAGATAACCAACCAACAAACCATAACAAAAGTGAGGTATACATATAATGCCAAGCTAACTTACTCTACCGAAAAATCCACCCAATAGACACATCAAGAGAAGCATAAAATTTTTCAATTTCTTTCATTTTCTCTCACTTTCCCTAGGAGCTCTCTTGGGTTTTCATCCTAGCTTCACCCATTTTTCATTTTAAATGCTCACCCTCACCTTTTTCCACAACATTTGGCCTCTCAATTTGGCATAGGTCGCACTTTCGTGTTTTCGACCTATCCAGTGGGCCTCCAACTTTTGCCTAAGTTGCCTCTCGAGTTCTCAACTTAGCGGGATTATTTTTTTCATTTTTTTTCAAAAAAACAAATCAAAGTGGAGCATATGCACATTAAAATACAATACAAAGAGATATTTTCCTCTTTACCTCCCCACACTTGAAACACACATTGTCCTCAATGTGAAAAGGACAAGATAAAGAAATAAGGGAGAAAGAAAATATACTCACAACCTGGACTTTAGAGGTCCTTCCCGGTGATGGCAATGCTCACCTTCTCAATGAATGTTCTCTCCTCCATGTTCTCCAACTCTGCCCAATATGAAACTTCAATCCATTAACTACGAAGCCACAACTATGCAAATCCCGATCCACACTCACAAAAGACAACTAGTAGTACTCCTAGATAGTGGTTTTGGTAGTGGTTTTTGGGTGGTGGATTGTGGTAGTATTCTTGTGGTTTTGGGTAAGGGTTTGAGAATATGGTTGAGGAATATATTTTTTTCAAGAAAAGAAAAATACTAATCTAACTTAAAAAGCTCAGGTTGCCTCCCGAGAAGCTCCATATTTTTAAGGTCGTTAGCACGACCCTAATGTTATCCAAACGATGAAGGTTTTAACCCCTTCACCATGAGCATCCAAAAATAGAGAGGAGGGGGTACAAACCTTTCAAGAGGAAATTTTTGTGGAGGTGGAGATTGTTTAAAAGGAGTTGGGTGGTTAGGAGGTTTGGGATTGTCTTTTGGCTCCTCTCTTATCTCTCTCAAAACTTCCAAAAATGGTGGAGTTAGTTCACTAGGTGGGGGTAGGGGTGAGGATGCTAATGAATGTAGCACAATGACCCCTTCCTCCATTTTTTCATCCTCAAACACCAACTCCTCATCCCCTTGGAACTCAAACTCATTTTCCATGGTGACCTCACTCACCGAATCCTCGAGTTTGACTTGGAATGGTGTATTTTCAAAATCACGAGCTTCCATTCGGGCCAATGTTTCCAATATAATCCTTGTATGCCCCTCAATAGCCTCAACACTAGAGAAGAGCCGAGTGTCCGGTTCCTCACTAGTAAAGTTGTTCAAGTTTGCTATTGCATTCATGACTTCCTTATGTGTCAAACTTGAACTTCCTTGTAGGGCTTTGTTTTGAGGTATGGTATAAGATGGTGATGGCCAACTATTTAGCTCGTATTGTTGGTTTTCCAGCTCATTCTCATACCACCAATCCGAATTACCACTCCATTCTGGGTTGTAAGAATTTTGGTATGGATATCACTCCATTCCGGGTTTCTTGACCTTGAAAACCAACATCTCCTACCTCTTGGTAGAACTCTTCATAATACCCTTGGTTTTGTAAATAAAGAGTTCTTTCCTCCTCATAATGCTTGTCTCTCAACATAAAAGCAAGACTTGGTAGGATTGTCGGAATGACACATCCTACAAAACCTTGTTTGTTGAGCCTTTCTTCTCATCATGAGTTCCATCAAGGTGAGCTGCTACATTTTTTTAAAAAAATTCTCTTTTTCAAAAGTCCAGAATCATATTGCAAGGATTCTCGATCAAATTCACCAAGAACTCAAGCAATACCTACTCCGAACAAAAACAGTTAAAAAGAAGTGAAAAATTAAAACAACTAGCTAATATGCAACCAAATATGCCCAAACACTTAAAAATAAACATCTCTTCCCCGGCAGCGGCGCCAAAATTTGGGAGGTCATCGCCGTACCTCTCAAAGTTTTAATTTATAAGCCCTTTATGCTTACTAAATATAAATTGGGTAGTCCACGAAGAAGAGGGATTTTCTTAAATGTTTAAACATATGAGGTTTATATGAGGCTAGAAGTAGATATATAAAAGCAAGTAAAAAGGGGGGGTTTTGGGTTGTTGTGGTCCTAAGTTATGAAATTAGAAGACAAGATAACTAGCAAAGTTAAGTAACTATACTAATCATCAAACAAACTAAGAAAAAGGGGTAAAAACTACAAAAGACAAAGCCTTTGGGGAAATTAATATCCACTTCCAAACCTAATGTAGATTATTGAACCATTCAATCAATCTATCACATTCGTTACCTATGGGGAATGCTAAAACTTCATATTCAAAGATCAACATTCATTCCTTCTTAATAGTAATTTGCAAGGACAAACAACGACCATTTGCAAACCTCATTGATAATCACTCTAGTAAAACCACACCAAAAGGTATTTCATCAACTACGTTATACACGAAGGACCATAGATTTGATAACATAAACATTCTACCAAAGACATAGTCATTTAACCAAACATAGCATTCATTAGGCTAAACCTAGAACATACCACATTCAAGATTCAACCTTGCATTGTATCTATAGGATAAACATGAGAACAATCCACATTAGCATATTTATCTAGCAAGAATCACAACACATATGCACAAGGGAGCACCTGAGAGCCCCTCCCACCCTACTAGTTGGCGCTCATTAACAAAGGAAGTAAAAATAATTGTTTTGGAGAATGAATTAGTGATTTTTGTGCAATGGTTGCCATAACATTGATAGATCGAACCACGGGAAAAGCTTAAACATTTTGTAATCCAATTTTAACATATTATTCCTCAAATATTGCACTTTATCTCACATGTTATTTTCATAGTTACCTTTTTCTCTCATAATAACAAACACTTATTTGGATTTTAATGTTCAAATTTTATTCCTCTTTTAATAATTATTTTTTAAAAAATAGGTAAGTTTGGGTGGAAATGGTGCATGTATATAAACGCACATTGTGTGAGCATAATTAGGCACAATATATTGTGCATTATTTAAGCCAAGTCACATGAACATTTCAAACAAGCACTATACCTCTTATAGTTACCAATGGATTTTTGTGGATTTATGGTGGGCTTAATTTTTATATATCATTTAAATGTACTCAAATTGTGTTGACATGAGCTGGTATGAGGTTGTCGGTGAGCCATCAGTGCAAGGAAGAATCCTATTTAATCATTTGGCATGGATAGTTACCATAGTCATCCTTTCGTCCGACCTTGTAAGAATCATTTTAATGGCAATTCTTCTTGCTATCCTTCCTTTAATATCATTTGGCCACCCATTAGCTTTGAGGTTACGGAAAAGCAACCATATTATCTTGGTTCAAGAAAATAAAAATAATCTTGTAGAGACCACCAACAACAACACCCATAACTAACAACTATGTATTTCCGTCCTCAACACTGGTTCTAGAAGCTGCGATGCAGATATTAACGACTTAGGCCTTGTTGTTGTGTAAATGGTAAAGGAGAAATTATTTTCCACAAGAAAACCATTAAAAGATTATCGTCAAACCCAGATTTTTAGGAACCATTTTTTGTTTTTAGGGATTCTTAGAAAGGAAACAAAAGGAAGTGAGTTCGGTTAAAAAGTTGCCATTATATCGATTTATCACAGCTTTGGCAAAGTGTACAGGTTTGGTAATCCAACTTTTAAATATCATTGCTTGAATATTGCACGTTATTAAATTCATTTTAATTAGTAATAATTTTTAATAATAATAACAAATATTTATTTTGATTTTAAGGTAAAAAATTAATTCCACTATTATTAATTTTTTAATGAATAGTAATCAAATAAAGGGGAAATTCACCGGCTTCCTCTGGATCATTAGAGAATTAGGAGGCACATCATTTTGAGCGGAAACCGGAACGTAATTCCTTCATAACTAGAAGTACCCATTATCAAACGATTCCTCGATAAATCTAGTAACTGTCTTGCCAACCACATTATCCAAGTCATGAACTCCTGGTTTGCTACTCAGAGGCTTTACTTATTCAAAACAAGGGAGCACCTGAGAGCTCCTCCCACCCTAGTAGCTAGCACTCATTAACAAAGGAAGCAAAAATATTTTTTTTGGAGAATGTGTTAATTTTTTTGTTATTTTGGTGCAATTGTTTCCATAACATTGATAGATCGAACCACGGAAAAAGGTTACACATTTTTAATCCAATTTTCAAATATCCTAGCTCAAATAATGCAATTTATCTCACATTTTCTTTTCTTAGTTAACTATTTCTCTCATAATAACAAACACTTGTTTGGATTTTAATGTTTAAATGTTATTCATCTTTTAATAATTATTTTTTGAAAAATAGGTAAGTTTTGACGTAAATGGTGCATGTATAATAACCTGCATTGTTTGAGCATAATTAGGCACAACATAATGTGCATTATTTGAGCCAACTCACATGAACATCATCTCGGATACTATGGTTACACTATGCATTCTACCTCTGATAGTTACCAATAGGTTTTTGTGGATTTATGTTGGGATTGATTTTTATATATAATTTAAATGTATTCATGAGATTCAGTGGATTTACATCAAACTGTGTTGACATGAGCTGGTATGAGGTCGACGGTGAGCTATTAGTACAAGGATGAATCCTATTTAATCCTTTGGCATGGATAGTTACCATAGTCATTCTTTCGTCCTACCTTGTAAAAAAATGAAACACACCTAGCATGACGATATCATTTCAATGGCAATTCTTCTAGCCATCCTTCCTTCAATCACATTTGGCCGCCCTTTAGCTTTAGGGTTACAGAAAAGCAACCATATATTCTTGGTTCGGGAAAATAAAAATTATCTCATATAGACCACCAGAAACAATATCCTTAACTAACAACTATGCATTTCCGTCCTCAAGTCCAATCCTAGAAGTCGTGATGCGGTTGTTAATGAGTTACGCCTTGTTGTATACGCGGTAATGGAGAAATTATTTTCTGCGATGGAAACCATTAAAAGATGAAATCACCGAACCCGAATTTTTAGGAACCGTTGTGTTTTTAGACTTGCTTAGAAAGGAAACAACAGGAAGTGATTTTTGTTCAAAAGTTGCCATTATACCGATTTATCACAGCATTGGCCAAGCTTACAAGTTTTGTAATCCAACTTTCAAATATCATTGCTCGAATATTGCACATTATTAAAAAAGATTAATTAGTAATTTATTTCAATAATAATAACAAATATTTATTTTGATTTTAAGGTAAAAAATTAATTCCTCTATTATTAATTTTTTTAAGAATAGTAATCGAATAAAGGGGAAATTCACCGAATTCCCCTGGAGCATTAGAGAATCAAGAGGCACATCATTTTGAGCGGAAACCGAACCGTAATTCCTTCATAGGTAGAAAGTACCCGTTTTCAAACGATGCCTCGATAAGTCTAGTAATTGTCTTGCCAACCACAGTATTCAAATCCTGAACTCCAGGTTTGCTAATAGGAGGGTTTACTCATTCAAAACAATGGAGCACCTAAGAGCCCCTCCCACCTTACTAGCTAGCACTCATTAACAAAGGAAGAACAAAATATATTTTTTGGAGAATGAATTATTTATTTTGTGATTTTGGTGCAATGGTTGCCTTAACATTCATAGATCAAACCACGGGAAAAGCTTACACATTTTGTTATACTATTTCAAATATCCTAGCTCAAATATTGCACTTTATCTCACATTTGCTTTTCTTAGTTAACTTTTTCCCTCATAATAACAAACACTTATTTGGATTTGAATGTTCAAATTTTATTCGTCTTTTAATAATTATTTTTTGAAAAATAGGAAAGTTTTGATGGAAATGGTGCATGTATAACCAGCATTGTTTGATTATAATTAGGCACAACATAATGTGCATTATTTGAGCCAACTCACATGAACATCAACTCGGATACTATGGTTACAACATGCACTCTACCTCCGATAGTTACCAACGGGTTTTTGTGGATTTATGTTGGGGTTGATTTTTAAATATCATTAAAATGTTTTCATGAGATTCAGTGGATTTGCCTCAAATTGTGTTGACGTGAGCTGGTATGAGGTTGTCGGTGAGCCATCAGTGCAGGGATGAATTCTATTTAATACTTTGGCAAGGATAGTTACCATAATCATCATTTATTCCTACCATGTTAAAAATTGAAAACACCTAGCATGACGATATCATTTCAATGGCAATTGTTCTAGCCATCCTTCCTTCAATCACATTTGGTTGCCCTTTAGCTTTAGGGTTACAGAAAAGCAACCATATCTTCTTGGTTCAAGAGAATTAAAATGGTCTCTAGCAACAACACTTTTAAGTAACAACTATGCATTTCCATCCTCAAGTCTAATCCTTGAAGCCGTGATGCATTTGTTAAGGAGTTAGTCCTTGTTGTGTACACGGTAAAGTAGAAATGATTATCCGCGATGGAAACCATTGAAAGATGAAAGCATCAAACCCAAATTTTTAGGAACCATTGTGTTTTTTTGGACTTGCATAGAAAGGAAACAAACGGAAATATTTTGGCAAACGAACTAACTTTCTGTGATTTCGGGACAAAAATTAAAAATTGGCATTATATCGATTTATCACAGCACTGGCAAAACTTACAAGTTTAGTAATCCAACTTTCAAATATCACTGCTTGAATTTTGTGTGTTATTAAAAATTATTTTTAATTAGTAAATTTCTTCAATAATAATAAAAAATATTTATTTTGATTTTAAGGTTAAAAATTCATTCCTCTATTGTTAATAACTTTTAAAAGAATAGTAATCCAATAAAGGGGAAATTCACCCAATTCCTCCGGATCGTTTGAGCATTAGGAACCACATCATTTTGAGCAGAAACCGGAACGTAATTCCTTCATAGCTAGAAAGTACCTGTAATAAAACAATGCCTCGGTAAATCTCGTAACAGTCTTACAAACCATATTAACCAACTCTTGAACTGGAGGTTTGCTACTCGGAAGCTTCACTCATTCAAAACAAAGGAGCACATGAGAGCCCCTCCCACTCTACTAGCTGGAACTCATTAACAGAGGAAGCAAATATAATTTTTTTGGACAATGAATTAATAATTCTATAATTTTGGTGAAATGGTTGCCATAACATTTATAGATCGAACCGTGGGAAAAGCTTACACATTTTGTTATCCAATTTTCAAATATCCTTGCACAATCTGATATATGCTAATCTTAGTTAACTTTTTCTCCCAGTATAATAAAGAATTATTTGGATCTTAATGTTCAAATTGTATTCCTCTTTTAATAATTACTTTTTGAAAAATAGGTAAGTTTAGACGGAAATGGTGCATGTATAATAACGAGCATTGCTTGAGCATAATTAGGCACAACATAATGTGTATTATTTGAGCCAACTCATATGAACATCAACTCGGATACTGTGGTTCAAACATGCACTCTACCTCTGATAGTAACCAACGTGCTTTTGTGGATTTATGTAGGGGTTTATTTTAATCTATCATTTAAATGTATTCATGATATTTAGTGTATTTACCTCAAATTGTGTTGACGTGAGATGGTGTGAGGTCGTCGATGAGCCATCCGTGCAAGGATGAATCCTATTTAATCCTTTGGTGGGGATAGTTACCATAGTCATCCTTTCGTCCAACCTTGTAAGAAAATTAAAACACCTAGCATGACGATATCATTTCAATGGCAATTCTTCTTGCCATCATTCCTTTAATCACATTTGGCAACCCTTTAGCTTTAAGATTATAGAAAAGCAACCATATCTTCTTGGTTCAAGAAAATAAAAATAATCTTATAAAGACCACCAACAACAACTCCCTTATCTAATAACTGTACATTTCCATCCTCAAGTCTGGTCCTAGAAGCCGCGATGCAGATGTTAATGAGTTAGGCCTTGTTGTTGTGTACACGGTAAAGGAGAAATTATTTTCCACAATGGAAACCATTAATAGATGAAATCATAAAATGCAAATTTTTAGGAACCATTGGGGTTTTTTTTAGAATTTCTTAGAAAGGAAACAAAAGGAAGTGATTTCGGTTCAAAAGTTGCCATTTTATCGATTTATCACAGCATTTGCAAAGCTTACAAGTTTGGTAAACCAACTTTCAAATATCATTGCTGGAATATTGCACGTTATTAAAATTTATTTTCAATTAGTTAATTGTTCTAATAATAATAAAAAATATTTACTTTCATTATAAGGTAAAAAATTACTTCCTCTATTATTATTTTTTAAAAAGAATAGCAATCCAATAAATGGGAAATTCCCCCACATTCCTCTGGATCATTAGGGAATTAGGAGGCACATCATTTTGAGCGGAAACCGGAACTTAATTGCTTCATAGCTACAAAATACCCATGAACAAACGATGCCTCGATAAGTCTAGTAAGTGTCTTGCCAACCAAAGTATCCAACTCCTGAACTCCAGGTTTGCTACTTGGCGGCTTCACTCATTCAAAACAAGGGAGCACCTGAGAGCCCCTCCCACCCTACTAGCTAGCACTCATTAACAAAGGAATCGAAAATAATTTTTTTGGAGAATGAATTAATTATTTTGTGATTTTGGTGCAATCATTGCCATACCATTGATAGATTGGACCACGTGAAAAGCTTACTCAATTTGTTATCCAATTTTCAAATATCCTTGCTAAAATATTGCATTTTATCTCATTTTTTCTTTTCTTAGTTAAATTGTTCCCTCATAATAACAAACACTTATTTGGATTTTAATATTCAATCATTATTCCTCTTTTAATAATTATTTTTTGAAATATAGGTATGTTTTGATGGAAATGGTGCATGTATAATAACGTGCATTGTTTGAGCACACTAGGCACAACATAATATGCATTATTTGAGCCAACTCTATTGAACATCAACTTGGATATTGTGGTTCCAGCATGCACACTACCTCCGATAGTTACCAACGGATTTTTGTGTATTTATGGTGGGGTTGATTTCTATATATCATTTAAATGTATTCATGAGATTCAGTGGATTTACCTCAAATTGTGTTGACTTGAGCTGGTATTAGGTCGTCGGTGAGTCATCAGTGCAAGGATGAATCCTCTTTAATCCTTTGGCGGGGATAGTTACAATAGTCATCCTTTCGTCCAACCTTGTAAGAAAAGGAAAACATCTAGCATGACGATATTATTTCAATGGAAATTCTTCTGCTATCCTTCCTTTAATCTGGCCACCCTTTGGCTTTAGGGTTATAGAAAAGCAACCACATCTTTATTGGTTCAAGAAAATAAAATGATCTCATAGAGGCCACCAACAACAACACCCTTAACTAACAACTATACATTTCATTCCTCAAGTCTGATCATAGAAGACGTGATGCAAATGTTAACGAGTTAGGCCTTCTTGTTGTGTACGCGATAAAGGAGAAATTGACTTTTACGATGGAAACCATTAAAA
Source organism: Rubia yunnanensis (assembly GCA_037428765.1). NCBI lineage: Eukaryota > Viridiplantae > Streptophyta > Magnoliopsida > Gentianales > Rubiaceae > Rubia > Rubia yunnanensis. The sequence goes on from CM075061.1 coordinate 88,919,474, forward strand.
GATGAAATCATCAAACCCAAATTTAAGAACCATTGTTTTTTTAGACTTGCATAGAAAGGAAACAAAACAAAATATTCCGGAAAACGAACTAACTTTCTGTGATTTCGGTACAAAGATTGCCATTATTTCGATTTATCACAGCACTGGCAAAGCTTACGAGTTTGGTAATCCAACTTTCAAATATCATTGCTCGAATATTGCAAGTTATTAAAAATTATTTTTAATTAGTAAATTGTTTCAATAATAATAATAATAATTTATTTTGATTTTAAGGTTAAAAATTAACTCCTCTATTAATAATAACTTTTATAAGAATAGTAATTCAATAAAGGGGAAATTCACCTGATTCCTATGGATTATTTGAGAATTAGGAGCCATATCATTTTGAGCGGAAACCGGAACGTAATTCCTTCATAGACAGAGAGTACCCATTATCAAACGATGTCTCGGTCAATCTCGTAACTGTCTTTCCAACCACTGTATCCAACTACTGAACTCGAGGTTTGCTACTCAGCGGCTTCACTCATTCAAAATAAGGGAGCACCTGCGAGCCCCTCCCACTCTACTAGCTGAAACTCATTAACAAAGGAAGCAAAAATATTTTTTTGGATGATGAATTAATTATTATTTTTAGTAAAATGGTTGCCATAACATTGATAGATCGAACCACGAGAAAAGCTTACAAATTTTGTTATCCAATTTTCAAATATCCTTGCACAAATATTTCACTTTATCTCATATTTTCTTTTATTTAAATTTTTTTCTTAGAATAACAAAACTTATTTGCATTTTAATGTTCAAATTTTGTTCATCTTTTAATAATGATTTTTTAAAAAATAGGTAAGTTTGGGCGGAAATGGTGCATTTATAATAACGTGCATTGTTTGAGCATAATTAGGCACAACATAATGGGCATTATTTGAGCCAACTCATATTAACATCAACTCGGATACTATGGTTCCAACATGCACTCTACCTCCGATAGTTACCAACGGGTTTTTGTGAATTTATGTTGGGGTTTGTTTTTATATATCATTTAAATGTATTCGTGAGATTCAGTGGATTTACCTCAAATTGTGTTAACGTGATCTTGTATTAGGTCGTCAGTGTGTCATCAATGCAACGATGAATCCTAGTTTATCCTTTGGCAGATATAATTACCATAGTCTACATTTCGTCCAACCTTGTAAGAAAATGAAAACACCTAGCATGACGATATCATTTCAATGGAAATTCTTCTTGCCATCTTTCCTTCAATCACATTTGGCCACCCTTTAGCTTTATAGAGCACTAGCAACAACACCCTTAACTAACAACTATGCATTTCCATTCTCAAGTCTTATCCTAGAAGCCGTGATGTAGATGTTTATGAGTTTGGCCTTGTTCTTGTGTACCCGATAAAGGAAAAATTATTTTCCACAATAGAAATCATTAAAAGATGAAATCATTAAACCCAATTTTTAAGGAACCATTGTGTTTTTTTAGACTTTCTAAGAAGGAAGACAAAAGGAAATATTTCATCAAATGAACTAACTTTATGTTATTCGGTTCAACAGTTGCCACTATATTGATTTATCACAGCACTTGCAAAGCTTACAAGTTTGGTAATCCAACTTTCAAATATCATTGCTTGAATATTGAACGTTTTTTTTTAAAAATGTAATAAGTAAACTGTTTCAACCATAATAACAAATATTTATTTTGATTTTAAGGTTAAAAATTAATTCCTATATTATTAATAACTTTTCAAAGAATAGTAATTCAATAAAGGGGAGATTTACCGGATTCCTCTTTATCATACGATCATTAGGAGCCACATCATTTTCAGCGAAAACTGGAACATAATTTATTGGCATGATTACAACCCCTCTCTAGATGGTCCAAGTGGTGCCAACCCTCATAGCTAGCAAGTACCCATTATCCTGAGAACCCCCTCTCACCCTACTAGCATGCACTCACTAACAAAGGAAGCGAAAATATATTTTTTTGGAAAATGAATTATTTATTTTGTGATTTTGGTGCAATGGTTTCCATAACGTTGATTGATCCAACCATGGGAAAAACTTACACATTTTTTTATCCAATTATCAAATATTCTTGCTCAAATATTGCACTTTATCTCACATTTTCTTTTCTTAGTTAACTTTTTCTCTCATAATAAAAAACACTTATATGGATTTTAATGTTCAAATTTTATTCCTCTTTTAATAATATTTTTTGAAAAATAGGTAAGTTAGGTTGAAATAGTGCATGTATCATGAAGTGCATTGTTTGATCATTATTAGCAACAACATAATGTGCATTATTAGAGTTAACTCACATGAGCATCAACTCGGATAATGTGGATCTAACATGCCCTCTACCTCCGATAGAAGCCAACGGATTTTTGTGGATTTATCGTGGGGTTGATATTTATATATCATTTAAATGTATTCATAAGATCAGTGAATATACCTCAAATTGTATTGTCGTGAGTTCATATGAGGTCGTCGGTGAGCCATCAGCGCAAAGATGATTCCTATTTAATCCTTTGGCAGGGATAGTTATTATAATCATCCTTTCGTCCAACCTTGTAAGGAAATGAGAACACCTAGCATGACGATATCATTTCAATGGCAATTCTTCTTTCCATCCTTCCTTCAATTACATTTGGCCACCCTTTAGCTTTAGGGTTACAGAAAAGCAACCATATCTTCTTGGTTAAAGAAAATATAAATGATCTCATGAAGACTACTAGAAATAACACTTTTAACTAACAACTATGCATTTTCATCCTCAAGTCGGATCCTAGAAGCTGCGATGCAGATGTTAACGAGTTGGGCCTTGTCATTGTGTACTCGGTAAAGGAGAAATTATTTTCCGCGATGGAAACAATTAAAAGATGAAATCATCAAAACCAATTTTTTAGTTACCATTGTGTTTTTTTAGACTTGTTTAGAAAGGAAACAAAAGGAAATATTTTGGCAAACGAACTAACTTTCTATTAGTTTGGTTCAAAAGTTGCGATTATATCGATTTATCACAGCACATGCAAAGCTTAAAAGTTTGGTAATCCAACTTTCAAATGTCATTGCTCGAATATTGTACGTTATTAAAAAAATAGTAAATTGTTTCAATCATAATACAAAATATTTATTTTGATTTTAAGGTTAAAAATTAATTCATGTATTATTAATAAATTTTTAAAGAATTGTAATCTAATAAAGGGGAGATTTACCAGATTCCTCTTCATCATTCGAGAATTAGGAGCTACATCAATTTTTGTGGAATCCGGAACATAATTCCTTGGCTTGATTACAACCCCTCTCTAGATGGTTCGAGTGGTGCCAAACCTCATAGCTAGCAAGTACCCATTATCAAACGATGTCTCGATTACTCTAGTAATAGTCTTTCCAACCACAGTATCCAACTCTTGAACTCAAGGTTTGCTACTCGGTGGCTTCAGTCATTCCAAAGAAACGAGCTGCTGAGAACCCCTCCCACTATACTAGCTGGCACTCATTAACAAAGGCAACGAAAATAAATTTTCCGGAGAATGAATTATTTCTTTCGTGATTTTGGTACAATGGTTCCCATTATATTGATTGATCCAATCACAAAAAAAGCTTACATATTTTCTTATCCAATTTTCAAATATCCTTCCTCAAATATTGCACTTTATCCCACATTTTCTTTTCTTAGTTAACTTTTTCTCTCATTATAACAATCACATAATTGGATTTTAATGTTCAAATTTTATTCCTCTTTTAATTTTAATTTTTTAAAAATAGGTAAGTTTGGGGGGGAATGGTGCATGTATTATAATGTCCATTGTTTGAGTATAATTAGGCACAATATAATGTGCATTATTTGAGCCAACTCACATGGACTTCAACTTGAATATTGTGGTTCCAGCAAACACTCTACCATCAATAGTTACCAACGGATTTTTGTTGATTTATGGTGGGGTTGATTTTTATATATCATTTAAATGTATTCATGACATTCAGTGGATTTTCCTCAAATTGTGTTGACGTGAGCTGGTATGAGGTCGTCGGTGAGCTATCAGTGCAAGGATGAATCCTATTTAATCCTTTGGCAGGATAGTTACCTTAGTCATCCTTTCTTCCAACCTTGTAAGAAAATGAAAACACCTAGCATGACGATAACTTTTCAATGGCAATTCTTCTTGCCATCTTTCCTTCAATCACATTTGGCCACCCTTTAGCTTTAGAGTTACAGAAAAGCAACCGAATCTTCTTTGTTCAAGAAAATAAAAATGATCTCATATAGACCACTAGCAACAACACCCTTAACAAACAACTGGGAATTTCCACCCTCAAGTATGATCCTAGAAGCCGCGATGCAGATGTTTACGAGTTTTTCCTTGTTCTTGTGTATGAGGTAAAGGAGAAATATTTTCCGAAAGAGAAACCATTAAAAGGTGAAATCATTGAACCCAAATTTTTAGGAACCATTGTGTTTTTTAGACTTGCTTATAAAGGAAACAAAAGGAAATATTTCTGCAAACGAACTAACTTTCTGTTATTGTGGTACTAAAGTTGCCATTATATCAATTTATCACAGTACGGGCAAAGCTTACAAGTTTGGTAATCCAACTATTAAATATCATTGCTCGAATATTGCACGTTATTAAAAATATTTTAATTGGTAAATTGTTTCAATCATAATAAAAAATATTTATTTTGGTTTTAATGTTAAAAATTAATTCATGTATTATTAATAACTTTTTAAAGAATTGTACTCCAATAAAGGGGAGATTTACCGAATTCCTGTTTATCATACGAGCATTAGGAGACACGTCATTTTTACCGAAATCCAGAACATAACTCCTCGGCTTGATTACAACCCCTCCCTACATGGGCCGAATGGTGCCAACCCTCATAGCTAGAAAGTACCCGTTATCAAACGATTCCATGATAACTCTAGTAATAGTCTTGCCAACCATAGTATCCAACTCTTGAACTCGAGGTTTGCTGCTCGGTAACTTCAGTCATTCCAAACAAGGGAGCTCCTAATAACCCCTCCTACCCTACTAGCTGGCACTCATTAACAAAGGCAGCGAAAGTAATTTTTTTGGAGAATTAATTAATTACTTTGTGATTTTGGTGTTATGGTGCATGTATAATGACGTGCATTGTTTGAGCATAATTAGGCACAACATAATGTGCATTATTAGAGCAAACTCACATGAACATCAATAGGATACTGTGGTTCCAACATACACACTACCTCCTAAAGTAACCAAGGATTTTCGTGGATTTTTGGTGGGGTTTATTTTTATATATCATTTAAATGTATTCATGAGATTAAAGGGAATTACCTCAAATTGCGTTGATGTGAGCTGATATGAAGTTGTCAAGTCTTCTTGCCATTCTTTCTTCAATCACATTTGGCCACCCATTAGCTTTAGGGTGATGTATTCTTCATGTGTTGGGTGATTTTGGAGGGGATGAATCTTGAATGCATAATCTTATTGATGGGTTGGTATTAATTTACATGAGTTTTTTTTTATGATAATGTTCTTGTTTAAGTAGCCTTCATGATTAGATTACCATGTTTTGAATGGTTAGGCTATTTAGGAGGAATTGACTTGTTGAATGATAATGTGAGTCATGCATTTTTTATGATCACATTACCACTTTTTCCTTCATTGTGTTAGGATGCCTCCAAAAAAGAATGTGTCGGAGAATGGGAAGTCCTCACGGGGTGAGAAGAGGAAGAAATTGGCCAAGGGTGCAAACCATGAGCCGGTGACTCCTATTCTTAACAACCCTGTGTTCGTGACTTGAGGGAACCAAAGAGGAGTATATTGGAGACTGGCTTTTCATGCAGAGACACCTTAGCGGCTCTAGGCTTACTTGAGCCTGTTTCCAATCTATTCGAATGAGTAGGTCTAGAGGGGTTCTTACAGAGACACTCGAAGACCTACATCAGGTGGACCCCAGAGTTCCTAGCTTCAGTATGGCCAGTCATGGGCGAAGATGGACACAAGGCGATCAAATTTAATCTTGATTACAAGAAGTATAAGATTACACACTGAGAGGTAGCTCACACCTTCAGAATGAGGTACGACAAAGGGTCACGAGAACACACCATCAAGGGATGCCTTTTCTCTTGGGAAATTTTGGAGGCAGCTGAAAGGGACTGACCAAAAAAATTTGTTCAAGACTACTGCCTTGGTTCATCCAGCATTTCGTTACGTTCAGCGGTTACTAGCAATGGGAGTTTTCTTCCATTGTGAGATAACGCAATGTTCGGGTTTGGATGTTCCTTGCCTCTGGGTAATGACTCATGAGGGAAAATTCTACTCGAACCATGTAGGGATCATTGTACAAGGGTGTTTGGCGATATGGGATAGAAAGAGTGGGAAGATTCCTTTAGGAGGCATGGTAGGGCTACTGGCACAATACTTAGGGCATCAGGTCACTCAGCGCGCGTTAACCGACTTGGGAAGATCAAGAACGAGGTACAACATTGAGAAGCTAGCCAAGGAATTCATGGTGGCACCCACTACATCTGAGGACTATTTTGTGTGGCTTTATGGTGGAATGAGCACTTGTAAATTCATGGTACTTCCTCAACCAGAGCGACCTGTCATCACCCACGACACATGTTTGGATGACCTATTCCTTTTGCATGATCCGTGTTTTAAGAGTGAGTTCTACATTGTTCTAACAAGCTAAGAGATATATGTTAATGAGGCTAAGGGTGAGAATTTTTCGAGGGCACCTTCTAGACGCTCTGGCTTATCTACGGTCTGTGACCAATTGCACCCCTTTAGGGGAAAGCTTTCGAGCTCTACCCAAGTGTTGCAAGAGGTCGTCCAAGCGATAGGAGGTGTGAGGTCAAAATTGGAGGAGCTTAGCACAAGGATGGATTCCATGGAGGCCACGATTCAAGCAACATGGTACATTAAGAGGAGCAATACGAGGCACGAGGAGGAAGGCCTTTCGGGGCTGCGAGAGTGAGTGTCACTATTTCTCCCAACCTCACTTATGTTTTTACATGGTTTTTGTTGCATTGAGAATAGTGCATATGTTAAGTGTGGGGGGGAGGGAGTAGTAAGCACTTAGGGAGTTTTCAGTCTTTGGAATCCTCTGTGCATTTTGATGTTTGTCTTGGTAGTTTTTCTTGTTTCTTTGGTGACTTTGGTTTTTGTTTGTTGTGAGATACTTTTGGATGTATACTTGGTGGTATGACATGCTAAGTAGGGTTTCTAGTTTGCATGTGGTGGTTGTTTTAGGATATTGGTGGTGTGATTCTTGTTTTGATCTTATCTTTTTTTTAGTATGAATCCCACTTTTCGATAATTTTGTGCTACACCAAAAAAATGGAAAAAATGAAAAAATATATATATATATAAACCCGTACACGTTAGAAACCCAAAATGCCGACTTGGGTAACATAGGGAAAAGCCTGGATAAGTCAAAAGACCTAGGTAAAAGTGAGAGACTAGGCCCGACTTGGCTTATGAGCCTAGGAAAAAATGAGAGGTAATGTGGAAAAATGTGAGAATGTGAGTACCCTTTGTGTGTTAAAGCTAGAACGAAAACCCGAAAGGGCTCCTAGGAAAATGAGAGAAATTGAGAGAAAACAAAAAACTAGGTTGATGACACAGTTTCCTCCTTTGTTGTAACTCGGTCGAAAATCCAGAGTTATCCCTATGTTAGAACCAAGTCGACAAATCTTGGATTTCCTTAGTGGATCATTTTTGGGGGATGACTTTTTTATTGCTTTTGGGATCATTTTGGGAAAAATAAGCTAGCTTGACACTTATCTTCCTTTCTTACCTTTTTCCACTTTTTATTTTGCGTGTTTAGATTACTTAGGTTCTTTGGAGTCTGAGAGTTATGAGATTCTTGCTCTATTGGAGGAAATAAGGAAATCTAGGAATAACTTATGCCTCGGTAAATTCTTTTCTTGTCTTTGTTTACTCGAGGGCAAGTAAAGTATTAAGGGCAGAGTTCTGATATTCTTTATCATGCATACGTTAATTCTTGCATTCAGCGTACTAATTGGCTTGTTTTATATGTTGGATTCCTAGTATTAGTTGAGTTTACATGACAAGGGGTTTAGATGGCCATGTTTTATTTTCTTGTCTAAATCCCACATTTTGTAGACTTAATTGGTACTAATGGATATCTTGTATCCACGGGCACCTAGATCTTCCTTTGTGATCATCCTTAGTAGGTCTCTCGGGGGTACTTTTCTTTACATTCTATGTGAAGGCTGTTTGCAAGGACGGTAGAAGATACTGAAGGTTGTTTGCAAGGACGGTAGAATATATCAAAGATAATTCACATTAGAATGGTAGTATTTGAAGGCCATAGACATCAATTCGTGGTATTAGAAAGATAGAGCCAAAGATAGGTGGCATTGGAGTTCAAAACGGCTAAGAAAGAAATGGAGAATCATGGTTCGAGAGTTGTACCAACTTCTCGTAACATTCCAAGAAAAATCAGCCTTCAAAGTTGGTTCCATTAGATTCTTCTCCTCGAGAACCACAATGTCAACTACAAGAACTCTTAAAACAGACTAATGGTTCATCTGTAGAGAAGGAAAGAAGTTCAGCCAGCCGAAGCACAAATGGGTTTGTTTGGACTGCTCATGGGTGGCACCAACGACCCACACCAGATGACGTGGTCCACGCACACAAGTTCCAAGTGTCACGCAAAAGTGGTTATGAATGAGTTCAGAACGTCTCATTTTTAGGGCCACGCTATTTCAAGTGCAAAATGCCAAAACCAGCTGGCAAAATGTGAAGAATTGAGCGGCCCCTGCCAAAATACTAAGCAAAATAAGGATTCTAATGATGGCCTGCGCCAAACAACATGGCCCATGGATTAGAAGTGAAAAAATGACAATCCTAACGATGGGTCATGCCAGATGCCACAGACTGCCCAGCACGACCCGTGCCAAACACAACTGTCCTCACCAAAGGAGACGGCGTGGACCGCACCAAATGCTACAGCCCATGCTAGCACGGATCAAATGGGCCATACCATTTCTAGTGCCCCACGCCACCATGGAACAAGTACGCAGCACAGACCTCGTGTTACGGGAAGAGGCTTATCACCCAACCTCAATGCAACCCCATGCCTGAATGCATGCCAAAATGGCTCGACTGTGCCGCACACGCCCCTGGGTCATCTAGTGCTGACTGCCTAACTGCTTAGAGCTCGTGATGTCCCCATCTGTGCCTGCGATGCACTGTTCATAACGCCCGAGCCACAACGCCCGTGCACGCAGGGCCCGGTCGCCCTCCAGGCTAGCACACTAAGTGTTGAGTCACAGCCAGAGAAGACATGTCCCAAACTCCTTGTCCCATAAGTTTTCTCTTTTTCCTGTAATAGTACTAGCTAATAGATTAGCTTACTTTCTTTACCTAAGGTCTAGGCCTATGTGCCTTGTTTCCTTTGACACTCTTTTGTCATTGTACTCGGTACTCGTGATAACGTTTGTACAGCATATATGTGAAGTACTGAGCTACCCACATCCGATTACCATTTTTCAATATATTGAAAATGAGCATTCGCTCCCCAGATGTTGGGCCTTGTATTGCATTGTTGGCTTGTGTGTGTGAAGTCATACTCCTAATCTAAACTCGTGTGTGTATTTCTGCTGCATACTCGACCACGTCCATCTAAAGTCTTGGTGTTCTAAGAGCAACCAAGCTGAGTGCGATGCATGTGAGAATTAGGCAGTAGTCATGACACTCTAGCACTGCTAGGCCACACGGTTAACCCTCTCAGAGGGTGACCCATGATAGTTGGTATCATAGCTGAACCGGTCCTTGAGTGCATAGTGAAATATCGTCACTATGTCAAAGAAGACGGGTCGGTTGGAGAACATTGAGAGTCTCTTTAGTGAATCACAAGGGTCCAGGAGCTTAGCCGACCGAGTGGATCAAATGAACATAGATGTTGTCATTATCAGTAGAGACATCGAAATGGCCGACGCAAAGGTTGCACATCAGGATGAGGAGATCGCTGAGCTGAGGGAAGCTTTTCCATCTCGTGAGTCAGATGTTGATGAGTTAAGGTGCATCATCAAAAAGCTTAGTGGAGACGTGTGTGTGCTCAGGCAAGCTGTGGCCAACTTGTCCTAAGGTAGGAGTGGTGGCCGTGGTGTACGTGCTGTGCATAAACGGAAAGTCCATGAGCCTAAGAAATATAGTGGCGCACGTGACGCGAGAGAGCTTGATACTTTTTATACGAGTTGGATCAATACTTTAAGGCAACCGGTATGGATTTGGAAGCTGAGAAAGTTACTATTTACACGATGTACCTGGAGGGCTCTGCTATGGTGTGGTGACGATCCCAAGATGTGGAGATAAAGGCAGTATGCCTGACCATCAACACATGGGATGAATTGAAGCTCAAGGTGAGGAAAAAATTCATAGCCAGCAATGTGAAGGAACATGCATTGTTGAGAGTAAGAACATTGGTGCAACCGGCAGTATTATGGGGTACGTATTGGCTTTCCAGGCTTGTATGTTGAATTTGCCTGACCATCTGAAGGAGTATAAACTCCATGACTTCATCTAGGGGTTGAAGTCGTGGGCTAGACTCAAGCCTAAGGAGAGCTTGTTGCACTTACTATAACTTAGCAGTGGCGTTCATCGAAAGTCAAGAAGACTGTAATGGTGGAGGATCGCAAAGAGTTGATAGAGAGGTGAACAGTTCTACTGTTTTGTTGGGTAATGGTGCGGGTGCAAGTTCTCCCAAGATGCGGGGTAATTTTAGACCCAGTTCAAGAGGCGAAGGTAGCTACATGCCCAATTTAGGTGTCAAAAGGAATGGGGGAATCCCTAGTGCAAGTGCGGCTAGTTCAGTTAGGTCCAAACCAATGTGGGATAGGTAAACTGGGAAGGCGCAACTTGTGTGTGGAACATGCAAAGGGAATCATGCCCTTGTTGATTGTGCAGCAGAGTAGAGGATCACTGCTATGTTGCTCGAGGTCTCGAGACAAATCAAGGAGGCACTGAGCAGGGTAGTTCAAGAGCATTCAACTGAGGAGTCTGGGCCCAAAGAGGAAGAACCTTGCTCCATGGGGGCATTGAATATGCACTGTAATTCTATGGTGGGATCAATAGAGCCAGGGTGGTTGCTACAGTACGATCAACAGAGCCACGAATTGGTCAAGCAAAGTGGGAAAGGCCGCACCTAAGCTTGATGAACATGAGGTTGTCTGTGTGAAACCAGTGCGATCGGCAAATGGGGCATTGATGCATATAGACTTGCACGTGAATGGAAAACCCATCCAAGCGATGGTCAATATGGGAGCTAGCCATGTGTATGTCTCCGAAAAAAAGGAATCAAGATTGGGGCCACATTGGAAAAAGTTGTGGGCAGAATGAAGGTTGTTAACAATATAGCTCAACTGGTACTAGGTGTTGCAAGGCGATGCTCAGTCCAGGTTGGTACCATGAAGGCCACAGTGGATTTCCATGTCGTTAAAATGGATGACTTCAGTTTAGTCCTCGGCATGAATTTTCTAAGAGATGGATGGATTTTTGTATACCTATATGGAAACTGCATTTACATCTTAGGCACCAATCCATGCATGGTTAAAGTGACTGTGAAGAGAACACCCAGAGATAAACTCTCGGCTTTGCAACTCGTCATGTGCATAAGACAAGGTAAGAACAGCGGTTCTGCGGATCCCGGTGGGGAGAACAAAAATGAAGGGTCATAACAGCAATGGGTTTGCCCGATGGATCCGAGGATCTTTTTGAAGCAATTCTGAAGATTGAGCATGTTGTGGGTCACTCCCCAGCTGTAAGGGACGAAGATTTGTTGAACAAGGAGGATAGGAAGCGTTCATTGGGTGCCAAGAAGATCTGGATTCCAAAGATATATCTGCCGGCTGGCGCTCCCCATCAAACTTCCCGTGTCGAGTCGTTCAAGCAAGCTAAACCTTGTAAACCTCGACGGGGACAAATGAGTCATCATTCACATCAGCATACCCTTGTTATTCCACATGGCAAGAAGCAAATGGATGATGATACCAGACAGCATCCAGAGTTGGACATTTCTTCGGTCGTTGATCAGGGAGTAGGTACTATAAAATCAAGCCAGCACAAACCAGAATTGGAGAGAAGCCGAGGACCATGGCTAAACTAGAGTACACCAATGCCAGCAATTGAATCAACCATTTTCTTAAGACAGAAGTGTAAGAGAAAAATGTGGGTAGCAAAGCACCTTGGAGAATTGATGGTTCCGGGGACGTTCACTGAATTGAGTGGAGGAGAATGTTACAGGATGGGGCTTATCACCCAACTTCAACGCAACCTCATTCCTGCATGTATGCCAAAAGGGTGTTGCGTTCCTGTGATGCTCAATGTGTGCCTGCAAATCGATCTCCCTTGACTGCACTGCACACATCTCTAGGTTATCCAGTGCCGACCGCCTAACCGTTCACAACCCATGATGTCCCCATCTGCACCCGCGATGTGCTGTGCACAATGCCCGAGCCGTTCGTGCCCAACGCCTGTGCACACAGCTCCTGGTGGCTCGCCAGGCCAGCACACTAAGTGTTGAGTTATGGCCCGAGAAGACATGTCACAAGCTCCTTGTCCCCAAAGTCTTCTCTTTTTCTTGTAATAGTATTAGCTAATAGATTAGCTTAGTTTTTTTACCTACGTGCCTTGTTTTCTTTGACCTTCTTTTATCGTTGTACCCGGTATTCGTGATAACGTTTGTACAGCATATATGTGGAGTACTGAGCTACCCATATCCGGTTACCATTTTACAATATATTGAAAACGAGCATTCGTTCCCCAAATATCAGGCCTTGTATTGCATTGTTGGCTTGTGTTTGTGAAGCCATGCTCCTAATCTAAACTCATATGTATTTCTGCTGCATACTCGACCACGTCCCTCGAAAGGCTTGGTGTGCTGAGAGAAACCAAGCTAAGTTCGACGCACGTGGGAATCAAGCGGTAGTCGTGACACTCTAGCACATCTAGGCCTCATGGTTATCGGGCCTTATATTGCATTGTTAGCTTGTGTGTGTGAAGTCATGCTCCTAATCTAAACTCGTGTGTATTTCTACTGCATACTCGACCACGTCCCTCGAAAGGCTTGGTGTGCTGAGAGCAACCAAACTAAGTGTGACGCACGTGGGAATCAGGCGGTAGTCATGACACTCTAGCACGTCTAGGCCGCATGATTAACCCATGACACCGCGTCATTCATGACGGTCCACAACAAGCGGCAACGGAACTAAGGTTTCACACTTTTTGACCTATTTTGGTCTTATTTTTAGGCCCAATCCCCTACTATTATAATTATAGCCTTTGTCTACTAGGGTTTTATCATATCTTAGACTTTAGATTCTACTCTTGTAATTTTGAGAGCATCCTAGAGAGGGAAACATTCTCTCCTCTTTCTTTCTTTCCTTTTATTTTTCTTTAATCCTATGATGTGGAATTTAAAACTTTATTTGAATTCCATGTCTAGGAGTAGTTTCCATAGCTTGGGGATAGTTGTATTAATGTGTTTATTTATGTTTTTGTGAGTTTCTTAGTTCATCCTAATTATTGTGCTTGTGATATTATTGTGACTTGTTATTGAATGTTAGAATTGCATGAATAGTACACTTCATTAGCACACACTCTAGTATATATTCATGTTGGTGTAAATATTGATACTCCCACCCCCCTTCAGGGAAGAGAAACCTTGGATGTGTTATGGGTAGCAGGGTACGGGTCCTCGTGGGTTTGTGCATGGAAGACTTCTCTGAGGTTTTCTCTGTCATGTTACTGGCACACCATGCTTAGCTGACTCTGTACAGTAGTCTGATGGGTTATGATTAGAGATAGTGAAAAGTAGCAAGCTAGGGCTATAAGAGGCCCTAGTGTCATAGATAAGGTGTCTACTTCCCTTTGCCTCGTCTATAGGATTATAGAGTAAAGCATCAGTGGTAGAGTGCCGAGATGTAACTTTACCGGGGAGAAACAAACATACAACAATGGTCGAACCTTGTTGTAATCCCCTAATTACGGAGGCGATGTTGATAGAAGGTTGCAAGAACACCCGACGTGAAAGGTACGGGGAAGTGTATGCCATCGACCACACTACGTGTTATGAGCACTAGATTAGGTTTGTCTAAGTCTCACATGAGAATGAATCAAGGATCGAGGCATTACATCAACCATGTTACGCACGCATTCCCCAAGTGTTTAGCTAAATAGTTTACATGTTTTTTACTTTCATGTTTTGTAGTTGTTATTTGAAAAACCAAACACCCTCTGTTTACCATCTATCTATTCCTAGCTACACGTACGGATTGACAACTTGGACGTTGTTGTGTGTGATTGACTTTTAGGCCCTATGATCTCTGTGGGCATGCCCAGGGCTTACTGCTAACTACCCTATCAGTGGCATAGTAGTGAGTTGGGTGCAGAACTATAAATTTTATCTTTGATCTTACTCGGCCTTCACTCGGGTTAATTAGCTACAATTAATGACCCTCAGTGGAGGTGGGTTGGGAGGTCATCGTCGTACCTCTCAAAGTTAATACTTTTAAGCCCTAGTGCTTCCTATCTACAATTAAGTACATAATGGCAAGTTGGGGTCGTCCACGAGAAGAGAGATCTTTTCAAGTGCTTAAACATATAGAGGAGAAAACATACTAGGCATATACATACGTAGATACATATAAAAGCATGTAAGCAAGGGGAGTTTTGATTGGTTTGATCCTAAGTTATCAAATTGAAATACAAAAACTAGCAAAGTAAGAGAACTATGCTAATCATGCAATACAACTAAAGATACGACGAAAAAAACAATTAACGGAGCCTTGGGGGAAATCGAATTCCACTTCGAAACTTCATATAGTTCATTGATTCATTCACTCATTCAATTACATTTATTGTCTATGGGGAATGTTATCACTTCTCATTCAAATATCAACATTCATTCCTCCTTAAGAGTAGTTTGCAAAGACAAACAACGACCATTTGCAAACCTCATTGATGATCACCCTAGACAAACAACATCATAGGAGTATTTCATCAATGGCATTTCACCCAAAGGACCATAGGTTTGATAACAACAAGTCTTCTACCAAAGACATGGTCATTTTACCAAACAAAGCATTTATTAGGTTAAACTTAGAACAAACAACATTCAAGGTTTAACCTTTCTTTACATCTATCTGACAAATAGGAGAACAAACCACATTAACATACTCATCTAGCAAGAATTACCACACATTATACACAAGAAGTTCTAAATCCATGCTTTTGGATTTCCATATCAAATGAGTTGCAAAATTTACAACTTTCCTAACACCCTAACATTTCAATATTACAAACATTTCATATACTCAAACAACCCATAGTATAAATGAGGTAAAACACAACATTAATGGCATAATAAATGCTCTCCAATAAATGTTCATAAATGAGAAAACATGGAATCTTACTAAATAAGCTTGGAAGCTTCAATCAATTGCTCCCAAGAACTAGATTTACCTACAAGAGCTCATACTAATTAATGCTAAACAACCAAACATAATACAAGAGAATTCAAAGATGAAAATGGAAGAAAATAGGGTTTAGAACAGTACCAAAAATGCAGAAGAAGAAGATATGAATGAGAGGAAAGAGAGTGCTATTTATAGTACAAAAAGGATAAGGTTAGATTATGGCCACCCATTGGTCGTGACTCGCGGCGGATTTGTCGCGACGAGGCCATCGCGACTCGCGACAAGTGCCAGAATTTAACCTCATTTTCTTTTCTTCTCTTGTGGTAAACATTTATCTTCACAGTAATTCCTCTCATTTTTCAAGTCTTCAAGGTCTTCAAAAAAAATGGTCTTTGATGGCCTCCGGTCTTCATGCCTTCGAAGCAAGTCTTCAAAAGTCTTCGAAAATGTGATCTTTAATGGCCTCCAGTCTTCATGCCTCCGTGTTCCTCACTTGTCACGCAAAATCCACTTAGAAGAGGTAAAAGAGCGTAAAGTTTCTCTTACCCCTCCTAAGAGAATTTCAAGGTAAAATGCAAGCTCTTGATAATAAAAGAGCTCAAAAGTGACCCGAAATAGTACTAAATTATGCACATAAAATGGACATATCATGGGTCAATAGCCTTTCTTTCCAGTAGGATGCCCAAGGAAAACGCATTGACGACTTCTTCGAGCAAACTTGTCACATTATCTAGGAATGTAATAGGCATAGCACAAGCACCCAAAGACTCTTAAAAGCTTGTAATTTGGAGTGTGTCCACAAGGTAACTCAAATCGTGTGTGTTTGTTGAATTGCTTCGTTGGTAACCGATTAATAAAAATGCAACAGTAAAAACACATTCTCCCCAATTATCAATAGGCATATTAGCTTGAAAGTGTAAAGCATGAGCCACATTTAACAAACGGGGATGCTTGCGCTCTACACGGTCATTTTGATGTGGCGTATCAACCATATAAGTCTAAAGATGATGCCAGATTCAGTAACATAAGATCGCAAGGGTAGAAATTTTGTACCATTATCAGTACGAACTCTACGAATGGTGTGCCCAAATTGGTTCTTGATCAAAGCACAAAATTCCACAAATCTCAAGGCTACATCTGACTTAGCCACTAATAAATTAACCCAAACAGCTCGAGAATAATCATCAACTATAGTTAAAAAATAAATGCACCACTAGAAGATGGTGAGCTATAAGGCCCCTAAACATCACAATGTATTAATTCAAATAAAGAACTAGAATTTGAAGAACTCAAAGGAAAGCAATTTCTAGTCTGTTTGCTCTATGACACATAGAGCAAGGTATAGAAGTATTATTTGTGCTAAAATCAAGAGTAACGGAAGACAACATCGTAGAGGATGGATGACCAAAACGTTGATGTCATTAATCAAATGAGGATGCAAAAACTGAAGCAATAGTCGGAACTGACTGCGGGATATGAGACTGAACAAACGTATCCAACAGACGAAGCCAATAAACCCCACTAGATGTTCACCCACGTCAATCACAGGCCTCGTACCAATTTTCTTCAAAATGCAATAATTTTCAGTAAACAAAGTTATACATTTTAAGGCAGACAACAATCTAGAGCATGATAATAAATGGAATTGTAGGGTAGGTATATAAAGCACATGAGCAAGAGGGGTATCTCTAAAACGTATAGAGCTATAATGTGTGGCAAACGACATATATCCATTAGGAAGTAGAACATTAACAGAGTCGATAGTAGTAGTATTATCAGTAAGAGAACCCTTGTCACCAGTCATGTGATATAAGGCTCCTGAATCGAGAATTCAAGGTAAAGTAGGCTTATCTGACCCATGGTCAGTTCGAGAATTAAACTGATTAAATAAATGTAGGGTCGTACTTCATTGGTCGTCGGACAGAGCATGACCAAAATCATATCAATTAAGGGTGTCGGAGGAGGGGGCCGCTGCAAACCCTTTCGATAACGTCACTGTACCGGCAAACGGCGACTGAGAGCGGCAGGGCGCGTTAGTGCAGACGGCTAGAACACAAGTAGGAGTCGACATCATAACAGGACCAGCGGATTAGATAAGTAGCAAGAGTAGTGGACCAGATCTGTGGTAAACTATGGCGGCGCGTGTGAAGATCAGGCGGCAGTCCGTGGATATAACATTCCTAACTTTCAGAATAAAAAATCAACAGATAGAGCAGCGGAAGTAACAGTGACAGCAGCAGCGCGTGTGAGAGTGGCGGCACGTGAGATCAACAATGGTGGTGTGTGAAGTGGATGGCTGCAAAAAATCGGAGTTCGGCAACCGAAAAAGGGCAGCTGCAGAAGATGGCGGGTGAAGGCCACATGCAGACGACGGTGGCAGCGGGATTATTTAGGACGAAAAATTCAGGGTTTATGTTTCAGGATTTTAAGCTCTGATACCATATATAAAAATAAGGATGTAATATTGGAATTGTATTCATGATGTGGGATACATTATATAGTGATACAAATTACATATACAAAAAAGGAAAATGATACGTACAAATATTATTCATATAATATTGCTTTCCCTTAGTAATAAAATTAACATGTTCATTGATGTCTACAACAAAATCGGGGTCATCTACTCCGTGAGCTTCTAAATAAGCACCAAGAATCACATTTGGAATTAATCGAAACAACAATAAGTCAAACCGCATCTAGGAATCATCTCAACTATAAGTAAAGGAAAAAATGCATTTAACATAGGAAACATACTTAAAGCATATGGAATAACCCTTGTATCACGCCTTCTTCTTCGTGCATTTGAGCATCACGAATCTGATAAACATGCTTAGGAAGGAATGAAAAGCGACGAGGGAAAACACAAGAATCATGACGGCATACTCTTGAGGCAGGAAGTAGTTGTGCATGAAATTATTGGCATCAACTAGCGGCAGGATGATTACCCACAACGTATAGTACGTGAAAACCGATAAGCTGATGATTGACTGTAGCAATCCCACTGTCCTATCTGCAATATCCATCTTTGTTTTTCTCTATCTTCTTTACCATAATTCTCCAACTAGGACTTTGATTCAAGCATTTTAGTGGACTTGTGTTGTACTTCATTATATGAAACACTACTGTGAGAGAAATATATTTGCGTTCATATAACATCTTTGTGTAATTCTTCCTCTGGGTAAATGCTAAAAAAATTTGCTCCCGTTATCCGGGGTGCAGGATGCACCTTGTTTTTCTCAAGTAACATTTCTCCAACTATTTTAGCACTTTCATACATTAACCGATCATTATCTATGAAGTCAATTGAAGCATTGCAATGGTACACCGCCATTCACTCTCTATAACCTGTCGAGATGACACTACCTGGAGCACGAACTACACAAATGTTATTTATGCAAAAAGTAAATCGATTATCTATGCATGATTAACATTAACAAAACCAACATCCTAGTAAACAACAATAAATAGAACTATGTTAACTAGGAAATAAAACTCCAACTAACCATAAGTTTGCAATTAATGTGGTATTCCCTGTCGGGTAAGATGGCTGATAATCACCGTACAACAAGCTTAAACCCGCAAGAAAGGTCCCAGAAGTGATTCCGGGGAAAACGCTATGACAATCAAGTCAGTTCCTTCGTTTAGAGAATTTAGTGTCACTTAGTAAATTGTAATCATGGCTCCGTATTGCTAGGGTCTGAAATCGTGGGTTGCATCGTGGTTGCTATAATCTCGGTTCATGGCTAAGTCTTGGACATGGCTCCGCCTTTCTCAATTCGTGGCTGAGTCTCTTGGACATGGCTCCGCCTTTCTCGGTTCATGACTGAGTATCCTGGACATGGCTCTGTTGTTGCATCGTGGTTGTTATAATCTAGGCTCATGGCTAAGTCTTGGACATGGTTCCGCCTTTCTCGATTTGTGGTTGAGTCTCTTGGACATGGCTCTGCCTTTCTCGGTTCATGACTGATCTCCTGGACATGGCTCCGCTTTGCCCTGTTCGTGGCTGAATCTTGGGTTGGGCCTGAATGGCAACCCCCCCGGCCATGAAGTTAATGAAACGCGAACCGATGACTATATTTGTGCAAATTGTTGTTCTGTTTATTTCCTAAACTGTAATAACATGGCTGAGTCTTGGGTTGGGCTTGAATGGCAACTCCCCCCTCCCCCACTTAATGAAACGCGAAGTGTTGACTATATTTATTGAATGTGTGCAAACTGTTGTTCTGTTTATTTCCTAAACTGTAATAACGTGTTTATCAGGGTTGGGCTTGAATGGAAACTCCATCCCCACCCCCCAATGAAGTTAATGAAACGCTAAGCGTTGACTATATTTGTTGAATGTGTGCAAACTGTTGTTCTGTTTATTTTCTAAATTGTAATAACATGTTTATCATGGGCCTGAATGCAAACCCCCTCTCACAGTAACTTATATTGTCTTCGCGAAATGTTGCATGCTTCTTGGCTACAGGTGAGATTTTGTTCGATTATCTAGTTTTTTTTTTGAATTTGTACTTCGAATTCAGGACTTCGAATAGGCTTGGTTGTTGCGATTAAGCCAAGATTCTCTCCTCATTCTTCGCTACATTGTTCCCAATAATAACACCTACCGTTTTCTCTTCTTAGCTTATAAATGCCCTGAATTTTAAGACCTAACTAATGTGTATGAACTTTGTTGTTTATTTTATTGGGGTTAACTGTGAGTTTATGGGATTAATATGCACTTTAGTTGTTTAATTTGTCACAGATCACAGTTTTTTGTTTAAGAGGAATTAGGAGGAAGTTGGTGAGAAGTATGACAATTATGGCAAAAGAAGCAGTCAAGTTGGGTGTAGAAGAGAAAAAAACGTGGCAGTAGACTGGGAATATTATGGAAATGATTTTTAAAAGAGTTGTTGAGATATGTTTGCAAATAATTTTGAAAATTTAATTAGATCTCATCTCTCTAAATCATAATTTAAATTTGGAAAGGCTTGTATTTTGCTTTGTAGGGTAATTCTCTCGGTTACCAGGATATAGACGGAGACTTGGAGTTAGTACCTTATATTTAATTTTTGAGACTAGGGGGGAGAGCAGGGGAGGATATAGACAGAGACTTGGAGTTGGAGTTAGTATTTTATACTCCCTCTGGTTCACTATTACTGGCCTCAACTTTTGGGCACTCTTATTTTTAAAAGTCCATTTTCTGAAAAAAGGGAATGAAGTGATTGACAAGTGCTTTAATGGACACTTGATTAATTTCGGTTTTCACAAAAGCAAGCCTCCAATTTTCCCTTAAACTTTCCCTCAAAAAAAGCTTGGTCACATGGGACCTCAGCATGGTTTTGGTGGGAAAACCTGCTTTTCTCACAAATGCAGAGGTAAAATCTGCAAGTCCAACACATTTTAGACGGAAAACAAAATTTGAAATTCAACATGATGGGATAAAGCAGCCCTATCCTACAGACTTGTTCAAACCCCTATAAATACCATTGCACCTGGTATACTTCAAACCTGTTCGTTTACAAATTAAAACAGTCCATTTAAAAACCCTCTGAACCAGAGGTTTGCATTGCAGGAATCGAGAAGCTAAGATAATGGATGGTGTTGGGGATGTAGGTGACGTGGCTGGTGTGGAGGAAGAAGAACTCAGTCCATCGGCAAGGCGAAGGCTATCGGAGCTAGAGCATACCCACATAAGTTTTTTCTTTGGGCAGAATGAGGAAAATGGTAAGCTCTCGTGGAAGAAGCGCATAGAGGCAGCAACTCGGTGGAACATTTCAGTGAGGACAGTAACAAGGCTTGCTGGTCTGCAAAGAAATCAACAAAGATTAGGGCTGAAAGTAGATTTGAAGACAAAAATGAAAGGCAAAAAAGGGAGGCCATCAATTGAAATAGACAGAGAACAAGTTCTTGCCACTCCTCTTCCCAAAAGAACAACAGAAAGATCATTTGCTGCAGCCATGAGTGTAAGTAAATCAACAATGCACAGATGGATTCATGAAAAGCAATTGAGAAGCCACTCAAATGCAATCAAACCACAAATCTCAGAAGTCAATCAATTGAAAAGGGTACAATTTTGTGTCAGTCATTTGAAGCACAACAGTTTGAGTAAGAAAACAAGTTTCAAGGACATGCATCACATTATTCACATTGACGAGAAGTGGTTTTTTATGACAAGGGTTGCTGAAAGATATTATCTATTGCCTGAAGAAATGGAGCCACATCGGACTGTACAAAATAAGAGGTACATTACAAAAGTTATGTTTTTATGTGCTGTTTCAAGGCCTAAGTACAGCGAAGATGGCGACCTAATATTTGATGGTAAAATTGGCATTTGGCCAATCGTGACAAATGGGGCTGCAAAAACAGAAGCAAGAATTGTCCTGCTGGAACGCTAATTACAGTCCCCAAAAAATCAGTAAATCAAGAGGTCACTAAAAGGTACATGGTGGAAAAATCAGTTCCCGCAATCAAGCAAAAATAGCCCTTACTTGCTAGCATAAACATTCTTATTCAACAAGACAATGCACGACCACATATTTGTGATGATGATGCTGATTTCAAAAAAGTAGCCCGAGCGGATGGTTTTGACATCAGATTGGGTTTTCAGCCACCTACTTCACCTGATCTAAATGTGTTGGATCTAGGTTTTTTTAGGTCTATTCAATCTTTGCAACACCAAACAACGTGAAAAACTATTGACGACTTAATTTCAGCAACTGAGCATGCATTTTTTGAATTGAATGCAAGGACACTCGACAGTGTGTTCCTAACTCTACAAGGATGCATGGTGGAGATAATGAAATGTGGTGGTTCAAATAGATACAAGTTGTCACACATGAGAAAAGAACGGTTAGCTAGAAGTGGTGCATTGCCTATGGACCTAGAGGTGGATGATGCATTGGAAAGAACTTGTGTTGCTTCTTTGCAGCAAAGAAATGTAATGGGTGGGCTTCATAGGCTGATCCAAAATCTACAGGAAGCTGACATTCAACCAGCCTAGAAATGTTAGCAATGAATTTTACTTCAGTTTTCATTAGTTGGGTTGCAGTGATTTTCTAGGAATGGGTAAGATTATGTAAACATGCTGCTATATTTTTTGCAATAGCTTGTTTAAATGCAACCATATTGAATGAAAGCTAATATTGAATGCAACCATATTGAATGAAAGCTTTCATGGAGTTTTTGTTTAAATGCATTCATTACAATTACTTGCATTATGGAAAAAAAATCATGGAATCAAATCTCAAGAGTGGCAAGTGTAATTATCCATAAGCGATATGGGATCTTATAGTAAGCTAATGTTAACATACCAGATACTAGCCAGCTGATAAAACATCATTCAAATATGTGACCAGCTATGTTTTTCCATTGCAATGTCGAATCCCATGTAGATAAACATACATGATAGAAAGAGGTCATTCGAGAAAACAGATACAAATAAAAGTTAACTCTGAGAAAAAATAAAAGAACAATCTCTTACACAAATGTCTCAGCCAGTGAAGATATTAGGTGAAAATGCTACAGATGCTTGATTAATGGGAATGCCTTGAGAATGGAAATGATACAGCAAAGAGCAATGCAGATAAACGATGAGCGAGAATTCAACCATACATTTTTTTTACATCAAGTTACACTTTGACACTAAATTCATAAACCATAGATGTTTGATTAAATGGTACCTGAGAACTTTGAAACATCAAAGCGGGTTGTTGCTTTGGAAATTGCAGAGGGAGAGAAAAATAAACCTACATGAGAAAGGACTTTTAGTGAGAAAAGTCTAGTTGCAAGTAAACATGTGAAAAATATATGCCATCCATTCAGGGAAGCAAGCTTTCCCAGCATTGGAAAAAGACTTGGCGTTCTTGGATAAAATAAAACTCAAAAAATACAGGAAAGAAAATTGTCCTCAGCTTCCCTGGACATGTGTGGTACCTATGCCAAAAGCCAAGAAAGTTATGTGAAAAACCAACATACCATAAAAGCAAATGTCCCGGATG
Source organism: Rubia yunnanensis (assembly GCA_037428765.1). Taxonomy (NCBI): domain Eukaryota; kingdom Viridiplantae; phylum Streptophyta; class Magnoliopsida; order Gentianales; family Rubiaceae; genus Rubia; species Rubia yunnanensis. The sequence goes on from CM075061.1 coordinate 88,942,894, forward strand.
AAGCCAGATATGACACCTTCCTGTAAAAGATCTGGCAACCAGAGCATAAGAGAAATTTAGATTTCTGGTAGTTGATGTTGCTCACAATATATCTGGAAATAATAAGAAAAAGCTTTCAAAAATTCCTCACTGAATCCGTTTCAAGTGGTCGACCAAAAAGAGCCGATAAGTCTGTGATAAAATTTCTTCTACTTTCAATTGATGAAACTGCATCTTTAACCTGTGACATCATTCAAATCAAAAAGATATGCATGGTATGTGGTATCATATAAGTTTGTCTAAGTAGATACAAGACAATGCACCTGGTTTTCAAGCAACGACTCTAACAGGGGTAGATATTCAGCCATGCGCCTTCAGCAGAAATTATAAAATAACAAAGATTAATATTCAGTAGGTGAGGCACTAACGCCTCCGGAAAAGAGAATATAGCGACACTAACTTACATTCCATCCACCCACACAGGAAGCCTGACATCATCAACAAAAAACGAAGACTTCAACTATGGAGAAGAAACTAATTTCAGTATCGGCACCGATGGCTTAGTTGAATAAATTCTAACGATAGGAAATATAACCTGCAAGCAGTAATAATTAATAAAGATAATAGTAAGACTACCAAATTATACTGGAAAAAAAAGAATCAAAGGTTACTTAACAATATCATCTAACAACTTCATTTCCTATTGACAATCATAACAATGATCACAGATTCTAGAATCATGCAGTACAACATACTTAGAAATCAATACCATCAAAATGATATATTTAGTCATTGAGTCCATTTCTTGCTTGGAAAAAAACAATCAAATCTTTTCATATTTGGAAACAAACAAAGAGATGAATAGATACAACTATGCTGTCATGTATGCCAAAGCTAACCTGTAAATATATCTTTTCCGGATGTCTCCAGGTAGCTCCAGCAACCATTGTGTTCAGATCCACATCCAGTAAAGGTACGGCAAATTTGACCTCTTCTAGCTTAAGCATATTGCAATTAGAAGGAAAACGCCACAACTTATGGGGAAATCTATAAACAAGAGCATAAAAAAGGATATCCTGTTTGTTTAATACCTTATCAGGACCTGAACTCATGCACATTTCAATTCCCTGAAACACAGGAATTTAATAATTAATATAATGCTCTATACCAAGTCAACAGGATAGTGAAAGGAAACACCATCTTTGATGCGTCCACTTTATATGCTTATTTTAGTACTATTTAGGATCCTTTTTGTGCTCTTTCATTACAACAGCTTGTGTTTTACCATGAAATCCTCTTAGGAGGGGTAAGAGCAACTTTGCGCTCTTGTACCTCTTTTAAGTAGATGTTTTGTGTAACGAATTCATGAAGACCGGAGGCCATTGAAGACTACACTTTCGAAGATTTTGAAGACTTGCTTCGAAGACGTGAAGACCGGAGGCCATTGAAGATCACTTTTGAAACCGTTGAAGACTTAGAAGTTGAGGGAGTGACTATGGAGATGACTACATGCCACAAGGAGAAGAAGAAGAAATAATGCAAAAAAATCTGGTTACCGTCGCGAGTCGCGATGGATTCGTCGCGACCAACATGTTCGTCGCGAGTCGCGACGGCCACTGACCAGAATCCTACTATCTTTTCCTTCCACTATAAATACCATTTTTTCTCTCTCTCATTCCAGTTTTCAGCAGCTGTGGATTTTGTACTGTTCTAAACCATATTCTTCCATTTTTCTTCTTTGATTTCTCTTGTTGTTTTGATTTGTTGTTTTAGTTAGATTATCATGAACTCTTGTAGCTAACCTATCTCTTGGGAGCAATTGACTAAGGCTTCCAAACCCATGTCTTAAGAACAATTTGTAGCCTATTTATTACTCTTGCTATTGTGCATTTATGGAGCATTGAATGTGTTTATTCATTTTATTAATGTTGTTGAAAGCTTGAGTATATGAAATGCTTGTATTAATTGCTTGCTAGGGTTTGGGGGATTTGGGTTAATTTCCCCCCTGTTCTTGTTAGGAATGTACAAGTATGATTTAGAGCTTTTGATTATGTTGATGGATTGATGATTGCTAGATAGATATGCAATGTCGAACTCTTTGCCATGTTTATCATTTGTAGCAAACGGGAGAAGTCTATGAGTGGTCGCTCTTGACTAATCCCGTGTAAATGCATAAATCGGTTAAATGCTTAGTCACGGTGTAGTGGTCATAAGTGTTGCCGAGCTTGTTGATCCTTCGTGCTAAATGCCATCAATGGGATACCTTGAGTCGTGGTCTCGACAACGGGAGTCATTGGTGAGGTTTGACAAGAGATGTCGAATTCACTCTTGCAAACTACTACCTAAGAAGGATAGAAGTTTAGTCTTCACAACAAGTAGTGAAAGTAGTAAATAAGTTGCATGTTCAATGATGGATAAGAGGTTTGGAAGTGGAAGTCAATTGCACCCAAGGCTTCGTAATTGTATTTTCATCACATCTTTATTTGTGTTTACATGATTAGCATCATTCTCTTGATTTGCTAATTGTTGTATTTTAATTTGCTAATTTAGGAACCATCCAACCAACCCCCCCCCCCCCTCTTGTTTACATGCTTTCATATATATCTATGTATGTATGTGTTTAGTACGTTTTCTCATATAGGTGTTTAAGTACTTAGAAAAATCCCTTTTCCTGTGGACGACCCCATCTTGCCACTATTTACATTACTGTGGATAGGACGCATTAAGGGCCTAAAAGTATTAACTTTGAGAGTTACGGCGACGACCTCCCAATCTTACTGAGCATCATAATAATAAGAGAATGATACGATTTAATCATCATAGGGAGGGCAAAGAAATGTTTTCAAGATGAAAGCATAGCTTCTTTTGTCTCAGCAGCGATCAACAAAACTCATTAGATAATCTATAGTTTCTCCTAGAGGTGAATAATAACATAATCTATCAGAGATAGAAGAACTAAGCTCTCAAGTTGCTGAGTGAAAACCAGCTACCCAGTGGACGAGATAATGACAACAAGGCAGCAGTCAGCAACAAATCTCTACGGTAAAGAATAGGTTGAACAAAGAAAGAACAATACCTAAATCAAAATATCAATAGACATGGGAACAATATAGGTTGAGATACCATAAGGACCTAGACAAATTTATAGAAAAAACTGGCAAACTGTAAGGTAAAACCCCACACCAACTCCTATCTTGGCAGTTTCATTCCTGCAGGGACAACAATATGCACATCAGCTATTTAAGTTGTTAAATCTGACTATCTCGGGAAGTTCAACTAAATGACATAGATGCATAATTAGGGCAGGTACCGTATTGAAGTGAAGAAAAAGGAAGCCCTAACTAAAACAAGAAGAAATCTCTGGATTTGACAAGACTAAGACAAAAAAAATGAAAGCAGCACCACTGGATCAAAACCAAACCATGCATTGCCGACTGTTGAAGAAGCTTACATGCCAAAGCCGACTGTTGAAGAAGCTTACATGCCAAAGCCGACTGTTGAAGAAGCTTACATGCCAAAGCCGACTGTTCCTTCTTAGCTTATACATCACGATGATTTTTCCATTCATTTCCTATAAATTAAAAATAAACAAAACCAGACGTTTCCCAAAAATAGTTCAACACTACAATATTCTACTACGATACACATTAATTTCACAATACATAACAAATAACAGCCTTCAAACCAACAATTCACGAGAATTACTAACCAACAAACAATTATTTGCAACAGGAGTTTCATAACAGTTATTATTACAACACATACTTTTCCAAACTCCTGTTACAACACATACACAAACTCCTGTATGTGTTGTAATAATAACTGTTATGAAACTCCTATTGCAAATAATTGTTTGTTGGTTAGTAATTCTAGTGAATTGTTGGTTTGAAGGCTGTTATTTGTTATGTATTGTGCAATTAATGTGTATCGTAGTAGATATTGTAGTGTTGAACTGTTTTTGGGAAACGTCTGGTTTTGCTTATTTTTAATTTATCGGAAATGAATGGAAAAATCATCGTGATGTATAAACTAAGAAGGAACAGTCGGCTTTGGCATGTAAGCTTCTTCAACAGTCGGCAATGCATGGTTTGGTTTTGATCCAATGGTGCTGCTTTCATTTTTTTGTCTTAGTCTTATCAAATCCAGAGATTTCTTCTTGTTTCAGTTAGGGCTTCCTTTTTCTTCAATTCAATACTGTACCTGCCCTAATTATGCATCTATGTCATTTAATTGAACTTCCTGAGACAGTCAGATTTAACAACTTAAATAGCTGATGTGCATATTGTAATCCCTACAGGAATGGAGCTGCAAAGATAGGAGTTGGTGTGGGGTTTTATCTTGCAGTTTGCCAGTTTTTTCTATAAATTTGTCTAGGTCCTTATGGTATCTCAACCTATATTGTTCCAATGTCTATTGATATTTTGATTTAGGTATTGTCCTTTCTTTGTTCAACCTATTCTTTACCGTAGAGATTTGTTGCTGACTGCTGCCTTGTTGTCATTATCTCGTCCACTGGGTAGCTGGTTTTCACTCAGTAACTTGAGAGCTTAGTTCTTCTATCTCTGATAGATTATGCTATTATTCACCTCTAGGAGAAACTATAGCTTATCTAATGAGTTTTGCTGATCGCTGCTGAGACAAAAGATTCTATGCTTTCATCTTGAAAACATTTCTTTGCCCTCCCTTTGATGAGTAAATCGTATCATTCTCTTATTATTATGATGCTCAGTAAGATGGTGTTTCCTTGCACTATCATGTTGACTTGGTATAGAGCATTATATTAATTATTAAATTCCTGTGTTTCAGGGAATTGAAATGTGCATGAGTTCAGGTCCTGATAAGGTATTAAACAAATAGGATATCCTTTTTTATGCTCATGTTTATAGAATTTCCCCATAAGTTGTGGCGTTTTCCTTCTAATTGCAATATGGTTCAGCCAGAAGAGGTCAAATTTGCCGTACCTTTACTGGATGTGGATCTGAACACAATGGTTGCTGGAGCTACCTGGAGACATCCGTAAAAGATATATTTGCAGGTTAGCTTTGGCATGCATGACAGCATAGTTGTATCTATTCATCTCTTTGTTTGTTTCCAAATATGAAAAGATTTGACTGTTTTTTTTTCCAAGCAAGAAATGGACTCAATGACTAAATATATCATTTTGATGGTATTGATTTCTAAGTATGTTGTACTGCATGATTCTAGAATCTGTGATCACTGTTATGATTGTCAACTAGAAATGAAGTTGTTAGATGATATTGTTAAGTAACCTTTTATTCTTTTAATTTCAGTATAATTTGGTAGTCTTACTATTATCTTTATTAATTATTACTGCTTGCAGGTTATATTTCCTATCGTTAGAACTTATTCAACTAAGCCATCGGTGCCGATACTGAAATTAGTTTCTTCTCCAGAGTTGAAGTCTTCGTTTTTTGTTGATGATGTTAGGCTTCCTGTGTGGGTGGATGGTATGTAAGTTAGTGTCGCTATATTCTCTTTTCCGGAGGTGTTGGTGCCTCACCTACCTAATATTAATCTTTGTTATTTTATAATTTCCGCTGAAGGCGCATGGCTGAATATCTACCCTTGTTAGAGTCGTTGCTTGAAAACCAGGTGCATTGTCTTGTATCTACTTAGACCAACTTATATGATACCACATACCATGCATATCTTTCTGATTTGAATGATGTCACAAGTTAAAGATGCAGTTTCATCAATTGAAACTAGAAGAAATTTAATCACAGACTTATCGGCTCTTTTTGGTCGACAACTTGAAACGGATTCAGTGAGGAATTTTTGAATACTTTTTCTTATTATTTCCAGATATATAGTGAGCAACACCAACTACCAGAAATCTAAATTTCTCTTATGCTCTGGTTGCCAGATCTTTTACAGGAAGGTGTCATATCTGGCTTCATCCGGGACATTTGCTTTTATGGTATGTTGGTTTTTCACATAACTTTCTTGGCTTTTGGCATAGGTACCACACATGTCTAGGAAAGCTGAGAACAATTTTCTTTCCTGTATTTTTTGGGTTTTATTTTATCAAAGAACGCCAAGTCTTTTTCCAATGTTGGGAAAGCTTGCTTCCCTGAATGGATGGCATATATTTTTCACATGTTTACTTGCAACTAGAATTTTCTCACTAAAAGTCCTTTCCCATGTAGGTTCATTTTTCTCTCCCTCTGCAATTTCCAAAGCAACAACCCGCTTTGATGTTTCAAAGTTCTCAGGTACCATTTAATCAAACATCTATGGTTTATGAATTTAGTGTCAAAGTGTAACTTGATGTAAAAAAATGTATGGTTGATTCTCGCTCATCGTTTATCTGCATTGCTCTTTGTTGTAGCATTTCCATTCTCAAGGCATTCCCATTAATCAAACATTTGTAGCATTTTCACCTAATATATTCACTGGCCGAGACATTTGTGTAAGAGATTGTTCTTTTATTTTTTCTCAGAGTTAACTTTTATTTGTATCTGTTTTCTCGAATGACCTCGTTCTATCATGTAGGTTTATTTACATGGGATTCGACATTGCAATGGAAAAACATAGCTGGTCACATATTTGAATGATGTTTTATCAGCTGGCTAGTATCTGGTATGTTGACATTAGCTTACTATAAGATTCCATATCGCTTATGGATAATTACACTTGGCACTCTTGAGATTTGATTCCATGATTTTTTTTTTCCAGAATGCAAGTAATTGTAACGAATGCATTTAAACAAAAACTCCATGAAAGCTTTCATTCAATATGGTTGCATTCAATATTAGCTTTCATTCAATATGGTTGCATTTAAAAAAGCTATTGCAAAAATATAGCAGCATGTTTACATAATCTTACCCATTTCTAGAAAATCACTGCAACCCAACTAATGAAAACTGAAGTAAAATTCATTGCTAACATTTCTAGGCTGGTTGAATGTCAGCTTCCTGTAGATCTTGGATCAGCCTATAAAGCCCACCCATTACATTTCTTTGCTGCAAATAAGCAACACAAGTTCTTACCAATGCGTCATCCACCTCCAGGTCCATAGGCAATGCACCACTTCTAGCTAACCGTTCTTTGCTCATGTGTGGCAACTTGTAGCTATTTGAACCACCACATTTCATTATCTCCACCATGCATCCTTGTAGAGTTAGGAACACACTGTCGAGTGTCCTTGCATTCAACTCAAAAAATGCATGCTCAGTTGCTGAAATTAAGTCGTCAATAGTTTTTCACGTTGTTTGGTGTTGCAAAGATTGAATAGACCTAAAAAAACCTAGATCCAACACATTTAGATCAGGTGAAGTAGGTGGCTGAAAATCGAATCTGATGTCAAAACCATCCACTCGGACTACTTTTATGAAATCAGCATCATCATCACAAATATGTGGTCGTGCATTGTCTTGTTGAATAAGAATGTTTGTGCTAGCAAGTAAGGGCCATTTTTGCTTGATTGCGGGAACTAATTTTTCCACCATGTACCTCTTAGTGACCTCTTGATTTACTTATTTTTCGGGGACTGTAATTAGTGTTCCAGCAGGACGATTCTTGCTTCTATTTTTTGCAGCCCCATTTGTCACGATTGGCCAAATGCCAATTTTACCATCATATATTAGGTCGCCATCTTCGCTGTACATAGACCTTGAAACAGCACATAAAAACATAACTTTTGTAATGTACCTCTTATTTTGTACAGTCCGATGTGGCTCCATTTCTTCAGGCAATAGATAATATCTTTCAGCAACCCTTGTCATAAAAGACCACTTCTCGTCAATGTGAATAATGTGATGCATGTCCTTGAAACTTGTTTTCTTACTCAAACTGTTGTGCTTCAAATTACTGACACAAAATTGTACCCTTTTCAATTGATTGACTTCTGAGATTTGTGGTTTGATTGCATTTGAGTGGCTTCTCAATTGCTTTTCATGAATCCATATGTGCATTGTTGATTTACTTACACTCATGGCTGCAGCAAATGATCTTTCTGTTGTTCTTTTGGGAAGAGGAGTGGCAAGAACTTGTTCTCTGTCTATTTCAATTGATGGCCTCCCTTTTTTGCCTTTCATTTTTGTCTTCAAATCTACTTTCATCCCTAATATTTGTTGATTTCTTTGCAGACCAGCAAGCCTTGTTACTGTCCTCATTGAAATGTTCCACCGAGTTGCTGCCTCTATGCGCTTCTTCCACGAGAGCTTACCATTTTCCTCATTCTGCCCAAAGAAAACACTTATGTGGGTACGCTCTAGCTCCGATGGCCTTCGCCTCGCCGATGGACTAAGTTCTTCTTCCTCCACACCAGCCACGTCACCTACATCCCCAGCACCATCCATTATCTTAGCTTCTCAATTCCTGCAATGCAAACCTCTGGTTCAGAGGGTTTTTAAATGGACTGTTTTAATTTGTAAATGAACAGGTTTGCAGTATACTAGGTGCAATGGTATTTATAGGGGTTTGAACAAGTCTGTAGGATAGGGCTGCTTTATCCCATCATGTTGAATTTAAATTTTTATTTTCCCTCTAAAATGTGTTGGACTTGTAGATTTTACCTCTACATTTGTGAGAAAAGCGGGGTTTCCCACCAAAACCATGCTGAGGTCCCATGTGACCAAGCATTTTTTGAGGGAAAGTTTAAGGGAAAATTGGAGGCTTGATTTTGTGAAAATCAAAATTAATCAAGTGTCCATTAAAGCACTTGTCAATCACTTCATTCCCTTTTTTTAGAAAAATAACTTTTTAAAAATAAGAGTGCCAAAAAGTTGAGGCCAATAATAATGGACCAGAGGGAGTATACAAAAATAATTTAGCATAGATAATGTTATAGTGAAAACAAGTCACAAGGTTACTGTTACTACGTGCAATTCTACGTGCGATTCACATACTAACATCACTATTCCTCTTCCTCTTCCTCAAACTTCTCCAACAACAGTCTTATTACTGCTCCTTTTTACTGTAACTGGGTGCCGATCATGGCGTCTCAGACGCCAATCCCACCTCCCGATCCTACGCCTCCCGTTCACAAAAGCTTTGTTCAAGCACTCATCACAAAACACTCCCCGCTTCTATCTTCTCTCCCCGATACTCCAAATTTGCAACCTATCACGGAATTTGAGGGCAAGATAGCCTACATCCCCCCCGGAGGAAGGCGGTCTTCTAGCCTCGCACTATCAGAATGCCCTCGTCGGAAAGTTTAATCGAGGGAAACCCCCTATGGATACTCTACAGTCGGCTTTCAAATCAATCGGTTTCAAATCAAAATTCCAATTAGGCTCCATTGATTATCACCATGTCCTTATCCATTTTCAGGAAAGCAAGGACTATCAAAGATGCTGGATGAAAGGCCAATGGATGATACAAGGATCGACAATGAAGGTTCAGAAGTGGTCTCCAGACTTCTCACCAACCGTGGAATCCTCCATTGTTCCTGCTTGGGTAACTGTACACAAACTACCTATCCACTTTTACAATACTTCTGTAATTATTGGTATAAGTAGCTAGATAGATAGATACCTTAAGATGGATGCAGCCACAAAAGCCTTTACTAGACCCTCTGCCATTAAAGTATGCGTTGAGATTGATCTATTATCCCAACTCCCTCTTACTATAGTGGTAGGAATTGGTAACAAGGTAGCAGAGTATCCTATTGAATATGATGACTTGCCAACATACTGCTCCCATTGTAGGATAATAGGTCACAGTCAGACAAATTGTAACTTCCTGCATCCAGAGATGAGGAAAAAGAATACAAACAAAACTGATGTCAATGAGCAAAAGGAGAGTAAACATCCAGTACATGTTGACAAACAGGTAGGCTTAGAATTCCCTCCAAAAGAAATAAAAAACACAGAGGGATCCTCAACTCTATCTGTCTCACAAAAAGAGAAGGATTTTCAAACTCAAAAAGTGACTACAGGGTTTCAACATGAAAATAATCTTAACTTTTATAATGTTAGTCATAAGAAAAGGAATGCCCCTTTCTACTCTCTTGATGACATTTCTAAACCAATAACCACATCTTTCTGGAGAAAAAAGAATCAACTTTCTGAACTTTCCCCTATTCGGGAAGATGTAACTAAAAACAACACAGTTACAGGATGACCAGGAGGGTGAGGTGGTGGAGATTTATCATGAATCTTTGGAATCACAGGAAGTCTCAGTGCTTTCTACTCCGGATGACATTTTAACAACTTAACAACTTCTTTGTCTATTCCTGAGCATTCACAAACAGGTTCCATAGAGAAAATTACCATCCCAGTGGTCAATGAAGGAGATCAGGCTACTGAATCACCTGAACTGACTGTAGACGTGGAGCATACCTGTCAGATCAAAGTAAGTAATCCTAAACAGATCTCTACTTCGGTTAATTTTGAGAACAGTAGTGGCAAGTCTGGGAACAAAAGTAAGAATTCTGCCAAGCCAAATAGAAACCTAAGACCTTCACAAAAAGCTACCCCTTCAGTTTTTAAATGATGAAACACACCAAAATAGGGAACATATTAGTCTGGAATGTTAGAGGTTTTGGAACATCTCTAGATAGACTAAAAGCTTTAAAATTTAAGCATAACATTGACATTCTGTGTTTAATAGAACCCTGGCATGATAAACAGAAATTAAATGCTTTGATGCATAACCTTGGATACAAATATGCTCTGCCTGCTCAATATGCTAAAATCTGGATCTTATGGAATCATGTTTTCAGTATAACAACCTTAAGGGAGACAGATCAATTTTTACAAGTCAAAATATCATATTCTGCCTCATCTGTTAGTTGGAATTGTTTTTTCATATATGCTAGTGTACATAGACAAATGAGGGAGGCATTATGGAATGATTTACAGACTGCTACACATGGTCCATCCATATATATTGGAGATTTTAATACTGTTGCATCTGTAGCTGAATATAAAGGAAGGAAATCAACACAAAAAAAAAACATGAAACAATTTAATGAATTTATAAACAACATGGACCTGCATGATATCCCTACAGTAGGAAACTCCTTCACTTGGAGCAATAATAGATGTAGGGATAAATGTAAGGACTTAATGTTTCAGAGGCTAGATAGGGGTGTTGCTACCTTAGATTAGTTGGACCTATTTCCACATAGCTCCATTCATGTGCTAAATAGAATGACCTCGGACCATTCCCCTTTATTTTTATCTGTTCAATCAGCTGAAGAACAAGTCCCTAGGCCTTTTAGATACCAAGAAATGTGGTCAAATAGACAGGAATTTCAAGCTTTAGTTGTCTCAAACTGGGAATTAGTCTCTCCATTCAGTGGGATGCATAGGCTAGTTTTTAAATTAAAGAGGCTAAAATGGAAATCAAACAATGGAATAAATCACACTTTGGTAATGTCAACCAGAATTTGCTACAATCTGAAAATACAGTTAATGAACTGGAAATCTCATTCCAGCAGACACAAGATGAATTGACCCTAGCAGAGCTGACTAAATCAAAAGATTTGCTTATGAGAGCTCAAAAGGAAAAAAATATCTACTTGAAGCAAAAGGCTAGGTTAAATTGGTTTAAATATGGGGATGCAAACACTAGTTACTTTCATCACTCCATTAGGGAAAGGAAGTAAGATCTAAAATCAGTAAAATTAAGGATGGCAGTGGTAATTGGATTTCAGAACCACAATTGATTAAAGAAGAAGGTGTGAGATTTTACAGGGAATTACTTAATGAAGAGGCCCCCCAAAAAATGGGAACTTATCTACATCACTTCCTCAAAGAAATTCCTAAAGTGATCACTGATCAACAAAATCACACTCTTCTCTCACCCTTTAATATACAGGAACTCAAATTTGCAGTATTTGACCTAAATAAATCTAGTGCTCCAGGACCTGATGGTTATTCGGGTGCTTTTTACACCACTTTCTGGGACACTATTAAGGGAGACCTCCTTGATGCAGCAAATGAATTCCTAAACAGTGGTAATATTCCTAAGGCCATCTCTAGCACTTGGCTGACTTTAATCCCCAAAAAACCAATTCCAATCACCTTTTCAGGCTTCAGACCCATAAGCTTATCAAACATTGTGAATAAAGTCTTCTCTAAGATGATAATGGAAAGGATTAAACCTCTAATGTTTTTACTCATATCCCCAGAACAGAGTGCTTTTATAAAAGGCAGGGATATATTCGATAATGTTATCTTAATGCAAGAGATGACCAGAATTCTTTCTAGAAAATCTAAGGCTTCAAACCTCATTGTTAAATTAGACATGCAAAAGGCTTTTGATAGGGTCTCATGGTCCTTCCTTAACTCAATCCTCCTTCAATTTGGTTTTCACGGTAAATTTGTGCATCGCATTATGCAAAATATAGCTGCAGCTCACTTTTCAGTTTTAATTAATGGAATTACTTCAGGCTTCTTTGCCTCAACTAGAGGTATTAAACAGTGAGATCCACTTTCACCTTTCCTGTACAATATTCTGTCTGAAACTTTCTCTCGAGGTTTAAAAAAATTGTTCAGTATTGGATATCTGCAATACTTCGGTTTGCCAAGGTCCTGCTCCCCTATTACCCACCTCATGTATGCAGATGATACGGCTGTTTTTCTGAATTCTAACCACAAAAATTTAAAAAGGTTTAAAAGCTTCCTGAAAGCCTATGAGCAGACATCAGGTCAAAAGGTAAAATTTTCCAAATCTGAGTTCTTTGTTGCTCCAAACACCTCTGTGGCAAGGTTTCAAACTATGCGTAGGATTTTAGGTATGGTGAAAGGCACTTTTCCTTTTAAGTATCTAGGGGTCCCTATCTTTCCAGGTCGCAATTTACAGATTCATTATCATCCTATCTTGGAAAGAATGGAGAAATACATTTATAATTGGAAGAACAGATGGCTAAGCACTGCAGGTAAAATCATTCTCATTAACCATTGCTTTCTTTCAATTCCCACACACATGTTTGCAGTTCTAAGTCCTCCCAAGATAGTCTTAAGAAAAATGGAAAAACTAGCTTCTGGTCTTTTCTGGGGGAATTGTGATAACACAGAAAAGAAAAAATGGAGATCCTGGAAAAGATTGAGTCTACCTGTAGAGGAGAATGGTATAGGCTTTAGAGACTTACAAGCTATTGTAGATGCCTTCTCTTGTAAACTATGGTGGAAACTGCAAATAAATAACACTCTATGGTCTGAGTATTTGTGGTCACTCCCTGCATCTTACCAAAAATCACACACATGGAATAGGATCTACAAGATCACTTCAAAGGCTAATAGTTTCACTGGAATTATTTATGGTAAAGGAGAATGTTCATTTTGGAATGCTAATTGGACAGGTGAATGAGCTTTGTTTTATGAATGGCCCCAGGAGATAGATATCCCATTTTTGGATATCTCTCTAAGGTCATTCTCTTTTAACAAAGTTTCTTACCTTCCACATTTGGAGCCTCACCTGGCTACCAATACTATTCATTTCTTGCAGGAAGTCAAAATGGAAAACTCTCATACTGACAGGCTTGTCTGGACTCCTGCACTGGACAGGAATTTCTCCATCAGATCTGCATACAAATTATTCAGACAGAAAAGAACAACCATCAGACACCTACACAGGGTATGGTTCCCTTTCATCCCTACAAAGATGTTTGTTCTTACCTGGAGAGCTCTAAATGGAATTCTTCCATTTGATAATATATTGTGTAAGATTGGTTTCTCTTTAGCTTTTAAGTGCCCTCTATGCATGAACCATTCAGATTCCCTGGATCATTTCTTTAACTCCTGTCCTTCCTCAATTGCTATTTGGCTTAGAGTTAACAATCTATTACACTTTCAACAACCAGTCTTTGGTAGCTTCAGGAACAGAGTAGAATTCTTTCTCTCCTTCAGGGCTGATTCTAAGATAATGTCCAATTTGTTTACGGCTGCCCTAATAGTTACAACATGGTCTCTCTGGACTCACAGAAATAAAATCATTTTTGACAATATACCCTTCTCAATTGATGCATGTTTTCAGAATGTCAAAGAACTGATATACATAATTTTCTCAGCTTATCAACTGAAAGGTAATATTGACAAGCATAAGGCCTTGATACAAGCTAGAATCATACCAAAAATCCTCCCAAAAAAGAAAAAATTGATTACTGTGGTCAGTTGGGAAAAACCACTAATTGGGTTCAAAATAAATACAGACGCAACATGGAAAATTGGTGGTCATTCCTCATCAGCAGTTATTGTGAGGAATTAGAAGGGAGAGGTGATTAAAATGAGTGTTAACAATTTTCAATCTGCTTCTCCTTTACATGCTGAACTAAATGCCATTCAGAATGGATATCAATTGTGCTCAGATCTGGATCTTCACAGTTGTGTGATTGAGTCTGACTGTTTATTAGCTGTCAAAGGCATTCAATTTCCAATGTGCTGCCTGTGGAAGGTTTTTTCTATATGCAGCAAACTAAACCTAGGACACATAGTGAATCCAATCCAACACACTCCCAGGGAAGCTAACACTGCTGCTGACTTTTTGGCAAAATTTGCTATGGAAAATAACTTGCAGGGAGATATACAGATTCATAATGTTCCACCATTTCTTAGGGGTCTCCTACTCCTAGACAAAAATGGTTTTCCTGGGGTGCGAATTAGCTCCCCTTTGGGATGACACCTATTCTCCCAGGTTTAGGTCCACATAGTCCACATTCTCCTGTGATCTCTTTTTGCTGTAGTGCTTCCACTTGTAAATCATATTTTCCCTTCTTGGCTAGAATGGAAACTGTTGTTTCTCTCTTTTCTTTGCAGGTCTGATACTGTGAAGCCTTATGAGTCAATGATGATTGCAAGCAACACAAATCCAAAGATAATGCTCGAGAAAGAAATGCACTTAGGTCAACACTGATTGCAACAATCCTCAGATACTCAGGTCTGAACCTTCTGCTACTTCATCCTCTAATGCTGCTGATGTGCCCTACTGGAGCTTTTTGAAGTGCTTCACCGAGTGCCTGCCCTATAGATACTCCATAGTTTAGACTAGTTTCTAATCTTTCCATCCATCCAGCTGGTATACCATTGACAAACAGGGGTTTCGATTCTCGATTCGCCGACCTGTTCATGGTATATCAGCTACATGGAAAACTAACATAGTAGTCGTTTAGCATAGTGAGGATCACTACTTTTTTTAGCTTTGCCTAGGTGGAATCACCGCTTTTGGATGCAAGCGCTATATTGCTTCAAGAGCTTATTTTGGCTCTTGGATCATCAATTGGATGATCTTCTTGTAAAGATCAAAGTCATTCAGAGACTAACTTGACATATTTATTTTTGGCTTGGGGAGCCTAATAAAGTCCCCCCATCTACGGATGGTTTTAATTTAAAAAAAAAGAAAAAGAAAACAAGTCACTTTCTTCGTCTCAACTAAAATTTGAGTCCGTCTCTTGAAAGATGGTCTTTCCATAAGTTATGGAAAAACCAAGGTTTAAATGTAAATTAGAGGAAATGAAGATAAAATTTTTCGGTTGTATGAACCGGGTTATAAATTTTATAATTACTATATGTTGCATACTAACATTTGAATATTGCAACTAAGATCTTTTACCTTTTATTATTCTAATTAAACTCTGTCTTTCCATAAACCTATGAAAAGACCGTCTTTCCCAAGACTTTGCCCTAAAATTTTACAATTTTATTTAACTTTCAAATTATATTTAATCACAAATTTCAATTAGTATATAGATAAATGTCAATTTTTATAGAGTCCACCACAATTTTTTCATAAATCATGAAAAGACCATAATTTAAACTGTAAATTATAATAGAGGAAGATAAAATTTTCAGATTGTATTAATCGAGTCATAAACTTATAACTACTGCACATTGCACTACTAAATTTTTTTATATTTTTATTATTCTTATTAAACTTGTCTTTTCATTGGTCTTTATTGAAGATGATCTTTTCCAAACTTTTAATTAGTATATTTATCTAAAACTATTATGATTATGTCTTTGACCCAAAAATGATAGGTGAGGAACACAAATTTACAGGGAGATCCCAAACTAAAAAATAAAGAAAACTACTTATAGATGTTTAACACGAGTCATAAAAGGGAAATCCCAAACTTTCCTTGGCAGTGGCGCCTGGCCAGGCCCTCCTCATAAACATTTTAAACTTATCCCTCTGCGAGACTATCAGAAACATCTTCAAACTTATCCTCTGCATTTCCATCTTCCGATTTAATATTAAGCCAGAAATCCATTAGCTTAAAAGCCGAGCCAGCAGTTGTTGTGCACTTTTCCTATGAAGAAATCACGTGAGTTCCATCAAATCCCTTTGGCAAAATCTCCGTCTCGTAAACAAGAAATAAGAAAACATGCAGATTAGGCTGAAGAGAACCATTCATTTCCTAAGGTGGTCCAAGATTCAAATGTACACTAAGTTTCTAATTTCTTACGTATTACCGACCCTAGCTCCAAGGAAGCCTCCAGTGCCAACACAATCATCCCTTACGAATTCATGAACGTCTTTGTTCAGTAATCAGTATCGAGGGAAGGGAGGTTTTGGCTTTACCACTGTAATTGTCCCAGTTTTTAATTTCTTCTTTGTATGTACCAAGGGCGAAGATAAGGGCTCCAGCCCCGCCAGCAATTTTTTTAGAGGTATTAATTTTTAAAAATATTCTTCAGTCTCCGTTAAAAATTTTCTAATATTATCAATTTTTTATTAAATTACCCTTTAGTCTCCATCAGAAATTTTTTAATACTACCAATTTTTAAAAACTACCCTTCAACCCCATCAGATTAAATAAAACTATTTTTATCAATAATATTATATTAAAAATTAATTAATTAGCCTCGCCAGAAAAATTTTCTGGCTCCGCCCCTGATTTGTACTGAAGGAACATAAACCTGCGAGTTTCCATTAGAGGAGAAAAGAGATCTTCACAATCCGAGGCATATATGTTGGACATATATTGATTTTATTATCCGGAAATTAAATAATGAAAAATGAACAAGTAATTTACATATGCGAATAATATACTTTTATTAATTATTCAAGCATACAATCAGAAAGATTAAATTACGAATAATTAAAGTAATACATGGGAGAAATAAATCACGTTTCAATCAATAACAAAATGATGGAGTCACGAGTAAACTCGCTGCCCTTGAAACAAATGAGTCCCGTCATGAACATCGTTCCCTAGGGTAAAACCATCGAAGGTAACAATTAACACGTAAAAGTAACCTCGGATTCACGCAAAGCCCGGAGGACTATCACCTCGACAGAGCAACGGATGAAAACTTTGAGAAAGACAGAAAGAACACTCAAGTTTAGTATATGGAGGGACTTGAAAAATGGTGCAAAATTTTCTGACTGACTTATACGCTCTATTTATACTGCCCTAAGAGACCATAATCATGGAAACATGATATTCTGATTTTCTATAATTAGAGAAGAATATTCTCCAATCACCAACTCACCAAATTCGAGACATTCCATGAATACTCGAATCAAATCTGCTGGAAAAGGAAGAAATATTTGCACAAATATTCTTCATTGTATTAAACATGGTAAACCGCATATTTATTTAAGACAATATATCTCACAAAATGTGGAAGTATTTTGTTCTTATTTCTCTTAAGAATTACACGCAAACAATTCCATATATACTATCGGTTGGGCCTTCTAGAGACTTCCATGCGCTCCATACGCATTTTGGACAGTCCAGAGAAAAATTAATCTGGGCCAATTTCCGCCTAATTTTTTTCTTTCAAGAGTGACATTTCAAACATCCATATCTCATTCACCCTTGATCCGTTTTGAGAGTTTAAATAGTCGATTTTATAGTACTCGCGGAGGAGAACCCAAAAATGACATCCACCGACCCAAAATCCGTTCCCACTCAAAACGATGCCCAAAAGTTGACGAATTTCAACTTTTTAACAATGATTTTTGAACAATCCCTCACATGAATAGATATTGATGTAGGAATCAGAACAATCACGTCAGACACAGAGTTTGACTTAGTGATAGATTCATTTCGACGGCATAGATGCTGCATAGGATGTGTCACCCTTTGAGCTTTCTCTTGAGAGAGTACACTTAGCCCACTGGTTAGGAAGTAGACACGATGTCCTTGAACTTCCCCTACCGCTTGTGTGAACAACAATGCACTTCCCACAGACATGGCACACGCCTAGTTCTGTAAGGTTTCTAAAGAATTACGTCCTAACAATTCCCTTTCGAAGCGGCCACACTTCTCGCTTACATATGTGATTCTTGGCATAAGAGATATTCTATAAACTATTGCGCTCTTTTGAGTACTACACACTCGATGCATTGAATCATTAAAGACAATTTAATGCTTAACCTCCATTCACATTAATGTTTCTTCATCATAGGAATAAGATAGGAGGTATGAAACCCCCACAGTGATCGCGATGGGTCTTTGCAGTTTAGTTGTCCCTTTGGACCTAGATCTTGGGATCTCCAGTCACATTGGTTGGGTGTCCACGTACATAACCCACCATTTATTGGACTTAATCATATTTCTTTCGATGAGTTCTCAACTAACTCTCGATTCAATTTCTTTGTCAAGAAATCGATTCAATCCTTTCGTCAAAGAATCACAACTCTTGTCATATTGACCTTATGTAGTCAACATCGATAATTCTCGTGGAGAGTAGTCATCCAATGGTAAACTGTCTTTGTCGAGACACATCATCATCGATATGGCTTTACGCTACACCAATAAGGATACAAGTGTTTTGGCCATCCTAGGGTATATCTTTCCCAATTTTTATCCAACACTATGTACTTAGATTTCTCTATGAATCTAGCAAGAGAGAACCATTTCTCTACACAAATCAAGCCATATCCACGAGTCTCACACACAGGTTGTTTCCAGTGATCATTTATGGATTACTCGTGTATCATCTTACTATCCATTATAAGAATTGTCTAATGTGCACTTTAATAAGTACTTCAGACTATCAACGACTCTTGAGTTATCTTCTCAAGAGACACCTCACCTTTACAAAAGGTAACTCACAATGTTTAGAGTCATTCCATTGAATACGACATATCTTCAAGAGACTCAATCATCATATCAATTTTACTATCAATGAGAAAATTATCAATTCAAAGACATAAATGACATGGTCATTTTCCGTGTCCCTTTGCATATCCACCTTCATCAAACTCATTGATTCAATATCACTGGCTAAACAACAATTAGTTTAGTCACATGATGGGTTATTTAGGAGCATTGAGCTTTTCATTTTGATCTATTCAGATTTTAATATCTAAATCTCCAAATAACCATTTAGGTCCATTAGATGTACTTCAAGCTTTCACAAAGCCTTGATAGCAAGTACCATCACCCTTGGACTCATTCTCACGTCTAGAGAACACCCATCACGTACACAAATACACTTACTAATTGTTCAAATCTACTAGTACTCTAGTGATTTGCACTCATAGTAAATCTTATGATTTGCACTAATTGTGATCGAATCAACATAATTCAACAAAATAAATCATTCGTTTCAAGACTGTTGGACATATATTGATTTTATCATGCGGAAATTAAATAATGAAAATTGAACAAGCAATTTACATATGCGAATAATATACTTTTATTAATTATTCAGGCATACATTCAGAAAGGTTAAATTACGAATAATTAAAGCAATACATGGGAGAAATAAATCACATTTAAATCAATAAAAAATTGATGGAGTCACGAGTAAACTCGCTGCCCTTGAAACGAATTAGTCCCGTCATGGACATCGTTCCCTAGGGTAAAGCCATCGAAGGTAACAATTAACACATAAGAGTTACCTCGGATTCACGCAAAGCACGAAGGACTATCACCTCGACAGAGCAACGGATGAAAACTTCGAGAAAGACAGAAAGACCACTCAAGTTTAGTATATGGAGGGACTTGAAAAATGGTGCAAAAATTTTATGACTAACTTAGACGCTCTATTTATACTGCTCTAAGAGACCCTAATCATGGAAACATGATATTCTGATTTTCTGTAATTAGAGAAGAATATTCTCCAATCACCAACTCACCAAATCTGAGACATTCCATGAATACTCGAATCAAATCTGCTGGAAAAGGAAGAAATATTTGCACAAATATTCTTCATCGTATTAAACATGGTAAACTGCATATTTATTTAATACAAGATATCTCACAAAATATGGAAGTATTTTGTTCTTATCTCTTAAGAATTACACACAAGCAATTCCATATATACTATGCGGTTGGGCCTTCCAGAGACTTCCATGCGCTCCATACGCATTTTGGACAGTCCAGAGAAAAATTAATCTGGGTCAATTTCAGCCTAATTTTTATTTTTCAAGAGTGACATTTCAAACATCCATATCTCATTCACCCTTGATCCGTTTTGAGAGTTTAAATAGTCGATTTTATAGTACTAGCAAAGGAGAACCCAAAAATGACATCCACCGACCCAAAATCCATTTGGGTCCCACTCAAAACGATGCCCAAAAGTTGACGAATTTCAACTTTTTAACCATCATTTTCCAACAATACATGATGGCCACTTTCATTAAATAACAATACTCACTCAACTGCTGTGCACCTTGTGATGAGCAGTTAATTTAAAATAAAAATATATTTGGCAATCAAATGATAATGGCAGCATAACATGAGCAACTGAAGTTGAACAAATTCCATAATTTTCATTTTATTCGTTTCAGATCCTGGACTTAATTAAGTTTAGATAGCAGAAGTCGGAATGTCCGCCACTAACCTCTCTCTGGCACTATGCAGCTTCTTTTCTGCCAATTAACACTTGTAATCAGCAGACACTGAGATGAAACATATGGGGACAACTAAGAATACTTGCGTAGCTGCTCAACAATTTAGCGTATAAAGACACTCCTTCACCAAGAGCAGCAACCTATGAAAACAAAAGAAGGAATGTAACTATATATTTATCTTCAAAATTCATAAGAACTTTGTTAAAAAGATGAAAAGATTGTTGCTGATGCTGGACATTGTACGTTTGTAGTCTCGTCTGAACTTTCATAACCTGCTGGTTCCACTTTACTTCTTTTGATGGCAAAATTCGTTAGGTCTGTTCCGAAAGACCTCATCTTTGAACGATCATGAGCGAAATGATCACCTCTACTTTCACATTTTCCATTGAAACCCAACAATCTAAATGCAGGTATGTAATTGAAGATCAAAGAACATGTCCTTCAATGAGGTTGAAACCTGATTTAACATTTTTCGGGTCAGGATTACCATCCATGAATGTATCTTTTTCCATATCAAAAGCAGAGTTGATGTCATATTCTGAAGAAAGTAATGAAAAATGGATCTTAATGCGGGTTTAGAACAAGGAGACAAATCAACAAGTTAATCTTGAACATCTGAGTAACATAGTAAATATAGTATTTCCCCTTAAACTCGGGCACACTGATAACACAGCCACACCCGACCACATCAACCTGTGCGGCCCGTAACCAAATTAGGCCCGGCATAGTAAGAAAACGTAAGAGAAACAGAATTCACGATCACTGGATGTCAACCACGCACAGCACACTGCTACAGTCATTTCAGTCCAGCACCCCTTGTAAACTTTTTAAAGTTTGACTTTTGCAGCACCAAGCTCTTGAATCAAGCTGAATGCTGAGCAAAAAGATGTTGATGTTAGTTATGAAGGGGGTTAAAATAAATCAATACAGTACATACCGATATTCCGGAGGTTAATGTGGTACTCACATTGAGTTCAGTAATCCCCTGTATACCTAACCCTCGAAGCTCTCAATTTTGTTCTGGACCATCGATAACCACTTCAAGTTCACACATGTAATCCTACCCTGAATTCAAACACACGACCAGGAACCGTCTATTCCTTTTTACGAAAATGACGCCATTTAAAAAGAAGAACAAAATCAATGTGACTCTTATTTCAAAGTCTAAAGAAGAACAAAAATAATAATAACCTGCAGTAACAAAAGGGCAAGCTTGGCTGACCTAATTTAAAGGAAAAGTTGAGCAAGCAGGTGTGTGGGTGGTAACCGCATATAACTATTACCACACCATTGGTCAAGTGGTTGGGTGCTTGGTCTCAATCCCCGTTGGTTAGGGTCTGGGGGGTTCAATTCTTGACAGCTGCAGTATGGGAGTTTCCTCCCGTGGAGGGGCTCCTCCTTTGGGCACAAAATACAATTGTAGATCAGGTACTTGATCTTTGGACGTTGTGATTTACCTTCTCATCGATGCATGTGGTGTCGGGCAGACGGGCCCTGAGGGCGAGAGTTTCGCATTTTGGTAACTGCATATAACTCTAATATGACACATTAAAAACTCCATCACGAATGTCATTATAAATTTTAGAAGCATTGTTTATCAAATCCTGTAAAAGCACAATTGTTAATAAAAATCCAACACCAGGACCACATTGTAAATGAATATCATTCCCTATTTCAGTACTCCCTCCGTTTTTTTTCATTGGCACACTTATTAAAAGTGGTGTTTTTTTTTTAATTGGCACTTGCTATTTTGGGCAAGTTTAAGGTTTTTACATCCACTCATTTTACTTTCACTTCTTTCAATTCAATTTCATCCACTCATTTAGCATCTCCTCAATTCTAACACCAAAAGAGAGGTGTCAATGAAAAAAAAAACGGAGGGAGTACAATATGATCACTTCAATTGCGAAAGAGTTTCAACATAATCGACCAACTAAAGAAGGCAATTTGCAACCTAAATCTGGGGTCAATATCACATATACAAATAGGCCACCGAAGCACTCAAATTTTCATCACCTCTTCACTGTGGATTTAAGCATTGAACACCCAAAGGACATTTGTTTTTAATAAAATTCATCCTGGGATGGGAGAAATTATATTAGGCCTTCCCGAGCCATATAAAAGCAGAACAGGAAAAACAACACCCAAAGGACATAAAGTAGACAGGCAAAATAGATTGTTTTGAGAAGATTTTTGCAGTTAAAATGGCAAAGTCTTGGGAAAGACGGTATTTCCATAGTTTTATGGAAAGACAGAGTATAATTAAAATTATAAAAGGTAAAAGGTCTTACTTGTAATATTAAAATTTTAGTATGCAACATGTTGTAGTTATAAAATTTTAAACCCAGTTCATGCAACCCGAAAATTTTATCTTCATTTCCTCTAATTTACACTTTAAACCTTGATCTTTCCATAACTTATGCAAAGACCGTCTTTCAAGAGACAGACTCAGTTAAAATTGCAAGGGATGCACAAAAGAAAGAAACATCGGCAAATCAACCCTCCTAACAGTATGTTACACCATCACTACTACCAGAAGCACAAAAATATACACATACCACCAAAACTCTATATTAATTCTAGATTCATTTGCATCACATTGCTATCAATTATGTAATAAATTTTAACCACTGCAGTTTAAAAACCCACACATTTTGGAACAAATACATTTATATTAATGAGAAATTTTTTGCATGTAAATTGGAGGACGCATTTACGAAATGCGTCCTCATGATTTAAATTTTTTTTTACAGGAAAATGGAGGACGCATTTTGTGAATGCATCCTTACAGGGCCAAAATTTTTTTTAAAAAAATCAGATTTTCAGAGGACACATTCGGTTCTCATGTTATGTTAAATTTTTTAAAAAAAAATTCATGAAGAGGACGCATTCAGAATGCGTCCTCAATGTGTGATTTTAATATTTTTATTTTCATGAAAATCCTCAATATTGGCTTTAATTTTATTTTTCTCTTGGTTTTATTAAATACATTTTAACTTGCATGTTATTACTCATCAGCCTAGCAATCCAAGGTGCGAAATCCACACACTGAAGGTGCGATCTGCCCTAACGGCTCTGCGCCGCCCGTCTACACAATCTCCGGCGCCGCCGCCATGGCGGAGCCACCGTCCGCAATCTCTTACGCTTAGGCAGTAACCCAGGAACTCCGTGAAGCTCTGAACATCTCTCCAATGTCCAATCTCGCAGACCACAATTTCACCCCAAAAGCCAAAATCGATCATTTGGGTGAACCGGGACTCCACTTCTCCGACGAGGAGTGCTTTCGATTGGAAGCCCCCCTCAGATGGACGTTGATTGGTAAGTTCTCCCGTAGTCGCCCCCAGCTCGAAAAACTTCGTAAAGACTTCCACACGGCTGGCTTCAAGGGGAACTGTAGTATCTCCTTACTCGATAATCGTCAGGTTCTGATCTCTTTCTCCCTATCTGATGACTATTATCGATGCTGGTTACATAAGATTTGGAATTTTGGGGCTTACTCCATCAGAATGTCAAAAGGGGTGCCCACTTTCAATCCCAATGCTGAATCCCCCATTGTCCCAATATGGATATCTCTCTATGGTTTACCCCAGCAATTTTTTGATTATAATGTTCTCATGTCGATTGGCAATTTAATCGGAACCCCAATTAGGGTAGACAGAGCATCCATAAACAGAACTAGGCCACATGTTGCAAGGGTCTGTGTTGAGCTTGATGTTACTAAGCCTAGATTGGACAGAGTTTGGCTCAGCTTCAGGGATTTCGGATTTTGGCAATATATCGAATACGAGGGAATCCCATCTTACTGCTCTAATTGCCTTAAGTTAGGGCATACTGACTCTGTTTGCAGGTTCGACAAGAATACAGCAAAATTTATACCCTGGAAGCCTCAGAGCAAATCCACAAGAGAAGGTAATAAAGCCATCCCTAGAGACGAACAGGGAAGATCTCAAGGTAAAGGGAATGGTAACGCTTTCACTAGCCCTTCTGTCCCAAAAGCTAACTTTGTTTACAGGCCAAAAGATCCTGTCAAACATTTTTCTCAAGCCACTAATTCTGCTAAGGGTCCAATGTTGAACACAGTGGCAAGTTCTGAAGCACTGAGTCTTTCACAAGGCTCTCAGGTACCTCTACTTCCTACTCTGACCCCTGTTAATGCTTCAGACCTCTCAAAACAGCATGTCCCCACTAGCTTGCCCGTACAAAATGCTGAAAAGAATGAAACAAAATCTCTCTATCAAAATGATATAACCATAACCTCTTCAGCCACCCCCCTTCAAGTCCCACTCAGTAACACATCAAGTCCCCCTAACAAAACAGTAGATACCCCCTCCAATGGTAAACAAGTTGACTCTTGCCCAGATAAGCAAACTAGGACACAACAACAAATCAATCATCCTGATACTGTCATATTAGAAGATTCTACAGCCATAGAGGCAGAATATCAGCAGATCACCAAAGACAATTACACAAAACATCAGCAGATCCCCCAGTCCTTTCCAGAAACTTTTGAGCATATTCTGCCCGACTCAAGCTTCTACAGAAATCCTTACAAGCCTCTGGACTGGATAAATACTGAAACACCTACTAGAAACCAGGAAAACACTTTAGAACATGACAAATTTAACTTTGAAGAAATAAAAAATTTATTACTTAAAGATCAGTTGAGACTCAACAAAATTCTCCAACCTAACCCTAACCAAACCACAATTAATCAGAGGAAACATACAAAGAAGGATTACTCCACAATACCAAAAACGGTTCACACCCGTTCCTCCTTGAAACTCTCCAAAACTTTTCCATGAATAGTATCCACATATGTGCATGGAATGTTAGAGGAATAGGAAATAACCCAACCAAATTTCGTCTAAAACACATTAAAAGACACAACAGGATAAAAATCTGTGCCCTAATGGAACCACTCCTCAGTCCTGATCAAATACACACAGTCTCCAGGGAGCTGGGTTTTATAAACTGCTTTGCCACTCCCAACAACAAAATATGGATTATGTGGGATACGGATATCTCCGTAGACATAGTAAAAGTAGAAGAACAAGTGACTATTGTTAAAATCAAATCTTCTTT
The DNA here is from genome assembly GCA_037428765.1 of Rubia yunnanensis. Taxonomy (NCBI): domain Eukaryota; kingdom Viridiplantae; phylum Streptophyta; class Magnoliopsida; order Gentianales; family Rubiaceae; genus Rubia; species Rubia yunnanensis. The sequence continues at coordinate 88,968,673 of CM075061.1, forward strand.
ACTATCAACAGACTGTCAGGTTGGATTCATATATGCTAAGCACACAATTCGAGAAAGGAATGAACTGTGGCAAGCCTTAGCACCTTTTAAAAATGAATCCCTGAGTCTAATAGGAGATTTCAATGTCATCAGGACAAATGAGGAATATTTAGGGAAATCAATACCCAACCAAAACAGCTTAAAAAACTTTAACACCTTTTTAAATGATCAAAACTATACAGAAATCCCAACCTTTGGCAGCTTATTCACATGGACTGGCATGAGAACCAAAGGAAGGGTCTGGAAACGCCTCGACAGAGGAATTTCCAATAATGAGTGGTGGACCAGCTTTCCCACCTCAAAAATTAACACACTTCCCCGTGAAGGCTCTGACCATACGCCACTAATCCTAACTGTCTCTGACACACCTCCCCTGAACTCTCCCAAGCCTTTCAAATTTCAGGAGTGTTGGGTAAATCACCCCACCTTCAAGAACTTGGTAGAAAAAACCTGGAATGCACCCACTCATCTTAAAGGAATGGGTAAACTGGTCTTCAAGCTTAAGACCTTAAAAACAGCCCTAAAAATCTGGAACAAAGAGGTGTTTGGCAACATCTTCGATGATGTTCATGAATGTGAGGAACGCTTGATGCACGCTGAAAGAGATGTCCAACAGAATGAATCCATTATAACTATCCAAGCTTTAAGTCAAGCACGGGCTAACTTAAGATTAACTCTTAAAAACCAGGAAACTTTTCTTAAACAAAAATCAAGACTTAAATGGATGAAGGAGGGGGACGCTAACTCAAAATTTTTTCACCAATCCATTTCAAACAAGCATAAAAGGCAAACAATATCCATGATAAGGAGTAAAGATGGAAACTGGTTGCATAAAACAGAAGACATTGAAAGAGAAGCAATCAATTTCTATACAAATCTCCTTACTGAAGAGACACTTGACCCTTCAGGTATCAACTCAGCATGGATTCTGGATAATTTACCAAAATCTGTAACACAAGAAATGAACAACCACATTCTCAGACCAGTCAACATGGAAGAGCTAACTACAATAGTTGCCTCCATGGATAGCCACTCTGCCCCGGGGCCAGACGGTTTCTCTGGTTTTTTCTTCCAACAATGCTGGGAAACTATCAAAAAGGATGTCTTCGAGGCAGTGGAAGATTTCTTTACCGGAATAGCAATCCCAAAAGCAATCTCATCGACACTAATCATACTAATTCCTAAAAAAGAGATATGCTCATCTTTCGGAGATTACAGGCCCATAAGCCTAAGTAACTTCTCGAATAAAACCCTCTCTAAAATAATCTCATCCAGACTTAAAGCTTACCTTGATATCATAATTACCCCAGAACAGTCAGCCTTTGTATCTGGCAGAGAAATAGCTGACAATGCCCTCCTCATGCAAGAATTTACAAATCACCTCCACTCCAAAACTAGGGGACACAACATGATCCTTAAGCTTGACATGATGAAAGCATTTGACAGAGTATCGTGGACCTTTCTAAAAAACACCCTATCCAAACTGGGTTTTTCCTCCACTTTGGTCAATCTCATCATGGGAAACATACAATCCGCACACTTCTCACTCCTGATCAACGGCAAATCGGCTGGCTTCTTCCCGGCCTCCAGGGGCTTAAAACAAGGGGACCCCCTCTCCCCCATGTTATTCATTTTAATGGCCGAAGCATTCTCCCACAACCTGAATTTCCTATACCAGTGCAGGAACATCCATCCGTACAAGCTTCCCAGAGGAATGAAATCCTGCTCGCACCTCTCATATGCTGATGACACAGCAATCTTTATGAAATATACGAAGCAAGGACTTCAAACGGTAATGAAATTTCTGAAATCATATGAACTAGCCTCCGGACAGAAGGTTAACTTTGAAAAATCGACCTTCTTCATCTCAAAACACACACCACACAGAATCATACACTTAATTAAAAGTGAAACGAAAATGACTGAAGGATCCACACCTTTCAAATACCTTGGAAGCCCCATCTTTGTAGGCAGAACCAAAAATGCCTACTTCCATAACATGTTACTCTCAATCCAGAATAAAATCAACCACTGGAATAACAAACTCTTATCCCCGGCTGGAAGAGCAACACTGATTAGACATGTGTTGGCCTCAATGCCAATACATCTCCTAACTGTTTTAAAGCCAACTTCACACATCATAACCCTTACTCACAAGACTCTGGCAAAGTTTTTTTGGAACAACAACCTAGACAAAACCAAAAAATACAGAACCTGGAGATCCTACACTAAACTTTGCTTTCCTCTTCTGGAAAATGGCCTTAATTTTAAAAATCTGAACACATTAACTGAATCCTTCTCAATCAAACTTTGGTGGAAACTCCAGAAAGGGAAATCCCTATGGGCTACAGTCCTGCGGTCCATGAGTGACAACCAGAAAACCTCTAGAACTTGGAAAAGAATCAAGGAGGTAAACCAGATTGCAGTAGACAACACAAAAGTCATACTTGGGAATGGATCAGTCTCCTTTTGGCATTCCAATTGGACATCTATGGGTCCACTGTCTGACTCTCTGATTAACCCCCAAGCTTTTCCCTACCAAACACTCACAGTGGCTGAATACTTTAACAACAAAGCCACATTCTCCGATCAGATCAAACGGGCACTACCTGACCATCTTTTCCAGTTCCTGGAAGCTGAACATCATATTGCTCCTAGCCATGATGATACCCTCATCTGGAAACCAACCCAATCAGGTAACTTCACAGTTAAATCGGCCTATGAACTAATCAGAGAAAAGAAAAATAAACTTCCATCCTACAACCACCTCTGGTCACATCTGCTACCAAAAACAATCTCACTATTCAACTGGAAACTCATGAACAGGCTGGTTGCTTTCCCTGATGTCCTGGTGGATTTCAAATTCCATCTCCCCTCAAGGTGTAGTCTATGCTTTTGCAAATCAGAATCTATACATCATTGTTTTAATTCCTGTGCGAAAGTAAAGCAGCTCTGGAAAATAGTGAATTCTACTTTTAATATGCCTGACAACATCTTCCAACTCTTATGGGATAGGGTTTACTTTTACTGGAATTTCCAGTCTCATGATGGACCCCTCACTAAGTTAACTCGCATTTTACCATGTATTGTGAACTGGCACCTGTGGTGTGCTAGGTGTAACTATATTTTTTAGGGAAAAAACTGGATGTTATGATCATATATAGGCGCATTTTGTATCATTACAATGACATCCTTTTGGCATTCAAACTGGATTTTAAATGGATCCTGTCAAACAATCCAAAGCTGTTGTCCCAGAACTTTGCCAAACAAAAGCCACCTAAAATTTTGAAATGGCTACTGCCTTCAGCATTTAAATTGAATACTGATGGATCTTATCTTAGCAAAGATTGTGCGGGAGTTGGGTGTATCATCAGAGACCATTTAGGTCATGTAGTAGCAGCTCTCTCCAGAACTGTTGTGGCAGACAATATTTTGTAGGTTGAAGCTCTAGCTTTGCAGCATGGACTCCAGCTTACAAGGGACAAGGGCATATCAAGCATTGACATAGAAATGGACTCAAGAGTACTGATAAGCATGATTCGACGCCAGTTCAAGATTCCATGGACACTCCTGCACACGATTAGGCGGATCTGGGAACTTCTCCAAGGACTCAACTTCACTCTCAACCACATCTTCCGGGAAGCAAACGGAGCTGCAGACATTTTAGCTAAAATGGCCAGCCGGAGTCAGGTTAGTAACATATATAATTGTGCAGGTTTACCTCCACTAGTGGCCAGCAAAGTGAAGCTTGAGGCACAAGGCATTCCTTATGTTAGAGCAGGTTAATCTTAGCCAATATGTATCTTTCTATATCAAACTGTTTTTTTATGATGGCCTATAGAGTAACTACAGTAAGAACTTTGTATTCGGTTTAAGGGCTCATCAGATGAATCAGTCGAGGTCAGGTATTAAGCCCCCCTCTTTCTTTGTACTTTTCTTTTTAATTAATAAACGGGTAGGGGTCTGCCAAACCCCTCACCATCACAGGTGGTTTATTTTAAAAAAAAAACTTGCATGTTATTAAAAATGGGTCATGAATTTAACAAATAATTTTTTAATCCATCATTTTTAGAATGCGTCCGCGTCCTCAATATAAAATCAATATTTTAATTAGTCTATTATTTAATTTATCAATTATTATTTTTCATATTTTTGTTTTGGGTGAAAATAGCGCATGAACTGAGGTTTTTGAAGAAATATTTGAATCTTCTGCTGAAATTTGAAGCTTCTGCTGACCAGGGAGTAGAGGCAACTTTAGTATTGATTACTAAAATACCAATGTATTGATTACTTTATTATTTTAAAATTGATTTTAAAATATTAATTATTCAAACTCGATGATCTATCACTCGAATTGATTTACGTCTAGTTTCATTAATAATATTATTTTAATAACAATATTTTAAAGATATTACTATTTGTAAAATTGTATTTGGAGAAATAAGCCATGAAATTGGTGTATTATTTTTCACTAATATATAAAACATACATGAAAATTATGTTGTGATAATAAAACGAATGAAAATTATAAATTATTATGTTATTGTAATTCAATTTTTATATATTATTTTTCTAAAATATGGTTTGTTTAAATCAATTTTATTAAAGTTTATAATTATAAAAAAAATAAGGTACACTGTAAAATACTAATAATTTAAATTTAAATTATAATAAATATCTTATTTTAAATTAATTTTTTATAGGTTAGTAAATTAAAAGTTTGAGCTAAAACATAATTGAGATAAGTTTACAATGTAATAAAATATTAGAAAAGTTTTAAAAAATAATTTCACCCAAGTCTACTTATGTGCTATTTTCACCCAAAACAAAAATATGAAAATAAATAATTGATAAATTAAATAATAGACAGATTAAAATATTGATTTTATACTAAGGACGCATTCTGAAAATGATGGATTAAAAAATTTATTTGTTAAATTCAGGACCCATTTTTAATATCATGCAAGTCAAAATATATTTAATAAAACCAAGAGAAAAAAAATTTAAAGCCAATATTGAGGACTTTCACGAAAATAAAAATATTAAAATCACATTCATGAATTTTTTTTTAAAAAAATAAACATAACATGAGGACGCATTCAACAAATACGTCTTTTGAAATGAGCAGAAGAAAAAAAAGGAAAAACAGAGGACACATATAATTCTAAACCTATGTTTTATGCGAATCCTGGTTTGCTTATGGAAATAATGTTCTATGCCTATGTTATGTTACAAGAACTCAACAGACATCTGGATGCAAATTTATTCATGTGCTGGCATCTGGATGCAAATTTATTCATGTGCTGACATTCTAGATGCAAATTTTACTTTTGTTAACATTTTGCTGGCGCCTTTCGTACCATACCACATTTATTTTACCAGGTATGGCCATAAAAAAAGGTGCACCCAAAGGGGAAGACCAACAGCCAGAACTCAAGGAAAAAGGCCAGAGTTGGCGATATGGAGGGGCGAGACAACGGGTCTCAAATGGTTCAAGGGAACTCTGCAATACCGATGACAGATGCGGACTGTCATGAGGCAATAAATGTGTACAAATAATTCATTAGTCGGGGCCTCATACTAGAGAGAGGGTTGAGACTGGAGAAGCCTTACAAGGACTATGTCAACCTGCACGGGTGGGAAGGCTTCATTGCATAACCGGATCATGCGAACAAGACCCTAGCATGTGAGTTCTTTTCCCTGGTGAAGTACAAGAATTCAGCAGAGGTTTTCTTCCGTGTTCAGTTCATTATGCTTGCACCGGATGTGATCAACGAGTTCTACAAGATCCCACCGAAGCCCGTAAGTGTTTACGAAACCGCAGAAAAAGCTGTTGAAAAAGCTTCTTGGGAACAGATCATAAGAGAAATCTGTGATGATGGTGATGAAGTTATCCATAACCTGCCACCACAATGGTCCAACATTGAGAAGAAATACTTGAGTGACGACATGAATATGTGGTACACATTCATAGCTGCCCACCTGCTGCCGGTGAAAATGAATAGTGAGGTTCATCGTTCCTGTATGTTGCTGTTGTACAAGATCAAGAGGAACTTGAGCATCAATGTTGGGGGTACGATACTGGCGTACATTTGGGATTGTGTTAATGCCCACAACTGTATAGGCTTCTCCTCCCTCATCACTGCCTTATGTGTGGAAGCAGGTTGTAAATTTAAAGATGATGATTACACACTGATGCCAAAGCTTCCCAACAACCCTCAAATATTCTCGAAGAAAAAGAAAATTGTTGTGTCATCAAGGCTGACAACAAGTAAATCGTCTTAGGAGAATTCAGATGGGGACATGGAAGCATTGAAGGTGGATCACTTGGTGCGATGGACTGAGCAGGTTGGGAAGATCCTGACAGCCATGTGTGGCGAGAGAATCAATGAATTGGGTCCAATCCCTACTAGATTCGCCACCATACAACACTGGGAAAGACAGGTCGCGCGGGGGATTGACTACCTTCATTGTTCTCACATCTTGATTTTCTCAAGTAGTTTATTTTGCTTGGTTTATATGGATCTCCGTTTTATCGGGTTTTTTTATTTCCAAAACATATGTTACTTCTCTGTGGATTTGACTTGGTACTTTATGATTGTGGAATTTTGATGATATTAGTTGTGGGAATCTATTTGCTCTTATTTTGGAAGTTGACAGTTCTGGGCTTGTAACTTATTCATGTTTTTGTCTTACAAGAACTGAACGAGCAACTCAAAATAGGTAATGTGTGCGTAAAAGAGCTGCAGCGCACTGAACCAAAAGAGCTGCAGCTGGCAGCTGCTACCATAGGAAAATGAAGCTTATTTTGTCCAAGCTTTACCAAAAGAGCGACAGTGCACTGCCGTTCTCAGAGCTGCTCAAAATAGGTATCAATTAGATCATAGTTGTAGAATAGTTAACAGTCATACAAAACTGAACATACTACAAAAATACATAAATTTTAGCCCTTGAATTCATTGCTCTTCAGCCGCTAGTCTTCAACCATCTTCCTCTTTTTGAATTGAACGTCTCTAATTTCTTGGCCATCTTCATCTATCCAAATGCCATCTCTGTGTTTCCTCCGTATTACTCCCGCCTCAATCCCATCGTTAATAAGTAGGGGGGAAATAGAGGGGAACTCTAACCTTTCACTTGTAACTTCAAAATCAACTTCGTCACGGAAAGAGTATTTCTTACCGTGTAACACAACAGACCAACCTATATTGCACGGATCATTAATGTAGAAAACTAGTCTTGCTTGTTCGGCCAAAATAAACTGATCATTGTCATATGCTTCACGACGCTGGTCAACAAGGGTAAATCCCATTGGGTCATCACTTCGAACTCCAGTTGTGTTATCAAACCATTGGCACTTGAAAACCAAAATCTTGAATTCTCCATAGTCAAGCTCCCAAATCTCATCAATAACACCATAAAACAACATCACATCTAGGACAGGTTTATTGTCTTTCTTACTTGCTTGCCACATTGTCTCCGACTCAATGTATACCCCATTATTTTGTGTTGTGCTCTTTAAATATTGGTCCCTAGTAGCAAAAGATAAACCTATCATGTCATATCCGGAATACCTCAAAACCGTGCAGTTAGGCTTCCTTGCAAATGCTCTAATTTTTGGGTCGTAATCACCTACATTGCATCGATCATATAACCAATTCAAAAACTTGTCATTGTGCTCCAACTGAAATTTATTTGGGGGCCATGTGGGATGAAACTATGTGATCGATTAAGGTGCTTGGTCACATAAGCAGTAGTCTCCCTACAATTCCTCAAGACATACAAATGAACTGACATCAGATCACTATTCAATGGAGTAAATAATATTCCCCTTGACCTCGGTTTGCCCACCCTCCTTCCAACATGTTTTTCTGGGGCACCCTAAAATTTTTATGTTCCTCCAAATAGCTAGAGTAAAATTCAATTACTTCTTCGGTAACATACCACTTAACAATACTAGCATCTGGCTGACACATACATTTCACGTATCCCTTGAATACTTTCATGTGATGCTCAAAAGGATACATCCAATGCATACCAACCGACCACATATCTTTATCTCCCGCACTAAATGAACAACCAAGTGAACCATTATATCAAAAAAAATGGAGGGAAATACATTTCCAACTTGCATAGCACTCTTTTTATAGTACATCCAAATGGTCCCGGTCAATAGACTTCCGCCATATGGAACCAAAAAATAAACAAAGTCTATTGATTGAGTACCTTACGTCGGCCTCCATTACCCCCGCGAATAGCAATAGGTAACAATTGTTGCATTAGAACATGACAATCATGAGATTTCAACCCAGTCATCCGACAATCCTTTGTAACTACCCGACTAACATTCGATGAATAACCAATTGGGACCTTCACTGATTTCAAACTATCACAAACTGAGATTCTCTCCCCCTTTGACAATGTACAAGGTGCAGGGGGCAAGTAAGTCCTCTTATTCTTCACTTCTGGAGAGAGGTCATTTCTGATTCCCAAATCTACCAAGTCCAACCGGGCATTCAAACTATCTTTCATCTTCCAGGGAATATTCAAGAGGGTGCCTATCAAACTTTCACAAACATTTTTCTCAATATGCATCACGTCTAGGCAATGCCTAACCTCAAGATGCTCCCAGTACGGTAGATAAAAAAATATTAACATTTTCTTCCATGGACCATCACAATGTATTATGTCTGTGCCTTTATACTTTCCCAACACCACTCTCAATTTCTTAACCTTCTTGTGAATCTTCACACCAGTTAGTGGTGTAGGGGATTTTCTTCATTCTTTCCCCCAAACAACATTGACCACATTATCCCGGTATTTATGATTTCCTTGCAGCCATTTTCTATGGCCAAGATACACTGTCTTTCTTCCATGTCGTAGCTGTTTGAATTCTGTCTTCTCCTCACAAATAGGACATGCTTTGTGCCCCATCACAACATACCCCAACAAATTTCCATAGGCCGGAAAATCATTGATCGTGCAAAAAAGCATGGCACACAATTGAAACTCCACATTCATATGGATCAAATACCAACACCCCTTTTTCTTCCCACACTATCTTCAAATCATCAATCAATGGTCTCAAATACACATCAACCCTGTTCCCAGGTTGTCTTGGACCTGAGATTAACAGGGCATCATAACATATTTACGTTTCATGCACAAATAAGGGGGCAAATTATATATAACCAATATCGCAGGCCAAGAACTATGCTTCGATGACATATTACCAAATGAATTCATCCCATCAGTACACATGTAAGGCGTAAATTTATGAACCAAGTGAAGGATATCGCTTGTCAAAATTTCTCCATTGTTCACCGTCTGCCTGATGTCTTATCTTGTCGTCACTTGGTCTTTCCCGCTCTCCATGCCATCGCAAGTTCTTTGTATCTTTGGAATTCGAAAATAACCTCTTCAACCTAGGAATTAAAGGAAGATACTACATACACTTCAATGGGACCTTCTTCTTCTTCTTAGCCAAACACTCATCATCATCATTCCTCACACCCTTATATCTTTAATGTTTGCACACGAGACATTCAACCGCGTCTTTCAAATCACCGTCATACAACACACAATCATTAGGACATGCGTGTATTTTCTTGTATTCCAAACCGAGTGGACATAATATTTTCTTAGCCTCGTAAAAGCTTTTCGTATTCCATTCCCTTCCGGAAACTTATCCTTTAGAAGCTTTAGGAGTGAATTCACACTCGTATCACTCCAAGAACTTGTAGCTTTCAAATTGAAAACCTCCATAAAAAAGGAGATTATGGTATCCTTACTTTTACATCCATGATACACTGGCTTCTCTTTTTCGTTGAGCAAAACATTCAACGTTTTAGGCTTCCCCTGAAAATCTCTTACAATGTCATCGAACATAGCATCAACGATACATTTGTTTCCATCTACCTTGTCAAACCTACCACCATTATGTCATTGCTCAACCTCTCCATGAAATGTCCATACATTGTAACCTCCGTCAAATCCATTCTTCAGCAAGTGAAATCTAACAAGCACACGATCATCAAACCGTTCACGACACAAGCATCTTTTGCATGGACAAAGTATCCTCTCCTCCCGACTAAATGCATAATCAAGAAACGAATCAATAGATGAAATATCTTCACCACTCCCTCTAGCTACACTTGGATAGCTAACCATTTTTCCTCCACGCAAGCATCGATTCTCGGTCCATTGTATCTAAACAAAATAATACAAACAATTACGCAAATATTCATTGTTCAAACATAATAAAAAATAAATACAATCAATTTGTTACACAATACTAAAAGTGTCATGTGTATGTGTATATGTATGTGAATCGATCAACTTGTTCTTGGGATATATATATATATATATACCATCTACCGAAACAAACACAACCATGTTTACATCCACAATCATTTACACTCTCACAACATGATACTAAACCAACTTAAAGCATAGAAACCATTAATAAATACAAATAAACTCTCTCCATGCATGCACTAATGGTTATTATAACTACTATTTGTTTGAAATTCAAAAAAGTTAAGGAAAACTTATATCCATGGGTCTTCATTGCTTTGGGTTATTGCTCATCATCCAAAGAAGAGAGAAGGGAACTTCAAGTTCAGATCTAATTTTGGAGGGGTAGTTCGGAGCAATAAATGCTCTATTTGGCACCGGGTTTTGTGAATAGTACCTAAAATCGGTGCCATTTTACCCATTAGCACCTGTTTAACCGGTGCTAAAAAATCGGTGCCATTTTTTCCGCTTCTTTTTTCCGGAATTATTTTAACACCGGTTTCTTTAAATTTTTTGCACCGGTTTTAAAAACCGGTGCCAAATATTTACATTTCACCGGTTTTCTTTAATTTCTAGTGCCGATTTTCAAACCAGTGCCAATTTAGCACCGATTTTTATAATTTTTTTAGCACCGATTTTAAAAACCGGTGCCAAAATTTTCAATTCACCAGTTTTAGAGATTTTTAGCACCGATTTTTGACTGGTGCTAATTTAACACCGGTTTTTGTAATTTTTAGCACCGATTTTTTAACTTGTGTTAGGTTTACACTGGTTTTCATCATTTTTAGCACCAATTTTTTGACCGGTGTTAAATTTACACCGGTTATTAGAAAAAAAAAACGGTGATACTAGTACAAAAACCGGTGTTAAATTTAAACCAGTTTAGAAATTTGTGCTAACAAATAAAAAACCGATGCTATTACAATTTTCGCACCGATTCTAAAAAATCGGTGCTAGAGGGGGTATCTGTGGTAGCGTAAAGTTAATATAAAAATATGATCACTAAGGCCAAAACTGGGAGATGAGGATGCAATGATTGTGATTAAAACATCATAGCACTTTGGAATCCATCAACTTATACCTATTGCAACATTAATGTTAACATTGTGATACCAGTATTTGCCAAAAATATATTCACAATCAGAGAAGTTACGGAGAGAGTATATAAATGAATACCAACTAAACTGAGAAGACAAAATACTAACCTTGTAAAGTAAGTAACTAAGCCTGCTCTCTTCCATGAAAACAGAACCAGTGGTTCAGTAACTAATCTACTGCCAAGGAACAGGAAGACGTTACTCATTTTATTCTTCCGTTTAGACACTCGGGTACTTCGGATAGAAAAGCACATGAACAAGCTTTGTGAAGGATTAAAGACCAGTAGCAAGGAAGTAAAAGTTAGTCACCCTTATGAACTACTCAAATATAAATTTGAACAAGAAAGAGGCAAATGTATACATTGTCTTCTACAACAGATGGCAAATGTATACATTGTCTTCTACAACAGATACCCATCCATTGTACATGAATCCCACAAATTGTCTCAGTGTTAAGGCACCCAGACTATTCATCTACAACACAAGCTTCCATTCTCAGAAGCCTTACAGGCCACTGGTGGTTCTCCAGTTCTTCCCCCCATATATCTAACAGCCTCAGTGCGTTAGTAATCACTCGAGCTGTACTTTTAAATCCAACACAAAAATGTAATCCAAAGAAGGAAAAAAAAAAAAACTCTATTTCCTCATTCACAGTTCTCTCCAATAGGTAATGAAATAGAGAACTCAACAACACAAACTCCAATAGGTAATGAAATAGAGAACTCAACAACACAAAACGACTACCGATGTGGTTTTCTAATAGCTTCTTTGTTGTTCACCTCTTTGAGTTCCTGCACCTACAAAGGCAGTCCCGGAAGTGATTCCGAGAGAGTACCTCCGACGATCAAGTCAGTTTTCTCTTTAAGAAATGGAATTTCTCAGAATAGTAACACTTACCCTAGCCTCTTATCCGTATGTTGTATTCATAGACTGGCCTTAACGTGTTTTCCTGTTTATAGGAAAGTAGATCATGGGGTGTATCATGATCTCAGCTTTCTCGGTTCGTGGCTTTCGTGGTCGTTGTTCGTTCCTCCTTTTGTCGGTTTACATTCTCTATAGTGTATGCTTAAGTTTCTGATGACTTGGGCTTGAACAAGTTTACTTTGCCATTGGGCTGGGCCAGGCGGGCCTTAGCTTCGCCTGCTGGGCCACATATACACCATAAGCCCCCCCAGCCACGAAGCCAATGCTACATGAAGCGATGATCGGGTTTGTAAGTTGCGCATCAAAATTATTATCTCTCAATGTAAACATGCGTTGTAATATGTTCACTTATGCAGCGATGTGAATTGTTCTTGTGAAGTGTTGAATGCTTCTTGGATGTATGCTGCCTTTTCCTGGATTCACATATTCATTTGAATTTCAAAATTCAAAGTATTTCTTATCCCCGTGAAATCTATCTGTTACAATCTGACAACCGAGATTTTCTCCTTCATAATCGCTATCCTTCCGTAATTTAGTGCGATATCGTTTCGCTTACCTCTCCTTATATTTACATTGAATTTAAAGCTTTTGAAAACTGCCTTAATTCAGAGCATTCCAGCCGCCGCCATCTCGAGAATTCAAAAAGGTAACCTACTTTATGTCAGCTAGTCATTATTGCACATTATTCCCTTTTTGACTTTTAGCTCTTCTAGTTTTATAGTTAATACCTTTCTAGGTTCAGATCCATTCGCCTTCTTCCATCTCCTATATTCTTCCTGGTTTTTCCATGCATTTTGTGCTACACCAGTAAGTTATTCTGCGTCCCTTTTTTATTTTGTTTTTTCTTAAGAAATATTTGAAGCTTTCAATCTGTGGAAATGTGCTTCTTGTAGTGTAACATTATTTTCCTGCGATTGAGGGGTTTTTGTTCTTCTTTCTCCATCGTTCTATTCTAGATTCCGGCCAAAATAGGGTTTTTGTGGTTTTTCCCCTTTAATTGACACCCCCACTCATCGTTATTTTAGGGATTTTGAACTCACTGGTGTCTGCACAACCCTGGACTTCCTGCTCCAAACACCTATGAATCAGATGTTGATTCCGGGAAGGTTTCCGATCATCATGCCGGATCTTCCATTATTAGTAGCTTTCTCACATATTCATATGCTGAGGACTTGAAAAATACTTTCTCCTTTTTTACGCTCGTATGAGCTTAAGGCACCTTAGCCTTCTGAGGGTGTTCACACTTCTTCTCCCGGTTATTTCTCATGACATCTGGATTACCTAAAGTTTGGGCTTTCATTTCCTCTACCCCAACATGTGTTGGATCTTCTTTATTACTATCAAGTCAGCCCGTGTCAATTGCATCCCAACGCAGTCTCTATCTTTGTATTCTTTTATCATGTTTGCAAAGCGGCCCCGTGTTGACTTTTCTACTGATTTTTTCCACAACCTTTTCCATCTTCGCAAAGTTAAAAATTCTTCTGATAAATTCACTCTATACCCTGTGATCCCCACCATGGAGTTCATTAGTGGGTTCCCGAATAGCTGTGGGGTGTGGCGTGAAAAGTTCTTCTACATAAAACTTGATCACAATAGTAGTTTAGCTTTTTCAGTTTGGAACTACGACGTTCCAAAAGCGAAGCTTCCTAAGGCTAGTGCTCACTTAACTGCCAATTTCGAAGTTGTAATATTGCTTAGCCATCATTCCATCGCAATTCGCGCTGCTAGTACCTTAAGCAAATGTTTTGAACTCATTGATCACTTAGTTATTTCTAGTCAACTTGTCTTGACTATGTGCTTCTGCATTGCTTCTTATGTTGGCATTTTATTTAACTGGCTCCACTTTTTTCGTCATAGATATTGACCTGACATGATGCACCATTGAGAGGAAGTTTGTTTCTGATGATGAGGATTAAGAGGTGGAGACCTTGGCCAATGAGGGTGACAAAAACACTGAGGTTGTTCCTCATGACGTGATTACTGCTGACACAAGTACTTAGCCGATCACATTTGGCTGTCACACTAGAGAAACTGCTAAGGATGGTAAGCAAAAGTCCAATGGGAAGGGCCAGCAGAGAAGGCGCAAAAATCGAATTGAAAGTACTTGTGCCGATTTGGGCCTTCAAAGAACGAGGAACGCGTTGCCCAACTTTCTCCACCTTCTTTATTGCTGAGCCGCAACCTGTTCGTAGAGGGGACTGTTCCTGCTATGTTCACCAAGCTATCCCTTTCAAAAAGCATGGCTGTGGTATGTTCTTGTTATGTTGAAACATTTATCATAATTTGAGTTCTTTGTCTTATCATATAACGTTTCTTACTTTTGGTGTGCTTTGAAATTAAGGTTGGTGAGAGCTTGTAACTTGTCAGCGAAAGAGTTGGTATCTTTGGTAAAGGGGAAAGAGCCATACTGGAGGAGATGCTAGCTAGTAAAGCTAAGTGCAGTGTTTTGAGTACAACTGCTAAGGACGCCAATGAGCGCGTTGTGAGCGCTGAAAGAGAGATGAAAAAATACGCTTTCAGTTGGAGGAGATACGGATGAATGATCTCTCTTTACCTGGATACCCTTAGCTATTGGTCAACCGACTCTTGAAGACTAATTCTTTTTATGCATTGTTCGAGAAAGTCTCAGCTAACACTTGTGTTGTTGACTATTACGAGGCTTTGGTTGAATTGAGTAAGCTGAATCCAACCGCAAAGCTTGATAAGTTGCTGAGGTTGGCCAAGTTAGAGAAGATTTTGGCGGAACATACCAAAATTCTTAATGATGGATTTGTAAAGAGTGTCTCTGACGATGGTCATCCTTTCGCACTGCTGTCCTATCTTGCTGGTGTGCCAACTCTTCCATCCGCAGCTGATATGAAGAAATTTACGATTGATTACTGCGGGGAGCTTCCTTTCAACTCTTCTAACTCTGAGGATCGCTAACCTAGTCAAGATACTATAGCAAATGACGCTGCACATCCTGGGGAAGGGTCAAACAACGAAGTCCCCGCTCATCCTATTAGCGTGGAGGATGCTGCTATCATAGCCCATACTTCCCTATCATCTCCTTCTAAAGTTAGTCAAGAGCCATAGATTTGAGTCACATTCTGTTTGTTTTATGTAACTTTATGATAATATTTTGGAGTATGTTTGTATGATTTTTGTATCATTAGCAGCTGATTGGACCACTGTGCCTGATATTTATATTTTGACCAATGTTTTTATATTTATTTATTTACAGGGTTTTGATATTTTGGTTGACACAAAGTTTTTAAAAAAACGTTGAATAGCTGGGTTGTTACACTCGTTATCCTTGTGAAAATTTTTTCTCACCGTCTTCTAGATGCTACTCTATGAATCTAAATGAATCAACTAAGCGTATATCAAAAGAGTATTTCCAACTCATTTCTTCCGACCGCTTTTCCCAAGTGAATTCTATTCCATTGAACATTGGGTGGAAAATTACGTCATCCTTGTCAACTTCTCATTCTACCCCTTCATGTCCTTGTAGTAAGCTTATTCCCGATGGTTATAATGTTGCATTGCTTGGCAAAGATATTGTTTGTGGTTTAGTTGACTTTGAATTAGCTGTTGTGTACTTGCAATTGCTCAAGCTTCCTGTTCGTGTTCAAGAATGGGAATTCGTCTGAAGAATATGATGTTAGGTGTTCATAGTCTTGAAACAAAGTTAGGTAAGACTGTGAAGGAGACTCAGTGGTCGTTCGCGATTCAAGAAAATTTTACAACGAGCAGAATGATCTTATTTATCGGCAATAGTTGAACATGGTTAAGATGTTTCATCAACAGGAGAAAACTAGAAAATATGATGTGGATAAGACACATAAAGTCCACCAGAAGACAACGATCATAGACAAGCATTGTATCTGTATTGATGACTTGTATGATCAGTTAAAGAAAAACAGAAGGAATGTGATTACCCGTCAACTGCTACCATTGTTTATCAGACAAAGTTTTATGAGCAGTTTGCTATTAACACACTATAATGGAGTGATACTGACAAGCTTCGCGTTGAGTGCGACCGACTCAATAGATATGTGCATCAACTTGAGCAGGCTTGTGCTGAATATAAAGACAAACTCCAGGCTCTCCCATATTCTTCTTAAAGTTCTAATAGTCGTGGGGATCTTACCATGGAACTTGGTGGCCAAATGATCAACTTTTTTGTGTCTGTTTGGATGTACCTCCGATCCTTAGAAAATGAAGTACGGGACTTGAAGGTCAAGATGAAAATATATGAAGAAACTATCAACGTCATGAGTATGCAATTGGATCGATAGTAGTTCTGTCCCATTACAGACTTTAAGGCATACTATGCTGAACAACTGGGGCATATGGAGCGAAGAGGTTTTATACGCCATCCCGCTTATTTACATAAGAAGTGGCGGTATCAGCATTTGGATAGTGAAGAAGAGGCCACCAAAGAGAATCATCATAGGGCTGAGCATTCTCGTTATGAATCTGAGCATGGGTATCGCCATGGTGAATCATCGTCTTTTAGATCTTTGCGGGCTTCAAGGTGTAGATAGATATGCTAACATGAAACACTTATCTTCTAATGTTTTCAATAATTTTGCAAATGTCCTGGCGAAGTGTGTACATATGTTTTCGCTAAGGAAAATTTCTTGTCAATGTTTTGTCACCTAAGTTGGTGGATTTAATAAACTACGAAGATGTAAGTTCTATGGCTTTCTTTTATTGTTTTGTTCTGACTGGCTAAGTATCAAGCTATTTATGCAACTTCCTTGGCTACTATAGAAAAGTATTTTGGATTGTGTAGTTCCTCTTGTGTATGATTTATTTATGAGCTTATCTGCTCTTGAGCAAGGTCTATAGCTTGTGTTCATTATAATTAAGTTAGCAAGATCTAAAGCTTGTAATGTTTGGTAGTTTCGCAAGATCTATAGGGCTATGCATTCTCGTTATGAATCTGAGCATGGGTATCGCTGTGGTGAATCATCGTCTTTTGGATATTTGCGGGCTTCAAGGCGTAGATAGATATGCTAACTTGAAACACTTATCTTCTAATGTTTTCAATAATTTTGCTAATGTCCTGGCAAAGTGTGTACATATGTCTTCGCTAAGGAAAATTTCTTGTCAATGTTTTGTCACCTAAGTTGGTGGATTTAATAAACTACGAAGATGTAAGTTCTATGGCTTGCTTTTATTGTTTTGTTCTGACTGGCTAAGTATCAAGCTGTTTATGTAACTTCCTTGGCTACTATAGAAAAGTCTTTTGGATTGTGTAGTTCCTCTTGTGTATGATTTATTTATGAGCTTATCTGCTCTTGAACAAGGTCTATAGCTTGTGTTCATTATAATTAAGTTAGCAAGATCTAAAGCTTGTAATGTTTGGTAGTTTCGCGGGATCTATAGCTTGTAATGGTTTGATTTGAAAAGTTACAAGATCCAAAGCTTGCAAGCATCGATAGTTGTGTAAGATCCAAAGCTTGCAAGCATCGATAGTTGTGTAAGATCCAAAGCTTGCAGGTATCTATGATTGTGCAAGGTATATATTTTGCATTTGTTTGACTAGCAAAGTTACATGATCCAAAGCTTACAAGCATTGATAGTTGTGCAAGATCTATAGCTTGCGGTTTTTCGGGTAGCATTCTTCAAGCAAAGTTCAACTTGATCTTAATATGTTACAAAAAAATTGTCTTCTAATCAGTGCAAGTAAAGAATGAGAGACTTGATATTGGTCAAACAAAGTGGTTTTACATTAAATACGTACGACCGCAATTGTATCACGTTGGAACAATGGAATGAAAAAAACCAAGGATAATTTCCAGGTATCTATACAGGTTAATGTTTGTTGTCTTCCTCCTAGACATAAAACATTCTTAAGTTGATCACATGCCACATGTTCGGAACTACGGTGCCATCCATTCTTTCCAATTCATAGTTGTTGGACTTGTGAGCTTTCGTGATTTTATAGGGTCCTTCCCACTTTGGGCGTAGCTTTCCTTATATGTTAGGCTAGCTTCGTTCTTCCTGAACACTAGATCACCAATCTAAAATTGTGTTTTCTTCACCTTCTGATTGTATGCTCTTGCCATTCTTTCTTTGTATTTGGCTTATGTGATTGTTTCCAGATTTTTGTGTTCCTCCAATTCCTCCAGTTCGAGTTTCATCACACCTAAGTTCTCCATCTCCTTGTAATTGCTTATCCAAAGGCTTGAGTTTCCAATTTTCACGGGCATGACTGCTTCGTGACCATAAACCAAACTGTATGGCGTCTTCCCCATTGGCTCTCGGATAGTTGTTCTATATGACCATAGTGTGTTTGGTAACTTGTCTACTCATCTTGTTTGCCTTCCTTCCAGTATCTTATGTATCCCTTGAACTATGGTCATATTTGTCACTTCCACTTGGACATTAGCTTGAGGATGTGTCACTGAGGTAAACTTCTGAACAATCTTGGGCCTCGAACACCAATCGGTGAACACCCTACTTGTGAATTAAGTACCATTAACCATGACGATGGTATGTGGCACTCCCAAGAGATATACTATATTTTTCCATACAAATTTCCAAGTGGCTTTGGCTGTGACATATCCTTACAGTTTAGCTTCCATCCACTTTGTCAAGTAGTCGACTACTACAATTAAGAATTTGGTGTTGTTTTCTCCCCTTGGGAATTGTCCGACTAAGTCTATCCCCCACCTATCAAATGGCCAGGTTCCATAGACTCCTGTCAAAGTTGATTGAGTCTTGTGCGACAACGAGGCATTGATTTGGGAACTCCTACACTTGAGGAAGAAGTTGTGTGCATCGTTGAACATAGTTGGCTAGTATTATTCTGATCTGATTATCTTTTTAGCTATCGTTCTAACTCCCTGATGCATTCACATAGGCCTCTATGAACTTCTTTTAAAATCCCAGCCATCTTTGTTGGTCCTACAAATTTTATCCATGGAGACAAGAAGTCTTTCTTGTACAAGGTCCCATCTTCGTAGACGTAATTAGTAGAACGCAACTCCAACCTTCTAGTCTCTATCTTATCTTCTGGCAAAGTCCCTTTCACGAAGAAATCCATTAGTGGATTTATCCAGCTTACTTCATCTCCTTGGATTGTTAACACAAACGTTGACATGGTGCTCTAACTGGGATGACTTCCATGATGACGTCTCCCTGCTCACTAAGGGAATTAAATCATGCTATTGCTAGCTTGCTTAATGCGTTCGCCTTTGTGTTTTCGCTCTGTGAGATGTGTTGTATGTCAAAAATACTCAAGCTGGGCTATGAGTTGTTGCACCTTACCTAAATACTTCATCAACTGGTCTTCTCGCACCTCATAATCACCTCACACTTGTTGGACTACAATTAGTGAATCGCTGGGCACTTGAACGCTTATGAATTTCATTCTAACAGTGAGATCTAGTCCACAAATTAAAGCCCCGTATTCTGCTTCATTGTTAGTGAGCAAAAAAATCAAATTGTAATGAGTGTTTGTGTTCACCCCCATTCAGGTGTACCAAAAGTAATCCTGCTCTGCAACCTTTCTTGCTAGATGTGCCGTCAACAAAAAACATCCAAACAACCTCATCTATTTTATCCTGACTATGTTAATTTTCAAACTCTGGTATACGCTTACCCTCTGTGTCTCTTCGCTTGTCATATCTGCAATGAAGTCTACTAACGCCTGAGCTTTGATCATTGTTCTAGGTGGAAATTGTATTTAAAATTGACCTAGTTCCAACGCCCACTTTGCTAATCTTCCTGAAGACTCTAGCTTAGTGAGGATGTTCTTGATTGGAAACCCTGTGTAAACCACTATGTGGTGTCTATGAAAATACGTTCTCAATCTTCGTGCCAAATAAACCAAGGCTAAGGTTAACTTTTCAACTGGCATGAAAGCTCTGCTTTTTAAAGAATTCTGCTGATGTAATAAACTGGAACCTGCTTCTGTCCTTCCAGGCGAACTAATGCCGAGCTGGCAACATTTTGTGAGATCGCTAAGTACAAGTATAGTGTCTCTCCAGGTGTGGCAAAATTTCAACATTGGTAACGCTTGGAGTTGGTCTTTTAACCCATCATATTTTCTCTGAGAGTCTTCGGTCCAGCTGAATTTTCTTGCCTTTATTAACACTCCAAAAAGTGAAAAATGCTTCTCTGCTGCCTTTGATATGAAGTGGCAAAGTGCTTCCAGTGATCTCATTAAAATTTGCACCTCTTTAACCATTTGCGGCTGAGGGAGATTTACTATGGCTTGGATCTTGTTTGGGTTAGCTTTGATATATTTTGATGAAACCTTGTATCCCAAGAACTTTCTAGCACCCATTCCAATTACACACTTCTTGGGGTTAAGCATCATCCCTATGGCCTCAATGTGTCCAAACTTTCTTCTAAGTCTGCAGGAAAGCTTCCTACCTTCTTACTCTCGATCACTATATCGTCAACATAAGCTTCAATGTTTCTCCCTATTCGGCTTCAGAATGCCTGATTAATCACTCTTAGGTATGTTTCTCCAGCATTTTTGAGTCCAAATGAATCTTTACAGAACAAAACGTTCTGAAGCTTGTTATAAAGGTTGTTTTCTCTGCATCATCCGGGTTCATCGGTATTTGGTGATATCCTTTGTATGCATCCAAGAATGCTAAGACTTCGTATCCTAAAATCGATTCCACTAGTTGATCGATCTTTGGCAAGGGGTAGGAATATTTTGGATATGCTTTGTTCAAATCCCTGAAATCAATACACATTCTCCAAGCAGCATCTAATTTCTTCACCATGACTAGGTTTGCTGGCCATTTTGGGTATATAACTTCTTTTATTATACCGGCTTGCAACAACGATGCAACTTCCTCTTCGATCACCTTTTTCCTATCACTAGAAAAGCAATAATGTTGTTTTTTAACCGGTTTGATTGAGCTACTGATATTCAACAAATAAGTAGCAATGTATAGGATCACTCCTCCCATGTTTTGTACGTCCCATGCGAATGTATCAATGTGGATTTTCAAAATTTGAATAACCTTTGCCTTTTCTTCGCTTAGAATGTGATTTCCAACCTTTACACATTTGGAATTGTCTTCGTCATTTAGGCTTACCAACTCTGTTTCTTTTCCTAAGTCAACTGATGCGTCTGATTATTCAAGTAAGTTACCTCCTAAAATGGTGCTAACTAGCTTCTCATTTTCTCCTATCTTTCCTGCCTTCATTGCTATGACCATGCACTACCTGGGCGCTTCTTGGTTTCCCCTAATTGTTGGAACTCCGGATGGGGTTGGGAACTTCATTACTAGATGATAAGGGGACCAAACAGTCTTAGCTCTGTTCATCTATGGTCTTCCAATTATGGCATTTACTTGGGGCATCCATACCACGAAGTCGCACATGATGGTGCAATTTTTCCCATTCTCCCCGATCATGATAGACAGTTGTATATTTCCTAGAGACATCTTTGCTTGCCCTGTGAATCCAACCAACGAAGATGTGGAATTTTTTAGGTCTATTCTTTTGAAGCCCAACCTGTCAAAGCAATCCACGAACAGTATTTCAACTACGCTACCATCATCCATGAATACTATATGAATAGTTGCAATCTTGAAAGAGCTCTCAATAAAAATAAAAAAATATTCTCTCTCTAGCTCTGGGGCGAAAAAAAGAAGAAAAAAGGCGCAGCCTTTTTCCATCCTTTGGAGGCCGATTTCTTCAAATTTCATTCACTTTTCACCGATGAATTATGGTTTAACGGATTCTCCTCTTGAATCTGCACAAAATCATATGCAATTTGTGGGGAGTGTTTGATCTTAATCGGCCTTGGAGTACGGTTTGAATACAGAAAGGGAGAGTTCTTGGTGGATCTTGTTCGTGAGTTGGGTTTGGATCTTGGATACGGATTCGGATCAGGAGTTGAGCAAGAGATCAGATTAGTTTCTTGCTTTGAATCCTTGTCCGAGTTGGAGATTTGGTTGAAAAATCCAATCTTTTTTGGGTTTTGGTTTGGATTTGGTTGCGCAAAGGGGTTTAAAAGGGTTTGATTAAAATTTTTAGCACACTTTTTAATCAAATTCCTATCTCCTTCATCGGATTTGCATCAAGGGTTTAGAGGATTTGCATCGGACATCAAGAAGAACTCAAGGATTTGCGATCGGATAGCCACGGTTTCCACGGTTTCTAGGTTTTTCGATTCAATTCCTTGCGGTTTAATTGTTTCTCGGTTTGGTGCATTGTTTTGTTGATTCCGATTTGTTTGTTGGAGGATTTCAGTTTTGAATTCAAGCATTGTATTAATTTATTTCATATTTTTTTGTGAATTCCGATCGGTTTGGGTTAATTCCAATCGGATTTGTGCTAGTTTGTTGAAGTCCGTTTGATTTTTGTGGTTGTTTATGTGAATTCCGATCGGTTTGGGTTAATTCCGATCGGATTGGTGTTTATTTGTGTGGTTGGTTGTCCGATTTGCTTTGGTGAACAATTTGCTCATCGGAATCCATACTTCGTCATTTGTTCTTGCTCCATCACAATGGTGATTAATGGGGAGTCTTCAACGGGTGGTAAGAACAACAATAATCCTCGGAAGCAAGGCACGGCCGAGGGTGGTAGTAACAAGAGGCAAAATTAGCAAGTGCATCCAAGAGAATGGAATGATCCGAAACTTGAGAGAAGGAGGCTATGGAACGATCCAAACATTCTCATGAACAAGTCGACTATTGAAATTGTTGCAAATAATGGAGATAGTGTCGACTTTGTTCTCACTGAGGATGAGATACACAAAGATTTACACAAACCCTTCTTTGGATTCTTGGGTGTGTTTCCGGGCTTCTTCCCTGGAATGTATGCTATTCGATCTCTTTTGGTGGCTAAGTGGAAGGTTGCGTGCACTGTTCAGAGCAAGCAGAATGGCTATGTCATGTTCAGGTTTAACTGTGCTGAAGATAGAGATTTGGTGATGAATGGTCCTGACCATTATCTCCATGGAAAGAAACTGTTCATGTTGTTAGTGGATGAATCTGGGCAGTATGATGCGAGCATCCAAGCTATTAAACCAGTTTGGGTACGGATGGAACACTTACCAAAGACTTATTGGCACAAGAAGGCATTGGAGAAAATTGCCACTTCACTAGGAGATCCAATCCTCGTGGATAATGGTACTCTCGAGTTGAGGGGCTACTATGCACGTCTCTTGGTATGGATTGATACATCCAAAATGCTCAAGGAGGAGGTGAGCTTTCGTGTTCCAACTAGCGAGGTCGTGGTGTAAAAAATCATCTATGATTATTGTAGACCTTGGTGTACGAATTGTGGTGAAAACAATCATCTCATTGAAGTTTGTGATGACTACTGGAAAGCCAAGGAGATGGAACAAAAAAATCCTACAGAACTAGTAGGTAACAAAGATATCAAGGCGAAGGGAAAGAAAAACTGGGGATTTCGATATAATGACCAAGTTTGGGTTAGGAAGATGCAAGCAGAAAATCTTGGAGATACACTAGATTCAAATTCGGTTGGAGGGGGAGAACATGTGATCATTTAGGATGCCTCTTCGGACAATGAGGAGGTTGAGAGGCGAAGGGTAAGGGAAAATTGGTTGAAGGCATAGTCAAAAGCATTGAGAAAGCTGGAAGTGCTAAAAAAGGACCTGGCATAACTATCGGTATAATATAGGATGAGGTTAATCAGGTAGTTGTTGCGCTGCCCGCAGCACCAGCGCCCAAAGCTGTAAGCACTGACGCTGAAAACCTCGCTGTAGATGCCAAGTCTGCCCAGGCAGCACGCGGCAGGAGTGCCGAGCGCTCGAAATCCAGCGTCCGTGCCGCTAGACAAGCAAATCCAGCGCCCAAAGAATCTGTTGGGCAGCAACAAGCGTTCGGAGACGATGACAATCCGATTGAGGGTGCTGGAATTTTGCCTAAACAAATGACCCATCCGGAAGCTCTAGGCTCAAAAATTCCTAGGTTGCATAGAAGCAAGAGCAAGAGTAGACCTCCCACTACCCCAGGGGGTTTGACTAGGTCTCGGAGTAAGAGCAGGACAAGAACAAATGAGCAAGGGAAGGGTATCCAGAAAACCTTCCAACGTATGCTATCAGCTTCAAGGAGCAACTCGGGTAGTTCTGGTACTCAAAATTCTGATGGCGGCGGTCCGAAGCCAAAAGGGACCTCGGTTTCCCAATGAATACCGCATCTATGAATGCCAGGGGTCTATCGGCCCCTGTAAGGAGGAGATGGGTTAAAAATATCATCTCCACTAATAGAGTTGGATTGTGTGGTTTGTTGGAGATGAAAATGGAGGATAAAGTATTGAAAATTTTCTTAAAGAGTTTTAAGGGATGGAAGTTTACGCATAATTTTGAGCTGTGGCAGAACTCGAGAATACTCATTATTTGGGATCCGAAAGGCTTCTCAGTGGATGTTCTTGGGAAATCTCCACAATGTATTCACCTCAAGGTTCGTAATCTTTCTTCTGGCATTGAGTTTTTCTGTTCGTATGTGTATGGGCATAGTGAGGGCCGTTTAGCGCGTTTACCACTATGGGAGGAATTGAAGTCATTTGGTGCTAATCTGAATTCTCCTTGGATGGTTCTTGGTGACTTTAATGCTATTCTTAGTGTTGATGATCATTATGGAGCTACTGTTCCTAGCTTGTATCCAATGAAGGAGTTTCAGGATGTTTGTGTAAAGTGTGGACTACGGGATGCGCCTACTTTAGGTGAGCACTTAACCTGGCATAGTGTGGACTGGAAAATTTGGAGGAAGCTGGATAGGGTGCTCTTGAACCACGGATAGGATGATGCTGCTTGTCGTTCAACCATTCTACCAATTTCGGCTCAATCAGACCACTCTCCCATGGTGGTGGATATGTCGCAAGAAATTGTTGGAAAGGGTAGGCCTTTTAATTTTTAGAATATGTGGTTAGGTCATCCGAATTGTGGGCAAATAGTAGAAGATTATTGGAGTCCGTCGGTTGAGGGTACTAAGCAATTTTTGGTGACCAGGGAATTGGGTAAGCTTGATTTTAACCATATTTCTGAAAAGGCCAAGCGCGTGGATGCGGAGTACAACAAGGCTTTTGATGAATTTGATGCTAAGGATGCTTTGGATAATGATGTTGCGGTATTGCGAAACTTGAAGAAGCAATCTATGTTGTATTATCTGGCGGAATCTTCTTTTCTTGCTCAAAAGGGAAGGATAAATCATATTACTCAGGCGGATAAGGGATCAAAGTACTTTCACACTATGGTCTCTGACAGAAAAGGAGGGGGTATCCCAGCGATTACTGATAGTGAAAATTGGATTGTAACTTCTAATAGTCGCAAGGGTGAACTATTTGCAGATTTTTACAAGGGAATATTTGGCACAAGAAGAGATAGAGACACTACTGACCCGGACATTTTTGGTGCAGGCAACAAGCTCACGGACATGGATAGGGCCTATCTAAATCAGGATGTGGGGGGTATTGAAGTTAAGCATGCGCTATTTGCAATGGCGGATGATAAGTCTCCGGGCCCCGATGGTTATACGGCCGGATTCTATAAGAAACAGTGGAACACCGTGGGTGAGGAAGTGACAGCTGTGGTACTGGAATTCTTTCAGACAGGTGATATTTTGGCTCAGCTTAATCACACTTCGGTGGCATTGATACCGAAGAAGCCAGATAATCTAAAAGTGGGTGACTTTAGACCAATATCGTGATGCAATGTGGTCTATAAAGTTATCACTAAAATTATAGCGAACAGGCTTGAAGGTATTTTGCCAGGGATCATTTACCCTTGTCAGGGTGCATTCGTGAAGGGCAGGAATATCTCGGACAATGTAATGTTGGCGCAGGAGTTTGTATGGGGTTATGGAAGGGTTCGTAATTCTCCTAGGTGCATGATTATGGTGGATTTACATAAAGCTTTTGATACAGTCTCTTGGGATTTCCTGGAAGAAGTTTTACTCGGACTGGGATTTCCGGAAAGGTTGACTGATAGAATCATGATGTGTGTCCGCACTTCTTCATTCTCGATAGCAGTTAATGGTAAACTGTGTGATCACTTTCAGGGACAAAGGGGTATTCGTCAGGGAGATCCATTGTCGCCTCACCTGTTTGTGATTTGCATGGAGTATTTCTCGAGATTGTTGAAAAGGAGAACGGCCTCTAGACACTTCACTTTTCATCCGAGATGTGAGACTACGGATCACGCATTTGGCTTTTGCGGATGACCTCATGCTCTTCTCTAAGGCTAACACGAGTTCAGTACACATACTCATGGCTACCTTGAACGAGTTTGAGCGCACTTCGGGTTTAGGAATTAATGCGGCAAAGTCAAAGTTTTTTGGAGTTGGCATAAAGGAGGATCTGAGTTTCACAGGCATTCCTTGGGCGACATTCCCTGTCCGGTATCTAGGCGTGCCACTTGATTCCAGTAAGTTGAAGGTGACACAATTTGGTACTCTACTAGGGAAGGTAGATTCAGAAATAGCAAAATGGAAGGGTCATACTCTTTCATATGCGGGCAAATTGGAGCTTGTGAGATCAATTGTGAGAGGTATTACGGGATTCTGGATTCAAAATTTTATCATACAATCTACAGTTATGGATGCTCTGGAACAGAAGTGCAAACGATTCCTGTGGGGAGGTAAGCATAAGGCAAAGGTTGCGTGGAAGAAACTCTGTGCACCTAAGTCTTTTGGAGGCCTTGGTTTGAGAGACTTCAGCACGTGGAACCGTGCCTCAATGGCTAAAAGGATATGGGATATTCATATGAGGAAGGATAGCCTATGGGTCAAATGGATTCACTCGTTTTACCTTCAGGGTCAAGACTTTTGGAGCCTAAATCCGAGAATTGCGAATGGTAGATTGGGAGAGAGATTTTCGAGCTACTTTGGTGATCTTTGTAAGCTCAGGGATGAATTATGCGCAATGTTTAACGGTGATATGCAAGAGGTAATTTCCCATCTTGGAGTATGGTCTGGTTCGGGAAAATTTACTAGTGCTTATCTCTATATGCATCGCCATAAATATCCGGGTGTTTACGAGGTTGGTCGATCAAGTGAGAAAGTCTTCAATAGCATTTGGCGTGGTTTTCTTCCACCAAAATTCTCATTTATCGCTTGGTTGGCGGCTATTCAGAGACTACATACCAAGGATAAGCACCGATTGGAGGAAGGGGATAACATAGAGAAGGTATGTTCTTTATGCCATCTTGAAGAAGAGACGAACGAATATTTGTTTTTCAAGTGTGAGTTTTCTGAGGTTATATGGGGGCGTATTCGGACTTGGATTGGGTTAAGGATAAGAACTAGCTCAATTCCAAGTTCCATGACTTGGGTTAGGAGGCAAATTAAGGGTTCAAAAATGTGAAAGAAGTTTGGTATTTTAGCCTTAATCACCACGGTCTATCGGCTTTGGAGGGAAAGAAACAGTGTGGTCATGAATGGTGCTCAACCAAGTGCTGATAGAGTTGTAAAAATCATCATGAAGGATTGCTACATGGTGATGAATAGGCTATTTCCGGATGAGCACTTGTTTTAGATTGAGTGGCTGTGGGAAGGTTGATGGTGCTGGTTGTTGTGCACTGGGTGCTTGCTGTTTCGGGTATTGGTGCTGGCTGCTTGGCGCTATGGCTCGTGGCATCAGGCCCTCACGCAGGGAGAGGTTAATTGGCGACTAGTTGCTGGAAATAGGCATCATGGCTAGATGCTGCTTAGTGCGGGAAGCTGGACTTTACAGCCCAGCTGATACGTTTTTCAGCGCCAAGGGGGAGTTGTTTTCAGCCTGATGGAGTCCAGAAATGTCTACGGTTTTTCTTGGATTTCTCCTGGCAATTGCAGCTCGGTTTTCTGGAGGAGGCAATAGGTTTTAGAGTATGGATTCACACTCCGATGCTCTTTCTTCTAAGCCTAGTTTTGACTTATGAATTAACGGTTATTTATGCGCTTTATGCTCGCGCTGCACTTTGTGTTAAATTGGCATACAGTTGTGCATTTGCTCAAAATGGAGTGGGCGATTACATAATCGCCACGCTTGATGCACGCGGTACAAGTGTATCCATTCTCACATTTTCAGGAGGTTTATTCGAATGGGATTTACAAAGGTTGGAGGCATGGCCTCATTAATCTTTGCCCACCGAATTACTCTCGGTGCCAATAAGAGAATGCTTGAAGGCCAATAACATTCCTCTATCTCCATCTTAGGAATGTACATGGTAGAAGCAGATCTTCACATGTGCCAATATGGTGCAAACCTGATCATCGGCTTCATTCTTAGAAGACATCCAAGACCCGAGACTTCCAAGTCCCTCGGCTGCATTAGGATATTCAAATCATTCGACATTGGATTTTAGCAATTCCATCAGCATTCTGGTAGAGACATCAACTCAAGACCCGAGTCTCAACTCTCAGTTGCATTAAGGAATTTGTTTGGAGATGGCCCCATTTGTTAGGGGTAGAAGCGGTTTCTTTGTGTATGGGTAGTGAGTTTGTTCTCGCCCCATTTTTTAGTGTTTTTTTAGCCTGTGTTTTTCCAGGTTGTTTTGTGCTCCCTTTGCTCGATTATCTTGCATAGGGTTGGTAGTTACTTTACTTAGATTAAAAGGGGGGGATGGGGGAGTGTTATCCTTTGGATTTGCACTCTTCCATTCCCCCCCCCCACCTCATTTGCGGATTTTCTCCTTAGGTTTACCTAAGGTTGGATCCTTTTGTATTTGGTAGGGTCCTTTTTGGGCCCTGCTGCAGGTTCCACGGTCTATACTATTTACCTATTTACGACGTATATGAACAGTTGCATTCCCTATGTATGCTACTATGACCATGCGATCATTGTGCGGAGAAGAGTTAGGTACCGCATCTTCTTCGCTAAAGGTAATCGCTTCATTTGGTCGAAACCTTTTATCAGCGGGTTCTTGGAGGGGATATCTTTCTTTGGCCTTATAATCATTTTTGGACAGTGACTTTGTGGATCCGTGAATGGAGAAGATAATTGTTTCTGACTCTTTGCTATCCACGTTGTCGTTGTATTCTATAGCCAAAGTTATTTTTAAATTTTTTAGCCATTGTGGTCGCAGTACCTTGGTTTCTTAGAGATGGGTTCGCTATCTTACTTGTGTCCCTATACTGACTTGTTACTTCTTTCCTATACTGGCCCAAGTTGCCATTCCTCATACTTTCTTCAATCTGTCTTCTAAGGTCCCTACAATACTCAATGTTATGGCCATGATCTTTATGGAAGGCACAGTAAAATTCCCTGGACCTTTTTTCTAGCGGTACGATCATTGGTGCAAGCTCTCAAAATATATCCTTATTTGTTTTACATATCTCCTTCCATGTCTTCATTAGACGCGTACCTTGGAATGACGAACCCTGCAATCCTAGTTCTCCTCTTCTGAAAGGGATATTTCCTTTTCCTTTTTTAGTCTAGCACTTCTGTGAATCTTCCATTTTTCACTTCCCGCCTCACTTCTTTTGTATTTTTTGGTTGTTATCCTCCTCCGTTCGCCCATGTCTTTCAATCATTTTCTTTAGTTCCCATGGGTTTTCTAGCATGTTTTTCATCAGCTCTTTGTAAAATTCTACGAATCTCATGCCCTCTGTAAAAGCACTTAATGACAATTGAAATGAAAAGTCACAAACTTGTAGGCTCTTCGTGACGAATTGGTTAAGATACTCCGCGAGGCTTTCATCACTTCGTTGTGCTATGTTGTTGAGATCAGCAATCATTCAAGTGAACTTATATTTCTGGTAGAAACTTCCCAAAAATGTATCTGACAGGTGTGCCAAAGACTTGATACTTTTCTTCGGAAGGTCTTCATACCACGTGATCGTCGTTCCTAATAGAAAGATGGGAAACGCCTTGTATACTAATTCTATGTTCACATCCAAGAATCTCATGTTGTTTCTATATAATGAAAAAAAAACTCTTTTGGGTCTGTGGTCCCATCATAGACTTTAACGTGTAGAGGGAGCTTGAAATCTTTAGGCATCTTAAAATCTCGCAAATGCAGTGCAAGAGGCGGCTTATCCATGTCATCTTCTACGAAAATTTCACACAGTTATTCTTTAGAGTGGAGACGTTTTCATTCTTGATTTACCCTTTTCTCTAGCTTTGGGGGTCTTTGCCTTGGAGTCTTAAAAAATTGATCATATAGGTCTTCCCTATCCGCTTCCAAGAATGCCACGAATGCCCATTTTTCCTCGTCACAATTATTATTTGGAGATTCCTCCTGTTCCTGTTTTGTTTCCTCTTTACTAGGCTCTTTTTCCTTGGGATATTATGTTGTTGATGGTGCGTTCCCCCATTACGTCCAAGCATTTTCTCTTGTGACCGACGATTGTGGTTTTTTCACTCCTGGTGAACACCATTGCATACCTGAGCAACCTAAAAATGAAAAGAAAAAATTTTGTGTCCCCACCACACAGTCGATGCCAAAATGATATGGTTGTTCTAGTAGCTTCTTTGTTATTCACCTCTTGAGTTCCTTCACCTACAAAGGCAGCCCCGGAAGTGATTCCGGGAGAGTACCTACGATGATCAAGTCAGTCTTCTCTTTAAGAAATGGAATTTCTTAAAATAGAAACGCTTACCCTAGCCTCTTATCCGTTTATTGCATTTATAGACTAACATGAACGTGTTTCCCTATTTTTAGGAAAGTAGATCATGGAGTGTATCACGATCTCAACTTTCTCGGTTCGTGACTTTCATGGTTGTTGTTCGTTCCTCCTTTATCGGTCCACGTTCTCTATAATGTATGCTAAAGTTTTCAATTACTTGGGCTTGAACAAGTTTGACTTTGCCATTGGGCTGGGCCTGTCGGCCCTTAGCTTCGTCTGTTGGGCCACATATACACCATAAATCTCCTTAGCCACGAAGCCAATGCTACACGAAGTAATAATCAGGTTACACTACAAGAAGCGCACGCCCTGTAGCCACCATGTGTTTCCCTATGACCGCTGACTCACTGTCATATTTTTTTAGTTTCTTTTCATTTTTTTAGTTGTTGTTAGTTGTGTTCTCTTTACATTTTTACTTAGCTTGATTGAGGGTAAGCAAGGTTTAAGTGTGAGGAGGTTTATGTGTTTATATGTAGTGTCATTTAATAAAATAAAATAATATACAAAAAATATTTTTGATTTCTTTGAGTAGAGTCAGATTCAACATACTATTCTTGATATTATTGTTCTTTGACAGACTGAACTTGCTAATGATAAAGCTCTTGTGTGATATGTTTGGCTACTTGATACACCGGTAAATGAGTCTAATATAATTGGTGTAAATTTTCCTAAATGAGACTTGGAATGATGGAAAAAAGACAAGTAATTAAACATTTTAGCCTAGTAAAGTTACGTTTGGGAAGTCGTCATCGCACCTCTCAAACTTAATATTTAAAAGCCCTAATGCTTCCTATCTACAACTAAGTAGATAATGGAAAGTCGAGGTCTTCCGCGAAGAAGAGGGATTATCTTAAGTGTTTAAACATATAAGGTTGATATTCGACTAGAAGTATGTATAAAAGCAAGTACAAAGGGGGGGGGGGGAGGGTTTGGTTGGTTTTTGGTCCTAAGAAAATAAGATAACTAGGAAAGTCAAGTAAATATGCTAATCATTAAACAAACTAAGAAAAGGGATATAAACTACAAAAGAGAAAACCTTGGGGGCAATTGGTATCCACTTCCAAACCTCATGTAGATCATTGAACCATTCACTCATTCTATCACATTGGTTACCTATGGGGAATGCTATCACTACCCAATTGAATATCAACATTCATTTCTTCTTAAGAGTAATTCACAAAGATGTTCAACGACCATTTGCAAAGCTCATTGATAATCCCTTTAGACGTTCAATGACCATAAAGATATTTCATCAATGACATTATACATGAAGAACCATAGATTTGATGACAACAAGCCTTCTGCCAAAGATATAGCCATTTAACCAAACATAGCATTCATTAGGCTAAACCTAGAACAAACCACATTCAAGATTCAACCTTTCATTGCATCTATAGGATAAATATGAGAACAATCCACATTAACATACTTATCTAGCAAGAGTCACAACACATTGCACACAAGAAGTTCTAAATCCATGTTCTTGGATTTTCATGTCAAATGAGCTAAGAAATTGGCCACTTTCCTAACACCCTAACACTTCAATCATACAAACACTTCATATTCTCAAACAAACCATGGCATAAATGAAGTTAAAAAATAGCAATTTCTTACTACATAGTGAAATAGAGGTTCTTACTACATGGTTAAATAGAGGTTCTTACTACATAGGTGTGAAAGTCTCAATTAATTTCTCCCAAGTACAAAACTAAGCTAGATAATCAAAACCCATAACATAGAACAAAGATCTACAAAGAAAGAAGAAGAAGTGGAAGAAAATGGTGAAAAACTAGGGTTTTGGAGTCCCCCAAGTCGGGCTTGACAAATGGGGAAGAAGGGGGGCTATTTATAGTCCAAGAAAATAGAGGAAAAGAGGCCAAAAATGTAAAATTCTGGGCTACGGGCCGCAGCATATATGCCACAGGCAGCAATGGCCAGTCTGCCTCTTCTTATTTCCATCGCTACGGGTGAACCGTTGCTCCAATTTTGGAGTTCTTGTAATCGATTTCATAGTGCTCAAGAAGAAAAATCCAATGGTGCCACCCTTGTAGGATGATTCTTCTTGTATCATTTTAAGAACTTGGTCCAAAATTTTGGGTGACAATTCATCCGCTTATTTACCTTCCTTCTTCGACCCTTCTATCTTCTACCACATTTTAACATGTGGCCTTCAATAAACCACTCCAAAGGGATCACGAGACATCTACAAATGAAGCTCACAGGGAATCTAGATGTTCGTAAGGACCAAAAATCCATTAGACTAAACATAGGTTACAAAATAAAGGGTTTAGATATAAAAACCAAAAATGGCTATCTAAACCCCTTATTGTGTAAACATACATAAATCTAGTATTCTTACAACAAAAATATGACAAAAGAGATGTTAAATGCTTTGGAAAATACATGCATTTTACGTCTCCTCACCTAGTAAAGTGACTTTTGAGCTAGAGTAGAGCAATCTCGAAATCAATCTTTTTTCTGAGAGATATGGCATTACTTGAATTATTTGTTGTGAAAATGACGAAAGGCATTAGAATTTAACTCTACAGCTTATATTGCCCACTTTACATTACCTTTAGTTAACCCCTTGAAGCCTTGGTCTTTTTCTTTGTTAAAGCCATAGTAAAATGAAGCCAAAGCCTATTTTTATCCCTCTTTTGTCCATATATATGCATGCTTGTGATTATGATATGTTCTCATATTATTGTTGATGTTGGTCTTTAAAATGTCAGTTAGTACCTTGAATTTGATGTATAAAGTGACCACGTGGTTCTATTTTCAGAGGTACAATAGGATGATAATAAAAAAAATGTGATTTGGTGCTGGAAAACTCATAACAAAGGGGCTAATGTGCCTAGAAAGGAAAAGGAGAAAATTGAAAAAGGAAAAAGGAAAAAAATCAGAAAAATGAAAAAGAAAAGAAAAAAAATGAAATGAAGAAAATTCCAGCACTAACACTTATTAATTACAGTAAGTTGAGCAGATTTTTTCAGTTTTATAATGGCTGGAAATTGTTTCTCGGATTGAGAAAGTTTTGGACCGAGATGAGCATGCATGTATATTTTTTATTTGAAGCTTAGAACCCTTAGTACCTCACCTCATTTTTATCCCCCCTAACCCCAATACAACTTTTAATTCATAAACACCTTTCTGATTTACATTAAATGATTCGAGCATTGCCCTGTGAACAACATATATATGAGTGAATGTTCCTTACATCTACAGCGAATGTGTGAAACATTAGAAATGTTTGATGCTTGTCTTATTTTGACTAAGTTAAGGGCTAGTTTACATTGATTTGAGGATGATTTTACCTATGTCATTTGAAAGGTGTGATATTGTCAAGTGTGTTATACGAGATCCTTTGTTATTGGTAAAGTAAAGTTTGTCTATGGATCAAGAAATCAAGAATTGGTATGGTGAGTTTGCTTGTTGGTTGGTGCGTTGTTAGTGTCTTTGGGTTATTTTTCTTTTGATTCTTTCTTAGAGTTAGTTGGGGATACTTGGGACTTTTGTGATAAACAACATGATTTGATTCTCATTTCATACTTGAGGGCAAACATGACTCAAGTGAAACGACGCTCACCTTAGTAGGAAGAATAATTATAAATTATTATTTTTGCTCCTCGTGGGATCGACCATGTTTACCGTTGTACTAACTAGTATTAATCTAAATTTGCAGGTTACTTGGCAAGTAAAACGACGCTCACCATAACCTTGCCATTGTTCATTGTATCACGTATTCATATACCGCCCGTCTCATTTTTTCTGTAAAATGTAACTTAATTTTTGTCAGAATTTCATCATGATGTTTCTGACTTAGTTAACACCTCGTTTTGACGTTCAAGTGTCTTACTTTAAATTTTGAACTTTAAACTCCTCAGTCATTCATCTTCCTTGTCCCTTCTTATTCTTTCTGCATCATTGTTCTTCACCTTATCTATTTGTAATTTTTCTGTCTTTTTTATTTTCTCCCTATATTTTCTGTATGCATTTCTCTTAATTCTAAATATGTGTTATGTCTTCGGTCTGCCAATTTGTTGTTTATGTTTAACTGGAAGTTATCCAGTTGTCTTCTCTAGCGTACTAAATGTGTTATTTTTTACCGGAATACTCTGTTCTGTATTGGGAGTTCCTCCTTGGAATCTATTCCATTGTGTCTTGGATGGTGTGTTTCTAATTCTTCATCATCTCCATCTTCTCGTATGAGTTGTCCTTGTAGTAAATTTGTACCTGGCAATTACAATATTGAATCTCTCGAAAGAGATATCATTCGCATTTTAGTTGATCTTGAGTCTTTTGGTGTACATGTACATTTGCTTAACCTTCTTAGTCGCGTTCAGGAAAAGGCACTATCGTTGGGCGTTCGTCTCAAGTATATGCTACTTAGCATCAATGATCTGGAGCTTGGATGGAAGAAGGCTATAAGTGAGTCACAAGACTATGTTTGTGAGGTGAAATAATTTTGTGCCAAACACGAAGGATCTTGTTCAGTGGTAGTAGCTGAAATTGGTTAAAATGATTGGTCGGCAAGAATAAGCAAAGAATTTTTCCGTGAGTAAAGTACGTGAGGCTCATTTGAAGACTGTAATAATAGATAAGAAGTGTACTCGTATTGGCCAATTATTGGATCATCTGAAGAAGAAATAGGATAATTGTGGTTATCTTTCTACAAGTTCCGCAGGATGGCAGAGCAGGTTTGATTAATATCTCGATGTAAATACCCACTTACGTAGTGAGAATGATCACCTTCGTGCTGAGTGCAACCGTCTTGACTCGTGCGTTCATCAGCTTGATCAAGATTGTGTTGATTACAAAGAGAAACTCAAGGCCCTTTCTGCAGAGCCTCGTGGTTCAACTGGTCGTGGTGATCTAACTATGAATATTGGTAGGCAGAGGGTTAATTTAATTGAGTTTGTTAGGTCACATATGTGTCAACCATAGGAGGAGATACATAACCTATAGGATTTGAATAAAAGTTTTCAAAGCACCGTGAACGTTATGAGTGTTCAACTTGATCGCGAAGAGTTCCATCCTATAACTGACTTTAAAGCGTACTATGTGAAGCATCTTAAAGCTATGCAGCGCAATGGTTGAACTCGCCATCCTGCTTACTTATATATGAAATGGCACTATAATCATATTTTATCTGAGGATGGATATCAAGCTGAGAAATCTCACCACTCTAGTAGTTCATTTTCTGTTGGGCCATCTCGCGCACCAAGGCATAGATAACTTTCTTTTCTTTGATGTAATAATTTACTTCAAAATTTTTGAAACCTATCTTTGTACTTCTATTTTGTGCTGCCTTTTTATTTTCAATAAAATGTCACATTTATATTTTCAATGTGTTTGCTCGTACGCCTTTGCATTTGTTTTTTCAAGATTTATAGCTTGTGAGATTGAGGTTGTAAACTTATATTGTACGAAGCTGCAAGATCTATTGCATGCTTTTGTCATTGTTTTTGTAGGCACGTATGCCTTTGTGTTTCTTTTGCAAGATCTATAGATTGCAAATTTGAAGTTGTAAGTCTATGTTGTGCGAATCCGCAAGATCTATTGCTTTCTTTTATCGTTGTATTTGTAGGCATATGTGCCTTTGCGTTACTTTTTCCAAGATCTATAGCTTGCAAGATTGAGGTCATAAATCTGTATTGAGTGAGCTGCAAGAACTATTGCTTCCTTTTGTCACTATTTTTGTAGGCACCTGCGCCTTTTTGCAAGATCTATAGCTTGTGAGATTGAGGTTGTAAACCTATATTGTGTGAAGCTTCAATATCTATTGTTTGCTTTTGTCGCTTCTTTGATTTAGTTATTTGTACTTTGACAAGATCTGTAGTTTGCCATGTTGCGATTTTACAAATGTACTTCTTCGCGATTGCAAGATGTGATATTTTGTTTTATTTGTGATGTGTTATGCTTTGCTCCTTTTTGCTGGTGTTACTGTGAATTTTGCATAAAATGTAAGTGAACAATACTATGAGTGAGTTTCCCCAGAAGATGTTTTTTTATATTGATTATGTACGGTCGCTATGATATCGCACTTGAAACTAAACAATGATGCCAATCAATAAAAAGGCCACCAATGATCATATCATGGCTCATGTACAACTAAGCTCTTCCTAACGCCTACTAAGGATTTAAACATAGAACTTCCTTAGGTTGATCACATGCCAAGTGTTTGGGACGCTTCTTTCATCCAATATTTCTAGCACGGGGTAATTAAATCGGTGCTCTTTTGTTACCTTAGTTTTCCTTTTTCTTCTACCAGACTTCCCTCATTCTTCAATAGCATGAGAACGCCAACTTGAAATTGCATCTTCTTTACATTCTTATTATATTCTCTGGCCACCTTCTCTTTGTACTTTGCCTCTATGATTGTTTCATGTTTTCTTTTCTCCTCAATTTCATCCAAATCCAATATCATCATTTCAGGATTACTGCCTTCATTGTATTTTTCCATTCTAAGGCTTGAGTTCCCATTTCAACTAGTTTTACTGCCTCATGACCGTAAACTAGGTTGTACAGTGT
Source organism: Rubia yunnanensis (assembly GCA_037428765.1). Classification (NCBI taxonomy): domain Eukaryota; kingdom Viridiplantae; phylum Streptophyta; class Magnoliopsida; order Gentianales; family Rubiaceae; genus Rubia; species Rubia yunnanensis. The sequence goes on from CM075061.1 coordinate 89,006,096, forward strand.
TTCTCCAGTGGGTGTTTGCATTGTTATTTGTATGACCATAATGCGTTGGGTATCTCATATACTCATCATGTTCACTTTCCTTCCAATCTTTCTATTAGTTACCTCCACTTGGCCATTAGCTTGGGGCTGAGCTACAGATGTGAATTTTTGCACAATGCCTAACTTCAACCACCACTCAGTGTAGGTTCCACTTGTGAACTGCGTACCATTATCTGTCATGATAGTTTGAGGTACACCGAACCGACAAACTATGTTCTGCCAAACAAACTTTCTTGTTGCTTCTGCCGTGACTCTTCCCAATGGTTTCGTTTCTACCCACTTCATGAAGTAGTCAACTGCTACAATTAGAAACTTTGCATTACCAACTCCTTTAGGGAAAGGTCCAACTAAATCAAGTCCTCATTTGTCAAATGGTCGGGCTCCATCTATCCCTGTTAGAGTAGCTTTTGACATATGCAATACCAACACATTAATTTGGAAGCTTTTTCACTTTTGCACAAATTTGTGGGCATTGTTAAACATTGTTAGCTAATAATACCCTGCTCAGATTATCTTCTTCACGGTTGTTAAAGATTCTTGATGCATCTCACATAGTCCCTCATAAACTTCTTTCATTATTTTGCTTACTTGGGATGGTCCCACACACTTTATCCATGGAGATAGGAAACATTTTTCCATAAGATTCCCCTTTCATAAACGTGGTTGTGAAACCTTAATTCGAACTCTTTAGCCTGGACTTTATCTTCTGAAAGTCTTCCTATTTTGAAGTAGTCCCTTAATGATGACATCCAGTTTGTTTCTTCTGTCTGGACTGTTGACACAATTTTTGTGGTCGTAATTCTGACTGGTATGATCTCTCATTCACATCATTCTCTCCAAACAACAAATAAAAATCAACCATCGCTACCTTACATAAGGCTTGAGCCTTGGTATTTTCACTCTGTGGTACATGTTGAATGTCAAAGTATTCAAGTTGACCCAGAAGTTGGCAAAGTTTCCTTAAATACTTTATCAACTACTCCTATCGCACCTTATAATCTCCACAACCTTGTTGGACCACTATCTATGAATTGCTAAAGCACTTAACGCTCTTGACTTTCATCCTGATCGTAAGGTTCAAAACACATATTAGTGCTTCGTATTCAGCTTTGTTGTTTGTGAGTGGGAAGTCAAAACGAGGTGAGTAACTATGTTCTCCTCCATATGGATTTACTATTCGCAATCCTACACCAGAGCCTTCTTTGCTAGATGCTCCATTAACAAACAATTTCCATGTGATGTCTGTCCGCTTTGTTTTCCTTTTGTCTATTCCAAGGTTTTCCTGTGTACTTGCCTCTTGTGCATATGCTCTCATTATTTCTGCTATATAACATACTAAGGCTTGCGCCTTGATTGCAGTTCACGGTTGAAACTGTATCTCATATTGTCCTTATTCGAGAGCCCATTTAGTCAATCTATTGTACAATTCTGTCTTGCTCAAGATATTTTTAATTGGGTAGTCAGTATACACAACTATGTTGTGACTTTGAAAGTAGCTCCGCAGCCTCCTTGTTAAGTAGACTAGTGCAAGAGTTAATCTTTCAATCGGCAAGTATGCCATTTCTGTGCTTTGCAGTATCCTACTGATGTAGTATACCGACACTCGTATTTTCCCTTCTTGATGCACCAAGACCAAACTCACTACTTTTCTTGATATTCCAGGTACAGGTATAGAGTCTCCCCTAGTATTGGTGACTTCAGCATTGGCAACTCTTAGAGTTGTTCATTCAACGACTCGTACATTTTCTAACTTACCTCATTCCAGCTGAATTTCTTATCTTTTTAAAGGATTTTGAATGGTGGGAAACATTATTCTGCAGCTATGGAGACAACCCTTCTAAGCTATGCTAGGGATCCCATTAAACCCTGCACTCTTTGACTGTTCGCAATTGAGGTAGGTCGACTATTGCTTGCATTTTTCCCAGATTATCTTCAATTCCTTTGGAGAATACTTTATACCCCAAAACCTTTCTTGTGCTCACTCTAATTATGCACTTCTTAGTGTTGATTTTCATGCCAATTGAACTTAGTGTATCCAGGGTTTCAAGTCCTGCGCGAATTGGCATACCTTTTTTGCTTTTGATCATCATGTTGTCAACATATGCTTTAACATTTCATCCTATTTGATTGTGAAATGCAGTGTCAAATACTCTTTGATATGTTGCACCAGCATTATTTAGGCTGAATAGCATCTTCACCTACCAAAACACTCCAAAGCTTGTTATGAAAGTTATCTTTTCTGCATCTTCTGGATTCATCAATATGTTGTGGTATCCTTTGTACGCATCCAAGAATCCTAGGACTTCGTAACCTGATATTGCTTCCACCAACTGGTTGATTTTTTTTGTAACGGATAGCAGTCATTTGGACATGATTTATTTAGATCAGTGAAGTCAATGTACATCCTCCATCCTGCGTCTGTTTTCTTTACCATCACTTGATTTGCCAACCACTTTGGATAAATTACTTCCTTAAGGATACCAGCATGGAGAAATGCTCTAACCTCCTCTTTGATTATTTTTATCTATCACTAGCGAAGCTTCATTGCTTTTGCTTGATTGTCTTGATCGACTCATTCATATTTAGAGAGTGGGTAGCTATGCCCGCATTGACTCCTCACATGTTCTGCACAGTCCACGAGAATGTATTTTTGTGACTTCGTAGAATTTTCATCACTTTTTGTTTTACTTTGCTTTAAAGATATTTTCCTATCTTGACACACTTGGAAGTGTCCTTCTCATCCAGAATGACAATTTCCATTTCCTCTCCAAGATCCACTTGAGGTTCCACTTGCTTGAGGAAGCCTTTATCCGAGATGGTGCTGACTATTTTTGTTTGTTCAGCATTTCTTCATGCTCTCAATGCGATAACCAAGCACTGCCTAGCTATTTACTGACTAGCTATTTACTGACTTCTTTGTATCATTGCGATCCCCGTTGGAATTGGAAATTTCATTACTAAGTGATATGGGGACCATATTGCTTTTGTTGTATTCATCCAGGGCCTACCAATGATAGCATTGAATGGGCTTTGTGCACCAATGACAACAAAGTCAAACATGATAGTGAAATTTTGGTCATTCTCCCAAATAAAAACTGGCAGTTGTATGCTACCCAAAGGTGTCTCCACTCATCCAGTAAAGCCTACAAGAAGGGATGTATACTTCTTCAAATCAGTTCTCTTGAATCTGAGTTTGTCGAAGCAATCAATGAATAAAATTTTGATTGCACTCCCGTCATCAACAAATACCTATGAACTGTGGCATTTCCAATCTTAGCGATAATGACCATTAGGTTATTATGAGGCAAAGCATTAGGAACCACGTCTTTCTTGCAAAACGTTATCATCTCATCGCATTGAACTCTTTTGTCGGTTGGGTCCTGCGGTGGGGGGTATCTAGCCTTAGCTTTCCAGGCATTGTTGGACAGAGCTTTAGTTGATCCTTGGATCGATAGAATAACTTTCTTTGGGGCATCATTTGCCAAATCCTCATAATAATCTACAGCTGATGTCATTTTTTATTCTTTCTCTGTGTATTCACTACACCTTGGTTTTTTGTCATGGAGTTTTCCACTCTGTGTTGGCTCAAATAAACAATTCGCAAATGCTCATCTATTTGCCTTTTCAAGTCTCTACAATAATTGATGTTATGTCCATGGTCCTTGTGAAAGGCACAATAGTATTCCCTAAACCTCTTGTTTGTTGGTGCTATCATTGGCATAGGTTCGTGAAACAACTCCCTATTTGCTTGCCAATTTTATTTTCGAGACTTTGTCAAAGGAGTTTGTGGAAATGGTTTCACTTGCACCCCCAATTATTTTCCTTTGAAAGGGCTATTTGCTTTTCCCTTTTTAACAAAACCTCTCTGTGGATATTCCATTATCTTTTTTCACCTTGCTTGCGCTCTATTTTGCGATTGTTTGCCTCTTAAGTATGCACATGCATTTCAATCATCTTCTGCAATTATCTTGGGTTCTTATGCATGTTCTTAGTGAGTTCCTAGTAAAACTATCCTAATTGCATATCTCTCGTGAATGCGCCTAGTGACGATTGGAACGATAGATCTCGCACTTGCAAACTTTTGGTAATGAACCTATTGTGGTAATCTACGAGGCTTTCATCACTTCTCTGGGATATGTTGTTTAAGTCTGCTATCGTTTTGTTAAATTTTTGCATCTGATAGAAACGCCCTAAAAATGGTCTGATAACTTAACGCAGACCAAATATTTCCACTTGGTAGGTCTTCATACCATGTAATCATTGTTCCCGATAGGAAAATGGGGAAAGCTTTGCATACCAGTTCAATTTTTGCATTGTAAAATTCCATACTTTTACGGCAGTGACCCACCTCCACCCGGGGTCAATAGTTGTAGAAAATTTACCTGAGCGGAGGCACCAAAGTCAAAGGGGTTCAAATTTAATATTTATAGTTCTGCACCAATCCTCACTGCTACACTACTAATAAGGTAGTAAGCGGTAAACCCACTGAGATGTTAGGGCCTAAGAGTCAATAAAAACACAACCTTGTACAAGTCGTCAATCCGTACGAGTGAAAGGAATAACTAGTAAATGCAAACAAAAGGGGGGTTTGGTTTTTCAAATTAACAACTACAAAGCATACAAATAAAAAGACACAAGTAATCTATATAGCTATGCACTTGGGGACACATTGTGAGACATGAATGATTTAATGCTTCGATCCTCGATTCATTCACATGTAAGATTTACTAAACAACCAAATAGAATTTTCACAACACGTGGTGTGTCTAATGGCATACACTTCCCCGTACTTGTCACGTCGAGTGCGCTCACAACCCTCCATTAACACCGCCATCGTAATTAGGGGAGTACAACAAGGTTCCATGATTGTTGTAGGTTTATTTTTCCCTCGTACAATAATGTCTCGGGCTTCCACCACGAATGCACTACTTTTGAATCACCTACAATTGGGTTAAGGTGGCACCTTATCTATGAAACTAGGGCCTCTTAAAACCCTAGCTTGCTACTATGCATTATCTTTACCCGTAAACTCTCAGACTATTTTATGTAATCAGCTAAGACTGTTGCAATGGAAAATAAGTTAGAACAATACTCGGATCTCTCGTGGTAAACTGGTAAATAGTATATACTGTGAATCCCGCGGTAGGCCCCAAAGGAGCTCTACCAAATGCAGTAACAAATCAACCCTAGGTTATTTGGTGAACCTAAGGAGCAAGTCCAAGATAGAGTGAGTGGGAGGGGGTGGATGTAGGAGTGGAAGCCCGAGGGATAACACTCCCCCTTCTCCCCCCTCCCTCCCCATTGTCCAACATAAGCTAACTACCAACCCTGAGCAAGATGATCGAGCAAAGGGAGTACAAAACAACCTGGGAAACACATGCTATGGGACACTAAACAAATGGGGCAAGGACAAACTCACTACCTATTGTCTAAAAATCCGCTTATACCCCTAACAGTTGGGGCCTTCTTCATTTGAATTCCATAATGCAGCCGAGAGTTGTGAGACTCGGGTCTTGAAATGATGTCGTCATGGAATGGTGATGAAGGTGCAAGAACCAAAATAATCTGATTGAAATCAGAAATTCCTAATGCAGCCAAGAGTTCTCGGGTCTTGAATATCACAAAGAGATTGAAGCTGATGTTCCAGGTTGCACTATGTTGGTGCTGTGGGAAATCTGCTTCTACCATGTACATCCCTAAGTTGAGGATAGAGGGATGTTATTGGCCTTCTAACATTCTCTTGGTGGCGCCGAGGGTGATTAAATGGGCAAAGAAATGGTGAGGCCGTGCCTCTTGTCTTTGTGAATCCCAGCCGAATCAACCTCCTGAAGGTGTGACGATGGACGCACTTATACCGCGTGCATCAAGCGTGGCGATTATGTAATCGCCCACTCCATTTTAAGCAAATGGACAGCTTTATGCCAGTTTAGCACAGAGTGCAGCGCGGGCATAGAGCGCATAAATAACTGTTAAATCATTAGTAAAAACTAGGCTTAGGAGAAAGAGTATCATTAACGAGTCTGTACTCTTAATCCTATTGCCTCACCGTGGAAACCATGGAAATCGAGTTCCTGGACCGTGTCGCGGTTCGAGCACCTCCTCGAAGTTTGAACACCTCCTTGAGGCCTCGATGGCTGCCTCGTGGTCACGAGGACCTCCTCGTTGTTCTAGGGGTAACTTCCAGCACTCGAACGCCTCATGCTCTCGATGGTCCCCTCGGGCAGTTGAGCAAATACCACCTCCTCTTCAAACGACTCGATGCTCCCCTTGAGCACTCGAGTCACACCTTGAGCACCCCGGAAAATACAACCACCTCGAGCACCGTAAATTTCCCCAATCACTCGAAGCTTCCCTTGGGCACTCGAGGCAAGTACCGCCCCTCGAGCACTTGAATAAGATCGCCTCCTTCGATGACTCGAACAACTCAATAAATCCAATACCCCCACGAGTGCTTAGATCTCTTCGACCACTCGAACATCCCATCGACCACTCGAAGAAGTTTCACCTCCTCAAACTGGAGAACCATCATGAAGACCCCCCTGGGGCACCCGGTGATCACCCACTCGATGCTCCCCCCCAAGCACCGGAGACAAGAACCGCCCCTCGAGCACTCTAACAAGTTCTCCACCTTCGAGTACTCGAACACCATAAATACAACCACTCGAGCACCGTAAATTTTCCCGATGACTCGAAGCTCCCCTCGAGCACTCGAGACAAGTGCCACCCCTTGAGCACTCGAATAAGATCCCCTCTTTAGATGACTCGAACAACTTCCATGAATCGAATACCCCCTCGAGTGCACCCCCATGGGTCACCCGGTGATCTCCCACTCGATGCTCCCCTCGAGCACTCGAGACAAATACCGTCCCTCGAGCACTTGCACAAGTTTATCACATTCAAGTAGCCGAACAACTCCATGGGTTGAATACCTCCTCCAGTGCTTGGATCCCTTCGAGGCCCCCCATGCTTATACACTCCCTGGGTCAATCATCTGGTACAAATGCTCTTCTGGGAACAGGCGATTAATCACTATGAAACAATCCTTCATGACGATTATTACCACTCGGTCGGCACTGGGTTGAGCACCATTCATAACAACACTATTTCTCTCCCTCCAGAGGCGATAGACCGTGGTGGTGAAGGCTAGAATTCCAAGCTTCTTACGGACCTTTGAGCCCTTTACTTTCCTCTTAACCCCGGATATGGAGCTTGCAATTATGTGTGTTTGGGAGGCCGTCGCCGTACCTCTCAAAGTTAATATTTATAAGCCCTTTTATGCTTACTATCTACAACTAAGTAGATAGCGGCAAGTCGGGGTCGTCCACGAAGAAGAGGGATCTTCCTAAGCGTTTAGGCATAAATGGTTGATATTAGGCTAGGAGTAGATACATATACACATATAAAAGCATGTAAAAAGGGAGGTTTGGTTGGTTGGTTGTCCTAAGTTATGAAATTAAAAAGACAAGATAACTAGCAAAGTTAGGTAACTAGGCTAATCATCAAACAAAACTAAGAAAAAGGGGTTTAAAACTACAAAGATAAAGCCTTGGGGGCAAGGGATATCCACTTCCAAACCTAATGTAGATCATTGAACCATTCACTCATTCTATCACATTCATTACATGACTTAACATTAACATACCCCTCTAGCAAGAATCACAACACGTTATGCACAAGAAGTTCTAAGTTCATGCTCATAGATTTTCATGCAAAGGAGCTACGGAATTCATCACGTTCCTAACACCTAACTAATTCAATCATACAAACACTTCCTATTCTCAAACAACTCATGCCATAAATGAAGTGAAACACACCATCAAGAATACACAAATGCTAAATAACAAATGCTTCAAGGATGAGTAAAACCATTTATTCACTACTTTAACTACTTGTTGTGAAGATAAATCTTCTATCCTTCTTAGGTAGTAGTTTGCAAGAGTTAATTCGACATCTCTTGTCAAACCTCATCAATGACTCCCTTATTGCTAAGAGTATCCCATTGATGGCATTTAGCACGAAGAATCAACAAGCTTAGCAACACTTATGAACACTACACTGTGCCTAAGCATTTAACCAATTCATGCATTTACACAAGATTAGTCAAGAACGATCGATGCTCATAGACCTCTCTCATTTGCTACCTAAAACAAACATGACGAAGAGTTCGACATCATCACATTCATCTAGCAATCATCAATCCATCAACACAATCAAAAGTTCTAAATCATACTCATAGATTCCTAACAAGAAAAAGGGGGAAATTAACCCAAATCCCCCAAACCCTAGCAAGAAATTCATACAAGTATTTCATATGCTCAAGCTTTCAACAACATTAATGATATCAACAAACACATTCAATACCCATAAATGCACAATAGCAAAAGCACGAAATAGATAGATAAAAATGGTTCTTACTACATAGAAATGGAAGCTTCAATCCTTTGCTCCTAAGTACAAAACTAAGCTAGATAATCAAAACCCATACCATAGAACAAAAATCTACAAAGGAAGAAGAAGAAATGGAAGAAAATGGTGAAAAACTAGGGTTTTGGAGCCCCAAGTCGGGCTTAGAGCTTTGGGGAAGAAGGGGTGAAGAGGTATTTATAGTGGAAGAAAAAGGGGAGAAAAAATACTGCTGCAGACCTGAATTTGCGCTGACGTCGTGACTCGCGACCAACCATCGCGACTCGCGACCAAATCAGTAAAATCCAGCCCTGTTTTGTTTTGCTTCCTCCGGGTGAACCGTTGATCCGTTTTGGGAGTTCTTGTAGTTGATTTCATAGTGCTCGAGAAGAGGAATCCAATGGTACCACTCTTTAAGGATGATTCTTCTCGGAAAATTATGAAAACCCTGGACCATCCTTCACCCGTTGCTTTGCTCTCCTTTCTTCACTTTATCTTCTACCACTTTGTGAGTGGCCTTCAATCTTCTACCATCCTTTCGAATGGCCTTCACTAAACCACTTCTAAATGCTCATGAGTAATCTATAAATTAAGCTCACAAAAAAAATCTAGATGCTCGTGAGGACCAAAAATCCCTTAGACTCAACATAGGTTACAAAAATGAAGGATTTAGATATAAAAACCGAAAATGGTCATCTAAACCCCTTATTATGTAAACATACATAAATCTAGCAATCCTACACCAAAAATTTAACAAAAGTGATCCTAAATACTACTAAATAATGCATATAAAATGGACACATCAGTTTTCGTCTCTTGAGCCCAATCCAAGTCCTGATATGCCCCCATACAACCTCCAAGAATTCACATTTGAAAAACAAGTGCTCATTAGTTTCCTCTTCTAGGTGGCATAATGAACATATTTTCTCCATATTATCCTCCTCCTCCGATCGGTATTTGTCCTTCGTATAGAGTCTCTGAATTGCGGCCAACTATACAATAAAAGAGAACTTGGGTGGGATAAAGCCGCTCTAGATACTATTGAAGACCTTCTCATCCGAGCGATTTTGAACATACACGTTCGGATAACGATGTCGATGCATGAAAAAGTAGGGCTTACTTGTGAATTTCCCCGAGCCGGACCACAAACTCAAATGATCCTTTAGTTGTTGCCTATCCCCATGAAACATTCGCATCATCTCATCCCTCAGTTTACACAAATCACCAAAGTAGCTCGAAAATCTCTCCCCAAGCCTACCATTTGGTATCCTCGGATTTAAGTACCAGAAGTCCTCACCTAGGAGATAAAAGGAGTGAATCCATTTGACCCATAGGCTGTCCTTTTTAGCATGGATATCCCACAGCCTTTGGGCCATCGAGGCTCGGTTCCAAGTAACAAAGTCCCTCAATCCGAGGCCCAAAAAGATTTTGGGGCTCACAATTTTTTCCATGCAACCTTCCCCTTGTGCTTGCTTCCCCATAAGAAACGTTTACACTTTTGTTCAAGAGCATCCATAACTGTGGTCTGTATAATGAAGTTCTGAATCCAGAATCCCACAATACCTCCCACAATCGAACGTACAAGTTCCAGCTTTCCGACATAGGACAGGGTGTGACCCTTCCATTTGGCAATCTCCGAGTCTACCCTCCCAAGTATAGTTCCGAATTGGGTGATGTTCAACTTGCTAGAGTCTAGTGGCACCCCCAGGTACCGTACAGGGAAGTTAGCCCATGGAATCCCTATGAAGCTTAGGTCCTCCTTCAAGCCAACTCCGAAAAACTTGGATTTTGCCGCATTGATAGATAGCCCCGAGTTGCATTCAAATTCATTCAGTGCACTCATGAGGATGTGGACCGATCCTGTATTAGCCTTGGAGAAAAGCATAAGATCGTCAGCAAAAGCTAAATGAGTGATCTTAATTGCTTCGCACCTCGGGTGATAGGTGAAGTGCCGTGACTCAGTCCTCTTCTTCAACAACCTCGAAAAGTACTCCATGCATATGACGAACAGAAGAGGCGACAATGGATCCCCTTGGAAAATCCCACGTTTCCCCTGGAAGTGATCGCAAAGTTTGCCATTGACTGCGATCGAGAATGGGGAGGTGTAGATACACGCTATGATTCATTTCCTCAGTCTGTTTTGGAAGCCAAGACCAAGTAAAACTTCATCCAAGAAATCCCAAGAGACCGTATCAAAAGCTTTCTATAGATCAACCATAATCATGCATCTTGGAGAGGTCCGAGCTCTTCCATAGCCCCTTACAAATTCTTGGGCTAACATCACATTGTCGGAAATGTTTCTACCTTTCACAAAGGCTCCCTGGCACGGGTCTATAATCTCTGGTAAGATTCCTTCCAGCCTATTTGCGGTGATCTTAGTGATGATCTTATAAACCACATTACAGCACGCGATTGGTCTAAAATCACTCACTTTTAGATTGTCAGGCTTCTTCGGTATCAGGGCAACCGAAGTACGATTTAGCTGGGCTAGTATCTCACCTGTCCTGAAGAACTCCAATACTGCAGCTGTCACCTCCTCTCCCACCGTATCCCATTGTTTTTTTAAGAAACCCGATGTATAATCATCCGGACCCGGCGACTTATCATCCGCCATTGCAAATAAGGCCCTTTTGACTTCGATACTCTCTACTTGCTGATTCAAGAAGGCCCTGTCCATATCTGAAAGAGTGTTACCCGAACTGATAATATCGGGTTTGATGGGGACCCTGCTTCTCCTCGTACCAAATAGGCCTTTGTAAAAGTTTGCGAATAGTTCCCCTTTGCGCTCATTAGATGTCACAATAAGGTCTTGGCTGTCAATGAGTGCTTGTATGCCTCCACCATTCCTTGCCGAAACCATAGTATGAAAATACTTAGACCCCTTATCCGCCAAAGTGATGTGGTTGATTCTGCCTTTCTGCGCAAGAAAAGTTGACTCCGCAATGTAGTAAAGCACTGCTTTCTTCTTTAACATCCTCAGCGCGTCAATTTCCTTGGCCGGGGCATTCATGGTATCAAGATGATCGAATGCCATACTATACTTCATATCCGCACTCTATGCCTTTTCCGAGATGTGATTGAAGTCAACATTGCCCAGGTCTTTCAGTGGGCGCTTCATCCTTCGCAACTTTCTGGCCACCGAATACTGGTAGGAACCTTCCACCGATGGTGTCCAGTAGTCCTCGACAACTTGTTTACAATTCGGGTGGTTTAACCACATGTTTTGGAATCGGAATGGTCTCTGCTTGCCGTCAACCTCTTGTGCCATGTCGACCACCATGGGAGCGTGGTCAGATTGGGCTGAGATTGGGAGAAAGGTGGTACGGCATGCATCACCATCCCATCCATGGTTTAAGAGAACTCCATCCAGTTTCCTCCAAATCTTCCAATCGGCATTGTGCCACGTGAGGTGCTCGCCAATGGAGGGTGCATCTTTCAAGCTGCACTTTAAACAAACGTCTTGGAACTCCTTTATGGGATATAGGCTGGGGGTCGTGGCTCCATGGTGATCCTCCACAGTGAGTATTGCATTAAAATCCCCAAGAACCATCCATGGGAAATTCAGGTTGGCACCAAAAGTCTTCAATTCTTCCCAAAGCGGCAAGCGCGCCACTCTACCTTCACTATGCCCATACACAAATGTATAGAAAAATTCAATCCCCGAAGAAAGGTTACGTACCTTAAGATGCATGCATTGCGGAGACTTGCCGAGAACATCGACCAGGAATCCCTTCGGGCCCCAGATGATAAGAATCCTCAAGTTCCGCCACAGATCAAAGTTATGCGTATGCTTCCACCCTTTGAAACTCTTCAAGAAAATATTTAACGCCTTATCCTCCAACTTTATTTCCAATAAACCACACAATCCTACTCTATTAGTGGAGATGATGTTTTTCACCCATCTCCTCCTTACAGGGGCCAAGAGACCCCTTACATTCATTACAGCTGTATTCATTGGGAACCAGAGGTCCCTCCAGGCTTCGGACCGCCGCCTTCCGTATTTTTAGAACCAGAGCTGTCTGAATTACTCCCTGAAGCATGTAGCATACGTTGAAAGGTTTTCTGGATACCCTTCCCCTGTTCCCGAGTACGCGATTTGCTCTTGCTCCGTGCTCTGGTTAATGCCCCTGAGGCAGAGGGGGGTCCGCTCTTGCTTTTGCTTCTGTTCAGCCTTGGGATTTTGGAGCCTCAGATTTCAGAATAAATCATTTGCTGAGGAAACTCTCCAGCTCCCCTGATCGGGTGATCATCAGTACCGAACGGTGTAAGTTAGCTGTCAGATGGGAGATCCCGAACTGCATTCACAGATTTTGTGCCCCTGTTTTTACTGGTCTTTCTGATATTTGCTCGTTCAGAACTCCTGCCGCGAGGCAAGTCCTGAGCAGCATAAGCTCCTTCTTCGTTATCTCCATCACTACGGTCCCCAGGATGAGGCCCTGCTGGTATAGTCTTTCTTGCTGATGGTGTGGCATTTGCTGGCAGAGCCATTATCAATTGGTTGGCCTCCTTCTGCCCAGCACCTATGACAATGCCATTCCCTCGGTTTGCAGCCACAGCTCTCACGTTATTCCTTGCTGCAATGTCATCTGCTTTGCCCTTCCCCTTTCTCAGTCTCTCCGAAGTTACATTATCGGAGAAGACATCTTCAATGACCACATTGTCTTCCCTTTGAGCTGGGCCAGCACTTGCACTTGGGGTTTCCCCAATGTTGTCGGCATGCATCTTCTTTACCCATGCTTGATCCCTGTTTCGGTTTGTCCAAGGTGCCTTTATCCTTTGCATTTGGATGCCATTCTCCTTCATTCCCATAGCATTCTCCCGCCTTTCTCCCATATTTTTCCAGAACTCTTCGCACTCTACATTGAAATGGTTATTGTGGCCGCAGTTTGGGCACCAAGAGCGGCAGTAGTCATAGATGATTCTCTGCATGTGTACCTCTCCATTTGGAATGCGAAAGGAGACCTTATCTTTTAGCTCTTTGGAAGTGTAGATCCAAATGAGGAGGCGTGTATAAAATCCTCTAAGCTCAAGGGTAGCATTATCCATAAGGATTGGCTCTCCTATGGATGTAGCAATCTTTTCTAGGGCCTTCTTGTGCCAATATGACTTGGGTAGGTGCTCCATCCTGACCCAAACTGGCTTGATGGCCTGGACCTCTGGGTCATACTGCCCAGATTCCTCAATCTTCAATATGAACAGTTTTTTCCCATGGAAGTAGTGGTCCGGTCCATTCATCACCGTATCCCTGTCCTCCGCACTATTGAATTTAAACATGACATATCCGTTCTGCTTGCCTTGTACAGTACATGCTACGTTCCATTTTGCAACCAAGAGAGTGCGGATGGCAAACATACCAGGGAAGAATCTGGGGAACACACCCAAGAACCCGTAGAAGGGTTTATGAAGGTCTATGTGAATCTCATCTTCAGTAAGCACGAAGTCGATCATATCTCCGCTTTCATCAGGAATCTCTATAGATGTCTTTCTCATGAGGATGGCTGGATCATCCTAGAGCCTCCTCCTCTCAAGCATGGGGTCATTCCATTCTCTTGGGTGGACTTGTTGAAATTGCCGAGTTTGCCGAGTTTGGTTAGCTCTCTTGTCATTACCCTGGCTCTTAGGGTCGGCCTTGCTGTTGATACCCAAAGGGGGGACTCCGTTCACCACCATTGTAATCACAGAATCAATCCAACACAATTTCAAGCTCCGAAAAATAGTTCGGACTTACCAACGAAACGAAACAGAGTGAACAGCATACCAAACAGAGTGAACAGCGTACCAAACCACAATCAATGCACTGACAAAAAATTATCCAATAAGGGACAAGCAGGCCATGCATGCAGTGCATCAACTCAAGAATAAATAACCCATATTCAGTTTGGATAGCATAACCTAGAGATCGGTGCACCGCAAATTCCCGCCGAAGGGTTAAGATCCTCCAAATGGGTTGCTTCAAATCCGCCAAATCCTTCAAGCGCTTCCGATGTAGATACAAGTGGTCCGAGTCAAGGCTGAGGAAACCCACAATGAGACCCTTGAACTCCTCTCAGAAACACAAACCCACCAAAGATCGGACTTTTGAACAGAGTCTCCAACTTGGCCGTGAAACCAAAACAAGAACAGGGTCCGGTTTGGAACCAAGTCAGAATCTGAATCCAAAATCCCAAGTAAAAGTACCTAGATCAGTCCACAATGGAGCTCCAAATATCAGAAAGGAAAACCCTAACTCCTCGGTCGAATACAATCAGAAACCCTTCGCAAATGTCCTATGGCTTTGTGCGGAATCCAGTGGGGAATCCGGTAGACCATATTCTATCAGTGAAAGGTTAGTGAAAGTGAAGAAATTGGCTTCCAAATAGATGGAAGAAAGGCTTCGCCTTTTTTCTTCTTTTTTGCCTCATACTCGGATCTCTTGTGCAGACACTCACGTGGGATCTCTGGTAGGCATGGGTTCGTGTTGCCACTGTGTTACGGGGTGGAGCTCATCACCCGACCTCAATGCAACCCCATGCCCGTATCGGTGCCAAAATGATGCTACGGTCCCATGTTGCTCAACGTGTCACTGCAAACCGATCTCCCTTAACCGTGCGTCACACGCCTCCGGGTTATCCAGTGCTGAACGCCTAACCACTCACGGCCCGTGATATCCCCTCCCTGGGCTCGTGATGCGCTATGCACAATGCCCAAGCTATCTGTGCCCAACGCCTGTGCGCGCAGCACCGGGTCGCCCTACCGGCCAGCACTGTTAATGTTGCGCCCGGCCCGAGAAGACACGTCCCAAGCTCCTTGTCCCAGAAGTCTTCTCTTTTGCTTGTAAATACTTGTAATAGCTTAGTTATTAGTGTAGCGTAGCCTACGTGCCATTTTAGCCTTTGACCTTATTTTGCCTATACCTGGCACTTGTGATAACGTTTATACTGCATATATGTAGAGTAGTGAGCTCTCTACATCTGGCTACCATTTTGTAATATAATGATTATAAGAGTTTGCTTCCCTATTGTTGGGCTTTATATTGCAGTGTTGGCTTATGTGTGTGAGCCATGCTCTCTCGAGTGTGTATATTCCGATGCACGCTCAAGCATGTCCCTCAAAGGGCTCGGTCTACTGTAAGCAACTGAGTGGTGTGCGACGCACGTGGGATCAAGGCAGTAGTCATGGCACGGTTGTGCATAGCTAAGCTGCACGGTTCGCACCCTTAACAGGCGACTCGTGACACGTGGCCAACTGGATTTGGTGCCGTCCACGCCAACACCTTTGTCACGGACCATGTCTTTTGGCGTGGACCATGGTCTGGAAGGATGACCCATGAAGAAACTTGGCATGGGCCATGTTATTCTCCACACCTCATCAGCGTATCTCGATATCTTGGACTTGGAACAGTACGGGCCATCGTCAATTGGACGGTTTGCGCCCATACTTTGCTGGATTTAAGTGATGTTTTGAACTCGTGCTTGCGGCCGATGAGATTTGACGCGGTCTGCGCTACAGCCTTGTGTTGAACACTATTGGCACGGTCCAACTCCATTTGTGTGGGCCGTTGGTTCGAACCATGAATGGTCTGCACTGACTTGTGGTACCTTGGCTAGCTGAACTTCTTTCCTTCGCTACAGGTGAACCGTTAGTCCGATTCGACAATTTTAGTTGTCAATTTTATAGCGCTTGATAAGACAAATCCAATGAACTAGCCTTGAAGGATAATTCTTCTTGGATCTTTCTAAGACTTTGGTGCAACTGATCGGACCACGATTCCCCGTTTCTTCATTGGCTTCTTTGATCTCCGTTGCCACCTATCTTTGACTCCAATCTACTTATACCACGCATTGATGTCCATGGCCTTTGTCTACTACAATTCTAGAGGTGAATGGCTTTCGATCTCTTCAACCGTCCTTGCAAACGACCTTTAATATCTTTTGACGCCCTTACGAATGGCCTTCACATAGAATTTAACCAAAATGTACACATGGGCGACCTACTAAAGATGATCACATGGAAGATCGTGGATACAAGATGTCCATTAGTACTAATTAAGTCTACAAAAAGAGGGATTTAGACAGGAAAACCAAGCATGGTCATCTAAACCCCTTGTTACGTAAACTCAACTAGTACTAGAAATTCGCCAAACAAAACAAGCTAAAAACTATGCCGAATGCAATAGTTAACGCACACAAAATGAAACACATCAGACTCCTTACACTTAACCCTTTACTCATCCTCAAGTAAATAAAAACAAGAAAAAGAATTAAGCAAAATGTAGCGTGTGAGCATATGTTAACTGAGGCATCCAACTTATTCCAAGATTACCCTATTTCCCCTAAAAAGAGTACGAATCTCACAACTCTCACACTCCCCAAAGTACATAAGCAATCTAACCACCTAAAAGGAAAAAAAGGAAAAAGATAAGCCTAGAATATAAGTGTCAAGCTAGCTTACTTCCCAAAATGATCCCCAAAAGCAATCAAAGAGTCATCTCCAAAAAAAATCCACCAAGGAAATCCAAGAGTCATCAACTTCGTTGTAACATCGGGATATTTCGTGATTCTAAACCTAGTTACAACAAAGGAGTCAAATGTATCATCAACCTAGTTTTTTTTCTCTAAATTTATCATTTTTCCTAGAAGCCCTTTTGGGTTTTCATCATAGCTTTAACACACAAAGGGTACTCACTTCTCACCTTTCTCCACACGGCCTCTCATTTTTTTCCTAGGCTTGTAAGCCTAGCCGGGCCTAGCCTCTCATTTTTATCTAGGGCTTTTGACTTATCAGGGATTTTCCCAATGTTACCCAAGTTGCCTTTTGGGATTTCAACTTGTCTAGGTTTTGTATTTTTTTCATTTTTCCAATTTTTCAATTTTTTTGGTGTAGCAAAAATTTTTCCCAAAAATTCGCTTCTTACTAAAAAAAGATAAGATCAAGCACAAAAAGTACACCACCAATAGTATAAAACAACCTACCCCATGCAAACTAGAAACCCTAGCATAGCATGTTATGCCACCAAATATCCATCCAAAATCATCCCTCAACAAAATCACCAATCAAACTAGAAAAACTACCAACAAAAGCATAACATGCACCAAGGAAATCTAAGAATGAAACTCCCTAAGTGCTCACTGCTCCCTTCCCCACACTTAACCGATGCATACTCCCTATTGCAAGGAAAATCATGTCAAAACATAAGTGAGGTTGGGAGAAATAGCAAAACTTACTCTTGCGGCCCCGAACTCATCATCGTGACTAATGTTGCACCTCTCAATGTATCTTGTTGCTTTAGAGTAAGCCTTGATGCAATCCATCCTCAAACTAAGCTCCTCCACTTGTATGCTCACTCCTCTTATCGATTGGAGTACCTCTTGCAACACTAGGGTTGAGCTTAGCTGATTCCCTAGAACTTGCAATCGGTCAATGATGTCTGTGGATGAACAAGAGCGGCTATGATGTGCTCTCAAAGATGTCTCACCTTTGGCCTCCTCAATGTTTATCTCTGGGGTGGCTAAGACTCTATATAACTCTCTCTCAAAGCGTTGGTCTGGCTCAATAAATAGGTCATCCAAACATGTGTCTTGGTTGATGGCGGTGCACTCCGGCGTAGAAGTACCATGGTACTACAAGTGCTCGCTCTGCCATAAAGCCATACATATCTACCCTCAAATGTCGTAGGTTCCACCATGCATTTCTTGGCTAACTTCTCAATGTTATAACTTGTACCTGATTGTCCTAAGTTAGCCAATGCTCTTTATGTGACCGGATGCCCCAAGTATTGTGCCAGTAGACCTACCATGCCGCCCATAGATATCTTACCACTCTTTCTTTTCCCCATCATCATGCACTCGTGTACAAAGTTCCCCGCCAGTTTTGGGTAGAAGTTACCCTTAGAAGTCATTGCCCAAAGGAAATGAAAATCCAAACCCGGACATTGCATTAGCTCACCGTGGCAGAAAATCCCTATTGCCAATAGTCGATGAACGTAACAAAATACCGGATGAACCAAGGCGGTGCTCTTAACACATTCTTCCGATCAGTCCTTGTCAGTTACCTCCAAAAGTTCCCGAGAGAAAATGGAGTCCCTTGACGATGTCTCTTAGGGGTCTCCTTCCCATACCTCCATCCGAAGGCATGGGTTATCTCCTAGTGTGTCATCTGATACTTCTTGTTGTCAAAATTGAATTTGATCACCTTGTGTCAATTCTCGTCTATGATCGACCAAAGAGTAGCTAGGAACTCTAAGGTCCACCTAATGTAAGTCTTAGAATGTTTCTCTAAGAACCCCTCTATACCTACCCAGCCCAAGAGATAGGTCACAGGCTTGAGTAAGCCTAAAGCCACCAGTGTGTCTTTGCATGTGAAGCCAGTCTCTAGTACACTTCTCTTTAGCACTCTCAAATTCCTCCAACTCTATGCTGCAGTCATGGAAATATTGGATAGCCCTATAAACTTATCGGTCACAATTGTGTGGTTTTGAAGAGTAGGAGTTACCGGTTCATGGTTTTCTCCATTTACGGATTTCTTCCTCTTCTCACCCCGAGTGGACTTTTCGTTCTCTGAAGTATTCCTTTTTGGTGGTATCCTAACAAAATGAGGCAAAAAGTGGTAATGTGATCTTCAAAAAAATCATGGCTCACATTATCATTCACAAGTAGATCCTACCCAAATAGTCTAGACATTCAAAACATGAAAATTCAAGCATGAATGCTATTTAAACAAGAACATCCTCATTTAACAAAAACCTCATGTAAGTCATTAACAACCCATCAATAAGACTATGCAACCAAGATTCATCTCCACCCTAATCACGTAATACATTAAGAACATATCATTCAACACAATAGCACATTAAACCACCCAAACTTTCTTCAACACATGATTATACATACAAGCCCAAACATATGTCCCAACAACACACATACTCCTTCAAAATCATGCTTCTCATAATGCCACCACATCATCAATCAAGCATATAAATAAGGATTTCAATGGATTACCCGGAATTTGAAGCTAAGAATTTCAAGATCCACACAAGAAGAAGCAAAAATTGCTAATTTTTGGAAGAAAAGCTTCAATTTTTTGAGTTTCACAAGAGTGTGTGTGAGTGAGTATTTCTTGAGAAGGGAGAATGTGTCAAATGATGAAATTAGGTGGAAAAGTGCACCATAGATTTAGAAATTCAGCATAGGTGATAAGAAAGAGAGGTACAATTAGGATAAGAATAGAATTTTAAAATATCTTCTTAGGGGACAATAGAACAAATCAATTAATTCTTAAGAATGTAGGAAGTAATATTTGCATAAAAATCCTAAGGAATTAGTGAATTTCAAAATTCTTGAACCAAAAATGTATTTTTGATTTAGAAATTTAGAATTTTTTAAAATTTGCATTTTTGGAACAATTTGGCAATGGAAAATTAGTTTTTAGCACAAAGCATGCTTGGCACGACCCATGGCCTCGTGTCAAACTCCTCTGGCACAAAGCATCCTCTCAGACCAACTCTCCTGGCACGGACCATGTCAGGTTTTGGCACGAGATTGCCAAAAGCTTTTACCTAATCCTTAGTTTTTTTCTCTTTTTCGAAAAACTATGCCACTCATTGAATCTAAGTCCATCCAAACACAATCACGAGTCTCGAACTCAAATTTCCAAACCCACAAAAGTTTCACCTCCAAAATCCTCATTGCAACAAGAACAAGGAAAATCTATCCAATCACTATTCAAAAAAAGAAAGCAAAAAAGAAACACCATATATTTATTGTCGCCCTCACGACTTATTTATTTTTCATGCAAGTCGTCTAATTGGTAACACCTACATGTGGGTCTCCGGAATCACCATCGGCGACTACACCCATGATGACATCGTTGTGGAGAGATCTCCACAATGATCCATCCTTACCTTCGGACCTCTTGTTCGTCATATGAAATGAATATCTATGTCTCGCTAAAATGGAGTATGTGAATGTAACTTTGGGGTTAGGAGGAGGTTGTGGAGGTTTTAAACCCTCGACATTCTTCCTTTCCCACTACAAGTTAGTTAGCATGGAAAACCAATCTAGCATAGACATACTATCGATAGCATCATGTAATTTATCGGACTCATCAACAACATTATCAACACGGGACTCATCCAATTGTTCATTCTCATTGGTAACACAAGAGGCTTCATGGTTTTCATGCTCATCACATAAGGTCACACCTTTTCACATAAAAGAAGAATTTGTCAAATCATGCCTAGATTTATAGATATAAAACTCAACTTTATCCATGTCATCTTCTAGAGTCAAGGTTCCCAAGTGGACATTGATTTTAGTCCTAGAAGTTTTGAGAAAAGGTCTCCCCAAAATTATTGGCAGTGCTCTTCCGTCGTGCACCACGTCTAGGACATAAAAGTTCACCGAAAAACCAACCTGCCAACTCGCACCATCACGTCCTTCACTAACTCACGAGGGCTAGCATGTGAGTGATCAGTGAGTTGGACAATCACTCTAGTTTCCCTAAGCTCACCTATTTCTAGGCGTTCATATAGACTAAACGATATTGATTGATGCGGCTAAATCTATCATGTCATTTTCAAAAATCTTACCACCTAAGGAGATAGGGATAGAAATCATTCCGGGGTTATCGCATTTCTTAGGCATATTTTTTTGTTCAGAATGATGACTCCTCTCATTTTCAAATATCTTAATCTCTTTGTTCACCTACTTCTCTTCTTTGTGCATGCAACTTTAAGAAATTTAGCATATGATGGCACATTTTCAATAAATTCAAAGAGAGGGATTGTTACCTTGACCTTTTCAAAGACTTTTGGAATGCTTGCATCATTGGTCACCACCTTTGGCTTTCCCCTTAAAGCATTTGGAAATGGAGGTGGAATGGTAGCTTGTACCTCAGATGGTGGAAGCTCCTTAGAAGGTGACTCTTTGACCATAATCTCATCTTCTTCGAAGTGTGCCTTGGTAGCCTTCAACACTCTATCATCCTCTTGCATTATCCTCTTCCGAGACTCACAAACTTCCTTCCCACTTCTCAACTTGAGAGCACTCATGTTCCTTGGATTTATTTTTAGTTGGGAAGGGAGTTTGCTGGACTCCTTGGCTTCAAGTTGGCTCATAGAGGTGACAAGTTGTCCAACTTGAACTTCAATATTTTTAATACTTGAAAATGCTCTATTACCAAGGTCTTCAATCTCACACCTTTTTCTCTCCGAAGATTTCATGTTTCTTGTCCAATTAACCAATGGCTTCTAAGATTTCCTCTCAATCCAATTTGTAGATCAAGGCATGATTGCTGGAAGAGCCTTCACCTCAAGGGTATGGTTGTGGAGGAGCTTGTCCACCCCGGAATCCTTGAGGTTGGTTATCCTCCCTCCATAGTAAATTTTAATGATCTCAATACCTTAGGTTGAGTGAGTTTGCATAGGGATCCGGTCGTGCATCTCCTTGGTTTCCCCGGAACCCTTGTTGTTGACCCTTAGAAATCTGTGGTCTCTCCTGGTTGTTGTACTCAATGACCTTTACTTCTTTAAAATTTCTACAACCTTGGGACACTCCTCAAAGTTGTGGTTAAGGTTGCATACTCTGTACACTTTGACCTGATACAATTTTCCTCGCAAGAGCTCCTTCATAATAGAAGCAAAAGTTTGGACTTGCTCCTCCAACTTACACAATTGTGCAGGTTCATCCAAAACCTTGACCCTTGACATTGTGCCAAATTGTCCCATACCATTAGCCATTTCTTCAAAGAGGGATATTTCATCCTTAGGGCTCTTGTTTGCTATCAAACCATTACAAACGGGGTTCACTATTTGCATATCTTCATCACATATCCCCTCAAAGAAATAATACACTAGATTCCCCTCCTTGAAGGAGTGGTAGGGAAAAATCGCCAACAATTTCTTGAAGAGTTCCCAATGATCATACAAGCCTCAGTAGCCCCTTGGGTGATTTTCAACCGTTGTTTATTTAGCCCCGCCGATTTAGAAGCTGGAAAATAATTCTCTAAAAGCCTCCCCTTCATGTCCATACAAGAACCTATGCACCCCAGTGGCAAGTAGTAGAGCCAATATTCAGCTCCATCTTAAAGGGAAAATGGGAAGGCTCTCAGATTGTATTTGTCTTCGGAAACTCTCGGTGGCTTCATATTAGTACACACCAAATGGAACTCAGATAGGTGCTTGTTCGGGTCTTCTCCCGCCAATCCGTGGAATGTAGGTAGGCAATGGATCATGCCACTTTTCACCTCACAGCTCACATTGGTGGGTAATGGTTGGAAGGTAATACATAGTTGTCGTTTCTCCCAGTTGGGTACTGTGAGCTCCCTTACGGTAGTATTATCTTCCGCCATTGATAGCGGTTCTTTAACAAACACTGCTTGCTTCGGTTAAACTTATGCCCTAGTTCTCCATCTCCTTCACCTTTGAACACCTGTGTTCTCACTCAGGTAGCGTAAGACGCTTAGATTGGTGGTATAGGTGTGAACCATAAACTAGGGCTAACAATACCCTTCTGAATAAACACTAGCAAATGAATCAAAAGGTAACAAAACAGCTATCACAATAGCTCAACAACCAAACTATCAAAAAAAAGAAATTACTAACTACTCTACTAACACGTTTTGCTAATTGACACTTAGACTGAATAGCATCCCCGGCAGCAGTGCCAAAATTTGACCCGCCTCTACCCGGGGTCGTTAATTATAGAAAATTAACTTAAGCGAAGGCACTAAGGTCAAATGGGTTCAAATTTAATATTTATAGTTCTGCACTCATTCTCACTGCTACGCTAGTGATAAGGTAGTTAGCGATAAGCCCTGGATTTATCCCCTGAGATGCTAGGGCCTAGAAGTCAATGAAAACACAACCTCGTACGGGTCGTCAATCCGTATGAGTGAATGGAATAGCTAGTTAATCCAATTAAAGGGGGGTTTGGTTTTTCAAATTAACAACTACAAAGCATAAAAATAAAAAGACACAAGTAATCTATATAGCTAAGCACTTGGGGACCATTGTGAGACATGAATGATTTAATGCTTCGATCCTCGATTCATTCACATCTAATATTTGCTAAACAACCTAATAGAGTGTTCACAACATGTGATGTGCCCGATGACATACACTTCCCCGTACCTGTCACGTTGGGTGCACTCGCAACTCTCCATCGAAACTGCAATCGTAGCTAAGGAAGTACAACAAGGCCCCACCATTGTTGTAGGTCTGTTTCTACCCTGTGCAATTATGTCCCGGGCTTCCACCATAAATGCATTACTTCTAAACCATCCATCAATTAGGTCAAGGGGTCATTGGCACCTTATATATGACATTAGGGCCTCTTACAACCCTAGCTTGCTATTATGCATTATCTCTGCCCGTAACCTCTCAAACTACTTTACGTAATTAGCTAAGATTGGTGAAATGACAAGTAATTAAGAGCAATACTCGAGTCTCTTGTGCACACACTCACACAGATGCAACGTACTCCCTTACCCATTCTAACATCCAGGTGTTCCTTCCCAAAGGGGAATCAATATTTGCACTATACATGAATATAGCCCAAAGTGTGTGCTTAATGTGGTGTACTATTCATGCAATTCAAACATTAAAGAACAGTCACAATAATATCATGAACACAAATACTAGGATGAATCTAATGAATCTCACATAAGCATTAATCAAACATGCCTAAAATTTATCCCCAAGCTATGGAAACTATTCCATAGATATGGAATTCAAATATGAATTTGAATTCCACATCATAGGATCTAAACCAAAACGAAAGGAAAGGAAAGAAAAGAAAATGAGAGAGGGTTTCTCCCTCTAAAGTTTCTCTCCTAATAACCTAAGAATGAAATAAAACTATCTACTCTCTACTTTCTATGTTTAATCTAGTAGACTACAGCTATATTTATAGGAGAAGGGGATTCGCCCTACAAATAGGCCCAAAATAGGCCAAAAATAACTAAACCCTAGTTCAGCCACCGCCTGACGCGATCCGTCGCAAATGGCGTGGTCAAGGCCGTGTACTTATCACAGGGTACGGGATTTGGCACAGGTCGTGCCATCGCCTTGGCACAGGGCATAGAATCTGGTGCTAGGTGTGGATCCATGCTTCTGCAGCCAACTGGATCTGGAGTGGTCCGCGCTAACACCTTTGACACGGACAATGCCTTTTTAGTGCAAACTGTGGTCTCAGAAACTTAGCATGGGCCGTGTCATTATCCACACACCACCGACTAGTTTCAATATCTTGGACTTGGAATGGCGCGGGTTGTCCTAAATGGGATGCTTCGTGCCCATACTTAGCAGGATTTGAGTGAAGTTTTGAACTTGTCCTTACGGCCAGTGAGATTTGGCGTGGTCTACACCATAGCCTCGTGCAAAACACTATTGTCATGAGCCAACTCCATCTGTACGGGCTGTTGGTGGCAACCATGAATGGCCTGCACCGACCCGTGGTACCTTAGCCTGTTGAATTTTTTTCCTTCGCTACAGGTGAACCATTAGTCCAATTTGAGTGTTTTAGTAGTCTATTTTACAGCACTCGAGAAGAAGAATCCAATAAAATTATACTTGAAGGCTAATTCTCCTTGGATCATGACTTTTCCCAACCCAATTGTCATTAAAACATGAGTTGAGGGGCTTACCTAGAGGGTAGTTAGCAGTAAGCCCTGGGTTTTTCCAGAAGGATGATAGGGTTCAAGTACTAATTAAAACACAATCTCATGTGGGACGTCAATCCGTACGAGTGAAAGGATAGCTAGTAGTGTCGGCATGCAACTGGGGGGGTTTGGTGCTTTCAACCAACACCTACAAGCATGCAATTGAGGAACAAGTAAACTATTTATACTAGGCACTTTGGAATCATTTAGCAACATGTTAGTTATAATACTTCAATCATCAATTCATTCACATATAGACATACAAAAGATCTATCAGTGTGTTCACAACAAGTGGTGTGGCCAATGGCATACACTTCCCCAACCCTTTCACGGTGGGTGCTCTCACAACCCTCCATCGGCACTGCCATTGTACCCATTTTAACATCCAGGTTTCTCTTTCCAAGGGGGCATCAATAATTGCACCAAACATGAGTATATTCCAAAGTGTGTGCTCATATGTGGTGTACTACTCATACATCTATAACATTCAAGAACAATCATAATAATATCATAAACATAAAGATATGATGAATCTAATGAATCTCATAAAGCATTTAATACATACCAACTTCCATAATGAATTACAAGCTAATCTAACTACTCCCTAAACATTGAATTCAAATATAGATTTGAATTCCACATCTTTGGAACAAAGCAAGAAGAAAGAAAAGAAAAGATTACAAAACCTACAAAAGGAACTCATTCCTTCTCTCAAAGTTCTCTCCTCTACAAATGTGTTTCCAAATATGATCTAACCTCCTTTAAAATGAGTAGAATATGGTCCTATTTATAGTAGTAGGAGATTGGGCCTAAAAATAGGCCCAAAATAAGCCAAAAGTAGCAAAACCCTCGGTCAGCTGCCAAGGTTTCACGGGCTAGCACGAATGCCATAGTGTTACGGGGTAGGGCTCAACACCCGACCTCAACCAAACCCCATGCCTGCATCGGTGCCAAAACAATTCTGCGGTCCCGAGCTGCTCAACGGGTCACTGCAAACCGGTTTCCCTTAACCGCGTCGCACACGCCTCTAGGTCATCCAGTGCCGACCACCTAACTGCTCATGGCCCGTGATAACCCCCATCTGCGCCTACGACGCAGTGTGCACAATGCTCGAGCTGTCTGTGCCCAATGTCCGTGCGCACAGCCCCCAGTTGCCCACCAGGCCAGTGCCCTAAGTGCTGCACCACAGCCCGAGAAGACACATCCCAAGCTCCTTGTCCCAGAAGTCTTCTCTTTTTCTTATAAATACTTGTAATAGCTTAGTTAGTAGTGTAGCTTAGCTATTTTGATCAAGGTCCAGG
Organism: Rubia yunnanensis; assembly: GCA_037428765.1. Classification (NCBI taxonomy): domain Eukaryota; kingdom Viridiplantae; phylum Streptophyta; class Magnoliopsida; order Gentianales; family Rubiaceae; genus Rubia; species Rubia yunnanensis. The sequence continues at coordinate 89,032,474 of CM075061.1, forward strand.
CCTACGTGTCATTTTAGCCTTTGACCTTATTTTGCCTATGTAGCTAGCACTCGTGATAACGTTTGCATAGCATATATGTGGAGTACTGAGCTACCCACATCCGGTTACCATTTTGTAATATATTGATTATGAGCATTTGCTCCCCTGTTGTTGGGCCTTATATTGCAATGTTGGCATGTATGTGTGAAGTCATGCTCCCAATCTAAACTCATGTGTGTATTTTCTGCTGCACACTCGACCACATCCCTCTAAAGGCTTAGTGTACTGCAAGCAACCAAGCGGTTTGCAACGCACGTGGGATCTAGGCGGTAGTCATGACATTGTTGTACATGGCTAGGCCGCACGATTAGCACCCTTAGCAGGCGACCCGTGATAGTTGGTATCAGAGCTCAAGCAGTATTGGGCACATAGTGAGTGGTCATCGCTATGTCTAAGAAGGTAATTTGGTTGGAGAACCTTGGTACAGATCGGCCGTATTATGGAGTACATGTTGGCATTCCAAGTTTGTAAGCTAGAGTCAGCCATATTATGGGGTACATGTCGGCGTTCCAAGTTTACATAGACCGGCTGTATTATGGGGTACATGTCGGCATCCTAAGTTTGTATGCTAGAGTTGCCTGACATCCGAGGAGTAGAAACTCCATGACTTTAGCCAGGGATTGAAGCTATGGGCTAAGTTCGAGCTAAGGAGAGCTCGCTGCACAGACTATAACTCAGCGGTGGCATTCGTCGAAAGTCATGAGTACTGAAATGGCAAGGGATCGCAAAGAGTTAATAGGGAAGTGGGTGGTTCTACCATTTCCAAGGTGGGTGATGGTGCGAGTGCATGCACTCCCAAGGTCAGAGTGACTTTAGACCCAGTCCAAAGACCGGAGGTAGCTTCAGGCCCAATTTAAGTGTTGGAAGGAATAGGGTAAGCCCCAATTTAAGCGCGGCAAGTTCAAGTGGGTCCAAACCAAGGTGGGATGGATGAACCGGGAAGGCGCGACTGGTGTGTGAAACGTGCAAAGGGAAGTATTCCCTTATTGATTGTCTAACAGAGCAGAGGGTCACTGCTATGTTACTTGAGGACTTGAGACAAATCCGGGAAGCACTGAGCGAGGTAGTTCAGGAGCAGTCGGCTAAAGAGTCTGGGGCTTAAGAGAAAGTTCCATGCTCAATGGGGGCATTAAATATGTGGTGTAATTCCATGGTGGAATCAAGAGAGCCAGGGCCGTTGAATCCAATAACAGAGTTTGAGATCGACCGGGTGATTACTACAGTCCGATCAAAGTGAGCCACAAATTGGTCAAGCAAGGCGGGGAAGGCCGCACTGAAGCTTGATAAACCTGAGTCGATTTAAACCTACGGTGTAATTCCATGGTGGGATCAAGAGAGCCATGGAGGTTGAATCCGTTAACTGAGTTTGAGATCGACCGGGTGGTTGCTGCAGTCTGATCAAAAAGAGCAACAAATTGGTCAAGCAAAGCGGGGAAGGCCGCACCGAAGCTTGACGAACCTGAGATAGTCCATGTGAAACCAGTGTGACAACCAAATGGAGCATTGATACATATGGACTTGCACATAAATGGAAAAACCATCCGAGCGATGGTCGATACGGGAGCTAGCCATGTGTATGTCTCCGAAAAAAAGGCATCAAGATTGGGCTTCCCGATGGAGAAAGTTGTGGGTAGAATGAACGTCGTTAACTATATAGCTTAACCGGTACTAGTTGTTGCGAGGCGATACTTGGTTCAGGTAGGCACCTTGAAAGCCACAGTGAATTTCTATGTCGTTAAAATGGATAACGTCGGTCTAGTCCTCGGCATGGATTTTCTGAGAGATGCATAGATTGTCGTATACCCATATAGAAACTATCTTTATATCTTAGGCACCAATCCATGCACGGTCAAAACAACTACAGAGAGATCACCCAGGGATAAACTCTCAGCTTTGCAGCTCGTCGTGTGCTTAAGACAAGATTCGGTGGGAAGAATAGAAATTAAGGGTCATGAGGGTCTACACCAGCAATGGGCTTGCCCGATGGATCTGAGGAGCTTTGTGAAGCAAGTCTGAAGACTGAGTAGGTTGTGGGTCGATCCCCAGCTGTAAGGGCTAAAGATTTGTTGAACAAGGAGGAAAGGAAGCGTTCGTTGGTTTCCAAGAGGATCTGGATTCAAAAAGATATATCTTCCGGCTAGAGCGCCCCATTAAATTTCCCGTTTTGAGTCTTTCAATCAAGCTAAACCTTGTAAACCTCGATGGGGAAAGATGAGTCATCATTCACATAAGAAACCCCTTGTTGTTCCACAAGGCCAAAAGTAAAAACGTGAACGGATGATGATGCGTACCGGACAACATCCAGAGTTGGACATTCCTTTAGTTATTGATCAAGGAGTGGGTGCTGTAAAATTAAGCCAGCTCAAATCGGAACTAAAGAGAAGCCGAGGACCATGACTACATCAGCGCTAGAAATTAACTCAACCCTCTTTTTAAGGCAGAAGTGTACAAGAAAAGTGTGGGTAGTGAAGCACCTTGGAGAATTGATGGCTCTGAGGATGTTTGCCAAATTGAGTGGGGAGAATGTTACGGGGTGGGGCTCAACACCCAACCTCAACGCAACCCCATGCCTGCATCGGTGCCAAAATGATGTTGTGGTCCCATGCCACTCAACATGTCATTGCGAATCGATTTCCCTCGACTGTGCCGCACACGCCTCTGGGTCATCCAGTGCCGACCGCCTAACTGCTCACGGCCCGTGATGATCCCCATCTTCACCCGCAATACATTATGCACAACGCCTGAGCTATCTGTGCCCAATGCCTATGCACGCTGTACCCGGTTGCCCACCAGGCTAGTGCCCTAAGTGATACGCCATGGCCCGAGAAGACATGTCCCAAGCTCCTTGTCCCATAAGTCTTCTCATTTGCTTGTAAATATTTATAATAGCTTAGTTAGTAGTGTAGTTTAGATATTTTTATCAAGGTCCAGGCCTACGTGCCATTTTAGCCTTTGACCTTATTTTGCCTATGTAGTAGGAACTCTTGATAACGTTTGCACAGCATATTTGTGGAGTACTGAGCTACCCACATCCGGTTACCATTTTGTAATATATTGATTATGAGTGTTTGCTCCCCTATTGTTGGGTTTTATATTGCAATGTTGGCTTGTGTGTGTGAAGCCATTCTCACAATCTAAACTCGTGTGTGTATTTTCCACTACACACTTGACCACGTCCCTCAGCAACCAAGTGGTGTGTGACGCACGTGGGATCTAGGCGGTAGTCGTGACACGGTTGTACATGGCTAGACTGCACAGTTAGCACCCTTAGTGGGCGACCAGTGACACACAGTCAGTGAAGCATACATAGCCATGGGATGAAAGATCTGCCATGGTCCGTGAATGTTCAAAGCCGCAGCCTGTGGGATCTGCTGCAGCCTGTGGGATCTAGCACAGTCAATGAAGCTAGGATCATGCCGCGTTCCTTGAAGGTTTTCATGAACCACAAGCAGTATACGGTTTTTATTAAGAGATTTCCTATAGTCCGTGAATGTTTTCATGGACCACAAAAATTTTGTGGTTTTTGCTCAGAAGTCTTCTCACAGTCCGGGAAGGTTTTCACGAACCGGCTCCATACTTAGCCAAATTCTTCAACTCTTCATCCCCAATCTTTACGACTCGGTGCTTTTTTCACGGCCCCGCGCCTTTCCTTTTGAGGGTCTCGTGTTGGGCTCATGCAGGTCTTCACGGAACCCTGGATTCTTATGTAGTACGGACCATGAAAATTGTCACGGGCCGCTGGTGCTTGACCATGCACGGTCCATGACCGGCCACTAGTGCTTCATTGGCTGAATTTTGTTTGCTAACCATTAGTCCAAATCGGGAGTTCTAGTAGTCGATTTTGTAGTACTCAAGAAGAAAAATCAAACGGTTCCATCCTCAAAGGCAAATTCTTCCTAGATCGTTCTCGAAATAAGGTAACACTCCTCAGACCACGATTAACCATTTTCTCCTTTGACTGTCTTGAACTCCGAAGCCGCCTATCTTTGGCTTCATTCTCCTTCTACCACACATTGATGTTCATGGCCTTTGTCTACTACCATTCAAATGCAAATGGACTTCAAATCTTCTACCGTTAAAAGCAAACGGCCTTTGCAAGAATGTAATGTAACAAATAGCATTCATGAGTGACCTACTAAAGGTACTCATAATGAAGACCAAGGAGCCCGTGAACACGAGATGTCAAGAATCACTAATTAAGTATATAATACGTGGGATTTAGAATAGAAAACCAAACATGGTTGTCTTAACTCCTTGTCATGTAAACTCAACTAATGTCGCCAAACCGCCAACCAAAAGTAATTAAAAACTATGTTAAATGCATTGGTTAAACCATATGAAATGGTGCAGATCAGATCGTTCTCAGACTTTGATGCAACTTATGGGACCATAATTCCCCATTTCTTCGTGGGCCACTTTGATCTCCGTTGCCTCCTATCTTTGACTCCAATCTTCTTCTACCATTCATTAATGTTCATGGTCTTCATCTACTACCATTCTAAACATGAAGACCATGAAGACCTAGAAGGGCAATACCTCGCATAGGTCACAACCGTTAGATATAAAGTGAAGTGCATTACATCCCGGACACTCCACCGTGGATCTCAATCCCTAGGCCTATAGAGAGGCTAAGGAAGAGAGACCTTGTGATAGCTCTAGATTTGTCACAACTCTAGTTGCTATAAACAAACACACTAATCTATCGAGGTAAGCCTGGGAATTCTCCCTTTTGGGATATTTTTTTCTCGACAACAATCTCATTCTCCTCAAATTTGTCTTGTTTGCCTCCAAAATCCTATCGTCTTCTTGCAAACCTTCTTTCTCGGGCTCACGAACCTCCTTCTGGCTTCCTAACTTTAATGTGCTCACATTCCTTGTATTGACCTTTGGTTGGGAAGGAAGTTTTTCGAACTCCTTGGCCTCAAGTCGGCTCACTGAGGTGGCGAGTTGTCCGAGTGGGATCTCAAGAATTTTTTATGCTCGAGAAGGTTGTATTTCTAAGATCTTCAATTTTGTGCCTCGTCCTTTCTGCAAATACCTCAGGTTTCTTTCCCAATTAACAAATAGCTTCCAAGATTTCTTCCCGGTCCAACTTATAGAGAGAGGTGTGGTTGTTAGAAGGACCCTCACCCCTTGGATATGGTTGAGGTGGAGCTTTTCCACCTCGATACCCTCTAATAGAAGTTGGGATGGTCTCTGTACCTTGGGGTGAGAAAGTTTGTGTATGGATCCAGCCTTTCGCCTTCTTGGTTCCCTCTGTACCCCTGTGGTTGTTGACCCTTAGCAAACTGCTGCTTATTCCCATTGTTGTATTCCAGGGCCTTCACCTCTTCTAAAACCTTCATTACTTGGGGACACGCCTCAGTGTGATGTTCAAAGTTTCATAGACCACACACTTTGACCTGATGAACCTTCCCCCTTAGGAGCTTATTCACCATGAAATCAAGATATTGAAGTTGCTCTTCCAACTTAAGGGCTTGGGAGGGTTCATCCAAAACCTTAACCCTTGACCTTGTGCCAAATAGTCTTATTCCATTGGCTATTTCTTCAACAAGAGCCATCGTGCCCTTTGGCCTTTTGTTGGAGATTGATCCATTACATGCAGCGTTCACCATTCTCATGTCTTCAGCGCACAATCCTTAGAAAAAGTAGTAGACCAGGTATCCTTCCTTGAAATGGTGGTATGGATAGCTTGTCAATAATTGCTTGAATTGCTCCCAGTAGTCATAAAGTGATTCATTAGCTCCATGGGTGATAATAGATAGTTGCTTCTTCTGCCAGACAGATTTGGATGCCGGAGAGTACTTATCAAGAAATGTTCTCTTCATATCCACCCAGGAGCTTATACAACCAGGCTATAGATAGTACAACCAATCTTTTACCCCATTTTGAAGAGATAATGGAAATTCCATTGTGTTATAGTCATCCTCCAAGACCCCTGGAAGCTTCATATTTGTGCAGACATGGTGGAACTTTGACAGGTGTTTGTTGGGATGGGGAGACAGTGTATCATCCTACTCTTCAATTTGCAGTTCATATTTGGTGGAAGTGGAGGGAAAGTGACAATGGATGACTCTCCAAATTCGGGGCCATGAGCTCTCTTAGTGTCCTGTTATCTTCCGCTATCTCTAGCGGCTTATCTACTGCCAAAACTGGTCTAGGCTGAACCCCTACTTTAGATTTCTATTTACTCTGTCTCCTACTAGTCGTGTTTTTATTCGGGTAGTGTAAAGCTCCTAAGTTCGTGGCACAGGTGTGTACCATAAACTAGGAATCAGCAATACCCTACCAGAGGCAACACTACCAAACATGATTAAAGGTAACAAGATTACTATCACAAAGACTCAATAACAAAAAAAACAACAAAACAAAGAAAAAAATACTAACTACTCAACTAACATGTTATGCAAATTGACAATTAAACATTTAAACTAGCATCCCCGGTAACGGCGCCAAAATTTGACTTGCCTCCACTCAGGTCGTTAAGTTGTAGCTAAATTAACCCAAACGAAGGTGTTCCAAACAAACAAAAAGGGGTTCAAAGGGTTAGTCAAACATAAAATTTATAGTTCTACACCAGCTCGGTACTAAGCTTCCTATAGGGTAGTTAGTGGCAAGTACGAGTTTGTCCATGGAAATGCTAAAGTATAATAGCCAATTACACACAACCACGTACGGGTTATAAATCAGTTTGTGTGCCAGGAATAACTAATACAGTAAAATGGAGGGTTTTTTAATTTTTTGATTATCAACTATGAACATAAAAGATTAAATGAGATTAAACTATGTAAACTAGCACTTGGAGGTATTTGCATAACATGATTGATTCATGGCTTCTATCCTCGATTCATTCACGTTTAAACATATAAACCTATATTATTCCTATGTCACACGGTGTGGAGATAGCTAGGTATTTCCCCCTATCTATCACATGTGGTACCTACCACAGTTCCCATATCTCACTGTCTCCGTAATTAGGGAATGCACTCTAGTCTAGTGATGCCGCAGACCATTCCCCGTCACTTCACTCCCAATGTTAATATGCCCCAGCTTGGAGGATTACAAAGCCCACCTAGAAGAAGGGCAATGCCTCATGTAGGTAACAACCGTTAAATATATACTGAAGTGCATTACATCCTAGACACTTCACTATGGATCTCAATCACTAGGCATATAGAGAGGCAAAGGAAAAGACACCTTGTGATAACTTTAGAGTCAGCACAACTCTAGTCGTTACAAACAAACATGTTAATCTATTAAGGTAAGCTAGGGAATTCTCCCTATTGGGATTTTCTGAACTGACCGCCCAGCATGTTGATTTCTCACACATCTAGCCAATTATAACACATATAAGGATTTTCTCTAAAAAAACATGAATGTGCTCATCTCCCCAGTGTTATTTACCTACTCCACAATTGTAACACTCCCTAGATAGAAATAAAGCCTAGCATAATTTTATACTACACATGCATAAGTGCATCATCATAATGACTTAGCATAAATCACAAATTCTTAGAAAGCACAAGTTCAAGCACAAATATTCATAAGACAATAAGATAGGGAAATCCAAATCTCAAAAAGACAAGTTCGAATCATGAATACAAACAACCCCAAGCTACTAAACTACTCCCCAAACATGGAATTCAAGTATTTCATTGAATTCCACATTTTTGGGACAAAGAAAAATAAAGAAAAGAAAGAAAAATAACCTAGATAAAAGAGAGAGAGTATTTCTCCCTCTAAGCTGCTCTTCAAATCTACAAAATGAACTAAAAAATGATCCAAAGCTTCTAACCCTAGTAGACTAAGCCTATATTTATAGTAGTAGGGGATTAGGCCTAAAAATGGCCCAAAATAGGCCAGCACCTAGCACCCGCCGTGATGTGCATCATTATGCATGCGTTAACCGATGCATTTGGCAGAATAATTGACTTGTTTTTCATGCTCGATTGCTAGTATTAGTTGAGTATACATGACAAGGGGCTTAAACGGCCATGTTTGGTTTTTTGTGTCTAAATCCTGTGTTTTGTAGACTTAATTGGTACTAATGGACACCTCGTATCCACAGACACCTAGATCTTCCCTTGTTATCATCATTATTAGGTCGCTCGTGGGTACTTTTTATTACATTTTATAATGAAGGCCATTCACAAGGATGGTAGAATATGCTGAAAGCCATTCACATTATAATGGTAGGGGATGAAGGCCATAGACACTACATCATGGTAGTATAAGGATTGAGCCAAAGATAGGTGGCATTAAGTTCCAAATGGCCAAAAAATAAATGGAGGATCATTGTTCGAGAGTTTTGAAAAGTTTTGGGAGAGATCCGAGAATAATAATCACTTGGGTTTTGTTCCATTGGATTCGTCTTCTAGAGTAGTATGAAATCAACTACAAGAACTCATATCGGACCAACGGTTAATCCGTAGGGAGCAAAGAAGATAGCCGAGAAAAGCAGCAATAGGAACGCACAGACCACTCATGAAGGAATGAGACCAAGCACAAGTGGCCCATACCAAGGACCTTTGGCATGAGTTGCTCCAAGTAGCACAGGTTGTGCCAACATCAGTGGACCGTGTTAGCATAATGCCTTTTTCATCCCAAATTTGGCTAAGTATAGGTGCGGACCACTTTGTTTCACATCGCCCACGCCGTTCTAAATCCAAAAGGTCAAGACCAGCCTATGGGGTGCGAAGAATGAAGTGGGTCATGCCAAAAAATTGAGCAAAACGAAGAGTTGGTTAACAAATGTGCCAAACGACACGGACAGCGGATCAGAGGTGCAAAAATGTAGCTCCAAGCGATGACCACACCAGACAGCACAGAGCGCGCCAAGCATGGTCACACCAAATCCCGCATCCTACACTGGCACGAGACCACGTCCGGGGCGCGGGCCGTGCCATCCCCGGCAGTCTGTGTCAGGCGGCGCCTACAAAGGTTTTGGCCCATTTTGGGCCTATTTTTAGGCCCAATCCTCTACTACTATATATATTGCCTTAGTCTACTAGGGTTAGAAGCTTTTGATGATTTTTCCAAGTTCATTTGTAGATTGAAGAGCAACTTAGAGAAAGAAACACTCTATCTTCTCCCTAGGTTCTTCCCTTTTTATTTTGATTTTTCCCTAAGATGTGGAATTCAATGAAATACTTGAATTCCATATCTAGGGATTAGTTGTTATAGGTTGGGGGTAATTTTTTATTTATGTATTGATTATGTTCTTGTGAGATTCATTTGATCATCCTAATTTTTGTGCTTATGATACTATGATAGCTTGTTCTTGAATTGTTATAATTACATGAATGATACAATCCATTAGCACAAACTCTAGTTTACATTCATGTTGGCACAAATATTGATACCCCACGGGGAAGAGAAACCTGGATGTGATATGGGTAGCGGGGTCCGGGTCAAAGTGGGTGTGTGCACATAGGTCTTTTCCAAGTTTTACCATTACAATGAGAGCACACAAGTCTTAGCTGGCAAGTTGGTCTAAAGGGTTATGGGTAGAGGGAGCATACGGTAGCAAGCTAGGGTTATAAGAGGTCCTAGTGTCATCAATAACGTGCCTACCTCCAAAAATGGCCTAAGGGTAGAGCATCTATGGTGTAGTGTCCGAACATAATCGTACGGGGTAGATAGATCTGCTTAACAATGTGAACGTCGTTGCACTCCTCTAATTATAGAGGTGGTATCGATGGAAGATTGCAAAAGCACCATACGTGACAGGTATGGGTGATGTGCACCATTATGCATGCGTTAACCAATGTATTCGGCATAATAATTAATTTGTTTTATATGTTGGATTTCTAGTAATAGTTGAGTTTATGTGATAGGGGGTTTAGACAGCCATGTTTGGTTTTCTTGTCTAAATCCTGCATTTTGTAGACTTAATTAGTACTAATGGATATCTTGTATCCACGGGCTCCTAGATCTTCCTTTGTGATCATCTTTAACAGGTTTCTCATGGTTACTTTTTGTTACATTCTATGTGAAGGTCATTCGCAAGGGCGGTAGAGGACATTGAAGGTCATTTGCAAGGATGGTAGAAGAGATCAAAGGCCATTAACATTAAAATGGTAATAGACAAAGGCTACGAACATCAAATCGTGGTAGGAGGATGTTGGAGCCAAAGATAGGCGGTATTGGAGTTCAAGGCGGCCAATGAAGAAACGGAGAATCATGGTCCAAGAGAGGTGTGCCAACTTCTGGGAATGATTCAAGAAGAATCAGCCTTCACGGTTGGTTACATTGGACTTGTCTCATTGAGATCCATAAAATTGACTACTAGAACTCTCTAAACGGACTCACGGTTCACTCGTAGCGAAGGAAAGAAGTTCATCTGGCTGAAGTACAAATGGGTCAGCGCGGACCGCTCATAGATGGCGCCAACGGCCCGCACCAGACGATGTGGTCCGCACCAAATACCTTTGGCATGAACCGTACCAAGGCCCAGAGCAAACCATGATAAACTCAATGGGCCACGCACATTACTTCCAAATTTCACTCAAAAACAGCTAAGTATATATGCGGGCTGTCCCATTTTAGCAGCTCGCATCGTTCCAAGTGCAAAATGTCAAGACCAACTGTTTGGATGTGAAGAATCAAGTGGCCCATGCTAAAATATTGAGGAAAACGAGGTTTATAATGATGGTCCATACCAATCGTCACATCTCGCAGATCATAAGTGCAAATACAAAAACTCTGATGGCGATCATGCCAAACGATGCTGACCGCACGGACACAATCCGCAGAGGATGACACAGCCCACGCCAAGGAGTTTCTATGAACTACACCAGAGCAGATAGTGTGTGCTAATAGAGTAAGAATGAGACATGCCAGATCTGGCTCCCTGCTCCAGCACGGACCTAGTACACAACGCGGACCGCACCATCTACGATGGTCCGTGCCAGGCGACGGCTGAACTAGAGTTTCACCCTTTTTGCCTATTTTGGGCCTATTTTTAGGCCCAATTCCCTACTACTATAAATAAAACCTTGGTCTACAAGGGTTTTATCTTAGATCATATTAATTTACATTCTGTTTTTGTATTTGGAGAGCATGTTAGAGTGAGAAACATTCTCTCTTCTTCTTTCTTTCCTTTTTATTTTGCTTTGATCCTATGATGTGGAATTCAAATATTTATTTGAATTTCATATCTAGGGAGTAGTTTCCATAGCCTGGGGATAGTTGTATTAATGTGTTGATTTATGTTTTTGTGAGGTTCTTAGTTCATCCTAATTATTGTGATTGTGATATTATTGTGATTTGTTCTTGAATTTTAGAATTGCATGAATAGTACACTCCATATAAGCACACACTCTAGTTTATATTCATGTTGGTGAAAATATTGATGCCCCCTTAGGAAGAGAAACCTCGGATGTGTTAATGGGTAGTAGGGTACGGGTCTGCGTGGGTGTGTGCACGGGGGATACTGAGTATTACTATGTTATGTGCGATCATACCAGTCTTAGCTGATTACATAAAGTAATGTGATGTGTTTTGGGTAGAGATAGTGAAAAGTAGCAAGTTAGGGTTTTAAGAGGCCCTAGTGTCATAGATTAGGTGCCTACGACCTTTTGACTCATGCATAGGCTTAGGAAGCAGAGCATCCATGGTGGAACGCCCGGGACGTAATCACACGAGGGAGAAACAGATCTACAACAACGGTCGAACCTTTTTGTACTCCCCTAATTATGAAGGCGGTGTCGATGGAGGGTTGAGAGCGCACCCGACGTGACAGGTACGGGGAAGTGTTTGCCATTGAACACATCACGTGTTATGAGCACTATATTAGGTTTATCTAAATCTCACATGTGAATGAATCTAGGATTAAAGCATCAAATAAACCATGTTACGTAAGCATTCCCCCAAGTGTTTAGCTAGATAGATTACTTGCTTTTTACTTTCATGTTTTGTAGTTGTTAATTGAAAACCCAACCCCCCCCCCCATCTCCCAGTTTACTATAATATATATTCCTAGCAACTTGTAGGGATTGACGGCCCAGACGAGGTTGTATTTAATTGATTTTTATGCCCTAGAATATCTGTGGAAATACCCAGGGCTTACCGCTAACTACCCTATCAGTAGCATAGTAGTGAGTTGGGTGTAGAACTATAAATCTTTACCTTTGATCCACCCTTTGTTCGAGTTAATTTAGCTACGGTTTTAGCTACTCCGAGTGGAGTCGTGTCAATGGGGAAGTGCTGATCATCGACCACACCATGTGTTATGAGCACTAGATTAGGTTTTTTATTTCATACATGTGATTGAATCGAGGATCGGAACATTTAATTAACCATGTTATGCAAATATTTCCTAAGTGTATGTCTATATAGTTTACTTGTGTTTTATCTTTGATGTTCGTAGTTGTTAATTGAAAAATCCAAAAACCTCCCATTTTACTATACTTTCTATTCCTAGCACATGATGGATAGACAACCCGTTTGTGGTTGTGTTTGATTGGCTATTAGACTCTAGCATCTCTGTAGATATACCCGGACTTGCCTCTAACTACCCCATAGGTAGCTTAGTAGTGGGTTGTGTGCCGAATAAATTTTATCTTTGACCAACCCTTTTCACCCCTTGTAGTCTATTTAGAGCACCTTTCCTCGGGTTAGCTACTACACCATTTTAATGACCCCGAGTGGAGGTGGGTCACACTGCCTGACATGGGGCACCACAAATGGCACGACCTGTGCTACTAATGTGGCCTTGTAAAGGTGCGGTCTGTTAAATCTGGCAAGGGTTGCTTGCCTCGCGCTAGCGTGGGGTGCCGGTCTTAGCAGGGCTATGCTGGCACTGTCCATGCCATCCGGTGCAGGCCGTTATTTGGAGCTCCATTTTTGCGCATCTGATCTGCACCCTGTGTTGTTTGGCATGGGTCATCAATCAAATCCTTGTTTTGCTCATTTTCTTGGCACATACTACTTCATTCTTCACACTTCATTGGCTGGTCTTGATATTTTGGACTTGGAACGGCACGGACCGTGTGAAATGGAATGGTCTGTGCCCATACTTAGCCAAATTATGAGTGAAAATGAGAACTTGGGAATATGGCCAGCCAATGTTGGCATGGCCCGTGCAGGGATTTGGCATGACTCGTTCTACTTAGCACAGCTTGTTCTGCTTGGCACAGATCGTGTCAAAGGCCCCTGACACGGGGTGTGTGGCGTGGTGTAGGCCGTGTGTAGCTTGGCCTAGTGCTAGCCATGAACGGTCTGTGCCACCCACTGCTGGTTCATCCAACTGAATTCTTCACTTTGCTACGGATGAACTGTTGGTCCAATTTTAGAGTCCTTATAGTAGATTTCATAGCGCTTGAGAAGAAGAACCCAATGGAATCATTCTCAAAGGCTAATTCTTCTTGGATCTTTCCCAAGACTTTGCGTAACTCTTGGACAACAATCCTCTGTTTCTTCCTTGGCCTCTTTGAACTTCAAGTCCGCCTATCTTTAGCTCAATCCTTCTACTACCACAATGTAAAGTCCATGGCATTCATCTACTACCATTCTAATGTGAATGGCCTTCAACATCTTCTATCATCCTTGCAAACGGTCTTTTGTAAAAATGTGATGTAAAGTACCCACGAGCCACCTACTAATGATGATAAAAAAGGAAGATCTAGGTGCTCATAGATACAAGGTCTCCATTAGTATCGATTAAGTCTATGAAATGCGAGAGTTAGACAAGAAAACCAAACATGACCATCTAAACCCTTTGTCATGTAAACCTAACTAACACTAGCAATCCAACAAGTAAAACAAGCCATTTATTATACCTAATGCATCGGTTAACGCATGACTAATGATGTACATCAATTAAGGTAGGACAATTTTAAGGGTGGGAGAACCTAAAAGTGACTCCAAATTTGACACTCTAAGGGATAACGTTTACAACTCGACAAGACTCTAAAAATCCTACAGAGACTACCTAGATCAAGAACTATTGAAAAGTAAACTTGATTTTGGGTTAGTCCAAATGGCTTCTTAGTATCTCATTATCTGTAAGAAGTCCAAATTAAGGAGTCATAGAAGAAGGGAAGATTCTAGAGAAAGTTATAAATATTTCTAGAATGTGTAGATTATAATAGAGTTGTAGAGAGTATTCTAGATAGCTAATTGTAGCCATTAGATTAGAGTTGCATTGGAAAAATCTTGGACATTGGTTAGGTGATGGCGGCAGTATGAATAGGGGTGATGTACAGTTTCAATCAAGCCAAAAATAATAGAAACCTTCTCCTTAAACAAATAGCCTTTTTCTCCAATTTCTCCATTTTCACCCAAACTTTCTAAACCCTTCTTCAACCATTCAAAGTTTCCTTCTAACAAAGTGGTATTAGAGTTATTACCTCCCAACAAAGTAGTATCAAAGCCACAAGATCCCTTTACCATGGCAAATAATACTATTCCCTTCCAAGTCCCAATGTTCACTAAGAGCAATTATAACAATTAGTCTTATAAAGGATAACGGCTCTCCTTGGAGCACATGATGCATGGGAGATAGTTGAGAAAGGCCACATAGAACCAAAGAATAAAGGTGAGCTCTTTCCAACTCATCTAAATAGTCTGAGAGACTCAAGAAAGAGACACTGTAAACAAGACTTTTTACCTCAGTTTTTTCAGAAAATAACCGAAGTAAATAGTGGCGTGGTTAAAAGTATATTTTTTACCACGGTTTATAACAAACCTCAGTTTTTCCAGAAAAATTTTGGGGTAAACATTTAAGACAGACAGCGCGTACGACATCACACATGAAAAAAAACCAAGGTAAAATGTTAATGACCAACAACGTGTGCAACGTTGCACCTGCTATTATTATAACTAAAGCCAAGAACCGAGGGTAGTGCAACATTGGACTTACTATTATTTTAATTTTTTAATAAACAAAATCATAACCAATGTCGGTTTAACTTTCAATAGTTCATGACGGAATTCAATTTTTCAGCAACTCACCTAGATTTTGCCAGTTCGTGTTTATGACATGGAGTCATGCACTGTGTTTGACAATCAGGATGTTATATTTTATGAATATTGCTTTCCTTATGCAACTGTTAATGCGAAGACGTTACCGGCTGATCCACTGTCGAGTCCGCCACAGCCTCCTGAGTAGTGGCAAGCTACTCAGCCGCAGCTGGAGCCTCGTGCGTCACAGAAATTCATGTCCAGTCAAGGTTGGCTCTCTCTGAACCTCAGTTAACTGCCACTAGGAGGTCATTGTCGTACCTCTCAAATTAATAATTTTAAGCCCTAATGCTTCCTATCTATAGCTAAATAGATAATGGCAAGTCAGGGTCATCCACAAAGAAGGGGGATTTTTTCAAGCGTTTAAACATATAAGGTTGATATTATGCTAGAAGTAAATATATGTATATACATACATATATATATATATATATAAGCAAGTAAATGGGGGGGTTTCGTTGGTTGGTTGTTGGTCCTAAGTTATGAAATTAAAAGACAAGGCAACTAGAAAAGTCAAGAAACTATGCTAATCATCAAACAAACTAAGAAAATGGGTTTAAAACTAAAAAAAGACAAAGCCATGGGGCAATTAATATCCACTTTCAAACCTAATGTAGATCATTGAACCATTCACTCATTCTATCACATTCGTTACCTATGGGGAGTGCTAAAACTTCCCATTCAAAGATCAACATGCATTCCTCATTAATAGTAATTTTCAAAGACAAACAACGACCATTTGCAAACCTCATTCATAATCACTTTAGGCAAACCACACCATAAAGGTATTCCATCAACGACATTATACATGAAGAACCATAGATTTGATAACAACAAGCTTTCTACCAAACACATAGCCATTTAACCAAACATAGCATTCATTAGGCTAAACCTAGAACAAACCACATCTAGGATTCAACCTTTCATTACAACTATAGGATAAGTATGAGAACAATCCACACTAACATACTTATCTGGCAAGAATTACAACACAGTTTGCACAAAAAGTTCTAAATCAATGCTTTTGGACTTCATGTCAAATGAGATAAGAAATTTGAAACTTTCATAACACCCTAACACTTCAATCATACAAACACTACCTAATCTCAAACACATGATATAAATGAAGTAAAACATCACATTAAAACATATGAATGCTAAATAACAAATGTTTCAAGATAGAGTGAAAAAGAGGCTCTTACTACATAGATATGGAAGCTTCAATCAATTGCTCTCAAGATTAAACTGACCTGGATAATGAAAAGACATGATGAATCTACAAAAACTAAGAAAAGAAAGAAAGGAAGAACTAGGGTTTGAACCCAAAAATTTGCAGGAAGGAGAAGATATGAAGAGGAGAGTATAGGATTTAGTATTTATAGTACAAAAAAAGTAAGAAAGTTTTGGCCACCCATCCATCGCGACTCACGACCAATTCATCGTGTGTCGCGATCGAGCCCAATTTTAGCATTTTGATTTCTTTCTTCTTTTTGTTTCAAGTCCTCCTCTTCACTTCACTTATCTTCAATTCTTCAAATATTCATAAGCTCAAATACAAGTCTTCAAATCTTCAAATCTTCAAAGGTATTCTTCAAGGTCTTCAAACAAATAGCCTTGTCACACAAAATCCTCCAGAAAAGTAAGAAAAGTTTAAAAGTCGCTTTTAACTCTCCTCAAGGAATTTCAAGAGTAAATGCCACATCTGGAGCACAAAAGTGTACAAAACTGAATCCTAAAAGTCCTAATATAACCTGGGAGGTCGTCGTCGTACCTCTCAAAGTTATAATTTATAAGCCCTTTATGCTTACTAAATAAAATTAAGTAGATAGTGGCAAATCGGGGCCATCCACGAAGAAGAGGGATTTTCTTAAGAGTTTAAACATATAAGGTTCATATTAGGCTAGAAGTATATACATATATAGATATATAAAAGAAAGTAAATGGGGGGGGTTCCTAATTAATAAAATTAAAAGACAAACTAACTAGCAAAGTTAAGTAACTATGCTAATCATCAAACAAACTAAGAAAAAGGGGTAAAAACTACAAAAGATAAAGCCTTGGGGGAAATTGATATCCAATTCCAAACCTCATGTAGATTATTGAACCATTCACTCATTCAATCACATTTGTTACCTATGGGGAATGCTATCACTTCCCATTTGAAGATCAACATTCATTCTTTCTTAATGGTAATTTGCAAAGATAAACAACGACCATTTGCAAACCTTGTTGACAATCATTCTAAGCAAACCACACCGTAGGGGTATTTTATCAACAACATTTCACATAAGGGACCATAGATTTGATAACAACAAGCCTTCTACCAAAGACATAGCCACATAACATTCATTAGGATAAACATAGAACAAACCACATTCAAGATTCAACCTTTCATTGCATCAGTATGATAAATATGAGAACAGTTGACATTAACATACTTATCTAGCAAGAATCACAACACATTATGCACGAGATGTTCTAAGTTCATGTTCTTGGATTTTCATGCCAAAGAGCTAAGGAATTTGTCACTTTCCTAACACTATAACACTTTAATCATACAAACACTTCCTATTCTCAAACACCCCATGGCGTAAATGAAGTAAAACATAGCATTAAGAACACATGAATGCTAAATAACAAAAGTTTCAAGAACGAGTGAACCAATCTATTAATTGCTTTAACTACTTGTTGTGAAGATAAATCTTCTATCCTTCTTAGATAGTAGTTTGCAAGAGTGAATTCAACATCTTGTCAAACCTCACCAATGATTCCCTTAGTCAAAACATGACTAAACGTATCTCATTGATGGCATTGAGCATGAAGAATCAACAAGTTTGACAACACTTATAAACACTACACCTTGTCTAAGCATTTAACCAATTCAAGCATTTACACAAGATTAGTCGAGAACGATCCACATTCATAGACTTATCTCATTTGCTACCTATAACAAACATGACCACAAGTTCAACATCATAACATTCATCTAGCAATTATCAACACATCAACATCATTTAGAAGCTCTAACTCATGCTCTTGGATTCCACATTAAAAGAGGGGAAAATTAGTTACTTTCTCCCAACCCTAACAAGCAATCATACAAGAAATTCATATACTCAAACTTCCAACAACATTAATGCCACTAACAATCCACATTCAAAGTTTAATAAATGCACAATAGAGAAAGCAATAGATAGATAGAAATGATTCTCAAGACATTAGCAAGGAAGTCTCAATCAATTGCTCCCAAGTACAAAACTAAGCTAGATAATCAAAACCCATAACATAGAATAAAGATCTGCAAAGAAAAAATAAGAAATGGAAGAAAATGGTGAAAAACTAGGTTTTGGAGCCCCCAAGTCGGGGGTAGAGAGTTGGGGAAGAAGGGGCTGAAAAGCTATTTATAGTATAAGAAAAAAGAGAGTGAAAAGCAAGTTGCAGGGCAATTATCGCGAGTCGCGATGCCTCCATCGTGAGTCGCGACTAGATAAAGAAATTGTGAGGCGACTCGCGACACGCGACGATGGAAAAAAGTCCCATTTTATTTTGCTTCCTCTGGGTGAACCATTGATTCGTTTTGGGAGTTCGTGTAGTCAATTTTATAGTACTCGAGAAGAGGAACCCAATGGTACCACCCTTGGAGGATGATTCTTCTCAGAAAATTCTCATAACTCTGCTTCAAAACATAGATCATTCTTCACCCTTTGCTTTTCTCTCCTTTCTTCACTTTATCTTCTACCACTTTGTGAGTGCCCTTCCATCTTCTACCATCCTTTCGAATGGCCTTCACTAAACCACTCCTAAGTGCTCATGAGCAGTCTACAAATTAAGCTTAAAAAAGGAATCTAGATGCTCGTAAGATCCAAAAGTCCATTAGACTAAACGTAGGTTACAAAATGAAGGATTTAGATATAAAAACGAAAAATTACTATCTAAACCCCTTATCATGTAAACTTACCTAAATCTAGTGATCTTAAAACAAAAATATGACAAAAGAGATGTTAAATGCTTTGGAAAATACTTTTATTTGAAGCCTCATCAAATCTCCCCACACTTAAACCTTACTCATCCTTGTGTAAACAAAAACAAGAAAAGATTAAAGCGTAAACTAGCATATAAAAATTTTCCCAAAACATCCAACATTATATTCCTACACTACCCTAACCCCCAAGACATAAGAATCTCTCACACTCTCACATCCCAAAGCCTAAGATAATCTAAACAACCAACAAACCATAACAAAAGTGAGGTATACATATAATGCCAAGCTATCTTACTCTACCGAAAAAGCCACCCAATAGACACATCAAGAGAAGCATAAAATTTTTCAATTTCTCTCATTTTCTCTCATTTTGCCTAGGAGCCCTCTCGGGTTTTCATCCTAACTTCACACATTTTTCTTTTTCAATACTTACCCTCACCTTTTTCCACACCATTTTGCCTCTCATTTTTGCATAGGTCGCCCTATCGGGTTTTCGACCGGGCTTCCCACTTTTTCTTAAGTTGCCCTCTCGGGTTTTCAACTTAGCGGAAATTTTTTTCCTTTTTCTTTTTTCATTTTTTTTCACACAAAACACATCAAAGTAGAGCATATGCACTCTACAATACAATACAATTTGATATATATTTCTCTTTACCTCCCCACACTTGAAACACACATTGTCCGCAATGTGAAAAGGGCAAGATAAAGAAATAAGGGAGAAAGAAAAAAAATACTCACAACTAGGACCTTGAAGGTCCTTCCCGGTGATGGCAATGCTCACTCCTCAATGAATGTTCTCTCCTCTATGTTCTTGAACACCGCCCAACATGAAACTTTGATCCATCCACTATGAAGCCACAACTATGCAAATCCCGATCAACACTCACAAAAGACAACAACTAGTAGTACTCTAAGATGGTGGTTTTGGTAGTGGTTTTTGGTGGTGGGTTGTGGTGGTATTCTTGTGGTTTTGGGTAAGGGTTTGAGGACATGGTTGAGGATTGTTTTTCAAGAAATTAAAAATACTAACCTAACTTAGAAACTCAGGTTACCTTCAAAGAAGCTCCGTATTTTTTAAGGTCATCGGCACGACCCTAATGTTATCCATATGGTGAAGGTTTGAACCCCTTCACCATGGGTATCCAAAAATACAGAGGTGGAGGTACAAAACTTTCAAGAGGAAAGTTTTGAGGAGGTAGAGATGGTTTAAAAGGAATTGGGTAGTTAGGAGGCTTGGGATGGTCTTTTGGCTCCTTTCTTATCTCCCTCAAAACTTCCAAAAATGGTGGAGTTGGTTCACTAGGTGGGGGTAGGGGTGACGATGCTAATGAATGTAGCACAATCACCTCTTCCTCCATTTTTTCATCCTCAACAACCAACTCCTCACCCCCCCTTCGAACTCAAGCTCATTTCCCATGGTGACCTCACTTACCGAATCCTCAAGTTCGACTTGGGATGGTGTATTTTCATAATCAAGAGCTTCCACTTGGGCCAACGCTTCCAATATACTCCCCGCATGCCCCTCAATAGCCTCAACACTAGAGAAGAACCGAGTGCCCGGTTCCTCACTAGTAAAGTTGTTCAAGTTTGCTATTACATTCATGACTTCCTCATGTGTCAAACTTGAACTTCCTTGTTGGGCTTGGTTTTGGGGTATGGCATAAGATGTGATGGCCAACTATTTTTCTCGTATTGTTAGTTTTCCAGCTCATTCTCATACCACCAATCTGGATTACCACTACATTTTGGGTTGCAAGAATTATGGTATAGATACCATTCTTGGGTTTCTTGCCCTTGAAAACCAACATATCCTACCTCTTGGTAGCACTCTTCATAATACTCTTGGTTTTGGAAACCAAAGGTTCTTTCCTCCTCATAGTGCTCCTCTCTCAACATATAGCAAGACTTGGTAGGATGGTCGGAATGACACATTCTCCAAAACCTTGCTTGTTGAGCCTCTTTTTTCATCATGAGTTCCCTCAAGGTGAGACGTTCCATTTTTAAAAAAAAAACAATTTCTCTTTTTTAAAAGTCAGGAATCATATTGCAAGGATTCTCGATAAAAATTCACCAAGAACTCAAACAATACCTACTCCGAACAAAAACAACCAAAAAGACGCAAAAAATAAAAGCAACTATCTAATATGCAACCAAATATGCCCAAACACTTAAAAATAAATGCCTCTTCCCCCCGGCAGCGGCACCAAAATTTGAGAGGGCATCATCGTACCTCTCAAAGTTATAATTTATAAGCCCTTTATAATTACTAAATACAATTAAGTAGATAGTGCCAAATCGGGGCCATCCACGAAGAAGAGGGATTTTCTTAAGAGTTTAAACATATAAGGTTCATATTAAGCTAGAAGTAGATACATATATAGATATATAAAAGAAATTAAATAGGGGGGTTGGTTGGTTGGTTTTCCTAATTAATAAAATTAAAAAGACAAACTAAATAGAAAAGTTAAGTAACTATGCTAATCATCAAACAAACTAAGAAAAGGGGGTAAAAACTACAAAAGATAAAGCCTTGGGGGCAATTGATATCCACTTCTAAACCTCATGTAGATCATTGAACCATTCACTCATTCAATCACATTTGTTACCTATGGGGAATGCTATCACTTCCCATTCGAAGATCAACATTCATTCCTTCTTAACAGTAATTTGCAAAGACAAACAACGACCATTTGCAAACCGCGTTGACAATCACTCTAAGAAAACCACACCATAGAGGTATTTCATCAACGACATTTCACACGAAGGACCATAGATTTGATAACAACAAGCCTTCTACCAAAGACATAGCCACATAACATTCATTAGGATAAACCTAGAACCAACCACATTCAAGATTCAACCCTCCATTGCATCTATAAGATAAATATGAGAACAATCCACATTAACATACTTATCTAGCAAGAATCACAACACATTATGTACGAGAAGTTCTAAGTCCATGTTCTTGGATTTTCGTGCCAAAGAGCTAAGGAATTTGTCACTTTCCTAACACTATAACACTTTAATTATACAAACACTTCCTATTCTCAAACACCCCATGGCATAAATGAAGTAAAACATAGCATTAAGAACAAATGAATGCTAAATAACAAAAGCTTCAAGAACGAGTGAACCAATCTATTAATTGCTTTAACTACTTGTTGTGAAGATAAATCTTTTATCCTTCTTAGATAGTAGTTTGCAAGAGTGAATTCGAAATCTCTTGCCAAACCTCACCAATGGCTCCCTTAGTCAAAATATGACAAAACGTATCTCATTGATGGCATTGAGCATGAAGAATCAACAAGCTTGACAACACTTATAAACAATACACCGTGTCTAAGCATTTAACCAATTCATGCATTTACACAATATTAGTCGTGAACGATCGACATTCATAGACTTATCTCATTTGCTACCTACAACAAACATGATAACGTGTTCAACATCATAATATTCATCTAGCAATTAGCAACAGATCAACATCATTTAGAAGCTCTAACTCATGTTCTTGGATTCCACATTAAAAGAGGGGAAAATTAGCTACTTTCTCCCAACCCTAACAAGCAATCATACAAGCAATTCATATACTCAAACTTCTAACAACATTAATGTGATTAACAATCCACATTCAAAGCTCAATAAATACATAATAGAGAAAGCAATAGATAGATAGAAATGATTCTCAAGACATTTGCAAGGAGGTCTCAATCAATTGCTCCCAAGTACAAAACTAAGCTAGATAATAAAAACCCATAACATAGAACAAAGATATACAAAGAAAGAATAAGAAATGGAAGAAAATGGTGAAAACTAGGGTTTTGGAGCCTCCAAGTCGGCTTAGAGAGTTGGGGAAGAAGGGGCTGAAAAGTTATTTTTAGTACAAGAAAAAAGGGGGTAAAAAAAAGTTGAAGGGCAATTCGCGACGCCTCCGTCGCGAATTGCGACCAGATCAGGAAATTGTGAGCTCTCAGGTCTACATTTCGCGAGTCACGACACACAACAAGAATCGCGAAATAAAAATGTCATGTTTGGTTTTGCTTCCTCTGGGTGAACTGTTGATCCGTTTTTGGAGTTCGGGTAGTCAATTTTATAGTACTCGAGAACAGGAATCCAATGGTACCACCCTTAGAGGCTTATTCTCCTCGGAAAATTCTCATAACTCTGCTTCAAATCATAGATCACTCTTCACCCTTTGCTTTGCTCTCCTTTCTTCACTTTATCTTCTACCACTTTGTGAGTGGCCTTCCATCTTCTACCATCCTTTCGAATGGCCTTCACTAAACCACTCCTAAGTGCTTATGAGCAATCTATGAATTGAACTTAAAAAAGGAATCTAGATGCTCATAATGACCAAAATTCCATTAGACTAAACATGTGTTACAAAATGAAGGATTTAGATATAAAAACTAAAAATGACTATCTAAACCCCTTATCATGTAAACCTACCTAAATCTAGCAATCTTACAACAAAACTATGACAAAAGAGATGTTAAATTCTTTGTAAAATACATGTATTCGAAGCCTCATCATAACCATATAAAATGGGAACATCAAACTTCCCCTCACTTAAACCTTACTCGCCCTCGAGTAAGAAAAGATTCAATCACACAAAGGAATTCATATGTCCACGTCCTAAACTAATATTCCCCCAATGAAAACCTCACAAAGACTCTCAATATCGTAAATCCTAAAATCAAAGCTCAAATGAGAATTTTTTCACACACATAGCCCCAATTCCTAAATTTAACCAAACTTACCACTTATCAATTAACGTTTCAAAGTCCCGAATTGATAATCCCAAAGTCCAATGACACAAAATGAAGTTAAAACCATATAGGAGGTTCAAACACATACTTCACCCAATGCCAATATATCAACCAAAATGAAGCATAAAAGAATAAAGAATTTCATAACCATACTTCGTTTTTAAACCCGCTAAGTTTCCCAATCCCAAGATGTCTCAAGATGTTGAGCTACCCAATCCATCCATATGACAACCGCAGCCTTATGACTCCTACGCCGACAAATGAGTGAAATCATAGCATTTTCCTTTTTTTCTCTCTTTCTCTCATGTTGCCTAGGAGCCCTTTCGGGTTTCATCTTAGCCACACATCATGTTTCTTTGGCTCACATCTCACCTTTTTTAGTTCATTTAACCTCTCATTTTTTCCTAGGTCGCCCTTTCTAGTTTTTTACCTATCCGGACCCCCAATATTGCCTGAGTTGCCCTCTCGGGTTTTCAATTTAGCGGGTTTTTTATTTTTCTTTTTTTTCAAATTTTTCAATTTTTCAAATTTTTTTCTTCCTTTTTCTCATGTTTTTCCAATCAAAAGTAGCAAAAAAACACTCCAAATCAAGCTAGCAAGCACGTGAGTCTTCTAACCCATCCCCGCACTTAAAAAATTACATTGCCCTCAATGTAAACATGTGAGGAAAAAAGAATAAAACTCAAGGTAGGAGGTAGAGTGACACCCGTTTCTCCGAATAGTCATCGGTGATACAGCGCAATCCTATGTATTTGTATAGAATTGGTCCCAAAATTAGTTTCAGAGCCGGAAGGGAGAGAAAAAGTGTCATAGAATATCTCACCCCTTGAGCAAAACGTTGTCTCCTCGGCGCTGTTTGATCAAGACTAACACCATAGAGAACAACATCAAACTCACAAGTATATAAGGATTTGAAATACTATGTTTAGCATCAAAAGTTAATAACCATAGTATTCACAAAGAACAACCAATCCATCATGCAATCATCACTATAAGATTGTCCAATAAAAATATCCAACATATATCAACACATATCCAAGGATCACTATAGAGTATAGCAATTATAGTCACATTGATGTAGTTGGCATACTACAATCAACACAGATACTATAAAGATGCAAGAATCTTCATATGTTAATATATGTAAGATAGTGGAGGAATGAGTGGAATTGTGGTGGTTCTTGGGAGTATTTGGTGGAGAAGAAGAAATGATTATGCAGTGTTTAAGCACAGTTGAAAAGCTGATTTCTCCATTGTGACTCATGATAGTACTGATCATGACTCGCGATGCATTGTTGTGAATCCAAGACATCGTGACTCGTGATATCTTGGTTCTGTGAGCTCAACTCTTCCAGGAATTTTCTGATTCGATCGCGACTCGCAGCTCCCATGTCGTAACTCATGATAGCCATGTCGCAACTCGCAATGGTCATGCCGCGACTCGCGAAAAGCTGATGTTGGGAGTTCATTTTTGCTACCATGTTTGACGACAGGGTTTCCTAGTTCCCAAATTTAATTTAATGTTTTTTCTTACCAACTTTCCAAGCTTTCTTCCCTTTCTCATGGATCTCATTCCTTCATCTCCTCCAATGAAATGCACTACACGTTGCTACAAAATCACAGAAAAACACACCGTAAAAGGAACAAGACCAAATAACAAAAACTAAACAACAAAAACCAAAATAAAGGCCAAATTTATTTCCATCGACGGCACGAAAAAAACTATGTATATTTAAGGGCATCAACATGACCCTAATGTTATCCATATGGTGAAGGCTTGAACCCCTTCTCCATGAGTATCCAAAAGTAGAGAGGTGGGGGTACAAAACTTTCAAGAGGAAAGTCTTGTTGAGGTGGAGATGGCTTAAATGGAGTTGGTTGGTGAGGAGGCTTGGGACAGTATTTTGGCTCCTCTCTTATCTCTCTCAAAACTTTCAAAAATGGTGGAGTTAGTTCACTAGGTGAGGGAAGGGGTGACGATACTAATGAATGTGGCACAATCACTTTTTCCTCTATTTTTTCATCCTCAACAACCAACTCCTCACCCCCCCTTCGAACTCAAGCTCATTTCCCATGGTGACCTCACTTACCGAATCCTCAAGTTCGACTTGGGATGGTGTATTTTCATAATCAAGAGCTTCCACTTGGGCCAACGCTTCCAATATACTCCCTGCATGCCCCTCAATAGCCTCAACACTAGAGAAGAACCGAGTGCCCGGTTCCTCACTAGTAAAGTTGTTCAAGTTTGTTATTGCATTCATGACTTCCTCACATGTCAAACTTAAACTTCCTTGTTGGGCTTGGTTTTGGGGTATTGTATAAGGTGGTGATGGCCAACTATTTTGCTCGTATTGTTGGTTTTCCGGCTCATTCTCATACCACCAATCCAGATTACCACTCTATTCCGGATTGTAAGAATTGTGGTATGGATACCATTCTTGGGTTTTTTGCCGTTGAAAACCAACATCTCCTACCTCTTGGTAGCACTCTTCATAATACCCTTGGTTTGGAAACCAAGGGTTCTTTCCCCTTCATAGTGCTCCTCTCTCAACAAATAGCAAGACTCGGTAGGATGGTCAGAATGACACATCCTACAAAACCTTGCTTGTTGAGCTTCTCTTCTCATCATAAGTTCCCTCAAGGTGAGACATTCCATTTTTTTTTAAAAAAAGTCCAGAATTATATTGCAAGGATTCTCGATAAAGATTCACCAAGAACTCAAGAAATACCTACTCCGAACAAAGACAACCACCAAGGAGTGGAAAATAAAAATAACTAGCTAATACAACTAGCTAATATGCAACCAAATATACCCAAACAATTAAAAATAAACACCTCTACCATGATAGCGGTGCCAAAATTTGGGTGGTCATCACCGTACCTCTCAAAGTTATATTTTTAAGCCCTAATGCTTCCAATCTACAACTAAGTAGATAATGGCAAGTTAGGGTCATCCACGAAGAAGAGAAATTTTCTTAAGCGTTTAAACATATAAGGTTGACATTATGCTAGACATAAATATATATATATATATACATACATATAGATATATAAAAGCAAGTAAATAGGGGGGTTGGTTTTTGGTCATAAGTTATGAAATTAAAAGACAAGACAACTAGAAAAGTCAAGTAATTATGCTAATCATCAAACAAATTAAGAAAATGGGTTTAAAACTACAAAAAGGCAAAGTCTTGGGGGCAATTAATATCCACTTCCAAACTTAATGTAGATCATTGAACCATTCACTCATTATATCACATTCGTTACCAATGGGGAATGCTAAAACTTCTCATTCGAAGATCAACATTCATTCCTCATTAATAGTAATTTGCAAAGAAAAACAATTACCATTTGCAAACCTCATTGATAATCACTTTAGGAAAACCACACCATAAAGGTATTTCATAAATGGCATTATACATGAAGAATCATAGATTTGATAATAACAAGCCTTCTACCAAACACATAGTCATTTAACCAAACATAGCATTCATCAGGCTAAACCTAGAACAACCCACATTCAAGTTCAACCTTTCATTACATCTATAGGATAAATATGAGAACAATCCACACTAATATACTTATCTAGCAAGAATTACAACACATTATGCACAAGAAGTTCTAAATCAATGCTTTTGGATTTCATGTCAAATGAACTAAGAAATTTGCAACCTTCCTAACACCCTAACACTTCAATCATACAAACACTTCCTATTCTCAAACAACCCATGATATAAATGAAGTAAAAAATCACATTTAAACACATGAATGCTAAATAACAAATGCTTCAAGATAGAGTGAAATAGAGGCTCTTACTACATAGATATGGAAGCTTCAATCAATTTCTCCCAAGATTAAACTTACCTAGTTAATGAAAAGACATGATTAACCTACGAAAACCAAGAAAAGAAAGAATGGAAAAACTAGGGTTTGAACCCAGAAAATTGCAGGAAGGAGAAGATATGAAGATAAGAGTATAGGATTTAGTATTTATGGTAAAAAAAGTAAGAAAGTTCTGGCCACCAGTCTGTCGCGACTCGCGACCAATCAATCGCATGCCACGACCGAGCCTAGTTTCAGCATCTTGATTTCTTTCTTCTTTTTGTTTCAAGTCCTCCTCTTCACTTCACTTATCTTCAATTCTTCAATTATTCAAAAGCTCAAATACAAGTCTTCAAATCTTCAAAGGTATTCTTCAAAGTTTTCAAGCAAATTCCCTTGTCACGCAAAATCATCTAGAGAAGTAATAAAAACGTAAAAGTCTCTTTTAACTCTCCTTAGAGAATTTCAAGGCAAAATGCCACATCTAGAGCACAAAAGTGTACAAAAGTGAAGCCTAAAAGTCTTAATAGAACCATATAAAATAAATCCTAAAAGTCTTAATATAACCATATAAAATGGGCACATCACCCACAGAGTCGCATTAAGCTTCCTCGAGTCGTAACTAGCTCCAGTCGACCTATGGTCACCTCAAGCTGAGGCGCAACCAGCTCTTGTCTTCTTTGTCTCAGTCCTCTTGGGTGGTTCATCCTCCCATCACTTGTCTTCATCAGGCTCCTTTTAAATTGATATATTACATTTGCACTAATACTCGCTTATTAAATCCCCCCCTCTGTTGCTGTCTCGTCGCCTGCCACACTGTCCTCGGGTATTTGTTACACATTGGAAGGCTACATTTCGGGTCTTGCACTATCTTAAGATTTATCCAAGTCAATGTTTGTTTCTCTTGGCTAAAAACTTGCTTCAGCTTACTGCATTTTGTGATTCTGATTGGGTAGCTTGTCCAATCACTTGGCGATCTTTGACTGGATTTTTTTTATGATTGGTGAATCCCTAATTTTTTAGAAGACAGAGAAATAACCAACTGTTTCTCATTATTCGGCTGAAACTAAGTACCGAGCTATGGCAGTTACTTGTTGTGAGCTGTTGTGGCTTAAATCTTTTCTACGATCATTGGGAGTTGGTCACTCCTCTCCTATGTGTTTGTACTGGGACAACCAAGAAGCTCTTCATATTGCACTCAATCTCGTGTTTCATGAGCGAACCAAGCACATAGAGATTGGCTGTCATTTTATTCGTGATCTGATCCAGTCGGGTGAAGTTGTTACTCATCATATTTATACTTCCAGTCAACCAGTAGATTTGTTTACCAAAAGAACTTGGACGGCGGGCGTTTCAACATCTACTTAACAGTTTAGGCATTCGGGATCCTCATGCTCCAACTTGAGAATTAGTGTATGAGAAATTATTTGATATCTTCTGCAATATTTTGTCTTATCTTCTGTGAATATCCTATACCCTAGATAGAATCATTTTCCATTTGTGATTCATGAATAGGCATATATATTGTACACTTGTATCATTAATAAAATCACACACGTTCATATTTTACTGTTGCGTTAATAATCTCCTGGCTTACTTACTGAGCAAAGCCAAATTAAAAGCCTTTAAAAACCAAAAAAAACCCAAACTGCCCATACTCTTCAATCGTGCAATTTAGGGATTTTCAAATCTCTAGGCTTGACCCATTTGCATTTTTTCCCCAGTTTCTTGAGAAAAAAATATCATTCCTTAAAAAATATCATATAAAAGGATTTAGTTTAATTCAACATATTCACCATTAATTTACTTCATAAACAAGTGTAACATTCTTGAAAATATATATATTTATCAAGATAAAAAATAATTTTGTAAAACTACTATTAATTATAAATAATATATTGATTAAAATGTGAAATATATATATATATATATATATACACACAAAGTCTTACTTTATACGGACTAAACTTTATGCAGGCTCTATTATGCAATTAATATAAATTTTAATTTTGGGATGGGATGGGATTTTTCTTCAAATTTACTAATAATTCGAGGGACAGATTGTGCAATTATTAAATAACTATATATATCATATATTATTTATTTATTTATTATTTTTCATTTTTCACTTCTCCGATTAACAAATCGGTAACCGCTCCGATCTCATATTTTGCGCCACCCCTTCTCCGCAGATTGCTGCCGCATTTCTCCTTCTTCCGTCGGTGTCTCGGCGGAGCTAGGGCAAACGTCAGCGAATCTCCTTCTTCCGCTGGTGACACCGTTGCTCAATAATTGGTAACCGGTCAACCATTGGTGAATCTCCTTCTGCAATCACTAAAAATTCTTCGTAGATCTGATATCGAGAACCTGCAACCAAGAGCGGGGCTCTGCTCTGAGGTTTTCAATTTTTTTCCACCGCTCTGTAATGCTGGCTCATCAACATCAAGTCCATGGTGGAGCTAGGAGACGACAATGACGCTATGGTTTGTGGACAATAAGGCAATGGTGACGGGGACAGTGAGGCGAGGTGAGGCGAGGTAGCATTGTTATCTCTTTCATCAGGCGAGATCCAAGCGCCTTTTGAAGAAGATGACTCGCACGTGCAATCATGCGCTAACGGCGGCGGCAGCGATGAACGTTGAAGACGGTGGCGGACAAGGTTTTACTTATGAGAGGTGAGTTTATAATTTTGTGCTTTTTTCTCATAGAGATTAAATGAGGTTTAATGTTTTATGACCAATTGTATTCTTAAGTGTATTCTTACAAACGTTTCTCTAGTACAGTTGTTGGTAATTAACTGTTGAAGTATGAGGTCCTGTGTCCAAAGCTTGACGGTTGTTTTCGTTTTGAAGAATTTATGTTCCTAGTTGAAGTTTAATATTATTTAAATGAGTGTTTGGTTAATAACAAGTGTTTGGTGTAGTGGTTATTGCTTTAGGCTTAGAGGTTAGAGACCTGAGTTCAAATCTCATTAGTATTTTTTTTAAAGAATTTTTATTCTTGAGGTACTGTAGCTTTTTGGTTGATGTTTGCATTTTTTTCTATTATGTTGATATTTTTCATTATTTAGATGAGGTTTAATTAATATGAGTTGATATTTTTGTAGTTTTTTGGTGTTATGAATTGATATTTGTAGCTTTTTTTTTATTTTCTCATGTTGATGTTTTTCATTTTTTGGCTGAGGTTATGGTAATAGGAGTTGATGTTTGTAGTGTTTTTTTCTTTATGTTGATGTTTTTATTTTCCAGATGAGTTTAGGGTAATAGGAGTTGATGTTGTAGCTTTTGGGTGATATAGGTTGATATTTGTAGTTTTTAAAAATAATTGTTGATATTTATGATTTTCAGAATGAATAAATTATACTCTTGAGATACAGTCACTTTTTTGTTGATGTTTTTAGTTTTTTTCCTCTCATGTTGGTGTTTTTCATTTTCTAGATGAGTTTTAGGTGAGAGGGGTTGATGTTTGTAGATT
The DNA here is from genome assembly GCA_037428765.1 of Rubia yunnanensis. Taxonomy (NCBI): domain Eukaryota; kingdom Viridiplantae; phylum Streptophyta; class Magnoliopsida; order Gentianales; family Rubiaceae; genus Rubia; species Rubia yunnanensis. The sequence goes on from CM075061.1 coordinate 89,063,524, forward strand.
TTTTTATGATATGGTTGATTTTTTTTTTTTTGGTAATAGGAGTTGATGTTTGTAGTGTCTTTTTTCTTATGTTGACATTTTTTTTTGTTAGTGCTTCAAATGTAGGTTGTAGGTGCTTATTTTATAACTTCTGTGTGTTATGAAAACAATTTGGTTCTTAGAGTACAACTTGTAAGTGTTTATCATTGCTTGTTATGAGTTGATGTGTATAGCTTTTTTGTTGATATGGTTGATTTTTTGTAGTATTTTTTCCCTTACTTTTACGTCTTTTATTTTTTTGTTAGTGCTTTAAATGTAGGTTGTAGGTGCTTATTTTATAACTTGTAAGTGCTTCAATCGTTGCTTGTAAGTGCTTCAATCGTTGCTTGTAAGTGCTTCAATTAAGAATTGATGTTTGTAACTTTTTTGATGATATGGTTGATTTTTTGTAGTGTTTTTTTCCTTACATCAACGTTTATCATTTTTTGTTAGTCTTCAAATGTAGGTTGTAGGTGCTTATTTTATAACTTGTAAGTGCTTCAATCATTGCTTGTAAGTGCTTCAATTGTTGCTTGTTAGGAGTTGATGTTTGTAGTTTTTTTTTTTTAAAAAATGATAATTTGGCTTTGTAGTGATTTTTATGATTTTTAGTTTTTTTTTGTTAGTCGTAGTCAATGCTTTTTTTAAAAAAAATTTGTTTGTTTTTATTTTATTTTATATTTTTTTGCTATTTTATTTGATTTTTTTATATATATTTTTTGCTGCAATTTTTTAGTGGATGTTTTTTTATTTTTTGATGAGGTTCTGATATTTTTTGCCATTGTTTCTGTAGTTTTTTGCATCTATTTTTTATTTATTTTTTGCATTTTAAAATATTTTTAAATATATTTTTGAATTTTTTTGCAGATTGCAGGTGGCGAGAAATGATGAAAAAATTGGACAAAAATTCCCTGGAAGTTATTAGCGATAGGTCCCTGTAAAATAATTAGAGATATACTCATGTAAAATTATTAGAGATAGGTCCGTGAAGCTAGAATATTGTTAGAATTGTAGTAAGACCCCTGCCTAAAGTTTATGCTGCCTCAGGAGGAGACCATCCCATATTATTCATAATAATATAAATAAATTTTAGTAAAGTTATATTTTTTAATCAAAATATTAAAAGTATTCTAACTAAGTAGAATGAAAATCATTTATTTTCTTTATTAAAATAATAGTTTATAATTAAATATTCCCTCTGTCTCATTTCAATCTGCACTTTGACTTTCAGCAGTTGACTCAAAAAGTGTTTGATCCTTAATATCTTTTATTGAGGATAATTAAGATTTGTGAAAAGTTGATATTATGAAAATATATGTTTTAACAAATATAACATATCACTCAATAATATTAAAACTTATACACTAATTCAATTTTATGGTCAAAATTAAGAAATTTTTACTAAATGAATAGTTAAATTGCAGCTTGAAATGAGATATAGGAGGTAATATTCTTATTTTAAATTATATGAAAATAAATTGTAATTTTATTTATTGTTTAAATAGTGCAAAATACAAATCTAACCCTATTATTTTTTTAAAGTGTCAAGTTAACTCTATAAAATCTAAAAGTATTCTTCTAACCCTAAGTTTTTAAGCAAATATGCCGATATACCTTTTTGCACTATTCTGTCATTGACATGCCATTTTTGACACTGACCAAACCTAAGAAGACTATACCACCACAGTCTTAAAACTAAAGATTTAATGACAAAAATTTCTTCATCTCCAAAACAAGCGATGTCGCTACTCCGCCGCCAACCGCCACATGCCGCTCTCCCACCACCAAATGCCACCACTTCGACAGCGAAGGTGGTCGGGATTTGTAATTTTACCGGAATCTGGAATTTCGCCCAACATCACCTCCACCCGCACAGACTCGCCGCTCGGCGGCCACCGCTCCCGGTTCTAGAGTTTCACTGTCAAAATATGGTGTTAAGAACAAAGGCATTAAGACAAAAAATCATATCTTTTTCAACCAATTTCAACCAAAATCATATATTTTTCCTAGTTTTCTAATTAACACAAACAGAAAACAAACATTATACAGAAAATTCAGCTCAACTACTAAAACCAAGAACACTTACACACACATTCTGCAGAAAGTAACAAACTGATACACAAACCAATTTCAACCCAAATCACATTTTTTCTCGATTTTTCAATTAACACAAACTGAAAACCAACATTACACAGAAAATTCAGCCAAAAAAATCCAAAATCAAACAATGCAAGAACTGACCTAGCATGAACAATCTTAACATTAGTTTTCATATTAGGCTGGGACCAATTGTAACTTATAAGTAATGTGATGCGTCTCAAACGACCAACCAGTTCATGGGATTGAGTTCCTCTCGGACTAACCTGCAGAAAAACTGTCCTTGGGGGGTTCCTGGGGTTAGCACTCTGATGCCTAATTTAGTCCAAGAGTCTAATACGATTAAGACAGAATGAATGATAAGTAAATGCGTACCTTGTATTTATACTCCTTGTCCTAATAACGTCCTCCTTAATTATCGCCCTTAGTTACACACGAATGCAGTAATTATATTAGGGTATTAAATAATACCCTAATTGGGCCGCCACATCTTCAGCCCAATAGCCTTCTTGGGCTCAACCTCTATCAAGAGCCCCTAGAAAAATAGGTTCTCGACCTCGGAAGGTTGGAACGGTACAAAGGTTCTTCGAGGCCTCGAATGCATGAGACAGTTTGAGGACTCCAAAGACTCTAAATGAACCTTGTATTTCGTTGCCCTTGCCTTCGAGGGAGGGAATATGGTTTTCTAATCCACTCTTAGCGCTAGGATTCCCAAAGACGCGCGCGTGTCACTGGTCCCCAAACGGCGTGTTGTCAGAAGACAGAAAAGTAGTTGCGTGTTTCTATAAATTTTTACATTTCCAAGACAATTATTAATTATCCGCCATTTCAGCCCCCATTATTACCCCTTAACCCCTCTTCTTTCTTTCACTTTTCTCATTTACAAGAACTTCTTACAAGCACTCTTTCCCTCCTTCTCTCTCGAGCGATCTAATTTTCATCGCCTTTCCCAGAAAATCAGTAAGTACCTTCATTTCTCTTCTTATTCTAATCTTTTCATTTCCTCACCTTACAATCATACCCCATTCTGATGAGGGTTCCACCTCTGAGATATTTCCCGGTGAGATTAGGGTAGGAGGGGTGGAGATTTGTACGTCAGGAAAGGCTATTACTGACTCGAAAAGCACTCATTTAGAAGAATTCCAATATGATTATGATGTCGGAGGAGTTATGATTGATCACATTACTAACAGTCTTGGGGAAGTCCTAGGAAAGAGAGGGTTTTCCCGATAACTGATATGCCTCCTCGAGAGCCCGTCGAAAACTGGCCACTAGCCATGTGCAAGCCCTGCATATGAAGATCCCATAATAGTGGTAAAATTGGCTTCTACCCTCCTCCGAATCCAGAGCTCAAAGTTCTAAGGGGGTCAAATACATCTCTGGCCTACGAGGAAGCGTCCCTCGAATCCATAGAGGAGGAGGAGAATAAGTCTCTTTTGATCGAGAGGATGTCCCTCGAGGAGGAGGAAGCGCCCTCGAGAGCACCTCAGGCATCTTTTTTGGCTAAATCCTCTTAGAAGATTAAAGAGAGGAAATCTTGAGAGGTAAGGTTGAGGAATTTAGGGAAGGAGTCCCCGGCCCATGTAGTGGGGAAAGTTATCTCGAAGGTTTTGGACTCGATCTCTCTTAGCCAACGAATAGCCCCAAATACTGATTTTCAACCCTTTCGAGAGAAAGATGCCCCACATAACCTCCTCGAGGGAAGATCAGATATTTCCCTCAGACATTTTCGCTGTGGGCTTATCGTTCCCTTTCCGCCTCTCTTTTCCAAACTTCTTAAACAATTCCAGGTGAGCCTTGCACAAGTTCATCTCATTGTCTTTGTGATTATTATGATGTTCGTGACACGATGTGGCGAATTCGATATCAAGCTAAGGTATAAGTTGTTTTGCTCGTTGTATTTCGTGTCTTATAGTAAGCGGTCCACCGACATATTTGTCACTCATATCACAAGGTTTTTTCTGTTCCTGGTAATTCGGGTGATTGGAGAAGATGGAAGAAGGGAATTTCATTTGACAGCAGGAGGTATCGAGTTCCCCCGTGGAATTGGGATGTGCGAGTTGAGTCTGCCAAACCAGGGGAGTATATTTGTCTAGATGCCCTCGAGAAGGATAGGCAAAAGTTGTTGTCCAGCTCCCTTGACTACAGTCGCTTCAACAATCCTAATCCCTGGATTGGCAGCTTTACATTCCCCCCTAAAATCTATGAGGAGTATGTGTATAAAGTACTCTGGAAGAATATCAGGAAGAGGACAAGAGAACTTGAGAGCCCCAAACAAGGCCCTCCCCTTGAGACCCTCGTTAGTGATTTTAGGCACTCTGAAGCATCTGAAGGTTCCTTAATAGAATTCTACATCTCCTATCTTTTGTGCCATTGCATTTACTTTTACTGATGTTTTCCTTCTCTTTTTTTTCAGTGGGTCTTGCTAGTAAATTAAGGAACAAGAAGCCACACTCGGAGCAGGGTTAGGGTCCTTCTAAAGGGACCCTTACTCCCTCGAATTAGGCTTCCACTGCCCCAATTCAAGCCTCGACTCCTCCAGTAGGTGGTGGAAGCCCTACTTAGACTGTTGTTGATGGCCAACACCCCCCCACCCCCATACTAGGAATGTTTGCCAGAAGACGGGGGCAGATGGCGGCAATATTGGTAACGCCTTTTAACCACCGTTAATAAGAGCACATGACAGTGACAACGCCCATAAACAGTCGGTACCCCCTTCAAGTGATGTGGTATCCACGTCCATCATTGAGCATCATCTCGCGAGCAGGGTCTCTACCTCAAGGTTTTCATCTATTCCTTTGAAAAATTCATTTTAGTGTTCTTTTTCCTACAATTGATCTAAGTTTAACTATTTTACTAGGTCTCTCAACTTTTCCATGAGGCCACCCAGAAGATGGCAGCTTTCACCTATGCTTGTACTTTTGGCCATGATTTTCTCGAAGAGAAGCTCAACAAAAAGGATGCTAAAATTTTGGAGTTGAAGAGAGTGCTCGAGAAGAAGAATGGGGCGCTCAAGGAAAACCAAAAAACCCTGGAAAAGGAAAGGTGGAATGTTAATGCCGAGAGGTGTCAATGGACACTGGAGAAGGATACCCTCGAGAAGAGGGTTCATGCTGCTGAGGACCAAGCCTCGCGGGTTCAGCTGCTCGAGGCATTTAAAAGAAAACTTTTGAACAGCTCTGAGCTGCTTCAACTATTTGTGGACCTCAGGGAGGTGGCCAAGCGTCTCTGCTATAGCGATCTAGCTGAGGAATTCCTGAAGCCTCAAGTATCTGCCTCCCTGTCTGAAGAGCTCGCTAAGCAGGTGGACGAGCTAGTCAAGCCAGAACTCGGGGCTACTCTGGATGAAACATGGTATGAGAAAATCAAGAACGATGGACTTCGCTTTGCCCTGATGGATTTCATTAAGTCCAAAGGGCAGTTCTTCACTGCTGAGGGGATTCGAGCTATCCCCTACCCAAGGCCACAAACACATCCCCCAAGCAGAATTCAGTAAACGCCCTAGTGGAGGAATTCATTTCCTCCACCTCAAAAGAGGTTGATTCTAGGGTTTGTCCTTGATTGTAACTTTGCCAATTAGGGCTCCCAGTTGTAACTTTTTTTAAAACTTCAATATAAGAATATATTTTTTGCATTTTTATGACTTATTTATTTATTTTACCTGTATTCTCTTTTTGTAGTTTAACTTGTTGAAGAGAGTGTTAGAAGGCGCTCGTGAGGAGCTTTCGAGTGATAAAAAAGAATTGAGTGAGATACACAAATAGCTATCGAAAGCCACATGGGATTTATCCAATTGTAACCAAGAGAAGGAATCTTTGAAGGATAAGCTTAACCAGCTCGAAGCAAAGATGAAGTTGTGGTAGTCCAAAGACCATCCAACATTTAAAGGGTTTGATAGGGACTTCTTGAGCAAAGAATTTAATGGTACATATCCTTTAGAGGTGGTCAAAGATCGTGATCCCGCAGATAAATATTTTGAAGAGCTAATGCGTCAAATATATCTACAATTTGGTTCTCTGAAGTCATTGCGTCACTACTGTGACTAGGCTTCTAGCACCTAATTGGTTGCCTGGGCGAAAATCCTAGATTAGTGTCCCAAAGAGAGTTGATTTCCGAGCAACATCTAGTGGCTCAGAGCAAAATAACCAGCCTTGAAGAGGAATTGCTCGCTTGGAAGATGGCTAGCGAAGACCTCCTTTTTTCAAGGGAGCCCCATGCAACCCCTCGAAGGAACCCTAAGGTTGAGGATAGTTCTTTGGTAGAATCCCTCTTATCTGAGAACACACGACTCATAGGGGAGATCGAGGCCTGGAAGGTACATGCCAAAGAAGTCAAGGAGCGCATTGCCAATTTTGAAGAAAGAATTTCTGCACACGAAGTAAGCCTTCGTGCCCACATGCTTTCTCACGACATTCCTTCCTCATATTTAATTGGAAATTATTAGCTTTCAAAATTTCTACTCAAAGTCGATCAATACTAGATGGAGGAAGTTAACGTCCATGAGAATGGATCTCCTCGCCAGATAAAAGCCTTTGACCTTATTCTTGATTGGTTGGCGGAACTGAAGGTAAATGGATTTACCCCCTTGAGTTATCATTCTGCTCCTCGGTCACAAAAATCTGCCATTAAAGAAGTTGAAAAGCATCTTTCCCCCTCGAGCAAAGCTACCAAGAGATCCTCCACAAAATGCCATAAGAGTGTTGGGTCCTCTCCGAAGGGTCCATTCAAACTTTCCACGAAGAAGCGGGGTAAGACCATTGCTCCCATAGATCCTTCCAAAAATCCTATGGAAGAACAAATGAAGGATATTCGGAGAGCCTCTGGTGTCAAGCTTGAAGAGCTCAAAGAAATAGAGGCAAAGGTGAAGGGGCTAGCTCCTCCCACGGAAGATTTGTTTCGGGAGGGGCTTCTCCCATTTAGATGAATACATTTAGATGAATAAGTTCATGTACTTTTTGGTACCAAAATTGTACTTCTATTTATTGACAAAGTTAAGGCATGTTTAACTATTGCTCCTAGAAAATGCAGATTGCATTTCTCAAACCCCTGTTGTTAGCGTCAGTGAGGTTAAAAGTTGTAACAGGATTCGAGTTTCTCGTCGCTATACTTCATCAAACATTTTACACCCTGAATATGAGTGCCACACGCAACTTCTTTAAGCAAATATAGTATGAATATCTTTGATAAGTAGGAATTAAAAAGTTCAAAGACACAAGTGTTTTACCCAGGTTTGGTGTTTCCACCTACATCCTCATCAGGTGATAGGGTGACCAGACATGGCCTCCCTAAAATCACATTATAAGGGGAAGGGGCATCCACGACAGCAAAATTACACCTGATAGTTACCCCCTAGTCGCCATCCATTATACGAACGAGCAGGGTTATCTCTCTTATGGGGAATATTGGGTTTCCCGTGAATCTGAATAAAGGGGAAGATGACCTTTTCAAGTTACCACGCCCTATATCCAACTGGTCAAAGCACTCAGCAAACATCACTTCTACCCCACTCCTGTCATCACTGAATACTCTTCTTATCAAAGACATTCCAATAATGGCTGAAATTACCATTGGATCCACATGAGGTATTTGGTCTGGTACGGTATCCGCTTCTAAGAAAGTGACCATCTCACCTAGTCAAAACCTCTTGTAGTTGGACTCTTCCGTCGGCACCCTTCAAGCCTCTACTCTTATCACAACATTCGAAGATCTCTCTCTCACCATTCCATTGATAAAATTAATACTCTTTGCACGGGTGGGTTTTCCCTGTTTTAGTTATCTTGATTTCCACCATGTTGTTCCTGGGGTCTATCCTGCCTTCTTTCCTGACCCCTATCTCGAACCGCCTATTCTTGAGGTATTCTATATCATCTACCCCCATTGTTTTTATTGTTCCTTCTATAAGGCTGCCATTGGTTCATTCGAGGCCTCGAGGGGGCAGCCTGGTTCCTGTGTCCTTGCCCTCAAAATCGTCCTTCCCCTTAAAATCGTCCTTACCTCTCACACCTATCAATCTTCATCCTCAATTGCATGCATTCATTTGTGTCATGGTCGTAATCCTTGTGATGATTGCAATACCAATTTGTTGCCCTCCGGGCCACGACTGAGTTGTGCAAACTCTGCAAGGGTGGGGGTGCTCGGAACAACCCTCTATGTATACTTAAGATCTGTGTGGGAGTTCTCCCTCTGAGCGTTGGTGGCAATGGAATGTATCTCTCAAATGGTGTTCTTATGGGTTTGACCGGCCTTTTCCCTCTAAGTTCTACATTTCTTTGCATTTTCTCTGTAAGGCTATCTCTTTATTTCTAGTTGCTTCCTCTACCCTCGAGTACTGCTCCACATCTTCCTTAAGTTTTTGCAAGGTCTTGGGGGTGTTAGTACTCAGCTTCTTTTATAATTCAAAGTCCTTCATCCCCAAAAGATAACCCTGGATTATCTCGTTCTCCATTATTTCTATCACTCCCAAGCTCTCGTCCACATACCGATGATAGAAGGTTTACATGCTTTCCCCTATCTTTTGCTTTGTCTGGTAGAGTTCTAATAGATTTTTGGTGAACTTCTTCTTCTATGCTTACTGGCTCAACAATGCTCCACTGAAGTCTCGGTACGATCGGAGCGAGCCTCTTTAGCAACTTATTGAACCACTTTTGTTCTTTTCCCCGTAGGTAGCTTCCTACCAGCTTGCATGTCAATTTCTCATTGAAATCCCTTGAACTCATCAAGCCCAAGAACATCTGGATGAATTCTCGAGGGTTTGTCTCACCACTGTATGTGGGAAGTCCTTCCGGAGGCTTCACTTCTATTGGTTATCAAACCCCAGTGATCACCAAGTTGAAAGGAGACCCTGCAGCCTGGCCTAAGGGCCCGATCAACCTGTCCAATTCCCTCTTTAATGACTCACTTGCATCTGAGGGGGGTTCCTATTGCCCCTCTGTAAGGTTCAGCCCATTTTTGTGATTCCCCAGTTGTGGTAGATAAGGAGATTAAGTTTCCCCATATCCAGGGTTCATCTAAGGCTGTCCAAAACTCGGGTATGCTGGTGGTGGTTGGCCATAGGGATTGTAAGACCCCTGACTAATCATTGTTCCTTGAATTCCCATACTTCTGTATCCTTGCATGGTAGAAAAACCATCATCCCATATGCCGCTCCTGGACCGTCCAGGTCGAGGGTAGGAGCGGATGAGGCTAGCAGAGGTAACGAATATACTGATCCGTGTGAGTAACCCGGAATAGAAGGCTGGGGCCTAGCTTGAAATGGATCTCCAGCATATGCATGATAAGGATAGGCTATTGCAGACTGAGAGGCCCACTATATAGTTATTCCTACATGTGAGGGTGATAGTACCCCGTGCGTAACCCTATCATCCCTCGGAGGGGGGTAACTCGATAGCTGGCTGCAGCCAGGACCTGAGATGCCCGTTCTACATCTTGGCTCGGGGTCGCCCTTTCCACATTCTGATTTCCTTGCATGTGCTGGCCATAGGCTTCCATATATGAATCTTCCGAAACATCCATAAACCTTCTGTCCCTTGGATCAGCTACACCCTCAAGTAAGGAATCAGGGTTTCTCTGTTCTTGCTCTCCCATCATTTCCAATCTCCTCGAGGGTCGTGACGCATAATTCTGGATTGGTTCTAGGGTATTTACGACGAATGCTACTGAAGTTTGCCCCCCTTCGTGGTCTACGCCCGTTCCTGGCGTTTGAAGGTTAGCTATGCTGGTATCCTCGACACGGGCATCGTTTCCTACCCCTGAATTCTCCATTCTTAACCTTTGCGAAGACCCAGCCCCCGTGCCTATCAACCTTAACCTTTTACTCCTTTGAATAACAGTGGACATAAACCCTTAAAACCCTTGATCTGGCTTAGTCGTTCCCACATACGGCTTCACTTGATGCGTCTTGAACGACCGACCTGTTCGTGGGCTTGAGTTCCTCTCAAACTAACCTGCAATAAAATTGTTCCTAGGGGTTCCAGGGGTCAGAACTCAGATGCCTAAGTTAGTCCAAGAGCCCAATATGATTAAGATAGAATGAATGATAAGTAAATGCGTACCTTGTATTTATACCCCTTGTCCTAAATAATGTTCTCCTTAATTATCGTCCTTAATTACCCACGATTGCGGTAATTATATTAGGGTATTAAAAAATACCCTAATTGGGCCGCCACATCTTCAGCCCAATGGCCTTCTTGGGCTCAACCTCTATCACAATGGAGCGAGCTAATCCGCTCAGCAATAAACACCCTGCAAAATCCTCACATTAATAAACAAAAAATAAATAAAACCCCAATTCATCAAGGTAAAGTCTTGGGAAAGACCGTCTTTCTATACTCTTATGGAAAGATGTGGTTTAATTAGAATAATAAAAGATAAAAGGTCTTAGTTGCAATATTAAAAATTTATTATACAACGTGTAGTAGTTGTAAAGTTTGTGACCCGATTTATGCAACCCAAAAATTTTATCTTCATTTCTTTTAATTTTAATTTGCACTTTAAACCTTGGTCTTTCCATGACTTATGGAAATACCGTCTTTCAAGAGACAGACTCCATCATCGAATCCAATTTCATGAAAAACCCAGGAAAAAAAAAACAAAAGTAGGAGAAATCTTTACTAGTTGTTCGAAGCTTGTGCTCCACAACCCATTCTCTCCCAGAATCAAAGGTGCCAATTTTCTTATCAACCATATTTCTTTATGATTTGTGATTATATTGGTTTTTTTCCTTTGGTATTTTCTTGATTTTGAATCGTTCAAAGGAATTTGGGGGAAAAGGAATGTATAGGCTTGAACGTGTATTGCCAAACCCCTCTCTTCTTCTTCTCTCAACCCCACTTTTGTTATTAACGCTGAACAAGACGGAAGTGGGGGGGGGGGGGGGATGGGGAAGTGAGAGAGCTTTGGAACGAAGGTGTTAAGAGCAAAGGTGGGATTCTGGTGAGAGAAGAAGAAGAGAGGAGTTTTCAGGGATAGTATAGTCTTTTTCAATTTTATAAATTTTTATTTTCTTGAAACAAGGGCAAAATAGTCAATTCATGAAATTCCAACCAAATTCAAGTTCCTAGGCTAGGGTTAGATTGACCCTTTCAACCAAATAATAGTGTTAGAATTTCACTTTCGACCAAATAAATTATAATTTTTAAACTATTTTCTTATATGATTAAGGTCATTTTGTGACCCAGCCCAATCCAATTCCAAACTATAAAATTTTTAATATGATCTAATTAACCCAAAATTTTAAATTAATTTGGATCAGAACAACGGATCCACCCCAACTCACGGGTCCTAATTAAGGGGACTAAACAGCACTTGCGCCAAATCTGACTTGCATAAGTCGGCATTTTTAAGTGTATAATATATAAATGTGTCCTTATTTTAGACAAATGACTTATCTATACCTATACTAAAAGAGCGAGTTCTTTTTGTGGCTACAGGTGTAGGTACGGTAGCCCTTCTCTTTCCTTTGATCCCCTCATTTCTCCTCCCTGCTTCATCCCTTCTTCCTTTCCAATGGGAACCCTTCTACTCCCGGTGGCTAACAATTTGAAGGTACTCGGTCATCTCCCAGCTTCATTTCTCTGCTTCTCTTTCTATTGGTGAAGCTTGCCTCCGGTTACTTTAGGTTGTGTGCAGGTCGCCGGTGGCTGGTCCTTTTTTGAATTCCATATCCTTCACCTACCTTATGCTTATAGTCCAATCTCAGTCTTTTGGTAATTCCATTCTTACATACCTTCATTAAGGTTAGCGTTCATCTCTGTAGAATTTAGGTTTCTTTTTTTGTCTATTGCAATTTCATTTTTTTGCCCGTTGCCATTGTATCTTTTTCCCCTACTCTAATTTCATCCCATTTAAGTATATATTTGATGTTCTATGTGTATTCATTTGTTCATTCCTTTTTACTCTTTGGTCATTTTGCAATTTCAATGATAACACACGCAAGGTGTTCGATGATTTGTCTGAGTAACAGTACCCATGAATTTGTGTTTGGATACCGGGTAATTTGTAGATATATTCAACGCCTCAATAGCTCAGTCTAATAATGTGACACTTGTAGACTTCTTTTTATCTAAAGAGATTTTGGAAACACTTTCTTGTGGCAAAGGAGCTTTCGAAGCTACAGGAAATTATGCAGCTTTGAGATATTACAAAAGATGATAGATCCAACTGCGTTTAACTTCCTCTTTTTGCAATACTGTGGCTACATTATTGATTATGCTTATCCTCTGCTCCTCATAGTCACAGCATGATTTTGCCAATTTCATTGCATTTGGGACTGAATTGGTTAAAATTTGAGTGGTGGTTCAGAGTGCTTGTGTGTAGCTCTGCAATTTGTGAATTGCATTTTTGGGTTAACATTAACAAAAGTTTATTGTTTATTTGGCCAAATTGCTTTTGAATTGATATAATCATCATCCCAAATCCTGTATTTTATGGCATCCCCTACCTGTGTATCCCCGTGTCTGTGTGTATTTGGAAAATGTGATTGGCCTCTCAGCAAGCGATGATTACTAATGGTTCCATTCGAGTTCACTGAGCAAAATGGAGGTCAGTAATTGCTGCATATATGCATATGTTGGTATCAAAGTTTTGAAGATTGTGTTTGTTTAATCTCTTAGGAACATGATAGTAAAGAGTTGGAAGAGGCGAAAAATGGAAGACATGAGAAGGCGGTGGGAAGTCTAGGGCAGGAAATCCCTCGAATGGAAAAGCGCACCTGTAACAGTTTTGAGGGACAGTAAAGATGGCCTACCTTCATCTGGTACCGTGCTTCATCCCCTCAAACTATTAATCTGTATTTTCCTATATAAAAAATGCTCAAATCCCAATCCCTCCTTGCTACTGCTTCCCTCCGTTTCAAATCCCAGTTTTTTTACCGATTACTGTACCTTGACCCAATATTCGGTGACTCTTCAGACCGGTCCACCTTTTATGACAGTAGCCTGATTCTATCAATTTGATATGCGTATTAATTTCCAACCCACAAGTATGATTGATTAGTCTCTTTATTGTTGATTATGTATTGAATTCATGGTTTCTGCTTTGAGGTGTTTGAATGCTTCAACCTTATTAGTGTAAAATACCTCTTTTCCCATTTTGGTTGTTTGTGTGCCTTCAATTATGTAAAGTATAATTCTGTGAACTAGACTCAGTTTTACTTGGTTGCCTTCTCCGTCAATGGATTTTACTATTTTTAATGCTTAAATCAAGGTGAGAATATATTTTGTATATGTGATATGCTCAAGAACAGACCCAATTAACGCAAAAAAAAAGTATACTACGTCCATATTCAAGGACTTGGAACCTTTTCCTGCACTTTCTTTCAATTTTGGACCCTTTTTAGCTCTCCAAGGATTGAAAAAATCCAAAAACATGAGCCTATTTGCTGCAGTTTGATCTATTTCATTCTTACATTTAGAAATATGTTTTTGATTGATTACTTGTTTGAAGAACATTTGACTAAATCATTTGATCCTGAGCGGGTATTGAATTTTGGAACTTTCTGATGTTGAATCCTTTTATTGTACTTTTAGAAATTTCTTTGTTGTATCTACTATAAGGATTCTCTGTGTATTATAACACTTTATTCTCATAGAATCATTTATGTTAATGTTAATTTGACCAATTTCTCACTCGGCCTTATCTATCTTTGTAGTCATTCAATGGAGATTTTTATACATAAGTTTGATTATTGAAATGAATATAGACAGAATTTGATTATGTATTGAGCTGATTGAAATAATTAGTTTTGCTAATTTAGTGACAGAAAGATTGATTTGGTACTGTACCTTGCTACCTTCGTCGTGCTAATAACGTTACACTTGTACACTTGTTTTTTCGTGGTCTTCTGAACCAGTGATGATGCATCGATGTCTATAGTTATGTTTTTTCTAAACATTATGAAATACTTATGTTTTGAAAGTATAAACAACAAAAAACAAAGTTTAAAATTGGGAGAGTACCTAATGCAAAGTATACTCTGATTACAAGACAAGGGGAGTGGTTATGGCATATAACTGGAAAGTCTCGTACTTTTTGTTTTCATATACTAATTGGTGAAATGCATTGATATAGGAATTGATGAAAGTGAGGGGAAAAAAAGAGGTAGCATTGCACATTGGAGCAAGTAAGTTGTTTGTGCTAGATGTAGCTTTCTGTCAAGTATCTTAGTGAATATTCTTTTTAGATAAAGCACTTCGGACATTTGACACAGAGTGTGTTAGAGCTACCTGCATCCAATAATCTTTGCCATGCTTTATAAAGTTCTGCCCTTTCTCAATCTCAGTTCACCCTGGCTTATGGTAACTTATGTTTTATTAGTAATGTATCTTTCACTTATTTTGTTTATTCGTGGATTGAATATTTAGTTGATGAATACTTTTTATCAGCTTACATACTTGCTGTGTTTAGACTTAGCTTCTGAATTGTACTTGCGATAAGTGTCTTAGTTCAACAATATATTGTGTGTTTTTGTTTGTAAAATTTTTTCCTGTCCAGCTTCTATATTCTTGATCATTGATTAAAAGGTTCAAATCCACACTGCCTGAGTGGAAATATCTGGTCATATATTTTCCCATCTTTAAATTACTTTCCATATTCCACTCTTTTGATGTAAACTTCTTTCCCATGGACTCAATTATTTGTGGAAATTTGAACTCTTTTCATTCAAAGGATAAATAGTGTAAGCTTGGGTTTGAGGAGACAGTGAATATTATGCCTGGTCTTAAATTAGCTTAGAATCAGGTATGTAAATGACTGTAGAGAATGATCATTCAGGCTAACTGAATTAATTAAAGTTGCAGTTGAGGTGTCGTAATTTATCGTAATGTTGATAGCTATTTATTGTAAATCAATATCATTCGCAGCTTACCTGACTCTTGGTAGGTTTCGTTCATTGAAGATTGCTCATACTATGGATACTCAGTCCTCTGTATATTTTTTGGTTACAGCTCATTGTGTTTGACGGGACGTATAGTTGTTGTATCTGTTACGAGATTATCTTAAGTTAATGCGCTTTTTAGGTGGATGTGCAAAGTTATCGGGCACGGGTTTTTTTCCTTTTATTATCCTCTTACTAAGTCTGCACTCCACAGGTGAAGGCTCTTCAATTGCTGCAGTCTATATTTTTCCAGTTGGTGATCTTTACTTGTATAAGATGTCGAAGGTTGTTTTTGGTGAACATTCTACGAAGTGGGCAGTATCCTTCTCTTTCAGCTTCAAATTCCTTTTTGATTAGGTTTTCTTTTATGCATAGCAGTTATGTAGAACAGCAAGGTGAGAGCTATAGAGGCCCAAAGAGCTCCTCAAGTTGAAGAACGAAACATCGGCATTGCAAAGCTCGCTCTGGAGGGCATTGTATGTTTTCTTCTCCTCCGCTGCGTGGCGACCCTTTCTATCATCAGCTCTGCCGCTCCTGGTTAGTTCCATTCAGTATTTCTTGCTCTCCCCCTCACCCACCCTTTTAAAATCTCATTCCAAAAATACCTTCTTTATTTAATTAAAACACACTAATAGTGAGAGGGTATTTTATTGGGTTCCCCAGACCCTGAAAATAAATAAATAATACAGTCAGAGTATGTAGTTAATCTTCAAGTAGATTAAGCCAGTCAATAGTGATGACTAAAACTACCTGATTTCCTTTTCTCTTTGCCTCCACCCATGTTAGCAAAAGAAAAGGCCAATTCCCATTTCGAGGTATTGAGTGGCCTTCCACTTCTAGCCTTCATCCCATATGCGACTAGAAGAGGTGGCCTCCCACTCAATCCCCTTTCACAGTAATCCCCCTGGATTTAAGTACTGAACCTGTTGAAGAATCACAGGTGCTCTGCTATCCTTCTTGTGTATAAGTCCTCCATTGTTGTATCCTTCATGGGCCTTGTTGCTCCTCAACCTTTTGCTGTCCTCCAGACCTGTCAAACAATATACAAACAGCAATACCTTGTCCCAGAATTTAACCTTTGGAGACTCTAATGTATGGAAACTCCCTAGCATTAAGAGTGACTAATCCCTTAACATGTGGAAAATTAGCTTGCTTAAAAGTGTAATTAGTCTTTGTGGAACTAGAAAGTTTTGCTAGAGCATCAGCCACAGAGTTAGACTCTCTATAAATGTGTGAAAGAGAATGATAACTCACCTGATAAGCTCTATATAGCTCTGAGCATATTGGTATATTTCCATTGCACTTTATATTCTTTCCTGATCAGCTTTAGCAGCACCACGGAGTCCACTTCCACCTGCATCTCTGTAAAACCATGGAAAAAGGTTGTTTCCATTCCAAAAATTAAAGCTGTTATCTCATCTTCCATGCTATCTGTCTGGTGCAAGTATAAGGCTTTTGCTATCAAAACCTTTCCCTGTTGATTTCTTATGACTAAACCTGCTCCAGCATCCCCATTCCTTAGTGATGAACCATCAGTATTCAATTTTGCTTCCTTCTGTGGTAAACACCAGGTCACAATCATTTGAGTTCACAGGAGCCACGGATAATAAAGATGGAACTATCTTATGTTGATCAGTTCTTATCCATTTGATACCATGTATATTCAGGATCATCCTGATCATATGAATTATCAGAGTAGTGTGCTCAGCATTTGGACGCACATTATCATATAGACATTGGTTCCTTAAACACCATACAAACCATGTAGCAATAGTAGGAAGCAGTCTGATGCAAATTTCATGAGGCTTACTCTGAACTTCCATATTCCAGTAATGATAAAATCTGTCCCATAAGTTTTGAAAATTCAGATTTTCAATATCAAAGAAAGTTTTTAAGATATTCCAAACTCTTCCTGCCCAAACACATCCATTAAAAATATGATGCAGATCTTCTGAATCTTGGTTACAGAACAAGCATTTAGATTGCAAATGGAAGTTAAAATCCTCAAGAATATCATGAATAGGGACAAATCTGTTGAGAATCCTCCAGTTGAAGTCACTAATTTTTTAGGAACAAATTTGGACCATAGATGTTTGAAAGAGGAAATCTGATCCCTATGCTGCCTGACCAGTTCATAGGCAGATCTTAGATAAAAGTGTCCTCAGGTTTCCAAATCAGAACATCTTTAAAGTTTTCAAAATGAGGAAATTCTCTTGTTATAAGGAGCTGGAAATCAGGAGGTAGTCCTTTAAAGATATCAGTATATGCTTCCTGGTTGTAAAAGAATTCAGAAACTGCAAGGTCAGGATGGAGGATCAGAATCCAAATTCCAAGAATCTATCAATGCCCCTTTGTCTAGCCAGTTAGAGTTCCAGAAAGATACATTGCCTTCCCCTGTTTGAAGAGCTGTATTGGCAGAAGCTACTTCATTAACTGTCCTAATTCTTTCCCATGTTTTAGAGTTTTTTAGGTAATCTGGAAGAGACCACATGAACATTGTCCATAGATTATTCCCAGTTTGCATTTTCCACCAAAGCTTTAATGAAAAGCTTTTGATGATTAAATGCAAATCTTTGACATTAAGACCATCCTCCAAAATTGGAAAGCACATCTTTGACCAGGCTCTTCAAATCTTCTTTTGGCCAAACTCAGCTGTCCCCCAAAAGAATTTAGCAAATTGTACATGTAACCTATCCACTATCCCTATTGTAGGTTTAATGACAACTAAAGTGTGCATAGGGATAGCTGATAATAGATATTTTATCAGTATTAGTCTACCAGTCTGATTCAACCATTTGTTTTGCCATAATAGAATCCTACCTACCATCTTTTCAAAAACCATTGGGAAATAGCTATGGTTTGTCCTTCCAATGAAAATAGGACAGCCCAGGTAATGAAAAGAGAAAAAACCAGCAGAAATACCTATAAGATTAGGCATGAGATTTCCATGAAATGGTTTAGCATGTTTAGATAGATAATGTGATGATTTGTCAAAATTAATCTTTTGACCAGTGGCTTTTTCATAAACCTCTAAAATTCTCCTTAAGTTTTGTATACTGGTTATGTTAGCTTTAGTGAACAACACTGTGTCATCAACAAAAGGCAGGTGAGTTATTTTTTGAACTGATCCTGGAAGATGAAAATAACTAATTCTTGATTTATTGTACAGTAACCTTAGGTTTCTGGAAAAAGCCTCGGTTAACATGATAAACAAATATGGGGATAAAGGATCCCCTTGTTTAATGCCTCTTGAGGCTTTAAAGAACCAAAAGGTTTACCATTCACAAGAACTGAGAAAGTTGTTGAGGCTATATTGTTCAAAATGTTCTTAACTATCCGTCCATGAAATCCCAATTTTAGAAGCAGAGTGTTTAAAAAAGACCATGAAATCCTATCAAAGGCTTTCATCATGTCTAATTTAAACATGACATTATAACCTCATGTTTTGTTATTTAAAAAGTTCGTCATTTCTTACATTAACAAAATATTATCAGCTAATTCTCTTCCTTGAACAAAGGCAGATTGTTCAGGAGAAATCAAATCAGGCATTAAAGGTTTAAAATGGGTTCTAAAAAGCGCGCTTAAGCGCGCTTAAAGCGCAAAAAAGCGCTGAGCGCTCATAGGAGCGCTTTGTATCGAAAAGCGCTGGCGCAGACGGAAAGCGCGCACTTCCGAGCGCTTTTTTTGAAGCGCGAAGCGCTCAAAAAAGCGCGCTTTTCGTTACAGCCCCAAAAGCCCATAAACATACCAAAAATTTAACTCCAAATAAATAATTACAGCCCAAAAGTAAAGGCCAAGTAATTTAACATTAAAGGCCCATTTGCATCTTGTGCTTTGCCTTGAAAGAATGGAGGAGCTCCCTAGTATTTATAGTTGAAATTTGAAGGCTAAGTCTCCTCTCTTCCAATGTGGGACTAATGTAGTATAGTAAGGCCAAGTCTAAAGCCTTTGCTGCCTATGTTGAACTTCTCTTTCTTGAACAGAAGTGAAATGCTTAGTTTAAGTTCAATGAATTCTGTCTCTTGATGCAGCATTACTTCTTTGACAATTTCATACAATTTTTTAAGTTGGTGATTGCTTATTCTATACCCACAATTGGATGAACTGATATACATGAGTGGTGAATACCACTGGGAAATCTACACTCCAAATCTATCAAACCTTACCTACTATTTAGATAACTAATACTGGAAGTGATAATTAAACTAATTCTGCCGAAGGAAAAGTTATAGCTGACTGATGATTTCAAACGAAGACAACTCAGGAACATGCATCACCACAAAATATAATTTTCAACTGGTTGTATCTTTTACAGGTATGCTGCATGTCATTGATTTTGACCGGAACATTAGGGAGCCTAAATTTCTCTAGCCTTGCTATTGCTGGCAAAGTTTGAAAGTCTATCATGTGTCTTTATTGAAATAATCCTAGTATATGATTTGCGAGCGCTTTTTTCCGAAAAGCGAGCGCTTCGCGCTTCGGTAAATTTTACCGTTAGCGCTTCGCTGCACTTTGCGCTTTTTAAAACCCAGGTTTAAATCTCTTAGTATACACTCTAGAAAAAATATTATTCAAGAAATTTGAGAGACTTAATTGGCCTATAATCACTAAAAATAGAGCAAACTTGCTTTTTTTTTATTAGAACTATAAAAGAAGCAGATATTGCTCTAGGAATAGTAACACCAGATAGAAATTCATTGATTGCATCAGTGAGGTCATCAGCTATTATATCCCAGCATTCAGTATAAAATTTCCCTGGATAACCATCAGGTCCAGGAGAAGCCTCACCATCCATTCCAAAAACTAATGCCCTAGCTTCTTCCAAACTTGTACCTTCAAGAAGTTTCCAAAAGTTTAGCAATTTTTGGATCCCTGGGCTATGCTATCAATTGGCAACCTAATTGGACACCCAGTCAAGATAAACATGGCAATGCTGAACAGTTCCAGACCTCATGCGGAAAAGGTTTGCCTAGAGATAGATGTCACTCAGCCCTTGAGGGAGAGAGTATGGATCAACTATAGAGGCAGAGGATTTTGGCAATATCTAGAGGATGAAGGTATTCCTGATTACTGTAATAAGTGTTTCAAATTGGGTCATATGACATCTTCTTGCAGATTTGATCAAATCCAGAAAGGACAGGCATGGAGGCCTAAAAATGAAGTGCAAGGTAAACAAGTAGAAAAGCCTTCCTCTTATGGTTTATCTGATAAGGAAAAAGATTTAATAACTGTAGCAGATAAGCAGCCTGGCCCTTTTGAGCAGAATTCAGGCAATAATAAGGCTAAGCAAGTTTATACACCCAAATCAGGAAAACAAATTAATGCTGGATTTGAAGCTACTACTCAGGTTAAACATAATGCTCTGTTTGAAGAAGATTTAAAATCTACTCCTATCATTATAACACAAACTAAGGATAATGGAAAAACTAATTCAAGAAGTACATCTTCAAATGCTGCAGATGTTAATGAGGATCAGAGTTTGCACATAGCTGAAAACAATCTAGAAAATGCTCAGACTTATAGTAAAGTTAACTCTTATGAGGATAATCATAAGCTATCAACAGAAGAAATGATAGAACATCAGGTTAATCAAGAAATACAGATTCAGAAGATAGCTTTGATGCTTAATTAAAAAGATTATTAGGAAAACTAGGGTACTGATAAAATTTTAGATACAGATAGTTTGTCCCCTGAAGATAGAGTGCTACTAGATAATATTGATCTAAACTCTAGGGAATAGTGGTCAACTGATAAGTTTAACAAAAATAGTTCAACTGACATAATCCTTGAACCTATTTTGTTAGCTCAGAACAGGTTCAGTAAGCTAATCAATGAAGAGGGTTTTAATCTGAATACTGAATCATCTTCTTTACGAACTGAGGCTGCTACCAGTAGAAAGTACAAGGAAAAAGACTATACTAGTATGCCTAAGACCGTAAGGACAAGATCACAAATTGATACTGAATCTCTTAATATTTAAATGGGATCCTTTAAAATCTGTGTATGGAATGTCAGGGGTATTAAAAGTGATAAAGCTCAACTTAAGGTTAAAATATTAAGAGAAATAAAAATGTTTCATTATTTGTATTGATAGAACCAATGTTAAAGGCAGACCAACTATCATCCATTGCTTTTAAACTGGGATATAACCATTTCTTTGGTGATCCCAGGGACAAAATTTGGATATTTTGGTCAGATGACTTTTAAGGTTAAGGTGCTAACAGTTCATGATCAGTTTGTTCTAACTGAGCTGCAACATACTTCAATATCTGCTACCTGGAACTCTGCTTTTGTACATGGAAGGGATAATAGAACAACTAGGTATCCCTTATGGTCTGGTTTGCAACTTTTTTTGTAATAACCATGTGATGTTAATAGGGGATTTTAATGTCATCAGGGAGCCAAGTGAATAACTAGGGAAATGTCATCCCAACTTGAACTGTATGATGGACTTTAATGTATTCATAGAAGGGAATCAGCTCCTAGAATTACCCACAACTGGAAATGATTTTACATGGGCAGGTGTAAGGAATGGTAATGTATGGCAAAGACTTGACAGAGGACTAGTCAATGATCCCTTTCTAAATCTGTTTCCAAACACAAGTATTAGAGTCAAATCTAGGCATCCTTCAGCTTACTCTCCTTTATTGGTCAGTTTAGCTAATTTTTACTATGGCTCTGGTCCAAGAACCTTTAGGTTTGAAAATTGCTGGATAACACACAATGATTTCAGAAACCTGGTTCACACAAGCTGGAATCTACCATGTGAAGGTTATGGCATGCTAAAGTTTTCAATAAAGCTCAGAAGACTTAAAAGCACCTTAAAAGAGTGGAACTCAAATGTTTTTGGTAATATTAAAGATAAGGTGAAAGAAGCTGAGGAGGAACTTTTGCAAAAAGAAAATGATCACCAGCAGTTAAACAATGAATGGTCTAGGGATGAACTTAATAAAGTTAAAGCTAAGTTAACACTAGCTTTAACTAGAGAGGAATTTTTCTGGAAACAAAAAGTTTGGGTCAAGTGGCTAGAGGTAGGAGATACTAACTCTAAATTTTTTTCATGGCTCTGTCAAGGCTAAACATGCTAGAAACCATATCTGAAATTAAATCTAGTCATGGGCTTTGAATTTAGAATCCAAATGAAATAGGAGCTGAGGCTGTTAACGATACAGTTTGTTAAGTGCCTTGTGGTGGCAAAGAAAGGTACGTATGAGCTCGTATTGAATTCATCCTTCCTGCAGTGCAGGATGAATTTATTTTTGCTGTTACTGTTATTTTTCCCCTATCCCTTGTAATTTTGACTCATGACAGGGGTGCAGGCATTACTGAAATACTATGTTGCAGATACTGCCATTAAGTTATTCTTACAGACTGGCAAGAAGAAATTTTCAAGGCAAGATTCTCCAAATGATTTCAATCTTCAATATTCTATGAGCATGATTTAAAATTGCAATACTCTCTCCGTCCCAACCTATTCTGCACAGAATCTTTTTTTGGTCACATATGTCAAACTTTAACCACATATTTGAATAGGTATATGAACAATAATTTTATCGAATAAGATATGGTTAGATTCGTCTTGTAGTTTCTAAATATCAAATTTTTGTGTCATTGTTGTCCGTAGCTACACATATTTCCAGTAAAACATGTTTATTGGAGACCGTGAAAAGGTTCTATGCAGAATAGGGTGGGACAGAAGGAGCATATATTTTCAGATTCTGAAGAAAAACATAGATTATTGCGGATCAACTCAAAGTTCCTGCATTTGTTGGCCTCGGGATATCTAATGCTACTAATTGGGTATGAGTTGAGCTGTTACAGGCTGTCTTCATTCGCCAAATTCTGGCTACCAATTAAATCAGGGATTTTAACTCATTGCGGTCGTGTAATGCAGGTACTAGATGTGTTGCTTTAGCCATGGTTCACTTAGATCTTCTGCACCATAATTGTATACTTGGTTGTGTATATATTGTGGCTTATTATAGAGTTAGTTACAAAGTTAAGATTCTAGACTCGGGATATTCTTCATATGCATAATGTTTGGATAATCTACTGTGTTCCATCCAAATCCTGTATGAATGCGCACTCTGTATGAATCTGGGTTTGGGTTTAGGTTGCACAAAGTACAATTGCGCACCGTAGTTTAAAATATTTGTTGAGAATAAATTTTCTTAATGTAAATTAATACGGATGATTTAGAATGTATTAAACATGAATCTGTGAATGACAGTCTTGTGTGACACTGTCTCACACTGAAACCAAGGATTAATACTCAATATAATGAGTTGAATTAGAGATGGGGTTCTAAAATTTTGTTTGAGAGAGTAATGAGGGATTTGGGTGCAAATACCACCTTTTGGGGTGTTGAGCATAAATATTTGGGGAATTAATGATTTTGGGTCATAAGAATACGGGTCGAGAAACCTGGTCGAAGAAATTCGCGGATCAGTTTTTTTCCTCATTTTCGCAAAATGCACGGGTTTATACTACCAAACTTGATGTTTATTTCCACCATTTGATATTTCAATTAAACTTTATGATGTTTTTTCATAATCCATTTTATTTTACTAAACTCGTGTGTTTTAAAGTTTAATTTTTTTTTATTGTAAATCTTGTGTTTGCATGTTAAATTTTTCACACTTCTACATGTTGACACTAGTTAGTGATATTTTAATATCTTAAATTTACATTTATAATTTATACTTTCATTTTTATGATGTGTTAGTTTTCTAGTGTCCTTTTAAAAAACTGATATTGGTGTGTTTTTTTTCCCAAATATTATATTTTTATTTAGTGTATTATTGAATCGCATGAAATGATTTTAAAAAATTTTTAGTACCGATGTTTTATATTTTGTATTAGTGTTACATAATGCACACTTTGATGTTTTAAAATTTAGAGTGCGTCTCTTGAAAGGCGGTCTTTCCATAAGTCATGGAAAGGCCAATGTTTAAAGTGTAAATTAGAAGAAATTAAGATAAAATTTTTGGATTGCATGAACCGGGTTATAAATTTTTTAACTACTACATGTATAATAAATTTTTAATGTTGCAACTAAGACCTTTTACCTCTTATTATTCGAATTAAACCCCGTCTTTCCATAAGCCTATGGAAAGATCGTCTTTCCCAAGACTTTGCCTAAAATTTATGTGTATTTTTATTTGATATTTTAATATTATAATTTGATTTGTTTCCCAGCGTTTTTATTAGATATTAAATTATTATTTATTGTTTTTTTTGGAATATTAAATTTTTATTTAATGTATCCTTGACTTTTCAATAGCAGGAAATTTTATTTTTATTTTTAGTACTCATGTTTTATTCTTTTGATATCACTGTCACATTTTGTTGCATACTTTGATGTTTTAAAATTCATGTGTATTTTTATTTGGACAGTCTTGTATAAGATCGTCTCACAGTGAGACCAGAGATTAAATTGTAAAGAATGTAGCATGGGGTTTCTAATTGAAGTTTTAAAAGTCCAGGGGCTGGATGTGAAATTTTGTTAATTTACATTTAAGTCCAGTTATAAATATCAATATTTTCTCATTTTTTTCATATTTTTCTGATGCTTTCTCTCTCCTCTTCTTTCCTCTCTCCGGTGTAAACCTCCTCATTCTCTCTCCTCTCCTTTCCTCTCTCCAACGTAAATCTCCTTCTTCTCTCTCCTATCAATTTCTCTTCCATCTTCCTACTCGACCGCTCTTTTTCTTCCAATTAACTGCACATCCTCTCCATTTTTCTTCCTCCTTTCTTGCACGCAGTCGTTCATTGAGATTTTTGGAATTTTTCGGTGAATTTTCCGATTTAGCTTCGATTTTCGGTGGCCGAACACAATATGAGCATCGCTTTGTATTTGTCTTCAAAGGTAATGTTTTTGCTCGGATTTTTATGCATATTTTGTTGTTTTTTCAATTTTTGTTTACTTTCTTTGGTTCATGTGATATTCTAGAGTTTGTGTAGGTTATACTGAGTAATATTTGGGGATTTCTCTGTTTTTTTGTATTTTGTAAGTTGCTCTTACATATTTGTATTAATATTTGTGTTGTTAATGTTGTTTCTTAGTAGCCTGAGAAGATTTGCCTCACTGCTGCTGCTGCAATCGAGAAGGAAGGAGGATTTGTAAGTTTTCTTAATTTTCAGCAGTGATGTTTTAGGTACAGTTATTGATGTTTCTCGTTTTCAGTTGATGTTTCAAGTTTTAGGCTTTAAGTACTGTTATCTGTGTCAGTGTAATGTTTTAATTTCAGTGCTTGATATTTGTGTTATTATGCTTAAGTGTGCAATTGATGTTTAGTTTTAATTGTGTGTGATTCGTAGGGTTTTGTTACGATTTGTGCTAATTTTTGTGTTGATATTTCTTAGATGTCTAAGAACGCTTGTCCACTGTTTTTGCAATCGAGAAGGAAGCAGGATCTGTAAATTTTGCTATTTTTCATATGTGATGCTTTATATATTGCTGTTGATGTTCTGGTTTTCTGTGTGATGTTTTATGTTTAGGTTTAAGTGTTGTTATTTGTGTTAGTGTGATGTTTTAATTTCAGTATTTGATGCTTGTAGTGTTTTAAGTGTGCAATTGATGTTCAGTTTTGTTGTTTTGATTGTGTGTGATATCTTAGTATTTTGTTACGATTTGTACTAATTTTTGTGTTAATGTTTCTTAGATGTCTAAGAACGCTTACCCATTATTGTTGCGATCGAGAAGGAAGCAGGATCTGTAATTTTTGTTATTTTATAGATTTGATGTTTTACATATTGTTGGTGTTTCTAGTTTTCTATGTGATGTTTCATGTTTACGTTTTAAGTAATGTTATCTATGTTGGTGTGATGTTTTAATTTCAATATTTGATACTTGTAGTGTTTTAAGTGTGCAATTGATGTTTAGTTTTGTTTTTCTATATTGTGTGTGATATTTTAGGAGTTTTGTTACGATTTGTGCTAATTTTATGTTGTTTCTTAGATGTTGAAGAACAATTGCCCACTGTTGATGCAATCGATAATGAAGTAGGAACTGTAAGTTTTCTTCTTTTTTTTAAGCTATGATGTTTTAGGTTTTATCTTTGATCTTTCATGTTTAAGCTCTAAGTATTTTTTTTAATGTGTGTTGGTGTAATGTTATTAATTTCAGTGTTTGATTCTTGTGGTGTTTTCATGTTTAAGTATACAATTGATGTTCAATTTTGTTGTTTTGATATTTTAGTGTGTCCTGTTAGAAGTTTTTAAATTTTGATATTGATGTTTTAAATACTGTATTTGATATTTCACAATATAGTTGTTCAGTGATGTTTTGTGTGCTATTGTGATATTTTAATTTCAAATAATGATTTTTTTAAAAAAAAACACACTACCAAATCATTAAAAAAACTCTTGTTTTGACATAAGTAGGATAAAAGATTGCATGATCCACACAAGATGCCCAGCATAAAATCATTACATTTAATCGAAGAGACTGAAGCCCAGATCATCATCGCTCTCTTCAGCAGGCTCTTCCTTCTCTGGTTCCCGGGCAGCTGCAGCAGGAACAGCGACACTGGAATCAGCAGCCGCTGCTGGAGCAGCAGCATCAGCAAACTTGGAAGGATCCTCTAGGTACTCCTTCACCTTCTCTGCCATGAGATCCTCCTTAGTCAGGTCGAGCACCTCCGGGCTGAAGACAGACCCGTTGTCATAAACAGTTATGACTTCAAGTCCATAGGGGAATGGCCTGATTCCAAGCTTTGCAAGCAAGGCAGCTTCGGAAGATCCCACCTTGTCACCCTTCTTGATAAGCTCAACAGGGGTGATGATTTCAACAGTACCCTTGTTAATGATGTTTTAATTACTACTCCCTCCGTCTCACTCTAAATTACTTATTTACTTTTTTTACAGTTTTCAATGAACATGTTTGACCGTAAATATCTCTAGTTGCATATAATAATGCCACATAAAAAAATAATTTTTAGAAATTAGATGTTAAGACAAATATAACAATATCTCGCATGATATATTTATTATTTATATAATAATTTATATTTAGGGTTAAAGTTTATAAAGTTTGACTCTCAAAAAGTAAATAAGCAATGAATGAAGTATATGTGATGTTTTATGTTTACTTCACAAGAATACTTTCCAAGCAAGAGCTCTATGGTGTATTTGATGAGATATTAAAAAAATGTTATGAGGAATCATGCTCTTAAAGATGTTCCCTTTAATATAGGGCTGGAGCTGACCTTTGATCTTGGCATTGGTGGAGTAGAAGAGTCATCCTCTTCAAAACCAGCACGAGAGAAGACAAGTCTGTGAATAGGCGAGCAATGAGGGGAAATAAGTTCGGGGATTGGGTTGTATTGTTTGACATTGATTTTTAAGTTATGATGGATGATTGTTAGTGTTAGTGTTGAAACGCTTGATTGTTTTACCTTGATTTGATTTTTTTTCCAATTTTTATAGTGGCAATTTTTAGGGCATTTGAACCCTTTTGTAATGAATGATTTCGATGGTTCTATAGTATGTTGATTGACATTTTCACATGCTAAAGTAAAATTTCAAAAGAAAGGTTGCCACTTTCATATGCTAATTTTATATGTATTTGTTATGCCCATGATGATTCATCGAATTCCTTCGTGTATGATGTCTTATGCCTTTTTCATCCGTAATATACATAAATGATACATATCATCTTACATATGTATATCATCATGTAAAAAAATAATATCACAACGTCAAAGAATGTATATTTTCAACACTATTTCATTTTACATGTATAGCATTTCATTTAATGTTTAATTAAATTAGTATTTTTATTTAGTGTATTTTAATATTCTTGTTTGATGTTTAACTATTTTAACTTGATGTTAAACTACTTCAATTTGATGTATATTTTATTATTTTATAATTTGATGATATAGATTTTTTATTTGATTATTAGTTTGATGTTTTATTAGTTAGTTGTAAAGCTATGGCCATTGAACACAATTTCCTTTCAGCCCAACCACAAACATTATTTTTAGCCCAAATTTAACCCAATTTTAAAGCTTTGCCTACCCGGCCCAGGTCTTTCCTAACTCGAACCCTAACCACCACATTTTCGCCGACGAAAGTGAATCTGACGAACACTGCATTTCTGCAAATTGTCACTTGCAATCCTCACTAGCGTTCTGCAAATCCTCACTGGAAGCTTTGCGAATCCGGCGCCGACATTCTGCTAATCGAAGGATGAACGTTACAATTGAAGGTTTCACATAGTGGAGAAGGCGAGGCGGTGATGGCAGAGAGGCGAGGCATCCGATTTCAGAGGTTTCACATGGCGGAGAAGGCGAGGTGTCTAATTTCTGAGGTTTTACACGGCGTAGAAGGCGAGGTGGAGAAGGCGACGATGACAGTGGAGAAGGCGAGGCAGAGAGGAGAAGGCAACGTTAAGTTTCAGAGTTAGGTTTCACACGCCGGATCAACGGTGAAGAAGGCGACGACGACAGTGGAGAAGGCGAGGCAGATAGGAGAAGGTAACGTTAAGTTTCAGAGTTAGGTTTCACATGCCGGATCGAAGGTGAAGAAGGCGAGGCGGTGATGGCAAAGAGGCGTGGTGGCGAAGGCGGAGAGGAGAGGAGCCAACGGCTAAGCAGGTGAGAAGAAGGTGATGGAGCCAACGGCGGAGCAGGCCATGACAGAGCATCTATGTTTTTTAGTGTTTTGCAGGATGGTCCTCCATCTTTTTTGCATATTACATTCTGTCACTGAGAATAAAATTATTGTGATTTAACCCCCGAATTCAGTTTGTCCTTTTCTTATTTTTCTTGCAGTCCCTTGTCTCACCATGAGAAGGTCCCATAGAAGACAGACTCTTTTATTTGATGTTTAACTAGTAATTTTAGTGATTTTATTTGATATTTAACTATTTTAACGTTCTTTTTAATGTTTCATTTGATGCCTAATGTTTTTTATTTGATATTTGACTATTTAAATTTTGATGTGTATTTTCATTATTTTCATTTGATATTTAACTATTTAAATTTATATGTATAGTATTTTATTTGATATTTTTAAATTTTTAATTAAATTTCTAAAATTTATGATTAGCTAATTTTAGTTCATGTTTATTTTATTTTGTATTTAACTATTTTAGTTGGCAAAATCTTGGGAAAGATGGTATTTCCATAAGTTTATGGAAAGATGAGGTTTAATTAAAATAATAAAGGTAAAATGTCTTAGTTTAATATTAAAAAATTATTATACAACGTGTAGTAGTTATAAAGTTTATAACCCGATTCATACAACCCAAAAAATTTATGTTCATTACTTCTAATTTGCACTTTAAACCTTGGTCTTTCCATGGTTTATGAAAAGATCGTCTTTCAAGAGACGGACTCATTTTAGTTTGATGTTTTAATATTATAATTTGATATTTTAATGAGTGCGTCTCTTGAAAGACGGTCTTTCCATAAGTTATGGAAAGACCAAGGTTTAAAGTGTAAATTAGAAGAAATTAAGATAAAATTTTTGGGTTGCATGAACCGGGTTATATATTTTATAACTACTACATGTTGCATACTAAATTTTTAATGTTGCAACTAAGACCTTTTACCTTTTATTATTCGAATTAAACCCCGTCTTTCCATAAGCCTATGGAAAGACCGTCTTTCCCAAGACTTTGCCTATTTTAATATAATTTATTCTAATATTGAAAGGTTGAAATTTTTGTTAAATTGTGGACTGGGCAAGTGGAAGCCTGAATATGGCCCAGATAGCATCATCCTATTCACGGCATTGCGTTGTCCTCTTAACGAAACCAGCGACGTTTGATTGTACCTCCGACAGTTCAATCATTGCAAAACCACTGAATTCCGACGAAGATTGTACCTCCGACCAGATGAAATCCAGCGACTATTAAAAGGAAGGAGCACTGCGATAATTTTCATCTCACTGGAAAATTTGAATGGCAAACGAAATCCGACGAGGAAGTAGCCATCAAAATTGGACTGTGAAGCCTTTGAAACTCAAAACTGCAGCGAAGAAACCACCGAAAACGATGAAACGGGAAGGAATCGCCGCGACTCAAGCTCTGGGATTCCGAGCATCGCCGACGCCAATGGCGTCTCAGAGCTCCGGCCAGTGACTGATTCAGTCTTTTTCATTCAATTGCACATTTGGCCCCCAGATTTCCGTGGAGTTTTATATATGTACCCAAAATTAAAGTTTTTATATTTTAACCCTCAAATTTAACCAACTCCTATTTTATTATTTCACAATATCTAATTAGTTCTTTTGTCTCACCATGACACGATCTCGTAGGAGACAGACTCTTTGTGTATTAAGAACTAGAGGAGTTTTAAAAAAAACATGAGGAGATCTAACAAGTGCCCTGTCTTTTAATTATGGACAGTCCACTGTATTTTTTTATTTATGCACTGTATTTGTTAAATTAAACATTAAATTTTAAGCAAAGTCTTGGGAAAGACGATCTTTCCATAGGCTTATGGAAAGACGGGGTTTGATTAGAATAATAAAAGGTAAAAGGTCTTAGTTGCAATATTAAATTTTTAGTATGAAACATGTAGTAGTTATAAAATTTATAACCCGGTTCATGCAACCCAAAAATTTTATCTTAATTTATTCTAATTTACACTTTAAACTTGGTACACTTTAAACTTGGTCTTTCCATAACTTATAGAAAGACCGTCGTTTAAGAGACGAACTCTAAATTTTAAATACAACAGTTTTTGAATTAAATATTACTCCTTATGTCCCGACCATGTCTGCACACTTTTTTTTTTTAGTTTATCTCACCCAATTTTACACACTTCCCATTTTAGAAAAATTCTAACATATAAAAAACCTTTCTACCCTTAAATATCTAAAGTTTTACATTTGAAACCCTCTCTTTCTTCTCCCCAAACGGGCCAAACCCCTAGCCTTCCACTCAGATCCCTTTTTTTCTTTTCTTTTTGGTTACTGTGCCACCCTTTCTTCCACCTTTCTTCCACCTTTCTTCTTCCACCCTTTCTTCTTCTCACCAGAGCCACCCTTTCTCTTTCTCTTTCTCCCACCTTTATTCATCTTCTTTTTTGTCACAATTTCTTCTTCTCGCTTGCGCCACCCTTATTCCACCATTTCTTCTCACCTACGCCGCCCTGTCTTCTCTGTCTCCCACCTTTCTTCTTCTTCTTTTTCTGAGCCACCCTTCTTCTCCCAAACCCTCACTGCCCGAACTCAAATTCTTCTTCTTCAACCCAAAGCCCCAAATCCCTAAATCCCCGACGCAGATGTGGAGCAGGCAGATCGACATATCGTGGTCGATGACACCTTCTCGTCGGCGTACAATACCCCAGAATCGCTCGATTTTGTTTTTCTGAGTTTCAGTTTTCTGGTGTTGCTTTGGCGGATAGCATCTGGGCCATAATGGATGATCAGGTGGTGGAAGAGAGGGGGCGCAACGACAGTGGTGGTCGTGGTGGTGGCGATTGGCAGGCAAGGGAGGGTTAGAAGTGGTGGTGGTAGTGATAGGCGAGCAGGGGAGGGTGGGAGAGAGGAAGAAGGACATTATAGTATTTTCACCTTTCCCAAATTAAAAGATCAACTATCTGTCTGCAAGTTTAGGTAGTTCAGGTGGGACGGGACAAAGGGATTACACTTTTTATATACTATTGCTTATGTTTTCACATTCATACACATTTTTAATAATTTATAAAATATAATATTTTTATTTTAAAATACAAATTTTAAGTTAAAAAGTAAAAAGTTCGTCTCTTGAAAGTTTTTCTATAAATTATAAAAAGATCAATGTTTAAAGTATAAATTAGAAGAAATGAAGATAAAATTTTTGGGTTGCATGAATCAGGTTATAGATTTTATAAATACTCCACGTTGTATAATAAATATTTAATATTACAATTAAGATATTTTATCTTCTATTATTCAAATTAAACCTTATTTAACTTGTCTTTCTTAGAGAAAGATAGTGTTTTCAAAGACTTTGCCAAACTTTAAAGACTTTCCCTGATAACTAAATGCAGTAAAACACATACTCCCTCCATCTCAGTATATTCTGCACAGAATTTTTTTTTATCAAAGATGCTAAACTTTGACCAAATATTTAAATAGGTATATGAACAATAATTTTATCATATGAACTATGATTGAATTCGTCGTAACATATAGTTCCTAAATATTAAATTTTTGTGTGTCATTATTGTCCGTAGCTACAAATATTTACAGTCAAACATATTTATTGGACACTGTAAAAAAATTCTGTGCAGAATAAATGAGTACAGAGTGAGTAACAAACAGTCAATCCCAGAAAAAACACCCTCAAACTTGTAATAGAGGTACTAGTGCGTATTCTAAAACAACTAACATTGCAGCTATCCAGTGACTTGGTTGAACTCATCCTAGAACCTCGCCAAATGGGAAAATATAAGAAAACAGAACATTTGGGGAGAGGCCACATCGGGTCTGAATTTGTGGCGCGGGTGACAAACAACATTGCTGTACCCAGTTAACCCAGCTAACATTTGCCACTAGTGCAAATCAACTAAGCATTCCAAACCTGGAAAGATGTAGTGCTCCTCTCTTCACTAGGCTACCTATGCAAGGCAGTACGGACAATATTTACATTCATTAGGTATATGCTCGCAGGAGTGTACCTTTTACCTCCACTGTCACCTTACACTAAGTTTAACAGTTCGAATAAGTCAACTTTCGGGGTCAGAGAAAACTGGGGTCTCTAGATCACCCATTTCTGCAGAAGCAAAGGATTCGGAGCTTTCTACCGATGAAAGGGAGGATGGGGATGCATCAGAGTCCGAGTTAACTTCATCATCATGCATCATGATATGTTCCTCATCACTATCTGATGTATCTGATGCAGATGCCACGTGAAGAAATTTGTTAATTGCATTTTTTGCAGTTTCCACAAACCATTCATCCTCCGGCAATGCACTGTCAAGAACAAATTCTTCAGCCAGTAAGAACAAAATCTAAAAGGGAAAGATCACCCGTTAATTCTCAGACATTCAAAAGTCAAACACCTACATTTGTGGATCCACACCTTTTGCAGAAAATGCTCTAATTGCCCGGGCATTTATGGCTGACGCCATCTGATGCAAACTTCTGCAGGGATAACCAGCATAGCGTGCAATCTCCACAGTGAAGTGCATATCTAAAATCAACTGGCACACAGAGGGAGGTTTTAAACAGTATATTCACATCAAATTAATGCTAAGGCTATCAAAAAGTTGTATTTAAGAGACAGCTGAAGAACCAAAATTAAGTCGTGCAGAGGATGATGAGTTCATTTGCTATATCTTATCACTATCAATTCAGTTCTAAATGAAGATAGGTCTCAGGAGGAATCCAAGTCTGCCATATGCTCTCAATTGAACAGATGAAGGCACAAAACGTAAAGCTACACACCTCTAACCCCATTCTACACAACTTCATTTCCAACTATTTAAACAAAAGCTTTATCTATTACCTCGTGGCATGATTCCTATTATTATTATCATCACGGAAATCCATATATTCCTCAGCAAACATAACAAAGATCAGAGACTAAAAAAGGATCACCCTCATTTTAATCCTATGAGAGAGGCAAGATGTGACATTTAAAGTTCAATACATATTTAACTCTCCTCTTTTCAAAATGTCTTATACTGCTTTGCTTTCATATTGCTGGCCAAAGGCCCACTGTGCTCCTTGGCCATTATGAGAAATTATTTGGCTGTTAATACATACTCCCTCCGTCCCACTAAAAATTGCTTAATTACTTTTTCACGGTCTTCAATGATCATGTTTGACCGTTAATATCTCTAATTACATATAATAATTTCGCATAAAAAGTTGATATTTAGAAATACATGTTAAGATAAATCTAACCATATCATAAATATTAGTTGAAATTTAGGGTCAAAGTTTACAAAATTTGGCTTTGAAAAAGCAATTAAGCAAGCTTTAGTGGGACGGAGAGAGTATTATAAACTGTTTTGACTAGCTCTAATGCATTAAAATAAACATATTTTCTCAATGCTCAAGGCACATCAATATATGCAGGGTATATTTCATCACAATAGCTTCATTCGCATTACTACTCTTGATAACAGCAGTCCATTTCATTTCTCAGGCACCAGCCTAAACATCCCAAATAGTGGGATGTAAACAAAGAAGCTATATCACCAACAAACTTAATACTCCTAACCTTATTGTTTTTACTAGTGACGAAAGAACGCATATAAGCTTCACAAAAGCTACTCCCTCCGTCTCAAAGTTTATTTCCCTTTTTTTTCACGATTTTGAAGGTGTGTTTGACCACGTATAACTATGACTCACAAAAAGTTGAAGTTTAGAATATACATGTTGCAACGAACCTAACAATATCTCATATGATAGATAAAATTCTGTATATATTAAATTGAATTATATGGTAAAACGCGTCTTGAAAATCATGGCCAAAATGGGAAACTCTGGCCTCTGGGATGGTGTAGTGGTAAATCTCATTTCAGATCTGGAAATAACCTGTTTTTCTTGGAAAAAGCTCTTTCACATAGCTCTATTCTATATACGTAGCTTCAGTTCAGAAAGCAAATGCAGATATTTTCACCAAAAAAAGATTGCTGGTGAAAGTATTAATAGCAATCGGTCATGGTATTGGACATTCATGAGAACCCATCAAATTATTTTTCCTCTGTACAGAAACTATGCATGATTAAGAATGAGATCTACAATATGGTATTCAAATTTTCTACAGTATTTGTAAGCTATTTTTTTTGGTTGTAATTCCAAAGCAGATTAACGGAAATAATTCTGAAAAAAATAAGAAGCAAAGGCCATGTTCATGTGTCTGGGGTGTGGGGTATATAAGCTTTAGCTTTCAGCTCCATAAGATGCACCTACTTCTATTAAGAGGTTTACGCCACCGAGAGGAAAGATTCGCCAAAACTGAATGAAAGTGGGTAAAAAGAATTCGCAAAGAGAGTTCATTTTATGACAGCTAGACCAAATTTACTACTGTCACTACTGCCACATCTAACGTCTTCAAACTCTCTCATTAATCCACAAAGCCAAGAAGTTAGCTGAGATGCTCTTGCAGAAAAACAATCAGAAATTTATCGTCTAATATTGTGAAAGGAGAATTATGGATCTTTCACTGTCCTTTGCAATTGTTATATGCAAATTTTGATCTCTATTATTCTTGAATGCAAGCGCTTCTCTCCATTAGTGCGTGTAAAATATATTTTTCTCTTTACAAAATTTTACGAGGGAGAATAGAAGAAGCTAAGGTTTTAAATACCTGCTGTAATCCCAAAGGCCTAAGAGCTGAATCTTCCTCTAAAATGCTCCAAAACTCCTGCTCTTGTGACAACCACATTACCACTGTCTCTGTCAGCCTGGCTAGCAAAAGTTTCTGTACTTTTTCTCTTCCCAGTAGAACATCCCCAGCAACAGTTGCTAACTGCTGTAGCTTTGCAAATAGTGCCTGCACGCCAAAAGTATCAAATATCATTGATACACCAACTATTAATGGAGGAGTCTGACAACATTTCCTCATGGTCAATCTATAAATAAGGTAATATATCAGAATTGAGTTGGGTTCATCCAAATTTCTCATCAGAAATATAGTGCATAGTTGATACACAAAATCCACAATCCACTAACTCTAAGAAAAGACGTGCAATAAAGTACGTCTTCCATTTAAGAGAGAAAAACACCGCACTCCTTACCATCCTCTAATGATAAAATGTCAAAGAAAGTTTGATAAAAAGTAAACAAATAAAAGAGGACTTTTTAGTAATTTATTTTACTTTGGGATAAACTCTTAGATGGCAGCAAAATTAGGATGGTTAAGGATGGAGAACCAAGTGTATGATCAGAAATTAACTTCAGATGAAAGAATATGTGATTCACAGAAAACTCATACAGAAATATAGATCTTAAAAGGATTAGCTAAAGAGGAAAGGGTTGGAAAATTCGGGCAAAGCAAATCATTACAAGAATACTATGCAACAAGAGTTACAATAAAGTTAATCTGGGTATATATATAACCTGAAATGGCAACGATGGAAGAGGATCAGAGACCCAAAACAAGTCTTCCTTTTCTCCCCGTAGATAATTCTTAGCGTCCAATCGGGTATTGTCATCCCTTGAATAAATAAAACTAATAACATATTGTCGGCAGAAATAGTTCTTGAGCTTGTCCAGGGAATGCTGAAGCTGACGCCTCCAATCTTTCAAATCTAATGTGTTATTTGCTGAAGGCATGGAGTTTTCAGGAAGTCCAATTCCTGCCTCCTTGCTTTC
This sequence comes from Rubia yunnanensis, assembly GCA_037428765.1. Classification (NCBI taxonomy): domain Eukaryota; kingdom Viridiplantae; phylum Streptophyta; class Magnoliopsida; order Gentianales; family Rubiaceae; genus Rubia; species Rubia yunnanensis. The sequence continues at coordinate 89,099,777 of CM075061.1, forward strand.
ATTCAAAATGTTCCATACTTTAGATACCACCATTGGCAAGAGTTCCTCGGCAATAGTAAAGGCCGCTCCTAACAATGCAAACTGCTGAGAATCCGTTTCAGCTTTAAATGAGATGGAATCTTTTAAATCTGTAAGATTGTCATCTTCAGAGGTGCTAGGTAAGGCTTTAATCAACACATCTACGTATCTATCGAAAAGCTGTGATATTCTTGTCAATATGCTTCCTCCAAAGTGTAAAATCACCAGGTGAGTGAGCTGCTCTACCATTTCCTGTGATGAATAGGATAGCCGATAGTATCAGACTAATTTTTTTCCATCTCACCAAAAGTTCACACATGTAAAGTTCCCTAAGATGAGGATGTCTTCAGAACAGAAAAGGAAAACCAAGGCAAGAAATATGATTGTAAAAAAGATATCATTAAGATGACATCATTTGATGCCACTTTAACCATAACAGAAGCTAGATTGAATGACCCTTCATATTCGCTTTTCCAACTGTACACTTCCAGCACTACTTATATCATATGGAAACAAAAAAATTATATTAAAAAAAAGAACCAAATGGAACTAAGTTCTAAACCACCACATGAACAATATTCTACATTTAATGTCTCATGCATAGTATAATTACAATGAAAATTAAAAAATTAAAGGGAACGTAATACTGAAGCAACATCTGGATAAATTCAAGAACATAAATAGTATAGATATGAAAATGAAATAATTAAAATTGGAATAGATGTTTTCCACTTTTCTGTAGCATCCCTCAATAGCATTAAATAGGATTCAGGACAGACCTGCTACATGCTACAAGACAGTGTTGAAAAATTGGCTACTGGTGCTACTGGGATCTAGTAGAGGATCAACCAAACACATATATCATATATAAGGCAAGAAGAGCAAGGAGAGAATCTCATGGATCTAAACTTTGAAGAAAATAAATGCTATTTCCAGATTTAGAAAGTCTACAAAATCCCAGCATTTGAAAAAGGGCAAAAGAAACATGACAGGAATATATCCAACAAGATTAGGCAAAACCAATGCAGCTCATCATAGCTTTGGTTGGCAAAGTTAGACAAAAAATCAAGCAATATATAGTATTGTACAGCCACTTACTCTGATGACAAAAATAAATCTGAGTCCACTTTGAACGAGCTCACTTTCGGATGATGTTGCAAAAGTAGTTAGAGGAGATGCAAAGCGAGGAGATAATGGCATGCTCCCGTCATTTTCAGAAAAATCCAGAATTTGTTTTCTAGCCCTTCTAAAGTTCAACTCTAAAACTTCTTCAACATATGGTTGCAGAAGCACCAAAAGCAAATTTGAGAACATAAGGCCGTGTGGTTCTAGGGCTGCACAATGATTCAGGCTAGCCTGAACACAAACGCTAACAGCATGCAAAGCAGAAGCAGTATCAGAAGCTGGAGCATGTTCCTTAGTCAACCTTACAAATGATTCAATTTCCCATTCTGCCCAGTGCACAATTTTGTTGACATAAACAGGGTTGTCACCAAAAAGTAAAGCAGATTCTTTTGTTGTCAATAAAATTGAAGAGAAGACAAGATTGGACAACGAGGCCGAATAAGTTTCAGGGTAACATGGACATAATGGAAGAAACGCCTCAATGTATTTCTGAAGGCGTGATCCATGTGATTTGAGAAGTAATTGATGAGCCAGTGAGCCTTTTCCAAGCTTTAATAAACCAGATAAAGCCTTCTTCAATTCATCAATACTAATAAAAGGTTGCTCCGCAATCTCAACAAGCTGGTTTGCAAGTACAGATTTTCTTTTTAACAAAGCAGTTCTATAAGATGATTGCCCAGTAGCAGATACATCTGATGGAATTTTCAGTTCTGGATAATTTCTTTCTTCAGCATCTATAGCCTCTATTACCTCGTCAATTTTTCGCTCCACCAAAAGAACGTCAATATTCTCTAAGAATGTCATTCTGTGATCCACCTCATCACTTGAAAAAGAATCCAGTAGCATATGTTCAGATTTATCTTGTTCAACAGCGTCTTTAGAATTAATGTATTCTTCCAGTTCTTGAGAAACGCCAGTCATCAAATCATGAAGAAGAAATCTGTGGCCAGAAATATGCTTCTGTAGATCACTTAACTCATGCTCCACCTCCACAACTTCTTCACGCAATCTACAAACATAAAGCAGTTAATAATGAGATCATTTTCTGATCAATTTATGACAAACCATTTTATACACATGCAACTGAGTATGTATAAAGATGGTATAAGCATCAAACCAAACAGTAAACAAGAAAACTGCAGCATTCAAAATGATACCTCACCTACTTTTCAGTCAAACAAGATAACCCGAACAAGTATAACCAAAATAGAAGCGAAACAGGTTAAGGTTCTAACTGTAGCAAAGAGTAAAAATAATTGAAAAATAATTAGTTTCAACAATCAGCAACTGGCTGCAAAGCTATAGTTTGCAAGAATGAATGTCGACAGATTAATAAATTTAAAGAAGATTTGCTTTCTCTTTTCTTCAAGTATTTTCAATTAGACCTAATGCACAATGTCATCTCTAAACTGAGGACATGTGACCTCGTCCCACATAAAGCTTTATGAGCCTCACCCTATTAGAAAGACAACAGAGACTGAAGTCTCTAAAACTCAAAAGCTCTAATAGTGGAACAACTCAAAGAAAAGAACAACAATGTGGCAAAATCCAATGAAGATGTCACGGTAATTTTCAGATTTCTTTTTCTTACAGTTTTCAGGCATCTACAAAAGTAACATAGATCTCTTTCTAATTCAAAAATGACTGGATAGCTCTGTTGCTCAAAATGCTAAAAGTTCCTCCAAGAATATCATGGCAGGACTTTTTCAAAGCCAATAAGTCTTCTTTGCCTTCACTTTTGAATAAGAGAGGCCAGTGGAGCCCTAATTTGAATGCCTCAAAGAAGAGCATCAAAGTTCAAGTGTGCCACAATATGAAGAAAATATAAATTGATATTCATATACTCACATGACGAGAGATATAGCTTTACTGGAGGAAATGAAGTGATTCAACAGTTATTATACTCGTAATACCCAATGAACCATTCTGTTATGTAACAGTTAAAGTCAAGAGACACCTTAAAGATTGTATTAGTTTGCAAACTCAGAAACCTCTGTGAATAGCCAAAAATATTGCGACAGTTGCACAACTATTGCAGGCAACCTATAATTTGGATTCAATAACAAAGTCATTTCCAGGATTTATAAAGGATTATTTTTATGGCTGTGACAATAGAGACTATTTATTGCAGGTGAACTGTAATTGGATTTCAAAACAAAGTCATTCCCAGGATTTATAAAGGGATGGCTGTGACAATAGGAACACATTAATATAACAGGTAATATTCGATAAAGTACTACATTATACAGCTAGACACTTACCCTTTCCTAATAAGCTTCTCAAATGCTTCCACAGTTTCCCTAAAACTATTTCTTTTAACAAGTGATCCAAGAGATATTAAATATAAAATGTTAGTGATATGAAGGATACAATCCAACATGAAGTTCAGAGGAAATGTGCTCTGAGATTATATTGTTGAATTTTAACCTAAGGAGAAAACTTACATGAATTAAGATTATTGAACGAGGGAGCACACAATTCCTAAGCATGCATAGATGCACTTTACCATATTACAAATAATATAGTCTTGTTACCTCAAAATAGCGGAGTATTTTGTTTGTGTATTACCACACAAGTTTTCCACAGCATCCTTCAAATCCAAAAGCTCGAAGCAAATTTTTCTGATCCCCTATAAAATATTTTTAAAACATTGATTATGTTCCTAATAATACATAAATTTAAGCACATAAAGAAAAGAAAATTGAACGAATTAAAAATAGAAGAGCAAGATTCAAACTGCAGAAAACACTGGGGGGCTTTTGGTAATGAGTATTGGAATCATTCCCACAAATGGAGTTTGGTTTAAGTATATCAGAAACAAATTCCCAACTAATCCCAAATTGTGAGGGGAATTTCAAAACCATCCCCCCCACCAAGTTTTTTTTCCAATTTAGGTCTACTCTAATTCCAATTTCCATGGTTGATGAAACTAAATGGGTGAAACAGTGGTTATGAGTAGGAATGTTGCTCAAAACCCAAATCTAGCGAAACATTTATTGGCAGAACTGAATTGATTACCCCAAATGTTTCACTAGGACAAATCCTGCAAAACTACAAGATATAAAACTAAAGAAAAGGAAAAGGAAATGGAGGATTTGGGTTGAAACCTTTTCAGTCTTGGATTGATAGACAGTGTCGATGTTGGACTGTGGGGTGACATTCTCAATTGCTGGGAAGTCGTCTTCTTCTTCGCTGCTTTCCATCCTCATTTTTGCGCTCACTTGCTTTGTCTCAACTCAGAGCTTTCAGTCCTAGTCCTAGCACCCTCCTGCAGATTCTGATGCGAAGGCAGTAGCATCATTATAAACGTTCACTGGAGAAACCGGGACCCACTCCCACCTTAATTCTTAATTTATGAACTCCGTGTTTTTTCTTTTTTACCATTCACGAAAGTTCCCTTCTAATTGAAAATGCCAATATAATCCTAGTGTATGTGCAAATATAACTTTTTTTGACAATTTAATGTTGAAATTAGGTGAAAAGACAAATTTACCCTGGTCGATTTATGTTTAAAAAATTGAAAAATTCTCAATTATGTAATGACCACATTGCCCCCACCCATCTCCTTCTCCTTCTGCAAATTTCCACCGCTCGACCTTCGTCTCTTTCACTAAGCCCTTCGTCTCCTTCACCAAGCCTGCAAATTTCCTCCACCACCCACTAAATTACGCCCCTGAAGGAAACCCTGGCGAGGACCTCTTCCGCCGCCTCTACTAGGGGCCCTCCCGAGCCCGATGCAAATCACTCTGGTGCTCCACACGTCAATCTCCATCTCCGACGAATTCGGCTCCTCCAGCAGTTATCTTATTCGGTCTCCTCTAGGAGTAGGTGGGCTATGGAAGGTGGGGGTAGTAGCTGGGTAGGCTGTGGCAGTGTGACAGGTGGTTATGGCAGCGAAGGTGGAGCTAGGGTTCCATGGGGCTGGTGGTGGGTTTAGGTGGCAGAGGAGGTAAGAATAGTGACGATGGGTTTAGGTGTCGGGGTGGTGGCGGTGCTGGGTGGCGGAGCTCAGGTGGTGGTGGGTTTGGTGTTGGCGGAGGTGTTGGATTTTGTGGTGGGCGACGTCAGGTGGTGTTCGTGGTGGCACTAGAGGGGTGGGGTTGATTACTGGCAGCGGGAGATGGGTTGGTTGTGGTGGCGGGGGATGGTGGTAGTGGTGGCCCTAGGGTGATGGGTGGTGACCAAGAGGTGGTGGACTGGTGGCTGGTGAAAGCCCTAGAGGTGGTGGCCTGGTGGTAGAGGTGGAGCGGTGGTGGAGGTGGTGGAGCGGTGGTAGGCAAAGGCTATTTTTGTTTTTTGTATTTGGCCGAAAGGGCATTTTGATCTTTTTTGGTTGGTCAATGGCTGGAAATGGCTAGTCAATGCCAGAATATAGCCTTTAGGGTTATATTTGCACTTATGTAAATTAGTTAAGTTATTTTTACACTAAAAATTATCTCATGGTTATATCTGCATTTTCTCAATTATATAGGGTTAGATTGTATATTTCCCTAATTTTAATTACATAAAATATCCAAATCACATATAAACATATTGCTCGACTCCGAATCTTCTGTTACACTTCTATGTAACACTCCATATTACACCAATTAAAATTTGCCACATGTCCCTCTTGATTTAACTCTAATCTAATCATGATTAACTCTAATCATATTTATCCAATGATAATTCTTTCATTTAACTTAATCAGTTAAAAGTAAAAATTATATTCCTACCAAAGCATCGATGACGACACCGAAGAGTCGCCGCTGCTGCAATGTTTCCTACTCCGACACCACCTCCGTTGTGTTTCCCACTCCCGGCGCCATCTCCGTCGTCACTAACCAACACCCTTTTGTAGTAATTAATTCACGCAGAACGGATCTCACCAAGTCCACGCTCGGAGCATCTAATTTTGACGGCAATTTGCAGTTTTGCCCAATGCAGGGGAGATGTGAGTCGCGACGACTTCGGTGACTGCATTCAAACCGCCGCCAAATAAATCCGCAAATTCTGCCCCCAACTGTTCTGATGCAATGGTATGGTATGACTACTGCTTTCTCCGTTACAACAGGCAAAAATTCGTCGGGATATCAAACACTCCATTCGCGTTCATCATCGAAAGCTTTCATGAGGTTTTGGACCCGGATTCTTATAGAAAAAAGTTCGGTTCTTTGATAGAGAAGGTTAATTCTGAGGCTATGAAACTTGTGAACAAGGGGCTTGGCAAGGAAAGATTAAACTGTCCAACTGCCAGAAAAATCCATGAGCTGGTTCAGTGCACGAGGGATTTTTCTCTGTTTTCTTGCACTCAGTGCTTGGCTACAGCCACCGAAATCTAAGACAGTGGAGATGCGATTAATCAATTTGGAAAAGGGATCAAAAAGTGAAAAGTTTTTTAAGGTAAAAATTAACATTTAATTTAAGAAATAAAATAAATATAAAATTATGTAATCAGAGTTAGATGGTTAGATTTGAGTTAGATTAAGAGGGACACGTGAGCCACCAGGCCCATCAAATGGGTTAATTGGATAAACCCGTTATACAAACCCAATAGATCATTATCCAATGGGTTATTATCCAATTAACCCGTTTATTAAATGGGTCATAATGGGTTGGGTCATAAATGAGTTGGGTCATTAAATGGATAATCCATTGGATAACCCATGAGATATTCATATGACCCAATGGGTTAAAATATATTATCCAATAAGTCATTATCCAATAAATCATTATATAATTAACCCAATAAGTTACCATTAAACATTTTCTATCAATTTGGGTTACAAGTTGTCATTATCCAATGGGATCAGGTATTAAATGCTCATTAGTTTTTGGGATTGAGCGGGATGAAAATAATTGTGTTAATGGAAAATTTTGATCTCCATGGGTCTCAGATTATGTTAATTCAATAAGAACGTAACAAATACCCAATAAATATCCAAAATTACCCAATTAAATGCATGTGTAATATTTAACATAAATATTCACTATAATTCACAAATTATACAAATTATAATTCACAAATTATTCAAGCTCAATCTCGTACAATATTCGAGTTCGTATAGTATTCGATATCGTGCAGTATTCGAACTCAATCTCGTACAGTATTCGAGTTCGTACGAAATTCGCACTCAATCTCGTACAATATTCGGGTTAGTACAAAATTCTCACTCAACCTCGTACAATATTCGAGTTCGTACAATATTCGAGCTCAATCTCGTACAGTATTCGAGTTCATACAGTATTCGAGTTCAATCTCGTACAGTATTCGAGTTCGTACAGTATTCGAGCTCAATGTCGTACAGTATTCGAGTACATACAGTATTCGAGTTTAATCTCGTACAGTATTCGAGTTCATAGAGTATTCGAGTTCGTACAGTATTCGAGCTCAATCTCGTACAGTATTCGAGCTCAATCTCGTACAGTATTCGAGCTCAATCTCGTACAGTATTCGAGTTCATACAGTATTCGAGCTCAATCTCGTACAGTATTCAAGCTCAATCTCGTACAGTATTCGAGTTCGTACATTATTCGAGTTCAATCTCGTACAGTATTCGAGTTTGTACAGTATTCGAGCTCAATCTCGTACAGTATTCGAGCTCAATCTCATATAGTATTCAACCTCAATCTCGTACAGTATTCGAGTTTGTACAATATTCGAGTTCAATCTCGTACAGTATTTGAGTTCGTACAATATTCGAGTTCGTACAGTATTTGAGCTCGAGCTCGATCCCAAGTAATATTGTTCGTTAGTTTCGTCGAGTTTACAAAGCCAACATATTATATATTTTTTATTTTTATTAAATATAATATAATATAATGCACATAATATTATATTACATAATATAATATTATGAACTCGAATATGAACAAAACGCAGACCGATTGATGAACAAAACGCAGACTGATTGATGAACAAAACGCGGATTGATGAAACAAAATGCAGTCTGGAAAGTGAGAACTGAGAACTGAGAAAGAACGCGGACTTGATGGGTAATTCACGTTTCACCCAAATAAATGACATATTCCCAATTGGTCATTTAGTTCGACCCAATGGATAATTAGTATAAACCCAATGGATAATTAGTATCGACCCAATGGATAATTAGTATATACTCAATGGATAATTCATTATATACTCAATGGATAATTCATTATATACTCAATGGATAATTGGTGTTTTCAACCATTTAAACTTTAAATGGGTAAGCCACGTAACATTTTACTTGGAGTGAAAAATTACGATTAACCGTAATCATTCTTTGATGTAGGCTGAATCATGTACATAACTACAGAAAAAATAAATATTTATTCGAGTGGCCAAATGTGGGAATTTCATTTATTATTTTCTTATGTTCAATAAAAGAAAATATTTTTAAAAATCTTCATAGTTCGAGATTTTTCAAATTTAGTAAAAGTTTCTTAAATACTACTTCTACTTCTTTCGTCAAGATCATTTATCAAATTTTAATTGGTTCAAATTAAAATTGATTAAAACATGAACCGAAATCGACAAATATGATGAATCGAGAATTTGATCGTTTCTAAGTTGATTATATGTGTTAGGGAAAAATTATATTATTCGTAATCAAATTTGTGAAAATTTTGTTATCTTATGATATGAAATTATCCACGGGTCACCCGTTATCCAACCCAACTCGACCCACCCAAAATTATCCAACGGATAACCAATTATCCAACCCAACTAAACCCAATAACGACAACCCAATTATATCCATTAACTCAATGGGTCATTATCCAATAAGTCTTATCCAATAAGTGAAATTAGTATATGGGTAACGGTTATCCAACGGGTGACCCAACCCATTTGACGGGCCTACACGTGGCATATTTTAATTGGTGTAATATGGAGTGGTACATAGATATGTAACAGAATACCCGGAGCCATATTGCTCTAACACCTAACTAGGAAACACCACCATTGAATCTATTGAAATTCAATCAAGTTTGAAACTTCATCCATTTGAATAGGTGGGAACGCCCTCCTGAGAACACTTAAACGCTGCACCACCAACAAACCACTATCACTGAAGCCGGAACCACCGCGATATCATATTCATCGACCGTCTGCATGTTGGGAAACCATCGACACAGCCCTATAATGCTTGGTAATCCCTATCAAGAAATTGCTCTGATATTCACAATATTTTACAGGGTGTAGTTTGAACTCTGAATCTCTCAGTTATATAGAGTGTGAATTACCACTAAACACTGTGTCTTGTGTTTTATGGAAAAGTCTAAAAACAGACCACCATTTCACACGGGTAGGTAAAAAAATCTCCTAATTTTTTATTAACCATTTGAATATGGATATAAAAGAGATTTCAAATCAAATGGTGATGTGATTGAATCCTTTAGCAGTGATGATCAAGAACGAGTACGTGTTGGTTCTTCATTTTTGAAGTCTTGCAATCAAAGCTCCTGGATTGATTACGGGGAGAGAGAGCTTTGATGTTTAATTTTGCTCTTTTATTCAGAGTTTGTGGTATATATATAGCCCATGTATCAAGTTCAATCCACTCAAAAACTAGTCTAGTGAAGCTGGAGAAGTATTCGTACTACAAAGAGCGAACACATACTGAGAAGGATACCCCATGTAGCCAGCGCTACTTAGGCAAAAGAACATTCGGCCACTACCACAAAAATTACGCACGTCGTTGCCACTCTGGTCAGGATCAATTGAACGTGAAATGTGCTATATAAGCAGGTAAAAGTTGTGTAGCCACCACGATGGCCATGACCAGCACGATCTTTGCATTAAATGACACCCTGATAATGTAGGTTCAACAGGCCTATAAATAGATGACGGTTTGAGATATCAAGGCAAGTAACAATTAGAAATCATATAGATTATATTTAGTAATAGAGGATACTGACTTAGACATCAGAGCCTTTACCTCGGATACAATCCGAGATTTTGGTTGCAGGAACCAAACGTTACTACACATGTTTCTCACGAGCTGGGATAGTCACTATTATTTCGAAAGAACAACCACATTGATGTGGTGATTCCTTCCATATAAGAATAAACCTCAAGGCCAACCGACATATTCCTCTCATTGGGTACTTACAGGAAGCTCCCTAGGAAGTACCCAAGGAGAAACTTCAACGACCAAGTCAGACTTAAGGGAATATAGCAATTGTCTTGTGTTTAGTAACTTACCCCTAAATCCATGCTTCTCTTCTCCTCTTATAGGTCTCTAGATCGTGCAATTGTAGCTCGCGTTATTTGCTTATTTCATGCTTGGTCATGGATTTAGTGGGTGCATTATGGTTGTGGTGATTTTACGTTTTGCACTGTTTGCGAGCGAACCTGATTAGGCTCGCTTCCATGCTCAAAACAAGATGGTCATAGTGGACCCATGTTGTGTGAACTAGGTATATACCATACAACATTGGTGTCGTCTGTGGGGAAGATTATAGTTTTTGTTGTTCCTTTTAAGTTATATTTTCAAGGAATAGAAAATCGACAAGCCGGGAAGAGAACACAATTTTTTTGACCCCTCTGCAGCCAGATTCACCACCTCATCAACTAGAGCCACCTCCTGTGATCAGGGATAACCAAGAGAGCGGAGATAACCCAGAAGTGGAATCTCCCTACACTGACAAAGGGAAGCAAGTTTTCATGGTTCTTGAGGCCAACAAGGAGCAGATCTACATGCAGTTTGTCACCATAACAAGAGACAACCAGAAAATCCTTCAAAACCAGAGAATGAGCGAAGAAAAGAGAAGCACCCACCGCAGGGACATCATAAATACTCTGACAAAACTTGGGACCACATAGTAGAGAAGGAAATGAAGCACTCCCCACTGATAGAAGAATTGCATAATATTGCAATGGCTTTAAACTTCCTACTCAATAAAATCTTATGATGGAACAAAATATCCTTATAAGCTCCTGCACTCTTACAGAACTGGTATGAGGTTCCGCGATGCACTTATCCAACTAGTTTACAAAGTTTTTCCCATCTTCTTGGAAGTGATTGTATGGTAGGATAGCTTGCCAAGCAAACACTACAAGAGATAGCACCTTTTACCTTGGTTATACAGGGGTTTTTACCTCAGTTTTTTGTCCAAAAATGGAAGTAAATAGTGGTGGAGTAAAAAGTATACTTTTTACCTCGGTTCAAAACCGAGGTAAAAAGTATTGTTCAAAACCGAGGTTAAAAGTATTTTTTACCTTGGTTTTTGAAAAATATAACCGAGGTAAAAACTTTAATGGGAGTGACTTACTAGCGAGGTTGTTAGAATGGAACCACAGTAAAAAATATTTGCCAAGCATATTGCGACATTGTATATCAATATTCCAATTTTTTTAAAAAAACTACCGAAAGCAGAATCAACGTCAATTCTGCTTTCAGTAGTTCATTGGCATTTCCGGTCAGACCCCACCAGATCCTAGAGCAGAAAACAAATTCCGGCAAAAAACAACAGCACAAAAACAATGACAAATCACTGAGACAACATGTTCGATTCAAATGAAATCAACAACATACATATTTATTACAAAGCTATTCACAGAAACATCAACATGATTTAAAAGAGATAAATAAAACATTTTAGCTCTTAACATAGCAGAGGCAGACTTCTTGCATCTTGCGGCGGACTGTGGCTGAGAATGACAGAGTTTGACTGAGCTCGATGCAGTCTGGCGGAGAGCGGCAACGTCAAGGCAGAGAGCAGTGGTCTGGGAAGTCTCCGGTGTTATCTCACTCGATGGCATGGGAGGACACCACTGGTGGCATAGTGTCATTGGATCGGAGAGCGGCGACGTGTCGCAGTGGCAGAGGAAGACTTCTTGCATCTTGCTACGGATTGTGGTTGAGTGCGACAAAGTTTTACTGAGCGCGGCGCAGCTTGGTGGAGAGCGGGGAAGCACGTCGGATAGCGGGTGAGCACGTCAGAGATCAGAGGAGAGCGACAGAGAAAATGAAGAGAACGACATCGTCAAGGAGAAGATGAAGTGAATGAGAAGAGTTGAGTGAAGGAGAAGAGGAGGTGAAGGAATGAAGGAGGAGGGATTAACAAATTAGGGTTCGGCGAATTTGGCATAAATATAAGGTATGGGTTTTATGGGCTTTTAAATAGTATCAAACCCAAATAACAACTATTTATAAATTAAAAATTAATTCTAATCAAGCTCAATTAATTCTTATTTTATCAATAATTATATCCAATCAAACCCAATTAACTATTATTTTATCAATAATAAAATATAAAACAAATATTATTAAAATATGAATTTACAAAATTGGGTTGACCAATTGTGTTAAAATAAACATCTAATTTAAGCATTTTCAATTTATATGCTTAAATTATTCAATTGTGTTACTTTATTTTATTTTTTAAAAAATTCAATGAATTTATTTAATCAATAAATTTATTATATATTTAGATGTTTATTTAATCAATGAATTTATTCTATATATTCAAAGGTAAAATTTTAGGAAATGTGGCTTTTCCATAAGCTTATGGATAGTCCACAGGAGCTTTTACCTTAAATGTTGTAATGTTTTTTATAAAATTTAAATATCATATTTTATAAGTTAAAACAAGTAATAATATGTATTTGAAGGAAAAAAATATGATATAAAAAAATATTTTCTAAATTTTGTATGTAATTTAACAAATGCAGTGTATAAGGTAAGAAATAAGTGGCCTGTCCATAAGTTTATGTACATGCCGCCTGTTAAGGGACCCACTCATATTTAAAATTCATCATGTTATACTAAGTCAAATATTCATGTTAAGTAAAAGCTTAGTTTTTATAGGATAAAATAATTATATATCTATCAAATAAAGTAATAATCCAATTTGGTTATTTTTTAAGCTGAACCAAATATTACACTATGATGCAAAATTGGAGAGTAAACTAAATAGTCAAATAAAGGTTGACTGTTTCTTGAAAAATTATACTATAGCCCAAAATTGTGGAACCCTATAATCCATTCCTCCAAAATACTTGATTTTTGTTATTCTTGCCTAAATATAAATATATAAATATATAAATATTATTTTTGGTGAAATATTGCAAAGCGCTAGTACATATTCTAGAGTAACTTAGATTTGGTTAAATGGAAGTAAGAAAGAGAAATTGGGAAAGATTACAAATATATTTTGGTGCATGTTTATTGATAAATACTATGTTATAGACTTGGAAAATACAACATGGGTCTATAGGGCACCATCACGTTCGAGCGGATTTTAGTTTGGAGTTACGAGTAAAGTTTTTACTTTTTGCACTTAGTTCCCTCCAAGAAAGTTGGAATTGTCGAATCACGAAATTGGCAACACCAAAATGCAATTCAATAATATACAGTTGCATTTTTTTTAATTTTAGCATGTATGAGTGAACAAAAGGGCCTCGAAAGTCAACATTGATTACTTATACACAATTTAAAAAAATTACACTGTGGCCCAAAATTGTGTTACCCCATTATCCATTGCTCCAAAATATACGATTTTTGTTATTCTGGCATAAATATAGAAATATTAAATAGATGATTTTTTTGGTGAATTGTTGCAAGGCGCTAGTACATGTTCTAAAGTAACTTAGAGTTGGTTATATAGAAGTAAGAAAGGTAAATCGGAAAAGATTACAAATATATTCTTGTGCATGTTTATTGATAAATACTAAGTCATGGACTTGGAAAATACAACTTGGGTGTATAGGGTACCATCACATTCGAGCAAATTTTAATTTGGAGTTACGATTAAAGTTGTTTACTTTTTGCACTTAGGTCCCTCCAAAAAAGTTGGAGTTATCGAATCACGAACTGGTAGCATCAAAATTTAATTTAATAATATACAGTTGCGATTTCGCAATTTGGGCATGTATGGGTGAATGGAAGGGTCTCAAAAATCAACATTGATTACTTCTACACAATCTTAAAAAATTACACTATTGCCCAAAATTGTTTTACCCCATTATCCACTGCTTCAAAATACATGATTTTTGTTATTCTTGCCTAAATATAGATACATAAAATATATTTTTTTTAATGAAATATTGGAAAACGCTAGTACATGTTCTTTATTAACTCATACCGGTCCCTCATAGCAACCAAATTTATACTGCTTATTTTATATACTACTTATTTTATATAATTATGAATAAGTAGTATATAAAATTTTATTCGATGAAAAAATAAATTTTCTTTATTGATATTCGACTTCGATCACAAATTACTCGAACTCTACGTTTAATTTATTTCATTTAAAAAATATAAACATAAAAGTCATAGTTAAAAGTATAATTATAAATCTTTTAAAAATTTAAAAGAAATAGAGTAGTATAAAAAGTTTACAAAATTATATTTTAGTTTTGTTTAACATTAAATTTTATTATTAAAATTTTGATCATGTTATTCTATTAAAAAATTATATTTTTGTTTTGTTAAAAAAATATTTGATTAATGTATATATTCAATTATTTTAAATCGTGCATCACAAGGGTGTCTACAAGAGGTATATGTAAAGTTGGTAAGCCAGACATGCGTGCAACGTCGTTCATTTCATGTCTGCGAGAAGTACGTGCGACGTTGGTCACAAAAACAGCCGACGTAGGTAAGCCAGACATACATGCCCCATTAATCATACATGCCTGGGATAGGTATGTGCAACATCGGTCACAGAAACAACCGACGTAGATAAGCTAGAAATGCATGCGACGTCGGTCATATGTGTCTGGGATAGGTATGTGCGACCTCGGTCGCAAAAACAACCGACGTAGGTAAGCCAGACACACGTGCGATGTCGGTCATATATGACTGGGATAGGTATGTGTGACCTCGGTCACAAAAACAACCGACGTAGGTAAGCCGGACATGCGTGCGACATCGGTCATGCAGACTTTTTATCTCAGTTTTTTAAATACGGTAAAAGGTGTACTTTTACCTTGGTTTTTTAACCGAGGTAAAAAATATTTTTTACTTCGAAAAAAAACCAACCGAGGTAATAGGACCTTTTTACCTCGGCTTTTTGGGGTTAAGGAAAAATATGAGATAAAAGGGGCGAAGTAATAAGTGTTGTTTCTTGTAGTGAAAGCATCAGGACCCGTGTTTAACTCGTAGATCAAGTTATAAGTAGGTTCTACCAAAAGCAGAAATTTAGGAAAACGTTCACAGACCCAATGAATATAACACAACAAAGTGGTGAAAGCATCATAGAATATAATGATCGCTTCATCTAAAAAAAACCAAAGTTAAAGACCTCACATATCATATATCTCTGGTATCATTCATGCATGGTATAAGGCCATGAGAGATTTACAAAATAAACTTACAACATACGTGCCAGACAGCCCAAGGGAGCTCCAAGGGATGGTAGAAAAATTTATCCTTGTGGAGAAAGCCAACAACAAAAGGCTGGAGAATGAAAGAGGAGAGAAAATATCTGGAGAAGACTCCCGAGGAAGAGGGGCAGAGAAAAGGGGGGAAATCACTATGCTGAAAGGGAAAAAGTTGATGGTGAGCAACACACCAAATCTATAACACCCTTTACCAAGTTAAGAAAG
This sequence comes from Rubia yunnanensis, assembly GCA_037428765.1. Taxonomy (NCBI): domain Eukaryota; kingdom Viridiplantae; phylum Streptophyta; class Magnoliopsida; order Gentianales; family Rubiaceae; genus Rubia; species Rubia yunnanensis. The sequence goes on from CM075061.1 coordinate 89,115,438, forward strand.
GAAATCTGCCAGAATCACCAGGAGCTATTTCGAGAGCCAACATCGATGAGAGCCCCACCTCTACTCGGGGTTGTTAGTAGCGTAGCTAACCTGAGCAAAGGAATTCCAAACAAACGAAAGGAAGGTCAAGGATAAAATTTATATTCTGCTCCTAAACTCACTACTAAGCTACCTATGAGGTAGTTAGTGGAAAGATCAGGTTTGTCCACAGAGATGCTAGGGTCTAATAGCTAACTAAACACAACCACGTATGGGTTGTATTCCGTCTGTGTGCTAGGAATAGTTAGATATTGCAAACTAGGGGTTTTTGGGTTTTTCAATTGACAAATACAGACATGAAAGATATCACAAGATTAAACTATATAGACAGACACTTGGGGGGTATTTGCATAACATGATTGATAAATGGCATATATCCTCAATTCATTCACATATAAACATATAAACATATAAACCTATTTATGCCTATGTACACAGTGTAGAGATAGCCAGGTATCCTCCTCTCCCCCCTCCCGTCTGTCACATGTAGTACTTACCACGATACTATATCTCACCATTTTCGTAAATTGGGGATGCGATCTAGTCCAATGATGCCGCAAACCATCTCCTTCACTTCACTTCCAATGCTAATGTGTCCCCGCTTAGAGGAATACAAAGCCCGCCTAAAAAGGCAATGCCTTGCGTAGGTCGAAAATGTTCGATATGTAGTGAGTGCATTACATCCTGGACACTCCACTGTGGATCTCAATCCCTAGAACTAAAGAGACAGAGGAAAAAGACACACTGTGATGACTCTAGAGTCGGCACAACTCTAGTCGCTACAAACAATCACGCTAATCTATCGGGGTTAGCCAAGGAATTTTCCTCGTCTAGATTTTCCGAATCGACCGCCCAACATGTGATTTCTCACACAACTAGCCAATTAGAATCATGGTTTAACACAAAGAAGAATTTTCTCTCAAAGGAAATGAATGCACTCATCTTCTCGGTGTTCTTAACTTACTCCACAATTTTGACACTCCTAAGATAGCAATGAGCCTAGCACAGTTTTATACTACCATATATGCATTGGTGCATTATCATAATGACATAGCATAGATCTCACAATATTAGAAAACACAAGTTCAAACACAAATATTCATAAGACATAAAGATAGGATAATCTAAATCTCAAAAAGCCAAGTTCAATTCATGAATAAAAATACAACCCCAAGCTTAATTAACTAGTCCCTAAACATGGAATCCAAGTATTGCATTGGATTCCACATTTTTGGGCAAAAGCAAAATAAAGAGACGAAAGAAAAAAGAATCTAGAGAGAAGGAAGAGTATTTTCTCTCTCTAGCCTACTCTTGAAGATGGAAAATGGATATAAGCTTAAAACCTAGTAGACAAAGAGTAGTAGGGAATTAGGCTTAAAAATAGGCCCAAAATAGGCCAAAAATCCTAGCACCCGCACCAGGGGTAGCGTCTGGCATGACCCGTGCTGGCACGGGACATCGATCCTGGCACGGCCTGTGATGTCGTACTAGTGCATTCCATCGGTTCTAGCAAGTGTGTGCTGGTGCGGTTCGTGTCAACCGGTGCAAGCCGTCGGCTGTAGATTTTTTTTATCTTCTGGTCTGCACCCAGTGTCATTTGGTGTGGACCGTAAACCAGATCCTCATTTTGCTCCGTAACTTGGCATGGGCCACGTTATTCTTCACACCCCGTGGGCTGGTCTTGACATTTGTGACTTAAAATGACACGGACTGTGTGAAACGGAACGGTCGTGCCCATACTTAGCCAAATTTTAGACTGAAAAGAAGACTTGTAGAACATAGCCAGCTAGGATTGGCACGCTCCGTGCTAGGGCTTGGAACAACCCGTGTTTGTTGGAACAACCCGTGTTTGTTGGAACAACCCGTGTTTGTTGGAACAACCCGTGTTTGTTGGAACAACCCGTGTTTGTTGGAACAACCCGTGTTTGTTGGAACAACCCGTGTTTGTTGGAACAACCCGTGTTTGTTGGAACAACCCGTGTTTGTTGGAACAACCCGTGTTTGTTGGAACAACCCGTGTTTGTTGGAACAACCCGTGTTTGTTGGAACAACCCGTGTTTGTTGGAACAACCCGTGTTTGTTGGAACAACCCGTGTTTGTTGGAACAACTCATGCCAAAGGCTCCTGACACGGGCCGTGTCTTTTGGTGTAGCCTCGTGTTGGCCATGTGCGGTCCGTGCTGCCCGTGGCTGGTTTGGGCAGCTGACTTGTTTTCTCCTTGATGATGAACCATTGGTTTGATTTGAGAGTTTTTGCAGTCGATTTTATAGCGCTCAAAGAATCCAATGGTGCCACCCTCAAGGGCTGATTCTTTTTGGATCTTTCCCATAACTTTGTGCAACTCTCAAACAATAATTTCTCTATTTCTTCCTTGGTCTCTTTGAACTTCAAATCCACCTTTCTTGGGCTCAACTCCATCTACTACCACACTTTAGAGTTTGTGGCCTTCAATCCATTACCATTCTTGCGAATGGAATTTGGTATCTTCTACCGTTCTTGCGAATGGCCTTCTATAAAAAGGTGATGAAAAGTACCCATGAGCAACCTACTAATGAGATCACAAAGGAAGATCTAGGTGCCCATGCATACAAGGTTTCCATTAGTATCAATTAAGTCCACAAAACTCGGTATTTAGACAAGAAAACCAAACATGCCAATTATTATGCCAAATGCATTGGTTAACGCACACAATACGATGCACATCAATCCTCCCACACTTAAACCTTTACTCGTCTAAGTAAAGTGTAGCATGCAAAGATAAGTTAGCCAATGCATTCAACTTATTCCCAAGCTACCCTAGTTCCCTTAAAGAAGTAAGAATATCACAACTCTCACACTCCCCAAAGGTCCTAAAGTAACCTAACCACCCAAAATATAGTGAAGAAAAAGGTAAGCAAGAATGATGAGTGTTGAACTAGCTTACTCTCCCAAATAGTTCCCCAAAACAATCCAAGAATCGTTGCTAAAAAACCACCAAGGAAATTGATGTGTCCATTTTATGTGCATAATTTAGTACTTTTTGGGAAAACTTTTGTGCTCTTTTGTTATCAAGAGCTTGTGTTTTACCTTGAAATTCTCTTAAGAGAGGTAAGAGCGACTTGACGCTCTTTTACCTCTTCTAAGTGGATTTTGCGTGACAAAGGAAGAACATGAAGACTTGAAGACCGGAGGCCGTTGAAGATCATCCTTTGAAGACTTGCTTCAAATATTTGAAGACTTGAAGAATGAGAGGAATTATTGTGAAGAAGAGTGCTTTCTACAAGAAGAAGAAAAGAAGACAAGGTTAAGTTCGGGTGCCCGTCGCGAGTTGCTGTGCACAGGTGGCCCGAATACAACCTTATCCTTTTGTAATATAAATAGCATTCTCTTTCCTCTCTTTCGTAATTCTTCTTCCACTTTAATTTGGTACTATTCTAACCCTAGTTTTCCACCATTTTCATCTTTTATTTCTCTTGTTTTATGTTTGGTTTGTTAGCATTAACTAGTATAACTCTAGTAGCTAAATCTAGTTCTTGGGAGCAATTGACCAAGGCTTCCAAGCCCATGTTTTAAGAACAATTTGCAGCCTATTTAATACTCTTACTATTTTGCATTTATGGAGCACTGAATGTGTTTGTTAATGTCATTAATGTTCTTGAAAGCTTGAGTGTATGAAGTACTCGTATGATATGCTTGTTAGGGTTTGGGGAAATGGGTTGATTTCCCCTTTTCTTGATAGGAAATCCAAGAGTATGATTTAGAGCTTCACAATGATGTTGCTGTGTTGATAATTTCTATATGAATGTGATGATGTTAAACTCATTGTCATGTTTGTTGTAGGCAGCAAATGAGATAAGTCTATAAATGTCGATCGTTCTTGACTAATCTTGTGTAAATGCATGAATTGGTTAAATGCTTAGACACGGTGTAGTGTTTATAAGTGTTGCCAAGCTTGTTGATTCTTCGTACTCAATACCATAAATGGGATACTTTTAGTTGTGTTTTGACTAAGGGAGTCATTGGTGAGGTTTGACAAGAGATGTCAAATTCATTCTTGCAAACTACTATCTAAGAAGGATAGAAGTTTAGTCTTCACAACAAGTAGTGAAAGTAGTAAATAGGTTGCATGTTCAATGATGGATAAGAGGCTTGGAAGTGGAAGTTAATTGGGCCCAAGGTTCCATTAATTGTTGGTTTAATCACCTTTTAGTTTTTGTTGCATGCTTTGCATATTTAGGACCAAAACCACCCCCCATTTACATGTTTTTATATATATCTATATATGCTTATATCTAGTATGTTTTCTCCTATATATGTTTAAACACTTGGAAAGATCCCTTTTCTCGTGGACGACCCCGACTTGCCATTATCTACTTAATTGTAGATAGGAAGCATTAGGGCTTAAAAATATAACTTTGAGAGGTACGACGATAACCTCCTAAATTTTGGTGCCACTGCTGGAGAAGAGGCGTTTATTTTTAAGTGTTTGGGCATATTTGGTTGCATAGCTAGTTGTTTTATTTTCCACTCCTTGGTGGTTGTTTTTGTTCGGAGTAGGCATTTCTTGAATTCTTGGTGAATTTTTTTTATTGAGAATCCTTGCAATATGATTTTGAACTTTTGAAAAAAAAATGGAGCGTCTTACCTTGAGGGAACTCATGATGAGAAAAGAGATCAACAAACAAGGTTTTGTAGGATGTGTCATTCCGATCATCCTACAGAGTCTTGCTATTTATTGAGGGAGGAGCACTATGAGTGTGAACGAACCCTTGGTTTCCAAAACCAAGGGTATTATGAAGAGTGCTGCAAAGAGGTAGGAGATGTTGGTTTTCAAGGGCAAGAAGCTCAAGAATGGTATACATACCATAATTATTACAATCCGGAGTGGAGTGGTAATCCGGATTGGTGGTATGAGAGTGAGCCGGAAAACCAACAATATGAGCAAAATAGTTGGCTATCACAATCTTATGACATACCCCAAAACCAAGCCTAACAAGGAAGTTCAAGTTTGATACGTGAGGAAGTCATGAATGCAACAGCAAACTTGAACAACTTGACTAGTGAGGAACCAAAAACTCATCTCTCCTCTATTTTTGGGGCTATTGAGGGGCATGCGAGGAGTAAATTGGAAGCGTTGGCCAAAATGGAAGCTTGTGATTCCAAAAATACACCATCCCAAGTCGAACTCAATCGCACCACTCTTAGCTGGTTACATAAAGTAGTCCGAGAGGTTACGGGTAGAGATAGTGAAAAGTAGTAAGCTAGGGTTGTAAGAGGCCCTAGTGTCATAGATAAGGTGCCTACGACCCTTTGCCTAATTCATAGGACTTTGGAAAGTAGCGCATTCATGGTGGAAACCCGGGATGTAATCACATGGGAGAGAAATAGATCTACAACAATGGCCAAACCTTTTTTGTACTCCCCTAATTATGATGGCGATGTCGATGAAAGGTTGCGAGCGCACCTGACGTGACGGGTATGGGGAAGTGTATACCATCGGCTACACCACGTGTTATGAACACTCTATTAGGCTTGTCTAAATCTTATATGTGAATGAATTGAGGATCGAAGCATTAAATCATTCATGTCACACAATAATTCCCTAAGTGCTTAGCTAAATAGATTACTTGTCTTTTTACTTTCATGTTTTGTAGTTTTTAGTTGAAAAACCAAACCCCCCCTTTGTTTTCTTTACTAACTATTTCTATCACTCATACAGATTGATGACCCATACAAGGTTGTGTTTTAATTTATTCTTAGGCCCTAGCATCTCTGTGGACATACCCATACTTATTGCTAACTACCCCATCGCTAGCGTAGTAGTGAGTTGGGTGCAGAATATAAATTTTATCATTGATCTACCGTCCTCTGCCCAGTTTAATTAGCTACAACTAACGACCTCGAGTTGAGGCGGTTCAGGGAGTGAGTGTGTTCTTCCAATGTCTTGGTTCTTGACTGGGTCCCGAATTGGCACAATCAATCATTTGTCGCGTCTGGAACTGAGAATGGGAAGGACTGTAAGTTGTAGTCCTCCGAGACTCCCAGTGGCTACATATGTGTACAAAACAAATGAAACTCTGACAAATGCTTGCTGGGGTCCTTGCCGACCATCCCATGGAATGTAGGAAGACATTGAATCATCCCACTCTCCAACTCATAGGTCACGTTCTGCGAAAGGAGACAGTATAGATGGGTTGATTATCCAAGTTAGGAAAACCTAGGTTTTCGACAGCATTGAAAGCAATAGATACAAATCCACACTCAAATTGAAGAAAAAATTACATATTCACACAAAATTAAATATCCACAATCTCAATATGCAGATCAACACTTCAAACTAGCAAAAGTAAAAATTCACCAGTTCTCCAGTGCGGTGGAGTCTTCAAGGTGGTGCATCATGGCGGGCTTCATGGTGGTACATCGAAAGGCAGCTGAGATGTGAGGAACTGAGGTGGCGTGGTGGGCTTCGTAGCAAGCTTCACAGTGTCATCTCATCAGCAGCGGAGGCGCGAGTAAATGAGGTGGTGCGGTGGGCTTAACAGTGATGTGTTAGACCGTGGCGGAGGTATGAGGAAGCCTGATGTGATAGAGGTGTGATGAGGCCAGGCACGATGAAGGTAACGAGGGCATCGACGGTGGAGGCGTGAAAAGGCCAGGCATTACGGAGGCAGTGGGGGCATCTGCGGTGGAGGCGTGAAAAGGCCAGGAGCTATGGAGGCAGTGGGGGCATCGGTGGTGGAGGTGTGAGGCAGTGGGTGGTGGAAGAATGATATTGGAGGTGGAGCCGTCAGGGTTGTAAGGGTATGAATAGAGAGAAAATGTTAGGGAAAATGAGATCTGAATGTAAAATAAACTAAGGAGCAGCTTAGTTTTTGGAAAATAAGCTAAAAGAGGGAAACCCTAGTTGGTATATATACCTGGGAACAATGACACCCCATTAAAGGCAGTTCTTAAATAGTACGCCTTTAATTCATGTTCAATAAAGGTGGTTCTATCAATTTCAAAGTTCCTTGGGAGGGAGTTCCGAATTCAAAACCTCCCTCAGGTCCTCATTAAAGGTGGTTCCTCTAGAACTGCCTTTGATTGCTGCCTTCAATCAAAGGCTTTCCACTAGTGTCTTTTCTCTCAACAAATCACTCCCCTTCTATCAAATCACTTCACTTGACCTTTAACTCTTTAAATAATTGAGTAGAGTTGAATTCCCAAATCTCTAATGTTGCTATACAACTGTGATTGGAGTAACTCACGACTCATAGTCACATTAGCTATAGCTTGCCAAATTTCTCCGTACATCAATTTGGGAACGAATTCAATGGATTGGTTTTAGGGCATTGTATAGGTGGGTGAAGGGAAACTATCTAACCCAAAGTTTTGGTTTTCGGATGCATCTACATACCATGAATTCGGGTTACCACTAAACCTCAAATTGGGAGAATCATAGTATGGGTACCGTTATCGATCCCATTGGTCTTGGGAACCAAAAACTCCTACCTCTCTCTCTCTCTCATATTCTCTCAACCAAGAGCAAGACTCCATAGGGTGGTCGCAATGACACATCCCACAAAATCTTCCTAGTTGAGCCTCTCTTCTCCACATTTTTTTCAATAAAAACAAAAACAAATAAAAGACACAAATTTTGGAATCGTAGTGCAAGGGTTCTTGGTTCACACCAAGAACTCAAGCAATACCTTATCTGGAAAATAACAAACACACAAATCTGACACAAACACAAAAACACTAGAGGAAGAATAAAACATTAACAATGCTACCAACTAGTCACACAAGTTAACAATCATATCTTTAAATTAGCATCCCTGGCAACGACGCCAAAATTTGATATGAACTGTGTGGGGTTTCTAATAAAATTTCCTTTACACGGGAGATAAATCTGGATGCAAAGATTGAAATTTATAGGGATATAATACAAATATAACCCTATATACTTCAATAAGTGCACATATAACCCTGGGATTATTTTTACTGCAAAAACAACCTTTAAATACTTTACGTATGTGCAAATATAACCTTAGAGACTATATTCCGACATTTATTGGCCATTTCCAGCGATTTATTGATCGAACATGACCAAAATACTCTTTTACACTCCAGCCAGCCGATTCGCAACCCATCCCCTCCAGCCACCCCTGCCGCCTTACCCCCTCCACCGCTACCACCTCTAGGGTCCCCCTTCCCCCTTCCGCCGCCTCACCCCATCTGCCTCCACTACCTCTAGGACTGAATCGATCTCCCCTTTCCTGAACTCATCTACCCATTTAGGTTCCTTGTCCGACCAATCTCAGCTGCTCCCAATATTGGCGCCATCGAGCAGTAGCAAGGAAGAGGGAGAACAATGAGTCGATCCAAATATGATTTGGGTGAGATTGCTAAAGATAATTGAGTCTACGATGGGACTAAGTTGGGTGGTCATGTTGGAGTATAAGTCAGGTGAGGCAATGGGATCAAGGAAGGAGGAGAACGGAAAGTCAGGTGAGGCGGTGGAGGGACCAAGGAAGAAGAAGAACGATGAGTTGGGTGAGGCAGCAACAGGACCAAGGAAGGAGGAAAATGGTGAGTCGGGTGAGGCAGCGGTGGGACCAAGGAAGGAGAAGATTGACAAGTTGGGTGAGGCAATGGTTGGACCAAGGAAGGAGGAGAATGGCTATTTGGGTGAGCCAATGGCGAGACCAAGGAAGGAGGAGAATGGCTATTTGGGTGAGCCAACGACGAGACCAAAGAAGGAGGAGAACGAAAAATTGGGTGAGGCAGTGATGAGACCAAGGAAGGAGGAGAACGATGAGGTGGGTCACGCGGCGGCGGGACTAAGGAAGAAGGAGAAAACAGGTTTAGGGAGAAAAGAAGAAGAAGAACAGGGGGACCTAAGAAGCAATAAGGGTTAGGGAGTTTTGGGGTCAAAAAAGTGATTTCATTTCTTTTTTCTTTTTTTCTTTTCTTAGAGGTTTAAAATCAAAATTTCAACCAATTATGACCTTAATCTTCCAGAAAGGGTAAATTTGCACATACACTATCTATGGTTATATTTGCACTTTCAATTATCAAAAGGTTATATTTGCACTTATGTGAATTAGTTAGGGTTATATATGCACTTTTCTCAAATTTATATTGCTGCTCCCGTACTTACTACAAACTATGAAAGGGTAGCTGGTGGCAAGTCCGGGGTTATCTACAGAGATGCTAGGATTCAAAAGCTAACTATAAAAGACTCGCAATCCGGTGTCATTGCAATTATGTGTCAGGAATAGTTAATGTCGTAAACATGGTTTTGGGGGGGGGATTTATCTATAAACTAAAAAACATAAAAAGCAAGAGATTAAACTATATTATGCTAAGACTTGGGGATATTTACGTAACATGATGGGTAGAAGACTTTTATCCTAGATTCTTTCTAATGCAAGATGTATAAACATATCCCACTGTATATATCACATAGTGTGGTAGATAGTCAACACTTCCCAATGTCTTTCAGATAAAGGTGCCCACGTCTTATTCTATCAACACCAACTCCGTAATTAGGAAATTATGTCAAACGGTCCAACTGTTATGCATTCCTCTTTCCCGTAAAGAATTACATCCCAGGCCTCCACTATGAACAATTCTCTCTAGGCATATAGAGGTAAAGGGATTGGAATCTCATTATGACTATAGGGTTGAAACGACAATGGTCACTATACTACAACCCTAGTTGCTACAAACTATCATGCCCTCTCCTATCGGGGTACAATCTTCTAGTCGACTAGCATAAGCTCATCGGAATGGTACAACCTACATGCATACACTTACATGGACGAGGACTAACATTCCCACAAAAACCCTAGCGGACACTCCCAAGGGGAAAAACAAGTCTAGCACTATTCATGAAACATATAACTAAGGTGTATGAAAACATAGGATACCTAACATGCATTTCATAAGAACGTAAAGGTTAAATAAAGCATGATATTCATAAACATAAAAGGATGGGAAGATTTAGAATTGCACAAAACCTCTACCAAATTATGAATACAAATTAGATCCCCAAGCAAATAAACTACTCCCTAAGCGTTGAACCCAAATTTACCGTTGGATTCAATGCCCTACGGAGAAACTAGGAAGATTAAAATAAGTGAGAAGGGTTACTCTTTTCTCTTTCTACCTACTCTTAAAAACTAGGAGAATAGAAATTAAAACTAATGAAACCCTCTCCCTCACTACTAAACCTTAGTAGACATAAGCTGTTTATCGAGTAGGTAAAAATTAGGCCTTAAAGAGGCCCAAAAATTTGAGAACCCTAGTCTTAGTAGTGGCACGGGCCGTGTAATAGCATACAACACGACACGTGCAATAGCGCAAGAGCCGCCAACTTGTGAATGGACTTCTACTCTGAAGTCTTATGAGCGATCTAAAATGAAGCTCATAAAATAGGATCTAGATGCTCGTAAGGACCTAGCATCCATTAGGTCTAAATAAATCCACAAAACGAAGGATTTAGATAAGAACACCAACAAAAGCTATCCAAACCCCTTATGATGTAAATCCAATTAAACCTAGCAATCAACCATACAAAAGCTAATAATAAGTGTGCAAAATGCATTGGTTAACACATGTTTCTAGGTGCATATAATTCCCCCACACTTAATCCTTTACTCATCCTCGAGTAAACAAGAATGAGCAAAGATCTAAGCAGAACATAGCATGCAAAGAGTTTCCCAAGACACTAAACATTTATTCCTAGACTACACTAGTCCCCCAAAAGATGTAAGAATCTCACAACACTCACTCCCCAAAGAAGGATAGATATCCTATCCAACCAATTATACCAACAAAAAGGTGAAGTTCACAAAAATGAGTGTGAAGCTAAATTACTCTACCAAAAGGACTTCCAAAAGACAATCAAATAGAGCTATATGATTTCTTTTTCAATTTCTCTTAATTTCTATAATTTTTCCTAGGAACCCTTTTAGGATTTTCATCCTAGCATCCCAAAATTTGTTTCTTTTTGAGCTCACTTATCACCTTTTTCCACACCATGGCCTCTCACTTTTACATAGGTTTTTCAACCTATTCGAGCCTTTCCCATTGTTTCCTAAGTCACCCTTTCGGGTTTTCTACTTAGCCGGGTATTTTTTTTTTTCATTTTTCCAATTTTTGTGTAGCACAATATGCCCCGAAGGTGGGCTTCAATTACAATGGAGATAAATAAAATAAAATAACACCAAAACACAAAGGAATTTTGTTAGAACTCCTAAGTATCTAAATACTCCCTCCCCCACACTTAAACCTTGTGTTGTCCCCAATGTGACATAAAAAGTTGAAATTAGAAGTGGAGTAGGGAAAATAGTAAGCACTTACTCTTGGGACCCCGAAGGTCCCGCTCTCATGCGTCTTGCCTCGTGCCTTGTCCTCCTCTCTTCATGCCTTAATTATTGCCTCTCAATGGGTACTAGGTCATGAAAGCCTTCAAGCTTTGAAGCATGCATCCTCTCAATCAATTGCTCTATAGCTTCTTCTTGCACATCGGTTCTCCCATCAACAATGGAAAAATCCTCCTTCACTTCCCGCTCAATAAAATAACCCATAGAGCGCTAGATGCAAAGATAGAAATATAGAAAGCATGCGTCATCAACATTATTTTCCAAAGAAACTAAAAATAAATTCTCACCACTTAGCTCAAAAACATCTTGCACTATTTTCCACAATATCAATAGCATGGAAAGAGTGTTCTTTAGTGGGATATTTCATAAAACCATTTATGTTAAATTCCACTTTTATCCCATCAAACTCCGTGGTGAGTGTACCATTATGCACATCAATTATAATCCTGATGTTTTAAAAAATAGCCTCCCAAAAGAATTGGCGGGACATGTTTATCATACTCCATGTCAAGGACGTAAAATTCGGTGAGGAATATAAAGGAATCCACCTTAACCAACACATCCTCAACAATACCCTTAGGGTATGCACTAGAACGATCGGCTAATTGAATTACTACCCAGTTTTATGCAAAGTACCAAGATTGAGGCTTTCATACAAAGAGTAAGAAATCCCATTGATGGATGCACCTAAATCAAACATGGTTTTTTCAAAATGTGTATTTCCTATCATGCAGGGGATCTTAAACATGTCTGGATCGCTAAACTTAGGAGGTAATTAGTTTTAGTACAACGAGGATACATGTTCATTTCTCCCACTCTTTAGCTTATTTTTCACTCTTTATTTTCTATTCACAACATAATTCCTTAAGAAATTTAGCACATCTAGGAATTTTCTCAATAGTATTCAATAGAGGGATATTAACCTCACATCTACGAAAGACTTCGTAGATGTTCTTATTGTCCTCCTTCCATCTTTCGTCTTTCGAAGCCTCCGGAAAAGGGGGTTCCGGCACATAGGAGGGACTTTTCGCCATCTTCACTTTCTCGTGAGGAGGGGATGATGGCACGGGATTGGGTTCTGATTTTTCAATGACGACCTCTTCCTCAATCTCTTTCCCATTGCTCACTTTTTATTTGGCCAATTTCTCAGCCTTTTCCACTACTTCTTTCTCGAAAATTTTTACCCACTTGTGCTCATTTTCAACAACCTCATCATCTTGGGAAGTACCAACCTCCTTACCACTTCTCAAAGTGATAGCGCTTGCATTTTGGCGTGGATTCAATTCCGGCTTTGATGGAATTTTCTGGAATCTCTTGAATCCATCTGATTCAAAATTTATGCCATTTGGCTCATTTGAGTCTCTAAGATTTTGATGCTTAATTCAGTATTTTCTCGAAAATTTTGGACTTTTCCGCACCAAGGCTCAATCTTCCCAAGGCTTGCATAACGTCGTCATTTAGAATCCCCAAACTTTCACCTTGATTACTGGGATTGTCTTGAAGTCTTTAGAATTTTGGTTGAAGACGTTGGTATTGTTATTAAGGAGGGCGATATGGTTGAGCATTTTGCCCTCCTTGCGCATTTCCATACATAAGGTTTGGATAATCCCTCTAATTTTGCACTGTAAGGCTTATTTAGTAGCCTTGACCACCTTGATAGCCTTGGTTCCCTTGGTAACCTTTCCCTCTATGATATCCTATGGCACTCACCTCTTCGACATAGTCATCTTGCAAACAAAGGCAAGTATCCATAGGATGTGCCGATGAACAAATTTCACATAACTTCACACGTGCCACCTTTCTGGACTTTGTCATCAAAGACTTCACCATCGAAGTGAGGGTCAACATTTGATCTTTAAGTTTCCCATTGTTGGCACTAACATTCGGGGTGTTAGGATTTTTCCTTCTAAGGTAGGACCTTGCTAAACATCCTTAACTCTTTGGCAAACTCTTCATACAAGTCTATAAATTCCCCCCGAACTCTTGTTTCAATTGATTCACCACAAGCACCCCTCACTAGTCTTTGCTCCATGTCGAGTTGACCATTGTAGAAGTAGTACACCAAGTCTCCTTCCGAGTAGCCATGGTACATGCAATACTAAATGAGCTTCTTAAACCTCTCCCAATAGTCATAAAATGACTCTTCATGCCATTGAAAGATGTTGCTTATTTCTTTCGTCAAAGTGGAAGATTTGGAGGCCGGGAAGTACTTTGCAAGGAACTTCCTTTTCAATGTAATCCATGAGTTGATGCTCCTAGAGGGGAGATAATGTAGCCAATCCCTTGTGGCATCTCTTAAAGAAAAAAAAGGAATGCCTTTAACTTTTGTAGCTTTTCATCTACTCCCTCGAGAATAGTACTGCAACATACCATATGGAGTCATACAAATGTCTGTTGGGATCCTTCTCTTTCCTTTCAGGGAATGACGGTAGTGAGTGTGTTAACCTGAATTTTAGCTCGAAATGCCTGTTAGGCTCAACCGCCAGATAGGTGATGCACATTGATTGTTTCTCAAGATTAGGAGCCATGATTTCCCTCAAAAGAACATTCCCTCCTTGAAGATGAGGGGTTGATGCCCTTCCTCGGGATTTTCATGTTGATGCTCCATAAGAGTAGTTGGCTCCTCTAAATGGTCACTAGAATGGGTATTATTCACACTTTTTAAGGAAATTCTTCTAGCCCTCTTAAGGTTTAATTCTAACTTGGGTTAGCAATGTAGGGATTCTTGTGAAGAGGATCAAGTATGAACCATACACCAAGAACTCAAAAATTACATCTCAAAGCTAACCAAAAGTCTTATAAAAGCCAGCTAACACATATTCACACAAATATACCTAAACACTTAAAAATATAGGCCTCTTCCCCAGTAACGACGCCAAAATTTGGGAGTCGTTGTCGTACCTCTCAAATATACAATTTATAAGCCCTAATGCTTTCTAACTAAGTACATAGTTGCAAATAAGGGTCGTCCACGAAGAAGAGGGATTTTCCTAAGGGTTCATGCATATAAGGATGGAGATAAGCATATATATATTGATATAAAATAGTTAAATAGGGGGGTTTTGGTTTAATTTTTCTATGTTATGAAATGAAAAATGAAACAACTAGCATGGTCTATATGCAGCCCAACGGTTAAAGAGTTTATAGCCACCAGGCTCATCCCAATATCATTCCATAACAAATGAAGCCATTTCAGCCCAAAGCACAGATCAGCTACGTATGGGACTTCTAGTCGTGCCAGAGAACATGGGCCGAGAAACACAAAATGAACAACAGACATGAACCTATGAATCCAGAACATGGTGATCATGGTATGACCCATGATCTCAATTCCTGAAAACACGGAATCACAACCATATCAGCATATAAATACAACAAGCTCCAGAGAAGCTAAGGTAAGGGTGATTATTCTAAGAAATTCTAGTTCTTAAGGAGGAAATCTGACTTGATCGTCAGAGATTTTATCCCAAAATCACATCCAAGATTAGTTTTGCAGGAGAAAAAATTCACGGAGGGAACAACAAAGAGTTTTCTTGACTGGATCACCACATCATTTAGCTCCGTCTGTGGGGACAAAAAATTTTTGTTTCAAAGTTCTTCAGGCAAACAATTGTGAGAAGTGAGAAAATCCACAATCACCAGACATAGGAAAATACACCTAGACGGAGCAGAAGCATGCATACTACCCAAAACAAGGATCACATCCCAAGTAGAGAAAAATAGCGCACTAAGGAGGAAACAAATGAGGAAGAAGAGAAAGAAAAAGAACCTAATAAGAACAAAAAAAGAAGAAGAAAGAAGTGCATTCGCAACATTTTTAGAAGCGAACAGGGAAAATTTGTATAATTAGTTCCTGATGAAATTAAAAAAAACCCTCCAAGATTAGAAATTTTTTTTTAGGAGCGTGAGAATCTCAAGTACAAAGAGGAGTTGCGGGACATCGTTGCAGAAGATGATGCACACAAATTACCCCTAGTGCCACGCCTACAAGATTTGAAGATGCCAAAGAACTTAAAACTTCCTTTACATGTTAAAATTTACAATGGGACTGCAGATCCGAAAGAGTTCCTACACTCATATAGAAATAGCATGACGCAAACATCGAATTAGTGTAGAAAGAGTTCCTCATCTTCTTGTCAAGAACAATGATCACATGGTACGAGAATCTTCCAAATAGAAGTATCCAATCTTGGGCCCAATAGTCGGATCTGTTTCGGGGTCATGTTTATAAAAAGCAAAGATTCACAAAAATGATCGCAGATCTTCATAACATAGCCCAGCGAACTGGTGAAAGTCTGGCAGAGTACCATAATAGTTTTGTCACGAAAAGTTTACATGTTCATGAATTTTCATTCCAATCGTCATTAGGAGTGTTCACAGGAGGCATGCAATTAAGAGAGTTCTACAAAGAAGTAACGAAGAGCATGCCCAAAAACCCGAGAGAACTACAAAAGATGGTTAGTAGCATGTTCGAACTAAAGAGGTAAACAATCACAAGATGGAGTGAGAGCGAGGTGAAAAGTGGACAATGGAGAATTTGAAAAAGGGGTTTATGAAGAAAGGAAAGGGAAACACCCCCTTTAAAGGAAGAAAACCAGGGTCGCAAGGCGTACCATTCTAAGATACGCCTCTTACAAGATCAAGAAAAGAGATATGTCAAGTGAAAAATGAGCTATTTTGAGAACTAGCACCTATGTTTAGCACCGCCAGAAAAGAGATTCAGGGAGTATTATTGTGCATTCCACAAGAACCATGTTTATAACATTGAGTATTGCAGAGACTTATGAAGACAGATTGAAGAGAATTTGAGGAATGGCTATTTAAGTCAATACAGAAAGGAAGGAGGAAGCCAGTAAGGTGACATTAACGAAATAGCGAACCCTTCGGCAAGAAACCAAGGGAAGGAAACCACTCTGGCGAAAAACCAAAAAATGACTGTGGCAGTGTATTACAATGATGAGACTGGCGATGAGGAACCAGAAACAGTCATCCTATCCAAACACGGATCCACAGAGTCATTTTCCAACAATGCTTGGAAGGCTAAAGCAAGATACTCACCCCCACAAGAGCCTGTTGACAAAAGACTTCGTTTGAATGAGGCGATCACCTTTAGCGAGGAAGATACAGTACCTAACACTTCACCTCACAATGATCCCATGGTTATCATAGCAAAAATAAAAAATTCAACCATTCACAGAGTGTTAATAGATGATGAAAGTGCGGTCAAAATACTATTTGTAGACTGCTTTAATAGGGTGGGTTTCAAGCGAACTGATCTAAAAAATCCACGTCCTCGTTGGTAGGATTCACAGGGCAAGCAGAAACACCTTTAGGGAACATACAGATGCCTGTCACCATTGGAGAAAGTGGGAAAAATTGTACCATCATGTGCGACTTTGTGGTCATGGATGCTCCATGTACTTTTAGCGCTATTATCAAAAGGTCGTGGATGAACAGAGCAAAAGCGATATGGTCCCCTTACTACCTGGTAATGAAATTCCCAACTCCATCTGGAATCGCGACCATAAGAGGAAACCAACAAAAAGCAAGGCAATGTATAGTATGGTTATAGCAATGATGGCAGGGAAAATTGGGGAAAAGGCAAAAATAGTCAATACTATCTGAAATGGAGGATTACTCGAACAGCTAAAATCAACAGTGGACCTGAGAGAAAAATGAAGCCGATCAGCCTAGATGATGAAGACAATTCCAAGTGTGTAAGGATAGGAAAACATCTTCCAGATAGAGATCCTACAAAGCCACAAGGATACTTTCACATGGAGAGTCCAGAACATGGGAGGATTATATCTAAGCATCGCAACCCATTCCTTGAATATCAGTGACTCGGTTAAACCCTTTAAGCAAAAGCAACGCTGCTTCGCTAGTAATAGGTAAAAACCAATCGAAGAGAAAGTTACAACACTACTTCAAGCTGATATACCCATTCATGCATTCATGGTGAAGAAGTCAAATGCAGGCTGGAGAATGTGCACTAACTTCACGGATCTGAATAAAGCATGCCCAAAGGATTGCTATCCTTTGCCAAAACTCTACCTACTAATTGAAGCAATTTCAGGGTTTGAAGTCCCGGAATTTTTAGAAGCATATAAAGGATACCACCAGGTATTGATGAATCCAGATGATGGAAAGAAAACGACCATTATAACAAGCTTTGGGATATTTTTTTACGTAACGATTTCGTTTGGGCTAAACAATACAGGGGTAACGTACCAGAGAGTGGTCGATAATGCATTTCGTGATTTGATTGGGCAAAATATCAAAGCATATGTTGATGACATGGTTATCTGGAGCAGGAAGGTGGATAGCTTCGCTGAAGATTTAAAAGAAATTTAGACACATTATGTTCCATACATATGAAGCTCAGCCGTAAGAAGTGTGTAATTGGAGTAGGCACAGGAAAGTTCTTAGGATAAAAATTATCCTCGAAAGGTATCAAAGCCAACCCAGAAAAAATACAAGCCATAGTAGATCTTCCCCAGCCACGAACAGTCAAGGAGGTGCAAATTATAATGGGATCGCTTGCAGTCCTTAGCCTTTTTTTCTCAAAGGCAGCGGAGAAGAATTTTCCACTTTTTGAAGTCCTAATGAAGGCTAAAAAGTTTAGTGAGAGTGAAGAATGTCAGAAAACATATGATAATTTGAAGGAACAACTTCAAGCGTTACCAGTGTTGAAGTCACCTATCCCTAGAGAAACTTTGTACTTATACTTAGAGATTTTCCAGAATATAGTCAGCTCATTCTTGGTTTGCTTGGGAGGACAAAAACAAGTGCCAGTCTACTATATCAGTAGAATATTGCAAAAATGCAGAGAAGGTATACATGCTAGTTGAGAAGTTAACCCTGGCTTTAATATATTCGGCACGAAGGTTGAGGATATATTTTCACAGCCATCCCATAGTGGTCCACACCGATTTCCCAATCAAGAACATCCTTAGCAAGCCTGAATTATTAGGGAGACTGACGAAGTGGGCTCTAGAACTGGGCCGCTTTGAGATCCAATTCCAACCAAGAACAACAATAAAGGCTCAAGCATTAGTAGACTTCATTATAGAAATGACCAGTAAACACGCACAAAGGGAAAATATACACCAGAGTCTAAGAATTGATAAAGGGAAATCAAAATGGGAAAAAATTACATGGACACTATTCGTTAATGGTGCTTCCAGCAGAGAAGGTTGTGGTGCGTGATTGCAGTTGGTAAATTTAGAAGGAAGTGAACACATATTTTCTCTTCGAATCGACTTTCCTCTCATTAATAACAAAGAAAAGTATGAGGCTTGGATATGTGGACTGGACCTTACCATTAAAATAAAGGTGAAGAGCATCCGAGTATCTAGTGATTCACTTATTGTGTCCAACAGGTGTGAAGGGACTACGAAGTACGAGAAGAACTGCTGGTGAAGTATTTAATGAAAGTTCAGTAGCTTATAGCCAGTTCAAGTACTTCGATATCCAGCACGTACCAAGAAGAAAAAAATACAAAAGTAGATGCACTAAGCAAGCTAGTAACAACTGGATTTGAATCTCTTAGAGAACATGGATATATGGTGGTAGAATTTGTTCCAGTCAGAAGCACAATTTCTATTACTCTGGCAAAAATTCAAACAGAAGATGTAAACTGGATGACACGGCTAATAGAGTACTTCACAAAGGGAACATTACCCGATGATAAGGCGCAAGCCAGGAAGTCAAAGCTACGTTCCAATAACTACACCTATGAAGACGGAACCTTGTACAAGAAAGACTTTTTTTCTCCATGGATAAAATGTGTAGTGCCAGTACAAGCAATAGAAAGTCTTAGAGAAGTCTACGAAAGACTATGTGGAACACATCAGGGAGATAGAACAGTAGCAAAAAAGATCATTCGAGCAGGATACTGCTGACCAACTATGTTTAAAATGCGACTTCATGCTCAAATGTTGAAGTTTCCAAATCAACGCTTCGTTATCACATAAGCCACAAGCCGATTTAAGAGGGGTGTATGGAGCTTAGCCATTTGATAAATGGGAGATTGATCTGGTTGGGCCATTCCCAAAGGGAGAGATTAATGCCAAATTTCTAATTGTGGTGATCGACAACTTTAAAAAGTGGGTGGAGGCAAAACCATTAGAACGAGTCATGACTGAGGTAACTATGCAATTCGTCTGGTAGAACATAGTGTGTCGCTTTAGGGTGCCACATACCATCGTCACAAACAATGATACACAGTTCACCAGTGGTACATTCATTAATTGGTGTTCAAAGGTGGGGATTATTTAAAAACTCACCTCTGTGGTGCACCCTCAAGCTAATAGACAAGTGGAAGTAGTGAACATAACTATCGTTCAAGGAATTCAGAAACAACTGGAAGGAAAGCGAACAGGATGGGTGGAGGAAATACCCAATACCCTACGGTCATATAGAACGACCGTTCGAGAACCAACATGGAAGACACCATACAATATAGTGTAGGGTCATGAAGAAGTGATACTAGTGGAAGCCAACAATTCAAGCCTTCGAGTTTGCAACTATATGGAGAAAGACAATCTAGATATGATAAGATTGGATTTGGATGAACTAGAAGAAAAGAGGGTGTTGGCAACTATCACCGAAGCTGAGTATAAGGAAAGAATGGCTAGAGCCTACAATCAAAGGTGAAGGAAACACAATTTCAGATTGGCAATCTTGTGCTAAGAAAGAATGAAACAAGCGTGGCAGAAGAACGAGGAAATTTGTGCACAAAGTGGGAAAGTCCTTACAAGGCTACGAAGGCTCACAAATCCAACAGCTACGAACTAGAAAGGTTTGTGATCAATATGATCTAGATTTAAGGAAGATGATAGAAAACATCCACCTGTTCAAAATCCATGAGATTATCATTGGTTGCATTCGTTCCATTGTTTCCAACACGACATTATCGGAGTGAATATTAAAAAACCACCTTTCATTGCCACAATTACATTTTTAGTTCTTTATTTACAAATGTAGGATGATAGTACATTAGCAGCATATTGCGATCAGTGCCAAAGGTTGAGCATAAGGTTACGAACAACAAGCTATAGATCTTGCACAACTACCGATGCTTGTGAGCTTTAGATCTTGCAACTTTGCAAACCATACATTCGCAAGCTATAGATCTTGTGCAACTACCTATGCTTGCAAGCTTTAGATCTTGTAACTCGGCGAACCATACGATCGCAAGCTATAGATTTTACACAACTATCAGGGCTTACAAGCTTTGGATCTTTCAACTTTGTGAATCATACACTCACAAGCTATAGATCTTGCATGACTACCAATACTTGCAAGCTTTGGATCTTGTAACTCGGTGAACCATACGATCGTAAGCTATAGATCTTGCACAAAAGCAGATTTGCTCACAAAATATGACACAAGTAAGCAATAGATCTTGCACATTAAGAAACCAGAAGCCTTTAAAAATGCAAGTAATGTATTTAGAAGCTTCACAAAAATAATTATACAAGCCATAGATCTTGCAACTCCACGAACTCAATCAAAAAGTCTTAACCAATCAACAAAAGCAGTGGGAAAACAACTTATTGAGTGATAGCGAAGATGCAAGTTCAAAACGTGACAAACAAGATTATTCAAAACATTACTGTGAAATAGCTTAACACAAGAGATCTATCTACGCCTCGCGATCCAACTACATACTCATAACATTAACAGTCTCTTCATATTTATTTTTCTCGGTAGCCAAATTTTGTACCTCATCTTCTAGGCACCGAATATGCCATCAGACAGCATCAGACAAATTAATTCTTTGCCCACCCAAGTCCATAGTAAGATATCCACGACCAGTAGTCCCGCAAGATGATGAAGGGCGAGCTTGAAGTCTATCTATACTCAACACAAGTCTACTCAAATTGATGCACATATGTATCAAGCCGTTCACATTCAGCATGGAGCTGCTCATTTTCACTTCGCAGCTAGGTAATTATAGAAAAATGTTCGTCGAACTTGCTTTGCCACCCAAGAGTAGATGTTGAAAGGTGGTCACAATCATCTTGTTTTTTCTTCAACCGATCTAACAAGTCGTCAAGGCGAGTACACTGCTTACCAATGATAAGTGTTTTCTGATGAGCTTCACGGGTTTTGCTTGTAGCGTAACCTTTAGCCTTCTCTTGTTGCCGAAGCATCTTTACCATAGTCAGTTGTTGGCGGTGAATAAGACTGTTTTGCTCATTGCAAATCCCTCGCAAATCATGTATGGCATCCTTGGTGTCCATTACATTCTTCTTCCACTTCGCTTTGTGATCATTAGTACCCAGGAGTATGTACTTCAGACGGATGCCAAAAGTCAATGCCCATTCTTGAACACGGGCAAGAAGGTTGAGCGAATGCATATACATAGTAGCAGATTCAAGATCAAACAAACCACGAACAACGTCTTTGCCAAGCAATTCGACATTATAATTATTGGGGATAAGCTTACTGCAAGGGCATGGTGTGGAAGAAGGTGGAGATGATGAAGAACTAGGAGATCCCCACCCAATATGCAAAGGAATAGACTCCACACGAGATAGACGATCAAAAGAAATAAGTTAAAGATATTCCTTCAATATACGATTAGTAGCTTAGATCAGTTTAATAGACCAACATACGGGAGGAGAGGAAAACCCTTTGTGACAGGAAAAACAAACATAACACCCTGGATATTCAACACTTTTCAAAAAAAAAAATTTGATCAACCAAAATATCAAAGACTTGCAAGTAAATAAATATAAGGAGATTTTTTTTTTTAGGCAACCTCCGGAGACTCTCCCTTCAAAAAATTAGCAACCGGAGAATACAACAATTTTTTATTCCCCGAAACAAGTGAAAACTAATACCTCAACCCCTCCTTTCTAATAAAAATCCAAAGGGAAAGATATATTTCCATAAAAATGAAAGGAAATGGGAAGACAACTTATTTGATTTTGCATAAGCTTATTTGAGACCACATCAATTGCAAAGTTATAGAGGTTCTCGGTTGATCCATCTTCTAAACATTGCATTGCATTCTTTTGGCTTGTACTCTGGACTCGTATGTCCTCCACCCTTCACCGTGGCAAATGCCATATTGTTCTCATAGCTCCTTGTATACCCAGCGACTTGGCCTTCATAGTTCCAAGGTCTCCACTCATCGACAATGCTGAAGTTGAGAGACTTAATCCAGAATTCGGTTGCAGTGTATGGCACATACATATCATGATCACCACTGTAAATAAGTGACCTATAACCTTTGCTGCTAAGATATTCATGATAGGCTACGCTGTTGCGCACTTTCACATCATATTCCAAGGTCTGACTGCATCGTACCCAATGTCCATTCCTCCCCTTGCGGATACGAAGGGCCTCGAATAACGTCCAGGTTACACCAATATGCCAACAATCTCCACCCATCACAGCGAAATCTAAAAGTACTACGATGTCTGTTCATCTCTATCAAATTGTCACCCATTGATTCTTGCCCTCCTTTGTTGTACATATTTAACATGACCGCATCAGGATACGGGCAATGAGGTTCTAAAATATTTGGATACTCAATATTTTCAACTGTCTTATTAAAATCTGCCATATTGCTATAGCACGGAGTACCGGGGATAGCAGTGCTGAGATAAATTGAACTTACAAAAAACGCTTCCAACGGTCTCTTTACTGTTCATGTGTGCGAATTGGTGCGATTCACACAGTCACCACTCTTCTTCTTCACCTCCATTTCTTTCTGCAACTACTCTTACCAATTCTAACTGATTCGCCTGAAACCAAGCCACTACCGGCGAGATAGTCACACCGGCGGTCGATCATGGCGTCGCCGACGCCACCTCCGCCTCCGGATCCTATCCCCAAGCCACCGGTCGCTCGAAGCTTTGCCCAAGCTCTCAATTCAAAACAATCCCCCCTTCTCTCGTCCCTCCCGGATACCCCAAACCTTCACCCGACAACAGAATATAAGGGCAAGATTGCATTCATACTCCCTCCGGAAGAAGGAGAAATCCTAGCCTCACACTACCAGAATGCCCTTGTCGGAAAGTTTAGCAGAGGGAAACCGCATATGGAATCGCTACTCCAGTCCTTCAAATCAATAGGTTTTAAATCTAAATTTCAAATTGGCTCTATTGATTATCGTCATGTTTTGATTCGATTTCAGGAAAATGAAGACTACCAAAGGTGTTGGATGAAGGGACAGTGGTCAATTCAAGGTTATTCAATGAAGATGCAAAAATGGACACCAGATTTTTCCCCATCAGTGGAATCCTCGATAGTACCAGTTTGGGTAACATTTCACAAACTACCACTCCATTTCTATAATAGCTCTGCTATAATTGGAATAAGTAGTCAGGTAGGACGGTTTCTTAAAATGGATGCAGCAACAATGGCTCTAACAAGACCTTCAGCAATAAAAGTATGTGTTGAAATAGACTTGTTAGCTCAACTCCCTAAATCAATTATGGTAGGGATAGGAAACAAGATAGCTGAATATCCTATAGAATATGAGGATTTGCCAACATATTGTACTCACTGCAGAATAATTGGCCATAGCAACTCAAGCTGTAATTTTCTGCATCCTAACCTGAGGAAAAGTGTTAATAAGAAGTTAGAAAATGCTGTTACTTTTAAGCAGAGAACTGGCCCTCACCTAACAGAGGAAGCTAACTTGGGAGGGACTTCAGCTCTAACAGTTTCTCAAAAGGAAAAGGATGTTCAAAATCAAACAATTAACACAGGAATCATAACTGACAGCAATATAAACTTCTTTAAGGTAAGTCATAGAAAACGTAATGGTCCATTTTACTCACTAGATGACATTTCCAAGCCAATAACCACTTCCATTTGGAGAAAAAAGACCCATTCCCCTACCCACTCCCCCACAAAGGAAAAGGAAACAAATATCAGCACAGTTTCAATTTCTAATGCTTTTCAATCCTTGGAAGACAGTGAGGATGAACAGGTAGAGAAGGATGGGGAGATTGTAGAGATCTTCCATGAAACAGTTGAGTCACAGGAAGTTACTCTACCACTTGATATTAATACTGACCAAAATATTTCCTCTGTGTTACTTAAAGAACAAGTACAAATGGAGTTAGAAGAGCAAGTTCATAAACATTCAGCAAAGGAAAGCTCCAGGACAGAGGATGAACTGAAAGAGAAAACACCAGATTGCCCTGAAATGGTAAGTTTGGAGAATGAAAGTGAGCAGCCACAGGCCCAGGTAAGACCCTCAGAGCAGAATCTTGCATCTGTGATCACTAATAACAATAGTAAATCAGGAGAAAAAGGTAAAAACTCTGCTAAGACTAGTAGAAATCTCAGATCCACACAAAAAGCCAACCCCAAAATTTTTAAATGATAACACACACCATAATTGGGAATGTGTTAGTTTGGAATGTAAGGGGAATTGGTACCTCAGTAGAGAGACTTAAGATTCTGAAACAAAAACATAAGCTAGACATAATGTGCCTAATTGAACCATGGCAAGAAAATCAGAAGATCATAAAGTTTAAATTTGACCTAGGATATCAGAATGCTTACCCTGCCCAGAGATCTAAAATCTGGTTATTTTGGAACCAGTCTTATAGTATCTCAGTTTTAAGTGAGACAGATCAGTATGTACAAGTTAATATAATTGATTCATCATCTTCTTTGAGCTGGAATTGTGTATTTATTTATGCAAGTGTACATAGATCACTCAGGGAATCCTTATGGCAGGACCTAAAAGCAACCAATATTCCTCATTCTATATTCATTGGTGATTTTAATACAGTAGCTTCAGTATCTGAGTATAGAGGGAGGAAGTCAACCCCTAAAAAAAGCATGAAACAATTTAATAATCTTCTAAGTGATCTGGATTTGCATGATATTCCCACTGTAGGTAACTCCTTTACATGGTGCAATAACAGGTTTAAGGAAAGAGGTAAAGAGTTAATATTCCAAAGGTTAGATAGGGGACTTTGCTCATTAGACTGGTTCGATAACTTTCCTAACAGCTCTATACAGGTTTTAAATAGACTTTCATCAGATCATGCTCCTCTTTTATTATCTATACAATCATCTGAGGAACAAGCCCCTAGACCATTTAGATTTCAGGAGATGTGGATAAGTAGACAGGACTTTATTAATATAGTGAAATCAAATTGGAGTCAGGACACCCCTTATAGAGGAATGTTTAGGATGGTTTACAAATTAAAAAGGCTTAAAAAGGAAATAAAGCAGTGGAATATTACACACTTTGGCAATGTTGATCAGAATCTGATGCAATATGAGAATAAGGTTAATGATTTGGAAATCTCTTATCAACAAACACCAACTGAATCCATTCTGACAGACCTGAATAACACAAAACAGTTGCTGATGAGGGCTCAAAAGGAGAAAGTAATATACCTTAGGCAAAAGGCTAGACTGAATTGGTTTAAATATGGTGATGCCAATACTAGTTATTTCCATCACTCAATTAGGGAAAGAAGAACTAAAGTCAGAATCAGTAAAATTAGAGATGAAAATGGAATTTGGATAACTGATCCAACAAAGATTAAAGAGGAAGCAGTGGGATTTTATAGAGCTCTATTTAATGAAGAAGAACCACAGAAACAAGGAACTTATTTGAATCATTTTCTTGCTGAAATACCTGGAATAATAAATGAACAAGATAATGATCAACTGTTATCTCCCTTTCTAATCCATGAGCTTAAGTTTGCAGTCTTTGATCTTAATAAACACAGCTCACCTGGCCCTGATGGATACCCTGGTTTTTTCTATACAACCTTTTGGGACTATGTCAAAACAGATTTACTTGAGGCTGCAAATGATTTTCTGATGCATGGTAAAATTCCTAATGCTATTTCTAGTACATGGCTAGCTTTAATCCCTAAAAGAACAGTTCCTGTCACATTCTCAGATTTCAGACCAATAAGCCTTTCAAATTTTGTGAATAAGGTTTTTTCAAAGATGATGATGGAAAGGATTAGGCCTTTCATGTCTCAACTAATATCTCTTGAGCAAAGTGCCTTCATGAAAGGGAGGGATATCACAGATAATATAATATTGATGCAAGAAATGACCAGAATGTTAAAAAGGAAATCAAGGAATCAGAACCTAATCATCAAATTAGATATGCAGAAAGCTTTTGATAGGGTATCTTGGTCTTTTCTTAATTCAATTCTCCTTAAATTTGGTTTCCATGGAGTTTTTGTGAACCGGATATTGCAGAATATAGCCTCAGCCCATTTTTCAGTGATTATTAATGGTGTTGCCTCAGGATACTTTGCATCTAATAGAGGAATAAAACAGGGAGATCCCCTCTCCCCATTTCTGTATAATATACTATCCGAGGCCTTTTCCAGAGGAATTAAAAAACTGTTCAAAATTGGTTTTCTGGAAAATTTTGATTTACCTAACAGATGTCCACAGATAACTCACCTAATGTATGCGGATGACACAGCTGTATTTCTCAGTGGAAAAAAGAGAAATCTTAACAGATTTAAAAGATTTCTAATCGCATATGAGCAAACAACAGGTCAGAAAGTTAATTTCTCTAAATCCAACTTCTATGTTGATCATGCCACCCCAGCTGAGAGAATTCAGATCATAAGAAGGTCTTTAGGAATGACAATGGGAGAGTTTCCTTTTAAATACTTAGGTATTCCCATATTCACAGGAAGGAACACTCAGAGATACTACTATCCTATACTGGAGAGACTAGAAAAAAGCATTACAAACTGGAAAAATAGGTGGCTTAGCACTGGAGGGAAGATCATATTAATAAACCACTGCCTTCTTTCAATCCCAACCCACTTGTTTGCTGTACTAAAACCTCCTAAGGTAATTTTGAGGAAGATGGAAAGGATGGCATCAGGTCTGTTCTGGGGTGCAACTGAAAGTTCAGAGTCTAGGAAAAAATGGAGAGCTTGGAGTAAAATGAGTTTGCCTATACAAGAGAATGGGATAGGGTTTAGAGACCTCCAAGCAACAGTAGATTCATTCTCCTGCAAGTTATGGTGGAAGCTCCAAATGAACACCACTCAATGGTCTCACCATCTATGGTCCATTCCTGACTCCTACAAGACATCTCAGGTATGGAAAAGAATTTGTTCTATTACTGAAAAAACAAATAGTTTGACAAGAGTAATTCATGGAAAAGGGGAGTGTTCCTTTTGGAATGCAAATTGGTCAGGTGAAGGTGCTTTATTTTATAAATGGCCTGTGGATGTGGAACTTCCCTTCCCTGATATCACCTTAAGCACCTTCATCCTGAACAAAGACTCTAATATTATTTCTCTGGAGCCACATTTGGCTACCAATATAGTTTCAATATTGCAGGAGGTAGCAATCAAGAATTCTCATGAGGATAGACTGATCTGGGAGCCTTCTAAGGATGGGAATTTTTCAGTCAGCTCAGCTTACAAGATACTGAGGCAGAGGGGTACAAGCATCAGAAGTTTACACAAGGTATGGTCAAATTTCATTCCAGTTAAAATGTCTATTTTAATGTGGAGAGCTTTGAATGGAATTTTGCCTTTTGATAATGTTCTATGTAAGCTTGGTTTCTCACTAGCTTCTAAATGCCCCTTTTGCTTTAACCACTCGGATTCAATCAACCATTTTTTTAACACATGTCCCCAGACAACTGCAGTGTGGAAAAAAGTTAACTGTATTCTGAATTTACATCCACCTGCATTTAGGAGTTTCTGTCATTTGGTTGATCATTACCTCTCCATTCAGATAGGGACTAACAGTCTGCATAATGTATACATAGCTGCTCTTATTATAACAACATGGTCTCTTTGGACACACAGGAATAAACTACTATTTGAAAATCAGGTTTTTTCAGTAGAAGCATGTTTTAAGAATATAAAGGACCTGCTGCTCATAATTTTTACTGCTCATCCTTTGAAAGGGAACCCTGATAAACATAAGAAGCTAATCCAGGCAGGAATCATTCCTAGCATAACTCTAAAAAGGAACAAAGGAATCTCAATCTCAGCAGTTAAATGGGAAAAACCAAAAAATGGTCTTAAGTTGAACATTGATGCTTCATGGATAAAGGGGGGTGACTCTTCTTGTGCTGTAATAATTAGAGACTGGAGGGGAGATGTGAAACTAATGAGAGTTAAAATCTTTAAATCAGAATCCCCTCTTCATGCAGAACTGGAAGGAATTTTATTTGCATATCAAATCTGCTTAGAAAAGGAAATTAGAGGTAGTGTACTAGAGTCAGATTGTCAGCAAGCAATAAGAGCTATACATGATCCTTACTCTGCCTCATGGAGACTTTTCTCTCTGCACTATCATTTGCATGAGATGCACACAGAAAACCAAATCCAATATGTCTCTAGGGAAGCAAACACAGTGGCTGATTTTTTGGCAAAATATGCTAGGGAGAATTTTTTAACTGGTGATCTAGACTCAAGCAACACTCCACCTTTTCTTAAAGGACTGATTTGGCTAGATAAAAATGGTATTCATGGGGTCAGAATAGGAACAGCTAGTGGAACATAATCTATACATAATATGTTATCTTGGGCACATGTTGTATACAGGACCAGATACTGCTTCCTTCTTTTTTGTTTCATTGCAGATTAAAGGAAGAGTGGCAAAAGGCAAGACTTCATCATGAAGATTACTGGCAAAGGGCAAGACTTTATCATGAAGATTACTGGCAAAGGGCAGGACCTCACTCAGAGTATGGCAAACGGTTTTTCACTAAGGAAGAATACGGCCAGCAGACCATCTGTACAGCTTTGTCAAAGTTTCCAAGAAGATTTAGAGGATAGGCTTCTGGTTTCGGTTAAGGTCGTCTCTGACTGACTTGTGTCTCTTCGGATTCACTAACAAGTTCGAGCGTCATTTACCAAGCCATTAGTGTTTTGTAATCCTCTAGTTTTACTTATGGTTTTTCTCAACTATTTTGGAGGCAATATGGTGTTGCTTCAAGAGCAATAGGCTCTCTTTTTGTAAACAAACTAAGCTTCGGCTTCTTTATCGTTACAGGTCTGGGAAGCCTAATATAACTCTCCTCCATCTTAGGATGGTTTTCAACCAAAAAAAAAAAAAAAAAAGTGCTGAGATAATCATCTCCTTTGCAATTCTTCTGCACAGCCTCATGGAGTTCATCAGATATCAGTCCTATCCTGTGAGCAAACGGAACTACAAAGCTACTTTCTGCTGGACTACGTGTCACCGGGTTCCCAACCAAGTAACCCTTAAGATTAACTGATGGCTTCATTCCATTTTCGTTCCCATCAGATATTGCTTTTGCTATCAACGGCACAATTAAACCTGAAAATGAATCTCCAGCCATATAGAATTCGCTAGTAGCATACCCAGGGTGATCAACCAGAAACTTCCTGAGAAACTCGTAAGCTTGATCACGTGATTCCAGATCAGTAACTCGATGAGCTTTTGGAGTTATTGCATAGGAAAATCCAGTGCCAACTGGCAAATCTAGAAAAATTACGTTTGCCACCTGTGTCCATGAGTGCGGATTCAACACAATCACAGGCAAGTCATTATTAAACTCCTGTGAATCCTTAAAGGTGATAGGTCCAATTTCGAAGAAAAGACCATGTAGGGAGAAACATCCGGGCCCACCATTGATCCAAATGATGAGAGGATCATTGGAGGGATTGGATGATTGGGATTTGGCAAGATAGTAGAACAGATGAACCACCTCCGATTCCCCGACTCCCACATACCCAGTTTCGAGCTCAAAAGGCAGGGGACCTTGAAAGCCAGGAAGATGCTGAACTTTAGATCCAGCGTCTGTGTGAGAAAGCACGAGACACAGTAGCAGGAACAAACCCCAGCAGCCCAGCAAACTAGAAGATGGGTTTGCCATTTTCTTTGAAGCAGAGCACTAGGAAACCAAAGTTGGAGACATTTTGAATGACTCACATGTGCTGAGAGGTGGGTTCGGTGATGAAATATGAGGAGATTAGTCAAATTGTAAAACACAAACACTATGACAACATCTTCGATAATACAATCACAATACATACATACTTCAAAATATGGTTATGAATTACCAAAACAGGTTCTTAAAGTACATAGCACTAAGGTTCGCTAACTTTAGTAGGAGAAGCAGATGAAGTGCGAGCAACAATAGCACCCTCTTAGCCAATGTTCTGAACGGATCCTTCGCCAATTGGACCACCTCCAGGGTGGACATCATTATTGGGAATAGGCATATGCTCAGGAATGCAAAGCTCTGAAGAGGGTGGGCTAATTGAAAGATTCTCAAAGTAGTCGACCGTACATCTTTTCAACTCAGACGCAGAAGATAGACTAGGAATGCTAGCAAGATGGGATAGTAGTGCAAAGTTGTGACAACCATTAGAGATGCTCTTTAGGAAACCCTCATTCCGAGCCTTCTTCTAATGTTCCAGAACCTTCTCGGATTTGGCCATCTTAGGTAGCTTCTCAACCTTTGCGGTAGGGTTCAGCTTCCACGATTCAACCAAGGCTTGGAAATATCCAATGGAATGAGCACTATTTCTTACCTCCTAAAATAAAGCATAAAAGGATTTTGTCTTCACTAGCCGATCAACTAGAAGCTGAGAATATGCAGGCAAAGCGGGGCCAGTGATCTGCATCTCTTCCAACTGGGAACAAAGCTTCTTCATCTCCTCCTTAGTGGCTTGCATGGGTACTTCAGCAGAGCACGTTCGCTCCTCGGAAGCTTTAACAGAGGTGCTCAGGGTAGCACACTTTGCTTCACTAGCTTTCAATTTCCCCAGCATTGCGCCATCTCCTTTCACAAACCCAGCAACTCGTTTGCTACCTAACAAGTTGAAGGCTCTCACCAACCTTATTTTCAAATCAATTAAAGAAGCAAAGCAATTACACACTAAGAAACATACATTTAAATCATGATAATACAGCAACAGAGAGAGAATATACCATAGCCATTGTTTCATAAAGTGATAGCTTCACAAGCATAGCAGGAACAATCCCCTCTGCAATCAAATCGTGACTCTGGGACAATTGGTTAGAAAGAGGAGGGCTAGCGCACACCTTCTTCTTAACAGGCTCCAGCTTCGCTTTGGATCCTTCGGTGTCTTGTCTTCGCCTCCTTCTATGAGATTTTTCAGTGGCCGTGCAGTTACCACCTCCCTTACCTTGTTTAACTAAGGACTTAGAAGCTATCGACTGAATGGTAGCTTCTGAGATCACCTCCTGAGGGATAACAACCTTGGAGTTGTTATTATTCTCAGATGCTAGAGTTTCTATGTCCTCATCATCGACACTAGTAATGAAATTTCTCTCAGCAGAGCGCTTGGTCAGATCCATATCTGCAGCATAACACAAAAAAGAAAGTTAACTGAACATACAAACAATGGGAATAGCCGCAAACAAAAGCAAGCTGGACAAGGTGGAAACAACCAAATCAACAAAAATTAAAATACCTTTACTCAAAGAGCTAGCAGAGCGAAGGGTAATGGAATGCTGACTAAGCAATGTTACAACTTCTAACTCGGCTTTTAGGCGAACCCCAGCCTTAGGAAGTTTTTATTTAGGAACTTCATGGTTTCAAATCGGGAAAGATGGCCTACTATCACTATCAAATTTTAATAGAAAATATTTTCACTCCACACTTTACAATTATACGGAAATCCACTAACAAACTCAATTGCCGGGATCACAAGATAAAGGGTGAACTCATCAAATGTGTTCTTTACTTTGCAATGATGGTAGAGGTTACAAAACAAGTCAATGGAAAAAGGAACACCAGCATCTTCGGACACATGGTAGAAGAAAATGAAAATAAAGACAGCCTTAGGATACAGCTGGCAGAAGGAAACTTTATAATGAGAAAGCAAGTCCAAGACGTGTTGGGTAAAGGAGAAATAAAGCCCAAATTTAAGTTAATCTAAAAACCATGATATGAAACTGAGATGAGGAGTGCAAACACTCTCAGAAGAATCAAGAGCTTTAAGTTCATACGAACATAGAAAAGGGAAGCTATGTTTCAACTCTTCAACATAGGAATCAGAGAGAATACTATTGATTATTAAAGAGCCGGCGAGGTGGTCGGAATCCTCCCTAGAGTCAACATCATTCTAAGTGACATTTGGCACAGAAAATCCAATAATGTTAGATGCAGACATTGAACAACTCAAAATCCTTAACATCCAGATGAAAGTGGCAACAATTAAAACAATATAGGCAAGAATGGACAATTCCAGTCAAAATTCCAAAACAAAAATAGATAGTCGGAGAAGATAATTATTGCCTCAAGGGAATTGAACCACACTAAAAAAAATAAAGCCCTACAAATTCAGACCTATGCAATTTGGTTCCGAGTAAATAAAGAAAAACACAAGAAAATTTACTGGTATAGTGAGGAAAACGAGAGATGATCAGAGAAATAAGAAGGATGGAATAAGATGAAGACGCCTGAAACTAAGAAGGTTTTAGTTATAGAATATTAAAAGCTAAGAGACAAAAAGAGGAATAGTGCATAATCATGACCGCCTGACAAAAAGCAATTTACCTTTTTTTGGAACTCGAGAAGGCGACGATAGTAGTACACTAAATAGGGACAACTTTCAAAGCACAAGATTCAAGGAAATTATATGAAAATGAAAATGTAACGATGAATGAGGAAATTGTGGAATTAATAGCGAATACAAAGGAGCGAATCTCGGCTGCAAGATCGCAACAGCTAGATACCTATAAGATATGGAACGTTCAAAATTTTTAAATTCAAATTCAAAATAATGTGTAGTTTAATAGAGTACAGATGCACAACCAAGAAGCATACAACACTTCACAAAGAAAGTTCACATTGCAGCGAAAATGAATTGAGTATTACGCATAGGTTAAGGGCTAAATAGTAAGTTTGAAAGTAGCTCTTGAACGAGGCCATAGCTATGCGTAGTATTGACTTCATGGTTGGGGGGGGAGGCCTTATGGTGTATATGTAGCCCAGCAGTTAAAGAGTTGATGGCTACTAGGCCCAGCCCAATATCATTCCATAAACAAACGAAGCCATTTTAGCCCAAAGCATTGATCAGCTACGCATGAGACTTCTAGTCGTGCCAAAGAACGTGGGTCAAGAAACACAGAATAAACAAAAAGCACAAACCTATGAATCCAGAAAGTGGTGATCGTGGTATTACCCACGATCTCAAATCCTAAAAGTACAAAATCACAACCATAATACAACAAGCTTCAGAGGAGCTAAGATAATGGTGATTATTCTAAGAAATCCTAGCTCTTAAGGAGGAAAACTGACTTAATCGTCAGAGCTTTTCTCCTGGAATCACTTTCGGGATTAGTTTTGCAGGAGAATGGATTCACGGAGGGAACAACAAAGAGTTTTCCTGACCGGATCACCGCATCATAGCATATAAAGATAATTATGCTAAACATGCAACGAACTAAGAATACATGATTAAAACACAAGTTACAAAGCCTTGGGTGCAATTTATTTTCACTTCCAAACCTCTTATAGTTCATAAAAATAATCACCCATTTATTCATCTTGATAACCTATTGTCAATGCTACAACTTCCATTTTGAAGATAAACACACTATCACAAGAAGGACCCTTTAGCACAGGTTTTTCTTATGTTCTAGCACTAGTTTTTTCGCAAAACAAAACCGGTGCCTAAGTAACCGATGAAACTTTAGCACCGGTTGGAAAAACACCGGTGCTAAATCCCAACTTTTAGCACTGGTTTTTTAGTTAGCACCGATTTTTAAACCGGTGCTAAAATGTACCGCTATGGCACCGGTTTTTCTTGTTAGCACTGGTTTTTAAACTGGTGCTAAATTAGCAACGGTTTTTATTTAGCTCCGGTTGAAAAATCGGTGCTAAATTAGCACCGATTGGAAAACCGGTGCTAAATTAAGACCGGTTGGAAAATCGGTGCTAATAAGAAAACCGGTGCTAAATTTGTATATTTTGCACCGGTTATTTTTAGCACCGGTTATAAAACTGGTGCTAAATATGCAAATGTAACACCGGTTTTTAGTTAGCACCCGTTTTTAAACCGCTGATAAAAAAATTTATTTGCACCGGTTATTGTTTAGCACCAGTTTGTAAACCGGTGCTAAAAGTGTGTATGTTGCACCGGTTATTTTTTAGCACTGGTTTTGAACCGGTGCTAGAGGTGTATATGTTGCACTGGTTATGTTTTGCACCGATTTAAAAACCGGTGCTATGAGTGTAAATTTATCACCGGTTATTATTTTGCATCAGTTTTTTAACCGGTGATAATAGTGTATATTTTGCACCGGTTTATATTTTAACAGCGGTTTTGAAATCGGTGCTTAAAGCGTAAATTTTGCACCGGTTATTATTAGCACCAGTTTTGTAATCGGAAGAAACCGGTGTTAAATGTGACTAACTATTGTGCTTACCGTAAGCTACGACACACTGCCGCTCTTTCAGTTCTCTTTCAGTTCTCTTTCAGTTCATCTTCATGCTGCCAGTTTCATTTTTACGCTTGTTTTCCTACCCGGTGCGTTCTTTTTCAAGGATGGTACCAATTATTTATTGTGCGTAGTAATAGAACGGTGCACAAATAAAAATAGAACAAATTGTGAGCAACCATGACGCATAGACAAGAAGTAGGTTCAAAAAAGCATTGAGTTCGATGAACTATAATTTTTTATTAAAAAAAGAAGAGCAACGTGTTTCTTAGTGGCCTAAGATACTGGAACCCCCCTCATCACGGAGTAGACGAGTATCAAAAGTGAAGGTCAATTACCTTTCTCATAAGAGATAATACGAACCACTATCTGATGATGGAGGTAAGTCCCTATATGACATTCAATTGAGCTATGCATTTTGGCAGAGTACATTTTGCAAAAACACAAACCCTTTTCAGAGAAATTCTTCGCAGTTCATCGCTCCCCAGTGGAGTGTAATCTTTTGGAAATTGCTGAAACAATGTATTAAATCACATGTTAAGAAAAGGATATAAATGTGAGAGAATAACATATACATAAAAGCAATGTAGGAAAACGTACCGGAATAATGTCAATGTCATGCACGTGCCTAACAATTTTTTTCCATGTAATACATGCAATGGTATCCACACTCCCAAGTACTACATTGTATCTTGTGCTGATGTACAAGAGAATTTGTTGAAACGATTACGAACATGAAAATGACAGATGAAATATGACGTTATGGGATAATACGTGCATTGATGTTTATGACATTCTATGTATAGTTCGAAGGGTAGGAGCTATTTTGGTCGGAATTGAACCGTCGATATTTTGTTGCAATCCTACAATCGATGAAAACATATTTATGTCAACATATTAAAAAATATTTTCAGAAATTGGGGTTCACACAATATATGAAAATATATTAATTAACATTAATTGTAAATAATCGAGCCAAGAAAGTGAGAAACGCACAGGAACACATTTACGTGAACAACATTTTTGTAAAACATTGAAGTTGAAGGAATGACATGAATGTGTTCCACTTACAAATGAATCAATTTAAGGCTTGACCTATTGCGTTTGCAAATTCCCTCAGTCATTGAGTCGATGCAATATACTCAATCGATTTCCGGTACGAGAACGAGCAAAAACCAATGGTCCCTAAAAAAAAGGAAACACCAAAATACTTAAAATACATTTTGAAAATAAAATCACAGCATATGGTTGCTATTGCTTCCATATGGCCGGGACTAGCAACTCAAAAAACAAATGGAACTTACTCTCGATTGTACGGGAAGATGTACAGCCTCGCTTGAGTGTGGCACATGACAGCCAAAACCTCGTCCGCAGTCAATTCCACCCTTTGATTTGCCTTTTGAGCCATTGAATTTGAAGAGGCCGGAATAAAACGAACATGGCCTCCATGAACTACCCCATCACAAAGGTATCTTGCAAAATAATATTGTAAGTGAAACAAATATAATGATACATCTATCTATAAATAATGTAACCATGCAATTCTTACTATGCCCATATATCAAGTTGGCACCCACTGATCCACTCCATTTCATCTTCTACGTCCAAGCTGCTCATGAACCGTCTTAGCTTGTCAGTAAATGGCTGTGTAGACTTCTTCTGATCCAAACACCTTCGCGTTGAAATTCATGCGGAAGACTTTGTTTGGTCCACATATTTGTGTAGATAACCTTAAAGCATCATTAATCTGTTGAACAGCAGCGATGAATTATTGGTCTTCCATGACCCCCTAATTACATTGAGAATCTAATAATGTTAGTTGACCAGTAGTTGTATATAATTAAGAAGTGGATCATATTGTAAATACCAAAATGGGTTCTCACAAATATCAACTGGTTAGAAATTGACATGGGAGGATTTGGTTGCCCATTCTCCGTTGATGTAGTATTTCCTTTTGGAACTTGCTAATGGGTAAAATGTTAGTCATGCATTGTAAAAAATTGGTCAGAATGAAATAGTCTGGGGGTATGTACCTTTCCTTTTACCGATCGAGCGACTACCTCTCCATGCGGAGTATCTTCCTTAGCCACCGCCTCCTGTAAGGGACAGTGTGTTAATAATATGCATCTGGATGTCATAGCCAGTTACTATGCTTATTTGTTTAACCTTTGTAGTGTCATTGGCAAGTTTCGGTGTGAGGTTTATTTGAGGACTTCCAACTTCGTCAACTACCAATTCTTGCGGAGGCGGTTGCTGCTCGTTCTCCTACGTAAGCAGATGAACATCATATTATGTTTTAGTAATATCTAGAAAGATATATATGATTCGATGAGAAGAAGAATACAATTATCACACCTCATCATCCTCTTGCCCAATGACACTTGTCAACTTTCCCGGCCATAGAATGTTATATCCAATAGCCTCAGTGATAAACTCAAATTCTTCGTGTTCAATCGGCAAAGATGCCTTCGGAATGATCACAGGTCCACGAAGATTTACTCACTCCCACTTGATGGGTAAGTCCGTTTTCGTGTCCTTTGGAAACAAGATACCAAATGCAGCTACATCTCTTTCTCCATTATAGTTTAAAACATATAGGCAGCACTTTTTTCCTTTCTAAAAAAAAACTCAGAGATTGGGGAAATACATCATTTGGACAATAAGTAAGTGTTATTAATTTAAAAAAATTAAATAATTTTGTAAGTGCAATCAATAGATTATAACAAGAAATGATGTCTACATGTAACTGCTGAAGGCTGCAGCGCGCTACAACTTTCAATTTTCAGCTGAGACTGAGAGCTGGATCGCACTGTAGCTTTTAGCGTTCATCTGCCATGAACTATCCATCAAATAAAACTATATTGGTAAAGAGACAGTTTCTCAGTTTACGTGGGAAAGAACAAGATGAAGATATAAGTAGGCCCAAACTACCAACATCCAAAATGAACGTGATAGTAGTCAATGTATCCCTACAAAATCATTTTGACAGGAAATGGAAATCCAGAAACTAAAAATCACAGAGCAAGAAAGGTATGGAATGGAATACCTTGTCATCCGCTACAGTTCCTTGTGGGTCACTACATCCAGATGCTGAAGGAATGAATACCTAGTTGTTCTTATTCGCGGGGGTGGAAGATGTAGCGAGGAAATTCCGAGCATCCAAGTGTGGGGGAATAGCTTTACCCAATTGTCTAGCTAGCCAATTTGTTTGGGCCTCAAATAAGGCAACAAATATTTCCTTGAGCTCGATGACATCTGTTGGTAGTTTGTTTGAATTTGAGATTTCCTCAGATGGTTTTGTGTTTGTGCTCCCACATCGACTAGATGCGTAACGACTCACAGCCATATGTGGTAGGGCCTCGTTCACCTTGGACACTGAGGAGCAACCTCTCCAACGACCCCCATGATCCTTCTTACCCATTGCTTGAACGAGAATATATTCTTTTCCTTGTATAACCAAATCTCCCTTTTGTTTCTTATCCAAAAGGGATTTCTAGGAAACAAAACATATATTAGCCATTACTATGCATTACATATGAGAATATTAATAGAGATAGAATCAATTTTGAATTATGCTCACAATAGTGGAGGCTGCTATTTTAACGGAGTCGTTGGTGTAGGTTGATAATTTCTTCTCCTAGTTAGCTTCAAGGAACACCTCCGAGTGGTCCGGTTTGAAATCATGATTTGAACTAAAGCCTCCGCTTCTTCTACACTATGACCTTCATCCAAAAGCTCATCAATTTTAGCCTTTCTTTTCCTCTTCTCGAGTTCTATTGCAAACCTACGATTCCCTCCACTGCCCGTGTGATGGATGTACTCCTTCTGTGAGGCGCTTACTTTTGCTGCATCACTTAATGCCTATTTGGCCATCAATTTGTAAAATGCTCACAAAGTAATGACTAGAGATTAATAATTTTCAAGGAATTACCTTGAATTAAGGGGTTGATCTGTGTTTCACAAATTGCTCCCACTCATTTTTGTCCATCTAGTGATAATCTCTCCATGCACAAGAACCAGCTTTTTTTTGCACGATGTACTTGTGAGACATCTTAGTATTCCAATTCCTCCACTTTTCTCCTGCATAAATTGTCCATTTATTTCGGAACTTATTCATCTCATTGAACGTCATTTTGGTTTGTATATCCCAGCTAATCTAGTGGACAAAGATACAACTTGTTAGTGCAAAATGTAATGAAGTTGACATGAACTGATGAAAATGGAAGATTAGAACACACATACGAGAATGTCTTCCCATGCATCTTTCTTTACATGGTCTGGGATTGATTTCCAATTATGCCATGTCCCAAAGCAGATTCTTCGTCGAAAGGCATAGCTAACATACATCGACCATCGGCTGCGCAGAACTAGGGGTTCGAAATCATCATCGAAGAATATTTTAAGGGCCTTCTTTTGCTTCGCTAGCTAGACGGACTTGCACGTGGCTGTGCCTCTACGCTTGCAATATTCATTAATCTCAAACTTGTCGAAGCTCCCACTCATGTCATCTTTTAACATAGTTTCTTCTTCTTCCCCTGACTTTTCAGATCTCGAGCAATATTTGGGTGCATCATCCACTTCCTTGTTATTGTCATTACAGTTGTCAGCTTTTGGAGGTGTAACACAATTCTCTTCAAGGGCTTCTGTACCACCGAAGTTAAACAATTTCTTCCTCGGCTTCACCATTCAATCTCTCGTATGAGTCAATCAAACATAAGGAAATCTTAATAAAACACATCCGAAGATGGGATATACACTAACAACCAACCGAGAACATATTGTATGGCAGAAAAAACAGGGTTTGCAAAAATTCCTATGGGTGCAAAAATTCCTATGGGGGCAAAAACAGGGTAGACAAAAACAGGGTCGGCAAAAATTATA
This sequence comes from Rubia yunnanensis, assembly GCA_037428765.1. NCBI lineage: Eukaryota > Viridiplantae > Streptophyta > Magnoliopsida > Gentianales > Rubiaceae > Rubia > Rubia yunnanensis. The sequence continues at coordinate 89,155,085 of CM075061.1, forward strand.
AAATTATTAGCAAACATATCATCTATCCACATGAAACACTACCCACACTAGTAACCCAAGAAGTGAAAACACAAACTCACAAACTAAGAGACCCACCAAAATATAGCTATTCATTAAGCCCGGGAAAGATGCAAACTACCAATCAGTCATACCTTATTGGTACACACTCTCGGCGGTATTGTATTTTGCCAAGATCCGGCCGCCTTTGTAACCCACTTTACTGGACCAAAAATCCGACCAGAATGGGGACCAAATTTGTGAAGCAGAATCTTGAGCAAATTTGGGAAGTAGCATCGCGACCAAGATTGGGAAGTAGAATCTCTCGAACTAAATGGTGAAGGGATGGACAATATCTTTGGGAAAAATTGGCAGGGGGTTATGGTGGAAAGAGGGAAACTTTGGGGTTAAGGTTATGGAGGGAAGAGGGAAATCGGTAGAGGTGTTTGGGTAGGAGGGGTACAAAAATTTGGGGTTAAGGTTATGGAGGGAATAGAGAAAATTCTGGAGGGAAGGAAAATGATGCTTTGTTGGGTCATTTTAGTGTTTTATACTTTCAAATGTTTTTTTAAAAAAACATTAGACTAAATTAATTTTTTGGTTCCCTACAAAGTATCTTTTACTATCTTTTGGTCCCCATTTGCAAAACAACCCTTAGACGGTACCCAACAAATTCAAAATGATAAGTTTTGGTCCCCAGAGGTGGTTTTCAGGGAAAGTCAACGGTAAAATTGGTCAAAATAGGTAAAATGACCGTTATACCCCAGAGTTTAAAGAAAAAAATGTCAGGAGGCAGGTGGTTCGAGGGCTAGAGGCAGGAGGTTCGAGGGCTCGAGGAATGAGGCTTGATGGCTAAAGGCTTGAGGGCTTAAGGCATGAGGTTCGAGGGATCGAGGGGAGATGTTTGAGGGGTCGAGGGGAGAGGTTCGAGGGCTTGGGGGGAGAGGTTCTAGGGCTTGGGGGGAGAGGTTTGAGGGCTAGAGAATTAGAGTCTAACCAGGAATTAGTCTGAGTCAATACAAACATGTTTAAGTGCCTCGCTTGGTAGTAGCCTCACTTAGTTGCACTTGAGGAAGACTGTATTTGAGTTGCCTCTGTAAGTAAAGGATGACAGGAACACTGTTTTTGGGTCGCCGTAACCAATTATTGTATTGCTCACAAAAATATATAGAGTACAATAAGGAAATATAATATGAGTAGAATTCTAGCTTTGTAACCATTTACTCCAACAGTAGTATAACAATATTAGAAAATGATCTATTGTTAGACAGGAATAAATAGAATACAAAAGGAAGTATATTCCTACTAACACTCTGGCCTAGTCAACCACACATCTTCAGAAGCGTTAAAATCAATCCTGATTTACTATAACACACTCGAGCTCTCGAGCCCCTCGATCCCTCCACCCCTCAAACCCGTCCATCCCTCGAACCCGTCCACCCCTCGAACCCGTCCACCCCTCGAGCCCCTCGAGCTCTCGAACCCCTTGAGCCCTCGAAGCCCCCACCCCTTGAAGCCCTCCACCTCTTGAAGCCCTCCACCCCTCAAACCTGTCCACCCCTCGAGCCCCTCGAGCTCTTGAACCCCTCGAGCTCTCAAAGCCCTCCACCCCTCGAACCCCTCCACCCCTCGAACCCCTCCACCCCTCGAACCCCTCCACCCCTCGAACCCCTCTAATCTCGAGCCCTCCACCCCTCTTACCCCTCGAACCTCATCAACCTCATCCACCCCTCGAACCCTTCTAACCTCGAACCCCTCCACCCCTCGAACCCCTCCACCCCTCGTACCCCTTGAACCTCATCCACCCCATCCACCCCTCGAACCCCTCCCCCCTCGTACCCCTCGAACCTCATCCACCCCATCCACCCCTCGAACCGCATCCAACCTCATACCCCTCTAACCTCGAACCCCTTCACCCCTCGAACCTCTCTAATCTTAAACCCCTCGAAGCCCTCCACCCCTCGAAACCCTCCACCCCTCGAACCCCTCTAATCTCGAACCCCTCCGTTCCTTGAACCCCTCTAATCTCGAACCCCTCCACCCCTCATACCCCTCGAACCTCATCCACCCCATCCACCCCTTGAACCTCATCCACCCCTCGAAACCCTCTAACCTCAAACCCCTCCACCCCTCGAACCCCTCTAATCTTGAACCCCTCGAACCCATCCACCCCTCGTACCCCTCGACCCCTTGATTCCTCAAACCCATCGACCCGTCGAACCCATGCACCACTCGAACCCTCAAACCCTCAACCACTTCAACCCCTCCACCCCTCGAACCCATCCATCCATCCACCCCTCGACCCCTCGACCCCTCAAACCCATCCACCTCTCGAGACCCCTCCACCCCTCCACCCCTCCACCCCTTGAACCATCGACCCCATCGACCCCATCGACCCCTCGACCCCTCGAAACCCTCCACCCCTCGATGTGTCCAGCCCCTCGAGGTCTTCGGCCCCTAGAGGTTCGAGGTCTTCATCCTAATTGGGTGTAAAATTCAGCCCATTTGTTTGTAGACTTGGTGCAATGTGTTTATGAAATTGGTCACTCAACCCGGCCAATACCCTAACACCTTTCCTCTCCCAAGCTCCCTCCACATTCCCCGCTCTTTCCACTGGAAAATTCTGTCCCCGCTCCCTCCGTCGTCTCCGCTCTCTTTGCCGACCCCGCTCCCTCCGCCCTTCCTGCTCCCTCCGCCGTGCCCGCTCAATTCCACCCCCGCTGAGCTCCGTCCCTTCCACCAAGCTCCATCGCCCAAGCTCTGTCCGCCAACCACCGTCCGGACTCCAAACACCTTTTGTCAACAAACCATAGTCCGAATTAGGTAAGCGGATACACACTCGTGTTTAGTTTCCTAGGGATTGTCTACAATTTTTCTATGCTTTAGGTTTGATTTCATGGAAAGGCCTAATTGTGATGAACCTTATTGTGCTTTTGTTTTCGAAATGCGTGAGTAATTGTGTACAAACCTGATTATTTATTCTGAATGTGAAAAAGAATGATTCTGGAAGATAACTTATTGTATAACCCCTCGAAAATTTTCATGTGAGGTTATTCTGGATGGAGAATTTATTCGTGGTAGTGTTTATGTTCTGTCCACCTAGTTTTCTTATTTTGCTTGTGCTTTTATTTTTGAAATGAGGGAGTAATTATGAAAAATTTGGATTCTGTATTCTGCATGTGAGAAAACATGAATTTGACCAAAAACTTGATTCTGTATTCTATATTCCGAGAGCTGATTCTGTATTCTGTATTCTGATTCTGGCTTGTGTTAGCATTTTGCTGGCGCATTACGAACCATAACACATTTATTTTACCAGGTATGGCCCCCAAAAAGAGTGCACCCAAGCAGAAGACCAACACCCAAAACTCAAGGAAAAAAACCAGAGTCGGCGAGAAGGAGGAGCGTCAGCACGGGTCTTAGATTGTCCCCTCGAACAATCCAATACCGACCGCAGAAGCAGACTGTCATGAGGCAATAACTGTGTACAAAGAATTTATTAGCAGGGGCCTCATACTAGAGAGAGGGTTAAGACTAGAAAAGCCCTACAAGGACTACGTGAACGAGCACGCCTGGGTAGGCTTCATCTCACAACCGCCTCGTGCAAACCAGACCATGGCATGTTAGTTCTTGTTGCTCATGAAGTACAAGAATTTTCCAGATGTTCTCCTCCGTGGTCAGTTCGTTGAGCTCGCAGCAGATGTGATTAACAGGTTCTACAATTCCCAACTGAAGCCCTCGAGTTTGTACGAAACCGCCGACAAAGCTGTTCAAAAAGCTTCATGGGAAGACATCATAAAAGAAATCTGTGATGATAGCGATGAAGTTATCTAGTATCTGCCACAAGAATGGTCCAGCATTGAGAAGAAATACTTGACTAAAGACATGAGCGTGTGGTACAGTTTCATAGTTGCCCGGCTTCTCCCGGTGAAAATGAATAGTGAGGTTCATCGGTCCCGAATGTTGCTGCTCTACAAGATCAAGAAAAACATGAGCATCGATGTTGGGGGTACAATAATGGGGTACATCTGGGATTGTGTCAATGCCCATAATTGCATAGGCTTCTCCTCACTCATCACTGTCGTATGCGTGGAAGCAGGTTGCAGATTCAAAGATGATGATGTCACAATGATGCCAAAGCTTCCCATAAACCCTCTAATATTTTTGAAGAAGAAGAATGTTGCTGAGTCATCTAGGATGGCAACAAGTAAATCATCTAACGAGAACTCGGATGGGGACATGGCAGTATTGCAACTGAAGGTGGATCACTTGGTGCGATGGACATCGTAGGTTGGGAAGATCCTCACTGCCATGTGTGGCGAGAGGATCAAGGAATTGGGTCCAACCCCTACCTTAGATTTGCCAACGTCCAACACCGAGGAGAACAGCTCGCGCAGGGATTGACTACCTAAATTGAGCTCACATCTTCATTTTGTCAGGTTGTTTCTTTTTCTAGGTTAATATGGAACTTTGATTAGTAGATTTTTTATTTGCAAAACATATATTGCTACTATGTTGCTACTCTTTGGATGTGATTTTGGAATTTGACATTTCTAGTCTTGTAATGTATTCATGTTCTTGTCTTAGAGGAACCAAACAAGCAACTCAAAACAGGTAATGTGCGTGTGAAAAAGCTGCAACGCACTGAACCAAAAGAGTTGCAGCGCGCTACAGCTGGCAGCAGCTACCATAGGAAAATGAAGGTAATTTTGTCCAAGGCTTTACCAAAACAGCGGCAGCGCACTGCACCTCATAGAGCTGCTCAAAATGGGGACCCATTGGAACATAGTTGTAGAATAGTTAACAGTGGTTCAATACACAGCAAACTACAAATATACATAAATTTTATCTCGACTTCATTGATCGACCCACGCTAGTCTACAACCATCTTCCTCTTCTTGGATTGAACGTCTCGAATTTCTTGGCCATTTTCATCTATCCAAATGCCATCTCTGTGTTTCCTCTGTATTGCTTCTGCCTCAATCCCGTTGTTATTAAGTAGAGGGGAAATAGAGGGGAACTCTAACCTTTCACTTGTAACTTCAAAATCAATTTCATCACGTAAAGAGAATTTCTTACCTTGTAACACAATAGACCAACCGACATTGCACGGGTCATTTATGTAGAAAACTTTTCTTGCTTGTTCGGACAAAATAAACTGATCATTTTCATATGCTTCACGAGTCTGGTCAACAAGGGTGAATCCCATTGAGTCATCAGTTCGAACTCCAGTTCTGCTATCAAACCACTGGCACTTGAAAACCGAAATCTTTAATTCTCCATAGTCATCTCATCAATAACACCATAAAACAACATCACCGCTAGGACTAGTTTATTGTCTTTCTTACTTGCTTGCCACATAGTCTCCGACTCAATGTATACCCCACTATTTTGTGTTGTGCCCTTTAAATCTTGGTCCCTAGTAGCAAAAACAAAAACCATTCATGTCATATCCGGAATACCTGAAAACCATGCAGTTAGGCTTCCTTGCAAATGCCCTAATTTTTGGGTCGTAATCATCTACATTGCATCGATCATATAACCAATTCACAAACTTGTCATTGTGCTCCAACTGAAATTTATTAGGGATGAGACTCTGTGATTGAATTAAGGTGCTCGGTCACATAAGCAGTAGTCTCCATACAATTCCTCAATATATACAAATGAACTGACATCAGATCACTATTCAATGGAGTAAATAACATTCCCCTTGACCTCGGTTTGCCCTCCTTCCTTCTAACATGTCGATTCTGGGGCACCCCAAAATTTCTATGTTCCTCCAAATAGCTAGAGAAAAATTAATTACTTCTTCGGTAACATACCTCTTAACAATACTAGCATCCAGCCGGCTCATACATTTCACGTATCCCTTGAAGACTTTCTTGTGACGCTCGAAAGGATACATCCAACGCATACCAACCGGACCACATATCTTTACCTCCCGCACTAAATGAACAACCAAGTGAACCATTATATCAAAAAAATATGGAGGGAAATACATTTCCAACTTGCATAGCACAACAACAACCTCTTTTTGGAGGACATCCAAATGGTCCCGATCAATAGACTTCCGGCATATTGAAGCAAAAAATTAACAAAGTCTAGTGATTGAGTACCTTACGTCGGCCTCCATTACCCCACAAATAGCAATAGGTAACAGTTGTTGCATAAAAACATGACAATCATGATATTTCAACCTGGTCATCTGACAATCCGTTGTAACTAACCGACTCATATTTGATGAATAACCAATTGGGACCTTGACTGATTTCAAACTATCACAAACTGAGATTCTCTCCTCCTTTGATAATGTACAAGGTGCAGGGGGCAAGTAAGTCCTCTTACCCTTCACTTCTGAGGCGAGGTCATTTCTAATTCCCAAATCAACCAAGTCCAACTGGGCATTCAAACTATCTTTTGTCTTCCAGGGAATATTCAAGAGGGTGCCTATCAAACTTTCAGAAACTTTTTTCTCAATATGCATCACGTCTAGGCAATGCCTAACCTCAAGATGCTCCCAGTACGGTAGATAAAAAATATTGATCCTTTCTTCGATGGACCATCACAATGTATTCTGTCCTTGCCTTTATACTTTCTCAACACCACTCTCAATTTATTAACCTTATTGTGAATCTGCACACCAGTTAGTGGTGTAGGGGATTTCCCTCCTTCATTCCCACCAACAAAATTGACCACATCATCTCGGTATTTATGGTTTCCTTGCAGCCATTTTCTATGGCCAAGATACACTGTCTTTCTTCCATGTCTTAGCTGTTTGAATTCTGTCTTCTCCTCACAAATAGGACATGCTTTGTGCCCCTTCACAACATAGCCAGAAAAATTTCCATAGGCTAGAAAATCATTGATCGTGCAAAAAAGCATGGCACGCAATTGAAACTCCGCATTCATATGGGCATCAAATACTAACACCCCTTTTTCTTCCCACAATATCTTCAAATCATCGATCAATGGTTTCAAATACACATCAACCTCGTTCTCAGGTTGTCTAGGACCTGAGATTAACAAAGGCATCATAACTTATTTACGTTTCATGCACAAATAAGGGGGTAAATTATATATAACCAACATCACGGGCCAAGAACTATGCTTCAATGACATATTACCAAATGGATTCATCCCATCAGTACACAATGCAAGGCGTAAATTTCTAACCTCCGAACCAAATGAAGGATATCGCTTGGAAAAATAGAAGAAAAAATAAAATAAAAGAGAAATACTCCTCCAATCACCAGTGCCCTTGCCGGAAAACTTCTCGATAACTGGTGCCCCTGCCGAAACACTTTTGGGAACCAGATTTAGTACAATTTTTTGCACCTTGTTGTTGCTGTCATCGAAGGTGTACCGGCGGAAACAACGTCATCACGTCATTAAAAAATCATAAATATGTTTTGTCCGTTGTCACGTCAGTGATGCCCACAGCAAAGAAAAGTCATATATGATATCCGATTTCCACTGTAGCTGCGACCCACTTTCCACTACCCGAGTTGCAACCCATCAATCGAGTTGCAAAGTGCTAAGCCGCGTTAACCCGAATTGTGACCCATATATATATTGGTAATGTTTGTATTCCTAAGTATTTGAGTGCTGATCAAAAGGTTGGCTGTGAAACTGATTGAGGATTGCCTGAAATCCTTTCTCAGAAGTAAGATCCAAAATGCTGAGTTGATTAGTTTTGCTCCCTTGTGCACTTGAAAAACTTTGCTCAGGTTATAAAAAAGGCGGTAAAAGGAAGGCGTTGCTCTTGAAAGTTGTCATCTGTGTTGAAACTGCAGCGCTGGGACTGAGTTGTTTCAGCATAGGTGCTGGTTCACATGGCAACCATATATACTTGATATGTGAGAGAGCGAAATTGGAAAAGAGAAACCAGCAGCATCCATTCTAGATCGAGTATGCAAATTGATCTGAATATCTGGAGTTCCCAGTTTATCCAACATAATTAGTCCTCTAATCCTATGGGGAAGGTTGTCATATTCCAAATCCATATTTTGGTTAGCCATTTAGCAATAGCATCCGCCACATTGAAATTTGGTTTTACCTAATTAATTCAATTATCACTACTGTGTTCCAACATAACATACAATTATTCAATAAAGTAAAGCATAAAAGACACAAGACTTGGTTACGCAGTTCGATGAAATCCACCTACATTTGCGGGGCCTGGCCCAGTTCAGAATGAATCCACTAATCAGAAAGATACAGTACAAAGTACACCATACAATTATACTTATCTTATCTAACTATAACGTGAATCCTGCAAGCTCCCCTTGCTACCGATCCGCCTTGATCAGACTCCCTCTGACCTCGAAACTCGTCGACGCTGGATCTCCTCCTCCCGAGGAATTAAGGTATACGATTCTGAACTTTGAACAACAGGTTCGTATGATGGAATATAGAATTCTGGCTTTTTGTAATTCTTGAAAGATAAAAAAATCTGTATGCAGATTATTTCTATTAAGTCCATAAATAATGCAGCCGTGTTTGTCCTCTATATATAGTCCATGAGCAGATCTGAATTCTCCATGATTATCTCCATAATATTCCATTCCAAATCTTCTTCTTGAAAGATATCCAAATCCCATAGATAAAGGGATTTTCCTTATCTCAATATCTCCATATATTCGATAATAACAACTCCATATTTGTAGAGATTTTCCATAAATCAACTATGCTTCCATAGGCCTAATATATAGCAGAATATTCAGATTTCCATAAATCACAAATACCATAATATTCTGTCTTCTTTTTCCGTAAACATCTTGGCGTAAATATGCTCTTGGTGCAAATTAATTCCTTCTCCATATAATCTTCTGATTACATTAATCCAATCCCACATATATAGGAACTGATATATTCTCCAACTCAAATACAACTTGGACTAGATGTATCCTTCTCGGATTCAGTCTTCAACCTTTCCTTATTTCACCAAAATTTCTTCTTTGATGTTGCAACTCAATAATACCATATTTACATAATTTCCACAAATTGCCAACTAGGTAAATCTAGACTTTACAGTCTCCCTCTTTGGCATTTTGTGGACCAATCACATTTTGGAATTTCATCACAAGAACTTATGCAAACACAGACATCAACCTTGAAAACCATTCTGGATGTTAGTACATATAAACATAACGTCGCCCCCTAACTTCCAGATTTCCTCAACATTCAGAAATAATGATCATGTTGGAACATCAACCCAATGGAGCCAATAAGGTTATCCAAGAAATTCAAAACATCTTCCCCTTGGGACCATAAACATACCAAACAAAATAGACACAGAAAACTAAAATCTCTATTAAATGCAGCTCCCCCTGAAGCAAATATCTGGCCTATGTTGGAACATAGCCATAACAGAACCTTTAAACCTCTCCAGGAGCAACTATACGTGCCTCATCTAATCTAGCATTTTCTACCTCCAAAGCTACCATCTAAATGGATTGAGCTCTCAACTTCACACCATTGTACCATTCAAAATCTGAATCAATGTTGTCTCCCATAAAATTCTTCTACAATCTCTCGGTTGTACTCCTTGTAGATTGAGGTAGCAGTCTTGCGACCCAAATAGTCCAGGTAAGCTGTAACTCCACACTCCTCATATACACCCAGATCAGTTGTCCTTTCGGCTAAAATTATATCTCTCATGGCAGTTTGATCAGAAGTGTCTTCAATAATCTGCCCACCTTGTGTTGGAACATCAGTCACCGATGTTGGAACACAACAACTCTCAGCTTCACCCACTTTCTCTATGTTGGAACATAAGATCCTTTCATTGCTTCAGAATCAACACATCACCTACTCAACTTCCTTCACTTCATCAGTACTTTATCCCCCTATCTAGTATTGGAACATAGACTTGTTCACCATCCAGATCATAATCTTCTCCAACCACAGCTACTGATGTTTGAACATCTGATTCTCTAATCCATGTCAACATCTTCTCAAACTGTCTCCATACTCTGTGTTGAAACATGACCAGCATCACTGCCTTCCAAACTTCTCATCATCCTAAACCAGAATACCAGGAAGAGCCATCTCTCTGATCTATGCATCCCATCAATCACCATAATATCTTCAACACCAACTTCTAACATGTCAAACTACGCCTCCATTTTTTTCTCCTTTTCAATTTTTTATTTTTTGAATTTTCTGGAAAAAAAATAAAATAAAAACCTTTACCTAATAAAGCTTTAAAGAAATATCTCAAACCTGACAAACACCTAAGTGTTGTTTGAGGAGCTCAAACGTAGCAGTGTCCAACGGCTTTGTGAAAATATCCGCATATGGTCTCGATGTTGGAACATAGGCTACCATAACTTTTCTCTCAACCCTAATTATCTTTTTGACTTCATTCAAGTGAGATTCCTTATGATCATCTTGAATTCTTACAAATACTCCCACCATACTCATCTTCAATTCAGCTTGCATCAAAGTCACAAAATCTTGTACCAAGTATGGTGAAGTAGACCCAAATATCATATCATCAACATAGATTTGAGCAATCCGTGTATTTGGTGATTCTAAAAAATAAGCAAGGTGCGATTTTCTCCCCCTCGACAAGAACCTTTATGAATAGGAAAGGTAGTGAGTTGCTTATACCATGCCCGTGGTGCTTGTTTTGATCCATACAAAGCCTTCTTGAGTCGATGATATACTTCCTCATTAACCACACCATGTAGGGGAGCACTCTTGACAGCTTTTTGGTACATCATAAAATTCATAGTGCACGCCATAACAAAGAGAATGTGAATAGATTCTAACATGGCAACTGATTTGAATGTCTCATCAAAATTAACTCCTTTATCCTGAGTATAGTCCTAAGCAACTAATCTTGCTTTATTATCACTGGTTCGATAAGGGAGAGAAACCATTGTAGGCCAGCAAGTCCCCTATAATTAATTTGAGGGTTCGATCGAGTCCTTCTTCAGCTTGATTCAGCTTGCACTGATGTTGGAACATGGGAGAGTTCTGGAGAGGACGATGTTCCAATATTGTTGGAGATATAAGAGTCACCAGCTTCATCTTTAATATCCATCTCATCTGATGTTCCAACATCATTACGTCCCTGATCTGAGAAATTAACCGATGTTGGAACATAGTCAGCCGTACGATTTACTTCATCACATTTGACACTGTAGCAGTTCACTTCTTGTTCCAATAAGTAACATTTGTCTGATGACTGAATACCTGTAAGCACTTTGTTGTTGCCATGTTTCACTATGCACTTTTCCTTATGGAATTCCACGGTCATATTATCATCACATAGCTGGCTGATACTTAGGAGATTAAACTTCAGGTCTTCCACCAACAAAACACCAGTGAGTATGGGGAATCCTTTAATATGCAGTTCACCTTTTCCAACAACTCGACTCTTCTTTCCATTGCCAAACGTAACAAAACCACCATCATATGGCTGGATATTTGTCAGTAATTCCTGAGTTCCAGTCATGTGGCAAGAGCAACCACTATCAAAGTACCACGAGTCTCTAGAATGTGCAATAAGAGACATGTGGGCTATAAGGCAAGTACTCGTGCGTTTAACAACCCATACCTTTCTGACCATTCTTGATCGCTGAACATCGTCTATGTTGGAACATACTGAGAGTTGTCGCCCTGTCATGATATCTCTGTGCAGTTTTTGGCATTGTTCCTCTGTATGACCTTGATACATGCAGTAGCTACAGATGAGAGGTTTCCTTTGATGGGTCTTGATAAACTTTCTTTTTACCTCTTGAACCTTCGACTTGAGACTAACCTTGCTCCCTGATAAATTGTCAAACCCGATTCCATGTCGATCTCCAAAGTGTTTTCCCATGATCAGAATGTCATCAAGTTTCGTCTTTCCAGTGTTTAACTTGGTAATAGCTGTTTCGGCCATCTCAGCTCTTTTAGTTGTTGAGCTTAGATTCAAATTTAACTCTTCAATCTCTCTTCTGAGTTCACCAACTAGAGCTCGCAACCCCTTTTCCTTCTCAGCTAGATGATTTTTCTCTTCCTTCAACGATTTATTTGTGTCAACAACTTTAAGCCACATGTCATACATTTTCTCATATGCAGTGTAGATCTCTTCATCACTCACAGCTTGTCCGCCATCATCACTGGACATGTCATCAGAACCTGTGTTGGAACATACAGCTTCTTCTTTCTCTGACATGTTGGAACATACCTTATTTGATCCACCGTGAAATTTTGCTCCAAATGCCACATAATTTCTTACAAGTTCCTCTTCGTCTTCTTTATCATCTTCACTCTATGAGGTGATGTATGATTTTCCTTGCTTCTTTAGGGTATTAGCACATTCAGCCTGGATGTGGCCATATCCTCCACATTCTCAACATTGAATTCTTTCAGACTGCCTTCCTTCACCACTTTGGTTTCTAGAGAATTGCTGACTTCCTTGTTCCATCTGAGTTCCACGATTACCAAAATTTTGAGGACATTTTTATTCCCTCCAGATCTTTCATGTACCTTCTTTACCATTCTTGAGAAATTCTTGGTGATAGGAGCAAGTTCTTCAATTCCATCATCACTATCAGATTCATGGATGACCCTTGATGAAGAGGATTTGAAAGCCAACTCTTCTGGACTTTCTTTGCAAGTTGTTGCAGAGTTATCTCATAGGTCTGTAGTGATCCCATTAGTTCATTAAAGGTCATGGTGGCTACATCTCTTGTTTCTTCTATTGTTGCTACTTCCATAGTAAATCTTTTAGGAAGAGATCTCAAGGCATTTTTCATCAATTTTGTTTCCTTGTAAACTTTCCCAAGTTGATACACCATATTGGAGATGTCTCTGAGTTTCCCATTGAATATAGAAATAGTATCATCCTCCTCCATCTTCAGTTCCTCAAACTTTGTAGCCAACATCTGCAGTTTGGATTCACATACACGACTTGTCCCCTCATGTATAGTTTGTAGGATATCCCGTGCTTTCTTTGCTTGTTGGCATGTAGAGATGAGCTTGATCTGATCTTCATCTACTGCAGTAAATATGGCATTTAATGCTCTGGAGTTTGCCAAGCTTCCTATTCTTTCACCTGGTGTCCACGACTCTTTAGGCTTAGATTCTCCTCCTTCAGAATTTCCAACAACAGGGGGTTTCCATTATATTTCAACATAGTACCAAGCCAATTCATCCAGTGAATTTATGAACACCCGTATGCGAGCCTTCCAGTAGTTGTAATTTGTTCCTTCCAGCAGTGATGGCCAAGACACAGAAGCTCCTTCTCTGGTCGCCATTGGTAAAACCAGATCACACTTTCCTTGTCAAAACCAAGGTAAAACAAGTGACTTAGCTCTGATACCAATTGAAATTTGGTTTTACCTAATTAATTCAATTATCACTACTGTGTTCCAACATAACATATCTAACCAAGTATGCAATAAAGTAAATCATAAAAGACACAAGACTTGGTTACGCAGTTCGGTGAAATCCACCTACATCTGCGGGGCATGGCCCAGTTCAGAATGAATCCACTAATCAGAAAGATACAGTACAAAATACATCATACAATTATACTTATCTTATCTAACTATAACGTGAATCCTGCAAGCTCCCCTTGCTACCGATCCGCCTTGATCAGACTCTCTCTGACCTCGAAACTCATCGACGCTGGATCTCCTCCTCCCAAGGAATTAAGGTATACGATTCTGAACTTTGAACAACAGGTTCGTATGTTGGAACATAGAATTCTGGCTCTTTGCAATTCTTGAAAGATAAAAAATTTGTATGCAGCCGTGTTTGCCCTCTATATATAGTCCATGAGCAGATCTGAATTCTCCATGATTATCTCCATAATATTCATATTCCAAATCTGCTTCTTGAAGAATATCCAAATCCCATAGATAAAGGGATTTTCCTTATCTCAATATCTCCATATATTCGATAATAACAACTCCATATTTGTAGATATTTTCCATAAATCAACTATGCTTCCATACGCCTAATATGTAGCAGAATATTCAGATTTCCATAAATCACAAATACCACAATATTCTGTCTTCTTTTTCCGTAAACATCTTGGCGTAAATATGCTCTTGGTGCAAATGTAATTCCTTCTCCACATAATATTCTGATTACAATCCAATCCCACATATATAGGAACTGATATATTCTCCAACTCAAATACAACTTGGACTAGATGTATCCTTCTCAGATTCAGTCTTCAACCTTTCCTTATTTCACCAAAATTTCTTCTTTGATGTTGCAACTCAATAATACCATATTTGCATAATTTCCACAAATTGCCAACTTGGTAAATATAGACTTTACACACATGATTAGCTTATCTAACAAGAGATAAATAGAGTCGGCCATTTCATAAAGTTTCCAATTAGCATTCAAAAGGCTATTAATCATCTAAACAGCAGTGTAAGATTCAGATTCAATAAATAACCAAGGCATCGAAATTCATAGCAAACTGTGCTCCAAATTGAATGGCTAAGAATTCAGCATGAAGTGATGAATCAACTTTGACACAAATTGATTTAGCATCTTTGAAGAAACCATATTCATCTATCAGAATGATTCCTGATCCAACTACATTAGTTCTACAATTCCAGGTTGCATCTACCTTTAGCATTAATTGATTCTTGTTAGGCTTTAGCAAGTTAATCTTTTGGAATAGAAGGTGATAAAAATCTGGAATAGAGATTGCTTTGGAAATATAGATGCTAATGTGATTTCAGTAGAGAAAGCTTTAAGACTTCAGGAACTTTTCTTTGATTCTACCCCCTCAGACTCTGAACTTATCAAATTAAATGAGAAAAAAGTTTTACTGCTTAGAGCCCTTGAAGAGAAGGAAAAATTTTGGAAGCAAAAAGCAAGATCAAAATGGCATAAACTAGGAGATAATAACACCCAATTTTTCCACAAGACTGTTTAAGAGAGAAACTGTAAGTTTCAAATCACTAAGATTAAAAACAGGGAAGGGCAGTGGCTAAACTCAAATTCAGACATTCAAAAGGAAGCTATTACCTATTTTTCTGATCTGTTAACTGAGCCTAATCAAACAGCAAATGATACCTACTATCCTCACTTCCTCAGTCAAATCCCAAACATCATCACAGACCAGGACAATCAGGCTTTATCCATACCAGTCTCAGAAGCTGAACTGGAGTCTGTGATTAAGAGCTTGAATAAAAATAGTAGTCCAGGTCCAGATGATTTTTCAAATAAATTCCATTGTAAGTGCTGGACTATTATAAAAAAGGACCTAATTGAAGCTGTGAATGAATTTATTTTAGGTGTAGATTTGCCAAGGGGCATAGCTAGTACCTGGATAACCCTAATTCCAAAGAAGGCTACACCTTGCTCTTTTGATGATTTCAGACCAATTAGTTTATCTAATGTTATAAATAAAATCTGCTCAAAGATATTAATGGAAAGATTAAGGCCTCACATGGATAAACTAATCTCCCCAAATCAATCTGCCTTTATGAAAGATAGAGACATTTCAGACAACATTCTCTATTCTTAGGAAATGATAAGATATCTAGACAAAAAGAGTAGAGTCCCAAACTGTATACTTAAATTGGATCTAAGGAAGGCTTTTGACAGAGTAAACTGGGATTTCCTTAGGAATATTTTGACTAGGTTTGGATTCAGTGGTTATTTCTTAAATGCTGTAATGAACAATCTTTCACAAGCTCATTTCTTAGTCCTAATCAATAGCAATCCAATGGGCTTCTTCAAAGCCACTAGAGGCATCAAACAAGGTGATCCCCTCTCTCCATTCCTCTTCAATATTTTCTCAGAGGCCTTTTCTAGGAGCCTCTCCTTTATTTTTTGGAATAAGAGCCTCTCATATTATCAACTGCCTGCTTCAGTTCCAGCTGCCTCTCATTTAATATATGCTGATGATACAATCATTTTCATGCCAGCCTTTAAGACTAACCTCATTAAGATTAAAGCTTTCCTAGAGATCTTTGAATATACCTCAGGTCAAATCTGATTTCTACTTAAGTAAAAGGGCCACAGTAGCTAAATGGAATCAGGTGAAGATGAGTTGGAAAAAATGGTCTGATTTAGCTGTACCAATAGCTCAGAATGGCCTAGGTTTCAGATCAATCCGAGCCATTATTGATTCCTGCTCCCTCAAATTGTGGTGGAAGAGCCAATTAGGTATTACAATGTGGGCAAAATTATTATGGGGCTTACCACAATCACATAGGAAATCAATTACTTGGAGAAGAATCTGTTCTATGAACCCTTTTGCTGAAAATAATACTCTCATCATCCACGGCAAAGGCAATTGCAATCTTTTAACGCTAACTGGTGTCCCAATGGCCCTCTCTCTAATTATATCCCGAGCCACATCCCTTCTGCTCTGATATATTGTTCTATGGCAGAATTCATTAGTAACAAAGTTTCCATTTTAGCCCAGTTTTCACCATACCTAGAAAATGATACTCTTTCCTTTCTTCAGGAAGCTGAAATTACACAAGATAGGAAGGATAGGTTAATATGGAAACCAAAAAAGTCAGGGGCCTTCACTTTCAAGTCCGCTTATAAGGAACTCACACTCACATCAGGTAATTTTCCAGCTTCCAAGTTTATCTGGAACACTGCATTACAAAAAAAGGTCTCTATATTCACATGGAAAATGCTACACTCTTTTCTACCATTCGATGATGTGTTAATTAAGTGTGGTTTTAGCCTTGCTTCTAAATGTCCAGCATGTTATCATTCAGATTCCATTCAACATTTCTTCATATCCTGTCCTCTTGCTCAAACTGTATGGAATAAATTGGCAGCCTTACTGGACTTTCATCTTAACCATCAACATTCCATCATTGATAGATTCTTTCTCTTCTGGAATAGTCATGATCTACCTAAAATGCACCAACAGATTTGTAATATTCTCCCTCCTCTGATTTGCTGGTGTCTTTGGAAGGCACGGAATAGGTTCTTATATGATCAGAAGCTTTTTTCTCCAGACCTTGTATGTAAGGATGTTTATGATCAAATTAAACTGTCCCTCTATGCTAAATCTTCCCACCTAGTCTCCCTTCCAGCTTCTCCAACCAGCCTTAGGCATCTGGCTCCATACCTTAGACCACCTCCAAAGCCAAATATTTCTATTGTTTTCTGGGAAAGGCCTAAATTGGGTTCAATAAAAATCAACATAGATGCATCTTGGTACCCTAACAATGCTGCAGCAGGGCTAATTGTAAGGAATAATTCTGGATCACCACTCCTGCTTAAATCAACAACAGTTAATGCTTCCTTCCCACTCCAAGCTGAGATCTTAGCCATACTTTTTGCCTGCCAAACCTTTTTGCAACTTGATCTAACTTTCACAATCGAATTTGAGTCCACATTGGCATTTAAAATTGTTAAAGATCCCTATACTGCAAATTGGCCCCTGTTTGATCTAACCTCGAAAATACATTCCCTCTTAAGGAATGCTGAGCTTAAACATGTTTTTAGAGAATGCAATTCAGTGGAAGATGCAATTGCTAAACATCACTCTAATAATAATCAGAACCTTAGCCTTTCTAATGTTCCAATACATATCAATGGCCTAATTTCTTTAGATAAAGAGCATACTCCCTATATTAGAATGCATAAAAATGGCTCTTCATAGGATTGATACTGCTGACAAAGTTTTCCTACTCCCTGCAGGTTCATTGAAAGCCTTCCAAGCTACTATTTTGGCACCAAAACCTTTCTTAAGTCTCAGACACTAGAGGCCTCGAGCTCTCGCGCACTTGAGGTCTTGACCATAGGAGCCCTCGAGCACTACCTCGAGCCTCAAGCGCTGGAGCCCTCAAGCACTGGAGCCCTCGAGCACTGGAGCCCTTGAGCACTGGAGCCCTCGAGCACTGGAGCTCTCGAGCACTAGAGCCCTCAAGCACTGGAGCCCTCGAGCACTAGAGCCCTCGAGCACTGGAGCTCTCGAGCACTGGAGCCCTCGAGCACCAGAGCCCTCGAGCACTGGAGCTCTTGAGCACTAGAGCCCTCGAGCACTGAAGCCCTCGAGAACTGGAGCCCCCAAGCACTGGAGCTCCCGAGCACCAGAGCTCTTGCGCACTGGAGCCCTCGAGCACTGGAGCACTCAAACTTTGAAGATACTGGATCCCTCGAGCACTAAAGACAATGGATCCCTCGAGCACTGGAGCCCTCGAGCTCTAGAGCCATCGAGCACTGGAGCCCTCGAGCTCTAGAGCCATCGAGCACTGGTGCCCTCGAGCACTGGAGCCCTCGAGCACTGGAGCAGCCCTCAAACTGGAGTCCTTATGCACTCGAGCCCTCAAGCACCTAAGCCCTCGAGCTCTGAAGATACTGGATCCCTCGAGCACTGAAGACACTGGATCCCTTGAGTATTGGAGCCATCGAGCACTGGAGCCCTCTAGCATTGGAGCAGCCCTCGAACTAGAGCCCTCGTGCACTCGAGCCCTCAAGCACCCAAGCCATCGAACCCTAGTACCATCGAGTCGTGGAGCCCCCATCTCACTGGATACCTCGAACATCTCCAGGCCTGCCACCCTCGAGTCATTAGGCACTTGAACCAATCTACACTCAATCACTCGAACCTCGAACCATCAAGCCTCGACCCCTCGAGACCTCGACATACCAAGTACTACTTCCTATCCTTTTGAATCACTAGTCCACTAGTATTAGATCTTTCTTTTGAAGACAACGAGGTTGCCTTATCGATGTAATATTTCAAATAACATCATTGTACATCCTTTGGTTCTAAATAGGTTTGGGGAACCTAATAAATATCCCCCACCTCATGGTGCATTAAAAAAAAGTTAATCTTTAAGAACTTTGGTTTAGTAGAGGTCTCAGAGGTGGAATCGATCCCAGAAAATCAGTATGGAAATCAGTTTGTCTTACTTTGAAAAAAATGCTTGGCTAAGAAAGTAAGGAAAACATGTTCCTTATTTTCTAACATCAAATCATTTTCTAATGACCGTACTAAATTAATAAGGAAAACATGTTCCTTATTTTCCCCATGTTTCTCTATTAATTGCACACTTTCCTTGTTGGATTATTCTTTTATATTGACACACTTTCCATTTTTGGCAAGATTCGTTCAATTTCATTCGTTCATTCTGCTTTTTACTTTCTATATTCAATTTCATCAACTCATTTCCTTCACATTTTTTAATGCACCCTGAGGTGGGGGATATTTATTAGGTTCCCCAAACCTATTTAGAACCAAAAGATGTACAATGATGTTTTTGAAAAATTTACATCGGTAGGGAAATATCGTTGCCTTCAAAAGAAAGATCTAAAACTAGTGGACTAGTGATCCAAAAGGAGAGGATGTAGTAGTTGGGATGTCGAGGTCTCGAGAGCTCGAAGTTCAATGGTTCCGGGTTTGAGTGATTGAGTGTTGATTGGTTCGAATGTAAGATGTCTCGAGGGTGTCAGAGCTGGAGATGTTGGAGGTATCCAGTGAGACGGCGGTACCACAACTCAATGTAGCTAGGACTCGAGGGGTTGGGTGCTCGAGTGTACAAGGACTCCAGCTCAAGGCCTGCTCCAGTGCTCGAAGGGTCCAGTGCTCGAGGGGTCCAGAGCTCGAGGGCTCCAGTGCACAAAGAATCCAGTGTCTTCAGTGCTCGAAGGATCCAGTGTCTTCAGTGCTCGAAGGATCCAGTGTCTTCAGAGCTCGAGGGCATGGGTGCTCGAGGGCATGAGTGCACAAGGAGTTCGAAGGCTATTCCAAGTGCTCGAGGCCTCCAGTGCTCGATGGCTTCAGGGCTTGAGGATTCCATTGCTCAATGGCTCCAGCAGCTCGAGGCTCCACTGGTCGATGGATTCAGTGGCCTCAGTGCTCGATGGCTCCAGAGCTCGAGGGCTCTAGTGCTCGAGGGGTCTAGTGTCTTCATTGCTCGAGGGATCCCCGCGTCTTCACAGTTCGAGGCTCCAGTGCTCGAGGGCACCAGTGTGCAAGGGCTCCGGTGCTCGAGGACTCTAGTGCTCGAGGGCTCCGGTGCTCGAGGGCTCCAGTGCTCGAGGGCTGAAGTGTTCGAGCAATCCAGTTCGAGGGCTCCAGAGCTCGAGGGCTCCAGCACTCGAGCGCTCCAGCACATAGGGCACCAGCGCTCGAGGGCTCTAGGTATTTAGTTTATTTCCTTCACATAAATCCAAGCAACTAAACTTATGGTGTCAATATTAGTGAAATGGATGGAGTATATGATCTAATAAATTAAAATATAATCTAAAAATAATTAGTTCAAGTGAAAAGTAAATAATTTTCTGTGAATTTGTTATCATACTATTGAAGATCATAATATAAAATTATTTAACTAACATTCAAAATACGATGATAAATTAAAATTTCAATTTAAAAAATAATTGGTTAGATGAAAAAACCAAATAACTATGATAACCTTACTACTTAAAGATAAGATTTTGTATAAAATGATTTGATCTATGTTAAAATAGAGGATTCACTACTTTTATGAGCAGATGAGGTTCCATATAGATTCACTACTTTTATGAGCAGATGAGGTTCCATATAGAATTTTTAGAAAGTTTGGGGTACAAGGAGGGATTTGGGTGTAAATACTATTTTTTGGGTAATGGATGATATCGGGTCATAAGAATCTCACATGTCAAAAATCCAGGCCAAAGAAATTAGTGGGTAAATTGTTCTCCCCATTTCCACGCAATTTTCCTATTTTCACTATGAAATATAATGTTTCATTTCTAGTAATTGATGTTTCAACCAAAGTTTGTCATATTTTTTTAGAATTATTTTCTTCACTAAAATCATGTGTTTCAAAAGTTAAATTTTGATCTTGTAAAGTAAACTTTTGTATACATGTTAAATTTGACACTAGTTATTAATATTTTAATATCTTAATTTATTATTTATACTTTCATTTTGTTTTTCATCGTGGCTGTTTAAAAATTAATATCGACGTTTCTCTTTTCTGAATGTTATATTTAATTTAACGTGTTTTTGATGTTTCAATAGTGTAAAAATATTTTCTAGTCGTACAACAAGAAAGTAAGGAAACAATTGCATGTCATCTCTAGAGGACTAGTAATTAATTCATTTTTCTCTCTTCTGAACTCTCTCCCCGCTCCCCCTCTAAAGTGAATTGCTATATTACGCCATGTATTTGTACTACTGAAAGACTAATATGTATTTCTAATTTAATTTAAAGAATAAAAAAGTAAATAATTAAAAACCTAATGTCCGGCGGCGGTAGGGTTTGCTGGTGGTGGAGGTTGGGTTCTGTCGGCGTCATCTTCGGCCGCTCTCCCCATTCTCCGGCGTCATCCCCGGAGAGCCATCCCTATCCATTCACTAAGATCTATGTCCCCGTCCCCACCATCTCCATCTCTGTCCCCGCCATCTCCATCCCAGATCTCAGTACCCGTCCCCACCAACTCCATCATCATCCTCGGCATCATCTCCATCCCATCCCTAGCGTTATCACCGTCCGTGTCATCTTCGTCCCGGTCTGTCGATTCCATCACCATTCTCGTTGCCCAGTTCTCGTCGCCCGTTCCGTTGTCCCTTTCTCGCCACCCTAGCTCGACCTGGTTCTCGTCGCCCTGGCCCGACCTGGTTCTCGTCCCTCATTCCATCGCCCCAAACTAGTCACCCGATTCTCATCGCCCTGGCCCGACCTGGTTCTCGTCGCCCTGGCCCGACTTGGTTCTCGTCGTCGTTCTGTTCACTGTGCGTCTTCGGTTCTCGTTGCCTGGGGACGACGGTGGTTCTCCCACTGGGTTTTCGTGGCCAGAGATGGGGCTGGGCTTGGGTAATTGAGGGTTTTTACCGGAGAAACGAGAAGGCGGGGATTAGGAATGGGCTTGGGTGATTGGGTGATTGGGTGATAAGGTGGCGGTGGCGCTGTGGTGATGGTAGCAGCGATGGCGCTGTGATGGAATGGTGGTTGCGCCGTGGTGACACGGTGGGGTTCCGTGGTGGCGCAACATGGGCAAGGGAGGCGTTTGATTTTTTATTTTAGAAGTTAAAATTAGTATTATACATATGTATACGTATAAGGGCGTAAGTAAGTAAAATACAAGGCATGATATAGCAAAACCCCCTCTAAAAGAACCTAAAGTTATTTTCATTGTGGGGTCATCAATGAAAGAAACCTCTCCCGGTGGCCTCCCTCCCTCAATCCCACCCTCCCCAGCACCTCTATCCCCTTTCCCCAACCTCCCCTAAAGACGCAGACCGACGGAGAAATAATTTGGCATAGTTTCCAGCGAAGAAATGGAGAAGCTGCTCTAGATTTGCTCAGTCGGAGGCATTGGCGTTCTCGGTGTGTTTCCCGGAGGGTCAAGGGTCTCAATGATATGAATCCCCTTGTGAAGAATATGGATTTTGGAATTAAGATCTTTGACAAAACAAGGGAACTCGCAAACCCTTCAATGCCGCATGAAATTTAGGAGTCTAGCCCTTGGGGTACGCCTAACTTCGACTTGCTTTCTAACTAGCCCTCAGGATCAGATTACAAGGTTTATTGATACTTAACTAGCCCTCGAGGTTAAGCAACAATGGAATAGTTCTCAAGCAAAAAGTATGAACTCAAAAGGTTGTATTTTGATTGATAAAAATGGTGAAATTTGTCCATAAGGCCTCCTTATTTATAGGGTTACAATCTTGCCCCAAACCCTAATCACAACCGGAAACTGAATTAACTTATGGCAGCTTTAAGAAGTTAAAACCAAATCTAACTAAAATACCTAAAATAAATGGTAATCTAAGGTAATCTAGTTGAATTCTTCAAGAAGTAACCTTGAAGAATATTACCTTATCTAATCTTACCAAATCTAATTCTAATAAGAATAAAACTGAATATACTAAACTCTAATGGACTATATTTTTGAAATTCAGCTCTTCAAAGCCCACATGGCCAAGCTATCAGTCCAATAAACCAAAAAATGAAATAATTTCACAATATTTTACACTGATCACACTATCTCATTAAAAAATCCAGTGGGAAAAAGAGTATAGTGTTCTTTATAATGTCTTCAGTTCGTCGACAATCTTGAATAATGAATCCAAGATGTAGATGGTGACGCCTTCTTCAATTCTTCATCATAAAGGTGATCAATCAAATCATTTAAAGTAGCATCCCTAAGTTTAGTCTTTGACCTAGTCATAGGCCCCGCCATGTCACTTAGAGGATCCCGAACATATCCTTTGAATGTTTGATCAAGTCATGGAATATCTTCATTTATGGTGGTAATCGTCTTGGAATCTCCATCACTCAACAGGTGGGATGCAGCAGCATTCAAGCTCAAAGGTCAAGCCTGGCGAGTCATCGGTGGGTCGGACGCAGCGGGTATCACTTCACAGTCCATCCATCAGCATTCTTGGTGTGTCCACTTCTTCAGGTTAGAATTTCCTGGCAATTCGATGCCTGAACTTAAACGGGTCGATGCTCGGGTCAAGCGGGTTAATCAACTCTGGCCAACCCGGCCGCTCAGTCTACTCGGTTCCAACTCAGGATCAGTTAACTCGGGCCCTATTGAAATGGAAGACTCAGATATGGACTCGAAGTTACTTCGGTAAAAAATTTTAGACTCGATTTTAACTAGCCACAACTCGAGTGAACTAAACACAACTCGAGTTAACTCGGCTACGGACATCAAAGTCGCGATGTGAACCAGAGGGTTTCCAGGTTTTTTAATATCGCAGCGGCGACATTTCCGCCAGTTCCCCTCTCGATGACAGCAGTAAACTAAGGTCCTAAATTTAACTTGATCTAGTCGAGAGAAGCTTCCGGTGAAGTCACCAGGTTTTCGAATGTCTTTTGGCGATATATTGGTGAACGTGGGTTGATTCTCTTTTAAATTTTAATCCTTTTTATTTTATTTTAGGTAAAATCTTGGGAAAGACGAGTATTAATCAGAATAATGAAAGGTAAAGGGTCTTAATTGCAATATTTAAAATTTATTATGCAACGTGTATAAGTTATAAAGTTCACAATCCGATTCATGCAACCCAAAAATTTTATCTTTGTTTCTTCTAATTTACACATTAAACTTTGGTCTTTCCATTGCTTATGGAAAGACCGTCTTTCAAGAGACGGACTCTTTATTTTTTTCCCTCTTTTTGGGTGGGGTGCTTTTATTTTCTGTATTTTTGTTATTTTATTTCATTTAGTTTTTTGTTTCCTATTTTTGCTTTCTTTTTTAGCTGAAAAATGGGTTGGTTTTAAAATGGTTTTTAATTTAAGTATTGGGTAGGAATTATTTCTATCAGTGTATATTTTCCGGTGACCTTTTTTGAGTAAATATGATTGTCTTCATATCGGTATCCAAAGATTTAAAGACGGTAAAAAGAAATCCAAGTCAAAGTTATTAAAACAACTAACTTCTGGCGATCCCATTCGTTTTGAGGATTTATCAGATTTTTAGGCTTTGATCCATTAGGACATCGTTTATTTGGTATCCTTTTGGACTAAAGATAGAGATAATTCAACGCATTATAAGTGACTTCTGTATATCAATGAAAAACATGTTTGGCAATTAAAATGACCAGTGATCACCTAATTTAGGAAAAATATCTGAGCAAGTTAAATTGAGGCAGACTGGGTTTTTAGTTGAGGATCTTTATTTTTCTTCGTTTTTATTGCCTTGGTGTTGATCAGAAGTGAGGATGAAATATTTTGTGTGCATTTCACTCAATGCTTCTTTGTGATATGTTTTATTTAGTTGTATCGGGACAGTACCTTTAGACAACACACAGTATCATTGTGTGACATTCTTATTGCCACATAAGCCTTTGTTTCAATTTGTAGTATTGACTACTGCCTTTGTGTATCCTTTCTCTTCTTACCACTGAGGACTCATATTAGAACTGTAATATTAATTAGTGCTCAGTGTAAATGGGATTATCCCTCAACAATATAAAGATCACTCGATTGTAGATATTTTGGCCAATCTGATTAATACAAAGGATTGGATTCTGGAACATCTCCTTCATCGACGGTTTAATTTTAAAAATTATTAATATTGATTTTTTATTTTTATTTTTTATATCAATGTCACATTTTGGCGCACAATTTAAAGTTCCTGTGTGTTTTTTATTATAAAAATTGTTAATTTTATGTGTTTTATTTTTTTATTAGATGTTCAACTACTTTTAAAAAAATGTTTATTCTAGTATGTTTTTTTTTAATTCAAAAACCATCCAAGGATGGGGGGTGTTTATTAGGCTCCCCAGGCCATATTACTTAGCCATTGGCGCGAAAAGTTTGAATACTATTACAAGATGATCATCGAAAGGTGATCCGAGAAGTGGAATATCTACTACAAAAAACCGAGGCACTATAACCTCCTATTCTGTACTTAGTCTATCCCTGTGCAAAAGTAGGCACCCACTGGAGAGCTTGTAGCCAAATACCGCGAACAGGACGGGGAATCGAGAATTCAAGACCCCAATTTGTCAACGGAGTTTAAGCCATAAGGAGGCTGCAGTGATGTGTGCGTTATGAAGACCAAATGTACCTTTGTTGTTGAAAGAGGCCACAGATACTAATCTGAATCATTTAATCCTTTCCGCAATTATGATCTGGTGAGTATCTTCAGGTATGTAGCAATGGAGATCAGTCATGAGAGTGATCCTTCAGTTCACACAGTCAGTTTCCTTCTCTGTCCGTACTTGCTGGCATAGTACCTGAAATTGCAGAGAAGCATACAGCAGTATCCGTGCTAACAAACAGTAACAAGTGACAAATGACAGTGACAAACAGTAACAGTAACAATCAGTAACAGAAGAGGAAGTTAAAATCACAGAGACCGATTCTATATCTTGTTGATATCCAAGTGAGATCCAACTCTTATTGCCGGGAAACCAATAGAATCTAAAAATAACAATCCCCTAAGAAAAATTGGAATTGACCTGATGTCTATATCACCATGTAAATTGTTTGCCCTTGCAAATTTTTCCAAGAAGTCCGCAGCCATGTTAGCTTGTCTAGGTATGTGTTGAATTGAATGAGAGGAATGTTGTACATGAAGTGCATTACAAATAGATAATACTCTCCAGGGGCATCTCCTAAGGTTTTGTATACTACTGACAGCAGTTAAGCAATCCGATTCAAGAACACATATTCCTAAGGCTAGTTCTGAACAAATATCATATCCCATTTTGATAGCAATTAATTCAGTATGTAGAGGAGATGGACTATGAAAATTTTTAACTCTCAGTTTGACTACATCTCCTTTCCAGTCCCTTATAATTACTGCAGCAAAGGAAGATCCAGTAATGATCCATGAAGCGTCAGTGTTAATTTTAAAGCCAATAAGTGGTTTTTCCCAGATAGCTACTGTAATTGCAGGTCTATGTTTTTGAAAATTTGTGGAATGATGTTGGCCTGAATCCAATGTTTATGCCTATCCCTATTCCCTTTCAATTTGTGAGCTGTGAATATTGTGTATATATTCTGTTTAATGTCATTGACACAATTCTCACATGAGAGAGGTCTGTTCTCAAAAATATATTTGTTTCTACCAGTCCAGAGTGACCAAATTGTAGTAACAAAGGCAGCATTTATCAGGCTTGAGTGTATTTTTGAGTCAGCCTTGAAAGATAAATAATATTCAACCCTACTCTTTAGATTCGGAAAACTTATTTGTGGCAGCTTTAGTAGAGAGTGAATACTATTCCAAACTGAAAGGGATATAGGACATGAGTTGAAGAAATGGTCAAGATTATCCTTATTGCACAAACAAAAGGGGCACCTCGAAGCTAAAGAAAAACCCATCCTGCTTAAAATATTATCAAAGGGGAGGATGCAGTTTAAAGCTCTCCAAGTAAGTATTGACATTTTTCTAGGAATGTAAGAAGACCAGACCTTTTGAAAATGTTTGATTTCAGGATTCCTTTGTCTGATGATGTTGTATGCAGATCTGATTGTGAATTTCCCATCTGTTGTTTGAGTCCATACTAGCTGATCCTCATGAGGGTGCTCCAGCTTTACCTCCTGCAATATATGTGTAATATTGGTAGCCAAATAAGGCTCCAGACTTGGTAAGAGAGCAGATTTGTTATTAATGAAATAGCTCAGAGTTAGATCTTCAAAAGGGATGTCCCTATCCTCAGGCCAGATATAACATAGGGCAACATTTCCCATCCAATTTGCATTCCAAAAAGAGCAATCCCCCTTGCCAAAAGATGATCCTGGTTAGACTGTTTGCCCTAGGAGTTACTACACTTATTCTACTCCAAATATGGGATTTTTTGTAAGTAACAGGTAGTGTCCATAAAAGTGAGGACCATTGAGTCTCAGGTAGTGTCCATATTCTAGTATGTTTAAATATTTTGATTTGATGTGTAATTTTATATTTTAATTTGATGTTAATTTAATTATTTTATTTGATTTTCAATTATTTCAAATTTTATGTGTACATTTAGTATTTTATTAAATGTTAAAACTTTTTAATTTGATGTTTATGTTTAATGTTTATATTAATGTTTAACTATTTTTTATTTCATATGTAGATTATTTTTTATTACTTTTTTTTAATGGTAAACTCACCGAAGTGAGAGGGATTATATTGGGTTCCCCAAACCCTTAAATAAATGTTGCGTAAAACGTTCAAATCGTGGAACTTAAACAATATACAAGTGGAAGCATATGTACGCTACTATATATTCTGAATATCTTTGTTTACACCCATGTGCAAACCCAAGGTCCGACCCTTTAAACCCCAGTTGGAGTCTGATACGGCCTACCATTTTTTGCCTCCACACCCTGTGTTGACATAAAGGGATGGTCTTCCGTAACAAATCATTGCAAACCACTTCCCCATATGCGGTTCACTACCAGTGAAGCTAGCTACTGCTTGTTGTAGAAGTAGCCGCAGTATGCTCAGAAGAATAATCAAAGTCCTTGCCAAAATGTTTTTGAATTGTTGCCCGGACCAGCTTCTTTGTGTCGATGTCTTATGCTTCCAGTGTATGGCTTTTGTACTTGTCATAAGTAAAGGGAAGCAGCAGTAAAAGATTCTAAAGATAAGCTGGAATCTACATCCAATTAGCATAAGATTCTGCACTAACATTTAGATATAAACATATGCAAAGACCAAATGCAATAGCTTAGCTAATTCGGATGTATGGAAAGGATTATGAGTCAAGTTTAACTTGACCTAGAATGTTTTTTGGAAAGTTTGCAGTAGAAAATGATTGGTTTACCTGCACTTTGCTGGCCAGTTTAGATAGAGAATCCGCTACTTTATTTGCCTCCCTAAAGATGTGTTGAATAGTATAGTCCATTTGAGAAAGAATCTACCTTATTATCCTTATCTGATTGAGACATTTCAAGGTAATTTTATACTGTTTATTGACCATTTTTGTCAGTATCTATGAATCAGTTTCAATCTCAATGTGTCTGATATGATGATTCTGGGCTAACTGAAGTCCATGCCTCAGTACTATGGTTTCTGCCTGCAGACTAGAATCAGCATTGATGATTTTAGAAAAAGCCACAACCATTTTGCCCTTATGATCTCTGCTAATACATCCAATCCCTACATTTCCATTATTTAGACAAGAAACATCAGTGTTCAGATTATATCTATCAGGTAGAGTCAATCTAACAATCTTTATTGGCTTCTAAATATTTTATTATTGATATAACAGTTTTGGAACATTGGATAAATCTCATTTGAACTTCAGTTTGAAAGCCAAAAAAGTGTCATTGGAATTATATAGATTTCGA
Source organism: Rubia yunnanensis (assembly GCA_037428765.1). Lineage (NCBI taxonomy): Eukaryota > Viridiplantae > Streptophyta > Magnoliopsida > Gentianales > Rubiaceae > Rubia > Rubia yunnanensis. The sequence continues at coordinate 89,183,755 of CM075061.1, forward strand.
CTGATAATGTTTCTTGTATCTGGTTTTATCCTATCAAAATTATAAGAACATCTGGCAAACCATATAAACCAGATAACAACACATGGAGCATTGGTTCTAATAAACTAGATAAAGCAGTAAACCATTAGCTCTTGGAGCATTTTCTGAAATATGCATTATTAAGGAAGCGTGATCAGATTCTTCCCTTGCCAATGTTTTGATCTTAGAGTTTTGAAAAATTGACCACTGTAGATTGTTAGATACTCATCTATCTAACCTCTTCCAAACCCTGCCTTTTAGTCTCATTCCAGTCAACGTAAATGGGCCCCTAGATGTAGGTATTTCCAGTAAATTTTGTGTATTCAGAAGCTTATTTAAATTTCTTATAGCTCTCTGGTCAGGTATGGATTTGCTTAAATACTCCTCATTCTTCGAAATCACATTGAAATTGCTAATTAGAGAAAGAGGTTCATTACTCAGTGGTGCTAAGAGTTTCCATAGTTTGTTTTCTTCATGTATTGTGTGTTTAGCATAGATAAATCCCACCTGGCACTCTTTTGTTAGATTCTGTGATTTTATTTTAGTTAGAAGAAGTTGTTCATTAGTAGAAATGATATCTACTGATATGTTTTCATCCAATAAAATTCATATTTTGCAATTGGCACTTGCAATGGAGTTCTTGAATCCAAGTTCTCTTGCAATTGATTGAATCTGATCACAGTTGAGCATTGGTGCAATTAAGACACAAATTTGGATTAGATTATTCCTCTTAATATTTTTTAGTCTTATCTGGGTAGGTTTGTTTCCTACTCCTCTTATATTCCAAACATAGATATTTAGACCTATCATATATGTGTTTTGGATTGAGTCAAAGAGGGACGGGTAACAACCATTTTGGGAGTGGAAGAATAATCTTTCTAATTATACTTCCTTTGTTTAATTTTGAATTCTGATTCAGATGGTTTTTATGAGTTTAATGGCTTTTTAATTAGAGCATTAAACTTTTTCTGGTCAACAGTGAGACTGACTTTAATTTCTTCAAAATTCAATCTTTCTTGGTTGAAGATTTGTTCTTTCCGCCTTTAGCCAGTCTAGATTTTTAGATTATTTCATGTTAGAGGATAATAGGTGGAAGTCCCCTCCATTAATCTCTATAAAATCCTCTCATGCTTCAACGGAAGGATTATTGGTGTTTTGCTTCTTACTGGGATCAGAAGTTAAGACTTGAGAGGCATTTACAAATCTATCAAAAGTGTTTTCAAGATTCTTCTTCGTTAAATTAGTTAAGTTCACATTGTTATTTCCATGGCCCTTTGTGTCCTTTAAGTTATTAAACTGAGAAGTTTCCAGATAAGCTTCTTTATCTTTATCTGATTTTTTGATAACTTGTTTGTTCCTTCTTAACGATTCAGAGTCGATAGAAAGGTTTCCAGTAGTATTAGACCTAACAGCAACATTATGAGAGGTGGTTGACACATCCGTGTTTGGTAAATTAGTCTCCTGATTAGATGCTTATTCCCTGCAAATACAGTAAAGGGTACAGATGGAGGTATAACCAATCCCATCTGTACCTCAGAGTTCACTAAATCTGAGTTTTTTAGAGATACTAAAAGAACCTTGGATCCTTATTCAAGGATCAGACCTTCAGTACTTGTATGAATAGCTTTTGGATTAATATCAGTAATTCCATTGCTTCCTTGTTCTTATCCTGCACCAATTCCTTAGGTAATGCATTAGTTTTGTTTTTATAGACATGGATATACATTTTTTCCTGAGCTGTAAAACCTGATATAGCAGGGCCATTCCCTTTACCTTTGGCTCTCCCCTATTCTTCTGTGGGAATGGTCTTATTACCTGTGTAAGTGTTTGATTCTCTTGGCCTCCAATAGGTGAATTTGTTGATATTTTTGTTAAACCTGCACACAGAAATTGTATGTCCTAGTTTAAGGTAGTTAGAGTAGTGCACATGAACCCCCTCATATTTAATTTATTTACAAAAACCTATTTCTCTAAAACTTAACCATACTCTTTCCAACATAGGTTTAGTGACATCAATTTTCACACAGATTCTTGCCACATGTGGTCTAGTCCTATTGAGTGATGATTTACCTACCCTAATAGGAGTGCCTAAAAGGTTACCAATAGACATTAACACCCATTAATCAAAGAATTGTTGTGGTAAACCATACAGGGCAATCCAAATGGGGGTAATAGGGGAATCTGTATTAGGGTTGAAATTTGGTTCCCATTTCATCACACGAATTGAATAAGAACCAAAATTCCAGATTTTGTGTAGCCAACAACGATAATAATCATCAGGCAAAGAAAAGGATATCAGAACCTATCTATTATCTAACAGAGAGATCTCAGTGTGACCCTTAAAACCTGCAGTGTGGAAGTCCTTTATGAGTTTCTCCATTTGTGGTCGGCTTCGAGAGAACTTTCCAACCAATTTCCATCAGAGTGGGGTTTCCAATTCCGGGCATTCCTCATCGGAAAAATGTAGAATAGGTTCGCCCAAGTGCTCGATTCTCGATTTTGGAATTTCAACGTTGTTTTGGGGGGGGGGGGGGGTTGAGGTTAAGGACATCTCGGAGTTCATCTGTTAGGGCTTGAGCATAGGTAAAGGATAGATTAGGAGAAGTATGTGGCTCTGCCATCATGGCGGTGCTAGGGAAGAGAGGAGGAAGGAGCGTATGATGATCGGTGATATGAAATTAACGAAGCGTTTCAACCAGATTTCTCTTCAGAGGACCTTTTTCTATTTTAATTTAGTGTTTTTAAAATTTGATTCTTAACCAATTAAATTTGATATGTACTTTTATTATTTCATCTTATTTAAAATTGATATTTCAAAATTTTTATTTGATAATTATATTTGAACAATTATTTTTCAATTTATTCAAAATGCTTGAAAGTAGGTTAAAAGGGGGATTACGCTGGATGGAAGCCAGAATTCAATCCCAGATTCGAGACGTCATCTTCCTCAATCACCATTGATAGCTACTATCAGTTTTGCGTCGCCGCCTTTAAAAGTGATAGAGTTCAACTTTAAAGTCTTGCAAAATCGTAGATGCTTGGTGTCCAGTGATTTCTCGGAGATTTAGCTTGCTTTACAAAAGATTGATTCTTCAATCGTTGCCGCATTCAGATGACGTCCAGAGTTAAATCTAACACCAGATTCATAAATCGATGCCTATAATTAAAGTGACACTAAAATTCTTCAAATCCACGGCTAAGTAATCCATATTCACACCCTCTTTTCGATCTCACTATCTGACCTCCTTATTCCCAATGTCACATTTCAAAGGCATAGTTTCAGCCAAACTCGGTGGTGGCATTTAGGGAAGTTAAGACTCAGCCGAGATACACCTCTGGGAGACTCGGGTTTCGAACGGGATGCACCACTGGCTAGAAAGCAACGTTGAAGGGACGAAGGGTTTTATGCATTTTTAAAATTTAATCCCTTTTATAACTTTTAGATTATAAATCCACTATTTTTAATATGCGCTAGTCTTACCATAAGACGGTCTTTCATGTGATGGACTCGTACTTAAAATATTGATTACGTCTAATTATTGATCTAATAACTTAAAATTATGATTTTAAAACAACATTTTCATGATCTTACAAGATTAACCTAATGTATAAATAATTACTCTAATAAATTAAAAATGTCATGTATTTTTTTTTATAAAATTCTCATAATCTACCGATTCGAATCATAAGCTAATACATTAAAAAATGAATTAATAATTAACAAGAATAACCTAAAAATAACGTGTTCAAATAATAATCAATAGTTTTAAAACTTATTACATACTATGTAAATTCAAAAGTTAAACCATCAAAAGTTATGTAAAAATTGAATATATTTAGTTCAAAAAAAATAAAAGATTTAAGAAAAAACCACTCATCTATTGCATTATATTTGGCACAATTTTTTTTCGTTGTGTCTTTTATATTCTCACACCTTCTCTTTTTGAAAAGATTCTTTCAATTTCATTCACTCATTCTACATTTATTTTCTTTCTAAATTGAATTTCCTCAACTCATTCATTAACTATAAATTAATGTGAAAAATTAAATATGTCAAATATAGTGGAACGAAGAGTATTAAATAATGTTAAAACTAATTTAGCAAATTTAAAAAAATAGAGAGACCGAAGTAGCAATTTCAATACCTACACAACAACAAGAAGTAGGGATCCTTTAGGGGTGAAGGGGGTGCGACATGGTGATTCACTATTCCCTATTCTATGTACTGAATATTTCTCCAGATTGCTCGAGAAGATTACCCAAACTAGGCAACTCGGTTACCACCCAAGGTGCGTGGAACTAAAGGTAACTCTTCTTGATTTTGTTGATAACATGATGTTGTTTATTAGGGAAAACAATAATTCTTTAAATATCTTGATGAAGGCTCTGAACGATGTGAGCAGACGTCAAGTATATCCATCAATGCAACAAAGTATAGTCTCTTCAAGGTTGGTATTAAGGAGGACTTAAACATTATTGGGATTACATGGGCAACTTTTCCAGTCAGATATTTGGTGGTCCATCTAGATGCAAACAAGTTGAAGCTATCTCAATTTTTAAGGGCTTGGCCAGGAACATAAATTGGAAAATAGGTAAATGAAATGGAAAATCATTGACATGTGCAGGAAAAGTAGAGTTGGTAAAAAAAGATTTCCCGTGTAACAATTGGATTTCGGCTAAAAAACATGCAAATCTCAACCACTATCGTGGAAGAGTTGGAAAATAAATGCAAGGAGTTCATCGGGTGTGGTACTTGGAAGACGAGTGTGTCATTGGACAAGATATGTACACTAAAAGAAAACAGTTGTCTTGGTTTGAGGAATTATTGGGCATGGAATAGAGGGTTGTTAGCACATTATCAGGGACTTCCACAATAAAGGATAGTCACTATAGTGTAGGTGAGCTTACGCATTTTACTTGAAGGAAGAAGGCATAAGAATGAACAAAGAAAAGGTGTTGCATTCGGCTTATTTTAAAGGGTTATATAGAATAAGAAACTTGTCACTTGATATATTTAACTGAGAATTGAATGCGGTAAAGGCTGCACTGGCTGATTGGTTGGGCTCAAGGAAGATCATTGCGAAATCTTATGATGTTATCCACCAACACAAACATCCGGAGATATACTCGGAGCCAAATTTGGCAAAGAAAATAGAACTCCAAAAGATATCGAAGTAAGAGATGCCAAATTTTCACTCATTTATTGTGTGGTTAGCCTCGATTGGACATTTAAAGAGAGTGGACAAACACATGGAGACTGATGTTACCCCAGTTGATCGAACATGTTAACTGTGTAGGCTAGAGGTTGAATCAAGTAAGAATTTCTTCTACAAATGTGAATTCATGAAGGTTATATAGAGCCGAGTTGGGACATGCATTGGAATGAGAAGACACACTTACTAGATTGTGAGTTTGGATAAGTGGATTAGGAGGCTAGTCGTTGGTTTGAATTCAAGGAGACTACTTGGCTCGATAGCCCTCATAACCTCTATCTACCAAATCCATATGGAGATGAATAAATTTTTCCATGAAGGATTAATGTCGAATTTGGAGAGGGTTGTAAAGATTATAGTTGGATACTTCGAATTTGGAGAGGGTTGTAAAGATTATAGTTGGATACTGCTACTTAATTCTTAATTATGTATTCCTAGACCAAATTGACTTTTGGGGAGAATATTTCAATCAACTTTTGGAATTTGTGACACACTCGTGGCCACTTAAAAGTTTCTGAGAGTTGGCGGGGTTTTCAGTAAGATAATTCGGAAGGAAATAGCCGAGAGTTGGCCAAGGGGAAAGATTGGACTTGAGGGGAATAAAAGGGTCCTTGAACATGAAAATGATAGTTTTAAAGGCGACATGGTACCGAGCTCAACTTCTGAGCACCACAGAGCATTCAAGATTACACAAAACATACTCTCTTTTCATGTGCCATGTGTAGTATATATAAGAAACACTTGTGCTAGAAAGGGTAAGAATGCATAACTCTTTTGCCATCTTGAATTTGTATACTTAATAAATTAAATGCACGAAGGCATAAATATTTATGAACTCTTGCAGTCAGATACTTAATGAATTGAAGGTAAAATAGAATAGAAAACGTGAAGGAATAACTCTCTTTTTTTTTGCAGTTGGATACATAATGAAATGACATGTTTGATGGAACACAATGGCCTGCATAACACTTTTATTAAGGTGCCAATTTTCTATATAAACTGATCATTTCCTTTTAAAATAATGAGACTATTGTAAAGACCACCACGTAGGGTGTACACATATAATTTACGATCTATCTCATTATCAACAGCATGTGTTTTTCAAGAAGAAGCCTTGGATACTCAAACATGGTCACAACTTGATAAGACGTCAAATGCATGCATTTTCAAGAGCATGTAACATCTCTTTTTTCATATTTTGTTGGAAGATTGCTAGATTTAGGTAGGTTTACATCACAACGGGTTTAGATGACCATTTTTGGTTTTCATATCTAAATCGTTCATTTTGAAACCTATTTATAATCTATTGGATTTTTAGTCCTTACGAGCGTCTATATTCCTTTTTGTAACCTTAGTTTTTAGATTTCTTGTAAGCACTTCAGATTGGTTTAGTGAAGGCCATTTGCAAGAATGGTAGAAGATTGAAGGCCACAATCCAAACATCGTAGAAGAGACTCTGGACTTGAAGAACTAAGGCCAGCTGGCCAATGCGAAGATCGGCCGGTTGACCGGCCAAAGACCGAGAGTGCGACCATCACCCTTAGCCGCACGCCCGCATGCTAGAAAAGAAGCCGTGGAGCAAGGCTTCATCACGGACTCATACGGCTAATGCCAGGCAGCGCAAGCCTATGCACGGAGTAATGAGCACAAAGATTTAGGCGCAGCCAGTGCGTCCCAGTGCACGCCCGCTCGCTCAAGACAAGCCGTGGAACGCAGACTCATATCGGTTCTGTGCTGCTAGCACTCCTCATAGCTTGGCCGCGCGGACAACTCATGACTTGCGTCACAGCCTCTCGTCTCACGCCACAGCCTCACGCGCCCATGGGGCCTGCACGCCTATTGCGGGGTTTTGACCTCTTTTTGACCATTTTGTACTATAAATAACCCAAATCTTGTCTCCTTCTTCCTCATCCATTCAAGTCCGACCCTTGACCTAAAAACCCTAGTTTAAATTCATCTTTACTTAGTTTTTTCACGTCTTCCATAGATTCTTGCATAATCTAGGCTAAATATACTCTTGGGAGTAATTGGTAAGAATTTCTAGTATAAATTTTTGAGATTTTGTGTATCCTATTTTATGCTTTGATTATCAAGTATGTTTGGTGCTTTCTTGTGAGATTGATGCACGATTTATACTAGGATGATCTACTAGTTGATGATTGTGGACTAATTATGTGCTAGGTTTTTGGTCAAACCAATAAGACTTTGACCTTTTGTCAAAGTGATTGTTGTTGGTCAATACTAGGTTATAATTAGGAGTGACAACTAGTTATGATTGTTGGTTGATGAAATTGCTTAGACTTAGGATGAATTTAGATGTGTTTAACCAATTATCAACGTGGTCCACTAATAACGATTAACATGAAGACCGATCCTCGGAGCCGTTATTAGTAAATTTACTTATGCTACCTATGTGTTTCTCACTTGTAGGACATTGTGGTAGTTGTGTTGGGTCTCGGTGTGCATTGCTATCATCGGGGAAGTCTATGCTGCAAATCGTCAAGAGTGACCCGAGGATAAGGGTTATTGTGTGGTGCTGATCACCCACTTTATCTATAACCGAGGAGAGGTGAGAAATATCAACACTTGAAAGATGTTTACAAGTTCTCCACAATATGTGATTAAATCATAAAAATATGATAATTAATCGATGATCAAAGGATGACTAGAAATATAAACCAATTGCGCTCAAGACTCATTATAATCTTAGTTAAGTTATTTGTGCTAGTTGTGATCGAAATTAATTTTATTGCTCTAATTGTTGGTTAATTTAGTTGTTAAAGTAGTCATAGTGTTTCTCCAAACCAACTACCCCCCCACTTTGTTACCACACACGTAGAGTGCTTTTAGGTATGCTTTAACACTCGATAAAACCCCATTTTCTCGTGGATGATCTCATCTTACCACTAGCTACTATTTAGTAGTTAGCACTAATTGGGCCTATAAATGCTATCTTTCAGAGGCACATCGATGGCCTCCCAAATTTTGGCGCCGCTGCCGGGGAGAATGTGGACTTTATTAAAGTGTTAGTGTAGTTCTTTGTTGTTTTTTGTTTTTACTTGTTTGTTGTTTATGTTTGCCTGATTTTGTGATTGTTACTTGGGATAAGGTTGTATTGATATAGTTCTTGGTTCATGGTTGAGACTCGTACCAATAGACAAGAACTCTTGCACTACTACCATGATCTGTTAGGAGCACTTCGCAGAGTAAGGAGACTAGCTCATTTTCTAACCAAGCTACCCAACCATCACCTGAGGTAGTTACACCAACTATGGCGGAGGATAATAGAACCTTGATGGAGCTCATGGCTCCTAACTTAGAGAGCCAACCACTTTGTATCACTTTCCCTACTCTTCCGGATAATGTCACTTGTGAATTCAGGTCAGAGATGATCCATTATCTACAATCTTTCCATGGGATAAGCGGGGAGGATGCAAAAAAACATTTATCTGAGTTCCACTATATGACCATGAACATGAAGCAATCCAAAATTTTGGAGGACAATTTCAATCTAAGGGTGTTTCCTTTCTCTTCTAAGGATGAAGCCAAAGATTGCTTGTACTACCTCCCACCAGGAAGTATAACATCTTGGAAGGAGATGCAGAGCAAGTTGTTGGATAAGTTCTATCCGGCATCCGAGTCGGCAAGGCTAAAGAATGAGTAAAGCAACATCTCCCAATATTTGGGTGAATCTTTATACGAATATTGGGAGAGGTTCAAGAGGTTGCTAGTGACTTTCCCATACCACCCATACAAAGAAGGAGGTCTTGTGTATTATTTCTTCGATGGTTTTTCCATTGAAAATATGAGGATGATCAATGCCTCTTGTTATGGTTCGATTTTCAACAAGAGCCCAAAAGACGTCATGACATTATTTGAAGACATGGCTAATGGAACAAGACAATTCGGGGGGAGAGAAAGGGCAATGATGCAAGAGGCTAAACATCTGTAAAACCCCAAGCTTGAGGAGCAAGTTCAAGTTTTAGCTTCCATGATGAAGGAGCTAACGAAGGGGAGGATGCATCAAGCCAAAGTTTGTGGGGTTTATTCATTGGATCACCACACCGATGTATGCTTTCAACTGCTTAAATAAGTAAAGTGATGTGCCCATTTTGTACGGTTATATTAGGATTATTAGGATTCACTTTTGTACACTTTTGTACTCTAAATGTGGCATTTTGCCTTGAAATTCTCTAAGGAGAGTTAAAAGTTACTTTTATGCTTTTGTTACTTTTCTAAAGAATTTTGTGTGACAAGGCATTTTTTTAAAGACTTTGAAGAATACCTTTGAAGATTTGAAGATTTGAAGACTTGTATTTGAGCTTTTGAAGACTTGAAGAATTGAAAAAAAGTGAAGTGAAGAAGAGGACATGAGACACAAAGAACAAAGAAATCAAGATGCTGGAACTGGGCACCGTCGCCACTCGCGATGGACGTATGGCCAGAAATCCTTCTTGCTTTTTTGTACTATAAATACTCACCTTATTCTCTCCTCTTCATAGACACTTCTTCCTGCAATTTTCCTAGGTTCCAACCCTAGTTTTTCTCTTCTTTCTTTTCTTAATTTTTGTAGGTTAATCGTATCTTTTAATTCTCCAGCTTATTTTTTTTTGTAAATGCACCCTAAGGCGGGGGATATTTATTAGGTTCCCCAAACCTATGTAGAACAAAAAAAAGTACAATGATGTTTGGGATATTACATCGATAAGGCAACCTCGTTGCCTTCAAAAGAATAAACTAATAGTAGTGGACTAGTGGATGAACTGTAAAAGAAAGTAGTGCTTGCTGGGTCGAGGTCTGGAGGGGTCGAGTCTCCATGGTTTGAGTGCTTGACGGCTAAATGCCTCGGTGGTTTGAAGGTCGCTTAGTGTCGAGGGCTTTAGCGTGCTCGAGGCCTGGGTTTTTGAGGTAACCGGATCTCGAGGCCTTCAGGCTTAATGATTACAGTGACTCGAGTGCTCGAGTGCATGACGACTCCAGTTCTCAAGGGCTCCGGTGCACTAAGGCTCGAGTCCTTGTGTGTATCCAGTGCTCGAGGGCTGGAGTGTTCGAGGGATAGAAAGTTTGGGGTTCCCGTGCTCGAGGGTTCCATAGTTATCGAGTGCCTTAGTTCTCGAGGGCTCGTGCGCATGTTCGAGGGCTCCATAGTTTGAGGGCTTCATGATTCGAGGGTTTCATGGGGTTGAGGGCTTCATGATTCGAGGGTTTCATGGGGTTGAGGGCTTTCGCTTATGCTCCAGCCTCGAGTGCTCGATGCTCCAGGCTCGAGTGCTCGATGCTCCAGGCTCGAGTGCTCGATGCTCCAGGCTCGAGTGCTCGATGCTCCAGGCTCGAGTGCTCGATGCTCCAGGCTCGAGTGCTCGATGCTCCAGGCTCGAGTGCTCGATGCTCCAGGCTCGAGTGCTCGATGCTCCAGGCTCGAGTGCTCGATGCTCCAGGCTCGAGTGCTCGATGCTCCAGGCTCGAGTGCTCGATGCTCCAGGCTCGAGTGCTCGATGCTCCAGGCTCGAGTGCTCGATGCTCCAGGCTCGAGTGCTCGATGCTCCAGGCTCGAGTGCTCGATGCTCCAGGCTCGAGTGCTCGATGCTCCAGGCTCGAGTGCTCGATGCTCCAGGCTCGAGTGCTCGATGCTCCAGGCTCGAGTGCTCGATGCTCCAGGCTCGAGTGCTCGATGCTCCAGGCTCGAGTGCTCGATGCTCCAGGCTCGAGTGCTCGATGCTCCAGGCTCGAGTGCTCGATGCTCCAGGCTCGAGTGCTCGATGCTCCAGGCTCGAGTGCTCGATGCTCCAGCCTCGAGTGCTCGATGCTCCAGGATCGAGTGCTCGAGTGCTCGATGCTCCAGGCTCAGGCAAGAAAATAGTCTATGTACAATGCTATGATTCAAACTGATATCCTTCGAGGTGTCCAGTTCTCGAGTGCTCTATAGCTCGAGGGCTCCAATACACGAAGCCACCAAAGCTTGATTGCTCGAGGGTGCTAGGGCTCGAGGGCTCCCTGTTCGAGTGTTCGACGCTCCAGGCTCGAAGAAGAAGTAGTTTATGCTCAATGGTTTGTCCCTGCACAAAATGAAAGGAAAAACTTGGTAGTATCTATTATTTAGCAGCATGCTTCTGTGTTCGGATGTAAGGGAAATCATTTTTGTCCAGTTCGATAAGACCTCTGATGAAAGATGGAATGTTAGAGATGCTAATGTTTTGTTGTGAAGGGTGGGTCGGTTTATGCTTTGAGATTGCATCAGCAACTGCATTACATTCCCTATATACATGTCTTAAAGTAGCTTGGTTATACTCAGAGTGAGTTTGGAAAGCTAAGACATATAGAGACCATTTGGCATATCTGGGATTGTTTATCATGTTCACTACACTCATGGCATCTGATTCCAATATATAAGAACATCTGCAGTCCAAACTGGGGAAGCATCTAGCTGCTGCCTGGATGGCCTTCATTTCAGCCTCTAAAGGCGTACTAGCAATGGTAGTGAAAGATTGAATTAGGCACGGCTTACCAGTCCAGTCTTTAGCTATAAGGCCAAATGTGGATATGTTGGGAGACCATGATGCATCCACATTCACAGTAATACTATTTTGTGGTGGATTTTTCCAAGAGATCATGGATATCGAAGGCTTAGGTGGTGGTCTCAGAGGCGGAATTAGGGAGAAAATAGGATAGCTTCTAGTAAGATACACATTGGAGTGAGCAGGTTTAGCTGAGAATGACAGAAAGATAAGATCCCTCACTTCTTTAATAATTAGTGCTTGTGAAATTTTTTTGTTGTCATAAAAGAAGGAATCCCTTGCTTTCTATAATGACCAGCATATCAGAGATGGTAACATTCTACAGATATCGCTATGCACCTTAGAGAGTTCAGTATTGTTCTAATATGCAAAAAAACCTTAGGGTTAAGCTGTCTAATGTATCCATTTGTATCCCTAGAATGTCAGAAGTATTATCCCAAACTGCTTGAGCTAAATGGCATGAAGTGAAAAAATGCTCTATTGAGTCAGGATGATTGCATGCAGGACATTTCAAGGCTAAGCTAAAACCACATTGGACTAAGACATCATCAAAAGGAAGGAGAGTGTTCAGCAGCTTCCATGTGAAAATGGAAATCTTTTTTGGTAGTCTGGGGTTCCAGATGTATGTAGTGGCTGGAAAATTACCTGATTGCTGAGTGAGGCCTCTATATGCTGATTTGAAATAGAAAATACCTGTATCTTCTAGTTTCCATATTAGTCTATCTTCCCTTTCCGTGTGAGGCTGTGCATTCTACAAGAAAGTCAAAGTATCATGTTCCAGATAAGGTGAGATATATTGCAGTATATGGTTTTTTTCTCTGATGAAGTCAGCAATGGTGTGATAGTAAAAGGGTGACAGGGCTGAGAGTGGAACATATTTAGAGAGAGGACCATTTGGGCACCAGTTTACATTCCAGCAATTACTCAATCCTTTACCATGTATAATGAGAGAGTTTTCTTCTGTAAAGGAGTTAATACTACATATCCTTTTCCAGGTATGGGACTTCTTATGGGACTGTGGAAGTGCCTATAACAGTTTTGACCACATGGTTGTACCCAATTGGCTTTTCCACCACAGTTTGGCTGAGCATGAGTCCATTATAGCTCTTACAGATCTAAATCCTAGACCATTATGGTATTTATGTTTACACAGGTCAGTCCATTTCTTCCACACTTTATGTAATTTTTCGTCTGTTTCCCCCCCAGAAAAACCATGTCATCTTCATTTCCAGTGCTTTTATTATCTGTTTAGGGGGCTTTAGGACTGACCAAATATGCTGTGGGAGGGAGTATAGGCAAGATTCAATAAGCACCATTTTGCCTCCCAAACTTAACCACCTATTTTTCCAGTTCAGGAGCTTGCTATCTACAGCTTCCAACAAAGGTTCAAAATATACATTTAAAGTCCTACCTTTGAAAATTGGACATCCCAGGTATTTAAATAGAAAGACTCCTTACTTCATTCCTAAAATTGATTTTATATGATTTATCTTAACAGTTGTTGCTCTTTTGCTAGCATAGAAATCAGATTTATCGAAGTTTATCTTTTGCCCAGAGGTTAGTTCAAAAGTTCCTAAGAAGGCTTTTATTCTGATCAGATTAGACTTTGAGGCTTGCATGAAAATGATAGTATCATCAGCATAGCTCAGATGAGATGCAGGTGTGATGCCAGTGGGGAGCTGATAGTAACTGAGCTTTTTATTCATGAAAATAAAAGATAAGCTTCTGGAGAAAGCTTCAGAGAAAATGTTGAAAAGAAAAGGAGATAGAGGATCACCTTGTTTGATGCCCCATGTAGCTCTGAAAAATCCAACCGGATTACCATTTATAAAAACAGAAAAATAAGCCTGAGAAAGGTTGTTCATTACAGCTTTTAAAAAACTCCCTGTGAATTCAAATTTACTAAGAACCCTTTCCAGAAATTTCCAATTTACTCTATCAAAAGCTTTTCTAAGGTCTAACTTTAAGATGCAGTTTGGTATCCTGTTTTTCTTGTCTAAGAACTTAATCATTTCCTGGAGGTAGAGTACATTATCAGAGATGTCTATATTTTTCATGAAAGCTGTCTGGTTAGGGGAAATTAAGTTGTCCATATATGGTTTCATTATTTCCATTAGCACCTTAGAATAGATTTTATTTGCAACATTTGATAGACTAATAGGCCTGTAATCATCAAAAGAGGAGGGTGTTTGTTTTTTGGGTATTAAGGCTATCCATGTGCTACTTATTCCTCTTGGTATTTCTGAGCCTAGCAGGAAATCATTTACAACATCTATTAGGTCCTGTTTGATTATATCCCAGCATTTAGCATAAAATTTTGGGGTAAAACCATCAGGGCCTGGACTACTATTCCTATTCAGACTCATTACCACTTTTTTTAATTCATCTTCTGAAACCGGCTTAGACAAAGACTGATTGTCCTGGGGGGATATTATTGCTGGTATTTGGCTGAGAAAGTGGGAATAATATGTGGTAGTGTTGGGCTGATTAGGTTCAGAGAGCAAGTCAGAATAAAAAGACACAGCCTCATCCTGTATGTCAATATGAGTTTCTAACCAGAGACCTTGTCTATTTTAAATTTTTGAGATGTGTAGCTTGCAGTTCTTTTCCTGAACTGATTTATGAAAAAATTCTGTGTTATTATCTCCAAGTTTGGTCCAGTTAGTTCTTGATTTCTGCTTCCAAAATTTTTCTCTTTCTTTTAAAGCTCTAATTAGTAGGGCCTTTTTCTCATTAAGTTTAATTAATTCTGCAACTGTGCCTATGGAGTCATAATTTATCTCCTGCAGTCTTAAATTTTCTTCAGCAACTAATACATTGGAATCGATGTTTCCAAAAGACTCTTTATTCCAGACCTTAATTACCTTTTTTAGCCTTACTAGTTTAAGATAAAGTCTGAGCATTCCTTGGTTAGGGATTGGTATGGCCCAGTTGTTCCTAACCAATTCTGTAAATTCTGATCTGTTGAACCATGTATTAAGAAATCTGAAGAGCTTTGGCTGAGAGAGGACTGTGGATGAGATTTGTAGAAGAAGAGGGGAGTGATCTGAGGATTGTCTATTTAGTACTTGAATGGAAGATGCTGGGAATTTAGCATTCCATTGCATGGTACTAAGACCTCTATCTAGTCTTTTGAAAGTAGGTTTTCTCAACCTAGAGTTAGTCCATGTGTAGAGATTTCCCACAGTATTGATTTCCTGAATTCCATTAGTGGTTATCCAATTATTAAAATCTCTTATACTACCTAGACGAAGGTCCCCTGTATTCTGTAAGTGAAGAAATTGTGTTAAAATCGCCTATGAAAATAGTTTATGAAATTGGAAGATGACTCAGTTCATGCTATAGAACCTTTCTGCCTTCCCTATTCCTAAGGCCATAGGCAAAAACAACATCCATTTCAATCTTTGTTATTACATGGGTAATTTTAACATGTAAAAATTGCTCATGCTGGGAGAGTAAAGCAAAATTTAGAGTACCATTCCAAAACAACCATATTTTCCCATTTTGAAGAGGTAAGAAATGTGAATAACTGAGTTTCTCCATGTAGGAGTGAAATTCACTGTTATCATGCACTGGCTCTATTATACACAACATCTCAATTTTTTTTTCTGACGATGTGTTTTAATCTAAGAATTGAAGTCTCTAAGCCCCTAAGGTTCCAGACCAAGAAATTAATAGAAGTGGTGTATGTCATTGTTCACCTGATTTGTGGCTTTTAGTATTGGATCTTAACATCATCTGATTTAGCTGATTCAGGTAAGTGTTCTTCCTAGACTTGGACTTACCTGTAGTGTTTATGTTACCTGTTAGTTGAGATTGAACATTAACCAGCTCAGGTATTGTAGTTGTGTCATCCAGGAAAGGTCCTTCTTCCTCCATTTCTCCTAGCAATGTTTGGTGTGGTGGATGGTTCAATTCCTCTTCTGCTTCTGGGGATACACCTGTGTCCTGCAGAACAGAAAATCTATTTGCAATCTTTAAATGTTGAGAAAGTGGAGGATTAGTGTGAGAGAATTTGTGGGTAAAACGTTTTTGGGACCCTATCTGTATATCATCCTGAGCATAGACTTTGTGAGTTTTGTTATGGCTTGGTAGTGCTGTTGCATTAATCAACTATGTAGTAGATGATTCTGGATCAGCTTGGGGTGAGTCTGTGAGGTCAAGGATTGGAGATGGATGAGGTGTCTGTGTTGTGTTGCTTACAGGACTGACTTCTTGCAGTGCAATAATCTTAGCAGGGTTAGTTTCCAGGTGCTTGGGGTATGTAGGAGGATGGTTGCAGTGTAGGATTAGTAGTGGCTTTTTGATGCAGTAGCTGGTCTTTGAGATGGCTGTTGTTAGTAGGTTGTGGATCATTAACAATTTTAGGCATCTTCTCAAACTTGTTCCCTGTGGGTTGCCATTGTGGAGCTGTGTTGGTCTGGATTAGACCTCTACATTGGTTCAGTGAGTGTCCTAACTTAGCACAATTTTCACAATACAGGGGTATGTCCTCATATTCAATGTTATATTTCCTATTGTTTGAGACAGAGCCCAATCTTATAAAATGATTTAGGGGTTTTTGCAGGTCTATCTCAACACAGAGCTTGATTACAGATGGTCTAGTTAGCATTTCAGTTGCTAAATTATTTTTGATGAAATTGCCAATACTATTTCCAATAGCCTCTATAGATGAAGTATAGTAATAGTAAAGGGGAACTTCCCTGACTGTGCACCAGATTGGGACGATCGGCGATTCCTTCTGTGTGGAGAAGTCCGACGACCATTTAAGGATCTTCATGTGAACTCCGTTGAAGCTCCACAGACCTTTGATCCAGCAGCGTTGATAGTCGTTTGGGAGTTCAAAGTGGATGAGTATATGTTTGTAGTCGAGCGACCCCAATTGGTATTTACTAGAGAAACCCAAAGTCTTGAAAGCCCCTTCCAGCTGCTCCATGGATAATCTCCCTTTGGTGAATTTACCAATGAGGGCATTCGTATAGTGAGCCGAGAGTGTGGATATGTCATCATCAGAGTATAAACAAGTGGGTTCTCCGAGGTGTTCAGATTTTGGGGTGATCTCTGGATTGGAAGCTTGAGTATATGAATTGCTTGTATGATTACTTGTTACGGTTGGGAGAAAGTAACTAATTCTCCCCTCTTTTAATGTGGAATCTAAGAGTATGAGTTAGAGCTTCTTAATGATGTTGATGTGTTGATAATTGCTAGATGAATGTGATGATGTTGAAATCATTGTCTTGTTTATTTTAGGTAGAAAATGAGGTAGATTTATGAATGTCGATCATTCTTGACCAATCTTGTGTAAATGCATGAATTGTTTAAATGCTTAGACACGGTGTAGTGTTTATAAGTGTTGCTAAGCTTGTTGATCCTTCGTGCTCAATGCCATCAATGGGATACTTTTAGTCGTGTTTCAGCTAAGGGAGTCATTGGTGAGGTTTGACAAGGGATGTCAAATTCACTCTTGCAAACTACTATCTAAGAAGGATGGAAGATTTATCTTCACAACAAGTAGTGGAAGTAATGAATAGATTGTTTCACTCGTTCTTGAAGCCTTAGTTATTTAGCATTCATGTGTTCCTAATGCTACGTTTGACTTCATTTATGCCATGTGTTGTTTGAGAATAGGAAGTGTTTGTATGATTGAAGTGTTAGGGTGTTAGGAATGTGACGGATTTCTTAGCTCCTTTGCATGAAAATCTAGGAAAATGAACTTAGAACTTATTGTGCATAATGTGTTGTGATTATTGCTAGAAAAGTATGTTAATGTGGATTGTTCTCATATTTATCATATAGATGCAATGAAAAGTTGAATCATGAATGTGGTTTGTTCAAGGTTTAGCCTAATGAGTGCTATGTTTGGTTAAATGGCTATGTCTTTTGTACAAGGCTTGTTGTTGTCAAATCTATGGTCCTTCATGTATAATGCCATTTATGAAATACCCCTATGGTCGTTGTTTGTCTAGGGTGATCACCAATGAGGTTTGCAAATGGTCGTTGTTTGTCTTTGCAAATTACTATTAAAAAGGAATGAATATTGATCTTCTATTGGCATTCCCCACAGGTAATAAATGTGATAGGATGAGTGAATGGTTCAATGATCTACATTAGGTTTGGAAGTGGATATCAATTGCCTCCAAGGCTTTGTTTTTTATAGTTTTAAAACCTTTTTTTCTTAGTTTGTTTGATGATTAGCATAGTCACTTGACTTTGCCAGTTATCTTGTCTTTCAACTTTCATAGCTTAGGACCACCAACCAACCAACCCCCCCCCTATTTACTCATTTTTATATGTGTATAAATATATCTACTTCAAGCATAATATCAACCATTTATGTTTAAACGCTTGAGAAAATCCCTCTTCTTCGTGGATGACCCCGACTTTCTGCTATCTACTTAGTTGTAGATAGTAAGCATTTAGGACTTATAAATATTAATTTTGAGAGGTACAACGATGGCCTCCTAAATTTTGGCAGCTCTACCGGGGAAGAGGCATTTATTTTTAAGTGTTTTGGTGTATTTGGTTGCATATTAGCTAGTTGTATTCATTTTCCACTCTTTGGTGGTTGTTTTTGTTTGGAGTAGGTATTGCTTGAATTCTTGGTGAATTTTTATCGAGAATCCTTGCAATATGTTTTTGATATTTTGAAAATTTTAAAAACAAATATAATTTTTTTAATGGAGCGTCTCACCTTGAGGGAACTCATGATGAGAAGAGAGGCTCAACAAGCATGGTTTTGTAGGATGTGTCATTCCGACCATCCTACCATGTCTTGCTATTTGTTGTGGGAAGAGCACTATGAAGGGGAAAGAACCCTTGGTTTTCCAATCCAAGGGTATTATGAAGAGTGCTACCAAGAAGTAGGAGATGTTGGTTTTCAAGGGCAAGAAACTCAAGAATGGTATCTATACCACAATTCTTACAATCTGGAATGGAGTGGTAATCCGGATTGGTGGTATGCGAATGATCCGGAAAACCAACAATACAAGCAAAATAGTTGGCCATCACCACCTTATACCATACCCCAAAACCAAGCCCAACAAGGAAGTTCAAGTTTGACACGTGAGGAAGTCATGAATACAATAGAAAACATGAAGAACTTTACTAGTGAGGAGTTGGACACTCGGCTCTCCTCTAGTGTTGAGGCTATTGAGGGGCATTTGAGGATTATATTAGAAGTGTTGGCCCAAATGGAAACTCGTGATTCTGAGAATACACCATCCCAAATCGAACTCAAGAATTCGGTGAGTGACATCACCATGGGAAATTATCTTGAGTTCGAAGGGGATGAGGAGTTGGTTGTTGAGGATGATAAAAAGGAGGAAGATGTGATTGTACTACATTCATTAGCATCGTCACCCCTACCCCTACCTAATGAACCAAATCCACCATTTTTGGAAGTTTTGAGGGAGATAAGAGAGGGGCCAAAAGACTACCCCAAGCCTCCTAGCCACCCAACTCCCCTTAAACCATCTCCATCTCAACAAGACTTTCCTCTTGAAAGTTTTGTACCCCCATCTCTATACTTTTGGATACTCATGGTGAAGGGATTCAATCCTTCACCATATGGATAACATTAGGGTCATGCCGACAACTTTAAATATACGGAGCTTTGTCGTGCCGATGATGTAAATAAATTTGGCTTTTATTTTGATTTTTATTGTTTAGTTTTTGTTATTTTATCTTGTTTTTTTACGATGTGTTTTTCGGTGATTTTGTGGAAATGTGAAGTGCATTGCATTGGAGGAGATGAAGGAATGAGATCCATGAGAAAAGGAAGAAAGCTTGGAATGTTGGTAAGAAAATATTGAATTTTTCCTAAGTGCTGGGAAATCCTGTCATTGCGAGTCGTGATGGCCTCGTCGCGAGTCGCGACGGAGTTGTCGCGAGTCGCGCTGTAATAAAAACTTTTATGCTAAACTTCAGATCCCGGCCTCTACTTTTCAAGAGTCACGACGAGCCTTCGTGAGTCTTGACCAACGGGTCCTTAAAAATGGCCTTGAGACGTTATCTTTCATCTTCGAGGCCAAAATACCTCGACTCGAGCCGAACCTGAAAAGACATCAGCCCCTCGAGAGCAACCCTTCGAGACCAGCTCATTGAGACATTATCCCCTCAAAGACCTCAGGCCCTCAAGGCTGCAATCCCTCAACTTGAGCTGAAGCCCTCGAGACCTCGGGTCCTCGAGGCTACAAGCCCTCGACTCGAGCTGAACTCGAAAGACCATCAACCTCTTAGGGAGAAGCCCTCAAGACCTTAGGTCCTCGAGGCTGCAATCCCTCGACTCAAGCTAAAGCCCTCGAGACCTCGGGTCCTTGAGGTTGTAAGCCCTCGACTCAAGCTGAAGCCCTCGAAATCTCGGGCCCTCGAGGCTACAATCCCTTGGCTCAAGCTGAAGCCCTCAAGACCTCGAGTCCCCGAGGCTCTAAGCCTTCGACTTGAGCTGAACCCAAAAGACCATCAACCTCTTGAGCTGAAGTCCTCGAGGCTGTAAGCCCTCGACTTGAGCTAAACCCAAAAGTCCATAATCTCTCGAGATGTCACCCTCTCAAGACCTCAGGTTTTCTAGGCCAGAAGCCCTCGAGACCAGTGTAGCCTTTTAATCCCTCGAGAACTATTTGCCCCTCGAGACCAACACCCCTCGAGACTTCATCTTTCATCCTCGAGCCCAGCCAGACCCGAGCCCCTTGAGACCAAATCTTTCATCCTCGAGACTAGTCAGACCCGAGACTTCCCAACTTGTTGTGACTCAAGATGATGTATCGCGAGTCGCAACCAGTGCTGTCGAGAGTCGCAACCAGTGCTGTCGCAAGTCGCGATGGAAAAACCAACTTTTCGACTGTGCTTAAATACTGCATAATCCTCCCTTTTTCTCCACCAAAAACTCCCAAGAACCACCACACATCCACTCATTCCTCCACCATCTTACATATGTTGACATATGACAATTATTACATCCTTATAGTATCTTTGTTGATTATATTATGCCGACTACATCATTGTGACTATAATTACTATATTCTATAATGATGCTTGGATATGTGTCGATATATGTTGGATATTTTTATTGGACAATCTTATAGTGGTGATTTAATGATAGATTGGTTGTTCTTTGAGATATTATGGGTACTATGAGCCCGTTGCGACTTGCGACGAACATATGGCCTGAAATCCTTCTTTCTTTTTGTACTATAAATACTCACCTTATCCTCTCCTCTTAACATTCCTTCTTCTTCCTGCATTTTTCTAGGTTCAAATCCCAGTTTTCTTTCTTTCTTTTGTTAGTTTTTGTATGTTAATCATGTCTTTTAATTGTCTAGCTTAGTTTTATCTTGGGATCAATGGATTGTAGCTTCCATATCTGTGTAGTAAGAACAACATCTATCTATTTGGTGCTTTTGCTACTATCCATTTATTGAGCTTTGAATGTAAATTATTAATGACATTGATGTTGTTGGAACCTTGAGTATATGAATTGCTTGTATGATTACTTGTTAGGGTTGGGAGAAAGTAGCTAATTCTCCCCTCTTTTAATGTGGAATCCAAGAGCATGAGTTTGAGCTTCTTAATGATGTTGGTGTGTTGATAATTTCTAGATGAATGTGATGATGTTGAACTCGTTGTCATGTTTGTTTTAGGTAGCAAATGAGAGAAGTCTATGAATGGCGATCATTCTTGACTAATCTTTGTAAATGCATGAATTAGTTAAATGCATAGACACGATGTAGTGTTTATAAGTGTTGCCAAGCTTGTTGGTTCTTCGTGCTCAATACCATAAATGGGATACTTTTAGTCGTGTTTCAGCTGAGGGAGTCATTGGTGAGGTTTGACAAGAGATTTCGAATTCACTCTTGCAAACTACTATCTAAGAAGGATGGAAGATTTATCTTCACAACAAGAAGTCGAATTAGTGAATAGATTGTTTCACTCGTTCTTGAAGCCTTTGTTATTTAGCATTCATGTGTTCCTAATGCTACGTTTGACTTCATTTATGCCATGAGTTGTTTGAGAATAGGAAGTGTTTGTATGAATTTAGTGTTAGGGAGTTAGGAAAGTGACAAATTCCTTAGCTCCTTTGCATGAAAAATCTAAGAACATGAACATAGAACTTCTTATGCATAATGTGTTGTGACTCTTGCTAGATAAGTATGTTAGTGTGGATTGTTCTCATATTTATCCTATAGATGCAATGAAACGTAGAACCTTGAATGTGGTTTGTTCTAGGTTTTTCCTAATGAATGCAATGTTTGGTTAAATGGCTAAATCTTTGGTAGAAGACTTGTTGTTTTCAAATCTATGGTTCTTCGTCCATAGGTAAAAATTGTGATAGGATGAGTGAATGGTTCGAGCCGAACCCGAAAAGCCATCAGTTCTCGAGGCCGCAGGCCCTCAAATTGAGCTGAAACCTTCGAGACATAATTCCCTTGAGACCTCAGGTCCTCGAGACTTCAACCCTTCGACTCAAGTTAAAGCCCATAAGACCTCGGGACCTCGAGGCTCCAAGACCAGCACTTCTAAAAGCTATTAGTCTCAATACCATCATCCCTCGAGATCAGTCCTTCGAGACCAGTCAGCCCTCGAGACCCCCGGTCCTTGAGTCCGCAAGCCCTTAGCTCGAGCAAAACTTTAAAGTTCATCACCCTCTCGAGGCCAGTTCTCGAGACCAGCCCTCGAGACATCATCCCCTCGAGACATCGAGGTCGTAAAGTCCTTGGCTCGAGCATAACCTGAAAGATCATCATCCCTCGAGACCATCATTCTTTGAGTAAAGCCAAAGCCCTTGAGGCATCAACCCCTCGAGACCTCAGGTTCTCGAGGCCACAAGCCCATGATTTGTGCAGAAGTCCTCGAGACCTTGAGTCCTCGAGGCTGCAAGCCCACGATTTGAGCTAAGCCCAAAAGTGCATCATACCCTCGAGATCTCGTGTTCCGGAGGCCACAAGCCCTTAACTCGAGCTGAAGTCCTTAAGACCTCGGGTCCTTGAGGCTACAATCCCTCAACTCGAGCTGAAGTCCTCAATACCTCGGGTCCTTGAGGCTACAATCCCTCGACTCGAGTTGAAGCCCTCGAGACCTCAGGGTTTTAAGGCCACAAGCCCTCGATTCGAGTAGAAGTCCTCAAGACCTTAGGTCCTCGAGGCTGCAATCCCTTGACTTGTGCTGAAGCCCTCGAGACCTCAAGTCTCGCGAGATCTTGAGTGCTTGAAACTAGAAACCCTCAAGACCAGTGAAGCCTTTTTAGCTCCTCGAGATGCACGCCCCTCGAGACATCATATTTCCTCCTCGAGCCCAGCCAGACCTAAGCCTTTCCTACCTATCTCAACTCGCAATGATGCATCTCGAGTCGCGACCAGTGCTGTCGCGAGGAGAAATCCAACTTTTCAACTGAGCTTAAACACTGCATAATCCTTCCTCCTTCTCCAAATACTACCAAGAACCACCACATATCCACTAATTTCTCCACCATCTCACATATATTGGCATATGAAAATTCTTGCATCTTTATAGTATCTTTGTTAATTATAGTATGCTGACTACATCATTGAGTCTTTAATTGCTATATTCTATAATGATGCTTGGATATGTGTCGATATATGTTGGATATTTTTATTGGAAAATCTTATAGAGGGGATTGCATGATGGATTGGTTGTTCTTTGATAATACTATGGTTATTAACTCTTGATACTAAACCTAGTATTACAAATCCTTATGTACTTGTGAGTTTGATGTTGTCCTTTGTGGTGTTAGTCTTGATCAAACAGTGCCAAGAAGACAACGTTTTGCTCGAGGGGTGAGTTCTTCTATGGCACTTTTGCTCTCACTTCCGATTCTGAAACCAATTTTGGGACCAATTCTATACAAGTACATTGGATTGCGCCATACCGTAGGCGGCTATGCAGAGAAACGGTTGTCACTCTACCTCTTACCTTGAGTTTTATTATTCTTGCCTTACGTGTTTACATTGAGGGCAGTGTAATGTTTTAAGTACGGGAAGGGGTTAGAGGACTCACATGTATGCTAGCTTCATTTGGAATGCTTTTTTCTACTTTTGATTGGAAAAACATGAGAAAGGGAAAGAAAAAAAATTGAAAATTTTTAAAAAAGAATAGAAAGAAAAGAAAACCCGCTAAGTTGAAAACCTGAGAGGGAAACTTAGGCAACATTGGGGGCCCGGATATGTCGAAAACCCAAAAGGGAGACCTAGGAAAAAATGAGAGGCCAAAATGTACAGAAAAGGTGAGATGTGAGCCAAACAAACATGATGTGTGGCTAGGATGAAAACCCAAAAGGGCTCCTAGGCAAAATGAGAGAAAAAGAAAAAATGCTATGATTTCACTCATTTGCCGGCGTTGGAGTCACAAGGTTACAGTTGTCATATGGATGGATCGGGTAGCTCATTATCTTTAGACCTCTTGGGATTGGGCAACTTAGTGGGTTGAAAAACAAAGTATGGTTATGAAATTCTTGATTGTTTTATACTTCGTTTTGGTTGATATATTGGCATTGGGTGAAGTGTGTGTTTAAACCTCCTCTATGGTTTTGACTTCATTTTGTGTCATTGGACTTTGGTTGATATATTGGTATGAAGTGAAGTATGTGCTTGAACCTCCTATATGGTTTTAGCTTCATTTTATGTCATTGGACTTTGGGAATATTAATTCGGGACTTTGAAACGCTTTTATGGGTGGTGAATTGATAAGTGGTAGGTTTGGTTAGATTTAGGAATTGGGGTTGTGTGTGTGAAAAATTCTCATTTGAGTTTGATTTTGGGATTTATCATATTGACAGTTTTTGTAAGGTTTTGATTAGGGGAATATTAGTTTAGGATATGGACATATGAATTCCTTCATGTGCTTGAATCTTTTTTTACTCGAGGGCGAGTAAGGTAAGTGCGAGGAGGTTTGATGTGCCCATTTTATACGGTTATATTAGGACTTTTAGGATTCACTTTTGTACACTTTTGTGCTCTAAATGTGACATTTTTCCTTGAAATTCTCTAAGGAGGGTTAAAAGCAACTTTTACACTTTTATTACTTTTCTAGAGAATTTTGTGTGACAAGGTAATTTGTTCGAAGTCTTTGAAAGCTTTCAAGAATACCTTTGAAGATTTGAAGATTAGAAGACTTGTATTTGAGCTTTTGAAGATTTGAAGAAGTGAAGAGAAAAGGAGGATATGAAACAAAAAAAGGAAAGACATCTAGCCACTAAAAATGGAGTCCGCTGCGAGGTCGTTGTGAGTCCGCCACAAGGTCGTCGCGAGCCCATCGCGACTTGCGACGGACGTATGGCCTGAAATCCTTTTTGATTTTCGTACTATAAATACTCACCTTACCCTCTCCTCTTGACATTCCTTCTTCTTCCAGCATTTTTTTGGGTTCAAACCCTAGTTTTTCTTTCTTTGTTTTCTTAGTTTTTGTAGGTTAATCATGTCTTTTAATTGTCTAGCTTAGTTTCATCTTGGGAGAAATGGATTGAAGCTTCCATATCTATGTAGTAAGAACCATATCTATCTATTTGGTGTTTTTGCTCTTATGCATTTATTAAGCTTTGAATGTGAATTGTTAATGGTATTGATGTTGTTGGAACCTTGAATATATGAATTGCTTGTATGATTACTTGTTGAGGTTGGGAGAAAGTAGCTAATTCTCCCCACTTTTAATATGGAATCTAAGAGCATGAGTTAGAGCTTCTTAATGATGCTGGTGTGTTAATAATTTTTAGATGAATGTGATGATGTCAAACTTGTTGTCATGTTTGTTTTGGTATAGAATGAGAGAAGTCTATGAATGTCGATCGTTTTTACTAATCTCGTGTAAATGCATGAATTAGTTAAATACTTAGACACAGTGTAGTGTTTGTAAGTGTTGTTAAGCTTGTTGGTTCTTTGTGCTCAATGCCATCAATGGGATACTTTTAGTCATGTTTTGGCTAAGGGAGTCATTGGTGAGGTTTGACAAGAGCTATCAAATTCACTCTTGCAAACTACTATCTAAGAAGGATGGAAGATTTATCTTCACAACATGTAGTCGAATTAGTGAATAGATTGTTTCACTCATTCTTGAAGCCTTTGTTATTTAGCATTTATGTGTTCTTAATGCTATGTTTTACTTCATTTATGTAATGTGTTTTTTGAGAATAGGAAGTGTTTGTATAAATTAAGTGTTATGGAGTTAGGAAAGTGACAAATACCTAAGTTCCTTTGCATGAAAATCTAAGAACATGAACTTAGAACTTCTTGTGCATAATGTGTTGTGACTTTTGCTAGATAATTATGTTAATGTGGATTGTTCTCATATTTATCCTATAGATGCAATGAAAGGTTGAACCTTGAATGTGATTTGTTCTAGGTTTTGCCTAATGAATGCTATGTTTGGTTATATGGCTATGTCTTTGGT
This sequence comes from Rubia yunnanensis, assembly GCA_037428765.1. Lineage (NCBI taxonomy): Eukaryota > Viridiplantae > Streptophyta > Magnoliopsida > Gentianales > Rubiaceae > Rubia > Rubia yunnanensis. The sequence goes on from CM075061.1 coordinate 89,209,898, forward strand.
AGAATGCCTGTTGTTGTCAAATCTATGGTCCTTCGTCCATAAGTAGCAATTGTGATAGGATGAGTGAATGGTTTAATGATCTACATTTGGTTTGGATGTGGATATCAATTGCCCCCAAGGCTTTATCTTTTGTAGTTTCAAACCCCTTTTTCTTAGTTTATTTGATGATTAGCATAGTTACTTGACTGTGCTAGTTATCTTGTATTTTAAAATTTCATAACTTAGGACCACCAAACAACCACCCCCCCATTTACATGCTTTTATAAGTGTGTGTATATATATAGCTACTCCTAGCATAATATCAACCATTTATGTTTAAACACTTAAGAAAATCCCTCTTCTTGGTGGACGACCTCGACTTGCCGCTATCTACTTAGTTGTAGATAGTAAGCATTTAGGGTTTATAAATATTAACTTTGAGAGGCACGGAGACGGCCTCCCATGAGGTATAAGGCGGGAGAATGTTGGAGACCGATACATGCGGAGACAAGAATGTGTGGAATCACATGTGGTGATTCCGGAGACTCGATGAGTGTTTTGAATGAAGATTGAAAAAATGGAGTATGTCATGCCGACGTCGTTAAATAAACTTGGTTTTGATCATCCAGATAGTCATTCGTGACATTCCGTCGATGTAATTGTGATCTCCGTTTTTGTTAATAATTGTGGAGATTTGTTGTTTTAATATGATTGGTTTTTCTTCTTTTTATATTTTTTTGGAATACTATTACACTTGGATTGTATGATTATTTTGCAGGGAGCATTTGGTTTTGGAAAAAAAGGAGAGATAAAAATGGGCGAGCAACTGGAGCTAGGAGAAGTTCAACTCACGAACCGTATAGAAAGGCAGGGTCTGTGATGCTCACACACTCTCCTATCCCCAAAGTACCAAATTCCCTCCCTACCACCTCTGAATACACCCTAAACCTATTTACCTGCGACCCAGTTGAAACACACAATTTGAAACCAAAGAGGTATCTCTTTCCTCCATTGCGATTTCAATGCTCTATTCGATTTGTTGTGCACAACAGTGGTTGTTATTGGACCTTTATGATGGACGTTGTGGTGAGAGTATATTGTGGTTCTGGTAGTTTGTACATTAGATCCTATATTGTGCCAATAAGCGTATTTTTGGTGTTTGTTACTCATCATGAATATTCTCTCATTTTCTATCCTTGGCATATGATCTAGAATGTTAATTTCATTGAGGACAATGCAACATTTATGTGTGGGGAGGGGAATAAGATGATACTTATGATTAGTAGTTAGTTTTGTTGTAGCAAGTAGCTCTTTTGAGAGCATTTCTAATTAAAAAATGAAAAAAAGAGAATAGAAAACATCCCGCTAAGTTGAAACCCGAGAGGACAACTTAGGAAAAATTGAGGGGCTCGGATAGGTTGAAAACCCAAAAGGGAAACCTATGCAAAAATGAGAGGCCAAATGGTGTGGGAAAAAGGTGAGGGTGAGCCTTAAAAAAACGTGTGAAGCTAGGATGAAAACCTGAGAGGGCTCCTAGGAAAAATGAGAGAAAATGATAGAAATTGAAAAACATTTATGCTTCTCTTCATTTGTCTATTTGGTGGCTTCTTTGGTAGAGTAAGCTAGTTTTTCACTTTTATTGTATACCCAACCTTTGATTGGTATGATGGATGTTTAGATTATTTTAAACTTTGGGATGTGAGAATGTGAGAGATTCTTATGTCTTGGAGGTTAGGTTAATCTAGAAATACGATGTTGGATGTTTTGGGAAAACTTTTGCATCCTAGTTTACCCTTAGACTTTTGTTTGTTCTTGTTTTTGAGGACGAGTAAAGGTTTAAGTGCGAGAAGGTTTGATGAGACGTCAACTGTATGCATTTTCCAAAGCACTTAACATCTGTTTTGTCATATTTTGTTGGAAGATTACTAGATTTAGGTAGGTTTACATCACAAGAGGTGTAGATGATCATTTTCAGTTATAAATCCTTCATTTTGCAACCTATTTATAGTCTAATGGATTTTTGGTCCTTACGAACGTCTAGATTCGTTTTTGTAAGTTTAATTTGTAGATTGCGCGTAAGCGCTTCAGATTGGTTTAGTGATGGCCATTTGCAAGAATGGTAGAATTTTGAAGGGAACGATCCAAACATGGTAGAAGAGAGTCCAGACTTGAAGAACTAAGGCCAGCCGACTGACACGAAGACCTGTCGGCTAACCGGCTAGGTAAAGAAGATTGGGCGCGCATTCACCACCCTTAGTTGCACGCTCGCGCGCTGAAGTAGAAGCCGTGGAGCAAGGTTTCAGCATGGATTCGTGCGGCCAATGCAAGGCAGCGTACACCCCCACACTGAGGACAGAGCACGAAGATTTGGAGCACTGAGAACAAAGCACAGAGGACAGGACAGAGCATGGAGGACAAATCCCGCGCATAGAGACAAGACATTGAGCGCAGCGCCAGATCGGATCCACATAGCAAGCGCTCCTCATCGCGTGCCCGTGCAACCAACTCCATACTCACGTTATGGCATCGCGCCAGGGCCTTACAGTAAGGCCTCGCATCACGGCCTCTCGTGCCCCCGCGCTTACCGCACGACCTGCGTGCTTGTTGCGTGTTTTGACCTTCTTTTTGACCATTTTGTACTATAAATACCACAAATCTTATCTCCTTCTTCCGCATTCATCCAAGTCCAACCCTAGACCTAATACCCCAGTTTTAATTCATCTTTTCTTAGGTTTTTCACTTCTTACATGGATTCTTTCTATTTTGGTATGGATTTTCATAATCTAGGCTTAATATACTCTTGGGAGCAATTGGTAAGAATTTCTAGTGTATATTTGTGAGATTTAGTTTATCCTATTTTGTGCTTTTATTATCAAGTATGTTTGGAGATTTTTTGTTAGATTGATGCATGATTTAGACTAGGATGATCAACTAGTTGATGATTGTGGATTGATTATGTGCTAGGTTTTTGCTCAAACCCGAGAGACATTAACTTTTTGTCAATGTGATTGTTGTTGGTCAATGCTAGGTTATAATTAGAAGTGACAGCTAATTATGATCGTTGATTGATGGAATTTCTTAGACTTAGGATGAATTTGGAAGGGTTTTACTAATTATGAACGTTGTCCATTAATAACGATTAGCATGAAGGCCGACCCTCGTAGTCGTTATTAGTAAATTTACTTGTGCTATCTATGTGTTTCTTACTTGTAGGTCATTGTGGTAGTTGTGTTGGGTCTCGGTGTGTATTTTTATCCTCGGGGAAGTCTATGATGTCGATCGTCTAGAGTAACCCGAGGATAAGGGTTATTGTGTAGCGCTGATTGCCCACTCTAACTATAACCAAGGAGAGGTCAAAAATATCAACACTTGAAAGGTGTTGACAAGTTCTCCACAATATGTGATTAATGCATAAAAATAGGATAGTTAATCGATGATTAAAGGATGACTAGAAATGTAAACCAATTGCGCCTAATACTCTTTATAATCTTAGTTAAGTTATTTGTGCTAGTTGTGATCGTAATTACAATGATTGCTCTACTTGTTTGTTAATTTAGTTGTGAAAGTAGTCGTAGTGTCTCTCCACCCCCCTACTTTGCTACCACACACTTAGAGTGACATCTTTGTGTGCTTTTAACTACGGTTTAACACTCGAAAAAACCTTCTTTTCCTCATGGACAACCCCGTCTTACCACTAGCTACTATTTAGTAGTTCACCGTATGTTTGGGCTTATAAATATTATCTTTGAGAGACACGACGAAAACCTCTCACAAATGCTCCTAACCTCTGGAAAATAACGTTGGCACACCACAGATTCACATTGAAGGTGACCCACACCCCGCAAGGTTGTTATCTCGAGAGAATCTAGCAAGATGCTAAGTAAGGTCAAATATAAAAGATTTATATGGTTGCTCCTATACTCACTGCTAACTAAAAAAAGTAGCTAGTGGCATGTCTGGGGTCATTCACAGTGATACTATTTAAAGGTTAGCCAGACACAAGCCACAATCGGACGTCGCCCCAATTGTGTGTCGGGAATAGTAAGTACTAAACAAATAGGGGGCTTGTGAACTAACAACTAAGAACATAAGAGTAAAATGAAGTAAGATAACAATTAACTAGTTTTGTGGGTATTTGTGTAACATGGCCGTCATATGAATTTTATCCTGGATTCTATCTGATATAGACATATAAATCTAATCTCTTGCTTATGTCACATAGTGTGGAGATGGACAAGAATTCCCAGTTTCTGTCACACAAAGGTTCATCTCCCTTAAAACCATCTTGCCACCTCCGTAATTAGGGATGCGTTACAATCCTTCTGACTCCGTATTTCATCCAGTAACTTACTTTTGATCCTAACAAGCCTCTTCAAGGGATCTACCCATCACTGGCAACACTGTTAGATACGGGAGTAAGTTTAAAACGATTGGGACTCTCCACTATGGAAACCAACCTCAGGGCTAAAAAGGCAAAGGAGTTGATGCCTTGTGGCGAGTCTAGAATTGATGCAACCCTAGTCACTACAAACTACAATGCCCAATTATAGGGGTAAGTTAAGGTTTCCCCTATTAGAAATTTCTATACAGCGACCATGGGTCTACCACTCCTAACATGCAATCACTCACACAACAAGCCAATTAGAATAAATGTCTAACGATCGGGTCAGTACTCTCAAGGTAGCATGAATTCACCCATCTCCCTGGTACTCTCGAGCCTAAAGTAGTGTTAACCTACAACTAGAATAGAAATGATCAAGGAAAATAAATGAAGAGAGAAGATAACCTCCTTCTCTTCCTACAACTAGAATAGAAATGATAACAACTAACTAATTGCTTAAACCCAAGGAGACTAAAGGTTGCTTATATAGTAGGTATATTTGGACTATAAACGGCCCAAAAAGGTAGGAAACCCTAGCAGCCACGCCGGCACAATTCATGCCATATTGCATGTCTAGACCAGCATGACCCGTTCAATAGTGCACGGGGCATCAACTGGAGGTCATTCCTAGGCTTTTTGAGCATGTCTTCTTTGTATTCTGAATGCACGGGTCATGCTGGATTGCATGGCCCATTGTCTGGGGACCTTCATAATGGTTTTTAATCGTGCGGGGCTAGCCAGGTTGCACGTCCCGTTGTCTGGACCTTCAAACCTTGCAATTCTTCGAGCACGAGCTGTGATGGATTGCACAGCCTGTCTTCTGGCCTTCACTTCTTCTACACGAGCTATGGCACGAGGCGTGCTAGTGTGCATGGCTCATGTCATTCTTTGACTTTTCCAGACTTAGCTTTTTTCTTTAGCGCATCTATCTACCACCACGTTTTGACTCGTGGCATTCAGTCTTCTACCATCCTTGCAGATAGCCTTCACTAAACTACTCTGAAGTGCTTACGAGCGATCTACAAATGATCTCACAAAATAGAATCTAGATGTTCGTAAGGACATAAAATCCATTAGACTTAAAATAGGTTACAAAATGAAGGATTTAGATACGAAATCCAAAAACGTTCATCTAAACCCCTTATGATGTAAACCTACTTAAATCTAATAATCTACCAACCAAAAGACAACAAAGAGAAGTTAAATACTTCGGAAAATACATGCATTTGATGCCTCATCAGAAAGCCAATAGCACATCTATTTCACCACTTTAGATGTGCATGTGGTAGGTGTTGTTCCTTGTCTAAGATATACCACACACCCTGGCTTCAAACAAATTAGCGGCATGCGGTGTTATCAAAGATGACCATCCTCAATTTCACAGGCCTTGAATTGAAGTTATAGGTGAAACCATTAGCAGACACAGATTATTCTCAAAGACCTTGACTACACTATCAAGGTAGAACATACATCTGATGGTATTAGACTCCTATCAGGGCTAGTCATACTATGTGAAGAGCTGACACTAAGTCGGTCTTAGATCATAGACCCCATCATTAAATACCAACACACTTGAAGGGTTGGGATCCAAATCTCTGTCTAACACTAATCGAATGCCTCAATTGTTTGAGGTAGAAGCGGGCAAAGGACAGGTAGGAAAAATCTACTCCTTGCCTACTCAGGAGAACCATTCAGCTTGGTTGTGCATTTACACCACAACTCATAAGACAAGATACACACTCTGAACTGTTGGATACACCATCGAACACAACTTTATTGAAGGTCTTACCATACTTAGAAGTGGAAGCAAATTTAGAAGTATGCATTTTTAGAAGGCCAAAAGAGCACGTTCTTCTGCTCACTAGAAGAACTTTAGTTTCAGTTTATGATAGCAATTGTCCTAAAATATTATGGGGTCCGTATTTGGCCACTCACCCAAAGGTGGATGATTTTGAAAGGAAACACGTGTGCTATAACAGGGGTGGACACCTATTTTATCAATTCACCCCTCCGGATATCTTGACCCATCTATATTATTTGCTATATTCACTCAATAGTAGAAATAGTGATTAAAAAAACCCAGTACAAGTAAATTTATGTGAAATGGTGGGTAGGAGGGAAAATGGAGACAGGAGTAACCAATGAGCAAAAGACACAGATCTTCAAAAGAATACTAAGACAAGAGAGAGCATTCAATTTACAATAAGGACGAATATTTTTTTTTAATGCAAAACACCCGTAGGTGGGGGAGTTATGTATTGGGTTCCCCATGCCCTATATAAAGAAACAGTTTATACATGAGTTGTCTAGATACCTAGACTTAAGGCAACAAAGTTGCCTCCAAAAGATAAACCTATTAACAGCTATACAGTTGTATTTAGTGAAGAAGTAACGATCCGAAGGAGAGAATCTCCACCCCTTGTGTTAATTCTCCCCCTCGGCCAGGTTACTTCAATCATCTGGTCTAATAAATTCAAGATCACAAAAATGTCAGCTAGTAGGAGTAGAGTAACAAAATAGGAGCACACTGAACTCCAAATCAGTGAAGACTAAAAACTGGCATGTCGCTTGTGTTCATCAGTAGAGCAGCAGAGCAGCAGAGCAGTAGAGGCCGATCATGTTAGGTTTAGCCGAGCAGCAGATTCCATGCTCTAGAAATTGTTGATGAGTAAGTAAACCTACAAAAAGCACATATAATAACTCAGCAGAATCCATTCTGGATTTTAGAAATAAATCAGTGAGCACGAACAGATGGGACAGATTGTTTATCCAATGTAATAAGCCCTTTGATGTGTCTCGGGGTGTTAGTCATTGAAAGTATAGGACCAGAATCAAAATGGCATTTGGCCAGGGCATCAGCCACTAAGTTAGCCTCCCTCAGGACATGAATCAGCTTAGCCCCTCCAAGAGCAGCTTTCACCTTATAAACTTTATCAAAGAATTCCCACATAGCTGAATAAGGATCATTTATCATAGAAACCGCAAGTTTAGAATCAGATTCTATTATAAAAGTTTGGTCCAGATGAGAGAAAACCTGACAAACAAGCAAAATGGCATCAATTTCAGCTAACAGTGGAGTCATAGCTGTAGAGGCAGAGGAGCAGATGTATGTAGGACTACCTAGAGAATCTCTAGCAATCAGACCTACCGAGGCTAAGTTAGGAGTCCAAGAGGCATCAACATTAACTTTAGTGAATCCTGAATTAGGTCTAGTCCAAAAGATCTTTGCTAAATTAGGCTTAGGGGGGGTCTGAATTGAGGAGATAGATGTCTAAGTCCAGGTGGAATAGGGTTAGAGTTGATTAGTTTTGGAGGACACACTTGGAGTGAAAGAAGGATCTGGTCCTGAACCTCTCTGCAAATAGAAGTTAAAGAAAGGGGCTTATTGTCCATGAGGAAACCATTCCTGGCTTTCCAAAGTTCCCAACAGATGAGTGAAGGCAGTAATTTACAGTATATGCGTTCAAACTTAGGTAAATCTTCAGTATCCCAGAAAAGGGCAAACCTCTGAGGAATGGTATGGCAAATATTCAAGTTAAAATGGATCATGAATGCAAAATTAGTCCACACAGCATGTGCTAAATGGCAGTTTATGAAGAAGTGCTGAATCGAATCCGAGTGTTCACATACAGGGCATTTTGATGCCAAACTGAAACCACAGGTTATAAGCACCTCATCAAAAGGGAGAAAAGCATGCAATAATTTCCATATAAAAATAGTTACCTTTTTTGCTGAGGAATTTTCCAGAGAACAGAACTAGCCAGAGAGATACCTGATTCAGCTGTCAAGGCTTTATAGCATGATTTAAAAGTGAAATTGCCTGAACTTTTAGGTTTCCAAATCATTCTATCTTGTCTTTCCTCCAGGATTTGAGCCCCCTGCAAAAACATAAAAGTATCATGCTCCAAGAAGGGGGAAATCTGGTCTAAAATTTGGGACTTATTATTAGCAAACTCAACCACTGAAATATTCATCATATTTGATGTAATATTGTCAGGAATGTAGTTTATTAGAGGGCCACTGGGGCACCAGTTTGCCTCTAAAAAACTACAGCTCCCTTTACCATGTATTATCAGTGAATTAGTTTCTGCAAAAGAATTCACCAAACAAATCCTCTTCCATGTGGCTGATTTTCTGTATGAGGGTGGCAATGCCCAAATAAATTTAGACCATAGAAAAGAACCATTTTGACATTTCCACCAGAGTTTAACAGAACTAGCCTTCACTATAGCCTTAATAGATCTAAATCCTAATCCATTCAATTTAGTTGGCTTGGCAATATCTACCCATTTTTTCCAAACTCTTCTATTTTTGTCCTGAGTTTTCCCCCAAAAAAAGTGTGCCAGTCTTTTTTCAATAGCTTTAATTATACCTTTAGGGGGATTAGTAACAGACCAAATGTGTTGAGGAATTGAGTAAAGGCAAGACCTTATCAAGACCATTTTACCTCCACCACCAAGCCATTTGTTTTTCCAATTTTGCAGCTTTTGGTCAATGTTAGCTAATAGAGGATGATAATATCTCATTAGAGTTCTCCCTCTAAAAACTGGACAGCCTAAGTATTTAAAAGGGAAAGATCCTTTTTTCATTCTTAGCACAGTTCTGACCTGATTTAACTAAGCTAAACTGGCTGTTTTACTCAGGTAAAACTCTGATTTATCAAAATTAAATTTCTGGCCAGATGTATTCTCAAAAATCTCAAGGAAAGCTTTGATTTTAATTAAGTTCGACCTTGAAGCTTGCATTAGAATCATAGTGTCATCTGCATACATAAGGTGGGAAATCACAGGAATAGAAGCAGATGTTTGAAAGCTAGCCATTCTGTTATTATTAAAAATAAAGGCTAAACTTCTAGAGAAAGCTTCAAAAAATAAATTAAAGAGGAAAGGGGATAGTGGATCACCTTGTTTTATACCCCGAGAAGCCTGGAAGAAACCTACGGGATTACCATTTACCAAAACAGAAAAATATGCTTGTGACAGGTTATTCATAACAGCCTTTAAAAACTTTCCATTAAAACCAAATTTCAGCAAAATATTTCTGAGAAAGTTCCAATTAATCCTATCAAAAGATTTTTTCAGATCTAATTTCAACATACAATTAGGAGTTCTGTATTTCTTACCAAGAAATCTAATTGTTTCTTGCAAGTATAAGACATTATCATATATATCCCTGTATTTCATAAAAGATGTTTGGTTAGGGGAGATCAAGACTTCCATAAAAGGTTTTAGCCTTTCCATTAGTATCTTGGAGAATATTTTATTAATCACATTGGAAAGGCTAATCGGCCTAAAGTCTTCAAAAGAACAGGGAGTAGGTTTTTTAGGGATCATGGTGATCCATGTGCTAGAGATACCCCTTGGCATTGTTGTACCAGCAATAAAATCATTCACAGCACAGATTAGGTCAAATTTAATAATAGGCCAGCATTTAGAGTAAAATTTAGGGGAAAAACCATCAGGGCCTGGGCTACTCCTCTTATTTAATCCTTTTATAACATTTTCTAGTTCAAATTCAGTGACGGGACTAGCAAGTAATTGGTTATCCCTTTCCTGAATTATATTTGGGATCTGACTTAGAAAATGGGGGTAATAAGTCTCATCAGGTTGTTGAGCAGGTTCAGAAAGTAGCTCAGAGAAGTATTGAACTGCTGTACTTTGAATTTCCGTCTGAGAATCAATCCACTGACCTCTTCCATTTTTTATCTTTGTAATCTGCAGTTTGCAATTTCTTTCCTGAACTATCTTATGAAAGAAATTGGTATTATTATCTCCAAGTTTTTGCCACTTAAGCCTAGCTTTCTGCTTCCAAAATTTTTCTTTTTCTTTTAGAATCCTTAGAAGCAGGGCATTTTTCTCATTAGCCTAACCCTTTCAGAAGTAGAGGGGTTACTGTCAAAAATTATTTCCTGTAATCTCAGAGCTTCTTCGGCTTGTTTAACATTCTGATCAATATTGCCAAATGTATCTCTGTTCCATCTCTTAAGAGTTTTCTTAAGTCTAATCAGTTTTAAATAGAATCTCATCATACCTGATTCAGCTAAGGGTAAGTTCCAGCAGTCTTTAATTAAATCAGTAAATTCTATCCTCTGAAACCAGGCATCAATAAATCTAAATGGTCTAGGTGAGACAGTAACCTGAGAAGATATGTGAAGAAGAAGTGGTGAATGGTCTGAGGTCTGCCTGTTAAGGATTTGAATAGAGGAAGAAGAAAATTTAGTTAACCAGGACATGGTACTCAGACCTCTGTCTAATCTCTTAGATGTAGGATTCCTAAGTCTAGCATTACACCAAGTAAAGAGGTTATCAACTGTTGGGATTTCCTGAATACCATTCGAGTTAATCCAACCATTAAAATCCCTAATACTTCCCAAAGCTGGAGAACTAGGACCCCTATATTCAGACAAAGAAGTAATAGTATTGAAATCACCAATAAAAATTGTGTCTCCCCTAGAAACAGGTTGTAAATCTGTCCAAAGATTTTTCCTACCCTCCCTATTCCTAAGACCATATATAAACACTGCCTCCATATTCCAATTAAACAAATGATGCAGAATTGAGACATGCAGGAATTGTTCATGATGTGAGATCAGAGATACAGATAAGGTATTAGTCCACATTAACCATATTTTCCCATTCTGTAGTGTTAAATTCTGATCAAATGGGAGTTTCTGCATATAAGCCTGGCAAAGACTATTATCATGCATTGGCTCAATAATACAAAGAAGCTGTGTTTTCTTAATTTTACACAGATTAGAGAGCCTAAGCATTGATGTGTCCATCCCCCTAAGATTCCACACTAAAATATTTATATGAGGCTTAACTATCATTATTCAACAGATTTATTACTTCTTGTTGCTGATCTAAGCATCATCTTGTTTAATTCGCTTAGATAGGTAGCCTTCTTTGGTTTTACCTTACCTTGTTGCATACCTGTAGAGGCCGAAGAGATCAGATTTAGATCTTGATTGGCAGGTTCAGATCGAGTGGATTGCTCAGCCTCCAGATTAACTCCAAGATTATTAGAGCAATCTGCAAGATCCTGTGGAACAGAAAATCTATTTCCCAACATACCAGGCTGGGAAAGAGATACATTGCAGTGTGGACTATTCATAGGGATAGTAAAAGTCCCTATCTGTATATCATCTTTAGCATATAATTGTACCTTTGGTTTGGAAATAGCAGTGGCATGTAGCAGTCTAAAGATTGAGTTATCTGGACTTGACTGATTATGCAAATTAGTGGAGGGAGAAGTACCAGTGATAAAGATTGACTGGGAAGGAGAGCTGTGTGATGTGTCTTGATAGGCTCTATTGGAAGTTCCTACCAGGTTAACAATTAAGGGGGGTGGAGTTTCCTCTATTGGGTCAATAATCAGAGGAGCCTTGTCAAATTTTTTCCCCGTAGGATGCCACTGTGGTTGAGGAAGGATTGGGTCTAGATTAATGTCATGAGCTATTTCATCATTAGGTAGAATCTTAGCTTTACAATGAGACTGGGAGTGACCTAGTTTTAGGCAGTGATCACAGTACAGTGGCACATCTTCATATTCTACCTTATATTTTCTATTATTGCTTACAGAACCCAACCTAATGAACTGATTCAGGGGTTTCAGGAGATCTATTTCAACACAGAATTTTATAGCTGAGGGCCTAGTTAGCGAATCTGTAGCTAGGTCATTTTTTATAAAGCTACCAATACTGTTCCCGATAGCTTCAATCGACGCAGTGTTATAGTAATACAGGGGAACCTCACGAATTGTACACCAAATAGGGACTATTGGGGATTCAATATGGGTAGAGAAGTCAGGTGTCCATTTTAAAATCTTTAGAGAGATTCCATTAAAATTCCACACACATTTCATCCAACATCTCTGATAGTCATTTACCAATTCAAACCTAATTAGGACATGCTTGAAATCAAGGGAACCGAGTTGATACTTACCTTCGAACCCAATCGTTTTGAAGGCCTGCTCGAGAAGTTCCATCGATATCCTCCCTTTCGTAAATTTTCCAACCAATGCATTAGCGTAGTGAGCGGAAAGGGTGGCAATCTGGTCCTCCGAGTACAGGCATGATGGGTCACCCAAATGGTTAGTCTTAGGGATAATTTCGGGGTTATTGGGAAGGGTTTTGGAAAGAGGCGGGGATTTATTTTGTAAAACAGAAGCAAAAGATTTAGGGGGATCTTGATCAGAAGTAGTCGCGGCCATATTGGCCGGCAACAGAGGCAGATCGCCTTGTGCCAGAGGGTAGAGGGCTGGCCAATTCCGGCAGGAAGCCGTTATCAGCGGTGGCGGAGGGACAGTAATCACAGAGAACCGTTGCCAGAAGGATCTTGGAATTCGTGTCTGAGAGCGTTTTTTAGCAAAAATTTCAATGTAAACTTGGTGGAGATTTCAATAAGGACGGATATGGATCTAAAACTCTATCCAAACTTACAATAATTTTAGTCATTAGATCGGATATATAGTTTTGATTATTTAAGAATTATCGGCTATGAAACAAGCGTGGGTGTGCACAAAAAAAAATTCATACGAGTCCGAATGTAAAATATTAAAAGGCGGATTCAACCCAAATTCGATCCATTGACTCGTATAAACCATAACATATATATTCACTATCTTATCTATTTTCTATAGTTTTCTTACCTTATAAAATTACATTTCTTTCCCAAAATTGCTACTGCCTAAAACATTTTATGTATATATCGTATGTCCACCTTAAACGCATAAAGTAAGATTTTATTTTAGTATATTAATTTCAATCAGCCTGCAGTAGAAAGTTAGAGGTAGGAAAAGTGAGTTTTATTTTTAATTCATTACTTGCATTGTAATTTTATAATACTCACCCCGTTATGCTAAATTGGCACAATTTCATTCTTGGTATGTCCCAACAAAAATGGTATACTTTAAAAATTACGCTAAAAATTTAAAGATAATGCTGTTAAATTTTCATAATATTCTCTTTAATTTTAACAACTTTTACACTGGATCCACAACATTTTCAATATATTTCTACTTTTTTACAATTATTCTCTGCCACATCGACTTGCATAAATGAGCGAGCCAAAATAAATGTGTTATTTTTGTTAGGACAGGGGTAGTAAAAGAGGAACTCATTAAGATATTTCTTTACTTCCTACACTCTTACTTAGGACAATATATATTATATTTAGCAAAAAATAATAGTCAGACTCGTTTAGAACTTGTTTTAAACCCCTAACTTTTTAAGACTCTATGAGTCTAGGTCTATATATTTTCTAGGACCGGGTTCGGGTCTTGTAGGACCGGGTTCGGGTCTTATAAGACCCGGCTCACGTCCATTTCTAAGTTATAGTGGCTACAGATCTTCAAAACATTATGTGTGTAGTTAGATCCTCACTTTCACGAGCTCGACAAATGCACTGCTACTTTTTAAAGATTTTAAAATATACCTCAAGATCTCCCTTTTAATAATTTTATTTTAATTCTCAGTCCTTTCATGTAATGGTATCTCTCAAGACTTTATACTCCCTCTATTTTTTTATATTTAATTTGCACACTAACTTTAAGTGTTTTTTCCAAGTTGAAATGTATAGAGATAATTGAGAGAGTAAAGTAAAAAAGTTTAACGAGGGATTAAGAATTATTCACTTTTTACCATAGAAGGTATGTGATAATTTTTTTTAAAATGTATTTAAAAATAAAAAGTGTGTGTAAGTAAGTATAACGGAGGGATTATTTTAATTAGAGCTAGCCAATCGTATGTGAAAATATTTAACATATGAATGGGCTATTCATACTCCCCATGTTTCTCTATGGTGTATACCTAGCCCAAAGGTTGGGCTGCAGGCCCAAAGTTGCAAGCAAGCCCAAGACATGCGAGCAGAGATAGAGGCAACCCACAAACCGTGAAAAGTGGAGATGATGAACAGGCGTCAACCACGAACCATCTTTCTCAGATCAACGATCAAGCACACGATAGCAAACCCGAGAAAAGCGGAGCTACGTTCATAGCAGGCTATAAAAGGAACAAAGAGGTCACGGATACAGGTAAGTGCAACTAAACTAAAGTAGCTTGATTCCGGAAAGGAGATTATAACTTGAACGACGGAGCTGTTTCCCCGGAACCACTTCTAGGATCTCTTTTGCAGGCACACCTTGGTGAACCACGATCTACTAGCCTGATTGTAGAATACCACAACATTTGGCGCCGACTGTGGGTAGAAAAAGGAACGTACATCCTAACTAACTCAATTTTTTTTCAAAAGACCAAAATCATATTGCAAGGATTCTCGATAAAAATTCACCAAGAATTCAAGCAATACCTACTCCGAACAAAAACAACCACCAAGGAGTGAAAAATAAAAAGTAGCTCATATGCAACCAAACATACCCAAACACTTAAAAATAAATGCCTCTTCCCAAACAACGGCGCCAAAATTTGGGAGGTCGTAACCGTACCTCTCAAAGTTATAGTTTATAAGCTCTTTATGCTTACTAAATACAATTGAGTAGATAGTGGCAAATCAGAGTCGTCCACGAAGAAGAGAGATTTTCTTAAGCGTTTAAACATATAAGGTTTATATTAGGCTGGAAGATATATATATATATATATATATATGTATATATATATATATAAGCAAGTAAAAAGGGGGATTTTGGTTGGTTGTGGTCCAAAGTTATGAAATTAAAAGATAAGATAACTAGCAAAGTTAAGTAACTATATTAATCATCAAACAAACTAAGAAAAATGGGTAAAAACTACAAAAGGCAAAGCCTTGGGGGCAATTAACATCCACTTCCAAACCTAATGTAGATCATTGAATCATTCACTCATTCTATCACATTTGTTACCTATGGGGAATGCTAAAACTTCTCATTCGAATATCAACATTCATTTCTTCTTAAGAGTAGTTTGCAAAGACAAACAACGACCATTTGCAAACCTC
Source organism: Rubia yunnanensis (assembly GCA_037428765.1). NCBI lineage: Eukaryota > Viridiplantae > Streptophyta > Magnoliopsida > Gentianales > Rubiaceae > Rubia > Rubia yunnanensis. The sequence goes on from CM075061.1 coordinate 89,225,189, forward strand.
ATTGATAATCACTTTATGCAAACCACACCATAAAGGTATTTCATCAATGGCACTATATACGAAGAACCATAGATTTGATAACAACAATCCTTCTACCAAAGACATAGCTATTTAACCAAACATAGCATTCATCAGGCTAAACCTAGAACAAACCACATTCAAGATTCAACCTCACATTGCATCTATATGATAAATATGAAAACAATCCACATTAACATACTTATCTAGCAAGAATTACAACACATTATACACTAGAAGTTCTAAGTCCATGTTTTTGGATTTTCATGCCAAATAAGTTAAGAAATTTGCAACTTTCCTAACATCCTAACATTTCAATCATACAAACACTTCCTATTCTTAAACAACCCATGATATAAATGAAGTAAAATATCACATTAAAATACATGAATGCTAAATAACAAATGCTTCAAGCTAGAGTGAAATAGAGGTTCTTACTACATAGATGTGGAAGCTTCCATCAATTGCTCTAAAGATTAAACTAACCTAGATAATGAAAAGACATGATTAACCTACAAAAACTAAGAAAAAGAAAGAAAGGAAAAACTAGGGTTTGAACCCAGAAAAATGGAGAAAGATGAAGAGAATGAAAAGGAGAGGATAAGGTTTAGTATTTATAGTACGAAAAAGTAAGAAAGTTTCTGGCCATCCGTCCGTCATGAGTCGCGACCGCTTCGTCGCGACCGTCCCCATTTTCAGCATCTTGATTTCTTTCTTCTTTTTGTTTCAATGTCTCCTTTTCACTTCACTTATCTTCAATTCTTCAAGTCTTCAAAAGCTAAAATACAAGTCTTCAAAAGCTAAAATACAAGTCTTCATATCTTCAAATCTTCAAAGGTATTCTTCAAAGTCTTCAAACAAATTTTCTTGTCACGCAAAATCCTCTAGAAAAATAATAAAAGTGTAAAAGTCACTTTTAACTCTCCTTAGAGAATTTCAAGGCAAAATGCCACATTTAGAGCACAAAAGTGTACAAAAGTGTATCCTAAAAGTCCTAATATAACCTTATAAAATAGGCACATCGGTAATATATATTCGAAGGGCCAACATAGCCTATTGAATGTGCATCAAGTGCCCAAGGCACAGACTTGTAAAAAAAATTGAATTGCCAATAAAGCCTATCGAGCGCGCATCACGCGCCGTCCTTCTCAAATCGGAGTAACATATATTCAAAAGGCCAACACAGAATCAAGAGCACGATTTATCGACTCATAAATAAGGGAAAAATCATAAAACAAAACTATAGTATCAAGCCCTTTCTAAGGGAAGCAAACAAAGTGGGTCGAGTTGAACATGCATGATCTAAACTCGGGTTTGAAAGGAATTTAAGTAAATTTAAATTTAGAAGCACGTGTAATGTCATACACCTTGATGAAAAGTTGTTTTTTCTGTCGGAAAAATTCTGCAAATTACATTCTTTTACCGAAATAAGATAATCCGTACAGAACATGTCAACATAAAGGCTACATACCGAAAGAGCATGCAAAATAGTGGATCAACTAGTAGAGAGTGTGGAGAAAATGTATGAGGAAATGATGGCTGATATTATCAATAAAATATTTATCTCATTACAGGCCTTGATGATTAAGGTGATTTAATGCAAGGGAAAAAACAAGTATTCAGATCCACGCATAAAAACAACGATGCACTAGCACGTATTGGGCTACTTTAGAATGATTTAGATGCGGATATAACTCAAGTGAGGGAATGTGTTCAGTTTTTAAGAACCCATAATAGGACATAGAAGCTTGTGAAGCTTGTGATGAGTTGGACACACTAGATGGGAACCAATAGCAAGGTTAAGTATTCAGGTCAAGCATATTTTGTTTAATGATAAATTTGCATGCTTTTAGTTATATTGTAAACATGATATAAACAGTGGTCATGTTTATGCTGCAACACCAAATCCTTTTGTATGAAAGACACTGTTATAAAATTATTGTTGTTAATCCCATGGTTTTATTTTAGCATGCTTATTAGGTACTATGAGTAAAAACAATAAAACCAATGACAAATGAAATGTCATCCTACGGTTTCAAGACCTGTGGTTGCATTACACAAGAAACACATACCATACATACAGTTAGCAGCACCTCAAAAATGCTTTATGTTTTAGGCCAAGCTTAGCAACACTAATGGAATTAATTTATGGTCTCAGCACCAGTTAGCCTTATATAAATAAACGAGGCAAACTTTTGGTGTTGGAACCTGTTTATAAAAGTCAAACAAACCCAGACACACAGGTTCAATTGTTACATATAGCCATACCAACACACCAGCACACCACAATCTCAGTTTTAGCAAATTCCAGTGAGGCATATAATGTCACAGCTACAATAACTGAGTTAACATACTCGGAAACATAATTTCAAAAGAAAGAATCAACATGCTAGCTAACGTACCTGACCACACAAAGTCACAACACTCAATCAAAAACCAAGCTAACATACTCAGCCACATAATGTCACAGCATACAAGAACAACCGAGCAAACATACTCGAGCGCATAATGTAACAACACATGAGCACAACTAAGCTAACATACTTAGGCACATCACAAAGTATGCATAAAATGAAACTTTGAACCTGATTGAAGTAAACTATATAAACCCCCAAAATCTTATCCGACACAGCCTTCATGTGGGAGCTTAAAACCCCCAGGTTACTGCTTTGAACCTGGGAAAAAAAGGTTCAAAATGTTATAGAGTTAGTTTCACAAAGTGAGAACAGAGAGACGTCCAATTGAATATGGAAAACAGAGAGACATCCAATTTTTTAAAAAAAATAGAGTCCTTAAAATTTTAATATTACTCACAGATAGATTAAAAAAAACCATACACCTTTCTTAGAACTGTGGAAATAAAACAAAAGCATCGATCTGCCAAAAATTAACAGAGAGCCATTCAATTAAATCCTAAAACATTAAAAATTCCAAGACTCATTTTAAAAATAGAGGAAATGCATATAAAACACTAAATGAGCATGAATCTCTTGTTGATAAGTTTGTGGAGGACCCCGATGAATTTCATGATTTAGTCAATGATACGTCCGCACTAGATTGTTTTTCTATGCTAACCAAATTTCAGTGGGAAAAGGGGAGCGTCAAGGATTTGATACCTCCTCGGGCTCCTCCTAACCCCAAAGTGACTTTCAAGGAGTCAAGGTTGGCAAAGCAAGGAGAGACATTTCTAGGTGCCGACAAGAGCTACAAAGGTAAGGATGGCTTGTTGTGGAGACATCTCCACAATGACATCATCGTGGGTGGAGTCGCCGATGGCAATTTTGGAGACCCATGGGTAAGTGCTTCAAATTAAAATGCATGAAGAGGAAATAAATTGTGACGACGACAATAAATATACGTGGTTGTTTTGTTTTCTTGTTTGAAGTAGTGACCTGGTAGAATTTGCATATCTTGCTCGAAATAAAGGATCCTTTGAATGGAATTCTTGCTTAATTGGAGATCTAGATGTCAAAATGTGTGCTTATGTGTAGATGGAAAGGATTTTGATGGATGATATAGTTTTCTTTCAAAAACTGAGAAATAATAAGAAATAGTGAAAATATGGGTTTGCTTCGTGACATTGCTTGTCACAAAGGGCAGGTCTCGTGTCATGATGATGGCCACGAGACTCTGTCTCGTGAAGGTGGGAAAATTGGACATAATATTCTGTTTGTCAATTTTAAATTTTCCACCCCCCAACTTATCGAAAAAATGCAACTTTTCAAAAAGGAAGTTTGGGTTTCAAAATAAAAATTGCATTTTTTATTCAAGAAGTGAGATTTCCTATTTCCTTAGGATTTTTTATGCAATTAGTACTTCCAACAATAATTGATTGTACTACTTATCCCCTAATTTGAAATTTCATCTTTATCTACACTGTACCTCTCTCTCTTTCTCACCTATGCTGAAATTTCATTCTCATGGTACAATTCTCCACCTAATTTCATCATCTACACACTCTTTCTTCTCAAGAAATACTCAATCACACACACTCTTTGGTGAGCTAAAAAAAAGTGAAGTTTTTCTCCAAATTGCTTCTTCATATGTGGATCGTACACTTCTGAGCTTCAAATTTTGGGTAACCCTTTGATCTCTTTGTATATATGCTTGATTGACATTGTGGTGTTGTTATGAAAAGCATGATTTTTTAATGAGCATGTGTTGATGTGATGTTGTTTGAGCTTGTGTGTCCAATCTTGTGATGATGAATTTATGAGAGTCTTGAATGTGCTATTGATCTTGAATGATGTGTTCTTCATTTGTGGGTGATTAGAGAGAGCATGAATCTTGTTTGCATGAATATATTGATGGGTTGGTGAAAGGCATACATGATGTAGTTGATTGATAAGGAATATTCTTGTTTTAAATAACCTTCATTCTTTTACCATCATGCTTTGAATGTATGGTCGTTTTGAGAGAATGTCCTTTATTGGATGACATCATGGGTAATGCATTTTTTACTATCAAATTACCATTCTTATCCTTCATTGTGTTGGGATGCCTCCGAAAAAGGGTACTTTGGAGAAAGAGAAGTCTTCGCAGGGTGAGAAACGGAAGAAGCTGGTAAAGGGTGCGAACCCTAAACTGGCAACTCCAGTTCCTCGCAAACCCATGTCTAAGGCCGATGAGTTTATGGGTTTGGCCAACATTACCGGGACTGCAACCCGGAGATGGAGGAATTTGAGGGAACTAAAGAGGAGCATTTTAGAGACTAGTTTTACTTGCAAGAGCACCTTGATGGCTCTAGGCTTACTTGAACTAGTAACCTTTCTTTTGGGTCGTGTAGGCCTGGAAGGTTTTCTCGACGTGCACTTGAAAACCTACATAAGGTGCACTTTATAGTTTCTAGCTACTGTTTGGAAGGTCACATGCGAGAAGGGTCACAAGGCGATTAAGTTCAACTTAGATGACAAGAAGTACCAAATGACCTATAGAGAGGTGGTTTTAGCTTTTGGGTGGAAAACCAGCCGGGTCATTCCATAGACTCATCGCTAAGGAATGTCGTTCTCCCTTTGGAATTTTTGGAGACAACTAACCAAGACCGATAAGAAAAATATGAGCAAGAGCATGGCTATACTCCACTCGGTAATATGTTATGTTCATCGACTCCTTTCTATGAGAATTCTATGCCACGGTGAATTGATGCATTGTCCGTGCTCCGATGTACACCTTCTTTGGGCGATAACACGGGAGGAGAACATCTATCTTAACTTGGTTAGTGTTTTTGTTCAATAATGCATAGCAATGGGAGAGCAGACGAGCGAGAAGATTCCTATGGGAGGCATGGTTGGTCTTTTGGCACGACATTTGGGACATCATATCTTGCATAGGGCATTGGCCAATATGGATAGGTCAGGATTGCCCTATACAATTGATAAGTTATCTAGGGAATTCATGGTGGGAATAACTTTTGAGGATAGATTTGTGTGGCTTTACGGTGGAGCACCTACTTGCAAATTCATGGTTCTTCTGCAACCGGAGCGCACCTCTATCAACCTTGATACGAGCCTAGATAACTTTTTCATTGAAACCGATCCCCGATTTGAGAAGGACTTTTATAGAGTATTGGCCAACCCGGAGATAGATCTAGACGAGGCCAAAGGGGAGACATCTTCGAGAGCACTTCCGAGCCGATCTTATCTTCCCACAGGCATTATGGATCAATTACACCTACTCGGGGAGCAACTCTCAAGTTCTTCCCAAGTGCTTTAGGAGATAGTTCAAGCTATTGGAGGAGTGAAGACACAAGTTGAGGATCTAAACACGAGGGTGGATTGCCTTGAACCCACAATCTAAGCAATGGGATTCATTGAGAGGTGTTTCACTAGCCACGAGGAAGTTGGCCCTTCGAGGCCGGAAGCGTAAGTATCACTAGTTTCCTTATTTCACTTTTATTTGACATGAGAATGCATAAGAGACTATGAACTGTTTAAGTGTAGGGATGGGATTAGTGAGTACTAAGAAATTCTCATTCATGGATTCTTCGTGCATGCATGTTTTGTTTGTTTTTCTTGGCAGGTTTTTGGTTACTTGTGATTGGGGATGCTTTTGGAAATTTTTGGTGGTTTGCATGTTATACTAGGATTTTAGGATTCTAGATTGCATGTGGAATGTGGAATGTGGATTTAGGATTTGGTGGTGTATTGGTTTGTTGCTTATCATTTGTAGTATGAAGCTCACGTTTGAGGCAATTTTGTACAACACCAAAAAAAATTGGAATTTTTTTTTAAAATTTTAAAACCTGGACAAGTCAAAAATCCAAAATGGCGACTTGGGTAACATGCAGAAAAGCTCAGATAGGTCGAAAGGCCTCGGTAAAAGTGAGAGGCTTGGCCTGGCTAGACTTACGAGTCTAGGCAAAAGTGAGAGGCCATGTGGAAAAAGGTGAGAGGTGAGCACATTTTATGGGATAACGCTAGGATGAAAACCCGAAAGGGCTCCCAGGCAAAATGAGAGAAATTGAGAGAAAAAAAAGGAAAAAACAAGAAACTAGGTTGACGATCATTCAACTCCTTGGTTGCAACTAGGTCGAGAATCTTGCATTACCCCTATGCTACAACTAAGTCAACGCCTTTTGGGTTTCTTTAGTGGATTGTTTTGCTAGAGGATTGCTCTTGGATTGATTTTGGGACTACTTTTGGGAAATGTAAGTTTGACTTTATTCCGATCTTTTGTCACTTATCTTTTTCTATAAATATTTACTTGCTTTGGATGGTTTGGTTGCTTTAGGAACTTTGGGGAGTGTGAGAGTTGTGAGATTTTCACCTTATTGGGGGAACTAGGATAGCTTGGGAATAAGTTGAATGCATTAGCTATTTTTGCATGCTTCATTCCGATTTTTATTTGATTTTATTTACTCGAGGGCAAGTAAAGGTTTAAGTGTGGGGAGTCTGATCTTCACCGTTTCGCATGCTTTAACCAATGCATTTGACATAATTTTTAGTTACTTTTGGTTAGCGGTTTGGCGACATTAGTTGAGTTTACATGACAAGGGGTTTAGACAACCATGTTTGGTTTTCTATTATAAATCCCGCATTTGGTATACTTAATTAGTGATTCTTGACATCTTGTGTTTACGGACTCCTTGGTCCTCATTATTAGTACCTTTAGTAGGTCACTCGTGAATGCTATTTGTTACATTACATTCTTGCGAATGCCATTTTCTTTTAACGATAGAAGATTTGACGGCCATTTGCATTTGAATGGTAGTAGAAAAAGGCCATGAACATCAATGCATGGTAGAAGGAGATTAAAGCCAAAGATAGACGGCTTTAGAGTTCAAGACGTTAAAGGAGAAAATGGTGAATCGTGGTCCGAGGAGTGTTGCCTTAGTCCAATAATTATCCAGGAATAATTGTCTTTCAAGGTTGGTTTCATTGGATTAGTTTTCTCGAGTACTACGAAATTGACTACTAGAACTCCCGATTCGGACTAACGGTTCACCTGTGACAAGCAAACAAAGTTCAGCCAACAAAGCACCAGCGGCCTGTCATGGACCGCACATGGTCAAGCACTAGCGGCCTGTGACAATTTTCACAACCCGCACTACACAAGAATACAGAGGTTCCGTGAAAACTAGCATGAGACCTTCACGAAGCAAGGCAACGGTCATGACAAAAGCACCGGGCCGTGAAGCAAGGGGATGAAAAGTTGAAGAATTTGGCTAAGTATGGAGCCAGTCCGTGAAAACCTTCACAGACCATGAGAAGACTTCTGAGCAGGACCAAAAGTTGTTGGCGGTCCATGAAAACCTTCACAGGCCGTGACAAAATTTCTGAGCAGAAGCCACAAGCTGTTTGCGGTCCGTAAAAACCTTCACGGACCGCAGGAACTCTGAGCAAAAACCACATACTGCTTGCGGTCCGTGAAAACCTTCAGGTACCATGGTACGATCCCAGCTTCACGGATTGCGCTAGATCCCATAGGCCGCGGCTATGAACATTCACGGAACGTGATAGATCTGGCGTCCCGTGGCTATGCATACTTCACGGATCATGGCATTCGTGCCGGTCCGTGAAACCTTGGTGGCTGACCTAGGGTTTTGCTACTTTTGGCCTATTTTGGGCCTATTTTTAGGCCCAATCTCCTACTACTACATATAGGACCCTAGTCTACTCATTTAAAAAGGTTGGAACATATTTGGAAACACATTTGAAGAGGAGAGAGGTTGGAGAGAAGGAAGGAAATCCTTTTTTAGGTTTTGTAATCTTTTCTTTTCTTTTCTTCTTTCTTTTTCCCAAAGATGTGGAATACAAATCTATATTTGAATTCCATGTCTAGGGAGTAGTCAGATTAGCTTGGGATTCATTTTGGCACTTGGTATGTTCTAAATGCTTTATGAGATTCATTAGATTCATCATACCTTTGTGTTTATGATATTATTCTGAATGTTCTTGAATGTTATCAATGCATGAATATTACACCACATATAAGGACACACTTTGGGCTATATTCATGTATGGTGCAATTATTGATGCTCCCTTGGGAAGAGAAACCTGGATGTTAGAATGGGTAGGGGAGAACGCGTTCACGTGGGTGTGTGCATGGGAGATTCGAGAATGCTCTGACCTATTTGACATCGCATAAGTCTTAGCTGACTTTGTAACTGTTGTCTGAGAGGTTGCGGGTAGGATAGTGAATAGTAGAAAGTTAGGTGTTGTGTTGAAACCCTAGTATCACAGATAAGGTGTCTACAAACCTTGGGTCTAGCATATATAGGACCCGAGGGGAGTAGTGGCATTCATGGTGGAAGCCCGAGACGTAATAGCCCGGGGGAGAAATAGAACTGCAACGATGGTCGGACCTCGTTGTATTTCCCTAATTACTATGGCGGTGCCGATGGAGGGTTGTGAGCTCACCCACCGTGACAGGGTTGGGGAAGTGTATGTCATCGGCCACACCATGTGTTGTAAATACACTGATAGGTCTTTTGTATGTCTATATGTGAATGAATCGAGGATTGAAGCATTAGAACTACCATGTTGCTAAATGATTCCCAAGTGCCTAGTATAAATAGTTTACTCGTTTGTTAATTGCATGCTTTGTAGTTGTTAGTTGAAAATACCAACCCCCCCCCCCCCCCCGTTTGCATGTTTACTACTACTTATTCCTTTCACTCGTGCGGATTGACGACCTGCATGAGATTTTGTTTTAATTAACACTTGAGCCCAAGCATCCTTGTGAATAAACTCAGGGCTTGTCGCTTACCCCTTGGTAGCTTAGCAGTAAGAATGGGTGTAGAATTATAAATATCTATCTTTGACCACTAAGTCGCTCGAATCATTTTTTTAAACGACGGTCGGGTTAAGGGCTGGTCAAGACACCATATGCGTATGAATTCAATTAGGTGTTTGAATTTTTGGGGTTAAATTTGTGGATTGAATTGTTGGATTTTCTAGTTCAAAGTTGTGGATTTAACTTCTGCAACTCACCATCTTGATGTTGATGTTTAAAAGAGAAGAAAAAAGGAAATGATGCAGGCCACAGAGAGGCTCCTCTTGTACCAGTCGTAAACTTAGGAAGCCGGTTTGTATATGAGGTTGGAACTTACATGAAGTGCTTGAAGATAATAGTCCATGCAATAATGATAGCTCACATTCTTATGCAGCTCCTTTAAATTATCATTAATTGTATGTGCAAGATCCACAAGCGGCAAGACGAAATATTCCTTGCTAGCAAGATTTGAAGATATCTTGAATACTATAGTTACAATAATAAAAAAAATCCCAAGCAATGATTATAAAATCCTCTCATAATCCTCTCATTATCCTAATACCTAGCCCTTTGCATCATAATCAATTGTTTTTGGCTATTTTGGAACTATATTTTCACTCTCATTTATATACGTGTACTGTATATTGTTTAGTGGTCTTTGCTCACTGAATTTATTCATCTACACTTCTCTGTGATAAAGTAATAAGGTATAACTATTATTGTGGTGGTGTTATTTTAATTTGATATACCTTGATACAAGAAAGCAACGTTGAAGTATACGTCAAAATGTGCATCACAAACACCGTGGAATGATCACTGCTTCCTTTTGTAGGAGAAAATGTTTTTAAAAAATTATTGAGTCTCACTGTTGAACAAGCAATGAGCAGAATTACTAACATTTGATAGATTCATGAATAATTTTGTGCTTCACATATTTCTTGGTATATTTATAAACTGTATCTACATTTTTATTTGAGTCAGGTGGTAAAATAACTATGACTTTAAGTTGAAAGTGTCAATATAACTCTACAAAAAAAACGTGTCAAAATAACTCTCACTTTATGATTTATGTGCCATCTAACCCTAGACACCGTTGACTTTAACTGGAAACGATAAATTTGGTCAGAATTTAAGGAAATTGTCATTTTACTCCTATATTTAAAAAAAAGGCGGGGGGGGGGGGGACCGTACTTCTTCTCCGTTCTAAGTGTGCAACCTCTAAATTTCTGTCATGAGTTTTTGGATTTCGTTTGGAGATAGTAAGATCTTAAAAGAAAATCCAGTTTAACTGGAATGATAAGTTATCACGTGGAGCAAAATGAATTTAACTTATTAGGCGGAGATTCTTCGTTCGGAGCAATTTCACCGTTGTAGGTTGTTGCTCAAAGCAAAGACGGCCTCGTCGATCCCCTCAATCCCACAAACCCTTTGAGCCAGATTTTTCCGTCGCTGGTTGTTGGATTTTGCCGCCGTGGGTTGTTGCTCTAAGCGAAGAACGGCCTCGCCGATGACTGCCCTTGCCGGAAAACGTAGTAGGCCAGTGGTGGGGTGGTGGTTGGGGTAAGGGTGGATTTTGAAGAAGAAATGGGTAAAATGAGAATTCAACAAATGGGTTAAAGGGTATTTTCATCATTTCATGTTCAGTTAACACCTTAATTGATGAGTCAACGCGAAATAGTGTCAAATGTTATAACTGCACAATTCAGCATAAAGTTAAATTTATTTTGGTACTTTCAGCCTATTGTTAACGTTAGAAGTGTAAAAACATCTTTTTATTTATTAATAGGCCGCATGTGAGGAGACTCCCAGTCTAATGTGCAAACAAAAGAGACCAAATACGTTGCGATAGATAGTTCCCTTCCCTCCAATTGAAGCGGCTTACCAGTAGTAAACCAATTATGTAACAAAGCTAGTGCTGAAAAATGAAAAAGATGATTCTGACATTTAAAACAGACGTTGACATGCTCTCTCTTTTACTAAGAGTACCAGGATCTCTGATGCTGTTCTCCATAGGTGAACATTCTCAGATTCCACAAAGACGGCCATTATTTTTTCTTCCAGATGCTTCAATGAGCAAAATGCGTTTACCGGCAATTTTCCGAGTTCAGATGGCTAGATACTCCACCCTTTACACTTGCTCCCACAGGCCACAACCAAAATGACGGTCATTATCATTTCTCTAGTTTCTCAAAGATATTTAAAGCTACATCCAGTTGGAACAAAGTACATTTCCTCAAACATCCATAGTATGAAACATGAAAGGGAGAATGATAAAGTAATTTTCCATAATGATTTTGATTAATGATGAAAAAAAATATACATATATACATACATATATATATGGGAGTTGAGTAGTAGTGAGTAATGTATGGGAGTTGAGTAGTGGGTGAGTAATGGGCTTTAAGTTCAATTTGTATTAATTCAACATTGTATTGCCTATAAATGGCTAATAAACTCACACCTCATGATTATGGAGGTTTCTCTCATTCACATGGTATCAGCCAGTGCCTTTTGGCTTTCTCTCTTCCTTCACTGACGCCTTGCGTCTCTCTCCCTCCCTCCTTCTTCGATTTTTTTCTCTCTTCTTTCGATCATGGCAGACGACAAGCTTTCTTATAGCAATATGATTCATCTGTTGACGATGAAGCTTGATTCCTCCAATTACATGATGTGGAGGAAGGCTTCTCTTTCGATCTCAGAAGTTGTTGGGGCATCTTGATGGTTCCACTCCGTGCCCTCCATTGCCGACGCCGCCGACGTTCCTCACGGCTGCCTCTGCCTCGGGTTCTACCCCTAAGCGTGAGGATTGTGACAGGTTGAAGGCTTCCTATGATCAATGGATCGCTGATGGCGAGAAGTTGTGTTGTCTCCTTCTCTCTTCAGTCTCTGTTGAGGTAATGTCTGAAATCTCTGCATGTGAGACTGCTGCTCAAATTTGGGAGACTCTTGCTACTGTTTTTCATAATCGTAGTAAGTATTCTGTGTTAAGCTTGCGTGTGCAAATCATGAATCTTCGCAAAACTGGTTTTGTGCATGACTTACATCTCCAGTTTAAGGTTTTATTTGATAAATAAGCTGCCATGGATGCTCCTGCTACGAATGATGTTTTTGCATGCTCTTGGGGCTAATTATAGAGATTTTAGTGCCCCGTTGTTGTCTCGTTCTCCGACTCCGCAATATGTTGATGTTGTTGCTGAGGCGGAGAATCAAGAGGCTTTTTTGAAGAATTTGCAGATTTTTGGGGGTACAGGAGCAGCCTCTGTTGCCTTTCTGGCAGAGGCAAAATTCGGCAAGAGTGGTGGTGGCGCGTGGAGCCACGCGCCCGTGCGTGGTGGCGGGGCATGGGCCTCAAGCACCTGCCAGAATGGCCGCTCCGGCGGTCGGGGTCGCGGCAGTGGACATCCTTATTCCTCTGATGGCTCCGGTGGTCTCAGTTCTGGTCGCAATGATATCACTTGTCGTTATTGTGACAAGCCCGGCCACACTGCTCAGACGTGTTTCAAGCTTTTTCCTCTGCGTCCTCGCCATGGTGATTCTGCCCTGTTGGCTGAACAATTTTAGCGCTCGCTTCACATGGAGCCTTCTCATGTCACCTCTGATTGGTACATTGACTCTGGAGCAACCAATCATCTCAGCTCTTCCGCCTCCGCCTTGGAGAGTGTCACTCCATACTCTGGTAATTCTCAAATTACAGTTGGTAATGGTGATTCTATTGGTATTCATTCCATTGGTGATTGTCAGCTTACTCCTTCTTTGCGACTGTCTGATGTTTTATATGCTCCAAAAGTTTCTAAATTTTTTTTGTCTATAAGTCGTCTTACTAAGGACCTTGATGCATATGTGATATTTGATGATCGGAAATTTATTATTCAGCACAAAGTTACCAAGGGGATTCTGGGAAGAGGCCACAGTGAGCATGGTCTCTATATGCTGGACAGAGGAGAAGCTGCCTTATTGTTTTTTATTTCTCAGAATAAAACTCAAGCGTCATTTGATTTATGGCATGCTCGTCTTGGCCATGTGGCCCCTAGCATTATTTCTACTTTGATTAAGACTGGTGTTTTGTGTACTTCTTCCTTATTACCTAAGTCGGGTCTGTGTGCTCCCTGTGTTATGGCTAAAGGTCAAAAACAATCTTTTCTTATTAATCCCAAATGGGCTTTGAAAGTTTTGGACTTGATTCATTGTGATGTATGGGGGTCTGCCCCTGTTTTATCGGAAAATGGGTTTTCTTATTATGCCATCTTTGTGAATGATCATTCTCGCTTTACCTAGTTGTACCCGCTTCGCAGAAAATTGGATTTTGTAGACATTTATATGCAGTTTGAGGCTCTTGTACAGAACAAATTCTCTACTACTATCAAGACCTTCAAGAGTGATGGTGGTACGGAATTTCTCAATCATCGTCTACGCTCCTATTTTGCCTCTAAGGGCATTCATCATCAGTTATCATGCCCTTATACTCCAAAACAAAATGGTCGTGCGGAACGGAAGCATCGGCATATAACTGAAATGAGGTTGGCTATGTTGTTCCATTCTCACCTGTCCTTGTCACACTGGGACAATACTTTTGCAGCTGCTGTCTACACCATAAACCGATTGCCCACTCCTGTTCTTGATGGTGCTTCCCCTTACAGTCTCTTGTTTGGTCAAACTCCAGACTACTCAAACTTTTGGCCTTTTGGCTATCGGGTTTATCCCTTTGTCCGACCTTATGATGATCATAAGCTCTCTCCTCGTAGCATTCCTTGTATCTTTATTGGTTCAGTTCTCAGTATAAGAGGTTTCACTGTCTGGATGGTGTCACTGGTCGAATTTATATCACTCGCCATGCTCATTTTGACGAGACGTGCTTTCCCTTAGCTAATGGGAGCACTGAGTAGGATTTTTATCCTTGGATGTTCTTACTTTTCTGAATCCTGAGCTGTCTACTTCTGAGCCGGTCTTGTCCTCCTCGGCAGTTTTTGGTCCTTGTACTCTTTGTGATCAGTCTCCATCCTCGGCTTGTCTATCGCCTCCCGTGCCCATTTCGGAGGTCTCAGTTACTCCATTGATCCCTTCACCGTCGACGCCGATTTCTCCATCGTCGAGTTCCTCCACTTCCTCTAGGTCCTCTTCTGATTATGATGCTCCGCCGCAGGGGGGTTATCATATGACCACCAGAAATCAGGATGGTACTCGCCGGACTAGTGGAACTGTGCAGCTGAGAGCCAGCAAGAAACGGCGTAGAAACAGGCGCGCAAGTAGACATACCAGCCCTAGTCAGGATATCCTGAGCATACTTCGCTTGGCCGAGAAGCAATCCGGAGGGAGTAGGAGAAACTTCAAGACCAAGAAAGTAATTAAGAGCACCAAGATTCTTGATCGCAAACTCCTTGTGCGTCCGAGAAATGAACTGACGAAGAAGAGTCGAATCATTCCCTGTAAGAATAATGTCGTCAACATACACAAGGAGGTACATCAATGAGGACTACTTTGCCAGCAAATAAAGAAGTATCAGCAGAGCTGCACCGAAAACCAAGCTGGGTAAGATAGCTGCTAAACCGCTGAAACCAAGCTCTAGGGGCTTTCTTAAGGCCATAAATAGCCTTGCGCAAACGACAGACATAGTCTGGATGAGAAGAATCCTGATAACCAACTGGCTGCTTCATGTAGACCGGACTATCCAGAACACCATAAGAAAATCATTCTTGACATCCAGCTGATGAAGTGGCCAAGAACGCATGGTGGCAATTGCAAAAACAGTCCGAACAATGGAGGCCTTAACCACAGGACTGAAAGTATGGTCAAAATCAAAACCTGGAATCTGCGAAAAACCTTGCGCCACAAGTACGGCTTTGTGACGGTCAATGGTACCATCCGGACGATACTTGAGATGATAGACCCATTTGGAGCCAACAATGTTGGCATCCGAAGGTCGAGGTACCAAATCCCAAGTATGCTGACTACGAAGAGCAACCATCTCATCGTCCATAGCTGAAACCCAGGCTGGATCCTGAAGAGCCAAGCGATAATCTGTGGGTTCTGTCTGAGAAAGAAGAGCAGCAGTAAGGCCGTGTGCAATAATATCCAAATAAACCCATCGTTGAATGGCACCAGTAGACGACCGAGTGGACATTCGATGTGTACGAGGCGGAGGCGGCGAGGTGGAAGAAGCAGAGCTGGCGGATGACGCCGAAGAAGACTCGAAAGAGGCAACCGAGTCGCGGCCGACGGACGCAGCCAGAGGAGGCACCATGACCTGTGGTAAGGACAGCGGAACTGTCGACGAAAAAGCTGGTTCTGGTTCCATCGTGCAAATGATGCAGGGCGGCAAAGGAGATGAAACTGAAACCGGTGCAGAGGTATCAATATCACCATCAGGATCAATAAAAGCTGAGACATCAAGGACAGATGCTGGAGAGCCCAAAGTCGAAGAAGTGGCAAAAGGAAAATATGTCTCATCAAATCGAGCATGGCGAGTGATGTAGACTCTGCCAGTGGAAGAATCTAGACAGCGAAAACCTTTGTACTGGGAACTGTAGCCAAGGAAGACGCATGGAATGCTGCGAGGAGATAATTTGTGATCCGCATATGGTCGAACAAATGGAAAAACCCGGCAGCCGAAAGGATGAAAATTTGAGTAGCAAGGATCCCGACCATATAGAAGCCCATAAGGAGAAGAACCATGCAGTACATGACTAGGCAATCGATTGATCGTGTATGCAGCTGCAGCAAAAGCATCATCCCAATAAGAGATAGGCATATGCGAATGAAATAGCATAGTAAGACCCATCTCGGCAACATGCCTATGTTTGCCCTCCGCCCTACCATTCTGTTCCGGAGTGTAAGGACACGATATCTGATGGTGAATGCCCTTAGTAGCAAAATGACTCCGTAGACGAGTGTTCAGAAACTCAGTACCACCATCACTCTGAATCACTTTAGTTTTGGATGAAAATTGATTCTCCACAAATGCCTCAAATTGTAAATAAGCATCAAAGAAATCCGACTTACGACGAAGTGGATAAAGCCTGTGAAACGAGAATAATCATCCAAAAATAAAGCATAGTAAGAAAAACCGGTTGATGATAAAACAGGGGAAGGTCCCCATAAGTCACAATGAATCAAATCAAGTACATGCGTAGCACGTTTATGGTTCTCAACAAATGCCAACCGTTGACCTTTCGCCATAGCACAAGGGGCGCAGGCAACAGGTTTGGGCAACAAAGAAGATAAAGAAACTATACCAGACTTCTGCAAACTAGAAATAACTGTCGACGATGCATGACCCAAGCGAGCATGCCAAAGCTCATAAGATGTCCGTCCTTTATTCTGCTGTAAATGCGAGAAAAATGTTGAATCACCTCTATCCAAAACATAGAGACCACCATCACTGTGGCCCCTGCCCACGATCGCCTTGGAAACTTTGTTCTGAATGACAAAGTTTCGATCATCAAAAGTGACAAAAGCATTTAAATCTCTGGTCAGTTTACTAATAGACAGCAGATTCTTAGTAATATCAGGAACAACCAGAACATCATAAAGGCATAAATCATCACAGAGTTTAGTGTCACCAATATGAGAGATTCGAATAGAAGCATCATTGCCAACAGAAACAGTAGAATTACCAGAATATGGAGCGACAGACTCTAAACCAGAGGTGGAGGATACCATACCATAGTCAATGAACCAGTCAGAAGATCGGGCAGTAGGCTCTAACTACAAGGATGACTGAAAACGTTTCGCCGGATGAGTGGAGTCTGTACGACGAGTCGGACCCTGAGAACCAGTCTGAGCAAGCATCCTGTAGCAAGTCGCAGCATAGTGACCGAGATGACCACACCAAGTGCATTGCGGCCGACCACGACCAGCCCCAGCCGAGGACTGAAAACTGGCTATGCCGCCGCGTCGACCGCCAAAACGGCCACCCCTGGCGGCGCATGAGCCGTACGCGCCACCTCCCCTCGCCGGTGCGTGATCCCACGCGTGGCCGACCGAGGGAAATTCTGCTGATGTGAATGCGGCAGGCCCAGTGGCCGGGGCTGAATGGTCCTGTAAGTTTTTCAGAAAAGCCTCGTGGTTTTTGGCACGAGATAAGACATCGGCATACAATGGAGTAGGGGATGAATTAATTAATGGTGCAGAAAAATCCTTAAACTCAGTTCCAAGAGCAGTCAAAAACCAAATAAGTTGATCATCATTGGATACAGGAGAACCCATCATAGACAACTGCTCAAAAATATCTTTAAATTGGAGATGGAGTTCATGAACTGTACCAGTCTTACCTATACCATGGGCAGCAGCACGAAGACGAAGGATGGATGAAGCACTGCTGTCGTGATAAATCGACTGAAGATTGTCCCAAATTTCCTTTGAAGTGGCACAGTCAGGCAAAACCGCCAAAGCCTCCGGGGTGAGGGAAGAAAAGAGAAGACTGCAAACACGTTGATCTTCATCAACCTAATTTTCATAATCAGACTGAGCCTTCAAGTAAGCCTCCATGGGATCAGGCTTGGAGGAGGAGCCTCGAACTGGAGTTGAAGTAACAGCCCCTGCATCAGAGACGGAAGCGGCAGCCGGGGGCGAGGAGGAACAGTCGGACAGGGCCTGGAACCATCAAGAAAACCATACAGCTTCTGAGGTCGGAGAATATAACCAGCTTGACGCTTCCACAGCAAATAATTGGATGATGACAATTTGATAGTCATCATGTGGAGCAAGGTATTATAAGATAATTTATCGTCAGACATGTTGAGAGGAGAAAACAAAAATAATTAAATTTTTGGGAGGTGAATAGCAGAGAAAATTTCTGGGGAATCTTGTTGAATGCGAGCAAACATCAGGAGATTTGGAAAAAGGGAATCTTGTTTGTGAATTATGTTTGTATTGAGGTTTGCTGGTGCTAGAATACGAGCAGACAAAGTCGGTGGCGGAAGAAAAATTTCGGCAGCAGAAAAAAAAAGAAGCTGCGGCCGAAAGAGAGAGGAGGGTTTTAGAATCAGGTTTGCTCTGATACCATGATAAAGTAATTTTCCATAATCATTCTGATTAATGATGAAGAATATATATAGAGTACAAAGAAAACTAGTCTAAATATAACTCTAGTATTAGTCATTAACATGGAATAAAATATTATCTAATCATCTACTTTCTTTATTCTAACAGAGAATATAACTGGGCTCTCAGCAGCCTTAGATTCAGTCTCTGTGCTTGAGTCCGGCCAATACGGAAAATATATGCTCCAACTTTTGCGCTTGAGACGGTTGGTTTCAAGCTAACTTTAATCAGCAAAGATTTCAATCCTTGCATAAGCAATACACAAGTTCAACTCAAAAACAGTAATAGAAAGAACCAGTTTGTTCTTCCTTTAATTTCAACATGTTAATACGGGGAGCTAGTTCCATTCCAAACTAAAAAAACTCCTAAACTAAAGGCCTAGGAAGAGAAATAACATGGGAAAACCAAGTAAACGTTCACAGTTATAGGTTACTCCTGCTCCTGGCAAAATGTCATGGATTTCAGATCTTCGGTGCTGGTAGGTTGGTGCAACTGCAGACACACAAAAAAACTTCAAGCAGGGAACCAAGCTAAATAGTTGAAACTTGGGGCCTAGCATGGCAGTGTACTCTAAGAATAGCAGTATATGTAAAAAATTGGCAATGACAAATGCTAATAGCAAATTCATCAACCACAGCAGTTATCTTCCATCTGTCCTAGTAAAGGTTTTAACACATACTATTAACATCTTGTGAGTTTTAAATGACTTACGAATTTACAATCTTAACATTATCTAAAAACTAACAAATTAATGATACAAAACCCAGAAATCATTTGCCATCAACTACCACTTATAAAAACTTCATTTGATGACACGACGCAAATGTTCTTAACTAGAGATCATGAAACCTCAATATTTGACAAGCAGCACATCATTAAGATCATCTGCATGTATATTGAGCTATAATGTCTTCGCACAATAAAAAATACTAAGTGAAACAAACTTACAGCTTTGGCAACAGCAAACCAGTGAGAGGCACGCATGAAAGCATCATCATGTGAAGGAAGACTATCATGATTCCATATTGTCATATTTCGAAAATTCGCTTCAGTCCCCCAGGTGTTGGTTTTTTCCTGTGTCTTAACATTTTCAGCTGGATTTTTCTTTCCCAAAACAAATCCTGTAAAATAAAGTACAAGCCCTGTGTCTCAAATACAGGTTCCGTTGTTCAAGTTCAATTACAAAAAAACATGCATAAATTTTTAAGAAATATCATTGTTCAAAGAGTTAAGGAGAAGTCAGACGGCAGAGTTTTTTTCTGTGTCCTATATAACTCCAATTTTCAGGTTCAATATGAGTAGCACAAGTATCAACTTTAGATTATGTGATTAGTTCATCAATTAGATCAATATACTACAAACTGATTGAGAATTATTTCCATGTACTTTAAGAGACTGTTATTTGGGAGGAGGTGGCCATAAAACAAGCTGTTGAAAGGCATCTGCTATAGAAAATGTTTCTCAGGCTAGTTGAAGCTCCTACATGAAATGAAAGATTAGCTTACTAGCTGATACTGTTACTCAACACATGATATGATTGAGAGATAGTAAAACCTCAAAGCATCATGGGAAATGATACAAGGCACAGCTAATATTCTAGCAATGCAGTATCCATCTCATAAGTAACAAGACCATTAAATGAAACTTCAAAGCTAATTACTTATGTTACCAGTTATCAAAAAGGTGAAGGCATCATCATTCTCAAACCCCCATCAGCTGTGTTTTTTGGTATCCATTCTGATCTCAACAATCACTCGTAGCTTTTAAACCTACTAAAGAAGACCGAGGAGTCACATTTGGAGTGACACTCTTGGTAAAGGTCATAATATAAGTCACTGACCCAAAACTTTTTAGCTTTTCAGTGCTTCATTATATACATACTTGTTTATCATGAATCTATTTTCATACCTTAGAACAACTCCATTGACCCCAGCAATTATCGAGTCTTGTTATGAAATGGAACATGCAAATCAGGTAGCTCTATAAGCAGAATGGTATCACCGGTCATAGAGATGTCAATACTACTTCACTTGCATTCTTCTAGTTCACAAACTCCTTCGTTTTTATTGAGAGCTAAAATTCTTTTCCAGTCGTGGTCTGGTAATCATAGATGATTCCTACATTATTAGAAACCTTATTCATGGTTTACAGTACAGGGCCACCATAGATTATATCCTTCATGGCTTCATTTATCTTCATTATGCCACATAGACTTTGGTTTCTGAATGTAATGCTTAATGCCAATATGTAAATGAACTCAGCTCATATCACACTGAAATAGATCACTCAAATGTAGGCCATTGGTCAATCTGATTATCAATATAAGGGTTGGATTCCCTAACATCCCCGTCATTGACAGTTTAAATAAAAATAAAAATAAACCTTATTCATGAGGCTTGAAGTAAGTTTGCTAGTTGGTACCCTGATACACTACATGAATACTATTTCATTTCAATTAGGCTTCTCAACATTGTAATACATACTTGTTTTCAAGCCAAGACATTTCTACCCAACAGAGTTCCACAACAGTGACACAAGGGGCAATGGATCATCATCTTGAACTCTGTAAGGAATGCACCCATAATGACAGCAAACAAGTATAAATATACCCCACAATCTAAAATCAGACATTCAAGTCCTGAAGATCCATCTGATCCTGGGTACACTAACTGCCCAAGCTGCTAATGATGACAGTGGAAGATTTGCAAGGTTCATCCCAGAACACAAACAAAAGATTGTGTACAAACCTTTTATGTATCTAAATCAGTATAAAATCTTACATGCTGTCTCAAATGTTCTCTCTTCATTACGCAGCTTGCCCAGAGAAGATAATGCTCGAGTGTATGAGATCACAGGCTCAAACATAACCAAAGCATTGTGCAGAAACACATCACAGAAAGAGTTTTGGAATTTGGACAACCAAAATAATAGGAACCTGGTTCAGAATATTGAGGATTTATGCAACCTTAATTAACTTGTTTGTACCATACCCAATTCAGCTAGGGAGTAGGTTTAGTCGGCAAGCACAAATTCAACCTTTTGGACTTCCTCTTAAATCGTCCTACATTTAACTGTTCAACCCATCACCTTCAAAAACCAATCTTATCCAGACAGAAAAACAACCGATCCAGAGAGATATTACAGTTGACTCCCCTTTGGTTTCATAAAGGGGAGTACCCCAAAAATGCAACTGAATTTGAAATTATAAGCATCCAATAATCAATGCGTACGATTATATTACAGTTGCATATTAATTATGTAGCAGGCATAATCTAAAAGCAAAACAAAAAAGAATTAATATTTAGAATAGCAGTAGGAGAGTACTGTATCCGTTCAATTATACTTATAATTAAAATATGGCGATATAATCAGCATTACCAGAGTACCCTTCGGGCAAGGAAATAACTGCTCCCTGTAAACGTCTGCCCCTAAACGATGCTTCCTCCACTTTCAACCCGTCAATCTCTACCCCTGTCATAAAATCATCCAACATGGGTAACATATACAAACTGAAAAAGGGTTATTATTGGCATACAAAGTTAACATACCAGTAGATTTAGGCCTGAAGTATTGAGAAACAGAGGTGGGACCACTGTACTTGATACAGCAAGGCAACTGATGGACTTTTCCGGTGAGGTCCGGAACCGATTCTTCATCTCTCTCTAAATTAACTGTTGGCGCAGCGCCTGCCTCACTGCCATTCATTGAACTGATGATGAAGGTAAGAGAGTGTCGGAAAAAACCCTAACCCGATTTTGTCCGAGTCCCTAATTACGGTTCTTCGTTTTCCCGCGCTTCGGCTGAGGATAGTGGTGGAAAATTACATTCCATTCCCATTTGGTTTCATAAAACTTCAAAATGATCATCATCTTTCGGTAAAATGACAAATAAGGTCCAACATTAGAGGGGTGTTTTGTATAATTAGAGCTTATTTCGTTGGTGTATACCTAGCACAAATACTAAGCAGCAAGTCCAAATCCACAAAGGGGCCTGAGCCTGACCGGTGGCACAAATTAGGCCAAACGGACACAAGACAGGTTGAGTTAACCCACAAAACGAGAATAGCGGGAACCTGGATTAGCTCTCAGCCACGAACCGCGTTTCTCGGTCTCACGATCAGCCACACAATGCAAGCCCGAATAAAACGGAACCACGTTTGTGATACAATATAAAAAGAAGAAGGAAGATACGAATCAAGGTAAGCGTAACTGACTTGAGAAATTATCATTCTCAGAGGAGAAAGCTGACTTGATCGTTAGAGCTTTTCCCCCAAAATCACTTTCAGGACTGGTTTTGCAGGTAAAGAAGTTCAAGGAGTGAACAACAAGCGGTTTACCTGAAAGGACTACCACACCATTTGGTGCCGACTGTGGGGAACGAAATAATTTCTTTCGTCTCAAAGTCATTCAGGTAAACAATAGTATTTACTAGAAGTGAGAAGAGTCATAACCACTAAATAGAGGAGCAAACACCTAGACGTAACAGAAACATGCATCCTCCCCAAGATCAGGACTACATCCCTAGTAGAGAAATAGAGCCCAGTAAATAGGAAAAGAAGGAGGAGGAAGAAGCATAATCCCCCAACACAAACCAAGAAAAAGAAAGGGCGTTCGCATCATTTTTAGAATCGAGCAGGGAAAATTTGTACAACTAGTTCCTGACAACGCTCAAACCAAACAATCCAAGAATAGAAAATAGGGTAAGTCAGGAACGTGAAAATCTCAAGCACGAAGAGGAGTTGCGGGATTTCGTTGCAAACGATGATGGAGACAAATCACCCCTAGCGCCACATCTCCAGGATTTTAAGATGCCAAAGGATTTCAAACTTCCTCTACATGTTAAAATCTACGATGGGACCACAAATCCAAAAGAGTTCCTACATTCATACAGAAAGAATATGAGGTTTCGCAATACGAACATTGAATTAGTGTGCAAAGCGTTCCCCATCTTCTTGTCAGGAACAACGAGCACCTGATACTAGGATCTCCCGATTGGAAGCATCAAATCGTGGGAACAGTTATCGGGTTTATTTTATTCTTGGATCGCTTCTATCAGAAGCAAAAATTCACAAAAATGATTGTGGACCTTAATAGCATAGCTCAACGAAGTGAAAAAAGTATGGTGGAGTATCATAGTAGGTTCATAGTAGGTTCATGGTCATAGTAGGTTCATAGTAGGTTCATGGTCATAGTAGGTTCGTCATGGAAAGTTTGCAGGTTCATGACTTATCATTCCAATAGTTACTAGGAGCATTTACAGGAAGTATGCAGCCAGGAGAGTTCTACAAGGAACTAACAAGGAACATGCCTGAAAACCAGAAAGAGCTACAAAAGAATATTGAATAGCACATGCGAACAGAAGAGGCAAACAACTGTAAGTTAGAGAGGAAACGAGGCGAGAAGCGAATGATGGAGGATTTGCATAAGTGTTTTACGAAGAAAGGAAAAGGAAACATCACTTTCAAATTGGGAGAAACAGGATTGCAAGGCGAGTTATCCCAAGATGTGCCTATAACTAGATCAAGGAAGGAGATATAGCAAGCGAACAATGATCTATTTCGAGAACCAACACCTATCCTAGAACCACTAGAAAAGATATCCAGAGAGTCTTATTGTGCCTTCCACAAGGATCATGGTCATGACATTGAGTATACCAGAGACCTGAGAATTCAAATTGAAGAAAATTTGAGAAAGGACTAATTAAGACAATATAAGAAGGAATGAACAAGACAATATGGGACACTAGAAAAAAGGCGAACCCATCTCCAAGAAACCAGGGTACAACCATCACAATGACAAAGAATAAAAAAATGACTGCGGCAGTGGATTGCAATGATGATGCGGACAATGAAGTACTGGAGACAGTAATCTTATCCATACATGGATCCACGGAGTCATTGTCCAACATTGCGTGGAAGGCCAAAGCAAGATACTATCCCCCACAAGATTTGGTTGATAAAAGGCTTCGTTCGAATGAGGCGATCACTTTTAGCAAGGAAGATGTAGTACCTAACGTTTTGCCTCATAACGATCCCATAGTCATTATAGCATAAATTGGAAATGTCACCATTCACAAAGTGTTTGTAGATGACGGAAGCACAGCCGAGATATTGTTCATAGACTACTTCGACAGGCTAGGTTTCAAGAGAGCTGGCCTTAAAAAGTCCATGTCCTCGCTGGAAGGATTCACTGGGCGAGTAGAAACGCCTCTGGAGAATATACAGATGCCCATCATTATTGGAAAAAGTGGGAGAAATTGCACCAGTATGTGTGACTTCATGGTCATGGATGCCCGAAGTACATTTAATGTCATCATCGGAAGGCAATGGATGAATTGAGCTAAAGCAATATGGTCTCCTTACCACCTGGTAACAAAATTCCCAACTCCAGATGGTATCGCGACCATAAGAGGAATCTAACAAATGGCAAGGCAATGCATGATCATAGCAATGAAGGCTGGAAAGGTTGGAGAGAAAGTGAAATGGTTAGCACAATCTCAGGCGCTGGTTTACTAAAGTAGCCGGAATCAACAGTAGACTTAGGAAAAGAAGCAGAGCTGACTAGCCTGGATAGCAAAGATAATTCAAAGTGCGTGAAGATAGGAAAACACCTTCCGAACAAGGAGAAGATGACAGTTGTAGAAATCCTACGAAGCCACAAAGACACATTCGTGTGGAGCGTCCAGAACATGAGAGGGGTGGAACCATCCATCGCTACCCATCCCTTGAATATCAGAGACTTATTCAATCCGGTTAAACAAAAGCAACTTTGCTTTGCTAGCGATAGACTAAAAGCAATCGAAAAGGAAGTTACAACGCTGCTTCAGGCTGGTACACTGGCATATGTCATATACCCAAAGTGGCTAGCGAACCCAGTCAGGGTGAAGAAGTCAAACACGGGTTGGAGAATGCTCATTGACTTCACAGATTTGAATGAAGTATGCCCAAAGGATTACTACCATCTGCCAAAAATCGATCTAGTTGAACACATATATGAACACAGAGACTCACTTCTCTTCAAGTTTCCACTCACCAACAATGAATTGGAATATGAAGCCTTGATATGTATCATTCGACAACCAATAGAGAAGACACCATATAATTTGGTCTACGATCACAAGACGATGATAGCGGTAGAGATTGGTAGTTCAAGCCTTTGAGCATGCAATTACATAAACAACGACGATTTGGGGATAACAAAGTTAGATTTGGAGGAACTGGAAGAGAAAAGAGAATTGGCAAAAATCACAGAAGCTAAGTATAAGGAAAAATGGCTACAGCTTACAATTAGAAGGCGAGGGAACATGATTTCAGATTGGCGATTTGGTATTAAGAAAGAAAGAGTCTAACCTAGCAGAAGAACGAGGAAAGCTATACCCAAAGTGAGAAGGGCCCTACAAAGTCACGAAGGCTCACAAGTCCAACAACTACGAACCTTTCTAGTTCATAGTTGTTGGATTTGTGAGCCTTCGTAACCTTGTAGGTCCCTTCCCGCTTTGGGCTTAGCTTTCCTCGTTCTTCTGTCAGGCTTGCTTCGTTCTTTCTTAACACAAGATCGCCAATCTAAAATCATGTTTCCTTCACCTTCTTATTGTAATCTCTGGCTATTCTTTCCTTATACTTAGCTTCTGTGATCATTGCCAACTCCCTCTTTTCTTCCAGTTCCTCCAGATCCAATCTTATCATATCCGGATTATCTTTCTCCTTGTAGTCGCAAACTCGAAGGCTTGAATTTCTGACTTCTACTGGTATCACTGCTTTATGGCCGTAGACTAGACTGTATGGTGTCTTCCCCATTGGTTCTCAAACGGTCGTTCTATATGACCATAAGGTGTTGGGTACTTCCTCCACCCATCCTGTTCGCTTTCCTTGCAGTTGCTTTTGAATTACTTGAACGATGGTCATGTTCGTTACTTCCACTTGTTCATTAGCTTGAGAGTGCGCCATAGAGGTGAGTTTTTGAAGAATCCCCAGCTTTGAACACGAATCAGTGAATGTACCACTTGTGAATTGTGTACCATTGTCTGTGATGATGGTATGTGGCACCCCAAAGCGACACACTATGTTCTGCCAGACGAATTTCGAAGTTACCTCAGCCGTGACCCATCATAATGGTTTGGCCTCCACCCACTTCGTGAAGTAATCGATCACTACAATTAGAAATTTGGCGCTACTCTCGCCCTTTGGGAATGGCCCGACGAGGTCAATCCCCCATTTATCAAATGGCCAAGCTCTATATACCCCTCTCAAATAGGCTTTCGGCTTATGTGATAACAAAGCATTGATTTGGCAACTCCTACATTTGAGCACGAAGTCGAGCTCGTCGTTAAACATAGTCGGCCAGTAGTATCCTGCTTGGATGATCTTTTTTACTACCCTTCAAATTCCTTGATGCGTTCCACACAACCCTTCCTGGACTTCTCCTAGAATTTCTATTGCATGTGCTGGCCCTACACATTTTATCCATGGAGACAAAAAGCCTTTCTTGTACAAGGTTCCATCTTCGTAGATGTATTTATTGAAACGTAACTTCAAATTCATTGATTGCACCTTATCATCTAGCAATGTTCCCTTCATGAATTACTCTATTAGTGATGTCATCCAGTTTACATCCTCTGTTTGATTTTTTTCCACAGTAACTGAAACTATGCTTCTAACTAAAATAACCGCTACCACCACGTCTCCATATTCACTAAGAGATTCAAATCCACTTGTTGCTATCTTGTTTAGTGCATCCACTTTTGTATTTTCACTTCTAGGTGCGTGCTGGATATTGAATTACTCGAGCTGGGCTATGAGCTACTGAAATTTCATTAAATACTTCACCAACTGTTCTTCTCGTACTTCATAGTCACAATTAGTGAATCACTGGATACTTGGTGGATGCTCTTCACCTTCATTCTGATTGTGAGGTCCAGTCAACATATCAAAGCTTCGTACTCTCATTTGTTATTAGTGAGCGGAAAGTTAAAAAAAGCGAATATCTGTGTTCCCCTCCTTCTGGATTTACCAACAGTAATCCGGCACCTTAACCTTCTTAGACTCTGGTGCATATTCACCCTCTAAGCATCTTCGCTAGTCATTTCTACAATGAAGTGTGCTAATGCTTGAGCCTTGATTGTTGTTCTTGGTTGGAATTGGATCTAAAATTGGCCTAGTTCCAAGCCCACTTCATCAGTCTTCCCGATGATTCAGGCTTTCTAAAGATGTTCTTGATTGGGAAATATATGTGGACCACTATGCGATGGCTGTGAAAATACATCCTCAACCTTCTAGCCGAATATATTAAAGTGATATACTTCATATTCGTGTAGTAACCATTGCATTTGGTATAGTTTTAGCTAGTTTTATTTGGTGGATTGCTAGTATTAGTAGAGTATACGTGACAAGGAGTTTAGACTGCCATCTTTAGTTTTCTTATCTTAATCCCGTGTTTTATAGACATCTTGTATCCACGGGCTCCCTGATCTTCCTTGTGGTCATCTTTAGTAGGTCACATGTGGTTACTTTTTCTTTACATTCTATGTGAAGGCCATTTGTAAGAGCGGTAGAAGATATAGAAGGTTGTTCGCAAAGACGGTAGAAGAGACGAAAGATATTCACACTAGAATGGTAGTAGATGAAAGCCATGAGCATCAATGTGTGGCAGAAGGATATTGAAGCCAAAGATAGGTGGCAACAGATTTCAAAGCGGCTAACGAAGAAATGGTGAATCATGGTCTGATGAGTTGTGCTTAAGTCTGAGAACGATCCAAAAGGAATTAGCTTTCAAGACTAGTTCGATTATATTTGTATTCTTGTGCACTACAAAATTGACTACTAAAACTCTCAAATTGGACAAACGCTTCACTCGTAGCAAAGGAAACAAATTCAGCTGGCAGAGGCATAGATGGGTTAGCTCGGGCTGTTCATGGTTGGCACCAATGGCCCATGCCAAAGGAGCAGCCCTGCGCCAAGAATACCAGCATGAGGTTATGGTGCAGCCCACGCCATAAGCCATGGGCCGTAAGCACAAGAAAGAGTCCCACTCCACACGGCTAAGTATGTGCACGGGACATCCCAATTTCAACGTTACGTGCCGTTCCATGTCCAAAATACTAAGACAAGTCATCAGGGTGTGGGAAATCACATGGCCCATGCTAAATTTCTGAGTGGATCACCCTTCCTGACCACGGCCCGTGCCACCGACCATGGGTGTGGATTAGAAGCCCCAATTTCAGTACTCTGATGGTGGCTGCGGGCCATGCCAAAGGGACATTGCTACCTGCGCCAGACTCTACATCCCGCGCCACTTGAAGATCCGTGCTATGCACCAGAATGGGTGCCTCACGCCAAGGACACGCTTTGTGCCGCACCATCCGTGAAGGCCTGCACCGGGCGGTGGCTGAGCTAGGGTATACCCTAATTTGGTCTATTTTGGGCCTATTTTTAGGTCCAATCTCCTACTACTATAAATATAGCCTTAGTCAACTAGGGTTTTAGGATATATTTAGTTTGGATCATTTTTGTAGTTAGGAGAGCAACTCTAGAGAGAGAAAAAACTCTCATTTTCTCTTTTTTCTTTTGCTTTAATTCTAAGATGTGGAATTCAAATCTTTATTTGAATTCCATATTTAAGGAGTAGTTTCTATAGCTTGGGGATAAAATGTAGGAGCATGGTTTAATCTATTTGATTTGTGATATTCTACAGTTCATCCTAATTTTGTGTTCATGATATTATTGTGATTGTTCATGATTATTTGAATTACATGAATAGTAAACCACATATAAGCACACACTTTGGGCTATATTTATGTATGGTGTAAATATCGATGCCCCATTTGGGAAGAGAAACCTTGATATTAGAATGGGTTAGGGAAAATGCATCCACGTGGATGTGTGCTTGGGGGATTTGAAAATGCTTTGACTTATTTACCATCGCACCAGTCTTAGATGACTTCATAAACTTTTTCGAGAGGTTCTGGGTAGAGATAGTGAGTAGTAGCAAGCTAGGGTGCGAGAGGCCTTAGATCATAGATAAGGTGCCAACGACCCTTTGGCCTAATTGATAGGACCGTTAGGAAGTAATGCATTTGTGGTGGAAGTCCGAGACGTAATTGCATGGGGGAGAAATAGACCTATAACTACGGTCGAACCTTGTTGTACTCTCCTAATTACGATGGCGGTGTCAATGGAGGGTTGTGAGTGCACCCGCCATGACAAGGATGGGAAGGTGTATGCCATCGGCCATACCACATGTTATGAACACTCTATTGGGTTTACCTAAATTTCTATGTGAAAAAATTAAGAATCAAAAAATTATATTAAACATGTTGCTTTATGACTCCCTAAGTGCTTAGTTAAATAGCTTACTTTGTTTTTTTACTTTTATGTTTACTAGTTGTTAGTTTGAACACACCCCCCACTTGCTTGTATGCTTTACTAGCTATTCCTTTCACTCGTACTGATTGATGACCCATACGAGGTTGTGTTTTGATTGATATTTAGACATAGCATCTCCGTGGACAAACTCAGGGCTACTACTAACTACCCTATAAGAGTGTAGCAGTGAGAATGTGTGCAGAACTATAAATCTCTTATCTTTTGACCCTGTCCTCTGCCCGGGTTAATTAGCTACAATTAACAAACCCGGGGGGAGGCAGGTCAAAATTTTAGCGCTACTACCGGGGATGCTATTTAGTCTAACTGTCAATTAGGCAAAACGTGTTAGTAGAATAGTTAGTATTTGATTTTATTTTTGTTTGTTTTATGTTGTTGATTCTTAGTTGGAGTTATTGTTATAGTTATTTGTTACCTTTTGATTTGTTTGCTAGTGTTGTATTCATAACACTATTTTTTGCCCTAGTTTATGGTACACACCCATACCACTAATCTAAGTGTCTTACACTACCCGACTGAGAATACAGGTGGTCGGAGGAGAAGGAGGTGAAGAACTAAGGCACAAGTTTAACCGAGGCCGGAAATGTTAGTAGAAGAACCACTAGCAATAGCGGAAGATAACTGTACCCTATGGGTAGTGACGAAACCAGAAAATTTTATTAGGGGAGGCTAAACGGTGGAAGCCTGGACGGTGGTGGGCCGTTGCATCTGCGTCAGCTGCGGCGGGGAATGACGGCGGTGTCCGACGTCAGGAGGCGGATGCAGGAAGGAGCTGAGCTACGTAGTTTGGCCACTGGCCACTTTCTCTCTTCAGCTTCCTGTAATTGGATTGGGCAAAATGAAATTGGATTGGGAAATTGGCCCAATCCAATACATCTTAAACCCCATTTTTTGTTTTAATTGTTTTTTCCCTTATGACAAATGAAATGATGTTGTTTCACTAACGTGAAAACAACGTTGTTTTAGTAGTTCAGTTGCAAAAAAAAGAAGCCCGTAAAGTGGCCTTCTTCTCCGAGCTTCTCGCCTCCGTCGCTGGAAGACGCAAAAATCTTGTCGGAAATCGATTCTTTCCATCACTACTACCTATGGCCGGCGATTTAGGTAGGGCTGAAGCCCTACCTCACGTACTACTGGTTCTGCCCATGCCTATGGGAGTTCATGACACCCAACTTGGAGAATCAGTCGCTATGCAATACATTCCCACCATTACCAGCCAGTGTGAGCTTTGAGCTAAAAAGTGGCATGATTTATTGCCTACCTACATTCCTTGGATTGGCGAGGGAGGACCCAAACAAACATATATCGGAGTTCCATTTTGTGTGCACAAACATAAAGCCCCTGGGAGTGTCCGGAGACGGCTACAATCTAAGAGCCTTCCCATTTTCCCTCCAAAGTAGTGCCAAGGATTGGCTCTACTAGCCACAGAGATGCACTGGTTCTTGGATGGACATGAAGCGGAGGTTCTTAGACAAGTATTTTTCGGTGTCTAAGTCAGCCGGGTTGAAGAAACAATTGTCGAACATCACCCAAGATGCTACCGAGAGTATGTATGATTATTGGGAAAGCTTCAAGAGACTGCTAGATAGTTGCCCCTACCATCCCTTCAAGAGGGGGATTTGGTGTATTATTTCTTCTAGGGGCTATGTGATGAAGATATGTGGATGGTGAAATCCACTTGCAATGGTTTAATAGCGAACAAGAGCCCCAAGAATGCAATGGCCCCCTTTGAAGAAATGGCAAATGGTATACGACAATTTTGCACTAGGTCAAGGGTTAAGGTTTTGGATGAACCCGAGCACTCACCAAAGTTGGAGGAACAAATCCAAGCTCTTGCTTCCATGATAAAGGGGCTTATGCAAGGAAAAATGCATCAAGTCCAAGTGTGTGGAGTTTGCAACCTTAACCACAACTCCGAATCGTGTCCCAGAGTCATAGATGATTTACAAAAGGTGAAGGCAACTGACTACCACAACTATGAAATACCACAATTTGCTTGGGGTCAACCACAAGAGTTCTGGGGGAACAAGGAGATGCAATGCCGGACCCCTATGCAAACTCATTGAATGCTAGGTATCGAGATCATCCTAACTTTCGATGGAGGGAGGATAACCAACCTCAAGGATACCGAGGTGGACAAGCTCAACCACAACAATATCCTAGAGGTGAATCCCCTTCTAAAAATTATGCTTCACTCTACAAGTTAGAACGTGATGAGATCTTAGAGGCCATTGGTCAATTGGGGAAGAAATATGAAGTCTTCGCGGAGAGGACATGGCAAGAGATTGAAGACCTTGGTAATAGAGATTTCTCAAGTATAAAAAATCTTAAAGTTCGAGTTGGGTAACTTGCCACCTTGGTAAGCCGACTTGAAGCTAAGGAGTTCAACAAACTACCTTCCCAACTGGAGATCAATCCAAGGAACATGAGTGCCCTTAAGTTGAGAATTACAAAGGAATTTCATGAGACTGAGAAGAAGATGATACAAGAGGATGATAAGATAGTGGAGGCTACCAAAGCACATTCCTAAGAGGAACTTCCAAGCAATTTTCACCGCCCGAGGCACAAGTCACTATTCCACCTCCATTTCCAAATGCTTTGAGAAGACGATCAAAGGTGGTGACCGACGATGCAAACATTCAAATTTTTTTTGAGAAGGTCGAGGTAACCATCTCTATCTTGGAATTAATTAAGAATGTGCCATCATATGTTAGTCAGTGTATAAAATATTTTAAGTTAATGAAAAACAAATACAATATATAGGTAAATAAATGCAACATGTATCCTAAAAAATGTTACTTTAACAATGTCTTTACATCTGGTGTTTTTGTGCCAAATTCAGAGTTTACTTCCTTGGTTTTTTCTTTTTCATGCCCGACTTCAGCCTTTTTCCTCTTGCTTTTGTCTTCACTTGAGCAGTATCCAATATCTTAGGTGTACTTGTTATGGTTGAGTTGCATTAGCTACTTGTGGCTGATTGTTCAACGACATTGGTCTTTGATGCCAACAATTCTTCTATTCTTAATGAACACATGTCAAACATCTCTTCAAGAGTGCTTCTAGCTTCTGAGTTTCCTTCACTTTTTAGAACTAGATTGTAGAATTTGCTGGACATATGATTCCTCCATGAAACTGCACCATTGATGTTTTCTTGTTGTAGTTTTCCTTGGCCAAGAACCTTGTCCCATACTTCTTTTTTGGCATTTTTTGTCCATCTTTTGAGGATGTACTTCTTTGGAATACCTGTGATAGAGTGGAGGTGTAATACTCTAAGAATATGAAAGCACAACATACCTGACACCTCAAAGCATTTGCATTTGCATTGTACTTCAACTAGCTCATCTTCATTTTTGTACTCGACTGTCTCGTATTTAGATTCATCATGTTCTAAGCTGAGTTCATATTTTCTTGATGGCAGTTCTGAGAACACTTCCTTGACCTTAGTTTCTATTGATAAATAAAATTCCTTTTTGAATCCTTTGTACAATGCAAGTGTGTAAACATGAACAGTATGTTTAGCCAAACATGTACATGCCCAGTAGTTGGAAAACAAATGTGCACTGTAAGTTAACAATTTTGGGTTCTATGCTAATTAATACATATTCTTAATGTAAACCATCCTGCTTTGTTTTCAAATTTTGGCTTTGTTTTTACACATGTATTTTCCTTTTCTGCTTCATATCTCCTCCCCTTTTTTATTATTTCGTTGAAGAACTCATAGAAGTGAGTGAGGGTAGTTGTTTTGTTTGCACATAAGCATAGGGTGTGGTTGGGGCTTTTGCTTCACTGTGATGATAAAATTTCTACTGAGAAAATATCTATACTGAATTTCATGGTCCTTTTTTCACGGATACTGTATAGGCATTGAAACCAGGTGCTACTTTCCAGCTTGTAAGTGGCAATCATTGAGGTCCATTTTTCTTCAAATTCTGCTGGATCACCACATACTTTCATACAGTAGTCTAAATCACTTTTAAACGATTATTATTTCTTAAATCTCCCATAATGTTGTATTGCATTATGTTTTATGTGCCATAAGCACAACATGTGTTTCGTGTTTTGGAATGCCTGAAAGTTGTACAACAAATGAAAGTTTATTAGCATATATATATTTACAAGTAACTAATTTTTCATATAACAGAAGTTATACATATTGTAAGCTAACAGGTGCAAAAACTAACATTCCCTATTCAGTTTAAGGTATGTAAGTAATAAAATTTCTGAAGTCGCAACATTTTCAGGAAACCTGTTTTTTAAACTAACAAGTGACGCTTATAAGCTATTTAATACATACTATCAGGTTACAGTTGCAGTTTCTAACCGAGCATATTCAGTATTCATATCTGTAAGTAACAAATTTTCATAACATACCCCATTCATTGTTTTGCCCATTGCAAGATCTTGATCTGCGAATATTGTGACAGGTTCCCTCTCTTCCATTGATTTCTTGAAAGTGTTAAGGAGCCACACAAAAGTATCAGCCAACTCATTTGCAATAAAAGCACAAGCAAACATTCTTATGTTCCAATGATTGTTGATTCCAACTATTGGAGCACAAATCAAGTTATACTTGTTTGTTCTGTATGTAGTTTCAAATATGGTGACATATCCATAGAGTTTGTAGTCATCCAGCATCATTGAATCTCTCTAAAACACCATTGGTAGTTTTGTTTCCTCGTCGAACTTGACTTTTATGTCATTGATTTCCATGAGTGTATTTACAAGTTTCTGAGCATCTCCACTTTCTATTTCTTTCATTCGAAGTCGACTCACAAATTTGAAGTGGTCTTTCATTGTATTCCCTAGATTTTCTTCTCCACCAGCTTTAAAAGACATGTATTTATATCCTACAGTAGGTCTTAAACCTGCTTGTTCCATTTTCGTAATGACCTTTTCTTTGTCTTCTATAATCCTCCGTTCATTCCTACTGAGATACTGCCAGGATGGTCTTGTTAACTCATGATTGTGTGCGGTGATTTGGTGAGCCATGGTGTAATAATCCTGCTCAAGCTTCACTCTAATTTTAGCTAGGCATCTTGTTTTTGTAATCAGGTCCTTTCTCTTTCTCTTCTTCTTATTTTTAGAATAATTTTTACTATCCACACAAGGAACAGGATTGATAATGCTAGTTTTAATCTTTTTGGTTGGCCTCCAGAAGAGAACTTATAGTGCTTTTCGCGAATCTGCCTTTTGATATTTAGACGTTAACAATCTTTCTGGTAGCTGAAACCAATATCATTTCTATGCTTCTTATACATAGCATGTATTGCTTCCAAATTTGTTGCTTTTGCACAAGTAAGATTTTCAGTGGCATCAATTTCATTTAAATTTAGAAAATTTGTTCCTGTAACAATAATGAATACAATTTCTAATGTAAGATATGCATTTTCTAATGTAATTCGTGCAAAGTCTTTAGGATGTTACTGAAAACTAGAAAATTATAGAAGCTCTGTTTTGATAAGCATCACAAATACTACTTGTAGTGTAACACATGCAAAGTGTAGTGTAGTTTATACATGTTATTATCTGAACAATGTGCAAGTTTGTCAAAAGTTGAAATTGATAAATGCATTCTCTGTGTTTTTTTCATCTTAATTTAATGCATGTTTTACTATAAATTATAGATGATTTAAATTAATAAATGCATAAAGTAAACGAAAATTCTGTGCATCATGTAGTTTATAGTGCTAATGTTCCCACATGTTCATAGTATTAGAACTATATTGTCCAGAAGTTTAAAAAACAAATATATTCATATCGATTGCAATTCAACACTATAATTTCAGTCCGGTGAGAGAAAATCATTCCTTTAATGGAATTTAGTGATCTTTCATCTTCTTGCAACTGAATTTCATATGTTCGGAGTTGAATCTCGGCAGTTACGATCGCATTTTCTTCAGCAGATTCCGATTCGATTGCAGTAGTTTTTACGATCAAAGTTGTTGAAATTGTAGATTCTGATTCGTGATTTCCTTCCTCAATTCCATCGGAGGCCATCACAAAGGCGTCATGGACGGACTGGTTGAGAGGAATCGGAAACGCGCCGATTGGTGAGGAGGAATTGCTCGACGTGGATAGATTGGTTGAGAGGAATCAGAGAAAGGAAAAAAGGAAGAAATTGTTTAGTGTGTGTTTGTGCACAAAAGATTCGGTTGTTATGAACCGGATCCGTTGTTTTGTTTAATGGATCGCGTGATTTTATTAAGTTTTCATTATTTGCAAACAAGCCCCTGCCTGTCCATAAGCGTATGGACAAACCACCTGTTAGAAGACCCACTCTATTTAATAAACGTCGTATCTCTTTTCTTATGTACTAGAAATAAATATTTTACATAATAGATTTTTATTTTTACATAATATATAATAATCGATAATTAACAGTATATATATGAGTTTAAATTATCATTTTTGGAAAGAACAATAATGATAATTAGATATTATTTTAGTACTTTTCCATACCACCTATTTGGGAATTCAAATGAAAAAAATAAAGATTATGACACCTCCAATAGTGTTTCTCAAATTTAAAAAGCTATCAATTGTCTTTCTTAAAGCTACAATTTTACTATTTAATTCAGATTACTTCAATATCCAAGTTAGTATTTTAAATATATTCATTCTATAGGACATCTCCTAACAAGTGGTCTTTCATTAAATTATGAACAATCCGTTGTATTTATTCACTTATACAATGCATTTGTTAAATTAAACACTAAATTGTAAAATTTAAATAAAGTATTTTTTAAGTTTAATATTTTATTTTTTATAAGTATAAAGTTTCACATTAAAACACACCTTATTACATATTTTTTAAAATTATAAACTCACCGTAGTGAGGGGATGTATTTTAGGCTCCCCAGGACCTGAAAGAATGTTGCGCCATACGCTCAGTAAGTGGTAGAAAGAAGCAAGTGGAAGATTATGTACACTAAGCTTTGTTCAAAAAACCTTTGTTTACACCTCTGTTTAAACAAGAGGTTCGGCTATTGAAACCATGTCTGAGAAAATTATGACCTACCATTTTTATGCGTCCACAACCCATGTTAACAGAAAGGGATGGTCGTTTGTAATAGTCCCTTGCAAAGCACTTCCCCATAAGTGGTTCACTGCTAAAGCACCATAGCAGAGAGATAGCCAAGCTCAAATGCAAATCAGCTGAAGTCCTGCTCAGTAATTTTAGCAAAGTCCATGTCCAAATTGTATTAGCTTTAAATTGTTGCCTCAGTTTTCCATATTGTCTCTCTTCTAGGCTTGTGTCAATCCCAACATATTGATACCAGCAGTCGTCTTCTGTACCTATCATAAGCAAAGGGAAAAGGCAGTAAAAAGTTTTACGAAGGAGCTTTAACATCCATCTACAATTCATGAGGTTCTAAATTATCATCAGGTGATTTAAACCTTGAAAACAGTCTAAATGCAACCTCTTAGCCTACTCGAATGTGTGGAAAAGATTCAGAATCAAGCTTCACTTGACCAAGTATTTCTTTAGGTAATCCTGCAATATAAAAAGCTTAATTTACCTGATATTTGCTTTCCAGCTTTGTTAGTGAATCAGCAACTCTATTTGCCTCTCTAAGAATGTGTTGAATTGTGTAATCAACTTGCTGGAGAAGCCCCCAAATTATTCTCATTTGTTGCAGACATTTCCAAGGTATTTTGTAGTGTTTATGCACCATCTTGATTAGTATCTCTGAATCAGTTTCAATCTCAACTTTGGTAATATGGTGGTTTTTTGCTAATTGAATTCCATGCATCAGAGCTATGGTCTCCACCTGCAAATTGGAATCAGCCTTGATAATCTTTGATAAAGCTGCAATCACTTTACCACTATGATCTCTTATGATCCATCCAATACTTGCAGTCCCATTCTTTAGACAAGAATCATTAGTGTTCAACTTATAGCTGGAGGTTAAAGTCCATCCAATATTTCTTATTGGTTTCTGAATTTTTTAGTTATGATATCCCATTTAAAATTCAGTTTGAAAGCCAACAAAGTGTCATTGATGTGATGCAATATTCTAATGATGATATTTCTTGCCACTGGTTTTATCCCCTCAAAGCTATAAGAACATCTAGCACAACAGAGATACTAGATAAAAACATAGGGAATGATTCTAACTAGTTTAGCAAATATAGCATCAGAAGTATCCATATTCCAGTAGTAATAGTATCTATCCCACAAATACTAAAAATCATTTGTGCTTAGACTGAAAACTTTATCAATGGTGTTCCGGATTTTTTGCACCAGTCCACAATTATTAAAAACTATGGTGTATAGACTCAGAGTCCTTGAAACACAAGCAAAAACTTGATGGTAGATGAAACTGAAAGTCCTCTAATACATCTTGGAGTGCAATTAACTTGTTAAGTAGCTTCCAGTTCATGTAGAGTTTTTTTGCATTAAGTTAGACGACAAATGTTTAAATGAAGGTATCTTTGCTTTCCTTGGTCTAATTAACTCATAAGCTGACTTTAATGTGAACTGACCACTTTATGTTAATTTCCATGCTATTTTATCTTCATATTCTGAGAAAAGTCTATGATTCAAATTCATAATGTTGATTATGTTATCAGGGAGTTTGGCTGTTAAAAGGTTTACATAGAATGATTTGTTTGTTAAAAAATTAGCAACTGAAATACCTGGATATGGAACTTCAAATGTATTCTGGATCTGGTCTATAAAGGGCCAACCTCAGTCCGGTTTGTATACCAAAAAGAGACCGATCCTTTGCCAATCTGAACTTGTGTGTTATTAGATGCTATTTGTTGAATCTCTTTGATTCGTTTCCATGTTTTTGAGGTCTTATGAGTGTCACTCATAGACCACATGGTTGGCCCCAAAGAGAATTCCCTTGTTGTAATTTCTACCATAGTTTAATGGAAAATATTTTAGTTAGAGTGTTTAAAATTTTAAAGTTTAATCCATTTTCATCCGATGGAAAACATAGTTTAGGATATGATTTGTGTGTTTTCTCCTTTGAATCACTTCTAGGACTATATTCAGAGTTCCAAAAAAATGTAGCTAGTGTTTTATGAATCTGAGTTATTATATGCTTGGTTGGCTTTAAGACAGTGATTAGATGAATTGGCATTGTTGCCAAAATATGTTTAATTAATGCTACCTTACCAGATGAGGTTAAAAGTTTATTATGCCAATGATTAATTTTTGGTTTGATTGAGGTTAGCATCCCCAAGAAGAAAGATTATTTTTTTCTTCCTATATAGATAAGGCATCCCAAATATTTGAAGGGAAGGGAGCCTTCTACCATTTTTGTTTCTTGTTTGATTAAGTTAATGATTCTATTAGGTGTGTGTTTTGATATGTAAAATGATGATTTCTCAGAGTTCACTTTTTGCCCTGTAGCTAACTAAAAGATTTCAAAAAACTAATTATTGTTTTTGGACCATTTTTAGAGTATTTTAGTAAAAT
Source organism: Rubia yunnanensis (assembly GCA_037428765.1). Classification (NCBI taxonomy): domain Eukaryota; kingdom Viridiplantae; phylum Streptophyta; class Magnoliopsida; order Gentianales; family Rubiaceae; genus Rubia; species Rubia yunnanensis. Next base: position 89,264,263 of record CM075061.1, read on the forward strand.
TGTTGTGTCATCACCAAAGGAAATATGTGTAGATGTTTTCATTTTGTAGGGTAGCTTATAGGACTGAATATTTCCATAGTTGAATAATTTTTTTTATAAAAAATGCTTCAACAATTAAAATAAAAAGTAAAGATGATAAGGGATCTCCCTGTTTAAGATCTCTAGATGCTGAGAAAAAACCTATTGCCTTTCCATTAATAAGTAATGAAAAGAAAGCTAATTTTATAAATAACATGATTAGATTAACTAGTTTGTTTGAAAAGCCCATCTTGATGAGAATTTTGGATTAAAAGGTCCATGAAACTATGTCAAAGGGCAAGGATTACACCAACCACACTGGGAGAAAAGGTAATCAATAAGTCCTCCACAAATTGACTGAGGAGCTAAAGAAAAAGGTGAGAATTAGGTTGACCGCTGAGGGATTCACTGAAGAGGAGATTGAGCAACAACTCAGTCAGAAGGAGTTCACACCAGATAGATCTCTTGTCTACCTTGAGGCAAACCAGGACAAGAAAGGGTTATACACATCGAAAGAGGTTAAGAAGATCGCACCAGACATTGTAAGTTACACAAAAATCTCCAACTTAAATTAATATGTACATTGTTCCTACATTATTCTTATAAAAATTTGCTTTCCTATATCAGTACAGTTGGAGATGAATGATTTGAAGGAAAAAGAAACATTGGTGCTACAGCCAGGTGAAAACATGCTCATAAAGGTTACAAAGAAGAAGAATCACCCGGGCAGGTACAGGGGAACTCAGACGCATCTACCCATATTGGTGGTTGTTCCTCATCTTTCCCGCAGCAAGTGCGGAAGTAGTTCCTCAAGCAAGCAGACCCTGAAGAGGAGACCATCTAATGATCAACCAGTTGTGAAAGCCATGGTATCGTACCTAGACCAGTTAGTGAAGGGCATCGCATATGCAGGAGGTGTTGAGATCCCGCTAGGCCTTGACAATTCCAAGAAGTTTACCGAGAAAGTGATCGATGAAATTGCTGTGGGTGCTACAAAGTTGACTGAAGAGCCCAATGATGGAGAATGTGATGAGAAGGTATGCCTACATAAATATATGCATTTTCTTTAATTTGTATTACACATCTTAAAATCTCCATAACCATTTTCTCATTTTAGTTTACTTTGTAATGAACATGATGGAGAATGAGTGACTTTGTATGTGAAGGACCTTGTCAGTAAAAAGAAAATATCCGTGCATGGGGTGCGAAAAATACCTCGTTGTCTGGATACCCAACAATGTAGTCTGGCTCACGAGAGAGTATGCGAGCCAGTCTACCATCCTAGGATGGGATTGTCCTCGGTGGACCACCAGCTCGATAGCAATTGCCTGTGTCTTTGATATGCAAGAGAGACGAACAACCAAATAACATTGATGAGGGTGATGGCGGTATGGAAATGGACGACGAGAATGAGGAGGTTATGATTCTCACCATCAACGATGAGGTATATTCTTGTAACACCTTAACTTTCATTTCACACAAATTACATTGACATGTCCATAATCATTAATCCGTGTAGCATGGTGATGCCGAGAAGAAATTCCACTCGAGCACTAATTACCGGCCTTCAGTGACACCAAAATTCAAGAGGCTACCAAAGTAGGTGCTTCACTAAACCGCAAACCATTTTCGTTCATTGCCTACGATAGTTCATTTCTACTTACTTAAGTGAGCATTTCATGTAATTTTTCCTGCACGGATTATCAACAGACGAGACCTGATAGATTGGCCCATTATGGAGAAATTCATCCGGGAAGTCAGTGCAACTATCCTAGAAATGATAAAGAATAAGGACTGCATGTTCTTCCCTGTCTTTCGAACATCGACCTTCTACTGCGGTGTGGGAATTGATGTTCTGGTCAAGTTTGGGAGGAGACTCAGGAACATGCATTCGATGGCCTAGATCGATAATACACAGATCGATGTGTGGATGAGGTGAGTTTCAAACTTTACAGTCTTATTTGTATTTTTAATCAAATACGATTTCATTTTTAGTATTGTTACCGGTACAAGCACCTCTGAGAGAAAATATCAGAAAATAATGTAGGGCGCATCCAATTCTGCCCCTTGCAACTGTGGAAACTTGCCCAACTTTGAGCAGGAGGTCGAACTACATTTCAACCACATCTGGGCAATAACGAAGGAAACAGATGCTAAGTTCTACACTGTCCCCTGCATTAGAATGTAAGTATTTTTTTCCTAGATTTTACTTTTACATTTAAAACCATTTCCATTTCTTTCATTAATTAACCTAATTGTTCGCCAGCGATCATTGGTACCTCATCATTATCTGTCCTAGAACGGAAGCGATTTTCACACTGGACACTTTATCGGGGGGTATCAAACCAACAAACTTGTGCGAACTCAGGGTCATTTCCAGGTATTACAATCAATCAAATAATAAGTCCTAGTTTAGTAATATACGAGAAGAAGTAACAATTTTCATTTACTTTCTTGACAGGCTTGCATGCGCATACCAAAGGGAGAAGAGAAAGACGGAGCTAGAATCCGACTACACTTGGAAAATAAAGAATACTAAGGACATTCATTCTATCACTTCATCCACACAATTTATTAGGTTAAAAATTGGTAATGACATATACCATTCATATGCAGTACCAAACCCGTAATGGTTCGTGGCAATGCGAGTACTCCATCATGCTCTTCATGGAAGAATTTGTTAATCACCCGGATACAAACAATATCTTGGAGGTTAACATTAGATCTCCAAATTAGTTATTCTAAATTTATATTACACACAACATTCTTCACTAACATTGTAAGTTTGAAATTGACAGATCTTCCCAGAGGGCCAAAATTTCGTACACATGTGTAAATTCTTCACTAACATGTAAATTTCGTACACATGGTGACAGATCTTCGGTATTTACATTCTTCACTAACATGTAAATTCGGTATGTACATGTGTACGAAATTGACAGATCTTCGATATTTATAGAGACATAATGTTAGTGACATATGCTGTGTACGAAATTCAGGCTGTTACAGAGAGATGGTGCGGGGCCTGGCTCCGTATAAACTATAAATACTGAAGTAAGAAACAAGTCCAATGCAAATTATTTATTTTATATTTGAAAATAAAATTACACCGGCATTGAATAAAATTGATCATACCAGTGTATTTTATCATACCGGTGTAATTTTTAATACCCGTGCATTACATACAATTGTTTTACATTTAAACCGGTGTAAATTTATAACTATTGGTGCAAACAGTTTACACCGGCTTCTGTCAATATACTAGTGAAAATACTATGTGCCCCCTTACCTTTTTAAAAATTCTACACCGATTGAAAATACGGGTGCATATATTACAGTTGTTTTACATTTAAATCGGTGTAAATTTATAAGTACCAGTGCAAACAGTGACACCGGCTTCTATAACCATACTGGTGCAAATACTATGTGCCCCCATACCTTTTCCAAAATTCTACACCGATTGAAAATACCGGTGCATACTACATTTTTACACCGATTGATATTACCGTTGCTAATAAGTTACTTTTATACACCGCTATACTTATGCACCGGTGTTTTTGGGGCAAAAATACTGGTGCTATTGGGGTATATTACCGGTGCTATTGCCCCTGTCCTGCATTGTGTATAGAGATTAATGGAGTTGACTCCCCTCTTTTATCTTCTAACATGAAAAATAAGAAAAATCTTGACTGGCTTAATACAGAAACTTCTAAAAGACAGAAAGAACAAATTTTTAACCAAGAAAGACTGAATATTGAGGAAATAAAAGCCAATCTCACAGCTTCTCAGGTAAAATTTAATGTTCTAATTAAAAAATCTACTAGCACAGAAAAGCCTTCTGAATCAGAACATAAAAATAAATAGAAGAAATACAATAAGAAGGACTATTCCTCCACTCCTAAAACGGTTTTTACCCGTTCCTCTTTGAATCTTTCCAAAACACATTTATGATAAGTCTAAATATATGTGTATGGAATATAAGAGGAGTAGGCAATAAACCTACTCAAATCAGATTAAAAAATATTAAAAGACGTAATGCAATCAACTCTGTCCCTTAATTAAACCAATGCTAAACTGTGACCAAGCTCAAACCATATGAGAACTTGGATTCAGTAATTCCATTGCTAGTGAAAATTGTAAAATTTGGAATCTATGGGATGAGGACATATCAATGGATATCATCTCCATTGATGAACAACTTCTCCTAACCAAAATCAAAACACATAAGCTTTCAACAGTCTGCCAAGTAGGCTTTATCTATGCTAAACACACCATCAAAGAGAGAAACAAGCTGTGAAAAATCTTGGCACAACTGAATTAAGAACCTCTATGTCTAATAGGAGATTTTAATGTGATTTCAAAAAATGAAGAGTATTTAGGACAATCCATACCTGACCAAAGAGGTATAGAAACTTTAACAAGTTTCTAAATACTCAAAATATTTCAAAAATACCTACCTCTGCGAACTTATATACATGGACTGGAATGAGGCCAAAAGAAAGAGTTTGGAAAAGATTGGATAGAGGAATCTCCAACAATCTATGGTCGTCACTGTTTCAAGATTCTAAGATTAAAACACTAGCAAGAGAGAATCTGACCACACTCCCTTAATATTTCACATTTCAGAAATATCACCACAATCCAATCCAAAACCATTCAAATGTCAAGAGTGTTGGATCAATCATCCAACATTCATGAAGACGATTGAAGATGCTTGGAATATTTACACTAATAAAAAAGGAATGTCGTGATTAGCTTTTAAATTAAATTTTTTTTTAAAAACACTCTTAAAGTCCGGAATAAGGCCACATTTGGAAGCATTTTCTACAATGTTCAAATCTGTGAAGAAATGGTGTTAAAAGCTAAAAAAGGACTTGAAAGATTCAAAAATATATTTGCGGGACTTCACTTCCTTGGTAGTGCATCCTTGAATTTGGTAAAAGAAATATTAAAGCAAGCTTTAATAAACCAAGAGGTGTTTTGGAAACAAAAATCCAGATTAAAATGATGAAGGAAGGGGATGCCAATTCTAAGTTCTTTCCTCAATCAGTCCAAAGCAAGCATAAAAATCAGATAATCTATTCAATTAAAAACATTAAGGGTCACTGGTTACATCAACCAGAAGAAATACGAGATGAAACCATCAGATATTTGTCCAATATCTTACCTGAAGAACACTAGGATCCTTCAGGGGTAAATACTGCATAGATCCTGGAAAACACTCCAAGAGCAGTAACTGATGACATAAACTTTGAGATAATTAAACCAATCACAATGCAAGAACGGACTAAAGTTATAATATCCATGGACACCCATTTAACACCTGGACCTGATGGCTTTTCAAGGTTTTTTCCCCACAAATGTTGTGATATAATAAAAGCTAATGTACTAATGGCAGTTGAAGATTTGTTTGAAGAAAATGACATACCCAAAGCCATCTCATCATCTCTTATTATACAAATCCCTAAAAAAGATGTGTGTTCCACATTCAAAGACAATAGACCTGTAAATCTTTGCAATATAACAAACAAGATATTTTAAAAAATAATATCTAATAGACTAAAAATATTCCTAGTTTTGATAATAAGCCCGGAAAAATCAGCTTTTGTTTTAGGTAGGGAACTAGATGATGATGTCCTTTTAATACAAGAATTAACTAATCATTTACACACAGTTAATTACAAAAAATTAACTAATCATAAAGTTAAATTTAGTTTAACAAAATTAATGGGAAACATAGTTACTAAAATTAATTATATTTAATCATAGCTGAAATTTCGGAGTCCGACGGCTCCGCTCAAACAAATGTCATTCTTCTTCATCCATCCACTTGTACTTCTCCCATGGTTTCACTTTTGATTTGTTGATGCCTTTGTCCACGTCGTGCATGAACTTGTTTGCCACATTTGTCTTCCAGTTTTTGTGCTGGTTTCTTACCATATCCGTGCAATCTTTCTTCAGCACTTCACATTGAGCATCAGTCAATGTGTTTTCAATTGTGAAGCTCGCCTGCAAAAAAACATATGAACATGTAGACATTAATCATGTTCTCACTATGACATAATTAAACAAAAAATATTGCACTTCAAGTTTTGAATAGCTTACCAAAACATCCTTCCACGCCTCCTCATTTACATTTTCTGGCACATCGCACCAGTGATTGCATGCACCAAATCTGATGAGGCTCTGAAACACGTAATTTTCGTAAGCGTGCCACATTGTCCAATTCTTAGTGCAAACTACTTGTTTCCCACGGAACTCAAATGCCAGCAGGATGGGCATTTTATACTTTGCTAACATCACAGACTGGCACGTGCTAGTTCCACGTCTCCTCATATAACTTTTGATCTCAAACTTGTCAAATCCCTTTCATGTTTGCCCCTAACATTTAAAATCTCTAACTCGGCCCATTATTGCCCAAGTTATTTCAGCTGAAATGAATTAGATTCTAATCAAAACTACAAGTGTTAGACAGTCTAAGTGCAACAAACTACGAGGTTGGTACAGAATTGAATTTTTGAGCAACTACAACAGGTTTTCTACAAATAGTAACGAGAAAATGGTTCAACATCGTCATCTTCTCCCGTTGCATCACCGTCACAGGTGCTTGTACCAATATCCATGTCCTCCACATCGCATTTGCAAAAGGTAGGAAATTTCTAATAGTTTTGACGGCGTTAGGAAATTGATAGGTCGTAACCTTGGTAATGTGGCCGAACCAAGATCTATGATACTTTGATTCTTTAAGTAAGTTGTGTACACCGACCTCCAAGGCAACAACTCTAGATTCAATAGTAGGGACATGCATGTCAGATGGTTGTAGAAAGAGTCCACACAAATCTTACCCATTGGTTGCCCGTAAAGGTTATGTGGATGGGCATTAACTCCCGCTCTTGAACAAAGGGCTGAGATAATACTGAAAAAAGCATATGACCTCATCTTATCCTGTTCCACCTTCAACGTGATACAAATTCGATGACTAGCATTCCACCAAAGTTCCTTCTTTATTGCATACAAGAATCCAAGTCGACTTTTTTTTCCACTTATGTGTTCACGATTACCGGGCCAATCCGAGACGCCACAAAGTGATACCACCCATTCAGTTCTGGAGTTAATCTTCTTCGGTATTTTGCTCCACCAGGTTTGACCAACTCATCAATGTCTGTACCATGCATATTCACTGTCCCAACGATCTCCTTCCCAATTGGATCTTGTAGATAATAGCAGTATCCACTGTCAACATAGAGTGCGAGGAACTCATTCTCATCGTTTGGAACATCAGGCAATCCAAACAAACCCTTTATAGTGTTCGGTGTGCTAAGGACAGTTTTGCCTCTACAGTACACCTAACCGAGGTTTGGGTCACACCTCATGTTTGCATAAAACTCACTTACGATACTTAGGTTGAAAGGTTGTGGAGTCTCATATAATTCCCCCCCCCAAGCGTTCAAATGGTTTGTTCGAATGGGGGGATGCCTCAACTCCTCTTTCTAGGTGATGACAGCGTCCTTTGTATGATTCATGTACCAACCTAGCCTCGGCGGGCACAAAGGTACCATCCGGGTAAGTGTGCGACAACACTTTTGGCAGAGAAGGAGAGGATGAATGGCGTATCCTTTTCAAATTGGATTCAGGTGCCATTTTCTAAAACAACACATTGAAGCATTTTATCAAACACCTTGCATGCTAGTCAATTTGTTCATGATATCACATTCTCAATGAATGTAGTTGAGATCCCAGTGTTAATTAATCATATAGAAAAGGCATTGGAGTGATTTACCTGATTCTATCAGCACCGTCGTTGGATTTCAAGTGATATGCCTTTGAAAGGAATGCTAAATGGTGAGAAATGTTGAATTTGTTTTGTGGAAATGTGGTTATGTGATGCATTTAAGGCAATCCCACTTTTTTACACCGGTAATAATGTCATATCGGTATAAAATAAGGTCTAATGCAGCTGCTTTAGGCTGCTTTAATAGGAAAAAAGTTTCATGTTATGACCCGATAGTAACAAACAAAAAACAATTCTAAATATCTAGCACCGGTTTAATACCGGTGTGTATGTAAAGGTTACCAGTGCAAAAAATGGCCTAAAGCAATTGCTTTATGCTGCTTTAAAAGGAAAATAATATTATGTTATGACTCGAGACTAACAAGCAAAACTATTTTCCAAGTATCCAGCACCGCTATTTATACCGGTGCGAAAAATGGCCTAAAAAAGCTACTTTAGGCTACATTAAAGGAAAAAAATTGCATTTTTTGACCCGAGAGTAATAGACTTCAAATTTTTCTAAGCACCTAGCACCGGTATAGCACCGGTATATATACCAGTGCGTAACTACAAGATACCGGTGCGTATGTAAAAAATAGGGCATCTCCTTTGTTTTTTACACTGGTATTTTACTACTATGCTAGTCTATATGTTCACATTAAAAAAATTTGAAAACGTATTACACTAATTTTTCATCCAAGCAATTGAAATAGCTTCCAATGAAATTACAGATCATACTAAGCAATACAAAAACAAAGAGTGGTCCACATAATTTCAAGCAAATTCACATCATAAAGGGATAAGTATTACACAAAACATTGGTAGAAATACCAACGACGTGGAAATTACTGTTTATCGCTTCCGCTTCAACACATTGTCGACCCACTATTTCACCGCTCTCATCAACCCACAGACCATCACCATGAGAACGTTATCCCACCACTGCTCCCCCAACATCCTCCAAACCAGGAAATACTAATGGAAATTCTGGACTATCAATTACGACTAGTTGATCAATTTCCTCTTCAAAGTAAAACTTCTTCCCATGTATTACCACATGAAACTTCTCATTTGAAGGGTCCTTGATATAAAAAACCGGTCGTGCCTAAGCAGCTAAGAGTAATTTGTCATCTTCATATCCTACACGATTCAAGTCAATTATCGTAAAGCCCACGGGCTTTTTGACTACAACACCGGAACCATGTTCCACTCAACGACACTTGAACATAAAAACTTTGAACGCTATATAATCCAACTCCCAAATTTCCTCAATTGCCCCATAGAAAGGCATCACACCAACAACCAGATGTTTATCTCTCTTGCTTGCCTGCCACATGAATTTGGATTCAATATGAATACCACTAGTTTGCATCATGCTCTTCTTATCCTTCTCCAATGTTGAGAAACTGAAGCCATTAATGTCATAACCAAGTTAACGGCTTACTGTGCAATTTGGTGTCCTTGCAAACGGCCATAGCTTATTGGGCATCCTTTCCACATTGCAACGCTTCTAAAACCAATTAACAAACCTTGAAGAATGCTCTACCTATATTTTATTCGAGGGCCAGTCTGGATGAATCTCTTCCAACATAGAAACATGCTCCTGAACATATATTGTGGTCTCGCTACTATTACGTAAAACATACAGGTGAACTGTCATCAACTCAGCGTGCAAGGGTGTATGAAGCGTACCCTTAGACCGTGGAGTCCCTTTCCGCTTTCCGCAGTGTTGTTCACCTGGAACATCAACCTCTCTTTTTCCAACCAAGTTTGATGTATAGTACTCGATGACGTACCTCTGAACAATTTTGGAATCATGCCGACTACAATTATGAACATAACCTTTGAAAACATCCATGTGATGCTCAAATGGGTACATCCAATGCATTCTAACAAGCCCATATATACGTATCTCCCCAACTAAGTGTACCACTAGGTGCACCATGATGTCAAAGAATGACAGGGGAAAGTATTTCTCCAAATGGCATAAAACAACAACAGCCTCTCGCTCCAGTTCATCTTACTGTTGCCTGCTAAGATTTTTCTTACATATGGAGTTGAAGAAGAAATACAGGAACATAATCAAAAATCTTAATTCCTCATCCAAACACCCTCACATGGCAATGGGCAAAAGTTGTTGCATAAGGACATGACAATCGTGTGATTTCAAAGCATTAAGACACAATTCATCTTTGGCAAACCAACTAACATTAGAGGAGTAACTGGACGGTACCTTCATTCCTTGGATGCTCTCACACACCGATCTTCTCTCAGCAACTGATAGATTATAAAGAGTGGGAGGCAGGTACATTCACTTACCTCTTACATCTGGTGCCAGATCCAACCGAATACCAAGGTCCACTAAATCTTTCCTTACATTTAAGCTATCCTTAGTCTTTCCGGGAATGTTTAGAAGCGTGCCAATCAGATTGTCACAAACATTCTTTTTGATATGCATGACATCCAAACAATGGCGAACCTCCAAATTCTCCCTGTACTACAAATCAAAGAAAATAGACCTTTTCTTCCACGGTCCGTCTACAGCCCCATCACCATTTGATAACTTCTTACCAAGAACAACATTCAACTTCTTCACCTTGTTGTGAACAGCTACATGAGTCAATGGTTTTTGTACCTTTCTCATCTCCTTCCCACCAATGACTGCAATTGTGTTATCCCGCAACTTGTGCTTCAACAGCAGGAATTTACGGTGACCCAAATAAACAACCTTACGCCCATTTTCAATTGATGGTAATCTGTCTCATCCTCACAAATAGGGCAAGCCTTGTGACCCTTGACTAAATACCCGAAAAAGTTACCATATGCCGGGAAATCATTTATGGTACAAAAAAGCATCGCCTTTAATGTAAACTCTTCACCAAGAAAACCATCAAGCATTAAGGCGCCAACCAACCATAGCACCTTCAAACCATCTATGAAAAGGGCAAGATAAGTGTCTATGTTATTTCCAGGATGTTTGGGCCCTGAAATCATGATGGGTATCAGCATATATTTTCTATTCATGCACAAGTACAGGGGGAGATTGTAAATGGCAAGCATAACTAGCCATGAACTGTGTTTCGAGGACATATTACCAAACAGGTTCATACCATCAGTACATAAAGCCATTCTCAAATTTCTAGGTTCGAATGAAAACTTTGGATTCATCTTATCAAATTTCTTCCACTGGTCCGTATCAGTCGGGTGTCGAATCATATCATCTTTACAACCTTCCCTATCCATGTACCAGGTCAACATTCTTAGCATTCTTGAAAGACATTCTCAGCTTCATAACAATGGGAAGGTACCATATACATTTGGAAAGCACCCGCCTCCTCACCGACACAACATGCTCTCCACCAACAGCCACATTTTTCTTTTTCTTATAACGCGGCACATTACATACTGGACAAACAATCTTAATTTTTAGGTCACCCCTATATAAGACACAATCATTCAAACAAGCATGTATCTTTTCATACTCCAATCCCATTGGACACAAAATTCTCTTAGCTTTGCAAAGGTTATCCGAAGCCCGTTAGCAGATGAAAGCTTCTCATTCAAAAACATAAGAAATTTATTCATGCTAGTATCACTCCATGACGCAAGACCTTTCAAATTAAACAAACCCATCGAACATGACACGAACGTGTCTTTCTTCTTGCAACCGGGATACAATGATCTATCCTTCTCACCTAGAAAGTTAGCCAAAACCTCAGGCCTCCCTCTATACTCATTAACTATCTCCTCACACATGTTATCCAATTTAGCATCCCTCAAACACTCTCCCTCACTACTAACTATCACCTCCAGTGGTGATTCTTCCCCATGAAACATCCACACAACATAATCTTTTGCAACTATACAAATGAAGTTTCAGCATGTCCTTGTTATCAGTATAATTTTGATTTCTACAATCATGACAAGGACATAATATTCGCTTCTTACGGCTGAAAGCATGGTCCAAAAACTCACCCACGAAGACAATATATTCACCACTCATCCTACTAACGTTGGCATACACATGCTTACGCCTCTCGATGGCACGATACAACTCTATATATCAATAAATCTCCAACAATTAAACTACAACACATTTATTACAATAGAATTTCATGACAACATCCAAATCTTGCAAGATCATTAATGCACAACATATACCAATATTCCACATTACAATTACCACATTCATAATATGTCCTACAATATAAAAATAAATAGCCATAACATTATTACTACATCAACCTTGAGAACAAATCACAAACTAATTCTACCTCAATCACCATCAAATGATCAAACACACAATATATATATATATATATATATATATATATCAACTAAAACCACCAATGAGATCATTAATATCTATAAATATATTTTAAAAAATGGTACCTTCAAGTGTTTTCATTGTGGATCATTCAATGCATTCATCAACCAAAAAACGCAATTAAAGAACTCCTTCTCCCAAAAACCCTTTTTTTGGACCGCCAAACAAAGGTGGTAGATAAGCATTAAATGCATTTTTACACCGGTATAAAGACAAATACCCGTGCGTACGTATTTTTTTCTAAAGTCAACATTTTAATACCGGTATAACACGACACCGGTGTACAATTTCAGCCATTTTCCTGCATTTTTTTACACCAGTAGAACATATAATCGGTTTAAAAACATATACTTTTGGCACCAAAATCCAAAAAAATGTAACATGGTCATACACCGGTATAGTGATACCATTGTAATAGTAAACAATAGCACTACTGGTTACCACCTCTACAGATATAACTGGTGCGTAGATTAGGAAAACATATATGACCTGCCCTTGACCCGAGCTTGGTTAAAACACAAGCCGAGGGGCTTATTGGTCAAAGATAAGATATTTATATTCTGCACCCATTCTTACTGCTAAGCTACCAGGGGTAGTAAGCGTCAAGCCTTGAATTTGTCCATACAGAGGCTAGGGCTCAAGTACTAGTTAGTACACAACACGTGCGGGTCGTCAATCTGCACAAGTGAAAGGAATAGCTAATAAAGCAAACATGCAAAAGGGAGGGGGGTTGGTTTTTCAAACTATCCACTACTAAACATAAAAATTAAATATGCAAGCAACTAATTTAATTACGCACTTGGGGAATCATTTAGCAACATGGTAGTTCTAATGCTTCAATCCTAGATTCATTCACTTATAGACATAAAAAAATACCTATCAGTGTGTTTACAACATGTGGTGTGGCCGATGGTATACACCTCCCCAACCCTGTCACGGTAGGTGTGCTCGCAACCCTCCATCGGCACTACCATCGTAATTAGGGGAGTGCAACGAGGTCCAACCATCATTTTAGGTCTGTTTCTCCCCCGTGCTATTACATCTCAAGCTTCCACCACGACTGTAACTACTCCTCCTGGGTTATATATATGCTAGGCCCAATGTTCGTAGGCACCTTATCTGTCATACTAGGATTTCAACACAACACCTAGCTTGCACTATTCACTATCTCTATCTGCAACCTCTCAGACAATAGTTATGAAGTCAGCTTAGACTAGTGCAACAGCAAATAGGTCAGAGCATTCTCGAATCCCCCGTGCACACACCCATGCACATGCATTCTCCCCTACCCATTCTAACATCCAGGTTTCTCTTCCCAGTGAGTCAACAAATAATTGTACCATACATGAATATAGACCAAAGTGTGTGCTTATATATGGTGTAGTATTCATGCATTTATAAAATTCAAGAACAATCACAATAATATCATAAACACAAGGATATGGTGAATCTAACGAATCTTATAAAGAAAATAAAACATACCAAGTGCCAAGATGAATCCCAAGAAAAAAAATCTACTCTACAAAGGTTAGATCCATGGAAAGTATTAGGTTACATGCCAAGGATCTAGAAAATAAGATGAAAGGAAAACAAGACAAAAGAAAAAGAGAAGGAAGGAGAGAAAGTATTCTCCCCTTCCTTTCCTCTAAACTAGAGAGAAAAACTAATCTACAGTATGCCTATATCTATTCTAATTCCTAATCTACTTCCTCTTTGGTTTAGTAGAAGACTAAGGCTCCTATATTTAGAAGTAGGATATTGGGCCTAAAAATAGCTCCAAACTAGGACAAAAATAGCAAAATCCCGGGTCAGCCGCCAAGGCTTCACGGACCGGCACTGATTTCACGGTCCGTGAAGCATTCAAGCATGGGGTGTGGGATCTGGTGCAGTCCGTGAACATTCTTAGCCAAGGGCCATGGGATCTGGCGTGGTCCATGAAGCAGGTCTCGTGCCACGGTCCGTGAAGATTGTCATGGACCGCGATCAGTACACAGATTTTTCTCAGAGTTTTACCACAGTCTGTCAAGGTTTTCTCGGGCTGCGAGCAGCCTATGGTCTTGGCTCAAAAATTTTGTCACGGCCCGTGAAGGTTTTCACGGACCAGCTCCATACTTAGCCAAATCTTCAATTCTCCATCTCCAAGCTTTATGGTCCGGTGCTTTTGTCCCAGCCCGACGCCTTGCCTCCTAAAGATCTCGTGTTGGTCTTCACGGACCTCTGGATTCTTGTGTATTGAAGGCTGTAAAGATTGTCACGGGCTGCTGGTGCTTGACCATGCGTGATTTGTGAAGTGGCGATGGTGCTTCATCGGCTGAACTTTGTTTGTTTGCCACAGGTGAACTGTTAGTCCAAATTGGGAGTTCTAGTAGTCGATTTTGTAGTACTCGAGAAGAAAAATCCAATGAAACTAGCCTTGAAGGCTAATTATTCCCGGATCATTCTCGGACTAAAGAAACACTCCTCGGACCACAATTCACCATTTTTTCCTTTAGTCGTCTTGAACTTCGAAGCCGCCTATCTTTGGCTTCAATCTCCTTCTACCACACATTGATGTTCGTGGCCTTCATCTTCTACCATTCTAATATGAATGGCCTTCACCTCTTCTACCATCCTTGCAAATGGCCTTTCAATCTTCTGCCGCCCTTACAAACAGCCTTCACATAGAATGTAACCAAAAAGTACCGGTTGACCTACTAAAGATGATCAAAAGGAAGATCAAGGATGTCATGGATACAAGATGTCCATTAGTACCTATTAAGTCTATAAAATGTGGGATTTAGACAAAAAAAACCAAACATGGCCGTCTAAAGCCATTGTCACGTAAACTCAACCAATACTAGCAATCCACCAACTAAAACCAAATAAAAACTATGTCAAATGCATTGGTTAAAGCATGTAAAATGGTGCAGATCAATACACTGTTTGACATTACACTAGTGCGTATATATTCATATGCACCGGTACTATATTAACATGAGTTATCCCAGTGCAATTGTGTACTTGTGCACCGATATCCTGTACGCATAACTTTTTACCAGTGCGTATGTACCTGTTTTCCTATAGTGATATAATCTTCATTTGATTCAATAGGAGGATCATTTCTGATTTGTTTCATCTCTGGATCAGTACTCAAAACTTGAGATGCCTTGTTATCTAACCTATCAGGGATATACTCAAGGTTACAATCTGGTGTTGCTACTAAGTTGACATTGTTAGTTCCATTTATCTACGTGTTTATTAAGATGTCAACCTGAGTATTTTCCAAGACAACATCCATAGCTTTGGTTGATTCTTTATTAATTTGTTTATTCCCTATTAACATATCATAACTAGTAGATAGACTCATACAAGGATCAGGGATATTAGATTTCTTTTGAGAATTGATCAATACAACAGTCTTCGAATTTATGGTAACCTGATTAGAGTGATTATTCTCAACTAATAAGTTTGAAAGTACAGATGGAAGCACAACCATTCCAATCAATATAACATAATTTTTATATTGAGCTAGAGATTGAACCTGGGATCCTTGTTCAAGGATCAGAACTCTAGAACTTGCATTTTTATACGCATGATTGGTGCTTTGCATTCCATTACCATCAGTTTCCTTATCCTGCATCAGCTTCTTAATAAGAGTATCAGTTTTATTCTTATGGATGGGAATATAAAATTTCTCCTGAGCTGAGAAACCAGAAGAGGATAGACCATTCCCTTTACCTTTGGTTCTTCCCTGTTCATCAGTGGGAATGGATTTATTACCTGTCTGAGTGTCTGATTCCTCTGGTCCCCAAAAGTGAACTTGCAAGTATTCTTATCAAACCTGCACATGGCAGTTGTATTTCCTAGTTTAAGAGAGTTAGAAAAATACAAATGTACTCCCACATACTCAATGTATTACCAAAAACCTATGTCTCGAAAGCCTAACCATATTCTTTCCAACATTGGCTTAGTAACATCAATTCAACACAAATCCTTGCAACATGTGGTCTAGGTCTATTTAGTGATGCTTTATCTATCCTTATTGGAGTACCTATTAGATTACCAATTGACATTAACACCCAGTAATCAAAGAACTATTGTGGTATACAGAGCTATCCAAATAGAGGCAATAGGGGGATCTGCATTAGGGTTGAAATTAGGAACCCATTTTGTCATTCTAATTGAATACGAACCAAAGTTCCATAATTTGTGAAGCCAACATCGATAATAATCATCAGGTAATGAAAACAATGTCGTTACCAGGTGATTATCTAGCAAAGTAATATCTGTGTGGCCTTTAAAACCTACGGTATGGAAATCCTTCCTGAGTTTATCCATTTGTGGTCGGATTCAAGAAAACTTCCCTACCAGCGTCCAACGGAGAGGGGATTCCAATCTCGAGCATTCCTCATCTGTAAAGTGTAAACCAGGTTCGCCCAGATGCTCAATATTTTATTTTGGATTGTAGGGAGCACTGTTTTTAATGGGGGGGGGGTTTATCGGATTGAGATTTAGGGCATTCTCAGAGTTAATCTTTTAGGGCTTGAGCATAGGTAATGGGTGGATTAGGGGCAGTTGGTGGCTCCGCCATCACGGCGGTGCCGGCGTAGAGAAGAGGAATGAGCGTATGTGAGATCGCCGATCCAAAATTTTTGGAGCAATCTCAGAAAGCATCGTTGTTTGATTGACGACCTTATTACATGTTTTAACTAATAATTTATATTGTTAAAATTAATAAAAATACAAATTCTAAATTAAAGGATAAAGTGACATGTTCATAAGTTTTTGGACATGCAACATTTCCCAAAACTTCCTCTTTATTCTAAATAATTTAACAATTAATATGTTCATTTAATACTTCCTTTATCATTATTTAAATTATGTACTTCCAAACATTTATTATTTATTTACTTATTTATATGTAGTTCAAAATATCTATAATTAAATACATTTTTTAATCATTGTGTAAAACAATGATAATAAAACTAATGCATATTATTATCAAAAAATATTTTAAAAATATATTCAAATATAACATTATGCTTCATTTTAAATACGGGTCTAGAACTACCTAACTAATAATAAGGTGAATGGAATAACTTTGATGTGTGTGTTCTCTTAAACAAATCATTTTCTGAAGCAGATATTAATTTTCAAGTTCAAATAATAATTTCATGATTAAAATATTATTATTAATTATTTGAAAATTTATGTAATTAGTATTCAGCTATAGGTCCATTATTTATTAGTAACATGTGGATATATAGTAGAAGTACTAGTGCTAGAGCTGCCTGTGTTGGTTGCAGGACTCAAAATTCTTCATAGTTTTTGTGGAAAAACAATTAACAATCTTACACCCTACCTTAACTTCAAATTATTCTTAGCTTGCAAGGTATTTGTTTTTGTGTTTTACTCGAGCTTGATTTTTAACCTTGTTAGTATCACATGTTACATGCAAAATATCAACGAGACGTGAATCATGACCTGAAGATTGAAAACAACCAGCTTCAAGTTGAGAATGCTAATCTTAGAAGTGCTCTTTCCAACAATATCTATGTAAAATGCGGCCATCAACGATAGGTTCAATCTCCATTAATGTGGGAGGATATTAAGCTTAAAAATGAGGTACGTATCTCTACTCAATATTTTCAAATATAATTTTTATTTAATATTTTTATAAGTAAGATTAAACTCACGTCTACGATGAAATAAATCTGTTATCATTTGATTAGAACATCTTATCAACTTATGATTTTCCAGTTAGTACTTTATTTAACTTTAATTTTTTTAGTACGTACACAATGTACACGATAGAATATTGAAAGCTTTAAATTCTAAATTATCCTGGTTATTTAATAAGTTAAAGAGTAATTTTTTTTTTTTGCATTCCTCAATTCACAACTTGAAGTACAAAACTAGTTGAGAACTCTAATTGTGTGTGATAACCATCTTCTCTTGATTTCTTTGTTTCATAACACTTGCATATGTTTACCTCTTTTTTAAAACCGATTTTCATTTTAAGTTTTAGAATGAATACAAATATCCCATAACATGCAACCCGCATATTTTTGTTAGCATTTTTTTTTTGTAAAACTTTATTTTGAGCCATTAGAATTGGAGATCATTTGGATATACAAGTGCATTTGATGCAAAAATTATTCTAATAGTAATTCAATAGGTTAACACTAGTTTCCATGTACATAATAAACTTTCATTTTTAACTTGCAACTTGGAGTCCTACAACAGTGTTTAGGCCCCCTGATATTGGATCCACTAGTCATGTCCTTGGACTACAATGTTCAGTATCTTCCTGTGGTTACTTCATTTTCAGGACATGCACCAACAACTACTCGATTAGATAATGTGTTTCATGCGGAATTTATTGTACCTTATGATGCATCACAGAGATATGATGCCTCTTCCTCTGTATGGTGAATGCAGCAACCACTTTTTTCCCTGATAATATGTGTTGATGATATGTAGAATATATTCCCTCATATGTCATAATTTATGCACAAAACTAAAATATTTATTGTGGAACATTAGATTCGTAAACTCAATAAGTGGTCGTCATGGTCGTAGTGCCAAACTTTGGTTCTTTTTATCATTTACTATTCAACACAAATTTTGATATATATTCCCATTAATTAGTGGGTGGTAATTTCTTGAATATTTTATGTGTATAATGTGCCCTTTTTAAATACATTACTAATGCACTACACTTTTCATTTGAAAATAGTTTCATGTATTCTAATCACCTATTTTTTATTATTAAAATTATTAATTGAACTATTGTTTATTTTATGCAAATTAATATATATATATATATATATATATATATAGAAGATATACTTTGATATATAAATATTTAGAGCTCAATATTTTTTTATAAACCTTGTGGATATGGTGTGGATTATTCCATTGCGGGGAATACCATTTGATCTTGTCTAATACTTTATTTTGAAGATAGTTTTTCCTTTATATTTTTCATTTAATTTAAAATGAGAATTCGTGTTGAATCTAGCTTATAACTGAAGGTTCATTTTTTGTTATGGGAAAAAATAATTTGTTACCTTGTTTTTAAAATTCATATCTCTTCCTCTTTGGCACACAACTAATATTTTTCGTAGCAAACTGGGTAAAGGAATAATTGTTCACTAGAATTAATTTCTTTGAATTTAAATTTCAGACAGAGTTAGAAGTAAAGTCATTGATGAATCTCGTATTTACGAACTTTGGCATTCATGTGCTAGTGTAGTGGAATGAATAGACCAATACTCGAATTTCTAATGTAGAATATTTGAAAGTAGAAATTTAATTTTAAGAATTTTTTGAAAATCAATTTTATAAATATTTATTAAAATAATTTAAACTTAGAGACCTCTGACTAATTAAATTATATTTAACTTTTACAAATAAATATTCAAAAACTATAATTTGTTACATTTAATTCTCCTTTGATCACCTAGAACATAAATGTAAAGAATTAAACAAAACTTGTAAAATAATGTTTCTTTGAGGCTGAATTGAATTGTTCTTAGTAGAACTTTCCATCACGCTTCTTTACTATCTAGAAAATTGCATGCTATTTTTATTTTTTTTTTAAATAAGAATGATCAATATCATGTAGCTCTCACTTGCTTTTTCTTAAATTAAGCCGACGTTCATTATTTGTATAACCCTAAGAGATAAGATTTATCTGAGCAACTTTTTAGTGAGGTGCACTTGGCAAGAGAATACTAGTTTACTTTTTGTATCGTCCTAGTGTTACGGAAGCTAACCTCGAAACAAGGATTTTTTACTTAGCCAGCTAAGTACTTCATCACATATTCTTTGGCTTCCTAAGTTTCATTTACCCAGATGGCTACCACATCATTGTCACATTTTTAGGAGATCTCATAGGGTGGTCACATATTTTGTCCCCTTTCGTAATATTTATTTTATGCATTTTTGTACGAGTTTTATTAGGACCCATTAAGATGAATAAAATGGAATCCATTTGACCCTTCTTGAGAAGTTTCAAGTAAATAGACATTTTCTGACCCTTTCCACAGTCAATGTCTTAACACTATTAGTAAAATCATGGTATTTTACCGATCTCAGTAAACTATAATAATACCTTTCTCTATGAACTGCTTCGATATGAGGTACATGGTGGAAACTATTACCTTGATTTTAGCTTCAATCGTCCATCCCAATCGTAACGTGTAAAGGGTGATTTTCCTTATCAACTAGAACTCCAAATACAACAAACTTTTGTGTGCATTTTATGATATCTTCACATGAAGAGTGATTACTTCTACTTATCAAAAATATTATATGTAAATTTTTCTAATAATATATAAATTTATTTGCTTCATTTAACTTTATAATTAGTTTAAAGAGACTGAGTCCAGTTTAATCTTGCTCTTGATAAAAATCGATAAACCTGCATATGTAAAAATATTATTTACCTGTTCAGTGTTGGCATGTTTGGCTAGTGAGTCTGCAACAGAATTTGCTCCCTTGTAGATGTGTTTGAATGAGAAATCGAGCTTGCTCAATCAACTTCATATCTTTCTTACTTCAGCCAGGATCTGCCAAGGGACTTTGAATTTTTTGTTGACTATTTTTACTAGAAGTTTTGAGTGGCTTTTAATCTATATTTTGGTGATGTCCCGATGAATGGAAAGTTCTAGTCCATGCAATAAAAAAGTTGTTTTAGCTTGAAGAGAAAACTTGGAAAAGAATTTGTTGCTGCTATCACATGAAATCCTTTGTTGTTTATGATGATGCAACGTGCACCTGCTCGCCCATTTTTCATAGAAGAGTCAACTAAGCTAAACTTAAAATCTTTTGGAAGGGATCAAGAGATTATTTTATGTATCTGTTTTGTGGAGCCCTTGTGTACAAACAATTTTGGATAAATTAATGTTATGTCCCAATAAAATATGAATTGCATGTTCACCAATATTTCATTTTACCGATGTAGTATGTTCCTCGTGTTGTCTTTGTGTTTGGTTAAATGGTATCATATACGTAACTGTTTTTGGAGAACCACACAAACCAAACTACGATACAAGGAAGAATCCTTATTAGAAAATTGTAGTCATTTTGTTAATGCTTCAGGTTCTCATAATAATAGTACTTTCCCAGAGATATTCATATCTGGGGCTTGGTATATTTAAAACCTTGTCGATCTCTATCCAGATCTGAGTGATTATCGAGAAGCTGTGAAAGAAATGGTGGATTGATTCTTATTCATTCATGCAAAAATAACAAATGGAGGGTAAATGTAAAGAAATGTCTTCAAGTACATCAGGAAAAGGAACTAGTCTATTTAATAATCTCAAGTTCATGAACCTCAAATTCTTTGAGAGTACACCAGACCAAAGATGTTGAAAAGAAGAGATCTTCTTTTTTTGTCTTAGGAGCTCATAATCTTATGTGCGACTAAAAAGGCCCTTATGTGTGGATTTCCAGACCATAAAGGCCTCAAATTCCGGAAAGAGTTGATGCCTTTTTACAGAGTGTGTAGACCCTAGTTTAAGATCTTGTTTCTTTAAACTTCATTGTAGTATGTTTGGTTGTTAAATTTTTTTAAAAAAATGGATAAGTCATGGAAAGGAATATGTAAGTCAGATCCTAAAGATTTGTTAGTGAATCGAGGTTTTTCCAGTTGGCATCCAAAAAAAAGTGACCTAGCCATTCCCTATGTTGATATGAGCATTTTGCATAGAGATCTCAT
Organism: Rubia yunnanensis; assembly: GCA_037428765.1. Lineage (NCBI taxonomy): Eukaryota > Viridiplantae > Streptophyta > Magnoliopsida > Gentianales > Rubiaceae > Rubia > Rubia yunnanensis. Next base: position 89,286,085 of record CM075061.1, read on the forward strand.
TCACTTTCTTAATTCTTTTCCATGATTTTGATGTTTTATGATGTTCTTGCATTGACTGTATAGCTTTTGTCCACAAGTATTGGCCTTGTTGGAGATTCCACCAGAGTTTTATTGAAAACATTTTAGTCATGGTATGAAGATTCTTGAAACCTATGCCATTTTCATCTTTTGGGTAGCATAATTAGAGAAAGCTCACCATACCCATTTGGCTTGAGAGTTAGTAATGTTTTAGTTCCAAACAAATCTAACCAATGTTTTATGGATTAAGTCAAATATGTGTTTAGTAGCTTTAAATATATGATCAAATGAAGTGGAACTGAGGAAAGGATATGTTTGATTAACATGATTTTGCCCTCTGGGGATAAAAACTTGTTCTACCATGATTGAATTCTGGCCTAAACTGCAGTAACCATATTTAGGAAGTATGTGTTCTTAGCTCTGCCGATAAATATATGGCTTCCTAGATATTTAAATGGGAGGTTGCCTTCAATCATTTTGGTTTATGTTTTTATGTATTAAGTGTAGTGGAGTGAGCTTGGATATGAAGAAAGAAGATTTTTTGAAATGGACTTTTTGACCAGTGGTTATTTCATAGGATTTTAGGAAGTTGATTATTGTTTGAATCCTAGTTTTAGAGTATTTTAAGAAGATTGTTGTATCATCAGCAAAAGAGAGATGTGAGACTTTAAGTATCTCAGAAGGTAGCTTATAGTACTTTAGGTTTGAGTATTTGAACAGAAATTAAGGCTTCTCGTAATATGAATAAATAGCAAAGGAGAGAGTGACATCCCTAATTGAGACCTCTAGAAGTTGGGAAGAAATCAAATGGCGATCCATTGATTAAGATGGAAAAAGGCTGAAGTGATGCTTCCTAGAATTATCTTTACCAGTTTTTCAGAGAATTCTAGGTGACTTAGCAATATATCCAAAATATTACACCTCTGTATTTTATTAGATATTCTAGCGTTACACAGTCACAATAATTAGTTGATCATATTTTGAATTTAGGAAAAAAATAAAAGTAAAGTCGTTGATGAATCTCGTATTTACCAATTTTGGCATATATGTGCTAGATCAAGTTCATATGCATTGATTAAACATATATATTAAAATTAGTGAGCATTGACTTTTGAAATTGTATTTCGCTTTAACATATATTTATTCAAAAATCATAATTTGTAATATTTCATACCCCTAGGACCATAATATTGAAGAATAAAATAAATCTTGTAAAACACTGTTTCTTTGAGGTTAAAGTGAATTGTTTTGTATAAAAAAAATTCCATTATGCTTCTTTCCTTTCAAGAAAATTGCATGTGCAAAAAAAAAATCAATATCATCTAGTTCGCACTTGCTTTTTCCTAAACAAGACCGACGTTCATTATTTATAAACTCCACACTGATATATAAGATGCCTCTGAGCACCTTATTGGTGAGATGCACTTGAATGGAGATTACAAATTTACTTATTATATTCTCCCAGCGTTACCCAATCTAACCTCGAAACAAAAGGTATTACACACCCTATGTACATCTTTACATATTCCCTGGCTTCCTAAGTTTCATTAAACTAGATGGCTACAACATCACTGCCAAATTTTTTATGCACTCATTTAATGGTAACATGCTTTTCAATCCCCTGTCATCATATGTACTTTATGCATATTTATACTAGTTTTTAAGATTTCCAAGGTCAATAAAATGAAATCTATTTGAGCCTTCGTTCCAAGTTGATAGTAAATAGACCTTCTCTGACCCTTTCCACAGTCGATTTCTTAACACTATTTGTGGAATTCATGGCCTTTTACAGGTCTCATGGAACTATAACTATACTATTAGTTCAAATTGATTTTTCTCAAAAATTATAAGCAATTTTATATTGTTTGTTTACTAATAACAGCATATACAACAAACTTACACTGAAATTTCAAAATGAATATGATAATATATGACTTTATCTTACATATTATATTAAAATTTTACTATTGGTAATCTAAATAGTACTTATCATCTTTTTATTGTTTGTCATTTAATTAAATTGCATTGAAATATACAAAATAATTTGAATCGCCAAAATATTTCTTTTCATTTAATTTGAGACTTCATGTCGTGGAACAAAGAAAACTAATAAATGTGTCTTAATTCTAGTGTCTATGCAATTATGCTTGACAAAGCATACACAGCTGTTTTACGTGAAAAGATTCAGTAAATAATAAGTAAAAAGTATTACAAATTTGCCTTTAAGTTTATATTTTATTAAATATTTAGCTTTAAACAGTTCTCTATATAGTCGTAAGTAACTGTAGATTTAACTATTAATTAATACATTTTGAAAAATGGTATTTAGTTAGTTGACTTGGAAAAATTAATAATTATGAAATTTCAAATATCATTTTTTAATTTCATTGTCACAGTTCTTTCAATTTCTATATAAATACAACGATCCTTTTAAGCTTTTTATAACACCATTCTTAGGATCTTTACGGTATATTTTATATAAGCCATTCATTGAATTAGTTATGGGATTTTCTAAACCTCAAAATTGAGTTTCAAAGCCAAAATAAAGGGATTTTGTTTTTATTTTTTAGTTTTTGATTGAAGTAGACGCTCCTTAAATATATCTCCATGCTCTAGTTTTTCTCTATAAAATATTTATTTTATTAGAGGAGAAATAAGTTTTCAAACTCGTGTCCTCGAATAGTTCCCTCTTCATCCCCTCTCATCCTTGATTTTCACAGTTTTTTTAATCTAAATTGTACGTTGGTGCTTTCAGGTTTGTTGGATTTTTTTCAAAACCCATGACAACGGGGAAGGTAATTAACTCATCCAAGAATCAAGTTTATACATTGAATATTCGTCAATATAAAATTAGATTATATTTTCATAGCCTGTTTTGCATCATTTTTGCCGTTGTTAATTTTCTCTCCAAGTATCTGATCAAAATAACTATTTTTTCTATCCTAATGTTATACTTTAGAGTTGGAAACATTACTTGGAAATGATCAATATCATTTTACATTGGGGGGAACTATTTTATTTTTTTTATACATGTTAATCAAATACCATTGAAAACTGACAATTCGACATTTTGATAAGCATTATAATTTAATTCTCAGGGAGGAAGCTCTAATAATATTTTCACACCCACGGAAAACCAAGACAAGGATGTTGTGATACACAAAAGAAAAAGACACACCCGCCAACGAATTCAAGAACTAGAATCGTAAGATATTTGTATATTGACAATTTATATTAATATTCAAATTAACATTAACATTATAATTCTTGTTATGTTATTATCTTTGACATATACATTTCTTTAATGACATTGGTGAATTATTAGTAGTATCCATCAGGGTTTTTTGGAATTATAAATATTCATTTTCTTAAACTATTTATTTATACTTTCATGGATTTAGATATTAATTTTTTTCCTAATTAGACTATACTTAATTTAGAGTACTAAATCCTTTAATTTGAAAAAGGACATCGCTGAATTAAAACTCGTAATACAATTTTATGATCTTATATGTATATTTATTTATTTATTTATTTCTTATGACAATTAATTATTTGGTGCACATTTAATTTCTTATAAATCTTAGAAGAGATGAGATATTAATAATATATTTATATATTTAAAATAAAAACTTCTTTAATTTCTAATTTTATTAGTCGTTATGTTGTTCTATAGGTTCTTCCTTGAATTTCCAAACCCAACAGAAGAACAAAGAACCGCAGTAGATGCTACCCTCAGAATTGATCCGACTCGAGTCATGTTTGGTTCCAAAACAAACGTTCACAACTCAAGGTAGTCAAAATCTTACAATTTCAATAAATTCAATGCAAAATAAAAAAATTAATAAAATTAATAAAATTAATAAAATAAAATATAAATATATGAAATTTAATCATGATTATTTTCTTTCGTTGATGAAAAATATAAAACTACATATGAATGCTAAATTGAAAATTGCGTATTTGAGACTAATGATTGCTTTGAGAATATTTTATAATTATATAAATGATACATTATTACTACTAGAACAAACAAAAGAAATAATTTGAAAAAAGTTTATTTAAAAATAGTAACTTCCCTCTTAGCTATGACTTTCACCATTAAAATCATTCTCGCATTATTTTATTGATAAGCAAATTTATAGAGCAAGTACTCTCACTGACACAAATAATTTATTCTACACAATAGCGATTAATATATTTTGTGACACACCATGATAAATTCATAATCTAACTTGCACCACATGTTTCCATATTATCTATCATATTAATCTCTTTCCTCCTTTACATTTGCAAATTCATATCCAATTAAACCATTTAATTTATTTGTTTTCATCTATGTAATCAAATTGATAAGCAACATTGAATTTTAAAATTTTAAAATAATGGTAAATTTATTTTATAAGACTAAGTAAATGATAGTATGTTATATAAACATCTTATCTTTTTACTTATGGATACTAGAAATAAATATTTTACATAATAAACTTTTATTTTTACATTTTATATAATGATGATTAAATAACAGTATATATATGAGTCTATATTTAATATTTTTCGGAAAGAACAAATATGATAATTAGATACTATTTTAGTACTTTTCCATACCACTTCTTTTGGAATTTAAATGAAAAAATAAAGATTATCACGCCCCCGCTGGTGTTTGTCAAATTTCAAAAATCTATCAATTGTCTTTCTAAAAATTATAATTTTACTTTTGAATTATTATTACTTCAATATCCAAGTTAGTGTTTTAAATATATTCATTCTATAGGAGGTCTCCTAACATGTGGTCTATCGTTAAATTATGGACAATCCATTGTATTTATTCACTTACACAATGCATTTGTTAAACTAAACACTAAATGTTAAATTTAAATATAGTATTTTTTAAGTTTAATATTAGATTTTTATAAGTATAATATATCTTAAATTTTCACATTCAAACACACCTTATGACATGTTTTAACTAATAATTTGTATTATCAAAATCAATAAAAATGTAAATTTTAAATTAAAGGGTAAAGTGGCATGTCCATTTATTTGCAAATTTTAAATTATGCAAATTTTCCTATGCAATAGATCTTTTCACATCTTGGCTTGTATTTGCCTTTTGTATAATTCAAGCCTAAAAATGTTTAAGTCGCAACTTGAACCATATCTTGTAATTTGTTCAAACCTTTTAGCTCACAGGATTGGTGACCCTAATACACATCTCTCCCATTAATATGAGTGTTATTTTTTAAAAACAAAAGTGTCATGTCCATAAGATTTTGGACATGCAACCTTTCCCAAAACTTCCTCTTTATTCTAAATAATTTAACAATCAGTATGTTCATTTTTTTTTGGAAAAGCACCCGAGGGTGGGGGTTGGTATATTGGTACCCTAAGCCAGTAAAACCGAACCATAGTAAGTTGGCATTAGTTTTTACAAAAGGCAACATCATTGCCTGCAAAATGTAAACTATACAAGGTCGATCGGAGAACCAAAAAGAGTTAGTTGCGATTCCAAAGCAAACGAATCTCCACACCCCGTGTTAATTCGTACTTTGGCCAGGCAACTAACATTTAGACAGTCAGAAAGTTAGCATGGTAGAGGCATTTGGAGGGGAGCCCTCAATGATGATATTTGGGCAGTTGTCCCGAAATGTGCCTCACTGCATCATAGCTTCGGGGGTGTTGTTTTGATGAGTAATTCGCCATGTGAACCAAGTCAAGGTTGTACCAATCAGTATGTTCATTTAATACTTCCTTTGTCATTCTTTAAATGGTGTACTTGTGATTTTTTTTATATTACTTATTTATATGTAGTTTAAAATATCTATAATTAAATACATTTTAAATCATTGTGTAGAACAATGATAGTAAAACTAAAACATATTAGCATCAAATTAAAAAATGTATATTTTATTATAGCATTATGCTTCATTTTAAATACACGTCTAGAACTACCTGACTAATAATAAGGAGGATGGAATAACCTTGTTATATATATGCCCTCTCAAACAAATCATTTTTTGAAGCAGATATTAATTTTTAAGTTAAATTAATAATTTATGATAAAAATATTATTATTAATTATTTGAATTTTTGTATATAGTTTTTAGCTATAGGTTCATTATTTATTAGTAACATGTGGATTTATAGAAGCATTACTAGTGCCAGAGCTATATATGTTGGTTGCACGACTCATAATTCTATATAGTTTTTGTGAAAAAACAATTAGCTATCTTACACCATACCTTAACTTAAAATTATTTTTTAGCTCGCAAGGTATTTTTTTGTTTTACTCGAGCTTGATTTTTAACCTTGTTAGTAACACATGTTCCAGGCAATATATCAACGGGATGTCAATCGTGACCTGAAGATTGAAAACAACCAGCTTCAAGTGGAGAATGCTAATCCTAGAAATGCTCTTTCCAATAATATCTGTGTAAAATGTGGTCATCAACAATTGGTTCAATCTCCATTAATGTTGGAGAATATTAGGCTGGAAAATGAGGTATGTATCTCTATTCAATGTTTTTCAATTTATTTTTTTAATATTTTTATAAGTAACAATAAACTCCCATCTACAGTGAAATAAGTCCATTATCATTCGATGAAAACATCTTATTGACTTAGAATTTTTCAGTCAGTACTTTGTTGAACTTGAATTAATTAGTTCTTTAGTACGTACATGATGTACACGATAGAATATTGAAAACTTTAAATTCTAAATTATCATGGTTATTCAATAAATTAAAGAGTCACTTTTTTTTTTGCATTCCCTTATTCACAACTTAATGTACAAAATTAGTTGAGAACTCTAATTGTGTTTGATAAACCATCTTCTCTTGATTTCTTTGTTTCATAACACTTGCATATATTTACCTTTGTTTAAAAACACATTTTCATGTTAAAATTTAGAATGAATACAAATAGCTCATAACATGCAACCCACATATTTTTGTTAGCATTTTGTTTTAAAACTTGATTTCGAACCATTTGAATCGGAGATCACTTGGATAAATTAGTTTATTGAATGCAGGCATTATTTTGATAGTAATTCAATAGGTTAACATTAGTTTCAACCTACATAATAAACTTTCACTTTTAACTTGCAGATTGGAGTCCTACAACGGTGTTTAGACCCCCTGCTATTGGATCCACCAGTCATGCCCTTAGACTATAATGTTCAGTATCTTCCCGAGGTTACTTCATTTTCTAGAAATGTACCAACAACGGATGGAGTGGATAGTGTGTTTCATGCATAATTTAATGTACCTTCTGATGCATCACAGAGAAACGATGCCACTTTCTCTGTCTTAGATGGTGAATGCAGCAACAACTTTTCTACTGATAATATATGTTGATGACATGTATAATATATTCCTTCTCATGTCATGATTTACGCGACAAAACTAAAATATTTAACATGGAACATTTGATTCGTAAACTCAATAAGTGGACGTCATGCTAGTAGTACCAAACTTTGGTTATTTTTATCATTTACCATTATACACAATTATTGAGATGTATTCCCATTAATTAGTGGGTGGTAATTTCTTGAATATTTTTGCGTATAATGTATCCTTTTAAAATACATTACTAATGCACTTGACTTTTCATTTGAAAATAGTTTCATGTATTCTCATCACCTCTAATGAACTATTCATTGAACCATTGTTTCTTTTTATGCAAATTATAAAATATATAGGAAAAGTTTTGGGAAAGACCGTCTTTCCATAAGCATGTGGAAAGACAGGGTTGAATTAGAATTAATGAAAGGTAAAAAATTTTAGTTGCAATGTTAAAAATTTATTATACAATGTGCAATAGTCATAAAATTAGTACCCGATTAATGCAACCCAAAATATTTTTCTTGATTTCTTCTAATTTGCATTCTAAACCTTGGTCTTTCCATAAACTATGGAAAAACCGTCTTTCAAGAGACGGACTCAAATATGTATAGAAGATATACGTTGGTACATAAAGATTTAGAGCACACTAATTTTTAGTAAACCTTGTGGATATGGTGTGGCTTATTCCATTGTGGGGAATACCATTTGATTTTGTCTAATACTTTATTTTGGAAGTAGTTTTTTCCTTTTTTTCCATTTAATTTTAAATGACTTTTTTTTTGTTGAATTTAGCTTATAATTGAAGGTTCATTTTTTGTTATGGGAAAAAATAAGTTTTGTTACCTTTAAAAAAATGCATATCTCTTCCTCTTTGGCACACAACTAATATTTGTCGTAGCAAAATAGGTAAACGAATAATTTTTCACATGAATTAATGTTTTTGAATTTAAATTTTGGACAAAATTAGAAGTAAAGTCATTGATGAATCTCTTATTTACCAATTTTGGCATTTGTGTGCTAGTGTAGTGGAATGGATAAACTAATACTCGAATTTCCAGTGTAGAATATCTTAAAGTAGAAATTTAATTTTAAGAATTTTTTTAAAATCAAGTTCATAAAGATTTATTAAAAATATTAAACTTATGGAGCTCTGAGTAATTAAATTTTATTTCACTTTATCAAATAATTATTTAAAAACTATAATTTATTACATTTAATTCCCCTTTGATCACCTCGACCATAATTCTAAGGAATAAAACAAAACTTGTCAATGTTTCTTTGAGGTTGAAGTGAATTGCTCTCAATAGAACTTTCCATCATGCTTCTTTCCTGTCTAGAAAATTGCATGTTTAAAAAAAAGGAAGAATGATCAATAACATCTAACTCTCAATTGTTTTTTGGCCGACCTTCATTGTTTGTATAACCCTTATTGTTAAGATTTATCAGAGCAACTTTTTAGTGAGATGCACTTGGCAATAGAATACTACTTTACCTTTTGTATCCTCCTAGTGTTACGGAACCCGATTTTAGGATTTTTTACATAGCCAGCTAGGTACTATCACATATTCTCTTACTTCCTAAGTTCCATTAACCCAGGTGGCTACCACATCATTGTCACATTTTTAGGAGAGCTCATATGATGGTCACATATTCTGCCCCCATTCGTAATATTTATTTTATGCATTTTTGTTCGAGTTTTATTAGGATCCCAACTAAGGTGAATAAAATGGAATCCATTTGACCCATATTTTGAAGTTTATTTTCTTAAACATGCAATTTTATAGAAAGGAAAGAAGTATAATGGAAAGTTTTATACAAAATAATTCATTTTAGCCTCAAAGAAACAGTGTTTTACAAGATTTGTTTTAATCTTAAAAATTATGTTCCAAGGGGAGTGAAATTTTAGAGACTATGATTTTGATTTTGACTAAATATATGTTAAAGCGAAATACAATTCCAAAAGCCAATGCTCACTAATCTTATTATATATGTTTAATCAATACATATGAACTTGATCTAGCACATGCATGCCAAAATTGGTAAATACGAGATTCATCGACGACTATACTTTTTTTCCCTAAATTCAATGTATACGAAATTAATTCTTGTGACTGTGTAATGCTGGAATATCTAATAAAATACAGAGAGGTAATATTTGGGATATATTGCTAATTCACCTAGGATTCTATGAAATACTGGTAAAGATAATCTTGGGAAACATTACTTCAGCTATTTTCCATCTTAATCATTGGAACGTCATTTGGTTTCTTCCCAGCTTCTAGATGCCTCAATTAGGGTCAATTAGAGAGACACACTCTCTCCTTTGCTATTTATTCATATTACTAGAAGCCTTCTCCAGAAATCTTAACTTTCTATTCAAATTCTCAAACCTAGAGTACTATAAGATACCATTACAGATACTGAAAGTCTCACATCTCTCTTTTGTTGATGATACCACAATCTTCTTGAAATACTATAAACTGGAATTCAAACAATAATAAGCTTCCTAAAATCCTATGAAATGACCATTGGTCAAAAAGTCAGTTTCAAAAAATCTTCTTTCTTCATATCCAATCTCACTCCATTGTACTTAATTAAAAACATAAAAGTGTAAATCAAAATTATTAAAGGCAACCTCCCATTTAAATATCTAGGAAGCCAATATATTAATCAGCAGAGCTAAGAACACATACTTCCTAAATATGGTTACTGCAGTTAAGGCCAAAATTCAATCCTAGAAGAACAAGTTTTTATCCCTAGCAGGCAAAATCGTGTTTAAAAATATTTTTTTTCCTCAGTTCCACTCCATCTAATCATGATTTTATATTCAACTAAACACATAGTTGGCTGAATCGATAAAACCTTGGTTAAATTTCTTTGGAACTGAAACATTGTTGACTCTCAAACCAAAATGACATGGAGACCTTTCTCCAATTATACTACCCAGAAGATGAAAATGGCTTAGGTTTCAAGAATCTTTATACCATGACCAAAAGTTTTTCAATAAAACTATAGTGGAATTTTCAACAAGGCCAATACTTGTGGATAAAAGTCATATGGCCAATGCAAGAACATCATAAAACATAAAAAACATGGAAAATAATAAAGGAAATGCATGAGATCTCTATGCAATATACTCATATCAGTAAATGGGAAAAAGGTAAGGTCTCTTCTTTGGCTGCCAGCTGGACAAACCTCAAAGCACTAACAAATATTTGGGAATCTGACTTAGAAATTCCTTTCCATGACTTATGCGTTTTAGAAAATTTTTTTTACAACCAAACATACTATAATAAAGCTTTAAGAAACAAGATCTTAAACTAGGCTCTACACACTCTACACACTTTGGAAAAAAAGGCCATCAACTATTTTCAGAATTGGAGGACTTTATGATATGTAAACCCACACATAAGGGCCCTTTCAGTCTCTGATAACATTATGAGCTCATAAGACACAAAAATGAGAAGATCCCTTCTTTTAAACATCTATGGTATGTTGTACTCCCCATGAAATTGAGCTTCATGAATTTGAGATAGTTAAACAAACTAGTTCATTTTCCTAATGTACTTGAAGATATTTCTTTAAATTTACCCTCCATTTGTTGTTTTTGCCTGAATGAATCAGAATCAATCCACAGTTTCTTTAACATCCGCCCGATAATCACCCATATCTGGGATAAGATTGACAAGGTCTTAACTATACCACCCCCAAATCTGAATATATTTGGGACAAATAGTATTATTGGAACCTGAAGCCTAAACAAAATGATTTAAGTTTTCTAATAAGGATTCTACCTTGTATCGTAGTTTGATTTGTGTGGTTGTCCAAAAACAGTTATGTATATGATAACATCAAACCAAACACAAACACAACACGAAGAACATACTACATCAGTATAATGACATCCTGGTGAACATGCAATTCATATTTTGTTAAGACTTAACATCAGTTCATCCTAGCTAGTGGTAACCACAGAGATACTGGCATTTAATGATTAGCCGGACATAACACACAATTAGGTGCTACCCCAATTGTGTGTTAGGAATAACTAGTACTAAACAGATAAGATGGGGGGTTGTAAAGGAATAACTAGTACTAAACAGATAAGATGGGGGGTTGTAAAGGAATAACTAGTACTAAACAGATAAGATGGGGGGTTGTAAACTAACAACTACTAGCATGCAGTTAAAGAGAAGTGAAATATGGATTAACTAATCTTGGGGGTATTTGCGTAACATGACCAATTTAGGGATTTGATCCTAGATTCATCATATATAGACATATAAACCTAATCTCATGCTTATGTCACGTAGTGTGGACATGGCCAGGAATTCTCACTGTCTGTCACACAGAGGTTCACCTCCCTTCAAATCATCTTGCCACCTCCGTAATTAGGGATGCGCTCCAATTCTTTTGACTCTGCATTTCATCCTCGTAATCCCACTTCTGATGCTAACAAACTTCATCTAGAAGGAACTTAAGCCTCCACGAGCAACACTGTTAGATACAGGAGTGAGCCTAATACATCTCGAGCTCTCTACTCTAGACACCAACCCTAGGCCTAAAAAGGCAAAGGTATGACTCTAGGGTTGATGCGACAAATGCTCAACTTTCGAGGTAAGGCATGGTTTCCCCCGTTAGAAATTTATATTCAACGACCCCAGATTTGCTGCTCTAACATGCAATCACTCACACAACTAGCTAATTAGAATTCAAGTCTAGCGATCGTTTCGGTACTCTCTAGGTAGAATGAATGCACTCCTCTCCCGGGTACTCTTAAGACTACAATAGCAATAATCTAACACTCCCAAATTAGCATTTTAGCCTAGTAAGATATTATACTATGAATGAAATCACGGATGCATCATAAAACATATCATGGCATAAATCATACAAGTATATAAACCTCAAATCATGCACAATATTCATATACATAGAAAATTAGGATAATCTAGAATCTCACAAATTCTAATCAAGTGATGAATACAAATATAACCCCAAGAAAATAAACCTACTCTACTACTACTAAATCCATGGCATTCATTTAATAAAATGCCATGGATATAGGAACTAAATAAAGGAAAAATAAGAACTCTAGAGGGAGAATTCTCATCTTCCTTCCTACCTATCGCTCTCAAAAATCTACATTATGGTTACTTGCTTAACCATAGGAGACTAAATATTCCTTTTAGGGGTGGCAAATGGGCGGACGGGTCAAATATGAGTCAGAAAAATATGGTAATAAAAAATATGGGTATAACCCATTTTGACCCATTTTTATAATGGGTTTAAAATGGATTGGGTAAAAAATGGATTGATTGAAACCCGCTCAACCCACGGGTTAAAAATCACTCAATTTGCATGTAAAGAATTATTAGACCCACGGGTTTCAACCCATATATTGACCCATGTGGATTATGATCCAACCCATATGGGTCAATATACGGAAATCAACCCATATTGGTCAAAATATAAACCCATTTCATCGACATATTAATTACGGTTGCCCATATTTTGGAATATAAATCTTCACATTATGTAAATTTCTCATTATATGATATAAATCTAACCTGCAAAAATTCACATGTCTATCGAATTATGTGCATAATCTGATATTAGTTGCTGAATTTTTCTGATCTTAACCACCACGGAGGTCTGGTATCTCTCCAGCTAGTACAATTAAACATGGTTTTAATCTTAATTTCTATTTCTTAGACAAGTACTCAATGAGTTTATTAATAGTCAAATAAATTTCAGGCTACATGTCCTTTTTGTGATACAGTAAATAAGAGTTTTTTCTTGATCCAAAAACAAGAGTTGATTGCTTACCCTTATTTGTAGATGGTAAAGAAACTTAAAATTGGGAAAGAAAAGAAGAGAAAAATGAGTAGTGAGAAAATTTATAATGATTAAACCCGTTTAACCCGTAAATCCGACCCATCAAATTTATATTTCTCAATAACCCATTTGACCTTTTACCCATTTTATCCTTTACACATTCTACCCATACCCATCTGAGTATGAAAATAGACAACCCACTTGATCTGCGGGTTACGGGTTTAATTTGCCACCCTAGTTCCTTTATTGGAGAAGATAAATGAGCCTTAAAAGTTAAAGTTGGAAACCCATGTGCCAACCCTAGTGTCAGCTGACACAGGCCGTGCCAGATTGCACGACAAAGCCAGCACGGGGTGTCGTGTCATCCGGGGGCAGTATTAATCGGGTCTGAGTTCATGGGCAGTTGATCGGGTCTGAGTGCATGGGTTGTGCTAAGTTGCATGGCTCATCGTCTGGGTCTTCGTTTCTGCCTTTTGAACGCATGGGATGTACCAAAATGCATGTCCCATCATCTGGAATTTAGTCTCCACCTGTTCTTCGTGCACGGGTTGTGCATATTTTCACAGCTCGTCTTGGGCCCCAACTTGGCTAGCACGGGGCATTGGAATACACGGCCTATGTAGCTTCTTTGATACTTCCAAAACTTGGCTATTCTCTTTAATTTGTATATGCCGCTACAGGTGAACCACTGTTCCGATTTGGGAGCTCTTGTAGTTGATTTTATAGCTCTCAAGAAGAGAAATCTAATTTTGCCACCCTTGGAGGATGATTCTTCTCACATCATTCCCAGAACTCAGTTCTTCTACCACATTTTGACTCTTGGCCTTCAGTATTCTTCCAATTTTTCAATTGGTCTTCATTAACCTACTCTGAATTGCTTAGTGGCAACCTACAATTAAGCTCACCAAAAAAAAGATCTAGAAACTCATGAGAAAAAAAATCTATTAGAATCAAAACAGGTTACAAAATGAATGACTTAGATTCAAAAACTGAAATGAATATAAACCCTTTGGGATAAACCTATCTAAATATAGCAATCTACAACCAAACACATAACAAAAGAGATGTTAAATGCCTTAACAAATACATGCATTTGACGCATCATCAAATCTCCACACTTAAATCTTTACTCGTCATCGAGTAAACAAGAATAAGAAAATATCTAAGTGTAAACTAGCATACAAAGTTTTTCCCAGAACACCCAACACCTGCCTCCCCCCGGGCATTGTTAAAACACCCGCGAAGGACTTACGGATCAAAAATAGTAATTTATAATTCTGTCCCACTCTCACTGCTAATCTACCAATGGGAAGTAAGCAGCAAGCCTGGGTTTGTCCACAAGGATGCTAGGGCTCAAGTACTATTTAGAAACACAACCTTGTGCGGGTTGTCAATCCGCACGAGTGAAAGGAACATCTAGTAGAGTAGACATGCAACTGCGGGGGGGGGGGGGGGGGGGGTGGTTGGTATTTTCAACTAAGAACTACAAAGCTTTAAATTAACAAACGAGTAAACTAATTATACTAGGCACTTGGGAATCATTTAGCAACATGGTAGTTCTAATGCTTAAATCCTTGATTTGTTCACATAAAGACTTACAAAAGACCTATCAGTGTGTTCATAACACGTGGTGTGGCTGGTGGCATACACTTTCCCAACCCTGTTACGGTGGGTGTGCTTGCAACCCTCAACTAGCACCGCCATCGTAATTAGGGGAGTACAATGAGGTCCGGCCATCTTTGTAGGCTTGTTTCTCCCATGTGCTATTATGTCCTGGACTTCCACCACGAATGCAAGTACTCCTCCTGGGTCCTAAATATGCTAGGCCCGAGGATTGAAGGTTGGGTTTCAACACAACACCTAGCTTGCTACAATTAGATATCTCTACCCGCAATCTCTGGGACAACAGTTACGAAGTCAGCTAAGACTGGTGCGGCAGAAAATACATCAGAGCATTCTCGAATCCCCCGTATACACACCCATGCAGGCGCGTTCTCCCATACCCATTCTAACATCCAGGTTTCTCTTCCCAAGGGGGCATCAATAATTACACCATACATGAATATAGCCCAAAGTGTGTACTTATATGTGGTGTAGTATTCATGCATTTATAACATTCAAGAACAATCATAATAATATCATAAAAACAAGGATATGGTGAATCTGATGAAACTCATAAAGAAAATATAACATACCAAGTGCCAAGATTAATCCCAAGCTCTAAATATACTCTTAAAAGGTTATATCTATGGAAAATATTAGGTTAGATGCCATGGATCTAGACAATAACATGAAAATAAAAAAATTAGAAGAAGAAGAAGGAAGGAAAATAAGAACTCTCATCTTCCTTCTCTCTAAACTAGAGAGAGAAACTAATCTACATTATGCCTAGCTATCTAGTCTATTTCCTAATGATATAGGAGAAGACTAAGGCTCCGATATATAGTAGGAGGAGATTGGGTAAAAACATAGGACCAAAATAGGCCAAAAGTAGCAAAACACTAGGTCAGCCGCCAAGGTTCACAGACCGACACGGATGTCACGGTCTGTGAAGCATGCAAACCCGGGGTGTGGGATTTAGCATAGATCGTGAAGCATTCATAGTCGTGGTCTGTGGGATTTGGCGCGGTCCATGAAGCTTCTCTCATGCCACGGTCCGTGAAGGTTTTCATGGACCGTGAACAACTTGTGGCCTCCGCTCAGAATTTTTGTCATGGCCTGTGAAGGTTTTCACGGACCGCTAGTAGCTTGTGGTCTTGCTTAGAAGTCTTCTCATGGCCCTTGAAGGTTTTCATGGACTGGGTCCATACGTAGCCAAATTCTTCAACTCTCCATCCCCTTGCTTTATGGCCCAGTGCTTTTGTCACGGCTCAACGCTTTACCTCGTAAAGGTCTCGTTCAGGTATTCACAGATCCCCTAGAACTCTTGTGTAGTACGGGTCATGTGCTTTTTCATGGGCTGCTGGTGCTTGACCACGGGCGGTCCATGACCGGCCGCTGCTACTTCGTCGGCTGAACTTCGTTTGCTTGCCATGGGTGAAACGTTAGTCCGAATTGGGAGTTCAAGTAGTCAATTTTTTAGTACTCAAGAAGAAGAATCCAATGGAACTAGTCTTGAAGGATAGTTCTTCATGGATCGTTCTTGAATTAAGGAAACACTCCTCGGGCCATGTTTCACCGTTTTCTCCTTTGGCCGCCTTGAACTTCGAAGCCGCCTATATTTGGCTTCAATCTCCTTCTACCATGCATTGATGTTCATGGCCTTTATCTTCTACTATTCTAAGATGAATGGCCTTCACCTCTTTTACCATCTTTGCAAATAGCCTTCAATCTTCTACCGTCCTTGCGAACGACCGTCACATAGAATGTAACCAAAAAGTACCCATGTGTGACCTACTAAAGATGATCACAAGGAAGATCAAGGAGCCCGAGAATACAAGATGTCCATTAGTACCAATTAAGTCAACAAAATGCAGGATTTAGACAAGAAAACCAAACATGGCCGTCTAAACCCCTTATCACATAAACTCAACTGATACTACCAATCCACCAACTAAAACTAACCAAAAAGTATGCCAAATGCAATGGTTAATGCATTCAAAGGTTAACGCATGGAAAATGAAGTAGATCAGACTCCCCACACTTAAATCTTTACTCTTCCTCAAGTAAATCTAAGACAAGAAAAAGAATCAAGCGAAATGTAGTGTGCAAGCATAAGTTAACTGAGAAATTCAACTCATCCCAAGCTACCCTAGTTCCCCTAAAGAAGTGGAAATCCTCACAACTCTCACACTCCCTGAAGATCCTAAAGTAACCTATCCACCCGAAATAAAATGTGGAAAAAGGTAAGCCAAAAAGATAAGTGTCAAGCTAGCTTACTTTTTCCAAAATGATCCCAAGCTATCAAAGAGTTGTCTTCAAAAACAATCCACCGTGGAAGCATGCATTCAAACTAGTTTTTTATTTTCTCAAAATTTCTCTCATTTTGCCTTGGAGCCTTTTCGGGTTTTCAACCTAGCTTTAACACACAAAGGGTACTCATTTCTCACCTTTTTCCACACGGCCTCTCACTTTTGTGTAGACACGCAATTTGAGCTGGGCCAAGCCTCTCACTTTTACCTAGGTCTTTCGTCCTATCCGGGCTTTTCCCAATGTTACCCAAGTTGCCTTTTTAGGTTTTTGACTTGTCTGGGTTTTTTCATTTTTTAAAAATTTTCAAAATGCTCTTGGAAGAGCTATTAACTACATAGAAACAACTAAAAATCGTAAGTTCTATCTAATCCCCTTCCCCACACTTAAATCTTGCATTGTCCTCAATACATATACAAAATCAAAGAACACATGTCAAGGGAAAGAAATAGGGAAGCACTTATAATGAAAAAGAACACTTAATCTACCTTGATGGCACAATCATGGAATGTAAAGAACAAACTACCATCACCCTCAATATACTACCCCAAACCTCTAATCAAAAAAAAGTTCAATCTAACCACTATCATGCATCACAAATCGAATAAGGAATTGAATCACAATGGAGAGTTTACCTCTTAGGTCTCGATCTATGTGTCTCAAGGGTTTTGAGCGTAGGTGGGTTTTGGGTGGTATTTTGGTGGTGGTAGGGAAGAAATGGTGATTGGGTGGTGTAGGAAAGTATGTGAGCTTCATGGGTCATGCACGTCTACAAGGCTCATGTACTTGGGGTTTGGTTCTTTTCCTTGTACACCATTTTGAGCGTCACAAACCATGTACGTCTACATGGTTCATGAGTTAGACTCCCCTTTTTCTCACCTAAAACACACCAAAAATACTAAACTAATCTAATTTTTCAAAGCTCGGGTTGCCTCCCAAAAAACTCCATATTTTTAAGGTCACCAGCACGACCCTAATGTTATCCATAAGGTGCAGGTTTGTACCTCATCACCTTAGACAACCAAAAATGAAGAGCAGGGGGTAAGAATCTTCCAAGAGGAAGATATAGTAGAGAAAGAGTCAATCTTAGATGGAATACTTAGTTTGGAAGCTTAGCATATTCAATTGGCTTCCCTATGGTTTCCTCTAAGGCTATAAAAAATGTGGAAGTAGGTTCTATAGGTGGAGGTAGGGGTGAAAATATGTAATATGAAAAATTAAGTATAATTACCCCCTTCCTAAACTTCTTCACTCCAAACATACCATTCCTTATCCTCTTTAGATTCATCTATCAAAACTTCACATTCAACAAGGGATGGTTCATTTTCGGAATATTGGGGTTCTAGTTCGCTCACCTTATTCATCAAATTAAGATCTTGCCCTTCATCTTTCTCAATGCTAGAGAATAGTTGAGTTCCCAAATCGCTAATCTCGCTAAGCACTTGTGATTGGAGTAAATCACTACTCTTGGTCACATTAGCCATAGCTAGCAAAAAGTTTACACAATTCGATTTGGGAACCAATCCTAGGGATTGGTTTTGGGGCATTGGATAAGTTGGTGAAGTCCAACTATCTAACCCAAAGTGTTAGTTTCCCAATGCATTTCCATACCACAAATTCGAGTTACCACTTAACCTCGAATTTGGAGAGCCGTGGTATGGGTAACAATCTTGATCCCATTGGCCTTGGGAACCAACAACTCCTACCTCTCTCTTAATTTCGCTCATCCAAGAGCAAGACTCCATAGGGTGGTCACAATGACATATCCTAAAAAATATCACTCTTTGAGCCATTCTTTCATCGTACTCACTCAACCTTGGGCAACACTCTATAGAATGATCGCAATGACACACCCAACAAAGTGCCCTCCGATGAGTGCTTTCCCGCAATTTTTCTCTTTTTTCAATTAAACCCCAACAAAGAAAACACAAAATTTGGAATTGTAGTGAAAGGGTCCTCAGTTTGCACCAAGAATTCAAGCAATACCTACTCCGGGAATAACAACAAACAAACAAAATAACAATACTAGCTACTCTACTAACACGTTATGCTTAACTAATACTCGAACTGAAAAGAATCTCGGGCAGCGGTGCCAAAATTTTGACCCGTTTCCACCTGGGCATCGTTAAAACACGTGCGGAGGACTTATGGGTCACATATTGAAATTTATAATTCTGCACCCGTTCTCAGTGCTAAGCTACCAAGGGGTAGTAAGCGGCAAGCCCTGGGTCTATCCACAAGGATGCTAGGGCTCAAATAATAGTAAGAACCACAACCACATGCGGGTCGTCAATCTGCACGAGTGAAAGGAACAGCTAGTAGTGCACACATGCAACTAGGGAGGAAGGGGGTTTGGTATTTTCAACTAACAACTACAAAGCATGAAATTAACAAACGAGTAAACTAATTATTCTAGGAACTTGGGAATCATTTAGCAACATGGTATTTCTAATGCTTCAATCCTTGATTCGCTCACATAAAGACTTACAAAAGACCTATCAGTGAGTTCACAACACGTGGTGTGGTCGATGGCATACACTTCCCTAACCCTGTCACGGTGGGTGCGTTCGTAACCTTCCATTGGCACCGCCATTGTAATTAGGGGAGTACAATGAGGTCCGACCATCATTGTAGGTCTGTTTCTCCCCTGTGCTATTAAGTCCCGGGCTTCCACCACAAATGCAACTACTCCTCCCGGGTCCTATATTCAGTAGGCCCGGTGATCATAGAGTTCTTATCTGTGATACTAGGGTTTCAACACAATACCTAGCTTGCTACTACTAGCTATCTCTACCTGCAACCTCTCGGATAATAGTTATAAAGTAAGCTAAGACTGGGGCAACAAAAAATAGGTCAGAGCATTTTCAAATCCCCCATGCACACACCCACATGGACGCGTTCTCTCCAACCCATTCTAACATATATGTTCTCTTCCCAGGGGGGCATCAATAATTGCACCATACATGAATATAGCCCAAAGTATTTGCTTATATGTGGTGTAGTATTCATAAATTTATAATATTCAAGAGCAATTTCAATAATATCATAAACACAACGATAGGGTGAATCTAATGACACTCATAAAGAAAATAGAACATACCAAGTGCCAAGATGAATCCCAAGCTCAAAATATACTCTAAAAAGGTTAGATCCATGGAATATATTAGGTTAGATGCCATGGATCTAGAAACTAACATGAATAGCAAAAAAATAAGAAAAAGAAGAAGGAAGGAGAAGAAGAACTCTCCTCTTCCTTCTCTCTAAACTAGATAGAGAAACTAATCTACATTATGCCTAGCTGTCTAATCTACTTTCTAATGGTTTAGTAGAAGACTAAGGCTCCTAGATATAGTAGTAGGAGATTGGGCCTAAAAATAGGCCCAAAATGGGTAAAAAGTAGCAAAACCCTAGGTCAGCCGCCAAGGTTCACGGACCTGCACGGATGCCACGGTCCGTGAAGCATGCAAGCTCGGGTTGTGGGATCTAGTGTGGACCGTGAAGCATTCATAGCCGCGGTCCCTAGGATCTGGTGCAGTCCATTAAGCTTCTCTCATGCCACGATCCATGAACGTTTTCAAAGACTGCGAACATCTTGTGGCTTTCGCTCAAAAAATTTAGCACGGCCCGTGAAGGGTTTCACGGATCGCCAGAAGGTTTTGGTCTTTCTCAGAAGTCTTCTCATGGTCCGTGAAGGTTTTCACGGATCGTCTCCATACTTAGACAAATTCTTCAACTCTTCTTCTCTTTGCTTCACGGCCCGATGCTTTTATCATGACCGGTGCTTTTGTCACGGCCCAATGCTTTTCTTATAAAGGTCGTCCAGGTCTTCACGGAACCCCTGGAACTCTTGTGTAGTGCGGTTCGTGTGCTTTGTCATAGGCTGTGGTGCTTGACCATGGTCGGTCCGTGATTGATCATCGGTGCTTCGTTGGCTGAACTTTGTTTGCTTGCACCAGGTGAACCTTAGTCCGAATCTGGAGTTCTAGTAGTTTATTTTTTAGTACTCAAGAAGAAGAATCCAATGGAACCAACCTTGAAGGCTAATTCTTCCTGGATCGTTCTCGGACTAAGATAACACTCCTTGTACTTCGATTCACCATTTTCTCCTTTGGTCGTCTTGAACTTCGAAGCTGCCTATCTTTGGCTTCAATCTCCTTCTACCATGCATTGATGTTCGTGGCCTTCGTCTTCTATCATTTTAATGTGAATGGCCTTCGCCTCTTCTACCGTCCTTACAAACGGCCTTCAATCTTCTACCGCTCTTGCGAGCGACCTTCACATAGAATGTAACTAAAAAATACCCACGGGCGACCTTCTAAAGATGATTACAAGGAAGATCAAGGAGCTTGTGAATACATGATGTCCATTAGTACCAATTAAGTCTACAAAATGTGGGATTCAGACAAGGAAACCAAATATGGTCGTCCAAACCCCTTGTTAAGTAAACTCAGCTGATACTAGCAATCTACCAACTAAAACTAACTAAAAAGTATGCCAAATGCAATGGTTAACGCACATAAAATGAAGCAAATCACCCAACATTTTATTCATAGACTACCCTAGCCCCAAATACATATGATTCTTTCACACTCATATCCCAAAACCTAAGATAATATTTTTTTTTTAAATAGCCATCCGTAGATGGGGGAAATTATATTAGGCCTTCCCAAGCCGTAAAGGACAAGAAACATAATTAGAAATAAACAAAGGATGAGGTTTAAATACAAGTGTAAAACTAGCTTAATTTGCCCAAAAAGAAACCAAAGACAATTCAAGAGAAGCATAGAATATTTCGATTCCTCTCATTTTTCCTAAGAGCCCTTTCGGGTTTTCAACCAATATGGGGTTCCTAATTTTTCCTAAGTCTCTCTTTTGGCTTTTCTACTTAGCGGGATATATATATATATGTACATATGTGTGTATTTTCATTTTTTCTATTTGTTAAAGTTCTCATAAAAGAGCTACTTGCTACATAAAAACAACTAAGAATCATAATTGTTATCTAATACCCCCCCTCTTCCCGCACACACACTTAATCTACATTTTTCCTCAATGCATATACACATTGTAGAACACATGTCAATGAGAGGAAATGGGAGAACACTCACAACGAAAAACAAACACTAACATATATGCTCAGTGGCACAATCATGAACTATTGAAAAAACTACCATCACCACAATAAACAACCTCTAAAATCTAATCAAGCAAGTTCAATCACAACCACTATAATGCACAACAAACTGAATAAAGAATGAAATAACATTAGAGGGTTACCTCTTTGTGTTTTGAGTTGTGTGTCTCAAGGCTTTTGAGGGTAAACAGGCCTGGGAGATATTTTTGGGGTGGTAGGAAAGAAATGGTAATGCGAAGGTGAGAGGGTGTGTGAGCTTCATGGATCGTGCACGTTTACATGTCTCGTGAATTTGGGGTTTGGTTGGACCTCCTTGTTGGCAAGTTTGAGCATTCATGGACCATGTAATATACATTGTCCATAAGTTATGTGCTCACTCTTCCTCCTTGCTCGGTTTCTCCAAAACCAACCATCCTACAAAACAAACATTCACACCAAGCTTTATAATGTTCCAAAACAAAACTAAAATAGAAAAAAACAAAAATAAAAAAATATCTACAACACAATGCAATGGGAAATATTTCCCTCCCTCACACTTATAACACATATATTCTTCAAATAAGAAACATGATATGAAAATAAAATGGAAGTATATAAAATAATAGGCAATCATAACTTCACAATGCATTGTTCTCCTCTCAATGTCCTCCAATCCACCGCAACATGCAATTCGGATCAAGCCACTATAGATTCACATTAAACAAGTATCAATCAACATCCACACAAAGAAACAACTAGTGTGCAACCTAAGTTATGTATTTGGTGGTGGTTTAGATGATGGATTGTGGTGGCGTCTAATGGTTTTGGGGTAAGAGTGTGAGGATGAAGGTGATGGATTTTTTTTTCCAAAGAAAGACAAACTAATCTAAAATTTTAAGGCTCTAGTTGCCTCCCGAGAAGCTCCATATTTTTAAGGTCATCGACACAGCCCTATGTTATCCATAAGGTGAGGATTTGTACCCGATCAACCAAAAATAGAGAGGTGGGGGTACAAATCTTCCAAGAGGAAGATGTAGTAGAGGTGGAGCTTATCTTATAGGAGATGGGTGGTTTGGAAGCTTAGCATACTTGATTGGCTTCTCTATGGCCTCCTCCGAGGGTTCCAAAAATGTGGGAGTTGGTTCCATAGGTGAAGGCTGAGGTGCAGATAGGTAGAATGGTGAATTAAATACAATAATCCATTCCTCAACTTCTTAGTTTTCAAAAACCCACTCTTCATCCCCTCATTCATCGACGTGACTTCATTTACAAAAATTTTGAGTTCAATTGGGATGGTTCATTATAGGAATATTGGGCTTCCAATTGGCTCACCCTTTCCATCAAGTTACTCACATGCCAATAAAATCTCTCAATGCTTAAGGAGAATTGGGTTCCAAAATATCTAATGTTGCTATTAACCCGGGCCGAGGCACTAGTCACGTGGGATTGTCAAAGATAAGATTTATAATTATGTACTCGTTTCTTGCTGCTAATGCTACCAAAGGGTAGTAAGCGGCAAGCCCTAGGCTTATCCATAGAGATGCTAGGGTTCAAGTAAGTAAAAACACAGCCTCGTGCATGTTGTCAATCCGCACAAGTGAAAGGAATAGCTACTAATGTAAACATGCAAATTGGGGGTAGTTTGGTATTTTCAACTAACAATTACAAGCATGAAATATACAAACAAGTAAACTATTTATACTAGGAACTTGGAATTAATTTAGCAACATGGTAGTTCTAATGCTTCAATCCTTGATTCATTCACATATAGACATAAAAATGACCTATCAGTGTGTTCACAACACGTGGTGTGGCCGATGGCATACACTTCCCCATCCCTGTCACGGTTGGTGCGCTCGTAACCCTCCATCAACACCACCATCGTTATTAGGGGAGCACGATAAGGTCCGGCCATTGTTGTGGTTTTGTTTCTCCCCCGTGCTATTACATCTCGGGTTTCCACCACGAATGCACTAATTCCCAATGATTCTCTATGCGCGAGGCCTTAGGTTCATAGGCATCTTATCTGTGATACTAGGGTTTCAACACAACACCTAGGTTGCTACTATCAACTATCTCTACCCGTAACCTATCAAAAAATGGTTAAGTAATCAGCTAAGACTGGTGCGATGGTATGCGGATTAGGGTTACCTCGTATCTCCCGTGCACACACTCATGCAGAATCGTTCCCCTCCACCCATTCAAACATCCAGGTTTCTCTTCCCAAGGGGAATCAATAAGTGCACCATACATGAACATAGCCCAAAATGTGTGCTCATATGTGGTTTAGTGTTCATGCATTTTCCGCATTCAAGAACAATCACATTAATATCATAAACACAAAGATAGGTGGAATTTAATTAATCTCATAAAGCATCAAAAGCTACACATGTGCCAAATATGTCCCAAGCTTAGCTAACTACTCTTAAAAGTATATATACATAGAAAATATGGAATTATATTCCATGGATCTAAGAAAATGAGAAGAAAAGAAAAAGATAAGAGAAATAGAAGAAGAAGAACTCTCCTCTTTCTTCTCTCTAAACTAGAAAGAGAAACTATTCTACATTAAAACTAGATCTATTCTACTTAGGGTTTAGTAGAAGGCTAAGGCTCCTATATATAGTAGTAGAAGATTGGGCCTAAAGATAGGCCCAAAATAGGCCAAACATAGCAAAACCCTAGTCACTATTTCCCTCTAGCCGCCGAACCTTTCTTGAATAAACTACTCAAATTCATGAATAATTGAGAGCTGAATTGTAGTGTGTTAGACAGAGCTCGGAAAGACAAAGATTTCGATATATGATAGAGGAAATCACATTAAAATTGAGAGAGTTATAGCCAAAATGGTCAGCCCCCAAGGTTTCACGAACCAGCATAGATGCCACTATCTATGAACATTCCAGCACAGGGCGCCTAATCTGGCATAGTCAATGAACATTCATAGCTGTGACACGCCATGGTCTATGAAGTTGGGCTCATGCCACAGTCCATGAAGGTTTTCACTGACCGCGAGCAGCACCAAGGTTTTTGCTTAGAAGTTTGTTCACGGTCCATGAAGGTTTTCACGAGCCGTCACCATACTTAGAAAAATATTCAGTTCATCATCCCCTTGCTTCACAGCCCGGTGCTTTTGTCACGACCCGACGCCTTGCCTCGTGAAGGCCTCGTGCTGGTCTTCACGGAACCCCTAGATTCTTGTGTATAGCGGGCCGTGAGGATTGTCATGGGCCGCTGGTGCTTGACCATGCGCTATTCGTGAAGTGTCACCGGTGCTTCGTCAGTTGAACTTTGTTTGCTTTCTAAGGGTGAACAGTTAGTCCAAATAAGAAGTTCTAGTAGTCAATTTTGTTTTACTCGAGAAGATGAATTCAATGAAAACAACATTGAAGTCTAATTCTTCCTGGATCATTCTCAGAATAAGGAAACACTCCTCGGACTATGATTCACCATTTTCTCCTTGGGCCATCTTGAACTTCAAAGCCGCCTATCTTTGGCTTCAATCTTCTTCTACCATGCATTGATGTCTGTGGCCTTCATCTTCTATCATTCTAATGTGAATGGCCTTCACCTCTTCTACTATCCTTGCCAACGGCCTTCAATTTTCTACCGCTCTTGTGACCAAATAGTACTCACGGGCAGCCCACTAAAGATGATCAAAATGAAAACCAAGGAGCCCGTGGATACAAGATATCCATTAGTACCAACAAAGTTAAAAAATTGCGGGATTTAGACAAGAAAACCAAACATGGCCGTCTAAACTACTTGTCACGTAAACTCAACTAATACTAGAAATCCACCAACTAAAAATAACCAAAATGTATGCCAAATGCAACGGTTAATGCATGCAAAATGAAGCATATCAGACTCCCCACACTTAAACCTTTACTCATATTTGAGTAAATCTAAGACAAGAAAAAGAATCAAGTAAAATAGAGCGTGCAAGCATAAGTTAACCGAGGCATTCAACTCCTCCCAAGCTACCCTAGTTCCCCCAAAGAAGTGAAAATCCTCACAACTCTCACACTCCCCGAAGATCCCAAAGTAACCTATCCACCCGAAATAAAATGTGGAAAAAGGTAAGCCAAAAAGATAAGTGTCAAGCAAGCTTACTTTTCCCAAAATGATCACAAAGCAATCAAAGAGTTGTCTCCAAGAACAATCCACCGTGGAAGCATGCATTCAACCTAGTTTTTTGTTTTCTCCCAATTTCTCTCATTTTGCCTATGAGCCCTTTTGGCTTTTCATCCAAGCTTTAACACACAAAGGGTACTCACTTCTCACCTTTTTCCACACGGCCTCTCACTTTTTCCTAGACTTGTAAGTCTAGCCGGGCCAAGCCTCTCACTTTTACCTAGGGTTTTCAACCTATCCAGGTTTTTCCCAATGTTACCCAAGTCGCCCTTTCGGGTTTTCGACTTATCTATGTTTTCAAATTTTTTTCATTTTTCAAAATGCTCTTAGAAGAGCTATTAGCTACATAAAATCAACTTTTAATCATAAGTGCTATCCAATCCCCTAGACTCCCCACACTTAAATATTTCCTTATCCTCAATGCATATAAAAGAATCAAACAACATATGTTAAGGAGAGAAATAGGAAAGCACATAAATATAAAAAGGAACACTAAAATCTACCCTTGATGGCACAATCATGGAATGTAAAGAACAAACTACCATCACCCTCAATATACTACCCATTACCTCTAATCAAAAAAGATCAATCTAACAACTATCATGTATTGCAAATCGAATAAGGAATTGAATCACGATGGAGAGTTACCTCATATGTCACTACTAGAAAATACCGTTGCAAAAAACATCATTAGCATCGGTATAAACATCCGAACAAAGAAGTACCGATGCCTTTTTTGCTTATAGCATCGGTATCCAAAATTTTAAGCACCGGTAATGCACATACCGGTGCATATAATCTGTTATATGGAAAAAATCACACGACAAGTAGGAAAAATTTTAGCACCGGTTTTATTTTTCTTTGTAGCACCGGTAACGGAACCGGTACTATAAATAGAGAACTAAATTTTGGGTAATAGTGTAATTTAGCATTTTCTTTTCAAGATTTCTATTTTTAATTTCGGGGATGTTCCATCTATCCAATCATGTCCAAATCGTATAGTTGTGAACTTGAATTATGAAATTTCAATATGGAATTGGAAATTTAGGTTTTCAACGATTCCAGGATTCTTGGATGGACCTAAGTGTAAAAATAAAAAAAGTTCACTCGGGCGTCCAAATTAAAATCCACTCGAATGTAGTGCTACATTTTGAATCCATAAAGTATATGCCAAGACTTAATCAAAAAAATCCTTGAGAAAACATTACCAATAATCAAAAAAGGATCTCAGATTCCTGTTTTGCACACTGAGTTACTGTACATGTGTGCGCTTTATTGTGCGAAACACACGCTGAACATATATTCCTCTGAACATAACGTCTTCTTCCTCTAATAACGGCCTTTTTTCATCATTCTAGCCATCGTTCATGGCGGCTCCATCGTCAAATCCAATGCCTGAAACTTCCACTAATAAAAGTTTCCTCTAAGCTCTCAATTTGAAACCTTCCCCGTTCTTGTCATCTCTACCCAATACGCCTAATTTGCATCCCATCACTGAGTTTAAGGGCAAGATTGCCTATATCCTCCCTCCGGAGGAAGGCGATCTTTTAGCCTTGCATTATCAAAATGCTCTGGTTGGAAAGTTTAACAGAGGGAAACCTCCGATGGAAATGCTACAATCAGCTTTCAAATTAATTGGTTTTAAGTCTAAATTCCAATTAGGATCTATTGACTACCGCCATGTTCTAATTCATTTTCAGGAAAGCGAGGATTACCAGAGATGTTGGATGAATGGCCAATGGATGTTTCAAGGTGCGACCATGAAGGTTCAAAAGTGGTCTCCTGACTTCTCTCCAGCTGCTGAATCATCCATTGTTCCTGCCTGGGTAACAATTCACAAACTTCCTATTCACTTTTATAATACTTCGGCAATTATTGGTATCAGCAGCCAGATAGGTAGATATCTCAAAATGGATGCTGCCACAAATGCTTTAACTAGACCATCTGCCATAAAAGTATGTGTAGAGGTTGATCTATTATCTCAGCTCCCCTCTGTTATTGTGGTAGGAATTGGTAACAAAGTAGCAGAATACCCCATAGAATATGAGGAATTGCCTACATACTGTACCCACTGTAGGATTATTCGTCATAGTCAAGCAAATTGCAACTTTCTGCATCCAGAATTGAGGAAAAAGAATACTAATAAAGCTGAAGTCAATGAGCATAAGGAAAGAAAACACCCAGTACATGATGACACTCAGAAAGTTTTAGTACCTCCTCCAAAAGAAACAATAGATATAGAGGGATCCTCAACTCTATCTGTCTCACAAAAAGAAAAAGATTTTCAAACTCAAAAAATGACTACAGGTTTCCAACATGATAATAATCTCAACTCTTTCAGTGTTAGTCATAAGAAAAGAAATGTTCCTTTCTATTCTTTGGATGACATTTCTAAACCAATAACCTCATTTTTCTGGAGAAAAAAAAACCAAGAAGCTGACCTTTCTCCTATCAGGGAAGATTTGACTAAAAATAACACGGTCACAATATCAAATGCTTTCCAAACCTTAGATGATTTACAGGAAGATGATCAGGAAGGTGAAGTAGTCGAGATTTTCCATGAGTCTTTGGAATCACAAGAAGCTTTTGTGCAATCTACTTCTGATGACAAGACAACAACAATAGGAAGACTGCCAACCCCAGAGAATATGCAAGTAGGTCCCACAGAGCAAGTTGTCATCTCAGCAATCAAATCTCCAGTCAACACCGATGATTTCATTGATGGGGAACAGGTTAGTGAAAATATTACATCATAACAGAATATAAATGAAGAGCACAGCCCTCAGGTAAAGGTAAGCAATTTTGAACTGATTTCCACTTCAGATAACATGGAGAAAAGTGAGGGAAAGGTAGGTAACAAAAGTAAGATTTCTGTTACGAAAATTAGGAAACTAAGATCTTCACAAAAAGCAACCCCTAAAGTTTTTAAATGATAAAACACACCATTATAGGGAACATACTAGTCTGGAATGTTAGAGGATATGGAACATCACTAGATAGACTAAAGGCCCTAACTTTTAAACATAAGATTGACATTTTATGTTTAATAGAACCTTGGCATGATAAACAGATTTTAAACACTTTGATGCATGAACTTGGATACAAAAATGCCACTCCTGCTTAGAATGCTAAAATCTGGATATTATGGAACCATGTTTTCAGTATAATCAGTATAAGGGAATCAGATCAATTTTTACAAGTAAGAATTTCTGATAACGCCACTTCTGTTAGCTGGAACTGTTTCTTCATATATGCTAGTGTAAACAGACAAACGAGGGAGGTATTATGGAATGATTTACAAACCCCAACCCCTGAACCTTCAATATATATTGGGGATTTCAATATTGTTGCCTCTATTACTGAATATAAAGGAAGGAAATCAACACCCCAAAAAAGCATGAAATAGTTTAATGAATTTATAAATAACATAGATCTGCATGATATCCCTACAGTAGGTAATTCTTTTACTTGGAGTAATAATAGATATCAGGATAAATGTAAGGATTTAATGTTTCAAAGATTAGACAGGGGCATTGCTAATTTAGATTGGTTGGAACTCTTTCCTAACAGCTCCATACATGTGCTAAATAGAATGACTTCGGACCACTCCCATTTATTTTTATCTGTTCAATCTGCTGAAGAACAAGTACCTAGGCCATTTAGATATCAAGAGATGTGGTCAAATAGACAAGATTTTCTAGCTTTAGTTGTATCAAACTGGAATTTGGTTTCTCCATTCTGTGGGATGCATAGATTAGTTTTTAAACTAAAGAGGCTAAAGATTGAAATTAAAGAGTGGAACAAATCACACTTTGGTAATGTAAATCAAAATCTGTTACACTCTGAGACCATAGTTAATGATCTGGAAATTAGTTTTCAGCAAACACAAGATGAATCAGTCTTAGCTGAACTTATAAAGTCAAAAGCCATGCTTATGAGATCTTAGAAAGAAAAAAATATTTTTTTGAAGCAAAAGG
The DNA here is from genome assembly GCA_037428765.1 of Rubia yunnanensis. NCBI lineage: Eukaryota > Viridiplantae > Streptophyta > Magnoliopsida > Gentianales > Rubiaceae > Rubia > Rubia yunnanensis. The sequence goes on from CM075061.1 coordinate 89,316,417, forward strand.
CAAGGTTAAACTGGATTAAATATGGGGATGCAAACTCTAGTTACTTTCACCACTCTATTAGGGAAAGGAGAGAAAGATAAAAAATTAGTAAAATCAAGGATGGTGGAGGGAATTGGATAACAGAACCACAATTGATTAAAGAAGAAGGGGTGCATTTCTTTAAGGAATTACTTAATGAGGATGCCCCTCAAAAGATGGATACTTATCTACAACATTTACTTAAAGAAATTCCTAAAGTGATCACTGACCAACAAAATCTCACCCTATTGCAACCTTTTAATATCCAGGAACTTAAATTCGCGGTTTTTTATTTAAATAAATCTAGTGCTCCAGGTTCTGATGGATTCTCAGGTGAGTTTTACACCTCTTTCTGGGACACTATTAAAGATGACCTCTTAGATGCTGCAAATGACTTCCTAACTAATGGCAATATCCCAAAAGCCATCTCTAGCACTTGGCTTACCTTAATCCCCAAAAAACTAATTCCAATCACGTTTTCTGATTTCAGACCTATCAGCCTATCCAATTTTGTGAATAAAGTATTCTCTAAAATGATAATGGAAAGGATTAAACCTCTGATGCCATTACTGATATCCCCTGAGCAGAGTGCTTTTATTAAAGGAAGGGATATTTCTGATAATGTCATCCAAATGCAAGAGATGACCAGATTTCTGTCTAGAAAATCTAAGGCTTCAAACTTGATAGTTAAATTAGATATTCAAAAAGCTTTTGATAGGGTGTCATGTTCATTCCTGAACTCAATTCTCCTCCAATTTGGTTTTCATGGTAAATTTGTTAGAAGCATCATGCATAATATTGCTTCAGCTTACTTCTCAGTTCTAATTAGTGGAGTAACTTCAGGCTTCTTTGCATCTTCGAGGGGTATTAAACAAGGAGATCCACTTTCTCCTTTCTTGTACAATTTACTGTCTAAAGCTTTCTCCAGAAGTTTAAAGAAATTGTTTAGCATAGGGTATTTACAATATTTTAGTCTGCCAAAGACATGTTCCCCCATTTCATATCTGATGTATGCTGATGATACTGCTGTTTTTTTGAATACAAATCCCACTACTCTGAAAAGGCTTATAAATTTCCTAAAAGCATATGAGCAAACATCAGGTCAAAAGGTTAATTTTGCAAAATTTGAATTTTTTGTTGGCCCAAACACCTCTGCAGCATTAGTTCAATCTGTGAGAAGGAGTCTAGGTATGGTGAAAGGTTCTTTTCCTTTTAAGTATCTAGGAGTCCCTATTTTTTCAGGTCGTAATCTGCAGGTTCATTACCAACCTATTTTGGAAAGAATGGAGAAATCTATAAATAATTGGAAGAATAGATGGCTAACTATAGCAGGAAAGATTATACTGATTAATGATTGTCTTCTTTCAATTCCCACGCACATTTTTGCATTTTTAAGTCCTCCAAAGATAGTTTTAAAAAAATGGAAAAATTGCTTCTGGCCTATTTTGGGGGAGCTGGGACAACACAGAAAGAAAAAAGTGGAGATCCTGGAAAAAAATGAGCCTCCCTGTGGAGGAAAATGGAGTAGGCTTCAGAGATCTAAATGCTATAGTTGATGCTTTCTCTTGTAAACTATGGTGAAACTGCAAAAAAATAATACTCAATGGTCTGCTCATTTATGGTCTCTTCCTGACTCTTACAAAAAATCTCACACTTGGAACAGAATTTGTAAAATCACTGCTAAGGCAAACAGCCATTCTAGAGTTATCTATGGTATTGGTGAATGTTCATTTTGGAATGCTAACTAGATAGGTGATGGAGCTTTGTGTTATGAATGGCCTCAAGAGATGGATATTCCCTTAGTGGATATCTCCCTAAGGTCATTCATAACCAACAAAGATACTATCCTTCCAAATTTGGAGCCTCATTTGGCTACCAATACTTTTCATATCCTGTAGGAAGTAAATCTGGTTAACTCCCATGAAGATAAGCTTGTCTGGACACCAACCATGGATGGGAATTTCACAATTAGTTCTGCCTACAGAATCTTCAGACAAAAGAGACCAACTATCAGACATTTCAACAAGGTTTGGTCCACTTTCATCCCTAAAAAGATGTCTGTTCTTATGTGGAGAGCACTCAATGGAATCCTTCCATTTGATAATATTCTCTGTAGGTCTGGATTTTCTCTAGCTTCTAAAGGCCCCCTATGCATGAACCATTCTGATTCTTTGGATCATTTCTTCAACTCCTGCCCTTCTTCCATTGTTATATGGCAAAGAGTTAATAACCTTTTACAACTTCAACAGTCAGTTTTTGGAAGTCTAAAAAGTAGAGTAGAACATTACCTATCCTTTAGGGCTGACTCTAAGATACAGTCAAATCTGATAATTGCTGCTCTATTAGTTACAATCTGGTTTCTTTGGACCAGTAGGAATAAAATCATTTTCGAAAATAAGCCTTTCTCCACAGATGCATGTTTTCAGGATATTAAAGACATGATATTCCTAATTTTCTCAGCTCATCAACTGAAAGGTAATCTAGATAAGCATAAGCATTGGATCCAAGCAAAAATCATTCCTAATATCCTTCAAAAAAAGAAAAAATCTGTGACTGCGGTGAAATGGCATATACCACTAATGGGATACAAAATTAATACTGATGCTACATGGAAACCTGGTGGTCTATTCTCATCTGCAGTAATAGTTAGGAATTGGAAAGGGATTGTGGTTAAAATGAGAGTCAAAACTTTCCAATCTCCTTCGCCAGTACATGCTGAACTTTTATCCATTCAAAGTGGCTATGAATTATGCTCTGAACTGGCACTAAATTGCTGTGTTATAGAATCTGATTTTCTAACGGCTGTTAAGGGTATTCATAATCCATCGAGATGCCCATGGAGAGTTTTCTCCATTTGCAGTGTTCTTCATTTAAAACATCTGGTGCATCCAATCTAACATACTCCTAGGGTAGCCAATACTGCTGCTGATTTCTTGGAAAAAATTGCATTGGAAAATAAACTAGGGGGTGATTTACATATTCAGTCAGTTCCCCTATTTCTTAGGGGTCTTTTCCTCCTGGACAGGAATGGTTATCCTGGGCTTATAATTGGAACTCCAATGGATATTAATATGAATTAGAATAAGTGTGTTTATGCTTATCAGTGTTAGTATAAGTGTGTTTATGCTTATGAGTATGCTTGTTGCTTAGGAGTGTGACTGATGCATGTTGCTTATCAGTGTTAGTATAAGTGTTGTTGCTTATGAGTATAAGCAACAAGTTTGTGCTTGGTGAAGCTTCATTTATTGGAACTTCACTGGTTAATCATATAAATGCCTCCTTCACCATTAGAACAGAAACTGCTGCTATTTCTTATATGCTTGGCAGGTCTGATGCTGACCTGATGCTGATGATACTTCTTCTACTTCATCCTCTGATGCTGCTGGGATTTTGCCCTGCTGGAGTTTATTGAAGTTCTTGTCGTATGATGACACCACTCCACACTGAGTGCTTGCCTTATAGCTGCTCCATTGTTTATATTGGTTCTAATCTTTCTCTCCATCTAGCTGGCATATCATTGACAAACAGGGGTTTCGATTTATCGATTCGTCAACCTGTTCATGGTATATCAGCTACATGGAATACTAAGATAGTAGTCGTTTAGCATATTGATGATCATTAGTTTCTTTTAGCTTTGATTAGGTGGAAACACCGCTTTTGGAAGCAATTGCTATATTGTTTCAAGAGCTTATTTTGGCTCTTGGATCATCAATTGGATGATCTTTTTGTAAAGAACAAAGACATTCCGAGCCTAATTTGGCATATTTAAATTTGGCTTGGGGAGCCTAATAAATTCCCCCCATCTTCGGATGGTTTAAATTAAAAAAAATACCAATAATCCTCTCTGTTAGAACTTCCTGACTTCTTAGTCATCTATAGTAAGATGCTCTAACGCATATACTAGCACTTTGTAAATTTTCACTAAAAGTTACTTTTCTATTTGAGTTAAGTGCTCACATAACCCTATGTTTTGAGGGTTTGTGCTAATATTTTCAACTAACAACTACAAGCATGAAATAAACAAACAAGTAAACTATTTATACTAGGGACTTGGGACTAATTTAGCAACATGGTAGTTCTAATGCTTCAATCCTTAATTCATTCACATATAGACATACAAAAGACCTATCAGTGTGTTCACAACACATGGTGTTGCCGATAGCAAACACTTCCCCATCCCTGTCATGGTGGGTACGCTCGCAACTTCTCCATCGACACCGCCATTGTAATTAGGGGAGCACAACAAGGTCCGACCATTGTTGTGGTTCTATTTCTCCCCCGTGCTATTACTTCCCGGGCTTCCACCATGAATGCACTAATTCCCAATGGTCCTCTATACGTGAGGCTTTAGGTTTATAGGCACCTTATCTGTAATACTAGGGCTTCAACAAAACACCTAGCTTTCTACTATAAACTATATCTACCCATAACCTATCGGAAAATGGTTAAGTAATCAGCAAAGACTGGTGCGATGGTATGCAGATTAGGGTTACCTCGAATCTCCTGTGCACACACTCATGCAGAATTGTTCCTCTCCATCCATTCCAACATCCAGGTTTCTCTTCCCAATGGGGCATCAATAAGTGCACCATACATGAACATAGCCCAAAGTGTGTGCTCATATATGTTGTGTAGTGTTCATGAATTTGTCACATTAGAGAACAATCACAATAATATCATAAATACAAAGAAATGTGGAACTTAAGGAATCTCATAAAGCATATGGAAAATATGGAATTAGATGCCATTGATAAGAGAAAGTAAGAAGAAAAGAAAAAGAGAAAAGAAAGAGAAGAAGAACTCTCATCTTCCTTGATGTGGAAATTTGATACGGTTATATTAGGACCTTTAGGATTCACTTTTGTACACTTTTGTGCTCTAAATGTGACATTTTGCCTTGAAATTCTCTAAGGAGGGTTAAAAGCAACTTTTATGCTTTTATAACTTTTCTAGAGAACTTTGTGTGACAAGGTAATTTGTTTGAAGACTTTGAAAACTTTGAAGAATACCTTTAAGGATTTGAAAATTTGAAGACTTGTATTTGATCTTTTGAACATTTGAAGAATTGAAGAAAAGTGAAGAGAAGAGGAGGACATGAAACAACAAGAAGAAAGAAATCAAAATGCTCAAATTAGGCACCGTAGCGAGGTCATCGTGAGCCCATCGCGACTCGCGACGGACAAATGGCCTAAAATCCTACTTGCTTTTTGTACTACAAATACTCACCTTATCCTCTACTCTTGAGATCTCGTTCTTCTTCCTGCATTTTTCTGGGTTCAAACCCTAGTTTTTCTTTCTTTCTTTTCTTAGTTTTTGTGGGAAATTATGTCTTTTAATTGTCTATCTTAGTTTTATCTTGGGAGAAATGGATTGAAGTGTCCATATCTATGTAGTAAGAACCATATATATATATATATATATATATATATATATATTGTGCTTTTGCTATTGTGTAGTTATTGAGCTTTGAGTGTGAATTGTTAATGGCATTGATGTTGTTGGAAGCTTGAGTATATGAATTGCTTGGATGATTACTTGTTAGGGTTGGGAGAAAGTAGCTAATTCTCCCCTCTTTTAATGTGGAATCCAAGAGCATGAGTTGGAGATTCTTAATGATGCTAATATGTTGATAATTGCTAGATGAATGTGATGATGTTGAATTTGTTGTCATGTTTGTTTTAGGTAGAAAATGAGAGAAGTCAATGAATGTTGATTGTTCTTGGCTAATCCTGGGTAAAAGCATGATTAGTGGAAGTAGTGAATATATTTTGTCAATTTTTCTTGAAGCCTTTGTTATTTAGCATTCATGTGTTCTTAATGCTTTGTTTTACTTCATTTATGCCATGGGTTGTTTGAGAATAAGAAGTGTTTGTATGATTGAAGTGTTAGGGTGTTGGGAAAGTGACGAATTCCTTAGCTCCTTTGCATGAAAATCTAAGAACATGAATTTAAAACTTCTTGTGCACAATGTGTTGTGATTCTTGCTAGATAAGTATGTTAATGTGGATTGTTCTCATATTTATCCTATAGATGCAATAAAAGGTTAAACCTTGAATGTGGTTTGTTCTCGGTTTAGCCTAATGAATGCTATGTTTGGTTAAATGGCTATGTCTTTTGTAGAAGGCTTGTTGTTATCAAATCTATGGTACTTCGTGTATAATGCCATTGATGAATAACCCTATGATCGTTGTTTATCTAGGGTGATCATTAATGAGGTTTGCAAGTGGTCATTGTTTGTCTTTGCAAACTACTCTTAAGAAGGAATGAATGTTGATCTTCCATTGGCATTCCCCATAGGTAACAAATGTGATAGGATGAGTGAATGGTTCAATGATCTACATTAGGTTCGGAAGTGGATATCAATTTCCCCCAAGGCTTTATCTTTTGTAGTTTTAAAACTCTTTTTCTTAGTTTTGTTTGATGATCTAGCATAGTTGCTTAACTCTGTTAGTTGTCTTGTCGTTTAACTTTCATAACTTAGGACCACCAAACAACCAAACCCTCCCTTTTTACATGCTTTTATATGTATGTATATATATCTACTCCTAGCCTAATAGCAACATTTTGTACTTAAAAGCTTGAGAAAATCCCCCTTCTTCGTGGACGACCCTGACTTGCCGCTATCTACTTAATTGTAGATAGTAAGCATTTAGGGCTTATAAATATTAACTTTAAGAGTACGGCGATGACCTCCCAAATTTTGGCGCCGCTACCGGGGAAGTTGCATTTATTTTTAAGTGTTTAGGTGTATTTGTCAGCATATTAGCTAGTTGTTTTTATTTTCCACTCCTTGGTGGTTGTTTTTGTTCGGAGTAGGTATTGCTTGAGTTCTTGGTAAATTTTTATGGAGAATCCTTGCACTATGATTTTGGACTTTTGAAAAAAAAATTTAAAAAAAAATAAATAAATAATGGAGCATCTCACCTTGAGGTAACTCATGATGAGAAGAGAGGCTCAACAAGCAAGGTTTTGTAGGATGTGTCATTCCGACCATTCTACCGAGTCTTTCTATTTGTTTTGGGAAGATCACTATGAAGGGGGAACGAACCCTTTGTTTCCAACAAGGGTATTATGAAGAGTGCTACCAAGAGGTAGGAGATGTTAGTTTTCAAGGGCAAGAAGCTCAAGAATGGTATCCATGCCACAATTCTTACAATCCGGAATGGAGTGGTAATCCGGATCGGTGGTATGAGAATGAGCCGGAAAACCAAAAATACGAGCAAAATAGTTGGCCATCACCACCTTATACCATACCCCAAAACCAAGCCCACCAAGGAAGTTCAAGTTTGACACGTGAGGAAGTCATAAATACAATAGCAAACTTGAACAACTTTACTAGTGTAGAACCGGACGCCCGGCTCTCCACTAGTGTTTAGGCTATTGAGGGACATGCAAGGAGTATATTAGAAGCATTGGCCAGAATGGAAGCTCGTGATTCCAAAAATACACCATCCCAAATCAAACTCGAGGATTTGGTGAGTGAGACACCATGGGAAATGATCTTGAGTTCGAAGGGGATGAGAAGTTGGTTGTTGAGGATGATAAAAAGGAGGAAATGACCAAGTCCTTGGCTCGCACCGAACCTGAAAGACCATCATCCCTCGAGACCTTCATTCCCCGAGTTGAGCCGAAGCCCTCGAGGCATCAGCCCCTCGAGACGTCAGGTTCTCGAAGCCAGAAGCCCTCGATTTGAGCTGAGCGCCTCGAGACCTCGGGTCCTCGAGTCCACAAGCCCTTGATTCAAGCTGAGCTCAACAGTGCAAGCCCTTGAAGACCTCAAGTCCTCGAGGCCGCAAGCCCTCGATTCGAGCTAAGCCCAAAAGTGCATCATACCCTTAAGACATCGGGTCATCGAAGCTGCAATCCCTTGACTAGATCTGAAGTCCTCGAGACCTCGGGTCCTCGAGGCCATAAGACCTCGATTCGAGCTGAACTCAATAGTGTAAGCCTTCGATAACCTCGGGTCCTCGAGGCTAAAAGCCCTCGACTCGAGTTGAAGCCCTCGACTCAAGTTGAAGCCCTCGAGACCTCGGATCCTCAAGGTCGCAAGACCAACCCTTCAAAAAGTTAGGAGTCTCGAGACCATCATCTCTCGAGATCATTCCTTTGAGACCAGTCAACCCTCAAACCCTCGTGTCCTTGAGGTCGCAAGCTCTTGGCTTGAGCAGAACTTTATAGTTCATCACCCTCTCGAGGCTAGTTCTCGAGAGTAGTTCTCGAGACATCATTCCCTCAAGACCTCGAGGCAGCAAGCCCTCGACTCGAGTAGAACTTAAAAGTCCATCAGCCCTTGAGACCTCAGGTCCTCGAGACCAGTCCTCGAGACATCAATCACTCAAGACCTCGAGGCAGCAAGCCTCAACTTGAGCTGAACTTGATAGTCCATCACCCTCTTGAGGCCAGTTCTCGAGACCTGCCCTCGAGACATCATCCCCTCGAGACCTTAAGGCCGCCAAGTCCTTGGCTCGCACCGAACCTGAAAGACCATCATCCCTCGAGACCTTCATTCCTCGAGTTGAGCCAAAGCCCTCAAGGCATCAGCCCCTTGAGACCTCAGGTTCTCGAAGCCAAAAGCTCTCGATTTGAGCTTACCACCTCGAGACCTCGGGCCCTCGAGTCCACAAGCCCTCGATTCAAGCTGAGCTCAACAGTGCAAGCCCTTGAAGACCTCGAGTCCTTGAGGCCACAAGCCCTCGATTCGAGCTAAGCCTAAAAGTGCATAATACCCTTAAGACATCGAGTCATCGAAGCTGCAATCCCTTGACTAGATCTGAAGTTCTCGAGACCTCGGGTCCTCGAGGCCACAAGCCCTCGATTCAAGCTGAGCTCAACAGTGCAAGCCTTCGATGACCACGGGTTCTCGAGGCCAAAATCCCTCGACTCGAGTTGAAGCCCTCAAGACCTTAGGTCCCATGAGATCTTGAGTGCTTGAGACCAAAAGCCCTCGACTAGAGACGATGCATCGCGATTCACGACCAGTGATGTCGCGATTCGCGACCAGTGATGTCGCGATTCGCGACCAGTGATGTCGCGATTCGCGACCAGTGATGTCGCGATTCGCGACCAGTGATGTCGCGATTCGCGACCAGTGATGTCGCGAGTTGCGATGAAAAATCCAACTTTTTAGCTAAGTTTAAACACTGTATAATCCTTCCTTCTTCTCCACCAAATACTCCCAAGAACCACCACACATCCACTCATTCCTCCACCATCTCACATATATTGACATATGAAAATTCTTGCATCTTTATAGTATCTTTGTTGATTGTAGTATGCCGATTACATCATTGAGTCTTTAATCACTATATTCTATAATGATGCTTGGATATGTGTCGATATATGTTAGATATTTTTATTGGATAATCTTATAGTGGTGATTGCACGATGGATTGGTTGTTCTTTGATAATACTATGGTTATTAACTCTTGATGCTAAACCTAGTATTACAAATCCTTATGTACTTGTGAGTTTGATGTTGTTCTTTGTGGTGTTAGTCTTGATCAAACAGCATCAAGGAGACAACGTTTTGCTCAAAGGGAGTTCTTCTACAGCACTTTTGCTCCCCCTTCCGGGTCCGAAACCGATTTCGGGACCAATTCTATACAAGTGCAGTGAATTGCGCCATATCACTGGTGACTATGAGGAGAAACGAATGTCCCTCTACCTCTTACCTTGAGTTTTATTATTCTTTCCTTACTTATTTACATTGAGGGCAATGTAATGTTTTAAGTGCGGAGAGGGGTTAGAGGACTCGCATGCTAGCTTCATTTGGAATGCTTTTTGCTACTTTTGATTGGAAAAACAAGAGAAAAAGAAAGAAAATTTTGAAAAAAAATAGAAAGAAAAGAAAAACCGCTAAGTTGAAAACCCGAGAGGGAAACTTAGGCAATGTTGGGGGCCCGGATATGTCAAAAACCCGAAAGGGAAACCTAGGAAAAAGCAAGAGGCCAAAATGTATGGAAAAAGGTGAGATGTGAGCCAAAGAAACATGATGTGTGGCTAGGATGAAAACCCAAAAGGGCTCCTAGGCAAAATAAGTGAAAGGGAGAAAAAGAAACAATGCTATGATTTCACTCATTTGCCGGCGATGGAGTCATAAGGTTACGGTTATCATATGGATGGATCGGGTAGTTGGGATTGGGTAACTTAGTGGGTTGAAAAACGAAGTATGGTTATAAAATTCTTGATTCTTTTATACTTCATTTTGGTTGATATATTGGCATTGGGTGAAGTATGTGTTTAAACCTCCTCTATGGTTTTGACTTCATTTTGTGTCATTGGATTTTGGTTGATATATTGGTATGAAGTGAAGTATGTGCTTGAACATTTCTTATGGTTTTAACTTCATTTTATATCATTGGACTTTGGGATTATCAATTCAGGACTTTGAAACGTTTTTATGGGTAGTGAATTGATAAGTAGTAGGTTTGGTTAGATTTAAGAATTGGGGTTGTGTGTGTGAAAAATTCTCATTTGAGCTTTGATTCTGGGATTTATGATATTGAGAGTTTTTGTGAGGTGTTGATTTGGGGAATATTGGTTAGGATGTGGACATATGAATTCCTTTGTGTGCTTAAATCTTTTCTTACTCGAGGGTGAGTAAGGTTTAAGTGCGGGGAGGTTTGATGTGCCCATTTTATACGGTTATATTAGGACCTTTAGGATTCACTTTTGTACACTTTTGTGCTCTAAATTTGACATTTTGCCTTGAAATTCTCCAAGGAGGGTTAAAAGCGACTTTTACGCTTTTATTACTTTTCCCAAGATTTTGTGTGACAAGATAATTTGTTTGAAGACTTTGAAGAATACCTTTAAATATTTGAAGATTTGAAGACTTGTATTTGAGCTTTTAAAGACTTGAAGAATTGAAGAAAAGTGAAGAGAAGAGGATGACATGAAACAAGAAGAAGAAAGAAATCAAAATGCTCAAACTAGGCCCTGTCACAAGGTCATCACGAGCCCATCGTGACTCGCGACGGACGAATGGCTTGAAATCCTTCTTGTTTTTTGTACTATAAATACTCACCTTATACTCTCCTCTTAAGCTCTCCTTTTTTCTTCCTGCATTTTTCTGGGTTCAAACCCTAGTTTTTCTTTCTTTCTTTTCTTAGTTTTTGTAGGATAATCATGTCTTTTAATTGTCTAGCTTAGTTTTATCTTGGGAGCAATGGATCGAAGCTTCCATATCTATGTAGTAAGAACCATATATATATATACATATATATATATATATATATATTTGGTGCTTTTGTTATTGTGCATTTATTGAGCTTTGAGTGTGAATTTTTAATGGCATTGACGTTGTTGGAAGCTTGAGTATATGAATTTGTTGTATGATTACTTGTTAGGGTTGGGAGAAAGTAGCTAATTCTCCCCTCATTTAATGTGGAATCCAAGAGCATGAGTTGGAGGTTCTTAATGATGCTAATGTGTTGATGATTGCTAGATGAATGTGATGATGTTAAATTCGTTGTCATGTTTGTTTTAGGTAGCAAATGAGAGAAGTCAATGAATGTTGATTGTTCTTGGCTAATCTTGTGTAAATGCATGATTAGTGGAAGTACTTAATAGATTTTCTCAATTGTTCTTGAAGCCTTTGTTATTTAGCATTCATGTATTCTTAATGCTTTGTTTTACTTCATTCATGCCATGGGTTGTTTGAGAATAAGAAGTGTTTGTATGATTGAAGTGTTAGGGTGTTAGGAAAGTGATGAATTCCTTAGCTCCTTTGCATGAAAATATATGAACATGAATTTAAAACTTCTTGTGCATAATGTGTTGTGATTCTTGCAAGATAAGTATGTTAATGTGGATTGTTCTCATATTCATCCTATAGATGCAATGAAAGGTTAAACCTTGAATATGGTTTGTTCTCAGTTTAGCCTAATGAATGCTAGTTTGGTTAAATGGCTATGTCTTTGGTAAAAGGCTTGTTGTTATCAAATTTATGGTACTTCATGTATAATGCCATTGATGAAATACCCCTATGATCGTTGTTTGTCTAGGGTGATCATTAATGAGGTTTGCAAGTGGTCGTTGTTTGTCTTTGCAAACTACTCTTAAGAAGGAATGAATGTTGATCTTCCATTGGCATTCCCCATAGGTAACAAATGTGATGGGATGAGTGAATGGTTCAATGATCTACATTAGGTTTGGAAGTGGATATCAATTGCCCCCAAGGCTTTATCTTTTGTAGTTTTAAAACCCTTTTTCTTAGTTTTGTTTGATTATTTAGCATAGTTTTGCTTAACTTTGCTAGTTGTCTTCTCATTTAACTTTCATAACTTAGGACCAGCAAACAACCAAACCCCCCCCCCTTTTTTTACATGTTTTTATATGTATGTATATACATCTACTCCTAGCCTAATAGCAACATTTTGTACTTAAATGCTTGAGAAAATCCCCCTTCTTCGTGGACGACCCCGACTTTCCGTTATCTACTTAATTGTAGATAGTAAGCATTTATGGCTTATAAATATTAACATTGAGAGGTACGACAACGGCCTCCCATTCCTTCTCTCAAAACTAGAAAGATAAACTAATCTACATTATGACTAGATCTATTCTACTTAGGGTTTAGTAGAAGACTACGGTTCCTATATACTCCCTATGTCCCACCCTAAATTGCTTATTTACTTTTTGATAGTCAAACTTTTTAAACGTTGACCGTAAATAGAAATTAATATATAAATAATAAAAATAGCATGTAGTATCTTGTTAGATTTATCTTAACATCTATTTCTAAATATCTTTTTTTATGAAGCATTATTATAAGTAACTAGAGATATTTACGGTCAAACATGCTCATTGAAAACCATGAAAAATAAATAAGAAATTTAGAGTGGGGCGGAGGGAGTATAGTAGTAGGAGATTGGGCCTAAAGATAGGCTCAAAATAGGCCAAACATAGCAAGACCCTAGTCACCATTTCCCTCTAACTGCTGAACAGTTCTCGAATAAACTGCTCAAATTCGTGAATCGTCTGGAGTTATTATAGTGCGTTGGATAGAGCTTAGAAATACAAATATTTTGATATATAGTAGAGGGAAATTGGATGCAAATTGAGAGAGTTATAGCCAAAACAGTCAGCCTCCAAAGTTTTACGAACTGGCACGAATGCCACGGTCTGTGAACATTCAAGCATGGGGCACTAGATTTGGCGCGGTCCGTGAAAATTCATAGCTGCGGCACACCATAGTCTGTGAAGCTGGGCTCATGCCTCGGTCTGTAAAGGTTTTCATAGACCGCGAGCAGCACCAAGGTTTTTGCTCAAAAGTTTCTTCACACGTCACCATACTTAGCAAAATCTTCAATTCTTCATCCCATTGCTTCATGGTGAGGTGCTTTTGTCACGGCCTGGCACCTTGCCTCGTGAAGATCTCGTGCTAGTCTCGTACCGGTCTTTATGGAATGCCAGGATTCTTGTGTACTAGGGCCGTGAAGATTGGCATGGGCCGCTGGTGCTTGACTATGCGCGGTTCGTGAAGTGTCACCGGTGTTTTGTTGGCTGAACTTTGTTTTCTTACTAAGGGTGAACCATTAGTCTGAATCAAAAGTTCTAGCAGTCAATTTTGTAGTACTCAAGATGACAAATCCAATGGAACCAGCCTTGAAGGATAACTCTTCCTGGATCATTCTCTAACTAAGGAAGCACTCCTTAGATCACAATTCAAAGTTTTCTCCTTTGGCCGTCTTGAACTTCGAAGCCACCTATCTTTGGCTTCAAACTCCTTCTACCATGCATTAATATTCGTGGCCTTCATCTTCTACCATTCTAATGCGAATGGCCTTTGCCTCTTCTACCCTCCTTGCGAATGGCTTTCAATTTTCTACCGCTCTTGTGAACAGCCTTCACATAGAATGTAACAAAAATGTACCCACGGGTGACCTACTAAAGATGATCAAAATAAAGACCAAGGAGCCCATGGATACAAGATGTTCATTAGTACCAACTAAGTCTACAAAATGTGGGATTTAGACAAGAAAACACAACATGGTTGTCTAAACCCCTTGTCACGTAAACTCGAATAATACTGGCAATCCACCAACTAAAACTAACCCAAAATTATGCCAGATGCAACTGTTAACGCGTGCAAAATGAAGCAGATCAGCTATGCATTTGTGATTGGAGTAACTCATTAACTTTGGTCACATCAGCTATATTTTGTAAAAGTTCTCCATACTCCAATTTGGGAACTCCCAAGTCTCTAGTGTCGGTAAGCATTCGTGTTTGGAGCAAAATCATTAGTCTTAACAAGGTTGGCCACGGCTCCAAACATGACTTCACACTCAGACTCGGGAACTACTCTAAGGGATTAGTTTTGAGGCTTTTTATTGGGTGGTGAGGACCAACTATCGATCTCATAATGTTGGTTTCCTGATGCATCTCCATACCATGAATCCCAGTTACCACTCAACCTCAGATTGAGAGAATCATGGTATAGGTACCATTCTCAATCCCTATGGCCTTGGGTACCAACTACTCTTACATCTTTATGCTACTCACTCATCCAAGAACAAGACAACGTAGGGTGGTCAAAATAACATATACTACAAAGTCTTACTCGTTGAGCCTCTCTTCTCCACATTTTCTTCAATAAAACTTCAAAATTGTAGTGCAAGGATTCTCATTGGGAATACCAAGAACTCAAGTAATACCAACTCCTAAGAAAAACAAAACGAAACAAAGAAAACACTCAAAATTTGGAATCGTAGTACGAGGGTTCTCGGTTGACACCAAGAACTCAAGAAATACCTATTCTGGAAAATAAAAAGCACATAAAAAGGGCACATACAAAACTACAAAAACACGACAAGAAAAATAAAATACAATCTACTCTACCAACTAGTTATGCAGCTAACAATTAAATAAGCCTAGTATCTCCGGTAGTGGAGCTAATATTTGACGAGCACCCCGCAAGGTCATTCTAATTTTCCTGCGGGATGCTAAGTAAGGTCAAAGATAAAGATTTGTAATTTTACTCTCGTACTCATTGCTAACTAAAATAAATTAGCTAGTGGCAAGTCTGGGGTCGTCCGCAAAGATACTAGCATTTCAAGGCTAGCCAGACACAACCCACAATCGAGCATCACCCCATTTGTGTGCTAGGAATAGCTAGTACTAAACAGATAGGGGGGTTGTCAAATAACAACCACTAGCATGCAATTAAAGAGAAACAAAATATGGATTAACTAATCTTGGGGGTATTGGCGTAACTTTACATATTTTGGGATTTGATCCTAGATTCTATCGCATATAGACATATAAACCTAATCATATGCTTATGTCACATATTGTGACAATGTCTGGGAATTCCCACTATCTGTCACACAGAGGTTTGTCTCCTTTCAAATCATCTCTCCACCTCCGTAATTAGGGATGCGCTCCAATCTTTACGACTCTGCATTTCATTCCTGTAATTTCCATTCTGATACTAACAAGCCTCTTCTCGAAGGAATTTAAGCCGTCACATGCAGCAACGTTTGATACGAGAGTGAACCTAATACATCCCGGGCTCTAAACTATGGACACCAACTATAGGCCTAGAAAAAGCAAAGGTATTGGTGCCTTGTGATAACTCTAGGGTCAACATGACCGTAGTCGCTACAAACTGCAAATGTTCAATTATCAGGGTAAGCCCAGGTTTCCCCCATTAACTATAATGATTGTATTAGTACACTCTAGGTAGAATGAATGCACTCATCTCCCTGGTACTCTCAAGACTACAATAGCAATAATTTAACACTCCCAAATTAGCATTTTAGCCTAGCGTGATATTATACTATGGATCAAATCATGGATGCATCATAAGATATATCATGGCATAAATCATATAAGAATAGAAACATCAAATCATGCACAATATTCATAAACATAGAAAATTAGGGTAATTTAGAATCTTACAAATCCTAATCAAGTCATGAATACAAATACAACACCAAGAAAATATACCTACTGTACTACTACAAAATCCATGGCATTCATTGAATTAAATGACATGGATCTACGAACTAAATAAAGGAAAATGAAGAACTTTAGGGAGAGAATTATCCACTTCCTTCCTTCCTACCACTCTCAAAAATCTACATTATGACTACTTGCTAAAACCCTAGGAGACTAAATGATCCTTTTGTAGGAGATGATAAATGGGCCTTAAAAGCCCAAGTTGGAAACCCTTGTGCCAACACTAGTGTCAGCTGGCACGGGCCATGCCAGATACCACAGCCTATGAAATCATGCACGGGGCCTCATCTGGGCATGCTTTGATCAGGTTTAAGTGCACGGGGCCATGCCAAGTTGTAGGACATTCGTCTGGGTCCTCGTTTCTACCTTTTGAGCGCATGGGACGTGCCAAAATGCACGTCTGGTTGTCTGGACTTGAGTCTCCACTTGTTCTTCATGCACAGGTCATGCATGTTTGCATGGCCTTTCTTGGGATCCAACTTGGCTATCACGGGCATTGGAATGGGTCGTGCCATTTTACACGGCATGTGCTGCTTCTTTGACACTTCCAAAACTTAGCTCTTCTCTTTAACATGTATGTGATGCTACAGGTGAATAGCTGATCCAATTTGGAAGTTCTTGTAGTTGTTTTTATAGCTCTCGGGAAGATGAATCCAATGGTGTCACCCTTCTAGGCTAATTCTTCCCGTATCATTCCTTAAACTCGGTTCTAACTACCTGATCACACTTCATTTGCTTATTTGTCTTCCTTCTTCGACCCTTCTATCTTCTACCACATTTTGACTTGTGGCCTTCAGTCTTCTACCAATTTTCAATTTTCATTTATTAACCTACTCCAAAATGCTTAAGAGAAATCTACAATTGAGCTCACAAAACAAGATCTAGACGCTCGTAAGGACAAAATCAATTAGAACTCAATATAGGTTACTAAATGAAGGATTTTGATAAGAAAATTGAAGACGATCATCTAAACCTCTTATAATGTAAACCTATCTAAATCTAGCAATCTACAACTAAAGATATAGCAAAAGAGATGTTAAATGCCTTAAGAAATAATGCATTTAACGTCTCATCAATGGTCTATCATTCTCACCTAAAAAGTTTGCCAAAACCTCGAGTCTCCCTCTAAATTCATCCACTACCTCTTCACACATGTCATCAAAATTTACATCTCCAAAACACTCTCCTTTACTACTTACTACCACCCTGACGGTGTTTTTTCAGCATGAAACGTTCATACCAAATAATCTATGGAAAACCCTCTCTTGTACAAATGGAGTTTCTACATATCCCTATTGTCAGTACGATTTTGATTTTTACAATCACGACAAGGACACAATATTTGCTTCTCACAACTATAATCATGTTCCATAAACTCATCCACAAAACCAACATGTTCTTTGCTCACCCTACTAATATTGGCATAGAAATGCTTACGCCTCTCAATGGCATGATACAACTCTACAAATGAATAAATATGCAACAATTAAAGTTCCACAAAATTTACAGTTCTACACTACAACTAATTCTAATTATGCAAAATCAATGTACAATCTTTAGCATTCAGCATCACATTAGCACATTTAAAACATGTCATACAATATGACATTCATAACCATTCCATTAAATACATCAACCTTGAAAACACCCAAGAAACTCATATCATCAGTTCAACTCAATGCACATTAACATGATCAAACACACAAAATATATATGCCTACAAACTATTGCCAACATTTTCCATCATTAATAGCAATCTAAACAAAATAAGATGGTACTTTCACTATAACAAATTAGAGCTATCGTAATAATTTTCTTGCAACACTTATTAAAATGTTATAATGGTTACGTAAACCTTTGAAAAGTGTCTCCTAAAATTTGAAAAGTGTAACCTAAATTTTGAAAAGTGTTGCGTTAGATCTAATGCAACATCACCTACGGTAAATACTTGTAAAAGTGTTGCAATAGGCTCAACTTAGTATTATTAGCGCCTAAAGCAACACTTTCAAAGTGTTACATTAGTCTTAGTTTGTAGTAATGCTTTTTGGGTCTTCGTGGTAGAGCATCTATGTTTTTCATTCACCAAAAAATGTCATTAATGAACTCATGAAACAAAAAACACCACTTTTTACCCGCCAAAAAAAGTGGATGATGAGCATTAAATGCAATCCTAGCACCTATATATATTAGCAAAAATGATGTGCTTCATTATGCGTGTGTTAACCATTGCATTCGGCATAGTTATTAGCTTGTTTTATGTGGTGGATTGCTAGAATTAGTTGAGTTTAAGTGACAAGGGGTTTGGACGGCCATGTTTGGTTTTATTGTCTAAATCCCGCATTTTGTAGACTTAATTGGTACTAATGGACATCTTTTATTCACGGGCTCCTAGATTTTCCTTGTGATTATCCTTAGTAAGTTGCCCAAGGGTGCTTTTTTGTCACATTCTATGTGAAGGCTGTCCGTAAGGGCGATAGAAGATATTGAAGGTCGTTCGCAAGGACGATTGAAGAGATCGAATGTCATTCACACTAGAATGGTAGTATATGAAGGCCATGAATATCAAAGTGTGGTAGAAGGAGAATGAAGCCAAAGATAGGCGACAATGGAGTTCAAAGTGGCCAATGAAGAAACGGTGAATCATGGTCCGATGAGTTGCGCCAAAGTCTGAGAACGATCCAAGAAGAGTTAGCCTTCAAGTTTGATTCCATTGGATTTGTTTTCTTGAGCGCTACAAAATTGACCACTAAAACTCTCAAATTGGACTAACGGTTCACCCATAGCTAAGGAAAGAAGTTCAGCCGGCCAATGTACCACGGGTAAGCGCAGACCGCTCATGGGTGGCACCAACAGCCCACTCTAGAGAAGTTAGCTCGTGCAAAATTGTTTGGCACAGTGGAATGGCGCGGACTGCGCCAAATGCCATGGGCAGCACACAAATGTTTCAATCTTTACACAAAATCAGTTAAGTATAGACATAGACCGTCCTGTTTACGACGGTCTGCACTGTTCCAAGTGCAAAATGTTGAGACCAACCGATGTAGTGTGAAGAATCAAATGTCCCTTGCCAAGTTACTAAAAAAAGAAATCTTCCTAATGACGGTCCGCGCCAAGGGTTGCGTCCCGCAAATCAGAAGCTCAAAACTGAGGCTGCTGACAATGACCCGAGCAAAAGGAGTCAACGTGGACAGCGCCAAAGCAGTGGCCTACACCAGCACAAAGTGAAGGCTCACGTTAGATGCAGTACCCCACGCCAGATGATTTGACGCGGCCTCGCCAACAAGGACCAAGTACATGGTTGGACCACGCCATTCATGGTGGTCCACACTAGGTGGCGGCTGACTTAGGGTTTTACATGTTTTTTGCCTATTTTTAGGCTCAATCCCCTACTACTATATATAGTATCATTTAGTGTTCTAGTAAATGTAAGTAGGCATAATGTATATTTTCTTTCTCTCTCTAGGTAGAAGGAATAGGAGAGTTTTTTCTCTCTCTAGAGTTATTTTTCTCTTTCCTTATCTTTTCTGTTTTTCTTTTCTTTTCTTCATCTTATTTTCTTATATCCATGGCAGCTAACTTAATATTTTCCATGGATCTATCTTCTAGAGAGTAGGTTATAGTTTGGGGATAAATTGTAGGCTCATGGTTATTTAATGTTTTGTGAGATTTCCTAGGTCATCCTAATATTTATGTTCATAATATTATTGTGACTTGTTCTTGAATGTTAGAATTGCATGAATAGTACACACCATATAAGCGCACACTAGTCTATATTCATGTTGGTGCAAATATTGATGCCCCCTTCGGAAGAGAAACCTCAGATGTGTTAATGGGTAATGGAGTACGTGTCCACGTAGGTGTGTGCATGGGGATCCAAGTAATACTCTGATTATTTTTCATCATGCCAGTCTTAGCTAATTACGTAAAGTAATCTGATCGATTGCTGTTAGAGATAGTAAAAAGTAGCAAGCTATGGTTGTAAGAGGCCCTAGTGTCATAGATAAGGTACCTACGACCCTTTGCCTAATTCACAAGCCTTGGGAAGTTGAGCACTCGTGGTGGAATTCCTGGGACGTAATCACACGGGGGAGAATCAAATATACAACAGTGGTCGGACCTTGTTGTACTCCTCTAATTATGGTGGTGGTATCGATGGAGGGTTGCAAGTGCACCCGACGGGACTGGTACGGGGAAGTGTATGTCATTGACGACACCACGTGTTATGAGCACTCTATTAGGTTTGTCTAAATCACTATGTGAAGGAATCGAGGATCGAAGCATTAAATCAACCATGTTATGCAATGACTCCCAAAGTGTTTAGCTTTATAGATTAATTGCTTCTTACTTTCATGTTTTGTAGTTAATAATTGAATAACCAACCCCCCCTAGTATACTTTACTAGCTATTCCTATCACTCGTACAGATTGGGGACCATACGAGGTTGTGTTTAATTGATTCTTAGGCCCTAGCATCTCATTGTACATACCCAAGGCTTACTGCTAACTACCATTTCGGTAGCATAGTAGTGAGTTAGGTGCAGAATATAAATTTTATCTTTAACCCCTTTTTCATTAAGGTACTCAGCCTTTGCTTTGGTTAATTTGCTACAATTAGCGTTCCCGAGTAGAGGCGGGTCAAATTTTGGCACCGTTGTCGGGGATGTTATTCACCTGAATTGCCAATCAGCATAACGTGTTGGTGGAGTAGTTAGTATTTACTTTTGTTTTTTTTTGTTTTGATAATTCATGTGTTGAGTTGTTGTGATAATTATATTGTTACTTTTTGATCTGTTTGTTAGTGTTGTATTCGGAAGGGTATTGTTAGCCAGAGTTTATGGTACATACTCGTACCACAAACTTAGGCATTTTACATTACCTAACTGAGAACACAGGTGGTCAGATGAGAAGGAAGCAAAGAACTAGGGCAGAAGTTCAACCGAGACAAATAGTGTTGGTAGAAGAACCGAAAATAATGGTGGAAGATAACCAAACCTTGAGGGAGCTTATGGCCCCTAATCTGGAAAGTCGGCCACTATGCATCACATCCCCCCATTACAACCAAATGTGAGATGTGAGATAAAGAGCGGAATGATCCACTATCTTCCCACCTTTTATGGTATGGCGGGGGAGGACCCGAACAAGAATCTATTAGAGTTCCATTTGTTTTGTATGAACATGAAGCCACCAGGAGTTTCTGAAGATGACTGCATTCTGAGAGCCTTCTCATTTTCCCTTCAAGATAGAGCTAAGAACTAGCTCTACTACTTGCCGCTATGATGCATGGGTTCTTGGATGGACATGAAGTGGAGGTTCTTAGAGAAGTATTTTTTGGTGTCCAAGTCTACTGAGCTGAAGAAACAACTGTCAAACATCACCCAAGGGGATACCGAGAGTTTTATGATTATTGGGAGCACTTCAAGAGATTGCTAACTAGTTGCCCCTACCATCCCTTCAAGGAGGGGAAATCTAGTGTATTATTTCTTCGAGGGGTTATGCGACGAAGATATGAAAATCGTGAATGCTGCTTGCAATGGTTCGATAGCAAAAGAAAAAACCCTAAGGATGCAATGACCCTCTTTGAAGAAATGGCTAGTGGTATGCAAAAACTTGGCACAAAGTCAAGGGTTAGAGTCTTGGAAGAACCCGCACAATCACCTGAGTTTGAGGAGAAAGTCCAAGCTCTTGCTTCTATGATGAAGGAGCTTTTGTGAGGAAAAGTGCATCAATTTAAAGTGTGTGGGGTGTGTGACTTAGACCACAACACCGAGACGTGTCTCAAAGTCATAGACCATTTGCAAGAGGTGAAGGCCATTGAGTATAACAACCGAGAGAGACCACAGTTTGCTAGGGGTCAACCACAAGGGTTCCAGGGAAATCAAGGCGATGCAATGCTAGATCCATATGCAAACTCATTCAACCCAAGGTATCAAGATCATCCAAATTTCTGATGGAGGGAGGATAACTAACCTCAAGGATATCGGGGTGGATAAGCTCTACCTCCACCATACCCTAAAGGTGATGGCCCTTCCAACAATCATGCCTCGATCTACAAATCGTATCAAGAAAAGATCTTAGAAGCCATTGGTCAATTGGGGAAGAAACATGAAGTCTTTACGAAGACCTTGCAAAATGAGATTGAAGACCTTGGAAATAGAGCTTTCTCAAGTATCAAAAATCTTGAAGTTCAAGTTAAGCAACTTGCCACCTCGGTGAGCCGACTTGAAGCCAAGGAGTCTGGCAAAATCCCTTCCCAACTGGAGATCAATCCAAGGAACGTGAGTACACTTAAGTTGAGAAGTGGGAAGGAAGTTTGTGAGTCCGAGAAGAGGGTTATGCAAGAGGACAATAAAGTAGTAGAGGCTACCAAGGCACACTTCAAAGAGGATGAGATTGTGGTCAAGGAAGCACCTTCCAAGGAGCTTCCACCGCCCGAGGCACAAGTTACTATCCCACCTCCATTTCCAAATGCTTTGAGGGGAAATCCAAAGGTGGTGACCAATGATGCAAGCATTCAAAAAGCCTTCGAAAAGGTCAAGGTAACAATCTCTATCTTGGAATTAATTGAAAATGTGCCATCATATGCTAAGTTTCTTAAAGTTACATGCACGATATTCCTGAAATGTTTATACGGTAGTGTTACTACTGTAGTCTATGTGCGATTCGTGTGCGAAACACACACCAAAACAAAACATCTATTCATCCGCCTTCTTCTTCTTCACTGATAATGGTTAAATTTCTACTCCAGCCGCCGACCATGGCTGTTCCACCGCCAAATCCTCCGCCTGAGATCCCCGCTAACAAAAGCTTCCTGCAAGCTCTCAGCTCAAAACCTTCCCCGCTCTTCTCATCCCTCCCTGATACGCCTAATCTCCACCCGATTACGGAATTCAAAGGAAAAATTGCCTACATCCTTCCTCCGAAGGAAGGAGACATTCTAGCATCACATTACCAGAATGCTCTTGTTGGAAGATTTAACCGAGGAAAACCCTCAATGGAAACTCTAATCTCGGCTTTCAAATCTATTGGTTTCAAATCCAAATTCCAACTAGGCTCTATTGACTATCGACATGTTCTTATTCGTTTTCAGGAAAGCGAGGATTATCAACGTTGCTGGATGAAAGGCCAATGGATGATCCAAGGAGCAGCTATGAAGGTCCAGAAATGGTCTCCTGATTTTTCACCAACTGTGGAATCATCCATTGTTCCGGCCTGGGTAACAGTACACAAATTGCCAATTCACTTTTATAATATTTCTGCAATTATTGGTATCAGTAGCCAGATAGGTAGATACCTTAAGATGGATGCTGCCACCAGTGCTTTAACCAGACCCTCTGCCATTAAAGTTTGCGTAGAAGTTGATCTTTTATCACAGCTCCCATCTTCCATTGTTGTAGGAATTGGTAATAAGGTAGCTGAGTACCCAATTGAATATGATGAACTGCCAACATACTGCACACATTGTAAGATAATCGGACATAACCAAGCAAATTGTAATTTTTTACACCCACACCTGAGGAAAAAGAAGACTAATAGTCATGAAGTCAATGAACATAAGGACAGACCAGTACATGTTCTCACTCAGAAAGGCATAGAATCTCCTCCAAAAGATACATTTAATGTAGAGGGATCCTCAACTCTTTCTATCTCACAAAAAGAAAAGGATCTTCAAACTCAAAAAATGACTTCAAGTTCTCTACACAAGAATAACTTTAACTCTGCTACTTCTAGTCAAAAGAAGAGAAATGTTCTTTTCTACTCTTTGGATGACATCTCCAAACCAATAACCACAAGTTTCTGGAGAAAAAAGAGTCAACTATCTGACCTCCCACCTATCAAGGAAGTTTTAACAAACAAGAACATGATCACTATATCAAATGCATTTCAATCTTTGGATGACTTACAGGATGATCATGAAGAAGAAGTTGTTGAGATTTTCCACGAGTCTCTGGAATCACAGGAAATTAATGTGCTCTCCACTTCTGAAGAGAAGTTACCTCTACCTATAACAAGGAAGCCTGTCTCTGAGGATCCACACCCTGGCACTGAGGATACACACCCTGTCTCTGAGGATACACACCCTGGCTCCACAAAGTAGAATACCACCTCAACAATCAAGCTTCCATCCCACTGTAATGAGCTCAGTAGAGATGATCAGGTCCGGATGGCTTTTCTGGTGCCTTTTTCACTTCTTTTTGGGATTGTATTAAGGATGACCTTCTAGATGCAGCAAATGATTTTTTTAAACAATGGTAATATCCCCAAGGCTATCTCTAGCACCTAGCTAGCTTTAATCCCCAAAAAACAAATTCCCATAACCTTCTCTGACTTTAGACCTATCAGACTATCTAATTTTGTTAATAAAGTTTTCTCAAAAATGATAATGGAAAGGATTAAACCTCTAATGACATTACTAATATCCCCTGAACAGAGTGCATTTATAAAAGGTAGGGATATATCTAATAATGTTATTCAAATGCAAGAAATGACCAGAATTTTGTCCAGGAAATCAAAGGTTTCTAATCTTATAGTTAAACTAGACATGCAAAAGGCTTTTGACAGGGTCTCTTGGTTTTTTCTGAATTCTATACTTCTCCAGTTTGGTTTTCATGGTAAATTTGTGCATCGCATCATGCATAATATAGTTGCAGCTCATTTCTCAGTCTTAATAAATGGAATAGCCTCAGGTTTCTTTGCTTCCTCTAGGGGTATAAAACAGGGAGATCCACTTTCTCCATTTTTGTACAATATCTTGTCTGAAGCTTTTTCCAGGGGCTTAAAAGAACTTTTTAGTATAGGCTATTTGCAACATTTCTCCTTGCCAAGGTCTTGCCCATCAGTTTCACATCTGATGTATGCTGACGACACAGCTGTCTTCCTGAACACTAATCCTACCAATTTGAAAAGATTTAAAAAAAATTTGAAGGCCTATGAGCAGACATCAGGACAAAAGGTTAATTTTACCAAATCAGAATTTTATGTTGGCCCAAATACCTGTGGGGCTACTGCTCAATCTGTATGTAGGATTTTAGGAATGGTGAGAGGCTCTTTTCTTTTTAAGTACCTAGGTGTTCCTATTTTTCCAGGTCATAATTTACAGACTCATTACCATCCTATCTTGGAAAGAATGGAGAAAAGTATTAACAATTGGAAGAACAAATGGTTAAGTACCGCAGGCAAAATTATATTGATTAACCACAGTTTTCTTTCAATTCCCACACATACGTTTGCTGTTTTAAGTCCTCCGAAGATAGTTTTAAAAAAAATGGAAAAACTAGCTTCAGGTTTTTTCTGGGGAAACTGTGATAACATAGATAGAAAAAAGTGGAGATCCTGGAAAAAAAATGAGCCTCCCTGTAGTTGAAAATGGAATTGGCTTCAGAGATCTAAATGCTATAGTTAATGCCTTTTCCTGCAAATTATGGTGGAAACTGCAAATAAATAACACTCAATGGTCTGCTCACTTGTGGTCTCTCCCTACTTCTTACAAAAAATCCCACACCTGGAATCGAATCTGTAAGGTTACAGCTAAGGACAATACCCTTTCTAGAGTCATTTTTGGTATTGGAGAATGCTCCTTTTGGAATGCTAATTGGAAAGGGGATAGAGCATTGTGTTATGAATGGCCCCATGACCTGGATATGCCTTTCGAGGATATTACCCTAAGGTCATTTATAACTAACAAAGCTTCATTCATTCCAAACCTGGAGCCTCATCTGGCTACCAATTCTCTTAATATAATGCAGGATGTTCAACAGGTCAATTCTCATGCAGACAGGCTAGTTTGGACTCCATCACCCGATGGAAACTTCTCTATCAGCTCTGCATACCAGATTTTCAGACAAAAAAAAGCAACTATCAGACACATAGAAAAGGTATGGTCCACTTTTATCCCTAAAAAGATGTCAGTCCTAATGTGGAGAGCTTTAAATGGTATCCTTCCTTTTGATAATGATTTGTGTAGGTCTGGTTTTTCTATAGCATCCAAATGCCTCCTTTGCAAAAATCATTTCGATTCTCTGGATCACTACTTTAACTCCTGTCCTTCCTCAGTTGCACTATGGCATAGAGTTAATGATCACATACACTTTCCACATAAAGTTTTTGTTAATCTCAAGAGTAGAGTTGAATTTTATCTTTCTTTTAAGTCGGATTCTAAGATCCAGTCTAATCTGATTACTGCTGCTCTGTTAGTCACAACATGGTCTCTTTGGACAATCAGAAACAAAATCTTTTTTGAAAATGAAACCTTCTCAGAGGATGCATGTTTCCAGAATGTTAAACAATTGATTTACCTAATTTTTTCAGCTCACAATTTGAAAGGTAACATAGATAAACATAAGCAGCGGATCCAACAAAGAATCATCCCCAAAATCATTCCAAAAAAGAAAAAACTGATTACTGTGGTAAACTGGAGTAAGCCACTAAAAGGTTATAAGATTAATACAGATGCTACATGGAAACCTGGTGGTCTATCTTCATCTGCAGTTATAGTTAGGGATTGGAATGGGGCAGTGATTAAAATGAGAGTTAACATCTTCCATTCCCCCTCCTCATTACATGCTAAACTTTTTCTATCCAATGTGGATATGATTTGTGCACAGAACTGAACCTAAGCTGCTGTATCATTGATTCTGACTGTTTACTGGATGTAAAAGGAATTCAGAATCCTATGACATGTCTGTGGAGAGTGTTCTCTATTTGCTGCAATCTAAATTCAAAACATTTAATTTTCCCTATCCAACACACTTCCAGGGAAGCTAACACTGCTGCAGATTTTTTGGCCAAATATGCTTTGGATCATAACATTCAGGGAGATCTCCATTTAGATAATGTTCCTCTTTTCCTTAAGGGTCTTTTACTCCTGGATATCACACATTTCCCTGGGGTCAGAATTGCCTCTCAATCTAGACAGTAATAGGTCTGAGATACTGCGTTGGCGCCCTCCTTCCCATGAGGACTTCCTTCGAATTCATATAATCATTGTTCATTTCATCTCGAAAAGATACTGCTATTTTTTTCTCTATTCCAATTGCAGGTTTGAAGATGAGACATTGCTGCCTCTGTTTTTGCTTCGGGACGTCATTTGGACTTCATGTTGGATTTCATGATGGATGCCTGCTCTACACTCCTCACCCTAACCCTCCTTTTCACTCATTGAAGGTCTAACATCTTTTATTCCTCTCGACAGCTTATCATTGACAAACAGGGGTTTCAAATTCTCGACTCCCTAAACTGTTCGTGATTTTCAGTCAATGGGAATAATGAAAGTCACTATCAGGGCTCTGATGCATTACTGTTTTTACTATTAGCTTAGATTAGGAGTATATACCTTTTTGTTATGTACAAACTCATGTTGCGCCTTTTGGCCAAATCAAGGCAGGTTTGGGGAGCCTAATATATTTCCCCCCATCCTTGGATGGTTAAAATTAAAAAAAAAAGTTACATGCACGAAAAAAAAAAGTAGACCAACTAAGAAGATAGGACATTTAAAATTGGGGGGAGTCGCCGTTTTGAACCATAAAAAATTTCCTAAAAAATGTGATGACCCCAGAATGTTCTCTATACCTATCTCCTTGGGTGGAAAACTTGCTAAAAATGCCATGATAGAATTAGGCACATCCATCAATGTGATCCTATTTAGTTTATATGAATGCCTAGAAATAGGTGAGCTTAGGGAAACTAGAGTGATTGTCTAACTCGCTGATCACTCACAAGCCAGCCCCCGTGGGCTAGAAAAGGATGTGATGGTGTGAGTTGGCAAGTTAGTTTTTCCAGTGGACTTTTATGTCCTAGACGTGGCGCACGACGGAAGTGCATCCCAAAAATTTTGGGGAGACTTTTTCTTAAAATGTCTGGGACTAAAATTGATGTCCATTTGGAAACTTCGACTCTAGAAGATGATGTGGACAAAGTGGAATTTAATTTCTATAAATCTAGCCATGATTCAACAAATTCTTCCTTTATGTGCAAAGGTGTGGCCCTATGCGATGAGCATGAATTCCATGAAACCTCTTGTGTTACCAATGAGCATGAATACTTGGATGAGTTCTGTGTTGATAATATTGTTGATAAGACCAATGAATTGCATGATGTGATTGATAGTATGTCTGTGCTAGATTGTTTTTCCATGCTAATTATGTTAACGGACTCCATTTTAGCAAGTCAAAGAGATTCATTTTCTATAACGGATAAGGGATCCGAAGGTAAGGATGACTCGTTGTGGAGACCTCTCCACAATGATGTCATCGTGGGTGGATTCACCGATGGAAATTCCGGAAACCCACAAGTAGGTGTTTCTAACTAGATTTCATGAAAAGAATTAGTCGTGAGGATGACAATAAATATACGGTGTTTGTTTTTTCTTTCGTGTTTTGAGTAATAATTAGATAGATTTTGCATGTTCTTGTTTGTGATGAGGATTTTTGAGATGAAACTCTTGTTTGATTTGAAAATTTGAGTCTGAGACTCATGATTGTGTTTGGATGGAATTAGATTTTATGGGTGACAGAGTTTTTTTTCAAAAAAAGAGGGGGAAACTGAGGAATAGGTTGAAATTTGTGGCAACATCATGCCAAAACCAGACACGGTCTGCGCTAAGTGCCACGATTCGTGCCAAGAGAGTTGGCACAAGGGGATGCCTCGCACCGAAAAGTTTGGCACGAAGGGTTGCTTCGTGCCAGAAAGTTTGGCACGGGGGGTGATTCGTGCCAGAAGGTTTGGCACAAGGCTTTGGTCTGTGCCAAGCACCCTTCTACGCCAATTTTCACTTTTTCGCCACCAAATTGTTCCAAAAATGAAAATTTTCAAAAATTCTGAATTTCAAACTCAAAAATACATTTTTGGTTCAAAAATTTTGAAATTCCCTAATTCCTTAGGATTTTTATGCAAATAGTAATTCCAATATTCCTTTGGAATTAATTGAATGGTACTATTATCCCCTAATTTGCAATTTTGAAATTCCATCCTTATCCTAAATGTACCCCCCTCCCTTATCACCTATGCTGAAATTATAAACCCATGGTACATTCTTCCACCTTCTTTTATCATTTGACACATTCTTTCTTCTCAAGAAACACTCACTCACACACACTGTTGATGAAACTTTAAATTTGAAGCTTTTCTCTGAAAAATTAGCAGTTCTTGCTTCTTCTTGTGTGGATCTTGCAACTCTTAGCTTCAAATTCTGGGTAATTCATTGAACTCTTTGTTTATATGCTTTATTGACATTGTGGTGGTGTTATGAAAAGCATGATTTTGAATGAGTATGTGTGTTGTTGGGATATATGTTTGGGATTGTATGCATGATCTTGTGTTGAATAAAGTGTTGGTGGTTTAATGTACTATTATGCTTGAATGATATGTTCTTGATTTTTTGGGTGATTTGGGAGGAGATGAATCTTGATTTTATATTCTTATTAAAGGGTTGGTGATAACCTACATGAGATTGTCGTTAAATGAGAATGTTCTTGTTTAAATAGTCTTCAGGCTTGGATTGTCATATTTTGAATGTCTAGGCTATTTAGGAAGGATTTGCTTATTAAATGATAATGTGAGCCTTGCCTTGTTTTGAAGATCACATTACCACTCCTTACCTCATTTTGTTAGGATGCCTCCCAAAAGGAATATATCAGAGAAAGGCAAGTTCTCACGGGGTGAGAAGAAGAAGAAACTGGTAAATGGTGCAAACCATGAGCCGGTGACTCCTACTCTTCGCAATCACGCGTTTGTGACCGCAGAGTTTATGGGACTATCCAATATCTCCATGACTGCAGCACGGAGGTGGAGAAATTTGAGAGAGCCAAAGAGGAGTATATTAGAGATCGGTTTCTCAAGCAAGGACACTCTGGCAGCTCTAGGCTTACTTGAGCCCATATCCTATCTATTGAGACGGGTAGGTCTAGAGGGGTTCTTAGAAAAACACTCTAAGACTTACATAAGGTGGACCCTAGAGTTCCTAGATACTCTTCAGTTAGTCATGGATGGGAATGGACACAAGGCGATCAAATTCAATCTTGATGATAAGGAGTATCAGATGACACACTGAGAGATAGCCTGTGCCTTTGGATGGAGTTACAGTAAGGAGATCCCTATGACAGACCGTCAAGGGATGCCTTTTTCTCTCGGGAACTTTTGGAGGCAGTTAAGAGGGACTTGTCAAAAGAATAAGTCTGCCATTTTGTTACGTTCATCGACTATTGGCAATGGGGTTTTTCCTGCCACGGTGAGCTAACACAATGTCTGGGTTCGGATGTTTAGACTTTGGGCAATGGCTCCCGAGGGTAATTTTGACCCGAACCTAGTAGGGAACTTTGTACATGAGTGCACGGCATTGGAGGAAAGAAAGAGTGGTAAGATATCTATGGGCAGCATGATAGGTCTACTGGTTTAGTACTTAGGGCATCCGGTCACATAGAGAGTGTTGGCTAACTTGGGATGATTGGGTACAAAGTATAACATCAAGAAGTTAGCCAAGGCATTCATGGAGAGACCTATGACATTGGAGGATCGATATGTATGGCTTTGTGGCAGAGCGAGCACTTATAGCTTCATGGTACTTCCTCAGTCGGAGTGCACCGCCATAAATTATGACACATATTTTGATGACCTATTTATTAAGCCGGGACCTCCCTTTGAGAAAGATTCCTATAGAGTATTAGCCACCCTGGAGATAAAAGTTGAGGAGGTCGAGGGCGAAACCTCTTCAAGAGTACATCCTAGCCATTCTCGCCTATCCATGGACATCATTGACCGACTACACGCACTTGGGGATCAGCTTTCGAGCTCTACCCTATTTTTGCAAGAGCTAGTCCAAGAGATAGGAGGGGTGAGGATGCAAGTGAATGAGCTTAGTACGAGGATGGTTTGCATCGAGGTCGCGCTTTAAGAAATAAGATACATTGAGGAGCAGCACTAGTCACGATGAGGAGGAAGGCCCTTCGGGGTCGCAAGAATAAGTGTCACTATTTCTCCCAAGCTCACTTATGTTTTTACATGGTTTTTGTTGCATTGAAGACTATGCATCGGTTAAGTTTGAGAGGGGGGAGTAGTGAGCACTTAAGGAGTTTTCATTCTTGGATTTCTGCAGTGTATTTTATGTTTTTCTTGGTAGTTTTTTCTTTATTATTTGGTAATTTTAGTTTTTGATTGTTGTGGGATGTTTTTGGATGGATACTTGGTGGTATGACATGCTATGATAAAGTTCCTAGTGTGCATGAGGTTTTCTGTTTTAGGATATTGGTGGTGTAATTTCTGTGATGAGTCTATGTTTTGTAGTATGAAGCCCCCTTTTGGGGAAATTTTGTGCTACACCAAAAAACAAATTTTGGAAATTTTGGGAAAATGAAAAAATATATAAAAACCCAGACAAGTTGAAAACCCAAAAGGGTGACTTGGGTAGCATTGGAAAAAGCCCGGACAGGTCAAAATACCTAGGTAAAAGTGAGGGGCTAGGCTCGACTATGCTTACGAGCCTAGGTAAAAATGGAGGCCATGTGAAAAAAGATGAGAACTGAGTACCCTTTGTATGTTAAAGCTAGGATGAAAACCCGAAAGGGCTCCTAGAAAAAATGAGAGAAATTGAGAGAGAAAAAAAACTAGGTTGACGATACATTTGCCTCATTGGTTGTAACTAGGTCAAAAGTCACGAGTTATCCCTATGTTACAACCAAGTCGGTGACTCTTTAATTTCCTTGGCGGATTGTTTTTGGGAGACGACTCTTTGATTGCTTTTGGGATTATTTTGGGAAAAGTAGGCTAGCTTGACACTTATCTTCTTTGCTTACCTCTTTCCACATTTTTCTTTTGGGTTGATAGATTACTTATGTTCTTCAGGGAGTGTGAGAGTTGTGAGATTCCTACTCTTTTGGGGAGACAGGGTAGTCTAGGATTAAGTTGAATGCCTCGGTTAACTTATGCATGCACGCTACATTTCTCTTAATTATTTTCTTATCTTTATTTACTCAAGGACAAGTAAAGGGTTAAGTGTGGGAGGTCTGATGTGCTTCATTATGCATGTATTAACTGTTACATTCGGCATAGTAATTAGCTTGTTTTATGTGGTGGATTTATAGTAGTAGCTAAGTTTACGTGGCAGGGGGTTTAGATAACCATGTTTGGTTTTTTTTATCTAAATTTTGTAGACTTAATTAGTACTAATGGACATCTTGTACCCACGAGCTCCTAGATCTTCCTTGTGATCATTCTTAGTAGGTCGCACGTGGTTACTTTTTTGTCACATTCTATGTGAAGGTCGTATGTAAGGGCGGTAGAAGATATTGAAGGTCGTTCGCAAGGACGGTAGAAGAGATAGAAGGCCATTCACACTAGAATGGTAGTATATGAAGGCCATAAACATCAAAGCGTGGTAGAAGAAGATTGGAGCCAAAGATAGGCGGCAATGGAGTTCAAATTTTCCAATGAAGAAACGGTGAATCGTTGTCCGATGAGTTGTGCCAAAGTCTGAGAATGATCAAAGAAGGATTGGCCTTCAAGGTTGATTTAATTGGATTCATCTTCTTGAGCGCTATAAAATCAATTACTAAAACTCTCAATCAAACTAATGGTTTACTGTAGTGAAGGAAAGAAGTTTAACCAGCCAAGGTACCACGGGTTGACACGGACCGCTCATGGGTGGCACCAACAGCCCGCGCCAAATGATTCAGCACAAGAGCATGGCGCGCGCCAAACGCCATGGGCCACATGAACATGTTTCAATCTTCACTCAAAATTGACTAAGTATAGGCATGGACTGTCTATTTACGACAACCCACACTATTCCAAATGCAAAATGTCAAGACCAGCCGGAAGGGTGTAGAGAATCAAATGGCATGTGCCGAGTTACTGAGCAAAGCAAGCTTCCTGACGATGGTCCGTGTCCTGTAGATCAGAATCTTAAAACTAAGGTTGTGGATGACAGCTCGCACCAAAGGCCACGGTCCGCGCTAAAGCAGTCGACGCGAACCAAGCCAAACATAGCGGCATGCACCAGTATGAAGCTGAAGGCTTCATTTTGCATGCTTTGACCGTTGTATCTGGCATAGTTTTTAGCATGTTTTGATGGGAAGATTGCTAGTATTAATTGAGTTTACGTGACATGGGGTTTAGACGGCCATGTTTTGGTTTTATTTTCTAAATCTTGCATTTTGTAGACTTAATTAGTACTAATGGACATCTTGTATCCACGGGCTCCTAGATCTTCCATTGATCATCTCTAGTGGGTCTCCCGTGGGTACTTTTTGGTTACATACTATGTGAAGGCCGTTTGCAAGGGTTGTAGAAGATATTGAAGGTTGTTCGAAAGGAAAGTAGAAGAGATCAAAGGTCATTCACCTCTAGAATGGTAGTAGATGAATGCTAATAACATCAAGGCATGGTAGAAGGAGATCAGAGTCAAAGATAGGTGGCAACGGAGATCAAAGTGGCCAATGAAGCACATCAGAGTCTGAGAATGATCTAAGAATATTTAGCCTTCAAGTATGATTCCATTAGATTCATCCTCTTGAGCACTATAAAATCGACTACTAGAACTCAAGATTAGATTAATGGTTCACCCATAGAAAAGGAAACAAGTTTAGCATGCCAAGGTACCACGGGTCGGCGCGGGCCGTTCATGGTTAAGCACCAACAACCCGTGCCAGAGGAGACGTCCCACGCCAACAGTTCCAGCATGAGACATTGATTTGTGCCAAACTATTTGGTGTGAGGCAATGGCACGACCTGCACCATATCCCACTGCTCGCGCAGCATGACTTCAAGGATTTCAAAAAAGGCTAAGGATGGGCACGGACCATCCCATTTACAATGGCCCACGCCATTCTAAGTTCATGATGTCAAGACCAGCCGATGACCAGCACCAAATTCTACACCCCATGGAAAACTTCTGAGTGGAACGAACCTCCAAACCAGGGCCCGTTCCAAAGAATGCGCCCCGCGCAAAACTTTTGAGCAAACCGTGCCTACATATCACGGCCCGTGCCATATCCCACAGTCTGCGCCAGAGCCTCGCACCATGGACCATACCAGATCAAGCACACCGCACCAGATGAGGAACCATGGCATGTGCACGATCATGCATCCCACGACATGTACTTGGCGCAGACTGTACCATCCGTTATGGCCCGCGCCAGGCAGCTAAACTAGGGTCTCTCACTATTTTGGTCATAACTCTCTCAATTTGCATCTGATTTCCCTCTACCATATATCAAAATCTTAATCTTCTGATATCAATCCAACGCACTAAATCTCAGCTCTATGAATTGAACATATTTGAGCAGTTTATTCAAGAAAGATTCAACAGCTAGAGGGAAAGGTGATTAGGGTTTTAACCTAAGTTTGGCCTATTTTGGGCCTATCTTTAGGCCCAATCTCCTACTTTTGTATATAGGAGCCTTAGTCTTCTAGTAAACTCTAAGTAGACATAATGTAGATTTTATTTCTCTCTCTAGGTAGAAGGAAGGGGAGAGCTCTCTCTAGAGTTTTTCTCCTCTCTCCTTATCTTTTATCTTTTTCTTTTTTTTCTTCGTCTTATTTTTTTAATTACATGGATCTAACTCAATTCTTTCCATGGATCTATCTTTTCTAGAGTAGATTTACAGCTTGGGGATAATTGTAGCGCAGGTCTCAACTTATGTTTTGTGAGATTCATTAGATTCTTCCTATTATTTGTGTTCATTATATTATTATAATTGTTCTTAAATGTTATAAATACATGAATATTACACCACATACCGGCACACACTTTGGGTTGTATTCATGTATGGTGCATTTATTGATGCCCCATTGGGAAAAGAAACTTGGATGTTAGAATGGGTAAGGGAGTACATTGTGTCTGCATGAGTGTGTGCACGGAAGACCCAAGTATTACTCTTACTTATTTGCCATTGCACCATTTTTAGCTGATTACGTAAATTTTTCCGATAGTTTGCGGGTAGAGATAGTAAAAAAGTAGCAAAATAGTGTGTGAGGGACCTTAGATCATAGATAAGGTGCCAACGACCCTTGGGCCTGGTTGATAGGACCCGGGAAAAGTTGTGCATTCATGGTGGAAGCCCGGGATGTAATCACACGGGGGAGAAACAAACCTACAACAATGGTCGGACCTTATTTTAATCCCCTAATTGTGATGGCGGTGTCGATAGAGGGTTGTGAGTGCACCCAACATGATGGGTACAGGGAAGTGTATGCCATCAGCCACACCACGTTCTATGAACACAATATTAGGTTGCTTAGAAAATCTTGCATGTGAATGAATCGAGGATTGAAATATTACGTTAATCATGTTGCGCAATGACTTCCCTAGTGCTTAGCTTATTCCAGGGCTTTCCACTAACTACCCTCTAGGTAGCATAGCAGTGAGAATGGGTGCAAAATATAAATTTTATCTTTGACCTTCTCAGCCTCCGCTTGGGTTAATTAGCTACAATTAACGACCCTGGGTTGAGGTGGCTCAAATTTTGGTGCCATTGTCGGGAATTCTATCCAGCTCAAGTATTAATTGTGTTAGTAGAGTAGTTAGTATTTGCATTTGTTTTGTTTGTTGTTTTCCGAAGTAGGTATAGCTTGAGTTCTTGGTGAAAACCGAGGATCCTTGCACTATAATTCCGAATTTTGTTTATTTTCTTTGTTTGTGTCTACTTGGAAAATAAATATGGGAAACTACTCAATGGATGACACTTTGTAGGATGTGTCATTATGATCATCCTACGGAGTGTTGCCCAAGGTTGAGTGAGTATGGAAGAAGAGAAGCTCAATGAGTGAGATTTTATAGGATATGTCATTGCGGCCACCCTACTGAGTCTTGCTCTTTGATGAGTGAATATGAGAGAGAGAGAGAGGTAGGAGTTGTTGGTTCCCAATGCTAATGGAATCGAGATTGTTACATGCCATGATTCTCTAAATTTGAGGCTTAGTGGTAACTCAAATTCGTGGTATGGAAATGCATCGGGAAACCGACACTTTTGGTTATATAGTTGAAATTCACCAACTTACCCAATGCCCCAAAACCAATCCCTAGGATTGGTTCCCAAATCAAATTGTGTATAAATTTTGAGAGTTATAGCAAATGCGACCAAGAGTAGTGACTTACTCCAATCACAAATGCTTAGCGAGATTAGCAATTTGGGAACTCAACTATTCTCAAGCATTGAGAAAGTTGAGGGGCAAGTGTTTGATTTGATGAAAAGGGTGAGCCAACTTGAAACCCAATATTCCAAAAATGAACCATCCCTAGTTGAATGTGAAGTTTTGATAGATGAATCTAAAGAGGATGGGGAATGGTTAGTTAAGAGTGAAGAAATCGATGAAGGGGTAATTATACATAATTTTCCAGATTATCTATTTTCACCCCTACCTCCACCTATAGACAGCACTCCCACATTTTTGGAACCCTTATAGGAAACCATAGGGAAGCCAATTGAATATACTAAGCTTCCAAACCATCTATTCCCTCTAAGGTTGACTTCTCCTCTACTATATCTTCCTCTTGGAAGATTCTTACCCCCATATTTCCATGTTTGGTTGTCCAAGGTGATGGGGTACAAATCAGCACCTTATGGATAACATTAGGGTCGTGCTGATGACCTTAAATATACGGAGCTTCTCGGGAGGCAACTAGAGCCTTGAAAAAATTAGATTACTTTAGCATTTTTTATGTGTTTTTCTATTTGTAGCTTCTTTTCGTTTTTGGGACACTATTACACTTGGTGTGCATGTTTGTTTTGTAGGAAGCACATAGTTATTGGAGGAAGGTTAGCAAACGGTGAGTCCAACTCATAGACCATGTAGATGTACATGGTTCGTGATGCTCAAAATAGTGGACATGAGGAGAACCAAACCCCATATTCATGGGGTGTGTAGACGTGCACAACCCATGAAGCTCACATACTTTCCTACACCCCAACCATCATTTCTTCCCTACCACCACCCTACCACCACCAAAGTACCACCCAAAACCTACCTACCCTCAAAACCCTTGGACACACACATCAAGATCTAAGAGATAACTCTCCATTGTGATTCAATTCCTTATTCGATTTGTGATGCATAATAGTGGTTAGATTGAACTTTCTTGATTAGAGGTTAGGGTAGTATATTGAAGTGATGGTAGTTTGTTCGTTACATTCCATGATTGTGCCATCAAGGGTAAACTTTAGTGTTCATTTTTCATTATAAGTGTTTTCCTATTTCTTTCCCTTGACATATGTTCTTTGATTTTGTACATGCATTAGGATAATGCAAGATTTAAGTGTGGGGAAGGGGATTAGATAGCACTTATGACTTTTAAGAGCGTTTTGAACCAAAAAATGGAAAAAATGTACAAAAATCCCGTACAAAGTCGAAAACCCAAAAGGGCGACTTGGGTAACATTGGGAAAAGCCCGGATAGGTCGAAAGACCTAGGTAAAATGAGAGGCTAGGCCAGGCTAGGCTTACGAGCCTAGGCAAAAATGAGAGGCTGTGTGGAAAAAGGTGAGAAGTGAGTACCCTTTGTGTGTTAAAGCTATGATGAAAACCCGAAATGGCTCCTAGGCAAAATGAGAGAAATTGAGAGAAAACAAAAAACTAGGTTGAGTACATGCTTCCGCGATGGATAGTTTTGGAAGACGACTCTTTGATTGCTTTGGGATCATTTTGGGAAAAAGTAAGCTAGATTGACACTTATATGTTTGGCTTACCTTTTTCCACATTTTATTTTGTGTGGTTAGATTGCTTATGTTCTTCAGAGAGTGTGAGAGTTGTGAGATTCTTACTCTTTTTGGGGGAAACAGGGTAACCTAGGAATAAGAGGGATAAGAGGGATTCCTCAATTACCTTATGTTTGCACGATACATTTCGCTTAATTCCTTTTCCTTTTCGCTTAATTCCTCAGTTCCTTTTAGCATGTTTTGTTGGGCGGATTGCTAGTGTTAGTTGAGTTTACATGACAAGGGGTTTAGACGGTCATGTTTGGTTTTATTGTCTAAATCCTGCATTTTGTAGACTTAATTAGTAATAATTGACATATTTTAGCCACTGGCTCCTAGATCTTCCATTTGATCATCTTTAGTGGGTCGCCCATGGATACTTTTTGGTTACATTCAATGTGAAGGTCGTTCTTAAGGGCGGTAGAAGATATTGAAGGTCGTTCGCAAGGATGGTAGAAAAGATTGAAGGTCATTCACCTCTAGAATGGTAGTAGGTGAAGGCCACAAACATCAATGCATGGTAGAAAGAGATTGGAGTCAAAGATAGGTGGCAACAGAGATCAAAGCGGCCAATTAAGAAATGGGGAATCGTGGTCTGATGAACTATGCCGAAGTCTTAGAACGATTCGAGAAGTATTAGCCTTCAAGGATGATTCCATTGGATTCGTCTTCTCAACAACTACAAAATTGACTACTAGAACTCAAAAATTAGACTAATGGTTCACCCATAGAGAAGGAAATAAGTTTAGCCGGCCAAGGTACCACAGGTCGGTGAGGGTTGTTCATGGTTAAGCACCAACGTCCCACGCATGGTGGAGATGTCTCACACCAACAGTTCCACTACAAGGTGATGATTCATGCCACATAATTTGGAACATGTCAATGGCATGACCTGCACCATATCCCACGGACCGTACAACATGAGTTCAAGGATTTACTCAAAAATGGCTAAGTATAGGCGCAGACCATCCCATTTACAACCGCCCATGCCATTCCAAGTTCATGATGTCAAGACCAGCCAATGGCCCATGCCAAAGTTTGTGCCCTGCACCAAACTTCTAAGTGGAATGAGCCTCAAGACCACAGCTCGCACCAAAGCACGCGCCCCGCGCCAAACTTCAGAGCAGACCATGGCTCCAGACCACAACCCATGCCATATCCCACTGTCCGCGCCAAAGACTCGTGCCACGGACCTTGCCAGATCAAGTGCCCCACGCCAGATGAAGAACCATGGCATGTGCATGATCATGCATCCTGCGACATGTACTTGGCGCCAACCGCGCCATCTGCTACGGCCCGCGCCTGGCGGTTGAACTAGGGTCTCTCACTATTTTGGCCATAACTCTCTCAATTTGCATCTGATTTCCCTCTACCATATATCAAAATCTTCATCTTTCCGAGCTCTATTCAACGTACTGAATCTATGCTCTAGAAAGTTCACATATTTGAGCAGTTTTTTCGAGAAAGATTCAGCGGCTAGATGGAAAGGTGATTAGGGTTTTGACCTGAGTTTAGCCTATTTTAGGCCTATATTTAGGTCCAATCTCCTACTAAAATATATAGGAGCCTTAGTCTTCTACTAAACCCTAAGCAGACATAATGTAGATTTTATTTCTCTCTCTAGGTAGAAGGAAGAGGAGAACTCTCTTTAGAGTTTTTATCCTCTCTCGTTATCTTTTTCATTTCTTTTCTTCATCTTATTTTCTTAGATTCATAGTATCTAACTCAATACTTTCCATGGATCTATCTTTTCTAGAGTAGATTTATAGCTTGGGGATAATTGTAGTGCATGTTTTAACGTAAGTTTTGTGAGATTTATTAGATTCATCCTATTATTTGTGTTCATGATATTATTATGATTGTTCTTAAATATTCTAAATGCATGAATATTACACCACATACCGGCACACACGTTGGGTTGTATTTATGTATGGTGCATTTATTGATTCCCCCTTGGGAAGAGAACCTGGATGTTAAAATGGGTAAGGGAGTACATTGCGTCTGCATAAGTGTGTGCAGAGAAGACCCGAGTATTACTCTAACTTAGTTTTCATCGCACCAGTCTTAGCTGATTATGTAAAGTTTTCCAATAGGTTATGGGTAGAGATAGTAAAAAGTAGCAAACTATGGTGTGAGAGACCTTAGATCATAGATAAGGTGCCAACGACCCTTGGGCCTAGTTTATAGGACCAGGGAGAAGTTGTGCATTCGTGGTGGAATCCCGGGGTATAATTGCACGGGGGATAAACAGACCTACAACAATGGTCTGACCTTGTTGTACTCCCCTAGTTACAATGGCGGTGTCGATGGAGGGTTGCGAGCGCACCCGATATGACATGTATCAGAAAGTGTATGACATCGGCCACACCACATTTTGTGAACACAATATTAGGTTGATTAGTAAATCTTGCATGTGAATAAATCGAGGATCAAAACATTAGGTTAATCATATTGCGTAATGACTCCCCAAGTTCTTTGCTTAATTACATTACTTGTTTTACTTTATACTTTGTAGTTGATAATTTGAAAAATCCAACCCCCCCCCTTTGTTTGCATTTACTAGATATTCCTTTCACTCGTACGGGTTGACAAACCGTACAAGGTTGTGTTTTAGTTGATACTTGAGCTCTTGCATCTTTGTGGACAAACCAAGGGATTACCGCTAACTACCCTCTAGGTAGTTTAGCCGTGAGAATGGGTGCAGAATATAATTTTATCTTTGACCTTCTCAGCCTCTGCTTGGGTTAATTAGCTACAATTAACGACCCCGGGTGGAGGCGGGTCGGAAGCGGTGGCCTGCACCAGACGTAATGTCATGTGCTACATAATTCGATGCGGTTTGCATTAGATCCAGTGGCCCGCACCAGCATAGACCAATACACGGTGTGAACTGTGCCATCCGCTGCGGTCTGAGCCAGGCGGCGACTGACTTAGGCTTTTACACGTTTTGACCCATTTTGGGCCTATTTTTAGGCCAAACCCCCTGTTACTACATATAAGAGCCTTTAGTTTTCTAGTAAACCTAAATAGACATAATGTAGATTTTATTTCTCTCTCTAGTTAGAAGGAAAAGGAGAGCTCTCTCTCTCTAGAGTTCTTTTCCTCTTTCCTTATCTTTTCTCTTTTTCTTTTCTTTTCTTCATCTTATTTTCTTAGATCCATGACACTGAACTTAATATTTTTCATGGATCTATCGTCTAGAGAGTAGGTTTATAGTTTGGGGATAAATTGTAGGTGAATGGTTATTTAATGTTTTGTGAGATTTCCTAGTTCATCCTAATATTTATGTTCATGATATTATTGTGAATTGTTCTTGAATGTTAGAATAGAATGAATGGTACACTCCATATAAGCATACACTATAGTCTATATTTATATTGGTACAAATATTGATGTCCCCTTGGAAAGAGAAACCTCAGATGTGTTAATGGGTAATAGAGTACGTGTCTGCGTGGGTGTGTGCACGGGGGATCCGAGTAGTACTAAGATTATTTTTCATCACACCAATCTTAGCTGATTATGTAAATTAATCTGATAGGTTGCGGGTAGAGATATTGTAAAGTAGCAAGCTAGGTTGTAAGAGGCCCAAGTGTCATAGATAAGGTGCCTACGACCCTTTGCCTAATTTAAAGGCCTTGGGGAGTAGAGCATCCATGGTGGAATGCCCAAGACGTAATCGTACGAGGGAGAAACAAATCTACGACAATGTTCGGACCTTATTGTACTCCCCTAATTACGATGGCGGTGTCGATGGAGGGTTGCAAGCGTACCCAACATGACAGGCACGAGGAAGTGTATGCCATTGATAACACCACGTGTTATGAGCACTCTATTAGGTTTTCCTAAATATCTATGTGAAGGAATCGATGATCGAAGCATTAAATCAACGATGTTATGCAATGACTCCCCAAGTTTTTAGCTTTATGGATTAATTTCCTTTTACTTTCATGTTTTGTAGTTGATAATTGAAAAACCAACCCCCCCCAGTTTACTTTACTAGTTATTCTTATCACTCGTACGGCTTGATGACCTGCACGAGGTTGTGTTTAATGGATTCTTAGGCCCTAGCATCTTCTTGGACATACCCATGGCTTACTGCTAACTATCATAACGATAGAATAGTAGTGAGTTGTGTGCAGAATATAAATTTTATTTTTGACCCCCTTTTCATTAAGGTACTCAGCCTTCGCTTGGGTTAATTTGCTACAATTAACGACCCCGAGTATAGGCGGGTCACCAAAGAATCTGTGCAATTGATTATGGTCATACACATGCACCGGTTCTAACATGGATTCTTTTACCATAGTAGATACTCGTGCTGGAAAATACCTTGTTCCCATTTTTTCTACCACATATGCATCGGGAAAATTTCCAACCGGTGGTAGAAAAATAAGTTCCCGTTATTTTTTTTACATTTTCACCGGTCAAGGGCACCAGTATATTGGCTATCGGTGCTACCAAAATTTTCATTTCTACCTTCCTAGCCATCCATACACCGGTTGTCGGCAGCGGTGTACAACTTACCGGTGCATTATTTTACCCAGACACCGGTATGTTACTGACTAAGGTACGTGCCTATTTATATGCAAAAGCTAGCAACAGTAGTAGTCTCCCAGTGTTTTCTTCTGGTGCTTATGTACATGTTTTCCAATAGTGTGGGACGGATGTAGTATATTCCTTGAAAAAAATATTTTTTCTTGACATAATAGTTTAGTATTCTGTCACATTTTTATCTATTGAACCTTCAACCAATGCATTTCAGTTCATGCATGGCATCAAGATCCATTGGTTTGGGTTTTGATTCAGAAATCATCATATTCACTTTGTCTTATATCATATAGCATAAATGATTTTTATAATTTTCGATAGATATGTTTGATTGTATATATGTAACTACCTATAATAACGATTTATAAAAATTCTTCATTTGATAAATATGATCCAAGGTATTGGGAAAACCTTGATAACAACAAGTACGATTTTTTAGTTTACGAAGGCCCTATACGTGAAATAAATCTTTTATTTCCCCTTGATAAGAGTTCTAGATATTTTTCTTATCCTCATTACTATAGAAAACTAAGTAATGGCGAGGTCAAAGATAGAAAGTGATAAGTATATAGTAAACATGTGGATAAAATGTATAGCTTTTGTTGTAAATTATTTTAAAATAAAATTAACATAAGTTCTTTAGCAAATGATGGTTAAAAGAACATGAAAACTCTGTTGAACATAATACTACTATGAACTCTTGATATGAATAAAAACTGAGATTAGATAAGAATCAAACAATAGATAAAGAATTACAACGAGAGATATCTAAGTAAAGAAAGCGTTGGAGGCAAGTTTTAAGAAGAATAATAGCTGCTATAAAATTTCTTTCTAAACGGTCATTGGATTTTCGTGGATCAAATGAGAAACTTTATCAAAATAATAATGAAAATTTTTTGGGAATAATTGAGATGATTGTTGAATTTGAGGTTGTGATGGAAGATCATACTAGTCGAATTCTAAGTCAGGAAATCCATTATCATTATATGGGTAAACAAATTCAGAATGAATTGATTTCCATTTTGGCTAATTATAGTGTACGAGATGTAAGCATTAAAAAAATTAAAGAAGCAAAATATTTTTCAATAATCCTTGACTGTACATCATATGTAAGTCACCCGGAACAAATGACTTTCGTAGTACGATGTGTTGATGTATCTTCTAACAAAGCAAAAATAGAAGAATATTTTTTAGAATTTATTTCGATGGATGAAACAACTGGTTTTGGACTTTTTAAAGAATTACAAAAGTTGTTAAAATCATTAGATCTTAATATTGAAGATATAAGAGGTTAGGGTTATGACAATGGTTCAAATATGGAAGGAAAAAAATCAAGGGTTCAAAAAAGGTTGCGTGAAATTAATCCTAGAGCATCATGTATGCCATGTTCTTTCCATAGTCTTAATTTAAGCCTTAGTGATATGGCCAGTTCTTGTGTTAGGCCTATTTCCTTTTTTGGAATATTGCAACGTATATACACGTTATTTTCAAGTTCTACTAAAATATGGAAAGTGTTGCTTGTTAATGTTAAAGAATTCAAGGTCAAATCTTTGTCAAATACACGTTGGGAGAGCTGAATTAAAAGTGTTCAAACTAATAGATTTCAAATATCTCCAACTCGTGAACTTAGCCGATACAAAGCTATATGATAGTACCCTATTTTTCCGATTCGGCGGTTCGATCTACGATTTATCATTCATGGGTTGAAGTGAGAGATGCTTTATAAGAATTATACACACTACAAGAAACATGACCTATTATTTCTCCCATTTTACCTCAATTTTTTGGATAA
Organism: Rubia yunnanensis; assembly: GCA_037428765.1. Taxonomy (NCBI): domain Eukaryota; kingdom Viridiplantae; phylum Streptophyta; class Magnoliopsida; order Gentianales; family Rubiaceae; genus Rubia; species Rubia yunnanensis. The sequence goes on from CM075061.1 coordinate 89,360,416, forward strand.
CACCAAATAACCTAGGTAAAAAGTTCTTATACCTTGTTTTTTTTTTTGAAGTAAAAGATATTATTTACCTCGGTTATAAAAAAATTTGAGGTAAAAAATCTCTGTTATTATTTGAACCGAAGTAAAAGATTAAAAAATGACGTCGCATGTGATTTATTAAAATTGTTGCCAAAATTCCTTGTTCTGTCATTTTCACCAACATAACGTGCGATGGACCATCGACGTCGCAGATAAGTAAAGATAAAACTTTTAGATGATAAAGTTGAGAAGGATTAACTTTGAAAAAAGAGGAGTTTTGTTAAGTTTTGTTATGTTATGATTTGTAATTTTAAATTTATTAAGGTAAGTTTTATTATGTTACGATTGAAAATGGTTGAATAATAGGGAAAATCACAACCAACAAGTAAAGATTTTGAAGGTGCCGGAAACAAAGGAAATTAAAAAAGAAAGCCGGGGGGTACTCTTTTCTCCGATTTGGCATTTCTCTCTCATCTCAACGTCCCATCATCAGTTTAATTTTTTTGGGAATGTAAATGGACAAATAGTTTATTTTATGAAAATGATTGATTTCGGTCTTCAAAAGTATTTGTTCAATGTTTTTGAATTAGAACATTGTAGAAAATGGTGTTGAATTGTACGGTTGAGATGTTTTTAAAAACCATGTACTGATCAAATCGCACATATAGTCAATTACATATTGTTCAAATAAGGTAGTAAAATAATTAGAAAATTATTAATCATGAAAATATCCTTATAAATTAATTAGTACATAAAAGTTAGAATATTAATAATAATTGGCTCAGTTCCAATATTAGAATAGAAATTACAATAAACTCTCAACTCGAATTATGATAACCTTGAAGACAATTGGCACCCCAGCTTCCGTGATCTCGAAGAACAGTGTCCCCAATGCGGAAAGGAACTCGGCGAAACCCTTCGGCTTTTGGGGACAGAGCCTTGATCTTCCCTTGCCACGAGTAGTTCATGCGCCACTCTTTTCCGTAGCACCTTAGCACAACGAGGGTTTTCTCATTTGGCAGAAGTGGTACAATTTCCCTCAGGATGTACTAAATGAGAAAAAAAATAATCATTATGAATATATATTAAAAACAAATAGTATTAACAGAAAATCAAATAATTTCATGATTTTAATTATTGGCTAGTTTTAGTCTTTACCAAAGTTGGGGTTTTCCCAAAGTTTTGCTGCTTCAAGTGCAGGGGAAATGCGGGCTATCACGAGCCATTGTAAGGCGTTCAAGATCGAACACAACAGGTTCATGATTTCTCCGTTGTGCGGAGAACTGTATTAAAACAAAACAAAATTGATAAAGTGCACATATGTATTAGTAAATGTATATGTAAAATGGTAAAATGCCTTAATATAAAAGTGAACGTGTTTAGGGAAAACTAGCCTTATAAAAACAACGTGCGGCGTCGGCCATGTGTCGCGGGAACATGGCGGTCTGAACCAGTGGCTTAGTCGACATGTACCAGCGATGTCTCCGGTGATTCGGCAAGACAGATATCATGACCGGCGCAGAATCGAGGCCACAAAAATAAATGTAAAGTTAACTTAAATGCCTACATGCGACGTTGTTAAGACATTGGTATTATCTGTGGATAAATCGAGACGACTGTGGCGTGTTATGCATAACTTGAAATAAGAATGTGTGACATCTCATGCATAAACCGAATGGTGTGCAACTAGAGACCGACTTCGTATGCGTCAAAGACAGCAACGGGAAAAAACACAGAAACCCAGAAAGTGCATTAAGAAGACAAAATTACACAAAAATGTCTTAAAACAAACAAAAACATAGTACCTAGGTTTACATTTAAGAAAACTTAACACTCTAACAAATTTGAGTAAGAACTAGAAAACCAAAAATACAACTCATACAAAAAGCATAGATTAAACAAGGTGAAGTAACAATTACAAAATTTTAGGCACTAAAAGAGTAGAAATTCATACGTTTGTCAAGGGAGAAGAGGACAGGGGTGGAGAGACTCTTGGTATTCACAAGAAAACTTGGAAATGAAAAGCTTAAAGTGATTCTAAGGGACCCTTCATTTATAGCCGTTTTGAAACGATGCCGTTTTGAAACGATGTCGTTTTGGGACCTTGTGTTGTCCGCCTCGGTTGGTGCGATGTCGCACGTATATCGCTTGAATTGACAAATGACCGACTGTGTAGCGAGTTGCGGGATTAAGTGGGCAGAAATATGTAATCCCTCTAGCATAACAAATGAGCCCGCAAAATCTTTCAAAAAAAAGAGCCCGCCAAGGACCAGTACGAATAATTTCATCCGTAAAACAGTAAAATACGGCAACATAACAATTTTTGGTTGTATGAATTGTTTCAGTCCACCACCGAAGGATAGATTCGGTGAACAATTTGAATATATTAAAAAAGATTGGTGAACACAAACATTTGCTATTTTAAGAATGGTTGAAACAAATTAATCATTACACACAAGTTGTTTATACTTTTATGTATGATCGTAACATTAAAAAAGATTCATGTGGTAGGTTAAAAATTAATGATTCAATAACATAAAAATAACATTCAAAAAATAAATTCAAGATTAATTTGGATAAACGTCACATTCAACAAAATAGTCTTAATGTTACAGATGTTTGTCATAATTTGTTACGAATTCTAAGTATTAATAGGGTGGGATGATGGCATTGAAACTATGGGCGCGATACCATCAACCAGCTTGAAGTAGAGCATGTCCCCAACCTTCAGGTCCTCTGCATGAAGGAACTCGTCAAAAACCTATGGGGTCAGGGTTTTTAGCCTAATGTTCCCCAAGTAGTGCATGTGATACTCTCTTCTATGGCACCTCAACACAACACGCGTTTTGAACTTTGGTAGAAGCAGCTCGAATTTGCTAAGGATATACTAAATTATAAATAGAAATCCACAGTTAGTATATACGAAAATAAATTTGAGAATATTTTAATTGAAAATAAAATACATGTGTAAAATGGAAGGACTTACAAAAATCGGAATTGAACCGAAGTTCGTATGTGACCGCTAGGCACTTTATCGACCCTACCGTCATATAGCCAACATATGACCGACGTCGGTAACTCTAATTTTGGGCCTCGCCATTTTAGCCCACTAGCATAGCAAATGGGCCTGCGTTTGACCAAAAAATATATAATTGACCTTAATCACTATCTATAGTATATTAGAAATACTTATTGAATTTTATAATTGCCCATGAACTTTATTAATGTCCGTTTCTATCGGAATTGATCTTACCACACCCGGTGAACTTTTAAATTTTTACACTTTGGTCCCTCCAGGAGGGTGCGAGAGGGCTAAATGCAAAATTGTAGATTCCAATTTTCAAAATCAAGGCATCAACGACCCGGAGTATTAATCCCTCATTTTCAAAATCATGTTGTTCCGTTTGAGGCATCAACGAGCCGAGGTATTCGTCCCTCATTTTTATTAGTATTAATTCCATTAATATTGTTCAATTAGCGCTAGCCATACGATAATTTTCACCTCATGGAATCACACAAATTACATAACCTTGCATTTTCATGAATGAATAAGATAATGAAATTCCGGGCATCAATTTTTTGTAAGCGCTAGTATGTGGTCTAGAGTTAATTATAGATGGTTACTTATAAATATGCAAAGGTTAATTGGAATATCTTGGCTGGGAAGTCTCTGTGGGATCATGCCTGTTTATTTATAATTTTCGAGGATTATAAGTTTGACTGAGGATGGAAAATGTCTCTTCCAGGACGTTTGGAATCGCTTTTGGGACTACGGGTGAACTTCTTAATTTTTACACTTAGGTCCCTCCACGAATGTAGGAGAAGTGAAAATACAAATTTGGAGATACTCTAATCTAATTCACATTGTCAGGACCAAGATGTTCCGATTTAGGGATGAACGGATCAATGGAACGTGGTAATCATCCATCATTTGTATTAGTATTTCCATTAATACCCTTAAGATAAGCGTTACGGGAACGATAATTTCCACCACATAGAATCACATGAAATTTCTTATTCTTGGTTTTTATGAAAATAAAATATAATAAAATTCCGTCCATCATATTTTAGAAAGTGCTAGTACGTGGTCTAGAGTAAATTTTAGATAATTACTTATAAGTATACAAGGGGTTAGTTGGAAGAACTTGTGGAAGACTATGTGGAATAAGAGTAGTTCCTTATTTGTTACTTTCGGTTATTATAAGTTCAACTAGAGATGACAACGTTTCTTTTTTGGATGGAATCAAGTTTGGGACCACCAGTGAACTTTTAAATTTTTACACTTAGGTCCGTCCTAAAAAGTGGTAGAAGTCCAAATGCAATTTTGTAGATAACATTTTTTTAATAATATTTTCACGACAATGTCGTTCCGATCTCGGATTAAATGGGTTGACAGAAGGGGCCTCAATCTTAACACAGAGTATTTTACGACACTTTTTAAAAATTACCCATTGGCCCTCATGTGCGATGTCACTGGTTTGTCGCCTAATGCGAATCCAAGAAGGAACAAAGGACGATGTCGGTCATAATGAAATTTCCAGGGGGAAATGAAAATTTGAGCCAAAAATTTGGACCGAACTTTCCCCACGACCAAAATTTCAAGTCATTAATATGAGCACCACTACCCATTTCTCATCTTTAACACACTTTCTTCAAACCCTAGCTACAACACACCATCCTCTCCATTCACACCATTACAACAATTCAAGAGTTCAATCAATTTGCTTTTCCAAAACATCAGCAAGTATCTGATGATGGAGCATCTTCGGGTTCAAATTAATTGAGGTATTTTTACATACATTCATTGTTAATTTAGCAATTTAATTACCATACCTTTTATATGTTATTTTTCTCATTGATCAAAGCTTGTACATTTCATGATGTATGATGATTGTGTTGCATGTTATATAATGTATATTATTATTGTTTCCAAGATGATGCCATATTTGTAAGGAATAAGAAAAAATACTTAGATTAGGGCTGATTGTGTACAATAATTACTTATTCGTATGAACACAATATGAATGTGCGACGTCGGTCACTGTTAGTCGGTATTTGTGATATACAACCGAATTAAGACCGATGGCGCACATGTCAATAAAAATCATGAAATATCTTGAATTTCCGATGTCACACATAGGTCGGCCTTAGCGACATCAATCACTCTAGTTTGAGACGTCGCATTTACCAATGTTTGTATTTTTTCCAATTTGACATTCACGCGTCTAAGTATGACTATATTATGTGTTTTTTATTTTGGGATTGTCTACCTCTAACATAAATTTTGTTTATTGTGTAGTGGGCGTAATAGGACAACGAGAGTTATTAATGGCAGTAGATGGATGACTTGTCATTCACTAGTCGCCTTGACAGTGTTAATGCCTTACAACGTATACAATATGGAGGTTCAGTACCTTTAATGTTTAAATTTAATATCAACCTTATGTATTATTATAAATTATAACATGTATTTGTAATATATGTTATAGTTTTGTGGATTTTAACTTGTCATTGTTAATTTCCCCACATGAATTTAATACAATTAATTGTTGTATGACGTTAACCATTTCTAGAGTAATCCAATACTAAATAACATGTAATGGCTATCGACGAACGATTGTCTGTTTCATCAAATATTTAATATTATAATATTGTACCAAAAACATTCTCACCACGATTGATCTGAGACGTTGCACTTACCACTGCTCATGCTACATATAAGCGACGCCGCATGTAGAACCGGCGTGTAACTTTTTTTTGCAACATCGTCCATTCAAAACAATATCGTATTATTCACTGTTCCACATTAACATGCACACGACATGGGTGCACCGCATCCCGCAATGACGTTGTTCTTTAGAACGACGTCAACTCGAACAACGTCTCGGAATTGCCTCTCACATCGTGTGTCTTGTTGGTATGGCCAATGTCGTTTGTCTTATATGCTGACGTTGTTCTGAACGATGCCGTAGCTCTAGTATCCTATCATCAACCTTAGTGCTATGAGCGACGTTGCACATAAAACCTGCCGACGTAGCTTGAAAAATCGAGGTAAAAGATATTTTTTACCTCGGTTATGAACCGAGGTAAAGAATACACTTTTTACTTCAGCTACATTTACCTCAATTTTTCATGGCTGAAAATCAAGGTGACTGCAGAACTGAGGTAATAGGTGTTGTTTCTTGTAGTGGCAATATCTGTGATGATGCCAAGTCTAAAAGTGAAGCTGAAAGTTTAATTAGTTCAATGAAAGTTTTGAGATTTTACTTGGTATGACATTTACTCTTAGCACAGTGAGTTAGAAATTACAGTCTAAATCTATGTGTATTGACTCTGCCATGAAATAATTAGAAAGTGTAATTTCTTAGTGTAATTTCTTTTGTTGAGAAGTATAGGAATAATGGTTTTAATGAAAGTTTGATTATTGCTAAAAGTCTTGCATTAGATTTGAACATAGAGCCAATGTTTTTAACAAAGCGTCGTGTAAGTAGAAAAAAATTATTTGATGAGATTGAAAGTGTTGGAATTTTATTACACCAGAAGAATCAATCAAAGTTGATTATTTTAATGTTGTTGTAGACATGGCAATTACTTCTTTGAAATCTAGATTTGATGAATTGAAATCATTTGAAAATATTTTTTGTTTTTAGTTTAATTGTAAAATTCTAAAATTATTTGAGAATGATGAGTTGAGAAAACATTGTGATAATCTAACAATTACTCTGATGTTGAGTTAGATGATTTATTTACAGAACCAAAATAATGCAATCGACTTCCAAATGAGACGTTGTCTGCAATTGAAATCCTTGAATCTGTTAAAAGTGTAGATTGTTATCCCAATATTGCTATTGCATATAGAATTTTGTTGACAATGTTCGTTACCGTAGCATCAGCTGAAAGGAGTTTTTCAAAGTTAAAGTTGTTGAAGACGTATTTGAGATCAACGATTTCAAAAGATAGATTGAATGGACTTGCAATATTGTGCATAGAAAGTGAAATTTTAGAAAATTTACAAGTAGATAGCATTATAGATGACTTTGCAAATAAAAATACAAATAGAACTCTTTTTTTAAAAACTTTTTAGGGTTTACCAATATATTATGTTACGTTTATACTTTATATATATGTATATATAAGGGCCCATTTTTTTAAAAAATTCGCTCATGACCTCATTTGCGTCAAAACCGGTCATGTTACCTACATATAATAACGATAAATAAAAAATTAATTAATTAAAATTACTTATTACGATGAATTGAACAATATCATATACAATAATATTATTGTCCATATATACATTGTAATATGCAACCAAATATAAATTTAAAAAGGTAAGCCGGCAACCTGTTACTTTGCGGCTATTGGATGGAACTAGCAAGCACTTTGGACCCTCGCGGCTGCCATGCACTCACATGTTATTCTTTGCGTGTCCTCGGCACATGTATAGTGTAGGATCCTCTTTAATTTAGTCCATTCTTTAAATTTCAAATAATAACAATAAAAAAACCCAAGTCCATTCAGTTTACACAGCTGTACACGTCAAGCCATCTTTTCCCTCCTTTTCTTTCCTGGTGGGTTGCTTGATTCCTTTGTTTTCCCTTGTCCGTTCAACTATTTTTGACATTCTTACTCCCTCCGTCCCAAACTAAATGGTATGAGAGAGAATTTTACGCTCATTAAAAAATTTATCTAATCATTAATATATTTAATTACATATAATTATGGCATACAAAAAGTTACTTCTCAGAAACTACGTGTTACAACGAATCAAACCATATATGATAATATTATTGTTTATATATCTATTCAAATACGTGGTCAAAGTTGGACAGTGAATAGTGATGTTTTATGAAGTGTGCACTTTAATTTGGAACGGAGGGAGTACTTATTTTGAGATGTTTTTTCTAATTTTGACACTTTTCAAATACGATATATTTTAGGGTTATTTTTAGGGCATTACTATATCTCGCCCTGTATTTTACTATTCTCGCCCTAATACGTATAAATACACGTATTAATATTTTTTAAAAATGAAAATTAAAACCCTAAAATCCTCTCCCCCTTCCCTCTCTCCATTCCATCCGGCCAGGTGCCGCCGCCCGCCGCCCGCCGGAAATCCGCCGGAAATCCGCCGGAAAATCGCCGGAAAACGTAAGTTTTGGAGGATTTTTTTTAGTTTTCGTGCGAATTTTTTTTGTTTTCGTGCGAATGAGGGGTTTAGTTGTAAATATAAGAAAATAGGAGGCTTCACTCTTAAATTAATTTAATTCATAAGATAATAGGAGATTAAGATGTAGAATAATTCGGAGAAATCTAATATAAGAAATTTAATGAATTTTGGAACTAAAACGAAGAAATTGAGATTGTTAGAAATTATTTAATTTAAATTTGGAAATGATTATAGGAGGCTTCACTCTTAATTAACGTTACAATAATTAACAAAACAACAAAATTAACAAAACAACAACATTAACGTCACAATGATTAACAAAATAACAAAATTAACAAAACAACAACATTAACGTCACAATAATTAACAAAATAATAAAATTAACAAAACATCAACATTAACGTTACAATAATTAAAATTAACGTTACAATAATTAAAATTAACGTTACAATAATTTTTACGTTACAATTAATAAATTAAAATACTCAGATGAGCATAAATTAAAAAACTAAGATGAGCATAAATTTCTTTCTCCCTAACAGCTAAAACATACACGTAATGGAAAAAAAATGAAATAACATTGTGGCTAGAATTAATATTACATTCTTCCAGTACAACAAATTAAAATATCAAAATAACGTAAAAATACGTAACTTAACGTTACAATAATTAATAGAACATAAATTATTGTAGATAAATTAGAAACAGCATTACGTAACAAAATTAGCAACAAAATTAACGTTACTGCTATTAATAGGAGATAAATTCATAGGAGATAAATGTGCAATAGTTTCTACGTAACAGTTAATAAATTAAAGCACAAAGACGAGCATAAATTTCTACGGCACAAATTATTAAATTTAACAACTACGTAACTAATTAGTAAAATTACTTCCGAAGACATGGAATTTCTAACACCCTTTCCGGAGTAATTTTTGCTCGTTTTGGATAGCAAAAAATTTCGAGTGCCCTCAAAATGAGTAGAATTCGTGCAAAAAAAAAAAAAAAAAAAAAAAAAGGGCACGGCTCGCGCCCAGCCCACGGCGAGCCGAGGCGCGTCCGGCTCGCGCCCAAGGCCGGGCGAACGGACCGCGCGCGGCTCGCGCCCACCGCACGGCGAGCCACGGCTCGCGCCCACACGCCGGCGAGCGGGCCGGCGATGGCTCGCGCCCACACCACGGCGACCGGCCCGCCGGCGGCTCGCGGTCCACCGGCGGCGAGCTGACCGGCGGCGCCTCGCGCCCAGGCCGTGGCGAGCCGGGTCCGGCGGCGGTCCGGCGGCGGCGGTCGGCGGTCCGGCGGTCCGGCGGCGGCGGTCGGCGGTCCGGCGGCGGCGGTCGGCGGTCCGGCGGCGGCGGTCGGCGGTCCGGCGGCGGCGGTCGGCGGTCCGGCGGCGGCGGTCGGCGGTCCGGCGGCGGCGGTCGGCGGTCCGGCGGCGGCGGTCGGCGGTCCGGCGGCGGCGGTCGGCGGTCCGGCGGCGGCGGGCGGCGGTCCGGCGGCGGCGGTCGGCGGTCCGGCGGCGGCGATCGGCGGTCCGGCGGCGGAAATTAATTAGATTAATTAACTAAATTCGTTTCGTTAATATTAACTAACTACAATTATCTAAATTGATTTTAATTTACCTATTGAAAATAAAAAAATAAAAAATACTGTATACGTATAAGGGCGAGAATAGTAAAATACAGGGCGAGATATAGCGATCCACTTATTTTTATCATTCATTCTACATTTAAATTTTTTTAAATTTATTTTATTTCACACATTTAACATCTTTTAAAATTTATACCAAAAAGTAAAGTGCAAAAATAATATGAACAAATAGCAGTTTTCGATAAATAACACTCATCGTCCTTCAAATTCACACTTTACTTTATTGTAGTCCTTTGCATTCAAGGTGTTTAGTTTAATTTAACTCTATAATTTGAGTTTCTACCTATGAGAATTTTAAAACTGAAAACCATACTCCCTCTGTCCCTGTTTAATTTATCTTGCAATCACTATCACGCTGTTTAAAAACATGTTTAACTACACATAATAGTAGAAAATTAAAAAAATGATATTTTGAGAATACTTGTTACGACAAATTCACCATATTACCTATAATGATACCATTTATATTTATATATGTGTGTGTGTGGGGTGTGTTAAAATTTAATAGATAATCATTTTTAAAAAGTGAAAGGGGAAATTAATGTGGCACGGAGGGAGTACGTGCATTAATTCTTCTAGATAACTAGCACATGTGAACTCATTTTCAAGCACAATGAGGACTTCTAAGTTATAATGGGTTTATCAAAAAAAGAAGTTCTAATGGGAAGATCTGTGTGTTGAGTTATGCGTAGTAAACTTAACGGATTTTTCGTCATTTTTTTGCTATACGCACTTTAAAACTTTTTAAATTAAATAAATTATTAGTAATTATATTGTCAGATTTATTAACAGTATCACATAAGTTTTTGCGATAATTATGAAAATCATCACTTCAATAATTTTTAGAGTCAAATTATATATATACATTGCAACATATTTTAAAAGTTCTTCAAAGTTATAGAAAACTCATTGCGATAAATGAAAACAAACATCAAATCACCCCATTAGTTATGGCAATTATAAAATTACACTGTCTAACGGTTAGTCCGTCTAAAACAAATCTAAAACAATACTTTAAGTTAATATTTTATTTTATACAACGTTATTATGTATATATATATATATATAACAAATTTATTGATGGTTATAACATATTATGAAAACTTGATCAATAAGTGTGACTTTAAATCTGGATATAGGGAGTATTTAGAAGAGGAAATTAAGGAAAACCCTTAGGATGATGTGTTGACTGATGAGCCCAAAATGAAATCTATTTCTTTTACTTTTAATAGATACATAGTTAATTTAGAATTATGACAAGAAACAAATACTCTTTCGGATTGTTTTTGTATATATCATGTTTCATATTTGTTTAGATCTTCTATAATATTTGTATTCAATATATATATTAATATACACAGCTACAATTATGTGTGAGTTTTACATTCTATCATGGTATCAGTCATGTCTCTATAAAATTCCTGTCTTTTGTCGCTCTCTTTGTATCCCAAATTTATCTTTAAAAAAAATAGAAATTCCCGTCCCTTTTTCGGCCGTCACCCACCACCGCCGTCTTCCGCCGCCATCCGGTACATACCGATCGTTGTCTCCAGCACCAATTAAATTCCTTTCGTCTTCTTCAAATCTTCCCAGCGACCATCTTTCCTCCGGCGAGGCTTCATCTCATCCGATCTGCTCACGCCGCCGCCAGTCTACCAGCCAGATGATCTTCGACTGCCAATCGCAATCTCCTGTTGTGCGATCAGTCCAATTCGTTCGGCAAACTCCATTTTTTCGTTGTCTTCTGCTTCTCTGAAGGGTCTCTTCAGCTTCTACGAGGTTCATGCGCTCCTTTCCAGTCCATTAGCTTCAGATTCATGAACTCTATCACCAGCGTTGTTCGTTGAAGAAGACAAGGGTCGGGTCCCTTCATTTAGTCAAAGATATTAATTCCGCCATCTAGAGTTTTTACAAGGAGATTCATATCAATTTTGGATATTAAAACTCAAATTGAAACTCGAACCAAATACCGAATTGTAATTAATTAAATAAATTATATATAATAATAATTGTATTTTTAAAACAACAAAATTAATTTATACATAAATTTAAGTTGGAGGACCAATCTTTAAATTTAAAAAATTATCCCCAAACTCTAAACCGTAAGTAAGTTTGGGGAAATAAGTAAATAACACAAGTTACCGTAAGTAAGTTTGTGGAGTGCTTGAAGGTGAATGTGAATATGAAGACTTTGAAAATGAATATTAAAACAAACTATTTTTCTTTGATCTTAAATGTAATGCTAAAACTGTTATAGTTGAACTTGTATTGTAACTGTTAGATTTTCATTTTGAAAACTTAATTTTGGAGATGTAGAAATTATATTACATATTTTTATTTAATTTTAAGTTAAGTTATATGATTTTAGTAATTATTTTTAAAAAATATGATCAATTCGGTTTATTTGGTTTGAATTCCGTTTCAAACCGAAACCAAATTCTGAATTCAGTTTGGATAATTTGGATTCGGGTCGGTTTCGATTTTGGATTTTTAAGTGACAAAGCCGAATAACCCAAATCGAATAAATTGAAAACCGATTGAACTGAACCGACCCAAAATATATGAGTTATATTAAATCATTCTATAAATGAAAAGTGTCAAAATAAAATGAATATCCCGGAAAGAAAAGTGTATTACAATTAATTGTCATGTTGGGAGCCAAAGCATAATATAAGATGCAATTTCAGGGGTGGATGACGTGATTTAACCATCTAAAATTTTATGATAGTGATGCTGGAATATATCTTCTGTACCCAGGCTATAAATTACCAACTCGCACTAGTACATGAAATGTAGATGCTTCTGTCCTTTATTCTAATTCCTGGTTCTATAAATACCATTATGTTTCTACCAAGAGCCTCGTATCAATATTCATTTCCCTAACTCTCTCTCTCCCTCCCTCAATTTTGAAGGTTCAATTAATTCATTTATATTCAAGATGACAAGCAATCCTCATTACGAAGGAGATGAAAAGGCTGTTGAACACAAGATTGTAAGTGTCATATATCTCTTCTTGTTTGTCTGGAATTCAGTTTTTGTGAGATTCTTATGAATGAGCGTTTCTAAGGAGACATGATCGATGTGCATATATGAACAGGTGAATGAGAAAGACGTGAAATTAGTTCATCCAAGAGGTCTCAACATTGTTTGGGGAAACGATGATCGATATTGGGATGTGCCAAAAGAGTAAGTTCTCCTTATTAGCACTCACATCATGTCGAAGAAGGTAGAAAACAGGGAGCCAGAAAATCTTTGTAAAATAGTCACAAAATATATGGATCCATTTCGGGTGAAGAACACAAAAGTTCTTTCTAAAGCACATTAATTAGACATAAAGATAGGACAACACATCTTGAGAGTGGGGTGGAGCATATAGCTGAAGAGGAGAAATCCAATTGCAGTATGAAATGTCTCTCATCCTTATTACTCCCTCCGTTCTCCTGGCACACTTTCTTCTTAGAGACGTTCATTTTACTTTGGCATTTTTCATTTATAGTATGATTTAAGATATCATCAACCACTCATTATATATTTTTTTCTTTCAAACCACACATATAGTATCTTCTAACATATTGTGTCATATATTGAAATGTCAAAATTAATTGAGCGGAGGGAGTAAAAGAAAGTTGAAATCTTGACATGCATTAATGAAACTTTTGTGCAAAGGTTAGGGAATATGTATTTTCGAAGATTTGATGGTATTTTCTTAATTGTTAACCATTAATATATAACACAATAGTTTAATTAGCTAGAGGTAGACAAATTTATTGGCAAACGCTTTTTATACATATGGGCAAGCATTTTATTGTGTCTTCCACATAAAGTAAAGTGTTATTAATAAATGTGATGAAAAGGAAAGCATTGGTAATCATTCTTTTGATAAAGTTTGAATTATTGAATAAAGTAGGAATCCAAATGTCATCTCTTGCATTCATCACTAAAAGTCCTGGCTATTGCACTCGTTTTTGCCACTGATTTTTTTGCCACTGATTGATCAGAACAAGCATATATTCATTTAGGGAAAAAATCATATTTTTATTAATATTAAAATCAGGCAGATGAATAATGTAGCTAATTATTTGTTTACAGTGGTAATGGACCTGTAGAACTTCTTCAAGTTTGTTGGCTTGAAGTTACTGGTTCAGTTTCAGCTAACCCTACAAAGAGTTACGAAGTGAGCTTCACCTTATCTTTGACTCCCGACACTTTCGGATGGGGCGGGTCTCCAATATACGCGATGGCAAAGAGAGGCAAAAATGGGAAATTTGCTTGGAGAAAATGTCCGCTGACTAACATCAATGGACCAACAGCTATTACCATGGTGGTTGACCCTGACACTATGGGCTTCAAAGACGACATGCTGTTTTTTGGTCTATACGAAGTTTGGAGTGGCAAGTGGAAAGGAGGGCTCAAGATCCATGATGTCATAATCCGAGAGCTATAAACCCGATGAAGCATCATACAACATTGTTGTTGTAAATTCATCAATATTCGTTTACTTTTGCGACATTCCTTACATTTCACTCAAAGTTTGTTCTTGTGTACTTCATGTTTCCGAGAGTTCAATCAATAAAACGAGCTAGTTTATTTAAGTTGTCTGCATCCACGTATTCGTCAAGTGAAAGATTATCTTTGTTGCTTGTGAAATTAGTTATGTATCCGCACCTTTGACTTGGGTTTTGGAACATATATTTTTTATTTCTTACTCTTGGAAAATCCAAGTTATAGGAGGCTTAATTTTTTAAACTTGAATCTCCGAACCCAATCCACGAGCCCACCTTCGATCTGTCAGCAAATCCCAACAACCTGCTAAATAAACTCTAGAGGATTCTGGAGGAAAGAACTCTGATGGTAAAATCAGTACACTGCCGTCTAATCAGTAAACAGAGCTTAGTCCAAAAATGACAACATACCTTCCAATTTATACCTTTTGAACCCTAATTGAGGTTGCTTAATCCTTGAGCATTGTCCTTATCATTGGGTCACTGATTCAGTTCTTTTGGGCCTCTTAGGTTGGGCTTGTGACCCAACGAGATCTTGGTCTATCTCATCATCAAAACTGAAGTTCAAATTTTAGAAAGTGAAATTTGAAATTTTACAAGTAGATAGCATTATAGATGACTTTGCAAATAAAAATACAAGTAGAACTCATTTTTTGTAATTTTTTTAGGGTTTACCAATATATTAGGTTACGTTTATATTTAAGGGCCCATTTTCTAAATTTTGCCCGCGGCCTCATTTTTGTCAAAACCGGCCCTATTACCTAATTATAATTACGAAAAATAAAAAATAATATTTAAAAATTGTTTTTTTACGAAGAATTGAATAATATTATATACGATAATATTGTTGTTCATAAATCTTTTCTAATATTCAACCAAATTTTTAATAAAGAAAAGTATGCCGGTCACCTGTTACTTTGCGGCTATTGGATGGAACTAGCAAGCACTTTGCCCCTCGAGACTGCCATGCATTCACATGTTATTACTTGCGTGTCCTCAGCACGTATGTAGTGCACTATCCTCTTTAATTTAGTCCATCCTTAAATTTTAAATAATAACAATAAAAAAACCCAAGTCAGTTTACACAGTTGTACTCGTCAAGCCATCTTTTCCCTCCTTTTCTTTCCTGGTAGGTTGCTTGATTCCTTTGTTTTCCCTTGTCCGATCAACTCCTTTTGACATTCTTACTCTTTTTTGAGATATTTTTTTCTAATTTTGACACTTTTTAAATATGGTATGTTTTAGCATTATTTTTATCATTCACTCTATTTTTAAAATTTATTTTTTTATTCTACATATTTAACGTCTTTTAAAATTTTGTACCAAAAAGTGAAGTGTAAAAATAATATGAACAAATAGCAGTTTTCGGTAAATAATACTCATCGTCCTTCAAATTCCGACTTTACTTTGCTGTAGTCCTTTGCAGTCAAAGTATTTAGTTTAATTAACTCTATAATCTAAGCTTCTACATGAGAGAATTCTAAAACTGAAAACTATACTCCCTCTGTCCCTGTTTAATTTATCTTGCCATCATGATTACACTGTTTAAAAATATGTTTATCAACGTATAATAGTGAAAAATATAAAATTAATATTTAGAGAATAATTGTTACGATGAATTTACCAATATTATATATAATGATATTATTTTATATATATTTATTTAAATACGTGATTAAAATTTGATGGGGAATAGTTTTTAAAAAGTGAAAGGGGAAATTAATGTAGCACAGAGGGAGTATGTGCATTAATTCTTCTAGATAACTAGCACATATGAACTCATTTTCAAGCACAATGAGGACTTCAAAGTTCTAATGGGTTTATCAAAAAATGAAGTTCTAATGGGAAGATCTGTGTGTTGAGTTATGTGTGGTAAACTTAACGGGTTTTTTGTCATTTTATTCTATACGCACTTATAAACTTTTTAAATTAAATAAATTATTAGTAATTATATTGTCAGATTTATTAATAGTGTCACATAAGTTTTTGTGAAAATCATCACTTTAATAGTTTTTAGAGTCAAATTATATATATGCATTGCGACACATTTAAAAAAAAATCAAAGTTATAGAAAACTCATTGCAATAAATGAAAATAAACATCAAATCACCCTATTAGTTACAAAAATTATAAAATCACACAGTCTAACTGATTAGTCCGTCTAAAACAAATCTAAAACAATACTTTAAGTTAATATTTTGTTTTATACAACGTTATTATAATAACAATGTAATTGATGGTTATAACATATTATGAAAACTTGATCAGTAAGTGTGAATTTAAATCTGGACATAGGGAGTATTTAGAAGAGGAAATTAAGGAAAACCCTTAGGATTGGCAAAAGGCAATCATCCGTTCGCCCTCAACGGTCCATACTATCCGATACCCCGACATCGTATGAGAGGTAAATCACAGTAGCCCAGCACCAGGACCAATGGGCTTGGTATGGACTCGGTGCGCACAAGGGAGCCTTGCAAAGCAAGAGCTCCCCACACTGCCGCTGCCGAGTATCGAACCTGGGATCATTGGCTTACCCACCCATCTCCCAACCACTGGGGTACACCCGTGGGTGTGGAAAACCCTTAGGATGATATGATGACTGAATAGGCCAAAATGAAATCTATTTCTTTAAAAAATTTTAGGAAATATGCAAATATAACCCTATATAATTGAGAAAGTGTCAATATAACCATGAGATAATTTTTAATGCAAATATAACACTAACTACTTAACGAAAGTGCAAATATAACCTTCTGGTGACATTTTCGGTGTTGACCGTATTTTTCCGGCGTAAACCCCCAAAATGATAAAAATACCCTCGGACCAAAAGCTAAATTTTGGTGGACAATTATACCCTTACCTATGCCGGACTGCCGCCAGACCGCTGCCAGACCACCGTCGGACTACCATCGGACTACCATCGGACCACCACCGGACCAGGTAGGGTTATATCAGCACATTATGAAATTTGATAGGATTATATCAGCACATTCCTAAGACTTATAGGCAGCGGCGGAACTAGGGGGGTGAGGGGGTACTAGCGCCACCCCTAGGATCCGGCGGCCCAGAATTTAGGCCTAGAGCCACCGGAAACCACCGGATTTTGCCCCCCCTTGAGTCATCGGCGCCGGAGCGGAAGAGGCCGTGCGCAGCGACCGCTGAATGAAGAAGATGAAGATTTTTGTTTTTTTATAACTAAACAAAACGACGTCATTTTGGCTTAAGTGAAACGACGTCGTTTTGTTTAGCTGAAGGGAAAAAATATAAGGCCAATTGGACTGAAACCCAATTGGCCCATACAAAATGTAAACAACTAATGGCCTAACCTAATAATATACTCTTGAGGCAATATATCAAACGTTTGGCTCCAACTCCAAGCCCCAGCCATAAAACGCACAGATCCACCACCGGCCAGCCGCCGCTTACCGCCGTCCGCCGCCTGCCGCCGTCCCCTTCCTCAACCACAATCAGCAACTGCATGGTCCGCATCCAAGCCAAACCAAGGGCAAGGTATCAAGGAGCCAATATATTTTTGCTGTGTAATTATGTCGAATAACTTGAATTGAATTGCTTATTTGTATGAAATTGTGAATACTGAATATAGATATGAATAATTTAGTGGTTGTGTTGAAATTCTAAAATTGCTAAATATAGATATGAATAATTTGACATATTTTTGACATATTTAATTTGACATATTTAATTAGACATATTTAATTAGACATATTTAATTAGATATATTTAATTAGACATATTTAATTACACATATTTAATTAGACATATTTTTGAGAAATTGTGAATATTGAATAGCATATACATATTTAATTTGACATATTTTTCTTATTTTATGTCGAATAGGATATGGATAAATTCTTAATTAGAAGTAGTGGATCATCTATTTTTAAGAGACCGAGTGAATCAAATGAAGAAAGGATTAATGAAGAGGGTAGTAGTTAAAAGCATTCTCGTGTTGAGTTCAATTCGGATGATGTTATAAATGATCCTGAGAAACGTAAACCTATTAAGGATTTTGATGTTTCTATTAGAGATTAAGTGATGAGAGAATATGTGTTAAGAGGTCCTTGTCAACTTAAGGATCATTCTTTTCCAAAGACAAAGCAGGGAAATGACTATAGATGTTTTCAACCTTCGTGGTATGAAAATTTGATTGGTTGGAGTATAGCGCGTCAAAGGATGCAACATTTTGCTTTTGTTGCTATCTCTTTAGGAATTCACATAAGGGATGTCGAGATAGAGAGGATGCATTTACTGTGAGTGGGGTTAACAATTGGAAAAAAGCGCTGATATCTATAAGAAACATGTTGGCGTAGCAGGTAGTTCTCATAATGATGCAGCTGAACAATTGTATGCATTTAAGCGTCAAAGACAGAGTATCCTTCATTCTTATCAGGCACATGGGCGGGAATCGGAGATTACATATCGCACACGTTTGACAGCTGCTTTGGATGTGACACGGTTCTTGCTAAATCAAGGTATGGCTTTTCGTGGCCATGATGAAGGGCTGGATTCTCTGAATAAGGGCAATTATCTCAAAATGATTGACTGGCATTGCAAGCGAAATGATGTTGTTGCTAAGACCATGAATGAAAATAGCCCTGGAAATTGCAAGCTCACATCTCCCAAAGTACAGAAGGAACTATCAAGTGCTTGTGCAAGTGAGGAAACAAATGTTATTGTTAATGATATTGGAGATAGTTATTTTTCTCTATTGGTTGATGAGGCTAGAGATGCATCAATAAAAGAGCAAATGGGGGTTATTTTAAGATATGTCAACAAACAAGGATGCGTTCTTGAACGTTTTCTTAGTGTTGTGCATGTGAGTAATACTTATGATATTAGTTTGAAGAGTGCTATTGATGAATTGTTTGCAAAGCATAAATTATCAATGTCAAAGTTGAGAGGTCAGGGATATGATAAAGCCTCAAATATGCGAGGAGAGTATAATGGACTGAAAGCTTTGATATTGAAAGAAAACTCATCTGCAAGGTATGTCCATTGTTTTTCTCACCAGTTTCAATTGGTTGTTCTTGCTGTTGCTAATGATAATCGAACTATGTGTCAGTTTTTCGTTTATCTTGGTATGTAGCTGGAGCTTCATGTAGAAGAAAAGACATGCTTCTTGATTTAGAACATGCTATAATTATAGAGGGATGGGAGAATGGAGATATTGTGAGTGGAAGAGGCAAAAATCAAGAGACTGGTTTGAGAAGGCTGGGGGATACTCGTTGGGGGTCACATTACACTACTATTGTTTGTTTCATTACTATGTGGGAATCTATTTTGCAATTGATTGAAAACGTCCACGACGATGGTGATGTAAATCTGAGTAAATCTTCAGCGAACGGTTTGCTTGAGCAAATGGAGAGTTATGAATTTGTTTTTGTGATGCTTATGATGAAGCGTTTGTTAGGAGTTGTAGATGCCTTGTCCCATGCTTTGCAACAAAAGAATCAAAATATTGTGTTGGCTGTGAGTTTGATGAATACAATGAAGTTTGAGTTGCAACAATACAGAGAGAATGGTTGGGATCGGTTGTTAAATGAAGTCAACGCATTTTGTGTTAATCATGACATCTCGGTAGTTAATATGGAAGATGAACGAACAATTCGTGGTCGTAGGAAATGACTTACGCAAATGCAGACCCATGGTGATTTCTTTCGTGTTGATACTTTTCTTCAAGTATTACTTTCATAATTTACATACCTTATTTGATTTGATTTGTAATTTTTTTTCACTGCTACATGCTAACCTTTTATTTTTTTGAATACTAGGTTTTGATAGGATGATTCATGAAATGAACAATTGATTTCCGGAAGCAAATACGGAGTTACTCACTTGTATGGCTTGCCTTGATTCAAGAGATTGATTTTCTAAGTTTAATATTGGTAAGTTAGTTTGCCTTGCTAAACTATATCCAAGTGACTTCTCTGTAGAAGATCGTTCCCGCCTTCATCAACAACTTAGTACTTTCATTCATAATGTGCAACTTGATCATGAGTTTTTGGCTATTGAGGACTTTGGAAGTCTTGCTCAAAAGATGGTTCAAACAACTAGGCATACATGTTTTCCACTAGTATATCGTCTTATTGACTTAACCTTAGTTCTACCAGTTGCAACTGCTTCTGTTGAACGAGTTTTTTCAGCCATAAAGAGAATCAAGACTGATTTACGCAACAGAATGGGAGATGAATGGATGAATGATGTTGTGACAGTGCATATTGAGAAGGCAATTTTTGTTGGGATCGATAATGAACCAATTTTGCAACGTTATCAGCGTATGCAACATCGTAGGATACAGTTGTTTCCTGCGGTTAGTGGTTCTAGTTCTAGCAACCCAAGTATTGGAACGTAGTTTTTTATGCAGTGATAGTTCTTTGTTGTAAAAATATAATTATTATGTATTCATATTATTATGTAAGCGTTGTTTGTTAAAAATTATTTTATTTAGCCTTGCAAAAAAAAATTTAACCTCTTTTTCGCCCCCCCCCCTAACATATACTCCTGGTTCCGCCACTACGTATAGGGTTATATCACCACATTTATAAAAAGTGTAGGGTTATATTAGCACATGTTATAAAAGAAAAACCCATCAACATTAAAATCTCTAGGTCAAAAAATACAACAAAATAATAACTACACACAACACCAAAGATTATCCAATCATTAATCTGGACTAAATTAAACAAAATAAAAAAAAATGTCATCAAAATCCTTATATTCAATATCCTATATACCGCTTATCTTTATTCATGTGACGAGAAGCAAAAGATAATCACATAATCAAACTCAATATTGCCTTAATCTAGTGAAATAAGGGGAATTTCATATGAAGGTAACATTTTTGAAAGGTTCCCTCACTTCCACTTCAACGTCCGCTGCGTCGACCTCGCCAAATCTCTTTCTTCAAAATAGAATCACACTCTGGAATTTTGACAATCGGTAGAGAGGTTGAAATGTCAGTTGCATGCGGTTGGAGTTGATTTTGTACTAATATGACACTTTGTTTTTATAGTATGCGTAAATATAAGTCTACATTTTTTACGAATGTACTGATATAACCCTACCTAGTCAAACGACGGTCCGACGACAATATTTAGGTATAATGATGCTAAGGGCAATAACGTCATTTCCTATTTTTTTTAAAAAAAAATTAAAATCTTTTTCCCAGAAGGGAAAAATGTCTTTTAACAAAATTACGGCTAAAAGTTGCCGGAGAAGATTATATTTGCACATATCCTAAATATATAGGGTTATATTTGTACTTTCAATTATCGCAGGGTAATATCTGTACTTTCGTCAATTATATATGCACTTTGAAATACCATTTCTGATTATTTTTGTATATATCCTATTCTATAATTGTTTAGGTCTTGTATACCCTTTGTACTCACAATATATATATATAACCACAATTATGTGTGGGTTTTACATTCTATCATAGTATCAGTTAGATCTCTCTAAAATTCCTGTCTTTTATCGCTCTATTTTCCCAAATTTATCTTTAAAAAAATAGAAATTCCCGTCCCTTTTTTGGCCTTCACCCACCGCCGCCGTCTTCTGCCGTCGTCCGGTACATACCGGTCGTTGTTACCAGCACAAATTAAAATCCTTTCGTCTTTTTCAGATCTTCCCGGCGACCATCTTTCCTCTGGCGAGGCTTCATCTCGTCCGATCTGCTCACGTTGATGCCTGCTCAGCTCCACCGCTCATGCCGCCGCCAGTCTACTGGTCGAACAATTGTCGACAGCCGATCGCAAGCTCCTGCTATGCGATCGATCCAATTCGTCCGGCAAACTTCATTTTTCCGTCATCTCTTGCTTCTCCAAAGGGTCTCTTCAGCTTCTACGAGGTTCGTGCGCTCCTTTCCAGTCCGTTAGCTTCGGATTCATGAACTCCATCTCCGGCGTCGTTCGTTGAAGAAGACAAGGGTCAGATCCATGAGCTAAACACAGCCAACTTTGGCCAGCACGTGTTGTGACATGCACGTGATACTCGCCCGCCCTACTGTTTTGTTAGCGCGTGTAATCACGTGCGAGTGAAAAGGACGCACGCATTCTCTCTAGAGCGCATGTAACCATGCGCTAACATTCATTTTGCTTTTTCTGGGCGCCTGCCGTGGTCTCTTGGTGCACAACTATTTTCTTTTTTATTATTATTATTATTTTATTGTTGTTATGGCTCATTCGGACCAGCCACAATGTCAGTGGTGTTATGATCTGGGACATGTTGCTTGTTCTTATCTAAAATTGCACAATGAATAGTATCAGTTTTAGTGTCAGTGGTGTAAGAAATTTGCTCACTTTGCCTCGACATGTTCTCACTTGGTCTCTTGGATTTCTTCTCCCAGCTTTTTACCTCATGCTCGCTGGATAGCTGATTCTGGCGTGACCAACCACATGACTTCTTCTCAGACCACTCTTGATCGCGTGACTCCTTATTCTGGTAACAATTGTGTTATTGTTGGTAATGATTCTGCTCTTAACATTACTCATGTTGGTCATTCTCGAGTCTCTGAATCATTATCCTTGTCTGATATTTTGGTGGTTCCACAAATTACTAAAAATTTATTCTCTATTAGCAAGTTAACTCGGTATACGAATGCTGTTGTTTTCTTTGATGATTCTTCCTTCACTATTTCAAACAAGTTTACTAGTGACGTTATTGGCAAAGGCCATCGTGATGGGGGTTTATATGTTTTGGATTTTGGTTGTGCTGTTTTATCTACTTTTGTTGCATTGAGTGCTTGTAAAGAATTTTTTGAACTTTGGCATAGTAGATTGGGCAATGTTCCCCATAACATCATTTCTCCTTTGAGCAAGTTTGGATGTTTGTCAGTTACTAGTTTTCCGCATAAGCCTCATTTATGTCCCGCTTGTGAGATGGCTAAAGGCAAGAGTATTTCTTTTAGTGATAATTTAAAATGCACACCATTCATACTTGATCTAGTTCACTGTGATCTTTGGGGACCCTCTCATGTTGTCTCCTGTGCCGGGTATTCTTATTATATCATTTTTTTAATGATTTTTCTCGGTTCACTTGGGTATATCCTCTGCGACGAAATTCTGAATTTGTGGAGGCTTATATGCATTTTGAGGCACTTGTTGAGAACCAGTTTTCTACCACCATTAAAGTATTTCAGAGTGATGGTGGAACCGAGTTTCTGAATCATCACATGCGATCCCATTTTGCGTCTAAGGGCATTCATCATCAGCTTTCATGTCCTTACACTCCAAATCAAAATGGTCCAGAGATGAAGCATCATCATATTACCGAGACAGGTTTGTCGATGCTCTTTCATTCTGGCCTTCATCATTCCTTTTGGTATGATGCATTTTTTACAGTAGTCTACATCATCAACAGACTGCCTACTCCAATTTTATCTGGTCAGTCTCCACTCTCTGTTATTTTTGGTACTACGCTTGACTACTCCAATTTTCACTCATTTGGATGTCGAGTTTTTCTGTATTTGAGGCCCTATGTTGCGCATAAATTAGCGCACCAGAGCATGTCTTGTATATTTTTGGATTACAGTTCATAGTACAAGGGTTATCGATGTCTTGATCCTCTCACAAAAAAAGAGTACATCACTCGCCATGCTCGGTTTGATGAATTATATTTTCCAGCTACCCGTACTGGTACTGTTACTGATTCATCATCACTGAATGTTTCTACTTTTTTGGAGCCTTCGTTAGTCCCGTCGGAGAGTTTTGAGCCATCTTCTTCAACAAAATCACCCATTATTTTGGAAATTTTAAATTTTCCGATTGTACCGGAAGCTCGGGGTTCTTCAGAAAATTGTGTTTGTCCGCCACAGAGTGGCCATCAGCATGATCGATAGTAGTCATCACTGCCAACTCAGGCGATGGCGCTGCCGCAGCTAATTCACATACCGATCACCGCGCCCACTCGTGCGCACTACGCTCTACCTGTCCTGCCACCGACAGCTTCACCAGCATAACCGGCCGACCCTACTTCACCAATGCCACCACCGACGTCTTCTGCACGGCCACCATTGCTAGCCTTAGGTTGGTGCCCATCGCTTCAGGTCCGTGTCTACCTTGGGATCTGCACCATCTCCAGTTGCAGGTCCCTCTTCCCGACATCCTATGGCTACTTGTTTGTGAACTGGTTCTTTATGGTACACGGATTTTTTTGAGTATGACATTTTTGGTTTTTCGAGTGCTTTATTTTCTAAGACTGAGCCTGTCAGTCATCGCTCGGCTATTAAGGATCCTGAATGGGTTGCTGTCATGGACTCAGAGATGGATGCTCTAGGTACTTAACATACGTGGGATTTGGTTCCTCGTCCTTCAAATGTCAATGTTGTTTGTTCAAAATGGGTTTACAGATTGAAGTACAAAGCTGATGGCTCTCTTGAAAGACACAAATCAAGGTTAGTTGCTCATGGTTTTTTGTAATTACCTGGATTTGATTATGATCATACCTTTAGTCCCGTGGTGAAGACATATAATGTTCGTACTATTTTGTCTCTTGGTGTCCAACGGAATTGGCCATTACGACAGATTGATGTCAAGAATGCATTTTTAAATGGTGTTCTTGGTTCTCCGGTTTACATGGAGCAGCCTGCTGGATACAAAGACCCGATGCATCCTGATTTTGTTTGTCATCTACGCAAGGCCATTTATGGTTTGAAGCAAGCTCCCCGTGCTTGGTTTCAGTGGTTCAGTTCCTTTTTTATTGGCCTAGGCTTTGTATGCAGTTCCTCTGATACCTCTTTATTCATCTTTTCACAGGGTGCCTCTTTGCTCTACTTGTTGGTTTTATGTTGATGACATTATTCTTACTGGGAATGATGGTCATCTCATTTTGAAGTTTATTGATCATGTTAATTAGGAATTCAAGATTACCGATCTTGGCACTCGGTGGTATTTTTTGGGTTTGGAGGTTGTTTGTACATCTGACGGCTTGTTCCTTGGTTAGGCCAGATACGCCAAGGACATTTTGTTGTGTGCCGAAATGCAATATTCTTCACCTGTTGTCATTCCTTTTGTGGTTATTTTGTAGCTTTCTAGCTCTTCTGGTTAGCCGTTTGGAAATCCCACTCTTTATCGATCTCTGGTTGGTGCACTTCAATATTTATCGATTACACATCCCGATTTGTCTTATGTTATGAACACGGTCAGTCAGTACATGCATGCTCCAACTAGTGACCATTTCCAAGCTGTCACTCAAATTCTGCGCTATGTTCATGGTACTCTCCACTGTGGTCTTCAGTTTTGTGCAAATTCATCTGCTTTACCAGTTCTGGGTCTGATGCCGATTGGGATCGTTGCATAAAGTCTCGTAGGTCTACATATGGTTATGCCATTTTCTTTGGTGGTAGCTTGGTGTCTTGGAGTTCTAAGAATCAGCCTACAGTTTCTCGTTCTAGTTCAGAATCATAATATCGTGTTATGGAAAATATTGTTGCAGAGTTGGCTTGGTTAATGAATGAACCTTCTTCGAGATTTACGTGTATTGCCTCGTGCGCCTCCTATTTTGCTGTGTGATAACAATAGTGCTATTTTCCTGGCTTAGAATCCAGTTTCGCATAAGAGAGCCAAGAACATTGATATTGACTATCATTTGGTGCATGAGATGGTGTCTTCTCGCAAGCTCAGGGTTGCTCATGTTCCTACGGACTTGCAGCTTGTTGACTCTTTTACAAAGGGGTTACCTCATCCTTAGTTTGAGTTCTTACGTTTCAATTTTTGTGTTGCGACCAGCCCTACGCTTTGCTTAGGGGGGGGAGGGGTAATAGAGACATAGTTAATTTAGAATTAGGATAAGAAATTAATACTCTTTCTGATTGTTTTTGTATATATCTTGTTCCATATTATTTTAGGTCTTGTATACCCTTGTACTCACTATATATATATATATCAATACACACAGTCACAATTATGTGTGAGTTTTACATTCTATAAACATTGTTCAACTAATTTTGGCACTTCAATATATGTAGGGATGGGCACAAGAAATGAAAACTAAAAACTAAACCGAAAATTGAATTATCAAAATTCGAATAACCCAAATCGAATTTAATATACGGTTTTTAGATAAGTGAATTGAATAAACCAAATTCTGAATATGGTTTTTGGATCTGTTTTTGATGGAGATCCCAAGACTACTACCATCATAGTTGACGACATTCCACAAAGCTTAGAGATGCTACTTTAAATGCTTTGATTGACCGCCTTTATGATGAAGAATTGAAGGAGTCATCAGTGACATCTTTTATTTATTGTTCAAGACTATCGAAGACCTGAAGACATTATGAAGAACACTGTACTCTTTTTTCCCACCGGGTTTTTAATGAGGTAGTGTGGTCGCCGTAAACTATTGTAAAATTAATTCATTTTGGTTTTTTGGACTGATAAGCTCGGCCATGTGGGCTTTGAAAGAGCTGGTTCGAAAATACAGTCCATTAGGGTTTAGTATATTCAGTTTTATTCTGATTAGAATTAGATTTGGTAAGATTAGATAAAGCGATATTCATCCAAGGTGTGACAAGGATGAATTCGGCCATAGCTAGTTTATTCTAGGTATTTTAGTTAGATATGGTTTTAGCTACTTAAAGCTGTCATAAGTTGATTCAGATTCTGTTTTTTATTGGGGTTTCTGATTAGGGTTTTGCCGCAACTCTCCCTATAATTTGAGGGGTTTGGCCGAGATTTACACACATTTTATCAATTAAATATACAACCTTTTGAGTTCATACTCTTTGCTTGCGAGCTATTTTCATTGTTGCTTAATATCGAGGGTTAATTAAGTACCAGTAATCATGTGAACTAACCATGTGGGCTGGTTAGATATCATGTCGAGATTGAGAGCATCCCAAGTGCTAGGTTCTTGAATTTCATGCGACTTGGTGAGAGTTTACAGAAACCTTCATTCAGTCAAAGATTTTAATTACGCCATCTAAAGTTTTCTTAGGAGATTCATATCAATTTTGGATATTAAAACTCAAACCGAAACTCGAACCGAATACCGAATTGTAATTAAAACAAAATTAATTTATACATAAATTTAAGTTGGAGGACCAATCTCTAAATTTTAAAAATTATCCCCAAACTCTAAACCCTAAGTAAGTTTGGGGACATAAGTAAATAACACAAGTTACCCTAAGTAAGTTTGTGGAGTGCTTGAAGGTGAAGGTGAATGTGAATGTGGAGTGCTTGAAGGCTTGAAGAATGTGAAGGTTTTGAAAATGAATATTAAAACAAACTATTTTTCTTTAATCTTAAATGTAATACTAAAATTGTTATGGTTAAACTTGTATTGTAATTGTTGGATTTTTATTTTGAAGACTTAATTTTGAAGATGTAGAAATTATATTACATGGTTTTATTTAATTTTAAGTTAAGTTATATGATTTTAGTAATTATTTTTTTAAAAAAATATGATCAATTCGGTTTATTTGATTTGAATTCAGTTTACAACCGAAACCAAATTCCTAATTCGGTTCGGATAATTTGGGTTATTCGGGTTGTTTTCAGTTTTGGGTTTTTAAGTGACAAAACCAAATAATCCAAAACAAATAAATTGAAAACCAATTAACCGAACCGACGTCCACCCCAAAATATATGAGTGGTTGAGAATATATTAAATTATTCTATAAATGAAAAGTGTCCAAATAAAATGAATATCTTGAAAACAAAAGTGTGTCACAATTAATTGAACGGATGGACAAAGTATCTCATGTTGGGAGCCAAACCATAACATAAGATGCAATTTGAGGGGTGGATGGCATGATTTAACCATCTAAAATTGTATGATAGTGATGTTGGAATATATCTTCTATACCTAGGCTATTAATTAACCAAATCGCACGGGTACATAAAATGTAGATGCTTCTGTCCTTTATTTTAATTCTTGGTTCTGTAAATACCATTATGTTTCTACCAGGAGCCTCATATCAATATTCATTTCCCTAACTATCTCTCTCTCTCCCTCCCTCAATTTTTAAGATTCAATTAATTCATTTATATTCTAGATGACAAGCAATCCTCATTACGAAGGAGATGAAAAGGTTGTTGAACACAAGATTGTAAGTGTCATTCTCTTCTTGTTTGTCTGGAATTAAGTTTTTGTGAGATTCTTATGAATGAGTGTTTCTAAGGAGACATGATCGATGTGCATATGTGAACAGGTGAACAGGTGAACAGGAAAGACGTGAAATTAGTTCATCCAAGAGGTCTCAGCATTGTTTCGGGAAACGATGATCGATACTAGGATGTGCCAAAAGAGTAAGTTCTCCTTATTAGCATTCACATCATGTCGAAGAAGGTAGAAAACAGGGAGCCAGAAAGTCTTTGTAAAATAGTCACAAAATATATGGATCCATTTCAGGTGAAGAACATAAACAGTTATTTTAAAAGCACATTAATTAGACATAAAGATAGGACAACACATCATTAAGAGTGGGGTGGAGCATATAGCTAGTTGCAATGAGGAGAAATCCAACTGCAGTATGAAATGTCTCTCATCCTTATTACTCCTTTCGTTCTTCTGGCACACTTTCCTTTTAGAGATGTTTATTTTACTTTGGCATTTTCCATTTATGGTATGATCTAAGATATCCTCAACCACTCATTCTACTTTTTCTTCTTTCAATCCAATTTAAACCACACATGTAGTATCTTCTAATATATTGTGTCATATATTGAAATGTCAAAATTAATTGAATGTAGGGAGTAAAAGAAAGTTGAAGTCTTGACATGCATTAGTGAATTAGATGAAAAGGAAAGCATTGGTGGTCGTTCTTTTGATAAAGTTTGAATTATTGAATGAAGTAGGAATCCAAATGTCATCTCGCATTCATCACTAAAAGTCTTGGCTATTGCATTTGTTTTTGCCACTGATTGATAAGAACAAGCATATATTCATTTACAAAAAACCATATATTCATTAATATTAAAATTAGGAAGATGAATAATGTTGCTAATTATTTATTTGCAATGGTAACGGGCCTGTAGAACGTCTTTAAGTTTGTTGGCTTGAAGTTACTGGTTCAATTTCAGCTAACCCTACAAAGAGTTACGAAGTCAGCTTCACCTTATCTTTGACTCCCAACGCTTTCAGATGGGGCAACTCTCCAATCTACGCGATGGCAATGAGGGGCAAGAATGGGAAATTTGTTGGAGAAAATATCCGCTGACTAACATCAACAGACCAACAACTATTACCATGGTGGTTGACCCTGACACCACGAGCTCCAAAGACGACATGCTATCTTTTTTTCTGTACGAAGTTTAGAGTGGCAAGTGGAAATGAGGGTTCAAAATCCATGATGTCATAATATGAGAGCTATGAACCAGATGAAGCATTATACAACATTGTTGTTGTAAATTCATCAATAATCGTTTACTTTTGCAACATTCCTTACATTTCACACAATGTTTGTTCTTGTGTACTTCATTTTTTCGAGAGTTCAATCAATAAAATGAGCAAGTTTATTTAAGCTGCCTGCATCCACGCATTCGTTAAGTGGAAGATTATCCTTATTGCTTGTGAAATCTGTTATGCATCTGCACTTTTGACTTGGGTTTTGGAACATATATTTTCGATTTCCTACTCTTGGAAAATCCAAGTTAGAAGAGGCTTAATTCTTTTAACATGTTGAATCTCCGAACCCAATCCATGAGCCCACCTTTAACCTGTTAGCAAATCCCAACAACCTGCAAAAAAGCCTCAGCATAATCCTGCAATCTAATCAGTAAAAAAGAGCTTAGTCCAAAAATGATAACATATCTTCCTATTCATACCTTTTGAACCCTAGTTGAGGTTGCATAATCCTTGAGCTTTGTTCTTATTGCTGGGCCACTAATTCAGTTCTTTTGGGTCTCTTAGGTTGGGTTTGTGGCCCAACGAGGTCTTGGTCTATCTCATCATCAAAACTAAAGTCAAAATTTTTGGAAGCCCATCCAACATCAGGTTTTTCCAAAATCCTTTGGAGTTTGAGTTTTTTTAAAAGAAAACTACAGTATATGGATGTAAATGGATGCAAATAGAGAGGACACATTCGCTAAATGTGTCCTCGTCACTGTCATATTTTATTTTTTGAAAATAGAGTATGCATTTAGCAAATTTGTCCTCGTATTTTTGTTTTATTTCAAATTCTCGAACACAGTTTTTATTAGGATGTGGTGAAAAAAAGGAAAAATATCAGTAAATGAAAAAGGAAAACATAATTGTTGGCATTTAATCTAAAATGAAAACTGAGAACGCATTCACTGAATGCGTTCTCTCACTGCTACCTTGTTCATCTGCATCTTTTGCTCCCAAATTTGAAAACCCAGAACCCTAAAAAATTTCCTCTCTTCTGTCACTGAACCTAATTAACCATCCGGCTCACATCGTTTGTCATTCTCCCATCGGTCTTTGTTGTCGTGTTGCGTCAGATAGAATTTAGTAAGTCATTTTCTTAGATCTACAGTGAATAGTTAACATTGTTGATTAACAGTTATGGGGGTTCGTAGGTCGATGCAGAGCAGGGAACACCAGGTCATAGAGAGGAAGTTGCATACATGGTATGCGAAATGTATAGACATTTAAGGACATGGTAATTGTCAGTGGATTGTCAAAGCCAGCAAGAAGGTTTCCCATCGATGTGGGAGATTACTAAATGGGAAATTAGTCATAATTTTATTGGTCCCGATCAATCAAATAGTAGCACCAACCCGACATCGTTGATGATCACTCGTTCCAGTCGCCATCAAATTGAGATAAACCCTTCCTTCACGATGAGGGGTGTAAAATTGCAAGTACATAAGGAGTTAATGTGACCATTTCCTACAAGAAGGTGTGGTATGCTCGACAAAATGCTATTGAATTGGTGTTTGGAACTTTGGAGGAATCCTTTGAAATGTTGCCAACATATATGGATGAGCTGGTCAAGGCTAATCCTAGCACAATTGTTGATTGGGAAAACGTACCTGATAGAATACAAGGTCATTTGTGTAAGAAGTTTAAGTTTGTGTTTTGGCCATTTGGTCAGGCTATCAAAGCTTTTCGCTAGTGCAAGCCCGTGATCAGTGTGGATGAAACTCACTTGAGAGATATGTACAAGGCCATACTGTTAGTTGTCGTGACACACTGCGCGAATGATTATGTACTAACAATCGCTTATGTAATAGTTGAAATTGAGACTATTGAGAGTTGGAATTAGTTCATGCTCAAGTTACAACTGCATGTTGTACGTTATATAGGTCTATATGTATCATATCCGACCTTCATAATGGCATGTTGAATGTTATGAGACTAATGGATGAATAGAGGGAGCCAGCATGATAACGCTAGTTTTTCTTGAGGCATTTCCAGTCCAACTTCCTTAGTGTAGAGAGTGGGAAGTTAACAGAAATGCATTTGAAGACTTTGGTTTGGCAGCTTGGTAGTTCTAGACAAGAAAGTAGGTTGAGAGAGTACATGTGTGAGTTGGAGAGTCTCGAACCAGCTGCTTGGAATTGGTTGAAACGCCATGACCGCAATAAGTGGTGCCTTACATTTGATGAAAATCGTCAATGGGGAATTCTTACAACCAATTGTTTGTAGGTTCAGGAGTGTCGATCCGATAAATCTTTGTGATGGGGAATATCACACAACCACCTTTGTGGCTCAATATAGTGATGGTTTTGTGCCTGTCTGAGATCCCTCAATGTGGAAACCCACAAACTAGAGGTTTTTTTCTGATTGAAATTTTTTGTGACAGGAGACGTGGCCAATTTGCAGAGAGAAGGACAAGGAATCAAATGAAGAGAGAATGTCGGGTGATCGCAGAGGTGTTCATGGGCGAGGTCATGCTTAGGGTCCTCTTTGTAGTATAGAGTTGTTCTAAAAAAATGTTTAGGCTTTGTTGAGACTACTATGTATTATATGAGTGTTAAGACTAGACATGGCAAACAGGTCTCTTCGGTCGGATACGGGTGAGACCCAATCAGTTCGGGTATAATTCGGTAGATTGTTTTGTCTTCGGGTATCGGGTCTTGATCTGGTGTGTTCAGGTTCGGTGTCTTTCGGTAGTTTTAAAAAATATCTGAACGGGTCGGGTTTGGTTATAGTTGCTTCAATTTCAATACAATTCGGGTATCATTTTTTTGAATCGAGTTCGGATCAAATTTGGTTCAGGTTGTTTCGGTTACAGGTACAATTCAGTTTTACATTTTTTTAATCAGGTTTGGATCGGGTTTGGTTTTAGTCTGTTTGGTATTGGTACTTTTCGGGTACATTCTCTTTCGGGCCGGGTTTGGTTGGATTCCAATATATTCAATCCGGATCTTGTTCAAATAAATATAGCAAATTGTCATTATAATGAACATAAAATTTTAATATATTGATTTTGTAAAAATACTTTCGCTGAACTAATCTATTATACATATATATAAATAAAATTATTTATTCATTTTTTAATGTATACTTTCGATTTTTTGAAGTGAAAAATTATTTCTCTTGTAAAGAACATGACATTTATGCAAACATTGATCTGTATACGTTACCACATAAAGATTATAATAGTATGTAAGAACAAAATAGAATAGTTTGTATTTAATTTTTTTTTCTATTTTATGTTGTCGATCATAAGTTCATAACTCACAAAACTCCTTACTTGCAAGTTATAATATATATATGTATAGTAGTTCTCCTGACAGGCGGTCTGTCCATAAGTTTATGGACATACTACTTATTTTTTACATTATACATTTACATTTAAATACATATTATTACTTGTTTTAACTTTTAAAATACAATATTTAAAATTTATAAAAAAAACTTACAACATTTAAAGTAAAAATCACCATGAAATGTCCATAAGCTTATGGAAAAATCGTCTTTCTTGATATATATATATATATATTATATATATATATATATATATTCATGATTGCAATACATTTTAAAAATATAGCATATTAAATTAAGATAAGAAATCATTCATAGAAAGACATGCTCATTTTTTCTTAATAAGGTGAAATATATATTACCAATAAATCCGTTTAGAACTATTTAACTTTATATAAAAAGCATTGACTCTTGACCGACTTTATATAGAAATTAAATATCCCTATTTACTAATTATAAATTATGAGTCTCATGACTTAATACTAATTAGTTATTTATTTTCATAACTATGATGACTTATATAATCAACCCTCGAAGTGGATTTTTAATAAATATTAATTCTCATTTATTTTTATAAATTGTGTCCTACTATTTTACTTAGTTATATTCCACCGTAACTAATTTGATTAACATACATATTTGAGTTCTATAAGTACTTATTAATAGTTATATATTTTATGTACACTTTACACTTATGACTTAACTGAGTTAATTCTATATGATATATTGTACACCCAAAAATTGAAATTGTTTAACTACAGGCTTTATTAATATTTATAATGATGAATAATGCTCTTGTTTAACTTGTATGAATATGTTTATTTTCTAGTTCTAGTTAATTGCTTATATGATATATCCTCTTATAATCGAGTTTACTTTGAATATCTGTGATGTTTTATTTTATTTGAACGTTAATTACCTTTTAAGTTCATAATCTCAAGCACCATATAATAGAAATTATTTGGATTGCTGTCAATGGGATATTTAAGTCATTTTGACTAACCTAAACTTAAGTTCTCTAAAAATAACATACTAATATTATAATATGATACTGATTTTAATTATTTACTACATATAATCAATCATAATTTGTTAAAATATATAACTTCTTAAGATAATCAAAACCATAAACATCTCATTGTAATATATATATATATATATATATATATATATATATATATACACACACACACACATATATCATATAACTGAAAAAAATAAAAAAAAAACATAATCTGAAATAACAAAATGTTCGAATTTTTTTTACATTGTCACATTGATAGAATACTTTTGATAGAAATAAGTATACATATTATTTATTTATTTATGACAAAATCTTGTTTTAGACCGACTAACTGTTAAATGAGGACATTTTATAATTAGTGAGACTAATAAGGTCATTTGATATTTACTTTTATTTATTGCAATGAGATACATATAAGTATGATAGAATTTTAAAATAAATCTCAACAAATAGATAATTAATTTTTAAATAATTTGAATGGAATATTATAAAAATAATCAAATTTTAATGTATTCAATATTTAACTATTTCTAACGATCTCATATAGTTTTTCTTAGATGACTAAACTTTAAAATTTTAAATAAAATTCTTTGTCTTCAATTTAAATGTAGGCAACGTATAGGGAAAGATCGTCTTTCCATAGGCCTATGGAAAGACGGGTTTAATTAAAATAATGAAAAGGCGAAGTATTTTGATTGCAATATTAAAAATTTATTCTACAACGTACTGTAGTTATAAAGTTTATGACCCAATTAATGCAACCCAAAATTTTATCTTCATTTTTTCTAATTTGCAGTTTAAACTCTTCAATTTACTAGTATCTATTAATGAAAATAAAATTAAAAAGTAAAACTAAAATATATCTAAGAACTAAGATAGAAACCAATCAAGTGAATCATTAATCAACCATGATTCAAATTATCTTTGTAATTAAAGAGCTAATTAAGACTAATATTTTACAACAAACTTACAAAGAATTGGATGATTGAAAATATTAATTTAAAAATATTGCTAATCAAAATATTACTAGTATCTATTGATTGAAAATATTGATTTAAAAATATTGCTAAAATCAAGAGTAGAAACAGAAGACAACACCGTATAGGATGGATGCCTAAAACGTTAATGCTATAAATGAAATGAAGATGCAGAAACTGAAGCAACTAAGTGACTGTAGATGATTAAAGACAACAAACTTACAAAGAATTGGATGATTGAAAATATTTTGCAAAATTTAATGAAAATAAATTTTCCGAAAGAAAATAATAATAACGAAAAGTTAATATTGTATGAAAATTTTTCTAATAATAAATAAAAGAACTAATCAATATTAATTTTAGTTTATAAAATAATTTTAAATTAATAATTTACAATGTTCTTTTATTTAATACATAAATTTTAAATATACTCTTAAAATAATTTCATCTAACTGTGCTATTAATACACATTTTGAATTTATAAATTTAATTTATTATATGATATTTTAATATTAAATAACATATCAACACTGTTTATAATTCTAATGTTATTTTCAACTAAATATGATCAAGTTAAAATTTAATACAATAACAATTGTAACACACTATTCAATCATATTCAGGTCTTGTTCGGTTTGAGTTAACATTAATCCGAATGTCTTCAAATTTGGGTTAGCATCAATTCGGTTCATTTCGAATCGAGTAGTAGTCGGGTATGATCAGGTTTCTTTCAGGTACGGGTCCTTTTCGGGTTTGGATTCGGGTTCGGTCCAAGTGCGGGTCCTTTCGGGTTTCGATTCAGGTTCGATTCAGGTTCAGGTGTTATTCAAGTTTGGGTTCCATCAGGTCTAGCAATTTAAGTTCGGGTACGGTTCAATCGGGTGATTTTGATTTCCGATTATTGATTGGGTCTCACTATTTGGGTGTCGGTTCAATTCAGTTCGATTATTTATTACCGAGTTTTCGAGTTCGGTTATATTTTGCCAGGTCTAGTTAAGACTACTAGTTTTTTTGAGATAATGTATTTTATATTGAATTAACTGGTTATTTAAGTGATCTTTGTGTTGTTTTGTGTACTATATTTTATTTTAATTCAAGAAAATGTTGATAATTTTGAAATGCAATTTTCATTTTATAGACCGGATATTTCACTTCCTCTAGGGATACTCCATGGATCATCCAGGTCCGATTGATGAGGATTTAGGTTTATCTTCACCAGGAGCACTGTGCACGTGCGATATACAATGGTAATTTTCTAGATGATGCGTTGTAGGTTAGGCGGTGCAATGGGGCTTGTTGGACTGTTGAGATCCCTGATCGAGTGATACATTATATTCGTAGGGTCAGCTTCCAGAGCCTCTTAGATTCTGCACCTACCCACATTGACCATTCACTTATCACAACATTAGTCAAGCACTGGAGACCAGAGATGCAACCTTTCATCTTCCCATGGGGGAGGCTACCATCACATTGAAGAATGTGGGCATCCTTCGGGGTCTACCGATCGACGGTATGGAAGTCACAGGTGTTGACACAAATAGGTGTGCATATGAGTGGCAGAGAATATGCACCAACTTCTTGGGTGCTACACCACCCTTAAATGCCATCAAAGAGGGTCGCATAAGAGCCTCCTGGTTGGGAACCGTGTTGCATAGTCCATTTCCTATTCATGCTACAGAGGTAGATTGTCAGCATAGGGCAAGGGCATTCATTTTACTATTGGTTGGAGGTTTGCTAATCTCTGATACATCCGGGTCCCATGTCCCTCTCATCTATTTTAACACTTTCTCTTAAATCAATTCTCTTAAAGAACGAAATTAAAAGTGAATACCTTGTTTTTTATGAATACCACATGTGTGTGTCTATATATATATATATCAACAAATATTACATGTCCTCCAAGGTTGAGGACAACACAATGCACCGTAGAAAAACACTGTTCTTGGAACATACCTAATTTGGAAACTATTTAAACTAACTCTAATGAAGAACATTATATCTTGAATCAAACTTTATACTTCCCACCAACACTTATTTTAAATCATTCATAGACGCCACCAAGATTACTGAATCCATCAAAATGATTAAGTCTCCACTTCGTGTTTTGAGTGCTTCTTAAACTGCCCTCCAAGATGTATGAGTTTAAGCTTGTATTGGAGATGTGACAATGAAGAAGTCCGAGCCTCTAACAATCTTACCTGTGTGTGCTAATACGATTTTCCATGCCCTTGTTCCTATTGATGCATACAGAAAGAACCATAAAATAAAATACGGGTGAGGCCATTAGATTGAAGATACTCATATGCCTACTGTTCTTCCATGACCCTGTGAGTAATTATTTTGTTTGCTTGTTGTGGATATCCTTGCTCATCATAATCCTTCACATATCTTTGATGATATACCCAAGCATCTCTGGCAGTTTCCCGGCCCCATAATAGACCTGTTTGTTGATTTCTGATCACATCAATGTTCCTATTTTTCCATATTTCCCATAGAATGTATGTTGAGAGTTGAATTTCCTAAATATCTGGAGTCGATTGTATTTATTGTTTGTACCAGTCCACAAGTTTATTTCGTTGACCCTGATTGAAATCAAAACCTAAACATGAGGCTCGCCATATCCCTTTTGATGTGTTACACTACAAAAAGAGGTAAGAAGTGTTTTCCACTATGACTTCACATCTTCTACAGTCTGGATTTTAATGAGCTTCCTCTTGAATATATTTTCTTGTAGGGGCAGTGTGGACGATACGAGGGAAGTAGCATCAACATCTAAGGAAGATTGAAGACCGGATATTACGTATAAATAAGGAATATTTAACAAAGCAGATTTCATTCATTCCAGCACTACAAGATTTTTATACTAAAAGCTTCCATCACAAGAATACAAGTAAATTTTGGGGAAGAGTGAAATTCCAGATTTTATTCTATGTATTTTTCTCAATGTATGACATAGGTTGTTTTTGTGCCGCCTGAGTCCTAATCTTTGACATGGCTGTGTGATACCCTTTTTTGACCGTGTAGACTCCATTCATATTTGTCCTCCATAGTGGTCGATTTTCTCCCAAAGTAGTTCTTTTCAGATGTATAGAGAGGATGTGCGAGACGATCTGTAGTGGAAAAATTGATCTGATTTAGGGGGTTCTCCATGTTTGCTCATTGGTGATTAGATGGAGACCTTTAGATTTTTTGTTGTATTAAGTACTAAGGTTGAAGCAATGGGATTATCCATGTTTGGAATTCATTGATCCTGAATTCTTTCCCTTCCACCATTTAGAGTTCTCCAAGCCATATTGTCCGCGATGATGTTCCTTGCTGATATAATGGATCTCCACCCCCAGGAATCCCCGCTCTTACCAGTTATTGTTCAAAATTATCCTCTCCTTAAGTATTTTGCTTTATATGTATGTGTGAGAAGGATGTTATCATCCGATATAATACGTTGATCATGTTTAGCCAGCAATGTCATATTCATGCCTATAGCCGAATGGATTCCCAATCCACCTTGCTTCTTTGATCTTGTAGGGACTTTCCATGATCTCTGGTGCAAAGTCCTTCCATTTAAATTACCTCCCCAGATAAAATTTGCATAAATTTTGTCAAGCTTCTTGAGGATTTGTGTCAGTATTTTAAAAATACTCAAAGGGTAAAGTGCCACAAATACTAACACATGCCTTGCCGGGATCTGTCTGCCTGAAAGATTAAAAAGCTTCATTTTCTGTGATGATTATTTGTCTTTGAACTTCTGAGTGAGGATCTGGAAGATGACCTTTTTGGTTGTTTCAAAGACATTATTCATCCCAAGGTACTTGCCTCCTATCCATTAGCTATGAATATTTAGCATAAACCATGTGTATTGCTGCATTTGATGTATAGTGTTTGGGCTGCACTAAATGCCACACTTATCAAAATTCAGTCTCTTCCCCGAGAACCTGACATATATATAAATTTTGTAGCCAAATAATTAATCAGGTATGTATATTTGGTGAATAGGATGCATTCATCTGCATACATCATGTGACTGATTCTTGGCCTTTCTCTTGAAACCTGTATCCCTAATGCAGTGTTAGGTTTGAGTTTTTCTTCTAACCATGAGGACCTATATTGTTGTGAAATGATGAAGAGATACGGTGACAGAAGGAAACCTTCTCTAAGGCCCTTATTAGGAGTGATGAAAGGCCGATTATATTCCATTAATGACCACCTGATGAGTAACAGTCTAAACACACTGCATTATTATATTAATCCATGATGATGGGAAGTTCATGAATTTTAAAGACTTTTCTAGAAACTCCCATGACACTAGTAGTAAAACCCTTGATTAAAGGCATGCAATCAAAGTCAGTTCTTGAGAAACCACCTTTAATTAGGAACCGGGGAGGTCCCGAACTCGAAACTCCCTCCCAAGTCACATCGGAAGTTTTAAAGGCACTTTTAAATTGATCAAATGTAGTTCTTTAAGAAACGCCTTTGGTGGGCATCAATTAAAGGTGGTTCTATTGAAGAACTGCCTTTAATGGGGGGGTATTTGTTGGACTTTTGGGCCCATGTATATATAGCTAGGATTTCTTCCACACTTAATGTTTTTTCGTAACCCCAAATTCCTACCACTGCTGACTCTATTTTCCCCCATAAGCCAAAACCTAGATCATCTTAAACTTTCTCCCTTCACACTGCCCACCCTTAACCGCCGCCCACCATTACACCATCCTGCACCGCCACCATTCTGTTGCTCGCTCACCTTTGCCTCTGCTGCATCGCCTGGTTGCCTTAACCTCCACCTCCGCTGCATCGCCTTTTTGCTTCCACCTCCGTTGCATCGCCTTTTTGCTTCCACCTCCGTGGCATCGCTTGGTCACCTCTGCATTGAAGCACAAATCAAAGCCCACCACCGGTGAAGTTCTCCGCCTAAGCTCAAAATCAATCCTGTATTATTATTGTGTGTACAGTTCTTTTCATTTTTTTTACTCAAAACAATGGGGATTAATTGTTTATGGATTGTTGTTGTTGTGTTCTTGATCATTTCTTGATCCGGCCTTGCTTTGTTGTTGGAAATCAATTGGTTTTTGACAGCTAATTTTTTTTGGAAGGTCATAAATTGGTTCCAAATTCGGAACCTAATTCAGAGCTGAATTAAAGGCAGTTTTGGAACTTCCTTTGATCAAAGTCAATCAAAGGCATGCCTACAGAAGGAACTTGAATAGGCCATCCTCTAAAGTACATTCTCTGGTCCGATATAACCACCTTTAATAGGCCATTCCCCACTAGTGTGAGACACGGTTGTATGCCTTGCTCATATACAACTTGATAGTTGTAAAGCCTTGTACTCCTTTCTTTTTATTCCTCATGAATTCCAAACCTCATGTGTAAGAAGTACATTTTTTGAGATGTTGCGGCATGGAACAAATCCATTCTGCCCATCTGAGATTATAATAGAAATGTGACTTTTTAGTCTGTTCTCTAATACCTTTGAAACAAGTTTGTATTTGACATTAAAAATGGATATTGGCCTGAAATATAAGGGGTGCACAGGTAGCTTCTTCTTGGGTATCACGATGGGTCTTATTCCATTGGAATGGTAAATTTTCTCCATGAATAATTTTGAGGACAGAGTTGGTCACCCCACCCCCTATAGTTCTCCGATATCTTTTGTAAAAGTCAACAGGTAAACCATCTTCCCCTGGTGATTTCCACAGACTCATCTCTCTAATAGCCTTCCATACTTCATATGTTGTAAATGGTGTAGTTGGAGTTGCCCCTTGTTATTATGTCAAGCGTATTTTATTCAATAGCAAATAGCGATCCTAGGTTATGTCTCCTGGCGGGTACCACTCCGGTTGAACATATGCCGATATAATATTGATCCGCGATCACCTTCGCAACCAACATGTGACCTTTCACTCAACCACCTAAAGTGGTTTATATGCCCTAGATATGATTTTTATTCCTCCTTTTTTAAGCCCATTTATTATAAAAACTAGTACTTTTCTACCCGAACAACATCCAACTAGTTTTGGCCCTTTGTTGCCAATAGTCAGATAATTTTTTCCCCAAGTTCTATATTCCGTACCCACCCGCCACCACTCCTGCACTGACATCCGACGAGTCCTCCCCAAACTCCCTCTCCACTGTCAACTGCTTCCACTTCCTGACCTAAACCTAGGTGCCTTCACAATCACAGCCGCCTACTTCGTCATTGGATTCACCTCAATCTCTGCCCCTAAGCCCAATTTCCAGGATATTTAAGCGCAGTGTTGTACTCATTGCCATTCTCCACTGCATCGGCAAAGATGAAATTGGGATCCTTGGCCAAAACATCGTGGATTTGGTGCTCCTTGATTGGCACCCCGCGGGGTC
Source organism: Rubia yunnanensis (assembly GCA_037428765.1). Classification (NCBI taxonomy): domain Eukaryota; kingdom Viridiplantae; phylum Streptophyta; class Magnoliopsida; order Gentianales; family Rubiaceae; genus Rubia; species Rubia yunnanensis. The sequence goes on from CM075061.1 coordinate 89,401,753, forward strand.
GTACAAAACCTCAGGGGAGAGCTTAAACCGCAGAGTGCTTCACGAAGATAGAATTTATAAAGTTTTGTCTGTGCTCACTACTAACTATTATCAAGAAACTAGTGGCAAGTTTGGGGTCGTCAACAGAAATACTAGAATTCAAAATTTAACTACACACAACCACCCACAATCGGGCATCACTTTGATTGTGTGCCGGGAATAGCTAGTGCTACAAGCATAAGATTGAGGGGTTTTTGTCTAACAACTAAAAGACCATGCAAACAAGAGAGATGAAACTATAATAAACTAGCCTTGGGGTATTTGCATAACATGACTGATGAATGACTTTGATCCTAGATTTTATCACATGTAAGACATATAAACCTATCTTGTGACTATGTCACATATTGTGGAGATAGCTAGGAATTCCCAATGTCTGTCACACAAAGAATCATCTCCACTTTATGAAGCTACCACACCGCTTTCATAATTAGGGAAATTTCATCAATCAAACTATGAATCCGCTTATCTTTCCTTGTCAATCTCACTCGTATAATCCTAACGAGCCCCCGCTTAAAGAAACAAAGCCTTGTATAGGTCACCATTATTATATATGAGAGTAGGGATAATACATACCGGGCATTCCACTATGGACACCAATCCCTTGGCCTAGAGAGGCAAAGGAATTAGTATCTCTTGATGACTCTAGGGTTGACACGACCCTAGTCGCTACACAACAACTGAGTCGCTACGAACTTTTATGCTCATCTATCGGGGTAAGCCAAGGGTTCCCCCTCGTTAGGGTGTCTATCGTCCCTAACATGAATTATTATTACACAACTAGCCTAGTGGAATTAGAGTCTAACAATCAGGATGGTGCTCTCGAGATAGCATGAATGCACTCATTTCCCTGGTACTCTCGAACCTATAATAACTCTAACCTAACACTCCTAAGATAGCATGTCAAGCCTAGCACGATATTACACTACACATTGATAGCATGTCAAGCCTAGCACGATATAACATAGCATAAATCTCACAAGAATGTAAAGCATAAATCAAGCACAAATATTCATAAGACATAAAGATAGGAAAATATAAGAATCTCACAAATTTAACATCTAGTCATGTATACAAATATTTCCCTAAGAAATTAAACTACTCTACTACTATTAAATCCATGGCATCATTGAATTAAATGCCATTGATCTAAGAACTAAGATAAGGAGAAAGAAGAACGGGAAAGAAAGAGAGAGGGGGGAGTTCTCCCCTTTCTTCCTACCTACCAAAAACTAAGATCTACATTATATCTACTTGTTCAACCCCAGGAGATTAAAGAATCCTTATATAGGAGAAAATAAATAGGCCTCTAAAGGCCCAAGTTTGGAAAAACCTAATGAAACCCTAGTGCCACCACTAGTTCCACGTCAGCACAGGTCATGTAAAAGTATGTGGCTCACGCAAAAGCACGCGGCCCACAGACAGGAGGTTCTTCTTAAGCATACTAAGCGCACGACCCGTGACCCTTGGACTGGAGAGCTAGTCCTTGCCATCTGAGCACGTAGCTCGTGCAAAAGTAAACGGGCCACAATCTGGAGTCTTCATCTTTGTCTTCTGAGCGCGCGGTCACGTGAAAGCTCACAGCCCGCACCTGGACTTCGTCTCATCGTTACTTAGTATGGCACGGGCCATGCAAATCTACACAGATTGTGCCAGTCTTCGACTCTTCCAAAGCTTGACTCTTTTCCTTCAACTTGTATGCGCCGCTACAAGTAAACCACTAATATGATTTGAGATTTCTCGTAGTCGATTTTATAGCCCTCGAGAAGAAGAATCCAACGGTGCCACCCTCTAAGGCTGATTTTTCTTGGATTGTTCCCAGAACTAGGTCTAGCTCCCTAATCACAATTCATCCGCTTCTTTGTCTTCCTTCTTCGACCCTTCTATCCTTTACCACATTTTGACTTGTGGCCTTCAGTCTTCCACTATCCTTGCAAATGACTTTCACTAAACTATTTCGAAGTGCTTTCGAGCGATCTAAAAATAAGCTCACAAAATATAATCTAGATACTCATAAGGACAAAGATCCATTAGACTTAAAATAGGATGCAAAATGATAGATTTAAATATAGAAACCAAAAATGGTCATCTAAACCCCTTATGATGTAATCGTATCTAATCCTTGCAATCTACCCACAAAATGATAAGAAAAGAGAGGTTAAATGCCTTCAAAAATACATACATTTAACCTCTTATCAAATTCCCCGCACTAAAACCTTTACCGTCCTCGACTAAACTAGAACAAGCAAAGATCTAAGCGTAAACTAGCATGCAAAGTTTTCCCATACACCAAACATTTATTCCTAGACTACCCTAGTCCCCAAGACATAAGAATCTCTCACACTCTCATATCCCAAAAATTAAGTAATCAAAACAACCAGCATACCAAATCAAAAGGTAAGGTGTACAAAAGATACATGTAAAACTAGCTTACTCCACCAAAGAAGCTACCAAAGACAAATCAAGAGAAGCATAGAATAGTTTTAATTTCTCTCATTTTTCCTAGGAGCCCTCTCGAGTTTTCATCCTAGCTTCAAACATGTTTTTTCCAACCCTATCATCACCTTTTTCCATACCAATTGGCCTCTCATTTTTGCATAGGTTTTTCAACCTATCCGGGCCTTCCCATTTTTGCCTAAGTCGCCCTTTTGGGTTTTCGACTTAGCGGGGTATAAATTTTTTCATTTTTTCTCTTAAAAGTGTTAAAAGAGCTACTTGCTACATAAAAATAACTAAGAATCATAAGTGTTATCTAATTCCCCATCCCCCCCACTCCCTCCCCCAACACACACACACACACACACACACACACACACTTAAAGATTGCATTAGCCTCAATGCATATACACAATCTAGAACATATGTCAATGGAAGGAAATAGGAAAGCACTTACAATGAAAAATGAACACTAAAATCTACCCTTAGTGGCACAATCATGAAATTTAATGAACAAACTACCCTCACCAAAATGTACTACCCCTAACCTCTAATCAAGCAAGTTCAATCACAACCATTATCATACACCATAAATTGAATAAAGAATTGAATCACATTGGAGAGTTAGCTCTTAGGTTTGAGTTGTGTGTTTCAAGGGTTTTGAGGATAAATGGGTTTGGGTGGTATTTTGGGGGTGGTAGGGAAGAAATGGTGATTTGGATGTAGGAGGGTGTGTGAGCTTCATGGGTCGTGCACGTCAACAAGCCTCATGAATTTGGGGTTTGGTTCTTTTTCTTGTCCATCATTTTGAGCATCACGAATCATGTAAGTCTACAAGGTACGTGAGTTGGACTCCTCCTAACCCCGCTCGCTAGCTTTCCTCCAAAAACCATATGCTTCCTACAAAACAAACATGCACACAAAGTATAATAGTGTTCCAAAACCAAAAACTACAATAGAAAAACACACCAAAATAATAAATATCTACAACACAATGCAATGGGACATATTTTCCTCCCCCTCACTTACAACACACATATTCCTCAAATAAGAAACATGACATAAAGAGTACGGGAGGTGAATAAAATGACAGGCAGTCATAACTTCCCAATGCATTGTTCTCACCTAAATATCCTCAAATATACACCAACATGCAATTTGAATCAAGCCACAAAAACTCCACACTAAACAAGTATCAATCAACATTCACACAAAGAAAAAACTAGTGTGCGAGGTTGTGTATTTGGGGTGGTTTAGGTGGTCGATTGTGGTGGCGTCTAATGGTTTGGGGTAAGAATGGGAGGATAAAAGTGATGATGATATATATATATATATATGTATGTATTTACGAAAATCTAACTAAGCTAATTTTTTAAGGCTCAGATTGCCTACCTAGAAGCTCCGTATTTTTAAAGTTGTTAGCACGACCCTAATGTTATCCATATGGTGCAGGTTTGTACCCCATCACTATAGGTAACCAAAGTGGAGAGGTGGGAGGTAAGAATCTTCCAAGAGAAAGATGTAGTAGAGGAAGAGTCAATCCTAAAGGAAATTGGTGGTTTGGAAGCTTAGCATATTCAATGGGTTTCTCTATGGTTTCCTATAAGGGTTCCGAAAATGTGGAAGTTTTTTTTATAGGTGGAGGTTGGGTGAAGATAGTTAAAATGGTGAAATAAGTATAATAACCCCTTCCTCAACTTCTTCGCTCTCAACACAACACTCCCCATCCCCTTGAGATTCACTTACCAAAATTTCAAGTTCAACTAGGGATGGTTCATTTTTGAAATATTGGGCTTCTAGTTGGCTCACCCTTTCCATCAAGTCACTCACTTGCCCTTTAACTCTATTAATGCTTAAGGAGATTCGAGCTTCCAAATCTCTAATGTCGCTAAGCACTTGTGATTGGAGAAACTCACTAGTTCTACCAAAGTTATCCAAGGCTTCCAACACTTCTTCACACTCGAACTTGGGAACTAATCCTAGGGATTGGTTTGGGGGCATTGTATAGGGTGGTGAAGGCCAACTCTCTAGCTCATTCCCTGTGCATCTCCAAACTCGAATTGAGAGAATCATGGTATGAGTGCTATTCTCGATCCCACTGGCCTTGGGAACCAACAAATCCTACCTCTCTATCATATCCACTCAACTAAGAGAAAGACTCTGTATGGTGGTCACAATGACATATCCTACAAAGTCTCACTCGTTGAGCCTCTTTTCTACACACACACACATATCAATAAAACAAAAACAAAGGAAACACACAAATTTCACAATCGTAGTGCAAAGGTTCTTGGTTGACACTAAGAACTCAATCAATACATATTCTAAAAAAATAACAAACACACAAAAACACAACAAGAAAAATAAAGCACAAACTACTCTAAAAATTAGTTATGCAAGCTAACAATCAAATTGAAACTAGTATCCCCGGTAGCGGTGCCAAAATTTGATCGGCACCCCGTGGGGTGCTTCAAAAGGATAGAATTTATAAAGCTTCTCCCGTTCTCACTACTAACTACTATAGAGTAGCTAGTGGCAAGTCCGGGGTTTTCCACAAAGATACTAGAATTCAAAATTTAACTACACACAACCCACAATCGGGCGTCACTCCGATTGTGTGTTGGGAATAGCTAGTGCAAACATAAGATTAGGGGATTTTTGTCTAAAAACTAAAGAACATGCAAACAAGAGAGATCAGACTATAATAAACTAGCCTTGAGGGATATTTGTGTAACATGAACGATGAATGAATTTGATCCTAGATTCTATCATATGTAAAACTTATAAACCTATCCTATTCCTACGTCACATAGTGTGAAGATAGTTGGGAATTACCAATGTCTATCACACAAATGTTTGTCTCCACTTTATGAAGCTACCACACCGCCTCCGTAATTTGGCAAATTGCATCAATCGAACTATGGATATGCTCATCTTTCCCTGTAAATCTCACACCCAATGCTAACAAGCCCCCTGATATGACGTCAAATGCATGTATTTTTCAAAGAATTTAACATCTCTTTTGTCATCATTTTGTTGGAATATTGCTAGATTTAGGTAGGTTTACATCATAATGGGTTTAGATGACCGTTTTTGGTTTTCACATCTAAATCCTTCATTTTGTAACCTATTTATGGTCTAATAGCTTTTTGGTCTTTGCGAGCGTCTAGATTCATTTTTGTAAGATTAATTTGTAAATTGCTCGTAAGCACTTTGGAGTGGTTTAGAGAAGGCCACAAGCCAAAATATGGTAGAAGATAGAAGGGTCAAAGAAGGAAGACAAAGATGCGGATGAATTGTAACCCAGAAGTTTGGACCAAGTTCTTAAATTGATTCGATAAGAATCAGCCTACAAGATTGGCATCATTGGATTAGTCTTCTCGATCACTATAAAATTAACTTCAAGAACTCCAAAATCGGAGCAACGGTTCACCCAGAGTGATGGAAATAAGAAGAGGGCAGCACCACCATTATGGACCGAAGGCCACTTTGCGGCCTGCAACGACGGGTTTGGGCTGCTATTATCTTCATTTTTTAGCCTCAAAACTCTCCCTTTGCCCATTACACTTACCCAAATTTCCCCCTTCAAGGCCCCTAGTTTTTATCATCTTTTCTTAGTTTTTGCATCTCTTTCATGAATTCTTATAGATTTATTGTGGGTTTTCATAATCTAAACTAAACACACTCTTGGGAGCAATTGGTAAACATTTCTAATATGAATTTGTGAGATTTGGTTCATCCTATTTTGTGCTTTGATTATCAAGTATGTTTTATGCTTTCTTGTGTGATTAATGCATGGTTTAGACTAGGATGATCAACTAGTTGATGATTGTGGGTTGATTATGTGCTAGGTTTTTCTCAAACCCGAAAGACTTTGACTTTTTGTCAATGTGCTTATTGTTGGTCAATGCTAGATTATGATTAGGAGTGACAACTAATTATGATTTTTGATTGATGAAATTTCTTAGGCTTAGGATGAATTTGAATGAGTTTGACTAATTATCAATGTGGCTCACTAATAACGATTAGTATGAAGGTCGATCCTCGTAGTCGTTATTAGTAGTTATACTTGTTCTATCTATGTGTTTCTTTCTTGTAGGAAATTTTGGTAGTTGTATTGGGTCTCTATGTGTATTTCTATCATCGGGGAAGTCTATGATGCCGATTGTCTAGAGTGACCTGAGGGTAAGGGTTATGTGTGGCACCAATCGCTCACTCTAACTATAACCGAGAAGAGGTTTGAAATATCAACACTCGAAAGGTGTTGATAAGTTCTCTAAAATATGTGGTTAATGCATAAAAATAGGATAAGTAATATACGATCAAAGGATGACTAAAAATATAAACCAATTGTGCCCAAGACTCGTATAATCTTAGTTACATTATTTGTGCTAGTTGTGATCATAATTACTTTGCTTGCTCTAATTTTTTTGTTAGTTTAGTTGTTAAAGTAGTCGTAGTGTTTCCAAAATCAAAACTCCCCCCAACTTGGTTACCACACATATAGAGCGACTTCTTCATGTGCTTTTTAACTATGCTTTAACACTTGATAAAACCCTCTTTTCCTCGTGGATGACCCAGTCTTATCAATAGCTACTATTTAGTAGTTAGCCTTAAGTTGGGCTTATAAATACTATCTTTGAAAGGCATGACGACGACCTATCACCCCGCTTAAAGGAACAAAGCCTTGCGTAGGTCGCAACCGTTAGATAGGATAGTGAGGACAATACGTTCCGGGTACTCCACTATGGACACCAATCCTAGGCCTAGAGAGGCAAATGAGTTGGTATCTCGTGATGACTCTAGGGTTGACACGGCCCTGGTCGCTACACAACAACCCTAATTGTTATAAACTATTATGCTCATCTATCGGGGTAAGCCAAGGGTTTTCCCTTGTTAAGGTGTCTATAATTAGAGTCTAACAATCGGGATGGTATAGTTGAGATAGCATGGATCCACTCATCTCCTCGGTACTCTTGAACCTACAATAGCTATAACCTAACACTCCCAAGATAGCATGTCAAGTATACCACGATATTACACTACACATGGATATATGGGTGGATCATAAAACATGGCATAGCATAAATCTCACAAGAATGTAAAAGATAAATCAAGCACAAATATTAATAGGACATAAAGATAGGGAAATATAAGAATCTCAAAAATTCAACATCTAGTCATGAACACAAATATTTCCCTGTGAAATTAAATTACTCTGCTACTATTTAATCTGATCCACACTCCACTGGCCTACTAATAAACCATCATTTTCATGGGAAATAAACTTACTCGCAGAGCGCTTCACAAAGATAAGAATTTATAATGTTGCTTCCGTACTCCCTACCAACTACTAAAGAGTAGCTAGTAACAAGTCTGGGGTCATCCACAAAGATGCTAGGATGCAAAGGTTAACTACACAAGACTCACAATCGGGCATCATTCTAATTGTGTGTCGGGAATAGCTAGTGTCGCAAACATATTTTTGAGGGGGTTTTGTTTATAAACTACCGAACATGCAAAGTAAGAGAATAAGCGATATTAAGCTAAGGCTTGGGGGATATTTATGTAACATGACTGGTATATGATTTTGATTCTAGATTCTATCATGTACAAGACGTATAAACCTATCCCAATGTCTATGTCACATAGTGTAGTTGATAGTCAACACTTCCCAATGTTTGTCACACAAAAGTGCCCACGTCTATTCTATCAACACCACCTCTGCAATTAGGAAAGTGCCTCAAGAAGTCCAAACATTACAAACTCCTCTTTCCCCTAAGGAATTACATCCCGGGCCTGCACTATGAACGTTTTCCCTAGGCCTGTAGAGGCAAAAGGGTCTGCATCTCATAATGACTCTAGGGTTGAAACGACAATGGTTGCTACACTACAACCCTAGTTGCTACAAACTATCATGCTTTGTCTGTTTGGGTCCATGACCCAGTCAAAATTAGGCATACACTTGTGTAGATTTTGGCTCACGGCCTATGTACATACACTCGCAATCCCGCATATCCTAACCGGACACTCCCAAGGGCAACAAGCCTAGCCCCATACATGAAACATATAACTACTATGTATCACATGATGTATAACATGCATTTCACAAGAATGTAGAGATTAAATTCAGCATGATATTCATTAACATAAAAGGAGAAGGAGACCTAGAATCTCATAAAATCTCTACCAAGTCATGAATAAAAATTATATCGCTAAGCAAATAAACTACTCCCTAAGAATTGAACCCAATTTTACCTTTGAATTCAATGCCCTTGGTCAAAACTAGGAAATATTAAAAGAAGAGATAAGGGTTATTCCCTTTCTATATATGCCTACTCTTAAAATTTTGGAGAATAGAAATTACAACTAATGCTAACTAACCCTAGTAAACATAGGCCCTTTATATAGTAGGTAGGAAATGGGCCTTAAAGAGGCCCAAAACTAGAGAAAACCTAATCTACTGGTTGGCACGGGCCATGCAATAGCACACGGCCCGTGCAAAAGCACACATGCCACTGACTGGAGGGCGTTTATCAGCCAACTGAGTGGCACGGACCATGCAGATCCTTTCAAGCTGTTAAATGAAAGGTTGTTTTGGTCATCTGAGTGGCGCGATCCATGCAGATCCTTGCGGGCCACAACCGTGCATAGCATCGCAGGGCGCGGACTGGGTTTTTGATTCTTGATCTTTAAGGCACACAGGCCGTGCAAAAAGACATGGCACACACCAGTAGTTGGCTGCATGATCCTGATGGATGGCATGATCCATGTAAAAAGACACGACATGCACCCATACATAGCTGCATCACCATTTTGGTTGGCACAGGCCGTGTATAATAGCACGAATGTGCCAGTCTTCTAAATCGCCTAGCCTTCAACTCCTTCTCTTTGGAAAATTTCCATCTACTACCACAATTAAGAGTGCGGCCTTGGTCTACTCCCATCCTCGTGAATGGCCTTCAAACATCTACTACCATTATTGCGGATGACCTTTGATGTATCTTTGAACCTGATCCGAAAGCTCAGCCCCGATCTGTCAGCTGTTAACCTATCACCTGCAAGACTAGGACCTCGAAGATGCCTAGGAGAAGAACTCTTATGGTAAAGTCAGTATACGGCCACTGATCAATGAACAATGAATGAATGTAAATAAGTAACGCACCTCTTTACTTATACTTCTCTAAACCTAATTAGGGTTGCCATTTCTCTCTTTTGCTTATCCTCATTCAATAGGCCCATTAAAGCCCTCCTAGCAAGGTACTCCCTCCATCCTAGCTATATTTGTGGAGAGAGAAAGATGAAGTATTTTTAAGAGTGTATTATTTTATGTTTTCTATGTGGGGTTTCCTAAATTTATTTTCCTTTTCCTTTTATTTTCAATCTGATTTGTGAAGAGTGCATCAAATAAGTTGGGCCAACCCAACATAAAATATGAATAAAAAGTGGCTAAAAGTGAAAACAAAGTGAAGAATGCAAAAACAGCTAGGACGTCCCAAAGAGGAAATAGTGAAAAAATAGTTGGGGCGGAGGGAGTACCTTAATAAGCATATTTGGTTCTCTTTTGGCATTGGGCTGAAGGCCCAATAAGCCTTCTAGTCCAATCCTCCATCAAGATCTCCCAGAAAAGCCAAGTGACCTATCGTCAAAGTGTCATTTTCACAAACGATCCTATTGAGCTTTTATCTTCGATAGGTTCCACGTCATCAATTACAATGATGCTTCGATGGCATCTGGACACTTGGTTTTCTTTAGATGACTTTCCTCTTTTCCTTATGTTTCTTTAAATTCCAAGGGTTGCGCGTGGATGAAGAGGGAACGGGAAATCCGAGCACGTGGGAGTGTTTCTTTTCCCACTTTTCACGTTGTGTCAGAATTCCCACCTTTCCAGGTAATTATTATTATTCAACCACCATTTCTCTTCCCCTTTTATTCTCTCCCAAATCATCACATTCCCCATTTAACTCAATTTTTTGCTTGCAGGTAGAATCACACTTGGAAAAGACTTCTTCTCAACTTCCAATTCCTCCCCGTTCTCACTTTCATGCTTCCTTTCATGAGTAAGTTCTTTCTATGGCCTCCTCTTCTTTCAATCCTGACTTGCTATTTGTCAATGTATCTTCCCCCAATCCTTCCCCAAATCTCCCTCTCCCTCTTATTATGGAAGTCGAGTTGGGTGAAAAGAGGGTTCCTTAGAGAGGACTCTCTCGGAAGAAGTTGAATATCATCTTGTGCACAACGCTTCAAATTACGGCATACTTCTGGCTGGCTTGGGTAACTTAGTAACGAGTTCTTCGGGGAATGGCTTTGGAGAATATGTCAACCTTTGGTAGGTAGAGGGCCAGGGGCGGTAATGCTCTCCATAAGTATAATGGGGGTAATGGCCCTGCTAATCAATCAAGTCCCCATTCTCAGGTATTCCCTAGGGGTAACGAGGCAAAGAAAATCATTTATGCCCCTTTTTGGAGGAAGTTTGTTGTCAAAAAATGCCATACTTTGGTTGACTCATCGAGCGAGGAGAGCTCAGAATCATAGTATATAGTTCCTAGCGAATTAAGGAAAATAATTGATGAGATCCCCATTTACCAATGAATTCCCTTAGATGCTAATATTAGGGTTTTAGGGGAAGATAAATCCCCTTTAACCTTACCTGTATTAAGGTCAATCAATTATGCTCACCATTTTCATTCTGGGTTGTGTTTCCCCTTTCCCCCCTCTTCGTGGATCTGATGGAAGAGTTCGATGTTAACTTGGGTCAACTTCATCCAAACGTGATCGTCATTATAATGGATTTTAAGGTTCGATGCAAGGAAGTTGAAGTTGCCCTTTGTTACGAACTATTTCGAGCCTTGTACACATTGTGTTCTAACTGAGGCATTTGAGGGACATTTACCTTAGCCAACAAGACCGTTGATGATCGGTTTATTATTCCCCTCTCCAACAGTAAGGGGTGGCAACAATTTTTTTTACTTTTGATTGTTATGGGGCTTATCGAACCCCTCACTGGAACTCTAAAGTAAATGTTGAGGTCCGGAAGCGGAGCGGGCATTCGATCCCCGAGCACCTTTGCGATGATGTAACTCTCCTGAGGGGACCTGCTGCTCTAGACACTAAGTTTTACCGTCCTGTGGTAAAGGGAACAAAGTATTTCGTTTGGATAGAGTGGCTGTACAAAGAGATCAACTCCTTAATGACCTATCGGAACCTTGAGCAATCGAATCCCCAGGACTCCAACCCCACCGCCTGCCTTGAGGATCGCAGGAGAAAAATCATGAAACTTCCCTCTCATTCATAAGATGATTCCGAGAAAGTTACGAAAATGGCTGCCTTAGATACCCTAGAAGGTTTTTTTAGGGCTAGAACTTGGCATTCCATTTATTTTGACCGTATAATTAAGACTTCTAACATGCTTCTTGTTGCTATGGCAGGTATGGGTATCCTCAATGATCTTCGGGAGAATCTCATCGAGACAGTGCAGTCTATTACCATCCCTCCAACGGTTACCGGTGTGATTCTGACCACCGAAGCAACAGACCAATTGGGAGTTTCGGAGGAAAGGGCAAAAAAATGGAGGTTTGAAGATTCCTCTTATCAAGGGGGGTCACTCACAATTGATAACATAGACTTGCCTAAGTATTTTGAATTCCTGGGAGAGGTTGACAGGGAGCCTTCTGTAAGTTTCCGTGACATTCGTTTGATTGTCTTACGATACTATAGCTTCTCTTAGTGACCTTTTGTTATGCAGGTTCTTATGGCTCTCAAGTCCAGCGTGCAATATGCGGGTATCTTTTCAGCCTGCGTGCCCTCTTTACTCTAGGGTCCGCTCAAAGTGGTGGCCAAAGCTATTAGGAAAGAAGAACACTCCAAGTTGGAAGAGAAGCACACTAAATTTGAAAAGTAGCATGTGGAGCTCCAATTGAAGTCCAAGGGGCTTGAGTCAGAGCGAAAGAATCTGGTGAAAGAAAAGAGGATGCTGAAGAAATGCCTGCCAAAAAGCCAAAGCACTTTACTAGCATGCTTTGCCAAGAAGTTGATGGGTTCAACTGAACTGTACAATATCTTCGTTGATCTTTTGAAGTCTTCAAAATGCATGGGTCAAAATGAACTGATCGATCACTTGATCCCCCTCCTTCCAGCTGAATACACCAAAGAGATTCAAAAGTTCATTGATGACAAAGCTGAGGGGCAAGTTCAGTCTCGATGGGATGAGGCTAGTGCGGGGGGGGGGGCATTCATTTCAAGCTGCTGGAATGAATCAAGGGGTCGAAGAAGTTCTTCATAGCTGAGGAGCTCCAAGCTATCAATCCTAAGGACCCTGGCCAGCCTAGCAAGAATCTGTAACCATCTGGCTCCATCAAGAGTAAAGACGGGCCCTCTTCGACCACTCAAGGAAAAGCTAATGAGACAACTCCTATCGAGAAAACTAGTGTAGTTCACAATGATGTATGAATTATTTTCTCGGTTGTACTTGTTTGAATGAAGAAATAAATTTGGTTTTGGAACTTTAATTACTTTTAACTTTCACCATAGTGCTTGTTCCTACAAAAGGAGCTGAAGATAACTAGACAAGAATTGGTCGGGGTCAGGGCTGCACTTTCGGAAGCTTGCAATGAACTAAACCAGCTTACTCGGGACTTATCTTCTGCAAATAGGGAACTGTAATCCTGGCGTGACCACAGTCATCCTTTAATCCAAAAGCTTCTTGAAGAGGCAAAGAAGAATCCTCCCGGCCAGACTGTCGTGGCCTTTTCCATCATCGAAGAGTTTTGCAATCTCAACGAAATGCTACATCAGGAAGTCGTTCATGAAATGATGAAAGAATATCCTACCCTGGCACATTGTCTTACTTATGCTAGGTTGTATCGTACCATGGTTAAGGGGAGAGATATTGATCACTACTTGGAAGAGGTCACAAAGTACAAGACTTAAGCCAGCAAACTAGTCGTAAGAAATTCTTCTCTTGAAATAGAAATATCCCAACTTCAAAACACTATCAAGGGAAATATTCAATTTTGCGATGAGCTGGCGACCCAGAATTCCAAGCTCTAGAATCAAGTGTCCGAGCAAAGCTCCACCATCTCAGCACTGTCTGGCAGTCTTCAAGCATATGGTTTGTCACAAGGACACATCGACCTAGGCCTAATTGATGACATTCCTAGATTTCTCTATGAGATCGAGATGCCAATGATGAGGCAAGGCTTAGATAGGGATCCCGAGCACATTGCGGTGTTCGATGTCATTCATGAATGGCTTCTCCGTGTTTGTCCTAACTTCCGTCTAGTTCACAAGAATTCCACTAGACTTTCAAAGAAGAAGTGTGGGAGCGTTCAAGTTAGAAATCCCTTCATTGCTGTTAGTTCACAAACCAAGAAGTTGCTATCGAGCGAACCGATTACTAAAGCCAAGAAGTCACTTCCAAGCCAACTGGTCACAACTGATGCTCGTCTGCCTTCGAAGGGGAAGACTGTTAAGGGACCAGTCGAGGGTGTTAGCACTCGGTCCAAGAAATACGACGCTCCTCCTACTTTGGTTGTTAACTATGGAACTATTAAAAGTCCTATTGAGATTCTCGATGGAGAGGCTTCGCATTCTGAGGACTTAATTCCACGTTGAAAGTGTGTCCCTCGAGTCCCTCGGGCCTCTGAAGGCAAAGCTGACCACCTGTTTGAGATAGCAATGGGTATAAAACCCAAAAGAGTTTATTGTACTGGTTAGTTTGTGTCTAACAGTGTCTTTTCAAACCTGGTTGAAGAAGAATCGACTGTTTTTCTTTGACTAGTATTAAATATATATTTTCTATTTTTTTAGTGTGATTTGGGTGTATAAATGCATGAACAGTATCAAATTTGGCCTCACTGGCATGATGTATTTTATTCGATCGTATCGATGCAAGGATAGTATCGAACTTGGCATTATTGGCACAAGTAAATGTACTCGACTTGGTTTTATCGACGCAAGGAGATTGTCAAACTTGGCCTTATCGGCACAAGTGAATGTATTCGACTTAGTCTTATTGACAAAAGGAGATTGTCGAACCTAGCCTTATTGGCACAAGTGAATTTATTCGACTTGTTCTTATTCGACGCAATGAGCTTATCAAACCTGGCCTTATTGGCATTTATTCAACGCAAAGAGCTTATCGAACCTGGCTTTATCGGTATAAGTGAATTTATTCAACTTGGTCTTATCGACGCAAGAAGATTGTCGAACTTGGTCTTATCGGCACAAGTGAATGTATTCGACTTAGTCTTATTGACACAAGGAGATTGTTGAACCTAGCCTTATCGACACAAGTGAATTTATTTGACTTGGTCTTTTCGACACGAGGATATTGTCGAGCTTGGCCTTATCGGCACAAGTGAGTATAATTTGTTTGGTCTTTTCGACATAAGGATATTGTCGAACTTGGCCTTATCGGCACAAGTGAACGGGTCAAAATTTATTTCATTCAACGAACTTTTTCCAGAATCATACAAAATTTGCTTTTGCCACAAAGGCGTACAACTCAAAACTGGTGGTAACAATGAAGGTTGGCAATGTTCCACCGCCGAGGTACCCGAGTGCCATCCCACTCCTCCAAGATATAACTACCCTAGGGTGTGCTTCCAATACCCAATATGGGCCTTCCCAGTTGGGGGCCAGCTTTCCTTCTGGAAATTGTTTGCTCTTCTCGTTACTTCTCATGACCAAGTCTCCTTCATGGAATTGCACCTTACGAACCCTTTGGTCATAGTACCGCTTGAATTGCTCCTTCACCTTAGCCTCATTAACTCCAGCCAACGTTCTGGCTTCTTCGACCAAGTCCAAGTCCAACCGTCAATTTTCAGTGTTATCCTCTTCATTGTTTGACCTTACCCTGGGGCTTAGCAAGCTGATTTCTGCTGGGATCACAGCTTCAGTGCCATCAACTAGGCTATAGGGTGTCTCGTTAGTTTCTTTCATGGGGGTTGTTCAATACGACCATAAAACATTTGAAAGTTCATTGACCCAATTGCCAACCGCTCCTTCAAGCCTCTTCTTGATTCCATTAACGAGGGTACGATTAGTAACTCGACTTGAACGTTAGCCTACAGATGGTAGATTGGCTTCAACTTCAATTGGATCTTAAGCTCCTCACACCACCTTCTAAAAGTATCATTGGCGAATTGCATACTGTTGTCAGACACGGTAACCCTTGGAACTCTAAATCGATAGATAATGTTCTTCCAACAAAATGATACCGGCGACTTCCCTTTTATATTGGCTAGTGGTTTAACCCACTTAGTGAAATAGTTGACAGCCACCAGGAGGTATTTGAGCCTACCTGGTACTTCTGGGAATGGTCCCACCAAATTAATTCCCCACTTGTCGAAGGGCCAAGTACTATATATGTTGATCATCTCCGTTTGGGGCACATGGAACATTGGTGCATGTTTCTGGCACTAGTAGCAAGCTTGGATGTATCAGTTCGCATCATCGAACATAGTTGGCCAATAATATCCTGAAAGGATCATTCTCCTAGCCACTAAGCAAGCTTCCTGATGGCTGCCACACATACCTTCGTGCATTTCCCTGATTAAGTAATTTGCATCACAAGGAGCAACACATATGGGTAAAGGTTGCAGGTAACTCTTACGATACAAGTGGTCATCCTGTATTACGTACCTCTGCGCCGTTAGGCGAATATTTCTGGCTTGGGTAGGTTTGAGGGGAAGGACACCCTTTGGCAAGTATTTAGAAACAGGCTCATCCAAGTGTCTAACTATTCGATCATCATGACATCTGTCTCCTTAATGATCAGACTGCTCAACTCTTCGAACGTGACTTGTTTTTGGGACAACCCCCCAAGTCTAAAGAAGCCAATTTGCTAAGGGTATCTGCCTTATGTTTTTTCTCTCTAGGTATCTGCGTCAAGGTGAATGATCGAAAGCCTTTCAGCATGGGCCTGATCAACTCCAAGTATCGCTGCAGGTTGGGCTCCCTAGCTTTGTACTCTCTTTTGACATGCTAGACCATAATCTGTGAGTCGCTAAACGCATCCATGCTTTCCACTTTCATCTCCTTGGCTAAACGAAGCCCATTGATCAGGGCCTTGTATTCAGCTTTGTTGTTTGTGGCTCGAAACTTGAAGTGTAATACACACGTGTAATCCTTGCCATCGGGGCTAGTGAGCAGCACCCCAACCCCACTACTACCTGCATGTGAAGACCCATCAACAAATAACTTCCACGACTCCCCCTTCTTAGTGCCTTCTTCCAGCTCAATCACTTCTGTTATTTGTACAATAAAATTAGCGAAGACTTGGCCCTTAATTGCTATCCTGGGTTGAAACTGAATGTCATGCTCACCCAACTCCACAACCCACTTCATCATTCTTCCTGAAGCTTTGGGTTTAAGGAGCACCTGCCTGATGGGGATGTTTGTTAAGACCACTTTGGTATGGCCCTGAGACGTAACCTTCGAGCAGCATAGACCAGTGCTAGAATTTACCTCTCGAGAGAAGTGTATCTCGTCTCGGGTCCCTGCAAATCCCGACTAACAAAATATATGGGGTGCTGCATCTCTTTCTCCTTGATCAGGGCTGCACTAACTGCCAGGGACGAGGCCAAGATATAAAGGTAAAGTATTTCTCCCTGGTTAGGTTTCACTAGTGTTGGCGAGACTTGAAGGGCAAAGTGACTTCACCAAGTGGAGTGACATTTTTTTCCTGTAAATCCTGACAGGGGGCACACTGGCTTTTTCAAATTACCCTAACCAATGTCCAACTGGTTAAAACAATTCACGAACCTAATCTACACACCACTTCTGTTGTCTACAAAGACTCTCTTAACCAACGAGGTCCCGATCATTGCGGAAATTACCATTGGATCTGCGTGAGAGGTCTGGTTAGGAACTGCATCCACCTCTGAACATGTTATCATTTCATCAGGTTGAAACCTTTTATGGGATGTTTCACTTGCAGGCCTGTGCCTTGACTCAGCCTTCATCATGGTATTTGAAGACTTATCACCTGTGATTCCATTGATAACATTTACAACTCTACGAATGACTGGCTCTTCATTCTGGTTGGGGTTTCTTGGAGGGTTTCGATGTGGCTCTTGTCGAACTGCTGTTGGTGGGCAATCAGCCCTGGGAGATGGGACGTTTCTTCTGAACGGCCGATGGTATCGCTCATTCATATACCTTACTGGCCCCTCTCGGGGAGGTAGTGGGTGAAAAATAGCTTCTCTGAAGAGACCCTCTCTTTCACACCTCACAATCTCCCATCTGAGGTGACTACAATCATATGTATGATGACCGAAGTCTTGATGGTGATCACAAAACTTATTAGTCGTGCCCTCCTTGGCTGGTCATTGCTCTCCTATCCTCGAAGCCAACAAACGGTGGTCTCATGCACTGTCTCAACATCCCTTCTGGGAATAAAGGCTGTATTCTATCTCGAAAGAGCTCTAAATAAAAAGTGAGAAAATTCTCTCTGGAGAGAAAAAAGGATGCAGTCCTTCTCCGGAATACCGGGGCAAATTTTCTTCCAGTTTCTCTCCTACGATTTAGAGTTTTCGGCAAGGAATCCGACATTAATGTTGGATTCCTCGCCGGGCATATTTCGGTGTATGATTTGTGCTTGAATTTGAAGATTTGATCTTTGGATCTGGGTTTTTTGGGTAAAGATCAGAAGATTCGATCTTGAATTTATTGGTGGAGCGGATTAGATGAAGATCTACCATTGTTCCAAGTAAGTTTTAATCTTTCGTTGATAGATCTAATCTGGATGATTGATGACGGGTTTATTTGTGATGAATCTGTGTGGATTTGTATGGAAGATTATTTGTTTATGGTGGACAGTTAATGTGATGTTCAAGTTGGATTGGAAATAAAGATGAATTTGAAGCATAAATTTTTAGTATTTGGAAGTGTTCATGATGGATTTGATGAGAGGGCATTCATGGGATCAGATGCGCCACTGTCCATGATTGTTTGTTTTAATTGGAATTTCAACTAGATTGCTATGTTTTATGCCAAGAATTTAAATTTATCTTCTTGACTGATGAACACTCACGTGGGATTCAAGATTTTGGGTGTTTGAATGTTATTGTTCGATGGGGTTGATGGTTTGGGATTAGTCGGATTCAAGACAGATGTTTGGAGATATTGGTTGAATTGGAATCATTAACGACGGTAGGCCTAAGGTATTTTCCCCATTGTTTTAATCTCATGATAATGTTCAGATCTAGATGAATGGAGAAGCAGATTTTTTTCATAAAGGATGGATTATTTGGATGTTGATTGTTTGAATTTTCCGATCGGATTCGCCGGAAAAAACACTTTTTCCGGCGAGTTATAATGCTTGTTATGCCTTGAAAAATTCAAATTTCGTTTGTTATGCATTATTCGATCGGAAAAGCAACTGGTAAGTTTTGGGTTTTGGATTTTGGAGGTTGGAGTTTCGGATTTTTGGATTGGAAGTCACCGGAAAAACGCCATTCCGGCGGGGTTAAAGCATGAAATAGCTTCGATTCTCTGTCCCTAGACTCGGATTCATAATTCTTCATGCTTGAGATGCATCTCAAGGCTGGAAAAGAGAATAAAGGAGTGTTGATTTGGTTGTTTTGCCCGTCGGAAAGGCGTGATTCCGGCAAGGAGAAAGGTATTTTTTTGGTCGGATTGCACATGCTCGGATTTGGTGGAGTAAGTTCCTTGTTTTTGGTGCTAAATCCGGTCGAAAATTGCACAAGGGAGGATGCCCAGATTTTGGTTGAATTTTTGCCAATTTGTTGCAGATTCCGGCGTGTTTTCCAGATTCCGGCGACTCTCCGGCGCCGGAAAACCGCGAGTCCGGCGTGGAACTGGATCTGGGTGCTCATACTCATTTGTGCGCACCGCCGGGTCGTCATACCCGAACAAGGTGAAATGGGGCAGAGGCTATTTAGGGTTTCGACCCGATTGACAGCAGCTGGGTCATGTGACCCGCTCAGGGAGGCAACCGGATCAAGGGTTTAAGTCCTAGCTGCTGGGCCAAGGCTGTTGGGCCGTTAAGTTAGCTGCTGGGCCAAATTATACAAGAGATCCGGGTCCTCTTATAACCCGGTTGGAGATCGGTTAAAGGAGCTGGGTCACGCGGAAAGAGACTTAAGCCGAGCTGGGCTGAAGAAATGACGCTGCTGGGCTGAATCTCCTGGGCCAATGCCGGGCCAAAAAGGGGAGTTGATTAAATATAAGGTGGGTTAATTTTAAACCGGCAATGGCAGAGCTACAGGTGCGGCTGTGGTCAACGATACTGGGCCAAGCTGCTGGGCCGAGTGAAAAACCAAGCCTGTGGTTTTTGGTTGGGCCGAATTAATTCTCTAATTAATTAGAGAATTTTCTGCCTACTTGGATCATTCATGGGCCGAATTTGATACATGTTTGGGCTCTAATTTGTGGTTTTTTTGTTGAGTTTTGGCCTTATCTTTGGGCTAAAATTGTATTGGGTGGATAATTTCACATTTTCACCTCGGAGGGTCGGAGAGCATCCTTTCTACATTTGGTTACACGACCATAGGAGTTGGGTAGTGGGTTAATTAATTAGCGTACACAAATTTAATTAACCCATTGCTAGTTGTTACTTGGATTTGACGGTCATTACGCGCTCTATGATCGCGCTACACTATGTGTTAAATTAGCATAAAGCTGTCCATTTTCTCAAAATGGAGTGGGCGACTACATAATCGCCGGGCTTGATGCACGCCGTTCAAGTTGTGTCCGTTCTCTCCATCATTAGGGGGTTATTGTTTAGAGGGATCCACAAGAGCTATTGGCACTGCCTACGAAACTCTTGCCCTCTAACATAGCCTCGGTTCATACCACGGGAACGTTTGAAGGCCAATAACACCCCTCTTTCTTCACCTTAGGGGTGTATATGGTAGAAGCTGCTCCTCCACTGGCGGTCCTAGCTTCATTCAGATTCAGCAACACCAGCATACCATGGCGACCATTCACGACCCGAGTACACCACACTCGGCTGCGCTTTTTGTCTACCACTGGCGTCTTTTTCATTATTTTTCTTCAAGACCCGAGACCCAAGTCTTGGCTGCGATGAGGTTTGCATATGAAGAGCCAGTTACATTTCTGGTTGCTATGTATAGGTCTAGATTCACACATCTGGACTTGCATTTATTTTTCCCTAGGCTTAGCATTCTCTAGCTTAGGGTTATCATTTCTTTAAAAATTTTGGGGGGGGGGGGGGGGGTACCCATATGGGTATCCCCCCCTGCATTTTTCCCTAGGTTTTGACTTAGGGTTGGATTCTTTTTGTATTTGGTAGGGCTCTTTTAGGGCTCTACCGTGGGTTCCACCGTCTATACTATTTACCTATTTACCTCGAAAATAAAGGCTGTATTCTAGGCTGAGCAGCCTCCTGATGCCCGAAGTACAAAATTCCCATCATCTGACTTACCAAAGGTAGAGCTCTCATCTTCTCCTAAGTTATCGAATGTACTTATGCTCCCAACGAACCTGGAGCTACCGGGGGACCACCTGATACCCCGCTGTTAGTAATACTTGTGGGATCTGCTCCAGACCCATTTGCTATCCTGCCACATTTCGATTCTGCCGAATCATCCTCTCATATGCTTCCATATAGGAGTCTCTGGAATATTCTGTGAAATGACCATTACCACCTCTCGACATTAGGTGAGGTTCAGAAACTGGGATATCTGTCCTGAGCTCGAGAGTCATTTCCAAGCCTTCTTAAGTCACACCAACCATGCATGACCCCTCAATCGGAGCCACCGAACCCGGGCCGATGACACCTCCATAAGATCTGCCCTCATATTTTGTGCTACTGGAGCGGCAACCATCCGGTTTCCACACACGGACTGCACTTCGTCTCCACCATCTGCTCCTTTCCTCCTGAGTTGTTCACTCTGAACAGTAGAGGTGGACATACACCAACAGATCTAGATCTGACTTCTAATCGGATCCCATTACGTGTGCCACTTGATGTATCTTCGAACCCGATCTGAAAGCTCACCTCCGATCCGTCAGCTGCCAACCTATCACCTGTAAAACTAGGATCCCGAAGATGCCCGGGCGAAGAGCTTCGATGGTAAAGTTAGTATACAGCCACCGATCAATGAACAATGACTGAATGTAAATAAGTGACGTACCTCTTTACTTATAACTCTCTAAACCTAATTAGGGTTGCCATTTCTCTCTTTTGCTTGTCCTCGTTCAATAGGCCCATTAAGGCCCTCATAGTGAGGCACCTTAATAAGCAGTTCTTGGTTCTCTTTTGGCCTTAGGCTGGAGGCCCAATAAGCCTTATAGTCTAGTCTTCTATCAACCTTCTACTCTGAAGTGCTTATGAGCGATCTACAATGAAACTCACAAAATATGATATATATGCTCATAAGGACATAGCATCAATTAGGTCTAAATAAACCTACAAACGAATGATTTAGATAAGAAAACCAACAAAGAATATCTAAACCCCTAGTTATGTAAACCTAACTAAACCTAGCAATGAACCATACAAAAGCTACTAATAAGCGTGCTAAATGCATTAGGAAACACATGCTTCTAGGTACATATCAAAATCCATGGAATTCATTGAATTAAATGCCATGGATCCAAGAACTAAGAGAAGGAGAAAGAAGAACGAGAGAGAGAGATATATAATTCTCCTTTTCCTTCCTACCTACCAAAAACTAAAATCTACATTATGTCTACCTGTTCAATCCTAGGAGACTAAAGGTTCTTTATTATATAGGAAAAGATAAATTGGGCTCTAAAGGCCCAAGTTTGGGAAAACCTAATGAAACCCTAATGCCACCATTAGTGCCACGTCAACACGGGCTGTGTAAAAGCACGCGACCCCCAGATTGGATGTCCTTCTCCAGCATACTGAGCGCGAGGCCTGCACAAAAGTGCACGACCCGCAGACAGGAGAGCTAGTCATTAGTATCTGACACGCGACCCAGGCAAAAGCACGCGGGCCTCCATCTCGAGTCTTTGTCTTCGTCTTCTGAGCGCGCGGCTGTGGAAAAGCTCATGACCTGTTCCCCGACTTAGTCTCTTTGGTGCTTGGCATGGCATGGCTATGAAAATCTACACAGGCCGCGCCAGTCTTCGACTCTTCCAAGTCTCGGCTTTTTCCTTCAACTTGTATGCGCCGTTACGGGTGAACCGCTGATCCTAGTTGGGAGTTCTTGTAATTGATTTAATAGCGCTCGAGAAGATGAATCCAACAGTGCCATCCTCGAAGGCTGATTTTTCTTGGATCGTTACCATAACTCGGTCTAGCTCCCGGATTACAATTTATCCGTTTCTTTGTCTTCCTTCTTCTACCCTTCTATCTTTTACCACGTTTTGACTCATGACCTTCAGTCTTCCACTATCCTTGCGAATGACCGTCACTAAACTACTCCGAAGTGCTTACGAGCGATCTACAAATAAGCTCACAAAATAGAATCTAGATGCTCGCAAGGACAAAGATTCATTAGACTCAAAATAGGATACAAAATGAAGGATTTAGATATAAAAACTAAAAATGGTCATCTAAATCCCTTATGATGTAATCCTATCTAATCCTAGCAATCCACCCACAAAATGATAACAAAATAGATGTGAAATGTCTTAGAAAATATATGCATTTGACGTCTCATCACTCCTCCTTGGCCAAAGCGGCCTTTTCCCACCTCAGTATTGAGCCGAGCAAGTAGTGTTGAGAGCAAGGAGTGTTGAGCCGAGTAGGGGTTGTTCAAGGCAGAGGTGGTGCCACTGCGGAAATGTGGTTGCATCAAATGGGATGGAGAGACACCGAGCAGGGGTTGTTTGAGGTGGAGGCCAGGGTAGCAGCAGGAGTTTAACGGAAGAGACAACTCTGATCTTTTATTTATTTTTTCACTTAAGGGGCAAAACGATCATTTTCATTGAATCTGGCAATGAGCGAAGTTGACCATGTTTCAGATGATAGCATGAATACAAATGCACTTTCATAAAATTCGAAGGTATATGTGCACGTAATAAAGAATCCATGGGGCATAAATGCACATTTTTCATTATATTATTATGTTGGGATGTCACCTGAAAATGAAAACAGAAGAAATATCCGAATGGAAAGTACGTTGTGGGTTTGTTCCAAATGGGCGTTGAAGTCTAATCAACAAATTGGGGAATGGTGATGAGGGGGATAAACAAGTGATTCAAGCGCACGCGACGCACGCTAAACTGATTGAATTTTACTGGCACAACCGATGCCTAGTTATCTGTCTTCACGGGGAATAATGGGCAGGTCTCTGCTATTGCATTTGTCAAGCACGATTCCCTTGAAATATGGAGGTTCAATTCTGCCTCATAGCTGCCCTAAAGTTTCAGGCTTTTGGAGTTGCAGTGCTAGTTTGGGGGGTTTCAGACCAATGCCCACGAGGAGATTGTGCACTAGAGGCGTGTTGTCTGAAGTCAATCCTTCTCAAAATCAGAAGCAATTCTTTAGAGTTGGTGCTGACTCAACCGGGCTAATTCCCTCCAAACTGCTTCTTCAAGTTGTTCAAACTACTGCTCAGACTGGAGCTCAGGTTGTGCCCCTCTTTCTGCACATCAATTTTTCTTCTTCTTTTCAGATGATTGTATATTGCTGCTGTTATGTTGGAAATTCTGTATTATTGGCATTTCTCGTGTTTTTATCTGGAGATCTTAGTTGGTAACTGATGGTACGCATTTTACGTTTTGTATTCTTGGACATTCATTATACATCGAACCTTGATTATGATACTTTAGGATCAATATCAATATGTCATCGATAAAGAGAGCATAATTGAAAGCAATGCCTAGTTATTTTACCCCTAAGAATCATCAAGATATCGAGGAGGGGGATTTATTCATGCATGCCCAAATGGTAATTAGCTTAGCTGTTGGTGTAGCACAAGTTACGATTGGGATGCTATTTTTTTTACAGACAGGAACCAAATGGTGCAAATTTAAGTAATTCTTGTCATTGTTGTCTTTCGACACAAAGGGAAGAGTAAGGGGATGTTTCTGAGCTCCTTCAGAGATGTAGACTCTCTATCCCCCCTCCTCTATCTCTATCTCTCTTGATTAGTATGGAGGTATGGGTATTTCCTGGTACTGAAGAATATAATGGATATTACAACAAAAACAACTAAGTCTGATTATGGATCATTTTAAGTAAAAATATATAAAGTTTCTTCTTCGTTGAAATAAGGTCTAGAAATAAAAGCTTGGTAGAAACCATTGAATGATTGCATAATTTTTCTAATAAATAAGCCCTAATGTCAAATGGTAATGGAAAAGAATAGAAATAACCTTATTATGGATGATTAATGACTGAAAATATGTTAAGCTGCTTCTCGGGTTAAATAAGGTCTAAAGAGGAAGTATTGTTTAGATGATTTAAATATTCTGATGAATCCAGTGTAGTCAAATGGCATAGCGAAAAATAGAAATAATGGATGTTCTCATGTTTGGTTTAATATATTTTCATAATGACATAAGCTTCAGGATTTGGTCCCATGCTTGGTGAGTTTTACTTTTGATAGTTAGAGGACTTGGTAGGAATTGTTTCTGATGTGGTTTATCTCTCTAAAGGCTGTTTAGTATTCATTTCTGAAGTAATGGGCTTAACATATTCTCATAATTTTGAGAACTACAATCATAGGGTTTGATATCGTTCACATTGCTTTTACATAGAAGATTGAGCTATTACCGCATTGGAGATGCATACAGAAGTGAAAGTGGAGAAACATAAAAGAGTCAGCAGAAAAAATCACCAAATTCATTTGATCATATTTGAAGAAACTCAGAGGATGAAGAATGAGTTACCTTTATCTTCATTCAATTTCCCAATTATATTAAAGCTTTTGTGTTTTGTAGTTCTTGAGCAGTGATATTGATGAACCTCCTTGGGCACTACACATTGACTTTTAAATCTCGTCAACATTTTAAGCTGTGGTGAAATCGTGCTTGGGTTTTTGTCTTGTAGATTACAGGGTCTGTTTACTGCTGTTCAAGGAGAATCTTAACATTTTTTTGGAATATGAGATACTTCACGCGCCTAGGTTCTACTGGGCATTGAAATGATAATGCTTATTCTATGTACCATTTCCTTTTTAATTTCATTTTGAACATGGATAACCATTCTTGTGCTGGTTCATACATGCCCTTACTCCTTGCAACTTCATTTTCTCCAAGATCTTAATTCTACATTCCATTTCTTAAAGTTGCAACTTATGCTGCATTTATGCAATATCCTAATGGGTGCCCCTCCTAAGAATTTGATAAATGCATTTTAGGTTGTGATGGATGCTGTGAATAAGCCTCGAAATATCACCTACAAAGGACACACAGATCTGGTGACGGAGTAAGATTTATATGCTATCTTTACTTATGCTTTTGAACTCTAACCATGGATGATTACAAAATGTAAACTATGCTTTTGATTGTTAAGTTACTTCTTAAAACTCACGCCCTCCTGTGTGTGTCTGAATTTTGAGGAGAGCTAAACTAATGTGTTTTCATTATTGCCTGTTACAAAGACATTGTCTTTATAAGGAATGAATTGTATCTTGCTCCATTTGGTACGGTTCCTGATGTAATTTTTATGCCTAATTCTCGTCTCTCACTGACGTAGATACACACCAATTAATACATGGCTTAAGATAACTTTCATTAAGGATTATTGTTGATAGTATTCTATCATTTATTACCGGTTATGAAGTTGCAAAAATGGTCCATCACTTTCCTAGGAGATTAATCTCTTGGTTTCATAATTCTCAAGTACTACCATGCATGTTTATAGTCAGTCAGTCTGTTCCAATCCAGGAATTTTGATCCTAAAATTAAAATAAGGAAGATGGTCTTGTTAGGTTGACTGTGAGAGCATAAAACTTTGCAAAATTTCTTGGTGCTTAATGTTTTACTAACTTCTTGGCACAGTTTGTATTCTTGTTATATAAACTCCAAATTAGCATCATAAACTGCATTATGGCTTCAGCATCAATGGTAAAATCTATAAAAGCTAGGTGCCATTTTGTTGAAATAATTATGATTATACCTGTCTTTTCCTCTGAATCATTGAATTTACTGACCGTGCATCTCCTGGGGTGTTTTACTTCATAGAGCAAGTATATTGCTCAGGACATTCATTCATCACAATTTTTATCATTTAAAGCAACAATACACATCTTTCTTACGTCTCCATGACTTCATTCCTTGCAGTCGTTCATTGTTTTGTCTGTTTTAGCATTTGCTTGTCTATTAATTTCAGTCTTACTGTTGCTTTCATATTCTGGCTGTAAAACTTATGGATTTTCCTTATTAAGTTTGTGATTTCCTCTGACAGCCAGGACCCTGTTTGAACAATTAAATTATACTTGAGTTTTCTTTATGCATTGAGAAAATCCTTTTTCCAGCCTTAAAATTTAGCTCATCTCCGATTCTTTCATTTTCTTTTCAACTTCCTGCAATTCATTGTGCAATTGAACTGATGGCGCAATTTAATTCTTGTGCAGCACAGATAAAATGAGTGAAGCTGCTATTCTGGATATTGTCAGGAAAAATTTCCCTGATCACCTAATTCTTGGAGAAGAAGGGGGGCTTATTGGGGATTCTTCTTCTGATTACCTTTGGTGCATTGATCCATTAGGTTTGGTCCATAAATTTAACTTATTGAGATAAGATACTACATTTAAACTTCTTTACCTTCGTAAATTTCGGGACCCTGAAAATCTTCTTTAAGACAGTTTTTAATTAAAAGTCTATCTTACTGAGACTGTGATCCTTCACCATCAAGGAGCATTCATTATGCTCATGAGAATAGTGTAATCTAGCCCTTGTATCATGTAGCAGCATTTCTACTTCTAACGTCTTTGTGATATAGGTCATTCGTCTTTCTTGCTTGATTATCAATAATACAGTTTGGCAGAAAGTGGCCAATAGAACGGCAATTAATTTAGCTCTCTATCTTTCAGATATATCCCTTGATCGAGAGTATTTAATAAGGGAAGTAGAAGGTTGCATGCATCTAAGTGTTTAGCCTTTGGAGATATGACCATACAGAAGTACTTCTAGATTCACAGATCTATAGAAATTTTATGTTACCTTGTTCTTTTGTCATTGATTTTATTTATCAAGTTACCTATTGTTTTAATGGCATGGGTCCAGCTTAGTTTTTATTTTGTAGTATATGATAAAACACTAAATGTGGCCTTATTTCCTTGCCTGCCTTATAGATGTGGGCTATAACTGGCTTAAATCTAGTTGGTGCTTACAGTTTTGAACAAGAAGATTAAATTAAATGTCTTGTAGAGATTTTAAATGCTACTCGCAGTATTACTGATTCTCATAGCCCATTATAATCAACTCTGAAGTTTAATAAGAGTAGCTTTTCTCTTGTGGACTCTGAAATTTAAGTATAGTGTGTATGCGTCCATTATGCTGCAGTTCTAATTAGTTAAATTTGGAATTTCAAGGATAAGGAGTTGGATTGGTTGTGAGAAAAGATGAACTCCAGGAAGGTGATGTGTGGGGCTGAGAGAGGAAGATAGTGAGATTCCCTGAAATTCGATTCCCTGTATTAGCTCTTTACATAGGGTCACTGGCTTTTCTTCAGATGTACAATTATTGGTTTGATGGCATCAATCGTGATTTAAGTTATTTTTTCCTGGCTTTCATATCTTTAACAATTGTAACCATTAAAAAGCCTCTCTGCATATGTCAACTTGTGCTGCACTAACTGCTGATATCTTCTCTGTGTCACTGTTTTGTTATTTTTTCTTGTCAACACCTATCCTTTTCCGTATACTACAAAAACTATCTTCAATGATTCTTTTTCTTCGTTCAAAATGCCGAATGGCACGGTGTTTAGTAGGTTTTCTTAAAGTGCATATGCTTGTGGAGACTGTTGCAAATAGGTTCTCTATGCTTCAAATGCTTATCCTTGCAATTTTTGACGCAGATGGGACCACAAACTTTGCTCATGGCTATCCTAGCTTTGCAGTTTCTGTCGCTGTTTTGTTTAGAGGGAAGCCTGCAGCTGCAAGC
The DNA here is from genome assembly GCA_037428765.1 of Rubia yunnanensis. Taxonomy (NCBI): domain Eukaryota; kingdom Viridiplantae; phylum Streptophyta; class Magnoliopsida; order Gentianales; family Rubiaceae; genus Rubia; species Rubia yunnanensis. The sequence goes on from CM075061.1 coordinate 89,430,244, forward strand.
GTGGTAAGTGATGGAGGACTCCAAGTTTGTATGCACTATGATAAGTAACCCTTTCAAGAATCGATAAGTTGGCATGTAGAGAACTCAAAAAATAGTTCAGATAGTGACTTTCTTTTGTATGTTTTCTTGTAGTTTTTGACTTGTATAACATTTTCTATTGCTCAAAATTCATGATCTCGAGAAAGACTATTTCCTCCTCTTATAACTTGACTCACCCCTTACTAATTATCCGCTCACCAAATATATGCTTCCATTTAACATTGTCAAGCTTTCCTCCTTCCAGTATATTATAACTGATAGGCTGACGAAGGGATTATCTTCTAAAGGTGAGAGGACCTGATAAGGTTTTTAATTCTAAAGCATGAAAATGTTGAGAGATTTACCTTCTAGGGCCTGCTATCATTGTGAAGACTTGACATACCATCTTTATATTCCTCTAATTCAATCTGAACATGAAGTTATGTTTTTGCAGGTTGAGTTTGTTGGTGGTCCCATGTGCTGGAACACTCGCACATTTTCTGCCGCTGTCGGTAAGAATGCATTCTTTATTCAGCTTTTCCAATGCAGGGGTTTCACTTTCTGATAAGTATATGATGCAAGTCTTTTGTACGAAAAATATATGACTTGGGCCATCTTTGATCTTGACAATCTAGGTGAAGGTGCATTTGCCAATGGTGAGAAGATTCATGTCAGTCAAACAGATCAGGTTATTAATTCTTTTGATGGGATGACATTTTCTTATCTTCCTTTACATGTCTTCGTAGAAAGCTGGTATTAGGAGTAACCTATTCTTAGTTAATGTGTCCTAAATATGGCAATTCTACTCTATGTATTTATCATTTTATAGATTAAGTATTGTGGTTGCTGGTTTGCACATTATATTCTCTCAGTTTAAAGTTTTCAAAATGCCACTTTTGATATCATGCTTGTGAAGGAGCCATTACTCAAATTGTATATTCATATTTTGTTTGTGTGGGTGAGCTTTTTATATACTACTGGATTCAACATTACAGTTTTTTCATTCTTTAGGTGGAAAGATCACTTTTGGTGACTGGATTTGGTTATGAACATGATGATGCGTGGGCTACCAACATTGATTTATTTAAGGAATTTACAGACATAAGCAGGGTACAAATTTCTTCTATTTTTTGGCTATTTGGTGAAAGATGATTGGAATACCTGTTTCTGATAGCAACTCTAAGATCATAAATATTAAATGAGGAATCTATCTGCTAGACATCCTATCTCCATTATACACATAATATGGCAGGGTGTTAGAAGGCTTGGAGCTGCTGCTGTGGACATGTGTCATGTTGCTCTTGGGATTGTTGAAGCATACTGGGAATATCGTTTAAAACCCTGGGATATGGCAGCTGGTGTATTGGTAATTAGTTTTTCAATTTTGAGCTCACTATCTTTGAGTATCCAATTCATTTTATTGGTGTTCTCTGCTGTTCATGTGTTTTTGTGTCCAGGAGCATTGTAAAATCATTTTTTTCTAAAATTAAAATTCAATGTGAACTCTGTAAAGTCATCTCCCCGGTGGTCTTTCTAGCTACATGATGCGTTGGGTTTTGTTTTGATATCTACCACGGTATCAAGTACCTTAATGGGGAACAAATGATTGTCAACTGAGAATGTTTACAAAATTTATCTGAGTATCGGAGGTCCACATGACAATTTTACTTAAAAAAAGTATCCGGTGCTTGTTCTCCTTCCCATTTGGAACATGGTAACTGTTCATGTATCCTCTTTATCAGCAACCATGATTGGATTTTAATCAGGTTGAGAAGTACAATATGGCTACAGTTTCTTCTTACCTTGGAGTTGTATCTGCTGTACTGCAATAATTTTTTTGAAGGAGTAATCTCTCATATAAACCGAATTTTTTCATTCTAACTGCTGCAACTTCTTTTGATCAAATTGTGTAAAATATAGTAAGAGTAATGACTTATCTTCATATGTAACTATTTATGATACTCTGAGGCTTCAACTTTGACTGCTAAGAGCAATTTCTATGATGAACCCTACAAGGATGTGCTTGAGATGAAAATTTGGGTCACTGTTTTTAATGGTGCATTCTCTTCTTGTAGTTTACTTTAGATCATTAATTTATCGTGGAGGTACTAACATACTTAATGCAAACTTACTGCAGATAGTTGAGGAGGCTGGAGGGTCAGTTTCTTGCATGGATGGTGGGAAATTTTCTGTATTTGACAGATCAGTCTTAGTATCAAATGGCACGTTGCATGCAAAGGTTATTTATCTACCTTACTAAGAATGCTTTTGATATTGATTTATCTGTCAGTATATATTCTATGGCATGCATGTTGTATGAAAAGGTTAGTTATCTACCTTTCAGTTATTACTATTGTTGCAGTTAGTCTTGGTATTCTATACTAGCATGTTTCACCAACCTTTTTTCTGTTTCCTTCTTGTTCTATTTTTTTACCATGCACCCTGGAACTTAAAATGTCAAAATGCAAATCTTGAACTGTGGAAGCATTGTTGAAAGTTTCAGTGAAAAGTCAAGTCTTTGCACTGGCAAAAACACGACGATGATGTAAACCTGTCTAATTGGTTCTTAATTTGGAAGCTGACTACTCAAATCTGGTCTAAATATTATCGAGACTGTTGTTTAGCATGCCACACATTCAGTAAGTAATTATATATCTTAAAAAGGTTGCTTTTTGAGAAATCCGCAGCATAGAAGGAAATTCTTAGTGGAGTTGAGTTTTGATTTGGAAACCATGTTATTGCCAACACCCGGAAAATCTAGCACTTAGGCAATCTGATGACTCGGGGAAAAGCCAAGGATAATCTAGAAGCACTGGTTTGAATAGTTGGAAAATCATAGTAGGATATCAGATATGTGTAAAGTTCAGACATCTTTTATGGGGCTGGGAAGTGCTGAACTTTTTTTTATTATATGTGACACATTATTGTTTTCCCAAGATTTCACCGCTCAATCAATGCATTTGGATTTTCCTTCTCTTTTGGCTGTTTCCAATCGTCAAATGAGAAAAGCTTCTCCTCATACATTGACTGTCTATGTGAGCTTGACTTCAGTCAAGAAAGATCAAGAGTGTACAATTATTATTTTGTAGTCATTATCTGTTCTGTTTTCCTGGGAGCATTAATCTTTCCCTCCTTAATTGTTGTACTTTGCGAGAGTTATGTTTGCTAATGTTGCTCTGCTTCATTGGAGCAATGCAGCTTCTGGAGAGAATTGGTCCTGCAACAGAGGGATTAAAGAACAAAGGAACTGACTTCAGAATGTGGTTCAAGCCAGAGAATTATCGAACAGAACTTTGAAATCCAAGAGGTCTTTCCCTTGATGATCTGTTAAGTGACCAGGTTTCAGGAACCTCTGGAAAGGAGTGTAAATTTCAACCTGCCCTCATACTGAAGAAATCATATTGGAAAAAGAATATAGTTTATGTTGTCTTATATAGAATATTTTTACTATTAGTCTCTAAGTTGATTTTGCTACATAGTTGGATACAAGTTATAAGTTTTACAGGTCCGAGCAACTTTGCAGAAGACTTGAGTTCTAAGGTTCATTTTAACCTAATGGTTGCTTTGCTGATAAAATCCCACAAGTTTTATGGTTTCCGTGCTCTTTATTGATTTCCTATTTGAACAGTTACCAAGGCAGCACACTTTATCCCAGAAATTAGCCATTGAAACACAACTTTTAGGCGTTATATGTGTCTACGGACCTATTACTCCACACTTACAGCTGATTATTCGAGCGAGCATGCATTATTTGGAGTTTATACTATCTTGTTACACTGGTTTCTCGGGCATGATTATATATTCTTAAGCTAAAACTTGTGGCTCAGCATCTAGTGCAGATGGCAATATGTACCGTATTAAATCTGGTGTACATGTTTGGGTCTAATTAGTACTCCTTTGATTAGAAGCCCCTTCTTCCAGATCCCACCATCATATTCATACAGTGAGATTTCCATTTCCCCTTGACTTTCTGTCGAAGTTTCAAACTCTCCTGCTGGGATTTCTATCCATCTGCCTCTCGCCTTTTCCATCATATTTTCCTTATGCTCCTGTCTGCTTCCGTTTGCTAGAATGAGTCTGAGGTTGATTGGAACTTCCCAGCCATAGGCAGGATCTTTCAGCATAACAACAAAAACAACTTCATACAAAGTTGTTGGTGTAAGATTGATAGTGTTGAACCTCCCATGAACTTCTAGCCAGCAAACATTGATCAGCTCTGCTACAACTAAAGACGCATCACTGCAAAGTTTGATAAGTAGCTCATCAGATGACGAGTAATAGACATGCATATTGGGAGGATGGAGTTTTCTTTGAGAAATTTCTATTTCTGTTGCAACAGTGTTACACAGTGGACCACAATACGGAGGACGCATTTAGAAAATGCGTCCTCTTCTTTTTTTTTTTTTTTTAATTTTTCTCCAGTTGACGTGGCGGAGAGGACGCATTTAGCAAATGCGTCCTCTCGGTCAAGCTGGGGGAGCAGGGTCAGTGCGTCAGTGCGTCAGCGTCAGGCGGGTCACATGTGGACGAGGCCGCATTTAGCAAATGCGGCCTCTCGGTCAATGAAGACTGCACCGTCCTCTCCTCCTTCCTCTTCCGCCTATTTATCCCACTCTCCTCTCCTTTTTTTTTTCTTATCTCCCCCTTGTTTTTGCCGAAAGTTTTGTCCCCATTTCTCCCATCTACTTGGCCGAAAATTTTCTCCATTTCTCCCATCTTCCTTTCCGTCGTTGCGCCGGTTGTTCTACGCCTTTCCGCCTGTTCACGTTATCGGTAATGTGTTTTTATGTTTTGAAAAATCCTACATTTTGCTCTTGTTTTATTTTGTCATTTTGTATGAGTAAAATTTGCAACGGATTTGTGGTTGTAGATATCTGAAACGGCCTGAAGTTCGTGGCGTTGACCGGCCTTGACCCGTCGCTGACCCGCCGTTGACCTCCGTTGACTTCCACGTTTGTCACTTTGTTTGTGAGTGTTAGACTTCCACCCCCCTCTTTTTTCATTTTGTTGATGTTAATTGAACCCTAAATAAGGTTACGAATGTGTTCCACGAATGTGTTCCACAAAGAAAGTTTTTGATATTTTTGTTAAATTGTAAGTTGCGGAGATCCGGAAATATTTTAGTTAATTCGGATGTGTTGTATGATTGTGTGTGGTTTTAGCGATTAAGTTTGGTCCGATGCTCTTATAGCGTTTAATGCTCATGCGTGATGAAATGAAGTGACGAAGTGAATTGTTGACTGATAAATGTATTTAGTTTGTAGCAATAATAATGACTTTTGAGGATACTACGGGAAGGAATGTCGGGTGAGAATAAAATAGAAGTGATGTCTTTGCATAATCGTTTACTTGTTAATGTATTATGTCTGTGTCAATAGTGCTGTTGATGTGGTCTAGTGGAGTGCATGTACGTATTTGAGGGTGCAATGAAATGAATGTAGAATGAAAATGAACTGAAAGTTATGTATTCGTGTATTGCAGTCGTGCGATGTTTTTGACTGTGTATATGTATAGAGGCGGTCAGATTAAGTTTGATTTGACCGTGGGTGTGTATTATGATCCTCCAATACTGGAGCGAGTTCTGACTCTCGAGAGGAGGTTGAACCACTCAGAATTAGTTGATGTAATTGTCACGAGGCTTGGCATTGCGAGTGAGGGGTATATGTTGAAAATATATTACCGATGTCCTGAACTGATTGGTTCGGCTGTATACTATCGGTGTTATAATTTGGAAGATGATGACTCAACGACGTTCTTCTTCAACATTGTTGATCGATTGTCGTTGTTGTCCGCGGATTTTTACGTTGTTATGGAACAGTTGGCAAGCACTAATGATTGGCCACGGCCAATGACGTTCATGTCGTTGTTGAGCAACTTCCAGAACTTGGCTGATGCACCATGCGTACCGCCACACGTTCGTAGCCGGGGTTTAGAAATTGGTGAGTCCAGCCAACCTTCTGCTTCTGGGTATGCTCCCGTGGATTGTGCTCAGCCGTCCACAAGTGGTGGTATGTATGGTATGGCCCGTGACGAGCAGAATGTCTTGGATGATGATTATGTGGGACACGTTCGTGACCTTGTTGGTAGGGATGACGGTGGCGAAGACGATGATGTCGAGGGTGAACTTGATGGTGGAAGTGAGGATGACTGTTCCTTATCAACTGATTCGAATCCTGGGGACGATGAAGAACAGGTGGTGTGCACGAACAATGTACCCCCGGCGTTTCATATTCTGGCGAATCCAGATACACAGGCCTACTATAGGGATTATGGTGGGCCGGATGAGGATAGCTATGACCCAACTCATTTTGGGTCCGGAGTTTCTACCTACGATCGAGAGACGGGTGTAGTGGATGTGCGTATGCGATTCCAGACGAAGGCCCAATTGGTTGAAGCTATCTCTAGGTGGAGTTCCATGATGAACAGGGAACACAGGGTTGTGGAGAGCACATCACGCACATGGTATGCGAAATGCAAGGACGTTGTCGAAGGAACTGGGAATTGTGTTTGGGTTGCCAGAGCTTCCAAGAAGGCTTCACATGGCATGTGGGAGATCACCAGATGGGCAACTAGCCATGGGTGTGTTGGTGCTGGTCGATCTACGGGTAACGTGAATCTGACGTCGGTGATGATCGCCCATTCAATCCGCCACCACATTGATGTAAACCCTTCTTACACAGTCAAAGATGTGCAAGCTCAAGTGAATGAGGAGTTCAATGTAACCATTTCCTACAAGAAGGCGTGGTATGCTCGACAGAAGGCAATTGACATGGTGTTCGGGACTTGGGAGGATTCTTTCGAACAGCTCCCAACGTTTATGGATGAGCTAGTCAGGGCCAATCCGAGCACCGTTGTAGATTGGGCTGACGTACCTGATAGAATACACGGCCACGGGTCGAGGAAATTTAAATTTGTGTTCTGGGCATTTGGTCCGGCAATTGAAGCCTTCCGCCACTGCAGGAATGTCATAAGCGTGGATGGCACTCATTTGAGAGGGGCATATAAGTCCACAATGCTGGTCGCCGTGGCGCACGATGCAAATGATTACATCCTCCCCATCGCTTACGCTATTGTTGACGAAGAAACGAATGAGAGCTGGAACTGGTTCATGGGGAGACTGCGTCTTCACGTCGTTGGTGGTGATAACATGCCAATCTGTGTCATATCCGACAGGCATGATGGACTCATAAATGCGATGACGCATATGGAGGAGTGGATGGAACCGGCTGGATACCATCGAATTTGCCTGCGGCATTTTCAATCCAACTTCCTATCATATGATAACGGAAAGTTCAAGAATGCGCTTTTGAAGACTCTGGTGTGGCAGCTTGGTTCTGCTAGGCGAGAGAGCAAGTGGAGGGGGTACAAGGAGGAGCTAGAGAGTACAGATCCATCTGCTTGGGCTTGGTTGGAACGGCTAGATAGGAGTAAGTGGTGTCTTGCATTCGATGTGGGTGATCGACGTTGGGGAATTCTCACGACGAATTTGTCTGAGAGTTACAACAACTGTTTGCGCCGCGCACGCCATCTGCCGATCACAGCTTGTGTCAAAGCGACGTTGGAGCGAACAGTTGAAATGTTTGCCCAGAGGGTTATGGACGCCACGAATTGGAGGTAATTTGTCACTTACGTACCCTTTTTTGAGTGTCTGCAAAACAGTTAATGTATTCTAAAATGTTGCCCGTTTGTCCAGGTCCGTGTTTCCCAACAGGATCTGGAAAAAGTTTCAGAAGCAGGATACATTGGCGCAGGGACATATCGTGACCGTGTTCGGTCATGCATTGCAGACTTATAGGGTTGTGGTTAGGAACATCGATGGGGGCATCAGTGAACGGCAGTACACGGTCAAATACCGAAGAAGAGAGTGTACTTGTCGTGAGTGGCAGATTTTCCGTTTCCCTTGTTCCCATGCCTTAGCCGTCTGTCGGCATAGACGTGACGATCCGGCTAGTCTATGTGACAGGGTGTATCTCACGACCACATATGTGCAACAATATAGTCAGGGTTTCATGCCTGTAAGAGATCCATCGCTCTGGCAACGTGCCGAATGGAGGTTGGTTCCTGATGGGGAGAAGTTCTGCAGTAGGCGTCGTGGACAGTTTGCGGAGAGAAGGATAAGGAATCAGATGGACGAGCGGGTGCCGGTTGAATCCAGGGGCCGCCGTAGGCGTGGCCGTACTTAGTGTCATGTTGTCGTATAGTGTCTGTAATGGTACCTCGGTCATATGTTACTTGCACATGTACTTTCGTCCATCGGAATATTATAGCTTGTTACTTGTGATGTTATAGCTTTTATTTGCCAAATATGTTTGCCACTCTAATCGCTTCAGTAACTAATTTTCATATGTCGTAATTGTGTACAGGGGCAACACGATGGACCATTGTCATCCAGGACCCATGGAGGATGATTTGTTGTACCTTCACGAGGAGCATCGTGCCCGGGTAGTGTACAACAGACAGTTACAGGATGAGGCAATGCAGGTCCGGCGCTGTGATGGGGCATGCTGGACCGCAGATATGCCTGACACAGTTCTGAGCTACGTGCGTGACGTAGGATTCCAGGGACTCCTTGATTCTGCATCGATACGGATAGACCATTCACTAATCACTGCCCTAGTGGAGCGGTGGCGGCCCGAGACGCACACATTTCACCTCCCGGTGGGGGAGGCTACGGTCACGCTGCAGGATGTGGGGATGCTATGGGGTCTTCCGATCGATGGGATCCCAGTCACAGGAATCGACACCCGTAGGCGTACTGAGGAATGACTGGTAGTTTGCACGGACTACCTAGGTGCTACACCTGACCCCGGAGTTATCCGAGGGGGTCGCATTAGGGCGAGCTGGTTGGGAGATTTGTTGGGCAGTCCGTTCCCTACTCACCCTACTGAGGTCTAATGTCAACAGCGGGCGAGGGTTTTCATTCTACTGCTGGTTGGGGGAATGCTCATGTCAGACACATCAGGTAGTCTAATTCCACTGCTCTACCTGTCGATACTGATGGACCTAGGTGCAACACGTCACTACAGTTGGGGGAGTGCCATTCTTGCACACTTGTACCGGTGCTTATGTGACACTGCAATTCCACAAGTTAAATCCATTTCTGGCCCCCTTGTCCTGCTACAGGTAAAGTAATCTGTCACTCCACTCATTCGTACATAATGTCCACTCTGTTACTTTGTATTACATGTAATTTAATTTGTGGAACAGTTGTGGGCATGGGAGCGCATCCCATCCATCCGACCCGCAGGAGCTCTACCCATATCGGCGCCGATGAATACTGTTGGGTCCCGGTAGGTGCCGAATAACACTAGTAGTCAGTTTTTGAAACTGTGGTCAATTCCATATATTTGCTAATATAGTTCACTCATCACCGCCCGTAGGTGGAGAGCCCCTCACGATTTATCACACTCACCGATGCATGTTTTGAAAGTGTATCGCGATCAGATCACATCTCTCAGTCAGAATCAGGTATGGGCCATCTTGGATTACGATCTCCTGATTTCGTGCGAAAAATGGTATTCAATACCTAACGGGACCACTATGATGTTCTTTCAGTTTATCTGGGAGCTATACACGTCGGACATCGTGGGGCAACTCCCGTGGTACTGTACTGCTAGTAGTAACAACTGGCTTGTGTGCGTCGACCTCATCTGCTGGCATGTAGTGGAGTTCCACCACGCACATCGGGTTCTCAGGAAGTTCGGCCTGATCCAGCCAATACCCACCCAGCTGGTCAGTAGGGAAGAGTATAAACTGCTTCATGATATAGACCGTCGCGGCAGGTCTGGCACTGATTGGCGTGCCGAACTAAGAAGATTTCTCGTTGAGTGGGAGCAACGATCTGATCGACAAGTACACCCACTTGGGTATGCAGATCCATATTGTCCCAGCCGTGAATACATGGAGTGGTACTTCCGCAAGACGGTGAGCATGATTGATCAGCCAGGACGGCCTACCACGGCTACAGAGGGTTTCCATGGAGACAGTGCAACTGCAGAGTACTTGGTATTTCCTACAATCATAATATTCTCAAGAAATAATGCTACGGCTTTCCCCTATATTGCATAACTAACATATTTATCTCGATTCTATAGTTGCAGATAGTCACTGAGGTGTACAACATGTCGAACATTCCGTTGGATGGATGTCCCCCACAATTCGCGGCCGCTCTCAGCGGAATCCATGAAGTTGTCACACGGGGTCTACAACACGCGCATCAGGCCTCCAGACTACAGTACTATCAGCCGCTTGTGCACTGTCAAGATCCTCCCCCTGGTGTCAGATATGCAGACCTCAGAAGCGACCGCCAGGCTCCACCAGCTCGACAGGGAGGTCGGAGGCGGCGTCCTAGGGGCCAGGAGGAACACGTTGGTCCATCACAAGCTGGCCCATCACATGCGAGTCCACCGATTGCCGGCCCATCACACGGTGAACCTTCACATTACGGCATGACTCCATCGGAACACACTGCATATGTCACTCCAACATCGAGTCATCAATTCATGTCACCTGATGCTCCATCACATACGGGTAGTGTTCCACATGCCTATCGTGAGGATACGGGAGACGAAATGGAGGACGAAATACCAGAGGGAGTTCCACTTGAGGAAGTGCATGTACCTACACAGATGGCTGTTCCTCGACGGACATCTAGGACCGTACGCCCTCCACCGTGTGGAACGGGCGGAAAGCTTTGCAGGGATCGTCATCGTCACTAGGACAGAGCATGCCACTAAACACTGATTTGCATTACATTTCGCACGTACTGTTCGGCTATTGTACATTTATGCTAATTCATACTCATTCTAACTATGCAATACTTCATTCCGGCATCCTTATTCAGGACTAGTTACCAAACAGCAACTCACGCTGTCCTAATTTATCGTTCAACTAGTTCACAACATATCATCAGACAAACACGAGAATAACCATTTCGCCCAATAATTAAAATTCTCCGGCCAATGCCGGTACCCCGGTCTACCGAACAATTAATTTTCCAAATGCGTCTTCCATTATTTAAAGCTACAAAAAATACTATTATATTACCGATTTTTTTTATACTTCCATTAAAATGCGTGGCTTATATATATATATATATATTAGAGTTTATATATATCTTTATTTATATTTATATTTATATTTATTTTTATATTTATATGTATGTATATTTTTATATTTATATATATTTTTTATATTTTTATATATATATGTATATCTTCATTTATATTTATATATATATATATATATATATCTTTATTTATATTTATGTATGTGTATTTATTTATATTTATATATGTGTATATATTTATATTTATATTTATGTATATATTTATACACATTTACGTGTGTGTACATCCACACATTGACGTGTGTACATCCACACATTGACGTGTGTGTACATCCACACATTGATGTGTGTATCCACACATTGATGTGTGTGTACATCCACACATTTACGTGTGTGTACATCCACACATTTACGTGTGTGCATATTTATATATCTTTATTTATATTTATTTTTATTTTTATATTTATATGTATGCATATTTTTATATTTATATTTATTTTTTATATTTATATATATTTATATATATATATGTATATCTTCATCTATGTTTATATATATGTTTATATATATATATATATATCTTTATTTATATTTATGTATATATTTATACACATTTACGTGTGTGTACATCCACACATTGACGTGTGTGTACATCCACACATTGACCGGCTCTGTCTAAAATAAAACCTGTCCGAAAACGGAAAAAAAATAATATCCAAGAGGACGCATTTTGTAAATGCGTCCTCTAATTATTCTGCCAATCAGTCTAAAATTTAACTTGTCAGAAAAACGAAAAAAAATTAGTTTCCAAGAGGACGCATTTTGTAAATGCGTCCTCTATTTATTCTACCAATCAGTACAAAAAAAAACTTGTCAGAAAAACGAAAAAAAATTATTTTCCAAGAGGACGCATTTTGTAAATGCGTCCTCTAATTATTCTGCCAAAAAAAATTCAACCAGCTCAAATCGAAAAAAAAAATCATTTCCGAGAGGACGCATTTTGTAAATGCGTCCTCTATATTGTTGGCCAATTTCACAAACCACGGTATTTGATGCCAACTTTCAAATTTTTGCTATACTAAAATCAAGAACTCGTTTTCTTTCATACTGATTTTCTTTGATCAATCATTCATGTCTGAGCCTTGGTTCTAATTAGAAGCCATACCTGCAGGATTCTCCCATCAGTGGCCAACTCCAGTAAGAGCTGTCCCCGGCCCAGGTTATAGAGAGGCCTTTTGCATATAGCATGAAATAGTTTTTCTTCGAGTTCTTGTCAACCCAGTATTTCTGCATCATGTTAAATATGTTTTGGAGTGAGAATAAAGATGTATTTCAGACACAGCTCGGGATATAGATTTACTTGCCCTGTTATGCTGGTTCAAGAGCACTCCACGGTGTAACTGATCGTACAGCATCTCAGTTGATGCTGCATCAACCAGTGGATGATCAGCTTCTTTTAGAATCTCTTCGTAGTTGTGAGGAAGCTTAACTACAGCGGCAGGCATCGGTTGCGGCCGTTTCAGCTTTTCTTGATCTTCAGCAGGCTGTGGAGTTGGAGCCTCATCTTTGGACAAATCTGCCCCCATTTCTGTTGCTGCAAAATGAGTGAGAAGAGTGTGGCACCTAGGGCGGTCTTTGTAGTCCCACAACTATTAAAAAATGAGCAGTGGAGTAAGCATACGAGTCGGGTATATATTCATTGATGCTTCGAAGATTGGAGTGGGCACACTTTCTTGAAAAAATGTTCCCACTGTTTTTTGCCGTAATGAATACGATGCTCCAATACAAATAACCCGGTTATGCAGACTAGCAAAGATTGATTTATTCCTAGAAAAGCGTGACAAAAGAATTAAAAACAACTGTTCGGCAAAATTACCCCCTCAATTGTCTAATGAAAATAAAAATCAAATCAAACCTTCAAGGTTAATTGCTTCGGTTTAAGGATATTCATCTACACTTGTTCCACACTTTCACAGAACATCATTCAAACTAAATCAATACATTCATAGGGAAGCATAGTCGATAAAATTAAATAAAAAGGTAATTCTCCCAAGAACCTTAAAAATGTTGGATCCACATACTATCATTTCCCTATGTTAAGGATCCACATCCACACGATCGGCCAAGTGATTGGGTGCATGGCCTAATTCCTCTTTAATACGGATTCGACTCTCGACAGCAGTAGTGTAGGGGTTCTCCCAGTGGGGGGACCCTTTGTGCGCACCGAACACAGTCGAGGGCCATGTGCTCGGCTACGAGAGTGTTGTGATTTACCTCTTCGGTGAGGCCTGTGGTGTCGGGTGGCTGGGGTGGCCGAGGGCGAGCCGATTAATCGCCTATATGAAGGATCCACATATTACGGCCATATATTCCAACTACTATAATATAAATTGAGGAGATTTTATTTTTGTTGAATGTGAACTTAATCAGTACTTTCTTCATCCTCGTCCGCCATGCCTCCATCTTCATCATCACTATTGATAGAATGATTTGCTGTAATGAATTGTATTATTGATATATGAATATATAGAGAGTACAATAGAGGTGTAATAAGGAAAGAACTCTAATCAGAATAAATCACAATCTAATCACGAGTCTGATTTATTCTAACGCCCCCCAAGCGAAGCGTCAGATGCTCGCCAATGCATATCTTGGACCTGAAGAACTCGAACAGCGGACGAGAGAGCCCCTTGGTGAAAATGTCTGCAATCTGAAGAGAAGTTGGAACATGAGCAACACGCAGCTTTCCGGATGTCACCAACTCACGAACAAAATGGTAGTCGATGTGCTTCGCCCGCTTGTGCGCCACCGGATTCTGAGCCAAGAAGATAGCACTACTATTTTTGCATAACAACAGTGGTGAACCAGAAAGTGGAACCCGAAGATCACGAAGCAAATGAGTGAGCCATACCACTTCTGAAGCAGTGTTGGCGAGAGCACAGTATTCAGACTCAGTGCTAGAGCGAGAAACAGTGGGCTATTTCTTAGCACTCCAAGAAACCAGGTTCCCACCAAGAAAAACTGCATGACCATAAGTGGACCGACGAGTCTCCAGACAGCGAGCCCAATCAACATCAGAGTACCCTAACACATCAGGAGTACTAGCAGAACAAAACCTGAGACCAAAATGAAGAGTGCCACGGACATACCGCAAAATCCAAATCACAACAGCAAAATGGTCATCTCTGGGATCCTGAAGATACTGAATCACCGTGTTGACCGAGAATGCCAAATCCGGGCGAGAGATGGTGAGATACTGCAGAGCACCAACAAGAGAACGATAAAGTGTAGGATCCCAAAATGAAGGACTGGTAGAGCTGTGAAGCTGAGAACCAACGAAAAATGGAGTAGAAACAGGTGCCGTGTCAGACATACCGGCCCGATTCAAAATATCACGAGCATACTTTGCTTGGCCAAGCAGTAGCCCTGAGGAGGTAGGGGAAACTTCAAGACCAAGAAGTAATGAAGAGCACCAAGATCCTTGATCGTAAACTCTCTATGTGTCCGATCAATGAACTGGCGAAGAAGATTCGAGTCATTGCCTGTAAGAATGATATTGTCCACATACACAAGTAGATACAGTAACGAAGACCCTATCGAAAGAACAAATAAAGAAGTATCAGCTGAGCTTCACCGAAAACCAAGCTGTGTCAGATAACTGCTGAAACGCTGGAACCAAGCCTGGGGAGCCTGCTTAAGACCATAAATGGCCTTTCGCAAGCGACAAACATAGTCTGGATGGACAGAATCCTGATAACCAACGGGCCACTTCATGTAGACTGGAACATCAAGAACACCATTAAGGAAAGCGTTCTTGACTTCCAACTGATGAAGTGGCTAGGAACGCATGGTGGCTATGACGAGAACCGTCCTAATAGTGGAAGCTTTTACCACGGGACTGAAAGTATGGTCAAAATCAAAACCCAGAATCTGCGAGAAACCATGCGCCACAAGTCTAGCTTTGTGATGCTCAATAGTGCCATATGGTCGATACTTGAGCCTATAGACTCATTTGGAGCCAACAATGTTGACATTCGAAGGTTGAGGCACAAAATCCCAAGTGTGCTGACTTAGAAGTGCGGCCATCTCATCATCCATGGCTGAAACCCAGGCTGGATCCTGAAGGGAAGAGCGATAATCAGTGGGCTCTGTCTGAGAGAGGAGTGCGGCAGTGAGACCATGAGCAATAATATCCAAATAATCTCGGCACTGAATGGCACCAGTAGAAGACCGAGTGGCCATCCGATAGGTACGAAGCTGAGGCAGCGAAGCTGGAGGAGTCGATCCAGCTGACGACACCGAGGAAGATCGTGCTGCACTGACCAGAGAGTGGCTATCAGAAGTCACCGGAGAAAGGATGACCGATACTGGCTGAGACATGGTGGCCGGTGGCGGAGACGGTGGCTGAGGAGTGATAACCGGTAGTTGAAGTGTGGTGGCCGTTGGCCTAGGAGCTGGGTCCGGGTCGGCCATCCAGATGGAAGATGGTGGGGAAGGAGGGGCTGCTAGAACAGGCACAGGCGTGGTGGCCCCAATCGATGAAGTAACAGCTCCATCAAAAAAATGATGAAATCTACAGATCTGAAATAGAACGACTGTCCGCGGAAGATGAGACATAAGGGAATAAGGTTTCATCAAAGCGAACGTGGCGAGAAACATAGATACACCTAGACGTGGGGTCGAGACACTGGAAGCCCTTGTGACGAGGGCTGTAGCCAATGAAAACACATGGAATGGATCACAGTGCAAACTTATCAGTAGCAATGGCACGCAGACATGGAAAAGCACGGAAGCCAAATGGGTGAAAGAGGGTACAATGAGGCACATGACCAAAAACAACCTCAAAAGGTGATTTTCAACCAAGAACTGAACTTGGCAGACGGTTAATGATGTAAATCGCAGAGGAGAAAGCTTCCACCCAATAACAATGTGGCACGGAAGAGTGAAAAAGCATGGCAAGACCGGTCTCTGTGATGTGACGATGCTTCCGCTCAGCTCGGCCATTCTGAGCAGGTGTATAGGGTGATGACATCTGATGATGAATGTCACATGATATGAAGTGAGCCTGAAGTTGATGAATAGTAAACTCTGTGCCACCATCGGTCTGAAAAATTTTAACCCTAGTAGAAAATTGGGTCTCAACGAATTTCTAAAACTTGATAAATGTGTCATAGAAGTCCGACTTATACCGCATCGGGAGAAACCATGTGAATCGCAAAAAGTCATCGATGAAAATGGCATAATAAGAAAAACCACCTGCCGATAAGACAGGGGCTGGTCCCCTCAAATCACAATGCACCTTGTCCAACAACCCAGTAGCGCCTGTCACTAGTGGAAAAAGGTAAACGACTACTCTTGGCCATCTGACAAGGAGAGCAACTAACAGAGGCCGGCATAGCGGAAGTGACAGTAATATGGCCACGTCGTCTTAACAACTGAATAGTATCATGAGACACATGACCGAGACGAGAGTGCCACTGCTCAAAAGAAGCCTGGAGCTTTCCAGAGCGTAATTCGCCTAAAAAGCTGGAATCACCAGTCTCAAGAAAATAAAGACTTGAACTATGACGACCTTTACCAATTATCTTCCCTGTATGCTTGTGCTCAATGGAACATGCGTTGGCATCAAATATAACACGGACAGGTAAATCACGAGTAAACTTACTAATAAACAATAAACTTCTAGTAATGTTAGGGACCACAAAGACATCATTAACAGAGAAACCAGAGAAATGACATTGACCGATGTGAGAAATAGATAATGATTCACCATTTCCAACAAGAATAGAATCAGAACCACGATAACAATGTACCTTATCAAGGTGACTTGTGCGAGCAGTGATATGAGATGTAGCACCTGAATCAACGATCCACTGATTCAACGAAGAATGACGATTGAGACCATTCAAACTGGCCTGAAACAACACCTTGTCCACAATCCAATTAGTGGAGCAATCTTCCCGAGATATAGGGCCCAAATAAACCATAGCAAAGGACTGAAAATTGCACAAAAATTGATTGGGTGCAGACGAGAATTTGAGTAACTCGTGAGAAAGTGCTTCAACTCGCGAGAAGTTGAGCAACTCGCGAGAAACAACTTCAATTCGCGAGAACCGCGATAAACTGTGCCACTCACGAGAACCGTTTCAACTCACGAAAAAATGGAGGACGCGAGATATACCCTTGTTGCGCGAGTCAACTCGCGCATGACGTTCACACGCCAGAGTCTTCTTCTTCGTGGGCGCGTGGATCTCGCGAAATTCTGATGAAGATGTCGGCGGAAATCTGCTTAGCCTTCGGACGATGCTGATGAAGACGTCGGCTCGGCGTTGCTATTAGAAGGAAACTCGCCGCTGGAAGAAGGCGGTGCTGGAGTCCGAGATACAAGCCGGAGAGGATGCCGGAGATGGAAACTTGATTCGCCGCGGAAGATGGAAATTTGACCGGAAAAGAGAGAAAGAGGGAGGTGCTGAACAAGAAATTAAAATTTAGAGCTTAGGATCAGAACTTGCTCTGATACCATGATAGAATGATTTGCCGTAATGAATTATATTATGGATATCAGAATATATAGAGAGTACAATGGAGGTGTAATAAGGAAAGAACTCTAATTAGAATAAATCATAATCTAATCAGGGGTCTGATTTATTCTAACAACTATCCTATCCCTTTTCATCCTGATATTGTGCTAGCAGCTCCAAAGCTCTAGCGGCTCTCTTCCGAGCTTCAGTCGCCACCTCAACCAATTCCTCAAATTGTCTCTTGCGCCCTTGAGCTATTTCCCTTGAGGAGCCGGCGAAGATTTTGGCCGCCGCCACAAACAGCATCCCAAGATCGATGTGGACGATGCTAAAAATGTTAGCTTCCTCAGGGCAGTTGAAAAACTTGAAGCCCGGGTTAGAGCAAGTTGAGTACACAAAAGTGGAAATGGGCGCTGAGCTGCTAGAATGCAAGATTTTGGTAATCTGAGACATGCATCATGAACCATGGCAGGGCAGTTGTTGCAGCGAATCGGTCCCTTGATAGCGCTGAAATCAAGAGAGGTGTACACTTGTACACTTGAAAGCAAAGTTCGCTGTACTTACCACGAGAGCAATGCAGCACACAAGAGGTGCAGTATCGTTGAGGGATGTTTCGATCAATAATGTGGTGCAGCTGGAAACTTGGGTTTTCGATGACACAGTTCGTGCATGATCTCCTCCTCGACATGTTGGACGAGAAAAATGAGAGAATATTGGGTTATGAAAATGAAGTCAATGAAAATTTACATAAAAACTTGTGTTTATATAGGCAGGCATTAAGATTTATGTAATTTGAATAATGAAATATAAAATTAGATTCCTCAATGGCAAAGTCTTCCACATGCTTATGGAAAAACACAGTTTAATTAGAATAATAAAAGGTAAAAAGTCTAGTTGCAGTATTAAAAATTTATTATGCAATATGTAGTAATAAAATTTATAACCCAATTCATGCAGTCGGGAAATTTTATCTTTATTTCTCTCAATTTACACTTTAAACCTTAGCCTTTCCATGGCTTATGGAAATACCGTCTTTCAAGAGACAAACTCCTTTTCAATTGTCGGAATCCAGTTTTGATAAAACTAATATTTGTGGGATTAAAATTTGATATCAATTCCACAATCTAATTTACTGGATTGAGTTTGAGATTAAAATATTATATTTTTCAGATGCATGGATTAGTTTTCTCTTTGTTAAATGAGTCTGTCTCTTGAAAAATGGTCTTTCCATAAGTTATGGAAAGACCAAGGTTTAAAGTGTAAATTAGAAGAAATTAAGATAAAATTTTCGGGTTACATGAACCGGGTTATAAATTTTATAACTACTACATGTTTCATACTAAAATTTTAATATTGCAACTAAGACCTTTTACCTTTTATTATTCTAATCAAACCCCGTCTTTCCATAAGCCTATGGAAAGACCGTCTTTCCCAACACTTTGCCTTGTTAAATAAGGTCCGGATTGAGTACGTCAATTTCGAGAGTCCAAGAATTGTCAGAATCCACAAATACATGTAATTTGATTTTTAATATACTGTGGGCAAATTTTGAATCGTTTCTTGTAGAATGATATTTTCATAGATTATCATAATCTTACTTGCAATTAATTGTGAAGAAAGACAAACGTAAAATTTCACGGATTAATGTTTATGGATAAATGCCTTCGAAATGTCAGCCTTTTGGCTTAAAAAAAATTGAAAAACAAACTGATCATTCCTTTTCAGCCCAACCACATGGGTCAATCGGTTCACCCCTGACATGACTAATAAATTGATAAATATTGAAGGTGCCCCCATGTATTAACCCCATTAGTTGGAAATATACAATATCAAATTCAATTTAATCATTTTATCTTCATATTTGAATATTTGCTTTCACATTATTATTTTATTTCTTTTTAAACAAAATTAATTATAACAAATTTTATTTTTCATTCCGGTAAATAGTGACCAATTTTGCAATAGTTAAATTTACAACTTAATATTTCTATTCTCCTTATTTAAATCTCTCTCCATTTTTATAATTGGTAAAGTCCTGAGAAAGACCGTATTTTCATAGGCTTATGGAAAGACGATGTTTAATTAGAATAATAAAAGGTATAAGGTCTTAGTTGTAATATTAAAAATTTATTATGCAACGTGTAGTAGTTATACGTTTATAATCCGATTCATGCAACTCAACAATTTTATCTTCATTTATTCTAATTTAAACTTTAAACCTTGGTCTTTCCATGGCATATGGAAAGACTGTGTTTCAAGAGACGACTCTTTATAATTAGTGTTAATCCTTTGTCATTAGAATTAACACGAATTCTATTTTCTTCTAAGGATCACAATAATTTCAATTTTTTCCTTATTCTTAAGAAAATCCAAATCCAGATAAGAATTCAAATGCACAATATTATCAAAATCCACCCACATATTCAAACATTGAAGAAGTTTCTAACTCTCGTTTTTCTATATCGACTCATATTACTCTCCCTCCTAATATCCCTTTCTCCCAAAATAATTCTCCACATTCTGGTCAAAATGCGCATGGAAAAAATGTACTTCTTGGTGTGTTAAAGAAGATATAGCTCCAAGGTCTGCTTATTGCTTTGTTAGTGCGACATGTGAAAAGGTAACAACCTCGAGTACCGGATATGTTCGAGCAAACTCTAGAAGAAAATCTAGGAGAAATCAACCAAGAAATGTAGATCACATGAATGATAGTTATAAACGACTTAATGAAAGTGCACAAAAATGGATTGCTGCATACAAAGTGGCATATCGTTTGAAAACGAGTGGAATGAGCATGCAAGATGTCCAAATTCAAGTTTTAAAAATTTATGAACAAGGTGGTGGTAAGTTTACTTATTTGCATGTATTTGAGGAAGTTATGGGTAAACATGTTAGAATAAGTCAAGTAGAATGTTGCGACTTGGTGTGGCCGCATTGCACTAGGTGGCATTGCACTAGGTGTGGTCGTCCTAGTCATTATGCTGCGACTTCTTACACGATGCTTGCTCAGATTAGTTCTCAGGGTCATGGTCTCCGTACAAATTCCACTCATTTGGCAGAAATTTTTTCAGTCCTCCCTGCAGTTAGAGCCCATTGCATGTGCCTCTAATTGGTACATTGACTCCGGTGCCACCAGTCATATGGCATCCCCAGCTAATGGTTTGGAGACCGTGACTCCATATTCTGGTAATTTTTATATCTCTGTTGGTAATGGTGCTTTTATTCAGATTTCTCATGTTGGTGACACTAAGATTTATGATGATTTATGCCTGTCCGATGTTTTGGTTGTTCTTGATATTACTAAGAACCCGCTGTCTATTAGTAAACTGACCATATATTTAAATGTTTATTTTCCACTTTTGATGATCGAAACTTTGTCATTCAGAAAAAAGTTTCCAAGGGAATCGTGGGCAGGGGCCACAGTGAAGGTGGTCTCTATATTTTGGATAGAGGCAAGGCAACACTTTTTTCCCATTTGCAGTAGAATAAAGGACGGGAATCTTACGAGCTTTGGCACGCTCGCTTGGGTCATGCACCGACAACAGTTATTTCCAGTTTGTAGAAGTCTG
Source organism: Rubia yunnanensis (assembly GCA_037428765.1). NCBI lineage: Eukaryota > Viridiplantae > Streptophyta > Magnoliopsida > Gentianales > Rubiaceae > Rubia > Rubia yunnanensis. Next base: position 89,451,420 of record CM075061.1, read on the forward strand.
GTTTACTTTCACTATCATCTTGTTTGCCTAAACAGGAATCCTGTGCCCCATGTGTTATGGCAAAAGGTGAACGGTTGGCTTTTGTTGAGAACCATAAACATGCTGCACACTTGCTTGATTTGATTCATTGTGACTTGTGGGGACCTTCCCCTGTTTTATTGGCTAATGGTTTTTTGTACTATGCCTTATTTTGATGTTTTTGCACAATTCACTTGGCTTTATCCACTTCGCTGCAAGTCAGATTTGATTGATGCTTATTTCCAGTTTGAGGCATTTGTAGAAAATCAATTTTCGTCTAAAATTAAGGTTTTTTAGAGTGACGATGGTACGGAGTTTCTGAACACTCGTCCGTGTTCTCACTTGGCCACTAAGGGCATTCACTATTAGATATCATGTCCCTACACTCTAGAGCAGAATGGGCATGTAGAGCGCAAACATAAACATGTCGTTGAAATGGGCCTTACGATGTTATTCCAGTCGCATTTGCCCATCTCTAACTGGGTTGATGCCTTTGCCACGTCTGCCTACACGATCAACCGATTATCTACTCCTGTGTACTCCTGTGTACTCGAACTTCCATCCATTTGGGTGCCGGATTTTTCTGTTTGTTCATCCGTATACCGATCACAAGTTATCTCCCCACAATATTCCTTGTGTCTTCATCGGCTATAGCTCACAGTATAAAGGTTTTCAGTGTCTTGATTTGTCGCTCGTTTTGATGAGACGCAATTCCCTTTTTCCACCACTTCAGATCCAGGCTTCCCTGCATCCACACTTATTTTTTCAGCATTTATTGACCCTGATAGCGAGTCTGCCTCTCCTATGTCCCAGCCGATCCCCAATCGCTGCCCTGCACCATCTGCACCGCAGATCTGGATCCAGCACCTCGATCGCCGATCCCTGTGGCCTCGACCATTCACTCACCGGCCAGCTCTTCCTGCCAGTCACCAATTGGCTCGGTCCAGTCCTTCCTGGCTTCATTGGTTTCCTCCACTCTGCCATATTCACCTCCTCAGCCTCGTACCAATTAGATGACTACTAGGTCAGCTATTGGTGCTATACATTGCAGGGGTTACTCGAATATTTTTGCTCATGGCCTTACTGCTGCTCTACTCACTTAGGCCAAGCCTACTTATTATCGCTCGGCTCTTTAGGATCCAACTTGGGTTTCTGCCATGGATGATGAGATGACTGCTCTTCGTGGCTTGTATACTTGGGACTTGGTGCCTAGGCCTTTGGATGCTATCATTGTTGGCTCCAAATGGGTCTATAGGCTTAAGTATCGACCAGATAGCACTATTGATGATCACAAAGCTATCCGATGGCTCTATTCATTATTGCAGGGTTTTTCGCAGATTCCAGGTTTTGACTTTAACCACACCTTGAGTCCTGTGGTCAAAGCCTCCACTGTTCGTACAGTTCTCACCATTGCCACTATGCGTTCTTGGTCGCTTCATCAGCTGGATGTCAGAACACTTTCCTTAATGCGTTCTAGATTCTCCGTCTATATGAAGCAATCCGTTGGATATCAGGACCCTGTTCACCCAGACTATGTTTGTCGCCTGCGAGTGGCCATTTATGGTCTTAAGCAGGCTCCTCGGGCATAGTTCTAGCGCTTCAGAAGTTATTTGACTCAGCTTGGTTTTTAGTGCAACTCAGTCGATACTTCTCTATTTGTTCTCTCTAGAGGGTCGTCGTTACTATATCTCCTTGTGTATGTGGACGATATTATTCTTATAGGAAACAACTCGAATATTCTTCGATGGTTCATTGATCAGACACATCGAGAATTTGCGATCAAGGATATTGGTGCCCTTCACTACTTCCTTGGCCTTGAAGTTTTACCTACCTCATTAGGCTTACTTCTTGGCCAAGCAAAGTATGCTCGGGATATTCAGACTCAGGCTAGTATGTCTGATGCTGCACCAGTCTCTATGCCATTTGTGCCCAGTTCTCAGCTGCACAATTCGACCAGTCCCCCGTTCAAGAATTCGACTCCGTATCGTTCGCTAGTTGGGGTGCTTCGGTATCTCACCATCACTCGTCAGGATTTGGATTTTTTGGTCAACACAGTCAGTCAGTATTTTCAGGATCCCAGAGATGATCATTTTGCTGCAGTTACATGGATTCTCCGCTATGTTTGTGGTACCCTTCATTTTGGTCTTAGCTTCCATTTTGCTAGTTCTCTTGAGGTGTTGGGATATTCTGATGCTGAACGGATTGCTGCCTGGAGACTCGTTGGTCCACTTATGGTTATGCTATTTTTCCTTGGTGGGAATCTGGTCTCATGGAGTGCCAAGAAATAGCCCACCATTTCTCGTTCTAGCACTGAGTCTGAGTACCATGCTCTTGCCAACACTGCTTCGAAGGTTGTTTGGCTCACTCACTTTCTCCGTGATCGTCATGTTTTACTTTCTGGTTCCCCACTTCTATTATGCGACAACATCAGTGCTATCTTCTTGGTGCAGAATCTGGTGGCACACAAGCGGGCGAAGCATATTGATATCGACTACCATTTTGTTCGTGAGTTAGTGACCTCTGGCAAGCTGCGAGTTGCTCATGTTCTAACCTTTCTTCAGATTGCAGACATCTTCACCAAGGGGTTCTCTCATCCGCTATTTGAGTTCTTCAGGTCTAAGTTGTGCGTCGGCAAGCATCTGATGCTTTGCTTGGGGGGGAGGGTGTTAGAATAAGTCAAGTAATAGATTAGTTACGATTTTATTCATGTTTACTAGGCTAGAGTTATATCTGGACTAGTCTACTTTGTACTCTATTTATTCTCATCATTGTTAATTAGAATCATTATGGGAAAATATCTTCTATCAAAACATTCAAAGTGGGAGATAGGAGATAATGATATTACCCGATCTCATCTTGAAGATGAAGGGAGTAACAAAGAAAGTAGAGATAGCTCGAAACATTCAAGAACTAGTGAAGGTGGGGACTATTCAATGTTGTCATGTCTAGATACTCTAACTAATAATGCTTCAACAATTTCCCGCCCTACAGGAAGAGATGCCGCAAAAATGAAAGGTAAAGTCACTGCATTTCATTATTCTCCTTTTCTGAATGAATTTACCGTAGAAATTCATAAATTAAGGCTCACACAAACAAAGAAGTTGAGATCATAGACGAGCTTGGAACTGCCAAGCTCAAAGTGGAAAAAGATAGGAATGAAATTGAACGGGTTAAAGAGCACAGAAAAATAAAGAAGAGGAATACACAATTTTTTGACTAATTTAATGTCTAAAACTCGCTTAACCCCAGAAGAATAAATTCAACTTTGATTGATGTCAGAAAAATTTAATAATTAAATGTAATATTTCATGCATATTTAATTTTGTGTGTTATTTATGTAATTAAATTTGTTTTCATATAATTTCAGCCTTTTCACTTATTAATTAACTTTCATATCACTTTTAATACTTAGTTTCAGACTTCTGACTTTCACTATGAGTTGAAACCACATTGCTTGGTCCATATGGAAAGATTTGTCAAATTACCTGCAGTATTTTAAATTCACATGTTATTAGATTTCGAATTGAGATTCAACGGCTAATACAAACGTGTTGGTTGGTTGGTTGAGAACATACTTTAATCGAATTATAATATCACTTTTAAAAACATCTTATACTTTCTTTTCAAATCCAAATCACAGTCCTTACTTGCTCTTTCATCTGCTTACTTCCCCACCCCTGTGTCAAAAGCCTAGATCTACCACTTGGGGATGGCGTCGCCATCGCTCATCTTTTCTAGCGGCCTTCCCCCACCCACCACACCTCCTACTCCCCAATTTTCTCCTTCCTCCAGTGAATCAAAACTACTTCAGCGACTAAGAAAAAAAATTTTGCATTAAAATGCTCCACCGCATCAACTTCGGCCTAGTTGAGGCTGCTCACCGCAATCAGCTATAGCTACCACAACCACATAGAAACCACAAATATTCACCAAAGCATTTCAATCTTGGACCCGCACCCCTTGGGTTGTTTAATTCCCGCGGGATGCAAGAGATCAAAAATAATATTTTTATATTGTTTCTCCCATACTCACTGCTAACTACTATAAGGTAGCTAGTGGCAAGTCCGAAGTCGTCCGCAGAGATACTAGAATTTAAGAGTTTGCTTGACACAACCCACAATCGGGCGTCACTCCGATTGTGTGTCGGGAATAGCTAGTACTAACACAGGTGATAGGAGGGGTTGTGACTAACTAACTACAATCATGCAATTAGCGAGAAGTAAACCATGATTAGCTATTCTTGGGTGTATTTGCATAGCATGGATGATTATATGACTTTGATCCTAGATTATATGTCACATAGCGTGGAGATGGCCAAGAATCCCCAATGTCTATCACACAAAGGTTTGGCTCCCTAAAAACCATCTCACCGCCCCCATAATTAGGGATGCACTCCAATCCTCCCGTCTCCACATGTCATCACCGCTTAAAGGATCTAAGTCTTGCGTAGGTAGCAACCATAAGATGCGGGAGTAAGGACAATACATCCCGTGCACTTCACTATGGACACCAACCCTAGGCCTGGAGAGGCAAAGGAATTAGCATCTCATGATGATTCTAGGGTCGATATAACCCTAGTAGCTACAAACTGCAATGTTTATCTATCGGGGTAAGCAAAGGATTTTTCCTGGTTAGGAATTTCAATACAGCGACCACCGATCAACCGCCCCTAACATGCAATCACTCACACAACTAGCTAATTAGAATTAACATTTTTTGAACGGTACTAATCAAGGTAGCATGAATGCACTCATCTCTTGGTATCCCAAGCCTACAAGGTCGTTAATCTAACACTCCCAAAATAGCATTTTAGCCTAGCATGAAATTATACTATGCATAGAATTAAGGATGCATCATAAAGCATGTCATGACATAAATCATACATGAATGGAAACTACAAATCATACACAAATATTCACAAGACATAGAAAATAGGGTAATTCGGTTCAAGCAGGGAAATGGAAAGGAATCAAGAAAGGGAAAGGATGATAAAGGAATGGAATAACCATGTTTTTTAAAATTTGTTTGTTTCAGTTACGGAAAGTGAATCAAATTCTCTCTCACTCCCTTTGTTACTATTTGGTTCACACTAGGGGAACATATATTAATTTTTAGCATTATTTATGAAATAACACACACACATATATATAAAATATATGTATATGTAAGTATAACTTATTTTAAATGACTGAATCTACTAAAAAAATATAAAGTATTTCATGAACTATTGTCATATCTAGTTCACATAAAACAATATTTAATATAAAAATTTGTAGTTCATCATCTCTAACTTAATAATATGTTGTACGAGATTCAAAAAATATAAATATTTATTTATAATTTGTCTTAAATCTCTTATTTGCACATTAATTGTCATCTTTACATATTTTTTAGTTCATATATTTTTAAAATATATATAAATCACATAAGATAGATTGATTAAAAAATATATAGGTTATGATATGTAGTTCATTTAATATAAAAATGTACTAATAATGATGTTAAAAAAATCACATACATGGGACTTTTATGAATGAACGTCCTAGAGGATGTAAAAATAGAATTCAATATCTTTTTAAAAAATATAAAATCGATGTAAACAGAAAATATTACATGATGTATGATATCCACATTGATTGTATTAATTATTTTGTCTTAAATTTATTTAAGTTAAAATATAACATTACTATTTAATTTAGAGTCCGTCTCTTGAAAGACGGTCTTTCCATGAGCAATGGAAAGACCAAGGTTTAAAGTGCAAATTAAAAAAATGAAGATAAAATTTTTGGGTTGCATGAATCGGGTTATAAAATTTATAACTACTGCACGTTGCATAATAAATTTTTAATATTGCAACTAAGACCTTTTACCTTTTATTATTCTAATTAAATACCATCTTTCCCAAGACTTTGCCTTTAATTTATTACTATTTATATTATATAATTATTATACACTAGCATTTATATAAAAATAATAGTATTTTTTATATATTAATACAATTATTATTCACAGTATAAAGTTAAAAATTAATGAGTATGTTTTTTTCTTAAAACAATCATATGAATATTATAGTTTTATTTAAATTGAACCCATGTATAACTCGAGAAATAAAATTATAATATTTTTATTAAAATAATAATCATTAATATTAATTTTTATTTTGATAATAAATATAAAGTATAGTCTTGTCTTGGAACTCAGAAAATAGAGATCACAGGTCGCTTGACAATGGACAACAGTGGTGAAGGTGAAGGTTTTATGAAGAAGGAAGCCCAAAAAGAGGTGGAGAATACATGCGGTTTTCGTAAAGGCTGGAAAAAGGAAGTTGGGGAATCCTAGTCCTAGGGTAAAACTAAAGAATCACGATGCATCCAAATGAGAGAATGGTAAAGCTAAAAATAGGGAAAATGAATGATAAAACATGTAAAATAAATACTAACTAAGGGAATCAAGATCCCAAATTACCTTTCACTTTCCCGATTCACCCTAACCAAACACCCCCTAAATCATGTCGTGAATACAAATACTACCCCAAGAAATTAAGCTACTCTACCCCTATTAAATCCATGACATTCATTTAATTAAATACAATGGATCTAAGAACTAAATAAAGGAAGAAGAAGAAGAAGAACCCTTAAGAGAGAATTTCACCTTGCCTCCATTCCTACCTGATCTGCACCTAAAAGCATATATTTCCTAATGCATTTAGCACATTTATTAGTAGCTCTTGTATGGAAAATTGCTAGGTTTAGATGAGTTTACATTAAAAGGGTTTTAAATGACCATTGTTTATTTTCTTATCTAAATCCCTTGTTTTATAAATTATTTAGATCTAATGGATTTTATGTCCTTATGAGCATCTAGATTCTATTTTGTGAGCTTATTTGTAGATTTATTGGAAGCACTTCACAATAGTTTAGTGAATGTTATTCACGAGAATGGTAGTAGATAGTTGAAGCTCATTCGCAAGGATGGTAGAATACTAAAGGCCATGGTCCAAACGTGGTAGAAGATAGAAGGGTCAAAGAAGGAAAATAAAGAAGCAGATGAATTAAGATATGAGAGTTCTACAGAGTTCAGGGAACAAACCGAGAAGAATCAGCATCCTAGAGTGGTACTGTTGGATTTGTTTTCTTGATCACAATAAAATCGACTGCAAGAACTTTGGAATCGGTTCAGTGGTTCATCCGTGGTGGTGCAAACAAGTTGAATGAGAAAAGTGAAGTTTAGGAAAAGTCAAAGACTGGCATGACCCGTGTAGCTTGCACGACCTGTGCCATGCCCGTGCAAATCCAAGAGCCAAAGAGACTAAGTCCCGGAATGGGTCGTGTGCTTTTGCTTAGCATGTGCGCCAGGATATTGAAGATCCGAACCTCTAGTCTGTGCCCCACAAGCCTTTGCACGGCTCGTGTGCTTAGAATGGAAAATGGAGACTCTGGTTCGCAGCCCACGTGCTTTTGCATGGGCCGTGCACTCGGAATGCCCGAGGAGCAGCTCTAACCCGCTGCCCGTGTGCTTTTGTACGTCCCTGTGCCGATGTGGCACTAGTGCCTTAGGGTTTCACTAGGGTTTCTTCCAAACTTGGGACTTTAGAGGCCCATTTATCTTCTCCTATATAAGGAGCCTTTAGTCTCCTAGGGTTTAACAAGTAGAAATAATGTAGACTCCTAGTTTTTGGTAGGTAGGAAGGAAGAGGAGAATTATCTCTTTCTCTAGAGTTCTTCTTCTCTTTTCATTCCTTTTAGTTTCTTAGATCCATTGTATTTAATTCAATGAATGCCATGGATTTCTATGTTGGTAGTTAGAAAGAGAAACTAATTTCTATTCTTCTAGTTTTTTTAGAGTAGGCAGAGAGAGAAAGGGAGTAACCCATCTCTCTTCTTTTAATCTTCCTAGTTTTCCCAAGGGCATTGAATCTAATGGAAAGATTGGGTTCAATGCTTAGGGAGTAGTTTATTTTCTTGGGGTTCTAATTTCTTGACCCGCCTCCACTTGGGGTCGTCAATCTAGGTAATCAATTAAACCAGAGCAAAGGCTTGTGATCAAAGATAAAGATTTTATATTTTGCTCTCGTTCCTATTACTATGCTACCTAGAGGGTAGATAGTGGCAAGGCCAGGATTTTCCACAGAGATGCTAGATATTTAAAAGCCAACTACACTTAGCCACGTTTGGGTTGTCAATCAGTCTGTGTGTTAGGAATAGCTAATATTGCTAAACAGGTTTTGGGGGGTTTTTTAACTAACAACTACAAGCATGCAAGATCACAAGGAAATAAAACTATATAAACTAGGACTTGGGGGATATTTGTGTAACATGACCGATGAATGAGTTAAATTCACATATAAGATATATAAACCTATTTTATGCCTACGCCGCATGCTGTGCAGATAGACATGCATTTTCCCTCATCTGTCACACAAAGGTACTTGCCACCAATACATGGCTATCTCACCGCCTCTGTAATTAGGGATGTGCTCTACGTGATGTGCCCATTTTATACGATTATATTAGGACTTTTAGGATTCACTTTTGTATACTTTTGTGCTCTAAATGAGACATTTTGCCTTGAAGTTCTCTAAGGAGGATTAAAAGCGACTTTTATGCTTTTATTACTTTTCTAGAAAATTTTGTGTGACAAGGTAATTTGTTTGAAGACTTTGAAGACTTTGAAGAATACCTTTGAAGATTTGAAGATTTGAAGACTTGTAATTGGGCTTTTGAAGATTTGAAGAATTGAAGAAGTGAAGAGAAGAGGAGGATATGAAACACAAATGAGAAAGAAGAAATGGTGCTGGACTTGGAGTCCGTCGCGAGGTCATCGCGAGCACGTCACGACTCACGATGGATGAGGGGTCAGAAACCCTTCTTACTTTTTGCACTATAAATACTTACCTTATCCTCTCCTGTTCAGCAGCTTTTGACACCTTATTCTTCCTGCGCTTTTGTGGGTTCAAACCCTAGTTTTTCTTTCTTTCTTTTCTTAGTTTTTGTAGGTTAATCATGTCTTTTAATTGTCTAGCTTAGTTTTATCTTGGGAGAAATGGATTGAAGCTTCCATTTCTATGTAGTAAGAACCACACACACACACACACACATATACATACACACACATATATATATACATACATATATATACATATATATACATACATATATATATATATATATATCTATTTGGTGCTTTTGTTATTGTGCATTTATTGAGCTTTTAATGTGAATTGTTAATGGAATTGATGTTGTTAGAAGCTTGAGTATATGAATTGCTTGTATGATTACTTTGTTAGGGTTGGGAGAAAGTAGCTAATTCTCCTCTATCTTAATGTGGAATCCAAGAGCATGAGTTAGAGCTTCTTAATGATATTGATGTATTGATTATTGCTAGATGAATGCAATGATGTTGAATTCGTTGTCATGCTTGTTTTAGGTAGCAAATGAGAGAAGTCAATGAATGTCGATTGTTCTTGGCTAATCTTGTGTAAATGCATGATTAGTGAAAGTAGTGAATAGATTGTGTCATTCGTTCTTGAAGCCTTTGTTATTTAGAATTCATGTTTTCTTAATGCTATGTTTCACTTCCTTTATGTCATGTGTTGTTTGAGAATAGGAAGTGTATGTATGATTGAAGTGTTAGGGTGTTAGGAAAGTGAAGAATTCCTTAGCTCTTTTTCATGAAAATCTAGGAACATCAACTTAGAACTTCTTGTGCATAATGTGTTGTGATTCTTGCTAGATAAGTGTGTTAATGTGGATTGTTCTCATATGTATCCTATAGATGCAATGAAAGGTTAAACCTTGAATGTGGTTTGTTCTAGGTTTAGCCTAATGAATGCTATGTTTGGTTAAATGGCTATGTTTTTGGTAGAAGGCTTGTCGTTGTCAAATCTATGGTCCTTCGTGTATAATGCCATTGATGAAATACCCCCATGGTCGTTGTTTTTCTAGGGTGATCATCAATGAGGTTTGCAAATGGTCGTTGTTTGCCTTTGCAAACTACTCTTAAGAAGGAATGAATATTGATCTTCCATTGGAATCCCCCATGGGTAACAATTGTGATAGGGTGAGTGAATGGTTCAATGATCTACATTAGGTTTGGAAGTGGATATCGATTGCCCCCAAAGCTTTATCTTTTGTAGTTTTAAAACCTTTTTTCTTAGTTTTGTTTGATGATGTAGCATAGTTGCTTGACTTTTCTAGTTGTCTTGTCTTTTAAATTTCATAATTTAGGACCACCAAACAACCAAACCCCCATATTTACATGTTTTTATATGTATGTATATATATCTACTACTAGCCTAATAGCAACCTTTTGTGCTTAAACGCTTGAGGAAATCCCCCTTCTTCGTGGACGACCCCGACTTGCCACTATCTACTTAGTTGTAGATAGTAAGTATTTAGGGCTTATAAATATTAACTTTGAGAGGTACGGTGACGGCTTCCCACTATTTTTCTTCCCTGTCATCTCACTCCGAATTTTAACACCCTGTCGCTTAAAGGAACAAAGCCTTGCGTTAGGTTGCAACCTTTAGATATGAAAGCGAGGAAAATACATCCCGGGCACTCCACTATGGATACCAATCCCTAGGCCTAGAGAGGCAAATGACTTGATATCTTGTGATGACTCTAGAGTTGAACACAACCCTAGTTTCTACAAACAATCATGCTTATCTATTAAGGTAAGCCAAGGGTTCCCCTCATTGTGGTTTAGTGTAACATCCACAACATGCGATTCCTCACACAACTAGCCAATTAGAATTATGGTTTAACCAATTGGAATATAATCTTGAGTTAACATGATACACTCATCTCCCCGGTGTTCTTGAACCTACTCCAAAATCTAACGCTCCCAAGATAGAAATGAAGTCTAGCACGATATTACACTACCATGAATGTATGGATGAATAACAATGACATATATATATATATATATCATAAGAATAGAAAGCATAAATCAAGCACAAATATTCATTGGACATAAAGCTAGGAGAATCTAAGAATCTCAAAAATCCATCATCGAATCATGAATACAAATACTAACCCCAAGTAAATTAACTTCACCCTAAGTATTGAACCCAACCCTTTCTCTCTAAAAAATGCTCTCCAAGATTATAATAATGTGTCAAACTTAAACCCTAGTAGATATAAGCTTACATTTATAATAGTATGGAAATAGGCCTTGAAAAAGGCCCAAAATAGGCCAAAAGACCCTAGCAGCCGCAAATGGTACTGAACGTCTCGTGTGGCGCAGTCGTGCCGGGTTCTGCTGGCCCAACCTTGTTCGGTGGCTCTGGCACGGGCCCTGCTGGTTGGCACATCCATGCTGGCCATCCTTAGCATGGGCCTTGACAGCTGAGATAGAGCATCGGTTGAGGCTCGGCCTTTGGTCTTCTGATCATGCACGCCCACATCATTTGGCGCAGGCCATAGGCTAGGAGTGGTGTGTCGACTAGTTGAATAGCACGGGCCGTGTGGACCTTCACGGGGCATCGACTAGGAGTAAGTTTCTAAGATAAACAATGGTGCGACCAGGTAGAACATCACACTCAATTGGTTGATATTTGAATCTTGAGTTGAAATGATACGGGCCTTTTTAAGAGAAATGACTCGCATCCATACTTAGCCAATTTAAAATTCTTTGATTCTTCCGCTAGCTCCTCATACAATTGCATAGCCTCGGATGACCTCTTGTAAATCACAAGAACTCCATACCAACCTTTGATATTGATCAAGAAGACCATTGTAGAAGTAATAGACCAAATCGCTCTTTGAATAACCATGGTAAGGAAAATTTACAAGAAGCTTATTTAACCTTTCCCAATAGTTGAAGAGAGATTCTTCATGCCATTGGAGGATGTTACTTATGTCCTTCTTCAAGGCAGCGGATCTCGAGGCCAGGAAGTATTTGGCTAGAAATTTTGTTTTCATACTAAGCCAACTCTTGATGCTCTTGGGTGGTAGATAGTGAAACCAATCTCTTGCACCATCCCTTAGTGTGAACGGGAATGCCTTCAACTTATAGAAGTCTTCATCCACTCCATGGGGGACCGTACAACCACACAAAAAGTGAAATTAGGTGAGGTGTTTATTGGCATTCTCCTCTTGCTTACCAAGAAAGATGGGTAGCATGTTTATGAACCCGGTCTTTAGCTCGAAGTGCCCGTTCGGTCCAACCAAGGGATACTCAATGCACATTGGTTGTTGATCGAGGTTGGGGGCCATGATGTCTCTTAACAATGCTTTCCCCAAAGGAATCTCCCTTCCTTGGAGAGGAGGAGCTCGCCTTTAGAGAGGAGAATATTGAGGTTCTCCCCCCGGATGCTCATCTTCTTGCAAGTGTTGATACTCCATAGAATTGGAATTATCCAAAAAATAGCCACTAGGAGGGATGTTATTCACACTTTCCAAAGAAAGCCTCCTAGCCCATCTCAAATTCAACTCTAACTCGGGGTCGTAGTGTCGAGGTTCTTGTGAAGAGGATCATATACGAACCATACACAAAGAACTCGAACAATACATCTCCAAGCCAAGCGAAAATGGCAAGTCAAATAAGAAATCAAAATAAAAGAATACTAACAAATACTTACAACTAGCACATAATCACACATAATATGCCTAAACACTTAAAAATAAATGCCTTTTCCTTGGCAGCGGCGCCAAAATTTGGGAAGTCGTTGTCACACCTCTCAAAGTTAATACTTTTAAGCCCTAATGCTTCCTATCTACAATTAAGTAGATAATGGCAAGTTGGGATCGTCCATGAGAAGAGGGATCTTTGCAAGTGTTTAAACATATAGCGGGGAAAACATACTGGGCATATACATATATAGATACATATAAAAGCATGTAAATGGGGGGGGTGGCGGTTGGTTGGTTTTTATCCTCAGTTATCAAATTGAAAGACAACAATTAGCAAAGCAAGAGAACTATGCTAATCATGCAATACAACTAAAGAGATGATTAAAATGATAATCAACGGAGCCTTGGGGGCAATCGACTTCCACTTCCAAACTTCCAGTAGCTCGTTGATTCATTCACTCATTCAATTACATTTATTGTCTATGGGGAATGCTATTGCTTCTCATTCGAAGATCAACATTCGTTCCTCCTTAATAGTAGTTTGCAGAGACAAACGACCATTTGCAAACCTCATTAACGATCACCCTAGAGAAACAACATCATAGGTTTATTTCATCAATGATATTTCACCCAAGGGATTATAGGTTTGATAACAACAAGCCTTCTACTAAAGACATAGTCATTTAACCAAACAAAGCATTTATTAGGTTAAACCTAGAACAAACAACATTCAAGGTTCAACCTTTCTTTGCATCCGTGGGATAAATATGAGAACAATCCACATTAACATACCCATCTATCAAGAATTACCACACATTATACACAAGAAGTTCTAAATCCATGCTTTTGGATTTCATGTCACATGAGTTACGAAATTTGCAACTTTCCTAACATCCTAACACTTCAGTAATACAAACATTTCATATACTCAAACAACACATGGTATATATGAGGTAAAACACAACATTAATGGCATAATAAATGCTCTCCAAAAAATTTTCATAAATGAGAAAATATAGAATCTTACTACATAAGTTTGGAAGTTTCAATCAATTACTCCCAATAACTAGATTTAGCTACAAGAGTTCATGCTAATTAATGCTGACAAATCAAAGATACTACAAGAGAATTTAAAGATGAAAAATGGTGAAAACTAGGGTTAGAAATAGTACCAAAACGTAGAAAGAAGAAGATGTGAATGAGAGGAAAGAGAGTGCTATTCATAGTAGAAAAATGATAAGGTTAGGTTCTGGCCACCCGTTGGTTGCGACTCGCGACGGGCACCAGAACTTAGCCTTGTCTTCTTTTCTTTTTCTTGTGGTGAACACTTATCTTCACAATGTTTCCTCTAATTTTTCAAGCCTTCAACTTTTTTAATAAAGTCTTCAAATTCTTCAAAAATGGTCTTCGCCGGCCTGCGGTCTTCAAGTCTTTATGTCTTCGAAGCAAGTCTTCAAAGTCTTCAAAAAGTGATCTTCAATGGCCTCTGGTCTTCAAGCCTCCATGTTCTTCCTTTGTCACACAAAATCCACTTAGAAGAGGTAAAAGAGCGTAAATTTTCTCTTACCCCTCCTAAGAGAATTTCAAGGTAAAACACAATCTCTTGATAATAGAAGAGCACAAAATTGACCCCAAAAAGTACTAAATTATGCACATAAAATGGACACATCAATCTCTCAAAAGGTTGTTTATTAGCAACCCCATAGAGTGCGGATCAGGTGTCGATAGAAAAAGACGTGGGCATCTTTGTGTGACAGACAAAGGGAAGTGTTGACTATCGACTGCACTATGTGACATAAATATTGGGATAGCTTTATACATCTTGTATTTTATAGAATCCATAATCAAAGTATCCACCGATCATGTTACGCAAATGTCTCCAAGGCTTAGCTTAATATAGTTTGATCTCTTGTTTTGAATGTTTTGTAGTTTATAGATAAAACCCCCCAAAACTGTATTTGCTTCACCAGCTATGCCCAACACACAATTAGAGTGACAACCCGATTGCGAGTCTTGCGTAGTTTTCTTTTTAATCCTAGCATCTCTGTGGATGACCTCCGACTTGTCACTAGCTTCCCTTTGGTTGTTTGTAGTGACTACGGGAGCAACAATATAAATTTTTTTCTTTGCATCTAGTGCTCCGCGGGTTAGTAGATGATATGAATTAGGTTTATTTATTTATATTTACTTATTAGGATTTTTAGAAGATAACACTATACTCTTTTTCCCACTGGGTTTTTTTAATGAGGTAGTGTGATCATTTATTTTATTTTAGAATAAGGTCCATTAATTCTGCCATGTTGGCATTAGAAGAATTAATGTTTCGGTCATGCATTTATTTTAGTATTTAGAATATTCAGTTCTGATTTGATTAGAATTAGATTTAGTAAGATTAGATAAGGCAATATTCATTCAATATTTATCTTGAAGAATATAGTCATTTATTTTAGGTAGTATAGTTAAATATGGTTTTTAGCTTCTTAAAGCTGCCATAATCCTTTTCAGTTTCTTATTTGTATTTTTTGAAGACCATACCTATGTACTATAAATAGGGGTGGCATTCAACATTATTTTTACCTTACAACCTTTCATCAATCAAATATACAACCTTTTGAGTTCATACTCTTTGCTTGCGAGCTAATCCATTGTTTCTTAACCCCGAGGGCTAGTTAAGTATCAATAAACCTTGTAATCTGATCCTGAGGGCTAGTTAGAGAGCAAGTCGAAGTTAGGCGTACCCCGAGGGCTAGACTCCTGAATTTCGTGCGAGATAGTGCGGGTTTGCAGATCCCTTCACTAGATCAAAGTTATTAATTCCGCAAATCGTGAGTCTTCGCAAGGAGAAGAACTAGCGGCGAAGAACTAGCGGCGAAGAAAGGTTGTATATTTGGAAGACTCACGGTTTGCGAAGACTCACGGTTTGCGGAATTAATAACTTTGATCTAGTGAAGGGATCTGCAAACCCGCACTATCTCGCACGAAATTTAGGAGTCTAGCCCTCGGGGTACGCCTAACTTTGACTTGCTCTCTAACTAGCCCTCATGATCAGATTATAAGGTTTATTGATACTTAACTAGCCCTCAGGGTTAAGCAACAATGGATTAGCTCGCAAGCAAAGAGTATGAACTCAAAAGGTTGTATATTTGATTGATGAAAGGTTGTAAGGTAAAAATAATGTTGAATACCACTCCTATTTATAGTACATAGGTATGGTCTTCAAAAAATACAAATAAGAAACTGAAAAGGATTATGGCAGCTTTAAGAAGCTAAAAACCATATTTAACTATACTACCTAAAATAAATGACTATATTCTTCAAGATAAATATTGAATGAATATTGTCTTATCTAATCTTACTAAATCTAATTCTAATCAAATCAGAACTGAATATTCTAAATACTAAAATAAATGCATGACCGAAACATTAATTCTTCTAAGGCCAACATGGCAGAATTAATGGGCCTTATTCTAAAATAAAATAAATGATCACACTACCTCATTAAAAAACCCAGTTGAAAAAAGAGTATAGTGTTATCATCTAAAAATCCTAATAAATAAATATAAATAAATAAACCTAATTCGTATCAGTAGATCTCCATGGATTTATTAGCGACCCCACGAAGTCACTACCTAACTACTTATAAGATCTACATTATGCTACTTTCTTAAACCCTAGGAAGACTAAAGACTCTTATGTAATAGGATATATGGGCCTTGAAAGGGCCAAAAAGGAAGTAAACCCTAGAAGCCATGAAAGCACGACCCGTGCCATAATGCACATGTCAGCCAGCACGATCCGTGCAATAGAGCATGCGGCGTGGACTTGAGCCTTCTCGGCACAACCTATGGCACGGGCCGTGCCATTCTTTGACTCTTTCGGACTTAGCACTTTTTCTTTGATGCATCTATCTACTACTATGTTTTGACTCGTGACCTTTGGTCTTTTACCATCCTTACAAATGGCCTTCACTAAGCTACTATGAAGTGCTTAAAAGTGATATGAGCTCACATAATAGAATCTAGATACTCGTAAGGACATAAAATTATTAGAGTCAAATAGGTTACAAAATGAAGGATTTAGATACGGAAACTAAAAATGGTCATCTAAACCTCTTATGATGTAAACCTACCTAAATCTATCAATTTACCAACCAAAAGACAACAAAAGAGATGTTAGAGGCTTTGGAAAATACATACATTTGACATCTCATCAACCTCCGACGACGGGGTTAGTGAGGTGGCATTTTCAAAAGATTTTGTGATTAATGTGCCAAGATCCGGTAGTTTTCATCAAGGATAAGCCTCAACAACCACGTGATTGAGATGCACGTGCCGCTAGCACCAGTAAAGCCCTTCATATGACACTCACGTGATGTGCCACCAAACACTCCACCAGAGTAATCGCAACAGTCAATTTCTTTATTTCCCCTTTCTCATTCTTCTATTCTTTCTTTTCAGTGGTGGTATTTTAGTGTTTTAACTGTAATTTGTTTTTATTTTTCTTTCTTTAAATTTACTGGTTCTATTCTACTTTCATGTTTCAAAACAGAAAAAGGGTAGCATATGAGTAAGTAAATTAGGTCCCTTTTTTATTTTAGCATTACATTTAGATTGTCTATACCAAACTATGTTTTACGCTAGATATTTTTCTGGAAAATATGTTTGGTTTCTAGTCTATTTCCAAATTAGGCTCGGAGAAATCCAAGTCAAAAGTTATTTAAATACCAAATTTTGGCGATACCCATGTGAGGATTTAGAATGGATTGGTAGACTCTTGTTGGATAGGACATAGTAATCCAATTTGGGACGGGTTACAGACTTTCTTACACAGTTGATGCTATCTACTGTCTCTGATACAAAGTGGTATTCCATCTCAAGTTAGTGATCAAATCTAGCTGATGGGTTCAGGTTGAGTTGATCAAATGGTTTACAGTAGAGAACCACCATAGATTAT
Source organism: Rubia yunnanensis (assembly GCA_037428765.1). Taxonomy (NCBI): domain Eukaryota; kingdom Viridiplantae; phylum Streptophyta; class Magnoliopsida; order Gentianales; family Rubiaceae; genus Rubia; species Rubia yunnanensis. The sequence continues at coordinate 89,468,966 of CM075061.1, forward strand.
ATATATCCTTTATATGTTCTTCATTCTGCCTTATAGGTTTTTTTTTAAAAAAAAATGTAATATTCAGTGTCTATGTGTAAATGAGCTCAGCTTATATCTCCCTGTAATAGATCACTTAAGAGTAGGTCATTGACCGATCTGATAATCAATATCAAGGGTTGGATTTCATGCATCCCCGTTATTGACGGTTAATTTTTTTTTCAAATCCACATCCATGTCTACAATTACTGTGATATCCTTACTCCTATATATCCTAATCATATCAATATCAAATTCACCATCCATCTCATTACACAATGTTATCAAATGAAAATCCAACTTATTCAATTATTAACTTTAATTCTTTTGATATCAACAAGTTTGATGAATGACATGCAAACATTGTTCAAAAACATCAACGTATTAATCACATCATTGAAGATGTGATTACTAGTCCTCATTTTCTATTATTAAAATTGGTAGATCATAATCTTAGAGTCACAAGAAAAACAAAATGTGAGAGGGATTGTAAAGGAGGTGAGGTGCGTTTATTCATGGGATATTTTTTCAAGAATCCCGTGTATATAGATCAACCATTTCGTTGTATATTTGTATGCAAAACATGTATTTTTACGTATAGTTGAAGCCCTTACTATTAGTACAAGATATTTTCATCGAATGCCAGATGCTACAAGTAAATTTTCTATTTCTTCATTTCAAAAATGTACAACTATCGGGGTGTTAGCTCATGGAACATCAGGTGATGTAGTTTATTAATAGCTTTGAATTAGCTCTCATGTAACAAACAAATCTCTCAAACACTTTGTAGAAGGTGTTATTGCCAACTTTGGTGACGAGTACCTCAGATTGGGTACAACATAAGATTTGGCAAGACTTTTTGCACATTGGAAAATAACATGACTTCATAGGCATGATAAGAAGTATTGATTACATGCATTGGAGGTGGAAGAACCGACCTACTGCATCAATATGCATGGAGAAGTGGAACTCCGACTGTCATCTTAGATGTTATTGTTTCACAAGATTTATGGGCATGACATTAATTTTTTGGAATACCTGGTTCTTGCAATGATATCAACGTACCCCAACGATCTCCAATTTTTTATGATATTTTGGAGGGTCAAGCACCGAAAATGAATTATGGGGTTAAAATGCATGATTACAACTAACGGTTTTATCATACTGATGGTATATATCCCTCGTGTGGTGCATTTGTCAAATCAGTTACCTCTCCACACTTAGAGAAGCATAAGTTATCTTTCTCAACATTAAGAGACTGCTAAACAAGATGTAAAGCATGCATTTGGAGTTTTACAAGTGCCTTTTGCATTTATTCAACTCCCAAGCCTTGTTTAGGATCAAGAATTTATGGAGAAAATAATGACGGCTTGAATCATCATGCACAATATGATAATTGAGGATGAAATAAATACATATATCAACTATTATAATCCCACCAAATTTCTGGAAGATCTACCAAGTAGTGGACAACCTTGTAGAAGAACTAGAGTTGTGGATAAAGATGAGAAAAATTTACAATTCTCTACTCAGGGGACACGGCTAGTCATATATGGTTAGCAGATCACAACTTCACAATAGAGAAGCTCACACCGCTGTAAAAAATGATTTAACTAAGCACATATGGGAAAAAATTTCCATAAGAATTGCTCTAAAAATTGCTCTTAAAAATTATCCTTTAAGTTTTTTTTATGTATTTTGTGTGTGGGTGTATATATTTTATTTGTAATGTGTTTTGAACCACGGTCGGGATAGCCGAACCTTGCTTCAATACACCAATCCTGCAAAAACAATCCCCTGGGATGGTGAGGTAAGAAAAGTTTATGGTAAAATTAGGTCAAAATTGTTTAATTTAAGTATTGAGAATTGAATGAATAGAACGAAGGAGTACCTCAGTATTTATAGGGGTTGATCCCCAGGAATCTTCCAATCATACTAGGCTAAATATTTACTTTGCTTATAGAAATATTAATATTACCATGATGGAGTTACCATATGTTCAACATTCCATAATTGTACCTAGAATGGAATCCGAATGTATAATTGGATAGATCGCCAGTTGGTTGTTGGGCTGAAGCCCAACAGCTAGTGTGATATGGCCTTGGGCCCAAATATAGAATATCACTATGGTCTTTAGTCTGAGGGAGAGCTTTGGTTCTGGACCTTATCAATAGCCCCTTAGAGAGCCGATGGTTTGAGCTTCAGTTAAGACCATCAGTTCTCTCTTATGTAGGTGTCTGAAGGTTATGCACCGCAGATGACCTTGTGTATTCCTTTTTCAGAATAATTTAAGCATTCGAGTTGTCTTGGCATGTTTTGCGTTGTTGGAGACTCCACGTGCAATGGTCTCGAATTGGGTGAAATAGCTTTCCAAAAAATGGCACACACGATCGTCGGTTTTTAGGCAATAACTATTGCCCACGAACTGAACATCTTCTCAAGTTGATAAATACTTTGTTTATGTAGTAATAATTTTAAACTTTTTACAACAATTTCCTCAACTACTTTTCTCCTCACCGAATCCTCTTTTGTTGTACTTTCTTCAAAGGCGCTCCGAGAAGTTTTCCAGTAAGTCATCTTTTTCCTTTCCGTACTTCTTTAACAATGCTAGGGTTTTTCCACCGTAATATTGTGTTTTGTTCGTGAGAAAAGGGGGGCTATCCATGTTGTGCCCTGATGGGGGTTCCATGAGGAGGAAATTTTTCCTTCTCTTCTGCGGGTAAAAAAAAGGTAGCAGAGTTCCCCATGTCAGTATGCAACGGGAGTCACACCCATGGGAGCTTTCCCCGGGAGACGCTGGCAATGGATTGGGTTAACCCCACTCACATACAACACTCTTGCTTAAATACTCTTCCCCGATTTAGTTGTGCCTTTTCAAGTTCCTATATGCGTGTTTAACCTTTGTCTGTTTTTGACGGTGGATCTACTCTCTTGTGCTTGTAAGCCCCCTAAGGGTTCCTCTTCCTCTATTGTGAGTGGTAGATTGTCTCAAAGGCCGCTCATCCCCACTCTAGGCTCGATGGCTATGTATGATTCTGCAGCTTGTAAGCATGATGGTTTCGAGGATGAGGGGTCCGAGCCCCCAATATCAGTAGACAATTTGTTTGCCCGCTAAAATTGCATCCCTGATCATGGAACCTTTTGAAAGGATAGCCTGGTTCTTCCATGAGACTACCATCCAAGTGTACGTATGTGTTTCAATTCTTCATTGTACTCTATTGATCTTCGGATGACTTTCCTTTGTCCTTTTAAGTGATCTTTACATCATCAAGCTATGGGACAAAACTCATTTACACAAAGGTGCTAAAAAATATTACAATCATAATCAAAGGCTTTAGTGACAATAAGAGAAGTTACACACATGCACTAATTAAATAATACAATGCTAATCAAATGCTTTAGTGACAATAAGAGAAGTTACACACATGCACTAATTAAATAATACAATGCTAATCAAATACCTAAGTGGTTATAAAGAGGGTATCCAGATGATGAGTGGTTCCACTGTGTAGTTGTCTAAGAATGTCAACCCGTAATCACCAAACAAAAGTATCAACTTGAGATAGGGATCCACCTCTAGTTTATTATAGTAATAAGAATCAGATTAGAACGCTCGAAAATGATACATCCACACTTATGATCCACACGAATACAACAAAAATGAAGTAAATTAATGCTCCCCAACTAAAGATCATGAGGGTCTCCATTTGACCCATTCAGTTCTCACTAGAACTACCGTTCAGTTCTTACTAGGACTGGGAGGTCTCAGTCCGTCATTTTAATTGTCCAAATAGTTTTTCAGTCCGTGTATAGAAATCATTTACAAAGCACATAAATTGTCTCTAACTTGCACTCAAAAGGATATCAAATAAAACGGTCTAAAGGCAAGTTAAATCGAATAAACGATCTAATTAGCCAGAAACATCCTAGTAAGTCGAAGTCTACAGATCTAAATGCAAATCAAACATACAGAACCACAGCTAATTAGAGCTCCTGAAATATGCAGAAGCTCAACAGAAATTGCCAGTTCATTAAACATAATCAAACATGCAACACCACCGAGCAACGGACCAGGATTGAAATTGGGTTGGGTGTTATAATCTGCTAGCCGCATACAGTTTGCTAAAATATAACAAAGAACATCCAAGAAGCAAACATAAGAACTATAGTTCCTCCTGTTATGGAGACATAGAGAACATAAACAAACAACTTGTATCTACAACCAACTGCAGCTACCATCAACAGAACACTCTCAATATTGCAACATCAGTTGACATGGCACGCAGGCTATAAACTCCGACATTTTGCCTATTTATATATGATTTTTCAAAGTAAATTAAGGATAGCTAGGGAGTCTCGGGTCCTAACTTGTTCGGATCACGGCTCAGAGCTGCACTTCTCTATCATTTATCCAGCTAAACGGTATGACGGGTCCTTGTTTAGCTCTGCTTTGAGCTCTCTCCTCTAGCCTTCTGATTCTCGGAGGCAGTCCACAGACGTATTCTTGAGCTTTTCGACCATCTGCAGACAGTCCAGTCAGATCAGACACTTTCCATCTGCCAACCAAAAACTCCAGTATATCTGCATAATCCCTGGCTGTGTAAACACCAAGGCGTTGTGCCACAGCTGAGAAGTGCTCAAATAGATTATCATCACGTCCATCATACATCAAGTGAGCGGGCATAGAAATTTTTTTCCTCATCATGTCAGCAAATGCCATCACTGTCCCATCTGGGTCAACCTCAAACAACTTTTCAGTAATCTTGGTGTAGGCAGTTTCATGACGCTTCTCATCTGCAGCAATTGTACCGCAGATTTGAGCCAATTTGATGTCACCATGCTCCTTTGCTAGACGAGCAGTGTTCCCATGAGAAATGAACGTTGCTCTTTCTTGGAATGATGTATAGATAAACCCAAGGTAAGGACTGTTTTCAGTTCGTGGATCCTGAGAAATTCGTAACATGATAAAGAAGAAATGATGAGATGGACTTGTCAATACTTGGAGAGAAAAAGACTGCAGCCAAAAATTTTGAAGCAGAGTAAGTATAAAGTCAAATTTCATGAATACTACCAAAGCAAAAGACTAAACATTTGACATCTGATTTACAAATTTAGGCACATGACTGTAGATATACGTAAAATATGTCATTACATCAGTATTTTAGAAAAATTGTGTGAGAATCTGTAATATGTAAAACTCGAAAAAGAATTGTGAATGCCCTCTGTAAACGGAGAAAATGGAAAAGAATGTTCCGAAGTTTTCAATGCCACCCCTACTTTATAAACCATATCGAAAAATGATAAGAAACATTATAAAGATGAATAAGTTAGCAAAGGTTTATTTCTAATATGCAATACATGACGTAAAGCTAAACACTACTTTACTTACACTCATAGAGTGACATCTAATAAGTCGGGATTCCACCACAATTAGCCTAAGGCCCCAAAAAACCCCTGATCCTTCAAAAAACAATTCTCAACTCTTCATAGCAAAAAGAAATTCAGAAACTACGATCACTCCACACACAAGTATGAGAAGAATTGTAAAGTATTTAATCTGACAAAAAAAACACCAAGAGTATTGGGTAATGTGGCATATCCTAGCAATATTGGGAGCTTTCTCTGTTAGGGTTGAGAAAATGAAAATCTTCTAGTCCTGTATTCACAGTCCTGGCCTTTGTTAATCCTCTAGAAATACTTATACAATATCTAAGCCTTTATACCACCTATGTGGGGTTGGCTATCTGGATTATTGTTGTCATCGGGTTCAGTAGGTATCAATTATATATTTATATATAGCACATCTTTCTTTAGAGCCTCTTTACAAGTCTTCTTAGTTCATCTGCTTTCATATATCATTTGTTTAATGGTACTCTAAATTCTATACATCTTGCTAGGGTTTCAAAAAATAATTCGAAGGAAGAAAACTTTTCATTTCAACAAGAATTGAAAGTCGCGTAATATCTCCTATGTCAAACAAGGGGGGAAACATAGAAGAAAGAAAGATAAAACTATCTAACATCTCATCTTTAAACAATATAATGAAGACTAAAACTGAATATTAGGTTTAGTCACCGTGATTTCCAGATCAAAACACAGAAAGACATTTAAATAAATAGTAAAACCATGTATAACCATAAACTATAAGGCTAAAGGTGTTACCATTCCAGATCCTATCAGATACTGTATTGTTTTCTCAATCTGCCGCATGTCCACTCGCCCAGACAAGTATAGATACTTGTTCAGAAGGTCACCATGCCTATTCTCTTCGGCAGTCCAAGCCCTTGTCCAAACAGCCCAAGGAGTTAAACTAGCACCTGTTTCATCACGAACGCCATCCAAGGTGTTAAGCATTGTCTGATAAGTTGGAAGTGCTTCCTCAGTTATCATGTCTCCAATCAAAACAACAAAATATTCATCTGGAAGTTCCTTTGCTCGGCCCCTAAGTTCCTTCACTTGATCATGGAATCCATCAGACGCAGGATCTGGTAGAAAATCTTGAGGTTGCCAGTTTTTCTCCACCGACTTCAAGTGAACTAATATATTTTGCTCAGCCCAGCCCTCCATAGATTTAAAGATCTCAATCTTTTGAGGTGGCATGGAGTGTGTTACTTGCACATGAACCTCACGTGGCGGACTGAAAGGCTTTTTGATACTTTCCACCTCTCTAAATGCAGAAACACAGCATTAATAATACATGGAATTGTATCACTTTATTAGCAGGAAAGTGGAAGCAGGGCATAATTCAGTAATCACACACATATCAAATTAATCAGATAGTAATTACCAATATCCATTGATGCAGAAAATTAACGCATTGCTTCTCAGCATGCCAAAGATGCACAATCATAAGAACATGCACTCATCTATGTTTTATTTTTTGGATACAAAGTGAATACGAAACTGATCATAATATAACTGTGAAAATAATTAAACGGACAAGAATACGATTAGAGCAAAAATAACAAGAGCCCAGATTTAAAAAAAAAAAAACACGATCCAAGAACGTTCCTTAATCATTTGATTATTAGGACCCAAATAGAGGAAAGCGATCAGAAAATTTTTACTTTGTTCCAGAGCCAAGAGTTGAGGCCATGAAAAACTTTGGGGATCTGACGCTGGCCGTTTGAGGAAGGACAGAAGAAGGGCCTTTCGGGGATTGGAAATTGATGGCATTCAACTTTAGAGCCATTGTGTTGGGCGGCTGCTGCTGCTTCCGAGTTGAAACGTACGCCCTCCACACAACTCAAAGACAGGAGAACGTGAAGACGATGACCCAGTTGTTCTAAACTAATCTTAAAGACCAACCTATTATTGTAGCTTTTTTTTTTTCTTTGTAACCACCTTTTGTTATACTACACGGGTTCCCTATATTCCGGGAGGTTGCTATGTTGTGTACTTCAATTTCATAAATTCCATCCACCTTCCTATCTACACAGGACTTGTGTCTACTTGAAACAATATCACTGACTACAAATTCTTATTTTAGACCCTTAGTTGTGGACGTATTTAGGGGTGGCAAATTCTTGGGAAAGACGGTCTTTTCATTGACTTTTGGAAAAACGGGGTTTGATTAGAATAATAAAAGGTAAAAGGTCTTAGTTGCAATATTAAAGTTTTAGTATGAAACATGTAGTAGTTATAAAATTTATAACCCGGTTCATGCAACCCAAAAATTTTATCTTAATTTCTTCTAATTTACACTTTAAACCTTGGTCTTTCCATAACTTATGGAAAGACCGTCTTTCAAGAGACGGACTCTTTAGGGGTGGGCACAAAATTATAAAACCAAAAAGAAAATCATCGAATCATTCGAATTCGAGTAAATCGAACCAAATTTAATATACTCCCTCCATTTTTTTTTATTAGCATATCTCTTTTGGTGTTAGAATTGAGGAGATGGTAAATGAGTGGATGAAATTGAATTGAAAGAAGAGAAAGTAAAATGAGTGGATGTAAAAACCTTAAACTTGCCCAAAATAGCAAGTGCCAATTAAAAAAAATACCACTTTTAGTAAGTGTGCCAATGAAAAAAAACAGAGGGAGTACAGTTTTGGATATCCGAATTGAATAATCCAAATTCTGAATACAATTTTTTGATCGGTTTTGGATATTAAAATTCAAACCAAAATCCGAACCGAACATTGAATTGTAATAAATTAAATAAATTATATGTATATAAAATAATAAATAAATTTTGGTTATGCCTATGGAAATACCGTCTTTCCATAGGCATATGGAAAGGCGGAGTTGAATTAGAATTATAGGAAGGTAAAAGTTTTAGTTGCAAAATTAAAAAGTAACTATTCAACGTGCAATATTTATAAGTTTATGACACGATTAATGCAATCCAAAAATGTTATCTTGGTTTTTTCAAAATTTCTGTTTAAACCTTGGCCTTTCCATAACTTTTGGAAAGACCGTCTTTCAGGAGACAACCTCATAAATTTTAAACCAACTAATTAAATTTATAAATAAATTTAAGTTGGAGGACCAATTTATAAATTTTAAAAATTACACCAAACATCTCAACATTAATTGGATCAAATAGACAAAGGCTGATACTAATGAGTTTTACAATCCATATTCATTATAAACAAGTTTAACACTCCCTTCGTTTTCTTAAATTTGATGCACTTAGCATATTTGTATGTTTTTCTAAGTTTGTCATCTTTCCTTTTATGGTAAAAAGTAACTCATTATCAACCATTCATTAAACTTTTTACTCTCTTCACTCAATTTCCTCCCCACATTTCAACTTAAAAAAAAACAACACCTAAATTTATGGTGCCATACATAGTGAAACGAAGGGAGTAAATTAGTTCATTTAAATCTTATAAATTAAAAGAAAAAGTATATAAATTCTTATATTCTTGTAAACGGAAAGCATTAACTATAATCAATAAACATCCATTTATGAATTACAATGCTCCTTGTAATCACAGTTATAAACGAAAAGCATTAAATTAGTTATTTAAATTCTTATAAATTAAAAAAAACAAATATATAAATTCTTATATTCTTGTAAACGGAAAGCACTAACTATAATCAATAATCATCCATTTATAAATTACAATGTTCCTTGTAATCACAATTGTAAACGAAAAGCATTAAATTAGTTCATTTAAATTAGTTCATTTAAATTCTTATAAATTTTTTTAAAAACAAGTAGATAAATTCTTATATTCTTGTAAACGGAAAGCATTAACTATAATCAATAAATATCCATTTATAAATTACAATTTCCCTTGTAATCACAATGATAAGATGCATGAATAATTGATTCTTCAACAGTAAACTTTTATCAGACTAAAGCATTCCTCAAACAATGGACATTTTCCTCTGCTCTCAAAAATTAACTACAATGGACTCTGAAGAGATTACTTGGTGAAGAGATGAAGACGGTGATTACCCAACCGAGAAGCATAAACAAGTGAGAATGTGGATCGTTATGTAATGGTTATGCATCCGGTAGCATGAAAACAAGCCTATTTCAATCTGGTTCATAATCTCCACTTCCCAGACTCACTTAAACAGAAGAAGAAATATGTCGGCTCAAAGTCAAAACCAACGTTTAAATATACTCGTAGAGAACCTAAAACAACTAGCCCAATACAACCCTTATCTAACTGCAGACATTGGCTGAACCAGAACTGAATTTAAGAAGGAGCGAGATGATAATAGTAAAAAAATAATTTAACATAATATCCGATCTAGAATGTATAAAATATCAATTTTTTTTGCATAAACATAAAGATATAAGAGTTAAAATTTATAATGATTTATATTTTATATTTGACCTAAAATATAATATATTTTAATACATTAACTCTTAGTTTTTCAAAAATACAATTCCTAATAATTTTGATTAATACATCTGCTAAAATATGTAATTTTTAATTTATAAAAAAACTATAAAAAACTGTAATATATATATATATATATCATAGTTAATCTGGGGGAAAGTCTCCTATTAGACCATCTAAATGTTAAACCAATTATGAAAAATCTTGTTTCAATAATTATTATGGTCACACTATAATTATTTATACATTAATATACATTTTAAAAGTTATAAGAAAATTGCTGCAATAAATAAAAAAAAATCAATTCAACTTATTAGTTATATCAGTTATAAAATGACCCAGTATATAATGATTAGTCAATCTAAAATAAGATTTTATTTTAATTTAATAGTGGAATTTTTGTTTCACCCTCTAAATGTATTTAAATTACTTATGTAATAAATAGAAGAGAAAGAAATCATAAAATATATTATAAAACACATTCATCATGTATGAAAACAGTCAATTCTATCGGCAATTTTTCATCGAATTCTCGCAGGCACGATTCCCAAGATTCCCAACGGAAATATGATTTCAGCGTTTCTTACATCCTCCGCTTGCCGTTAACGGCTTCCTCGCCGAAAACGGCCAGCCCATAGCATCACCCAGTAAGGCTAGCTGCCTCTATTACCGGCCAATATGGCCGCAACTAGCAGTGATCAAACCCCCCCCAAAAACCTTTGCAACGGTGTTACAGATTAAATCTCCGCCCCTTTCTAAAATCCTTCCTAACAACCCTGAAATTATCCCCAAAACGAATCACCTGGGGGATCCCTCTTGCCTATACTCAGAGGACCAGATTACTACCCTATCTGCCCATTATGCAAACGCATTGGTGGGTAAGTTCACTAAAGGGAGAATCTCTATGGATCTTCTGGAGCAGGCCTTCAAAACGGTGGGGTTTGAAGGTAAGTATCAACTTGGCTCACTGGATTTCAAACATGCTTTAATTAGGTTTGAGCTGATAAATGATTACCAAAGATGTTGGATGAAATGTGTGTGGAATTTCAATGGAATTTCTCTAAAAATCTTAAAATGGACACCTGAATTCTCTACTCACATTGAATCCCCAATAGTCCCTATCTGGTGTACAATTCGTGAGGTTCCCCTGTATTACTATAACTAGCATCCATTGAGGCAATAGGGAATAGTATTGGTAGTTTTATTAAGAATGATCTTGCCACAGATATGCTAACAAGGCCATCGGCAATAAAAATCTGTGTGGAAATTGATCTCCAGAAACCTTTGAGTCAATTTATAAGGCTGGGTTCTATAAGCAACAACAGGAAATACCAGGTAGAATATGAGGATGTACCCCTGTACTGTGATCACTGCTTAAAACTTGGTCATTATCAGTCCCAATGTAGAGCTATACCTTTGCCTAATGATGGAATAACTCAGGATACAAATCTAGATCACACTGTTCCCCAATCACATTGGCAGCCTACTGGTAAAAAATTTGATAAGGCTCCTTTGATTATAGACTCTGTGGATGATCAATTTCCCCCACTGATTGATAACATTGAAGGAATATCGAATGACTCTAATCTTAAGCTATCAAAACAACTCTCCTTCCCTGGTTATTATCAGTACTGTTACACCTCCTTATAATAAACCTCAGACCCAGGATAGCCCAGATAACTCGATCAAAAGGTTAATAAATGATACGGCTATTTCCAAACCACAGTCATATGCTAAAGATGATATTAAGATAGGATCATTCTCAATACCAATGTATAGTCCTAATCATAATATGGAACTTTCCCAGCCTGGAAAGATGGCAAATAGATATTCTGTTCTACAGGATCTAGAGGAATGCTCTAAAAAACAAGGACTATATCCTGAGGCTGGGATATCTATGGAAGCTGATTCTCATAATCAAAATCTGACCACCACTGCTTCTACAGGTACGCAACTGGGTAAGGATAAATCAAAGAAAACCAATTATCTGAGCCAATTAAACAGAATGATGCTCAGATCAGCAACAAAAAGTAATAAAACTTGTGAACAATGATAGTAAACTCTCAATTTAACTGTTTAGTGTGGAATCTTAGGGGGATGGATACATCAATGCTAAGGCTTACAAATTTATGTAAACTCAAGAAAATTCAGCTGCTGTGTATCATTGAACCGATGCATGATAATAATTCTTGTCAGACATATATGCAGAAACTCCCTTTTGATCATAATTTGACACTGTATAATGGGAAAATTTGGTTAATGTGGACTAATTCACTTTCTGTCTCTCTGCTCTCATCTCATGAACAATTCTTGCATGTTGTAATTCAGCATCATCATTTTAACTGGAATATGGAGGCAGTTTTTGTTTATGCTCTTAGGAATAGGGATGGTAGGAAAAACTTATGGAAAGATCTGCAGCCTATCTCCAAAGGAGATACAATTTTCATTGGTGATTTTAATACAATTACTTCTCTGACTGAGTATAGAGGTCCTAGCTCTCCAGCCTTAGGCAGTATTAGGGATTTTAACTGTTGGATCAACTCGAATGGGATACAAGAAATCAACACAGTTGGAAACCTTTTTACTTGGTGTAATGCTAGGCTTAGGAACCCAACTTCTAAGAGGCTTGATAGAGGCCTGAGTACAATTTCTTGGAACTCAAAATTCTCATCATCTTCCATCCAAATCCTGAATAAACAGACTTCGGACCATTCACCCATTTTTCTCCAAATCTCTACTCTGACTACTGCTAATCCAAGGCCTTTCAGATTTATTGATGCCTAGTTTCAGAGAATGGAGTTTACTGGTTTAATTAAAGAATGCTGGAACTTACCTTTAGTGGAAACAGGAATGCTTAGGTTTTACCTAAAGTTGATTAGGCTAAAGAAAGTTCTTAAGGACTGGAACAGAGAGAGTTTTGGTAATATTGACCTCAATGTTAAGCAGGCTGAGAAGGCTTTAAGAATACAGGAAATTAATTTTGATCTGAACCCCTCTACTTTGGAAAGAGTCAAACTTAATGAGAAAAATGCTTTATTGCTCAAGGTCTTAAAAGAAAAGGAAAAATATTGGAAGCAGAAAGCAAGGCTTAAATGGCATAGGTTAGGTGATAACAATAAAAATTTCTTTCATAAGGTAGTGCAGGAAAGAAATTGTAAGTTACAGATCACTAAAATAAAAAATCGAGATGGTCACTGGATTAACTCTCAGATAGGAATTCAAAGTACAGCTGTTAACTATTTCTCTGATTTGCTCACTAAACCTACTGAGGAACCTGATGAGACCTACTACTCTCATTTCCTTAGTCAGATCCCAAACATCATTACAGATAGAGATAACCAAATACTTGCCTCTCTAGTCACTGAATCTGAGCTGGAAACAGTCATTAAAGGGTTAAAGAAGAGGAGTAGCCCAGGACCTGATGGATTTTCCCCCAAATTTTACACTAAGTGTTGGACTATCATTAAAATAGACTTAATTTCTGCTGTTAATGATTTCATTGCTGGATCTGTAATGCCTAAGGGAATTTCTAGCACATGGATTACCTTGATTCCAAAAAAATCTACCCCTTGCTCATTTGATGATTTTAGGCCAATTAGCCTTTCCAATGTGTTGAATAAAATATGCTCTAAAGTGTTAATGGAAAGGTTAAAACCATATATGGAAAGCTTGATTTCTCCTAATCAAGCAGCATTTATGAAAAATAGGGACATATATGATAATATCTTGTATTTACAAGAAATGATCAGATTTCTTGATAAAAAATACAGAACTCCAAATTGCATTTTAAAATTGGATTTAAGAAAGGCATTTGGCAGAATAAATTGGAACTTTCTTAGACAAATTTTGCATAAGTTTGGTTTCCATGGGAAGTTCTTGAATGCAGTTATGAATAATTTGTCACAAGCATATTTCTCCATATTGGTAAATGGAAATCCTGTAGGTTTTTTCAAGGCGTCAAGGGGTATAAAACAAGGTGATCCTCTCTCACTCTTTCTATTTAATCTATTTTCTGAAGCTTTCTCTAGGAGTTTAGCTTACATATTTCAAAATAAGAGAATAGCTAGTTTTCAGACTTCTGCTTCTATTCCTTCTGTTTCTCATCTTATGTATGCGGATGACACGATCATTTTAATGCAAGCATCTAAGTCTAATTTAATCAAGATCAAAGCATTCCTTGAAATATTTGAGTATACCTCGGGCCAAAAATTTAACTTTGACAAATCTGAGTTTTATTTGAGCAAAAGAGCAAGTTCAGCTAAGCTTAATCAGGTCAAAATGGTTTTAAGAATGAAAAAAGGATCTTTTCCTTTCAAATATTTAGGCTGTCCGGTTTTTAGAGGAAGAAGCTTAATGAGATATTATCATCCTATGTTGGCTAACATTGACCATAAGCTTCAAAATTGGAAAAATAAATGGCTGAGTGGAGGAGGGAAAATGGTCTTAATAAAATCTTGCCTCTATTCTATTCCTCAACATATTTGGACGGTAACAAATCCCCCGAAAGGTATAATTAAATCTATTGAGAAAAAATTGTCACATTTCTTTTGGGGTAAATTTGAGGATAAAAACAATAGGGTTTGGAAAAAATGGACAGACCTTGCTAAGCCAACAAAACTGAATGGCCTGGGTTTTAGATCTTTTAAAGCCATAGTTGAGGCTTGTTCTGTTAAACTATGGTGGAAGTGTCAACAAGGTACCTCTTTGTGGTCAAAATTGCTATGGGCACTGCCACCATCACATAGAAAATCAGTTACTTGGAAAAGAATATGCCAGGTGAACACCTTTGCTTTTTTTTTTTTGATTTAAAACCATCCTGGGATGGGGGGAATATATTTGGCTCCCCAAACCAATAGAATGAGCCAAAATAGGCGCTAACTGTCGTAGTACAACACAATTGTAAAGAAAAAGATCATCCTGTAGATGATCCCAGGGCTAAGAAGATCATCCTGTACAACACAATGGTGTTTCCACCCTAACAGTTAAATAACCAACATTATAGCTGAAAGAGCCTAGGTAAAACAAACCATCCAGCTAGAACTTCGCGAACAGGTCGAAGAAACGTATAAACGAGACTCCTATTTGTCAACGATGTGCCAGCCAAGATGATAAATTATGTCCTAAGTGGTGATGATGGAGTAGCAGCTTCAAAAGTAGCAGCTTCAAAAGTAGCAGCTTCAAAAGTCATTGTAGTAGCAGCTTCAAAAGTCAGATGATGGAGTTATGAACCAAAAGGAACCTAGCTGTAGATCCTTGTGTAGCCATTGTTGTATTTTGCTCGAACCTCTGACCAATCCCTGTGATCAGTCCCTGTGTAAACTTTGCAATCCCTGTGTTCAGTCCAGAAAAAGGGATTCAGCTCTATCCTTTGCTGCAGGTGGTTGCAACATTTCCTAGAGCTGAAGCCTCATCCTTCATCCCTATCAGTTATCCTTTTCCACTGATCAGTTTCTCATTCGCATGTTGCCTTCCTAAGCTGAGTATCCTCACGTCCACCTCATCTGCAAGGAAGCAAAGGAAAGAGAGCAGTATCCCATTGAAAGAGAAGTAAGATTTTATAGTAGGAAACATCTGTTCCTACTAACTTGCTGTTCTCTATTAGGTTCCTATTCTGATACCATATATCCCAGATTTATCCAACAATAGGAGGTAAAAATCCTAGTTCTAGATCACCAGAAAGTTTATTTTCCTTAGCATGTTTAGCCATAAAGTCTGCTGCTGAGTTAGCCTCCCTAGGGATATAATGAATCACCTCCCTAGGGATATAAAGAATATGCCAGGTGAACACCTTTGCTGAATCTAACTCTACTATAATTCATGGCAAAGGGAGTTGTAGTTTCTGGTTGGCCAACTGGTGCCCTAATGGCCCTCTCATAAACCATATTCCAGACAGTATCTCATCACACTTGCTTAATATCTCAGTGGCAGATTTCATTATGAATAGGAACTCAGTTTTGGACCAGATTTCTCCCTTCCTGGGGCATGATACTTTTATATTTTTGCAGGGAGCTCAAATCTCGGAGGAAAGGAATGACATAATGATTTGGAAACCTGAGTTCTCAGGAAATTTTACCTTCAAATCATGCTATAAGGCCTTAACATCAGAATCAGGTATCTCTCTGGAAAATATTTCTCTTTGGAACACTCCCTTGCAGAAAAACATCATTATTTTCACATGGAAATTACTGCATGCCTTCCTCCCTTTTGATGACGTGCTTAATTCTTGTGGTTTTAGTTTAGCATCTAAATGCCCTGCCTGTTGTCATTCAGACTCGATATAGCATTTCTTTATAACTTGTCATCTAGCTCAAGCAGTGTGGTCCAATTTTGCTTCTTTGCTTCACTTCAATCTAAATGCTCTTCATTCCATTCCACAGAGGTTTTTTGTGTTCTGGAACTGTAGTGATTTACCAAAGTTTGAGCGCACCTAGCGCACCTAGAAATGGTCTCCTATTTGAAAATAAGCCCCTACGAGTTCATTCTATATGTAAAGAGGTGCAGGATCTCATCACATTCACATTTCAGGTCTGCCCCTAGAAACTAATCACCCCTGGTCCTATCCCACCATCATTCAGGCATCTAGCACCTATGCTTAGACCACCTCCTAAGCCAAATATATCAAAAATCTGTTGGAAAAGGCCTAGGTCTGGTTTTATTAAAATTAATGTTGATGCCTCCTGGTCCCATAACAAAGTCTCTATTGGTCTTATTGCTAGAGACTTCTCCGGCTGTCCAATTACCATAAGCTCTGCTGCCTCTTCTGCAGTGTCACCTCTATTAGCTGAAATTGATGCCATTATGCATGCCTGTCACATTTTCCCTCAGCTCGACCAAACTTTTATAATCGAATCTGATTCAAAACTTGCGGTCTCTATGATAACTGACCCCTATGCTGCGCATTGGGAAATTTTTGACAAAGTTTATAAGGTGAAGGCCTCCCTTGGTCGAGCTGATCTCCAGCATGTTCTAAGAGAGGGCAACAAGGTTGCTGATGCCCTCGCTAAATGCCACTTTGATTTGGATCCTGGCCTTTCTATTACTAACATTCCTAGACATATTAGAGGGCTTATTACTTTAGACAAAGATTCTGTGCCTTCCATTCGAGTTCACAGAAATGATAGTGTATTTGAATAGATACTTTTGAGTTTTGTTGTATTGATGCAGGTCGGATAAACTACACATGATGAGGGAATGCCGATAAGCTGTTGCTGCTCCTCGGTTCTCCATCCAACCACATTGACAAACTGGATGCAACCTTTCCTTGGTGCTGCTGCAATCATCTTTGATTACCTCCGGATTACATTAGCTTTCAAATACTATATTACTTCACTAAGAGGTTGCCTGGCCAAGGGAGAGAATTCACACAGGGGGTGGAGATTCTATCCCTTGGATCGCAACCTCTTTACAGAAAACACTAATCTTGTATAGCTGTCTATATTGATAGTTCTAGTACTTTTGGAGGCAATAATGTTGCCTCAATGTCTATGGATCTAGACATACTGATGTACAAACATTTTAATTTTGCTATAGGGCCTGGGGAACCTAATACATAACTCCCTCACCTTAGGGTGTTTTCCATTAAAAAAAATGTATGAAAACAGTAAAACCATAAGTAAAATTGATAAGGTAATAATAATAAAAAAGGATTTGAGATGAAACGGCATTTTTTTTAATTTAACAATGAACCTATAGCTTTTATTGATATCATTACATGTTCACACCACCATTACACATACTACTCCATATAGATGAAGCCGGAGATTTGCACCAGAACAAAAGAAAGGGAAACAAATAGCTGCATTATTATTTGATCTCACGGATCACAGTTCTTGGGTGATCCATCCCTAATAGCATCACGAGTGGCCGAACCACATTCTACCTCCCGAAATCCTCCTTAAGCACCCACATCGTCCAAATCCGCCATTCACCAAACCAAGTTCACCAATGCAACCAGAACGCTAGGGTCTGAATGAGGAGGATTTCGGGACAATGGTCTTTGATTTTCCTAGGGTTCTTTATACTTGTCGATGGAGGAGATGAGCCAAAAGGTCACACATCTGCATAACTTTTTGCTTTTTGTCTGCATAAATGATGCTATTCTTGATCTCTAATATCTGAATATATGGGCCCTTTTTGTTATGCAGGTTGCTTTCTTGAAAGAGTTTGGTCACGATCACGAAGAAGTGGGGAGATTACTAGCATTCAAACTATGGTTAAAAAGTTGAAATTCGTCAACTTTTTGGGCTATGTTTTAAATGGGACCTAAATGGATATTGGGGCGGTGGATGTCTGTTTGGGTTCTCCTCCGCGGGGACTATAAAATTGACTATTTAAACTCTCAAAATGGATCAAGGGTGAATGAGGTATGAATGTTTGAAATGTCACTCTCGAAAGAGAAAAATGAGCAAAAATTGGCCCTGGGTAATTTTTTTCTCTGGACTGTCCAAAATGTGTATGGACCACGTGGAAGTCTCTGGAAGGTCCAACCGCGTAGTATATATGGAATTTCTTGTGTGTAATTCTTAAGAGATAAGAACGAATTACTTCCATATTTTGTGAGATATCTTGTCTTAAATGAATATGCGGTTTATCATGTTTAATACGCTGAAGAATATTTGTGCAAATATTTCTTCCATTTCCAGCATATTTGATTCGAGTATGCATGGAATGTCTCAAATTTGATGAGTTGGTGATTGGATAATATTATTTTCTAATTACAGAAAATCAGAATATCACGTTTCTATGATTAGAGTCTCTTAGAGTAGTATAAATAGAGCCTCTAAGTTAGTTAGGAAACTCGAACCATTTCTCAAGTCCCTCCATATTCTAAACTTGAGTCTTCTTTCTATCTTTCTCGAAGTTTCCACCTGTTGCTCTGTCGGTGATAGTCCTTTGGGCTTTGCGTGAATCTGAGGTAACTCTTACGTGTTAATTATTACCTTCGATGGTTTTACCCTAGGGAACGATGTCCACGATGAGACTCATTCGTTTCAAGGGCAGGGATTTTACCGTGACTCCATCACTTTGTGATTACTTGAAACGTGATTTATGTTTTGATTATTTGTAATATAAGCTTTTCGATTGTATGCTTGAATAATTAATAAAAGTTAATATTTGCATATGTATATTGCTCGTTCAATTTTCATTATTTGATTTTCGCATGATATTATCAGTATATGTCCAACAGTCTTGAAACGAATGATATCTCTGTTGAATTATATTGATTCAAAAATTTCATGTTGATTGAATGCTTAATGTTGCGAATGAAATTGCATACTATATTTTGTTTGAATTTAGATGCTACTCTACATGCCTTAAATTTGAGTAAATTGTGCATGGAAAATATACATTCTATGTATGAATATTAACGAAATTTATGCAATAGTACGAAGATGAAATCGCATATAGTTTAAGATTGCATGCCACGATATGCCTAATATAATATCATGCATGCCATAACAAAATTTTGCATGTTTAATTTGTGAAAATTTCATGCAACTATATCGGTGTAGATTGCTTGCCTTTTTTGTTGAGGCAAAGTTTTGTGAAATTTGCATGCTTAATTGTTATACACTTTTATTAGGTTGCGGAAATGTTATTTACCAATTTTATTACGAATTGGGTAACAAAACTAAATCGAGCAATTCGTTATGTATAGAGATTTTAAAATGTTGTATTACGATATTAGATGTGTACACATATTTAACGACGAATGATTTTTTGTATGTACACATTGGTGAATCCGAGTATACACGGTTGTATCTGTTGGAAGAAAAACTTGGCATGGAGATACAACAGTATTTGCTTGACAACATGAAAGAGTCGAGAGTTGTAACCACGGTTTTGCAAACTATGGTACGTATACACGTTAATTAAAGTGAATAATGACATATGCTATATTTACGTATATTGCTTGGATTATATTTGATAACCATTTGCGTGAATCTGGACGTGAACATGACTTTGTTACAAAGAGAGTTATGTGAATAATATTTGCACATATATGTCCAGTACACTATGGCTATCGAATTTGATAGTGAATGGATTTAGTTATATTAATCCCTTAATTATGTGGGAAAATGAGTTGAGCATGTATGTTAAATTACATGGTGTGATTATGGAAATATGTTAATTCCGTGATATACATGCTTATAAGATTAAATGTTGTTACGATAAGTATCATATTTTTTGCTTTTCATGAAAGATTGGATTAAAAATTGGAAAAAATGCCATGAGTTTGGAATATTGAATCAAGTATTACTATTGCTTTAATTTATGAAATTACATGAAAGCATTGCATATGTTTGAAAATTATGAAATGCTTAATTTCCTAAGCCCTCAAAATGTTATAGTATTTGCTTAAATACTTAATCAAATGTTGAAATACCTATTTTACATGGTATAATAATTTGGTTTTGTGGGCTGCTCGTGTTGGTTACAAATTTTAAACCACATTTGTTTAGAATGTGCTGCTAGTGATTCATAACTTCTATATGCTCGGTCTAGAATCTCATGTGATAAGACGTTAAACTTTATTTGCAAATAAATATGAAGTCTCTTGATGAGAGTGTAATTGTCTGTGCAATAATGAAGTATGTGACATTGGGTTACTTGATCCATGATGAACTCATTTTGATTTAGGGTTTTGGTTTAACTGCATATACAAAAAAAATTAGATTTATGTTGTGTCTAAAATTGTGTTATGCTTTTATATGCTATGATTATATTAATTTTTTGGGAAAATGACCCGTTGATGCAATGAAATGTTTAACAAGGCTTGTCCCAATAATTGACTATCTTGATTGATCGCTTACGAGTATATGGCTCATGAGTGACAATTGTTAGATTGCACGGATAGAGCATATGGGCTCGAAGTTCGACATATTCTTGTTATTTTGTATGACCTGAAAAATGGGAACGTGCAGACATTAGTTTACGACTATGTCTAGGGTATTGGTTCTTGTGAACCATGGTATAAACCCTAAGTATGAGTTATCATGACTATGCCAAAAACTCCGATTACTTGTAATCAAAGAATTGAGGGAAAATCTCAAGAATTTGGTTGAGAAAACTAAGAATCCCAAGACTTTTAGTCAAATCTCTTGATTTATGGTTGAAAAATCTAAGAATCATGAGATAGAGAATCCTAAGACATTTGGTCAATTCTCTAGATTTTTGGTTGGAAAGCCTTAGAATTCTGAGATGAGGAATCCAAAGACATTTGGTCTAGAAAACCCAAAATATAAGGTTTTGAGAAACTTACCACGTGTGGGATGTTTAATAAAACCACCCCAATGTGGGGGGTAGGCGAAAACCTAAAAATTCAACGACTATATGAATTTTGATAGGTACTCGAGATGAAAAGTCATTTTGAAAGATTTGAATAGAGTTGATCGAGTCGAGAATGCAAGGAACTCAAACTTGAGTCGAGCAATGGACTCGAATGTGTTTCGAGCACAAAGGCACTCAATTTTGATTTGAGTAGTCTAAGAGTCAAGTGTGGTTATACTGAAACATGGCTTTAAAATGGGCATGAAATTTGTGTGGAGTCGGTTAACTCACACTGTGCCCTAACGAGAGTTAACTGAATCCTCAATTGATTGATACTACATTGGTTGTGGTAGTGGTCAAGCGAGGATGAATGATTAATTAAGATCGGGAAGTTTATTTAAACCTAATTCCAAGAGAGTTGAAGGAATAAGAGAGACTTCTGCGATAAAATATCAATACATGAAAGTGTTATGATTGTTGAAAGGATCTACCCCTAAAAGAAATTTTATGGGTAAGAACCTAGTATTTGATTCGTTATTGAACACACTGACTTTTAGTAAGTTGGGTTTGTATATTAACGAAACCACTTACGTTATACACATAAAAACATATGAGGTTATATGTGACCATGATGTGAATACATAGAATCCCTTGGGGGAATGTGATTCACAATGTAGGAACATTCGCTAGGTCATATGGTGATTGAAGGAAATCCCTAGAAATGATCAAGTGAGGTGGGGGAGCCTTTACGTTGGCTGGCGATCTTTTAAATAAGATACCCCAAGAAGGAGGAAAATAAAGCTCCTCATAGAGCCATCCTAAAAATTTCAAATGTGAGGGTTGGCGTATTGTGAAGGTAGTAAAATAAATACTTAATCGGTATTTTTGCTAGATATGCACAATGTTGAAGTGTTATCAATTTCTTGAAATTCACAAGAAATAATATACAGAAATTAAAAATACATTTTGATGGAAAGTGTAGTTTGTGGAAGTTTCTGTTAGAGACCCTGATTTATCTTAAATGGATTTAAGAGTCAATAGATGAAATCATTAAGGACCAGGGATAAACCAATGAAGGAAACGAGATTCCATGAAATGTTGTTTGTGGAAAGCGGTGATCAATAGAGAGATTGATCTACCATGAGTGCAAATCACTAGAGTACTAGTAGATTTGAGCAATTATTAAGTATATTTGTGTATTTGATGGGTGTTCTCCAGACGTGAGAATGAGTCCAAGGTACTTGGTATCAAGGCTTTGTGAAATCTAGAAGTACATCTAATGGAACTAAATGGTTATTTGGAGATTTAGATATTAAAAATCTGAATAGAGCAAAAATGAAAAGCTCAATGCTCCTAAAGGACCCATCATGTGACCAAACTAATTGTTGTTTAGCCAATGATATTGAATCAATAAGTTCAATCAGATACGCTAAGAGACACGAAAAATGACCATGTCATTTATGTCTTTGAATTGATGGTTTTCTCATTGATAGTAAAACCGATACGATAATTGAGTCTCTTGGAGATATGTCGTATTCAATGGAATGACTGTAAACATTATGAGTTTATTTTTTGTAAATGTGAGGTGTCTCTTAAGAAGAGAACTCAAGAGTCATTGATAGTCTGATGTACTTTTTAAAGTTCACATTAGACAATTCTTACAATGGATAGTAAGATGATACACAAGTAATCTAGAAATGATCATTGGAAACAAATGTGAGACTCGTGGATATGGCTTGAGCTGTGTAGAGAAATGGTTCTCTCTTGCTAGATTCATAAAGGAATTTAAGTCCATTGCGTTGGATAAAATTGGGAAAGATATACCCTAGGATGACCAAAGTATGTGTAAGCTTATTGGCGTAGCGTAAAGCTATATCGATGATGGTGTGTCTCGATAAAGATACTATACCATTAGATGACTACTCTGTACGAGAATTATCTATGTTGACTACGTGAGGTCAATATGATGAGGTTTTTGATTCTTTGACAGAAAGGATTGAACCAATTTCTTGACGAAGAAATTGAATCGAGAGTTAGTTGAGAACTTATCAAAAGGAATATGACTAAGTCCAATAAATTGTGGGTTACGTACGTGGACACCCAAGCTATGCGACTAGAGATCCCAAGATCTAAGTTCAAAGAGACAACTAAATTAAGGGCCTAGAAGGTCGGCTTGGACAGTAAGGATCTTGTTGGAATTTTCCTCAATATCGTGTTGAAACTTTGAATATCCTTGAGATGGTTGATGATGTTGGGCATGATAGTAAGGATATCGAGAATGTCATTAGTGTGCATATGCCTAGGAAGCATATTTTATTTGCTCAAATGCCAATACTAACAAGCAGCGGATTAGGGAATGGGGGAAGAAATTAAAACCTCTAGCCCCTCCTCCTAAATCCAAAATTCTCCCAAAGATCCCAACGATTTTGAGGAATTGGCATACATGGTTTACTGCTCCAAAGGTATAGGGTAAACCTAACAAAATGTGGAGACCACTCTACAAGTAATTTGTTGTGGGTGGAACCGCGGATGGTAATTTTGGAGACCCGATGGTGTGTTTGAATTAACCTTGATGGACTTTGAAAAATAAGTCGTGACGACTACAATAAGAATACAAATTTCTTGTTTTTCTTTAATTTTGTATTATTATGTTTGATTTAATTTTTCTTATGTGTGTTATAGAAGTAAAATTTATTGAATTTGAGATTGGAACGGTATTTCTCCAGTTTGTGTGTTTGTGGTGAATGCAGATTTAGGTTTTGGATCAAGGTAGGGAAAAAGTAGGCGGAAAAGCCCAAGGCCGAATCAAAGGGAACAATCCATGGCCCATAAACTCAGGAAACAGATGCTTATATAACACGGTTTGTGCCAATTGGCACAGTCCATGCTTCAGGAGTCAACTTAGTTACTGCAAGTCCAATCGGTCCGTGCCAGGTGGCACAGACTGATGGACACGGACCGATGGAGATGCCAAGACAACTACCACCATAAATGATGACATTCCACGACTTGATCAAACATTTAAAGGATATGTTCGAGATCCTCTAAATGACATGGCAAGACCGATGACTAGGTCAAGAACTAAGCTTAGGGATGCTTCTTTAAATGCTTTGATTGATCGCCTTTATGATGAAGAATTGAAGAAGGAGTCACCATCGACATCTTGGATTCATTATTCAAGATTGTCGACGAACTGAAAACATCATGAAGAACACTATACTCTTTTTTCCCACTGGATTTTTAATGAGGTAGTGTGATCACTGTAAAATAATGTCATTTTGGGTTTATTGGACTGATAGCTCGGCCATGTGGGCTTTGAAGAGCTGAATTTCGAAAATACAGTCCATTAAGGTTTAGTATATTCAGTTTTATTCTGATTAGAATTATATTTGGTAAGATTAGATAAGGTAATATTCTTCAAGGTTACTTCTTGAAGAATTCAACCTGATTACCTTAGATTACCATTTATTTTAGGTATTTAAGTTAGATATGGTTTTAGCTTCTTAAAGCTGCCATAAGTCGATTCAGTTTCCATTTGTGATAAGGGTTTGAGGCAAGATTGTAACCCTATAAAAAGGGAGGCCTTATGGACGAAAATTACAACCTTTCATCAATCAAATATACAACCTTTTGTGTTCATACTCTTTGCTTGCGAGCTATTCCATCGTTGCTTAACCCTGAGTGCTAGTTAGAAAGCAAGTCGAAGTTAGGCGTACCCCGAGGGCTAGACTCCTGAATTTTGTGCGAGTTAGTGCGGGTTTGTAGATCCCTTCACTAGATCAAAGATATTAATTCCGCAAATCGTGAGTCTTCACAAGGAGATTCATATCAGTTGGTATCAGAGCAAAGCGAAAGATCGACTGAGGCCGAAAAAAAAGAAGAAGAAAGAAAAAAGGGGTTTCGAGTTTGCATTAATTTATTTTCAAATTTTTAAATATATATATATATATATATATACTCTTTCATGTCGTGTTTTAACTGTGTTTGTTTGATCTTTCTTACCAGGAGGATTGAATCTAGGGTCGAAGGACGTCGAAGGGTCTGAGAGTTAGAATACTTTGGTATTACTATCCGCCTTCACCTTCATCAATTGAGTTAGGAGGACGTCGAAGGGTCTGAGCATTAACAAGTATTATCCTCCTTCACCTCCCGGTCAGTTTCATAGTTTTTAGTAGCTCAAACAGTTTATGTGCTTGTGATATTTTCATCAACTCTTATGAAAATTATTGTATGCTCATAATCCTATTTGTTTTCTTTATCGTTCTTTGATTCCGTGATCTAGAATTGTTCTGATTCTTGATTACACATTATTAAAAAAAAA
Source organism: Rubia yunnanensis (assembly GCA_037428765.1). Taxonomy (NCBI): domain Eukaryota; kingdom Viridiplantae; phylum Streptophyta; class Magnoliopsida; order Gentianales; family Rubiaceae; genus Rubia; species Rubia yunnanensis. The sequence goes on from CM075061.1 coordinate 89,494,382, forward strand.
GAGTCTTGTGTCATTTTCCATATATATAGTGTCATATTCTTGATTCTTATGATCTTGAATACCTCGAAGTTCATTGGAATCAAGAGGAAGTTGTTGTAGTTTTCTTATTCCAAGTTTTGTATAGGCGATTCTTGTTTCAAAAATTTTCGAAAATAAAAAACAAAAGGTAGCAGATTTTGGGTTTCAAAATCGGAATTTAGGATTTGAAATCTGAAATTTGGGGCAGATTTGCAATTTTCAAAAGTTTGGGGGCAGATTTGCAATTTCCAAAAATTTTGGTATTTGTGACTGAATTTTTCTTGGGGAATTACATTCTGTTTGTGAGTTTTATAGTACAAAAAAAAACGAATTGTGTCTGAAAAAAAAAAGGAAAGAAAAAGGAATCCGGTTTGAAAAAGGAAACGAAAAGTCAAAATCCTGATCGGAAGAGAAAAAAGAAATAAAAGCCAATTGAGAGAGGAGTTTTGATCTGAATATTTTTACTTGGGGGACAAGTAAGTCATTAAAATACTTTTCCACAAGGGATTTGGATTTAAGTTCCTATTCCAATTTGTTTTTGAATTTTCGGAACCTATTCGTAGCCTATATAAAGCAATCTTGTTTTGGTCATAATTCATTCAATACAGCTCTGATTCGTGCCATTCAAATTGTGTTTTGTTCCTTATTATTTGTAGAATTTGGAATTCTAGATCGTAGAGCCAAATTTTGAGTTTATATATTTTTAAATTTCGAAATAAGTTCTGCAGTACTCATCTCCATAGTTTGTTTTGAATTGCGGTGAATTGATCAGTTGCCCTCGCATTAGCCTTCGCCTTGTGAGTTGTGAATGTTATACACTTGGGGAGTGACCTTACTAAACAAAGGGGAAGGGGGGACATTTATTCCTGATGGTTTGTTTCTTCTTTGCAGGGATGGCGGACGATCCATTCGTCCCGCCATTTGTTGGCAATCCCAACAATAAACCTAAAATAAATTCCATGAATGTCATAAATTCCATAATGAGAGAGGTTCATAGATTTTCTAGGAGGGTAGATGAGTTATCGAATCCAACGACACCTCATTCTACAAGACAAGTTGAATCTGCTTGTGACATCAAAGGTTTGAAGTATGATATTCCTAGATTTGATGGTCAACACAATCCGATGAAATACTTGGATTGGGAGAGGCAGATCGAGAACCTATTTGATGTCAAAAACTACCGTGAGAAATAGAAGATCAAGGTCGCGGAGTATTCTTTCACCCATTATGCCACAGAGTGGTGGGAGAATTTGAAAGAATCAAGATATCTTGCCAGAAAGAAACCTATCTCCACCTGGGAGAGATTGAGGACCAAGCTTCGATTACATCATGTTCCACGAACATATTTGATGGAGCAACATTCGTATCTCAGCAATATGAAGCAAGGAAATCGCAGTGTAGATGAATACTGGCAAGATCTTGAATTAGCTATGAGAAGAGTTGGCATGAAAGAAAATGATGACTTTATAAAGAATCAGTTTATTGAAGGCTTAAGAGAAAATCTGCAAGTTCCGGTTAAGCTCCAGTACTATGTTTCCATGCAAGATTTATTGTTCAATGCCAGGTTGGTTGAGTCAACATTAAGGCCCAGTGGAAGCTCTAATATTGGCTATGACAGTCAAAGGCAATTCTCTGATTTCAGAAGCCCAAATTCGACCAAGGGCTGTAGCAATTTGAACTTAGGTGGCCAAGGAAACCTTAATTCAACCAAAACCTACTCAAATCCACCATTGGAACCAACTGATCAAAGAATGATCACAACTAATCAGTCTTTTAGCCAAGATATAGGTAAATTAATTTCTACTTTGTCAGATACAGTTTCTTCTAACACTCCTACATATTTTCATTGTAATGAACGAGGACATGTTCACAATAACTGTCCCCATGAACGAATTATAACAACAATGGAGGAGGAAGAAGATGATGATATGCCTGCACGGTATGACACCGAAGAAGAACAAATGGATGATGAAACCATCATTGTTGACAGAGGTGAGAAAGGTCCTGAAACACAAGATTTTTTTGAGGCGTATTCCACAGATGTTGCTGAAATTACTCCCCCACAAGGAGCAAGTAATTTCGACCAAAATAGTTTCAATTACTCCAAAAAGACAATAAATGTCACCAAAGACAAGTTCCAGGTCGATCCTAAGGTAGGTAAGACAGGTAAGTTGCAGAATGATTATGAAAAGTCGCATAAATTCTTGTCTTCACATCTTAGTCCTTTACCTTCTATTTATATGATGAGGCATGAACTATCTATTGACTCTGGTAAATTTTTTTATGCTTCAATAAGAGATGTGAATTGAGTTTTGACTAATCATTCTTTTGTTCTTATAATGTACTTTAAAGAAAGTTACTATGCCACTGAAGATATTCCTGTAGATATTCTTTCACAGTTTGTTAAGTTGTTATAGGAATTTAAGGATGTCTTTCTAGGTTATATGCTTCCCGTTTTGAGGATGAAACTTTTTGATCCGGGAGGGAATGATACGGATATCAAATGCTTTGATGCACAGAATGCTGATAAAGCTAATCAAAGCCGCAAGTTGATGAGGTTCAGCGTGGGAGATTATGTTTGGGTTCATCTGCAGAAAGAGAGGTTTCCAAATGCTCAGAAATCTAAGTTGAGTCCACGTGGAGATGGTTCTTTTAGAGTGTTGGATCGTGTGAACGACAATGCTTACAATATTCAGTTACCAGATCATTATGGTGTTAGTGCGACCTTCAAGGTTGCTGATTGATCTCCATTTACATTTGAAGACGATTCAGTTTCGAGGGTGAAACCTTTCGACCACGGAGGGAATGATGGAGATACCAAGACGACTACCACCATAAATGAAGACATTCCACGACTTGATCAAACATTTAAAGGATATGTTCGAGATCCTCTAAGTGACATGGAAGGACCGATGACTAGGTCAAGAACTAAGCTTAGGGATGCTTCTTTAAATGCTTTGATTGATCGCCTTTATGATGAAGAATTGAAGAAGGAGTCACCATCGACATCTTGGATTCATTATTCAAGATTGTCGACGAACTGAAGACATCATGAAGAACACCATACTCTTTTTTCCCACTGGATTTTTAATGAGGTAGTGTAATCACTGTAAAATAATGTCATTTTGGGTTTATTTGACTGATAGCTCGGCCATGTGGGCTTTGAAGAGATGAATTTCAAAAACACAGTCCATTAAGGTTTAGTATATTCAGTTTTATTCTGATTAGAATTATATTTGGTAAGATTAGATAAGGTAATATTCTTCAAGGTTACTTCTTGAAGAATTCAACCTGATTACCTTAGATTACCATTTATTTTAGGTATTTAAGTTAGATATGGTTTTAGCTTCTTAAAGCTGCCATAAGTCGATTCAGTTTCCATATGTGATTAGGGTTTGAGGCAAGATTGTAACCCTATAAAAAGGGAGGCCTTATGGACGAAAATTACAACCTTTCATCAATCAAATATACAACCTTTTGAGTTCATACTCTTTGCTTGCAAGCCATTCCATTGTTTCTTAACCCCGAGGGCTAGTTAAGTATCAATAAACCTTGTAATCTGATCTTGAGGGCTAGTTAGAGAGCAAGTCGAAGTTAGGCGTACCCCGAGGGCTAGACTCCTGAATTTCGTGCGAGATAGTGCGGGTTTGCAGATCCCTTCACTAGATCAAAGATATTAATTCCGCAAATCATGAGTCTTCGCAAGGAGATTCATATCACGGACCGTACCACATCAATAAATGTAGTTCTATCTTCTTCGATTGACCCGTGCTAGTTGGCATAGAATATATAACATCAGCCCTAGTAACGGATTTGAGATCTTCTTCCTCATTCCTCTAGTAAGGTGGGATAAAAAAAGACTGTGAAGACATGGTTGGAAAGGTGAGAAACATAAATAAAGACTGGAACTCTAAAGATTTATCACATAGAGGGAAACTACTATTGATAAAAACACTTTTGCTTAGTAGAACTGGTTACTGGAGTAGCATCATAAAGCTCCCTGATAATGTGCATAGTAGGATAGTGAAGTTGTGTGCAAGTTATCTCTCGGGGAGAGAAGAAGGTCAGAAGGGATTCTCTGTTGCTACTTGGGGATCACTGAGCAAAAGAAATATGAAAAGGGGAATGGGAATCGAGGATTTAGGATTGTGGAATCAGGCATCCTTGAGTAAATATCTCTGGGATATTAGCAGTAAAATGATACATTGTGGATATGATATGCATTCCACAGGGTCGTTAATAACACCAATCTTTTCACGGTAGAGCAGTACTAAGTCGTGGAGTGCTGGGAGATCAAAGATAAAATTTATAAGTTGCTCTCATGCTCACTACCAACTACTATAGAGTAGCTAGTGATAAGTCCGAGGTCGTCCACAAAGACACTAGAATTTGAGAGTTAACTAAACACAACTCACAACCGGATGTCATTCCGATTGTGTGTTGGGAATAACTAGTGTTACAAACATAAGATTGGGGGGTTTTATCAAACAACTACTAATCATGCAATTCAGAGAGATTAACTATATTAAACTAGCCTTGGGGATATTTGCGTAACATGACTAATGAATAATTTTGATCCTATATTCTATCACATACAAGATATATAAACATATCTCATGCCTACATCACATAGTGTGGAGATATCTAGGAATTACCAATCTTTGTCACACAAAGGTTCATCTCCACTTTATAAAGCTAACACACCGCTTTCGTAATTAGGGAAGGCGCTTCGATCACACTTTTTGATACTAAAATTCCTTCCTTATAAATCTCACTCCCAATGCTAACGCTCTCCCGCTTAAAGGAGCAAAACCTTGAGTAGGTAGCAATCATTAGATATGAGAGTAAGGAAAATACATCCCGGGCACTCCACTATGGACACTGATCCTAGGCCTAGAGAGGCAAAAGAATCGGCATCTCGTGATGACTCTAAAGTTGAAAATGACTTTAGTCTCTACACACAACCCTACCTGCTACAAACTATCATGCTCACACTATCGGGTACACCGAGGGTTGCACCCCCGTCAGGGAATCTATCATCCCTAACATGAATTATCATTACACAACAATCCAATCAAGTTAGAGTCTGACGATCTGAATGGTACTCTCGGTCAACATGTATGCACTCACCTCGCTAGTACTCACAAACCTACAATAACACTAACCTAACACTCCCAAGGTAACAATACAAGCCTAGCACGATGGCACATTACATAGAACATACATAGCATGCATCTTACAAGATTCAAATGCATAAAATCAAACACAAATATTCATAGAACATAAAGATAGAGAAATCTAAGAATCTCACAAAATCATCATCTAGTCATGAATACAAATAATTCCTCAAGTAATAAACTGCTCTAAGCACAATGAACCCAATAAAATTATTGAATTCAATGCCTAAGGTATAAACTATAAATAATAAAATGACAAGAGAAAAGTTAGCCCCTTTCTCTCTCTACCTACTCTTAGCTCTAGGAAATTAGAATTACAATAATGAAAGTTTTTTTCTCAAACCCAGTAGACTAGTGGCTCTTTATATAGTAAATGAAAATGGGCCTTAGAAAAGCCCAATGCAAAAGAGAAACCTAGCAGTCACGTTGTTACAGACCGTGCAATAGCACACAGACCGCGCTACACGGCCCATGCAAAAGCACATAGGCCAAAAACTGGAGGCGTTCCTCAGTCAAACTGAGTGTGTTGCCCATGCAAAGGCACGGAGGCAGTAGACTAAAGAGCGTTCCTAGCAATCTGAGCAGTGCGGCCTGTGTAAAAGCACCTGGGCCGCTATCTGGAGTCATCATCTTTGGCTTCTAAGTGTGCGACAATGCAATAGGTTGTAGTGTGCGGACTGGAGGTCTGGATCTTCACCATTTGGAGGCACAGATTATGCAAAAGCATACGGCCCGCGCCAGGACTTAGTTGCATTAGCCAATGGTTTAGCATGGGCCATGTAAATGTACATGGGCTGTGGCAATCTTCACTTATTTCCTAACTTTGACTGATTTTCCTCGGCACATCCATCTTCTACCATGTTTAAGCTCGTGGGCTTCGGTCTACAACTTTCTTGCGAATGACCTTCTACTATCTACTAACATTCTTGTGAATGGCCTTCACTAAACTACTCCTAAGTGCTTACGAATAATCTACAAATAAGTTCACAAAATAGAATTTAGATGCTCGTAAGGACATAGAATCCATTAGATCTAAATAATCTACAAAATAAGGGATTTGGATACGAAAACCAAAAATGGCCATCTAAACCCATGCTATTTTAAACCCACTTAAACCTAGCAATCTACCATACAAAAGCTACTAAAAGATATGCTAAATGCATTAGAAAGTACATGCTTCCAGAGTCTCATCAAGATACATTGGATTCCGGCCTACTATATCAAAGGCAAGAAGTTGGATGACTGTAAGCAAGCAATAACACATAGCTAGCCATGGAGGAATCTATTGAAGTTAATTGATAACGTGTTTATGAGCTTGAACAAGTATGCAAGTAAGAAGGAGAAACTAAATAATTCTGAACTATATAGCAGGATGAAAGGAGGATAGGAAACAATAGCTAAAACTGGTGTTATCTAGTAAAAATGATGAGAAGTCACATGTATTTTTCGAAGCATTTAACATTTCTTTTGTAATATTTTTGTTGGAATATTTCTAGATTTAGGTAGGTTTACATCATAAGGGGTTAAGATGACCATTTTTGGTTTTCACATCTAAATTCTTCATTTTGTAACCTATTTTGAGTCTAATGGATTTGTGTCCTTATGAGTGATGTGTTCATACTCTCTGTTTAGCACATTTCAAACTCATATTTGTAATATTTTAGGGTTTTATGTAAGGTTAATGGATGATTTGTTGATAAGAAGGTTAGGATGTTTAGAATTTCTATCTTAACTCTTTAGTTTAAAGGGTTTTTAGGATGTCCTTTGTAATCATGCTAACGAATTAATGATTAAAAAATGGATATTCAGGAGAAGAGGTTAGAAGTGAAGGGCAATCTGTGATTTGGTAGAAGAAAAGATACAGATTTGAAGAACAAAGATCACCCACCCGACAAAAAGACCGGTTAGCCGATCGGTTGGGCGCAACCGACCTAGTGTGTGGTGCACGCACCTAGCCGTGCCCACACACCCAAAACAAAGGGGAAAAACAACCCTCATGTGGCAATTTGTGCGGCGTACGGTGGAGTGTGTGGTTGCGTGTATGGGGTGCACAGCCCACACGTGATCCACACAGTCTGCTACACTTTTGACCTTTTTGGCCCATTCTTAACCACTTAGACTATAAATAGTCTCCTATCTTATCCTCAACCTCATCCCGGCTTTCCCCTCTAAAAACCCTAGTTTTCAGCTATTCTCCTTCATTTATTGCTTGTTTACCATGGGATTTCAATCCTTTGTTATGGGTTTTGTTATTCTAGGCTAAATATACTCTAGGGAGCAAATGTTAAGCATTTCTAGTATGAATTTGTGAGATTTGGTTTATCCTATCTCTTGCTTTGATTATCAAGTATGTTTGATGCTTTGGTTTGTAATTAATGCATGATTTAGACTAGGATGATTAACTAGTTGATCATTGTGAATTGATTGTATGCTAGGTTTTTGGTCAAATTCGGAAGACTTTGTCTTTTTATCGATGTGATTATTGTTGATTGATGTTAGGTTGTAATTATGGGTGACAACTAATTATGATTGTTGATTAATGAAATTTCTTAGGTTTAGGATGAATTTGAATGGGTTTGTCTAATCATCATTGTGGCTCACTAATGAAGGCCGGTCCTCGTAGTCGTTATTAGAAGATATACTTGTGCTATCTATATTTTTCTCGCTTGTAGGAAATTGTGTTAGTTGTGTTGGGTCTCCATATTTATTTCTATCCTCTGGGCATTCTATGATTCCAAACGTCTAGAGTTACTCAAGGGTAAGGGCTATTTTGTGGCATTCATTGCCCCTTCTAGCTATAACCGAGAAGATGTGAGAAATGTCTTCACTCGAAAGGTGTTGACAATTTCTCCACAATACATGATCAATCCATGATATAGGATAATTCATCAACGATCAAAGGATAGTTATAAATGTAAACCAACTGCGCCCAAGGCTCGTTATAATCTTAGTTACATCTTTCATGTAAGTGTGATCGTATTTACATTGCTCGTTCTAATCGTTTACTAATTTGGTTGCTTAAAGTGGTCGTAGTGTTTTCTATACTTAAAAACCCCTCGACTTTGTTACCTTACACTTATAGTGATTTCTTCGTGTGTTTTAACTACATTCAACATTTGATAAAACCCCCTTTTCCTTGTGGACAACCCTGACTTACCACTAGCTACTATCTAGTAGTTCGCCGTAATTTGGGCATATAAAGATTATCTTTGAGAGGCGTAAAGATGCCCCCCAACAAACATATTCATCCAAAATGTAGTTTCTTCCTATGATTGTTACAAAATGAGAAGTTGTATACTTTGGATAGACTAGAGAATTTGGGTATTGGAGAATCAGCCAGAGTGTTGCCTATATGAGCAAATGCAAAATACTACAAACCACTTGTTTGTTACTTGTAGTTACACACAGGAGCTATACAAGAACTTGAAAAAGTCTAAGAAGTTTGAAAAAGATGTTGTATTGGGAGGTCGTCGCCGCACCTCTCAAGGTTAATACTTTTAAGCCCTAATGCTTCCTATCTACAATTAAGTAGATAATGGTAATGGTAAGTAGGGGTCGTCCACGAGAAGAGGGATCTTTTCAAGTGTTTAAACATATATAGGATAAAATATACTAGCCATATACATACATAGATACATATAAAAACATGTATAAAGGGGGGGGGGTTTGGTTGGTTTTTGGGCCTAAGTTATCAAATTGAAAGACAACAATTTGCAAAGCAAGAGAACTATGCTAATCATGCAATACGACTAAAGATACGATGCAAATGATAATCAACGGAGCCTTGTGGGCAATCGACTTCCACTTCCAAACTTCCTATAGCTCATTGATTCATTAACTCATTCAACTACATTTATTGTCTATGGGGAATGTTATCACTTCTCATTCAAAGATCAACATTCATTCCTCCTTAAGAGTAGTTTGAAAAGAAAAACAACGACCATTTGCAAACCTCATTGATGATCACCAAAGACAAACAACCTCATAGGGGTATTTTATCAATGACATTTCACCCAAAGAACCATAGGTTTGATAACAACAAGCCTTCTACCAAAGACATGGTCATTTAACCAAACAAAGCATTTATTAGGTTAAACTTAGAACAAACAACATTCAAGGTTCAACCTTCTTTGCATCTGTATGACAAATATGAAAAAAATCCACATTAACATACTCATCTAGCAAGAATTACCACACATGATACACAAGAAGTTCTAAATCCAAGATTTTGGATTTCATATCAATTGAGTTAAGAAATTTGCAACTTTCCTAACACTCTAACATTTCAATCATACAAATATTTCATATACTCAAACAACCCATGGTATAAATAAGGTAAACCATAACATTAATGGCATAATAAATGCTCTCCAATAAATGTTCATAAATGAGCAAATATAGAATCTTACTACATAAGTTTGGAAGCGTCAAACAATTGCTCATAATAACTAGATTTTTCCTTTATTGGACTCCTTCCTCCATTTTTCCTTTAGAGCTTCCGGGAACGGTGGTTCCAACACATATGGAGGAATTTCCACTACTCTTACCTTCTTGTGAGGAGGGATGAAGGTTCAGGAATGGAGATTGATTTCTCAACGGCGATCTCCTCTTCCTTATCCTTTTCCTTGCTTGCTTGCTCCTTGGCCACCTCCTCGTTCTTTTCTCACTTCTTTCTCAAGAATTTCAAGCTTTCTAGGTTCATCTTCAACAACTTCACTATCCGGGGGAGAGCTAACCTCTTTACCACTTCTCAAAGTGATAGCACTTGCATTTTGTCGAGGGTTGATCTCCGGTTGGGAGGGTAGCTTACCCTTTTCCTGGGCTTCCATCCGATTCACCACTTGAGCTATTTGGCTCACTTGAGTTTCCAAGTTCTTGATACTCGCCTTGGCTTCATCTTGTAATTTATCACTTTTCTCCGCACACATGCCTAACCGGTGAATGGCTTACATCACCCCATCTTTTGTTAGCCCCGAGCTCTCCCCACTGTCTCGGGGTTTGTCTTGGAGCCTTCGAAATTGTTGTTGAGGTGGCTTATATTGTTGTTGAGGAGGCCGATATGGTTGAGGGTTTTGGCTTCCTTAAGGGTTTCCATACTGGAGGTTCGGATTATCACGATTTCCCAAATTGTAAAGCCAGTTTTAGTACCCTTGATAACCTTGCTAGCCCTGGTGACCTGAATAGCCTTGCCCACCTTGATATCCTTGGTAGTCTTGGTAGCCTTGATTTCCTTGATATCACATGGCACTCACCTCCTCGACATAGTACTCTTGCAAAGTAGGGCAAGTGTCTGTAGGATACACCAAGTAATAAATTTCACATGATTTAACATGTGGCGCATTCCCGGGCTTCATCATTAACGATTTCACCATAGATGCTAGGGCCGAGACTTGGTCCCCGAGCTTTCCACTATTGGAATAGTCACTTGCAAGCATTAGATTTCTCCTTCTCAAATCGGCCCTTGAGCTAAGGTTTCATGATTCTTCTGCTAGCTCCTCATACAATTGCATCGGTTCAGATGGAGTTTTGTTCCCAAGAGTTCCACCATAATATCTCCATACCAATCTTTGATCCTCATCAAGAAGGCCATTGCAGAAGTAATAAACCAAATCCCCCTCCGAATAACCGTGGTAAGAGCAACTTGCGAGAAGCTTCTTGAACCTTTCTCAATAATCGAAGAGAGATTCTTCATGCTATTGGAGGATATTTCTTATATCCTTCTTCAAGGTGGCGGACCTCGAGGCTGGGAAGTAATTGGCTAGAAACTTCATTTTTATATTGAGCCAACTCTTAATGCTCTTGGGTGGTAGGTAGTGGAGCCAATCCCTTGCACCATCCCTTAGTGTGAACGGGTATGCTTTCAAATTATAGAAATCCTCATCCACTCCATGGGGGACCGTACAACCACACAAGAAGTGATATTCAGTGAGGTGTTTGTTGGCATTCTCCCCTAGCCTGCCAAGGAAGATGTGTAGCATGTTGATGAACCCGGTCTTTAGCTCAAAGTGCCCATTCGGTCCAACCACGGGATATTTAATGCACATTGGTTGTTGATTGAGGCTAGGGGTCATGATGTCTCTTAACAATGCTTGCCCCAAAGAAATCTCCCTTTGTTGGAGAGGAGGAGCTCGCCCTTGGAGAGGAGGATGTTTAGGCCCCCCTCCCGGATGCTCATCTTTGTGCTCAAGTTGATGTTCCATAGAGAAAATGGTATCCACAAAATGGTCACTAGGAGGGGTGTTATTCACACTTTCCAAAGAAAGCCTCCTAGTCCATCTCAAATTCAACTCTAACTCGAGGTCGTAGTGTAGGGGTTCTTGTGAAGAGGATCGCGTACGAACCATACACCAAGAACTCGAACAATACATCTCCAAGCCAAGTGAAAATGGAAAACCAACTAAGAAATCAAAATAAAAGCAAACTAACAAATATTTACAATTAGCATATAATCACACATAATATGGCCAAACGCTTAAAAATAAACGCCTCTTCCCCGACAGCGGTGCCAAAATTTGGGAGGTCATCGTTGTACCTCTCAAAGTTAATACTTTTAAGCCCTAATGCTTCCTATATACAATTAAGTAGATAATGGCAAGTCAGGGTCATCCATGAAAAGAGGGATATTTTCAAGCGTTTAAACATATATAGGAGAAAACATACTAGGCATATACATACATAGATACATATAAAATTATGTAAACAAGGGGGAGGGGTTGGTTGGTTGGTATTTGGGCCTAAGTTATCAAATTGAAAGACAACAATTAGCAAAGTAAGAGAACTATGCTAATCATGCAATACAACTAAAGATACGATGAAAATGATAATTAACAGAGCCTTGTGGGCAATCTACTTCTACTTTCAAACTTCCTATAGCTCATTGGTTCATTCACTCATTCAATTACATTTATTGTCTTTGGGGAATGTTATCACTTCTCATTCAAAGATCAACATTCATTCCTCCTTAAGAATAGTTTGCAAAGATAAACAACAACCATTTGCAAACCTCATTGATGATAACCAAAGACAAACAACATCATAGGGGTATTTCATCAATGACATTTCACCCAAAGGACCATAGGTTTGATAACAACAAGCCTTCTTCCGGTATTCAAGTCTTCGTGTCTTCGAAGCAAGTCTTCAAAGTCTTCAAAAAGTGATCTTCTAATGGCCTCCAGCCCTCAGGCCTCCATGTTCATCCTTTGTCACGCAAAATCACTTAGAAGAGGTAAAAGAGCGTAAAGTTGCTCTTACCTCTCCTAATATAATTTCAAGGTAAAATACAAGCTCTTGATAATAAAAGAGCACAAAAGCAACCCAAAAAAGTACTAAATTATGCACATAAAATAGACATATCATGTATCTTACGGGAAAGAGAAGGGATGAAAAGCTAATCAACCTATTAAGTACTAGGATATACGACTTGTGAATGGAAAGGAATAGAAGAATATTTGCATAGAAACATTTGAAAGGTGAAATTTTGGCGTTCTAAGAAAAATCAGAGTGTGAATGGAAAAAAATAATTAAAAGGGAAGCTGGAAGAAGAAATTAATATAATTTTGGAGAGGAAGACCGAGAACAAAAATACTAGAAGCAGGATTCAAAACCACCGCCTTCAATGGCAGCTACCAGCTAAGAGCCATAGACCACCACAATATTCTAATTCGATTTCAAGAGATTGGGGATTTTCACTGATTCTAGATGAAAGCACATTGGGCATTCAATGGATCAACAATGAAGGTGTTGAAATGTACCCCTGAATTCTCTTCGGACATAGAATCATCAGTGCTTCCAGTGTGGATTACAATACGGGAAATGCCATTGTGCTATTACAACACAGATTCCATCCAAGCAATTGGGAATCTAATAGGAAGCTATATAAAGATAGATGTAGTAAAAAAGGCTCTCACTCGGCCTTCTGCAATCAAAATATGCATGAAACTGGATGTTCAATCTTCACTCCTAGGTATTATTATATCAAAATCTTTGGAAAATAATGATAAATATGTAGTTAAGTACGAGGATAATGTGCACCATATTACATGTGTTAACAAATGCATTAGACACAATTGTTACTATGTTTTACTTGGTTGATTGCTACTTTTAGTCAGGTTTACACGACAAAGGGTTTAGACGACCATTATTGGTTTTCTTGTCTAAGTCCCAAATTTTGTAGACTTAATTGAAGCTAATGGACACTTTATATTCACAGGCACTTATATCTTCATTTATGATATCACTAGTTGGTTGCCCGTGAATATTTTGGCATCATTATGTAGAAGGCCTCGTAAGAATGGTAGAAGATACTTGAAGGCCATTCACAAGAATGGTAGTAGATGCGAAGGCCATAGACTTAAAGTGTGGTAGTAGATGGAGTTGAACCGGGAAAGGAGGAATTAAAGTTCAAAGAGGTCAAGAACGGAAGGCGGCATCAACCGACACAAAGCCATCACGACTATCGCAAAGCTAGCACGACAATCGCGAAGCCAGCATGACCATCGCAAAGCCAACATGACCGCCACAAAGCCATCCTAGCATGACCGGTGTTAGGGGTGCTTAGCACGGATCGTGATAACAACATGTCCCGAGCCATAGCACTCAACACATGCCGTGCAAACCTCTGCTGCCCATGTCCATTTGCTCCAAATTTACTCCCAAAATGGCTAAGTATGGGCACGGACCGTGACGTTTCATACGATATGAATCATTTCAAGTCCGAAATGCAAAAACTAGCCAATGGGGTGTGAAGGATGACACAGCTCATGTTGTTTTATTGAGAAAAACGAGGTTCTAGCAAATGTCCCATGCCAAACGACATGGGGCATGCGATCAGAAGTGTCAAAATGAGGCTCTAACCGGTGGTCCGTGCCTAGTGACACAGCCCGCACCAGGACGAGGCATATGGCTCATGCCAGACTGGAACTTCTGCTCCAGCATAAGGTACACGGCTGGCACGGACTGTGCCATTTTTCACTGGTCGTGTCTGTTGCGGCTGATAGGGTTTTTAGGCCTATTTTAGGCCTATTTCAAGGCTCTATTCTCTACTACCATATATATGGACCTATGACTACAAGGGATCAAGTTTATGCTCATTTTTAGACTTCAAAAGTAGGGTAGAGAGAGAAAGGATCTCTTCCTTCTCTCTAGTATATTTTCTTTTCTTTTCTTTATTTTTCCTTCCCAAAGGCATTGAATCCAATGAAATACTTGGGTTCAATGCTTAGGGAGTAGTTAATTTTCTTAAAGATCATATTTGTATTCATGATTTGGTACATGTTTTGTGAGATTCCTTATATACTCCTATTTCTATGTGTTTATGATATTATGTTGGTTTGTTCTTCATTTTCTTATGAATATCATGAATGATACACTAAGTTGGCACACACCTTTGTCTATATTCGTGTTGGTGCATATATTGATACCCCCGGGGAGTGAAACCTAGATGTGATATGGGTAGTGGGGTCCGAATCCACGTGGGTGTGTGCACATAGGTCTTTTCCAACTTTTACTGTTATGATAACAGCACACTAGTCTAGCTGGCGAGTTGGTCTGAAGGGTTACAGGTAGAGATAACATTTAGTAGCAAACTAGGGTTAGCCCATTTACGACCCTAGAGCCATCGATAAAGTGCCTATTTTCCTTTGCCTCTGTAGGCGTAGGAATAGAGCATTCGTGGTGTAGTTCCTGGGACGTAATTATACGGAGGAGAAATAGATATGCACAACGGTAAGGCCATTGTTGCACTCTCCTAATTACAGAAGCGGTGCCGATGGAAGATTACAAGAGCACCCTACGTGACAGGTCTATGGAAGTGTTGACCATCAACCACACTACGTTTTATGAACACTAGAATAGGTTTAATGTCATATATGCGATAGAATCAAGGATCAGAACATTTCACCAATCACGTTACACAAATATTCCCCAAGTGCTAGTCTATATAGTTTAATCTTGTGTGATCTCATATACTTGTAATTTTTAGTTGAAAAACCCTCCAAAAACCTATTTTGCAATATTTTGATAATCCTAACACATGGACAAATCAACGACCCGTAAGTGGCTGTGTGTAATTGACTTTTAGACGTATGGCATCTCTGTAGACAAACTCGGTCTTGCCACTATTTACCCTATAGGTAGCTTAGTAGTAAGTTTAGGAGCAGAATATAAACTTCTATCTTTAACTCTTTTGAACGCCCTCCGCTTGGGTGAGCTACTCATCGTATTAACGACCTCGAGTGGAGGCCGGTAAACTTTTGGCTCTGTTTCCGAGGATGCTAGTCTAAAAGTTTAATTGTTAACTTGCAGAGTACGTTAGTTGAGTAGTTAGTGTTGTTTTTATTTTTGTTTTGTTGTTTTCTGGAATAAGTATTGCACTATGATTCCAAACTTTGTGTGTTTTCTTTGTTGGCATTTTTAATTGAAAAAAAATTGATTTGGGGAGAGACCACTCAACAGATGAAACTTTTTAGGGTGTGTCATTATAATCATCATACAAAGTGTTTCCCATGGTTGAGTAACTATGGAAAAGAAATGGAACTTGTTGTGTTACAAAGACCAAAGGGAACGAGAATGGTACACATACCATAACTCACCCGAATTGGTCTTAGCTCCCAATTCTGCATGCGAAGAAATACTTGGGGCCTTAACCAATTTCGTAAAAACCAATGAATTCCTTCAAACACAAGTATTTAGTTGCATTAGGGATTGCAGGGTTAAGATATCTTCGAGTGTTGAAATGATCGGTGGGAAAGTGAGTGAACTGATAGGTGCGGTGAACCGATTGATAGGAAGGTACAAGCTCACATATGCGGAAGCTCTTCCACCTTCATTTTTGGATGGGTTGAGAAACAAGGAGCCATTTGAGAAACTAGATGACAATGAGGTTAGTTATGTTTCTTTTGATACTATTGATTCTATGCATGAATGCAAAGCATTGCTGAAAAAATTGTGTACTCTGAGGCATTCATTTGAGCATATATCGATAGATCATACTGTTAATCACCATGTGAATAAGTGGGTAGCTTTAGAGAATGACTCTTTGAATAATATATACTTTTATCCTTTAAATGATAACCTAGTAGGAAGTGTGGAGGAGGTTGATCCTCAAGCTGAGAACTATATGAAAGCCTTACCCAAGAACCTAAATGAGCTAATGTTGCCAGAGACCAAACCTTCAATAGAGGAACCACTTATAGTTGAACTTAAACCTTTGCCTGAGAACTTAAAGTATGCATTTTTAGGTGAGGGTGAAACACTACCTGTGATTATCTTTAATAAGCTATCTACTGACCAAGAGGGTAGGTTGCTTGAGGTTCTTAGGAAATTCAAGGGAGCTATAGGCTGGACTTTAGCTGACATTAAAGGTATAACCCCTTCAACTTACATGTACCGTATATTATTAGATGAGGGTGCAAAACCCATACGCCAACCTCGAAGGCAGTTAAACCCACAAATGATGGAATTAGTGAAAGGTGAAGTCCTTAAGCTACTTAAGGCGGGGGTAATATATCATATCTTTGATAGTACTTGGGTGAGTCCTAACCAAGTGGAGCCAAAGAAGAGTGGCTGACTGTAGTAGAGAACAAGGATGGGGATTTGGTACCCACTCATATTCAAAATGGGTGACGAGTATGCATTGAGTACCGTCGCTTAAACGTGGTGACTCGTAAGGACAATTTCCTTATCCTTCATTGAACAAATGCTTGAAAGGTTGGCCAGTCAAGCTTTTTATTTCTTCCTTGATGGCTATTTGGGATACTTCCAAACATCCATCAATCTCGAGGATCAAGAGAAAACCACCTTCACATGACCTTTTGGTACCTTTGCTTATAGGTGCATGCCCTTTGGTCTTTACAATGCCCTAGGTACTATCAGAGATGTATGGTTAGCATATTCTTAGAGTTCATCGAGCAATTTTTTAAGGTTTTCATGGATAATTTCACCATTCATGGAGACTCATTTGATCCGTGCCTACATCATTTAGCATTAGTACAAGAGTGATGTATTGGGAGGTCATCACCGTACCTCTCAAAGTTAATACTTTTAAGCCATGTTGCTTCCTATCTACAATAAATTAGATAATGGCATGTCGGGGTCGTCCACAAGAAGAGGGATATTTTCAAGTGTTTAAACATATATAGGAGAATACATACTAGGCATATACATATATAGATATAGATATAGATATATATAAGCATGTAAAAGGGGGGGGAGGTTGGTTGGTTTGATCCTAAGTTATGAAATTGAAATACAACAACTAGCAAAGCAATAGAACTGCACTAATCATGCAATACAACTAAAGATACGATGTAAATGATAATTAACGGAGCCTTCGGGGCAATCGATTTCCACTTCCAAACTTCATATAGCTCATTGATTCATTCACTCATTCAATTACATTTATTGTCTATGGGGAATGTATCACTTCTCATTCAAAGATCAACAGTCATTCCTCCTTAAGAATAGTTTTCAAAGACAAACAACGACCATTTGCAAACCTCATTGATGATCACCCTACACAAACAACATCATAGGGGTGTTTCATCAATGGCATTTCACCCAAATGACCATAGGTTTGATAATAACAAGTCTTCTACCAAAGACATAGTTATTTAACCAAACAAAGCATTCATTAGATTAAACTTAGAACAATTAACATTCAAGGTTCAACCTTTCTTTGCATCTATATGACAAATATGAGAACAAGCCACATTAACATACTCATCTAGCAAGAATTACCCCACATTATATACAAGAATTTCTAAATCCATGCTCTTGGATTTCCATATCAAATGAGTTAAGAAATTTGCAACTTTTCTAACACCCTAAAACTTTAATCTTACAAAAATTCCATATACTCAAACAACCCATGGTATAAATGAGGTAAAACTCAACATTAATGGCATAATAAATGCTCTCCAATAAATGTTCATAAACGAGCAAATATAGAATCTTACTACATAAGCTTGGAAGATTCAATCAATTGCTCCCAAGAACTAGATTTAGCTAATACAAATCATACTAACATCCATAAACAAATGCATAGAGAAATGAAGAGAGAAAAGATGGAAAAAATGAAGAACCTAGGGTTGGGAGATGAGGAATTTTGACCAAGAAGGATAAGGTACGAAGTGGGTGGCCAACAATTCCTTTTATAGTACAAGAGGGAGGAAATTAAAAGCAAAAAGCAAAAGTGTAGCAGGCTCCCGCCTGGGAAGGAATGGCCTCGCCAGGGCGGGAATGACCATTTTCACCCTTGTGTCAAATATTTGATTCTTTTTGTCTTCAATCTTGAAAGCTAGTCTTCAAATCTTCAAAGTCTTCAAAAGGTGATCTTCAATGGTCTCCGGTCTTCAAGTTTCGATGTTCTTCCCCTGTCACACAAAATACACTTAGAAAAAGGTAAAAGAGCGTAAAGTCGCTCTTACCTCTCCTAAAAGAATTTCAAAGGTAAAACACAAGCTCTTGATAACAAAAGAGGACAAAAGTGATCCCAAAAAGTACTAAATATGCATATAAAATGGACACATCAAACCTCCCCGCACTTAAACCTTTCTCGCCCTCGAGTAAGAAAAGATCCAAGTGCACGAAGGAATTAATGTATCCACATCCTGACTACTATTCCCCCAAGTCAATACCTCACAAAACTCTCAATATCACACATCCCAACGTTAAGATCAAATGAGAAGTTTCCCACAACCCCCCATTCATAAATCTACCCAAACCATATCAACCTATCAATTCATTGATATCCCTAAAACATTTCCACATCCCGAATTGACAATCCCAAGTCCAATGGTATAAGGTGAAGCTAAAAGCATACATAAAGTTCAAACACATACTCCACTTTATACCAATATATCATCCTAAAAATGAATTATATCATCAATCAAGAATTTTATAACTTACTTCGTTTCCCCGCTAAATTTCCCAATCCCAAGAGGTCTCAAGATGTCAAGCTACCCGATCCATCTATAGTGCCACCGCAACCTTATGACTCCAACGCCAGCAAATGAGTGAACACATAACATTTTTCAATTTCTCTCATTTTGCCTAGGATTCCTTTCGGGTTTTCATCCTGGCCACACATCATGTTTTTGTTTTTGGCTTACATCTCACCTTTTTCCACACATTTAGCCTCTCATTTTTTCTTAGGTCGCCCTCTCGGGTTTTCGACCTATTCGGGTCCCCAATTTTTCCTAAGATGTCCTCTCGGGTTTTCAACTTAGCGGGATTAATTTTTTTTTATTTTTTTCATGTTTTTCTAATCAAAAGTAGCTAATTATGTACATGTAAATCATTAAACCCCCCTCCCCACACTTAAAATCATACATTGCCCTCAGTGTAAAACACCTAAGGCAATAAGTTTCAAGTATAAGGACAAAGGGAAAACAACTTACAACTATTGATGCGACGACTCCCCCAAGCTCCAGGAGTCCAACGATCAATTGACAATATAGCACATCACCACAAAAAATGGTGAAATTTGGAAGATGGGGATGTGTTATTTGGGGGAGTTCTTGAAATGAGGAAATGGAGAAGAGAGGAAAAATAGGAAGAAGGAATGGGAAAAGGCAAAAAATTCTGGCCATGAACAGTGCCCATGAACCATGAGAGTATAGTGAAGAAGGACTTTTTTTTGGGACAAATAGTCCTTGTTTACCAATCCCAGCTAAGTCTTTTTCCAAGAAAATTGTGATCAAAGTGGGAAAGGCCATATGAGGTGACAAAGGTGTATGATCAAGGAGCGATAGAAGTTAAAATTGAGAAGGATGGCACAAAACTGTTGGTGAATAGGCAAAGGTTGAAACCCTACTTTGAGTGGGGAACCTTGGGAGTGAACAAGGAGGAATCCCTTCCTTGGTGAGCAAAATTGTTGATGACTTGATCTAGTGCAAATAAGTCGTGAAGATGACAATAAAAAAGCATTGTGTTTATATTTTGAATTAGTAGGTTTTGGAGATTAGTTTTCTTTTAATATTTTGAGAGTTTTTTGGGTTAGAATAGGATTACGCTTGGTATTTTTGTTTTCTTTTGGATGCGGGATTACAAGGCTTCCATTAGCATGGATTCAGGCGTGATTGTTAAAAAAAAATTGAATAGATTCTTCGGTTTCCACTAATTTTCTATTTCTCACCTATGACTCATATTATTGCATTGGGAACAATGCAAAGTTCAAGTGTGGGGGAGGGAGCAGTGAAACACTTAGGAGTTTTTCATCTCGAGATTCCTTTGTGTTTTTGGTGTTGATTCATTTTGTGGTTGTTTTGTATGCATTTTGGTGGCGTGATTTGTTTGGTAGTATTTGTAGTTTGTTTTGGGGGATGTGTTTGGAAACTTATGGTGGTGTAAAAAAAAATCTTATCTCCATGTAGTATGAAGCCCATCTTTGGGGCCTTTTGTACTACACCAATTTTTTTTTTAAAATTTTTTTAAAAAAAATAATGAAAAAAATATATACCCAGCAAAGTTGGAAACCCTAAAGGGCAATTTAGGCAACGATAGGAAAAGCTCGGAGAGGTCGAAAGGCCTAGGTAAAAATGAGAGGCTAGGCCCGATTAGGTTGAAAAACCTAGAAAAAGAATGAGAAGCCGTGTGGAAAAAGGTGAAAAGTGAGCTCAACATGTGAGAAAGCTAGGATGAAAACTCGAAAGGGCCCCTAGGCAAAATGAGAGAAATCAGAAACTAAGTTGAGGACCCTTTGTCATTATTCTTGGTTGTAACTAAGTTGAGGATCTTGAATTATCCTTAGTTACAACCAAGTTGAGAATCTTTTGGATTATCCTTGGTGGTTTTCTCGGCAACATCTCTTGGATTTCTTTTGGCAGACTATTCGGTGGAGTAAGTTAGTTCAAGAGTTATCATTTTTGCTTACCTTTTTCTTCACAAGACTTTGGGTGGTTAGGTTACTTTGGCATCTTCGGGGAGTGTGAGAGTTGTGATATTCTTACTTCTTTGGGGGAACTAAGGTAGCTTGGGAAAAAGTTGAATGCATTGGCTAACTTATCTTTGCATGCTACATTCCGCTTAGATCTTTTCTCATTTTTGTTTACTTGAGAATGAGTAAAGGTTTAAGTGTGGGGGATTGATGTGCAACGTATTGCATGCGTTAACCAATGCATTCAACACAATTGTTACTATGTTTTACTTGGTTTATTGCTAATTTTAGTTAGGTTTACATGACAAAGGGTTTAGACGACCATTGTTGGTTTTCTTGTCTAAGTCCCAAATTTTTGTAGACCTAATTGAAGCAAATGGACACTTTATATTCACAAGCACCTAGATAATCTTTTATGATCTCACTAGTAGGTTGCTAGTTAATATTTTAGCATAATTTTGTAGAAGACCATTTGCAAGAATGGTAGAAGATACTTGAAGGTCATTCGCAAGAATGGTAGTAGATATAAAGGCCACATACTTAAAGTGTGGTAGTGGATGGAATTGAGCTGGGGAAGACGGAATTGAAGTTCAAAGAGGTCAAGAACGGAAGATGGCATCAACCGGCATGAAACCAGCATGACCGGCATGAAGCCACCCTAGTGCCACAGCCCTCAGCATGGACCGTGCCAACCTCTGTTGCCCGTGTCTGTTTGCTCCAAATTTACTCCAAAAATGGCTAAGTATTGGCACTGACCGTACCGTTTCACATGGTCCGCGTCGTTCCAAGTCCCAAATGCGAATATAAACCCATGGGGTGTGAAGGATGACATGGCCCGCACTATTTTACAGAGCAAAGAGAGGCTCCAACCGATGGCCTGTGCCAAACGACACAGGGTGTGCAATCAGAAGTAGAGGTGGGCATCGGGTCGGTTTAATCAATTTTCAGGTTTTTTGGTTTGGGTTGGTCGTGTTGACCTCCAAAAACCCCAAAACTAAAACCAACCCGTTTAACTAGGAAACCCAAATTACCCAACCCAAATTCAAAATTTAGATTTTGGTTTGAAACTGAACTAGACCATTTGATCCAAATATTACAACCCAAAAATAAAATTCAGATTCATTTCTTGACAATAAAATCTAAATAATTCATATGCAATCAATAAACTATTATCACAGCAAAAATAACTTTTAAAACCTACACTCTAACCTACAAATCTGGACTAAACTGGAGCACACGAGAGGCGGTGGTAGCGCGGTGGTTAGGTGGTGGATCATAGAGAACGCTGTTGTATTAGAATGGACAGCAATGGCGGATTGATGGTGGTGTGAGGATATATCTAATAGTGGCGCAAATTGTGAGATGATTAGTAAGCTCGGTGGTGAGGTGATTGTAACGGAGGTGAGGCATGGTGTGTGGCGATGGTGAGGCGGTGGGAGGCGGCAATATTTATGAAGAAAAAGGATTGGGGGAACGAAGTGGCCGCTAACATGATTTAGTTGAAATGGGGAAATGGTGGAGCGTGGGAGTGGTGATGACGAAAAGGCCCACCACTAGGGTTTGGTTAATGAGACGTCGCAATTTCTAATTTTCTTACTATTTGAGAAGAGTCAATAGCATTATATAGTAGTTTATTAGGGTTTTAGAATCTAGGTTGTTTAATAGGTCTTAGTAGGACGACCTAGTTAAGAAATCACACTCATTTCAAATGGCCAATTTATTTAAATTTAAATTTTCTATCAAAATTTATTTGCATTGCATTAATATATATATATATATATATATAATATTTATTTAGTTACAATTCGGTATTCGGGTTTTTGGTTTGGTTTTGGATATTGAAGTGTTAAAACGAGGCTCCAGCCGGCGGTTCGTGCCAGGTGACACGGCCTGCGATAGCACGAGGAACATGGCCCATGCCAGACTGGGAACATCGCGCCAACACGAGGCACTCGGCCCGTGCCAAACCAAACGGGCCACGCCAGCACGAAGGCAACCCGGCTGGCACGGATCCTGTGGTTTTCCACTTTTCGTGTCTGTTGCGGCTGCTAGGGTTTTTGGGCCTATTTCAAGGCCCAGTTCCATACTACTATATAAATGAACCTATGTCTACAAGGGTTTAAGTTTATGCTCATTTTTAGACTTCAAGAGTAGAGTAGGGATAGAAAAGAGCTCTTCCTTTTCTATAGAATCTTTTCTTTTCTTCTCTTTATTTTTTCTTTGCCCAAAGACATTGAATCTAATGAAATAATTGGATTCAATACTTAGGGAGTAGTTAATTTTCTTGGGGATCATATTTGTATTCATGATTCGGTACATTATTGTGAGATTTCCATAGATCTACCTATTTCTGATCAAAAGGCTGATTAAAATGTACAATGTGAATTTATTGTGCATAATTGAGCCTAAGAAAAAGATTCAACAATTAGAAATCCCGTGGAACAAATTAAATTTTGATTTCACCATGTCTTCTCTTAACTTCAAGATTTGGTTGCTATGGAAAAGTGACTATTCAGTTATAATGAATGAAACTCAGGAGCAGTTTCTTTCTGTGAAGATTATATGTGATGCATCCCAGTTCCAATGGGATGCTATTTTTTTTATGCCTTGCACTCTAGGGTATAGAGATAGGTATCCTGGTGCTGTAAATATTATTGGTGATTTTAACTCCATTGCTTCTATTGATGAATACAAAGGGGCTAGCTCTCCCAATATAAACCATATTAATAATTTTGCAGATTTTATTAATTCTATGAACCTAAAACACATTAATGCTGTTGGGAATCATTTCAACCGGTCTGACAACATAATTCAAGGGCCTATTTGGAAGAGATTCGATAGATGCTTGGAAAGTGAAGAGTGATTAGAGTAGTACCCAGAATCAACGGTACACATCCTTAATAAAACTTCTTCTGACCACTCCCCAATGATAGTTGAATTAGGAAATATGATGATCTTAGTGACCACTCCCCAATGATAGTTGAATTAGGAAATATGATGATCTTAGTGACCACTCCCCAAAGAGAATACTTCCAAACTGTGGTAAACTCTAGTTGGATACATCCCCACGAAGAAACATGAATGCTAGGTTTTAGTTAAAACTTAAGAGACTTAAGTT
This sequence comes from Rubia yunnanensis, assembly GCA_037428765.1. NCBI lineage: Eukaryota > Viridiplantae > Streptophyta > Magnoliopsida > Gentianales > Rubiaceae > Rubia > Rubia yunnanensis. The sequence continues at coordinate 89,518,569 of CM075061.1, forward strand.
AAAACTCAAAGAATGGAATAGTGAGGTATTTGAAAACCTAACTGACAACATTAAGAGGTATGAAGAACTAATTTAACAATGTGAGTTAGACTTTCAGAGGTCATGGACTGAAAATGATTTAATAAGATTGAATCTGAATAAGGTCTTACTGATTAAAGCTTTAAATGAAGAAGAATATTTTTGGAAGTAGAAATCAAAGGTTAAATGGCTTCAAAGTGGTGATGCAAATACCAAATTCTTCCATAACTCTTGCAAAGAGAAAAAACATAGTTTGGACATTACCGAATATCAAAGACAGTAATGGTCATTGGATTAGTTAGCCACCTTTGATTAAAAATTAGCTATAATGTTTTTCCATAAATTGTTAATAGATAATGCTGAACCTAAAACAGGTATTCAATATAATGAATTCTTAAAACACCTTCTAAACCTGATAACTGAAGAAGGTAATAGGAAAGTAATTGGTTTAGCTTCCATGACAGAGGTTAGAGAAGCTGTTCAGGGACTCAATAAAAATGTTGTCACTGGTGTAGATGGTTTTAATGGGAATTTCTATCTCACAGCTTGGGAAATCATTAAAAATGATCTAGTAATGGGAGTAAATGAATTTATCTGCTGGGTTCCTATTCCAAGGGCTATATCTAGTGCTTGGATATCCCTGATACCTAAAGTGCAAAATCCAGGATCATTTTCTGAATTCAGACCTACATCGTTATCAAACTTTCTCAATAAGATATTCTCAAATATTTTAATGGAAAGAATAAAAGAACTTATGCCTAAGATAATCTCATTAGAGCAATCATCATTCTTAAAAGGCATGGATATAATGGATAATGTGATTCTAATGCAAGATATGACGAGGATTTTAAACAAACAGATTGGAAAGGACAATGTAATAATTAAATTGTATATGATGAAATCTTTTGACAAAGTTTCTTGGTCTTTCATAAATTCAGTGATGCTTAGGTTCATATTTCATTTCAAATTTGTACATAATGTTCTTAATTCCATTACATCTGCCTGGTTTTCAGTATAATAAGAGGATCTCCTTGCAGCTTCTTCAAATCCACTAGAGGGATTAAATAAGGAGACCCTCTTAGCCCCTTTATGTTTAGTATCCTAACTGACGCCTTTACAAGACCATTAAAACATCATCTTTAGGAAGGATATCTGAAATATTTTCATATGCCAAGGGATTTTCCAAATATAACTCCTCAGAGTTATGCGGATGTCACAGTTTTATTTCTAAAAGGAAATCCACAAAATCTCAAAAGGATTAAAAGATTCCTAAATGAATTTGAATCAGTCTCGGGTCAAAAAGTTTGAAGAGTGATTTTTATGTCAATAGGAATGTCCCTCAGGTTTTTAAAAGAAGAACAAAGGACATACTTAATATGAAACATGAAACTCTATCTATTAAATATTTAGGATGTCCACTACATTTTTGTAGGATGAAGACAGTTCTTTTTAGCCATTAATGGAGAAAATAGATAAATCATTAGGGAACTAGAATAATTCAGGGCTCTCTCAAGCTGGAAGATTAACCTTGGCCAAACATGTAGTGAATTCATACAACACATCTGGGTAGCCTTGAACCCTGGAAGAGTATTATAAATGAAATCCAGGTTAAATTTGGAAAACAAATCAAGGCTAAATCATAGTTCGGGCAAAATAAAACATGGAGGAGTTGGAAAAATATGGCCTATCCTAAATCTGAAAACGGCTTAGGTAGAAGGGACATAAAAGCAACAATTAAAACTTGTTATCTCAAGTTGTGGTGGAAGCTACAAGGAGGACAAAATATTTGGTCAAAGTTTCTATGGTCTCCGCAAACTTATAGAGATTCTCATACATGGAAAATAATCTCCTCAGTAGCAACCATAGGTGAATCTAACACAAAAATTCTGTTTGGAAATGGATTGTGTAGCTTCTGGCTTGGGAATCAGACTAGTCAAGGCTTGTTCATGGACCACTGGGGTGGGGAAACACCAGTACCTATGCCAAATCTTACACTAGAAGAGTACATACAGTTTAGGGAGGATTTTAACTACAATTATTTGCATGAATTTCCTTCAGCTATGCGTTCATTCCTACTACAGGTGGAATTAAAGTCACACTACAATGACAACCTGATATGGTTACTTGAGGAAAATAGCAGGTTTACTTCTAAATCTGCTTTTCGTAGCAAAAATAAGGTGAGATCACTGACCTTTCTGTGGGCTAAACATGATTCCTCCAAAGATATCTGTGTTCTTTTGGAGACTTTTAGATTACCTACTTCTCTCGGATGATAATCTAAAGCTTCGTGGCATTCAATTTGCTTCAAAATGATGTTGCTGTGATAATATGGATTCAATTAACCATTTCTTTCATGAATGTCACCTTGGAATATTCCGCATGGTCTCCTCTTGCTGCCTAGAGTAGGATTTCAAAAATATTTGGGACATGTTTGCTTACTATTTTTCAAAATTTAATATGGATTCAACTAATTTTGCATTAATCAAAATGTCCCCAATGTTTCTCTGTTGGTCACTATGGATTGTTAGGAATAGAAAAATTCATGATGGTGCTGCTTGTTCATTGTCTGTCGTCTGGAATGAGTTTATGGAAATACAGAGAGCATCTCTGTCAGCTTTTCCATTAAAAAGACCAAGAACTAATAGACAGTATTGAATTGAATGTGGTCTTATTCCATATTATAGGAAAAATCAAAGGATAATTAACTTAACAAGGTGGGATAAACCTATAAATGGTAGGTTTAAAGTAAAAATCGATGCTTCATGGAAATCCAACTCAGAAATGAGTGGATTAGCTGTTGTCATCAGAGATCACAGACTTCAGCTTTCCCAAAGTGATTCACCACTAATTTGCCATAAAACTTGGCTTACATCTTGTAAAGTCAAGGATGTGCAAGTAACTATTTTATTGGCAATTTTGTATGAATTAATTTTGAACAGAAATTCTGATCATGATGGAACATGCTGGTGCAGAATATTTATGCCAAAATTTTATGGAAATCAAAGTCAGAATATTGCAGTAGTTTGAAATAAATGGAATTCGTATATCTGACTATATATATCAGGCGTGTGAAGCATAATTGGTTTATGGAAAATCCCTACTTATATGGAGAAGATTTATTCGAATATATGGGATATAATGATATAAGGTAAATCCCTTTATTTATGGAATTTGGATATGCTTCAAAAATCAGATTTGGAATAGGAATACTGTGGAGATAATCAAGGAGTATTCAGATCTGATTCGTGGATATAAATTGGGGACAAACACGACTGCATACTCACGGATTTAATAGAGCAAAAATCTGCACACAGATTTTTGAGACTTTCGAGAAGTTGCAAAGAGTCAGAACGCTGTGTTCCAACACACCTGACCTGCCGCACCAAGTTCAGAATCATACACCTTAATTCCTCGAGAGGAGGAGATCTTGCGTCGGAGTTCGAGATCAGAGGGAGTCTGATCAAGGCAGATCGGTAGCTAGGAGAGCTAGCAGAGTCCACACGCTATAGTTAGTAAAGATGAGTATTTTGCAAACTGTACTGTATCTTTCTAATTAGTGGATTCATTCTGAACTGGGCAGGTCCCACAGATGTAGGTGGATTACACCGAAATGCGTAACCAAGTCGTGTGTCTTTTACGTGTTACGTTATTATGCACTTGGTTAAATTAGTCATGTTGGAACAACTAGTAAGGACTAGAAAAATTGGTAAAACTAAATTTCAATTGGTATCAGAGCTGAGTCACTTATCGTTCCCTTGGTTGTTTCAAGGAAAGTGAGATCCAGTTTTACCATGACAATAAGAGAAGGAGCTTCAGTCTCTCGACCACCACTGCTAGAAGGCAACAACTACAACTATTGGAAGGCACGCATGAGGGTCTTCATCAATTCGCTGGATGAAGTGGCATGGTTTTATGTTGAGAATGAATGGAATCATCCTACAGAAGATGCTGATACAAGTTCTAAGGCTGTAAAAGGGGAGTCAAGTAAAAAACCCAAAGACAAGGCTAAATGGACTCCAGATGACCTTAAAGAATCTCTGGCGAATTCAAAGGCACTTAATATGATCTTCACTGTTGTTGATGAAAATCAGTTCAAGCTTATATCTACGTGTCACCAAGCAAAGAAAGCATGGGATATTCTACAGACTGTTCACGAAGGAACCAGTCGAGTGCGTGAATCCAAACTACAGATGCTGGCTACCAAGTTCGAAGAACTCAAAATAGAGGAGGACGACGCCATTGCTACATTCAATGGAAAACTCAGGGATATCTCCAACATGGCTTATCAACTTGGAAAGATGTACAAAGAAACTAAGCTGGTGAAAAAGACCTTGCGATCTCTTCCCAAACGGTTTGCAATGAAAGTAGCAGCAATAGAGGAAGCAAGAGACGTAGCCACCATGAGCCTAGATGAACTAATGGGTTTGTTACAAACTTATGAGATGACATTCCAGCAACCTACAAAAAGAGTCTCCAAGGATTTGGCGTTCAAAGTTTCTCCAGCAAAGGAAAGTCACGAGTCTGACATCGATGATGAGATCGAAAAACTAGCACTTATTACAAAGAATTTCTCAAGAATGCTAAAGAAGGTGGTCAACAAGAAATCTCAGGAAAGGTTTGGCGGAAACAGACAAAAACAACAAGATTCGAGCAATAATCGTGGAATGAGATTTGAACAAGGGAATATGCAGTTCGGGAGAAATCAGAATAACGAACCAAAACAAGCTGGACAAATTCAATGCGGAGAATGTGAAGGATATGGTCATATTCAGGCTGAATGTGCTAACACTCGCAAGAAACAAGGAAGATCATATGTCACCTCTTGGAGTGAAGATGAAGATGATGAAAAAGACGAAGAGGAACTTACTAGTAATCATGTAGTTTTTAGAGCAAAGGTTCATGATACATCAGAGGATCAGTGTTCCAACACACTGAACAAAGGTAAACCTGTATGTTCCAACATAGATCTCGACGATGCACACAACGATGAAGATGATGATCTGTCTCTAAGTGATGAAGAAATCTATAGTACATATGAACAAATGTATGCCATGTGGGTTCAAGTAGCTGACACGAACAAAAAGTTGAATAAAGAAAAAAGAAAGCTAATTGAAAGTGAAAAAGAATTACGATCCACAGTTGCAGAACTTGGAAAACATAATGAAGAACTAAACAAGAAACTGATAGTAGCAGTCAAGAGGGCCGAGATGTCTGAAGCAACTATCTTTAAATTGAATTCTGGAAAGGCAAAGCTTGATGATATTCTGGATATGGGAAGAAACTTTGGTGATAGACACGGGATTGGATACGGGAAAGAACCCAAGACTGAATTACATGAGAAACCAGTAACTCTCAAAACTAGGATCCAAGAAGTAAAACGGAAGTATGGGATGCCGTATCAAAGAAAGCCACTCATCTGCAGATACTGTAGGTACCAAGGACATGTTGAACAACAGTGCAAAAGACTGATCAGAGATCAAATGACAGGAAGACAACTTCTGCTGTGTTCCAACACAGGCGATACTCATACGGGAAAAATGATCAGAAAGATATGGGTTGTTAAAAAATCCAGTGCGTGTCTGGTGGCACACACTTCTCTAACAGCCTATTCTAGTGATTCGTGGTACTTTGATAGCGGTTGTTCTCGCCACATGACTGTCACTCCAAAATACCTCACGAACGTTACTCTGTATGATGGCGGATATGTAACCTTTGGTGATGGAAAGAGAAGCAGAGTAATTGGCAAGGGCGAATTGAAAATTGAAGGTTTTCCAGTATTCACAAGTGCATTATTTGTTGAAGATCTAAAGGCAAACTTGCTAAGTATAAGCCAGCTGTGTGACTACAATATGGTAGTGGAATTTCATAAGGACAAGTGTATAGTAAAGCATGGAGAAAACAAGGTTCTTTCTAGAATAAGATCATCAGAAAATTACTATTTGCTGGAACAAGAAGTTCGACGCATGCTTTCAAAACAGGATGAAGGAATTCTTCGGCACAGGAAGCTCGGCTACATCAACTATAAAACACTGGTGAAAATCGCAAATGTGAAAGCTATACGAGGAATGCCTACCTTAACCAGCAAGGATGGAATTGTGTGCGGACCATGTCAACAAGGTAAATAAATTCGTTCTCCTCACTCTTCAGTACAGTATATTACTACATCAAGAAATCTGGAACTATTGCATATGGATTTGATGGGTCCGGTTAATACACCTAGTATAGGTGGAAAGAAATATATATTTGTATGTGTTGATGACTTCTCTAGATTCACATGGGTAGCCTTCTTGAAAAAGAAATCCAGTACAAGAGAAGTTTTCAGAAGTCTTGTGGTGAAATTACAAACTGAAAAGGGGAGCACAGTAGGAAAGATAATTCGAATCCAAAGTAATCATGGTAGAGAATTTGAAAATGAACAATTCAGTTCCTTCTGCGATGAGCTTGGAATCCAACACGAGTTCTCGGATCCTATCACTCCTCAACAGAATGGTATTGTAGAACGAAAGAACATAACTCTCCAAGAGATGGCTCGAGTTATGTTGGCAGAAAAAGATATTCACAAGAAATGGTGGGCAGAAGCAATCAATACAGCATGTTATACAATCAATCGAGTGTATCTTCGACCATTCACCAGTAAGACAGCCTACGAGATTTGGAAGGGAAGGAAGCCAAATGTTTCATATTTTCATGTGTTCGGAAGCAAATGCTACATTCTCAGAGATAGAGAACAATTGGCAAAGTTTGACAATCGAAGTGATACAGGAACTTTTCTCGGGTATTCCATCAACAGTCGTGCTTATAAAGTATTTAATCAACAAACCAACACTCTTATGGAATCCATAAATGTTATTGTGGATGATTCTGAGGAAGAACAAAAGCCTGATGGTGTCGAAGAAGAAGCTGGTATCTCTCATGTTCCAACACAGGTGTTCCAACCTAATAATTCACCTCCCTTGGGTGAACCAGAATCACAACAGACTACTAGCACGACCAAGCAGATACGGTCTGAAACTGACGAATCTGAGTATGTTCCAACACATGAATCCTATGTTCCAAAACATGAACAACCTGATTGCACCAAGAGAAGTACTCGATCTGTACCTCGAATTGATTACCGACGACTGGCTGGCTTACACTGTTTTGTCTCTCTAACTGAACCCAAGAACTACAAAGAAGCTTTACTTAACGAATATTGGATAGCTGCTATGCAAGCTGAACTCGGTCAGTTTGCAAGGAATGATGTTTGGTATCTTACTCCTCGCCCCAAAGGCATTAATGTTATTGGTACGAAGTGGATCTTCAAGAATAAATCAGATGCAGATGGCTTAGTCATCCGTAACAAAGCAAGACTTGTTGCTCAAGGCTATACACAAGTGGAAGGTGTTGATTTTGATGAAACCTTTGCGCCAGTTGCCAGGTTAGAATCTATTAGAATTCTACTAGCTATTGCTTGCTCTATGAATTTTACTTTGTATCAAATGGATGTCAAAAGTGCTTTTTTAAATGGAGTGGTGAATGAAGAAGTATATGTGGAACAACCAAAAGGCTTTGAAGATCCTCATTATCCACAACATGTATATCGTCTCAAAAAGGCATTGTACGGACTCAAGCAAGCACCCAAGGCATGGTATGAACGACTTACTACCTTTCTTCTTCAGAAAGGTTATCGTCGAGGGGGAGTAGATCGCACTTTGTTTGTGCTTGACAAGGCTTCAATTTTTCTGATTGCTCAAATCTATATTGATGACATAGTTTTTGGTTCTACTTCACAATCTATGGTACAGGAGTTTGTCACCATTATGCAATCTGAACTTGAAATGAGCATGGTTGGAGAGCTAAATTACTTTCTTGGACTGCAAGTCAAACAAGAACGGAATGGCCTATTCATAAATCAAAGTAAGTATGCCTTGAATTTGGTGAAAAAATTCGGACTCAGTAGTTCTCGATCAGTTCGAACTCCTATATGAGTGTCTGATAAATTGGTGAAGGATGAAAAAGGAGTTTCGGTCGACCAAAAGTTATATAGAGGCATGATTGGAAGTCTATTGTATCTCACCGCAAGCAGACCAGATATATGTTTAAGTGTTGGAATATGTGCGAGGTTTTAAGCTGATCCTAAGGAATCTCATCTCACGGCAGTTAAAAGAGTTATTCGATATGTAAGTGGGACATCTGAGTATGGTGTTTGGTATTCTAAGAGTCAAGACTCAGAGTTGGTTGGGTATAGTGATTCTGATTGGGCTGGTAATGCTGATGATCGAAAAAGTACCACAAGTGGCTGTTTCTTTATTGGAACAAATTTGATGTCTTGGTATAGCAAGAAATAGAATTCGATCTCTCTATCTACTGTAGAAGCAGAGTATCTTGCAGCAGGGAGTTGTTGTGCACACCTGTTATGGATTAAACAAATGTTGAAAGATTATGGAATTCATCAAGGCCCTTTGAAGATTCTATGTGACAACACAAGTGCTATTGATATTTCGAAGAATCCAGTTCAGCACTCGAGAACCAAACATATTGACATAAGGCATCATTTTATTAGAGATCTGATTGAAAGAAAAGAAGTGGAAGTAGTCTATGTTCCAACACACGAGCAATTTGCAGATATATTTACAAAGCCGTTGGATGCTACCACTTTTGAGAGCCTTCAACAACACTTAGGTGTTTGTCAAATCTGAGGTAATTTTTACCATAATTACTCTTTTTGTAAATATTTCTTTTGGTAATTTTCATTTTTACGAAAATTGGAAAAGAACAAAAAAATATGAAAGGAAGCAAAGGCTTCCAAAAATAGGAGATGTTAGTTTGGTATGTTGAAAGTTAAGTAAGGAATGACAACTTGATGTGACAAGAAGAGAAAGGGCCATCATTACAAAGTTTGGGAAATCTAAAAGGAGGCTTCGAGGGAAAAAGGTGGATAGATGAAGAGTTAAAGTGGGATTCAAATTCACAAAACATCTTTTCACATCCCCCTACTCTCGGCCCAGATTTTCACTTCCAAATCCCAGTGAGAAAGAAAAATTGTTATACTCCCCACCTTTCTCCATCTCGGCATTGTGCGAAAGGATGTCAAACCCAAACTCACCTATGGTGGAAGCTGTGGTACCAGAAATCATGGAGGAAGCTCAAGTTTCATCGAATTTGGAATTGATGGTGGTTACTGAGATGAGAAAATATGATGAACAAACTCAGATCGGATGAAGCATAGAAGATGCAGAGGTGGAGGAAAGAGTTATGCCAGAACCTGATGAAGCCAAAGAACCAGAGGAAGAGAAAGAGGTTTCCGATAACAGTAAATTGAGAGGGGAATCCGAAGCTAAGCCCGAGTCTAAAAAGGAAACTTCTGGAACCAAGAAGAAACCTACGGTAACTAGCCCTGACCCTCGACCATTAAAATTCATGGGAATTGAATGTAGAAGTTTGGATGAAGTTTTTGAATGGCTTGAAGCTAATAGAGTTGCAGTTGATTTAACCAAGATTAAGACAATTAGAGGAGAATATTTGACAGTTAAAGTAAATGAGTTAGTAACTGGGAATCTAGGAGGAATAAGGCTTGAGAATCATACTGTGAAATTTGTTATGGGGAGATATGCCGAGTTTAGGGGAAAAGATAAGTTTTACGTGCATTGCTATATTCCTGTACCAAGTTGTGTCTCTTTAAGAGAGATTAGGGAAAGTGAAGTGGCTAGATTAGAAGTGGTAGGAATGGAGATAAACTTCAGGTGGGGTTCTATGATACGAATTCTGCAAAGAGAATGGAAGAATTGAGGAAGCCTATCTTCATTGTTCTGTCAGACAGTGAAGACAGTGTTCCAACACAGAAGGATGAACCTGAGTATATGGACTTAGACTCTGATGCTAATTTGGGAGGAGAGGATAATGATGATTTCTATGATAATCAGGATGATGAAGCACCTAATGAAAACCTGTCTGCCCAGAGTGATGGTTCTGAGAGTGATGAAGATACTCAGTCAGAAGAAAAATCTGAGAAGGAAAAGAAAGCTGAAGGATTAGGGAGTGTTCCAACACAGGATATTCCTGATCTGGGATATTCCAGTGATGAGGTACTGGATGAGTTTTATCAGAAGGCAAAAGGCAAGAGGAAAGCTGACAAAGCCAAAGTTTCTGCTCAAGCTAAGAGGAGCAAGAAAAGGCACGATAGCAAGGAAAAGAAGGTTTTACCTCCTCCATCTGTCAGCAAGTCTTACTCTGTTGTTTATTTTGATGAAAAAGGAGCAAAGATGGGAGCTTTTTCTCAGAAAAGAAGTTCATAGCAGAAAGGCCTCTGGATTTAAAAGCCTATAAGGAGAGCGGATTCACAGATTTTCTAAAGCTGACTGGCATGACAACAGCAGCAACAATCTAGCTACAGTACAACAGACAGGTTGTACTTGAGGTATACTCCAATCTAATGCCTGGTAATTTAGAGATTAGCTCCCCATGGTTTGGTAGAGTATACATACGGGGAAAGATAATAGAGGTTTCTGCTTCTAGAATCAACACATTGCTGGGTCTGAACACACCTGAAACAGGGGGAGTATTTCCTGAAAATCTGGGATTGTCTGACAATGAAATATTAGGTGTTATATCTGGGGGTTATAAGACTGAATGGCCAACAACGGGATATTCACAAGCATCCTGCTTTTCATCAAGATTTTTTGGCTTATATCAGGTAGCTGTGCATTGTTGGTTGCCCTCGAGTAATACTACAGCGCTAACAAGGGAGATGGCTAAGCTGCTATACTGTGTTGGAACACAGAAAGATATTAATCTCGGACTTCTCATTCAGCAGCATTTAGTTAAACAGGCTACTGCTCCGAAAGTAAATGATGCTATTCTCTACCCTGCTTTAATCTCTGCTCTAGCTAAGACTGCAAAGGTGAAAGGGAAGGCTTCAGATATAGTGATTGACACGGAGTTTTTGAGGCCAAACAAGGAAAAATTTGGGCTGAGACATGTTCATGATCTCCCATGGAAACCTTCTAGGTCGACTTCGTCTTCCGCAGCAGAAAAGAAGTCTCAGCTGCTGGTTCTGAATGCCCGTCTTGGTGCTATTGGTGTTCAAATGGATGCTTTGGAGGCAGAGAAAGCAAGCCTGGAGGCTGAGAAATTCCGATTGGAAGATTGACTCTTATAATTAATGCAGGAGGAGCAATGCTGTTTTATGATTTTAATAGTATCTTTGGATTATGTGTGGTCCCAGGGGGAGAAATTTTGGATGACATGATTTAGACTTTGATTCAATTTCAATTTGGATGTAATGATTTTTATGTTTTGGATTTCTGGTCTCTGGTTTTTGGATTTCATGCCTAATGGAATTCTGGAATTCTATATCTTATTGATTGTTGGTTTACAGTTACTGTTTGGGAATTACATGTCCAAAATATTATGGGTCCACAAAAATGCCAAAGGGGGAGATTGTAAAGTCAAGGATGTGCAAGTAACTATTTCATTGGCAATTTTGTGTGAATTAATTTTGAACAGAAATTCTGACCATGATGGAACATGCTGGTGCAGAATATTTACGCCAAGGTTTTATGGAAATCAAAGTCAGAATATTGCAGTAGTTTGGAATAAATGGAATTTGTATATCTGACTATATATATCAGGCGTGTGAATCATAATTGGTTTATGAAAAATCCCTACTTATATGGAGAAGATTTATTCGAATATATGGGATAGAATGATATAAGGTAAATCCCTTTATTTATGGGATTTGGATATGCTTCAAGAATCAGATTTGGAATAGGAATATTGTGGAGATAATCAAGGAGTATTCAGATCTGATTCGTGGATATAAATTGGGAACAAACACGACTGCATACTCACGGAAATTCGAATATATGAGACTTTCGAGAAGTTGCAAAGAGTCAGAACACTGTGTTCCAACACACCTGACCTGCCGCACTAAGTTCAGAATCATACACCTTAATTACTCGGGAGGAGGAGATCTTGCGTCAACGGAGTTCGAGATTAGAGGGAGTCTGATCAAGGCAGATCGGTAGTTAGGGGAGCTAGCAGAGTCCATACGCTATAGTTAGTAAAGATAAGTATTTTGTAAACTGTACTTTGTACTATATCTTTCTAATTAGTGGATTCATTCTGAACTGGGTCAGGCCCCGCAGATGTAAGTGGATTACACCGAACTGCGTAACCAAGTCGTGTGTCTTTCACGTGTTACGTTATTATGCACTTGGTTAAATTAGTCATATTGGAACACACTAGTAAAAACTAGAAAAATTGGTAAAACTAAATTTCACATCTTGCATTTGAGATGAATATCAGCCCATGTCTAATTACAATTGAAACTGATTGTAGGCTAGCCATTAATGCTATAAAAGACCCTAGAATTGGCCTATGAAAAACATATCATACTCTATTGTAATTACACTACTTAATCTCATTTATCTTTTTGTTGTAGGGAGGTCAACCAAATTGCGGACCAATTATCAAAGAAATGTAGAACCTTAAATAACGAGAGAGTTCTCAAACCTCAAGATTTAACGCAAGTGGAAAGTGGTCGCATCAATCTTGACAAGAATGAAATGCCAACTTAGAGAATTCAAGAATGAAAATTTCTGAGTCTGCAAAAAATGCTCTCAGGCACGAATCCCTAAAATTCCCAAGGGAAAACATTTTTTTGGTCCTTTCTTCCACCTTTCTTGCTCGCCGTTAACGGCTTCTTCGCCGGAAACGGCTAGCCCGTAACATCAACATGGCGGCAACAACCAGTGATCAAATTCCCCTCAAAAATTTCGCAACTATTTTACAGAACAAATTTCCGCTTCTCTCGAAAATCCTTCCAAACAATCCTGAAATTATCCCTAAAACACTGCACTTGGGTGATCCTTCATGTTTATACTCCGACGACTAGATTGCCACCCTCTTTTCCCATTACGCTAATGCTTTGGTGGGGAAGTTTACTAAAGGGAGAATCTCAATGGATCTTCTGGAACAGGCTTTCAAAACTGTGGGTTTTGAAGGTAAGTATCAGCTAGGTTCCCTTGATTATAAGCATGTTTTAATTAGGTTTAAACTGATAAACGATTACCAAAGATGTTGGATGAAATGTGTGTGGAACTTCAATGGAATTTCTTTGAAAATTTTAAAATGGACACCTAAATTTTCCACTCATATTGAATCACCAATAGTTCCAATTTGGTGTACAATCCGTGAAGTTCCCTTGTACTACTATAACTCAGCCTCCATTGAGGCTATAGGGAATAACATTGGCAGCTTTATTAAGAATGATCTTGCCACTGATATGCTAACAAGAGCATCAGCTATAAAATTTTGTGTGGAAATAGATCTCCAAAAACCATTAAGTCATTTCATAAGGCTGGGCTCTGTAACCAACAATAGGAAATACCAAGTTGAATATGAGGATGTACCTCTGTACTGTGATCACTGTCTAAAACTTGGACATTCTTTACCTCAATGTAAAGTTAAGCTTGTGCCAAATAATGATATAACTCAGGACATAAATCCAGTTCAAACCTTACCCCAATCACATTGGCAGCCTACTGGTAAGAAATTTGACAAGGCCCCTTTAATCTTAGATTCTGGGTATGACCAATTACCCCCTAAGATTGATAACACTGAAGGTATATCTAATGGTACTAACCACAATTTATCACCCAGCTCTCCTTCCCTGTTTACCATTAATACTGAGAGATCTCCTATCACTAAGACTCAGACTCAGGATAGCCCAGATCTTTCGATCATAAGCTTACTAAATGATACGGCTATTCCTAAACCACCTATTCTGTCATATGCTAAAGATGATATCCATATAGGATCCTTTTCAATTCCTATGTACAGTCCAAATCACAAAATGACACTTTCCCAGCCTGGAAAGATAGCAAATAGGTTTTCTGTTTTGCAGGCTCAAGAGGATTGCTCTAACAATCATGAGAAAATCTCTGAGCCTGAGACATCTATTGAGGCAAATAATGATCAACAAATGTCTACCACTTCTACTATTACAGGTATGCAACAAGGTAAGCCTAAATCAAAGAAAAACAATTACTTAAGCCAACTAAACAGAATGATGCTTAGACCAGCCACAAAAAGTAATAAATCCTGTGAACAATGACAGTAAACTCCTATGTAAATTGCTTAGTGTGGAACCTTAGGGGTATGGATACTTCAATGCTTAGACTATCTAATTTATGTAAACTTAAGAAAATTCAGCTGCTTTGCATCATTGAACCTATGCATGACAATAGTTCTTGCCAAACATATATGCAGAAACTTCCTTTTGATCATAATTTGACTTTGTATAATGGGAAAATTTGGTTAATGTGGAAAAATTCACTTTCTGTTTCTCTGGTATCATCTCATGAACAATTCATGCATGTCACTATCCTGCATCATTACCTTAATTGGCATATGGAGGCAGTTTTTGTTTATGCTCTTAGGAATAGGGAGGGTAGGAAGAATATATGGAAAGAGCTTCAGACTATCTCTAAAGGAGATATAATTTTTATTGGGATTTTAATACCATTACTTCCCTGTCTGAGTATAGAGGCCCTAGTTCCCCTGCCTTAGGTAGTATTAGGGATTTTAACTCTTGGATAAACTTGAATGGGATACAAGAAATTAACACAGTTGGTAATCTCTTCACTTGGTGTAATGCTAGGCTTAGAAACCCAACCTCTAAGAGACTAGATAGGGGACTTAGTACCATATCTTGGAATTCTAAATTCCCATCTTCTTCCATCCAAATTCTTAATAGGCAGACTTCGGACCATGCACCCCTTCTTCTACAAATCTCTTCCATGATCTCTTCTAAGCCAAAACCTTTTAGATTTATTGATGCCTGGTTTCAGAGGCAGGAGCTTACTGGTCTAATTAATGATTGCTAGAATTTACCTTCACGTGAAACAGGTATGCTTAGATTTTATCTAAAACTGATCAGACTTAAGAAGTTTCTTAAGACTTGGAATAGGGATAGTTTTGGCAATATTGATCTTAATGTCAAACTGGCTGAAGAAGCTCTCACAGCTCAGGAAATCATTTTTGATTTGCCCCCCTCTACCTTGGAAAGGGTAAAACTGAATGAGAAGAATGTTATACTGCTTAAAGCTTTAAAAGAAAAAGAAAAATTCTGGAAGCAGAAAGCAAGACTTAAATGGAAAAAATTAGGTGATAATAACACAACTTTCTTCCATAAGGTAGTACAGGAAAGAAATTGTAAGCTGCAGATTGCTAAAATAAAAAATGGTGCTGGCCAATGGATTAACTCTCAGTTGGAAATTCAGAATGTAGCTGTAGATTATTTCTCTGTGCTCACTGAGTCTTTTCAGGATTCTGATGAGACCTACTTTCCTCATTTCCTTAGTCAGATCCCCAATATTATTCAGGAAACAGATAATCAAAAACTAGCCTCACTGGTTACTGAATCTGAGCTGGAAAAAGTTATTAAAAGTTTGAAAAAGAACAGTAATCCAGGCCCAGATGGATTCTCTCCTAAATTTTACTCTAAATGCTGGCCTATCATTAAAATGGATTTGATTTCCACAGTTAATGATTTCATTGCTGGTTCTGTTATGCCTAGGGGGATTTCTAGCACATGGATTACCTTGATACCTAAAAAATCCATACCATGCTCATTTGATGACTTTAGACCAATTAGCCTTTCCAATGTGTTGAATAAAATCTGCTCTAAAGTGTTAATGGAAAGGTTAAAACCCTATATGGAGAGCTTGATTTCACCTAATCAATCAGCTTTTATGAAAAATAGAGACATATCTGATAATATCCTGTACTTGCAGGAAATGATCAGATTTTTAGATAAAAAATATAGAACTCCAAATTGCATAGCTGAAGCTAGATTTAAGAAAGGCTTTTGACAGGATTAATTGGAACTTTCTTAAACAAGTCTTGCTTAAGTTTGGCTTTAATGGGAATTTTCTAAATGCTGTCATGAATAATTTGTCACAAGCATATTTCTCCATACTTGTGAATGGCAATCCTGTAGGTTTTTTTAAAGCATCAAGGGGTATTAAACAAGGTGATCCTCTTTCACCCTTCCTTTTTAACTTATTCTCTGAAGCTTTCTCTAGGAGTTTAGCTTTTATATTCTGCAATAATAGACTGTCTAGTTTTCAGACTCCTGCTTCTATTCCTTCAGTTTCTCATCTTATGTGTGCGGATGACACAATCATATTTATGCAAGCATCAAGGTCGAATTTAATTAAGATCAAAGCATTCCTTGAAATATTTGAGCTTACCTCGGGCCAAAAGTTTAATTTTGATAAATCGGATTTCTATCTAGGTAAAAGAGCAACCTCAGCTAAGCTAAATCAGGTCAAAAATATCTTAAAAATGAAAAAAGGGTCTTTCCCCTTCACATATTTAGGTTGCCCAGTTTTTAAAGGAAGAACTTTAATGAGATATTATCACCCCTTGCTGGCTAACATTGACCATAAGCTTCAAAATTGGAAGAATAAATGGCTTAGTGGAGGAGGTAAAATGGTCTTAATAAAATCTTGCCTTTATTATATTCCTTTGCATATTTGGACTGTATCTGATCCTTCGAAAGGCATTATTAAACTAATTGAGAAAACAATTTCCCACTTTTTTGGGGTAAATCGGATGATAAGAATAATAAGGTCTGGAAAAAATGGGCTGACGTAGCTAAGCCTACTCAACTGAATGGACTAGGTTTCAGATCTCTTAAGGCTATAATTGAGGCTAGTTCAGTTAAACTGTGGTGGAAGTGTCAAATAGGTAAATCTCTGTGGTCTAAATTGTTATGGGCACTTCCTCCATCCCACAAAAAATCTGTAACATGGAAAAGAATTTGCTTCATTAATCCATTTGCCGAAAATAACTCCACAATAATCCATGGCACAGGGAGTTGTAGTTTCTGGTTGGCAAACTGGTGTCCACATGGCCCCCTGATAAACCATATCCCAGAGAGTATCATTTCACTTATGCCTAACATTTCTGTGGCTGATTTCATCACCAATAGAAACTCTGTTATGAATCAGATTTTATCTTACTTGGAACATGATACCCTCTTATTTTTGCAGGGGGCTGAAATAACTTTGGAAAGGGAGGACAGAATGATTTGGAAGCCAGACTTCTCAGGTAATTTTAATTTCAAGTCAGCCTATATGGCCTTAACCTCATCATCAGGTAACTCTCTTGCAAATAGTTCTCTCTGGAAGATTCCTTTGCAGAAAAAGATCATTATCTTTACATGGAAATTATTGCACTCTTTTCTTCCATTTGATGATGTCCTCATTACTTGTGGATTTAGTTTAGCATCAAAGTGTCCTGCTTGCTATCATTCTGACTCGATTCAGCATTTCTTTATATCTTGTTACACGGCTCATGAAGTGTGGTCACATTTTGCATCTTTGCTCAACTTTAATCTAAATGCTGGTCACTCTATTCCACAAAGATTTTATCTATTCTGGAACTGTAGTGATCTACCAAAATTTGAGCGCTTGTATTGTAGGATCTTGCCTTCTCTGATTTGTTGGGGCCTTTGGAAAGCTAGAAATGATCTCTTATTTGAAAATAAGCCCCTCTTAGTAAACTCTATCTGCAAAGAGGTGCAGGATCTGATCATATTGACATTAAATGTGTGTCCTCCTAAACTCTATTCTCCTAGTTGTATCCCAGTCACATTCAGGCATTTAGCACCTCAGCTTAGACCACCTCCTAAGCCAAATATAGCTAAGATTTTCTGGAAAAGGCCTAATCTGGGCATCATAAAAATAAATGTAGATGCTTCCTGGAATTTCAACAAAGCTTCTGTTGGTCTTATTGCTAGAGATTCCTTTGGTTGCCCAATTCGGATAAGTTCTGTTGCCTCGTCTGCTGTCTCACCTCTACTAGAAGAAATTGATGCCATTTTGCATGCTTGTCACATTTTCCCTCAGCTGGACCACTCTTTCATAATTGAATCTGACTCAAAACTGGCGGTTAACATGATAAACGATCCCTATGCTGCCCAGTGGGAATTTTTTGACAAAATATATAAGGTGAAGGCTTTGCTTGGTAGATCTGTTCTGCAACATGTTTTAAGAGAGGGTAATTCTGTTGCTGATGCTATTGCTAAGTATCATTTTGATTCAGATCATGGCCTTTCAATATCTAATATCCCAAGGCATATATATGGTCTCATCACTCTAGATAAAGAATCTGTGCCTTATATTCGAGCCCCTTGATATGATTATGGCTTTGAATGGATACTGCTGAGTTTAGATTTGTTCCTATATGCAGACTTGCTTCAATTAATGGTCTCTGGAAGCTGGCTGCTTCAATTAATGGTCTTTGGCAGTTTCTTGGCCATAACGAGGATTGGGTTGATGCCATTCTAGGCTATATCATCTTTACTCACTTTTGGACTGCAAAAGTCATTAGTCCATATACTACTTACATTTAGAAGTTGCCTGGCCAAGGGAGAGAAATAACACAGGGGGTGGAGTTTCTCTCCTTTAGATCGTAACTTCTTAATAGACCTATGTGTTTTACATCTACAGTATTAGTACTTTTGGAGGTAATAATGTTACCTCAATGTCTAGGGATATAGACACACTTATGTACAAACTGCAAATCTTGTTATCGGGCCTGGGGAACCTAATACATAACTCCCTCACCTCTGGGTGTTTTTATTTTTTTTACAAAAAGAATGAAAATTTCACTAAGGCGCGTACATCAGGAGCTTCAGAAGAAATTCTCATTGCAATACCCTGCTCTTTTAGATGAAAATTTTAGAATATTGACAACCAAAATAATGAGGTCCGGCAAAGAGTTTGTCCGACACTAGGGGTGGAGTCCGTCAGGCACCTCAAATTTTGGAGTTATCTTTTGGAGACAATCATTTTGTCTTAATGTAGATTCGAGCAATCTGATCGTTCAATTCACTTGAACGTTTTGTAAAGACGGAACATATATATTGTTTATTTTTACACAAAATCTTAGTACAGGTAAGGAAATCCTACATACATGTATTTTTAATGAAAATTTTACTATATTATCCTTAATTAGTTTTAATCTTACTCAAATTTTAATTATGAAACTTCAGTCCTCTTCAATTCTTATTCAAGATCAACCCACACCAAATATTATAATTACACAAACACCTTAATAATTAGATTAGAAGAAAAAAAAGATATTTCACCTCTCATTTGTGATGCCGGACTGGCTTCCACCGGCACCGAAATTGTTAAACATAGAAACAGAGCAAGCCCCGCCGAGATTTTATAAGCAGAGGCCATTTATTACTATTTACAAAACTTGTCTACCAAATCTGGAGACACTTTGATGCATTACTATTAAAGAATTAGAATATTACTTGTAATTATAATTATATTCTACTATCTTTTTCTATGTTGTATAGGTATCATGTACCACTATATAATGTATCCTGAGTTTATGAATAAAGACACACATTATTACCCTTATTTTCTACATGGTATCAAAGCCTAAAATCCTGAAACCTTAAAAGAAAATTCTGCTACCATTTTTCCCAAGCTCCTGTCGCCGCCAACGACAGTGCATTCCTCCACGCACCGCCGTCATGCCACCGCTGAAGCTCGTTGATCCTCACACACCGTTGGGGGTCTCCATGCACGATGAACTAATCTCCATGTGCCACCGTTCGTTTAATGCACTGGTGTGTCTTTCCAATCCGATCTGCCACCGGTTATTGTACCTTCTCTGATCTGTACCTAATTTTACACTATGTTTAACTCCAAAAGAAATCCCGAAGAACATGCCCGTATTTATGCTATTCCCAAGGTTCCAAAACTTCAAGATATAAGTGGTTATGATGTCATTTGAGACTTTACTGAAGTAGTTGCAATTGCAATCTGGCCCTCAGACTACTATACCTATTGGTAGTATGTCGACAGATCCTTACTGTATTGTCTCTAGAAATGGTCCAGGTTTACAAGTTATACCGAACATGATGAAAGGTCAAGAAAATTACATAGAATGGTCTTGCCACGCATTCCTTGCCAAGAACAAAATTGAGTTCATTGATGGATCAATTACCAAACCCTAAGATGGTCATCCTGATGCTGGTGATTGGCCTGGGGTTAATGCTACTCTTGTCTACTGGATCTTACAAACCCTAGATCCGGTGTTGAGATCTTCTACAAGCTCGTTTTTCACAGTTAAGGAACTGTGGGATGACCTGAAGGCATGATTTATTCTTGGGGATGGTATGAAAGTTTTGCAAATGCAAGAGGCTATTCAGAGTTACAGGCAGAACGGTTAGCCCATCGACATTTACTTTGGCAAACTAAAGAAGTTATTTGCTATTTATCACTGCATGCAGCATCCCCTAGTTTGTGACTGTGAAGAAAGCAAGGTATTGTGCCATTGCAATATTTCTGTGAGAGTCTTCCGAGAGAGAGAAAAGGATTTGATCTACCAATTCATCTCTAGCCTCGACGAAGGCTTTCACACCTTGTGATCACATACCATGAGCATTGATCCAATGCCACCTGTCATGAAAGTGTATAACCTTGTTTCCCAGGAGGAGAATCATAGAGCTGTCATTTGAGCTCGTGAGCCTTATTCTAACTCCATGGCGTATGTTGCACGATGGCCACCACCTACAAGTTCTTCGCCAATTGTTCTTTCTGCATCTGCTTGCAAGAATCCTATTTGTACACATTGTCACCGCAAGGGTCACGATAAGGATTCTTGCTTCCAAATATTTGGTGTACCAGAATGGTTCAAGGAGTTGAAGGAGAAAGCCAGCACCGCCAAGAAGACGGCGTTAGCCTCTCGGCCGACCGCCGTCGCCTTAACCGGAGGTTCCGCCACGACACTTCCTCTCCTACCCCCGTTTGCTAGTGCTGCCATGTCGCCGCTTGGTCTAGTGGCGGTGGCTTCCTCTGGCCACGTCCCTACCCGATCCAATTTTTGGCCCTGCTCTGTCTGATGACCACTGGAGAACGACCATGCATTTATTTAATCAGTTTTATTCTCTTACTGACAATGAGTCCGGTAAGTCTACTTTACCATGGACACTTGATTTAGGAGCCTTATATCACATGACTGGTGACAAAGGTTCTCTTACTGATCTTACTACTGCTATTGATACTGTGAATGTTGTTCTACTTGATGGCTCTGTGTCATCCACCACCCAATATGGGTCTATTTGCTTTGGTGTTGTCACCTTTACTAATGTGCTATATATAACTACTTTGCGGTGCAACTTATTATCATGTTATAGATTGTTATCAGCCTTGAAATGTTTAGCTTTGTTTACTAAAAATTATTGCATTTTACAGAAAATCAGTACGAGGAAAGTGATTGGCGTGGGTGAACAGAAAGGGGGGGTGTTTTGGCTTCATATGCTGGATGCTCGTAATCATTCTCCTATCCCGTAGTCTCTTCTGACAGTTGCTTTCGTGTCTTCTTCTGATTTATGACATCAGCATTTCGGACATCCTTCCTCTACGATGTTGTCTTCTATTTCTTCTCTTGATTTTAGCACTAATAAGACTTTTGTTCCTTGCTCTATGTGTTATAGAGCAAAAAAGACTAGACATAGTTTTCCATTGAGTTCTACAAATGCTACTGCACTATTTCAATTAATTCATTGTGATGTTTGGGAACCTTATAGAACATCACCTTCTAGTTGTGCATTTTATTTTTTGACTATAGTTGATGATTATTCCCGAGGTGTTTGGGTTTATTTATTAGTGCCTAAATCAGAAGTAGCTTCTAGATTTTTAGAACTTAGTGCCTTGGTGAAGAACCAGTGAGGCCGAACCATACAACGTGTTCGGGGTGATAGCGGAACTGAATTTTTGCCTTTGAGATCTCTTTTTGCTGCATTTGGGATCATTTTTGAGCACCTATGGTTGACACACCGTAGCATAATTGTCGAGTTAAAAGAAAACATCGTCATTCACTCAATGTGGTACGTGCTTTATGGTTCCAAGCCAGTCTTCCTATTGATTTTTGTGGAGAATGTGTTCTTACTGCTGCTTATCTAATTAACCGGACACCGACAAAGCACTTCAATGGTCGTACTCCCTTTGAGTTACTCTATGGGCAAGCTCCTAATTACTCATCCTTAAGAGTTTTTGGGTGCTTGTGTTTTTCCGCTCATGTTCCTAGATATCGTGGCAAGTTTGCACCAAGAAGTCGGCATTGTTTATTTCTTGGTTATCCTGCTGGAAAGAAAGGCTATCATCTTTTTTACTTAGAATCCTGTGTGATCTTTACCAGTCAGGATGCCAATTTTTTTGAAGACCAGTTCCCGTATTCTGCAACTCCGATATTAGCCTATTCCAAAGAACCCTGCAGCACCACCACTTCACCGTCGGTCTCCTCCTCCCCATCAGAGTTGCACGACCTATTGCCACCGATCACCACCAGCCCTTACTGCCAGCCTCCGTCGGTCTCCTCATGCTGCCATCAGCTGCCGGCCTGTCACCGCTGGCTGGCACCGGCCCGTCCCCTCCGACCGCCGCCGGTCCATCACCTACGGCCGCCGCCGATACATTAGCGTCGGTCGCCACCAATCCATTGTCGTCAGCTCGTCGCTGATGGCCGCCGCCGGTCTGTCACCGCAGGCTTACGCCGGTTCATCATTATCGGCCACCGCCAGCCCGTCGTCACCGGCCATCGCTAGTCCATTGCCACTGGCCGTCGTCGGTCTACCACTGTCAGCCTTTCACAAACCTTTGCCGCCGACCACTATTAGAATTTTGCCGCCGGACACTCATCGTTGGCCTATGCCCATTCTCCAACCCGGAATGTAGCAGGCTCTGATCATTTGGCCCAGTCTCCTTCTGCAGTATCTCCGGCTGTCGATGGTTCCACTACCGGGTTTCCCCGTATCAGACAGAGTATTCGTGCTCATCGACCGCCTCCTTACTTGGAAGATTATAATTGTGATGATTATGCATGTGCTCTTACTACTGAAGACCCCCCTTTACGTTACGTTCACTCATGCATTGTCACTATCCTCAGGTGTTCTCTATCCTCTTACTGATTATGTAAATTGTAATAATTGAAAGTCCCTTGATCGTAATCTGGAAGAAACAAACCCCGGGAATATTTAGGGAAAAACTCTCTGATGCTTAAGTTAACAAACCGTCTAAAAACTATATGGGAATGAATGAATACTAAAATGTATTTATACCTAAATAATCCTAGTAGTATTTGTGTATAACTTGACTTCTTTACCAAACCATTTAGGCCGATAAATACGATAAGTTGTAGACTATTTCCGTTCGGTTCTATTGGGCTGGAATAGGCACAATGGCTTATTTGAACTCACTAGATTAAACCATCATCACCGTCCGTGCTATGCTATTGAGCACCTGCCGGCGAGAGCAAATATCGCCAGACCAGCTGTGTGAAGAATCCTTTTGTCACGAGCGTTGACACCAGCCTACGCGACGCGAGATGATCAAATCTGAGATGATCGATCAGTCTGACTAACGAATCACGCCGACATGATTTTGTAACATTTTCATCTGCTTGTTTCCATATTTATTGTCTCAGCGTCTTGTGTGTGTTAGGATGGACACCTCCATCTATCAATGATCAACCGCTTCACGTTGAGAAAATTAAGCACTATGTGCGCACCGAGGCAATGCCAAGTCCATGGGTCCTGGTGCTGGGCTACCGTGATTTACCTCTCATACGATGGCATGGGTGTGGGCTGGTATGGGCCGCTGAGCGCGAGCGGATTGATCGCCTTTTGCCAATTAAGCACTATGTATGTATACATTATGGATCGAAAACTGAACTAATGACAAAGTGTCATTAATTTTGGTGTAGGTGCCAATTTTATAAATTATGATAAAAGTTATTATTATTGTTCATTAAAATATTGTATACATTATGGATCGAAAACTGAACTAATGACATAGTGTAATTAATTTTGGTGTACGTGCCAATTTTTTAAATTATGATAAAAGTATTATATTGTTCATTAAAATATTATATTTTTAATTTTAACAATTATATTTTGGTAATTTAAATGGCCAAAGTTTTGGGAAAAATCGTCTTTCAGTAGGTATATGGAAAGACAGTGTTGAATTAGAATTATAGAAAGGTAAAATATTTTAGTTGTAATATTAAAAATTTATGATGCAACGTACAATAGTTATAAGTTTATGACCTGATTAATGCACTCGTGGTGGCAGCTTGATTAAAGACAGCCCACAAAGGCGATTCCGCCTTTTTTTTAATGTAGAACCGCGTTCCCTGACGAGTTCCAAAATCGGAACTCATGTGAATCCGCAGGAAAAATTGATGGAAGGCGGTTCAACCGAGAAAGAAGACGGTTTTCCAAGAATTGCCTTCTATAGATCACATTAGAAGACAGTTCATTATTGATTCGCTTTTGATTGGGTACGATATAAGGTGGTTCTGCCAAACCTCCTTCAATCGTTACCAGTTCCGATTGAGGAACATTTATAGGTCATTGTTCCGAGCTCAGAATAGCCATGGTTAGTGTGGATACACAGTTCCTGAATCAGATAGTATATCTGGCACTTGTTTCGAACTCGGAAGGTCTTCAACTCGGGACTAATGATCACCCCCCTTAGTTCCGAGTTCTATTCACCTTTTAATTGAGAAACATATGAGTACAAAACCCAATTTTTGTCTTCATTTTTCAAGAAACCCCATTTAGTGGAACAAATTTGGAGATTGGGCATCATGAAGATCTAGCAATTTATAAGTTTGGCATTGGCAAGGTACGAACTTTTGAATTAGACTTGTTTTAGGAGATTGAATTTATGTTGAAATTTTGTGAGACTTAATTTAAAATGATTGTTGATGTGAATGGTTAAATGTGAATGTTTGTTGCTTAAATGGTAATGTTTGTTGTTGTTCCTTTTTAATGGGCTTGTTAATTCGAATTCAAATATAGGTAATCGATTATGGATCGAATAGAATTGATTAGTAGGGACTTGAGAAAATCATCCAATCACTTCCCGTTGATAGAATCGTTTATTGTGGTTTCCTTTGAACACGCTTCTAAGAATGGCGTGTTGTAAGCCCGCTGCCCGTGTAAGGACGGTAGAAACGATGTATATTTGATTAGGAAGAAGTTACACGAACATCTCATCATGCGAGGGTTTCAAACTAGTTACATTTATTGGGTGTGGCACATGGAGGATGGAACGGGTACGGAGGAAGACCTAATTCATAAGGAATCAGATGATCTCTTTATGAATGAGGGATTTGAGGAGATGGTGGGGGATGTGGCTAGAGATT
Organism: Rubia yunnanensis; assembly: GCA_037428765.1. NCBI lineage: Eukaryota > Viridiplantae > Streptophyta > Magnoliopsida > Gentianales > Rubiaceae > Rubia > Rubia yunnanensis. The sequence goes on from CM075061.1 coordinate 89,543,808, forward strand.
TTCATGGAAAACCCAAGGTCCTTGAAGCTTTACATAACGATAAGAAGACACCCTTATACAAAGGTGCAAGACATTCGGTTTTGTGCGCCACATTGCAATTGATGAATTTAAAAGTGAAATAGTTGGACTGAAAAAGGGATGACATTGACTCTTGAATTTCTTTGTGATTTTCTACCAAAAGGAAATCTATTGCCTGGCCGATCGTATGCCGCTAAAAGAATTCTATGTCCAATGGGATTGGAATTTTTAAAAATTCATGCATGTCCCAACGATTGTATATTATACAAGGGGAAGAAGGATGAGATCCTAGACAATTGTCATGTTTGTGGTGAATCACGTTACAAGTTAAAGCATAGGGGAATCACAGTTGGTGCTGAAGCGGAGTCGACTAAGAAGAAAAAGACACCGACAAACGTTTTATGGAATCTCCCTATCATTCCTCAGTTGAAGAAATTGTTAGGTTCCTAAGAAGATGCAAAGTTGTTGCGATGACGTGCCGAAAGGGAAGGAACAGGGGATGGCGTGATTAGTTATATGTCCGATGGTGAACAACTGAAGAAACTTGATTCTATGTATCCCGAGTTTAGTGGTGAACCGCAACATTTGCGACTAGGGCTTTCCACGGAAGGAATGAATCCATTTGGTAATATGAGTAGCACACACAGTGCTTGGCCTGTTATGATTGTGATTTATAATCTACCAACTTGGTTGACAATGAAGAGGAAATACGTGTTACTCTCTATGATGATCTTTGGGCCTAAGAAACCTGGTAACGACATTGATGTTTACCTCGCTCCATTAGTGGATGATTTGTTGACCTTATTCGGACGTATGATAGAAGTGAAAAAGAAGAATTCACATTGAAATCTTTGTTGTTTTGTACAATAAACGGTTTTCTTGCATATGGGAACCTATCAGGGTACTCGGTCAAAGGACACTATGCGTGTCCAGTGTGTGAGAAGGAAACGACCTTCTATCAGGGGTTGGTACAATTGTCCAGCTTATGAGCCCACTTGTGGTAACCAAAATCCAATTTCTTTTCATGAAACAAACCTTGTCAAACCACTTGCATTGTTTTTACTCACCATGGAATGTAAATCCTTGTACCCCCTTCACAATCAGTGAGATTATATTCCGATATGGGAGACCTTTTATCACCCTCTTCGATATCCCGATGTATAACACATGCCTAAATATCGCAGCTCCTCCATCGATCCTCCTACCCTCCATTATGTAGTAAAATATCATAAGGGACGCCATCGTAGGTATGGTGATGTGGCTAGAGGTTGGTGCAATAGTCCTACCAATTTTTTCATACACGATGCGCTGGTCCATAGTGAGGGTCTTTAGGCTGAAACTCTCGGGGTTCCCTAGGTTAGCCAGATTATGTTGAAAGTATCTAACGCTACATGCAATCGGGTCAATAAAGGGGTACTTACTTTCAGTAGGCCAACTATTCCTATAGTATACATCATGTAAGGGGCCATCCATTTTTTGAGGAAAAACATCTTTGGGTCCATTATACCGAAAATCCAAATGTTTGTTAATAATCCATGGACTTAAATCTATGTCAAATCCACTAACCCTAGTTCTAAAACTACCCCCATCAACCTCATGCAAATTGCTATAAAATTGGCATACTTCATCAAAATGTGAAGGTTCATTCAAGGTTATTTAGAACCTGTGATGCTCAAAATTTTGAACTGGATCATGTGGACCGATACTGTGATAAACATTGAAGTTCAATGAGTAACAATCCAACAATCTACCACTTTCATGCAGTTCATTGTACCTAGATTGACCAAGAGCGGAAACAAACCTTGCCCTCTCGTAGTCATTTTCTCTCCCACGTCTTGCATTTGTTGATTTCGAACGTCCTCGGCCTCCCTGTGCACCTTGATTTGACATTGGCGTGATAGTGTGGTTGATTTTGGGTGTAATTGAGGTTGATTTTTGAAATGAAGGCAGAGGATTCCGGTACCTTAATCACACACTTCCCAAATTAGGGTTGGGAATTTGGGGGTTATGAGATTTTCTCGCTAATTCTTTTATACTGGGAGTATGTTCCGATTGAGGAACGTTTTCCTGACTAAACTTTCATATGGGTGATAAATGTTACGAGTCCAGAACTGATTTTTATATAAAATGGGATTTACACAACAAATTCACCCGTGCTGGTTCGGAAATTGACGCTGATGTCGAAACTTAGAGTTCCGATTGAGGAACTGGATGGGATAGACGATCACGTTTGAGATGGAAAAAATATATAAATTATTAAAATTTTCACTAACTTCAGATGACTTCCGCCTTGGAAGTTTGTCGGTGCACAGGATTTCTATTTTCCCTGACCAATTTCCTCATCCGAAACAAGAAAATGGACACCAATGTGTTAACCAAATAATTCCGAATGTGGAACCAAGTTTGGAGTTTGAAACATAACCTAATGGGTTTTATATCAAAAGCATTAAAATCATTTTCAAAGGAGGATAATTAATGTCCAACATAGGGAGCGAGCTCCCTCCTTTTCATCTCCAAAAAAAATGCTTAAACCCCCCTCACAAATCCATCTCAAATCTTCACCCAATCCCATCTTAAATTTCCAACTACACCGAACCCTAGTGTTACAACTCTTAGGGGATCATCAGTCCAAGATGAAGTTGGAAAAAGAGTTTTTGGGTCTAGGTTTTGTAAGGCACAAAATCTTTATTTGAGGTATTCATCACACTTACAAGATGGGATTGAGTTTTCAGGCCTAGGTTTTGTAAGGTACAAACCCTTGAAGCTCTATTTCTCAATGATTTGTATGTCTTCTTCTCAAATGGTTGAAAGAGTAAAATTTAGTTTCTTCCTTGTTCATGCCATCATAATGTTTTAATGATTTAGTTATTTTAAGTTTTTCTTCTTCTAATATATACTCTATTTCTTTAGATTGAGTTCTTATTTTCTTACCCTCCGATTGGTTAAGATACTAATGTTGTTGCAAGGTTTTAAAATGTCAAAAAAAAGGAGAGGTTATGGTTTGAGTGCTAGGTAACCTTAATTTCCTGTTGACAATAGTGGTTCATATCAAGTAGTTTTATGACAATAAAGGGTCATTACTTGTATTGACTTTTAAATTTATGTCCCATTAGAGACCCTTTGAAATCAATGCCCAGGACATGGGCGATTTGAAGAAGAGGGCAATGTATATGTTATCCAAGAGTCTCTCTTTCTACTGTAAGTGCTTGTTTAGTTTTATTTGTTCACTATATATTTGATCAAACTAAAACATATTGAGACGAATCTACTTTTTTATGTAAGGTACATGTAATACTTTACCAATCATAGGGGAGAAGGATGTGAGCTATTTGTGTCCCTTGATGACTCAAGGAATTGGATGTACGGACCAAGAGCCGATCGAATACATATGCAAATGCTTAAGCCAAAAGGATATGAAGTTCTACATTGCACCATACACAGACAGGCGATGTTTTCAATTTTACAGTTATTAAACATGTTGTTACATTCTAAGATTCACAAATGATTTAGTAAAAACTCCACTCCAATGTAGGGGGTCATTAGTCTTTCAAATTGATTCTCCCGAAAGGTAAGCATGTGTATTGGATGGATCCATTGCACTTTGAACCTTCGCAAGCATTTCCACATATTTTGATGATTGTATTCGATGAACCAAATGTAAAGAGTGCGTTAAGTATGTACAGTTGGATTACCTAGAAATTGAAAAAGTTTAACTTTAACTTCATAGGTATGTCAATTATTTGTAATTATCGATAATGTTCTTATATGCGACCAATGTTCTTATATTCTAATGTCAACCGATTTTTCCAAAGGAACAAAAGCCTTATTCACAAGATGACATGAATGTGGCAAGAAATTGTGTGGTGAGACATCCTGGGAGTATGTTCAATCGCAAACTATTGGAAGACCTAAGGTGGTGGTAAACATCTCATCACTAGTGACATGTATTTTGCGGAAGAAATTTTGCTTTTTTTTTTCCTATTCCAATCTATATATAGTTGCTTGATTAGCTATGTATATAGATTTTTGGTGAAACTATAATCATGTAGTGTAGTGTTACGTTGGCTAATATAGTTAGACATTGTGAGTGGAATAGAATTTAGTTGAATTCTATTCTTATGTATAGATAAGTTCTAGTTTAGCAGTATCTATACATTTTTGAAATATTGCACAATCTTAGACACATTTATTGCAAGAGAAATTTGTGATTTGCGACAAATTTTGGTCAGGTAATAAAATTTTGAAGATTTTACCATTGCTCCCGAATGGCCTTCCGATGTCAGAAGTGGTTCACCATCAATTTGGTTAAAATTTGTAAGAGACGAGTATCAGTGCCTCAATCGGAACTACTTATGAGACTACCAATTCCTGAATTGGAAGTAAATAATACATTCAAGTGTATTCTAGCGTTAAAAAACATTTTGACTCTTAATTTGAAACACGCCTTAGTAACATAAATAATACCTCTGACGCAAGTCTAGGTGCCGGAATGGACTAATAGTTCCGATTGAAGAACCTTACCCAGCAGCCGAGGATGCTGGTTATGTTCCGAGTTCGGAACTCATTTAAAGGCGGTTCCTCCGCCTCACCAAAGACAACACAAAACCGCCTTTAATCAGCCCATTTAAAGGCGGTTTTAGGAACTGTCTTTGATCGTTGACGGTCAAAGTCGGGGCTAGAGAAGTAGTCCGAAATAATCATTTTTAATCACCCCACCCTCCACTAGTGATGTAACCCGAAAATTTTATCTTGATTTCTTTTAATTTACCGTTTAAACATTAATTTTTTCATAACTTATGGAAAGACCGTCTTTCAAGAGAGTGGCTCTTTTAAATATTATTTTAATTAATGAATAAATTAAAATATTTAATCGTTTATGGAAAGACTGTTTAAGCGGTTTAATCGATCAAAATGATAGTGGACGTTTTCATTAAAAATATGATAACTTTATTATAAAAAAAAAAAAGGAGGTTTGACGTGACCTCTAAATATTTTTCATTTTAGTTAATTTCCAGGATGGATATGGATACATCAAGGCAAAGTCTTGGGAAAGACGGTCTTTCCATAGGCTTATGGAAAGACGGGGTTTAACTAGAATAATAAAAGGTAAAAGGTTTTAGTTGCAATATTAAACTTTTAGTATGCAACATGTAGTAGTTATAAAATTTATAACTCGGTTCATGCAACCCGAAAATTTTATCTTCATTTCTTCTAATTTACACTTTAAACCTTGGTCTTTCCATAACTTATGAAAAGACCGTCTTTCAAGAGACAGACTCATACATCAAAGTAAGCAAAAGATTCATCACCAACTGCTGCACATGGAAAGGAAACGAGTGAAGGAACAACGTGGGTGTGAACAACGTACCAACCATTTAATCAAATTGGACTCATCTAATTAATCTACCTGTTTCCTTATCACGTGATTGATTTATTGTCTTCATTATATGTCGTCCGTGATGATAATTATGATTCACACATATATAGCAAACCATATCATATTAATATTGCATGATCACCATTAACCAAACTGTGGGCTTGCATGGTTTTACTCACTTTCTTGTTGAATTGTGGAGGCTAGCACTCCACCGTAATCTATCAAATACTCCTTGTTTCACTATATTTGGTTCACTTATTATTTTTTTATATATTTTTTAAAATTATCATATTTCTTTTTATGATAAAAAGTACATCATTCTCAATCACTCATTAAATATTTTACCCTTCTCATTCAATTCTCTTAACACATTTCAATTTGCAAAAAAAATCATCTAAATCTATGATGCCAAACAAAGTGAAACGAAGGGAGTACTTATTAACCGACAAAATCAAACTTTCGAAAAACCACACTTAGTAGTTAATACTAACTATGATACTATTTTATAAACAAGTGTTAGCACTACAAGAAATTGGACCTATTACTTTGCCCTTTTTATCTCAATTTTTTGGCTTAGGTCAAATAATCAAGGTAAAAAATTCTATTACCATAGTTTTTTTCCGAAGTAAGTAATATTTTCCATCCCGGTTAAAAAAATTGAGGTATAATTTTTTTTTACCTCGGTTATTATATTAACCAAAGTTAAAGGTTAAAAAATGAAGTAAATAGTTTTACCGAATAGCGTGCGACGTCACATATTTTATGTCAAAAGGCCGTCCAAAATTGCATTATTTGTCAATTCCATAGACATGTTATGCAACTGACGACCGACGTCGCAGATATGTAAAAGATAGGTTAAAGTAGAAAAAGATGGACTTTGGAATATGAAGAAGTATTGTTTAAAAATTGAAGAAAGTTAGTTTTGTTATATTTCGATTGAAAATGGTGGAATAAGAGGGAAAACCACAACAATCAATTGTAAATTTTTTAAATGAGTTACTTAAACTATTAGAAAATTCATGAAAATATCCTTACAAAAAGTTCATAAATTAAATTAGAATAAGAATTGTCTTAGAGTTTCAACATAACACAAATTGCAATAAGGGTAATATGCAAATATAACCCTATATGTTGGAGAAAGTGCAAATATAACCCTGAGTTATTTTTTAGTGCAAATATAACCCTAACTATTATACATATGTGCAAATATAACCCTAACTATTATACATATGTGCAAATATAACCCTAACTATTATACATATGTGCAAATATAACCCTAACTATTATACATATGTGCAAATATAACCCTAAAGCCATTATTTCCGGGGTTATATTTGCACTTTCAATTATTGCAGGGTTATATTTGCACTTTCAATTATTGCAGGGTTATATGTGCACTTTCATTATTGCAGGGTTATATCTCTACTTTCATCAATTATATAGGGTTATATATGCACTTTTCTCTTACAATAAACTCAATAAGCTCGGACGTTGATGACCTTGAAGACGATTGGCCCCCCAGCTTCTATCATCTTGAAGAACAAAGTGTCCCCGATGCGTAGGCGGTTTCCAGAAAGGAACTCGCTATAATCCATTGGGGACAAGGCCTTGATCTTCCCACCCTCCGAGTAGTTCATACACTACTCTGTCCCGTAGCACCTCAGCACAACGGGAGGGGGGGGTTTCTTAGTCGACATGAGCTGTACAATATCTCTTGGGATGTACTAAATCACAAAAAAAAAATATTGATTAGGAAAAATAAATACATATATATGTGCAATTAACAAAAAATAATATTAATTTAAAATGCCTTACCAAAATTGGATTTTTTCCGAAGTTTTGTTGCTTTAGAGTGCAGTGGACACGTGAGCTATTAGCAGCCATTGTATGATGTTCAAGGCCGGACACAAAAGGCGCTGGGTTGCTCCCTTGTGCAGAGAACTGTATGAAAACGAAGAAATATTAAGATTAATTTGTTTTTTTGGTCCCTAACATATGATCTTATGTCATCTTTTGGACCCCGAGATCAATACCGCTTCCTTTCAGTACCCAACAAATTCAAAATGATTTGTTTGGTCCCCAATGTGGTTTTCAGTAGACTAAATTGTTTTAGTCCCTAACATATGATCTTATACCATCTTTTGGTCCCAAAATACCTGAAAACCACTTTGAAAACCACCTTGGGGACCAAATAAATCATTTTGTATTTGTTAGTTGCTGAACAAACGCGGTATTGGCCTTTGGGACCAAAAGATGGTATTGTATCATATGTTGGGGACCAAAAAAAAATTTAGTCAAGTATTAATTGTGGTAAAGTGTGAAGATGTATTAGTAAATATATATATATATATATGTAAAATGGTAAAAGACCTGGAAAGATGGGCGACTTAAGGATCCTTCTCCAGCCATTAGTCCGAATAAAAATGAAATTATTTAGGGTAAACTAGACATAGAAATGCATGGTGTGACGTCGGCCAAACGTCGCAGATATATGCCGGTCCAAATCAGTGGCTTGGTCAACATGTAACGACGACGTAGTTCCATTTTCGACCAAACCAAACAATGGACCAACTCAGAACGAGGTCGCATTTAAAAATTTGTAGTAAAATGAAATGCATGTATGCGACATCGATAACATATGGGTAACACCGATGGTGAAATAAAAATAGGTACGATGTTTCATACATATTTCTTGAAATATGAATGTACGGCATCGCACACAATTTGCATTGACCGACATGCAATCGACAGGTCGTCGACGTCGCATTCATCAGAGGAAGCTACGGGAAAAACACAGAAACCTAGAAAAAATGATGTTTTAATAGCAGAAATTGCTAAAAAATGTCCAAAACCATACCAAAACATAGCACGTAGGTTTATATTTAAGGAAACTTCACAATCTAACAGATTTGAGTAAGAACTAGAAAACCAAAAAACACAACAAATTCACAGAGCATAGGTCAAACAATGTAAAGTAACAATTACAAAAGTGTAGGTGTTAGAATAGTACGAAAACCTTACCTTTGACAAGGGAGAAGAGAAGAGGGGGTGGGAGATTGTTGGAATTCGCAGAAAACTTGGGAATAGAAGGTTGAACTGATTGTGAAGGACCCCATATTTATAGCTGTTTAGGAATGATATCATTTTGGACACTTGTGATGTCCGCCTCGCATAGAGCGACGTCGCACCTATGTTGGCCTAGGCAAGATGAAATCAACCCATGAGTGATGTCGCATGGTCATATCAGCCTAACAATTTCAGCCCACCAGCTAGTTAGTGAACAGTTTGAATTTATTAAAATACATTTGGTCGCAACAAACATTTGCTAGTTTTAGAATGATTGAAACAAATTATTCATTACACATAAGTCTTTTCTAGTTTTGTGAATGATCGTAATATTATATAATTTGTTATATGTCAGGTTAACTATTAAGGATTCAATAACATTAAAATAAGATTCAACACATATATTATAGATTAAAGATTAAAATATATAAAATAATTATTGTTCCAAATTCAAAAAATTTTGTTTAAATTAACTGTTCAAAATTCTAGACAGTACAACTAAAATCTGCTGTGAAGAAAGATAACATTAAAAACTATCAGCCCAGAACCATTTAGCAGTTAGAGCGTGTCCCGAACCTCGAGTTTCTCTGCATCAAGAAACTGGCTAAAACCCTTTGGGATCAGGGTCTTCAGCCTCTTGTTCCTCGAGTAGTGCATGTGATACTTCCTTTGTTGCACCTCAACACAGTAGGCATCTTAACCAACAACAGGAGTTCCATAATCTGGCCAGGGATGTACTATATTATAAACAGAAATCCACATTTAGTACATATGAAAAAATCTAGAGATAAAGTTAATTGAAAATAAAATACATGTATAACAGGGGCTTACCAAAATAGTAATTGAACCAAAGTTTGTCTAGATCAGAGTGCGGAATGATATTGCTGAATGTAGCCTGCGGACGATCCTCGTCCAAATCGCTACGGATCTTCATTGGTCAATGAAAAATTAAATTAGAATATAAGCAATCAAATAAAAGAAATTTAAATCTAAACAAAAAAATCACTCACCTGAATCGGGGAATGGCTATTCGAATCATCATTGTTAGCCATGATTCCTGAAATTCATATTGTCACAGATGATAAATATTATGATAGATAAAAATGGTTCGATAGATACCTATTCAATTAATCTTTTAAGTTAACCAGGCTTCGCACATAAATATTGGTCCAAAATATAACTTGGCCGACATGTACGAGTGACATCGCTAACTTGTCTGTCCAAATTAATGGCATTGTTGACATGTTTAATCGACGTCCTTTGCCAATCGGTGATACCAATTGGTTAACCGAGATTAGTGCGACGTCTCATACAATAATAATACCAGAAAATATGAATGAGCAATGTCGCACTACGATCACTCCAAATGAAGAAGGATTGAAGGACCATCAACGTCGCATTCAAACCTACTAGATTCATTAACAACAACAGAAAACCGGAGCAAACCAAACACAGAAAACAGAAAACAACAAAACCCCACAACATGAAACCAAAATTCGTACATCCTACAACCCTAATCCATATAAACTTCAAAACAGAAGGCAAAGAACACATTCACAAACAAATACATAATAATTTTAAGGAAAAGTACAAAAGATAAAGTAATCTAAAGAATATAGAAACCATACCTTTGAGGAGATGGGTAGGGGGACTATTGAAATTCAAGAAAAGTTGAATTTTTAAGTGATTTATGAGGTGGGTTCCATATAAAAAGTCATTATGAACCGTTGTGAGCTCCGTCTTTATCGGTGCAATGTCGCATATTAGTTGACATTACCGACATTGGACCAATGTATGAGTGACATCGGCTAACCTAAATGTGGGCCTGACCATTTCAACCCACAACTATAGCAAATGGGCCTGCATTTGTCTAGCACAAATTTAATTGACCCTCGTGAATTTTGTCTTGGCATGTGCGACGTCGTACATCAATCAATTTTGGTGACATTAGATCGTTGTATGACCAACGTCGGCTAACCTGAAAAGGGGCTTTACCATTTTAGCCCACTATCATAGCAAATGGGCCCGTATTTAACTAAATCAAACATAATTGATCTTAATAAGGGCTAATATTATATTAGAAACTAATAATTGAAGTAAATGTCCATGGACTTTATTAACGCCCGGTTCGATCGGAATCAATTTTAGCACAACTGATGAACTTTATAGTTTTTACACTTAGGTCCATCCAAAAAGGTGGGAGCAGACAAATTGCATAGTTGGAGATACCCAATTATCAACATCACATTGTCACAATCATGTTCCGATTTAGGCATCAATGAACCAGGGTATTCGTCTCTATTTTTTTATTAGTATTCCATTAATACTCTTACGATGAGCTTTATTAGAATGATAAATTCCACCACATACAATCACGCGAAATTACTCATTCTTGCTTTCTTATGAATTAAAAAGATAATGAAATTTTGGCCATCAATTTTTTGAGTGCAAGTACGTGGTCTAAAGTAAATTGTAGATGATATGAAAGGGTTAATCGGAAGATCTTATGGAAGTCTTTGTGGGATCGTGCAAGTTTCTTTATCCCCTTCGAGGATTATAAGTTTAACTGGGATGGCAAAGGTCCCTTCCGGGATGATTGGAATTGGATTTTAGATAGCCGGTGTACTTTCAATTCTTGCACTTAGGTCCCTCCAAAAAAGTTGGAGAAGTCGAAATGCAAAATTGGAGATACACTTATCTAATTCACCAAGTCACGACCACAATGTTCTGATTTGGTCATGCACGGATCAATGGAACGGGGCCAAAATCTTCACAGACTGTATATGAGGAAACTTTGTGAAAATTACACTATGACCAAACTTCCTTGCATGTTCACTATGCTTCAGAACTCTGGACCCGAACATAAGGACAAATGTTTGATATGAAGATTATGTGCACTGTCTAAGAGGGACGCGAATCGGGGTAATCCTCCATCAATTTGTTAGTATTCTATTTATACCTTTACGATAAGCGTTATGAGAGCGATATTTTACACCCTAGAATCACATGAAATTTCATATTCTTGGTCTTTATGAAACAAAAATATAATAATATTCCAACCATCAACTTTCATAAAGCCCTAGTAAATGGTCTAGAGTAAATTATAGATGATTATTTATAAGTATACGTGGGTCATTTTGAATAATTTATGGAAGTCTATGTGTAATAAGACCAATTTCTTAATTACCCTCGGTTAGTATAAGTTCGACTATGGATGTTTCTTTTTGGTATGATTATAATTGAGTTTGGGACAACTTGTGAACTTTTTAAATTTTTGCACTTAGGTTCTTCCAAGAAAGTGGGAGATGTTTAAGAGAAAAATTGGAGATAAAATTTGTTATTCACATTTTCGGGACAATGTTGTTCCAATTTGGGCATAAACGGGTCGTCGGAAGGGGCCACAATATTAACAAGGAGTATTTTACGACACTTTTCAAAAACTAGACTGTGACCCTTATGTGCGATGTCGCAAATATGTCTCATCGAACGATTCCCAAACCGACCTCTTAACAACGTCGGTCCACTTTAATTTTCTAGCGAAAACCAAAAAATTTCAGCCAAAAATTTCCCCCATCTCTTTTTCATGTCAATAATATTCAGCACCAACACCTATTTCTCATCTCCAATAAATTTCCTCCAAACCCAACTTCACACCATCCTTTCCATTCACACTATTACAACCATTAAAGAGCTCAATCAAATTGCTTCTCTCAAACATCAACAAGCATTCGAGGATGGAGCACCTCCGGGTTCAAATTAATTGAGACAGTTTTCCATCCATTCCATTCCATTTAGCAATTTTATTACCATATACCTTCTATATTTTTTTTCTCATTGATCAATATTTTCATGAAGTATGATGACTGTGTTACATGTTATATAGTGTATACTGTTTGTGCTCCCAAGATAATTCCATATTTGTAAGGTGTGAGAAAAAAAGTCTAGAATAGGGTTGATTGTTGACAATAATCTCATCTTCGTATGAACACAAGTTGAATGTGCAGCGTCGGTCATAGTAAATGTCCAATACGATATGAAACTGAGCATTGACCGAAGTTGCATAGGCTAGTAAATGATTAAAATATCTACAAATGTCTGACGACGTCCTTCCATCGGACTTTGTGAATTTGGTCTCTTATGCATGCGACTTCGCTTTTGAAAGAATGATTTCTCGTAATGATTAATGTATTATTGCTTAAAATATATAGAGTACAAAACAAATAAGGAATACTAGTATTAATATAGCTCTAGTCTAGTCATCAAACTCTATCTATATCTAATACGATATTTGACTGATTAGCGAAGCGTCAGATGCTCAGCCACATAAAGCTTGGACATGAAGAACTCAAACAGCAGGTAGGAGAGCCCTTTGGTGAAGATGTCCACAATCTGAAAAGTTGTATACACACGAGACACACACAGCTTGCCAGAAGCAACTAGGAGGTCGTCGCCGTACCTCTCAAAGTTAAATTTATAAGCCCTAAATGCTTCCTATCTACAACTAAGTAGATAATGGCAAGTCGGAGTCATCCACGAAGAAGAGGGATTTCCTTAAGCATTTAAACATATAAGGTTCATATTAAGCTAGAAGTAGATATATATATATATATATATATATATATATATCTACTTCTAGCTTAATGGGGGGATTTTGGTTGGTTTTGATTCTAAGTTATGAAATTAAAAGACAAGCTAACTAGTAAAGTCAAGTAACTATGCTAATCATGAAACAAACTAAGAAAAAAGGGGTAAAAACTACAAAAGACAAAGCCTTGGGGCCAATTGATTTCCACTTCAAAACCTCTTATCTATCCTTGAATCTACAACCTATTCATTACTTTAACTACTTGTTGTGAAGATAAATCTTCTATCCTTCTTAGATAGTAGTTTGCAAGAGTGAATTCGACATCTCTTGTCAAACCTCACTAATGGCTCCTTTGGTTGATAAACAACTAAAAGTATCTCATTGATGGCGTTGAACACGAAGAATCAACAAGCTTAGAAATACTTATAAACACTACACTGTGTCTAAGCATTTAACCAATCTATACATTTACACAGATTAGTCAAGAACGTTCAACGGTCAAAGACCTCTCCTATTTGCTACAATAAACAAACATGAAAAAGAGTTTGACATTATCACATTCATCTAGCAATTATCAACACATCATCACCATTAGAAACTCTAACTCATGCTCTTGGATTTCATATTAAAAGAGGGGAAACTTAGCTATTTTCTCCTAACCCTAACAAGCAATTCATATACTCAAACACCCAACAACATTAATACCATTAAAAATTCACATTGAAAGCTCAACAAATGCACAATAGAAAAGGAAATAAATAGATAAATAGAGTTCTCAAGACATGAGTTTGGAAGCCTTAATCAATGGCTCCCAAGATTAAACTAACCTAGATAATGAAAAGATATGATTAACCTACAAAAAATAAGAAAAGAAAGAAAGATAAACTAGGGTTTTGAAACCCAGAATATTGCAGGAAGAAGAAGAAGAGGTGAAGAGAGAGAGAGGGGATAGGGTGAGTATTTATAGTACAAAAAAGTAAGAAAGATTCTGGCCACCCTTCTGTCAAGAGTCACGACTAATCCATCACAAGTGGCGACCTAGCTATGTTTCAACATCTTGATTTCTTTCTTCTTTTAGTTTCAAGCTCTCCTCTTCACTTCACTTATCTTCAATACTTCAAGTCTTCAAAAGCTCAAATGCAAGTCTTCAAATCTTTAAATCTTCAAAGATATTCTTCAAAGTTTTCAAAGTCTTCAAGCAAATTTCCTTGTCACACAAAATTCTCTAGAAAAGTAATAAAAGAGTAAAATTTGTTTGTTAACTCTCCTAAGAGAATTTCAAGGCAAAATGCCACATCTAGAGCACAAAAGTGTACAAACGTGAATCTTAAAAGTCCTAATATAACCATATAAAGTGGGTGCATCAAACCTCCCCGCACTTAAACCTTACTCGCCCTTGAGTAAGAAAAGATTCAAGCACACAAAGGAATTCATATGTCCAAATCCTAAACTAATATTCCCTCAATTAAAGTCTCGCAAAAACTCTCAATATCATAAATCCCAAAATTAAAGCTCAAATGAGAATTTGTCACACACAACCCCAATTCCTAAATCTAACCAAACCTACCACTTATCAATTAACTACGCATAAAAATGTTGCGAAGTCCCGAATTGACAATCCCAAAGTCCAATGACACAAAATGAAGTTAAAACCATATACGAGGTTCAAGCACATACTTCACTTCATACCAATATACCAACCAAAATCCAATGGCACAAAATGAAGCCAAAACCATATAAAGGAGGTTCAAACACATACTTCACTCTATACCAATATATCAACCCAAAAACGAATCATACCAAGAATCAAGAATTTCATAACCCTACTTTGTTTTCCCCCGCTAAGTTACCCAATCCCAAGAATTCCTATGATGTTAGGCTACCCGATCCATCCATATGTCAACCACAACCATATGACTCCAATGCCGGAAAATGAGTAGAAAAGTAACAATTTTTTCCTTTTCTTTTATTCTTTCTCTCTCTCTCATTTTGCCTAGGAGCTCTTTCGGGTTTTCATCCTAGCCACATATCATATTTTGTTTGGCTCACATTTAGCCTCTCATTTTTTCTAGGCCGCCCTTTTGGGTTTTTGACCTATCCAGGCCCCCAATGTTGCCTAAGTTGCCCTCTTGGGTTTTCAACTTAACGGGTTTTCTTTTTTTAAAAAAAAAATCTTTTTTTTTTCAAAAATTTCAATTTTTTCTTCCTTTTTATCATATTTTTCCAATCAAAGGTAGCAAAAAATATTCCAAATCAAGCTTGCATGCATGTGAGTCCTCTAACCCCTCCCCGCACTTAAAACATTACATTGCCCTCAATGTAAACATGTAAGGCAAGAACAATAGAACTCAAGATAAGAGGTAGAGTGACTCCCGTTTCTCCGCATAGTTGCCGGTGATACAACACAATCCTATGTATTTGTATAGAATTGGTTCCAAAATTGGTTTCATAAATTGAGGGGGGAGCAAAAGTGTCGTAGGAGAACTTATCCCTCGAGCAACACGTCATCTCTTTGGTGTCGTTTGATCAGGACAAACACCATAGAGAACAACATCAAACTCACAAGTAAATAGAGATTTGTAATACTAGCTTTAGCATCAAGAGTTAATAACCATAGTATTTTCAAAGAACAACCAATCCCTTATGCAATCACCACTATGAAATTATCCAATAAAAATATCTAACATATATCGACAAGTATCCAAGCATTATTATAGAATATAGAGATCAAGATCACGATGATATAGTCGACATACTACGATCAACAAGGGTACTATAAAGATGCAAGAATATTCATATCTATATATGTAAGATGGTAGAGAAATGAGTGGAGATGTCGTGGTTCTTAGGAATATTTGGTGGAGAGGATGAAGGGATTATGTAGTGTTTAAATTCAGTTGAAAAGTCAGTTAGACCGTTGCGACTTGTGACAGTACCATTCACGACTCGCAATGCCTTGTCGGGACTCGCGACAAAGCCTTTACGACTCGCAAAATGTTAGTCCTATGAGCTCAAAGTTCCCAATATTTTCCTGATTCGCAACCAAACAGTCGCGACACGCGACACAACCTTTATGGCTCGGGACAAATTGGACCTATGAGCTCACTTCTTTTAGAAATTTTTCTGGTTTAGTCACAACTTCCCACGTCGCGACTCGCGATTCCCACATCGCGACTCGCGATTCCCACATCGCGACTCGCGATTCCCACATCGCGACTCGCGATTCCCACATCGCGACTCGCGATTCCCACATCGCGACTCGATAAGATGTACTGGGAGTTCATTTTTCTCCCCTATTTATTGTGACTCGTGACCCAAGTGTCGCAACTCATAACAGACAAAGTTTCCCAACACTTAGAAAAAATTTCTTACCAACTTTCCAAGCTTTCTTCCATTTGTCATTGATCTCATTCCTTCATTTCCTCCAATGCAATGTACTTCACTTTGCTACAAGATCATAGAAGAACACATCGTGAAAAGAAAAAGATAAAATAAAAGGAATAATTAACAAAAACAAAATAAAAGCCAAATTTATTTACGTCGCCAGCACGGCATAGCTCTGTATGTTTAAGTCGTCGGTATGACCCTAATGTTATCCATATGGTGAAGACTTGAACCCCTTCACCATGATCATCCAAAAATAGAGAGATGGGGTACAAAACTTTCAAGAGGAAAGTTTTGTGGAGGTGGAGACGGTTTAAAGGGAGTTGGGTAGCTATGAGGCTTTGGATTGTCTTTTGGCTCCCCTCTTATCTCCCTCAAAACTTACAAAAATGGTGGAGTTGGTTCACTAGGTAGGGGTAGGGGTGATGATGCTATGAATGTAGCACAATCACCTCTTCCTCCATTTTTTCATCCCCAACAACCAACTCCTCATCCCCTTTGAACTTAAATTCATTTCCCATGATGACCTCACTCACCGAATCCTCGAGTTTGACTTAAGGTGGTGTATTTTTGAAATCACAACCTTTCATTTGGGGTAAAGCTTCTGATATACTCCTCACATGCCCCTCAATAGCCTCAATACTAGAGAAGAGCCGAGTGTCTAGTTCCTCACTAGTCAAGTTGTTCAAGTTTGCTATTGCATTGACTTCCTCACGTGTCAAACTTAAACTTCCTTGTTGGGATTGGTTTTGGGGTATGGTATAAGATGGTGATGGCCTACTATTTTTCTCATATTGTTGTTTATCCGGCTCATTCACATACCACCAATCTGGATTACCACTCCATTCCAGATGGTATGAATTGTGGTATGGATACCATTTCTGGGCTTCTTTCCCTTGAAAATCAACATCTCCTACCTCTTGGTAGTACTCTTCATAATACCCATAGTTTTTTAAACCAAGGGTTCTTTCCCCCCTCAAAGTGCTCCTCCCTCAACAGACTTGGGATGGTTGAAATGACACATCCTACAAATCCTTGCTCGTCGAGCCTCTCTTCTCATCATGAGTTCCCTGAAAGTGAGACGTTTCTTTTTTTTCAAATTTTTTTCTTTTTCATATCCGGAATCATTTTGCAAGGATTCTCGATAAAAATTAACTAAGAACTCAACCAATACCTGCTCTGAACAAAAACAATTACCAAGAAGTGGAAAATTAAAAACAATTAGCTAATATGCAACCAAATATGCCCAAACACTTTACAATAAATGCATCTTCCCCGACAACAGCGCACAAATTGGGAAGGTCATCGTTGTACCTCTCAAAGTTAAATTTATAAGCCCTAAATGCTTCATATATGCAACTAAGTAGATGATAGAAACTCGAGGTCGTCCACGAAGAAGAGGGATTTCCTTAAGCGTTCAAACATATAAAGTTAATATTAGGCTAGAAGTAGATATATATATATATATATATATATATATATAAGAAAGTAAATGGGGGGATGTTTGTTGGTTTGGGTCCTAAGTTATGAAATTAAAGACAAGCTAACTAGAAAAGTCAAGTAACTATACTAATCATGCAACAAACTAAGAAAAAGGGGTAAAAACTACAAAAGACAAGTCTTGGAGGCAATTGATTTCCACTTCCAAACCTCTTATCTATCATTGAATCTACAACCTGTTCATTACTTTAACTACTTGTTGTGAAGATAAATCATCTATCCTTCTTAGATAGTAGTCTGTAAGAGTGAATTCGACATCTCTTGTCAAACCTCACTAATGACTCCTTTAGTCAATAAACGGTTAAAAGTATCCCATTAATGGTGTCGAGCACGAAGAATCAACAAGCTTGGTAACTCTTATAAACACTAAACCGTGTCTAAGAATTGAACCAATTCATGCATTTACACAAGATTAGTCAAGAATGTTCAACGGTTATAGACCTCTCCTATTTGCTACAATAAACAAACATGATAAAGAGTTCGACATTATCACATTCATCTAGCAATTATCAACACATCAACACCATTAGAAACTCTAACTCATGCTCTTGGATTTCATATTAAAAGAGGGGAAACTTAGCTACTTTCTCCCAACCCTAACAAGCAAACATACAAGCGATTCATATGCTTAAATAACCAACAACATTAATACCATTAACAATTCACATTAATAGCTCAATAAATGCACATTAATAGAAGCAATAAATAGATAGGTAGAGTTCTCAAGACATGGGTTTGGAAGCCTTAATCAATTGCTCTCAAAATTTAACTAACCTAAATAATGAAAATACATGATTAACCTACAAAAACTTAGAAAAGAAAGAAGGGAAAACTAGGGTTTTGAAACCCAGAAAATTGCAGGAAAAAGAAGTGGTGAAGAGAGAGAGAGGATAAGGTGAGTATTTATAGTACAAAAAAGTAAGAAAGGTTCTGGCCACCCGTCCGTCGCGACTCACGACTAATCCATCGCGAGTGGCGACCAAGCCAAGTTTCAGTATCTTGATTTCTTTCTTATTTTAGTTTCAATCTCTCCTCTTCACTTCACTTATCTTCAATTCTTCAAGTCTTTAAAAGCTCAAATGCAAGTCTTCAAATCTTCAATTTTTGAAAGGTATTCTTCAAAGTCTTCAAACAAATTGCCTTGTCACACAAAATCCTCTATAAAAGTAATAAAAGCGTAAAATTATCCTTTAACTCTCCTAAGAGAATTTCAAGGTAAAATTCCACATCTAGAGCACAAAAGTGAATCCTAAAAGTCTTAATATAACCACATAAAAATAATCACATCAGCAACCCGCCCTTGAATAGATTGATAGTCGATGTGTTTCACCTGTTTGTGAGCAATTAGATTCTGAGCCAAGAAGATGGTGCTACTATTTTCACATAACAGCAGTGGAGAGCTAGAAAGTGGTACACGAAGATCATGAAGAAGATGAGTCAGCCAAACAACCGCAGAGGCGGTGTTGGCTAGCGCCTGATACTCAGATTCCGTGCTCGAACGAGAAACAATGGGCCGTTTCTTGGCACTCCAGGAATAAGATTTCCACCAAGAAAAAGCATAACCATATGTAGATTAAAGGGTGTCTAGACAATGGGTCAAATAAGCATCAGAATAACCCAGCACTTCAGGAGAACTGGTAGACCGAAAGGCAAGGCCGAAGTGCAGGGTACCTCAAACCTATCAGAGAATCTGAGTGACCATAGCAAAGTGATCTTCACGGAGGTCCTGAAGATACTGACTAACCATGTTGACTGCAAAAGCCAAATCAGGATGGGTAATCGTCAAGTACTGGAGAGCCCCAACCAGTGAGCGATAAAGCATCAGATTCCAAAACTGAGGACTGGTGAAGCTATGAAGCTGCAAGCCTGGCACAAATGGAGTAGAAACTGGAGCAGCATTAGATATTCCGGCATGAGTGAGAATATCCCTAGTATACTTTGCTTGACTGAGAAGTAAACCTGAAGAAGTGGGTGTAACTTCCAAACTAAGAAAGTTGTGAAGAGTGCCCAAATCCTTGACGACGAACTCCCGATGTCTTATCAATGAGCTTCCAAAGAAGAGTCGAGTCGTTACTTGTAACAATAATGACATCGACATAAACTAACAGGTATAGTAACCACGAGCCCTAAGACAACAAAGAGGGAAGTGTCAGCTGAACCGCATAAAAACCTGAACTGAATCAAATAGGCACTAAATCATTGAAACTGGGCCTACGAAGCTTGCTGAAGACCATAAATGGGTCCTTGTAACCAACGGGCTGCGCCATATACACTGGAGTATTGAGGATGCCATTGAGGAAGGCGTTCTTGATATCCAGCTGATGAAGAGGCTTAGAGTGCATCGTAGCAATAGCCAGATCAGTATAAACCGTGGAGGCTTTGATCACTTGACTGAAATTTTGATCAAAGTCAAACCCCAGAATCTACAAAAAAACCCTCCGCAACAAGCCCAGGCTTATGATGCTCAACAGTGCTATCTGGATGATACTTCACTCGATAAACCTATTTGGAACCAACAATGTTGACATTCGATAAGCGTTGCACCAAATCCCAGGTGCACTGTCCACGAAGAGATGTCATCTCATTATCCGTAATAGAAACCCAAAATTGATCTTGAAGAGCAGTGCAATAATCAGTGGGCTCAGACTGAGTAAGTAAGGCAGCAGTAAGACCATGAGCAACGATATCGGAATAATCTGTGTGCTTAATAGCCCTAACTGCTGATTGAGTATCCATCCAATGAGTGCAATGCTAAGGTGGAAAGATTAAAAGAGCAGTTACGGATGATAAATAGGTCTGTGAAGGGGTTGGTAAGGTGGCCAGTGAACCATGTGGGCTTGTCAGGGAACCATTGGAGCTGGTTAATAGCAAGATAGGCGGAGCATGATGCATCTGAGTGGCCATTAGATGGTCTGAATCGGTAGAGCATACAAACCATGATGTCTTAGTCGGTGAGAACGATAGCATTGATGAGTTAGGAGGGTTGTAAACCGAAGTGACAAGCTGAGCATGAGAAGATGCCATCATGGAAGAAGCAGGAATATCAGCTGATGCATCAGTGAGATCCAAAAAAGTAGAGATATCCAGAGAGAATAGAGGTACTAAAGTTGAACCATTGGCATAAGGGAAGGAAGTGTCGTCAAACTGAGCATGTCTGGTGACATATATCTTTCCAGACGTAGGATCCAAACATCAATATCCCTTGTACTTGGAGTTGTACCCAAGAAAGATACAGGAAAAACTACGAGGAGCGAGTTTTTGAGCTACATATGGACAAAAGACAACCAAATACATGGAAGTTTGTGTATATGAGAACTTGGCCATTAATATCTTTATAGGGTGATCGTCCGCCAAGAACAGGAGTGGGCTGCTAATTTATGTAAAAGCGGCTGCAACGAAGGCATGAGACCAATCAGAGAGAGAGACATTAGAGAGGTATAATATAGACAAGCCCATCTTAGCAATGTGGCGGTGCTTGTACTTAGAGCGATCGTTTTACTCAGGAGTATATGGGTAAGAAATCTGATGGTGAATGCCCTTTGTCTGAAAGTGAGAGCGTAAGCGACCATTTACGAACTCAGTCCCCCCATTACTATGAAAAACTTAATGGTGGAAGAGAACTGGTTCTCCACAAAGCCTCAAACTGGCAATAAACATCCCAAAAATTAGATTTACGATGCAGTGGGTAAAACCATGAGAGTTGAGAATGATCGTCAAGGAAAATAGCGTAGTAGGAGAAACCACTAGAAGATTAAATAGGAGAGGGCCCCCATAAATCACAATGAACTAGATGAAGTACCCTATCAGCATGTTTATCATTTGTATAAAAAGAAAAACACTTCCTTTTACCCTTTTCACACGTATCACAAATGGTAGGTTTAGGTGAAACCAATGAGACAGATAAAGATCCAAAAGCTCGCAAACCAGAAATAACAGAATGCGAAACATGACTAAGGCTCTGTTTGATAGGGCTTATAAGCTACTTTGCTTATAAGCCCAACATATTTTTGTGTTTGGTAACTTATAAAAAAGGTGCTTTTAAAAAAAGCAAAAGCTGTTTTCAATGAAAAGCAGAAGTTATGGTAGACCAGCTTTCAAAAAAAGCCACACATATTTCTAATTACTTATTTTCATTATTTCCTTAAACACCCTCTCATGCCTTCTCCAACCTCTTGCCTTCTCCACCCTCAGACTAACAATCTCACAGCGACATCACCTTTATCCTTGTTGTTGTTCTTCACTCCAATATTCTTCTTCCCCCAATGTTCTTCTCACTGTGGTAGTTGGCTTTATTTTCCCCTCCTTTTCTATTTGGTGAATTGTGTTGAACAAAATTTAGTGTTTGTCTAATTGAATTTGTAATTTTTCCCTTGGGGTTTTTTTTGTAAAGGTGATTGATTCTTAATCTAAGGTGGAATTTGATAAGATTGCAGATTTTTATCAGACATGAATCTGACACATTTTTTATCGGTGTTCTTCTTATTAGAATGAAGATGATAAATATGGAGACGAAATGTATAACTTTTACCTGTGTGAATAGTCTTGGTGATGGAAATGATGGCCTTTCCACATTTGCTTTGAAGTTCAAGGATCCTTCCATAGTTTTCTGTACAAGAGTAAGACTCACGTTGATATGAAGACCCCAAAAAATTCATCCAAGGAATCATCTGATGAGTATGCATTGATGATGTATCAAACATGGATCTAATGCCTTGTTTCCAGAAGAGTAGACCTACTATTGACCCGACATTAGATGGAACTATAGTTTGCATTAATCAATCAGATACTTCTCTTTACTTAGCCGTTGTTACAAGCGCATCAAACTGTTTTAAAAAAAGATGACAAGTACAACCTGGACAGAATGAAGAATAGAACTCTGAAAGTGAGTGCTGCAGTTTTTTTAGCCTTCAGCGTTAGTGTCCTAGTACTTGTTTATTTCCAGCAAAAGAAGACAACCTCTGGATAAACTCCAGATTATTTTTCCCAAGATTTATTGCAATAATATAGCTACATTGAAATTCTCGGTGTTCATGTTGGTAGTTGATTAAAAAGTAATTTAGCGAAATAGCAATAACCATATTCAAGATCTCATGCATGTATTCAATTTGAATCTATCTAATGGTTTAGATTACCTTTGTAGTTTGCGGAGAAATGTTTAACTATAGAGAAGAGAATCTCCCATGCGATCCCTCTATATGTATCCACACAGCACAATCAGACCGCCTATGCCGTTGTCAACTTAGAACATATCAGCAAGAAAAGATGGCCACGTCCATTTTCCTTCTTCTCTTTTATGGCTAGGTTGGTTATATGAGAATGGTATGATTATTCTATTTCTTCCGTTAGTAACAACCAGGTTCAAATGTTTGTGATGTGTCCATTTTAGATGGTTATTTTATGCTTTTTAGGATTAGGTTTTGTGCAATTTTGTGCTCTACATGTGGCATTTTTCCTTGAAATCACATAAGGAGGGATAAAGGCGGCTTTGACGTTTTTATCACTTTTTCGATGATTTTGTGTGACAAGGTGATTTGTTTGAAGACTTTGAAGATTTGAAGACTTTGAAGATTTGAAGACTTTGAAGATTTGAAGATTTGAAGACCTTTACATTTGAGCTTTGTGAAGATTTGAAGAAGTGAAGAGATGAAGAAAGGAGAGCAAAGCAACGGATGAATGATGATCCAGGGTTCTCAGAATTTTCCGAGAAGAATCAGCCTTCAAGAGTGGCACCATTGGATTCCTCTTCTCGAGCACTATAAAATCGACTACAAGAACTCCCAAAATGGATCAACGGTTCACCCGGAGGAAGCAAAACAAAACAGCAAGGCTGAGTTACTGATTTGGTCGCGAGTCGCGACGACAGCATCCAGTCAGCCCTGCAGCAGCATTTTTCTCCCTTTTTCTTCCCACTATAAATACCTCTTCACCCTCTTCTTCCCACAGTTTTTGGCCCCTGTTTTGGGCCAAAACCCTAGCTTTTTCTCTTCTTCTTTTCTTAGTTTTTATGTGTTTTCTTGTTCTAGAGTAGTTGTTGTACTTGGGAGCTATGGATTGAAGCTTCCATTTCTATGTAGTAAGGATCATTTATATCTATCTATTTGGTGTTTTTGCTATTGTGCTCTTATTGTGCTTTAATGATGATTGTTGATGCTATTGATGTTATTGGTAGCTTGAGGATACAAATTGCTTGATTGATTGCTTGTTAGGGTTGGAAGGAATTAGCTACTCTTTCCCTCTTTTAATTAGGAATCCAAAGCATGAGTTAGAGCTTCTAAATGATATTGATGTGTTGATAATGTGCTAGACGAATGTGATTGATGTTGAACTCTTCGTCATGTTCGTTTGTGTAGCAAACGAGAAGAGTTATATGCTCGTGGTCTATGAGTGGTCGCTCTTGACTAATCTCGTGTAATTGCATGAATTGGTTAAATGCTTAGTCACGGTGTAGTGGTCATAGGCATTTCCAAGCTTGTTGGTCCTTCGTGCTAAATGCCACCAATAACACCTTGAGTCGTGGTCGCGACTTGGGAGTCATTGGTGAGGTTTGACGAGAGATGTGGAACTCACTCTCGCAAACTACGAACTAAGAAGGATAGGAGTTTAGTCTCCACGACAAGTAGTTGAAGTATTGAATAGATGATTTAAATTCATTCTTGAAGCATTTGTTATTTGGCGTTTATGTATTCTTGACGGTGTGTTTCACTGCATGTGTGCCATGAGTTGTTTGAGCATAGGTAGTGCTTGTGTGGTTGAATTGTTTAGGTGTAGGAACGTGACGAATTCCGCAGCGCCTTTGCATGAAGATCTATGAGCATGAACTTAGAACTCCTTGTGATGTGTGTGTTGTGGTACTTGCTAGATGGGTGTGTGAGTGTTGGGTCCTGAATGCTATATGATGGAATTTGTGAATGATTCGATGAACTACATTAGATGTGGAAGTGGATATCCGTTGCCCCCAAGGTATTTTATCTTTGATGTTTAAAACCCCTTTTCTTTAGTTTCGTTTGATGATTAGCATAGTCACTTAACCTTGCTAGTTATCGTGTCTTTTTATCTTTGTTAATTTAGGAAACCAACCAACCAAACCCCCCATTTACATGCTTTTATGTGTGTGTATATATAGTTACTCCTAGCCTAGTATCAACCATTTGTGCTTGATTGCTTAGGAAGATCCCTCTTCTCATTGGACGACCCCGATTTGCCGCTATCTACCTAGTTGTAGAAAGTAAGCAGAAAGGGCTTATAAATTATCTTTTGCACGGCGGGCGCGACGACCGCCCGCCTGTCAAAATGGCGCCGTTGCCGGGGAAGAGGCGTTTATTTTTAAGTATTTAGGTGTATTTGGTTGTGTATTTGCTAGTTGTTTTTATTTTCCACTACTTGGTGGTTGTTTTTGTTCGGAGTAGGTATTGCTTGAGTTCTTGGTGATTTATTTTATCGAGAATCCTTGCACTATGATTCCGAACTTTTGAAAAAAAAAATTTAATGGAGCGTCTCACCTTGAGGGAACTCATGATGAGAAGAGAGGCTCAATAAGCAAGGTTTTGTAGGATGTGTCATTCCGACCATCCTACCGAATCTTGCCCTTTGTTGTGGGAACAGCACGATGACCGAGAAAGAACCCTTGGTTTCCAAAACCATGGGTACTATGAAGAGTGCTATCAAGAGGTAGGAGATATTGGTTTTCAAGGGCAAGATGCTCATGAATGCTATCCATACCACAACTCTTACAATCCGGAATGGAGTGGTAGTCCAGATTTGTGGTATGAGAATGAGCCGGAAAACCAATATTACGAGCAACCTAGTTGGCCATCACCACCCTATACCATACCCCAAAACCAAGCCCAACAAGGAAGTTCAAGTTTGACACGTGAGGATGTCTTAAATAGGATAGCAAACTTGAAATCCTTTACTAGTGAGGAGCCGGATACCCAGCTCTCCTCTAGTGTTGAGGCTATTGAGGGGCATGTGAGGAACATATTAGAGGTATTGGCCCGCATGGAAGCTCGTGATTCCGAAAACACACCATCCCAACTTGAACTCGATGATTCGGTGAGTGAGGTCACCAATAAAAATGATTTTGAGTTTGAAAGGGATGAGGAGTTGGTTGTAGAGGATAGAAAAATGGAGGAAGAGGTGATAGTGCTACATCCATTAGCATTGTCACCCCTTCTCCCACCTAGTGAACCAACTCCACCATTTTTGGAAGTTTTGAGGGAAACGAGAGAGGAGCCGAAAGATTATCCCAAGCTCCCTAACCACTTAATTCCCTTTGAACCATCTCCACCTCCACAAGACTTTCCTCTTGAAAGTTTTGTGCCCCCACCTCTCTTATTTTGGATGCTCATGGTGAAGAGCTTCAAGCCTTCCCCTT
Source organism: Rubia yunnanensis (assembly GCA_037428765.1). Lineage (NCBI taxonomy): Eukaryota > Viridiplantae > Streptophyta > Magnoliopsida > Gentianales > Rubiaceae > Rubia > Rubia yunnanensis. Next base: position 89,570,112 of record CM075061.1, read on the forward strand.
ACGGATAACATTAGGGTCGTGCCGACGACCTTAAACATACGGAGCTTCGTCGTGCCGACGACGTTAAATAAATTCGGCATTTCTTTTAGTTTTTGTTTCTTTTAGTTTTTGTTTCTTAGTTTTTTGTTGTTTTGTTTTGTTCTTTTTATGGCTTGTTTTTCTGTGATTTTGTAGCAAAGTGAAGTGCATTGCAATGAAGGAGATGAAGGAACGAGATCAATGAACGAGGGAAGAAAGCTTGGACAGTTGGTAAGCAAAAGAAAAATTTTAAGCCTGGGATACCCTGCCGTCGCGAGTCGCGATGGGTTTCGTCGCGAGTCGCGACGAACAGGGGAGAAAAATCACTCCCAGCGCCAACTTTCCGCGAGTCGCGATGACTTCGCGAGGCTCGTCGCGAGTCGCGACACACTTCGTCGCGAGTCGCGACGAGCTCAGAAAATTTTGAGCTCTCGGACTCACCTTTCCGCGAGTCGCGATGACTTCGCGAGGCTCGTCGCGAGTCGCGATACACTTCGTCGCGAGTCGCGACGAGCTCAGAAAATTTTGAGCTCTCGGACTCACCTTTCCGCGAGTCGCGATGACTTCGCGAGGCTCGTCGCGAGTCGCGACACACTTCATCGCGAGTCGCGACGAGCTCAGAAAATTTTGAGCTCTCGGACTCAACTTTCCGCGAGTCGCGATGACTTCGCGAGGCTCGTCGCGAGTCGCGACGTGCTCAGTAACTGTTGAAAATTTTTTGAGCCCGGATTTCAAATTTCCAAGCTTCCAAGTTTCCAAATGATTTTAAACATTGCATGATCCTACCTTCTTCTCCACCCAACAGTCCCAAGAACCACCACATACCCACTCATTCCTCCACCATCCTACATATGTTGACATATGAACATTCTTGCATCTTTATAGTACATTTGTTGATTGTAGTATGCCGACTACATCATTGTGATCGTAAGTGCATATCCTATAATGATGCTTGTATACATGTCAATATATGTTGGATATTTTTCATGATTATTCTTATAGTGTTGGTTGAGTGTGATTTGGTTGCTCTTTGAAAATACTATGGTTATTAACTCTTGATACTAAACCTAGTATTACACATCCTTATGTACTTGTGAGTTTAATGTGTTCTTCGTGGTGTTAGTCTTGATCAAACGGCGCCATGGAGACAATGCTTTTCTCGAGGGGTGAGTTCTTCTACGGCATCTTTGCTCCCCCTTCCGGTTCCGAAACCGATTTTGGGACCATACAAGTGCTTGGATTGTGCCATATCACCGGCGAATTGCGGAGACACGGGTGTCACTCTACCCCCTTACCTTGATTGTTATTGTTCTTGCCTTATCTGTTTACATTGAGGGCAATGTAATGTTTTAAGTGTGGGGAGGGGTTAGAGGACTCATATGCATGCTAGATTGTTTTGGAATGCTTTTTGCTACTTTTCATTGGAAAAACATGAGAAAAAGAAAAAAAATAGAAAAAAAATAAAAAGAAAATAGAAAAAAAAAGAAAAAGAAAACCCGCTAAGTTGAAAACCCGAGAGGGCAACTTAGGCAACATTGGGGGCCCGGATAGGTCAAAAACCCTTAAAGGGCGGCCTAGGCAAAAATGAGAGGCTAAAATGTGCGGAAAAAGGTGAGATGTGAGCTAAAGAAACATGATGTGTGGCTAGGATGAAAACTCGAAAGAGCTCCTAGGCAAAATGAGAGAAATTGAGAGAAATTGAAAAATGCTATGATTTCACTCACTTGCCGGCGTTGGAGTCATAAGGTTGCGGTTGTCACATGGATGGATCGGGTAGCTCAATATCTATAGACCTCTTGGGATTGGGTAGCTTAGTGGGTTAGGAAACGAAGTGTGGTTATGAAATTCCTTATCTCTTTCTACTTCGTTTTTGGTTGATATATTGGCATTAGGTGAAGCATGTGTTTAAAACTTCCTCTATGGTTTTAGCTTCATTTTGTGTCATTGGATTCTGGGAATATCAATTCTGGGCTGTGAAATATTTTTATGGGTAGTGAATTGATAAGTGGTAGGTTTGGTTAGATTTAGGATTGGGGATGTGTGTGTGAAAAATTCTCATGTGAGCTTTTATTTTGGGATTTATGATATTGAGAGTTTTTGTGAGGCTTTGTTTGGGGGATTAGTTTAGGGTATGGCCATATGAATTCCTCCGTATGCTTGGATCTTTTCTTACTCGAGGGCGAGTAAGGTTTAAGTGTGGGGAGGTTTGATGAGGCCATTTTATGTGGTTATTTTAGGGTTTTTAGGATGTGGATACGTCATTTCCTCCGTATGCTTGAATCTTTTCTTACTCGAGGGCGAGTAAGGTTTAAGTGTGGGGAGGTTTGATGTGTCCATTTTAGATGGTTATTTTAGGCTTTTTAGGATTAGGTTTTGTGCAATTTTGTGCTCTACATGTGGCATTTTGCCTTGAAATCACATAAGGAGGGATAAAGGCGGCTTTGACGTTTTTATCACTTTTTAGATGATTTTGTGTGACAAGGTGATTTGTTTGAAGACTTTGAAGATTTGAAGACTTTGAAGATTTATCTTTGAAGATTTGAAGATTTGAAGACCTTTACATTTGAGCTTTGTAAAGATTTGAAGAAGTGAAGAGATTAAGAAAGGAGAGCAAAGCAACGGATGAATGATGATCCAGGGTTCTCAGAATTTTCCGAGAAGAATCAGCCTTCAAGAGTGGCACCATTGGATTCCTCTTCTCGAACACTATAAAATCGACTACAAGAACTCCCGAAACGGATCAACGGTTCACCCGGAGGAAGCAAAACAAAACAGCAAGGCTGAGTTACTGATTTGGTCGCGAGTCGCGACGACAGCATCCAGTCAGCCCTGCAGCAGCATTTTTCTCCCTTTTTCTTCCCACTATAAATACCTCTTCACCCTCTTCTTCCCACAGTTTTTGGCCCCTGTTTTGGGCCAAAACCCTAGCTTTTTCTCTTCTTCTTTTCTTAGTTTTTATGTGTTTTCTTGTTCTAGAGTAGTTGTTGTACTTGGGAGCTATGGATTGAAGCTTCCATTTCTATGTAGTAAGGATCATTTATATCTATCTATTTGGTGTTTTTGCTATTGTGCTCTTATTGTGCTTTAATGATGATTGTTGATGCTATTGATGTTATTGGTAGCTTGAGGATACAAATTGCTTGATTGATTGCTTGTTAGGGTTGGAAGGAATTAGCTACTCTTTCCCTCTTTTAATTAGGAATCCAAAGCATGAGTTAGAGCTTCTAAATGATATTGATGTGTTGATAATGTGCTAGACGAATGTGATTGATGTTGAACTCTTCGTCATGTTCGTTTGTGTAGCAAATGAGAAGAGTTATATGCTCGTGGTCTATGAGTGGTCGCTCTTGACTAATCTCGTGCAATTGCATGAATTGGTTAAATGCTTAGTCACGGTGTAGTGGTCATAGGCATTTCCAAGCTTGTTGGTCCTTCGTGCTAAATGCCACCAATGACACCTTGAGTCGTGGTCGCGACTCGGGAGTCATTGGTGAGGTTTGACGAGAGATGTGGAACTCACTCTCGCAAACTACGAACTAAGAAGGATAGGAGTTTAGTCTCCACGACAAGTAGTTGAAGTATTGAATAGATGATTTAAATTCATTCTTGAAGCATTTGTTATTTGGCGTTTATGTATTCTTGACGGTGTGTTTCACTGCATGTGTGCCATGAGTTGTTTGAGCATAGGTAGTGCTTGTGTGGTTGAATTGTTTAGGTGTAGGAACGTGACGAATTCCGTAGCGCCTTTGCATGAAGATCTATGAGCATGAACTTAGAACTCCTTGTGATGTGTGTGTTGTGGTACTTGCTAGATGGGTGTGTGAGTGTTGGGTCCTGAATGCTATATGATGGAATGTGTGAATGATTCGATGAACTACATTAGATGTGGAAGTGGATATCCGTTGCCCCCAAGGCATTTTATCTTTGTAGTTTAAAACCCCTTTTCTTTAGTTTCGTTTGATGATTAGCATAGTCACTTGACTTTGCTAGTTATCGTGTCTTTTTATCTTTGTTAATTTAGGAAACCAACCAACCAAACCCCCCATTTACATGCTTTTATGTGTGTGTATATATAGTTACTCCTAGCCTAGTATAAACCATTTGTGCTTGATTGCTTAGGAAGATCCCTCTTCTCATTGGACAACCCCGATTTGCCGCTATCTACCTAGTTGTAGAAAGTAAGCAGAAAGGGCTTATAAATTATCTTTTGCACGGCGGGCGCGACGACCGCCCGCCTGTCAGTTTGTCGAACTATTTATTCCTGTAAAGTATCTACTTATACAGAATAAACATGGCAGTAAACCCTAACCCTTAGTCAATCTGGGTCTAACCTAATTGGATTTAATAAGTTCTAAACTCATTTATCATATTATTACTATCTGGGCTCTAAGCCCAATAGTTATCTCTTTTATATAATTTTTTATTTTGTGTGTAACCTTATATGTTCAGTCATAATAAGTAGCAAGCCTAATATAACTGCTGCTAGCTGATCAAAAGTGGTTCCCAGCTAAACATTCCAATCACTCAAAATAACTGAATTAATTATCTCCATAATTAATCCTCCAACTATATTATGGAAAATGCACATTGACTGAAGGACACTATTCCAACAATCTACCACTTGTCCTTTAGAGCAAGTGTGCATTCGTACTCCTTTGTCACTTAATGTCTTCATCTGAACATAAAGTAAGATAACATATTATCCTTATCAAGTTCAAATGCATTTCTCAAATTCCTGAGTCAGACAGTTAAGATGGATAATTAATACATAATCCATCTGTGCACGGCCATGTATTTTACAGTCTTAACTCTCCGAGAGGCCCATAAGACAATAATCTCATGTAAATGAGAGAACAATCCCACTCTTGTACATTTAAGTTTTCTTCACTCGATTCATGGCAACCCAAGAACTGTCTTTATAGTCTCCTTTTACAGTGCGACGGTTGACAGCCTCAAGGTACACCAATCCACGAGCAAGCAGACACTAAATTACTTAGGTATGAGGAATACAATCCAATAGTAAATGAGAAATAATTATAACATTGTAAATATCTTAAAGTATTCTCAAAACGGGTCCGTCTAATACAAGTTTCCAACCTGCATCAATGCAATCGATTCATGACATCCAATGTCCTTCAGCCCATGAAACAGCGATGTGAATCAACTTGCAAACTAGTCTTATTAGTCATTAGGGTCTATTCTCAATGACCTGGACTAGGAACACAATCAATCTTACACTCCAGTTCACTAAATAGGGTTTCATTATCCAAGACATATTATTGATAACCTATTTGGAGATGTAAATTGATTTTGGACTTTCATTTAACACTAAACCAAATTAAATGAATATGAAAATTTAATTCCATAGAAATGATAAATGGTTTAATCTTCAATGTATAAAATCATGAATAAAACATTACAGAAATCACAGCCAATTTCAATTATGCTTGATTCCCATCACAGATATATGAGCTTCATGCTTTCCTGCGGAAGAGGTTTAGTTAAAGGATCAGTCACATTGTTATCCATTCCCACCTTGCATATCTTAACTTCACCTCTCTCGATAAACTCTCAAAGAATGTGAAATTTCCTAAGTACATGTTTGGACTTGTGGTGCTCCCTTGACTCCTTTGCTTGAGAAATGGCTTCAGTACTATCACAATACAGAGCCATTGAGTCAACTATGCTAGAGACAACAACGAGTTCTATAATGAACTTCCTAATCCAAACAGCTTCTTTTGCAGCCTCAAAAGTGGCAATGTACTCAGCTTCAGTTGTAGAATCTACTATAGTGCTTTGCTTAGCACATTTCTAGCTCACGACTCCTCCGTTGAGACAGAAGATGTAACCAGATTAAGATCTGAAATCATCTCTGCCAGTCTGGAAGCTCACATCAGTAAACCTCTCAACAACCAACTCATCTTGCCAACCATCAGGAATGTATCTTTAGTCCTTTTCAAGTACTTCAGAATGTTCTTGGATGCACACCAATGCACCTCACCTGGGTCTGATTGATATCTACTTGTCATGCTCAAAGCATACGAGATATCAGGTCGAGTACATATCGCATACATGATAGATCCTATTGTTGATGCATAATGTATCATACTCATTCTCTCTCGCTCATTAAGTGTTTTTGGACACTGAGCCTTGCGAAGAGTCATGCCATGAGTCATGGGTAGAAATCCTCTTTACAGTCTTTCATATTGAACCTTTCTAGCATCTTATCAATATAAGTGCTTTGAATAAGTCCAATCATCCTCTTTGATCTATCTCTACAGATCTTGATGCCCAATATGTACTCTGCTTCTCCCAAGTCCTTTGTTTTGAAACATTTTCCAAGCCAAGCCTTTACATAGTCCAACATAGGAATGTTATTTCCAAAAATCAAGATGTCATTGACATAAAGGACAAGGAACGCTATCTTTCTCCCACTAACTTTCTTGTATACACAAGATTCTTCAACATTTCTTTGAAAGCCAAATTTCTTAATATCTTCATTGAAACATAGATTCCAACTCCTGGATGCTTTCTTTAATCCATAAATGGACCTCTGAAGTTTGCATACCTTCCCAGCATTGTCTTTTTCTACAACACCCCCATGTTGTGTCATATACACACCCTTTTCCAAAATTCCATTAAGGAAGGTGGTTTTGACATCCATTTGCCAAATCTCATAATCATAATGAGCTGCAATTTTTAGGAGAATCTGAAACAAACTTAAGCATTGCAATTGGAGAAAAGGTTTCATCATAATCCACCCCGTGGACTTGTCTATACCCTTTAGCTACCAGTTTAGCCTTGAAAACGTAAACATTTCCATCCTTGTCAGTCTTCTTCTTAAAGACCCATTTGTTTCCTATGGGTTTTACCCTATTTGGTAATTCAACCAAGTTCCAAACTTGATTTTCATACATAGAGTCCATTTCAGATTTCATGGCTTCAAACCACTTTGTGGAGTCAGCACTCGTCAAAGCTTGTCCTTAGGTAGTAGGCTTATCACTTTCTAAAAGCATGATCAAATGGTTTTCAGTCAAAAGGACATCAGTGTACCTTTTTGTTCGAACCCTATACATTTCAAACCTACATGGGGCATGAGCGACTTCAGTTGTCTCTAAGACTTGTTCTGAATTCATCATAGTCACTTTATTTGAAAGAGGTGTCTCTGAAGGGATAAATATTTCCGGTTCTGATTGTTGCTCGCCTCGAACCTTGTTGAGGTCCATTTTCCTCCCACTAGTCATTTTGGAAAGATAATCCTTCTCCAAAAGGACACCATCTCGAGGGAATTTTTTTCTTTTAACACTTGTAGAAGTAATACCCCTTTGTCTCATTTAGATATCCCACAAGAAGACACTTGTCAGACTTGGGTACAAGCTTGTCGGAAATCAACCTTTGGACAAATGCTTCACAACCCACAATATTTCAGATGGTCAACAAATCCCTGGCTCAAATATTCGCCACCTTGTTCTAATCAAAGTACTTGATTTTCTTACCAATTTGATTCTGAACTTCATTTTGGAACTCCTTAAATTTTCAAAGGATTTCGACTTGTTTCTCATCAAATAGACATAACCATATCTACTCAAATCATCAGTAAATGTAATGAAATAACTGAATCCACCTCTTGCATTTAAACTCATTGGCCCACACATGTCAGTGTGAATAAGACCCAAAAGCATATTTGCTCTCTCACCCAACCCATTGAAGGGTGATTTTGTCAATTTTCCCATCAAACAATATTCACACTTATCAATCGACTCCAAGTCAAATAATTCCAGAATGTCCTCCTTTTGGAGTCTCTAAATGTGTTTTATGTTGATGTGGCCTAATCGATAATGCCAAAGGTAAGTTGGATTCGAATAATTTGTTTTAGCCCTTTTAACATTTACGGTATAAACATGTTTATCCAAATCAAGCAAGTAAAGACCATTGCTCAACCTTGCTGAACCATAACATATCTCTTTCAAATAAATTGAACAACAACTGTCCTTTATTATAAAATGAAAACCTTCCATGTCCAACATAGAAATGGAGATAATGTTTTTGGTAACACTAGGAACAAAATAACAATTATTCAAATCCAATGTAAGCCCAAAGGGCAAAGATAAACGATACGCTCCTACGGCTAATGCAGCAACCCTTGCTCCATTTCCCACGCATAGGCCAGCTTCTCCTTTTGCCAAACTCCTAGTTTTTGTTAGTTCCTGCACATTTGAACAAATGTGAGAACCACATTAGGTATCCAATACTCATGAAGTAGGAGTCAGCAAAATGATAGTCTATAACAAAAATACCAACACTGCCAGTGACCTTTCCCTTTTTCTTGTCCTCTAAGAACTTGTTGCAGTCCCTTTTCCATTGGCCAGTGTCCATTGAAGTAGAAGCATTGGGACTCATAAGAGCTTGCACCTTTCTGCTTTTAGCAGCATACTGCATTTTAGGTGCATTGGCAACTTTCTTGACATTGCCCTTGCCCTTACCCTTTGCCACTACTTTCTTCTTCCATGACTTCTTTTACCCATTTCCCTTTTGCACCATGAGAACCTCTTTCTTGATCTTGTTCTTGACACTTGGCTTTGCAGTTTAAGCATCCCATGCAGCTCAGTCAAAGTCTTCTCTATTCCATTCATATTATAGTTCAATTTGATATCATCATAGCCCTCAGGAAGTGAATGGAAAATGATGTCAGTGGCCAACTCTCGGATATAGTGAAAACCAAGTCTCTCCATGTTATCAAATAATCCAATAATTTTCAAAACATGAGGTCCCACTGGTTTCCCTTTCTCGAGCTTACAATCAAGAATAGCCTTATTGGTCTCAAACCTTTCAACACTGGCCTGCTCCTGAAACATATTTTGGAGCTCCAGGTTGATGTTGTAAGCATCAAAATTCATAAACTTTTTTTGCAAATCCTGACTCATGCTAGCCCACATAAGGCACTTGACATTAGTGGCGGTATCAAGAAGCTGCCTATGTGCATTTCTCTCAGTCTGGGTTACCCCAAAATCGAGTTCAAGGATTGGTTCATCAATCGTATGCTCCTTCTTTTCTTGCATCAGAACTATTCTCAAGTTCCTCTGCCAGTCAAGAAAGTTGCTGCCGTTCAACTTATCCTTCTCAGGGATTGAACGCAGATTAAACGTGTTGTTGTTACTGTTTCCGGCCATAGTTCTACAACTGAAAAATGTAATAAATCATTTAAAATAAATAACAAGTAAAGAAGCATACATGCATTAATACAAGTTATCTAAAAATTTCATTCACTCCAAGTTGATCCCATGGATAAAATGATTCCAAGACCCTCAAAATCACAAGGTTTTGAGCATGCTTTGGCTTGTCTCAATTCCTTTGATTTTAGGTAAGCAATCTCATTGCTAATAGTATCCAATACTACTCTTGGTCGATAAGATACGTCCAATGTATTACCTATCTCTTTTGCTTCAACATCCGAGGACCCCTCACTGATATTGACGAGCAAACCAAAACCAATACGTAAACCCCTTTCACTAGGTCTACCTGCATTTGTCCCAAGATTAGAATGACACTATCGCTTTGGCGAAGTCTGTTACTAGTGATTGATGGCTTATTGGGTGTTCTTGTTTTGGAAAGGCAAATATTTGCTCATATTGCTTTTGGGATCTAGGTTCATTATGTTTGTTTGATTATTAGTGAACTAGTTCTATAATCATTCAACACATATAAATCAATCACATGCATTCATTATAGAAAGCAATTAATAAATGCAAAATAAATAAATAAATGCAAATAAAGTGATCCTAGTATGACCCCCTAATCTTGACAAACTCTTCATCTTGTCGGTTGGATCTCATCCTTCGATCTTCTCATCGAACTTACAATTTATTTCAACTTAAATAATAGGATTGAAAATGAATTTATAACATAACAAAAAATGGTACGCAAATTGTATTTAATTACAATACTCAATAAACGGTACGCAGACCTATTTAAATATCTAATTGGGCCATACTAGTCACTGATAACCCTACACTTTGAATCCAATTCATATATGCAAACATTCATTTCTAAAATGAATGACCCAATTACATAAAAATAAATTGAGATAAAATCACATAATTAACCATACAAAAATAATTAAGTTAACTAATTTCTAAAATTATTAACCTTAATTATTTTCTTTTGCCATATTTAATTATTCTAAATTACTAAAGAACTTAATATATTAGGCAGCCCATATACCAATAATAATTAAGTTAACTAATTTGTAAAATTATTAACGTTAATCATTATTTTTTGCCATATTTAATAATTCTAAATTATTAAAAAAGTATGTACATTTAACAATCCGTATATCAAAAAATAATTAAGGTAACTAAATTATAAAATTATTAACCTTAATCATTATCACCCAATATCATTTTAAATGAATAAAATAATTATAATTTAATAATCAAGCACATCCAATGCCTTAATTGTAGAGTCCTCGGGAGTTGGATTTATTTATGGCATATTGCGAATTCTGGTGATCTGGTGTTTTAACACCGCTATCCAGGTTTTGTCCGAACGCAGGATTTTGTCCACGATTTATGGAGCATATTATGGAGTATATTTATGCGATCAAATCAGAATATTGTGAAGATTATTATCTTATTTCGTGGCAATCTAATTCTGGTAAACGAATATTCCTGTAATAGTTAGGAATTGATTAAGTAGTTTATTTATGGTACAAGTCCTATTGATGAAGGATTGTCCATTTAAATACCAGATTAGAATTAGATCTTTCCTTCGTTTAGAATTCTATTTATGGTAGAGTTAGACAAGGAAAGAGGTTGATAGAAGGCAGGATTGCGATGGATATACATACAAGAAGATACAACGCAATCAATTAAGCGACCAAGAATTCATCTCTACGTGAGAAGTTTGGAGCGATCTGCCTGTGATTTTTTTGGAGGAGTGTTTATTCATCCGACCAAGTTTGTAAGGATCAGAAACAAGGAAGCCTTAATTCCTCGGGAGGAGGAGATCCAGGGAGACGTGTTGATCGTGAGGGTTCAACGACGTAGGATCGGCAGTGAGGGGATCTCACAACATTCACTCTGTAGGTTAGCAATGGATTAGTATTTAAGTTAAGCTTCTTGTACTAAAGACTGCTTTCTAGTGAATGGTTTCTGATCTGGGCAAGGCCCCGCAGATGTAGGTGTAATTGCACTGAACTGCGTAAACAAGTTGTGTGTGCACTGTGTTTTTATTTCGTGTTTCAACACCAAACATTAAACAACTTGGCGTAAAAGTAGAGACTTTAGGTGAAACAGACTTTCAATTGGTATCAGAGCAAGGCACTTGCTGACCCCTATACAGGGAGAGTGAGATCAGGTTTCACCATGGCACTAAAGGAGGGGGCTTCGGTCACGCGACCACCGTTGCTGGAACAAGGTAATTATGCTTATTGGAAGGCACGTATGAAAGTGTTCATTGGAGCACTAGATGATCAAGCCTGGAACTATGTCATAAATCAGTACACTCCACCTTCAAGTGACGAAACTACAGGATCAAGCTCATCGACGGCCAAACCATTCTCTAAATTTTCTCCTGATGAGCATAAAGCACACGTGTCCAACTCAAAGGCGTTGAATGCCATCTTCACAGCAGTGGATGAAGATCAATTTAAGATGATTTCAAATTGTGAGACTGCGAAGGAAGCATGGGATGTGTTACAAACGTATCATGAGGGGACAAGCTCTGTTAGGGAATTAAAGTTGCAATATTATACGTCAAAATTCAAAGAATTGAAGATACGTGAAGATGAGACTATTTCTGAGTTTAATGGACGAGTCCGAGATATTGCAAACAAAGCATTTCAGTTTGGCAAAAAGTACAAAGATCAAAAACTTGTCAGGAAAGTGTTGAGGACGTTACCTCCACGGTTCAATATGAAGGTCACAACAATTAATGAAAATGGAAGGATTGGGACAATGACTCTTGATGAGCTTATGGGATCTCTGGAATCTTATGAGATGGAGATGCTGGAAACAAAAACGAGAAAGAAAGAAATGGCTTTTTCAAGCACAAACTCTGGAAAGGCAGATGATCTTACGGATAATGAAGATTCCGATGAAATTGCGAACATTACCAGAAACTTCTCCAGATTTATGAAGAAGATGGGCAGGAAATCTCAAGATTACTCAAGTGGGAGCAAAAATCCTAACGCCAACTCCACTCCAAGATTCGGTCAAGCAACTGGTGTTGAAACACCAAAGATTAAATTGACAAATCTGAATCTGAACAGGAAAATCCAGTGCAGAGAATGTGAAGGTTTTGGACACATACAAGCTGAGTGTGCCAATACGCTTAAAAGGCAAGGAAAATCGTATGCTACAACCTGGAGTGATGATGACGGAGGAGATGATGTTAAGGATGGAGAAGAGTATACAAATCATGTTGCTTTTGGTGTGTCAATGGTGGAGTTAGAAGACTCTATTACGGACGGTCTCGGTATGCTGAATGAAGAAGATAGTAGTAGCTCAGATGAAGAGACTAGAAGCATTAGTGATGATGACATTCGCAAGGAAAGCATGGAGATGTACAAGATGTGGTTAAAAGTGGCTGATGAAAACAAAGAGCTCAAGTTTGAGAACAAGAGACTGAGTGAGAAAGTTAAAGTGAATGAACTTGAAAAGGAATAGGCAATTGGAGAACTGAATAAGTTTAAGAAGGAATTTACTGAAGTGGTGCAACGAGCAGAGGCAGCAGAACAAGCTATTAGACGTCTCAATACAGGGAAAGCTAAGCTCGAAGACTGTCTACGAATGGGACAGACAACCGAATATGGAATTGGTTATGAAAGGACAGTGAATGTGTTAAAAAACGAGGCAGATCAAGGTGTACTAGCTCCAAGCATAATCAATAAAAATTATCCTATCAAGAGGATCAGACGATGTGGATACTGTGGAGCTCAAGGGCATGTCAGGAACAGGTGTTTTAAGCTGCTTAGGACACTGTCTGTCTACACAGCATATCGGTGTTTCAACACCATGCCAGAATATAAGTCAAGGCATCGGCTTAACACTGGAGGATACAGAACTGGATTTCAAGTTTCGTTTGTTTTGGGGCACATATAGGAAACTCTTGGTATTTCGATAGTGCGTGCTCAAGGCATATGACTGGAATACCTGAATTTCTTCAAAAATTCAAACCTGGATTTGGTGGACATGTTAGATTTGGTGATGGGAAGCGAAGTACAATAATCGGCAAAGGTGAGTTAGTCATTAAAGGGCTTCCTATGTTCCAAGATGTATTACTGGTGGAAGGTCTGAAAGCTAACCTGTTGAGCATTAGCCATATATGTGACAATGAAATGACGGTGTTTTTCGACAAAGAGAATTGTGTAGTCAACCATGGTACTGAAGCATTCACTGGTTCTAGATTAATGGATAATTGTTATTTGCTCGACCAAGATGTCACATGCTTCAACTCAAAAAATGAACTCAGTACAATGTGGCACAGAAAATTGGGACACATAAATTACAAATCCTTAGCTCGTATTTCCAGACTGAAGGCAGTCAGAGGTATTCCTGAGATTAGTGATAACAAGGAGATAGTCTGTGGGTCATGTAAAGAAGGAAAGCAAACCCGGATACCACACCATGCCGTACATGATGTTTCAACGTCAAGACTTCTGGAGCTACTACATATGGACTTGATGGGGCCCGTTAATACTCCGAGTGTGGCAAGAAAGAAGTATATTTTCGTCTGTGTAGACGACTTCTCGAGGTATACGTGGGTATCATTTTTAAAAGAGAAGTCAGAAGCTGCTGGGGTATTCAAGAACTTGGCGCACAAACTACATGTTGGAAAAGGAACCACTCAAGTAAGAATTGCACGTATCAGGAGTGACCATGGAAAAGAGTTTGAAAATTCTACGTTTCATAACATCTGCAAGACACTTGGCATACACCACGAGTTCTCTGCCCCCATAACTCCTCAACAAAATGGTATTGTGGAGAGAAAGAATCGAACACTGCAGGGAATGGCGCGAGCAATGTTAGCCGAGAGAAAAATTAATGCTAGATACTGGGCTAAGGCGGTACACACTGCATGCTACACCATCAACAGAGTATATCTGCGTCCGTTTACCGAAAAGACACCATATGAGATTTGGAAGGGGAAGAAACCAGATGTGTCGTATTTCCATGTCTTTGGCAGTAAGTGTTATATTCTGAAGGACCAGGAGCCCTTAGCTAAATTTGAATCTAGAAGTGATATCGGTATATTCTTGGGTTATTCTCCTACCAGTCGAGCTTACCGAGTGCTTAATCAACGTTCTGGTACGGTCATAGAGTCTATCAATGTGGTGGTTGATGATTCAGAGGACGACACTGTCGGTGAGAATGATGCCTTTGAACCAGTGACTCCTACTGGTGTTGAAACACCAGCATCGTCAACTGGTGTTGAAACTCCGGAAGCTGGAACTCATGAATCAGAACAGCATCCGACTAGACACATGCAATTAAGGGATCAACCACGGGTAAATTACAGAGAATTGGCAGGACTATCTTGTTTCATCTCTCTCACTGAGCCAAAAAATTACAAAGACGCTCTTCTCGATGAATATTGGGTTTCGGCAATGCAAGAAGAACTGCAGCAATTCGAGAGAAACAATGTTTGGTATCTTACCCCCCGACCGGATAATGTGAATGTGATCGGAACCAAGTGGATCTTTAAGAACAAATCTGATGCTGAGGGTAACGTCACAAGGAATAAAGCGCGATTAGTTGCTCAAGGGTACACTCAAGTTGAAGGGGTTGACTTTGACGAAACTTTTGCACCAGTAGCCAGATTAGAGTCGATCAGACTGATGTTGGCAGTATCATGTATTCTGGATTTTAATCTTCATCAGATGGATGTCAAAAGTGCGTTCCTGAATGGCCTAGTAAAGGAGGAAGTTTATGTAGAACAGCCTAAGGGATTTGAAGATCCACACTTTCCTGACCATGTCTATCGATTGAATAAAGCACTGTACGGACTCAAGCAGGCACCTCGTGCATGGTATGAGCGACTGACAACCTTTCTGATTCAGAAAGGATATCGTCGAGGGGGAGTGGACCGTACACTATTCGTGCTGCGTAGGGGGACAAATATTCTCATCGCACAAATTTATGTGGATGATATTGTCTTTGGATCTACCTCTTCAGTATTGGTGAAGGAGTTTGTTGACTTAATGACTTAGGAGTTCGAAATGAGCATGGTAGGAAAATTGTCATACTTTCTGGGATTACAGGTTACTCAAGAGAAGAATGGTATTTTCATCAATCAACAGAAATATGCTGAAAACTTGATCAAGAGATTCGGACTTACAAGTGCAAAGGCAGTACGCACTCCAATGGCTACCACCGACAAGCTTACAAAAGATGAACTGGGTCAAAGTGTTGATCAAAAGTTGTACAGGAGTATGATTGGCAGTCTGTTGTACTTAACTGCAAGCAGACCAGACATCTGTCTAAGTGTTGGTATTTGTGCTCGCTATCAAGCTAATCCAAAGGAGTCACATCTGTCAGCCGTGAAGAGGATTATTCGGTATATAAGTGGAACAGTGGAGTATGGAGTATGGTTTTCTCGAAACAAGGATTTGCAGTTGGTAGGTTTCAGTGATTCTGACTGGGCCGGGAATGCCGATGATCGTAAGAGTACCACTGGTGGATGCTTCTTTGCTGGATCGAATCTTGTTAGTTGGTACAGTAAAAAGCAGAATTCTATATCATTATCTACGGCTGAAGCAGAATACTTAGCTGCCGGGAGTTGTTGTGCGCAGTTATTATGGATGAAGCAGATGATGAGAGATTATGGGTTCAATGATGTGAGTCTGACAGTTCTATGTGATAATAAAAGCGCCATTGATATTTCCAGGAATCATGTGCAACACTCGAGGACAAAGCACATCGATATTCGACATCACTTTATTAGGGACTTGGTTGAAAAAGGAGAGGTCGTAGTCCAGTATGTACCAACAGCAGAACAACTGGCTGATATCTTTACAAAACCTCTGGATGGTGAGACTTTTGAAGGCCTCAGACAGCACTTGGGTGTCTGTCGAATGTAAGGTACTCTGATTTTTCCTTGTTGTAGTATGATTTACTGTTATGTTTTCTTTTAAATACAGTGAAAAAAAAGGAAATATCGAAAATACTAAAAATATGAGAAGTGGTGTTTAAACACCGCGGAATATAGTGGAAGAAGACAAGAAGGATTAACTTTGGGCCAAAAGGTTATACTGGGCCTAAAATTGCGCATGTGGTATTGTGGAAGAAGAAAAAGTAGAGTGGCTTTACGGTTTTCGAAAAAGGTAAGTGAAAGTGACAAGTGGTTGATTCCCACACAAACTCAAATTCTTCAACTGTTCATCTTCCCAAACAGAGCTCCCGCTAGTATTGTTTTCGAGCAACCTGAAGTTTGCAGAAACCCTCATATTTTCGTAGCTCAACCAACAGCCCCTTGATAATGGCGAGTTCTACGTTCAAGAAATTGGTCCGAGATTCTGTCAATGTGCGAATGCCTGAAAATCTGAGAATTGAAGAGCTCGACTCCGATGCAGACCTGGATGAACTCTGTGGAGGTCGAGAACAGAGAATGACACCGTGGGGTGGAATAAAAGGTCGCCGACCTAAGCCAAGGTTTGATCAGTCCTTCATTTTCGATGGAATTTACTTCTGCTCTGTTCTTGAATTTATTGAGTGGATGGTCCAGAATAGAGATTATGTAGATCTTCGAAAATATAAGAATTTGAGTGGAAAGGTAAATGGATTTAATCTAAAGGATTTGTTAACCGGTGGAATTGGAGAAATCTGTGACATTAGTAAGTTTAATGCCACATTGGTTGGAGTAGATTTTGGAGAACAGTAAAAGTAGGAGATGAAATAGATAAGTACTTCACTATCTACACGAGAATAGGGTCCCTGCACAGGCCTGCTATTAAAAGCCTAGGTGATAATGCTGTTGTACAACCCTGGGTTAAAGTAGTTAAATCTACTGACTTTGCCAAAGCAAGTGGCAAAGAGATGGAAATCTTTGATGAGTCTGTATTTCAGCTTCAAGAACGGTTGAGACAGTTACCTGTTCCAGTGATAGAGATAAGTGATAATGAAGAAGAGGAAGTATGTGCTGAGGGAGTCAGTGAAGGTGAGACAGGTTTTGAAAATGCTCTTGTGAGCAGTGAGAGTATGGCTGTGGAAGGTTTAGAGGAAGCTGATGTTCTTGATACTGGTGTTCAAACACCAGTTGTGAGCTCTGCAGAGAGGGAGCACACCCCTGAGGGTCTTGGAATTGGTGTTGAAACACCGCTAAAAGCCAGAAAAACCCGTGGACTTAAGAGGAAGAGTACAGAGGTGGGTGTTGAAACACCACCTGAGTCTGGGGAAATACCTACCCCTCAGTTGTCCAAGAAGACCAGAGGAGATGTGGCCTCTGCATCCAAAAAGGTTCGACGGTCAAAGCGGTGCAGAAACAAGAGTATGGCTGCAAGTGATGATAGTGATGAGCCAATTGGGCAGAAATTGAAGAAGTTGCGGGCAGATCGACAGAAGAGATCAGCTGAACAAATGGAGTCTCGGACACTACCTGCTCCTGAGGTTAGTAAGGCTATCTGTTTTGAGTTTTATGATGAGGCTAGTCAAGAGAAAATGGAGTTCATCAGTGGAAGAAAAATACTGGCAGAAAGGCCAGCCGATGCCGAGAAGTACAGAGAGTGTGGGTTCACTGATTTCCTACAATACCTCAAGGTACTTAAAGCTGCCACGTGCTTTGCTGAGTACAATAAGCAGATGGTGATGGAGTTTTACGCAAATCTGAAGGAGGACTGTGAAAGTGAAGATTCTTCTTGGTTTCATAGAGTGTACGTGCGTGGGGAAATTTTTGAATTCTCCCCCGAGGCTGTGAATCGATGTCTGCAGCGTGGCACTACCAGGAATGTCCAGGCGGTGTTCCAACACCGAATGCCAGAAAACTATGATGAAGTGGCAGTGGAGTTAACAGGAGGGGTGGAAAGCACTTGGCCACTGACTGGCAGACAGCAGATACCTGCATCAAATCTAACCTCCAGATATTATTGCCTGTACATGGTAGCCGTTCACAACTGGATCCCTTCGGTTAACAATACAAGTGTTACCAAAGAAATGGCTACACTTCTCTATAGTCTGGGAGCGAGGCATAGGGTTAATTTGGGAAGGTTGGTATTCAACGATGTTATGGACTGTGCCCGGAAGACTAGGAAGGAAGCCCTAGTACATCCCTGTGTCATCTCACTGGTCCTGCAAAAAGGGGGTGCTGTCGCAAGGGAATCTGATGAAGTGATATCTACCCAAGCTTTACGGCCGACCCTCAGAACCTTGAGTGGTCGTATTGTGAAGGATCTACCCTGGACGCCTCCAGCAACAGAATGCTCGGTTGCAGGTGCAGCCCGGTTAAGAGCTATTGAGGCGAGAGCAGCAGCATGTCAAGAACTTCTTGGGCGTCATCAGGCTGCTATAGTAAAAATTCAGGGGGAGTTGGCTGCTTTGGAAGCTGAACGAGGAGATTTGTTGGCAGCAACTCAGGATGCAAATGGGTCGGATGATGGTGCTTCGGACAGTGTTGGATCCGAGGAGTCAAATAATAGTTTGGAATAATTTTTTTTGGTTTTCTTGGTTTCTTGACATATTACTGAATTCAGGGGGAGAAACTTAAAGATTTTTGATTTTGAATGATTCTGAATTGATTCTGATTGCTTTATGTTCGGTCTGAATATTTGGGGAATTGTGCTATCTGGTTGTCTATGTTATTTGTGCTGATGAATTCACCAATATGCCAAGGGGGAGATTGTAGAGTCCTCGGGAGTTGGATTTATTTATGGCATATTGCGAATTCTGGTGATCTGGTGTTTTAACACCGCTATCCAGGTTTTGTCCGAACGCAGGATTTTGTCCACGATTTATGGAGCATATTATGGAGTATATTTATACGATCAAATCAGAATATTGTGAAGATTATTATCTTATTTCGTGGCAATCTAATTCTGGTAAACGAATATTCCTGTAATAGTTAGGAATTGATTAAGTAGTTTATTTATGGTACAAGTCCTATTGATGAAGGATTATCCATTTAAATACCAGATTAGAATTAGATCTTTCCTTCGTTTAGAAGTCTATTTATGGTAGAGTTAGACAAGGAAAGAGGTTGATAGAAGGCAGGATTGCGATGGATATACATACAAGAAGATACAACGCAATCAATTAAGCGACCAAGAATTCATCTCTACGTGAGAAGTTTGGAACGATCTGCCTGTGGTTTTTTTTGGAGGAGTGTTTATTCATCCGACCAAGTTCGTAAGGATCAGAAACAAGGAAGCCTTAATTCCTCGGGAGGAGGAGATCCAGGGAGACGTGTTGATCGTGAGGGTTCAACGACGTAGGATCGGCAGTGAGGGGATCTCACAACATTCACTCTGTAGGTTAGCAATGGATTAGTATTTAAGTTAAGCTTCTTGTACTAAAGACTGCTTTCTAGTGAATGGTTTCTGATCTGGGCAAGGCCCCGCAGATGTAGGTGTAATTGCACCGAACTGCGTAAACAAGTTGTGTGTGCACTGTATTTTTATTTCGTGTTTCAACACCAAACATTAAACAACTTGACGTAAAAGTAGAGAATTTAGGTGAAACAGACTTTCATTAATTAATAAAACTTTTGTTCATATTTAATTTTAATTTCTAAACTTTTCGGTTCTCGTGTCACTCCCTAACGGAAAGCTCCGAGCATACTGAAAAGGAGCATCAGGATTGTCTTAGGTTTGTGTGAAAAGGTTGTGGATAAAGATGACAAAGATGTGGCCCAATCCGAGAACTGAGGAAAAACTTGGAAAATGTTATGAACAGTTTTGGATGCTCTCAGAACCTTATATTTGGCTTATAGAGATATAGAAGGCAATTCAATGCGAATGAAATCCCAGAGAGCAACTATACACTCATAGCCATTGTTGGGAAGCAAAACTCCAGAACCAAGTTTTGTAAATGTAGTAATGAATTTAAACTGAAAGCTTTTCATAAGTTACGGGCACTGGTGTTGGTCAAAAGTAATCTTCACTACCATTCTTGTAGATGGTTGATTGATTTTGTTTGATTCTTAAGCATTTTAGAAATTCTGAAAACATGTCTAAAATAGTCATTTTATAAATGAAAAGCACTTTTATTTATTAATTTACCAAATATTTTAAATGTTTTTAACACTAAAAGAGCACTTATAAGCTAATTTACCAAACTCTAAAAGTGTTTTGCTTTTCAACTGCTTATTCTCATAGATAAGTAGAAGTCAGCTTTGCTTATAAGTCCAACCCTACTAAAAAGAGTCTAAGTCTAGCTTGCCAAGTTTCAAAAGATGCACACGACTTATTTGATTCCACAGTAGACAACAAAACAGATGCACCATAGTCTAAAACTTAAAGATCATTTTCAATATAACCATTACCAAAGTTTCACTAGTGATTTTATGCCGAATAATAAATGAGTGATCATAAAATCATATAACAAGAATTAAATCCCAAGTTAATTTACTAATTGAAAGTAACGTTTTAGTGATAGAAGGCACAATTAACACATAAAAAAGAGAGAAATTTAAAAATTCGAAAATCACCACATAAGTAATAAGAATTTGAGTACCGTAACCAACCATGGATCACGTGATTAACAGCAGCAGCAGAGAACGATCCCATTTATTTTGTGGGTCCATAAGCTACAATCCACTTAGATCTTTGATGCTTAAATCCTTGTAGATTTGAAAAAGCCATAATTGTATTGATTAATGATTTTCGAAGATTCCGTAAAACTGCACACAAAAGGCTGAGGGCAGTGAGCAATGCTGAAAGAAGGAATGAGCGCCCGCAATGCATGGACAGGAGGACGGCGCACATTTAACTAATGCGCGCGTGAGATTAACGCGTTTAAGCCCAGTTGTAGTCAACGCGTGCGCGGAGCTCACGTGCCTTCATCAACAACAGGTGCGTGAATAACACGCTTTAAGCTAAACCCAGTTTTACTGATCTGGGAATTCGCCTGAGACGACGTTGCTGGTTCTGGAACTTGCCGGAGGAATGCCTGTGAGCACTGACGGAAGACGAATTGGTTGGAAACACCAGAGACAACGCTCGAAGATTCTGGAACTCGAGAACACCAGGCACCGGAAGTTGAATCGGACGCCGCAGAGAAGGCGTCGCTAGACTAGATGGCTACCGGAGAGAGAACGCTGTGGACCAGAGATGACGCCTGGAACTGCTACAGGGACGCGGCGACGACGGATCTGGAAAATTGCCGGGATTTGTCACCGGAGAAGAAGATTTGTTGAGCCGGAAACTGACCGAAACTTGGCCAGAACTGATCCGAACTTGGACGAAAAAGGAGCGTCGGGAAGGCTGTAGCAATAATGAATAAAGAAAAAGAGAGAAAATAAAGAGAAAGATAGGTGAGGCCGTGAGGGAAAAGAATTTAGGTATACAGATCAAACTTACTCTGATACCATAAAACAATAATTTCACGTAATGATGAATGTATTACAGCTCAAAATATATAGAGTACAAAATAAATAAGGAATACTCGTACTTATAGAACTCTAGTCTAATCATCAAATTCTATCCATATCTAATCAAATATTTGACCGATTTTTAACAGCTTCAAAGCAGATTGAGTACTTTTTTCATGTTGAGATTAATGACATCTATGTATGACTATATTTTTCGTGTACATCATTTGGGGACTTCCCAATTAACATACATTTTGTTTCATGTGCATTGGTTATAATAGGACAAAAAGAGTTATCGATGTCGTACAACGCAGACGATGGAGGTTCAATACAATTAATGTTTCGAATTCATACCAATCTTATGTATTTTAATATATTCTAACATGTATTAGTGATATATATTCAAGTTATATGGGTTTTTAACATGTTATTGTTTCCCATATTAGTTGAACAATAATTAATTGTTGTTTGGTGTTTAACAATTCCATGATTTATGGAATATTAAATAATATGTAACAGTTATTGATGAACGATTGTTTGTGTCATCAAACATTATAATATTGTACGAGAACCAATGTCTCCACGATTTATCCGCGATGTCGCACAAACTGGTGAAGAGACGACACCTTACCGACGTCACATGAAACGACGTCACATGAAACGACGTCACTTTTTTTTGCGACGTCGACCATACAAAATGACGTCGTATTCTTTAGCCTTCCACGTCAGCATGCATACGACGTAGGTGCCCAAGAGCATGTGATGTCGCATACTAGCTTCTACGATGTCGCCATTATTTACCCGCGACATCTGCTTGCACAAAGTCACAACTATCCTCTCCTACCGTCTGCCTTATTGCTATGATCGATTTTAGTCCTTGTGCATGTCGATGTCAACCTAAACGAAGTTGCAGCTATGGTCGCTTATCGTCGGCCTTGTGGTTTGGACCAACATCGGTCATAAAAACTGCCGACGTCAATCCAAAACCGAGGTAAAAGACACTTTTTACTACTACAGTGTTTACCTCAATTTTTTCGAGACTAAAAACTAAGGTAAAAGATCTTTTAGAATCGAGGTAAAAGCTTTTAGTGTAGGACAAACTAATTCATGAATTAAATTAAATCAATAATTTGAATCTTTCTCCTACGAGATCGTCTTCTTATAAGACTAAGAGTTAAATACAAATTTGAAAATTATAGGACAAAAGAAAATCAAATTATAGGTAATCAAAAAATATTTTAGATTCGGATTTTGTTTTAAAAAGTTGTTAAACATGAGAGACCAATTTGCAAAACAATAATAAAATGGAAGAAATTTCTGCCTCCATTTTCCCTGGCAATTTTCCGCCTCCCTCCTTGGTGGAGTTAAGTTCGAGTTTACCGCCACGATTTCTTCCTCCTCTCCTGCTCTGCCCCCCTCCAGGACTTGTTAACTTCCCACTCATTCTCCATCTCCAACAATGCTTTCTCTGTCTTCAAATGCACCCTTCCACACGCCGCTCCTCTAGCTCAATGCGGCGCCACCCTCAAATTCTCTCCTTAGTCACCTTGGTTTTTTTTCCAAAGTAAAAGGTTTTTCTTACCTCGGTTAATGATAGATATTTTACAATAGATATATTTTAACCAAAGTAAAATGTTGTAAAAATGAAGTAAATGTTGTTATCGAATGGCGTGCGATATCGCATATGGTGATATATGAGAATGTCCGACTTCGCATCTTACGTCATTAACACCGATTGAGATGCAATGGACGACCGACATCGGTAGTATGTTACACTCTAAAAACTTGTAGACCTTAAAATTTTCTGAAAAAGATTGAATTTTGTCTAGGAAAGTAATTTTTAATACAAAAGTATAATTCAATTTTGTGTACAAGAATAAATGTAAAAGTTTGTTTGAATGGTACACGTCAAAATGGTTTTAAAAAATCATGCACATATTGAATCGCACAATCACTATATTATTTTTCAAATATTGTACTGAAATTATTAAAAATGTTGTAACCAAAAAATTATTGTAACCAAAAAATTATTGTAACAGACATAGTACATAAATTTGAATACAAATAATTTTGTTCCAACAAAACACATATTGTAATTAAATCAAGAAGCTCTGATTATGAAGACCATGAAGACGATGGCCTTGCACCATCTATGAGCTCGAAGAACAACGTGTCCCCAATGCATATGCGGTTGCTAGCAAAAAACTCAGAGAAATGCTTTGGGGACAGTGTCTTGATCTTCCTGTTCCTCGAGTAGTTCATGTGCCGCACTCTTTGGAGCACCTCAGCACAACTAGGGTCTCTCACTTGGTAGCAATGCTACCATGCAGAGGTGGAACTAAGAGGGTGATAAGGTGTACCCGCACATTCTAACATCCGTCCGACAAGGGATATATAAGTGTGTGGTCAAGGAAGAGGTGGAAGAGGGGCAGACCCGCCACCCTTAAAATTTGCAGAAGTTGAGCTTTTGTGGTTTGGGCAAAGAAAATCAAGAAATGCTCCGATTTATTTTATTTTTTGTTTTAAAACTAATTGAAATGACATTGTTTAATTTGTTCCTTTAAATTCATCAAACCTGTCATGCCGAATCTTTCTAAAACAAAGAAGTTATACATTACATTTTGCCTTCCAGTGCTGTATAGTTGTAGTGTACACAGTACGCACTATTAAACAATTACTTTTTCTTATCGTTTCATTATTTATTTGTTTCAAATCTCAATTATAATTTGTTACTTGTTTAAAGAGTATGCAATCACAATGTCTTGTTTTAAACAGCCTAAACTTTCGGGCATGGTTTATTGTGTAATTATTGTAAGTTTCATTTGGGATGATTTGTTTTTAGAAACATGCTAATAAATATAGGGACCTGTTTTGTAATTATAAAATATTTTATATATTACAAAATATTTAGAAATTTTTATTTTTTCTTTTTCGTCTTCATTCTGCAACCAATCAAAAACCACTACGGACTGCCGAAAACTGCCACTGTCAGCCAAAATATTCATAAATGGTTCTCTGGTGTAGTGGTTAGTACTCTATGCTTTGAGGTTAGTGGCATGGGTTCGAATCTCACTAAGAACTTTTTTTTGAAGAATTTATGTTGTTGAGGTATTATAGATTTTTAGCTAAACTTTGTTTTTAAAGAATTTATGTAGTTGATGTACTGTAGCTTTTTTAGTTGAGGTTTCTAGCTTTTTTGGTTGAGATTTCTAGCTTTTTTTTTCTCTCGTGTTGATATTTTCATTATTCGGGTGAGATTTATTTGACGTGAGTGGATTTTTTGTAGTTTGGTATGGATTGATATTTGTAATTTTTTTAAAAAAAATATTTATGTTAATGTTTTTCATTTTCAGGCTGAGGTTTAGTTTTTTTAAAAGAATTTATGTTATTGAGGTACTGTAGCTTGTTGGTTGAGCCTATTTTTTAAAAAAATTTATGTTATTAGAGCATTGTAGATTTTTGGTTGAGGTTTGTAGTTTTTTTTCTCATGTTGATGTTTTTCATTATTCGAGTGAGGTTTATTTGACATGAGTTGATATTTTTGTAGTTTACTTGGGTTGTATGGATTGATATTTATAGTTTTAAAAAAAACAATTCTCATGTTGATGTTTTTCATTTTCTGGCTGAGGTTTAGGTGATAGGAGTTGATGTTTGTAGTGTCTTCTTTTTTCTCATTTTGATGTTTTTCATTTTCTGACTGAGGTTTAGCTGATAGGAGATGAAGGTTGTAGTGTCTTTTTTTTTTCTCATGTTGTATTTCATTTTTCGGACGAGGTTTAGGGTTTAGGAATTGATGTTTGTGGTTCTTGGGTGATATAGGTTGATATTTGCAGTTTTTTTAAAAAAAGATTGTTGATGCTTTATGATTTTCAGAGTGAAGAATTTATGCTCTTGAAGTACCGTAGTGTTTTTGTTGATGTTTTGAATTTTCCCCCCTCTTATTTTGATGTTTTTCATTTTTCGGGAGACTTTTAGTTCATATGAGTTGATGTTTTGTAGTATTTTTTGGGTTGTATGGGTTGATATTTTTAACTTTTTTTTCTCCCATGTTGAATTTTTTTTTTCATTTTCTAGGTGAGTTTTAAGTGATAGGAGTTGATTTTTTTAGTATTTCTTTTCTTATGTTGTTGTTTTTAATTTTCCAAGTGAAGTTTAGGTGATATGAATTGATGTTTTTTTTAGCTTTTGGGTGATATATGTTGATGTTTGTAGTTTTTCAAAAAAAAATTAATATTGTTTTTTATGATTTTCCATTTATGATTGTTGATGTTTTTGTGATTTTCAGTTTATGATGTTTATGATTTTCAGTTAATGTTTTGTTAGTGGTAGTCGATGTTTTTTAAAATTTTTTGTTGATTTTTATTTTATTTTTAATATATTTTTGCTGCAATTTTTTAGTCGATGTTTTATGATTTTCCGCTGATGTATTGCTAATTGTAGCTGATGTTTATGGTTTTCAGTTCGATGATCACATTAATTTTTTACATTGTAAAATATTTTTGATTTATTTTTTGAATATTTTTGCATATTGCAGCTGGCAGGAGAATGATGCGAAAAAATTGGACAAAAAAGTTCCTGTAAAAATATTAGAGATAGGTCATTGTAAAAAATATTAGAGATAGGTTCGGGTAAAATTATTAGATATAGGTCCCTAAAACTAGAATAGAGTTAGAATTGGATAAAGTCACATGCCTAAAATTTAGACTGGCTCCCAGGAGACCATCTCGTATATAATTATGTACGTACAACATAATTCATATTTATTTGTTAATACTTATTTTATTGTAATTAAATATTCTTGGAAAATACCACATTTCCGTAGACTTATGGAAAGACATAGTTTAATTAGTTACAATATTAAAAATTTATCATGCAACATGCAGTAGCTATAATGTTTATAACCCAATTACGTAATCCAAAAATTTCATCTTCATATATTCTAATTCACAGTTTAAACGTTGGTCTTTCCATGACTTATGGAAAGACTACATTTCAAGAGACAGACTCTTTACTAAATATGACCAAACATATTAGAAATTGCATTTATTAAAAACTAAAAGTGAATATCTGAGTGGACTAAAGACATAGATGAAGTAATGCCTAAAAACTACCTAATCTTCCTATAGTATACTTGATGCCTAAACTGTTGAGCATAATAGTTAGTGCTATAGGGAGGCATTTGAAGTTGGATAGAGCAACTATGGAAATGGTTATATTGAGTTATGCAAGAGTGCATGTTGAAGTCAAAATATGTGACACTGTCTCAAAGTCTGTTTCATATATTGATGAGAATGAAATTATTCAGAATTAGGAGATTTTTTTCGAATGGTTTCCTATTTGCTGTCAGAAATGTTCACTATTTGGCCATTTAATAGAAGAGTGCAGGAAAATAAAAGCACAGAAACCTGGTGGTAAACTGATAGTAAGGAAGCAGTATGAACCTAAGGGAGAAATGGTGAAAATTGCAAGAAGTGAGGAGAGAGCAGGTAAGGAAAATGAAAAGATCTAAGTAAGGAAATAGAATGCAGGGGACATTGGAGAAAGGGGTAAGGGTTTCCTGCTGGGAAAAGATAGAAGGAAACCAGGAGGGAAAATGCAGGGAAATATAGGAGAATGCAGTAGGGTAAGGGATACTGAACAGAGAGATCCACCTAATGATGAATGAAGCAATGATGGTATGGAATATTCGGGGTGTAAATAGCAAGGAAAAGAAAAAGAAAATGTAGGAATTTTGTACATAAAAGTAGGGTAGGCTTCATGGGACTGTTAGAAACTAAAGTGCAAAAGGAGAAAGAAATGGAGGTTTAGAAATCAATGGATTAGGATGGAACTTTAAGTGTAATGGGCAAATAGTAAAGGGAGGTAGAATCTGGCTGGGATGCAATTCAAATATATTTCAAGTGAGGGGATTAACAAAGCAAGAACAACTAATGGATTTGGAGGTAGAGATGACTGGTTTCAGGAAGAGGTTCTTTGTAACAATTGTATATGGGAGAAATGATACAGATGGAAGGAACGAGTTAAGCAGTTGGAAAACTTAGAGAATGGAAGAGATGGTCCTTGAATAATTCTGGGTGACTTCAATGCACCTTTAAATATTGAGGACGGAACTGGGGGAAATTGTGTCATACCAGCAGAAATGGAGAACTTCCAGGAGATAGTAGCTAAACTGGAACTTCAAATATTTATTTGGGATAACAGGAGGAAGGTAGGGGGAAAATATTGAGCAAAATAGATAGAGCGTTGATAAATCAGAGCTGGAAACAAAGCTTTAATAAGTCTCTATGCACAGTAAGAATTAACAGTATATCTGACCACCTCCCTTTCATGATCAGAATTAAAAATGGGGGAAAGCTGAAAGAAAGAACTTCTAGTTTTTCAATATGTGGACTAAATCCAAACATTTTAGACCATTATTGAAAGCTTTGTGGCGGAAGGGAAATAGTATGGAAGACTTAAGGAGAAATCTGATTAGGTTGGAAAGACCACTTCAAGACTTGAATAAGAAAGAATTCTCAGAGATAGAGAAGAGGGAAAAAATGGCACAACATAAGTGGATTAAAGCAAGTGAAAGAAGGCCTTTAGATCCAGGATCAATAGCTAAACAGGAGGAACAGTAAGTTAAAAGAGAAGAAATGTTGAATTCGGAAGATGCAAAGTTTAAATTTCTGCAACAACGAGCAAAAATCCAGTGGATGAAGGATGGGGATAGACCAACTTATTTTTTTTTATGCAAGAATGAAAGAAATTCAATACAAGAATTGGATCCTATGCCTTAAACATGAGGGTGAAATTGTGGAGGGGATTGCATTGGAGAAACATTTGATAGAACTTTTTCAGAAGCAGCTGAGATTGACAAAAAGAATAATAGCAAAATGTGAGGAAGCAATAACAAAAGAAGGGGGGCAATTGAATATACAACAACAGTTGATGTTAAATTCAGAAATCACAGGGGCAGACTTTTAAAAAGCATTGAACGGGATAAAAGCCAGTTAAAGCCCAGGATATGATGGGTATGGAAGTCACTTTTTCACTGAGACTTGGGATTTCACAGGAGAGGACTCTGTTAAAGCTGTAAAATGTTTTTTTGTAGGGGAGGTAATACTAATGGAATTCAACCGAGCTGTCATAGCACTCATTCCAAAGGTAAATCACCATTAAACTGCTTCATAGTTAAAGCCTATCTCTTGTTGTTATGTGCTTTATACAGTCATAACTAAGGTTCTGTGTGCTAGATTGGGGGAAACACTGCAAGACTTGATTAATTTAAATCAAAGAGCTTTTGTTAAAAATAGAAACATTGCTCACAATATTTTGTTAGCCTAGGAGTTGATTCACAAATACAAATTGAAGGGGCTTAAGACTAGCTGTGTGATTAAAGTAGACTGGAGAAAGGCATTTGATATAATAAATTGGGAGTTCTTATTTGAATTGCTAAGAAAATTAAAGTTTCCAGCCCAATTTCCTTCCTGGATGGAGAGGTGTGTCAGATTCTCCAATTTTTGTCTATCACTGAATGGAAAATATACTGAAACTTTTGCAGGAGGTGTTGGGGTGAAACAAGGAGATCCTTTACTCCATTGTTATATGTGTTGTGTATGAAATATATGACTAGATTAATGAATAAAAGATTCAGAGAAGGGAGGATAGGATTCCATCGGAGATGTAAGAAGATAGGAATTAATTGCTTGCTGACTGCTGATGACCTACTAATCTTCTGTGAAGCAAATGAGGCTTCTTTGCAGGGAATTAAGGAAGCCTTGGCAGAGTTTCAGGGTGTATCTGGCTTATCTTTCAATGATTAAAAATCATTTATTTATTTCTTAGCCATGGAGGATGAAGAATTGGTAGTATTGGTAGATATTATAAATGTTCAAAAAGGTGTTTTCCCAATTAAATATTTGGGGTTACCTTTGTTTACTTTCAGATGGAACATAAGTGCTTGCTCTATTCTATTGAATGAAATCTGTAAGAGACTGAACTAATGGGACTCAAGGAAGCTAACATAGGAAGAGCTTAGCTTATAAACACTGTGCTACAAAGCATAGCAGGGTTTTGGTCAGGTATCTTTAAATTGCCTGAAAGCATTCATGAGGATATAGTTAAGAAAAGCAGAGAATTCTTATGGAACAAGAAGCCAGATGAGAGGTACTTCACACCAGCCGTATTGGAGACACTGAGTAGACATAAGCAGCAAGGCGGAGTGGGGTTTAGATATCCTTCTATATGGAATATGGTAGCATTATGTAAGCATATATGGAGTATTCAAAAATCATGATGGATTATAGATCAGATGGATAAATGCATACTACTTGAAGGGGAAAACATTTGAAAAATATCAGGCACAACCCTCACAAAGCTGGATATGGAAGTATTAAAATTGTTAAAACTACAAATGGCAGGGAAACTTGACAGCTGTGTTGAAAAGAATGGAAGGTTCAGTACAACAAAAACATACAATCTGATGAAAGGTGAGGTTGGAAAAGATTCAATGGAAACACTGATCCGGGATTAAAAAATTATGCCAAAGCACATCTTCTTTTTATGGCTGATGTTAAAAGGAAGATTGGAAACTGTGGAGAGATTGCAGGCATTTAACATTTTGAAAAAGGAGAAAATGTGCAGTCTGCGTGGTTGGGAGAAAGAAACAGCAAAACACATCTTTGTTTGTTGTCCTTATACAGCAGAGGTGTTCAGTAAGGTTAGGCTGCAGAAAGTCCGGGGCTTAAGGGAAATAAAAATTTTTCTGAAGCTGTTGAAGGTGAGAGGGAAATGAAGAAAACTGGTAAAGTATGCAATAACTTTATACAGATTATAGGAGGAGCGAAATCAGAGAATTTTTCAGGGCAAGAAAAGAGAAATTGATAGCATGGTGATGGAGATTGAAGATGAACTGGCTTTGATGTATGCAACATAAGGAACTTGGGAATCCACACAGTTTAAGTTCGATTTGGGCTTTGGAATTATGCTTATAAAATCTTGGATATCTTGTGCTTAGGACCATTTTTTAAAATGGCCCACAAACAACACATAAAGGATATCAAGTTAGCGCGAAAACCCTACCACCGCTCTGAGGAAATTTTAAACCCTACCACCATCGCCTCACTGTAATCCCCTTCTACACTCATCTCTAGCGATGCTGCGATGGCGGTGCCGCTGCCAAACCTAAACATGTGTTCTTGTATGCATGAGCTCTTTGTAGTGAACTTTTAAAATCACTCAGGCTAGAATCAGAATCAACACATCCCAGAGCCCCATTCAATCCAAAGCAGAAAATAAATCATTTGGGAGAGCCAAGATTAAGCTTTACAATTAAGAATGGGAAAGGCTCGAAGCACCATTGAGATGGACATGATCGACAAATTTGCTCGAAGCAGACCTCAAATGGAGCAGCTCTGAAAAGACTTCCAAATGAAAGGCTTCAAAGGAAACACAAATATAACTCTCTTAGACAATCATCAGGTGTTGATAAAATTCACCTTGCCGGAAGATTATTATCGGTGTTGGCTCCACAAGGTTTGGAATTTTGGTCCCTATTCTCTTAGAATTACTAAATGGGTACCAAACTTTAATCCAAATGCTGACTCACCTATAGTTTCAGTTTGGGTAGCCATGTACGGATTGTCTCAAAAATTCTTTGATGAATGGGTTATGATGTCCTTAGGGAATATATTTGGAATACCTATGAAAGTGGACAAGGCAACGCTCAACATATCTAGAACTCATATGGCTAAAGTGTGTGTTGAGATATACATCACTTTACTTTGTTGGAGAGAATCTAGATAGACTATAGAGATTTAGGTTTCTAGCAGTATGTGGAATATGAGGGTATTCCAGATTATTACTCTAACTGCCTCAGGCTAGGCCATTCTACTCTATCTTGCAGGAATGAGAACAATCTGTCCACTCTTCATGCTTGGAGGCTATCGGAATCCATGTCCAAGAACATAGGTAAAATGGCTTATTCCAAGGATGAACAGAGAAGGACAAAAGGTAATAGAATGGAAGCCATCATCCCCTGGTCTTACTTTACAGGATAAGAGACCTGTTTCAGTCAACAAAATAAGATTAGCCAGTCTGTGCCGATCCAGAATGCCTCAGGTACTTTGATTAAAGAAAATGAAGATATATTTGCTAAGAACTAGGACAATGTTAATATTCAAACTCAGAATGGTAAGGGGAAAAAAGTCATCTCCATGGAGGAAGTGAATCAGGCTAAAGACAAACAGATTACTAAGGTATCAAGTTCCCAATATAAGATCCTTGTTCAAGGATCTTAGGTTCCATTTTCTCTCTCAAAATCTACTAATCCAGTGATATCTATGGAACATAATGGAAAAATGCCTTTTCCCTCTATTCATTCTTTGCAACCAATTAATGACTCACAATTGTCACATGGGAAAAGGCATGATTTATCAGTAGTAGATGCAAATTGTAGTGCCAATGATGAAACTGAATTGTTAAATGCTCCTGTTCTGTTGGATTCTAGTTTAGCTCAATTTGATATTGTGATACTATATGATGAACATCTAACTCTAATGATTCCAATGAACTGAACAAAGTTGATAACGCTAAAAGTCCAATCCAAGATTCTTTAATAATTAAGTCTTCTATTCTGGAAGCAGATCAACATGAAAGTTTAAACAATTCTACCTCCAAAGGCTCTAATAACCTGAACTCTTAAGAAAATACAAGAGATGAACCTTGAAGAGGATTACATAGAAATTAATGGAGGTGATTCACCTCTTTTATCATCCAACAAGAAAAATAATAAAAGTCTTGAATGGCTAAACATTGAGACATTTGATAGACATACTGATCATATAGTCAATCAAGCTAAGCTAAATTTTGAAGAAGTAAAAGCTGACCTAACTGCTTCCCAGAAAATATTCAATGCTTTGCTTAAAAAAATCTAGAACCTGCAAAACCAGCAGATTCTGAAATGAAAATTAAGCAAAATAAGTATAATAAAAAGACTATGCATAAACTCCAAAAATGGTATTTACCTGTTCCTCTTTGAACCATTAAAAAAAACATCAATGATAGATCTGGAAATATATGTATGGAATGTCAGAGGAGTTGCCAATAAGTCAACTCAAACTTGTTTAAAAGACATTAAAAACATAATGGATTCAAAATTTGTGTATTAACTGAAACAATGAAAAAGATTGATAACATTCAGAGCATTGCAAGAGAACTTGGTTTTCAAAAGTTTTTCTCCATCCCACACTGTAAAATGGATCCTATGGGAGGACGAGATCTGTGTAGATATTATTTCAAGTGATGAGCAAATCATCTTAACAAAAATTAAGACACGATACCTGTCAACAGATTGTCAAGTGGGATTTTTATATGCCAAACACACCATCAAAGAAAGAAACAAGTTATGGCAACAAATTTCAAACCTAAACAAAGAACCCCTATGCTTACTAAGAGATTTTAATGTGATATTAAGTGTTGAAGAACACAGGACCTTCAATACCAAACCAGAGAAGCATTAGAAACTTTAACAAATTTCTTAATGCACAAAATATACACATATACCTACAATGGGTAGTCTATAAACTTGGACATGTGTGAGGCCTAAAGGAAGGGTTTGGAATAGACTGGACAGAGGGATTTAAAATAATCTATGGTGGACTAAGTTCCCATCATCACATAAAACTCTGCCTAGACAAGAACCTGATCATACCTCCCTAATTCTTTAGATATCAGATACTAATCCAAAATCATTTCCAATGCCATTCAAATTTCAAGAGTGTTGGATTAACCAACCAACATTCATGGAAACAGTTGAAAAAGCTTGGAATATTAACACAAAGGCATCAGGAATGTACAGATTCACATTCAAGTTAAAGAACTTAAAAATGCACTCGAGCTTTGGAACAAATCAACATTTGGTAATATTTTTGACAAGATACAAAAATGTGAAGAGATGTTACTTAATGCAGAATTTGATCTTCAGAAGTTAGAAACTCCACAGAATCTGCAAGCTTTAAATTTGGCAAAAGCAAATTTAACAATAGCATTAAGAAATCAAGAAATATATTGGAAACAAAAATAAAGATTAAAATGGCTAAAGAGGGTGATGCCAACTATAAATTCTTTCATAAAAATAGCTAATAACATCTATTAAAAATAGCAATGGAATATGGATTCAACAACAGGAGGACATAGAAAATGAAGCAATCAACTTCTTCAGTGAACTTCTTACAGAAGAACAACATGATCCCACTGGAGTGAATGCAACCTGGTTGCTTGAAAATATCCCTCAAATGGTTACTGAATAGATGAACAAAAATTTAACAAAATCAGTAACTTTATAAGTATTAATAGATGTAATCAAGTCCATAGACAATCAATATGCCCCAGAGCCTGATGGATTCTCAGGAATTTTCTTCCAAACATGTTAGGACATTATTAAGACTGAATTCCTAATGGCAATTGAAGATTTCTTTCAAGGTTCAAACATACCTAAAGAAATCTCTTCATCCCTAATCATCTTAATCCCAAAAAATGAAGTGTGTTCCTCATTTAAAGACTACAGACCCATAAGTTTGTGTAATTTTACAAATTTTTTTTCAAAAATCATCTCTAATAGATTAAAACCATTGATGGATCAAATTATAAGCCCGAAACAGTCAACATATGTCTTAGACAGAGAACTTTCTGACATTGTCCTTCTCATGCATGAAATAACAAATCATTTGCAAACAAAAGTTAAGAGTATAATATGATTATCAAATTGGATACGATGAAGGCCTTTTACAGAGTCTCTTGGTAATTTATTCCAAAATTTTAATCAAATTGGGGTTTTCAAATCAACTGGTCAGTTTAATCATGCTGAATATAAGATCAGCCTATTTTTCATTACCGATCAATGGAAAATTTGTAGGTTTCTTCTCAGCAACAAGGAGATTAAAATAGGGTGATCCCTTATCCCCTTTATTATTCATTCTAATAGAAGAAGCTTTTTCAAAAAACCTAAACTTCTTACACACATATGCAAACATTCAACCCTATAAGCTTTCCTACAAAATGAAAACCACTTCTCACTTGTCATTTGCAGATGACACTTCAATACACTCTTAAAATATTAAAAGAATGGATTAAAAACTTTAATTAGTTTTTTAAAATCCTATGAATTGGCAACATGTCAAAAAGTAAACTTTGACAAGTGCTCCTTTTACATATCTAAACACACACCAAATAGAATCATAACTCAAACTAAACAAGAAAACAAAAAATTTAGAAGGTTCTTTGCCTTTAAAATATTTGGGATGCCCTATCTTCTATACTAGAAGAGCTAAAAACTCCTTTTTCTTAGGGATGGTAAACTCAATTACGGCAAAAGTGAGCAACTGGCATAATAAACTTCTATCTCCATCTAGTATATCAGTACTTATAAAGCATGTTGTAGCTGAATGCTAATCCATCTGATCACAGTACCGAAACCAACAAAATTCATCTTAGATAAAATTCACAAACACTTGCAAGGTTTATTTGGAACTCAGACTCCAATTTTGCAAGTAACCATGAAGGAAAACTTGGAGATCTTATCCTAAAATATGTTATCCTTTGGATGAGAATGGTTTAGGATTTAAAGATCTACACAGTCTAACTAAAAAAATTCTCAATCAAACTATGGTGGAAACTTCAACTAGGTAAATCTATTTGGGCCCAAATATGTGGCCAATGTCTAACACACATAAAAATTAAAAACCCATGGAAAAGAATTAAAGAGATCCAACAGATAGTTATGGATAATACACAAGTACAGTAAGACAAGGGTTCAATATTATTTTGGTTAGCTAATTGGACTGATACAAACCCTTTAATTGATCAAACCCAAAACACATCACAGATTCCTCATCTAGACATCTCTGTCTCTGAATTTATATCTAACAAAGCATTCTATGTGAACCAATTCAGCCACTGTTTATCAAATCACATTCTTGATACTCTGTAGATGGACCATAGAATCTTTCCAGAATATGAGGATAAATTAACTTGGAAATCAACTCAGAATGGACAGTTCTCTGTAAAATCAGCTTATGAACTAATTAGACCAAAGAGAATGAAAATAAATTCATTTAAACACCTATGATCTAAAATAAATCCAAAGAAAATAAGCTTTATGATTTGGAAAATGTTGAACATGTTAATAGCTCTTCCAGATATGTTAGAATATTTTCAATTTCATCTGCCATCCATATGGTACTTCTGTTTTAAAGAATCTGAATCAATCCATCATAGCTTTAATCAATGTGAACAGATTCAAAATGTTTGGAATATCATTGACAAAGTTTTCAAACTAAAACCAAATCAATTTGTGTTTCTGTGGGACATATATTATAGTACTAGAATATCTACTCTAATGATGCAGCCTTTTCCAAACTGATTAGAATTCTCCCTTGTGTAGTTGTATGGTTTATATGGTGTGCTAGATGTTCTTATACCTTTAATGGTTTAAAACCATGCTCATATAGTATAATCAGGCAAAGTTTACACCATTGGTTTCAAACTTGATTTTAATTAGGATTTGTCCAGTACTTATCCAACCATTTTCTACAAAATAAATTCTGCTAAGAAGCAAATCAGACTTATCAAATGGACTTTACCTGGATTCTACAAACTCAATACTGATGGATCATGGTTAAAAAATGGAAGCTCATATGTTGGTTGTATCATTAGAGATCACACGGGTAAAGTAGTTGTTGCATTAGCCAAGTCTATAAAAGTTGAAAACAGTTTGCAGGCTGAAACAACAGCACTACTGGAAGGTCTCCAACTAGCTAACCAACACCATATACATAAGCTAGAGATTGAATGTGATTCAGAGATTCTTGTTAAGCTGATGAAGAAGCAATTTCAAATCCCTTGGAAGTGTTTACATGACCTGCTTATCTGGCAGCTGCTACAAAATTTTGATTGCACTATCAACCACATTTTTAGAGAAGCAAATGGAGTAGAAGACTTGCTGTCAAGAATTGCAAGTAGCAAACAAGTAAATAACATATTTCAAATGAAGGTATTCCAAGAGAGGTACAAGGCAAAGTGAAGATGGATTCAACATCAATTCCCCAGATCAGAATAGGTTAGCTAGCTATAGGAGTTGATTTTATGAATTTGAAGTATCTGTATTCGTCGGATAATAGTAGATCTGTTATCTTCTTTCCACGTTTTATGGATTTGATAGT
The DNA here is from genome assembly GCA_037428765.1 of Rubia yunnanensis. NCBI lineage: Eukaryota > Viridiplantae > Streptophyta > Magnoliopsida > Gentianales > Rubiaceae > Rubia > Rubia yunnanensis. Next base: position 89,606,846 of record CM075061.1, read on the forward strand.
CTTCAGGATAGATAATAGGTTATGTATAGTTTCAAGACTATCAAAACTAATTTTCAAAGTTAAGGTATTAAGTCCTAATCTTTTATGTATATTTGATTTTAAATTAATAAACAGCTTGGGGTCTGCCAAACCCCCTACCATCACTAGTGGTTTTACTCTAAAAAAAAGTGATAACAAGTTAGCCTAATTGAAAAAACCTAATGAATACTTAAAATTGTCTTGGATTTAATTGATATTTGTTTTAGAACCTAATGAATACAAATGTATATCATTGATTATCAAAGATATACATTTGTTAGCACTGGGTGTGTTGACAAATGGTATAGAATTCCACGACTTGTATTTAGCTTTTCGATAGCTTCGAGCTCATGTACAAGTTTCCATACTCTCATTGTTTATTTATTTTGGGCTTGGGGAGCCTACTATATACCCCTCACCCCGATGAGCTTTTAATTAAATTTTTAAAAAAGATGTACATATTTTGTTTTGTTTGGTTTTAATGAAAATTCTTTCTAAAAAACGTGATTATCAAGATATATTATATTTTAATTTAAAATATATTGAGAGTTTAACTACTATATCTTTAATGTTGTGTAATAAATAATAATAATAATTTGGCCTTATAAAATATATCTAATAAATATAATAAAATTTTATATGACAATATTCAAGCATACTTATATAAATGATTTTTTTATAATTTATTTGAAAATATTAACTATACAAAAATAAAAGTGAACTATATATATACATGTAAATATGTATAATCATTTTTATTTCTATGATAAATTTAGAATTATAAAATTCTAATATTTAAGGAGTACTTTTTATCCTTTTTTTACCATTTATTTTTAATTCGTTTGTTAACTATGAATTATGTATTGTTATTCCAATTTTAAAGTCTTGATTATATGTTTGGATTTTTTTGTCATTACCGGTAAGCCACACACCCCCCCCCCCCCCCATCACATGACTCCGCTTCCGCCACTGCTACCATGTCCCTCGGGATATACTGAATCACAAACAAGAAAAATACATTTGATATATATATATATGTGTGTGTGTGTGAAATTAACAACAAATAATATTAATTGAAAAAAAAACAATTACATGCATTTAGCTATGTAGGCCTTACCAAAGTTGTATTAGTCCCTAAGTTTTGCTGCTTTAGGGTGCAGCTGAATCAGGGGTTATCTGGAGACATTATATAGGGTTCAACATCAAACACAAGAGGCTCTGGGTGCTTCATTGTGCTGTGAACTGTAGAAAAAAAAATGTCACTAATTGTGAATATGTATTAGTAACCACATAAAATAAATATAGCTAATATATATGTGTGTGTAAGCAATAAAAATTGTAAGAGAAGGGACGACTGGAAGATCTTTCGCCATTCATTACTCATGAATTTAATAAGAAAATAATTAGAGGAAAAATATTCCTTGAAACTTGAAGAGTGCGACGTCAGCCATGCATCGCACATACTCGTCAATGCTAAATAGTTTCATGGTAGACTTGTATGTGCAACGTCGAGCATCACTCTTTTAGACCAAACATTGCTACCGATAGACTACTTAGTTTACATTTAAAACTATAAAGCAAAAAAGAATGAATACAAATGCATATATGCGAGGTCGGTCACCTTTCGCTAATGCCGATAAGAAAATCGAAACATGAACGGCATCTCTTTCATAAAAACAAATTTCAGCACATTTATTAATAACTGACGTCGATCGATTATTGACGTAAAGAATGTCAATTGATAGGCGACCGACGTTATATTTAACCCTATTTTGTGCGACCAAACCGTATAAACCAAGCCAAATTCTGGTTTAAACGACAGAAAATAAAACAAAATCGAACGATAACATTCTATATGGTACTCAAGTTGAAATATAAGAAAATTTGACACTATTACTAATCTATACGAACTAGAAAAACAAAAACATACCAAAAACACATTGACACACCAAGGATACAACAATTTCATGAAAAATAAATACTCAAAAGAAGAAGTTGGAAGAATTGAAATTACATATCCTTTAGAAGATTGGAGATGAAGGGGTTGGGAGCTATTGGAATTTGAGGGAAACTAGGGAGTTGACAGTTAAACGAATCTGAGGTGGACTTCATATATGTATATAGACATTTTGAAGCGACGTCATTTTGAATGTTAGTAAATTCCGCATCCACATTAGAGATGTCGCACATGTTGTGGGCCAAGCAGACATGGGATCGAAATACAACGGACGTCGGTTTATCTGAATATAGGCCTAATATATTCAGCTCACTAGCATAATAAATGCTCCCGTGTTTGACCAAAAATAATAAAGGTCACTTTCAAATAGTTAATAGTATATTAGAAAATAAAAAAAAATAAATTTAATATATTCATGAAACTTGATTAACGTCCAGTTCTATCGGAATCGATTTTGGCACAACCGGTGAACTTTTTACTTTTTGCACTTTAAGTCCCTCCAAGAATGTGCGAGATGTCGGAATGTGAAATTGGAGATACACCCATGTAATCACATTGTCATGACCATGTTGTTCCGATTTGGGCATTAGAGGGTCAAAGAAAGGGTCGGGAATTTTCACAGTGAGTATTTGACAAGACTTTTTGGCAACTACACTATGGCCCAAACTTTCTTGAATATACCCTACGCTTCAGATCTCTGCACTTGAACATAAAGACAAATGTTTGATGTGGAGATTATGTGTCACTAGTATAGAGCCTCCTATTAAAGACAGCAATATAATGTGGTTCGCAAGAAAAAAAAACAGCTGGCTTCATACGTAGCCAAAAACACCTAGAAAGAGCACACATCCCTCGAGACACGTTTGGCTTCTTATGTATCCTTTATAATTAACTACAACCCCATGATCAAAACTCAACATACGTATTCTTGGGAAATGAATGTGTATTCAGATGCAAACGTGAAATCATGGCATTGTGGAGTGATTTGAAGACCTATGGATATGTGAGCAAGTTAATCAAGTGATGATGTTGATCTACACACTGTGAGTGATTTTATTAATTTTATTTCTAAACTCAATTTTAATTAAACTAACCGTTATTACAAATAATACCTACGATGAAATTTTCCAGGTGCATGCTTTTTACGAGTAAGTAAAAGAAGGGATGTATTAGATACATGTGGCCGGTGATGATACAAGAAATTGGTTGTACAAAAAATGAGAGGATCAACTACATTCGCAAATGCCTAGGCCGGAAGGATAAGCTGCTTTTCGTTGCGCCATACATCGAGAGGTTGTTTACTACATTCAATTTCTTTATCAACATCATTTCCGAAAATTTGAAATAATAAATAACTTTTCTTATTCAGGGACCATTGGAGATTAATATTGATAGTCCCCGCAAAGAAGCTAGTGTATTGGATGGATCCCCTCCACTTCCAACCGCCCGATGCATTCATTGTGATTTTGGAAGCTACAATGAAGGAAAATAGTGAGCAAACAAATTGTTCATTTCACGTGGTCAAAATAAAGGTGCTCTACCAACATGTTAATTTTCAATATACTATACTTAATTATTTGGTGCAATAGTCTTAATCATTTATGTTTTTTACATATAGTACAAGAAACATGCTCAAACTTGGGAGTGCGGCTATTACATCATGTTATGCGCATCCGAATGCATAGAAAAGTTTAAGAAGTTGTACTTGAACTTGATAAGGTAATTGTACAATTGATGGTGTTAATCTTTCTAACTACCTTTGCCAACTATTTAATACTATAATGTTATTTTCAGATTTTCAAAAAAGGATTGGAAACCCTACTCGCAAGATGTTATCAACAATGCACAGAATTCATTGGCTCGACATCTAATTCTCAATCGGTCAGCAACACTGGGGAATCCCAATATTGGTAGGGTCACTCAAGTTAGATAAACACTGAACCATAGAAATGTTGGAATAAATCTGTAGTGATTTCTATTCCTATCGTGTATTGTTTATAAATTGTAGCTATGTATTGAGGCTGTTTTTGTGCTAGGAATATTAATGAAACAAAATTTATACCACAAGACCAGATTGTATTTTTTGAGTATGGATTGTATTTTCGTCTCTTTTATTTTCATGTTCCATAGGTCAAAATGTTTTCTGAACTCGGAAACATACAACACAAACCACTTTCCGAACTCAAAAATGATTATAGGAAAAAATGCTCAGACAAAAATTTCCAGAGGGAGGCTGGAAACGCGACATGAATCTGGAAACTAAATTTCATTTTACAAAGAGATGAAACACGACTATTACTAATTTCCAAGTTTGGAACTAGGAAAATTTTAGAGTTTGGAAACGTTTGCAAGGTATGACTGAAGGACCCCAGTTTCCGATTTTGGAAACAAATTAAAGACGATTTCTCGCTTTAAATAACGGTTGTTTTTAACCAACTTCATTGGTGATTTTTAAAGGAGGTTCCCGAAATCGCCTTCTTTTCAGATTGATTAAAGGCAGAACCATTAAAGGTGTCTAAAAGTGTCTTTAAATTGCCGATAGAACCACCTTTAATAGGTCATTCCTACTCTAGTGTTTAGTCCCTAAGAGGGATGTACGGGGAGGTAGTGTATGATCATTTTTATTAATATTCCATTAATACCCTTACGATGGGAGATACACGAATGATAATTTCCACTACATAGAATTACATGGAATTATAGATTATTGGATTTTTAGGAAATAAAAAAGAGAATAAAGTTTCGTCCATAATTTTTGGAAAAGCGATAGTATGTGGTATAGATTAAATCGTAGTTGAGTACTTATAAGCAAAAAAGTTAATCGAAAGAACTTGTGAAAGTATTTGTGGGACCAAGATAGTTTTGTTTTCAATCTTGATGATTATAAGTTTGACTGGGGATGGCAATGGTTCATTCCAGTTCGATCAGAATCGATTTTGGCGCACCGGTGAACTTTTTACCTTTTGCACTTCAATCTCTCCAAGATAGTGGGAGATGTCGGAATGAAAAATTGGAGATACACCATTGTAATTCACATTGTCACGACCATGTTGTTCCGATTTGGGCGTATTTGTCGACACTTTTTAGAAATTACGCTATGGCCCAAACTTCCTTGAATGTACCCTACTCTTCAAAACTCCGCACTAGAACATAAGGATAATTTTTTTATGTGGAGATTATGCGTAATGTCTAAGAGGGATGCACAAGGAGGTAGTGTATGATAATTTTTACCACATAGAATCACATGGAATTACATATTCTTGGTTTTTTATGAAATTAAAAGAGAATAAAATTCTGTCCATCATTTTTGGAGAAGCACTAGTACGTGGTCTGGAGTAAATCATAGGTGAGTACTTATAAGTAGCAAAGGTTAATCAGAAGAACTTGTGGAAGTCTCTGTGGAACCAAGCCATGTTCCTTTTTACTCTTGGGAATTATAAGTTTGATTGGGAAGAATGGTCCATTGTGGTTCGATCGGAATCAATTTTGGAGCAATCGGTGAACTTTTTTACTTTTTGCACATAGGTTCCTCCAAGAAAGTGGGAAATGTAGGAATGCAAAATTGGAGATACACCTATGCAATTCAATTGTCACGGCCATGTTATTCCGATTTGGACATCAACAGGTCAATGAAAGGGACCAGAATCTTCACAGTGAGTATTTGATGACACTTTTTGGAAAATACACTATAGCCCATATATGCGACATCGCAAGCCTTAACGCAAAACAAGAACAAGCATGCTACCGATATCGGTTAACCTAAATTTTTTTTAGCGAGACCAATAATTTAAGCTCCTAAAATGAGCTAAAATATCGCCCCAACCCTATTTCATCTCATTCTCATTCATCAATAATGTCCATTTCACATCCACAAAACCCTCCCACCAAAACACACTCCCAAAATTCATTCCATTCATTCCATTAAAAAAATTTAAGTGCTCAATCAAATTGCTCCTTTCCAACATCCACAAGTACTAGAGAATAGGGCAATCCAGATGCAAGTTGCGGCTGTTTCCATCCATTCCATATTCATTTTGCAATTTTATTAGTGAGTTTGTTGTATTTATGTTTTATGCAACAAAGGTTGAACATTTTCATGAAGTGTGATGATAGTGTTACATTTTATCTAGTGTATAGTGTTTGTGTTGTCAAAATAATTTCATGTTTATAAGTACTGAGAAATAAAGCTTAGATTAGGACTGATTGTGAGAAATAATTAGATTTTAGTAAAAACACACTTTGAAGGTGCGACATCGGTCTCGTTCAGTCAGACCTGGGGATACTTTAAAAAACATGGCCGTCGTCATACGTGTCAAATAATTGTTGCATGTTTTCATGTTTGTGCTACATGTTATCTACTGGCTAGTGCAGATTTTGTGGAAATAATGTCATGTACAAGCAATGAGAATTATTGATCACAGATTAGGGTTCATTCTAAGAAAAATATCATTTTTTCATGAAAAAGTTATGAATGTCTGACGTCAGTCATCTGACATCATTCTTTGTGACAACAAAGTCCAGAATGACTGACGTCGCACTAATACATATGAGCAATGTTTTTACGGTTCACATTACTATCGTCTACGTATGGCTATTTAGATTGTTCATTTGGGAACTGGCCCATTTCTAACATAAACTTTATTTGCTGTGAATTGGTTGTAATAAGACAAAGATTTATCAATGGATTCTTAGCATGTAGATGAATGGACTCATCATTTTACTAGTCTCCCGCCAGTGTTAATGCCGTACATCATGGGCAATGGAGGTTGAATACCAATAATATGTTAATTTCATATGAAGTTTATGTATTTTGATAGAATGTTTCATGTTTTTGTAATATATGTGACTGTACTGTAAGTTCTGGCACGTGTTTCCATTTTGCATGAATTGAAAAATAATTGATCATTGTATGACGTTTAACCATTACACGAGTTATCGAATATTAAATAACATGTAACGACTACTGAAAAACAATTATTTATGTCATCGAATATAAAATATGATAATACTTGAAGATAACCGACACCTCTCTGATTAACAAGCGACGTTGCACAAGCTTGTACCACAACGAAAAGTAACCAACATTGGCTATACCGGTGTCGGCCACAAAATGACCTATATCGGGTGTATGATAGAGTAACCCTAGTAGCCGGTCTCAATTATTTGTGTGTGAGATTGGCCTGTCAAAACAACATCCTTTTGGTCACATGTCCACGTAAGCATGCATGCAACATGACTGCCCTACGTCGTGTATTTGGTAGAAGTTGCTTACAATACTGATCACATTATGACCGGTGTTGGCCAGAACAAAGTTGCAACCATCTTCTCACAACCACTGGCTTAATGTAGTAACCAGTGTCAACTATATTACCTACTGATATAGGTTGAAAACTGAAGTAAAAATAAGTTTTTACCTCGGTTCTAAATTGAGGTAAAAAATGGACTTTTTACTATGCCAGTATTTACATCAGTTTTTTTGGTACTAAAAACCATGGTAAAAATTACTGTGAAACTGAGGTCAAAGCTCTTGTTTCTTGTAGTGGTCTTCTCTGGAAATTTTGTCATCGCCGTACTTCTCAAATATACAATTTATAACTTCAATTACTTCCTAAGCTACAATTACGTAGATAGCGGTAAAAGAGATCGTCCACAAAGAAGAGAGATTTTCCTAAGTGTTCATGCATATAGGATTAGACATAAACACACACACACATGTTGGTTTGGTTTTCTAAGTTATAGAATTAAAGAACAAAGCAACTAGAAAATAAAATATGGTATGCTAATCATGCAAAAAAATTATGAAGATACGATTAAACACAAAGTATGACACCTTGGGCTCAATTGGTTACACTTCCAAGACTCTTATCTATCATCGAATCCACAACCTATATAACTATCTTGATTACCTAGTGTGGAGGCAAACCTCCCATTCTTCTTAAGTATATTTTACAAGGGTGAATTCAACATCTCTTTGTAAACCTCACTAATGTTCGCTTTAGACTATCAATGCCTAAAGACATCCCATTATGGCATTGTGCATAAAAAAATCAACAAGGCTGATAACACTTATAAACATTCGACCAAATGTCTAAGAATTTAACCAATTCATGCATTTACTAGGTTTATTCAAGAAAGTTTAACATTCAAGATTCTCCCTTACGTACTACCTTAGGATAAACATGACAAAAAATTCAACATTATCACACTCATCTAGCAATTATAACATCGTCACCTAATTAGAAGTCTTAACTTCTTGTTCTTGGACCACATGTCAAAATGGATGAATTAACTACTTTCTAACTCCTAAAATTTTATTATAGAAACAATTCATATCATCACACTTCTAACCACATAAATGAAGCCAACAATGACATTCAAAGCTCAATAAATACACAACAGTCAAGAACATTAAATAGGTATAAATTAATTCTCGAAACATTGGCTTGGAAGCCTTAATCAATTGCCCCTAAGAATAAGTTTAGCTACTACAAATCACAAGAAAATTCTTACAAAATAAAGATGGAAAGATGAAAAGAAAATGGGAAACTAGGGTTCTGAGATAAGAGAATTCGGCTAAGGGGAGAGGATAAGAGATATATGGTCCTTCAAAATGAAGAGAAAAATCCAATATATTGGTTGGTGGCCCGTCGTTTGCCACACACCATGGAAACTGCTTTCAACGCTTCGTGGAGACCTCCCTATCCATCTTCTACCACTTTGGATGAAAAGTAGCCTTCTCACCAAGATCTTGTCGTTTCTTGAATCTCAAACTCTTCACATCTGACTCAATCATGAGAGGTTTTCAAAAAGATCTTCAAAACACTTCATAAATCAAAGAACAGAAAAGTGCATTTTTAACCTTATGTTTTGTTAGAAATTGTAGATATAACCTTGTAAAATTTGAAAGTGAAAATCTAACCCTGGAAATTGCGGACCGAAATGTCAACAGCTGAATTGACTAAAAATCGTCAAAATAACTGTTTTACCTTGTAAAATTGCAGATATAACCTTGTAAAATTTGAAAGTGAAAATCTAACACTGGAAATTGCGGAGCAAAATGTCAACAACCGAATTGGCTGGAAATTTTCAAAATGACTGTTTTACCCTTCTTAAAAAAAGGGAAAAACTGAAAAATAGTAAAAGATAGTAATGCCCTCCCTGATTTTCAACAAAATAATTTTTTCTATTTCCAATTTTCTTACTAGCTTACTTACTTTATTCCTTTCTGCAAAAGTTAACCCACCTGTGGTTTCCTGGCAGTGATGAAGCTTTCTCCGGTAGAGGGGGTGGGGAATGGGGGTGGGCGACATAGGTGGCGGGGGTTGGCGACAGGGCTAGGGTGGAGGGGCTAGGGTTTAGGGTGGAGGTGGTTAGCGGCGCAGTTGGCAAGCTTAGGATTTTTGGGCGACTGAGTGGGCATTAATGGCGGAGGAGATTGTCAATTCCACCTGTGTGGTCGCTGATGTGTCCATTTTATGTGTATAATTTAGTACTATTTTGGGTCACTTTTGTGCTCTATTATCGAGAGCTTGTGTTTTACCTTGAAATTCTCTTAGGAGGGGTAAGAGCAACTTTATGCTCTTTTACCTCTTCTAAGTGGATTTTGCTTGACAAGGGAAGATCACGGAGGCAATGAAGACCGGAGGCCATTGAATATCATATTTTCGAAGACTTTTGAAGACTTGCTTCGAAGACATGAAGACCGGAGGCCATTGAAGGCCATTTTTGGAGACATTGAAGACTTAAAAAATGAGAGGAATTTCTATGAAAGTGATTGTATACCACAAGAAGAAGAAAAGGAAACAAAGAAAAATTCTGGCACCCGCGAGGCTGTCGCGAGTCGCGGGCCGTCGCGAGATCAACGAGTGGCCGAAATTTCACCTTATCCTCTTTGTACTATAAATAACACTCTCTTTCCTCTCATTCATTCTTCTTCATCATCTGCATTTTTTGGTGCTGTTTAGAACCCTTTTCCTTCCATTTTCATCTTTAAATTCTCTTGTTTTATAATTAGTTGTTTAGCATTGATTAGTATGAACTCTTGTAGCTAATCTATTTCTTTGGATCAATTGACTAAGGCTTCCAAGCCCATGTCTTAAGAACAATTTGTAGCCTATTTAATACTCTTACTATTGTGTATTTATGAAGCATTGAATGTGTTTGTTAATGTCATTAATGCTATTGAAAGCTTGAGTATATGAAGTACTTGTATGATGTGCTTGTTAGGACTTGGGGAATGGGTTGATTTCCCCCTTTCTTGATAGGAATCCAAGAGTATGAGTTAGAGCTTTTAATTATGTTCATGGATTGATAATTGCTAGATGAATATGATAATGTTGAACTCTTTGTCATGTTTGTTACTTGTAGCAAATGAGAGAAGTCTATGAACGTCGATCGTTCTTGACTAATCTTGTGAAAATGCATGAATCGATTGAATGCTTAGACACGGTGTAGTGTTTATAAGTGTTTCCGAGCTTGTTGATTCTTCGTGCTAAATGCCATCAATGGGATACATTGAGTCATGTTTCGACTACGGGAGTCATTGGTGAGGTTTGACAAGAGATGTCGAACTCACTCTTGCAAACTACTATCTAAGAAGGATAGAAGTTTAACCTTCACAACAAGTAGTGAAAGTAGTAAATATGTTGCATGTTCAATGATGGATAAGAGGTTTGGAAGTGGAAGTCAATTGCGCTCAAGGTTTCGTCAATTGTTATTTTCATCTTATCTTTAGTTGTATTGCATGATTAGCATAGTTCTCTTGCTTTACTAGTTGTATTTCAATTTGATAACTTAGGATCAAACCAACCAAACCCCCTCTTGTTTAGATGCTTTTATATATATTTATGTATGTATATGCTTAGTATGTCTTCTCCTATATATGTTTAAACACTTGAAAAGATTCCTTTTCTCGTTGACGACCCCGACTTGCCATTATCTACTTTATTGTAGATAGGAAGCAACAAGGCTTAAAGTATTAACTTTGAGAGGTATGACGATGACCTCCCAAATTTTGGCGCCGCTGCCAGGGAAAAGGCATTTATTTTTAAGTGTCTGGGCATATTATGCGTGATTATAAGCTATTTGTAAATATTCGTTAGTTTGGTTTTTATTTTGATTTCTTAGTTGATTGGCCATTTTCACTTGGCTTGGAGACGTATTGTTCGAGTTCTTGGTGTATGGTTCGCACACGATCCTCTTCACAAGAACCCCTACACTACGACCACAAGTTGGAGTTGAATTTGAGACGGGCTAGGAGGCTTTCTTTTGAAAGTGTGAATAACACCCCTCATAGTGACCATTTTGTGGATACATCTTCATCAATGGAACATCGAATCGAGCACAAAGATGAGCATCTGAGAGGGAAACCTCACCATTCTCCTCTCCACCAAAGAGAGATCCCTTTGGGGCAACCTTTGTTGAGAGACATCATGGCTCCCAACCTCAATCAACAACCTATGCTTATCGAGGTTCCCATTGTTGGACCAAACGGGCACTTTGAGCTAAAGACCGGGTTCATCGGCATACTACCCATCTTCCTCGGTAGGCAAGGGGAGAATGCCAACAAACACCTCACCGAGTTTCACTTCGTGTGTGGTGATACGGTCCCCCATGGAGTGGATGAAGATTTCTATAAGTTGAAGGCATTTCCGTTCACACTGAGGGATGGTGCAAGAGATTGGCTCCACTACCTACCGCCCAAGAGCATTAAGAGTTGGCTTGATATGAAAACAAAGTTTCTAGCCAAATACTTTCCAGCCTCTAGATCCGCCGCCTTGAAGAAGGACATAAGCAACATCCTCCAATGGCATGAAGAATCTCTCTTTGATTATTGGGAGATGTTCAAGAAGCTTCTTGCAAGTTGCCCTTATCACGGTTATTCGGAGGGGGATTTGGTTTATTTCTTCTATAATGGCCTTCTTGATGAAGATCAAAGGTTGGTGAGAATTTCTTGTGAGGGCACCCTTGGAAACAAAACATCCTCCTAGGCCATGCAATTATATGAAGAGTTAGTGGAAGAATCGAGAAACTTTAGCCCAAGGGCCGATTTAAGAAGGAGAAATCCAATGCCCGCAGGTGACTCTTCAAATAGTTGAAAGCTCGAGGATAAAGTCTCGGCCCTTGCTTCCATGGTGAAATATTTGATGAAAAAGCCCGGAGGAAATGCGCCACATGTTAAATCATGTGAAATTTGTTACTTGGAGCATCCTACAGACACTTGCCCCACTTTGCAAGAGGATTATGTTGAAGAGGTAAGTGTCATGGGCTATCAAGGGAATCAAGGCTACCAAGGAAATCAAGGATATCAAGGTGGGCAAGGCTACCAAGGTAACCAAGGCTACCAAGGTTATCAAGGGTACCAAAATTGGGCATATAATTCTGGAAATCGTGATAACCCGAATCTCCGGTATAGAAACCCTCAAGGAAGCCAAAATCCTCAACCATATCGGCCTCCACAACAACAATATAGGCCATCTTAAAAACAATTCCAAAGGTTCCAAGACAAACCTCGAGACCAAGGGGAGAGCTTGGGGCTAACAAAGGATGAGGTGATGCAAGCCATTCGCCGGTTGGGCATGTGCACGGAAAAAAAGAGAAATTCCAAGATGAAGCCAAGGCTAGCATCAAAAACTTGGAAACTCAAGTGAGCCAAATAGCTCAAGTGGTAAACCGGATGGAAGTCCAGGAAAATGGTATGCTACCCTCCCAACCGAAGATCAACCCTCGACAAAATGCAAGTGCTATCGCTTTGAGAAGTAGTAGAGAGGTTGGCACTTCATCGGATAATGAAATTGTTGAAGAGGAGCCTAAAAGGATTGAGGCGTTTGAAAAAGGGATTGAGAAGAAAGAAGCCCATGAGGAGAAGGCCGAAGAATTAGCCAAAAAGAGCAAGGAGGAAGAAATCGAGGTGGAGACATTGGCACCGAGACCGAAGTCAACCTCCATCTTAGAACCCTCATCTCCTCCTCACAAAGAGCAAATATGGTGGAGATCCCTCAATTTGTACCGGAGCCTCCATTCCCAGAAGCCTTGAAAGACAAAAGGAGGAAGGATGACAGCAAGGACATCTGAACTACTCGGGCCAAGGGAAGATCAAGGTCTGTTCCCGAAGGATTTTTTTGAGTTCCTTTCCGGAAACAACCTGTGCATTGAGGGCACCTTGTTCTTCAAGATCATAGAAGATGGGGTCCAATTGTCTTCAAGGTAATCATAATTCGAGCAGCTTGATTTTCTTGTAATTTCTATTCTAATAATGGAACTCAAACATTTATTATAATATTCAAACTATTTTGTACTAATAAATTTGTAAGGAGATTTTTGTGATTAAAGTGTTTTTAATAATTTTACTACCTTTTTTGAACAATATGTAATTGACTACATGTGCGATTTGAACTGTGCGTGATTTTTAAAAATATTTTCAACCGTACCATTCAAAATATTTTCATGTTGGTTGTGGTTTTCCCTATTAATTATTCAACCATTTTCAATTGTAACATAACAGAACAAACCTTATTAAATTTTAGAATAACTCAACTTTAACATATAAAAGTTCTATAATTAATTTTATGCGACCTCGGTCATCCATCTCACTCTGTCGGTGACAACGACAAAATACACCATTTTGGCAACAATTTTATTACATCAATGCAACGTCGCACAAACATTAGTAAGATTATTAACTTCATTTTTTAACCTTTTACTTCGATTAATATAATAACCGAGGTAAAAAAATCAATTTTTTACCTTAGTATTTTTATAACCAAGGTAAATAATATCCTTTACTTTGAAAAAAATAAAAACCAAGGCAAAAGAACTTTTTACCTTGGTTTTTTGAACTAAGCCAAAGAATCGAGATAAAAAGGGCAAAGTAATAGGTTCATTTTCTTGTAGTGCTAGGAAACTGCCTTGGGATTTTAATTGTTCTTACTGGAGGACGAGTAAAGGTCTAAGTGTTGGGGATTTGATGAGATGTGAATATGCTATCTTCTTAACACACTTGACACTCACTTTTGTTGTGTTTTGTTAGTGGTTAGCTAGGATATTAGAAGCTTTAGCAGATATGGGTTTAGAATCACATTGTGTGGTTATCCACCCTAATTACCCTATTTTGTAAGAATTTTGTTCTTAGTGTATTTTCCTCTACGATTGAATCAATTTTAGAAGGCTATGTGTGTTTAGCGAAAATACAATTATTGGAGAAAGCCATTCACAAGAGTGGTAGTAAATTGAAGGTCATTCGCCAGGATGGTTATAGATTGAAAGTTGCTATCTAGGGGTAAAAGATCTATTCAATTAGAAAGGAATAAGAGAGAAAACAGAGCAATAAATGAAGCAAGTGGCAGTATTGAAGGATGAGGGAACGATCTGTCCTAACCGATACAAACCATATTTTTCAGAAGTTGCCAAGGATTCAAGTCCAGAATCACAGACTGTGCCAACATGCAAGGTCCGTATTTTTCAAAAGTCAAGACAATTTGAAAATGAAAGTCCCGGGGAATAGACAGTGCAAATATGCACAGTCCTTATTATTCAAGAGCTTAAAAGTCAAAAGTCCAAGCCCAAGGAATGAACCTTGCAAATATGGACGGTTCATAATTTCTAGAAGGCCATGCTCGGAGGGAACAAACTGTGCAAATATGAATGGACCGTATCTAGAACTTAGGCACAGACCGTATTTGCTGGCACAATCCATGCCAGGCGTTTTAACTAGGTTTTTTTTGTGCTTACTTTTTCTTTCTCTCTCTCTTCCCACCTATAAAATCCCTCATTTACCCAATGGATAAGGAGGCGAATTTCTGGGAAAAAACTACCTTTTCTACATTTATTTCTCTATGTTGAACATGTTTAATCAATTAATTGTTACGGGCTCTCCTAGATTAGGCTAGATTTATACTCGGTAGCATTTGCTAAACATGCTTAGTATATAATATGTGAGATTCTAAGATTCCACCTATGCAATGTGTTAATTATCATTATTTCTTGTATTTAATGCTTATGATTATTGCATAAACATTAGGATTATAATTTATGACTAATAATTATTATGTCATGATTTTGTGCTAGGCTCGGAAATGAACCCAAAAATATTTTGTCTTTTTTTTTCCGATTTGGTCATTTACCAAAAAGAAGGTGTGAATATGAGTTACAACTAGACATAATTGTTAATAAATGAGTTATATTAGGCTTAGATATGAGATTTGGTTAATTTATGGTCAATAGTGAGTTATGGAATATTGGGTCAATAATTTCGAATCATGATGCAGTTATAGAGTAATCCCAAGGGTCATGTCTCAAGTTTGTGGCCTCTAGGTCAGATAAACTCCCAGAGGGAGATAATTATGAGGTACTAATTTTCAAGATGTCAAAGGTCTACGTCTAGACTGGGGATTCACGTTGGTACTAGGGTGTAATGCTTCTCCCAGGTTTAATTTACTACACGTGTGCGAGTTTATTAACCTCACAAGTAAGAGATATTAGGTGACCGCATGTGCGCACCTTCTAGCTAAATCAGAGGTTGGTGAGAGATGAATGCGGGGGTGGTGGACACCCGCAGTGAGAGTGAACCTGGTTAGCCTCCAATAATTTCAAACTCTCCACAATGTGTGATCGAGCATTAGAATAAGACATACTTGATCATGTGAATATAAATCAAGGATTAAATTCAATTACTAAACATGCGAAGCAAATGCTTCCAATTCTCCTTATCATTTCATTTACACCTTTTTATTAGTCTCACATGCTAGTTAGTTTCTTATTATTCTTATGCAAGTAGTTGATAGGTTTTCACTCAAATAACCCCACCTTGCATGAGCACACACTTGGTGATGCTTGTGTTTGCTGTTTTCTACTTAAACTATCTTTCAAACCCCCTGTTCCCTATGGACGACCCCGACTTACTACTATCTACTCTTCAGGAGTTACTACTAATATGGAAGCAACTATAAATATCATGCTTAATAGGCACTATGATTCTTAACGATGCCAAAGTGCGGATCAATAGGTTCACATTAAACTGATTATTCTTTTTCTAGTTATCCGAAGTAGTAATTTTTTGTTTTAATGTTTGCAAAAAAGAAATATATTGCTAGAAATATTTTTACTCTTCTCTGTACTAGTTATTATGCCAAGATCCTTAGGATTTTATTTACTCATTATAAAACACTAGTATAGTACCGAACATACTCTCCTATTTATGTGAGAAGATTCTTGATTTGTTATTAATAGTGTTATGGAATTAGTATTATAGTTGTTATGGAATTAGTGTTAATTAGTATTGGTATTAGAATTGGATTTGTATTCCTACCATAATTGTAGATATAATTGTATTTTGTTACCTTCTCCTAACTGGGATAGGTTTCCTGTACTACTATATAATTTATCCGTAATTCATGAATAGAATACAGATTATTACCCTTATTTCCTACATGGTATCAGAGCCTAAAATTCTGAAACCTAAAACAGAAAATTTTCCGCTACCCTGATCTTTCCCGAGCCGCCGCCGTCCGACGCCCCACGCGCCGCCGCCGAAGCCCACGCGCCACCACCGCTGCACCATTGCCGCTGTTGTCCGCCAGGTTTCCGACGACAACCCATCAATGACGTTTGCTGCTCATTTTTTTAATCCGCTGCCGTTCGCTGCCGACCGATGCCACGCGCCGCCGCCTCCTTCACGCGCCGTCAGCAACTGTCCACCGGTGTTCTTATCCGTCCCTGATTTTACAATATGTCGGGTTTTGATGAACAACCTCGTTTTGAGATTCCTGAGGGTACGAAACTTCAGGATCTGAGTGCTAGTGACATAATTACAGCTTTACTCAAACAGCTGCAATCACAATCTAGCGCTCATGCTGCTTTACTGATTGGTCGTGTGTCGACTGATCCTTACTACATTGGTTCCCGCGATGGTCCAGGATTACAACTTGTACCAATCATGCTGAAAGGACCAGAAAACTACAATAAATGGTCTGATGCGATTTGTTGCGCATTCTTGGCCAAACATAAGATTGGGTTCCTTAATGGATCCATCACAAAACCCCAGGATGATCATCCAGATACTGCTGTTTGGCCTGGGGTTAATGCTACTCTTGTCTACTGGATCTCACAGACCCTGGATCCAGTGATACGATCTTCAACAAGTTCTTTCTCTACCGTCAAGGATTTGTGGGATTATCTTAAGGCACGCTTTATTTTCGCTGATGGAATAAAGCTTATGCAGACACAAGAAGCCATTCAAGGTTGGAGGCAGAATGGTCAGCCCATCGCCATCTATTTTGCCACACTGAAGAAGTTGTTTGCAGATTATCACTGCATGCGACCTCCTGTGGTCTGTATCTGTGAAGATTGCAAGGCTTTATGCCAGTGCAATTTCCAGGCAAAAATCCTCCAAGAGAGAGAGAAGGATTTGATCTACCAATTCATCTCTGGTCTCGACGAAGGTTTTCACACCTTGCAATCCCATATCTTGAGCATTGAGCCACTGCCATCTGTCATGAGGGTGTATGCCCTTGTTACTCAGGAGGAGAATCATAGAGCTATCATTCGAGCCCGTGATTCTTCTTCTACATCTATGGCATATGCTGCACGACGTTGGCCAGTGGTTCTTTCTGCCGACAACCGTAAGAATCTTGTTTGCACACATTATCGTCGCAAGGGTCATGACAAAGACGCCTGTTTTAAGATACACGGCTTCCCGGAGTGGTTCAAGAAGGGCAAGAAATTGGCACCACCTGATCGGCCATTAGTCAACGCCTGTCAAAGTGGTGGCGCCACCAATCTCTCGCTCCCGCCGCCGTTCGCCGGAGCCGCCTTGTCGCCACGAAGCCTGGCGGCGGCGGCCTCCTCTACGGTTCCTGCTCGCTCCAATTTTGGCCATGCTCTGTCTGATGACCAATGGAACACGACCATGAACCTGTTTAATCAGCTTCACTCTCCTGGTGATGAGTTTGGTAAGCATACTTTACCATGGATCCTTGATTCGGGAGCCTCCTATCATATGACCGGTGACAAAGGTTCTCTTTCTGATCTTACTACTACTATTGATGCTGTGAATATTTTTCTGTCCGATGGCTCGATGTTCTCCGCTACACAATTTGGATCCATTTGTTTTGATGGTTTTAAACTGCCGCACGTGTTATATATCCCTACATTGCGCTGCAACTTACTGTCTTGCTCTAGATTGTTATCTACCCTAAACTGTCTAGCTTTGTTTACTGAAAATTATTGCATTTTACAGAAAATCAGTACGAGGAGAGTGATTGGCGTGGGTGAACAGAAAGGGGGGTGTTTTGGCTTCGTCTGCTGGATGCTCATGTTCGAAGTCCTGTCCTGCAGCCTCTTCCTACAGTTGCTTCACTGTCCTCTTCTGATTTATGGCATCAGCGTTTTGGTCATCCATCTTCCACGGTATTGTCTTCTATTTCTCCTAGCAATAATAAATATTCTGTGCCTTGTTCTATATGTTATAGAGCAAAACAACCTAGACATAGTTTTCCTTTAAGTACTACTAATGCTACTGCATTATTTCAATTAATTCATTGTGATGTTTGGGGACCCTATAATACACCATCTTCTAGTGGTGCATTTTATTTCTTGACAACAGTAGATGATTTTTCCCGAGTTGTTTGAGTTTATTTGTTAGTAGCTAAACCTGAAGTAGCTTATAGATTTTTAGAATTTAGTGGTTTAGTCAAGAACCAGTGGGGAAAAACCATCGAACGAGTTCGAGCTGATAACGGTACTGAATTCTTGCCTCTCCGATCTCACTTTACTGCATCGGGGATCATTTTTGAGACGTCTATGGTTGATACTCCGCAACAGAATGGTGGAGTTGAAAGAAAGCATCGTCATTTACTCAATGTAGCGCGAGCTTTACGGTTTCAAGCCAATCTTCCTATTAACTTCTGGGGAGAATGTGTTCTTACTGCTGCCTACCTGATCAACCGAACACTGACATAGCTTCTCAACGGTCGTACTCCCTTTGAGTTACTCTATGGACATGCGCCAAATTACTCTTCTTTACGAGTATTTGGATGCTTGTGTTTTGCTGCTCGTGTTCCACGATACCGTGACAAGTTTGCACCAAGAAGCTGTCGGTGTTTGTTTCTTGGTTATCCTGCCGGACAGAAAGGTTATCGTCTTCTCGATTTGGACTCTCGAGTTATCTTTAACACTCGGGATGCTGATTTCTTTGAAGACCAGTTCCCATATTCTGCATCTCAGCAATCCGCTTCTATAGATGAACCTGGCGGCGCCACCACTGCACCGCCGGTTTCCTCCTCCTACTCACCGGAACCATACGGCTTTTCCGATCAACCGTCGGCCGCCCTTCCACCGGTCAATGCTGACCGATCAACGCCAATGGGTCAACACCGGTGGATCAACACCGGTCAACGCCGGTCAACGGTGTCCAACTAACTCCGGCCACCGCCGGCGTCCCACCGCCGGCGTCCCACCGCCGCCCGCCCCCGCCTGCTGCCAATATTCCACCATCCACCAAGCAAAGTGTTCGTGCTCGACGTCCACCGGCGTGTTTGGATGATTATGATTGTGATGATTCTACTTGTGCTCTTGTCACTGAAGACCCCCCCTCTTCGACTACGTTCCCCCATACGTCATCACTATCCTCAGGTGTTCTCTACCCTCTTACTGATTATGTAAATTGTGATAATTTTTCTAGTCTGCATACTAGATTTTTGGGTGCTATAACTTCTAGTGCAGATCCCACTACTTACTTTGAGGCTTCCCGACATTCTTATTGGCGAGATGCTATGGTTGCGGAGCTCACTGCCCTAGAGCGCAATCAGACTTGGACTTTGTCTCCTTTGCCTGTGCATAAAAAGGCCATTGGTTGTAAATGGGTTTACCGAATGAAGTTTCGCTCTGATGGTACCATTGAATGTTACAAAGCTCATCTCGTGGTTCTTGGAAACCGCCAGATTGAAGGAATTGATTACACAGAGACTTTTGCTCCAGTCGCAAAGATGAGTTCCATTCGCTTGTTCCTGTCAGTTGCTGTTATACGTGGTTGGGAATTGCATCAGATGGATGTTCATAATGCATTCCTGCATGGTGATTTACATGAAGAAGTGTTCATGCGACCCCCACCTTGCTATGTGGTTTTTCCTGGTCAGGTTTGTCGCCTTCAAAAATGTCTTTATGGTCTTCATAAAGCTCCTCGGAATTGGTTTGCTAAACAGGCGTAGGCTTTACGGACATTTGGTTTTGTTCAAAGTAAGGCAGATTACTCTTTATTTGTCTTTTCCAGTGGATCACAGTCTTTACATGTTTTGGTTTATGTGGATGATTTGGTCATTACTGGTAGTTCTTCTTCGCTCATCTCTGAGTTCAAGAAATACTTGGGTTCTTGTTTTCACATGAAGGACCTTGGTTTGCTTAAGTATTTTTTGGGCATAGAGATTGCTAGAAGACCGGAGGGGATGTTTCTCTCGCAAAGGAAATATGTTTTGGACATCCTATTTGATACAGGTTTATCTGCTTCTAAACCAATTGATTTTTCGATGGAGCAACAATATGATTTGGCTCATGTTGAAGGTCCAGCCTTCCATGACCCGGAGCAGTATCGCCGCTTGGTTGGGCATATGATATATCTAACTATTACTCGTCCTGAACTTAGTTATTCAGTTCATACTCTCGCGCAATTCATGAAGTCTCCTTGTGTTCCTCACTGGCAAGCTGTGGTTCGTGTTTTGCACTATCTGAAGAGTCATCCTGGTCAAGGTTTATTTCTTTCTTCCCGTAGTACTCTCCAATTGGCTGCTTATTGTGATTCGGATTGGGCCGCCTGTCCTATAACTAGGCGTTCCTTATCCGGTTATTTTGTTATGATTGGTGATTCTCCAGTTTCCTGGAAAACTAAGAAGCAACCTACTGTTTCTCGGTCTTCTGCCGAAGCAGAGTATCGTGCTATGGCTGTTGCCTGCTGTGAGTTATTATGGCTTCGGTCCTTGCTGAAAGACTTATGAGTTTCGCACACTTTTCCTATGAAATTGTTTTGTGACAGTCAATCAGCCATTCACATAGCAGCCAACCCGGTTTTCCATGAACGTACTAAGCACATTGAAGTTGATTGTCATTTTGTTCGAGATCTTGTTCAATCTTGCGCTATTGTTACTCAACATATTCGTACGGTTGACCAACCCGCAGATTTGTTCACATAAGCTCTCGGAAGTAACCAGTTTCATTCCTTACTTGGCAAGTTGGGCATTTCTGATCCGCATGCTCCAACTTGAGGAGGAGTGTTATGGAATTAGTATTATAGTTGTTATGGAATTAGTGTTAATTAGTATTGGTATTGGAATTGGATTTGTATTCCCACCATAATTGTAGATATAATTGTATTCTGTTACCTTCTCCTAACTGGGATAGGTTTCCTGTACTACTATATAATGTATCCTGAATTCATGAATAGAATACAGATTATTACCCTTATTTCCTACAACTAGGGACTGATATTTTTGTCCATTTTTCCCAGATCAACTACATTTTGGTTAATAGGTGATAGTGTGGCTTATATAACGAAAATGGTGGATTCATTCATAGTTTGAATAACGATCGCATTGTGAGATTGGACGTTGATGTCTTTCTTAATCCTTATTGGGCAACTGCAATGTTGATGGTGAAAACATTACTTGCAGAGCCTGTCATGTACAATCTTTTGAATGTGTATGTGTAGGATTTAGCATGACATTGTAGAGTTATACTTTGTTCGTGTGATTATAATTGATTATATTGAGTTTTCTATCATTAATGAAGTAATTTTATTTATATTACGCAAAAGTAAATTTTGTTTATTTTTCAACCATTCACTGTGTGTATGTGCGATTTTGGTGTGAATTCGGTGCGATTCAATATCATCTTCCTCTCCTTCTACCTCTATTTCTTCCATCCCTAGCTGTTAAAATCCTATACACCTGGTCTCTGCCGGAATCACTTTGCTGGTAATGGCTAATTTAGTCGTTAACGGCTACTGTGATGTCGGGCATATTTATTCCGGCAGCTCCTGATAACAATCAAGGTACACAAGCTACTCCTCCTCCTATCACCTTCGCGGCTGCCCTAAAAAACAAAGCCCCTCCACTATCAAAGCTAATACCAAATAACCGTGAGCTTATCCCCAAATCCTAACATCTCGGTGAGGCAGCTTGTCTATACTCAGATGAGCAAATAGCGAAATTATCATCACACTATTCGAATGCCCTAGTCGGCAAGTTCAGCAAGGGCAGATGCCCAATGGAGCAACTTGAACAATTTTTCAAAACTGTGGGCTTCTCAGGTAAGTACCAACTTGGTTCCCTCGATTACAAGCATGTGCTCATTAGGTTTGAATTGCTAAATGATTACCAACGAGCATGGATGAAAGGAATTTGGAATTTCAATGGGATACTACTTAAAATGTTAAAATGGACTCCTGATTTTTCAATCCATAAAGAATCACCTATAGTTCCAGTTTGGTGTACAATTAGAGAAGTTCCATTGTACTACTATAACTCAGCTGCAATCGAATCTATTAGCAACAGCATAGGCAGTTTTATTAAAACTGATCTTGCTACTGATATGCTTACAAGACCTTCTGCCATTAAATTATGCGTTGAAATGGATCTTCAAAAACCTATCTGTAACTACATCAGGCTTGGCCCAGTAACTAATAATAGAAAATACCAAATAGAATATGAGGATATACCCCTTTACTGTGATCACTATGCCAAATTAGGACATTCCAAACCTCAGTGCAGAGCCTTTCCTCCTAATGCCAATGTCAATACTGTTGAGCTTATCAGCACTCAGGCCTAGCCTCAGTGGCAGGCAACTGGAAAAAAATTTGAAACACCTCCACTGATCTCCTCTGCTTATCATATGGACTTGGTTGTTCCTGTGATTACTAAGGAACTTAACCCTGAACTCATAACTTCATCTCCCCTTAACCTGGAAACTAACACTATCCCAGAGATTCCTGTAATATCTGTAAGTGCTAGGGACAACTCTGTCAGTGTCTCTAGTCCTACTACTCAGGTTCCACTAGATAACTCTATCTCTAAGCTGGTTGAAAGAATAGCCTTTAAAAGTTTTACTCCAGTAGCCTATGCCTCTGATGATATTCAGGTAGGGACCTCTCTTTCCAGCCTGAATAGGAATAATGGGATATCCTCACCTCTACTAGACAGAATGGGGAATAGGTTTTCTGTTTTGCAGATGGACTCAGATGATAATACTCAAGAGCAGGATGAGACTTTAAATCCTCAAGCCAGTTCGAGCTCAACTCCATTACAGGGGCAGAACCTTCTGTCAGGTAAGGCAAAAGGTAAAAAGTCTAACTACTTCAGTCAAATAAATAGAATGATGCTTAGATCATCAACTAAAAGTCATAAGTCTAGTGAACAATGATAGGTTCTCTTTCACTAAATTTCTTGGTGTGGAATATCAGGGGTATGGAAACATCAATGCTAAGACTAATGAACCTAGTCAGGATTAAAAAGATTCAATTTTTATGCATCATTGAACCAATGCATGATAACACTAAATTTCAATCCTATATGGATATACTTAAATTTGCTGATGGCTTGACCCTGTATAATGGAAAAATTTGGCTGATGTGGTCTATTTCTTTTTCAGTAACCCTTCGCTCATCTCATGAGCAGTATTTGCATGTGCATATATCTCATGAAACCATAATTCTTCAGATGGAAGCTGTTTTCATATATGCTCTTAGGAATAGGAAGGGTAGAAAGACATTATGGAGTGACTTAGCAGCAATTAATCAGGGGGATACTATATTCATAGGAGATTTTAATACTATTACTTCCCTTTCTGAATATAGAGGCCCTAGCTCTCCCAACCTGGGAAGTATTAGAGATTTTAATACTTGGATAAGTACCTCGGGCATGCAGGAAATTAACACTGTTGGCAATTTATTCACTTGGTGTAACTCTCGACTCAGGAATCCCACATCCAAAAGGCTAGATAGAGGACTAAGTACCATCTCATGGAATCAGAAATTTCCCTCATCTTCTATTCAAATTTTGAACAGACAGACTTCTGATCATTCCCCTATGCTTTTAAATATTTCTAACCTTACCACTCTTAACCCAAGACCTTTCAGATTTCTTAATGTGTGGTTCAATCGTCCTGATTTCATCACCCTAATTCAGACAAGCTGGAATAAACAAATGGTAGAAACTGGTTTGCTAGGTTTCTTCCTAAAATTGATTAGGTTAAAGAAGGAGATTAAAATTTGGAATAAGGAATATTTTGGCAATATTGACACCAATTTAACTAATGCTGAAGAATCAATGAGAAGTCAGGAATTGGTATATGATTTAAATCCTTCTGACACTGAACTCATTAGATTAAATCAGAAAAAAACATTATTACTGAGAGCTCAAAAAGAGAAAGAAAAATTTTGGAAACAAAAGGCAAGATTGAAATGGCATAAATTGGGTGACAATAATACAAAATTTTTCTATAAAATGGTGCAGGAGAAAAATTGTAGATTACAGATCTCAAAAATAAAAAATAGAGATGGTCAGTGGTTAAATTCTCAATCAGATATCCAGAAAGAGGCTATTTCATATTACTCGGATCTGTTATCTGAGCCTAATCAGGGACCTAACTATACTTACTATATCCATTTTCTGAGTCAGATTCCCTCTTACATTACTGCTCAAGATAATATTGAACTAGCAAAGCCAGCCTCTGAATCAGAGGTTGAGGCAGTAATAAAGGGATTAAGCAACAATAGTAGCCCGGGCCCGGATGGATTTACTAGTAAGTTCTATTCTAAGTGCTGGTTAATTATAAAAAAGGACTTAGTCGATGCAGTGAATGATTTCATTAGGGGCTCTTCCATACCAAAAGGAATATCTAGCACACGGATTACATTAATACCTAAAAAACCAACTCTTGGTTCATTTGATGACTTTAGGCCTATTAGTCTTTCTAATACTATTAATAAAATCTGCTTTAAAGTATTAATGGAAAGACTAAGACCTTACATGGATAAATTAATCTCCCAAAATCAATCGGCTTTTATGAAAAATAGAGATATTTCCAATAATATTCTCTATCTTCAAGAATTAGTGAGATTTTTGGATAAAAAGGCTAGAACCCCAAACTGTATTTTAAAACTGGACTTACAAAAGGCATTTGATAGAGTTAACTGGGACTTCTTAAAAAGTGTGCTTAGGAAGTTTGGTTTTGATGGTCTTTTTTTAAATGCTGTAATGTCTAACCTTTCACAAGCCTATTTTTCGGTTCTAGTTAATGGAAATCCAGTGGGATTCTTCCAAGCCACTAGAGGTATTAAGCAAGGTGATCCACTCTCTCCTTTTCTCTTTATCATTTTCTCAGAAGCTTTCTCTAGAAGTTTATCCTATATTTTCAGTAATGGTAAACTATCATATTATCAGATGCCATTTTCAACTTTACCAATCTCCCATCTTATGTATGCAGATGATACTGTTATTTTCATGCAAGCCTCAAAATCTAATTTAATCAAAATTAAGGTTTTTTTGGATATTTTTGAACTCACCTCTGGCCAAAAGTTCAACTTTCACAAATCTGATTTTTACATTGGCAAAAGAGTATCAAGTATTAAATTAAATCAGATTAGGTCGATTCTGAAAATGAAACAGGGATCTTGGCCTTTCCAATACCTAGGTTGCCCTATCTTTAAGGGTCGAACTTTGAATAGATATTATCAACCTCTGATGGAAAAGCTTGACAACAAGTTAAAAAACTGGAAGAATAAGTGGTTAAGTCCAGGGGGCAAATTAGTTTTGATTAAAAGTTGCTTATACTTCCTACCACATCATTTATGGGCTGTGACAAATCCCTCAAAATTTATTATCAAATCATTTGAGAAAAAGCTGGCAAGATTTTTTTGGGGGGAAACTGATGGGAAAAGAAATAAGATTTGGAAAAAATGGGTAGAGTTAGCTAAACCAACATCCCAAAATGGCTTAGGGTTTCAATCTATCAAAGGAATTGTTGAAGCATGCTCCCTTAAGCTGTGGTGGAAAAGCCAGTTAGGTATAACCTTATGGTCTAAATTACTTTGGTCTTTACCAGACTCTTATAGGACTTCAGTTACATGGAAAAGAATTTCCTCTGTCAATGCCATAGCTGAAGAAAATTCTATTATTATCCATGGTAAAGGGGCTTGTAATGCTTGGACCTCTAAGTGGTGTCCAAATGGACCTCTAATCAATAAGATTCCAAGTAACATCCTTCAAACACTACAGCTGTACTCAGTATCTGATTTCATCAGGGATAAAGCTCAGATTCTTTCTCAGATTACACCCTACCTGGAAAATGATACTGTTTTATTTCTGCAAAAGGCAGTGGTGGTGGAAGATAGAGATGATCGGATCATATGGAAACCGGACATTGCAGGTGCTTTTTCATTTAAAACTGCATATCATACCATCACAAACTTTTCAGGTAATTTTCCTGTCTAAAAAATTGTGTGGAATGTATTGCTGCAAAAAAAGGTTTCTATTTTTACATGGAAATTGCTTCATTTATTCCTTCCCTTTGATGATGTACTTATAACCTGTGGATATAGTTTGGCTTCTAAATGTCCTGTGTGCTGTCACTCTAATTCAATTGAACACTTTTTTATATTCTGTGCACTGGCAAAACTGATATGGAATAGAATGGCTGCTCTCATAGACTTCAGTCTTCCTGATAATCAATCCCTCTCCCATAGATTCTATTCCTTTTGGAACTGTTCAGACCTAACTAAAAGCCACCAACTCTTGTGTAAAATACTTCCTTCACTCATTTGTTGGAGTCTTTGGAAGGCTCGAAATAGGCATCTCTATGACCAGGTTCCTTTTTCTGCTGAGCTTATAAGTAGAGAGATATTGGACCTCATTAAATTATCACTATACTCCTGTCCTACTAAGATGAGTCCAAATACTGCATTTGCTCAATCACTTAGAAATCTAATTCCCCTTCTTAGGCCACCTCCTAAGCCAATTTTTAGGTCTGTCTGGTGGGAAAAACCTGGCATCAATTCTATTAAAATTAACACGGATGCATCATGGCTTTCTCATACAGCTGCTGTTGGGATTATAGTTAGGGATAGTTCAGGCATGCCTTTACTCATTAATTCAATCACTATTCAGGCTGCATCTCCTCTTCATGCCGAACTATTAGCTATTCTGGCTGTTGTTCAATTTTTTCCACATAGAAACATTCCCCTAATTATTGAATCAGATTCTACTTTAGCTATCAATATGATTGAAAATCCATATTCCGCTAATTGGAACTTTTTCAATTTGGCTTATAAGGTTAAGAGTTTACTATGTGGAGCGGTGCTTAAGCATGTTTATAGAGAATGTAATTCAGTGGCTAATGCTCTTGCGAAACATCATTCTTCTCATAATCAGCCACTAAACTTGTATAATTTGCCAGTTCATATCAAAGGTCTCATTTCTCTTCATATGGAGCAATTTCCTCATATTCGAACTCAGAAACATGGCCTCTATAGGACTTGATACTGCTGATGGGGACTTTATTTTTATACAGATCAATTTGCTACACATGAAGATGGAAGGAGCGGCTGCTCATCATTTGGCTGCCACTCCGATTTGGCAGCACATTCTCACTTTAAATTTTAGCCTACTCGCGTGTAACTCTAGTCCTCTAATTCACTTCTGGGTTCTGACCCTTATCATGCTTAGTTATGGATGTACTGTGTCTAAAGTTGCATGGCCATGGGAGAGAATTAACACGTGGGGTAGAGATTCTCTATTTTGGATCGCAACTTCATTACAGAATATGTTGCTCTTGTATAGATGCTCCTATCTACCTCAGTATAGAAAGTTATAGGTCTTTTGGAGGTAACTATGTTACCTCAATGCTTTGGAAACCAGCAACACTGATGTACTAAAGGTTGTTTTTGTCACAAGGCTTGGGGAACCTTAATACATATTCCCTCACCTTCGGGTATTTTCATTAAAAAAAAAATTTATATTACGCATTTATGGAAAACACATAAATGGAGAACTTTTTGAAATATAAATTTTATACAGTCCTTTCAAAAATTAGTTGCAATATGTAGCAACAAATTTTTTTAAATGGCTGCAATGTGTAGTAGCAGTTCAAGGGGCAATCAACATAAACATATGCAATACAAAGAAGCTGTTTTATTTTTACCTCTGAACTAAGGCTATGCACACTAGCATTTTTTTTATGTAGAGCAATTGGGTGCTTGGTATAGTAACGCTCGAGAGAAAAAAAACCACCTTACAAATCAATAATTAAAACATATCGATGCAAAAAACAGAATCTAAAATGTATCGAAGCGGTTTATTAATCGATTTTAGACATAATTACGTAGCACTGCTTACTTAGACACCATTAAAAATCCAAAAATAGCTGCTATAGGAGGGGAAAAAAGTTTCTAAAGGGGATATTTTCTATTAATGTCTAGACATAACTGCTAACTACAATCTGTCACTCTAGTGAAAAAGGGCCATTAACGGTGCGAATGAGCGGCATTTTTTGTAAACTAACTCGTCACTGCTGTCCATAATATTTATGATACCTGAACAAACTGTCGTACTAAACAAAGGCTAATGGACTTCTACATGCAACAATTTAATGTCAGTTAGAAATTAACCGCCATGTTATGTATAGTAACAACAACGGTTTAAATGTAACAATCGTTATGTGAAGCTATCGACGACGGTCATGGGAAACCTCCCAGATATGACACATTATTCCAATAAAAATATCACCGAATATTGAGTCAATTTTGTAGCTCTATTTTAATTCTGATCAAGCCCTCCGTCCGATTGCTTTTCAGAGATCGGAAATGAATTATGTACTAAAATTAAGCATTATGACGGTGATTCTATTACCATAATATTATTTAACTTGTTGCTTTTAGAATTAAATATTCGCATACTAAAAAAATGATGGTTTCTGTCATCGAGCAAGTTTCCAAAGACTTAACCTATATCAGAATCATTTTATGTAATAAATCTATGGACTTTTATTTGGCCAGTGTGAATTTGGAAATGGACATCGGATTCAGATCAAGTTAATGATCAGAAATTGAAACATTGAGGAAGGAAGTACATATCAGTCATGTTTCAAATTCCGAATTCACTAAAACAATCGTAAACTTATAACCTCGGCTATTGGAATCTATTTCTGCCTTTACTTAACACGGTGACTCGCAACCGCGGTAAAATTGACGTTGAGTCAATGAATTATACCCATTTGTCTTTTTTTCCCACGTACTGTAACAACACTGTAATGTATAAATGTGACATTACAATCCCATCATCAATCCTGAAATTAATAAAATTGGTTTACATTTTCAGAATTCTTGGTATGTAATTAAGACATATTTAGGGAGCACATATGTACAATGTAACACGTTCCGTGTCTTCGTCACCAACATCTCCACTAGATGAAGAGACATGTCTGAAATCTAGCTCCTCTTCGTCTTCACTTAAAGCGATCTCAATCCTTTTCTCTTGAAGGTAAGTTTCTTGCTTAGCCTTAAATTCTTTCACCTCCGTACGTAGGGCTTCCATTTGTCTATTAAAGCAAGCAAACATCATCTTCCACTTCCACAAAAGTATTTTCTCGATTCTTACATACAAAGATGATAGAATTCAACATTTTAAAGATAAAAACCATGAATAATAAGGAATTTTGTGTGACTTAAAACCTGACCATGGTGATGCCCCAATCTCCAAAGCTCTAGCCCTTTTTGCACCACTAGCCGTTGACCCCGGACCAAATTTACCTTGTATTTGTTTGTATTTTTATCTAACTCGAGTAGCTTCAGGTAAAACCATTTATGATTGTAGTATTCAAGGCGCAATTGGCGGTCTATGGGTACAACACCATGCTCTTTGATCATCCTAGTGACCAAACACCCATAAGGGAGCTGCTTCTTTGATGTGCCGGTAAACTTTTTTCATGTAGGACAATGCTATGAACCTGTATTCAATTGTTTATTCTTCATAATGTAATAGAAGATTGAAAGGCTTCCAATGGTGAGATCACACACATGCCCCCTTCCCTCTTCCCTGGTGGAAGCTCATTCATGGAAACCTACTCAAAAAACAACCTTTGCTCTATGGTCAACACCAACAAATAATATTCGTCCGCTTGCCCAGCCCCGTCTGCCTGTATCCTAAAATAATTACGCCTCATTTCTATGGGAAAAGGTTGTTGAGAGTATGTCTTAGATGGCCAAGATTGTTGATGAAAAATCTCATAAGGGTCATATGGGATAGTGGAGTAAAACATAGGGTTAATCTAGGGACATCGTAATATAGCATTGATCGTGAATTTACTAACATTGACGGTATTTCCATTAATCTTTGTTACCCTATCACTGTCACGAAATTTTCCCAAGTTTACATAAAATTGTATTACTTCATCTTTGTGGGTTGGAATATCCATCATAATTAGGTTATGTAAGTAATAAGGGTGGAAATAATCCAATATGTATCTGAAATGAAAATCACGTGGGGAATTGGGGTTCAACACCTTGGTTGCAATGCATATCTAGCGTACCTATTGAACATAACACTTCTCTGCTGCCTCATTGAAGAGTTCCAACTGGCTGTAGGCTTCTAAGAATGCTCGTGGCCTCTTTGTCTCTGGTGTACCGTGTAATAGCTTGTTTCCCCGTAGGGACGATTACCTTTGGCTCCTCTCATGGAAGATCTTGTATTCAGACCACCTAATGTAGATGGTGAAGGATTAGTTGGCTAGCTTTTTCCCCTCGTTTTACCCATCCTGAATGAATAAAAACCCGTGCAAATATATTTTTTGAATGAATAAAAGGATACTTGGAGCGATGGATGTTAGGGTTTGGTTACTGGACCATGGAGGAACGAACATTTTATACGGGAGGGTTCAAAAATTGAGGGTGTGTCTAGGAAATGGTGTGAAATCCACCTAGACATATTCCAATTTTGGAACCACAGTCAAAATTAAAATGAGGTTAATTTCCCTACCATTTTCTATTTGACTCTCCAATCGATATCGTAACTGTGTCTAGCGGGGTTCAGAATATAATCAAAGGGAGTTTTGATTTTGGAACATTTATTAAGTGACACATCAATTGATGGTTAGAAGGCGGTTAAACTTCCCTCTTTGATAAAGTGATTCGATTTATAACAACTACCTTCCCACATCTGCAAAAGCTTAAATCCACCCTCTTCTCCAAACCTTTGTTTTCTTGCATGCTATTAATCTCCAGACAATCTTCATATTTCCTCATCCACCATCACAAAATTCTTTTATGAGGATTCATCAAAAACACAGGATGGATGAATCCACCACACGCCCCTTTGTTTTCTTCTGCACGAATCCACGACCAAACTCCTTAATCAGCTTGAATCCCTCGCACCACGACCACCACCATCACCTCATCTCCATCGCATGTCTCAGTCCCATCTTGGTTGTTTCCATCTAATCCATCGGCATCTCATCCCCCAATATATTACTTTGTGATAGACTCATTTTCCAGAGTGGCAGGGGCCAAGTGTTCGAGCCATGGAAAGAGCGGCTGAAAGTGGTCAGAAGTGAAGGGTTTAGGATTAACTTTATCAATATGTAGACCACTATGTAATTTCTTAGACTTGATAAGACAAAGGTAGTTTCAGTTTTTTTTGTTCATGCATGTTTATTTTGGTTTTTGTTACATGTCGTTATAGATTGTTGATTAATAATAATATGTGTTATTTATTCATTAAATAGGATGTACAACCCAAAGATAAGTCATGATCGTATATTAATTTCAAGGATTAAGTTGCAGACATTCAGTTGATTTTGATTCACCGTTGTCTGAAAACAGTGATCAATGTGAAAAGTCAACCCTTGATAATCACAAGTCACGTGATGTGGTGATTAGGGATACTGTCTCCAATATGTAATCTCTTCACTTTGTTAATATATTTCTATCATTCACCATGTTGTGAGTTAATAAAGAATTGTGGATAATTTTGGGGTTTTCTTTGCAGGATTGAAGTAGTTGGAGATGTTTCCCTCAAGGCTCCTTTTAGGATGAACAAGGTTCTACGACCAATGGTGTGGCACATTGGAGGGGTCATTTGTTCCCTAAAAAGTAACCATCTATGGTTTTAGGTATACATAACTCTCACTCATCAATACATTCGATGAGTAACTATCTACTAGTCTTGGTTCATGAAATTCAACTAAACAAAACCTTTAAAACTAGTTGAAGTTAAGTTATATCATAAAAACCTTTAGTAACATTAGAGTAATTAAATCCCTAAAGTCCTTTCACATTTATTTTTTAAAGATTACATACACAGCAACCAAATTGCATATTAGCATCATAATATAGGACCTAACTATGAGACACCACCATTTAATCTGTTGAAGCTCAGTGGAGCCTGAAACTCCATCCATTTGAATAGCTAGGGACACCATCCCGAGAACATCCAAACGCTGCACCACTAACGAACCGCCACCACCAAAACTGGAACCACCACGATATCACTATCATCGACCACCTAAACGTTGGGAAACCACAACAGGGACCACTGACATGGTGTTATGGCGCTGGGTCATCCCCATCAAGAAATTGATCTAATATTCAAAATTCTCGATGGAGGTGTATTTTGAACCCTGGACCTCTCAGTTATAGAGAGTGTGGCTTGCCACTAAACCAGGCCCAATTCACAAGTCCTTTCACATTTAGTTACATTTGTTTTGTCTACTTTACTTCATTATGTCTTGCTGTGTATTTAAGAGTAGTTACATTTGCTTTGTCTACTTTAATACTTTAAATCCTTACCATGTATTTCTCATTTTGTCTTACAGTTAACTTTGTCTTACATTTTCTATGTTTCTTTTTGAAACTATTTATATATTATGGTCCACTGAATGCAAATATGAATGGATACTTTTATTATGGATAACCACAATTTTCGATAATGCTTCCAATTGTGGACATAATTAACTCGCAATGGAAGCATTAATACAGTCGATAGTCATTGCGATTTGTACTAAAAAAATTATTCCATTTCATAGAGAACATCAATTATTTCAAAATGTCTACCATTAAAGGAACTCAACAAATACACATCCAATCCATTCATGATCTTGTAAACTTTCCTATTTGCAACCTAAGTTCTGATATTGCATAATATCTCGACGCAATAGGGATACTAGAATTGACATTATATTTTGAAATCGGAACTCGAACCATTCAATCTATATTCCATGTACAAGAGATCGCCTACAAATGTCGAGAACATTTTTCTTACTCTAGAAGTATGTTTCACCCACGACAATTTTTGTTGTTTCCGATATTGGAAACATTACAAGGCAATTTAATTACCACAACAACAGTCGTGGGATTACTGTGCAACGAAGGGGTAGGATCCGCGGTGATGCCAGAGATGGCGATTTGTAATTGCCATCTTAATACTTCTTTCACCATCTTTAATAACCCTATTATGTACTAGTGTCAATCTTTCCAAATTAATGGCGATCCTTGGCTTTAGGGGATGTTTGTTGGGTGAAAAATTAAATCTCACATTGAAGTTATATTTAATAGATGTTTTATACTCCACCCATCCTTATTTTATATCTATATGCATACGATCCATTTTTTAAAATAAATTGATGCTGCGGAAATTTTTATATAAAAAATCAGGTTTTATAAGATTTTGCTAATATCATGAATAGTGTCAAAATGTAGCAAATAATGACAAATTTGTGGTTTTAATGGGGTACATTTGGTAGATTGAATAACTTAAAAAATTTAGAAACTGAAAGTTAATAGTGGGACAGACCAAAATAAAAAGTATAAAAATATTAGTGGGACGAAGGGTATACATATATGATGTGGTAATTTGATCAAGTAATTCAATCACCGTCCACCATAGAAGCTACCTTCTTGAAAATTAAGTCCTGGAAGTAATTCCCAAAAAAAGGCTCCGACGATCAAGTCAGTCTTTTTCTATAAGAACTGGAATTTCTTGGTTAAGTTGCACTTACCTCAACTTATGTTGCTCTTCTTGTACTTATAACCTTCTGCAATCTTGGCTCCATGTTATTAGGGACTGAGATCGTTGATTGTGCCACGATCACTGTCTTTTCAGATTTAGGAATGAGTGTTTACACCCGTTCCCTCTTACTCGGCTCATAATCGAATCCACGATCATCCAGATCTATTTTTTTTGGTTCGTGGTTGACTTGTACGTTTGGGCTGAAATGGCTTTGTCTATTGTAGGATGAAGTTAGGCTGGGCCTAAAGGCCAGCAACCATTTAGTTGATGGGCTCGGTATATGATGTGTCCATTTTATATGCATAATTTAGTACTATTTAGGGTCACTTTTGTGCTCTTTTATTATCGAGAACTTGTGTTTTACCTTGAAATTCTCTTAGGAGGGGTAAGAGCAAATTTACACTCTTTTACCTCTTCTAAGTGGATTTGTGTGACAAGGGAAGAACACAGAGGCAATGAAGACCGGGGGCCATTGAAGACTACACTTTCGAAGACTTTTGAAGACTTGCTTCGAAGACATGAAGACCGGAGGCCATTGAAGACCATTTTTGGAGCCATTGAAGACTTGGAGATTGAGAGGAATGACTATGAAGATGACTGCATGCCACAAGAAGAAGAAAAAGACACAATGCAAAATTCTGGCACCCGTCGCGAGTCACGATGGCCTCGTCGCAACAAGCCGTCGCGAGTCCCGACCGACGGGTGGCCAGAATTTCACCTTATCTTCTTTGTACTATAAATACCACTCTCTTTCCTCTCATTCACACTTTTCTTCTGCTACGATTTCAGTACTATTTCAAATCCGTTTTCTTCCATTTTTCATCCTTGAATTCTCTTGTTTTTATGATTAGTTTTTAAGCATTGATTAGCATGAACTCTTGTAGCTAATCTATCTCTTGGGAGCAATTGACTAAGGCTTCCAAACCCATGTCTTAAGAATAATTTGTAGCTTATTTATTGCTCTTACTATTGTGCATTTATGGAGCATTGAATGTGTTTGTTGATATCATTAATGTTTTTGAAAGCTTGAGTATATGAAATACTTGTATGAATTGCTTGCTAGGGTTTGGGGGAAGTGGGTTGATTTCCCCACTTTTTTTTGTTAGGAATCTATGAGTATGATTTAGAGCTTTTGATTGTGTTGATGGATTGATGATTGCTAGGTGGATATGATAATGTTGAACTCTTTGTCATGTTTGTCATTTGTAGCAAACGAGAGAAGTCTGTGAATGTCGATCGTTCTTGACCAATCTTGTGTAAATGCATAAATCGGTTAAATGCTTAGACACGGTGTAGTGTTTATAAGTGTTTCCGAGCTTGTTGATTCTTCGTGCTAAATGCCATCAATGGGATACCTTGAGTCGTGTTTCGACTACGGGAGTCATTGGTGAGGTTTGACAAGAGATGTCGAATTCACTCTTGCAAAATACTATCTAAGAAGGTTAGAAGTTTAACCTTCACAACAAGTAGTAAAAGTAGTAAATAAGTTGCATGTTCAATGATGGATAAGAGGTTTGGAAGTGGAAGTCAATTGCGCCCAAGGTTCCGTAAATTGTTATTTTCATCCTATCTTTAGTTGTATTGCATGATTAACATCGTTCTCTTGCTTTGCTAGTTTTTGTACTTTAATTTGTTAACTTAGGATCAAACCAACCAAACCCCCCCTTGTTTATATGCTTTTATATGTATCTATGTATGTAAGTGCTTAGTGTGTTT
Organism: Rubia yunnanensis; assembly: GCA_037428765.1. Classification (NCBI taxonomy): domain Eukaryota; kingdom Viridiplantae; phylum Streptophyta; class Magnoliopsida; order Gentianales; family Rubiaceae; genus Rubia; species Rubia yunnanensis. Next base: position 89,642,573 of record CM075061.1, read on the forward strand.
TCTCCTATATATGTTTAAAACACATGAAAATATCCCTCTTCTGGTGGACGACCTTGACTTGCCATTATCTACTTAATTGTAGATAGGAAGCATTTAGGGCTTAAAAGTATTTAACTTTGAGAGGTACGACGATGACCTCTCAAATTTTGGCGCCGCTGCCGGGGAAGAGGCATTTATTTTTAAGTGTTTAGGCATATTATGTGTGATTATGTGCTATTTGTAAATATTTGTTAGTTTGGTTTTATTTTGATTTCTTAGTTGATTTGCCATTTTTACTTGGCTTGGAGACGTATTGTTCCAGTTCTTGGTGTATGGTTCGCACGCGATCCTCTTCACAAGAACCCTTACACTACGACCCCGAGTTGGAGTTGAATTTGAGATGGGCTAGGAGACTTTCTTTGGAAAGTGTGAATAACACCCCTCCTAGTGACCATTTTGCAAATACATATTCATCAATGGAACATCAAATCGAGCACGAAGATGAGCATCCGAGAGGGGAACCTCGCCATCCTCCTTTCCCCCAAAGAGAGATCCCCTTGGGGCAACCCTTGTTGAGAGACGTCATGGCTCCCAACCTCGATCAACAACTGATGTGTATCGAGTACCCCGTGGTTGGACCAAATGGGCATTTTGAGCTAAAGACCGGATTCATCAACATGCTACCCACCTTCCTTGGTAGGCAAGGGGAGAATGCTAACAAGCACCTCACCGAGTTTCACTTCTTGTGTGGTGGTACGGTCCCCCATAGAGTGGATGAAGATTTTTATAAATTGAAGGTATTCCCTTTCACATAGAGGGATGGTACAAGAGATTGGCTCCACTACCTACCGCCCAAGAGCATTAAGAGTTGGCTTGATATGAAAACAAAGTTTCTAGCCAAGTACTTCCTGGCCTCGAGGTCCACCGCCTTGAAGAAGGACATAAGAAACATCCTTCAGTGGAATGAAGAGTCTCTCTTCGACTATTGGGAGAGGCTCAAGAATCTTCTTGCAAGTTGCCCCTACCATAGTTATTCGGAGGGAGATTTGGTGTATTACTTCTATAATGGCCTTCTTGATGAGGACCAAAGGTTGGTTAGAAGTTCTTGTTGTGGCACCCTATGCAACAAAACTTCCTCTGAGGCTATGCAATTGTATGAAGAGCTAGCGGAAGAGTCGAAAAACTTTAGCTCAAGGGCCGATTTGAGAAGGAGAAACCCGATGCCCGCGAGTGACTTTTCCAATAGTGAGAAGCTAGAGGATCAAGTCTCGGCCCTCACATCCATGGTGAAAAATTTGATGACAAAGCTCGGAGGACATGTGCCACATGTTAAATCATGTGAAATTTGCTACTTGGCGCATCCTACGGACACTTTCCCCACTTTGCAAGAAGACTATGTTGAAGAGGTGAGTGCCATGGGGTATCACGGGAATCAAGGATACCAAGGAAACCAAGGGTATCAAGGTAGTCAAGGCTACCAAGGGTATTAAGGTACAAAAACTGGCCATACACTTCGGGGAATCATGATAACCCAAACCTCCAGTATGGAAACCCTCAAGGAAGCCAAAACTCTCAACCATACCGGCCTCCTCAACAACAATATAGGCCACCTCAACAACAATTCCAAAGGCTCCAAGACAAACCCCGAGACCAAGGGGAGGGCTCGGGGCTATCCAAGGATGAGGTGTTGCAAGCCATTCACTGGCTGGGCATGAGTGCGGAAAAGAGCGAGAAATTTCAAGATGAGGCCAAAGCAAGCATCAAGAACTTGGAAACCCAAATGAGCCAAATAGCCAAAATGATGAACCGAATGGATTCCCGGGAAAAGGGTAAACTACCCTCCCAACCGAAAATCAATCCTAGGCAAAATGTAAGTGTTATCGCTTTGAGAAGCGGTAGAGAGGTCAGTGCTTCACCGGATAATGAAATTGTTGAAGAGGAGCCCAAGAGAATTGAGGTGTTTGAAAAAGGAGTTGAGGTGTTAGCCAACAAGGGCAAGGCAGAAGAAATTGAGTTGGAGACATTGCCACCAAGACCAAAGTCAACCTCCATCCCAGAACCCTCATCTCCTCCACACAAAAGAGCAAAGATGGTGGAGATCCTCCATATGTGACGAAACCCCCGTTTCCAGAAGCCTTGAAAGACAAAAGGAGGAAGGAGGACAACAAGGACATTTACGAAGTCTTTCATAGATGTGAGGTAAACATTCCACTCTTGAATGCCATTGAACAAATTCCTAGATATGCTAAATTTCTTAAGGAATTGTGTGTTGTGAATAGGAAATAAAGGGCCAAGAATAAGTTGAAAAATGGAAAAAGTGAGCATGTTTCCGCCTTGTGTCAAAAAGAGCTACCTCCTAAATGTAGTGATCCCGGCATGTTCACGATCCCGTGCATAATAGGAAATACGCATTTTGAAAAAGCTATGCTTGATTTAGGTGCATCAATAAATGTGGTTCCTTACTCTCTGTATGAAAATCTCAACTTGGGTACATTGCACAAAACCGGGGTGGTAATCCAATTGGCCGATCGTTCTAGTGCATACCCTAAGGGTATTTCGAGGATGTGTTGGTTAAGGTAGATTTCTTAGTTTTCCCCCCAGATTTTTATGTCCTTGACATGGAGCATGATAAACATGCCGCCTCGATTTTGTTGGGGAGGCCATTTTTGAAAACATCTAGGACAATGATTGATGTGCATAAAGGTACCCTCACCATGGAGTTTGATGGAATAAAAGTAGAGTTTAACATAAATAACTCTATGAAGTATCCTAGTGAAGAACATGCTTGCCATGCCCTAGATGTTGTTGAAGAAGTTGTGCAAGATGTTTTTGAACTAAGTGGTGAATATTCTCTGTTAGTTGCTTTGCAATGTGATGTTAATGATGCCCACAATGTATACTCTATGAGCACTAACTTGAAGGAAAGCTTTGAGGATTTGAACCTGCTTGAAGAAATGAGACTGAGTGTCTCAAAACCTCTTTCTCTACTCTTAGAGGAACCTGAGGAACCGGAATTTCTCCCCTCACTTGTGAAAGCCCAAGTGCTTGACCTTAAACCTTTGCTAAATGACCTCAAGTATGCATTTCTTGGGGAAGGGGAGACGCTTTCAGTTATCATTTCGAGCAAGCTCACCAAGGAGCAAGAAGAAAAGTTGATGGTGGTGTTGCGGGAGAACAAGGAAGCAATTGGTTGGACTATGGCTGACATCAAAGGCATAGGCCCATCCACTTGTATGCATAAAATCTTGTTGGAAGAAGATGCAAGACCCGTCCGACAACCCCAACGCTGTTTGAACCCACCTATGATGGATGTGGTGAAAGCGGAAATCCTCAAGTTGCTTCAAGCGGGCATGATCTATCCAATCTCGGATAGCAAGTGGGTGAGCCCAACTCAGGTGGTACCCAAGAAGAGCGGGATGATAGTAGTAAAAAATGAGAAGGGTGAAATGGTGCACACCCGAATTCAAAATGGATGGCGCGTTTGCATTGACTACCTGAGATTGAATGCGGAAACCCGGAAGGATCACTTCCCGTTGCCATTCATTGATTAAATGCTTCAGAGGTTAGCAAGCCACTTCTATTTCTTTTTGGATAGGTACTCGGGGTATTTTCAAGTGGCTATTGCCCGGAAGAACAAGAAAATACCACCTTCACGTGCCCCTTTGGTACGTTTGCTTACCGGCGCATGCCTTTAGGGTTATGTAACGCCCCCGCAACTTTCCAAAGGTGTATGGTAAGCATTTTCTCAGAATTTGTTGAAAATTTTGTCGAGGTGTTTATGGATGATTTCACCATTCATGGTAATTCCTTTGACAATTGTTTAGCAAATTTAGCGCAAGTTCTTAAACGTTGTATTGATACTAATCTTGTGCTAAATTCTGAGAAATGTCATTTTATGGTAGAAAGAGGCATTGTCTTAGGCCATGTTGTCTCCTCTAAGGGTATTGAGGTTGACAAGGCAAAGATAGACACAATTCAAACTTTGCCTTATCCCACTAATGTGCGCGAAGTGCGCTATTTTCTTTGCCATGCAGGATTCTATTGCCGGTTCATCAAGGACTTCTCGAAGATAGCATCTCCTCTATGCAAATTGTTGCAAAAGGAAGTGGAATTTGTGATGGATGAGGGGTGTAAAGGGGCCTTCGATACATTGAAGGGAAGGTTAATCTCGGCCCCTATCATACAACCCCTGGATTGGTCGTTGCCCTTTGAGATTATGTGTGATGCTAGTGATTACGCCGTTGGAGTGATTCTTGGTCAAAGGGTGGGGAGAGCGCCTCACGCCATCTACTATGCATTAATGTCTCTCAATGAGGCCAAGAGAAACTATTCCACCACCGAGAAGGAGTTGCTCGTAGTGGTATTTTCTTTAGAAAAGTTTTGATCTACTTGCTTGGTACAAAAGTTATTGTGTACACTGACCATGTAGCGCTTCGTCATCTGATGACGAAGAAAGATGCCAAGCCAAGATTGATTAGGTGGATCCTGCTTTTGAGCGAATTTGAGTTGGAGGTGCGAGACAAGAAGGGTGCAGAAAACCTTGTGGCCGATCATTTGAGGCAGTTGACTCTGGGCGAAGACATTGAGGTAAACCCCACAATGAAGGAGCAAATACGGGAGGAATTCCCTGATGAACAATTGTTCACCATTAGGGATCTCCAACCGTGGTATGCCGACATTGTAAATTTTCTTGTTGCCGGTAAATTCCCTTCTCATTTTTCTAAGGCCCAAAAGGATAAATTAAAGAGTGATGCTAAGTATTATGTGTGGGATGATCCCTTTTTGTGGAGACATTGTGCGGATCAAATTGTTAGGAGATGTGTCCCTGATAGTGAAATACACTCAATTCTTGAATTTTGTCACTCTCATGTGTGTAGTGGTCATTTTGGAGCTAAGAGGACCGCTAGGAAAGTTTTAGAGAGTGGGTTTTATTGGCCTACATTGAATAAGCATGCATACACCTTTTACAAATCTTGTGATGAATGTCAAAGAGTAGGAAATATCTCCCCTAGGAATGAAATGCCCCAAAGACCTATTTTGTATTTTGAAATATTTGATGTTTGGGGTATTGACTTTATGGGGCCTCTCCCTAGTTCTTATGGCTTTATGTACATTCTTCTTGCTGTTGATTATGTGTCGAAGTGGGTTGAAGCAAAACCCACTAGGACTAACGATTCTAAAGTGGTTGCAGAATTCTTGAAAGATAGCATCTTTTCTAGGTTTGGGGTACCCCGAGCCTTGATTAGTGACCGTGGCACCCATTTTTGCAATCGGACCATAGCGGCACTCTTGAAGAAGTATGGCGTCACGCACAAGACATCCACCGCCTATCACCCACAAACCAACGGGCAAGCCAAAGTTTCCAATTGGGAAATCAAGTCCATCCTTTAAAAAATGGTTAACCCTAACCAGAAGGATTGGAGTTCTTGGTTGAATGATGCCTTGTGGGCTTATAGGATGGCTTACAAGACACCAATCGGTATGTCCCTATACCGGTTAGTGTTTGGTAAGCCCTGTCATCTACCGGTGGAAATTCAGCACAAGGCTTGCTGGGCGGTCAAATAATTTAATCTCGATGTAGATGAGGCCGACTTGCATAGGAAGTTACAATTAGATGAATTGGATGAGATCCGGTGGGAGTCCTATGAGAATGCCGAGATCTACAAAGAGAAGACAAAGGCGTGGCACGACAAGATGATTATCAGGAAGGACTTTGACGTTGGTCAAAAGGTCCTCCTATTTCAATCTCGCCTTCGCCTATTCCCAGGTAAGTTAAGGTCCTGATGGATCGGTCCTTTTGAGGTGGTTAAGGTATTCCCGCATGGTGCGGTAGAGATTCTAGACCGAGCTAAGTCCAATACCTTCAAGGTTAATGGACAACGTTTGAAACCTTACCACGAGACTTTTGTACCGGAAAAAGGAGAGGACGTTGATCTCCTCGATCCGGTTTGTGAGTAAGCTCCAAGGAGGGAAGTGAGTCATGCCGACAACGTTAAATAAACTTGGTTTTGATCATCCGGATCGTCATTTGTGACTTTCTATTGATGTTGTTTAGTTTTGAACTTTTATCCTTAAGCTTCATTGTTTTGCTTTATGCTTTTCACGGGTTGTTTTTTTTCCCATGATTTTGTAGCAATTTTGAAGCCAAGGCATTGGACTTTGGAAGGGGGAAATACTTGGATTCGAGAAAGAAGGACTTGGACAAGAGAAGGAAGCAGAAAAATTTTCTAAGTACCAGGTAAGTGGCCCATCGTGAGTCGCGACCATACCGTCGCGAGTCGCGACGGGCTCAGAAATTTTTTGTCAAAAATTGGACCCTCGGATCCAACTTTTAGCGAGTCTTGATGACATCGTGAGGCCTCGTCGCGAGTCGCGACGGGCTCAGAAGTTTTGAAAAAAAAATCAGGCCTCGGATCCCACTTTCCGCGAGTCGCGATGACTCAGGTCGCGAGTCGCGATGAACATGTCGCGAGTCGCGACGGTCGTGCAAATCAGATTTAAATAGCAGGCTGAATCTGTTTTTCTTCCCAAATCTTTTAAACTTTCCTTCCTCTTCCCATCCGCCTTTCCCTCTACCCTTGCCGCCATCACCCTCGCCGCCGTCACGCCCACCGTGCCGCTCGCTGCCGCCGCTAATACCCACTTCATCCCTTCCCAATCTCCACCCACAAAATCGCCTTTCCATTTTGAAGAACACAAACCCTAGCATTTGGGGGTTTTGTAGCTTTAGGAAATTCGAATCCGAATTGATAGTGGGCTTCCATTTTTCTTCGTCCTAAGCGTCATAGTGGTACACTTCTTCACTCTATTGAACCTTGATTGTGATTATGAATGTATATTCTATGTATTGGATATTGTGTAGATTGTGTGCTATTCCTTAGGAAATTAAACCATTGGATCTTGGTTGATTGTGGTGAATATGTTGTGCTTGTAGTTTTATTTGATGGGTATTGTGTGCATATTGTGCAATTGCGGTGTAGACTGTATATTTTCTAGTGCGGTGTAGACTGTATATTTTCTAGGGCATTTTTGACTGTATTATGCCTACTAGGTTTTGGAATGTGTGCATTCGTGTTACTTTAGCTGATAGTAGATGGTGACTTATACTGAATTTGACGCATGTTAGCCCTTGATTAAACATAGTTGTTATTGGGATACAGTATTATTGTGCTTTGCAATGTTATATTATTGTGAATGTACTAATGATGGCTAAACTAGTTGAGCATAACTGTGATTTTGAAATATAGCATATTCATTTCAACTATGTGAGAACTTCATGGATTTGATAATATGGGCTTGTTGGACATAATGTAAATTGTATATGCAATTGCGAGTAAGACTTGAACTAGTTGAGTTAATTTTGATTTGGCCTATGATGATGAACTAGTTTAAGATTAGTTATAGATTTGCCATATTGCATATACATATATTCCTTTGCGTTTGACTTATTTGCTGTGATTGATAGATGTGGCCCCCAAGAAGAGATCTAGGGCTCCCCCACGAGACGAGCGCACCGCCACTCCACCTCCACCTCCTTCACTGGCTCCGGAATCGGGCCCTATACCTTCCCCTATGGACATGTACATGGGTTTGACCCGGATCACTAGGTCCTATGCGGAGAGATGGGAGGCCCTAGAGAAGCGCCAGCTTAAAGAGACCAGTTTTGTTGATGTGCCTACATTGGATGTTCTCGGCCTCACGCAGCCTGTGAGATGCCTCCTTGCCAAAGGGGGAATGGAAAGATTTATGAGTAAGAGCGCGCCCTCTTATCGGAGGTACACGTTGGAGTTCTTGTCCACAGTCCGTATGAGAAGCATGAGGGGTGATCAACCCTGTGAGAGGTACATTGCCTTTCACCTAGATGACCTATCTTGGCAACTGACCATCTCACAGATTGAGGAGGCTTTTGGTTTTGACACCGCCGAGATACGGAACAGACTGGACCCACAGGCCCAAGAGCGGTCAATTGAGGATGACATGCAGTTTTGGAATGTCATCAATATGAGGCCGAAGAACTCCCATGACAAGAGTAGCACCATCATCCACCCTGCACTTCGCTATGTGCATAGACTCTTGGCTGGCACAGTCTTTTGCTCCGTGGAGCCGAAGAATGTGCCGAACAATGACATTCACTTCCTATGGCACTTGACAAGTGAGGGGCCAGGATATTGGCTGTGGGTAGAGCTATGGATGAAGAGGATTGTGGAAGTGGCAGGAAAGGCCAAGGGGAAGATCACGGTCGGAGGGATGATAGGCCTTCTAGCAGAGTACTTGGGATTAGTCCCTCTGGACAACTTTCCACGTTTAGGGAGGCGAACGTCTTATCTGATCACCGTTGAGGGGCTAGTTCGATTTGAGATGCTCAGTGTCACACGGACCACGGGGCTCTTTCATTGGTTATACGGTGCGAGGAAGGTCACATTCATGGCACTTCCTCAGCAGAGCAAGACGAAGCTGGAGTTCGACACACCTCTGGGAGATTTGGCAATCTCCCCAGAATTCTCATGTACAATTTAGTTCTAGCGCGAGCTCCGCGACCTCGGGCCAGCTCCTGTCCAGCGCGACGATAGCACCCTACCTTCCTTGGAGTAGCAGCAGCAACACTACTCTACACAGCCTCCACCACAGACAGATCGCATGCAGGAGGATAATGCTCCACCTCACTACTCCCAGCCTCCACCGGACTTCTATCATCGGATGATGCAGACCATGCACGATGGTTTCCACCGACAGGATAGCATGATTCTGGAGCATAATGTCTTTGTCTCCTAGGCTTTGATTGTATAGATGAGGAGATTGACCACTTGTCAGCTCGCATCCATGAGTTGCAGTCCCAGTCGGGCGGTGCATCAGGCCCCGATCTGAGAGCAGAGAGGCGGAGAGCGAGGAGGCAGAGGAGCACAGAGTGGCTAGCACAGTACCAGCAGCGCAACTTCGACGGTGGCCAGTCATCCTCATCACAACATTGATTGTGTGAGCACCACATTTTTACCCTTTCCATACTTTGCTTTGTATAGTTTTTTCCTAGTCTACATTGAGGGCAATGTAGTGTTCTAAGTATGGGGAGGGGTATCTGTTATTGTTAGGTGATTAGGGTTGGAGACACTTTTGCGCAACTCTTTTGTTTTATTTTGGATATTTTTCTCCCTTTTGTTTTGGGATGTTTTGCTTTTGATGTACTTGGATAATGTTGGTTTTGATACTTTTCTTAACCTTCACATTTGGAAAGCAATTTTCTATTTTTTGGATTGGAGACACGTGAAAAATAATTGAAAAAAAAAGAGAAAAAGAAAAAGAAGAAAAAAAAGAATCCCGCTAAGTTGAAAACCCGAGAGGGTAACTTAGGCAACATTGGGGGCCCGGATAGGTCGAAAACCCGAAAGGGCAGCCTAGGCAAAAATGAGAGGCTAAATGTGCGAAAAAAGGTGAGATGTGAGCCAGAGAAACATGATGTGTGGCTAGGATGAAAACCCGAAAGGGTTCCTAGGAAAAATGAGAGAAAGCGAGAGATATTGAAAAAAAACATTATGTGTTTACTCATTTGCCGGCGATGGAGTCATAAGGTTGTGGTGACCACATGGATGGATCTAGTAGCTTCACATCTTGAGGACCTTTTGGGAATGGAAAATTTAGCGGGAAAAGACGGAGTAAGTTATGAAATTCTTGATCATTAATATGCTTCATTTTTAGGTTGATGTATTGATGTAAAGTGGAGCATGTGTTTTGAACTTTATACATACTTTTGGCTTCATCTTTTATCATTGGATTTGGGATTATCAATTCGGGATTTGGAGATGTCTTAGGGAAATCAATGAATTGATGGGATGATATGGTTTGGGTAGATTTAGGAATAGGGGTTGTGGGAAACTTCTCATTTGACTTTAACATTGGGATGTGTGATATTGAGAGTTTTGTGAGGTATTGATTTGGGGGATTAGTAGTTAGGATGTGGATATATCATTTCCTTCGTATGCTTGGATCTTTTCTTACTCGAGGGCGAGTAAGGTTCAAGTGTGGGGAGGCTTGATGTGTCCATTTTATATGAATATTTTAGTACTCTTTAGGGTCACTTTTGTGCTCTTTTATTATCGAGAGCTTGTGTTTTACCTTGAAATTCTCTTAGGAGGGGTAAGAGCAACTTTACGCTCTTTTACCTCTTCTAAGTGGATTTTGTGTGACAAGGGAAGAACACGGAGGCAATGAAGACAGGAGGCCATTGGAGACTACACTTTCGAATACTTTTGAAGACTTGCTTCGAAGACATGAAGACCGGAGGCCATTGAAGACCATTTTTGGAGCCATTGAAGACTTGGAGATTGAAAGGAATGACTATGAAGATGACTGCATGCCACAAGAAGAAGAAAAAGACACAATGCAAAATTCTGGCATCCATCGCGAGTCGCGATGGCTTCATCATGAGACCGTCGCGAGTCACGACCGACGGGTGGCCAGAATTTCACCTTATCTTCTTTGTACTATAAATACCACTATCTTTCCTCTCATTCACACTTTTCTTCTGCTGCGATTTCAGTACTGTTTCAAACCCTTTTTCTTCCATTTTTCATCCTTGAATTCTCTTGTTTTTATGATTAGTTGTTTAGCATTGATTAGCATGAACTCTTGTAGCTAATCTATCTCATGGGAGCAATTGACTAAGGCTTCCAAACATTGTCTTAAGAACAATTTGTATCTTATTTATTGCTCTTACTATTGTGCATTTATGGAGCATTGAATGTGTTTGTTGATATCATTAATGTTGTTGAAAGCTTGAGTATATGAAATATTTGTATGAATTGCTTACTAGGGTTTGGGGGAAGTGGGTTGATTTCCCCCCCTTTTTTTGTTAGGAATCTATGAGTATGATTTAGAGGTTTTGATTGCGTTGATGGATTGATGATTGCTAGGTGGGTATGATAATGTTGAACTCTTTGTCACGTTTGTCGTTTGTAGCAAACGAGAGAGGTCTATGAATATCGATCGTTCTTGACCAATCTTGTGTAAATGTATAAATCGGTTAAATGCTTAGACGCGGTGTAGTGTTTATAAGTGTTGCCGAGCTTGTTGATTCTTCATGCTAAATGGCATCAATGGGATACCTTGAGTCGTGTTTCGACTACGGGAGTCATTAGTGAGGTTTGACAAGAGATGTCGAATTCACTCTTGCAAAATACTATCTAAGAAGGATAGAAGTTTAACCTTCGCAACAAGTAGTGAAAGTAGTAAATAAGTTGCATGTTCAATGATGGATAAGAGGTTTGGAAGTGGAAGTCAATTGCGCCCAATGTTCCGTAAATTGTTATTTTCATCCTATCTTTAGTTGTATTGCATGATTAACATCGTTCTCTTGCTTTGCTAGTTGTTGTACTTTAATTTGTTAACTTAGGATCAAACCAACCAACCCCCCTTGTTTACATGCTTTTATATGTATCGATGTATGTAAGTGCTTAGTATGTTTTCTCCTATATATGTTTAAAACACTTGAAAAGATCCCTCTTCTCGTGGACGACCCCGACTTGCCATTATCTACGTAATTGTAGATAGGAAGCATTTAGGGCTTAAAAGTATTAACTTTGAGAGGTACGGCGATGACCTCCCAGTATACACGAAAAGCCCCCCTCCAGCCGTGAAGTCACTAAGACCCAATGCTATGACTATGATTTGAAGCTGCACACAGACCTTTAGTATGTTTATTCCAAAAATGTAATAATGTGTTTGTTTTGCAGCTACTTGAACTGCTTTTGCAAAGTTTTGTGTGCTTCTTGGCTGTGTTTTAATACACCTTAGAATTGCCTAATCTCCAAATTTGAATTCCAAAATATAAAAATGCAAGTATTGTTGTGGACATCTAGTTGCGTTCCTGGATCCGAGATGTTCTCCTTCTTAATCGCTATTATTATTTTAAATTTTCCTCCCCTGCCGTTACATTTTCTCTTTTATAATTTCCTTGCCTTTTGCAATTGAACTTTGTTAGTATTCAGTGTATTCTCACCACTCATACGCCACCGCCTTCTCGAATTCCTAAAAAGGTAATTCACTTTTTGTCAGGCTGTAATTATGGGTTATCTTTTCCCTTTTGTCTTTCATTTTTCTGTAATTAAAATCCTTGACTCTTCAGAATTTCTCATCTTCCACTCTTCTTCTTTATTGCTCTGATGTTCCATCGCATTCCCTTAATCACGTAAGTTCTCCTTTTCTCTCTCTTCTTTCCTTTCTGAAACGATCTTTATTGGTAGGGTGTTACTTCTGTAGGCTTTCTCCTTTAAGTTCCGGTATAAAGGTTCTTTGTACTTTTGCGATGTGCTTGCATGTGGTCGCCTTCCCTAAGTTCTCTGGAATTTCTGTCTTTTAACTTTGTGAATGCAATTGACAAGATTTTCATTCAAGTCTTATGGATTCTGATAGCTTCAATGTCCAACTCTAACGCTGCTGAGTCTCTCTCTACAAAATGTTCCCGATAATAATATTGCCTTCGGGGAAGATTCGGACCAGATCATTGGTTCTTCTTTTAGTACTGTTCTTTCTGATAGTTACCTGGAGAGTTTAAAGTATAATTTTTATATTTTATCTTCGTATGAGCTTAGGGCTCCTGAGCCTTCGGAAAGTGTTCGCACTCCTCCTCCTAGTTTTATATCCTGCTACTTGGATTATCTCAAGGTTATACTTTCTTTCCCTTTGCCTCTGCATATCCTAATTCGCTTTTGCATTACCGAATCACTTTATCTCAGCTCAATCCTAAAGGTTTTTCTATTATGGTTGTCTTCTATCATGTATACAAGGTAGCTGAGGTGCCTTTTTCTGTTGATTTATTTTGTAATATCTAACATCTTACAAAGGTGAAAAACTCATCTAATGAGTTCACCCTGTATCCAATTATCCCAACCGTGGAGTTCGTTAGAAGATTTCCAAATAATTGTGGGTGTGGTAAAAAAAATTTCTTTATAAGACTTGGTAATGCTAGCAAACTTTTTTTTTCTGGTTTGGAACTATAATGTTCCAAAATCAAAACTTCCCAAGGCTGGGGTTCGTCTTAATGCTAATCTGAAGTGGTAATATCACTCAGGCAACGTTCTATTGGTCTTCACCCTGCTGGTTCTTTGAGCAATGGTTTTTATTTGTCGTTGTTTTATTGCTTTACTCATGCCCTACTTGTTCTTCTCCCTTGTTTCTATCGTTTCCCTTGTATGTTTGTGCGTTCGTCTAACTTGCTTCATCTAACAACTTGCAGATATGGATCTAACTAAGCGCTCCGCTTATACAAATTTTATATCTGACAACGAAAATGATGATGTAGAGGCCCTGATCACTGAGAGAAATGATAACACTGAGATTTTTGTCTCTCAGGAAGTTAAAATCAAATCCAATGCTCAGGAAAAAACTTCCAGTGTTGTAATGAAAGAAATTAAAGTGGGGACTAGTCACAGCTCCAATGAGACCTAGAGAAGAAGAAGATAGGATCGCACTGATGGTTCTTCAATTGTCTTGGAGCCCGTTATGAAGAGGGAGCATATTAGTCATTCTCATCCCATCCTTCTATCACGAAGCCATGACTTAATAGTAGAAGGAACTATTCCCACTATCATCTCTAATTTGTCTTTTCACGAGACAATGGTTGTGGTACATTTTTTAGGATGGTATTGTGATTTAATGTGGAATTTATTTCTATGCGATGTGTATCTATTATATTTGTTTGTGTATCTTAAAAAAATTTCGATGAGTGTCTTTAGTTTGTCAACGAACGGGTTGCCAAGTTTGCGAAAGGAGATGAGTTGGTGTTGGAAAAATTGCAAGCTGCCAAAGCGAAGTGTGATGCTCTGAATATTTCTCTTGAAGCACCCAAAGGTTGTGCTTGTGCTGCTGAAGAGCGTGACTTGGTCGCTGAGAATAGAATTGATAAGCTACGTTCCGAGCTAGAAGAAATGTGGACTAATGATTGTGCTTCGCCTGGGTATCCTTAGAATCTTGTTGATAAGCTCCTGAAGACAAATTATTTTTATTCTCTTTTTGAGGAGGTGTCAACTTGCGCTCGCAACATTGGGTATTGTGAGGTTTTGATTGAGCTTCGAAAACTGAATCCTACTGAGAAGGCTGATAAGTTGTCCAAATTTGAGAAAGTGTTGGAGCAGCAGAAGGCTATACTTAATAAAGAATTCCTTAAAAGCATTTCTGAAGGTGGCCATCCTTATGCCTTGTTATCCCATCTTGCCAGTCTTCCTTGTCCACCCTCTACAGGTAAGTTAAAGAAGTGCGTGGTTGACTACTTTGAGGATCTTCCTTTTAGTTCTTCCTCTTTCGAGCTTCGCATGTCTAAGCCCCCTTCAAATCCTGATGTCAATGTGAACCTTGAGGGTGATATGAATATTGAAGGCTATGCACAGCACACATGCGAGGAGGATTTTGCTAATGTTGTCCAGACTTCGGCCTTATATCCTTCTAAAGTTAGTCCATCCTAGTGCCATGGAATTTTAGACTTTATTTGTAATTTATAACAATGTTTTGAAGTATGTTCATGCTATTTTGTATTATCAAGGATGTTAACTTTTGATCGTCATTCTAATTTTGACAGTTCTCCTCATATTTATTTATCTGCAAGTCTTTGATATTTTTGTTGTTCATATAATTCTGAAACGTGTTGACTATCTGGGATCTAATAAATTTTTTCCTAATCGCCCTGGGTTTTTGTCTCCTTATTTGCATTGCCCCATTAAACTGATTGAAGCTAACCAATCTTTTTCCCGAGAATATTGTGAACTTATTTATTCTTATCGCTTCTCCCATGTGGAGTCCACTCCCTTGTGTATCAGATGGTCGAATCCAGCCTCTTCGTCACCTTTATCTTTTTCAACCGCATGTCTATGTAGTAAGTTCATACCCGAAGGTTATAGTATTAAGTTGGTGGACAAGGATATTATTCGTAGCTTAGTCGATCTTGAGTCTGTTCTTGCTTACATGCGTTCACTCAGTCTTCCTTTTTTATTTATGAATGGGCATTGTCGCTAGGCATTCGTCTGAAATATATGTTATTAATCATTAACGAATTTGAGGCAAGATGGAAAAAAATTTAAAGGAAACACAAGATTATGTTTGTGAATTGAGAGGATTTTGTGCCGAATAGAACAAACTTATTCCACGTCAGCTGTTAACTATGGTTAAAATGATTCATCGGTAGGAGGAGGCTAAGAACTTTGCCGCCGGAAAGACTCGGAAAGCTCATCAAAAGACCTCGATTATTGATAAGCAATGCACTCGCATCGATGACTTTCTGGATAAATTGATGTAAAAATAGGATAAGTGTGATCATTTTCCTCTTTTGCAACTGGGTGGAAAAGTAAATTTGATGAGCGGTTTGCTATAAATACCTAGCTGCGTAGTGAAATTGATGAGCTTTGTGCTAAACTTAAGCGTCTTGACTCATCTATGCACCAGCTTGAGCAAACTTGTGTTGATTATAAAGACAGGCTTCGGGCTCTTCTATCATCATCCTATGGTTCTACTGGCATGGAGATTTGACTATGGAAATTGGCAGTCAGAGGATTTATTTGTCTGAGGTTGTTCGATCGCATATTCACTATCTAGAGGATAAAGTACAAAATTTAATGGCTGAGAATAAGAGTTATCAAGAAATTGTTGATGTTATGAGTGTGCAGCTCGACCATGAGGAGTTTGGTCTTATAACCGACTTTAAGGCTTATTACGCTAGATTTCTTGGTCATATGGAACGGAAGGGTCTAACTCGTCATCCTGCTTACTTGCACGTGAAATGGTGATACGATCATATATTTAGTGAGGAGTGTGTGGATGAGGAAACCTGTCATAGGGCTGAGCACTCCCATCGCAAGGCTGAGCAAACTCATTTTTGTAGTGGTTCTTCATCTTCTGGATCATCACAAGCATCTAAGCGTAGATAGTTCTTCTATTTTTGTACTGCTTTTTCTCTTTTGGAATGTTCTAAATAATCCTATTATGATTTTGGAAATTTTGTTGTTCGTTATTGATTGATATGTGAAATGTTATGTTGTATCCTTCTATTGTTTATGTGGATTACTATGCATTTTTCTCAAGGTGGCTTGCGTAATTGACTTCGCGAAGTTGCAAGATCTGTAGCCTGCTCGTGTCGCTTTTATCTTATTTTTGTAGGCATATCTTCCTTTTTGCAAGATCTATACCTTGAATAGTAAGTATAGCGAAGTTCCAAGATCTATTGCTTGCAAATTCAAGAGCTTTGATTTGTGCAAATTGCAAGATCTATTGCTTGCTGGTGTCATTTTTATGAGCATGTCTACCCTTGTACAAGATCTATAGCTTGCGAAATAAAGATTTGCGAAGTTGCAAGATTTATAGCTTGCAAAATCGAATAATTGTTTTGTTCAAATCGTATGATCAAATGCTTGTTCTTGTTCGTTAACTTTGGGAAACTTCGTTACATGCTATGGTATGCTTGATCATATTCAATTTCTAACGACCATAAGATTTGATGTTTTGATTGTAATGTGTTGTAGATTTGCTAACGTCTACAATGTGCAAGTAAAGAACTGAAAAAGTAATGTTGGTCTAGAAAGATGGTTTTTGATATTTATAATATACGAATATGATAATATTGCCTTGGAAACAAAGGAAGGCATGTAACCAATGATTATCTCATGGTTTCTACACAACTAGATATTTCCCTTTTTTTTGTTGGATCTGGACATAGAACTTTATCAAGTTGATCATGTGCCAAGTATTGGGAACACTACTGCCATCCAACCTTTCTTGCTTGTAGCAGTTGGATCTGTGTGCCTTTGTAACCTTGTAGGGTCCTTCCCATCTTGGGCATAGTTTTCCTTTTTCTTCTGCTAGACTTGCCTCATTTTCCCTCAACACGAGGTCACCAATCCAACATCGTGTCTCTTTGACATTGTGATAGTAATCTCTAGCCATTCTTTCTTTGTACTTAGCCTCTATGATCATCGCCATTTCTCTTTTATCTTCCAGTTCCTCAAAATCTAGCCTCATCATTTTCGGATAATCGTTCTCATTATAATCATCTACTCGAAGACTTGAATTACCGAATTTCACCAGAATTACTGCCTTATGACCATAGACCAAACTGTATGGTGTCTCTCTCGTTGGTTCTCGAATAGTTGTTCTGTATGACCATAGGGTATTAGGTATCTCGTCCCCCCAGCCGGTTTTCTTTCCTTCGAACCGCTTTTGAATACCCTGAACTATGGTCCTGTTTGTTACTTCTACATGGTCGTTCGCTTGAGGGTGAGCTATATGTTTAAACTTTTGAAGGATCTCTAACTTTGAACACCATCCAGTGAATTTACCACTTGTGAAGTGCTTGCCATTGTCTGTGAAGATCATGTGTGGCACCCCAAAGCTGCACACTATATTCTACCAAATGAATTTTCTTATTACTTTAGTTGTGACTTGTCCTAATGGCTTCACTTCCACCAACTTTTTGAAGTAATCAATTGCCATAATTAGAAATTAGGCGTTGCCCACGGCCTTTGGGAAGGGTCCAACCAGGTCGATTCCTCATTTATCAAATGGCTAAGCTCCACATATTCCTCTTGAAGCAGCCTATGGTTTATGCGACATCAAGGCATTAATCTGGTAGCTTTTGCAGTTGAGCACAAAGTTATGCGCATTATTAAACATGGCCGACCAATAGTATCCTGCCCGAATGATCTTTTTCGCAATTGTTCTAGCTCGTTGATGCGTTCCACACAGCTCTTCCCTTAAAATTTCACCTGCTTGCAAAGGTCCTACACATTTTACCAATGGAGATAAAAAAACCTTTCTTGTATAAGATGCCCCCTTCATAGACGTAGTTGTGAGATTACAATTCCAACTTCCAGGCTTGTATCTTATCTGTTGGTTAATATTCCCTTCATAAAGTATTCTATTAGCATTGTTATCCAGTTTACATCTTCTATCTGGATTATTGACACAGTTGTCATTACTGTGCTTCTGACTGGAATGACCTCCACTATCACATCTTTATGTCCGGTCAAAGATTCAAACCCAGTTGTTTCCAGCTTGCTTAGTGCATCTGGTATTGTATTTTCACTTCTTGGTACATGCTTTATGTCAAAGTACTCGAGTTGGACAATAAGATGATTGCCCCTTCTTAAATACTTCACCAACTGTTCATCTCACACTTCGTAGTCTCCCAACACTTGCTAAACTACTATATGTGAATCGCTAAATCCCCGAACACTTTTGACCTTCATTCTGATGGTAAGGTCTAGGACACATATCAATGCCTCATATTCTGCTTCATTTTTAGTAAGTGGGAAGTCAAAATGAAGTTAATATCTGTGTTTCCCTCCTCCCGAGTTGACTAATAGAAACCCTGCAACGCAACCCTCTTTGCTAGACACTCCATCAACGAACAATTTCCTTGCGACATCTACCCACTTCAATTTTCCTTTTTCGATCCCTAGATTCTAGCACGTGTTCATGTCTTTTACGTCTTCACTTGTCATCTATGTAGTGAAATATGCTAAGGCTTGAGCCTTGATTGCAGTTCTCGGCTGGAATTGGATCTCATATTGGCCCAATTCAAGAGCCCACTTTGTCATTCTACCATATTCTTTAGGCTTTCTTAGGATATTCTTGATTGAGAAATTAGTTTAAATAACAATATGATGACTGTGGAAATATGTTCTCAATCTTCTAGCTGGGTATATCAAAGCCAAGGTTAGCTTCTCAACTGGCATATATGCCCTCTTTACACTTTGTAATATTCTACTGATGTAATACACTGGCACTTGTTTTTGGCCTTCTTGACGAACCAAAACTGAATTTACCGAGTTCTATGAAACTGCTAAGTACAGATATAGGGCTTCCCCAAAAATGGTGATTTATTGGCAATGTTTGAAGTTGCTCCTTCAGACACTCGTACATTTTTGACATTCTTCGCAGCTAAAATTTTTTACATTCTTCAAGACTTCTAAGAGTGGGAAATGTTTCTTCGCCACCTTTGAAACAAACCTATGAAGTGTTGCCAACGATCCCATCAATATTTGAACCCTTTTGACTATTCGTGGCTCGGAAAGATCCGCTATAGCCTAGATTTTCTCTAGCTTGGCCTTAATCCCTTTGGAGGATACCTTGCATCTCAAAACTTTCCTACCAATTATGCATTTTTTGGGATTAAGCTTCATCTCTATGCTACTCACTGTGTCTAAGGTTTCTTTTAAATCTGCAGCAAAGCCGTCCACCTTCCTACTTTTAATAACCATGTCATCAACATATGCCTCAGTATTTCATTCTATTTGATTGTGAAATGTGTTATCGAACACTCTCTGATATGTTGCTCCTGCATTTTTTTAATCCAAATGACATTTTCACATAACAAAACATTCCAAAGCTCATTATAAATGCGGTCTTCTCTGCGTCTTCTGGATTAATTGGTATTTGGTGATGTCCTTTATATGCATCCAAAAATGCTAGATATCCATACATCGATATTTCTTTGACTGGTTGATCAACTTTAGGCAAAGGATAAAAATTCTTAGGGTATGCCTTATTTAGATCAGTGAAGTCTATGCATATTCTCCACCCTGCATCGTATTTTTTCACCATCGCTCGGTTCGCTAACCATTTTGGATAGATGACCTCTTTCAATATACCGACCTAAAGCAGTGTTGTAACTTTCTCCTCAATTACCATTTTTTGACTGGTTTGACCGAGTCGCTAATATTGAGGGAATCAGTAGCGATTCTTGGGTCGACTCCTCTCATGTTTTGTACGCTCCATGGGAAGTATCTCCGTGGCTTCACAAGATTTGTATGACCTTCTCCTTTTCCATGTATGGAAGATGTTTCCCTATCTCTACACACTTAGAATCGTCTTCATCATCCAAAGTAACCAGCTGTGTTTCTTCCCCCAGGTCTATTGCTGATTTTGATTGCTCGGGTGGTCCACCGTATGAGACAGTGCTAACCATCATAGCCTTTTCCACATTTTTCCTTGCCTTCATCTCAATAACCATGCACTGCCTCGCTGTTTGTTGGTTTCCTCTTACTGTTGTGATTCCAGCTGGAGTTGGGAACTTCATTACTAAGTGATATGGGGACCATATAGCTTTTGCTATGTTCATCCAGGGCATTTCGATAATGACATTGAATGGGCTTAGTGCATTAATGACCACAAAATCACACATGATGGTACAAATTCTATCACTCTCACTGACGGTAACAGATAACTGTACATTCCCCAAGGGCATTTATGCTCGTTCTATGAATCCTATAAGGGAGGATGTGGACTTCTTTAGGTCAGTTCGCTTGAACCCTAGCCTATCGAAGAAATCCATGAATAGTATCTCAGCCTCACTTCCATCATCTACGAACACTCTATGATCTAGTGCATTTATAATTTTAGCAATGATGACCATCAGATCATTATGAGGTGAAGGGTTAGGAAATGAATCCTCTTCGCTAAAAGTGATTGGTCCGTTTGAACGAAACCATTTATCAATAGGCTCTTTTGGAGGAGAATATTTGGCTTTAGCCTTCCAAACATTGTTTGACAATGATTCAATTAATCCATGTATGGATATGATTATTTTTTTGGAACTTCGGCCGCTATATCGTCATTGTAATCCACTGTCGTAGTCATTTTTTAAATTTTGTCAAGTGTGTTTTCCGTACCTTGGTTTCTTTCCGTGGAATTCCCTGCTTTGTTGGCTTCACCGTACTGGCTTCCTCCTTCTTTCTTATATTGGCTTAAGTAGTCATTCTTCAGGTTCTCTTCAATTTGTCACCTCAAGTCTCTACAATATTCTATGTCATAGATGTGGTCCTTGTGGAAGGTACATTAATATTCTCTGGACCTCTAATATGGAGGCACTATCATAGATACCAGATCGCAAAACATTTCTCTGTTTGCTTGCCATATTTATTTTCTTAATTTTGCCAGAGGGGTTTCTTGGAATGGTACACTGCATCCTTTGCCTCTTCCCTTGAAAGGGATGTTTCCCTTTCCTTTCTTTATGAACCTTTTTTATGAGTCTTCCATTGTTCGCTTTTTGCCTCGCTCACGCTCTATCATGCGATTGTTCACTTCTTTAATTTAAACATGTTGCTCAATCATCTTTTGTAACTCTCTTGGGTTTTCATACATGTTTTTTGTTAATTCCTTGTAGAATTCTCATGTTTGCATACCTCCTGTGAATGCCCCCAAGGAAGATTGAAATAAAAGATCTTGAACTTGCAAACTCTCAATGACGAACCTGTTAGACATTCTGCAAGACTTTCGTCACTTTGCTGAGCTGTATTGTTCAAGTCTGCAATTATTTTTGTGAACTTTTTCTTTTGGTAGAAGCGAACCAAAAAAAATCCAACAATTGCACCCAAGACTTAATACTTCCATTTGGTAGATCTTCATACCATGTGATCCTTGTTCCTAATAAGAAAATATGGAAGGCCTTGCATACCAATTTGATGTTTGTGTTGCAAAATCTCATGCTATTTCGATAAGAGTATTGGAACTTCTTCGGATCTGTGGCCCCATCATAGATTCTAACATAGAGAGAATGTTTAAAGTCCTTTGGCATTTTGAAGTCTCGAAGATGTGGTGCTAAGGGTGATATGTCTGCATTATCGCCTGCCACTATGTCCTTTAGAACCTCTTTGTATTTAAGGTTCTCATTCCCTAGACTCATTCTTTTATCTATTATAGGAGGTTTTGGTTTTTGCGAACGCTATCCTTTCTTTTTCTTGGTCCATGTTGGGAGATTATATGTTTCCTCCTCATCCTCTATGTCTTCCTTATTGTGTTCCTTTTCTCTACTGGGGGCATACTCCTGGCCGTGGCAATGATGCAAGCTTTTATTGCGTCTAGGTGTGTTTTCTCTTGTTTGGTGGTTGTGACTTTTCTTTACTGGTAACACCATTGTTTATGTAAAAATGCCTACCGAAATAGGAATTAGAGAACATGTAATAATTAAATTTTATCAAATATTCCAATCGTTCCTTTAATTTTCCAAATATATATATATATATATATGTATATATAAAAATAAAAATATAATAATAATAATAATAATACTAACAACGATAAGTAAATAAATAAATAAGTAAGAGAAATTACCAAGAAGAAAATATACATAATTATACGTACATATATGTACAGTATATGACAATAGTAATAATAAGCAAATAAATGAGCAAAGGAATAATTAAATGGAAGAAAATTACCATGAAGAAAAGCTTGCAACGGATGTGAAAAATTATTCAAAGTAATTTTTTGGAGCAAGTGGTACAACCGGGAAGAGAATGAACGGCGGACGTGAAGGAGTTTGTCCAAAGTAATTTTGGGCAAGTAGGCTTGAGGGTTACAAGATAAAATTTTAGGTTGGGTAGGTGTCAGAACTATATATTTTACTTAGTATAAATATCAATGATATCCTCCCCAAATTTCATAGCCTTAAGACACTTTGAGTACAAAAATTCAGAAGGTTAAGCAGTGAAGTAGAAGCGGTGGTTGTCAAGCCAAGTTTAACTAAGGTGAGTGTTGCATCGCCCTAGCACGAATTGAGTTAAAATATGAGTTTATGTGTACACACACACATACATGTATATAATGCCATTAAAAACCTGACTATCTCGAACTGAACCCTCCACCTCTCGAACCCCTGCCAAAACACTACCTCTTGAACCCCTGCCACGACTCTACCTCTTGAACCCCTACTGAAAATCCCACCTCTCGAACCCCTACTGAAACTATCACCTCCGAACTCTACTGAAAACTTCACCCCTCGAACTGCCACTGGAAACCTGTATCCCTTAAACTAGTTCCCTGTAACCTTTACCCCTCGAGCATGTGTCCCTGAAACCTTTACCCCTCGAACTAGTTCCCTGAAACCTTTACCTCTCGAGCATGTTCCCCTAAAACCTTTACCCCTTGAACTAGTTTCCTGAAACCTTTACCCCTTGAACCAGTACCCTGAAACATTTACTTGTCGAACTAGTTCCCTGTAACCTTTACCCTTCGAACATGTGTCCCTGAAACCTTTACCCCTCGAACTAGTTCCCTGAAACCTTTACCCCTCGAACATGTGTCCATGAAACCTTTACCCCTCAAACTATTTTTCTGAAACCTTTATCCTCGAACATGTGTCCCTGAAACCTTTACCCCTCGAACTAGTATCCTGAAACCTTTATCCTTAAACTAGTACCCTGAAACCTTTACCCCTCGAAATAGTACCCTGAAACCTTTACCCCTCGAATTAGTTCCCTGAAACCTTTACCCCTCAAACTGTACCCCTTGAACCTTACCCCTCGAACAAGTTCCCTGAAACCTTTACCTCTCGAACTAGTGCCACTAGAACCGTTACCTCTTAAACTGCACCCCTCGAACTAGTACTACTGAAACCTTTACCTCTCGAACTAGTGCCACTAGAACCTTACCTCTCGAACTGACCAACTGAATCCGTACCTTTAAAATCTCTCCAACTGAACCTCACCACTCGAACTGGTATCACTTACCATTCGAACCAGTACCACCTGATAACCATACCACTTGAACCTTTGCCCCTCAAATTCTTTGCTCGAACCTCCTACCCAACTACTCGAACTGCAAGTACGCGAAGCCCTGTACTCATCTACTTGAACCCCGCTACTTGAAACCTGATACTTGAACCTTTCTACTTAATACACAAGCCATGAGAGAGAGATATGACGGTTACACTCAAATGATGGTATTTACTGACTATTGAATTAAGTGTGTATTTTATCATACTATAATAGATTATCGTGAAACTGAACTCCTGAACCGCTCTTATAATTTCTGTGAAATACCGACTTGTACTTTATCTTGCCGTGTCAACTTGAAAAATATAATGCTCTGATGACCGGCTTGTACTTTATCTTGCCGTGTGAAACTTGAATTACCTGCTACCTGATTACCTGTCTGTGAATTACAGGGGCCCTGACGCGATTGTTGTTTGTTCGAACTCAGTGGAGAACGGTAATGACCGGACCGTTCGATTAGATCAGCTAAACGTGGTGTTTGGTATGCTAGCATAACCACCTGACTGATACGAGCTCGTAACTGAACACCGGTGTGAATGGGAAATGTGAATTCTGAACTGATAAGCCTTTGGGCATCACTGACTGGGTTATGCCGTGTATGTTCGTCAGAGCTGCCATAGAGGCACTTGGCAGCAACTCAGAATTAACCACCTATATCCTTTTACTGTGTGCTAGGACATACGTGGCTAGTTGTAAATTGTTAATTGTTATTTCTGTGATCACTAAAACTCAACTAGGTAAATATTGGCGATGGAACCTCACTAAGCAAGGAGCTTACCCTAGTTAAACAACCCCTTTTTCAGGTGAAGAAGAATAATAAGAGAAAAGTGCTTGATGTCTTTATTACAAATGTCGAACGAAAGTTTCTCCCAACTGTTACAGTATCAAAGTTCACATTAAAATTCAGCCCAGATCTTTCTCAAAGGATAAATCCTTTTCACTGTAATAGTAAATTAGGTTTTTGAATTACTTAAAATGCTTCTGCATAAACTTTAATTGCTCCTTAATACTGGCTTTCGGTAGCATGCTCAAACCCGACCCGATACTTGTGTTGGGGTATGGGGGTGTTACAGATGTGGTATCAGAGCAATTCTCAAACCAAGTAAAGGAAAATTCATACTTACCTTAATAAAAGATTCTAGAGGAAACTTAATGAACTGTGAATAATGTAAAGGGGGAGGGGAGCTAGTTGGGTATAAACTGTCAAGCTAATAAATTTTGTTATGTCAAAAGATGGACAAGAGCAATGCTTTTCAAGAAATTATTGAGGTGAAAAGATATTATGGAGCATTCCCAGAGACGTTTCTTCCTTGGACCGAAATAATAAACAATCCTCAATGGGTAGAAACTCACGCTTACCCAAGTTGGATTGTGCATGCTTTAATCATGGAACATGCAGAATTCATGGGCAGGTTCTTAGCCTCGAGACCCAAGAACAATTAACGAGAGATGCAATGTGGGAACAATGTCTGTGTGCTAACACAGAAAAGACAAGGGCGAATACGGCGGTCATCGAAAACAACTGACTGAGGAATCAAAGAATTAGGGAGCTTGGACAATGGGATGCAGAGCAACAAGAAGTCTTTCGAAAAGTAGACTTAGCCCTGATAAATGCCTAAGAACTACAGGGAGTTCTGATCGCCTATCGTCGACAACCAACTGTATCACGTTGGAGGCATATAAGAGAGAATCGAGGCATGATGGAGCAAGCTCTTGCCACATTGCAGGATGATTTAATGGACCGAGCGTACCCTGGAGCTGAGCAAGAAGAAGGAGATGACTCCACCAAGGATTCGAGAGTCGATTTGATTTGGAAGTGGACTTTTGGGGGAAAACTTACAACTAAGATACTAACCATTTGTAAAATAAGTATTAGAACAAGAAGCGAGTCCCAATTTTTGACGTTGGAAGACGACACTAGAGGACTATAAAACTTATCGCAAATATCTTAAAATGAAGCTACAACTACAATAAAATTTTTGTGATGATATAAAAATATTTTATGAATTATATTCTTTTGGTTAGGTACCTAAATGAGGATTGGTTCAATCCATGAAACTAACTTATTGAGTATAGGACAATAGAAAGGGAACAAGGATAAAGTTTGAACTCACCCCGCGGGACAGAATCCCCTAACCGCTTGGATGGAATTATTCGCAAGTCAAGTTACTGAAATTTTGAGCCGCATGATAGAGAGAGATAATCGAGCTCGATCTCCGGTCAGGGATTGAAGTCATAGACTAGAGAAGGAGGACTCGGCCTTGGAACGATTCCATAAGTTTCATCCACCCAGGTTCAACGGCGGCCTAGATAATGAAGTCGCCGAAAATTGGATAGAAACAATGGCTCGAACCTTCCAAGCCTTGGGATATGCGGATGGACGGAAGGTGAATTTTGCTATATTCCAATTAGAAGGCGCCACACTAGAATGGTGGAGCATAATACAAAGGAAGTAGGACATGGAGGAAACTCCCAGGACCTAGGAAAATTTCGAAAAGGAGTTTAAGAAGAAGTTCATTCCACCTCTAGTTATCGAAAGAAAAGAAGCGGAGTTCATAAACTTGAAACAAGGGCTGATGAGTGTAACCGAGTATGAGGCAAAGTTTTCTCGACTCTAAAAATTTGTAGAGAAGATGGTCTCGACTGACAAAGAATGCAAGAGGAGATTTATCCAAGGGTTAAGGATGGAATTGAAGGATGCCCTAGCCCTAACCTATCAGAACAGTTATGCCACAACCATTAAATCTGCTTGCAGAGTGGAGGAAACCAAGAATGCCTTACGAGCCATGCACTAGTGGAGAAGGACAAATGTGAAATCCCAATCCCTATACATCCGCGACCCACAAGGAGTAAACTTTGAGCAAAACAAAGTCTCTAGGGGAGACACATCCCGACCCTCGACCACTTCAAGAAGACTGAGCATTTCCTCGAGAGGGATGACTCAGGTGCATTGCATGTACTGTGGAAAGGGAGGCCATGATGAGAATGATTGCTGGAAGAGGGCAAACAAGTGTCTACGGTGTGGAAGTGCTAAACATAGAATATCTGAATGCTCGTAAGCTTAGCTGATTCGCTTGTCTCAACCCATGGGATCCCATGCATCGGTCCCTAAACCTGCTTAGAAGGGAGGAGCAAGTAGGGTTAGTCAACAAAAGGTGTAAGCTCGTGTATACGCGATGGAAGATAATGAATCCCCGGTTTCGACCGAGGTCATTGAAGGTACCCTTCCTATCCTGGGTAAAATAGCTAAAGTTTTGATTGATCCTGGTGCTTCTCAATCTTTTGCTAGTTACTCGTTTCTTGAGAATATGGAAGAGAAAAAAGAGGACTTACCCTATAAATTGGAAGTTGGCACTCCTACAAATGATATTAAAATCCTAACTGGACGTGTATGTAGAAACTGTGAGGTGAATGTGGGACATTGGGAATTGCCCATAGACTTAATTTCTTTACCTTTAAAGGGATATGAGGTGATACTTGGCATGGATTGGCTTGCTAAAAATCACGCCCAGATAAATTTTCATACGAAGGAAGTTAAGTTGCGTCGACCCGGGGAACTTCCGATTAAAGTAGATGTGGGAGGGAAGAGATCCTCCTCATTGCTTGTGGCGGGAGTCAAAGCTCAACTAGTAAGTTTACCTCCTGAAAGGGGTCTGAATTTACTATTGATCTAGTACCAGGAGCCGTACCTATTTCTCGAACCCCTTATCGTATGGTGCCGCTAGAGCTACATGAGTTGAAGCTACAACTCAAAGACTTATTAGCTCGAGGATTCATTCAACCAAGTACCTCTCCTTGGGAAGCCCCGGTATTGTTTGTTAAGAAGAAGGATGGCTCTCTTCAGGTGTGTATTGATTATCGAGGCTTAAACAATGTGACAATTAAGAATAAATACCCTCTTCCCATTATTGAGGAGTTGTTTGATCAACTCCAAGGGGTAGTCATATTTTCCAAACTAGATATGCGACAAGGGTACTACCAGTTACGAGTAAAGAGGGAGGACATACCCAAGACTGCTTTCAATACTCGATATGGTCATTACAAATTCCTAGTAATGCCATCTGGGGTAACCAATGCACCAGTGGTGTTCATGGACCTCATGCATCGAGTATTTTGGCCATACCTATATGAGTTTGTTGTCATCTTCATTGATAACATCCTGGTCTATTCCAAATCTCAGCAGGAGCAAGAAGGGCATCTGAGGAAGGTATTACAACTGCTTTAGGAGCACAAGTTTTACGCCAAGTTTAACAAATGTGAATTCTAGCTAAAACAAGTGAATTTTTTGGGACACGTGATTAGTAAGGAAGGAATATTCGTGGATCCCTGTAAAGTCGAAACAATTCTAAACTGGAGCGTACCAAACAATAGTACAGAAGTGCGGAGCTTTCTTGGACTGGCAGGATATTATCGATGTTTTGTTAAAGACTTCTCTAAGCTAGCATCCCCTTTATTCTGCTTAACTCAGAAGTGAGTTAAGTACGAATGGAATGAGAAGACTGAATCCAATTTTCAAGAATTAAAGAAACGTCTGACCACTGGCCCAATCCTTGCCCTACCTGAGGGAAATGATGGATTCATAGTATATACTGATGCCTCAGGAGATGGTCTAGGGTGCGTATTGATGCAAAAAGGGTCACCTTATTACTTATGCATCTCGGAAGTTGAAACTCTATGAAAAGAATTACCCCATCCATGACCTAGAGCTAGTTGCAGTGGTGTTTGATTTAAAGAAGTGGTGTCATTACTTATATAGAGGCACATTTGAAGTAATGTCAGATCATAAGAACCTGAAGTACCTATTTTCCCAAAAAGACCTGAATATGCGCCAACATTGGTGGATGGAGTTTTTGGGAGATTATGACTGTGTAATCAATTATCATCCTGGCAAGGCGAATGTGGTGGCAGACGCGCTAAGCCAGAAGGTGAATTTGGCGCATATCTGGATAAAAGAGACCGAGATGTTATCACATGCAGAGAATTGGGAATGCGAGACTAAACCTGACCGACTTGTATTCTTCAATCTAAGGGTACAAACGGTTTTACCCACATAGATTAAGGAGGCTCAAGAGTCGGATGAATCATTGGTGAAGAAGAAAAAGCTTATCGTTGAAGGGAAGTTTCCGGACTTTGAAGTGAACAGTGAAGTACTACTGACCTGTAGAGGTAGGCTTTGTCTACCCCAAAAAATTCAGGAATCACCCAGAGAGTGTTAGACAAAGCCCACCGATCCAAGTATACGGTACAAAAAGGGGGGGACCAAAATGTACCGAGACTTGAATAAGCAGTACTGCTGGGATAATATGAGGAGGGACATAGCAGAATACGTAGCATGTTGTTTAGTGTGCCAGTAGGACAAGATCGAGCATCAGAAGCCATCGGGGTTGTTACAACCATTGGAGATTCCCAAATGGAAGTGGGATCACATCACGATGGACTTTGTGACAGGATTACCCCACACACCGAAGAATTTTGACGCAATATGGGTGGTGGTTGATAGGTTAAGTTGGCTCATTTCTTACTGATCAACGTTAAATACTCCTTGGAAAGACTGACTGCCCTATACATCTGGAAAATTGTAAGATTGCATGGGGTGACAATAATGATCGTATTTGATAGGGACCCAAGATTCACTTCCCATTTTTGGAGGCAACTGCAAGCAGCTTTGGGAACCAAATTGACATTTAGTACAAGTGCCCATCCACAAACAGAAGGCAGCTAGAGAGGACAATTCAAACCTTGGAGGACATGCTCCGAAGCTGTGTTATGGATTTCGGGGGATGTTGAGACACTCATTTACCTTTGGTAGAATTTTCTTATAACAATAGTTATAATTCGTCCATTGGTATGGCCCCATATGAAATACTCTATGGAAGGAAGTGTCAAACACCCTTTTTTTGGGACGAAGTGGGAGAGAAAAATATTTTTCCAGTGGTCAGTATACCCTAGATTGAGGAATCTGTGGATAAGGTCAAATTGATAAAGCCACGCTTACATACGGCTCAAAGTCAGAAAAAGAGTTACGCGGACCATCGAAGGACGGATTTGGAATTTGGAGTAGGTGACCAGGTGTTTTTGAAGGTAACCCCTCACAAGGGTCTAGTCCGACATGGCAAGAAAGGAAAACTGAGTCCAAGTTACATTGTCCCTTTCGAGATCATACAGCGAGTCGCGCCAGTTGTGTATCGACTTAACCTACCTAGTCAGTTGGGGAAATTACACAATTTTTTTCATGAGTCACTTTTGAAAAAGTACCACCCTGACCCTAGACACGTGTTAAATCATGCAAACTTAGCGGTGAACAAAAGCTAATGTACGAGGAAAATCCCATGAAGATATTGGATCGAAAAGTTAAAACTTCGCGAACTAGGGAGATTCCTATGATCTTGGTGTTATGGAGAAATCAAAAGGTCGAGGAAGAAACTTTGGAGTTGGAAGCTGAAATGAAGTATAATTACCCGGAGTTGTTTTCCGGACATGGAAATGTTGGGGACGAAATTCATTAAGGGGGGGGGGGAGATTGTTAAACCCCTACCGCAATAGGAATCAGAGAACAAGTAATAATTAAATTTTATCAAATATTCCAATCTTTCCTTTAATTTTCCAATATATATGTATATATATATATATAATAATAATACTAACAACAATAAGTAAATAAATAAATAAGTAAGAGAAATTACCAAGAAGAAAATATACATAATTATACATACATATATGTATAGTATATGACAATAGTAATAATAAGCAAATAAATGAGCAAAGGAATAACTAAATGCAAGAAAATTACCATGAAGAAAAGCTGGCAACGGATGTGAAAAATTATCCAAAGTAATGTTTTGGAGCAAGTGGTATTACCAGGAAGGGAATGAACGGCAGACGTGAAGGAGTTTGTCCAAAGTAATTTTAGGCAAGTAGGCTTGAGGTTTACAGGATAAAATTTTAGGCTGGATAGGTGTCAGAACCTTATATTTTACTTAGTATAAATATCAATGATATCCTCCCCAAAACTTACAGCCTTAAGATACTTTGACTACCAAAATTCAGAAGGTTATGAAGTGAAGTAGAAACGGCGGTTGTCAAGCCAAGTTTAACTAAGGTGAGTGTTGCATTGCCCTAGCACAAATTGAGTTAAAATATGAGTTTATGTTTACACACACACACACACATATATATATATATATAATGTTATCCGAAACCTAACTCTCTCAAACTGAACCCTCCACCTCTCGAACCCCTGCCAAAACACTACCTCTCGAACCCCTGCTGAAGCTCTACCTCTCGAACCCCTGCCAAAACACTACCTCTTGAACCCCTGCCATGACTCTACCTCTTGAACCCCTACTGAAAATCCCACTGCTCAAACCCCAACTGAGACCATCACCTGCCGAACTCTACTGAAAACTTCACCCCTCGAACTGCTACTGGAAACCTGTATCCCTCGAACTAGTTCCCTCTAACCTTTACCCCTTGAGCATGTGTCCCTGAAACCTTTACCCCTACCTCTCGAACCCCTATTGAAAATCATACTTCTCGAACCCTAACTGAAACCATCACCTCCCGAACTCTACTGAAAACTTCACCCCTCGAACTGCTACTGGAAACCTGTATCCCTCGAACTAGTTCCCTGTAACCTTTACCCCTCGAGCATGTGTCCCTGAAACCTTACCCCTCAAATTAGTACCCTGAAACCTTTACCCCTCGAACTAGTACCTTGAAACCTTTACTCCCCGAACTAGTTCCCTGTAACCTTTACCCCTCGAACATGTGTACCTGAAACCCTTACCCCTCGAACATGTGTCACTGGAACCTTTACCCCTCGAACTAGTTCCCTAAAACCTTTACCCTCAAACATGTGTCCCTGAAACCTTTACCCCTCGAACTAGTACCCAGAAACCTTTGCCCCTCAAACTATACCCCTTGAACTAGTTCCCTGAAACCTTTACCTCTCAAACTAGTGCCACTAGAACCGTTACCTCTCGAACTGTACCCCTTGAACCTTATCCCTCGAACTAGTACTACTGAAACCTTTACCTCTCAAACTAGTGCCACTAGAACCTTACCTCTCGAACCTCACCAAATGAACCCATACCTTTAAAATCTCTCCAACTGAACCTCACCACTCGAACTGGTACTTACCACTTGAACCAGTACCACCTGATACCCATACCACTTGAACCTTCTCCACTTGAATTCTTTGCTCGAGCCTCCTACCTAACTAC
Source organism: Rubia yunnanensis (assembly GCA_037428765.1). NCBI lineage: Eukaryota > Viridiplantae > Streptophyta > Magnoliopsida > Gentianales > Rubiaceae > Rubia > Rubia yunnanensis. The sequence goes on from CM075061.1 coordinate 89,674,299, forward strand.
TCGAACTGTAAGTCCCTGTACTCATCTGCTCAAACCCCGGTACTTGAAATCTGATACTCAAACCTTTCTACTCAATACTCAAGCCATGAGAGAGATATGACGGTTAAACTCAAATGATGGTATTTACTGACTATTGAATTAAGTGTGTATTTTATTATACTATACTATATTATCATGAAACTAAACTCCTGAACTGCTCTGATAATTTCTGTGAAAGACCGGCTTGTACTTTATCTTGCCGTGTCAACTTCAAACATATACTGCTCTGATGACCGGCTTGTACTTTATCTTTCCGTGTCAAACTTGAATTACCTGTTACCTGATTACCTGTATGTGAATTTTGGGGGCCTCGACGGGATTGTAGTTTGGTCAAACTCGGCAGGGAATGGTACTGACCGGACCATTCGATTAGACCGGTTACACGTGGAGTTTGGTATGCTAGCATAACCATCTAATTGATATGAGGTCGTAACTGAACACCGAAGTGAATGGGCAAAGTGAATTTTGAACTGATAAGCCTTCGGGCATCACTGACTGGGTTATGCCGTGTATTTTAGTCAGAGCTGCCATATAGCCATTTGGAAGCAACTCGGCATTATCCACCCGTATCCTTTTACTGTGTGCTAGGAGATACGTGGCTAGTAGTAAATTGTCAATTGTTATTTCTGTGATCACTAAAACTCAACTGGGTAAATACTGGCGATGGAACCTCACTAAGCAAGGAGCTTACCCTAGTTAAACAGCCCTTTTCAGGTGAAGAAGTACAGTAAGAGAAAAGTGCTTGATGTCTTTTCTTTTTTTGAGAAAGATCTGGGCTATTTGAATTTTAATGTGAACTTTGATACTGTAACAGTTAGGAGAAACTTTTGTTTGACATTTGTAATAAATCCTTTTCACTGTAATAGTAAATTAGGTTTTTGAATTACTTAAAACGCTTCCGCATAAACTTTAAGTGCTCGTTCATACTGGCCCTTTTGGTAGCACGCTCAAACCCGACCCAATACTTGTGTTTGGGTATGAGGGTGTTATAGTTTACCTAAAGAATTTTGAAACGAAAATTTTTTCGGTTCCCCACAGTTGGTGCCAAATTATGTGGTAATCCGATCAGGTAATTCAATCATCGTTCACCATAAAAGCTCCCCTCCTGCTAAACAAGACCCGAAAGTAATTCCAGGAAAAAGGTTTCGACGATCAAGTCAGTCTTTTTCTATAAGAATTGGAATTTCTTAGTTAAGTTACCCTTACCTCAACTTATGTAGCTCTTCCCGTATTTATAACCTTTCATAATTGTGGCTCCGTGTTATTAGGGACTAAGATCATGGGTTGTGCTACGATCAATATCTTTTCGGATTTATGGTTGAGTGTTTACACTCGTTCCTTCTTCCTCAGCTCATAATCGAATCCACGATAACCCAGCTTCGCTTTTTTCAGTTCGTGGTTGACTTGTACCTTTGGGCTGAAATGACTTTGTCTACTGTAAGATAGAGTAGGGCTGGGCCTAGAGGCCAGCAGCCTTTTAGATGATGGGCTGGGTATACACCTGTAAGTGCTAAAGAGAAGATCTGTCCAATTATTAGTGGGAAATACCAAAATAAAAAGTAGAAAATTATTAATGGGATGAAGGGTATACATATATGTTTTATATCTATCTAGTTAGAATAGACTTTTGTAAATATATTCAATATTAAAATTGCATTGATTAGCCCGAAAATGAAACATATGATAATAATGTGGATTCTAATTAATGGTTTTCGAGCTCAAGAAAGTGTTTTTATAAATCGATTAACTATTAGATGGATCATTAGTTTATAATTGATGCGACTAATGGGGATTTGATGTTTGTTTCTATATTGTAATGAGACTCCCACAACTTTGGCAAACTTAAAAAAAAAATGTACTGCAGTGTATGAATAATTATAATTTGACTCTAAAAGCAATCAAATGAGATTTTTCATAATTAGTCTAATCGTGAGAGTTTCACCTCAACAAAAATGAAAAAAAAAATGGTAAAGGGAATGACAGAGAGGGGGAAAGTGCGAGGAGGAGGAGGGGAATTAGTCAATGTCAATAGCTGTTAAGAAGGGACCAAAACAACACTAAATATGGCACAGTTCAAGGGGAGAGATGTCATTAATTTTCTATATAGGCATAAAGCATGCATGGCTTGTGCCTCGGTACCACAGCGCGCAGCTCCCTTCTTTCTTCATCTCTTCCATGAAAACCAGTTTATCGTTTATGTATGTCTATGTTGTTGGTGTGAGAGGTTGAAGCTGCCAGCATGATCTGGTAGAACAAGTCCATCTTTTGGTTAAACAAATTAAGTCCAATGGTAAAAATTTCCTTTCTACTCTTTAATTTGGCCTCCCCAAAGAATTTTGGGAATTTAGAACACATCTTTTTGTTACATTTAATAAGGATTTCCCTAGTATGATTCGAGATACCGTGTTATTGATTCGAGTAAGAATTTTAGTCCATCAGATAGGGTATGGTTCGATCAGGTCATCTAGCAGCTTCAATCACTCACCAACAATACGTGTTTAGTGTGTGCATTGATTGAAGACTGAAGATATGCAATTGCTGTCCCTTGAAATATTACAGGTATTAGTTTCTTCACCACAACTTTTTTTTAATCGAGAATATGATACGCGAGTTTCCTACACATTTCAGTATGTAAGAAACATCTATCGTTTATACCTTTGTAGGGATCTGATTACGAATAAATTAGATAGCTTGATTTCTGTGACTTGTATGCTTTAAACCAGATTAGGACCACTTTCTTGTGGTCACAGAAATTTCCAGGATAGCTCCATGCAATTTCAAGTAAACATGTCGATTTCTTTGTCAGGGACATGAATAAAGCCAAACGGATCTAGTCCAATATTAATAAATACATTAATACAACCTAGCTACGCATGTGATGAGGTATATATTTTATGCTTGCTAGCTGTTTGCTTGTTTGATCAGGGAAATAAATTTTAAAAAAACATACCATGCTTCATTTGATAATTTATTTTATTTATTTACAAACAATAGCTAAACTATTGCACAGCTTAATCTGGAGAATTTGGCCCGAAACTTATAGTGTAATACAATTTGCAACTTTTCTGGTTTGATTTTGCGGCACATTCATCGTTCATGGATCCAGTTAAAGAAGCAGATAGACATGGTTTTGTGTAGTATATATTATTGAGAGAAAACTGCATATATAATCCTATATAATTGATGAAAGTGCTGATATAACCTTGCAATAATGAAAGTACAGATATAACCCTGCAATAATGAAAGTACAGATATAACTTTGCGATAATTGAAAGTGCAAATATAACCCTGGTCAGTCAATGCCGGAAATAATGGCTTTAGGGTTATATTTGCACATATGTATAATAGTTAGAGTTATATTTGCACATATGTATAATAGTTAGGATTATATTTGCACTAAAAAATAATTCAGGGCTATATTTGCACTTTCTCCAACATATAGAGTTATATGTGCATATTACCCTATTATTGAATGTTTTTAAACCACACAAAAGTGCAAGTGTGGCAGGGAATGTGTATACATATGCAAATGTGCTGCTTCCCGGTCAAACTTGAACATAATTATTTTCACGATTTTAAATAAATGTGTTTCATTATAAATAAAAGTCACTACGTATAATAATAACACAAAACAAATTTAATATTTAAAAATTATAATTTTTTTTGAATCTAACATCATCTTAGTATTTATTATATATATCTATTTAAATATGTGATTAAAATTTGACAACTTTATTTTAAAAAATTTATATACAGAATTGACTGGAACGAAATCAATATAAATTAATTTTTAAAAAAAGTCAATGGAATTGAAGTCACATTGTACATGTCCAGGTTATTTTATGATTGTTCTTTTACCTGGCTAACTTCTATACCCCAATTCGGCTCATTGTAGTCTGCACAGAAGTTGTTTTTGATCAAAATATTAAAATTTGAACACATATTTGAATGGGTATATGAACAATAATTTTATCGTATGAGATACGGTTAGATTTGTCGTAACATGTAGTTTTTAAATATTAAAATTTTGTATTATTACTATCTGTAGCTACACATATTTACAGTCAAACATATTTATTGAAAATCGTAAAATATTTTTGTGCAGAATAGGTTGGGACGAAGTACCTAACATCCATGCTTATATGCTCGGAAAATCTGGGAATGAGAATTAATTTGTCAATGTTATAAAATATATTTCTTATACCTATTTGTAAAACAAATTATGCATAAAGATTTGACAATATGTAAAGGAAACAACATGAACTATAAATATGAACTATAAATATGAAGACTTGAATGTTGGAAAAGACAGGTGAGAATGGAGTATATATCTCAATGTGAATGAGTACAAAAATCCGTATACACTATTGGTACATTGGTGGAGGCACCGTTTTTAAAGGTTGTTCATTTGAACCAGAGAAGTCACTTTGGGGGTGACTGTTCTAGACATATCTTCCATTGATGAGGATCAAAGGCAGTTCCTGGAATCGCCTTCTAAATCAACAAGGGGTTGGCACCGCCTTCTATTAGTTACGAACTGGTAACGTAATGCACCCCGTCGAACCGTTGAAGTAGTTACGAGCTCATAACAAGATAAAAACCCTTGGATCCTGCAATCTATTCCGAACTTAGAACATGAGGCAAATCATCGGAACTATAAATTAGTTAAGAACTCGGAACTTCTGTTATTTCTGAACTCAGATGGATTTTCTATTCCCAGTATGTGTATTTTAGGTTTGAGATCATTTAATGATTGATAAATTGTTCCGGATTCGGAACAAATATCGGATCTTCTCTTTCGAGGTCGTACTGAGTAGTCTGATCTATGATAAAAAAAGGTTAAAGAATGACCTAAATTAGTTCCGATTTTAGAATAGCTTTCGGAAAGTATGGTCAAATTTTGCAATTTTGATAGAATTCGACTTTTGAAAGCCTCACATACTAGGTCAACATACACCGAAAATACTTGTCTATTCCACACTATCTATAAAAAAATCTATAGACTACGCTAGGGCAGCAACAATCTATTGATAGGAATAGAAATCTATCAAAATCTATTCTAGTGAGAATGTCAAATATATACTAGCAACTTGTACCACTGTTACGTTGAGATTTTCAATAGAAGAAGAACGAGCATTGACAATATACCTAGTCAAGCAATTTCTTGCCATGTTGATATCAGTTTGCGAATACGGCTTCTCCTCTTATTTAAATATCTGTGAATTTGGGAAAGTGAATAACATGTGTAATAAACCTATAACATGGAAACAAAGAAAGAAGTTCTAATTCAAAATTTACGTCATTGATATCAAGATAATCCATACGGATTTGTAGAAGACACTCCGCCGCATATAGCATTACGTAATGCCTCTACTCTCAATTCTTCGCTTGTTTCTTGTACTAATTAATTCAAAAGAATTATTTAATCATATCAAAACTTTATAATTCTAAAATCAAATTGAATTGTCAACATTAAAACAAAAGTTCACCTTGATCTTTTATGTCTCCAAACCCTTTGTACAAGACTCGGTAGGAAAACTGACTGAAACATCCAAAATCTTAATCCCTGGAAGGTTTACAATGTAGAGGATCCATCCAGTAAATGCGGTTGTTCTCTAGGACAATAATTATTAATCTCCAATGGTCCCTACAAGAATGTTATACGTATAAATAATCCAAAAAATACGTTGTTTTAAGTAGATTTGATATTTTACCATCACCTCTCAATGTATGGGGAGACAAATATTTTTTATTCGTTCGTCCAAAACTTTTGCGAATGTAGCCGACCCGCTCCTTGACCAGGTTTCCAATTTCTTATGTCATCACTAAGCACAAATACCCTATCAACCGTTTTCTCCATTTGGTTAGAAAAATAATACATGTACCTTTGAATAGAATGAGAAAACGTTATTTGTGAAGCTAATAAATTATTCCTTCGAATTATGAAAGTATATAGTACTTACAATATTTATAAGGACATTAGGGTTTGATTGACTTGGTCACACCTCCACAGGTCTTCAAAGTCAATCCATGCGGAAATTACTTCCCTCTTGTGACCAAATATGCACTCATTGCCTGAAAATGTGTAGGTTGAATTGACTTGGTGTCCGCCAATCAAATCATACAAGACTTTAACAAAGTGCAGTGAATCCTTCATAATCTGTGCCCTTGTGAGTGTAGTTTTGCCTTCTTCAATGTTTTGTGAACTATTACTTTAGGCTTGGCCTTCAAATGACCATCCTTTGTAAGGTCCACATAGATTAGGCAACAAGGCAATAGGAGAAAAATTCCATTGGCGATTCCCACGTGCTTGTAGTGGCCATCTACAATTGGTAATATGGCATTGCAGACTAGTGGCTTCTTCAGTGAGACTCTACATTTCCCATCTCGAATTGGTACAGAGTGATAATGTCTCATTGATTCGTGCAAAATACCATCGGCAGCGTGGATTAGCCTACCATTCTCCGCTTGATCAATGTACAACTCACACAAATGTGATGTCTACAATGAAAAAGAAATAACTATGTCAAACAAAGGTAAATGAAATTGAATATGATTAAAATTTTGGCCCTTTTTTTGGCGGACATGATGGCGAGGTCAACATTATTGACTTCATCTCCTTGTGGAGGTAGAATAGGTTTGTGGTTAACCTCAACATCTCCCGGTGAGTGGCGCGATCCTCTAGAAGGTGGAGTCCAACCCGGTGTTAAATTGGCTAAATTTTTGGGTACAGGGAGACCAGTGTGTTGAATTAACTTGCAGATCAAGATATCTTGTTGCTCGATCTTTTTGTCTCGTACAAGCGCTTCCTTTTGCAAGACGTGAACCCGGGATGGTTCAGCCTCCTTGTAGAACCGAAGAATTCCAAGCACATCTCTTTGTGATAAGAATGATCCAATGCCTCTTGTAAGCCCTAAGTGATCTGGTTAAATAGTAGCCTTGTGGAAGATGTCGTGTTTACCTATGGAAATGAATCACCCTTCCAATTGTGAATGCTTTAATTTAGCCTATGCATGAGTTTTAAAATGAAAAATATAGTTTATTTTCTAGGATTTCAATTTTGAAATAGAAAAAAGATTATAGGTGCTTACCATTGGTTTGGCAATTTCTCGATTAGGATCCTTATCGTATTCACCTTTACTGTTATGACGGCTTATCAAGAATAGATCGCACTTGTCAATTTCCTGGTCCATGGGTATTACTGATGATCTTGCCTCCTCCTTGGTCATTCCTCTGATAATTGCTAGTTGGAGATCCCTTTCAAAACGTTGCTTTATTAATTGTAAAGCCTCCAATCCATATCCCCCACGACTCTTATGATGAGGGGTTTTGTTTTCCTTTGCAAACCATCGCTTTTCACTCCTTATACCCTACATTTTTAGCTAATATTATATTTATCAAAACAAAAATAAGCATCGTTTATATGGGCTCACATTTTCATCATTCTCCAAAGCTCGCCTCTTGTGGATCTCCCAACTTTTGGATTCAATATGTGTATAAATCAACCATGGATGATTTTCTTTCCTAATAGAAAAAAATTTAATCTTGCGATAAGGTATATTTGTTCTCCCTCCAACTCTTCATCATCATGGTTGTTGCCCTTTTTAAAAAATCATTCATATCTGGGGCATCGAACTCAAATTGTCTACACGTGGATTGAAGTCAAAGATAATAATTAAAGATTAATGCAGGATTTTATTTATCTACATCTGTGGTTAAATAATTTCAATTTTGTCATATAATTCTAGGTACCCTGCACTCCATCCATAGGACATCTCTATATTCTTTTGGAATCTCATGCCAACTATCGTACTCGATGTCTCCCCTTGTTCTACCGACCTTCCCTACCCAACTAGGCCATTTAGCTAGTTTCCTCCTATATACACTTTCCAGATTTGGTGAAAATCAACAAAGTTAATTCTTTTCTAGCCAGTCTGCTTTCTAATGTTCTACAATATGTTCTATAAATCTCTCCCACCTATAACCCCTCTTTTTCATCGTCATTAATGCGTAGGTTTTGTGAATTTCCACATATTGGACGCACATGTTCATCCCGAGTCCTCTTCCGGGACATTATACTACCTGATAACATACATCACAATCAAAAACTAATTTAGGGAAACTAGGGTTTTATTTTTAACAAATATTGGAAATAAACTATTAGCGATACACACAGGTGATTTTGGAAGAATAAGCTTCAGGCACTTTCACACTACTCAGCATCTCACAATACACTTCTTCTCCATCTGAGACATTGAATAACAAGCAGGAGGGAGATAACAAGCATCTCCACCACTAACAGGACCAAGATGTTTCCTAATACCCATGTCAACCAAATCAAGTCGAGATTTCAATCCATCTTTTTTTTATTAAGAGTATTCAAATGTGTTCCAATCAAAGCATCGCATACATTTTTCTCTATGTGCATTAAATTAAGACATTGTTTGACATCCAAATCCTTCCAATAAGGGAGTAGAAAGAAGATTGAACATTTCTTCCTTGCAACTCGCAAATACCCCATGCGTCGGTTAATGGTACAAGCGCACCTCGCAACTCTGTCTTGTCAATGAACCACTTCTTGACAAAATGCCACGGATGACCCTTAGGGAGAAAATGTCAATGTCCATCGTAAATAGTTTTAGAACCATGCTTAAGTTGAGAAAATGAGGTTTCTTTCTCACAGAATGGACATGCACATCGTCCTTTCACAGAATAGCCCGACAAATTTCCAGAAGCGGGAAAATCATTTATGGTGCAAAATAAAAGGGTCTTCATCTTGAAAATATCATCCACATAGCATCATAGGTATAGATTCCATGTTTGAACAACGTCAACAAAATATCCACTAGGGGTGCAAGATATACATCAATGTCATTACCCGGTTGCTTCGGGCCCAAAATCATCATGGGCAAGAGAATGTATTTTCTTTTCATTATCGGTTACAATAGTAGATTCTAGATCACCAACATTACAGGAAAAGAACTATATGCGTTGATCATGTTTCCAAAAAGATTCATTCTCTCGGTAGTCAGTCCCAACCTTAAATGTTGGGAATTCGATCCAAACTCTGGGTATATTCCATCAAGATTTTTCCATTGCTCACAATTGGACGTATGTTTTATGACATCATCTACCAGGTGATCTATTTTTGTATGCCATTGTATCAACATTGCATCTTCTTTGGAAGCAAACAACTTTTGCAACCGTGGAATTATCAGAAGATACCATACACTAGGCGGTTCCTTTGGCCATTAGAAGTTACTTTGTGGGTGACTTCTTTGGACATGCCTTCTATTGATGATGTTAGAAGGAGGTTCCTAGAACTGCCTTCTAACCCACCAATGGAAGGCGGTTCAAAACCGCCTCCTAACCTTGGGGTGGAACCGTCTTCTATTAGTTTCGAGCTCGTAACAGCATGTTGTCCGTCGGACCATGCCTCTGGTTACGAGCTCATAACATAATTAACTCAGTCGGATTTGCGGCTTGTTACGAGCTCGAAACAAGCATATAACTATCAAACGTAGTGATTGGTTCCGCACTCAAAACGGGACCCAGTACGTCTGATCTATAAGCTCATTACGAGCTCAGAACCTTGGGACATTTCAAGCTTGGACCTATTTACTGTTCCTAATCTGTGCTTGATTATTTAATGCTTGATATTTATTTACAAATTCTGAATTACTCTCGGATTGTATGTTCCGAGTTCGGAACACGTGATCTGTTCTTTGTTATTACATTGAAGCAATAAAATATGTTCCTAAGTTGGTACTGCAATCGGAAAGTATGGTAAAAAATTGCATTTTCAATACAATCCGTCTAAATGGAAGCCTCTCAAACAAGTTCAAGATACACCAAAATAACTTGTCATTTCCACACTATCTATAAAAAATCTATAGACTATGCTAGGTCAGCAACAATCTATAGATAGGAATAGAAATCTAACAAAATCTATTCCAATGACATTGACATCATATATACTAGCTATTTATTCCACTCCTACATTGGGATTTTCAATGAAATTGGAATGGGCGTTCACAATATACCTTGCCAAGCAATTTCTTTCCATGTTGATATCGGGTTGTGAATACGATTTCTCATCCTCTTTAAATATCTGTGAATTGGAAATGTCATTAATGTGTGTAATCAACCTAATCAACCTATAGCATTGAAATAATTGAAGAAGAGGTAATTCAAATCTTACATCCTTGATTTCAAGAAAATTCATACGAATTTGTTGAAGACACTCCGCAGCGTATAACATTACTTAATACGGGCACTCCCAATTCTTCGCTTGTTTCTTGTACTATGTAATAGAATAGAATAAATTAATCATATCAAAACATTTGAGTTCTAGAATGTAACTGAACTTTAAACGTGAAAAAAAGGTTCACCTTGATCTCAACTATCTCCAAACTCTATGTACTGGACTCGATGGTGAAATTGACTGAAGCTTCCAAAATCTTAATAAATGACCTGAAAGGTTGATGATGTAGTGGATCCATCCAATAGACGTGGTTGTTCTTCGGGACACTTAATATTAATCTCCAATGATCCCTACAAGAATATGATACATTAAAATAATCCAAAATAAAGGAATGTTTTTAGTAGATGATATTTGACCATCACCTCTTAATGTGTAGGGAGACGACTGTTTTCTTATTCGTTCATCCAAGACTCTTCTGGATGTAGTCGATCTGCTCTTTGACTGTGTTTCCAATTTCTTGTGTCATCATCGGGCATATATACCATATCCATGCTTTCTCCCTTTGGTTAGCAAAACAATACATGTACCTTTGAAATAGAATGAGAAAACCTTATTTGTAAAAATAGTAAAAATAAATAAATTTTACCTTCAAACTATGAAAGTAAGTATTACTTACCATACGTATAAGGACATTATAGTTTGATTGACTTGGTCACACCTCCACAAGTCTTCCAAGTCACTTAATGCGGCAATTATTTCCCTCTTTTGACCAAATACGCATTCATTGTACAAAAATGTGTAGGTTGAGATGACTTGGTGTCCGTCAATCAAATCATACAAGACTATAACAAAGTGCAGCGAATCCTTCAAAACTTCTGCCCTTGTCAGTATGGGCTTAGCCTTCTTCGGTTTTTTGTGAACTATTTTGGGTGCTGTTTTAGGCTTTGCCTTTGAATGACCATCTTTTTAGGGTCCACATAGATTAGGCGGCAAGGCCATAGGAGAAAAAGTCCTTCGTTGGTTCCCACGTGCTTGAATTGGCTGTCTGGAATTGGCAATAGGGAGTTGAGGACTAGTGGCTTCTCTAGTGAGACTCTACATATCCCACCCCGAATATTGGAACGGAGTGATGTTGTTGCATTAACTTGTGCAAAATACCATTGGCAACGTGGATCGGCCTACCATTCTCCGCATGATCAATGTTCAACTCACACAAATGTGATGTCTATAACGTAAAACAAAATAAGGAAGTCAAAAAAATGAAGATAAATGACAATATTATTATAAATATAACAATTTGACTTTTTTTGGCGGGCATGATGGCGAGGTCAACATTATTGATTTCATCCACTCGTGGAGGTAGAATTGGTACGTGGTTGAACTCAACATCTCCTGGCAAGTGGTGTAATCCTCTAGAAGGTGGAGTCCAACCTGGTGTTAAATCAGCTAAATTTTTGGGTACATGGCGACCGATGTGTTCAATTAACTTCCGGATCAATATATCTTGTTGCTCAATATTTTGGTCTCGGGCAAGCTCTTCTGCTTATAAAACATGAACCCGGGATTGTTTAGCCTTCTTGTACGAACGGAGAATTTCGAACGCATCTCTTTGACACAAGAATGATCCAACACCTCTTGCACGACCCGGGTGATCTGGTTTTTCTGTAGCCTCGCGGAGGATGTCGTGTTTACCCTTGGCAATGAAATGCCCTTCTAATTGCTCGATCTTTAATTTAGCCTAAGCAAAAATTTTAAATAAAATATTTTAGTATGGTGAATTACATCTTTTATTAAAAGCATTAGAGAATAATGGTGCTTACAACTTGTTTGGTAATTTCACGCGCGGGTTCGTTATCGTATTCACCTTTACTATTTTGACAGCTAATCAGGAATAGATCGCACTGGTCAATCTCTTCCTCGTCCATGGGTACACCGATGATCTTGTCTCCTCCTCGGTCTTTCCCCTGCCAATTTCTGTTTGGACATCCCTTTCAAAATGGTCCTTAGTTAACTGCTGGACCGCCAATCCATATCCACCACGGCTCTTACAATGAGGTGTTTTGTTTTCCTTTGAAAATCATCATTTTTCACTTCTCGTAACCTACATTTGTAGGCAACCTTTTAAATTTTAAAATTAATGAAATACATTATATTAAAATAAAAATAAACAAGGTTTACCTTGGGCTCACATTTTCATCATTCTCCAAAGCCCGCCTTTTGTGGATCTCCCAACTTTCTGGTTGAATATGTGTATATATCAACCATTGACGATCTTCATTCCTATTAGAGAAAATTTAATCTCGTGATAGGGTATATTTTTGCCCCCTCCAACTCTTTGCCATCATGGTCGTTACCTTTTTTTTTAAATCATCCATATATGGGGCATTGAACTCAAATGGTCTTGACGTGGATTATTAATCAAAGTTAATAATTAAAGATTAATCTACGATATAATTTAGTTACGTTTGTAGTTAAATAATTTCAAATACCATAGTTACCATGCTCCCAAGCAAAGGACATCTTTATATTCTTTAGGAACCTCATGCCAACTATCGTACTTGATGTCTACCCTTGTTCTTCCGACCTTACCTACCCAACTAGACCATTTAGCTCGTTCCTCTGATATACACGTTCCAGATTTGTTTAAAATTAAAAAAAGTTAATTCTTTTCTAGCCATTCTCCTTTCTAGTGTTCTACAATAAGTTCTAGAAAAAGAACCCATTTTCAACCACTCCTTCTCATCGTCATCACCACCTATGTTTTGTGAATCTCAACCTATTGGACCCACATGTTCATCACGAGTCCTCTTCCGTGACATTAAACTACCTAACAACATACATGACAATCAAAAACTATGGTTTAAATTTTAACAAATGGAAATCTAACTTTTATGCTTAAAACATATATCTACACTTACAAAAAATAGATTGACACTTCAATATATGATAACCCTAGCTAGAATTCATCAAGTAGGACAAAGGAAATGCTAAAATTTTGACCTTTCCAACAAAACAATTCAAAGTTGGATGTGACATTTTCTTTGAATACACATGAACAATCTTGAACTCCGAAAACCCTAACTCATGGATTGCCTTTGGTTTTGTAAAACTCTAGGCTTATGGATGTGATTATCACACATTTAGTAGGGTTTTATGCAGTTAGGATCAAAAGATGAAGATGAAAGAATGGAGGAGGGTTTTTGAGGGAATAAAGGGAGGGATTTCGCAAATTTCTGGAATGAGTATTAAATGCCCATTTGAAAACTACCATTATTACGCTATAGAAGCTGTGCTCGATTAGATGTTCCAAGCTCGGAACAGGATTACACAATCAAAACTAGTTCAAACCTTTTATACCCTGAAAATATCAAGTTCCGGACTTAGAACTTGATCTGACTATATAAAAAAAATTTCAGCAACGGGAAAATCATTTTGATATGCCCAACTGAAAAATCCACAAAACCCTTTTCACCCAAACCCTATAATTTCAATCAGCCAATAAACCTAAGTCAATCATGCCAAGGTATAGAGGTGGACGTTCTGGCGGTGGATATGGGGACGCTTAAACACAGAGTCATAATCCAAATGAAGACTTGGGGGTAATCATCCCTATTCTTCAATACGGATGTGGAAGCTAGGTATGTGCAATTTCAAATCAGGAATGTAGCAATCCTAGGGTTATTCTAGTGCAGATATTATACCCCTTAAGCTTGGATATTTTCTTCAATATTTGAAACCCTCTAGGTTTGATAAGTTAGTGAATTTGGAAGAACCGGTTTATTATGACGAGGTTGTGCAATTCTACGCCAATTTAGGGAAGAGTATGAACAATAGAGATCTCACTATGGTAAATGGCATAACAATTCCAGTTACAAAATTTAGCATAAGAACACCATTTAAGAGGTACACTCCATTACCACCCATGCTCGGAGGGAGATCCCCTACACAGATCTTTACTATACATAGAGGGTTGTTCCGAGCACCCCCACCCTTGCAGAGTTCACACAACTCGGTCGTAGCTCAGAGGGCAACAAATTGGTATTGTAATTATCATATGGATTATGACCATGACACAAACAATTGCATGCAGATAATGATGGAAATCAATAGGTGTGAGCAGGAAGAACGATTTCGAGGACAAGGACACAGGAACCAATGGCATCCTTATAGAAGAAAAAATAAAAATAGATGGGGGTAGATGATATAAATGGTCTCAAGAATAGGCAGTTTAAAATAGGGGGCAAGAAGGAAGACATAATAGACCGCAGGAGCAACCGGAAGAAATTAGGATAACCAAAATAGAGAAAACCCACCCGTGTGAAGGGTAATTAATTTTATCAACGGCTTGGTGGGTGAGAGAACTTCGAACTCTGTGATAAGAGTAGAGGCATAAAGGGTTCCTATGGAAGAGCCCAGTCATAAGAGGTTTTGACCAGACGAGATGGTCACCTTCTCGAAAGCGGATGCCATACCAGACCAAACACCTCATGCGGATCCTATGGTAATTTCAACCATTATTGGAATGCCTTTGATAAGAAGGGTATTCGTTGATGATGGAAGTGGGGTAGAAGTGATGTTCGCTGAGTGTTTTGACCAGTTGGACATAGAGCAAGACAATTTAAAAATGTCTGCATCCCCTTTATCCAGATTCATAGGGAACTCGGCATTCCCCATAGGAGAGATAAAATTTCCCATTTGGGTAGCGGATGGAAACAAAGGGGAGACCATTATGTGTAATTTCGCTATCGTGGATGCTTCTTCCCCTTATAATGTAATTTTAGGAAGGCCATGGATGTGCAAGACTTGGGCGTTCTGGTTACCCTATCACCTGATGATGAAGTTCCCAACTGAGAAGTGGGTGGCATCCATTCAAGGAGATCAAACCGTGGCTTGAAAATGTAATCTTACGGCGGTGCAAAAAGAAAGAAAGAAAAGGGATGTAGCGAAGGTACACGTAGGTGTGGGATTCACTGATACAATAGAGATGCATGTTTGGGATACAGGGTCAGTAACTGTTGGGAAGCTAATTCCTAAAGATGTTAAGGGGAGACTAAGAGACTTGTTGGGAGAATATGGAGGCATGTTCTCGTTGGATACCTCTGACGTTACAGGAGTACCTTCGAGTCTCGCACTACATAGGCTGAATATTGACCTCTTGATTAAACCAGTGAAGCAGAAAAGAAGGGTGTTTGCTCCCGAAAGAGCTGAAGCAATTAAAGAGGAGGTGGAGAAGTTGTTGAGGGCAGATGTCATCGAGGAGGTGTTCTACCTTCACTAGATTGCTAACCTAGTCATGGTTCCAAAGCATGATGGATCATAGATAATTTGTATAGACTTTATAGATTTAAAATAAATTTGTCCCCATAGATAGTTACCTATTTCCGCCAATCGACAAGCTAGTGAAAGCCATAACTGGATATCAGATTTTGGCGTTCTTCGATGCACACAAGGAGTATCACTAAGTCCTCATGGCAGAGGAAGACAAGGAAAAAACATCATTTATTATCGATGTAGGCACGTACTGCTAAAAGAATATGCCTTTTGGGTTAAGAACATGCAAGGGCTACTTACTAGATGCTGGCTGATAGCCTGTTCAGGGGACATATAGTGAAGAACATGGAAATATATGTGGTTGACATGGTTGTCAAAAGAAAAAGTTATGAATAATTCTTAAGGGACCTAGAGGACACATTCAGTAGCCTTCGAGGGGCTAAGTGTGTTATTGGCGTGAGGGTGGGGAAGTTTCTCAGATTCATGGTTTCAGAGAGGGGGATTGATGTAAACCCAGAAGGTAAAAGCTTTGAGGACAATGAAAACCCCACAATAAATAAAGGATGTGTAGAAGCTTACAGGATCTCTAGTAGCATTGAGCAGGTTTCTATTCAAGGGGGCGGAGAAGCACTTACCCTTATTCGATGTCCATCAAAGGGAAAATCAGTTTGAGTGGAATGGCAAGTGTAACGAGGCATTCAAGCAGTAGAAGGAACACTTGGGGACATTGCCTACCTTGATGAAACTAGACAAGGATGAATGCTATACTTGTATATTTCCATGTCGTCGTTAGCCATCAGCGCAGCCCCGGTAAAAGAAAAAGAAAAAGTTCATCATCCAATTTACTTTGTCAATCGTGCCTTGCAGGGGCTGGAGACGAGGTACACTATTCTCGAGAGGTTGATTCTAACCCTCGTACATACAGCTAGAAGATTGGGACCATACTTCCAGGGACACAAAATAGTGGTGCTCACGAACCACCCTATTCGACAGATCCTGCTGAGGCCAGATATTTCAGAAAGAATGATGAAGTGGGCGGTGAAATTGGGAGAGCATGATGAATCTCGGGTTGTGATTAAGGGACAGGTGTTGGAAGACATCATAGTGGAAACTACAGAGCCCCTCGAAGTATGTTTGGATCCCGTTCGAGAGGTGGAAGTGAACCAAAGAAAGGTATTGAAGTTGCATGTGGATGGTTCATCACATTCTGGAGGAAGTGGAGCCATGAGTCTGCTGACTAGCCTCAAAGTAGCTAAAAATAAGGCTGAGTATGAGGCACTGATCACTGGATTGCGCCTTGCAAGGGAGCTACAGGTGGAGGAACTGGAGGTTTTCAGTGACTCTCAAATTGTTGTTCAGTAGGTGAATGGAGAATACAAGGTGAGAGAGCATAATTTTCATAGGTACCTCGAGGTAGCAAGTAACATGTTAAAAATTTTCAAATCTTATACTTTAATGCAGGTTCCGAGGGAAAGCAATCACAAAGCAGACACTCTAAGTAAGATCGCTTCTTCGGATTTGGGGACCCAATCCCGGAAGCAACTACTCATGGAAAATTTGAGCGGATGAAGTTTTGAAGAACCCGTGGTTATGGTGGTAGAAGTGGAAGACTTCTTGATAACACCGTTCGTGGCATGTCTTTGGGAGGGTGTCTCAGAAAATGAAGTGGATGCCAGAATGATAAGGTTGAAAGCTTCAATGTATGTGTTGCAGGAAGAAATAATGCACGGAAGGGGTCATTTGCAGTCATTTCTTCGATGCATTAACACTAACGAGGCTGATTATCTCTTAAGAGAGGTACACGAAGGAGTATGCGACAGCCACCAGGGAGCCAGGTCCGTGGTAAGGAGGCTTATTCGAGCAGGATTTTATTGGCTGACTATGTTCAAAGACTCGAATCAATATATTCAGGCTTGCCACCAGTGTCAGAGACATGCCCCTATAATGCATGTTCCACAGGAAGAGTTGAGAAACATCTATAGTTTGTGGCCATTTGACAAGTGGGGGATCGATCTAGTGGGCCCTTTTCCAGAAATGCCAGGAAAATTCAGATACTTAATAGTGGGTATTGATTATTTTACAAACTAAGTAGAGGCTGAGCCCTTGACAAACATAAGAGGAAAAAAAATCATCATTTTTTGCTGGAAGAACATTATGTGCCATTTGGAATCCCAAGGATGATCATTAGGGACAATGAAACACAGTTTGCTCAGAATCCCTTCAAGAAGTGGTGCGAGGAATATCAGATTAAGCAAAAAGTGACATAAATTTAGCACCCTCAAGCCAATGGATAAGTGAAGGTGACCAGCAGAACGATGGTAAATGGAATACGAGCACGCCTCCAGGGGGCAAAAGGTAACTTGATATGGGAATTACCCAGCTGAGTCTTCCACTATTGGGGAAATGCCTTATAGTCTAGTATACGGCTCGGAGGCAGTAATCCCTGCGGAAATAGGTGTTCCTAGCCCAAGGATAATAACTACTGCAGACGAGGCAGTCAACCAGCAGAACCAATGTCTGGATCTGGATATGGTGGAAGAAAAGGGGGAGTTAGCTTCTCTACATGAGGCTAAAGTCAAAGAATGGGTCAGAAGATACCATGACAGGAGGGTAAAGAATGTGTCGTTTAATCCGAGGGACTTGGTAATGAGGAAAAATGAGAAAAGCAAAAAGGAACCCAGGAAGTTAGCTGCAAATTTGGAATGACCTTATAAAGTGATATAATCGCACTCGGGAGGAAGTTATGTCCTTGAATAGATGAACGGGGTTCGAGTGCTAAGGAGGTGGAACATTACCAACCTGAGAAAATATTACCAGTTATGACGAGCGGTTTGCTTTAAAGCAGCACTCTAGATAATATTTCCAGCCACGGTTGATGTTCGAGTGGTTTCCTCTAAAATGGAACTCTAGATGATGTTCGAGCGGGTTGCTTTAAAGCGACACTCTAGATGATATTTCCATCCACGGTTGCTCTAAAGCGGCACTCTAGATGATGTTCGAGCTGGTGGCTTTAAAGTGACGCTCTAGATGATATTTCCAGCCACGGATGATGTTTGAGTGGTTTTCTCTAAATCTGCACTCTAAAGGATGTTCGAGCGGTTGCTTTAAAGTGGCACTCTAGATTATGTTTGAGTTGTTTTCTTTAAACCAGCACTCTAGATGATGTTCGAGTGGTTTGTTCTGAAGCAGCACTCTAGATAATATACGAGTGGTTAGCTCTAAAGCGGCACTCTAGACAATGTTCGAGCGGGTTGCTTTAAAGCGATACTCTAGATGATTTTGAAATGGTTTGCTCTAAAGTGGCACTCTAGATGATGTTCTAGTGGTTTTCTCTAAAGTGGGACTCTAGATGGTGTACAAGTGGTTTTCTCTAAAGTGGCACTCCAGTTGATATTCGAGCCGGTTAAGGTTGTGTGGTATGCTTTTAAGTGTCACTCGAAGGCTACTTTTGTAACCTTGGAATTATGAACTAGTGGACAAGATTGGAAGGATGTAGGTGGAAACGCCTAACTTGGGTAAAATGGTTGTGTCTCTGAAATTTTCAATTTCTATGTACCAAAGATATTCATACTATGTTTTGCCTAGAAAGGTTGCGCGTACTGCTCATATTTGAGGGGTAAAATATTTGATAGAGTATAAACTTCATCAATTATTAGAAGTACAATTTGATACTGAAAAGTACATAAACTTATTAATCTAAATGTATTCATCTAGTTGGAGGAAACCCACCCGAAACAAATCATCAGTGGAGATAGGTTTTCCCAGCCCTTTCACTTTTTCTTTTATGTCTTCGAGCTCTTCAAGCTTTATACCAGCATCTCTCCATATGTCCTTCATTGTTTCTTCTACAGGATATTTGGAAGCATTAAGGGGAGCAACGGTCTTACAGCGTTTCTTTGTGGAAGGTTTGAATAGGCCTTTCAAGTAGAACCCAACGCTCTTGCGACGATTTGAGGAAGATTCTTTGGTAACTCCGCTAGAGGGGATAAGATGCTTCTCATCTTCTTTAATGGCGGATTTTTGTTGCTGAGGAGCAGAGCGATAACTAGAGGGGGTGAATCCTTTTACCTTCAGCTCCGCTAACCAATCAATAATAAGGTCAAAAGCCTTTTTCCGACGAGGAGTTTCATTCTCATGGACATTAACTTCATTCATCCAGTATCGAGCAGCTTTGAGTAGAAATTTTGGGAGCTGATCATTGATGATTAAATATGAGGAAGGAATTCAATGAGAAAGCTTGTGGGCAAGAAGGCTCGTTTTGTGTGCAGCATTTTTTTCTTTGAAATCAACAATATTCCCCTCCACTTCTTTTGCTTGTACCTTCTAGGCCTCAATCTCCCCTGTGATTCGTGCATTCTCAGACAAGAGAGATGCTACCAAAGAACTATTTTCAACCAGGGTTTCCTTCAACGGGCTGGATGGGGTTCGCCTGAAGAAGGGGGATCTCGCTACCTATCTCCCAAGTGAGCAATTCCTCTTCAAGGCTAGCTACTTTACGCTGAGCTAGTAGATGTTGCTTGGAAAGTAACTCCCTTTGGGCTACTATCCTGCAATTTTTCCCATGCAACCAATTAGGCACCCTTCCACTATTGGAAGCCTGGTCGGAGTAGCAATACAAGACTTTAGAGAACCAAACTTTAAATAGATTTTAAGCATCAGCTCTTTGAGGTCGTTATCTGCGGAATCACGACCCTTGACCACCTCTAAAAGATATGTCCCATTCAATTCTTTTCTCAAGAAATCCTTAACAAACCCCTTAAAGATTGAATGGTCTTTAGACTGCCACAGCTTCACCTCAGCTTCTAGTTGGCAGAGCTTGTCCTTCAAGGACTCCTTCTCTTGATTACAATTAGATGGATCAAAGGTGGCCTTCAATAGTTGTTTGTGTGTCTCACTCAACTCTTTGTGAACACTCGAAAGGCAAAATCAATAAGTCATGGCAAAAGACATACTCTTATATTGATACTCAAAAGAAAAAAAAGTTACAATTGGGGGACCTAATTAGCAAAGTTACAATCAGGGACAAACCTGAGAATCATCTTCTTTTAAGGTGGAAGTAATCATTTCTTCCACTCGGACGACATTTGAATTCTGCTCAGGGAAGGCATCTGTATCCTCTGGAAGGGGTATTACTCAAATCCCCTCAGTAGTGAAGAGCTACCCTTTGGACTTAATGAAATCCATTAGGGGAAAAGTGAAGGTCATCATTCTTGATTGCCTCGTCCCATTTCACATCCAGAGTGGCTTCGATTTCTGGGTTGACTAGATCGTCCACCTTCTTGGCAAAATCCTCAGACAGGGAGGCGGACACTTGTGGCCTCAGGAATTTCTCGGCTAATTCACTATAGCCAAGATTTTTTGCCACCCCCAAGAGGTCTATAAATAGCTAAAGCAGCTTAGAGCTGTTCAAAAGCTTGTGTTTGAAGGCTTCGAGTAGTTTAACCTATGAGGCCAAATCCTCAACTGCATGAACCCTCTTCTCGAGGGTATCCTTCTCTAGCATCCATTAATTCCCCCGGCTTCAACACTTTGCCTCTCCCCTTCTAGAATTCTTTATTTTTCCTCGAGGAAAAAAATTGTTTCTCCTCGAGAACCCTGTCCTTCTCTTCAATCACCTTATCCTTCTCCTCGAGGGCTTTCTTCAACTCGAAAATCTCACCATCCTATTTGTTAACTTTTCTTGGAGGGAACCCTGGCTAGAGGTACAAGCGAGGGCGAAAGCTGCTTGCTTCTCGGTGGCCTCATGGAAAAAGCGGAAGGCCTAGGAAAACAGTTCAACTTATATTGATGCTAGAGGACGAAAAATTTTTGGAAAAGGAACGGAGGAAAACCTCTGGGTCAGAGGCCATCCTTGAGAGATAATGCTCAATCCAAGATATGGTTGCCACATCATTCGAAGGGAATGGAGACTATTGATGGACGTGCTCACCGCCATGTGCTCATATTAATGGTGTTGGGGAGGTGTTACCAACATTGTTTCCAATTTCCCTTGTCTTTTGGTTAACATTGCTAATGTGAGAAGGCTCGCCATCACCAATGGTCGGAATAGGCCTTCGCTACCTACTATAAGATGGGAGGCCTGGATTGAGAGAAGGGATGCCTAATTCGATGTGGGGGAGGCCTGATTCGAGGAAGTAGCGGTCCCTTTGGGAGGAGTATGGCCCTACTTCTTAGGCTTCTATTTCTTTAGGACACTAGCAAGACTCACTGGAAAAAAAGAGAAAGAGATAGCATCAATAACTGTAAACTCAACAATGCAACAAATAGGAGAATTAGAATTCTCCTTTTTGTGGTGGCCTGATTCGAGGATGAAGCGGTCCCTTTGGGAGGCCTAATTCAAGGAAGCAGCAGTTCCTTTGGAAGGCCTGATTTGAGGAATCAGCGGTCTCTTTGGGAGGATCATGACCATGCTTCTTAGGCTTCTTTTTCTTTAAGATGCTAGTAAGATCACTGGAAAAACAAAGAGAGATAGCATTAGTAACAGTAAACTCAACAATGTAACAAATAGGAGAAGTATAATTCTATTAAGGCTCCTTCGGAGGCTTCTGAGTGCCTTAAATCACTAACAAGAGCCTCGAGGGGAGGGCCTTCTTTGAGACTCACAAGTTCTCTTCTCCTCTTCCTAATATTCTTTCGAGGTACTTTATACACATACTCCTTATCTATTGCGGAAGGGAATGCAAAGCCGCCAAATAGGAATTAGAATTGTTGAAATGGTTATAGTCAAGGGAGCTGGATAATAGCTTTTCCTTTTCCCTCTCAATGGCATCCGAACAAATATACTCCCCAGGTTTGGGAAACTCGACTTGCATGGCCCAATTCCATGGGGGAA
Organism: Rubia yunnanensis; assembly: GCA_037428765.1. Classification (NCBI taxonomy): domain Eukaryota; kingdom Viridiplantae; phylum Streptophyta; class Magnoliopsida; order Gentianales; family Rubiaceae; genus Rubia; species Rubia yunnanensis. The sequence goes on from CM075061.1 coordinate 89,696,645, forward strand.
CTCGATACCTCCTGCTGTCAAACGAAACCCATTTCTTCCAACTTCTCTTATCACATGAATTACCAGGAACTACAAAAACCTTGTGATGTGCCTCTTTGCTGGTAAAAGTGACAATCATGTCGCTCGACCGCCCACTATAAGACTCGAAATGTAGCGAGTGAAGTAGCTTATATCTGGGATTGATACCAAACTCATCACATCGAGTGAAAAATATCACGATGATCACAAAAACATTGGGATGGACTTGTACAGGGCTCACTTGGAATTGTTTAAGAAGTTTGGAAAAAGGGGGCGGAAAGGGAAATGTGAGATTGCAGCGGAGATGTCTGATGGAAATGGATGATCTCCCTTAAGGGAGATTATGGGGGGTATCTTCCTCTTTGAAAGGGTTGAAAATTGGCATATGGGGCTAATCATTGGCAGAGAAGGATCGAGTCTAGAATCTCTGAGGTAGCGGTCCCCACTACTAGAATTGGGGGATCCCTCCCTGATTCCCTTAGCCTTAACCTTCGATAAGTCCCCTTTTTCTTCTTTTGAGAGTCTTTAGCCAGAGAAGATACTTGCGGTGCTCTCGAGGGTGCTTTCTTCTCCTCGAGGGACATCCTCTCTCTCAAAAGAGATGTGTTCTCATCTCCTTTATGGCCTCGAGAGGCATTTCCTTGCGGACTAGAGATGTATTGGACCCCCTTCCAAATCAAGCTCTGGATTTGGAGGAGGGTAGAAGCCAATTTTACCACTCGTATGGGATCTCCTTATATAGGGTTTGCCCATGCATGGTGGCCAGTTGTTAACGGGCTCCCGAGGAGGCATACAGTCACTGGGAAAACCCTCTCTTCCCCAAGGCTATTAGCAATCTAAGCAGACATACCTTCTCTAGCATCTTAATCATATCAGAGTTATTCAGAATGAGTGCATTCCAAGTCACCAGTAGCTTTTCCCAACGTACTACCCCCCGTCCCGCCTACCCCTATCTCATTGGAAAATATCTTGGAAATGGAACCCTCGTTAGAGTGGGGAATGATTGTAAGGTGAGAAAATGAAAAGATTAGAATAATAAAAAATATTAAGGTACTTACTAATTTTCTGGGAAAGGCGATGAAAGTTTAGATTGCTCAAGAGAGAAGTAGAGAAAAGAAAGCTTGTAAAAGGGTGCCTGCAAATGAGAAAGGTGAAAGAAGGGAGATCGTTTAAGAGGTAATAACGGGGACCAAAATGGTGGATAATAATTTCCTTGGAAATATAAAAAGTTTATGGAAAGACATAATTTCTTTTATGTCTTCTGACAACGCGCAGTTTGGGGAGCAGTGTCACTTGCAGTTGTGCAGCACGCACTCGCCTTTTGGAATCCTAACGCCAGAGTTGATTAGAAAACTAATTTCCCTCCCTCTAAGGTATGAGTAACAAAGTGCAAGGTTCATTTCGAGTCTTTAAAGTCCTTGAACTGTTCCATGCATTCGAGATCTCGAAGAACCTTCATGACATTCCAGCCTTACATTCCATCCTTCTAAGTCAAGAACCTGCTTTTCTGAGGGCTCTTCTTATATGTTAAGCCTAAAAAGGCCATTGGGCCAAAGATATGGCATCCTAGTTAAAAGAATATTTAATACCCTAACATAATTACCGCATTCGTGGGTAATTAAGGGCGATAATTAAGGAGAGTGTTATTTAGGACATGGAGTATAAATACAAGGTAAGCATTTACTTGTCATTCATTCTGTCGTAATCATATCAAATGATTGGACTAACTTAGGCATCAGAGTGCTGACCCCTGGAACCCCTAGGGACAGTTTTATTGCAAGTCTATTTGAGAAGAACTGAAGCCCACGAACTGGTCGAGCTTCAGAGACGCATCAGCTACACCACATATAAGCACACACTTTGGGCTATATTCATGTGTGATGAAATTATTTATTCCCATTGGAAAGAGAAACCTGGATTTTAGAATGGGTAGGGGAGAATGCGATTGTGTGGGTGTGTGCACAGGGAATTAGAGAATGCCTTGACCTATTTTTCATTGTAGCAGTCTTAGCTGACTTTGTAACTGTTGTCTGAGAGATTGTGGGTAGAGATAGCTAGTAGTAGCAAGCTAGGTGTTGTGTTGAAACCTTAGTATCATAGATGAGGTACCAACGATCCTCGAGCCTAGTGTATATAGGACCCAGGAGGAGTAGTTACATTCGTGGTGGAAGCCCGGGATAATAGGATGGGGAGAAATAGACCTACAATGATGGTCGAACCTCGTTGTACTCCCCTAATTACGATGGCAGTGTCGATGGAGGTTTGTGAGCACCCCCACCGTGATAGGGTTGGGGAAGTGTATGACATCCGCCACACCACGTGTTGTGAACACACTGATGGGTCTTTTGTAAGTATTTATGTGAATGAATCGAGGACTTAAGCATCAGAACTACCATGTTGCTAAATGATTCACAAGTGCCTAGTATAAATAGTTTCTCGTTTGTTCATTTTATGCTTTGTAGTTGATAGTTAAAAATACCAACCCCCCTAGTTGCATGTCTACACTACTATCTGTTCCTTTCAATCGTGTGAATCGACGACCCGCACAAAGTTTTGTTTTTAGTACTTAAGCCCTATCATCCTTGTGGACAAACCCAGGGTTGTCCGCTGACTACCCTCCAGGTAGCATAGCAGTGAAATCAAGGTGCAGAACTATAAATTTCATATTCATAAATTATAAGTCTTCCGCGCATGTTTTAACGACGGCTGGGTGGAAGCATGTCAAAAATTTTGGTGCTGCTGTCGGGGATGCTTTTCAGTTCAAGTATTTGTTGAGCATGACATGTTAGTAGAGTAGTTAGTAGTGTTTTTTATTGTTTTACTTTTGTTTGTTTTGTTTGCTGTGAGTTGAGTTTTGTTCATAGTTTTCTTGTTTCTTCGATTATGTTTGCTATTGTGACATTGGAAGGATAGTGTGGCCCTAGTTTATGGTACATACCCATACCACGAATCTAGGTGTTTTGCATTCTCTAACTAATTCCACAGGTAATCGGAGGAGAAGGATAAAGAGAGCTAGATCAGAGGCTCAACCTAGGATTTTAATTTTTAGGAAGCATCAAACAAGATGGCAGAAGATAACCGTACTTTGAGAGAGCTTATGGCTCCGAACTTAGAGAACCAACCCTTATGTATCACAATCCCACCTTAGCCTTCAAATATGATCTGTGACCTGAAAAGTGGGATGATAATTGCCTTCCTACATTCCATGGTATGGCAGGAGAGGATCCGAACAAACATTTGTCAGAATTCCATTTGGTGTGCATAAATATGAAGCCATTGGGAGTGTCGGGAGATGATTACAATTTGAGAGCATTCCCTTTTTCACAGCAAGATGAAGCAAATGTTTGGTTGCATTATCTACCACGGGGTTGCATTGGGTCGTAGATGGATATAAAGTGGCGATTCTTGGAAAAATATTTTAAAGCATCTAAGTCAGCCAGGTTGAATAAGCAAATGTCCAATATTACTCAAGGAGCGGCCGAGAGTCTATATGATTATTGGGAGAAATTCAAGAAACTCCTAGCTAGTTGGCCCTACCACCCCTTCAAGGAAGGAGATTTGGTCTATTATTTCTTCGAGGCCTTTGTGACAAAGACATGAGAATGGTAAATTTCGTTTGCAATTGTTCCATAGCCAACAAGAGCCTGATGGATGCGATGGCACTTTTTGAAGAGATGGCCAATGAGATGAGGCTATTTGGTACAAGGTCTAGGGTTAAGCTCTAGGATGAACTCGCAACACACCAAAGTTGGAGGAGAAAGTCCAATCTCTAGCATATATGATGAAAGAACTTTTGTGAGGAAAGTTGCACCAAGTCAAGATGTGTGGGGTTTGTGACCTCGACCACCACTCCAAAAATATCCCCGAGGTTGTTGGTCATGTGCAAGAAGTGAACACTGTGGACTACAATAATTGGGAGAGACCTCAATTTTCTAGGGGTCAACAACAAGGGTTCTGGGGGAACCAAGGCGAAGAAAAAATGGACCCCTATGCAAATACATTCAATCTGAGGTATAGAGATCACCCAAATTTCCGATGGAGGGATGACAATTAGCCTCAAGGATATATAGGTGGACAAGCACCACCTCAACCTTATCCTAGGGGTGAAGGTACATCCAACAATCATACCACACTTTACAAGTTGGATAGGAAGGAGATCTTGGATGCCATCGGGAAACAGGGAAAGAAACATGACATTTTAGCTGAAAAGACTAGGAGGGAAATTGAAGACCTTGGTACTAGAGCCTTCTCAAGTATTAAGAACCTTGAGATTTAAGTTGGATAACTCGCCACTTTGGTGAGCCGACTTGAAGTGAAAGAGTCCAGAAAACTACCTTCCCAACCGGAGGTGAATCCAAGAAATGTGAGTGCACTCAAGCTAAGGATTTGGAAGAAAGTTTGCGAAACCAAGAAGAAGGTGACACAAGAGGATGACAAGTTAGTGCAAGCCACCCAAGCACATTCGAAGAAAAAGAAATAGTTGTCAAGGAAGCACCCTCAAAGAGCTTCCACCCACCCGAGGCACAAGTTGTTATTCCACCTCCATTTCCAAGTGCTTTGAGGAGAAAGCTGAAGGTGGAGAAAAATGAAGCCAACATTAGGAAAGTCTTCCAAAACGTGGAGGTATCTATCCCTATCTTGGAGTCAATTGACAATGTGCCTTAATATGCTAAATTTCTTATGGTTGCATGTACTAAGAAAAGGCGTAGACTACCTAAAAAGTTAGGGAAGCTAAAAATGGGGGAAGTCAACATTTTGAATCATAAAAATTTGCCTAAGAAATGTGATGACCCCGGAATGTTTTCTATTCCAATTTTTTTAGGTGGAACACTTGTTGAACATGGCATGATAGATTTAGGAGCTTTTATCAATGTGATTCCATTTAGTCTATTTAAATGTTTTGAAATTGGTGAACTTAAAGAGACTAGAGTGATTTTTCAACTCGACGATCACTCCCAAGAGCCCACATGGGCTAGTGAAAGATGTGATGGTGCGAGTAGGCAAGTTGGTATTTCCGGCGGACTTTTATGTCCTAGACATAGCTCACAACAAAAGTACACCCCCAATCCTCTTGGGGAGACCTTTTCTAAATACTTGTAGGACTAAAATTGATGTCCACTTTGGAATCTTGGCTCTAGAGGATGACATAAACAAAGTGGAATTCAACATTTATAAATCTAGTCATGATTTAAAAAAACTTCTCTTATGTGAAAATGTGTGACACTTTTTGATGAGCTTGATATTCTTGAACCTTCTTGTGTGACCAATGAGCATGAATCTTTTGTTGATGAGTTTGTGGAGGAACCCGATGAATTTTGAGATTTGGTCAATGATATGTCCGTACTAGATTATTTTTCTATGCTAACCAAATTTCAGCGTGAAAAGGGAAGCATCGAGGATTTGATACATCCTCGACCCCCTCCTAACCCCAAAGTGACATTCAAGGAGGCAAGGTTAGCAAAGCAAGGAGAGACATTTCTAGGTTTCGACAAGGTTAGTAAAGCGGATTTGGGGACCCACCGGTAGTACTTCAAATTAGAATGCGTGAAGAGGAAATAAGTTGTGATGACGACAATAAATATACGTGGTTCTTTTGTTTTCTTGTTTGAAGTAGTGACTTGGTAGAATTTGTATGTCAAATAAAAGATCCTTTGAAATGAAATTCTTGCTTGATATGGAGATCTAGATGTGAAAGTGTGTGCTTATGTGTAGATGGAATGGATTTTGATGGGTGACATAGTTTTCTTCAAAAAATTGAGAATAGCTAAGAAATTGTGAAAATGCTTGTCACGAAGGCAGGTCTCGTGTCATGACCACGAGTCTCTGTCTCGTGAAGGTGGGAAAACTTGGCAGAAAATTCTTTTGTCAATTTTTTATTTTCCACCCCCAACTTGTTTCAAAATTGCAACTTTTCAAAAAGGATGTTTGGATTTCAAAATTAAAAATGCATTTTTGATTCAAAAGTGAGATTTCCTATTTCTTTAGGATTTTTTAAGCAAATAGTACTTCGAATATTAATTGATTGTACTTCTTGTCCCCTAATTTGAAATTCCATCATTATCCCAATTGTACCCCTCTCTCTTTTTCACCTATGCTGAAATTCTATTCTCATGGTACATTTCTCCACCTAATTTCATCATCTACACATTCTTTCTTTTCAAGAAACACTCACGCACACACACACTTTGGTGAGCTCGAAAAAAAAAGTGAAGATTTTCTCCAAAAAAAAAAAGAAATTTTTGCTTCTTCTTGTGTGGATCTTACACTTCTTGGCTTCAAATTTTGAGTAACCCTTTGATCTCTTTGTATATATGCTTTATTGACATTGTGGTGTTGTTATGAAAAACATGATTTTTGAATGAGCATGTGTTGATGTGTTGTTGTTTGGGTTTGTGTGTTTAATCTTGTGATGATGAAATTATGGAAGTCTTGAATGTGCTATTGATCTTGAATGACGTGTTCTTCATTTATGGGTGATTAGAGGGAGTATGAATCTTGTTTGCATGAATCTATTGATGGGTTGGTGAAAGACATACATGATGTTGTTGGTTGATGAGGAATATTCTTGTTTTAAATGATCTTTATGATTATACTATCACGCTTTGAATGTTTGGCCTTTTGGGAGAATGTTCTTTGTTGAATGACATCATGGGCCATGCAGTTTTTATTTGTGATCACATTACTAATTTTCTCTTCCATTTTGTTAGGATGCCTCCTAAAAAGGGTACTTCAGAGAGAGAGAAGTCTTTGCAGGGTGAAAAACAGAAGAAGCCGGTAAAAGGTGCAAACCCTAAATTGGTGACTCTCATTCCTCGCAACCCCAAGTCTGTGATCGATGAGTTTATGGGTTTAACCAATGTGACCGCGACTGTAGCCCAGCGATGGAGTAATTTGAGGGAACCAAAGAGGAGCATTTTGGAGACTGGGAGGTCGTCGCTGTACCTCTCAAACTTATTTAAGAGAAAACATACTAGGAATATACATACATAAATATATATAAAAGCATGTAAACTTGGGGGGGTGTTGGTTGGTTTGATCGTAAGTTATCAAATTGAAATACAACAACTAGCAAAGCAAGAGAACTATGCTAATCAAGCAACACAACTAAAGATACGATGTAAATGATAATTAACGGAGCCTTGGGGGCAATCGATTTCAACTTCCAAACTTCATATAGCTCATTGAATCATTCACTCATTCAATTACATTTATTGTCTATGGGGAATGTATCATTTCTCATTCAAAGATTATCATTCATTCCTCCTTAAGAGTACTTTGCAAGGACAAACAACAACCATTTGCAAACCTCATTGATGATCACCCTAGACAAACAACATCATATGGGCATTTCATCAATGGCATTTCACCCAAAGGACCATAGGTTTGATAATAACAAGCCTTCTACCAAAGACATAGTCATTGAACCAAACAAATCATTCATTAGATTAAACTAAGAACAAACAACATTCAAGGTTCAACCTTTCTTTGCATGTATATGACAAATATGAGAACAAACCACATTAACATACTCATCTAGCAAGAATTACCCCACATTATATACAAGAAGTTCTAAATCCATGCTCTTTAATTTCGATATCAAATGAGTCAAGAAATTTGTAACTTTCCTAACACCCTAACATTTCAATCTTACAAACATTTCATATACTCAAATAATCCATGGTATAAATGATGTAAAACACAACATTAATGGCATAATAAATGCTCTCCAATAAATGTTCATAAATGAGTAAATATAGAATCTTACTACATAAGCTTGGAAGCTTCAATCAATTGCTCCCAAGAACTAGATTTAGCTACAAGAGTTCATACTTATTAATGCTAAACAACCAAACATAATACAAGAGATTACAAAGATGAAAAATGGAAGAAATAAGGGTTTCAAACAGTGATAAAAATGCAGGTGAAGAAGATTTTGAATGAGAGGAAAGAGAGTGATATTTATAGTACAAAAAGGATCAGGTGAAATTCTGGCCACCCGTTGGTCGCAACTCGCGATGGGCTCGTGACGAGGCCATCGCAACTTGCGACGGGTGCCAGAATTTTTCCTTGTTTCCTTTTCTTCTTCTTGTGGTACACAATTATCTTCATAGCAATTTCTCTAATTTTTCAAGTCTTCAATGTCTCCAAAAATGGTCTTCAATGGCCTCCGGTCTTCATGTCTTCAAAGTAAGTCTTCAAAAGTCTTCGAAAATGTGATCTTCAATGGCCACCGTGCTTTATTGCCTTCGTGTTCTTCCCTTGTCACGCAAAATCCACTTAGAAGAGGTAAAAGAGCGTAAAGTTTCTCTTATCCCTCCTAAGGGGATTTTAAGGTAAAACACGAGCTCTTGATAATAAAAGAGCACAAAAGTGACCCAAAATAGTACTAAATTATTCACATAAAATGGACCCATCAAACCTCCCTACACTTAAACCTTACTCGCCCTCGAGTAATAAAAGATCGAAGCATATGAAGGAAATGACGTATCCACATCCTAACTACTATTCCCCCAAATCAATACCTCACAAAATTCTCAATATCACACATCCCAATGTTAAGGTCAAATGAGAATTTTCCCACAACCCTTATTCCTAAATCTACCCAAACCATATCAATCCATTAATTCATTGATATCCCTAAAACATCTCCTAATCCCAAATTGATAATCACAAATCCAATGATAAAAGGTGAAGCTAAAGACATGTATAAGGTTCAAAACATATGCTCCACTTTATATCAATATATCAACCTAAAAACGAAGCATATTAACGATCAAGAATTTCACAACTTACTTCGTTTTCTCCTGCTAAATTTTCCACTCCCAAAAGGTCCTCAAGATGTCAAGCTACCCGATCCATCTGTGTGGTCATCACAACCTTATGACTCCAATACCGGCAAATGAGTGAACACTTAACGTTTTTCGATTTCTCTCATTTTCTCTCATTTTGCCTTAGAGCCCTTTCGGATTTTAATCCTAGCCACACATCATGTTTCTTTGACTCACATCTCACCTTTTTCAGCACATTTAGCCTCTCATTTTTGCCTAGGTCACCCTTTTGGGTTTTCAACCTATCTGGGCCCCCAATGTTGCCAAAGTTTCCCTCTCAGGTTTTCAACTTAGTGGGATTTTTTAAATTTATTTATTATTTATTTGTTTTGTTAATTTTTCAGCATTTTTCACGTGTCTCTAATCCAAAAAGTAGCAAAGTGCGTTAAGGCTAGGAAAAGTATCAAAGCCAACATTATCCAAGTACATCAAAATGAAAAACATCCCAAAACAAAAGGGAAACAACTATCCAAAACCAATCAAAAGAGTTATGCAAAAATGTCTTCAATCTCCATCCTCTCAAAGTGGATACCCCTCCCCATACTTAGAACACTACATTTCCCTCAATGTAGAAAATAGGGTAAAAATGTACAAAGAGAAGTATGGAAAGGGTAAAGATATGGTGCTCACAAAATCACTGTTGTGATAAAGAAGGGCCACCACCAAAATACTGCTGCTGATACTGTGCCAGCCATTATGTGCTCCTTTGCCTCCTCACTCTCCACCTCTCTTCTCCTAGATTGGGGCCTGAGATACCACCTGCCTGGGACTGCATCTCATGGATGTGAGTTTATAAGTGGTCAATCTCCTCGTCCATGTCAATTAAGGTCTAGGAGACAAATACATTGTGCTCTAATATCATGCAAGCCTGTCGGCGGAATCCATCCTGCATAGTCTGCATCATCCACTCGTAGAAGTCCGGTGGAGGCTGGGAATAGTGAGGTGGAACATCGTCCTCTTGTATGGGCTCTGTCTCTGGTGGAGGCTGCGTGGAGTGCTGCTGGGAGTGCTGCTGCTGTCGCTCAGAAAGAGGTAGAGTGCTATCATCACGCTGGACAAGAGCAGGGCCAAGGTTGTGGAGCTCGCACTGAAAATCATCTCTACATGAGAAGTCCAGTGAAATCACCGAATCTCCAAGAGGTGTGTCAAATTCCATCTTCGTCTTTCTCGGCTGAGGAAGTGACAAGAATGTGACCTTCCTCGCACCACACAACTAATGGAAGAGCCCCGTGGTCCATGTGGCATTGAGCATCTCAAGTCTAACTAGGCTCTTAACGGTGATAAGATAGGACGTGTGCCTCCCTAAGCGTGGAAAGTTAGCTGGAGAAACCAATCCCAAGTACTCTGCTAAAAGGCCTATCATGCCTCCGACCATGATCTTCCTCTTGGGTTTTCCTGCCACCTCCATGATTCTCTTCATCCACAATTCTACCCACAGTCTGTATCCTAGCCCCTCACTCGTTAAGTGCCACAGAAAGTGAATGTCATTGTCTGGCACATTTGTCAGCTCCGCGGAGCAAAGTACTGTGCCAGCCAACAAACGATGCACATAATAGAGTGCAGGGTGGATGATGGCACTACTCTTATCATGGGAATTCTTCGGCCTCATGTTGATGACATTCCAAAAGTGCAAGTCATCCTTAATTGATCGATCTTGGGCCTGTGGGTCCAGCCTGGCCCGTATCTCCGTGGTATCAAATCCAAAGGCCTCTTCAATCTGCGAGACGGACATTTGCCTAGATATATCATCTAAGTGAAAACAAAATGTACCTCTCGCAGGGTTGATTGCCTCTCATGATGCATATACAGACCATGGACGAGAAGAGGGCGCACTCCTGCATATCCGGTAAGAGGGCGCACTCCTACTCATAAACCCTTCCATTCCCCCTTTTGCGAGGAGGCATGTGATAGGATGAGTGAGGCCGGGAGCATCTAATGTGGGCACATCGAAAAATCTTATCTCCTTGAGTTGGCGCTTCTCCAGGGCCTCCCACCTTTACGCATAGGACCCGGTGATTCAGGTCAAACCCATGTACCTATCCATAAGGGGAGGTACAGGGCTCAATTCTGGAGCTGGTGAAGGCAGTGATGGTGGAGCGGCGGGTTGCTCACCTCAGGGAGGAGCCCTAGGCCTCTTCTTGGGGGCCATATATAATAATCACAGCAAGCAAGTCAAACGCACAGTAATATGTGTATATGCGATATTGAAAATTCATACTCAACCTTAAACTAGTTCATCATCATAAGCCGAATCAAAATCAAGTCAACTAGTTCAAGTCCTAATCACAATTGCTTATACAATCCATACTATGTCCAACAAGCCCATGTTCTCAAATCCATGAAGTTCACATAGTTGAAATCAATATGCTATATCTCAAAACCACAGTTGTGCTCAACTAGCTTAGCTACCATTAGTACATTCACAATGTCAACATTCACAATGTCAACATTCACATTATATCGCTAAACCAACTAAGCAAAATAACATTTTATCCAAACAACAACTATGTTGAATCAAAGGCCAACATGCCTCCTATCTAGCATAAGTCACAATCCGTTCTCAGCCACAGCAAAACAAATGCACACAATCCCAACTCAAACAAGCACAATACAATCCAAACCGCAACCACAAAATATGCACACAATACCCATCAAATTGAATTGCAGGCACAATTTATTCAACAAAATCAACCACTATCCAACAATTCAATTTCCTAAGGCATTACACATAATCTACACAATATCCATAAACAAAATAGAGTAGAAATTTGTCATCACAATTCAAGCTCAATAAAGTGAAGAATTGTACCACCAAGATGCATAGGAAGAAGAAAAGAGGAAGCCCACAATCAATTCAAAATTGAATTGCTCAAAGTGACAAATCCCCCCAAATTCTAGGGTTTGTGTTCTTCAATGATTTTTTTTCAACTTGCGGGTGGAGGTTGGAAAGAAAGGATGGGTATGGAGTGGTGGTCATGAGTGGTGGAGGGCGGCAATGAGCGGCAACGGCGAGCGATGGTGGCGAGCGGCGACGCTTGTGGAGGACAGGTTGAAGATGGCGAAGAGGAGCAGGAGAAGATGAAAGATTGTGGATATGTTTGTGGAAAAATGGGTTTAGCCCATCATTTAAAACAGTTCATACAACCGACTCGAGATGGGTGCATCGCGACTCGCAACGGGTGGTCTCGAGGGGCATTAGGTCTGGCTAGGCTCGAGGAAGAAAGATGGTATTTCGAGGGCTCACGACTTTGAGGTCTCGAGAAGATAGGCTCGAGCATGAAAGATCACACCTCAAGAGCTCGAGGTTTTGAGGTCTTGAGAAGCTAGGCTCAAGGATGAAAGATGACACTTCGAGGGCTCTTGGTTTCGAGGTCTCAAAAAGCTAGGCTCAAGGATAAAAGATGACACCTCGAGGGTCTCAGCTTCGAGGTCTCAAGAGGCCAGGCTTGAGGATGAAAGATCATACCTTGAGAGCTCGCAACTTTAAGGTCTTGAGAAGCTAGGCTCAAGGATGAAAGATCACACCTCGAGGGCTCGTGGCTTTGAGGTCTCGAGAAGCTAGTCTCGAGAGCTGGCTTCGAGAGGATGATGTACTTCAGGTTCAGCTCGAGTTGAGACCTTGCTACCTCAGGTCTTGAAGGGGTGATGTCTTGAAGGGCTGGCCTCGATAGAGTGATGGACTTTGTGGTTCAGCTCGAGTCGAGGGCTTGCTACCTTGAGGTCTCAGGGTGGTGATGTCTCAAAGAGCTAGCCTCGAGAGGGTGATGGACTTTATGGTTCTTCTCGAGTCGGGGGTTCAAGGCTTTGAGGTCTCGAGGTGGTGATGTCTCGAAGGGGTGGCCTTAAGAGGGTGATGGATTTTATGGTTCTACTCGATTCAAGGGTTCAGGGCTTCGAGGTCTCGAGGTGGTGATGTCTCGAAGGGGTGACCTCGAGAGGGTGATGGACTTTTAAGTTCTGCTCAAGTTGAGGGTTCAGGGCTTTAAGGTCTCGAGGGGATATGTCTCAAGGGCTCATCTTAAGGACTGGCCTCAAGAGTGTGATGGTCAATCAAATTCTGCTCGAGTCTAGGGCTTGCTACCTCGAGGTCTCTAGTGGGTACACTTTGAGGGCTCGTAACGAGGTCCTCGCGGCTCGCAAAAATTAGAGGTCGAGACCTCCATTTCAACAAAAGATTTCTGAGTACATCGCGACTCACTACCATTCTATCGTGAGTCACGACAAGGTCCTCATGAGGCCATCGCGCTGGCGGAATGTTTTGGCTGAGACCCCCATTTTTAGCCAAAATCCCTGATTTGGTCGCAACTCGCGATGAATCCCTCGCGATGCTGTCGCAACTCGCGATGAGGCCTCGTGAGGTCATTGCGACTCGCGGAAAGTGGCATCTAAGAGCTGAAATTTCACCCAAATTTATTGAGCTTGTCGCGACTCGCGACGATGACTCACGATGAGCTACTAACCTGGTACTTAGAAAAAATTTTTCTGATTCCTTCTCTTGTCCACGTCTTTCCTTCTTGACTCCAAGCATTTCTACCTTCAAAAATTGGCTTCAAAATTGCTACAAAATCATGGAGAAAACAACCCGTGAAAATCATAAAGCAAAACAATGAAACTAAATGATAAAATTCAAAACCAACAACATCAATAGAAAGTCACGAATGACAATCTGGATGATCAAAACCAAGTTTATTTAACGTTGTCAGCACAACTTACTCCCTTTTCTTGGGTTTTAGTTACAAACCGGATCTAGGAGATCAACGTCCTCTCCTTTTTCCAGCACAAAATTCTCGTGGTAAGGTTTCAAACGTTGTCCATTAACCTTGGAAGTATTGGACTTAGTTCGATCTAAAATCTCCACCGCGCCATGCGGAAATACCTTAACCACCTCAAGAGGACCGATCCATCGGGACCTCAACTTACTTGGAAATAGGTGAAGGCGAGATTGGAATAGGAGGACCTTTTGACCAACGTCAAAGTCCTTCCTGATGATCATCCTATCGTGCCACACCTTTGTCTCCTCTTTTTAAATTTTGGCGTTCTCATAGGACTCCCTCCGGATCTCATCCAGTTCATCCAATTGTAACTTTCTATGCAAGCCGGCCTCATCTATATCAAGATTGAATTCTTTGACTGCCCAGTAAGCCTTATGTTGAATTTCCACTGGTAGAAGACAGGGCTTACCAAACAATAACCGGCATGGTGACATGCTGATTGGTGTCTTGAAAGCTGTCCTATACGCCCACAAGGCATCATTCAACCGAAAAAATCCAATCCTTCCGGTTAGGGTTAACCGTATTTTAAATGATGGACTTGATTTCCCGATTGGAAACTTTGGCTTGCTCATTGGTTTGTGGGTTCTTCAAGAGAGCTGTTGTGGTTCGATTGCAAAAATGGGTGCCACGGTCACTAATCAAGGCTCGGGGTACCCCAAACCTAGAAAAGATGTTATCATTCAGGAATTCTGTAACCACTTTAGAATCGTCAGTCGTAGTGGGTTTTGCTTCAACCCACTTCGACACATAATTAACGGCAAGAAGAATATATGTAAAGCCATAAGAACTAGGGAAAGGTCCCATAAAGTCAATACCCCAAACATCAAAGATTTCACAATATAGCATAGATTTTTGGAGCATCTCATTTCTAGATGAGATTTCCTACTCTTTGACACTTGTCACAAGCTTTACAAAATATGTATGCATGTTTATTCAAAGTAGGCCAATAAAAACTACTTTCCAAGACTTTCCTAGTGGTCCTTTTAGCTCCAAAATGGCCGCCATATGAATGAGAATAACAAAATTCAAGAATTGAGTGTACTTCATTATCTGGGATACATCTCCTAACAACTTGATCCGCACAATGTCTCCACAAAAAGGGATCATCCCACACATAATACTCAGCATCACTCTTTAATTTATCCTTTTAGGCCTTAGAAAAATGAGGAGGGAATTTACTGGCGACAAGAAAATTTACAATGTCAGCATACCACGGTTGGAGACCCCTAATGGTGAACAATTTTTCATTAGGGAATTCCTCCCGTAGTTGCTCCTATATTGTGGGGTTTACCTCAATGTCATCACATGGAGTCAACTGGCTCAAATAATCGGCCACAAGGTTTTCTGTACCCTTCTTGTCTCGCACCTCCAACTCAAATTTGCTCAAAAGTAGGATCCACCTAATCAATCTGGGCTTGGCCTCTTTCTTCGTCATTAAATGATGAAGCAATGCATGGATCAAAGCAAGTAAGATCGAAATTTTTCCAAAGAAAATACCACTGCTAGCAACTCCTTTTCGGTGGTGGAACGGTTTCTTTGGGCTTCATTTAGAGACATGGATGCGTAGTAGATGGCGTGAGGTGCTATCCTCTCCCTTTGACCAAGAACCGCTCCAACGGCGTAATCACTCGCATCGCACATAATCTCAAAAGGCATCGACCAATCCGGGGGTTGTATAATAGGGGCCGAAACTAACCTTCCTTTTAATATATCAAAGGCCCCTTTACAACCCTTATCCATCACAAATTCCACCTCTTTTTACAACAACTTTCATAAAGGAGATGCTATCTTTGAGAAGCTCTTGATGAATCAGCAATAGAATCTTGCATGGCAAAGAAATGAGCACACTTCGTGCACATTAGTAGGATAAGGCAAAGTTTGAATTGTGTCTATTTTTTCC
Organism: Rubia yunnanensis; assembly: GCA_037428765.1. NCBI lineage: Eukaryota > Viridiplantae > Streptophyta > Magnoliopsida > Gentianales > Rubiaceae > Rubia > Rubia yunnanensis. The sequence continues at coordinate 89,712,163 of CM075061.1, forward strand.
TTATCAACCTCAACGCCCTTAAAGGAGACAACATGGCCTAAAACAATACCTTGCTGTACCATAAAATGACACTTCTCAGAATTTAACACAAGATTAGTATCAATGCACCGTTTAAGAACTTGTGCCAAATTCGCTGAACAGTTGTCAAAAGAATGACCATGAATGGTGAAATCATCCATGAATACCTTGACAAAACTTTCAACAAATTCTGATAAAATGCTTACCATAAACCTTTGGAAAGTTGCGGAGGCGTTACATAACCAGAAATGCATGCACCGGTAAGCAAACGTACCAAAGAGGCACGTGAAAGTGGTCTTTTCTTGGTCTTCCGGGGTGATAGGCACTTGAAAATACACCGAGTACCCATCCAAAAAGAAATAGAAGGGATGGCTTGCTAACCTCTCAAGCATTTGATCTATGAATGGCAAAGGGAAGTGATCCTTCCGGGTTTCAGCATTTAGCCTCTGGTTGTCAATGCAAACGCGCCACCCATTTTGGACTCGGGTGGACACCATTTCTCCCTTCTCATTTTCGACCACCATCACCCCACTCTTCTTGGGTACCACTTGAGTTGGACTCACCCACTTGCCATCCGAGATTGGATAGATCATGCCCGCTTGGAGTAACTTTAGGATTTCCGCCTTCACCACTTCCATCATCGGTGAGTTTAAATGGCATTGGGGTTGCCGGATGGGTCTTGCAACTTTTTCCAACAAGATTCTATGCATGCAAGTGGATGGACTTATGCCTTTAATGTCGGAAATAGTCCATCCCATTGCTTCTTTGTTCTCCTGCAACACCACCAACAACATTTCTTCTTGCTCCTCGGTGAGCTTGCTTGAAATGATGACCGGAAGTGTCTCCCCTTCCCCAAGAAATGCATACTTGAGGTCACTTAGCAATGGTTTGAGATCAATCACCAGAGCCTTCACAAGTGATGGGAGATATTCTGGTTCTTCGGATTCCTCTAAGACTAGAGTGTTAGGATTTTGCATCACTTCCTCAAGAATGCTTAACTCCTCAATGCTTTCCTTCAAGTTAGTATTCATGGAATATACAAGACAAGCATTTTCAACATCATTTTCCAAAAAAACTAACAAGGAATCATCACCACTCAATTCAAAAACATCTTGCACCACATTGTCAACAAAATCAATAGCATGGCAAAAATACTCTTCAAGAGGATACTTCATAGAGTCATTTATGCTAAACTCTACTTTAATCCCATCAAATTCCATGGTGAGGGTACCATTATGCACATCAACGATGGTCCTAGAGGTCTTCAGAAATGGCCTCCCCAACAAAATTGGGGGGGTATGTTTATCATGCTCCATGTCTAGGACATAAAAATCCATGGGGAATATTAAGGAATCCACCCTAACCAACACATCCTCGATGATACCCTTAGGGTACGCACTAGAATGATCGGCTAGTTGTAAGTATCAAGATTGAGGCTTTCATACAAATAATAAGGAATCACATTTATCAATGCACCTAAGTCAAGCATTGCTTTTTCTAAATGTGTATTTCCTATCATGCAAGGGACCATGAACATGTCGGGATCGCTAAATTTACAGGGTAACTCCCTTTGGCACAAAGCGGAGACATGTTCACTTCTCCCATTTTTAAGCTTGTTCTTCGTTCTTTTTTTCCTATTTACTACACATAATTCTTTTAAAAAATTTGCATAGCTAGGAATTTGTTCAATCACATTCAAATGAGGGATATTTATCTCACATCTAAGAAAGACTTCGTAGATGTCCTTGTTGGATTCCTTCCTCCTTTTGTCTTTTAGAGCTTCCGGGAATGGTAGCTCCAGAACATATGGAGGGATCTCCGCTACTCTTTCCTTCTTGTGAGGGGGGATGAAGGTTCGGAAATGGAGGTTGATTTCTCAATGGTGATCTCCTCTTCCTTCCCCTTTCCCTTCCTTGCTTGCTCCTTGGCCTCCTCCTCGTTCTTCTCTTTCCCTTCTTTCTCAAGCATTTCAAGCTTCCTAGGTTCGTCCTCAACAACTTCACCAACCATGGGAGAGTCAACCTCTTTACCACTTCTCAATGTGATAGCACTTGCATTTTGTTGAGGGTTGATCACCGGTTGGGAGGGCAACTTACCCCTTTCCCAGTTTTCCATTCGATTCACCATTTGAGCTTTTGAGCTATTTGGCTCACTTGAGTTTCCAAGTTCTTGATACTCGCCTTGGCTTCATCTTGGAACTTCTCACTTTTTTCCGCGCACATGCCCAATCGGTTAATGGCTTGCATCACCTCATCCTTTGTTATCCCCGAGCTCTCCCCTTAGTCTCTGGGTTAGTCTTGGAGCCTTTGAAATTATTGTTGAGGTGGCCTATATTGTTGTTGAGGAGGCCGATATAGTTGAGGGTTTTGGCTTCCTTGAGGGTTTCCATACTGGAGGTTCGGGTTATCACGATTTCCTGAATTGTACAGCCGGTTTTGGTACCTTTGATAATCTTGGTAGCCTTGGTTACCTTGGTAGCATTGCCACCTTGATATCCTTTGTTGCCTTGGTAGCCTTGATTCCCTTGATAGCCTATGGCACTTACCTTTTCAACATAATCCTCTTGCAAAGTGGGGCAGGTGTCCATAGGATGCGCCAAGTAACAAATTTTACATGACTTAACATGTGGCACATTCATGGTCTTCGTCATCAACGATTTGACCATAGATGCAAGGGCTAAGACTTGATCCTCGAGCTTTCCACTATTTGAAGAGTCACTTGCAGGCATTGGATTCCTCCTTCTCAAATCGGCCCTTGAGCTAAAGTTTCTTGATTCTTCTGCTAGCTCTTCATATAATTGCATGGCCTCAGAGGATGTTTTTTTCCCAAGGTTTCCACCACAAGAACTTCTTACCAACCTTTGATCTTCATCAAGAAGGCCATTGTAGAAGTAATAAACCAAATCCCCCTCCGAATAACCGTGATAAGGGCAACTCGCAAGAAGCTTCTTGAACCTCTCCCAATAGTCAAAGAGGGATTCTTCATGCCATTGGAGGATGTTGCTTATGTCCTTCTTCAAGGCATTGAATCTAGAGGCTGTAAAGTATTTGGCTAGAAACTTTGTTTTCATATCAAGCCAACTCTTAATGCTCTTGGGCGGTAGGTAGTGGAGCCAATCCCTTGCACCATCCCTTAGTGTGAACAGGAATGCCTTCAACTTGTAGAAATCTTCATCCACCCCATGGGAGACTGTGCCACCACACAAGAAGTGAAATTTGGTGAGGTGTTTATTGGCATTCTTCCCTTGCCTACCAAGGAAGATGGGAAGCATGTTGATAAACCCGGTCTTTAGCTCAAAGTGCAGTCCAACCATGGGATACTCGATGTACATCGGTTATTGATCGAGGTTGGGGGCCATGATGTCTCTCAACAAAGGTTGCCCCAAAGGGATTTCTCTTTGGTGGAGAGGAGGATGGTGAGGTTCCCCTCTCGGATGCTCATCTTCGTGCTCGATTCGATGTTCCATTGAGGAAGATGTAACCACAAAATGGTCACAAGAAGGGGTGTTATTCACACTTTCCAAAGAAAGCCTCCTAAACCGTCTCAAATTCAACTCCAACTTGGGGTCGTAGTGTAGGGGTTCTTGTGAAGAGGATCGCGTACGAACCATACACCAAGAACTTGAACAATATGTCTCCAAGCCAAGTGAAAATGGAAAATCAACTAAGAAATCAAAGTAAAAGCAAACTAAAAAATATTTACAAATAACATATAATCACACATAATATGCCCAAACACTTAAAAATAAATGCCTCTTCCCCGGCAGCGGCGCCAAAAATGGGAGGTCATCGTCGTACCTCTCAAAGTTAATACTTTTAAGCCCTATTGCTTCCTATCTACAATAAAGTAGATAATGGCAAGTCGGGGTCATCCACAAGAAGAGGGATCTTTTCAAGTGTTTAAACATATATAGGAGAAAACATACTAGGCATATACATACATAAATATATATATATATAAGCATGTAAACTTGGGGGGGTTTGGTTGGTTTGATCCTAAGTTATCAAATTGAAATACAACAACTAGAAAAGCAAGAGAACTATGCTAATCATTTAACACAACTAAAGATACGATGTAAATGATAATTAACGGAGCCTTGGGGGTAATCAATTTCCACTTCCAAACTTCATATAGATCATTGATTCATACACTTATTCAATTACATCTATTGTCTATGGGGAATGTATCACTTCTCATTCAAAGATCAACATTCATTCCTCCTTAAGAGTAGTTTTCAAAAACAAACAACGACCATTCGCAAACCTCATTGATGATCACCCTAGACAAACAACATCATAGGGGTGGCATTTCACCCAAAGGACCGTAGGTTTGATAATAACAAGCCTTCTACCAAAGACATAGTTATTTAACCAAACAAAGCATTCATTAGATTAAACTAAGAACAAACGACATTAAAGGTTCAACCTTTCTTTGCATCTATATGACAACTATGAGAACAAACCACAGTAACATACTCATCTAGCAAGAATTACCTCACATTATACACAAGAAGTTGTAAATCCATGCTCTTGAATTTCCATATCAAATGAGTCAAGAAATTTGTAACTTTCCTAACACCCTAACATTTCAATCTTACAAACATTTCATATACTCAAACAACCCATGGTAGAAATGATGTAAAACACAACATTAATGGCATAATAAATGCTCTCCAATAAATGTTCATAAATGAGCAAACATAGAATCTTATTACATAAGCTTGGAAGCTTCAATTAGTTGCTCCCAAGAACTAGATTTAGCTACAAGAGTTCATACTAATTAATGCTAAACAACTGAACTTAATACAAGAGATTGCAAAGATGAAAAATGGAAGAAATAAGGGTTTCAAACAGTGATAAAAATGCAGGTGAAGAAGATTTTGAATGAGAGGAAAGAGAGTGTTATTTATAGTACAAAAAGGATAAGGTGAAATTCTATCCACCCGTTGGTCGCGAATCGTGACGGGCTCGTCGAGACTCGCGACGGGTGCCAGAATTTTACCTTGTTTCCTTTTCTTCTTCTTGTGGTATACAACCATCTTCATAGCAATTCCTCTCATTTTTCAAGTCTTCAATGTCTCTAAAAATTGTCTTCAATGGCCTCCGGTCCTCATGTCTTCAAATTAAGTCTTCAAAAGTCTTCGAAAATGTGATCTTCAATGGCCTCCGGTCTTCATTGCCTCTGTGTTCTTCCCTTGTAATGCAAAATCAACTTAGAAGAGGTAAAAGAGCGTAAATTTTCTCTTACCCCTCCTAAGAGAATTTTAAAGTAAAACACAAAAAATAAAAGAGCACAAAAGTGACCCAAAATCATACTAAATTATGCACATAAAATGGACACATCGAAGATTGGTTTTGCTTGCAAGAGCATCTTGATGGCTCTAGGCTTACTTAAATATGTGACCTCTCTTTTGGGTCAGGTAGGCCTAAAACGTTTTATCGACATGCATTCGAAAACCTACACAAGGTGTACCCTAGATTTTGTAGCCACTATTTGGAAGGTCACAGATGAGGAGAGTCACAAGGCAATTAAGTTTAACTTGGATGACAAGGAGTACCAAATGACCTATAAGGAGGTGGCACTAGAGTTTGGGTGGAAGACTAGCCAGGGTATTACACAGACTTATTGCTAGGGAATGCCGTTCTCCCTTGAAAATTTTTGGAGACAACTAACCAAGACAGACATGAGGAATCTTAACAAGAGCACGACTATAGTCCACCTGGAAATACGTTATATACTTCTTTCTATGGTTGTTCTATGCCATGGTGAATTGAAGCATTGTCCGGGCTCCGCTGTACACCTTCTTTGGTTGATGGCACCATAGGATAACATCTATCCGGACTTGGTTAGTTCTTTTGTTCAAGAATGCATAGCTATGGGAGAGCAGAAGAGTGGGAAGATTCCTAAGGGAGGAATGGTTGGCCTCTTGGCGCAACATTTGTGACATCCTATCTTGCATCGGGGGTTGGCCAATTTGGGTAGGTCGGGATCGACCTATACAATTGAGAAGTTATCTAGGGCATTCATGGTGAGAACGTCAACTTTGGAGGATAGATTTGTATGGCTTTACGGTGGGGAATCTACTTGCAAATTCATGGTTCTTTTGCAACCAGAGCGCACCTCTATCAACCTTGATACGAGCCTAGATGACTTGTTCATTGAACCTGATTCACCATTTGAGAAGGACTTTTATGGATTATTGGCCGACCCGGGTTTAGACCTAGATAAGGCTAAAAGGAAGACATCTTTGATAGCACTTCCAAGCCAATCTCATCTTTCCACGGGCATTAGGGATCAACTACACCTACTTGGGGAGCAACTCTCAAGTTCTCATGGAATAGTTCAAGCTATTGGAGAAGTGAAGGCACAAGCTGAGGAGCTAAACACAGGGGTGGATTTCCTGGAGGCCACAATCCAAGCAATGAGATTCATTGAGAGGTGTTTCACTAGCCGCGATGAGGCCGGCCCTTCGGGGCTGGAAGCATAAGTATCACCTATGGCCTAGTTTGGGCATATTTTGGGCCTATTTTGGCCTAGTTTGGGCCTATTTTTTTGCCCAATCTGCTACTACTATATATGGAACCTTATTCTAGTACGTTTTGATACTCTTCAGATCTAGAACTTCATTCATATTTTTATCTAGTATTTAGAAGAGTAAAGGAAATTCTCTCCTTAGGAAACTTTATCTTTTTTCTTCTTTTCATTTTTCTTTGGTCCTAAGATGTGGAATTCAAATGTTTATTTAAATTCCATGTCATTAAATTCCATGTCAAGGGAGTAGTTTCCATAGCTTGGGGATAAATTGATGTGACTTCATTATATCTTTACGCCTTTTGAGATTCTAAAATTACTCCTAATTTTGTATTCATAATATTATTGTGATTTTCCTTTGAGTTTTAATGCATGAATATTACACCACATATAAGCGCACACTTTGGGTTGTATTCATGCTAGGTGCACATATTAATGTCCCCTTGGGAAGGGAAACCTGGATATTTGTATGGGTAAGGGGGAATGAGTCTGCGTAAGTGTGTTCACGGGAGATTCGAGGTCACCCTGATCCACTTACCATCACACCAGTCTTAGCCGACTTCGTAAAGTTGTCTAACAGGTTCCAAGTAGAGATAGCTTAAATAGTAGCAATCTAGGGTTAAAAGAAACCCTAGTATCAAAAATAAGGTGGCTACGATCCTTGGGCTTAATTGATAGGGCCTGAGGGAAGTAGTTGCATTTGTGGTGAAAGCCCGGGACGTAATTACACGGGAGAGAATCAGAACTACAAAAATGGTCAGGCCTTGTTATACTCCCCTTATTATGATGGCAGTGTCAAAGGAGGGTTGCGAGAGCACCTGCCATGATAGGGACGGGGAAGTGTATGTCATCGGCCACACCTTGTGTTATGGACACACTATTAGGTTTTCTTAGATCTTTATGTGAAAGAATTGAGGATAGAAGCATTAGATTTACCAAGTCACTCAATGATTTCCGCATCTGCTAGCTTTATATTGTAGTTGAGTTATTTACTTTACATGTTTTGTAGTTGTTAGATTGAAAATCCAACCCCCACCCCCACCCCCCATTTGCATGTTTGCTTTAATAGCTATTCATTTCACTCGTACAGATTGAAGACCTGTACAAGGTTGTTTTTCTAGTTAATACATTGGACCTAACATCTCTGTGGACAAACCCAAGGCTTGCCACTAACTACCCTCTAGGTAGCGTAGAAGTGAGATCTGGGTGCAAAATATAAATTTCATCTTTGACCATTGCCCTCGGCTTGGGTTAATTAGCTACATTTAATCTTTGTTCTATTTGCATGATGTGTGAAAAAGAAAATTTTTAAAATTCCCAAAGAGAGATATTTCTCGACATTGAGACTTTGTTTTTGCTATCTTGTGTAAATGATCTATCTTGTGATACTATCCTTGTTTAGCATGCTTTTTCTAACCTGAACAAAGATTCTTCACCACGGTATCTCATGTTTAATGTGTAGCGGGGAAAGAAGTGGGCCAAGGAATTAAAAATTCCTAAGACTCTCCCAACCCCCAAACTCAACAAGAATATTCACGCTTGAGAAAAATGGGTTTACTTGGTTCATCGCTCCAAAGGTAAAAGGTAAGCCTAGGATGATATGGTGACCTTCCCATCGTGATGTGGTCATTGGTGGTGTCAAGGATGGTTTTTCTGGTGACCCATCAAGCCACTCTTTTGAGTTTCAAATGATTAAAGGAAAACTAAGTCGTGAAGACAACAATAAAGATACTTTTGCTTTTAAGAGGTAGGTTGATTTAAATGTTTTAATGATTTTTGGGGATAAGTAAGATTTTTGTTGAAATTTTTTTTAAAATTTTAGTCATCTATCATTTTTGTGGAATAGTACTACTTGAGTTTTTAATGTTTTTAGATGCAATTTCAAAAGAAAAGTCATCTGAGAAAGGCGGGCTGGTGGTCCGCGCCCAAGTGTTTGGCGCGAGCTTATGCCTCGTGCCGGAGAGTTTGACGCGGTCCTTTTTTTAATGCACAGGTCTGCAAGCACAGAGCTGACGTGGCCTCCACATCATTGAACTATACGGAGCTATCAAGATCCAGCACGAAGCAAACGTTTGGGCTTTGTAGACTGGCGCGCGAACCCGACACGGATACCACACCGAGGTTCAGGAGCGCTCTGGTATCCATGCTACCACCCACTTTCCCCCAATCCTAGCCAATCCTAACTCCTATTTAAACCCCATAAACCCATACACCTCTTCCACACAGCCTTCTCATCTCTTACCTTCTCTCTCTTGCCTAAACCCCCTTAACAACACCTCTCACAAAACCAACCATAACTACCTCATTTTTCAACCAATCTTTCCACACCATATACCAAAATCTTCTTCTTTCCAAGCTCTAAATAAACCACAAAGCCTTTACCCCAGAAAACCCCCCAAATTGAGCAGAATATTTGTACAAGATTCAGCCGGAATTTATATTTTCTTCGGGGGGCTAAACTTTCAATCATTTTGGGAGCCTTGGAGTTGTTCGAACTCACCCTAGGAGATAAGGTACATAAAACTTGAGAGGAGACTCCACCACACCCGCAACTTGAGGTAAATTTTGGCCGACCCTGTATTTATTTATGAAAAATTGAACAGATTTCATTCGCTGCGGTGTTTTTCTTGAATGTCTGTGAAGTTTGGCAACTAGTGGTTGATAGATTTACTTGGGAGACATCATTCTGTGTTGGGGACAATTGGTAGAAATTTCAATTGCATTGTTTTTTTTGTGGTTGGTTATTTTGTGAAGAATATGCCTCATGTGCCTAGAGAAGGGGGGAGTCTCAGCAACCCTTTATGGGATTAACTACTCTGACTAGGGCACATAAGGAAAGGTGGGGGTGGCTCATACACCACCTCATTTTGGAGACCAAGTTTGTAGATTAGAGGACCCTCAAGGACCTCAAACACTACAAACGTGTCCGAAGACTGTTAGGAAGGATAGGTATGAAGGAGTTTACTACCCTATCCGTCCCCACCTACACTAGGTATACACTAGAGTTCTTGGCCACCATTGAGAAGTTTCAAGATGAACAAGGAAGGCTGTGTATTAGTTTCCATTTAGGAGATGAGCACTGCACCTTGATGTACAAGGAGTTAGGAAAAATCTTCAAATGGAAGGAACATAAGAAAGTATCAAGGAGCCTAACACATGCAATCTGCCCACCTTTTGGAGGTCCATCACTAGGTAGATTAGGATTAAGAATAGCACGATCAGTGCTATAGTGCACCCGACACTTAGATATGTGGCTTGACTATTGAGCGTGATAGTTAGCTGTCATGGGGAGGCTACCACTTCTTCTGATGAGGATTTTACGGTTCTTCTATAGTCTATGTACACAGGGAAGGCTTGTCCAAATTTGGTTGAGGAGTTTGTTGCTGGGAGTATGGACCAGATGTTCTCAGCTGCCCGCACTCACAAGATCTTGATGGGGGAATGGTTACATTTCTGGTTTGACACTTTTCCCTCCCAGAGAGTGACGACCTGAGAGAGAACCCAGGTATAACCATTACGCTCAATTTATCAGTCATGGTCAAGGCTGGACTGATAAAGAGAGAGCGAGGTTCTATTTTCTGGCTATATAAGGGGGAAAATTCATGATTCTTTCCCAGAATGAGAAGACCAAGTTGGGGAAGTCGTTCAGACTGACAGATCTTATCATTGAGCCCAAAAATGTTTCGGGAGCAGTCTTGGAAGAGCATGACCCAGGAGATGAGGATCTTGAGGAGGAGAGTACCAAGATCAAGTTCCGGATCCACCAGAGCAGCACATTCCCCTTGGGGTTACTATTGAGCAGCCAGGTCCATTTCATGGTGTGCCACCACCTATGAGACACCCTATAGTGCCACCGCCACCTTTCCTACATGTATCAGGAGTGACACCTCCTTTTCATGGGCCAATCAATATACGTGAGGAGTCCTTCCACTCTACAGGACATAGTAGTATGACTGCCCATAGATATACCATTTCCTCCTATTATCAGGATTTCTTAGAGCATAGTAAGCATGGGTGCCAGAGATCCGCTCTTTCTATCGAGCCTTCAAGACATAGTGTTTTAGGTCATTCTCATCAGGGAGCTCACTCATGGTAGCATCCACAGTACAGCTCTTTCTGTGAGCATGGGTCACCAGCTTTTGAGTCCACGGCTCACTATCCTATGTTGGTCATGCCACCACCAGAGTATCAGCCAGATTGGGCCCTATCATTGGAGAATTCGATCTTTGGAATTGGAGAGAATTTGGCCACTACAAGAACACAGCTGGATGACCACCACCGGGACATGGTTGACATATTTGACAAAGTGGATGATCAGCTGCACTGTCTGACGGATAGCATGGGAACACTCTTAGATGAGATTAGGGCAACTGTGACAGGTTGAAGAGCGCATGTAAAGGGGATCACTACATGGATCCTCCACCCGGGTAGAGGCAAGGAGCCAGACGTTGCAGGAGGGACTAATCTTTTATATGACTCCAACCTCTCTTTCACTTAGTTACTTGCATTAGAAATAATGCAAGAAATAAGTGTGGGGAGGGGTTGGAATATCGTTTATTATGGTACCCCCCTTTTCTAGTGTCTCTTTCAACATGTGATTCTATTTTTTTGGATTTTTGGATGACTATCATTTTCATGTTTTTGTTTGTTTCCTTCATTGAACTCCTTTTTTTTGTGTGTGTGAGGGAGCCATTTGTAGTTTTTGGTATGTTTTGGGAAGTTTTTGGTGGTGTATTTTATGTTGTGACTATCTTTTGTAGTATCAAGCCAATATTTGGTGCATTTTTGTGTTACACAAAAAAAAGGAAAACTTGAAAAAAAAATTACAAAAAAAACCCGGACAAGTAGAAAACCCAAAAGGGTGATTTGGGTAACACTAGTAAAAGTCAGGGTAGGTCAAAATATCAAGGTAAAAATGAGAGGCTAGTCCCAGCAAGGCTTACAAGTCTAGGAAAAAATGAGAGGTCGTGTGGAAAAAGGTGAGAAGTGAGTACCCTTTGTGTGTTAAAGCTAGGATGAAAACCCGAAAGGGCTCCTAGGCAAAATAAGAGAAATTGATAGAAGACAAAAAACTAGGTTGAATGCATACTTCCGCGGTGGAATGTTTTCTTAAGACTACTCTTTGATTGCTTTTGGGATAATTTTGGGAAAAGAAAGCTAGCTTGACACTTATCTTTTTGGCTTACCTTTTTCCACACTTTACTTTTGGGTGGTTTGATTACTTATGTCTTTCGGGGAGTTTGAGAGTTGTGAGATTCGTACTTTCTTGGGGGAAACAGGGTAATCTTTGAATAAGTTGAATGCCTTGGTTAACTTCTCTTTGCATGGTACATTTCGCTTGATTCTTTTTCTTGTCTTCTACTTACTCGAGGATGAGTAAAGGGTTAAGTGTGGTGAGTCTGATATGCTTCATTTTGCATGCGTTAATTGATGCATTTGACGTACTTTTTAGTTATTTGTGCTTGGTGGATCGCTTGTATTAGTTGAGTTTACGTGACAAGGGGTTTAGACGGCCATGTTTGGTTTTCTTGTCTAAATTGCACGTTTTGTAGACTTAATTTGTACTAATGGACACCTTCTTCTCGTACTAAGTATAGGCGAGGGACGTCCTATTTTAGTCATCATGCGTCGTTCCAAGTCCATTTTGTCTAGACCAGCCGGTGAGGTGTGGGAATTTACACGGCCTGTGAAAAGTTTCCGAGCAAAACATCTAGCCTAACCACGGCTCGCACAAACGGTCATGGGCGTGGATCAGAAACTCAAGATTCAACACTCTAATGGCGCCCCACAGGAGATGACGGGGCTCACGCCAGGGCTAGACGTGACACACGCCAACCCTCACAGCCCATGCCACACTCAAGAACTGGCACCCCGTACCCTTGAAGTGGTGCGACCTGCGCCAGGCTTCGCATCCTACGCCAAGTATAGCCATGGGCTGCGTCATCCATGACGCCCCATGCCAGGTGGTGGCTAGGCCAGGGTTTACTCTATTTTGACCTATTTTGGGCCTATTTTAGGCCCAATCTCCTACTACTATATATAGAACCTTAGTCTACTAGGTTTTGATACTTTTCATACCTAGAAATTCATTGATATTTTTATATAGTAGTTAGAAGAGTAGAGGAGATTCTCTCCTTAGAAAACTTTATCTTTTTCTTCTTTTCATTTTTCTTTGATCCTATGATGTGGAATTCAAATCTTTGTTTGAATTCTATGTCAAGAGAGTAGTTTCCATAGCTTGGGGATAAATTGATGTGACTTGGTTATATTTTTATGCTTTTTGAGATTCTATAGTTCCTCCTAATTTTGTGTTCATAAAATTATTGTGATTTGTTTTTTATTTTGAATGCATGAATATTACACCACATATAAGAACACACTTTGGGCTATAATGCTAGGCACACATATTAATGCCTCCTTGTGAAGGGAAACCTGGATGTTTGTATAGGTGGAGGGGAACGAGTCTGCGTGAGTGTGTGCACGGGAGATTCGAGGTCAACCTGATCCACTTACCATCGCACCAGTCTTAGCCAACTTTATAAAGTTTTCCAATGGGTTCCGGGTAGAAATAGCTTAAATAGAAGCAAGCTAGGGCTCCTTGGGCCTAATTGATAGAGCCCGAGGGGAGTAGTTGCATTCGTGGTGAAAACCCATGATGTAATTTCACAGGGGAGAATCAGACCTACAACAACATTCAAGCCTTTTTGTACTCCCCTAATTACGATGGCGGAGTCGATGGAGGGTTGTGAGAGCATCCGACGTGACAGGGACAAGAAACTGTATGTCATTGGCCACACCACGTGTTATGGACATACTATTAGGTTTTCTAAGATCTTTATGTGAAAGAATCGAGGATAAAAGCATTATATTTACCAAGTCACTCAATGATTTCCCCAAGTGCTAGCTTTATATTTTAGTTGTGTTATTTACTTTACATGTTTTATAGTTGTTAGATTGAAATTCCACCCCCCTCCCTTCTGCATGTTTGCATTTCTAGTTATTCCTTTAACTCATATGGATTGACAACATGTATGAGGTTGTGTTTCTAGTTAATACATTGAACCTAACATCCATGTGGACAAACCCAGGGCTTACCGCTAACTACGCTCTAGGTAGCGTAGCAGTGAGATTAGGGTGCAGAATATAAATTTATCTTAGACCATTGCCCTCGGCTCGAGTTAATTACCTACAATTAACAACCCCATGTCGAGGCGGGTCACAAACCAATAAAGGTGGAAACACGATCAAGACACGATGGGGGAGTTTATCCACGAACCAGAGTTATAGGGAATGTGGTACAACCCACGCTTTTAGATGAGAGGAACACAGAGCCACGATAGTGGACTCTTATAAATACAGCAAGAGAAACACTGAAGAAGGGAAGGGTTACTGAACTGAGGAATATCAATTCTCTAGAGGAAGATTTGACTTGATCATCGGACTCTTTTCCCCGGGATCTGTTTTGCAGGAAGAGGAGTTTACAGGATGAACAGTGGTGTTCCTACCTGACTGGATTACCACATCATTATAGTATTTTTAATTTCATAATTTATTATGTGATATGATTCCAATTTCTTTTTATATGTTATTGAGTTATTCACTTCAAAAGTGAATGGATAATTGTATTAGTTTGATTTGGTGCAGCATTATAAATGACTAGTATGACCCACATAGATATTTAAATATTGTTTGCATACCACTAATTAAGTATGGTAATTTATATACGGCATGTGTACCATTTATTTATGTAATTTTAATTTTTCGGTTGAAATGAATTGTAAGTTTGATGAGAAGATCGAAGGATGAGATCCAACAGACAATATGAACAGTTTGTCAAGATTGGGGTCATACTAAGATCACATTAGTTACATTTATTTATTTATTTATATTATAAATACATGTGATTCGTTTATATGTGTGGAATGATTAAATAATTAGTTCACTAATAATTAAACAAACAAAATGAACTCGAGTCCCAAAAGCAATAATGGAAAACAATTTGTCTTTAAAAAAATAAGAACACCCATTCAACACTCGGTCATTAGTGCAAAGTTCGCATAGAGATAGTGTCACTTCTAATCTTGGGGAAAATGTGGGTAGATCTAATGAAAGTGATTTACATGTTAACTTTTGTTTGCTCGTTTATGTTAGTGATGGGTTCTCAGATGTTGAGGCAAAAAGAGACATGTAATACATCGGTTGTATCAAGTCAACCAAGAGTTGTCTCTATAAGATATACTAAAAGAGCAACTGATTTGTGAAGTGGCACCCCCACACTTAACACATCAACTTTCACGATTTTTTTACAAGTGACACTTTCAAAACTTAACACAGGAGCTTACCCCATCAGTTCTTAAATAAAATATTACTTTTAAAATTTATTTTGTTGAATCTATTGAAAAATGAACTCTTGAGTTTCCATACTTAAAAAATGCAAGGAATCCATCGATAGAACCACCATTTGAAAGCCCCCAAATTTCCCTTGCTCAGATAACACTTCACATTCACCACTGATTCCTTCGCTCTCATTCCTCTAAACTCTCCCAACCCCATCTCCAAGTGCCGGAGCACCCATGGTGTCTGTAACTGCAACCGCCGCACCTATAATGGATTACTCAAAACCATTTACATCTGGCAAAATAACTCCTCTAATGGTAATGATATCCCACCTCAGTATTTTGTTTACCATCTGATACTTTGTCACTATCATTAGTTTTAGAGCCTTTTCTGACATTTTTCATTTATCCCTTGCGCTTTTTGCTGAATAGTCGTTGCTTATACATTCTTTAAAACTTGTGATCTTCGTTATTTAGGTTGAATAAAAATTTACAGAAGCGGTATGCGAATCATCAAAACTTCCAAGGCAAGTCAGGGGTCATCCAACTACTACAGATTAGCTAGTGGCAAGTCCGGGGTCATCCATAGAGATGCTAGAACTCGAGAGTTAACTATACACAACCCACATTCGGGTGTCACTCCGATTGAGTGTCGGAAAAACAAGTGCCAATAACATAGGATTGGGGGATTTTGTCTTACAACTACTAATCATGCAAAGCAAGAGATCAAACTATATTTGGAGATATTTGTGTAACATGACCGTTAAATGACTTTGATCCTAGATGTTATCGCATATAAGACATATAAACCGATCTTATGTCTATGTAAGTGTGGGTGATAGTCGGAACTTCCCAATGTGTCACACAAAGGTACCTAAGCCCATTTTGATCCTATCAACACCACATCCGTATAAGGGAAAATGCATCACCGATAAGGGATCTGAGCAATATTCCTCTTTCCCAGTAGAACTCACTCCTAATGCTAACGTTCCCCCATGGAAAGGATCAAGTGCCTCAACAGTCACTTTGTGGGTGTTGCAACCGTTAGGTATGAGAGTAAGGAAATACATCTTGATCACTCCACCATGGATGCTTCTCTCTATGCCTATAGAGGCAAAGGAATCTACATCTCACAATGACTCTAGGGTTGAAACGACGATGGTCGTTACATGGAAACCCTATTTGCTACAAGCTATCATGCTTTTTCCTATTGGGTATAGCGGGGGTGCCTCACAACCCCGTTAGGGCTAATGCCTTCCCTAACATGAACATTATTACACGATGATCCAACCAAGCTAGGCTATAACAATTGAAATGGTACCCACAATCATATATGGATGCACTCAGTAAGTCGGTACTCACAAACTTAGTATGCGCCAAACCCAACACTCCCAAGGAGCAATCAAGACTAGCATGATAACATGTCACATATGAACTACGGTGCATCATAGAATATAAAAAACATGCATCATACAAGAATATAAAGCTCAAATCAAACATGAATTATCATAGTCATAAAAGACAGAAGAATCTAGAATCTCATAAAATCATTACCTAGTCATGAATAAAAATAAAATCCCCAAGTAATTACACTACTTCATTGATATTGAAATAAATTTAATCATTGGATTCAATGTCATAGGCATAAACTAGGAAATGATAAAAGAGAAGAGAAGAATTAGTCTCTTTCTCTCTCTACCTACTTGACCCGTCTTCACTCAGGGTCGTTAATGTAGCTAACCCAAGCGAAGGCTTGTGATAAAAATAAATAGATTGAATGAGACATTATCACATTTAACTTTATATTCTGCTCGCAAACTCACTACTAAGTTACTCACCCACCTTCACTCGGGGTCGTTAGTAAGCGTAGCTAACCCGAGCTAAGGCATTCCAAACAAATGAAAGGAAGGTCAAAGATAAAATTTATATTCTTCCCTCAAACTCACTACTAAGATACATATAGGGTAGTTAATGGCAAGACCAGGTTTGTCCACAGAGATTCTAGGGTCCAATAGCCAACTAAACACAACCATGTACGGGTTGTCAATCTGTCCTTGTGCTAGGAAGAGCTTATATTGTAGACTGGGGGTTCATTAGGTTTTTCCCTTAACAACTACGTACATATAAGATAACATGAGATTTAATTATATAGACAGGCACTTCAGGGTATTTGGTTAACACGATTGATAAATGGTGTCTATCCTTAATTCATTCACAAACAAAAACATAAACCTATCTTATGCCTATGTCACACATTGTGGAGATAGCCAGGTATTTCCCCATGTCTGTCATATATGGTACTTACCACGATGTTATATCTCACCATGTCTGTAAATTGGGAATGCACTCTAGTCCAGTGACACCACAGACCATCCCCGTTGCTTCACTCCCAATGCTAATGCGCCCCTGCTTAGAGAAATATGAATCCCGCCTAAAAGGGCAATGCCTCATGTAGGTTGCAGCCGTTAGATATTAGTGAGTGCATTACATCATGGACACTCCACTGTGGATCTCAATCCCTAGGCCTAGAGAGGCAAAGGAAAAGACACCTTGTGATGAATCTAGAGTCGGCACAACTCTAGTCGCTATAAATAATCACGCTAATCTATCGGGGTAAGCCAAGGAATTCTCCTCATTGGAATTTTTGAAATCGACCACCCAACATGTGATTTCTCACACAACTAGCCAATTAGAATCATGGTTTAACACATATAAGAATGTCTCATCTCCCCAGTGCTCTTAACCTACTCCACAATTCTAACACTCACAAGATAGCAATGAAGCCTAGCACAATTTTATACTACCACGCATGCATAGATGCATCATCATAATGACATAGCATAGATCTTAAAATATTGGAAAGCTCAAGTTGTAGCAAAAATATTCCTAGGACATAAAGATAGGAAAATCTTAATCTCAAAATGCCAAGTTCAATCCATGAATACAAATACAACCCCAAGCTATTAAACTACTCCCTAAACATGGAATCCAAGTATTTCATTGGATTCCACATTTTTGGGCAAAAGCAAAATAAAAAGGGGAAAAAAGAACCTTGAGAGAAGGAAGAGTATTTTCTCTCCCTAGCCTACTCTTGAAGATGAAAAATGGGCATAAACTTCAAGCCTAGTAGACAAAGGTCCATATATATAGTAGTAGGGAACTAGGCCTAAAAATAGGCACAAAATTGGCCAAAACCCCAAGCAGCCGCAAACGGCACAGGAGGTAGCGTCTAGCACGACCCGTGCCAACCGACGTGGCCTCGTGCTAGCACGGGACATCGATCATGGCATGGCCCATGGCCTCATGCTGGCGTGGGCCATCGATCCTAGCACAGGCGTGCTGGTGTGGTCCTTGTCAACCGGTGCGGGCCGTCAGCTGGAGCTTCATTTTTTATCTTCTGATTCGCACCTCATGTCGTTTGGCATAGGCCGTCAACAGGATCCTTATTTTTCTCAGTAACTTAGCACGGGCCATGTCATTCTTCACACCCTCTGGGCTGGTCTTGATATTTGTGACTCGAAATGATGCAGACCCTGTAAAATGAAACGGTCTGCATCGAAACTTAGCCAAATTTGGAGTGAAAAAATACTTGTGGAACATGGCCAGGTGGGATTGGCACAATACGTGCTAAGGCTTGGCACGGCATGTGTTGGTTGGAATGGATCGTGCCAAAGGCCCCTGACACGAGTCGTGTTTCTTGGTACGAGTCGTGCTTGGTCTAGCCTCGTGCTAGCCATGTGTAGTTTGTGTTGTTTGTGGCTGGTTTGGCCGGCTGACTTGTTTGCTTCACTACGGATGAACCCTTGGTCCGATTTGAGAATTCTTGTAGTCAATTTCATAGCACTCGAGAAGAAAAATCCAACTATTCCATCCTCAAAGGCTGATTCTTTTCGGATCTTTCCCAAAATTCTCTGCAACTCTCGAACAACAATTCCTCTGTTTCTTCATTGGCCTCTTTGAACTTCATATCCACCTTTCTTGGGCTCAACTCCGTCTACTACCATGCTTTAGAGTTCATGGTCTTCAATCTACTACCATTCTTGCGAATGGCCTTCGATATCTTCTACCTTTCTTATGAATGGCCTTCTATAAAAAGATGATGAAAAACACCCATGAGCAACCTACTAATGAGATCACAAGGGAAGACCTAAGTGCACATGGATACAAGGTGTCCATTAGTATCAGTTAAGTCCACAAAACTCAAGGATTTTGATAAGAAAACTAAACATGATCATCTAAATCCTTTGTCGTGCAAATCTAACTAAAACTAATGCATGCAATATGGTGCAAATTAATCCCCCCAATCTTAAACCTTTACTCGTGCTCAAGTAAATAAAAAACGAAGAGGTCTAAGCGAAGTGTAGCATGCAAAGATAAGTTAGCCAATGCATTCAACTTATTCCCAAGCTACCCTACTTTACCCAAAGAAGTAAGAAACTCACAACTCTCACTCTCCCCGAAGATCCTAAAGTAACCTAACCACCCAAAATATAGTGAAGAAAAAGATAGTTAAGAATGATGATTGTTGAACTAGCTTACTCTCCCAATAGTTTCCTAAAAGCAATCCAAGAGTCGATGCCAAAAAACCACTAAGGAAATCCAAAAGGTCATCAACTTGGTTGCAACTAAGGATACCTCTAGATTCTCAGCTTAGTCACAACCAAGGATGATTCCAAATAACCGTCAACCTATTTTCCATTTTCTCTCTCTCTTTTTTTCTCATTTTGCATCCCTTTTGGGTTTTCATCCAAGCTTTCACACATGTTGAGCTCACATTCTCACCTATTCCACACGGCCTCTCATTTTTTTCCTAGGTTTGTATACCTAGCCGGACCTATCCTCTCATTTTTACCTAGGTTTTTTTACCTATCCAGACTTTTTCCATTGTTGCCTAAGTTTCCTTTTTGGGTTTTCAACTTAGTCGGGTTTTTTTTTCATGTTTTTCAAATTTTCATAAAAACAAAATTTTGGTGTAGCACAAAATGCCCCGAAATTGGGCTTCATACTACATGAAGATAAGAGAGAGAAATATTTACACCACCAAAGTTTCCAAAAAAAAAAAACTATCCCAAGGAAAACTATGAATACTACCAAGTAAGTCACACCACTAAATTTGCATCCAATACATCCCGAAACAAATCAACACCAAAAACACCAATCTTAAGATGAAAAATCCTAAAATATCACTTTCTATCTCTCTCTGAAAAAAGTGATTTCTACTGTATAACGTCCCCTTCACCTACGCTTCCAGCCATGGCGGCAATACCATGGAACACGGCAAACCCATCCTACGTCCAAACCCTGAAACAAACCCCTCCTTTTTCTATCCCACCTACACCAGATCTCCATCCCTATTTCAATTACAAAGGGGAACTTGAAGTTCTATATACGGAGGATGAAATCGACTTACTAGCTGCTCCATTATCGAAAGCCCTCATCGGCAAATTCAGTAGAGGCCGCCCAACAATGGAATTCCTCAGAAAACAAATCAAGACCATAGGTTTCAAAGGCGAAGCTCAATTGTCGGCTATGGATTCAAGGAACATTAGAATCACTTTTGATTAAGAGGAGGATTACCATTGTTCCTGGTTAAAAAGAACCTGGTCTCTAGGAGGTACCGTTATGCGCATCATCAAATGGACGAAAAGCTTCAATTATGATGAAGAATCAGCTCTAGCTCCTGTTTGGCTTACTGTTGAATTTCCTCTGGTATACTTCTTTCACCCTAAAGCTATTACTGAGTTGGGGAATTCCTTAGGAGAACTTCTGTTTGCTGATGCCCCTACTAGAAACTTAACTAGGTCATCCACAATTTGTCTATGTATGGAAATGGATGTTTCTAAGCCTAGACTGAATAAGATTATGCTGGGCTCGATTGCTCATAATAAACCTTATGCTATAACCTATGAGGACTTCCCCAAATACTGTACAAAGTGTCTTAAGCTTGGACACAGTGAATCTTACTGTAAAAAGGATCAACTGGTGCCAAATACTTATCAAATGGAACCTCTCGGTTCAAGGGTACAAAACACAAAAAAGGTAGCTGATCCTTAACATCCTATGGTTGATAACTTATAGGAAATCAGAGCCTTACCAAATAATACCAAGGAAAGAAACCAGCCCACCAATAAGTTCTACCAACCTAAGCCTAACCAGAACCAACAAAAAACTACCACCCCACTCCCTATAGTTCCACCTCTATGTGATAAGACCACAGCCACCAGTTCTGAGAATAAATTTGCTATCCTACAGGGATTAACCTCTGATGACCAGCCTGCTCAAGCCTTACAGACCAACTATAATGTAGCTGGAATTCTGAGCCAACAACCACAAGAAGGAACTTTTCATAGAGAATGCAAGGCTAAGGATGCAGAGGATAGTGACTCTCAACTTAAAGCCCCCCTTCTAAATCTCATACTGCAGCAAATCTGGCTTACCTACAGGGGGAATATTCGGATGATAATAATACTTCTTCACAAGAACTGCTCCACAACCAGCAAATCTTAGAGATAGAAGGAAATATCTCGGAAAGTAACTCAACTGAAGATTTCTTGGAGGAAGGCTATGAATCTAGAGGCTACAACACAACTCCATCATCACCACAAAAGAATATCCTTTTAAATTCCTTTACTGATGATACAATATGTGATAAAATCAGAACTCCTAAAAATTCAAATAACTTTCTCTCTGATCAGTTTTGCGGGATCCCTAATAAGGAAATTATATCAGATATTGACTCTGCACAGGTAAAGGAAAAGCACAGGAACATCAACAAAATAAGGGATATCAAGGATGCAGGCATAAAGGTTAAATAGCAAGATCAAAATCCCATGATCCTAACATTAGAGTCATCTGACCTGCAAACATCAACTCAGGTTAATCTCCTAAAAGGAGTTCCAGGTTAGCTTTAAAAAAGAAGGTTTCTAATGACAGTTAAATGCATAATTTGGAATGTTAGAGGTTTATCAACTTCTCAAGTTAGGGTATAACATCTGTCTAAGAAACATAAACTTGACTTATTAGTTATAATTGAACCTAAAGGTCAATTAAATCAGTTAGACTTATACAAAAAGATGTTCTGTTTTAGGCATCACCTAGGTATGATCCATAATAAAATATGGATCATGTACTCTGATAGGATTGACCTAAATCTGATAACAAACCATAATCATTATATACATGTGGATATAAACATTACAAATCTAGATTAAAAAATAAGCCTTTCTTCATTTACGATCCACACAATAGAGATGATAGACTGCAGGTTTACACTGATTTGACTACTAGGTTTGATAATTCCCCAACCCTAATTGGTGATGACTTCAATGCCATAAGGTCAATGGATGAATACTCTGGTCCTAGCTCTCCAAATTTGAATTCTATCTCAGATTTTGATACTTTTATAAATGATGTCCAGATATCATATTTAAACACAGTAGGAAACCATTTAACATGGAGCAACCTCAGAACTGTAAGCCTCACCTCCAAGAGATTAGATAGGGTTATGGGAAATAATAGTTTCTTTAACTCATTCAATCATTCTTCTGTCCAAATCCTAAGCAGAACATCATCTTATCACTCACCCATGTTACTAGACATTTCAAACTCAGATATCACATCCCCTAAACCTTTTAGGTTTCAGGAAATGTGATTCAATAGAAATGAATTCATGGACTTAATCTCCAATAGTTGGTCCCAACATATACAGGAACAGGGTTTAATTGGCTTCTCCTCAAAACTGAAAAAAGACTAAAAAATTAAATAAAAACATGGAATAAATTGTTCTTTGGTAATGTTTATGATAACATTACAACCTCAGAAACTGAAGTTGCTAATCTAGAATCTTTATATGACACATCACATTCAGTTTCTGACAGAATTAGTTTGAACATGGCTAAGGAAAAATTAACTAGACACCTAGTTGAACAAAACATTTTCCTAACCCAAAAGACTAGGATGAAGTGGCTTAAAGATGGAGATTTAAATTCTAAATATTTTTCATAAATCCATCTCTGAAAAACATGCAAGACTATCAATCATGAAAATTCAGGACCATGGAGGAAACTTGCTGAACTCTTAGCCACAAATAAGTGAAGCATCAGTCACTTTCTTCAAAACGCTCCTCTTTGATGAAAATAATGATCCCTCAAGCCAATGTCTCTCGTTCCTAATGAAGAAAATCCATCCTTCTATTTCTGATCAGGATAACATTCAATTGTTAAAACCTATAACCATTGATGAAATCAAATCATCAGTTTTTGAATTATCTCCAACTGCAGCTCCAGGGCCAGAAGGTTTTTCCAGGTTTCTTCTATAGGAAAACATGAGAGATTATCAAAAATGATGTTCTAACTGCAGTGCTGGAATACCAAGCAGGTATTCCCATACCAAAATCAGTGGCAAGTACGCTGATTGCACTGATACCAAAAACCAATACTCCTAAAACCTTTAGTGAATATAGACCCATAAGCCTTTCCAATTTCATCAATAAACTTATGTCAAAGATTATGGTAGAAAGAATCAAACCTTACATGAGTTCTCTAATCTCTGACAAACAGTCAGCATTTTTAAAAGGGAAGGACATTGCGGATAATATTCTGATGATGAAGGAGGCAGTTAGATTGCTAGATAAGAAAACTGAATCTTTAAACCTAATCCTTAAAATAGTTATGATGAAGTCATTTGATCGAGTTTCTTGGTCAACCATTAACACCCTTTTATTAAAATTGGGATTTCATGGTCATCTAGTCAAAATCATAATGAACAACATTAACTCAACATGGTTTTCAGTTCTGATAAATGGATCACCTTGCATTTTTTTCAAACTTACCAGAGGTTTAAAGCAAGGTGATCCATTATCACCCTTACTCTTTAACATCTTGACAGAACTTTTAACTAGAAACCTTAGGCTCCAATTTTTAAATGAAAACATTAAACAATTCCAAACACCAGAATCAGCAAACACAATAAATCAGCTATCCTTTACTGATGACACGATGGTGTTTCTTAAGGGAACAACAAAATCCCTAAAAAACATAATGATTTTTCTGGAAATTTATCAAAATTCTACAAATCAGAAAGTAAATTTTCAGAAAAATGCTTTTTACTCAGGGAGGATAAGTGGAAATAAGAAAAAAGAGATTAAGGACATAACTAATATGACCCAAGGAACACTTCCATTCTCTTACCTAGGGGTTACAGTTTTTAAAGGAAGGAAACTAAATCTCCATTTCAAAACACTAATTGACTCAGTTAATAACAAAATCTCTAACTGAAAAAATCAATGGCTTTCAGGAGGGGGTAAGACAATTCTGATAAATCATGTTCTAACTTCTATAACTAAGCATACATGGGCTGTTACAGCGCCAACCAAGCACACAATCCAAAAACTTGAATCCATTTTCAGTAATTTCATGTGGGGGAAAACTGAACATGGACAAAACAAGCATTGGATCTCTTAGGAAAGAATTTCATACCCACAGAAAGAACATGGTCTAGGTATAAGGCATATTCGATCAATAATTAACTCATTCTCAACTAAAATCTGGTGAATACTCCAATTGGGACAATCAACTTGGTCAAAATTTATGTGGTCACTACCATCCCATGCTAGAAAGTCTGAAACTTGGACTAGGTATAAAGAAGTAAATGAAATGGCTGAATCCAACTCACAGGTTATCATAGAAAAAGGATCCTATAATTTTTGGATAGCTAATTGGTTAGGTTTAGGTCCTCTTATAAATCAGGTGGAAGATTCTCAGGTACATGTCCCATTTCCATTCCTTACAGTCTCTAAATTTCAGCTCTACAAAGGTATTTACATCCCTTAACTCTCCAATTTATTGAATATCTCCATAAACTCAGAGCTTTTGAAGGATGTTCCCTTAACTGATCAGCAGGATTATATCATATGGAAACCTGATACTTATAGTTCATTTTCAATTAAATCATAATATCGGGTTTTCAGACCTAAAAACCTGACATAGATATTTTTACTAAGGTTTGGAACCAGACTTTGCCAAAAAAAAGTCAGTTTCTTTATGTGGAAACTGATGTTGCATGCTCTACCTTTTGCTGATATTCTCATGAAAACTGGTCTAAACTTACCTTCTAAATGCACAGAATGTGAAAGCATAAACACCTTATCACACTTTTTTAATTCATGTGCTACAGTTAATTTTTTATGGAATAAAATGCATGAAGCTCTTACTATACCAACTAGGTTTTAACAATATCAGGGAGAGATTGGAATATTACTAGACACTTAAATCTTCTTCATCTTCTCATTATTCCATATTTATTGTTCTTCCTTCTTTAATATGCTGGGAGTTATGGAAAACCAGAAACAAATTGTTTCATGAAAATAAGAAGAGTCATGTTCAGTCTCAATGGAAAAACATTTCAAATCTTTGTTTCATGATCTACTCAGTTCATCCTAACGCTCATTGGCACACACAATGTAATCTTGTTATTAATGGACTAATGCCACCTTTCAAAAGGAAAAGGCAAAAAAGGCTGAACCTAATCAAAGGGAATCCACCAAATCAGGGCCTTAAGGTTAACTGTGATGCAGCTATAGAGGTTAATATGATAGGTTTACGTTGTGTCATTAGGGATGCTAACAAACAAGCAATTCATGCTGGATCATGTTGTATGCAGCTGGCTGATAACTCTTTATTGCACCATCTTGTATTTATAAAGGCTAAAATGACATCTATTTTGACAGGAATAGAAGCTGCTATAGGAAGGACTGATCAGGTTCAAATTGAATCGGATAGTTCGTCGATGATAAAAATCATTCTGGGTCATCCATGCCCCTGGCCTTTGAAGCAGCTACTGAATCAGATTAAATAAGCAACCTCAAGATTTCAACAAGTCATTTTCAGTCATATTCACAGAGAAGGAAACCAAACTCATAGCTTGCATGGTGGCCTCCATAGAATCCAACCTGGTATCGAAATCCAACAATTGTAACTTCATACTTCCTACCACAAGACCGACCTCTTGCACAACATGGGTAGAACTAACAAGTTGCTCCCCAAAAGTGCGTAATTGGTCAAGAAGGTCTGTGGGTAGTTGAGTGCGGCTAGGCGGTGCTCTAGATGAAGTCCCACCATTCTCCTCATCGATATCTATCTCCGAGTTTAAGAGAATCCTATAGAACTCCTTCTCAAATCTTGGGTTAGGCTCTAGAAATAAATCTTCAGATCCCGTCTCATGGTCGATGGCGGTGCGCTCCGGCTGTGGAAGTACCATGAAGTTGCAAGTAGTGGCACCGCCATACAGCCATACAAAGCGGTCGTCGGAGGTAGTGTTTAGGATCATAGAAGCACGAGCTAGCTTCTCCATAGTATACCTTGTCCCCGATCATCTAAAAATTGCCAATGCAAATCGAGAAGGGATTGGATGGACCAAATTTTAAGCCAAGAGCCCTACCATGCCTCCCATTGAGATCTTTCCACCTTTCTCATCTCTCATTGCTAAACACTCTTGCACAAAGGCTCCCACCAAGTTTGGGTAAACGTTAACCTCCTGAGTCATCACCCAAAGGCAATGAACATCCAAACTCGGGCATTTCGTAAATTCCCCGTGATAAAATACTCCCACATATAACAAGCGTTGAACATAGTGCAATGTCAGGTGAATAATGATGATGCTTTTGCACAAGAGTTTCCATTATGTGCCCGATAGTATCCTCCAAAAATTGCCAAGTCAGAATGGTAAACCCTATCGGTACATCCTCGGAACATCCCTTTCATATTTCCATCCAAAGGCTTGAGCTACATCTCGATGTGACATCATGTATTCTTTGTCGTCCAAATGGAATTTAATGGTTGTTTGTCCCTCCGCATATGTTACTTGTTCAAGAGTTGCTAAGAATTCCAAGGTCCATCGCATATAAGTCTTCAAATGCTTCTCTAGAAAACCTTCTAGGCCTATCCAACATAGCAAGTAGGTGATGGGATCGAGTAGGTCTATGGTCTCGAGAGTATCCTTGCACGCGAAACCCATCTCCAAAATGTTCCTCTTTGGTCCATTCAAGTACCTCCACCTCCGGGCTGCAGTCCTAGAAATGGTAGTCAACCCCATGAACTCCTCCATCACAAAGGCGGGGTTGCGAGGAAGGGAAGTTGGTGGCTCTTTTCTCCCAACTTTAGTCGGCTTCTTCCTTTTCTCACCCCGGGAAGGTGTCTCTTTATCTGACCTATTCCTTTTCAAAGGCATCCTATCACAATAAGGATAAAGTGGTAATGCAATAATACACAAAGCATGCCCACAATATCATTCAAAAAGAACATTCTTCCTAAATAGCCTAGTCATTCCAAATCATATTATTCTTAACACAAAGGCTATTCAATCAAGAACCATTCTCCTTAAACAATAAACTTATGGAAAATAATATCAACCCATCAACAAGACCATGCAATCAAGAATCATCCCTCCTAAATCACCACAACAAATGAAGATCATATCATCAAAGCACAATAGCACATCAATCCACCCACACTTGCTACAACACAAGATCATTCACATAACCAAAAACAACTTCTGAAAAACATACTCACTTTCAAGATTCAAGATTCACATAACATCACCACAATTTTGTACAAAGCAAGTAAACATGAAGTTCAAAGGATTACCCAGAAGTTGAAGCTAAGAGTTGAAAATTTCACACAAGAAGAAGCAAAAATGCTAATTTTTGAGAGAAAAGCTCCAAAGTGTTGAGTTCACCAAGAGAATATGTGAGTGAGTGTTTCTTGAAAATATTGAAGGTGTTAAATGACTCATCTAGGTGGAAGAATGTACCAAGAATCTTAAATTTCAGCAAAAGAGTGATAAGGAGTGGAGGTACAATTAAGATAGGGATGTAATTTTAAAAATTGCAAAGTTTAGGGGACAAACGTACCGATCTATTTAAATTCAAGGGATGTTTGAAGTATTATTTACATCAAAAATCCTAAGGAATAAGGTGATTTCAAAATTTATGATCCAAAAATGCTTTTTTTAGCTTAAAATTTGTATTTTTTTGAAAATTTACATTTTTGGTTCAATTGATAGCTCGAATGGGGTGCCGACACGTGTACCCTAGTGGTAACAGTACCCGCACAGACCCCTCCCCTCCTGTCCCACCCCCCCACCCCACACCCCCTCGTGCTGAGGGATTGTGACACAATCTGTATCTCTTGGCACATACCGTGTTGAGCCCTGGCATGAGGCTGGCAACATTTTGACCCCTTTTTCCTTAGTTTTTCCCTCTTTTTCAAAAAAAATAGTCACTCAACATGCCCTATTTCCATCCAAATAAGATCACGACACTTGAACTAAAATTTACAAATCAAAAAGACTTTCATCTCAAAATCCTTATTACACACAAAAAAACATTCAAAATATATCCACAAAAAATCACGAAATCAAAACAAGAAGGAACACCGTATTTTAGTTTTGTCCTCACGACTTATTTCTTTTTCATGCATTTCAATTTTAAAAAACTACCATTGGGTCTCCGGAGTCGCAATTGGCAACTCCACCCACAAGGACATCATTGTGGAGAGGTCTCAACAATGTGTCACCCATACCTTTAAGCTCCTTGTTTGTCCTAGGAGATGAATTCCCGCACCTTACTAATGTCGAGTCCTCCGCCATTACTTTGGGTTTAGGAGGAGGTCGTGGGGGTTTTATGCCCTTTCCACTGTTCCCTAACCACTGCATGTTAGTGAGCATAGAAAAAAATTCTGACACAGATATATCATCACTATAATCATGCAATGTAAATGACTCATTATCAACACCATCATTACCAAATAATTCATCTCAGAATTCATTCTCATTGGTCATATAAGAAGTGTTAAAGTGACCATGCTCATCAAATAAGGTTACGCCTTTGCACACAAAAGATGAGTTAGTGGGAGGCCATCGACGTACCTCTCAAAGTTAATATTTATAAGCCCTAAATGCTTACTATCTACAACTAAGTATATAGTGGCAAGTCGGGTTGTCAACGAAGAAGAGAGATTTTCTCAAGCATTTAAACATAAATAGTTGATATTATGCTAGGCGGAGATATATATATATATATATATATATATATATATATATATATATATATATATATACGTATGAAAGCAAGTAAATGGGGGGTTGGTTGTTTGATGGTCCTAAGTTATGAAAATTAAAAGACAAGATAACTAGAAAATTCAAGTAACTATGTTAATCATCAAACAAACTAAGAAAAAGGGTTTTAAAAACACAAAAGATAAGCCTTGGGGGAAATTGATATCCACTACCAAACCAAATGTAGATCATTAAACCATTCACTCATCCTATCACAATTGTTACCTGTGGAAGAAGGACCATAGATTTGACAACAACAAGCCTTCTACCAAAAAGACCTAGCCATTTAACCAAACATAGCATTCATTAGGCAAAACCTAGAACATACCACATTCAAGGTTTAACCTTTCATTGCATCTATAGGATAAATGTGAGAACAATCCACATTAACATACTTATCTAGCAAGAATCACAACACATTATGCACAAGAAGTTCTAAGTTCATGTTCTTAGATTTTCATGCAAAGGAGCTAAGAAATTCATCACTTTCCTAACTCCCTAGCACTTAATTCATACAAACAATTACTATTCTCAAACAGCCCATAGCATAAATGAAGTAAAACATAGCATTAAGAATACATGAATGCTAAATAACAAAGGCTTCAAGAACGAGAGAAACAATCTATTCACTACTTCGACTACTTGTTGTGAAGATAAATCTTTCATCCTTCTTAGATAGTAGTTTGCAAGAGTGAATTCGACATCTCTTGTCAAACCTCACCGATGACTCCCTTAGCCAAAAAATGACTAAGAGTATCCCATTGATGGCATTGAGCATGAAGAACCAACAAGCTTGGAAACACTTATAAACACTTTACCCTGTCTAAGCATTCAACAAATTCATGCATTTACACACGATTAGTCAAGAACGATCGACATTTACAGACCTATCTCATTTGATACCTAAAACAAACATGACAAAAGTTAAACATCATCACATTCATCTGGCAATTATCAACACATCAACATCATTAAGAAGCTCCAACTCATGCTTTTGGATTCCACATTAAAAGAGGGGATAATTAGCTACTTTCTCCCAACCCTAACAAGTAATCATACAAGCAATTCATATGCTCAAACTTTTAACAACGTCAATGCCATTAACAATTCACATTCAAAGCTCAATAAATGCACAATAGCAAAAGCACCAAATCGATAGATATGGTTCTTATTACATAGATATGGAAGCTTCAATCCATTGCTCCCAAGATAAAACTATGCTAGATAATTAAAAGACATGATTAACCTACAAAAACTAAGAAAATAAAGAAACAAAAACTAGGGTTTGAACCCAGAAAATCACAGGAAGAAGAGATGGATTCGTGTTGTTATGAAGAGGAGAGGATAAGGTGAGTATTTATAGTACAAAAAGCAAGAAGAATTTCAAGCCATTTGTTCGTCGCAAGTCGCGATGGGCTCGTAACAACCTCGTGATGGACTCCAATTCTAGCACCATTTTTTCTTTCTTCTTTTTGTTTCATATCCTCCTATTCTCTTCACTTCTTCACTTCTTCAATTCTTCAAATCTTCAAAAGCTCAAATATAAGTTTTCACATCTTCAAATCTTCAAAGGTATTCTTCAAAGTCTTCAAAGTCTTCAAACAAATTATCATGTCACACAAAATACTCTAGAAAAGTAATAAAATTGTAAAAGTTGCTTTTAACTCTCCTTAGACAATTTCAAGGCAAAATGCCACATTTAGAGCGCAAAAGTGTACAAAAGTGAATTCTACAGGTCCTAATATAACCGTATAAAATGGGCACATCAAACCTCCCTGTACTTAAACCTTACTCGCCCTCGAGTAAGAAAAGATTTAAGCACACGAAGGAATTAATATGTCCACATCCTAACTAATATTCCCCCAATCATCACCTCACAAAAACTCTCAATATCATAAATCCCAAAATCAAAGCTCAAATAAGAATTTTTCACACACACAAGCCCAATTCCTAAATCTAACCAAACCTACCACTTATCAATTCACTACCCGTAAAAATGTTTCAAAGTCTCGAATTGATAATCCCAAAGTCCAATGACACAAAATGAAGTTAAAACCATATAGGAGGTTTAAGCACATACTTCACTTCATACCAATATATCAACCAAAATCCAATGACACAAAATGAAGTCAAAACCATAGAGGAGGTTTAAACACATACTTCACCCAATGCCAATATATCAACCAAAACGAAGTATAAAATAATCAAGAATTTCATACCCATACTTTGTTTTTCAACCCACTAAGTTACCCAATCCCAAGAGGTCTAAAGATGTTAAGCTACCCAATCCATCCATATGACAACCGCAACCTTATGACTCCAACGCCGGTAAATGAGTGAAATTATAGCATTTTCCTTATTTTTCTCTTTCTCTCATTTTGCCTAAGAGCCCTTTTGGGTTTTCATCCTAGCCACACATCATGTTTCTTTGGCTCACATCTCACCTTTTTCTGTACATTTTGGCCTCTCATTTTTGCCTAGGTTGCCCTTTTGGGTTTTTGACATATCCGGGCCCCCAATGTTGCCTAAGTTTCCCTCTCAGGTTTTGAACTTAGCGGGTTTTCTTTTCTTTCTATTTTTTTCAAAATTTTCAATTTTTTAATTTTTTTTTCTTTCTTTTTCTCATATTTTTCCAATCAACAGTAGCAAAAAGCATTCCAAATGAAGTGCATGCATGTGAGTCCTCTAACCGCTCCCCTTACTTAAAACCTTACATTGCCCTCAATCTAAACATGTAAGGTAAAAATAATAAAACTCAAGGTAAGAGATAGAGTGACACCCATTTCTCCACATAGTTGCCAGTGGTATGGTGCAATCCAATGTAATTGTATAGAATTGGTCCCGAAATTGGTTTTGGAGCCGGAAGGAGGAGCAAAAGTTCCATAGATGAACTCACCCCTCGAGTAAAAAGTTGTCTCCTTAGCACCGTTTGATCAAGACTAACACCACAAAGAACAACATCAAACTCACAAGTACATAAGGATTTGTAATACTAGGTTTAACATCAAGAGTTAACAACCATAGTATTATCAAAGAACAACCAATCCATCATGCAATCACCACTATAAGATTGTCCAATAAAAAAATATCCAACATATATCGACACATATCCAAGCATCATTATAGAATATAGCAATTAAAGACTCAATGATGTAGTCGGCATATTACAATCAAAAAAGATACTATATAGATGCAAGAATTTTCATGTGTCAATATATGTAAGATGGTGGTGGAATGAGTGGATGTGTGTTGGTTCTTGGGAGTATTTGGTTGAGAAGAAGGAAGGATTATACAATGTTTAAGCTCGGTTGAAAAGTTAGATTTTTCATCGCACTAGTCGCGAGTCGTGACAGCACTGGTTGCGAGTCCCGACAGCACTGGTCGCGAGTCTCGACAGCACTGGTCGCGAGTCCCGACAGCACTGGTCGCGAGTCCCGACAGAACTGGTCGCGAGTCCCGACAGCACTGGTCTCAAGTCCCGACAGCACTGGTCGCGAGTCCTGATAGCACTGGTTGCGAATCCCAACAGGTAGAGAAGGCTCGGGTCTCTCTGGGCTCGAGGATGAAAGATGACGTCTTGAGGGGCGTAGGTCTCGAGGGGCTAAAAAGGCTTCACTAGTCGGCTTCTGGTCTCGAGCACCCAAGATCTCAAGGGAATGATATCTCGAGGGGTTTAGTTCGAATAGAGGGCTTGTGGCCTCGAGAAAATGAGGTCTCAAGGGTATGACGCACTTTTGGGCTCAGCTCAAGTCGAGGGATTGCAGCCTCAAGGACCCGAAGTCTCAAGGGCTTCAGTTCGAATCGGAGGTATGTGGCCTCGAGGACCCGAGGTCTCGAGGGGCTGATGTCTCGAGGGTTTTGGCTCGATTTGAGGAATGATAGTCTCGAGGAATGATGGTCTCGAGGGATGATGGTCATTTAGGTTCGGCTCGAGCCAAGGATTTTGCAGCCTCGAGGACCTGAGGTCTTGAGGGCTGACTGGTCTCGAGGGACTGGTCTCAAGGGACTGGTCTCGAGGACTCTTGGCTTTTCGAAGGGCTGATCTTGCAGCCTCGAGCACCTGGGGTCTCGAGGGCTTCAACTCTGGTCAAAGGATTGCAGTCTCGAGGACCTGTGGTCTCGAGAGCTGATGGACTTTTTGGGTTTGGCTTGACTCGAGGTCTCGGGGGGACGCTATCTCGAGGACCCATTGGTCGTTACTCGTGACAGCTCGTCGTGACTCACAAAATGTGGAGGCTGTGAGTTGAATTTTAGCACAAAACTTCTGATCACATTGCAACTCGCGATGGTCCGTCGCGAGGTCGTTGCGAGTTGCGAGGACTTGATTTCCCAGCACTTAGGAAAAATTCAATCTTTTCTTACCAACATTCCAAATTTCCTTCCCTTTCTTATGGATATCATTCCTTCGTCTCCTCCAATGCAATGCACTTCGCTTTGCTACAAAATCACAAAAAACCTTACCGTAAAAAGAACAAGACAAAATAACAAAAATTAAACAACAAAAGCCAAAGTAAAGTCCGAGTTTATTTACGTCGTCGGCACAACAAAGCTCTATATATTTAAGGTCGTCGGCACGACCCTAATGTTATCCATATCGTGAAAGCTTGAACCCCTTCACCATGAGTATCCAAAATTAGAGAGGTTGGGGTACAAAACTTTCAAGAGGAAAGTCTTGTTGAGGTGGTGATGGTTTAAAGGGAGTTGGGTGGTTAGGAGGCTTGGGGTATTCTTTTGGCTCCTCTTTTATCTCCTTCAAAACTTCCAAAAATTGTGGAGTTGGTTCAATAGGTAGGGGTAGGGGTGACGATGCTAATGAATATAGCACAATCACCTCTTCCTCCATTTTATCATCCTTAACAACCAACTCATCATCTCCTTTGAACTCAAGATCATTTCCTATGGTGACTTCACTCACCGAATCCTTGAGTTTGATTTGGGATGGTGTATTTTGGAATCATGAACTTCCATTTAGGCCAACGCTTCTAATATACTCCTCATATGCCCTTCAAAAGCCTCAACACTAGAGGAGAGCCGAGTGTCCGACTCCTCACTAGTAAAGTTGTTCAAGTTTGCTATTGTATTCATGACTTCCTCACGTGTCAAACTTGAACTTCCTTGTTGGGCTTAGTTGTAGGGTATGGTATAAGGTGGTGATGGCCAACTATTTTGCTCGTATTGTTGGTTTTCCGGCTCATTCTCATACCACTAATCTGGATTACCACTCCATTTTGGATTGTAAGAATTATTGTATAGATACCATTCTTGAGCTTCTTTCCCTTGAAAACCAACATCTCCTATCTCTTGGTAGCACTATTCATAATACCCAAAACCAAGGGTTCTTTCCCATTCATAGTTCTCTCCCCACAACAAATAGCAAGACTCGGTAGGATGGTCGGAATGACACATCCTACAAAACCTTGCTTGTTGAGCCTCTCTTCTCATCATGAGCTCCCTCAACATGAGACGCTCCATAATTTTATTTTATTTTTTAAAAATTTTCAAAAGTATGAAATCATATTGCAAGGATTCTCGATAAAAATTCACCAAGAACACAAGAAATACCTACTCCGAACAAAATCAACCACCAAGGAGTGGAAAATAAAAACAACTAGCTAAATGCAACCAAATATACCCAAACACTTAAAATTAAACGTCTCCTCCCCGGCAGTGGCACCAAAAGTTGGGAGGCCGTCGTCGTACCTCTCAAAGTTAATATTTATAAGCCCTAAATGATTACTATCTACAACTAAGTAGATAGCGGCAAGTCGGGGTCGCCCACGAAGAAGAGAGATTTTCTCAAGTGTTTAAACATATATGGTTGATATTATGCTAGGATTAGATATATATATATATACACACACATATGAAAGAAAGTAAATGGGGGGGGGGGTTGTTTGGTGGTCCTAAGTTATGAAAACTTAAAAACAAGATAACTAGCAAAGTTAGGTAACTATTCTAATCATCAAACAAACCAAGAAAAAGGGTTTTAAAACTACAAGAGATAAGCCTTGGGGGAAATTGATATCCACTTCCAAACCAAATGTAGATCATTGAACCATTCACTCATCCTATCACAATTGTTACCTGTGGAAGAAGGACCATAGATTTAACAACAACAAGCCTTCTACCAAAGACCTAGCCATTTAACCAAACATAGCTTTCATTAGGATAACCCTAGAAAATACCACATTCAAGGTCCAACCTTTCATTGCATCTATAGGATAATATGAGAACAATCCACATTAACATACTTATCTAGCAAAAATCACAACACATTATGCACAAGAAATTCTAAGTTCATGTTCTTAGATTTTCATGCAAAGGAGCTAAGGAATTTGTAACTTTCCTAGCTCCCTAACACTTAATTCATACAAATACTTCCTATTCTCAAACAACTCATAGCATAAATGAAGTAAAACAAAGCATTAAGAACACATGAATGCTAAATAACAAAGGT
This sequence comes from Rubia yunnanensis, assembly GCA_037428765.1. Classification (NCBI taxonomy): domain Eukaryota; kingdom Viridiplantae; phylum Streptophyta; class Magnoliopsida; order Gentianales; family Rubiaceae; genus Rubia; species Rubia yunnanensis. The sequence continues at coordinate 89,747,617 of CM075061.1, forward strand.
TTCAAGAACGAGTAAAACAATCTATTCACTACTTCGACTACTTGTTGTGAAGATAAATCTTCCATCCTTCTTAGATAGTAGTTTGCAAGAGTGAATTCGACATCTCTTGTCAAACCCCACCGATAACACCTTTAGCCGAAACATGACTAAGAGTATCCCATTGATGGCATTGAGCACGAAGAACCAACAAGCTTGGCAACACTTATAAACACTGCACCGTGTCTAAGCATTTAACCAATTCATGCATTTACACAAGATTAGTCAAGAACGATCGACATTCATAGACTTCTCTCATTTGCTACCTAAAACAAACATAACAAGAGTTCAACATCATCACATTCATCTAGCAATTATCAACACATCAACATCATTAAGAAGCTCTAACTCATGCTCTTGGATTACACATTAAAAGACGGGAGAATTAGCTACTTTCTCCCAACCCTAACAAGTAATCATACAAGAAATTCATATACTCAAGCTTCCAACAACATCAATGTCATTAACAATTCACATCCAAAGCTCAATAAATGAACAATAGCAAAAGCACCAAATAGATAGATATGGTTTTTACTACATAGATTTGGAAGCTTCAATCCATTGCTCCAAAGATAAAACTATGCTAGATAATTAAAAGACATGATTAACCTACAAAAACTAAGAAAAGAAAGAAAGAAAAACTAGGGTTTGAACCCAGAAAGTTGCAGGAAGAAGAGAGAGATTTGTGTTGTTATGAAGAGGAGAGGATAAGGTGAGTATTTATAGTACAAAAGGTGAGAAGAATTTCTAGCCATTCGTCCTTCGCAAGTCGCGACAGGCTCGCGATAACCTCGCAGCGGACTCCAGTTCCAGCACCATTTTTTCTTTCTTCTTTTTGTTTCATATCCTCCTCTTCTCTTCACTTCTTCAATTATTCAAATCTTCAAAAGCTAAAATATAAGTATTCAAATCTTCAAAGGTATTCTTCAAAGTCTTCAAACAAATTTCCTTGTCACACAAAATCCTCTAAAAAAGTAATAAAAGCGTAAAAGTTGTTTTTAACTCTCCTTAGAGAATTTCAAGGCAAAATGCCACATTTAGAGAACAAAAGTGTACAAAATTGAATTCTACAAATCCTAATATAACCGTATAAAATGAGAACATCACTTAGGTGATTCATGTTTAGATTTATAGATATCAAACTCCACCTTGTCAATGTCATCCTCCCGGGTTAGGGTTCCCAAATGGACATCGATATTTGTCCTTAACATTTTAAGGAATGGTCTCCCAAATAGTATTGGGGTGCACTTCTATCGTGTGCCACATCAAGGATGTAAAAGTCCACTGGGAACACCAACTTGCCGACTCAAACCATCACATCCTTCATTAACCCTCGAAGGCTAGCTTAGGAGTGATCGGCAAGTTGGACAATCACTGTAGTGTCCCTAAGTTCACCTATATCTAGGCATTCATAAAGACTATATGGAATCATATTAATAGATTGTCCTAAGTCAATCATGACATTTGAAACCAACTTTCCACCTAGGGAGATAGGAATAGAAAACATCTTGGGGTCGTAGCATTTCTTAGGCAAATTCTTATGGTTCAAAATAGCGAATCCCCCAACTTTTAAGTGTCCTACCTTCATAGTTGGTTCATTTATCTTTTTAATGCATTCAAATTTTAGAAATTTAGCATATGATGGCACATTTTCAATCAACTCTAGGATAGAAATGGTTACCTCAACCTTTTTGAAGACTCTTCGGATGCTTGTATCTTTTGTCACCATCTTTAGCTTCACCCTAAATGCACTTGGTAATGGCAGTGGAATGGTCACTCATGTCTCGGGTGGTGGAAGTTCCTTGGAGGGTGCTTTCCTGAAAACGATCTCATGCTCCTCAAAATTGGTCTTGTTGGCCTCCAAGATCCCATCATCTTCTTGCAAAACCCTCTTCTCTGGCTCACAAACCTCATTCTCACTTCTCAACTTTAGTGTGCTCACATTCCTTGGATTGACCTCCAGTTGGGAAGGAAGTTTGCCAGACTCTTTGGCCTCAAGTCGGCTCACCGAGGTGATGAGTTATCCGAGTTTAATTTTGAGATTGTTTATGCTCGAGAAGGCCCTAGTGCCAAGTTCTTCAATCTTATTCCTTGTTCTTTCCGAGAAAACTTCATGATTCTTTCCCAATTAGCCAATAGCTTCCAAACTTTCTTCACCTTCTGACTTGTAGAGAGAGGTGTGGCTGTTAAAAGGACCCTCACCCATTGGATAAGGTTGAGGTAGAGCTTCTCCGCCTCGGTACCCTTGAGCTTGGTTTTCCTCTCTCCAATGGAAGTTGGGGTGGTCCCAGTACCTCGGGTTGAAACAGTTTGCGTAGGGGTCTTGTCTCGAATACCCTTGGTTCCCTCGGAACCCTTATTTTTGTTTCCCCCTAGCAAATTGTTGCCTATTCCCATTGTTGTACTCCAATTTTTTCACCTCTTCTAAGTCCTCCACCACTCGTGGACAAGCCTTGGTGTGATGGTCGATATTGCATAAGCCTCAAACCTTAACTCAGTGAACCTTCTCTTTCAAAAGTTTCTTCATAATTGAAGAAAGATCTTGGACTTGTTTTTCCAGCTTGGGAGACTGAGATGGTTCATCCAAAGTCTTCACCCTTGACCTCGTACCAAATTGACTCATCCCATTAGCCATCTCTTCAAAAAGGGCCATAGCATCTTTCAGACTCTTGTTGGTAATCGATCTGTTGTATGTGGCATTCACCATCCTCATATCGTTGTCACACAATCCCTCAAAGAAGTAATAAACCCAGTCCCCTTCCTTGAATGGGGTGGTATATAAAGCTAGCCAACAGTCTCTTGAATCTCTCCCAGTAATCGTACAATGATTCATTTGCGCTCTGAGTAATGTTGGATAACTTCTTCTTTAATCTGGTAAACATAGAGGCTGGGAAATACTTCTCGAGGAATCCCCTCTTCATATCCAACCATGAAGTGATACATCCGGGTGGGAGGTAGTAAAATCAATCTTTTATGGTGTCTTGAAGTGAAAAGGGGAATGCCTGTAGGTTGTAATCATTCCGGAGACCCCATGAGACTTCATATTTGTGCAAACAAGGTGAAACTCCGAAAGATGTTTGTTGGGATCCTCCCCGACCATCCCATGGAAAGTGGGGAGACAGTGTATCATCCTTTTTTTCAATTCACAATTCACATTGGGTGGCAATGGAGGAAAGGTGATACAAAAAGGTTGGTTCTCCAGATTTGGAACCATAAGCTCCCTCAACGTTCTATTGTCCTCCACCATCTCAAGCGGCTCCTCTAGTACTAAAGCTAGTTCAGGTGGAAACCCCACTCTAGTTCTCCGTCTCCTCCTTCTCCTACTACCTACGTTATCCATTGGATAGTGTAAAATTCCTAAGTTTGTAGCACGGGTGTGTACCATAAACTAGGAATCAACAATGCCCAACTAAAAGCAACACTAGAAAATATGATTAGAAGTAACAATATCACTATCACAAAGGCTCAACAACAAAACCAAAAACAAAAAAAAAACAAAAACAGTTACTACTCAACTAGCGTGTTATGCAAGTTGACAATTAAACTTTTAAACTACCATCCCCGACAGCGGCGCCAAAATTTGACCCACCTCAACTCGGGATTGTTAGTAAGCGTAGCTAACATAAGCAAAGTTTTTCCAAACAAATGAAAGGAAGGTTAAAGATAAAATTTATATTCTACTCCCAAACTCACTACTAAGCTACCTATGGGGTAGTTAGTGGAAAGACCGGGTTTTTCCATATAGATGCTAGGGTCCAATAGCCAACTAAACACAACCACGTATAGGTTGTCAATCCATCCATGTGCTAGGAATAGCTAATATTGTAGACTATGGGTTTTTTAGGTTTTTCAATTAACAACTACGTACATATAAGATAACACGAGATTAACATATATAGACATGCACTTGGGGGTATTTGCATAACATGTTTGATAAATAGCTTCTATCCTCAATTCATTCACATATAAACATATAAACCTATCATATTCCTATGTCACACGGTGTAGAGATAGCCAGGTATTTCCCCCCGTCTATCACACGTGGTACTTACCATTATGTTGTATCTTACCGTCTCTAGAAATTAGGGATGCGCTCTAGTCCAGTAATGCCACAGAACATCCCTATCACTTCACTCCCAATGCTAACACGCCCCCGCTTAGAGAAATACAAAGCACAACTAAAAGGGAAATGCCTTGCGTAGGTCGCAACCATTGGATATGTAGTGAGGGCATTACATCTCGGACACTCCACTATGGATATCAATCCATAAGCCTATAGAGGAAAAGGAAAAGACACATTGTGATGAATCTAGAGTCGATATAACTCTAGTCACTACAAACAATCGCGCTAATCTATCGGGGTAAGACAAGGAACTCTCCTCGTTGGGATTTTCCTAATCAATCGCCTAACATGTGATTTCTGACACAACTAGCCAATTAGAATCATGGTTTACCACATACAAGGATATTCTCTCAAAGGAAATGAATGCACTCATCTCCCCGGTGTTCTTAACCTACTCTACAATTCTAACACTCCCAAAATAGCAATGAAGTCTAGCACAATTTTATTCCACCACACATGCATAGGTACATCATCATAATGACATAGTCTAGATCTCACAATATTAGAAAGCACGAGTTCAAGAAAAAAACAAAAAGATAGGAAAATCTAAATCTCAAAAAGTCATGTTCAATTCATGAATACGAATACAACCCCAAGCTATTAAACTAATCCCTAAACGTGGAATCCCAGTATTGCATTGGATTCCACATTTTTGGGGGAAAACAAAATAAAGAGAAGAAAAAAAGAACCTAGAGAGAAGGAAGAGTATTTTTCTCCCTAGCCTACTCTTGAAGATTAATTTTTTTTTTTTAATGAAACCATCCATAGATGGGGGAATTTATATTGGCCTTCCCAAGCCTTAAAATAACAGGAAACTGAAAGTAAAAATACAGGGAGAAACCATATGCTTAGTCTATATGTACATTTAAGCTCCATAGGTTCATTGAGGCAACACTTGTTGCTTCCAAAATGATTAAGAGGATACATCTAATTGTGAGAGGATAATTAAAACTCTTAATTGAGAATGGAGTTCATCGAACTTATTAGTGAATCGTAATGACGAAACACTGATCAGTCAAACTCACCCCATCCAAAACTAAGAGTCTTATTCCCTGTAGCCTAGAGTAGCCATGAAGCTTCTAGTAGAGGCTTCAAACTAGAGCTAAGAAACAAAATATTCACCAATTGGCACTGAAATGTAGCAGCAATGCTCCAGCAAAAATTGCCCTTTCTGAAATCTCCATGTCAAAACAGATCCGTGCATCAAGCAAGACAGCAAAGGTATGGAATCAAAAAAACCAGAAGCAAGGAAGATCTGAATCTTCCTGGAAAGTTTTCATATTGAACATCATTGTGGTTGTAGTGAGAACAAACTGCCTCCGATCACCTACAAGTTGTAAGAAACATTTAATCAGTAGCATCCATTCCTTGTGAAATTCTTAAGGAGGGTGTCCCTAACTGATCTAGCCTAATGAGTCCCTGAATATGATTAGGTAGCATATTAAAGGAGAGAAAAGATTCACCTGTACCATGTTTAAGACATTTCTTAGCTAGTGCATCAGCTACAAGATTCTCTTGCCTCAAAACATGAGTAAGTTTAAAAGGATTCAAAGATTGTTTAATGTCATCCGCAAGTTGGAACAATTGCCAAGGGGCAAGCAACGGATCTAATATAGATATCACAGCATTCTTACAATCTGATTCTATGCAAACATTTACCATGAAACCATCAATCTTTGATATGGCAAACTGTATTGCCTTCATTTCAGCCTCTTGAGGAGATTTAGCATTTGAAATTTGAGTATGTGCTATAATAAAATTACCCCTATTATCTCTTAGGATCATGCTAGCTCCAGTCAAATTCAGATGTGAATTCCAAGCAGCATCAACATTTAATTTGTATCCCCAGTTTGGCCGAGACCAAGCAATTTTAAAGATTTTTGGTTTAGGAGGGGACTTGATCAGTGGCAGAAAAGAGTGCTTTGCAATGTCTGTGTCAAATTTTGATCTAATGAAAGCAGGTTTAGCAGTGAACATGTAGAAAATTTGTTCTTTGATGTTAGCTATCACCACACCTGACCTAGGCAAAGCTGAATCAAAAATGATTCTATTTCTCATTTTCCACAATTGCCAACAAGTTATAATAGCTGCAGATTTTATGATATCATTATGAAGTGCACTTGAACCCGGGATAGTTAAATAGCAAGAGAGTCTCTCCCAAATGGTGGAGTATGCAGCAGCAGTAATCCCCATGAATGAATGCACAGTTTCCCAAATTTGTAATGAAAATGTGCAGGAGTTGAAAAAATGGTCTAAAGAGTCCTCATGATTATTACACATACAGCATCTTGAAACCAAAGAGAATCTCAGTTTGCGTAGCACATTATCAAAAGGGAGCAAGGAGTTCATCAACTTCCACATAAAGATAGAAACTTTTTTCTCAATTCTTGTATTCCACAGGTACTGAACAGATTGGATATTACCTCTTTGATGTCTTAGCAATGTATAAGTAGCTTTAAAGGAGAAATCCCCGGTTGTACCTGGTTTCCATATGAGTCTATCCTTTCTATGCGGAGATAGGGTTGCTTCCTGCAATGAAGTGGCAGCATGAGAAGGGAGAAAAGGAGCAATTTCTTGAAACCAAGAAGCTTTATGTGTGATGAAATCAGAAACAGTGCATGATTGAGGAATATTTACAGTAATAGAGTTACACCAATCCTCAACCGGTCCTATACCTAACCAATTAGAAGTCCAGAAATTGCAAGCTCCGTTTCCTACTATAACCCTAGAGTTAGCTTCTGCCCAACTATTAATTTCACAGATTCTCCTCCAATTTTGAGATGTCCTGTAGGATGAAGGTAGAGATGCCAGAAGGGAGGACCAAAGTACTTCTCCCTTTTGGAATTTCCACCACAACCTAGCAGCACATGTCTGTAGGATAGTATGAATCGATCTAAAACCAAGTCCATTTTGATCAATGGGATAACACAGAAAATCCCATTTTCTCCATATTCTTTTTGATCCTTGATCAGTTGTACCCCAGAAAAACCTATTAAGTTTTTTCTCAATGGTGAGGATAACCTCATTTGTAGGTTTTAAAACTGACCAAATATGTTGTGGAATGGAGTATATACATGACTGGATTAAGATGATCCTACCCCCCATTGAAAGCCACCTATTCTTCCAACCCCCTATTTTGTTTTCAATCTGTTCAATAATAGGTTGGAAATAGGTTTTTTTGGGTGCCCCTGTAAAAATTGGAACCCCTAAGTATGTAAAGGGGAATCTGCCTATTTTCATACCCAACACCCTTTTTATGTTACTGATCCTATTTACTGAGACCTGCTTTCCTAAAAAAATATCACTCTTAGAGTAATTTATCCTTTGACCACTGATCTCCTCAAACTTGGTAAGAAAGGCTTTAAATCTGATCAGTGATTGGTTATTTGCAGTTAGAAAAATAACAGTATCATCTGCATAAGATAAATGAGAAACTGGTAGGATGTTACCTGGAAGATGATAATATGATAGCTTACCATTTAGAAAAATGTGAGCTAAACTCCTTGTGAAGGATTCTGAAAAAATATTAAAGAGAAAGGGGGAAAGGGGGTCACCCTGTTTAATCCCCCTAGAAGCTTGAAAGAAACCAACCGGCTTACCATTTATGAGTATTGAGAACCATGCCTGAGATAAGTTCTTCATAATGATAAAAATGAATCGAGCAGAAAAACCAAATCTAGCAAGAATTGAGTATAGGAAAGACCATTTAACCCTATCAAAAGCTTTCTGAAGATCAAGTTTAACAATGCAATTGGGATCTCTTTTCTTTTTGTTTAAAAATCTTACCATTTCTTGTAGGTAGATGACATTATCAGAGATGTCTCTTCCTTTAAGAAAGGCAGTTTGATGTGGTGAAATAATTTTTGGCATTATAGATTTAAGCCTTCCCATCATTACCTTTGAAAAAATCTTATTTATAACATTTGAAAGGCTTATTGGTCTATAATCATCAAATGATGTAGGAATTAATTTTTTGGGGATAATACTGATCCAGGTGCTGCTTATACCTTTGGGAATAGTTGAAACAGTTAGAAAATCATTAACTGCAGCCAATAAATCTACTGCAATAATATCCCAAGAATGCATATAAAATTTGGCAGTAAAACCATCCGGTCCCGGACTACTAAGCTTGTTTAAATTAAGCACAATGTCTCTGAGTTCATTAAGAGAGGCTGGTTTCACTAAATCATCATTCTCCTCTTGAGTAATCAGTTTCGGAATTTGACTGAGGAAGTGTGATGTGTAGAGATTAAAATCTGAAGAACTGTCCTCGGTTAAAAGATTATTATAATAGTTAATGGCCTCATTTTCAATTTCCTGAGCAGTATCAACCCATAGGCCATTACTATTTTTGATTTTTGAAATCTTTAGTCTACAGTTTCTTTCACTAACAGATTTATGGAAAAAACTTGTGTTATTATCCCCCTCTTTAAGCCACTTGACCTTTGCCTTATGTTTCCAAAAACTTTTCTGCTCTACAAGTGATCTAACTAATTTAGCTCTGGCTTCTTTCAGTTTCAGTAAGTTCAGATCCGAATTAACCTGATCATAGTTCTGTTCATGAACTAGGAGATCATTTTCTGCCTTCGTAACATTATCAGTGATGTTACCAAATTTTTCTCTGTTCCAAATCTTGAGCTCCTTTTTTAATCTAATCAGCTTAAGAAAGAATCTCAACATACCAGAATTATTCATAGGCCTTTCCCAGTTATCTTTGATAACCTGAGTGAATTCTTTCCTTTTATACCATGTGTTAATGAACCTGAATGGTCTAGGAGAAGAGGGGACATCACTACCAATAGTAAGTAACATGGGACTATGATCAGAAGAGATTCTATTCAGAATGTGTACTGATGAAGAAGGGAATTTAGAAGACCAGGAGGAATTGCATAATCCCCTATCCAGTCTTTGAATAGTAGGAGACCTAAGCCTGTTATTACTCCATGTAAATAAATTCCCAACAGAATTGATTTCTTCTAATGCCATGACACTAATAAACTCATTAAAATCCTTCATACTACCTAGTTTAGGAGTAGCAGGACCTTTGTATTCATTTATTGATGTTATGGCATTAAAATCTCCAATTAAAAAGGAGTCAGGCAGAATCAGTGATTTTAAATCTGACCATAAAGACTTTCTACCATTTCTGGTCCGTAGGCCATAAACAAAAAAAGCATCCATGCTCTTATTGAGAGTTAAACTTGTCACATTGACAGCAAGAAACTGCAGATTATCACACTTTAGAGACAAGGAAATGTTAGAGTTCCAAAAAAGCCAAATATGACCACTACTAGCATACATACAATTATCAAAATGTAAAGCATGCCTGTAACCTTCACATTGAGAGTTATCATGTTTTGGTTCAATCAAGCAGATTAGATCAAATTTGTGCCTATTTATCAGGTTTTGGAGTCTTAACATAGAAGTGTCCATTCCCCTAATGTTCCACACCAAGAACTTTATCTGAATTGTTGTATTACTCATTGGGAAACATTATTAGAGCTTTTTGATCTAGTCATGATAGTATTTAACTGTGTTAAATAGGTCTCATTCCTATGTTTAGAATCTATCTTTTTCTGTTAAAAATGGGCATAAACTTCAAGCCTAATAGACAAAGGTCCATATATATAGTAGTCGAGAATTGGACCTAAAAATAGGCCCAAAATTGGCCAAAAATCCTAGCAGCCGCAAATAGCACGGCCCGTGCTGATCGACATAGCCTCGTGCTGGCGTGGGCCGTCGGTCATATCACAGGCATGCTGGTACGGTCTGTGTCAACCTGCACGTGTTGTAGGCTGGAGGTATATTTTTTATCTTCTGATCTGCACCCTTTGTCGTTTGGTGCGGGCTGTGCTTGGTATGGGATGTGCTTGGTCTAGCCTGGTGCTGGCCAAGTGAAGTTTGTGGTGCCCGTGGCTGGTTCAGCTGGCTAACTTCTTTGCTCCGCTACGGATGAACCCTTGGTCCGATTATAGAGTTATTATAGTCAATTTTAAAGTGCTCGAGAAGAAAAATCCAATGGTCCCACCTTCAAGGGCTGATTCTTCTCGGAACTTTCCCAGAACTTTGTGAAACTCTCGGATATCAATTGCTCTATTTCTTCCTTAACCTCTTTGAACTTTGGATCCACCTTGTTTTGGCTAAACTCCATCTACTACCACGCTTTAGAGTTCGTGGCCTTCAATCTACTACCATTCTTATGAATGGTCTTTGATATCTTCTACCATTTTTGTGAATGGCCTTCTATACAAAGATGATGAAAAATACCCACGAGAAACCTACTAATGAGATCACAAAGGAAGATCTAGGTGCCTGTGGATACAAGGTGTCCATTGGTATCAATCAAGTCCACAAAACTTGGGATTTAGATGAGAAAACCAAACATGGCCATCTAAACCCTTTGTCATGCAAACCTAACTAAAACTAGCAATCCAACAAGTGAAACATGTCAATTATTATGCCGAATCTGTGGTTGAAGAATGCAATATGGTGCACATCAGCTATCTCTAGGGTAATTAGTGGCAAGACCGGGTTGGTCCACAGAGATGCTAGGTGTCTAATAGTCAACTACACATAACCACGTACGGGTCTTCAATTCGTCTGTGTGTTAGGAATAGCTAAATATTGCAAAATTGTGTTTTTTGGATTTTCAATTAACAAATACAAGCATAAGATATCACATGAGAATAAAACTATATAGACAGAACTTTGGGAATATTTGCATAACATGATTGGTGAAATGTTTTGATGCTTGATTCCATCACATACAAGACATCAAAACCTATTCTAGTGTTCATAACACATTGTGTGGTCGATGGTCAACACTTCCTCATACCTATCACGTAGGGCGCTCTTGCAGTTTTCCATCAACCTAGCCTCCATAATTACGGGAGTGCAACAATGGCCTTACCCCTGTGCAGATATGTTTCATCCCCCTACGATTACGTCTCAGGCAGTACACCAAAAATGCTTTATTACTAGGCCTACAGAGGCAAAGGAAAATAGGTACCTTATTGATCGCACTAGGGTCACTAAACCCTAGTTTGCTACTAAATGTTATCTCCACCCATAACCCTTTGGGCTAACTCGCCAGCTAAGACTAGTGTATTGTCATCGTTAAGGTAAAACTCGGGAAAGACCTACGTGTCCACGGGGACCCGGGCTTTGCTAACCATATGACATGTAAGTTTCTCTTCTTCGGGGGGTATCAATATGTGCACCAACATGAATGCAGACTACGTTGTGTGCAAATCTTAGTGTATCATTCGTGCAATTCATAAGCAATTAAAGAACAAGCCAACATAATATCATAAACACATAGAAATTGGTAGATCTAGGAAATCAAACAAAACATTAAAAAAATCATGAATACAAATATGATTCACAAGTAAATAAACTACTCCCTAAGAAATAGATCCATGGCAAATATTGATTTAAATACCATGGATCTAAGAAAGTAAGATAAAGAAAAGAGAAAAGTACTCTAGAGAGAGAGAGAATTGATGTGCACCATTATGCATGTGTTAACCAATGCATTCATCATAATAATTGGTGTTTTTTATATGGTTGATTGCTAGTATTAGTTGAGTTTACGTGACAAGGGGTTTAGACGACCATGTTTGGTTTTCTTATCTAAATCATGCGTTTTGTAGACTTAATTAGTAATAATGGAAATCTTGTACCCATGGGCACCTATATCTTCCCTGTGATCATCCTTAGTAGGTCGCCCGTGGGTATTTTTCGTTACATTCTATGTTAAGGTCGTTCGCAGGGGGTATAAGATATTGAAGGTCGTTCGCAAGGACGGTAGTAGAGATCGAATATCATTCACAATAGAATGGTAGTATATGAAGGCCACGGACATTGAATATTGGTAGAAGGAGATTGGAGCCAAAGATAGGTGGAATCAGAGTTCAAGGCAGCCAATGAAGAAACGGAGAATCGTGGTCCGAGAGAGTGTGCCAACTTATGCAAACGTTCCAAGAAGAATCAGTCTTCAATGTTAGTTCCATTGGATTTGACTCCTCGAGAACCATAAAATTGACTACAAGAACTCTCAAAACGGACTCACAATTCACCCGTAGCGAAGTAAAGAGGTTCAGTCGGCCAAAGTACAAATGGGTCGGCGTGGACCGTTCATGGATGGCACCAATGGCCCACACTAGATAACGTGGTCCGTGCCAAATTCCTTTGCACATACTGTGGCAAGATGTTTGATGGAACCACGCCAAACACGACAGGGCCACGCGCATGACTTCCAAGTTTCACCAAAAATTGACCAAGTATGGGTGCGGACTGTCCCATTTTTTATGGCCTGCATCGTTCCAAGTGCAAAATATCAAAACCAGCTGGTGGGATGTGGAGAATCAAGCAGCCCGTGCCAGAATACTAAGCAAAATGAGGTTTCTGATGATGGACCGCGCCAGACGCCAGGGCCCGCACCAAGGATGAGGCACAGACCACGCCAAATGCCATGGCCTGTGCCAAAAAGGAGGCACAGACCGCACCAGATCCCACAGTCCATGATAATGGATTCGGCACGATGGCACTATTCATGGTCCGTGTGTACTACCACACATCCACCCCTTCTCTCACTATTTTGGCCATAACTTTCTCATTTTTTATCTGATTTCCCTATACCATTTATCCAAATCTTCATCTTTCCGAGCTCTATCCAACTCATTAAATCTCAGCTCCAAAAATTTCATGGATTTTAGCAGTTTATTCAAGAAAGATTCAGCCGCATGAGGAAAAGGTGACTAGGGTTTTGACCTAATTTGGGCCTAATTTGGGCCTATCTATAGGTCCAATCCCCTACTACTATATATATAGGAGCCTTTAGTCTTCTAGTAAACCTAAGTAGGCATAATATATATTTTTTCTCTCTCTTGTTAGATAGAAGGAAGATGACAGCTCTCTCTCTAGAATTTTTCTCCTTTTTTCCTTCTCCTTTCTTTTCTTTTCTTTTTCATCATCCTAGTTAGAGTTGGAACATATTTTCATTTACTCTAGTAATTATGAGAGCATTCTCGAGAGATAAACATTCTCTCTCCTTTCTTTTTGTTTCCTTTTTATTTTGCTTTTATCCTATGATGTGGAATTCAAATCTTCATTTGAATTCCATGTCTATAAAGTAGATTAGTAGCTTGGTGTTATTTGTATTCATGCTTTGAACTTGAATTTTTGAGATTTAGATTTCCTTATCATATTGCTTCATGAATATTTTTGCTTGAACTTGTGGTTTCTAAGAACTATGATTTATGCTATGTCATTATAATGATGCACTCATGCATATATGGTAGTATAAAACCGTGCTAGGCTTCATTGCGATCTTGGAAAGTGTTGGAAATGTGGAGTAGATATAAAACACTGGGGAGATGAGTGCATTCATGTTCTTTGAAAGAAAATCCTTATATGTGTTATAACTTGATTCTGATTGGCTAGTTGTGTGAGAAATCCACATGTTGGGCGGTCGATTTGGCAAATCCCGGTGGGGGAAAGCCCCTGGCTTAACCCGATAGATTAGCATGTTGTTTATAGCGACTAGAGTTGTGCCGAATCTAGAGTCAAAGTATCTTTTCCTTTGCCTCTCTAGGCCCAGGGATTGAGATCCACAGTGGAGTTTCCGGGATGTAATGCATTTCACTACTTATCCAACGGTTGCAACCTACACGAGGCATGGCCTTTTAAGGCGGGCTATGGATTCCTCTAAGTGAGGGGGACGTTGGCCTAGGGAGTGAAGTGATTAGGGAATGGTCTGCGGCGTCGATGGACTAGAGCGCATTCCCTGAAATAACGGAGATGGTGAGATATGGGCATTGTTAAGTACCACGTGTGACAGACGGGGAGAAATACATGGCTATCTCCACACTGTATGACATGAGCATAAGATAGGTTTATAAGTTTAAATGTGAATGAATCAAGGATTGAAGTCATTTATCAAGCATGTTACGCAAATACCCCCAAGTGCCTGTTTATATAGTTTATTTGAATTTTTCTTTTATGCTTAAGAGTTGTTAGTTGAAAAACAAAAACTCCCCATTTTTTCTATACTAGCTATTCCTATCACTCGTACTGATTGAGAACCCGTAAGAGGTTGTGTTTAATTGATTCTTAGACCCTAGCATCTTACTGGACATACCTAGGGCTTATCGCTAACTACCATATCGGTAGCATAGTAGTGAGTTGGGTACAGAACTATAAATACTAAATTTGAACCTCTTTGACCTCAGTGCCTTTGCTTGGGTTAATTAGCTAAAATTAAAGACCATGAGTAGAGGCGGGTCAAGAACTCTCATCTTCCTTCTACCTACCAAGAGAGAGAGCAAATCTACACTGCCAACTTAGTTCACCCTATAAGACTAAAGACTCCTATTTATAGAAGCGGGGAATTGGGCCTTGAAAAAGGCCCAAACGGGCCAAAAACCCTAGCAACCGCAATTGACATGGGCTATGTGTCTTGGTGCGGTCCATGCTAACATGGTAAGCTTCGTGCTGACACGGGTCGTGTGTCCTGGCACGGTCCATGCTGACACAGTTAGCTTCGTACTGGGTGCTTCTGGAACGGTCAGTGCTAATTGGCACGGCACATTCTGGGTGCCTCTGGTGCAATCAATGCTGATTGGCACGGTATGTACTAGGTGCCTCTGGCGCAGTCCGTGCCAGATGACACGGGCCACCGGCTAGTGCTCCATTTTGAACTTCTGAATTGTGCTCCCCGTGTCGTTTAGCGCGGGCAGTTGGCTGGAACCACTTCTTCATCAATTGAATGGCACGGGTCGTGTCGTTATTCACACACTATGGGCTATTCTTTGCCTTTTTAGAGTAGAAACTATATGGACCGCGTAAAATGGCATGGTCTATGTCAATACTTAGCTTCACAACGGATTGGGGCATCATGGGATGTTTTGCACCAAACGGTTTGTGCCAAGGGGCTATGGCTTGGCCAAAATGACTCTTGTTGGCCGAATAGGTTTGTGCTGGGCAGAACGGTCCATGCTAATACCTCCTAGCATGACTCGTGTTTCCTACACGGTCCATGCTGGAGGTCTTGGCACAAAGCCGACCAGTTCTTCTTCCAAAATTTGTTTTCACCTCTACAGATGAACTGCTAATCCATTTTGAGAATTCTTGTAGTCGATTTTATATTGCTCGAGAGGACAAATCCAATGGTACCACCCATAGATGCTGATTCTTCTTGGATAGTTCCCAAAAACTCTGTACAACTCTCAGATCTCAATTCTCCGGCTTCTTTGTCTTCCTTCTTCGACCCTTGTATCTTCTACCACGTTTTTGGCTAGTGGCCTTTAGTCTTCTACTATCCTTGCATATGGCCTTCTAATGTCTACTACCACCTTTGCGAGTGGCTTTCTACAAATGCTACCAAGTACTCATAAGCAACCTACTAGTAAGATCACAAAGGAAGATCTAGGTGCACATGATTATAATGTGTCCATTAGTTCCAATTATGTCTACAAAACTCGAGATTTGGATTAGAAAACCAACAATGGACATCTAAACCATTTGTCCTGTAAATCTAACTAAAACTAGTAATCAACCAAGTAAAACATGATAATTATTGTGTTGAATGCATTGATTAACGCATGCAATACGGTGCACATCAATCCCCCCACACTTAAGCCTTTACTCGTCCTCGAGTAAGAAAAAATGAGAAAAGATCTAAGCGGAATGTAGCATGCAAAGATAATTTTGCCAATGCATTCAACTTATTCCCAAGCTACCCTAGTTCCCCCAAAGAAGTAAGAATCCCACAACTCTCACACTCCCCAAAGATGCTAAAGTAACCTAACCACCCAAAATTTTGTGAAGAAAAAGGTAAGCAATAATGACAAGTGTTGAACTAGATTGCTTCACCGAATAGTCCGCCAAAAGCAATCAAAGAGATGTTGCCGAAAAACCACCAAGGATAACCTCAAAAAATCCTCAACTTGTTTGTAACTAAGGATAATTCAAGATCCTCAACTTAGTTACAACCAGGGATAATGCCTGAGGATCCTCAAAATAGCTTCTGTTTTCTCTCAATTTCTCTCATTTTGCCTATGAGCCCTTTTGAGCTCACTTCTCACATTTTTTCACACGGCCTCTCATTTTTGCCTAGATTTTTAAACCTAGCCAGGCCTAACCTCTCATTTTTTGAGTTTTCATGTTTCCAACTTAGCCGGGTATTTATTTTTTCAAAATTTTCAATTGTTTGTTAAATTTTTCAAAATGCTCTTAGATGAGCTATTAGCTACATAGAAACAACTAAGAATCATAAGTCTTATCTAATCCTCTCCCCCACACTTAAAGCTTGCATTGTGCTCAATGCATATACACAATCATAGAACATGTGTCAAGGGAAGGAAATAGGAGTAGACATGGCAAACAGGTCTCTTAGGTCGGATACGGGTGAGACCCAATCGGTTCGGGTATAATTCGGTAGATTGTTTTGTCTTCGGGTATCGGGTCTTGATCGGGTGTGTTCAGGTTGTCTTTCGGTAGTTTTGAAAAATATCTGAACGGGTCGGGTTTGGTTATAGTTGCTTCAATTTCAATACAATTCGGGTATCATTTTTTTGAATCGAGTTCAGATCAAATTTGGTTCAGGTTGTTTTAGTTACAGGTACAATTCGGTTTTACATTTTTTTAATCAGGTTTGGATCGAGTTTGGTTTGAGTCTGTTTGGTATTGGTACTTTTCGGGTACATTCTCTTTCGGGCCGGGTTTGGTTGGATTCCAATATATTCAATCCGGATCTTGTTCAAATAAATATAGCAAATTGTCATTATAATGAACATAAAATTTTAATATATTTATTTTGTAAAAATACTTTCGCTGAACTAATCTATTATATATATATATATATATATAAAATTATTTAGTCATTTTTTAATGTATACTTTCAATTTTTTTGAAGTGAAAAATTATTTCTCTTGTAAAGAACATGACATTTATGCAAACATTGATCTGTATACGTTACCACATAAAGATTATAATAGTATGTAAGAACAAAATATAATAGTTTGTATTTAATTTTTTTTTCTATTTTATGTTGTCGATCATAAGTTCATAACTCACAAAACTCCTTACTTGCAAGTTATAATATATATATATATAGTAGTAGTAGTTCTCCTGACAGGCGGTCTGTTCATAAGTTTATGGACATACTACTTATTTTTTACATTATACATTTACATTCAAATACATATTATTACTTGTTTTAACTTTTAAAATATAATATTTATAATTTATAAAAAAACTTACAACATTTAAAGTAAAAATCACCGTGAAATGTCCATAAGCTTATGGAAAAACCATCTTTCTTGATATATATATATATATATATATTATATATATATTATATATATGCATATTATATATATATATATATATATATATATATATTCATGATTGCAATACATTTTAAAAATATAGCATATTAAATTAAGATAAGAAATCATTCATAGAAAGACATGCTCATTTTTTCTTAATCAGGTGAAATGTTAGTATATTACCAATAAATCCCTTTAGAACTATTTAACTTTATATAAAAAGCATTGACTCTTGACCGACTTTATATAGAAATTAAATATCCCTATTTACTAATTATAAATTGTGAGTCTCATGACTTAATACTAATTAGTTATTTATTTTCATAACTATGATGACTTATATAATCAACCCTCGAAGTGGATTTTTAATAAATATTAATTCTTATTTATTTTTATAAATTGTGTCCTACTATTTTACTTAGTTATATTCCACCGTAACTAATTTGATTAACATGCATATTTGAGTTCTATAAGTACTTATTAATAGTTATATATTTTATGTACACTTTACACTTATGACTTAACTGAGTTAATTCTATATGATATATTGTACACCCAAAAATTGAAATTGTTTAACTACAGGCTTTATTAATATTTATAATGATGAATAATGCTCTTGTGTAACTTGTATGAATATGTTTATTTTCTAGTTCTAGTTAATTGCTTGTATGGTATATCCTCTTATAATTGAGTTTACTTTGAATATCTGCGATGTTTTATTTTATTTGAACGTTAATTACCTTTTAAGTTCATAATCTCAAGCACCATATAATAGAAATTATTTGGATGGCTGTCAATGGGATATTTAAGTCATGTTGACTAACCTAAACTTAAGTTCTCTAAAAATAACATACTAATATTATAATATGATACTGATTTTAATTATTTACTACATATAATCAATCATAATTTGTTAAAATATATAACTTCAAAAGATAATCAAAACATAAACATCTCATTGTAATATATATATACACACACATATATCATATAACTGAAGAAAATCCAAAAAAAATACATAATCTGAAATAACAAAATGTTCGAATTTTTTTATACATTGTCACATTGATAGAGTACTTTTGATAGAAATAAGTATACATATTATTTATTTATTTATGACAAAATCTTATTTTAGACCGACTAACTGTTAAATGAGGACATTTTATAATTAGTGAGACTAATAAGGTTATTTGATATTTAATTTTATTTATTGCAATGAGATACATATAAGTATGATAGAATTTTAAAATAAATCTCAACAAATAGATAATTAATTTTTAAATAATTTGAATGAAATATTATAAAAATAATCAAATTTTAATGTATTCAATATTTAACTATTTCTAACGATCTCATATAGTTTTCCTTAGATGACTAAACTTTAAAATTTCAATTAAAATTCTTTGTCTTCAATTTAAATGTAGGCAAAGTATAGGGAAAGATCGTCTTTCCATAGGCCTATGGAAAGACGGGTTTACTGAAAATGTGAAGTGTTTTGATTGCAATATTAAAAATTTATTCTACAACGTACTGTAGTTATAAAATTTATGACCCAATTAATGCAACCCAAAATTTTATCTTCATTTTTTCTAATTTGCAGTTTAAACTCTTCAATTTACTAGTATCTATTAATGAAAATAAAATTAAAAAGTAAAACTAAAATATATCTAAGAACTAAGATAGAAACCAATCAAGTGAATCATTAATCAACCATGATTCAAATTATCTTTGTAATTAAAGAGCTAATTAAGACTAATATTTTACAACAAACTTACAAAGAATTGGATGATTGAAAATATTAATTTAAAAATATTGCTAATCAAAATATTACTAGTATCTATTGATTGAAAATATTGATTTAAAAATATTGCTAAAATCAAGAGTAGAAACAGAAGACAATACCGTAGAGGATGGATGCCTAAAACGTTAATGCTATAAATGAAATGAAGATGCAGAAACTGAAGCAACTAAGTGACTGTGGATGATTAAAGACAACAAACTTACAAAGAATTGGATGATTGAAAATATTTTACAAAATTTAATGAAAAAAAAATTTCCGAAAGAAAATAATAATAACGAAAAGTTAATATTGTATGAAAAATTTTCTAATAATAAATAAAGAACTAATCAATATTAATTTTAGTTTATAAAATAATTTTAAATTAATAATTTACAATGTTCTTTTATTTAATACATAAATTTTAAATATACTCTTAAAATAATTTCATCTAACTGTGCTATTAATACACATTTTGAATTTATAAATTTAATTTATTATATGATATTTTAAAATTAAATAACATATCAACACTGTTTATAATCGTAATGTTATTTTCAACTAAATATAATCAAGTTAAAATTTTATACAGTAACAATTGTAACACACTATTCAATCATATTCAGGTCTTGTTCGGTTTGAGTTAACATTAATCCGGATGTCTTCAAATTTGGGTTAGCATCAATTCGGTTCATTTCAAATCGAGTAGTAGTCGGGTATGATCAGGTTTCTTTCAGGTACGGGTCCTTTTCGGGTTCGAATTCAGGTTCGGTCCAAGTGCGGGTCCTTTTTGGGTTTCGGTTCAGGTTCGATTCGGGTTCAGGTGTTATTCAAGTTTGGGTCCCATCAGGTCTGGCAATTTAAGTTCGGGTACGGTTCAATCGGGTGATTTCGGTTTTCAGTTATTGATTGGGTCTCACTATTTGGGTGTCGGTTCGATTCAGTTCGGTTATTTATTATCGGGTTTTCGGGTTCGGTTATATTTTGCCAGGTCTAAATAGGAGAGCACTTACAATGAAAAACTGACACTAAAATCTACCCTTGATGGCACAATCATGGAATGTAATGAACAAACTACCATCACCCCAATATACTACCCCTAACATCTAATCAAGAAAGTTCAATCTAACCACTATCATGTACCACAAATTGAAATAAATAATTGAATCGCAATGGAGAGTTACCTCTTAGGTTTCGAGTTGTGCGTTTTAAGTGTTTGCGGGAAAATGGGTTTTGGTGGTATTTGGGGGTGGTAGGGAAGAAATGGTGATTTGGATGCAGGAATGTATTCGAGTTTCATGGGTCATGCACGTCTACACACCCCATGAATTTGGGGTTTGGTTATCCTCCTTGTCCATCATTTTGAGCATCACAAACCATGTACGTCTACATTATTTTATGAGTTGGACTCCTCGTTTGCTAGCTTTCCTCTAAAAACAACATGCTTTCTACAAAAAAAAAAACAAGCACATTAAGTGTAATAGTGTTCCAAAACTAAAAACTAAAAATAGGAAAACACACCAAAAATACTAAACATCTACAACACATCACAATGGGACATCTTTCCTCCCTCACACTTATAACACACATGCCCCTCAAAGAAGAAACATGACATGAAAGGAAAGGGAGATAAACAAAATGATAGGCAATCAACTTCCCAATGCATAGTTCCCCCCTCAATATCCCCATATGTACCCCAACATGCGATTCAAGTCAATCCACTACAAATCCACAATAAACAAGTTTCAATCAACATCCACACAAAGAGACAACTAGTGTGCGGTCCTAGATTGTGTATTTGGTGGTGTTTAGAGTGTAGTGGTATCTAATGTTTTGGGGGTAAGAATGGGAAGATAAAGGTGAAATATTTTTTGTTTATTTTTTTTTTCAAAGAAAAAAACCTAATCCATTTTTTTAAAGCTCGAGTTGCCTCCTGAGAAGCTTCGTATAGTTAAAGTTGTCAGCACAACCCTAATGTTATCCATATGGTGCGGGTTTATACCACATCACCATAGGTAACCAAAAATGGAGAGGTGGGGGTAACAATCTTCCAAGAGGAAGATGTAGTAGAGGAGGAGTCAACCTTAGAGCAAATAGGTGGTTTGGAAGCTTAGTATATTCAATGGGTTCCTCTATGGTTTCTTCTAAGGGTTTCAAAAATGTGGGAGTGGGTTCTATAGGTGGAGGTTGGGGTGAAAATAGGTAATATTGTGAATTAAGTATAATCACCCTTTTTCTCGACCTCTTCACTCTCAACAAACCATTCCCCATCCCCTTTGGATTCATCTACCAAAATTTCAAGTTCAACTAGGGATGGTTCATTTTCAAAATATTGGGTTTCAAGTTGGCTCACTCTTTCCATCAAATCAATCACTTGCCCTTCAACTTTCTCAATGTTTGAGAAGAGTTGAGTTCCCAAATCTCTAATCTTGCTAAGCATTTGTGATTAGAGCAAATCCCTACTCTTGGTAACATTAGTCATAACTTGCAAAATTTCTCCATAATCCAATTTGGGAACCAATCCTAGGGATTGGGTTTGGGGCATTGTATAGCTTGGTGAAATCCAACTATCTAACCCAAAGTGTTGGTATCCCGATGCATTTCCATACCACGAATTCAAATTACCACTAAAACTCGAATTGGGAAAATTGTGGTATGGGTACCAATCTCGATCCCATCGGCCTTGGGAACCAACAACTCCTACCTCTCTCTCATACTCGCTCATCAAAGAGAAAGACTATGTATGATGGTTGCAATGACATATCCTACAAAATCTTACTCGTTGAGCCTCTCTTCTCCCATAGTCACTCAACCTTGGGCAACACTCCGTAGGATGATCATAATGACACAACCTACAAAGTTTCACCCGTTGAGTACGTTCTCCCCGCATTTTTTTCTTTCAATGAAAAACACAAATAAATAAAACACACAAAGTTTGGAATCATAGTGCAAGGGTCCTCAGTTTGCACCAAGAACTCAAGCAATACCTATTCCGGAAAATAACAAACAGAAAAAAAAACACTAGCTACTCAACTAACGTGACTAAACTTTTAGCCTAGCATCCCCAGCTGCGGCGCCAAATTTTGATTCGCCTCCATTCGGGGTCGTTAATGTAGCTAACCCGAGTGAAGGCTTGTGATCAAACAAACAAATAGATTGAATGAGAGAGAATCAAATTTATAGTTATATTCTTCTCCCAAACTCACTACTAAGCTGCTTATAAGGTAGTTAGTGGCAAGACCAGGTTTGTCCACGGAGATTCTAGGTGTCTAATAGTCAACTACACACAACCACGTATGGGTCGTCAATCCGTCTGTGTGCTAGGAATAGCTAAATATTGCAAAATGGGGTTTTGGGGGTTTTTCAATTAATAAAGCATAAGAGATCACACTAGAATAAAATTATATAGACAATCACTTAGGGAATATTTACATAACATGATTGGTGAAATGTTTCGATCCTCGATTCCATCACATACAAGACATCAAAACCTATTCTAATGTTCACAACACGTGGTGTGGTCGATGTTCGACACTTCCACATACATGTCACGTAGGGTGCTCTAGAAATCTTCCATCGGCACCGCCTCCATAATTAGGGGAGTGCAACAATGGCCCTACCGTTGTGGAGATCTGTTTCTCTCCCGTACAATTACGTCTCGAGCACTACACCTCAAATGCTATGTTCCTAGGCCTACAGAGGCAAAGTAAAATCGGTACCTTTCCGTTGGCACTAGGGTTGCTAAACCCTAATTGGTAGTAAATGCTATCTCTACCGGTAACCCTTTAGGCCAACTCACCTGCTAAGACTAGTGTGTTGTCATCGTAACAGTAAAACTAATAAAAGACCTACGTGCACACAACCACGTGGACTCGGACCTTGCTACCCATATCACATCTAGGTTTCTCTTCCCCGAGAGGTATTAATATATGCACCAACATGAATGTAGACTATGGTGTGTGCGAATGTTAGTGTATCATTCATGCAATTCATAAGCAATTCAAGAACATACCAACATAATATCATATACACATAGAAATAAGTAGATCTAAGAAATATCACAAAACATAAACCAAATCATGAATACAAATATGATCCCCAAGTAAATAAACTACTCCCTAAGAAATAGATCCATGGAAAATATTGATTTAAATGTCATGGGCCTAAGAAAATAAGATGAAGAAAAGAAAAGAAAAGAGAAAAAGTACTCTAGAGAAAGAGATAACTCTCCTCTTCCTTCTACCTACCAAAAGAGAGAGAAAATATACATTATGCCTACTTAGTTCACTCTAGAAGATGAAAGGCTTCTATATATAGAAGTAGGGAATTGGACCTTGAAAATGTCCCAAAATAGGCCAAAAACCCTAGCAGCCGCAATTGACATGGGCCGTGTGTCCTAGCATGATCCGTGCTGACACGGTTAGCTTCGTGCTGACACAGGCCGTGTGTCATGGCGCAGTCCATGCTGACATGTTTAGCTTCATGTTGGGTGCCTCTTGCATGGTCTGTGCTGGGTGCCTCTGGCACGGTTCGTGCCGCTTGACACATACCGATGGCTAGTGCTCCATTTTTAACTTCTGAATCGTGTGCCCCGTGTCTTTTGGCTTGGATCGTTGGCTAGAAGCACTTATTGATCAGTTGAATGGCGCAGGTCATGTCGTTCTTCACACACCGTGGACTAGTCTTTGCATTTCTAGAGTTAAACAACACAGGCCGTGAAAATGCCACGGCCCATGTCAATACTTAGCCTCACAAAGGATTGGGGTGCCACGGGACATTTTGCACCAAACAGTTCATTCCAAGGGACTATGGCACGGCCAAAAAGACCCAAACAGCTCCTGCCGACTGAAACGGTCTGTACAGGGTGGAACGGTCTGTGCTGATACCTCCTAGCACGACCCGTGTTGCTAGCATGGTCCATGTTGGAGGTCTTGGCACAAGGCCAGCTAGTTCTTCTCCTTCCAAAATTTGTTTGCTCTTCTACAGATGACCACTAATCCATTTTGCGAGTTCTTGTAGTCGATTTTATAGTGCTCGAGAAGACGAATCCAATGGTACCCACCATAGATACTGATTATTCTTGGGTCATTCCCTAAAAATCTATGAAACTCTCGGATCTCAATTCCTCCGCTTCTTTTTCTTCCATCTTCAACCCTTCTATCTTCTACCACATTTTGGCTCGTGGCCTTTAGTCTTCTACCATCCTTGCAGATGACCTTCTAATTTCTACTACAACCCTTGCGAGTGGCCTTCTACAAATATCGACAGAATACTCACGAGCGACCTACTTGTAAGATCACAAATGAAGATTTAGGTGCCAGTGAATATAATGTATCCATTAGTTCCAATTAATTCTACAAAACTGGGGATTTAAATTTAAATTAAAAAAACCCAACAATGGTCATCTAAACCCTTTGTCATGTAAACCTAACTAAAAATAGCAATCAACCAAGTAAAACATGATAGTTGTTGTGTCGAATGCATTGCTTAACGCATGCAATACGGTGACATCACAACTCTTAGAACTAGAACTACAATAATGATAGATAGAAGGTGTGTAAACCCTAGTAGACTAGTGCCTCTTTATATATTAGGTGGAAATGGGCCTCGGAGAAGCCCAAAACAAAGGAAAACCCTAGCAGCCACGTCAGCACGGGCCATGCAATAGCATGCGGCCCGCAGACTAGAAATGGTTCCTGGCCAAACAGAGTGCTCGGTCCATGCAAAAGAGTGTGGGCCACCAACTAGAAAGTGCATTAGGTTGTCTGAGCGGCACGACCCATGCAGATGTACGCGGGTCACGGATTAGAGTCATAATCCTTGGCTTTTGATGGTGTGGCCACACATTTGGCTTTGGGGCGCAGACTGAAGGTCTAGGTCTTAACCTTCAGGGCGCACGGGCCGTGCAAAAGTACACAACCCACGTCAGGACTTAGTCGCAAAGGCTTTTGGTTTGGCACAACCGTGTAAAAGCACACGGGTCGTGTCGATCTTCACTTTTGTCCCGACATTGACTCTTTTTTCTTCGGTGCATCTAATCTACTACCACGATTAAGCGTGTGGCCTTTGGTATACTACATCCTTGAGAATAGCCTTCAAATATCATCTCTCATTCTTGCGAATGACCTTCACTAAGCTACTCTGAAGTGGTTACGAGCAATCTACAAATAATCTCACAAAATAGGATTGAGATGCTCGTAAGGACATAGAATCAATTAGATCTAAATAATCTACAAAAAGAAGGTTTTAAACAAGAAAACCAACAATGACTATCTAAACCCCTTGTAATGTAAACCCACTTAAACCTAGCAATCAACCATACACAAGATACTAACAGATGTGCTAAATGCATTAGGAAACACATGCTTCTAGCGTCTCATCAGTTTCTTTTGATATATTTTTATTGTACTAATCATACAATCTTCCAAGGGAACCTATATCTTTTCTTGATGGAGTACCATTACCAATAGCCATTAGAGATGAAATTTATTGCCTTCCATATCTAACTACAGGTGTGTCCAATGTTATGTTTAGTTTTCAATTGAAAGTCTTATCGGGTAGTGCTCATACTCTGACATAAGATTTGATTATGGGGTACAAACTGTGTTGGTATACCTTGAATATGTATTAGCCGCTTCGACAGGTTGGTACGGGGGTCTCGCTGCCTGGTCAGCAAGTCGGGGGTCCAAGGGGGCGGAGCGCACCCTGGCCTGGGGGTCTGGGGGTGGAGTCACCCTCAGCCCGACGGTATAACATTCCTCTGTTTGGGTTGTTATTCGCATTCTGTCTCATTTTCTGGTTTGGGCCAGATTGTTTCTGGGCCCAAAGCCGTTAGGGTTTAAGGTGGAGAGGACTATATATAGTGCCTCATCTTTTATTGTAACCTGTAAGAGATAAGATTGGTAGAGAGTAGGAAATCTGTAATTCTGGCCTTTCTCTCTTGTGGAATCCGATCTTTATCGGCCGTGGATGTAGCCAATTGGTGAACCATGTAAAAATCTCGGTGTCTTGTTTTTCGCTTTATTTTCTTTACTTGTTCTTTCTCGGGTATTCCGCATAACAAACTGGTATCAGAGCTTCTGGTTAGATCCACGGTGGGTCTATATGATTTTTTGGGTTTATCAGATCTGGGGTGGTCGGATCTCTAATCTGATCGGAGAGAAAGATAGCTGCGCTGAACGTGAAGGTAGACAAGTTTACCGGGAGGAACAGCTTCAGTTTATGGCAGATCAAGATGCGAGCTTTGTTGAAGCAACAAGGGTTGTAGACGCCACCGACGAAGGGGTTCTCGGTTGTTGGCACTTCGGACATGGTGGGTCTGGAAGAAAAGGCGCATTCAACAATTATGCTGTGTCTCGCGGATGAAGTCATCACTAAGGTCTCGGATCAAGAGACTGCTGCGGAGCTGTGGTTGAAGTTGGAGAGCTTGTACATGACGAAGTCTCTGACGAACAAATTTCTTCTAAAACAACGTCTATTCGGTCTCCAAATGCAGGAAGGTACGCAACTCAGAGATCATCTAGAGCAATTGAACACTTTGTTATTAGAACTGCGAAATATAGATGTGAAAATTGATGATGAGGATGCTGCTTTGATATTGTTAGTATCTCTACCGCTTTCATATGAGAACTTTGTTCAGTCATTTATTGTCGGGAAAGATTCTGTGTCTTTGGAGGAAGTTAGATCTTCTCTTCATAGCAGGGAGTTGCGTCATAGTGCTAGCAGTTCAGGAACAGATAATCAGGCATCTGGTTTGTTTACTAGTTGCGATAAGGAAAGGGAAATGGCGGAAAGAAAAGAGGTAAGAAATCAAAGGTTCCCAAGCTCGGTGATATCTGTAGGTACTGTAAGGAGAAGGGACATTGGAAAAATGAGTGTCCAAAGAAGTTGATGATGAAGCAATCAGGAAACAAATCGGGTTCTGCTACTCTAGCGGAAGGAGACGTTGATTCAGAAGATGATATTGCTCTGGTTGCTGCTGGACACACTCATCACTCCGATGTGTGGTTCCTAGATTTTGGGGCATCCTACCACATTTGTCCAAGGAGAGAGTGGTTTTCGACTTATAAGCAGGCAGGGGGTAGCATTACTACGGCTAACGGTACTGTCTGTGAGGTAGTTGGGACAGGTTCGATCAAGATCAGGACACATGATGGTAGTTTTTGTACTTTGAACGAGGTTAGACACGTTCCATCGATGATGAAGAATTTGATTTCTCTTAGTCTGTTGGATAGAAAGGGTTTTGTCTATTCAGGGAAAGATGGAGCTCTAAGTGTCTGCAAGGGTTCTAGGCTGGTTCTAAAAGGTCTTCTACATGGTACTTTGTATCTTCTACAAGGTTCCACGGTTATGGATTTGGCAAATGTTGCATCGTCAGAGGTTCACCATGAGGATATGACTAAGTTATGGCACATGAGGCTTGGTCACATGTGTGAAAGAGGGATGCAAATTCTGTCGAGGGATAATCTTCTTGGTGGCCACAAGGTCAAGGGTTTGGAGTTCTGTGAGCACCTTGTCTTTGGGAAACTACACTGCAACAAGTTTCCAAAGGCTATTCATAGAACAAAAGGCACGATAGATTATATCCACTCTGATTGTTGGGGGCCATCCCGAGCTGAGTCGTTGGGAGGGCACAGGTACTTTGTGTCTTTGATTGATGACTACTCCAGAATGACTTGGGTTATCATGATGAAACATAAAAGTGAAGCCTTCATGAAGTTCAAGCAGTGGAAAGCTCTGGTGGAGAACCAAACAGGGAAGAAGATCAAGAGGCTGCGAACTGATAATGGTCTGGAATTCTGCTCGTTTGAGTTTGATCAGCTTTGTAGGGATGAAGGGATTGTCCGACATCATAAAGTCAGGAATACGCCACAGCAGAATGGTGTAGCTGAGCGGATGAATCAGACATTGCTGGCGAGAGCGAGGTGCATGCTCTCGAATGCTGGGTTAGATAGAAGATTCTGGGCAGAGGCAGTGAGTACAGCGTGCTACTTGATCAATCTTGGACCTCATACGGGCATACAGTGTAAGACACCTATTGAGGTATGGTCGGGTAGAGTTGCTGATTACTCTAATCTGAAAGCTTTTGGTTGTACAGCTTATTATCATGTGAGTGATGGTAAGTTAGAGCCCCGAGCCAAGAAGGGAGTCTTTGTGGGCTATGGAGATGGAGTCAAGGGATCTAGGATTTGGTCTCCATCCGAGAAAAGGGTTGTTCTGAGCAGGGATGTTGTCTTTGATGAAAACTCTTTGCTTAGATCTATGGTGAAGTCCATGTCTACAACAGAAGTTGGTAGCATTGATAAACAGGTGGAGCTTCAAGTCACTCAAGGTGAGAGTGGTTTGAAGGAACTTGAAGGAGATCAAGAGCTACAGACAGAAAGTGAGTTGCCAGAGCCTCCACCATCAGATCATCAACCATCAGGAGCTACAGTTCATTGCTTAGCTAAAGATCGACCAAAGAGGGTTGGAGTTGGTCCACCCAAGAGGTATGGGTTTGAGGATATGGTGGGTTATGCACTACAGGTTGCTGAGGAGGTGGATACTTATGAGCCATCCACCTACAGAGAAGCTGTTTCAGGTACTGATGCTGACAAATGGTTTGTAGCAATGGGAGATGAGATGGAGTCCCTCCAGAATAATCAGACATGGGATTTGGTTCAACAGCCTCAAGGGAGAAAGGTTATCACTTGCAAATGGGTTTTCAATAAAAAGGAAGGGATATCACCTACAGGGGGAGTCAAGTACAAGGCTAGAGTTGTTGCTAGAGGTTTCAGTCAGAGAGAGGGAGTAGATTACAATGAGATTTTCTCACCAGTGGTCAGACACACTTCCATCAGGGTGTTGCTAGCTATAGTGACACATCAGGATTTGGAGCTTGAACAACTTGATGTGAAGACCGCTTTTCTACATGGAGAGTTGGAGGAAGAGATATACATGACTCAGCCAGATGGTTTCCAAGTTCCTGGCAAGGAAAAGTATGTTTGCAAGTTGAAGAAGTCTTTATATGGGCTTAAGCAGTCTCCGAGGCAGTGGTACAAGAGATTTGACAGCTACATGCTTGAGTTGGGCTACACAAGGAGTTTGTATGATTGTTGTGTCTACTATAGCAAGTTAAGAGATGAGTCATTCATTTATCTGGTGCTTTATGTAGATGACA
This sequence comes from Rubia yunnanensis, assembly GCA_037428765.1. Classification (NCBI taxonomy): domain Eukaryota; kingdom Viridiplantae; phylum Streptophyta; class Magnoliopsida; order Gentianales; family Rubiaceae; genus Rubia; species Rubia yunnanensis. The sequence continues at coordinate 89,777,043 of CM075061.1, forward strand.
TGTATATAGCCTCAAAGAGTAAGCATGGGGTTCAGAAGCTGAAGGGTCTTCTTAGTGCTGAGTTTGAGATGAAGGATTTGGGTGCAGCTCGGAAAATACTAGGAATGGAGATTCTCAAAGATAGAGGTCAGAGGAAGCTTTTCTTGTCATAGAAAGGCTACATTCAGAAGGTGTTGGCTAGGTTTGGCATGTCTTCAGCCAATCCTATTGACACTCCTAGTGCTGCAAATATCCATCTCACTTCCATGTTTGCTCCTCAGTCAGAAGAGGAGAAGGAGTATATGTCTCGAGTTCCGTATGCTAGCGCTGTGGGGAGCTTGATGTATGTTATGGTGTGTACGAGGCCAGACTTAGCACATGCGGTCAGTGTTGTGAGCAGGTTCATGGGGCAACCAGGTAGAGAACATTGGCAAGCTGTGAAGAGGATCTTTAAGTACCTTAGAGGTACGTCTGATATGAGTCTCATTACTGAGTGCCTGGTTACGGGTTATTCTGATTTGGATTATGCTGGGGATGTTGACACGAGGAGATCTATGACCGGCTATGTCTTTACCTTGGGTGGTTCTGTTGTTAGCTGGAAGGCGACTTTGCAACCTACAGTGACTTTGTCTACTACGGAAGCAGAGTACATGGCTCTGACGGAGGCTGCGAAAGAAGGTATATGGCTGAAGGGGCTAGTCAGTGACCTTGGTCTACACCACGATCAAGCTATTGTGTATTGTTATAGCTTGAGTGTTATCTGCTTAGCCAAGGATCAGGTCCATCATGAGAGGACCAAGCACATTGATGTCAGATATCATTTCCAGAGGAGTGAGAGGAGAATCAGGGTGAAGAAAGTGGGAACTGTTGATAATCCTGCTGATATGTTCACCAAGCCTGTTCCACATAGCAAGTTTCAACACTGTTTGGACTTGCTTAACATCAGAGATCAGTAGTTGCCCGGTGGGGTAGTTCTAGGAGTGGAGGGATAAGTCTGCTCATCTGGCACTGTAATGGTGCGTCTGGAGTTTCTGCTTTGAGGATTCAAGTCAAGGTGGAGATTTGTTGGTATGCTTTGAATATGTATTAGCCGCTTCGACAGGTTGGTACGGGGGTCTCGCTGCCCGGTCAGCGAGTCGGGGGTCCATGGGGGCGGAGCGCACCCTGGCCTGGGGGTCCGGGGGGGCGGAGTCGCCCTGGCCCGATGGTATAGCATGTCCTCTGTTTGGGCTGTTATTCGCATTCTGTCTCCTGTTCTGATTGGGGCCAGATTGTTTCTGGGCCCAAAGCCGTTAGGGTTTAAGGTGGAGAGGACTATATATAGTGCCTCGTCTTTTATTGTAACCTGTAAGAGATAGGATTGGTAGAGAGTAGGAAATCTGTTATTCTGGTCTTTCTCTTTAGTGGAATCCGATTTTGGTCGGCCGTGGATGTAGCCAATTGGTGAACCACGTAAAAATCTCGGTGTCTTATTTTTCACTTTATTTTCTTTACTTATTCTTTCTCGGGTATTCCGCACAACAAACTGGTTGCACAAAGTTAAATCATGCAGCCAAGAATTGTGTTGTTGGATCATCTGCGATCATGTGGTGCAATATTAGTTGGAAAGACAAATATGCATGAGCTTGGTGCTGGAACCAGTGGCATAAATCCTTCTTGAGGGTGAGTGATCCTATTCCTATGATGTCATATGGCTAATTTCAACGCATAGATATGTTTTCACTCGAGTGATTGTCGTTTTTTTTAACAATGGATTTATGGTTTGCTTTGATAGGGCAACTAGAAATCCACATGATAGAAGAAGTTGCGATTGAAGTGGAATGGTATTGGTACTCGAGAAGTACACACCCCAGTTATTAGTCTTGAGAATACAGATGTAGGACGATGATCATCTGATGTATCTTATATTATTTATTAAAGTCTCTGCTCTAGAAAGAAGGCGAAGCAGGGAATTCCTTGAAGGCTTTGGCAAATAATCCCAATATATAGGTAAAAAGAAAGTTGTACATACCTTCCCCGTTTTCCGTATGCTTAGAGTGTGCACTTTGTTAATTAGCGTCTAAACATTCTTCTTTGGTGCTCTTTTTGTTTTAATTTGGGTTTATATCTATGATAAGGAGTTGAAAAATGGTACAGGACCAGGGAGCTTGAAGAGCAGCAAGCTAGGGGGTTTTTATTTCTTTTCATAATTTTGTTGCTTAATATAAGTGTTGGGGCTGGTGCAGGATACATGTTGGACATATATTAATTATATCATACGAAAAATTAAATAACAAAATTGAACGAGCAATTAATATATGCAAGAATAATAACTTTTTATTAATTATTCAAGCATACAATCGCAACGCTTAAATCACAAATAATCAAAGCATAAATCATGTTTCAAGTAATGATGGAGTCACGAGTAACACTCGCTGCCTTTGAAACGAATGAGTCCCGTCGTGGACATCGTTCCCTAGGATAAAACCATCGAAGGTAACAATTAACATGTAAGAGTTACCTCGGATTCACGCAAGGCCCGAAGGACTATCACCTCGACAGAGCATCAACTGGAAACTTCGAGAAAGACAGAAAGAAGACTCAAGTTTAGATTATGGATGGACTTGAGAAATGGTGTGTCATTTCTGAATGACTTAGAGACTCTATTTATACTGCTCTAAGAGACCCTAATCATGGAAACATGATATTCTGATTTTCTGTAATTAGAGAAGAATATTCTCCAATCACCAACTCACCAAATCCGAGACATTCCATGAATACTCGAATCAAATCTGCTGGAAATGGAAGAAATATTTGCACAAATATTCTTCATCGTATTAAACATGGTAAACCGCATATTTATTTAAGACAAGATATCTCACAAAATATGGAAGAATTTTGTTCTTATCTCTTAAGAATTACACACAAGCAATTCCATATATACTATGCGATTGGGCCTTCCAGAGACTTCCATGCGGTCCATACGCATTTTGGACAGTCCAGAGAAAAATTAATCTGGGCCAATTTCCGCCTAATTTTTCTCTTTCAAGAGTGACATTTCAAACATCCATATCTCATTCACCCTTGATCCGTTTTGAGAGTTTAAATAGTCAATTTTATAGTACTCGCGAAGGAGAACCCAAAAATGACATCCACCGACCCAAAATCCATTCGGGTCCCACTCAAACGAAGCCCAAAAAGTTGACAAATTTCAACCTTTTAACCATCATTTTCCAACAATACATTTGTGTATTTGGTGTTCATATGTGTTCATCTAGAATCAAGATAAGATGGAGGGGTTAATTCTAGGCAGTAGAAGTAGAAACAGTGCCATTGCAGAAGAGTAATCTGAATAGAAATAAGAGCCAGAGGAGAGAGGTTTTGGTCCAGTTAGCTAGATTGGTTTCTCTTCCTTTTGTGTCAAAATAGCGGATTGCTCTTGTTGGTAAACCTGTCTTTGTAAGTCTCTATATATATAAGAGTTGATCTTATGTGAATTCATATGCATTGGTGTGGCTTCCTTTCAAGAAATCTTGATATTATCATTTCAATAATCATAATCAAAGATGGCAACTTTTGGCCAAAGATGTGGTTCTTGATTGTTACTAGAAACAGAAAGGTTTGAATTTGATACCATGCATTACTCAATTCAGCCACCAAAGGAAAAGTGTAGATTTATATCTATTTTGTTCTTGGGTTTGTTGAGCTTTCTACGATCATGGATAATCTATATTTGTGCTGCCTCATCAACTGTTTCTATGTTCAAAGAAAGAAACTTAAAAATCTTTAATCATGAAACATATGATGGCAAACAGGTCCTCGTGTACTCCTACATTTTCTATATGTGTGTCTTGTACTTCCAGATTCCATCTTAGTGTTTTGTTTCTGAAACTGCAGAAACTATATCAGAACTTAAGGATTTGCACTATGCAATCCATCTTCATCATGGTGATGACACTATTGTGCCGGTATTATAAATGCAGTTCACTGTTTCGCCTCCATTTACATTCTCTTTAGGTTCATCATCTGGGTTACACTGGATTTGAATTTGTTATTTTGTTCCGACTGTGACCGAAAACATTATCTCTATTTCTATGTTGGACATAGAGTGTTTTCATCTTGTAAAAAAAAGACAGTAGTTGTTCAATTTATTTCAAAGGGATGTGTTATGGCTCATAAAAGTTAAGCAATAGTCTTTACTTGCTTGATTTAGATAAACATGTTTATAAGTAAATGTTAAACGGGCTAAAATAAAATTATTTGAGTCCAACATACCTATGTCATTTTTATTAGGTCACATCGATATAAAACACATATAGATGCTCGAAAACGAGGGCATTCTAGAATCATTTAACTTGAAGTTGATTAATAAGTGTGAATCTTGTTTGATGGGAAAATGAACAAATAAACCCTTAATGGGATGGGTGAAAGAGAAAATGAGTTATTGGGACTTGTTCACATAGATGTGTGTGGACCAATGAGTTCAAGGGCAAGAGGTGGAATCAGTTACTTCATTATATTGACCGATGCTTTGAGTAGATATGGTTATGTCTAGGTGATGAGAAACAAGTTTGAATCCTTTGAGAAGTTTAAGGAGTTCCAAAATGAAGTTCATAATCAACTTGAAAAGAAGATCAAAGCACTTTGTTCGGATCAAGGTGGCGAATATTTGAGCCAGGAATTTGTTGGCCAACGGAAAAATTATGGCATTCTTTCACAATTGACTCCTCCGAGAACACTGGAATGGAATGGTGTTTCCGGTAGAATAAATAAAACCTTCTTGGATATGGTTCATTCAATGATGGGTCAAGCCGATCTTTCAATTTCTTTTTCGGAACATGCTCTTCTGACAGCAACGTTCACTAAATTAAGCATCGTCTAAAGCTATAGAAAAGTCACCATATAAGTTATGTACATGAAATCCCCCTCATTTTCTTGTATTTTTATTTTAAATTAATAAACGGATAGGTGTTTGTCAAACTCCCCACCTCCACCATAACAAGTAGTATTTAAAATCTCACGGTAATATAATATACAAGAGTTTGTCTCCTGTAAAGTCTCATGGTAAGACCAATGGCTAAACTGAACTCATGGCACTATTAGAAAGCTTCAATGAGGGAAACCTTTTTTACACTTGAGACTGATTGTCGACAAGCATTAGATGTAATAAGGTTCCCCTTTAAAGCTCATTTGCCTAGTTATGAAATCACATCCACTCTGAACCAGTTACTTGCAAATTACTCACATTTCACGCATCCTTAGTCCAGGTAATCTGGTTGCAGATGGGCTCTCTAAAGTGGTGAAAAAGAACGTCTCTTCTACTACTTTATTCTCGTATCAGGAGCTGGATCAGAGGACTAAGGGTAACTTTTATGTTTTTAATTTTAGGTGTGCAACTTCGGCGAGATTTAGGTTTTCCCACCACCGTTAATAGGAGAAATCCATCAACAACCTCCAAAAAGGCTCTTAATAGAAGTACAGAGTCGTGGTAACCCGGTGGGAATCATCTCAGCAAACAATGAATAAATATGGAGGTATGCTCTATCATACTGTTTCAAACAAAAACGGACCTGCCCTCGAAACTCCTGCAACAGGCAGTTTCCACCACAAATTGGAGAAATCCAGCAACAGTCTCTCCAAAACTATAGAGCTAATGCAATCCAGTGAAAATGAAAATTGGAGGCACGGGTTGAGTAGCAGATTTCCAGTATGGTATGTGAATCTCATGATAGGTTCATTTGTGGGAGGTTAACCCTACCGTGTGGGAGCCAAATGATGTGTTCTAGCTTAGAAAGGTTTTTAAAGATTAGTTATAGTTGTAGGTTCATTTGTGGGACATTGACCCTTCAGTGTATGAGCCAAATGATGTGTTCTAGGTTAGAAAGGTTTTTAAAGATTAGTTATAGTTGTTGGCATAAAAATGTAACGATTTTATAATTTTAATTACAATGGGAACACCTTTAATAAAAAAAAAATGTGATGAAGTAGTAATGAAGTGACAGAGAAGACCAGTTGGACAGTACTACCACATATTGCTTGACGCAAGATGTCTTCACATTACATTCAAAACTTCAAACCACCGAAATATGGCAATTTTAGGTAATAGAACGCAACTTATGTGTAAAATCTCATGTATGTAAGATTAATTTTGTCCAGAGCTTGTTCACTCGTACAGTACACATCAACCAGTTTACATTTGCTAATTTATGTTGTTTCGTCGTAGCTAATTAGAAAGTGCAGATCGAGCATTCGTTTCCAATGAATAAAAGAGGTGGCTGATGAAAGGTACAAGCTCACCTCTCTTGAGTGGCTAATCTCCACCTGTTTCAGTGTTAGACCAGCCTTGATCTGCCTGAAGCTTCACAAATGCAGCTAAAAGTTTAATTTCTTCTTCTTGTAGTCTGGGACCGAAGGTACATTGACCCCTCGGCGTACAGTTCTCCCCAAACCCCTACAACATGAAAAGGATGTTGATCTACAGAATTTGCATACATGAAAACAGCTTTACCTCTCAGTATAAACTTACTGGCATTCTTCCCCTGCCAAAGTATGTCGTGCCATATATTTCCCCTTCAGTAGCAACTCCATTCCTGCATGGATTAGGAAATTGGTCTGTTCGTGCTTCATTCAACCAAATGTTAGTTCACGGTCTTAAAAAAGAAAGTCAAGTTTTTAACCTTCAACTTCATTGTCAGAACAGTTTCATTTTCAGAGACATCTACCACAAACAAAACAATTGGGCAAAAGTTGTTAAAACTCCTAGTGAGTGAGACAGGCTTAGACATAAAAAAGTTTTAAAAGATGGTTGAACTTCAATCATTTGCTATTCCTAGTATTGATGAGCAATCTCTGAACAGTAATAACAACATAAAGCATCCTAAAAAATATCTTCATATTTCTATCTCCGTTTGACTATAATTTCATTAATTTTTTAATTGCAAAAGATGTGAATTCAAGTTTGAAGGGTTACAAGTTTTTTTAAAAGAACTGACCTGAATAAGTTCCTCCCTTACGATATACTGACATAAATACAACCGCTTTGCAGAACAGACCCCTCTACCGGTAAATAATGTAGTTTTAACAGTACATCTAAAGAATCAATTGGAACATGGGACGAATTAGATGCATTAATGTACTTTCAAGAGTGAAATGCAGCTGTTGGAAATTACCTCTCTAGATCATTCAGAAAAAGTGTTGCACCCTAGCTTAGAACAAAGTCAAAGACGTTTAAGCTCAGCGACTGTAGGCAGTTTTAGGGAAATCATGGAACTGTTTTGTGCTCACCGGTTGTATAATGTTTCCACCTGCATCATGACATCCAATGCAAGCTTGACGAAACAAGGTTGCCCCTTTCTGTATATCTACTGTTTTCCCAAGAGAAACTATAAGAAAGAAAGATATTTAGAGAGTAAATATTAATGGGCAGTTTGGACTTTGAACCAGAATATTAATCCATTAATCTTCCTATCGGAACAGAAGAGTTAAGACATGGTTCACTTAGTGGTGTTCAATGAAATTACAACACTACTCATCATAGTGCCATGCCTGAGTATTATAGTATAGTAAGCCTAACCTGGTGTGGCAGTGTAGTGTGAGTTTTAACTAGAAAACACTGTAAAATGAAATGCATTTGATAGTTAAAAACTAACTAATCAGTAGTAGCATGCCATGCCAAAGAGGACTACAACCAGCTGTCTTTGTAAGTTAATCATGCACCGAGAATTCAAATATAGTAGTACACTAAAAATAATAACCAAATTTCAGAACTCATACGAAGTCTCATAATTTTGAAGGAACACAAGATAGTTCTAGGATTTTCATGTGCGTAGAAGTAATCCATACCGGATCGAGAGTGAGCTCAGTAGCAGATGATAAAAGTTACAGTTATACATGTTCATACAATTTTCTTACATACACTCTCTCTGCTGGTTGGAAATAAGGTTCTACACATTTGCAACTTTGCCATTTTTGTCCAAAAATATACTCTGATCTATGTTTTCTATGTTGGCTATCAGAAACTTCTACAGGGTACTTGGCCTTACATGAAAGACTAATATATTATTCAAAGTTTCCCCTTTTTTCTCAAAGACATGAGAAAAGTTACCCAGTTCTCTCTCAATTCATCAAAGACTGCCCCCTTTTTCATCAAGCTGTAAGAGTAAAGTTAATTTTGATAGAGCTTTTTCTTGCCACACAGGTGAAGCGTATTGACTGTTTTCCACCTCTCATCTGAAGGAATGAGCTGTAAGGGAGTGGCACGGGAAAATAGTGTGCTTGCTTGACATTTGTAGATACTGAACCATGATGCATTATTTGGACATAACTTACATATGATCCCATTTCCAACTAGATTTATATGATATCCCACTCTCATACTTGCAGTACATAACAACAAAGCTATATTTCTATCACCTATAACCCCATGAAACTATCGGTTGGCTTTACCAATTTGGGAGAATGTCAATAGGGAATGCAAAATAAAAATTGCATTGTTCCGTAATCCAAACAAAATCAAACATTTCTTCACGGTAGTCAAGACTTAATTGAAAAAGTTACATAGCTCGTTCCTTTAGGCAACCATAAAGCAGGAAATCAATCACACTCTCGATCAATAAAAAAATTTAATAATCCAACTAGTTGAAAATGTACACTTGAAACATGTAGCAGATGTAATTAACTTCTCCTACTGACCCGGAGGAAACGATACAGGAGAAATGGCAATAGCAGCAGCCACTAGAGGTGGAGCCAAGGCTCTAAGGAAATTCAGGTGTTCTTTTGATCCACCATTCGCATTCTGCTTTAGTACATAATGTTATTATAATTCCTAGAACTGCAATGGAAGATGTGCTCAGAGAATTAAGGATAAAGAAGAGAAGGGAAAAGGGTGTCCTACCTCTGTGACTGCGGAGAAGAAACTGGGACTGGGCTTTAGAGAAAGAAACTGATGCATCTTTCGTTTCCTGGCAGGACGGAGGGATAAGAGAGATAAAGTGCCTGGTTTATCTGCTCCAGACGATCACACAAGACACAACTCACATTGCATGTAGTTTTGTTGATTCTTTGTGTGGGCCTCTTTTTCCACTTTGGGCTTATTAATCAGAGTCGTGCGTGTTCTCCGGTCTAGCTGTGGCATGGAAGATTATGATCATATGGATCAGAATCTAAATACTTAAAAAAAAAAAATCAACATTCAAAAGATGCTGGAAAAATGTACACCATCGATTACAATAAGTGGAATTAGCATCCAATCTAACTATCCTTTAGCAATAACTAATCTATTACAAGGATATTTAAATTACTAGTCAACCAGGCTAACCGTCTGTACTATAACATAGTAGAGATCCAATAAATTTGTAACATTGCTATCAGGATATTAACTCGCTTCCCACAAAAATCATGACCGCTTGGAACAGAGCAGTGTACCTCGCATCAATATCACTATGCCAAATAAGGATCTTCAACAATTATAATACCACTTGATCCAACCACGATCTATGTTATTCAAACTGTAAACACCTTGAAAAACACAGTATTGACATATCCAAATTAATGGCAACCTTGAGATAAAATACAAACAGAATTACGAAAACACGATCTGTACAAACAATTCAAGAAAAAGAGATCGACGTGAACAATTAAATCGAGGTATTATCATGAACACAGCGTTCTAATCGATCAGGTCAAAAAATAAAATTAATGTGTGAAGACAAATTCCACACTTATTCAAGAACTTAAATATCAATTAAAATAAACGATTGCATTTGCATGCATCTCTCGTGATGGAAAGATGGAGAAAAGAAAATTGAAGAAAAATGTAAAGTATTTTGGGAGGAAAGCTATGGTGGCAAGGAGAGGGTTTTGATTAGAAGAGTTTAGGTAGATTGTGAATTTCATAAGTACAAGGAAATAATTAATTGTCCAGCTTAATTAACCACCAGCATCAAGCGAGGTGTTTATTTTATTTTTTTGAGAACATATTATTTTAATTAGTAGGCAACTAAAGATTACAAAAAGCTATACATTTGAGGGAATTAGCTCCCTCATGCTCAAAAGTCAATTCCTTCCTCTGATCACCGGGCGATAATCCTTTCTAATCACTAGGTGCGATTTTTGGCAAAAAACGTGCAATATACGAATCACTGTTCCTCTTCACCCTCTTCTTCCAATTTCTGTTACTGTTCACGGCCATTAACGGTCATATTAGCCATCCATGGCGTCGCCGTCGCCCGCTCCCATCGTGGAGTTGGGCACAGCCACCAATAAGAGCTTCATCCAAGGTCTTACCTCCAAGCCACTTCCGTTATTTTCTTCTCTTCCAGACACACCAAATTTACATCCGATAAATGAATACAAAGGGAAGATTGCGTTTATCCTTCCTCAAGAGGAAGGAGAACGCCTGGCATCTCATTACCAGAACGCACTGGTGGGCAAGTTCAATCGGGGAAAGCCCTCGATGGAGCTTTTACAAATTGCTTTCAAGTCAATCGGATTTAAATCTAAATTCCAGCTTGGCTCAATTGACTATCGTCATGTGTTAATTAGGTTTCAGGATCCTGAAGACTATCAGCGCTACTGGATGAAGGGACAATGGATGATCCAAGGCACAGTGATGAAAGTGCAGAACTGGTCACCCGAATTCTCACCAATAGCTGAATCTTCGATTGTCCCGGCGTGGGTAACGATTCACAAACTTCCTCTTCACTTTTATAATACCTCTGCTATTATTGGTTTGAGTAGTCAGATTGGTAGATTTTTAAAAATGGATGCTGCAACTGCAGCTCTAACTAGACCTTCGGCTATTAAAGTTTGTGTCGAAATAGATCTTCAGTCTCAACTACCAGCTTCAATAGTTGTAAGTATAGGGAATAAGGTTGCTGATTATCCAATAGAATATGATGAACTGCCATACTATTGCTCCCACTGCAAGATTGTTGGACATAATCAGGATAAGTGTACTTTTCTTCACCCTGAGCTAAAAAGGAAGGCCACTGATACTAAACTAAAAATTGGAAAGGTGGACAACAACACTGCTAAAATGGTCAGTAACACTCAGGAGAATTTAATCGCCGGGAAACAATTACTTTCTGAGGAAATAGCTAAGGATAATGTAGTAGGTTCTTCGGCCCTTACTGTGTCTCAGAAACAAGTAGAATGTCAAGAACAGAGATATCAATCAGTCCATCACCAGGACAACATTTCTAACTTATTTATCACTACTCATAAGAAAAGATCTGATTTTTACTCTCTGGATGATATTTCAAAGCCTATTACAAATACTATCTGGAGAAAGAAGAGTAAACAGCCTGACAAATCCCTAGTTGAAGACCTACAGCTAACAAATACTGTGTCCATTTCTAATGTCTTTCATGCTTTAGATGTCTTCACTGAGGAAGAACAAGAAGGAGAAGTTGTGGAAATCTTCCACGAATCTCTGGAAACACATGAGCAAGTAGTACACACAGGTATACCAGGTTCACCAGCAAATAGGTCAGAAGGAAAACTAACTCCAGGTAATAAACAAGATGATAAACCATATCAAATCTTCATATCAGCAACAAAATCTTCAGCAGAACTAGAGCAGGATCAAGCACAGAATGAGGTATCAACTGACAGACCGGGCAAAGCTGATCAACACACAAATGAGGAACACAATAAGGTACACACAAAGGTTGATACTCCAAAGTCTACAGAATGTAGTGAAAAAGGTAAGGACTCTTTAGATAATATTAGTAAGGCCTCTACTAACAAAACTAGGAAGCTTCGATCCTCACACAAAGCTGTCCCAATGGTTTTTAAATGATTAGATACACAATCATAGGGAATATATTAGTGTGGAATGTTAGAGGATATGGATCATCCCTGGATAGACTAAAAACTCTAAGGAGAACCATAAGATAGACATACTTTGTCTGATTGAACCTTGGCATGATAATCAACATATTCATACTCTAATGCATGCCCTAGGATTCACCAATGCTCTTACAGCTCAAACTGCTAAAATCTGGATTCTTTGGAATCAATCTTTTCACTTAACCTGTATCAGAGAATCTGATCAATTTCTACAAGCTAGAATTTCTGAAGTAGCTACCTCACTTAGTTGGAATTGCTTCTTTATATATGCTAGTGTTCATAGGAATGTTAGGGAAATCTTTGGCAAGATTTGGGCTCTCCTCAGTCTGAACCTTCCATATATATTGGGGATTTTAACACGGTGACATCAGTTAATGAATACAAAGGAAGGAAAACCACTCCTCATAAAAGCATGAAACAATTTAATGACTTCATCAATAGCTCTGATTTGCACGAAATTACTACTGTTGGGAATTCTTTTACCTGGTCTAACAATCGTGTTAAGGACAAATGTAAAGACCTCATTTTTCAAAGGCTAGATAGGGGACTCTGTAATCTTGACTGGTTGGATCTATATCCTAATAGTTCTATCCAAGTTTTAAATAGAATCACATCGGATCATTCTCCTCTACTTTTGTCTATACAATCTGCTTCTAAAATGATCCCTAGGCCTTTCAGATATCAGGATATGTGGTCCACTAGGTAAGACTTCAAGGATATTGTGATTAGAAATTGGAATTTAATATCCCCTTCAAAAGGAATGACTGGCTTTGTTCATAAACTGAAGAGGCTTAAAATGAAAATTAAACAATGGAATAGAACCAGTTTTGGGAATGTTAACCAGAACCTCATACATGCTGAGGACAGAGTTTGTGAATTGGAAATAATTTTCCAACAAACTCAAAATGAACAGGATTTAGCTGAACTGAATGAATCAAAGGCCTTATTGCTTAGAGCTCAGAAAGAGAAGATCATTTTTTTAAAACAAAAGGCTAGACTAAATTGGCTTAAGTTTGGGGATGCTAATACTAATTACTTTCACCATGCCATTAAGGAAAACAGAGCCAAATCTAGAATTAGCAAGATTAAGGATGGCTTAGGCAACTAGATTTCTGACCCTAACCTGATTAAAGAAGAAGGCATCCGTTTTTACAAGGACTTATTAAATGAGGAATCCCCTCCAAAATTAGGATCCTATCTTAATTATTTTCTGAGTGAGATACCAGTGGTCATTTCTGAAGAACAAACCCAAATGCTTCTTCAACAGTTCACAATCCAGGAACTCAGACATGCTGTATTCGACTAGAACAAAAGCAGTGCCCCTGGATCTGATGGTTTCTCAGGTATTTTCTACACAACTTTCTGGGAAACCATCAAAACTGATTTGTTAGATGCAGCAAATGATTTCCTGGTTTCAGGAAATATTCCCTTAGCTATATCTAGCACCTGGTTGGCCTTGATCCCCAAAAAACCCATCCCAATCTCCTTCTCCGATTTTAGACCAATTAGTCTATCTAACTTCATTAATAAAGTGTTTTCAAAAATGCTAATGGAAAGGATCAAACCTTTAATGCATTCATTAATTTCTCTTGAACAAAGTGCTTTTATCAATGGTAGAGATATTACTGATAATGTGTTGCAAATGCAGGAATTGACAAGAATTTTAAACAGAAAATCAAAGGCACATAATATAATTGTGAAACTTGACATGCAAAAGGCCTTTGACAGAGTGTCATGGTCTTTTCTAAATTCTATACTTCTTCATTTCGGGTTTCATGGAAACTTTGTTAAAATAATACTGAGTAATATAACTTCAGCTCACTTCTCTGTCTTAATAAATGGAGTCATTTCTGGTTTTTTTAAATCTTCCAGAGGACTAAAACAGGGAGATCCCCTATCCCCTTTTCTTTACAATCTGGTATCTGAGGCTTTCTCAAGGGTTCTTAAAAGGATGATCAACACTGGTTATCTCCAACATTTTAGTTTACCTCAATCTTGCTCAAATGTTACTCACTTGATGTATGCAGATGACACAACAATATTTCTCAATGCCAAACCTACAACTCTGAAGAGGTTTAAAAGGTTTTTAATTGCTTATGAACAAACTACTGGTCAAAAAGTTAATTTTGGGAAGTCTGAATTCTTTGCTTCACATAAAACCCCTCCTCACATCACTCTTTCTGTTAAAAGAATACTGGGAATGAAACAGGGTTCTTTTCCCTTCAAGTATCTAGGAGTGCCTGTTTTCTATGGTCGTAATCTGCAGGTATACTACAAGCCGATGCTAGAGAGGATGGAGAAGACAATCAACAATTGGAAGAATAGATGGCTCTCTAGTGCTGGTAAGTTAGTACTCATAAACCATTGCCTAATTTCGATTCCTACTCATATCTTCTCTGTTTTGAGCCCTCCCAAGATAATCCTAAGGAAAATAGAAAAAATTGCTTCAACATTTTTCTGGGGGAAACTGGACAATACTGATAGGAAAAAATGGAGATCATGGAAAAACATGAGTTTACCAATTGATGAAAATGGCATAGGCCTAAGAGATATAGGAGCAATAGTAGATGCATTCTCATGTAAGCTATGGTGGAAATTACATGCTAACAAAAATCAATGGACTTCATTAATATGGTCACTCCCCAACTCTTATAAAACATCTCATACTTGGAAAAGAATCTGCCGAATCACTGATAAGGCTAACAGTTACTCTAAAGTGATATATGGACTGGGAGAGTGCTCTTTCTGGAACTCGAACTGGACTGGTGTGGGGGCCCTTTTCTATGAATGGCCTGACGGGCATAATATTCCTTTTGAGGATATCTCCCTGAGGTATTTTATACAAAATAAAGCTAATCTCCTACCACAGATGGAGCCACACCTGGCTACCAATATATTTGCCATTTTGCAGGTTGTAGAACTGGACTATCATCATGAGGATAGAATGATTTGGACTCCAAACATCAACGGTAGTTTCACAGTAAGCTCGGCCTACCACACTCTCAGGCGTCGAAAATTCAGAATCAGACACCTTTCTAAGGTATGGAGTAGTTTTATCCCTAGGAAAATGTCAGTCATTTTGTGGTGTGCAATCAATTGCATCCTGCCTTTCGATAACATTTTAGTCAGGCTGGGCTTCCAAATTGCATCTATGTGCCCTTTGTGTATGAACCACACTGATAACTTAGATCATTTTTTTAATTCATTTTCATTTGCTATTGAAGTTTGGGAAAGAGTGGCTGATCTGATACATGTGCACCTACCTTTGTTTGAAAAATTGAAGCACAGAGTTGATTACTTCCTATCTTTTAAAGCTGATACAAAGATCCATTCTAATATTATCACAGCCTCACTCTTGGTTACAATATGGATTTTGTGGGTAAAGAGGAACAAAATAATTTTTGATAATGAATCAGTCTCCCCTACAATCTGCTTACATGAGATAAAATGCATCATTCATGATATATTTACTGTGCATCACCAATCTGGTAACATAACCAGGAATAGGTATTGGATAGAATCTAACATTATCCCTAACATTCACCCCAAGAGAAGGAAACCTCTAATTGCTGTAACTTGGAAGAAACCTTCCTCTGGACTTAAGTTAAATACAGATGCCTCATGGAAAAAATCTGGTTTGGCTTCTTCGGCTGTAGTGGTTAGGAATATGTTCGGGAATGTGGTTACAATGCGAACTAAAACTTTCCAATCCCCTACACCACTACATGCAGAATTGATAGCTATACAATTTGGATATGAAATATGTGAAGAACTAGATATCGCAAATGGTGAACTGGAATCTGTCTGTTTAACTGCTGTTAGGGGTATACATAATCCGATGACTGCCCCTTGGAGGAATTTCTCTATTTGCAGTACTCTTAGCCTCCAGCATATGAAATTCCCAATTACACACATTCACAGAGAGGCTAATAGTGCTGCGGATTACTTGGCTAAATACTCATTACAGAATAATTTACAAGGGAACATAGATTTTCAGTTGGCACCTCCTGTGCTCAGAGGTCTAATTTCACTAGACAGACTTGGTTTACCTTCCATACGAGTAGGCTCTGGATCTTGACATGCTCATTTACTCTAGTTGCTCTTCATTTACTATATGCAATCCACTATATGGACTCAAAATTGTCGTTACTTCCTGTTTCTAGAATGGAATCTACGCTATTTTTCTGTTTTTGCCTCAGGATGGATTGTGCCCGACTTTGATGGAACACGAGGAAAATTACCACTGGACTCAGACAATCTATACTACTCTAGACCAACTCTTCTGGACTTCGAAGCTCGACACATCTCTCGGATAGAGATATACTCTTTTGGATGTTCTTAATCTTCTTTCTATAGCTTCTTTCCTGCTGATTTCCACGGACATACTGGGGTTTCGAGTTGCTCGATTCGCCGACCTGTTTATGGAAAACATTGAAAAGTTATCTATAGAAAGGTACTAACTCTAGTTTAGCTTCATTCGCAACCAATTTTGTTTCTGAATATTCACATTGATCTCTGATCATCATACGGATGATCTTTTGTATACACGTATGAATCTTTAGGCTTTTGCCAGCTTTATGGTTTGGGGAGCCAAACACAAATTTCCCCCATAACTATTTAAAAAAATTCCTTCCTCTATACCTTACGGAAAGATATCTGATAAAAGCACTCCTTAATGTTGTGAATATCCTGAAGTATTGCTGTCTCTTCCACTGGAGGAATAGTTGTCGGGTCGTTAATGACATGTAAAAAGTAATGGTAATAATCTATTTTTGTATTCATGATCTCAGGTACATTATATAGTAGTACAAAATACATATATAAGCTAGGAAAAAGAAATAGAATCTAATTACAAATACAAGTAATATTTATATTTCTTAACACCCTCCCTCAAGTTGGAGCATGAAGATCAGAAATGCCCAACTTGCCAAGTAAGTAATGAATGAAACTGGTTACGTCTGAGAGATTTTGTAAACAAGTCTGCAGGTGGATCTGTAGTGCGGATATGATCAGTAACTATAGTACAGATTGCACAAGATCCCGGACAAAATGACAATCAACTTCAATATGCTTCGTACGATCATGGAACAATAGATTTGCTGCAATATGAAGAGCAGATTGACTGTCACAAAACAAACGCATTGGAGCAGTATGCGCAACCCCTAAGTCTTTTAGTAATGACTTAAGCCATAACAACTCACAACATGTAATAGTCATAGCACGATATTCCGCTTCAGCAGAAGACCGAGCAACTGCATGTTGCTTCTTGGTCTTCCAAGAAATCGGAGAATCACCAATCATCACAAAGTAACTAGAAAGAGAACGTCGAATAATAGGGCAAGCTGCCCAATCAGAATCACAGTAAGCAGTCAACTGTAACGCACTATGGGAAGAGAGAAATAAACCTTGACCATGATGGCTCTTCAAGTAGTGCAACACACGAAGTGTATCTTGCGAGTGAGGAACACAAAGAGAGTTTATGAATTGAGCAAGTGTGTCAACCAAATAACTAAGCTCAGTGTGATGGTAACGTATATTAGGCGTCCAACCAGACGCCTGTACTGCTCAGGATCATGGTAAAGTGGACCCTCAACACGCGTCAGATCGTGTTGCTGCTCCATCGGAAAGTCAGTCGGTTTAGAGGCAGATAAACCTGTATCAGATAATCCGGGGCATATTTCCGTTGTGAAAGAAACATCCCCTTCGGTCTTCTAGCAATCTCTATGCCCAAGAAATACTTGAGCAAACCAAGATCTTTCACGTGGAAATAAGAATACAAGTATTTCTTGAATTCAGAGACAAGAGCAGAAGAGCTACCAGCAATTACCAAATCATCCACATAAATCAGAACACAAAGAAACCGATCCACGGAAAAAAATAAACAAAGAATAATCTGCTTTACTCTGAACAAATCCAAATGCTCGTAAAGCCTATACTAATTTGGCAACCCAATTTCTAGGAGCCTGGCAAAGACCATAAAGAGATTTCTGAAGGCGAAATACCTTATCAGGGGCCGTAGCATAGCCCAGTGGAGGTCGCATAAAAACCTCTTCATGCAGATCACCGTGCAGGAAAGCATTATACACATCCATCTGATGCAGTTCCCAACCATGAATCACTGCAACAGATAAAAATAGGCGAACTGAACTAATCTTAGCAATCGGAGCAAAAGTCTCAGTATAGTCAATCCCTTCAACTTAGCAATTCCCGAGATCCACTAGGTGCGCCTTATGATGATCAATGGTACCATCTAACTTAAACTTTGTCCAGTAAACCCATTTGCAACCAATTGTCTTCTTATCCAGAGGTAGAGGGGCCATAGTCCAAGACTGATTGCGCTCAAGCGCAGCGAGTTCTTCAATCATAGCATCTCGCCAATGAGCATGTTGTGATGCCTCAGAATAAGTAGTGGGATCTGCACTAGAAGTTACTGCACCCAAAAATATAGAATGCATGCAAGAAAATTTATCACAACTTACATAATCAGTAAGAGGATAGAGAACACCTGAGGATTGTGACGGCGCATGAGTGATTGTAGCAGTAGGGGGGTCTTCAGTAGTAAAAGCACATACATAATCATCACATTCATAGTCTTCCAAATATGGAGGAGGTCTGCGAGCGCGAACACTCTGTTGGATTGGAGGCAACTCAGCGGCAGGAGGAGAAGTTGGATCAACCGACGAAACAGGCGGCGGGGATGACAGAAGTAGACGCCAAACGGAATTATCCAAGGGTCGGAGACACCACATCGGGCAGTGGAGCAGAAGAAGTCACTGGAGCTGGCGGCACATGATGTGGTGGCGTACCAGACTATGCGTCAGGCTGAATTGGCAAGGGTTACCGGTGATTTGGGTCGGTTATAGGAGCCGGAGAAGCGGCCGGTGGTACTGGCGCAGCAGCGGCTGGCGATAAGGGTGCGGCGGCAGCAGGCGGGACAGGTTCGACGGTGATCAGCAGCATAGGTGGTGTCGTGATTTGGCCATGCAACTCCAACGGCGGCGGAAGTGATACCGGCGGTGAGGTGGTGGCACCGCCAGGATGCACTGATGAGGTCGATGTCAAAGTTGCTGCATATGGGAATTGGCCTTCAAAAAAATAACATCCCGACTGTTAAAGATGATCCGGGATTCCAGGTCAAAAAGGTGAGAGCCTTTCTTTCCGACAGGATACCCAAGAAACAAACATTGGCGACTTCTTAGTGCAAACTTATCACTGTATCTGGGAATGTAAGAGGTATAGCACAAACACCCGAAGACTCACAAAATGTTGTAGTTTGGAGTGTGTCCATAAAGTAACTCAAATGGTGTGCATTCGTTGAGTTGCTTCCTTGGTGTCCAGTTAATAAAAAATGCAGCAATAAGAACACATTCCCCCCAACAATAAATAGGCAGATTAGTTTGAAAGCGTAAAGCATGAGCCACATTTAACAAATGGCGATTCTTGCGCTCCACGCGTCTATTCTGTTGTGGTGTATCAACCATAGAAGTTTCAAAAATGATGTCGAACTGAGAAAAATAAGATCGCAAGAGTAGAAATTATGTACCATTATCAGCACAAACACGATGAATAGTGCACCCAAATTGGTTCTTGATCAAAGCACAAAACTCCACAAATCTAGATGCTACATCTGACTTAGCTACTATTAACATGCCCAAACAGCTCGGGAACAATCATCAACTATAGTTAAAAAATAAAATTTACCACTAGAATGTGGTGTTCTATAAGGCCCTCAAACATCACAATGTATCAGTTCAAACAAAGAACTAGCATTTGAAGAGCTCAAAGGAAAACTATGTTTAGTTTATTTTCTCTATAACACACCGAGCAAGGTATAGTAGTATTATTTGTGCTAAAATTAAGAGTAGGAACTGAGGACAACACCGTAGATAATGGATAACCAAAGTGTTGATGCCATAAATCGGACGAAGAAACTGAAGCAACTGTCGGAATAGACTGCAGGATATGAGGACAAATGCGAGTATCCAACAGACGAAGCCAATAAACCCCTCCCCCCCTTGTTGAACACCCATGCTAATCACAGTCCTCATACTGATTTTTTGTAAAATGCAATAATTTTCAGCAAACAAAGCTAGACATTTTAAGGCAGATAATAATCTAGAGCATGATAATAAATGACATCGTAAAGTAGGTATGCAGAGCATATGAGTAAGGGTGACATCACCAATGAAAATAGAACCATATTGTGTAGCAGACAATACAGATCCATCAGGCAGTATAACATTCACAAAATTGGTAATAGATGTAATATCAGTAAAAGAACCTTTGTCACCAGTTATGTGATATGAGGCTCCCGAATCAAGAATCCAAGGTAAAGTAGACTTACCTGACCCATTGTCAGATAACAAATTAAATTGATTAAATAAATGTATGATTGTACTCCATTGATCGTCAGAGAGAGCAGGACCGAAATAAGATCGGATAGGGGTGCTAGAGAAGGCGGCCGCTGCAAAGAGATTCCCAGCATATTATAGATGCAACAACCAAGTAGATACAAAAACCTAGTAGATGCAGAATCAGCCATGAAGCGCGCGTCCCTGTACTGGAGCGTGGAAACACACACTGCAGGAAGGGAGGGTGCGTTTGACTCAACCACGCGTGACTTCACACGCCTTTGATGATCGCGTGCGTGAATCTCACGCACATCTTCCTTCCTGAGAAAAATGGCAAACGGCGCTGGTCTGGTTACATCGGACGATCACGGTCAACCGAGATACTGGTGGCGGCAATCAACAGGCAACAGTTGATGGCAAGCGATGGCTAGCAGGAAGATTGAGCTCGTCGGTCTGGTAGAGATTGGCAGGGGTAGAGTTAGAACGTGCTCGCCAGAGACTGAAGCTCGGTGGGGAAAGCTGGGGCTCAGTGGCGGTGGGAACGAAGCTCAGATTGGTGGTCAAAGTTAGAACGAGCTCGCCGGAGACTGAGGCTCGGCGGCGGCCGCCTTCTCTAGGCTCATAACTGAGGCTCAGATCGGTGGTGCGTCATGAGCGGACAAAGGTGGCAGTCTTAGGTTCAGGATTTTAGGCTCTGATACCATTTAGAAAATAAAGGTAATAATCTATGTTTTTATTCATAACCACAGTGTACATTATATAGTAGTAAAAAATACTTATACAAGCTAGGAAAAGGAAATAGAATCTAATTACAATTACAAGTAATATTTATATACCTTAACATGAGGTCAATAAGTGTCTTACAGTCTAAGAGGTGAGAGCCCTCTTTGATTGGCTTTCTGTAAGCCTTTCAGACAAGTGATGGTCTTTGCCTCTAGCGTCGAGCTTTCCGGAAAATGACACTGATCTATGAGGTGTGAAGGATACGATTTCGGCTTGCTAATTCTCTAAGCTCCTGCTCCATGGCCCTTCTGTCTCCATTATGCTCTATCGAATTTCATTACTGGCAATGTTGCAAAGCTATATTGTGCAATTTGAATAGGCAAAATTCTTCAATATCTAGGACTTGTCTCTGTTGCCTAGCTATTGTATTATCTAGGGTTGCCATGCTGATTGCAATGTGCGGTGGTACATCCTGATCATCAAACCACTTCTTGTTTTGTCCCTTCCAATACAATAGATATGGAGAGCATGAAAACATGTTCTTCTAGAGCTGTCTGTTCCTAGTTCGAGAACCACCGTTGGAACATCATTAGCTAACCTGTAGAGAAACCAAAGCCCAATATTGAGGTTCTCCAAACCTGCTGCGCAGACGTACATTGGAGCAGCGCGTGTTCAATTGTCTCTGGCTGATCCAAATGATAAATTTTGCAGGTTGGATCAATGATTATGCCACTCTTATGAAGATTGACTGTTGTTGGTATGGCATTGTACAATGCTCTCCAGGTATGCATAATTATCTTTCTAGGGAGTTTTGCTTTCCAAATGGACAACCAGTTTTGCATTGGAGTTGTCTGTAATGCTATATACCTGTCTCAACACGGGATATGATATCCTGATTTTACTATATATTCTCCTGTCTGCGTATGTTCCTAGATCCTCCTATCTTTGTCATTTCTTACTGAGGAATATGTATTTTTAGGATGTTTTGTGCTAATGTGCTTGGGATCAAGCAAGGGGTTTAATTGTATGGAGATCTTAAATTCGACCCCAGACACATCCATTTAATGAAATGTAATTTACTCCATTTAATGTAAGACTCCCCTCCACATGTAATAGTGTAAGAATTGTAATGAAAAAGTACCATGTACTCTTGAAAACATTACAAGAATATTGAGTATTGAATTGAATATGTATACTGGGAGAACACTTTAAATTGGATGAGAAATGAAATAGAAGGAGAACGGGAGAATTAAAAGTTTATAAACAATGATCAAACCTTTGATATAGAATACCTATAAAAATTAGGTATTTCAGCTAACTGAAGATAATATCTAAGTCCACACTCATGCCTTGGAGCCCTGATGTCATAGGGAGCCAACACCCATCGGCAGAAGGCTCTAGAAGGCAAAAGATGTAATTATGGAAGTGTGACTAAATACCAGTTTTATTAGAGAAGATGGCATGTCCTATAAAATATGTACATCTTTCGTAGGGGCCAGGGGGAACCGGTCCAAAGAGATGCCTAGACTCGCGACGACTTGGATCTAGGGGGCAGCTAGGATGTACGGTCAGCGAACGCACCTGATTTGATTAGCTCCAGGGATACGTTTGGTTGTGCAAGGTCGATTAAAGTATGTCGATTGTGTGAAGAGTGATTTAATCGGCATACTTGCCTACTTTCAATGTTGGCACCCTTTTTATGAAGGGGCACCTAAGGTGACGTTGTGGTGTTGGGAATTAATTAAAACTAATTTAATGGAAAAATCAATTATCTAATCCTGGATCTCATTCATGTAATTAATTTGAATCTATATAAGAGTTTAGATTACCTTTGAAGCATGCTTTACCATCGGATTCGATCAACCACGGAGATGAGAACCACATATGTGATTCCTCTGTACGTATCCACATAGCACGATCGGATTGCCTACGCCGTTGTCAGCTTAGAACATATCAGCAAGCAAAAACGATCGCATCTTTTTCCTTCTCTTTTACGGCGAGGTTGGTTTTATGAGAATTGGTTTCTACCTTCTGGAATGGCCAGGGTCTGATATTTTCTTACTGGACATTTGTGTAAAAATATCTATTTATAGAGAATAGTCATTAATCAGAGAAACTCTAATCTAGGTCAATATGGGCCTAGCACTATTGAACTTCATGGGTTCTAGACTCATTTCTCATATAATTACTATCTGGGCTCCTAGCCCAGCAGTCATTTATTTTATCCAATTTCATGTCTTGTGTGTGACTCTATAGGTTCAGTCTTATTAAGCTGCAAACCCAACATAATTGATGCTAACTGATCAAAAGTGGTTTCTAGCTAAATATTTTTATCACTCAAAATAACTGAATTAATTAGCTCCATAATTAATTCTCCAACTACATATGAAAAATGCACGTTGACTGAAGGACACTATTCCAACAATCTCCCACTTGTCCTTTGGAATAAATGTGCATTTTTATTCCTTTGTCACTTAATGTCTTCATCTAAACATAAGGTAAGATAATGTGCCATCATTATCAAGTTCAAATGCATTTCTCGAATTTCCGAGTCAAACTATTAAGACAGATGATTAATCCTTAATCCATCTGAGCATGGCCATACATTTTACAGTTTCAATTCTCCGGGAGGCCCATAAGACAACAATCTCATGTAAATGAGAGGACAATCCCACTCTTGTACATTCAAGTTTTCCCCCACTCGATTCATGGTAACCCAAGAACTTCCTTTGTAGTCTCCTTTTACAATGTGACGTTACAGCCTCAAGGTACGTCAATCCACAAGCAAGCAAGCACTGAATTACTCAGGTATGAGGAATAAAGTCCTATAGTCAGTGAGACATACTTAAGACATTATGAATATCTTAAAGTATTATCATGGAAGGTCTGTCCAATACAAGTTCCCAACTTGTATTCATGTAATCGATTCATAACATCCCATGTCCTTCAACCCATGAAGCTGCACTGTGAATCAACTTGCAAACTCGTTTTCTTCAATCATGAGTGTCCACTCTCAATGACCTAAACTAGGGACATAATCAGTCTTATACTCCAGTCCACTAATTCATTATCCAAGACATATTCTTGATAACCTATTTGGAGATGTAAATTGATTTTGGACTTTCATTCAAGACTAAACCAAGTTAAATGAATATGAAATGATAATTTTGTAATATGTTAAATGGTTCAATCTTCAATGTCTAAAATCACAAATTTATGATAACTAGAACATCACAGAAATCACAACCATTATCCAAAGTGCCAGATTCCTATCACAAATGTGTGAGCCCTAGGCTCTATATGTGGAAGAGGTTTAGATTCCAGATTGACAATTTGTCATCCTTTCTCACTTGCATACAACAAATTCACCATTCTCGATATATTCTCAAAGAATGCAAAATTTCTAAGGACAAATTTGAGCTCATTGGGTTCCCTTAGCTCATTTTACCTAAGCAATTACTCTACCATTTACTCAATAGAGAGTTACAAAGTCAGCTAAGATAGGGACCACGTCAAGTTCAGTGATGAATCTCCTAATTCAAACACCTTCCTATGCAACTTCCAAAGCAACAATGTACTCAACTTAAATTTAAAATCAAACAACAGTGATTTAATTATCCTTTTTCACAACCAACATTTTTTCACTATAGACCTAGGATTATATCTTTAGTCCATTTCAGGCACTAAAACTTTTTCTTGGCCGCACACCAATGCGCCTCACCTTAGTCTATTTTATATCTCACTGTCATGCTCTAAGTATACGAGATATAACTGTGAATACATATCATAACAGACATGGTAGGCCCTATTGCATATGCATAAGCGATCCTACTCATTCTCTTTTTCTCATCGGATTTCAATAAACACCAAGTATTGCTAATAATCATGCCATGAATCATGGGTAGAAAATCTTTTACGATCTTTCATTATAAACCAATCGAACACCTTACCTAGTAAGTGTTTTGTCTAAGGCCAATCATCCTCTTTGATCTACCTGTGTAGATCTTGATGCCCAAGATGTACTTTTCTACTCCTAAGTCATTCATTGCAAAACACTTTCTGAACTAAGTCTTTATAGACTCCAGCTTTGGCTAGTCATTTCCAATGTCATCGACAGAGAGAAGTAGGGATTCAATATTTCTCCCACTAACCTTCTTGTATACACGTAATTCCATAACATTTCCTTGAATGCTATCTCTTAATTCCTTCATTGAAATCTATGTTCCAACTTCTGATACTTACTTCAATCCATAAATGGACCTTTGAAGCTCGCATATTTTCCCAGCTATTTTGCCATATAAAACCCTTAGATTGTGTTGCATACATATATTTCATTGTTTCCAGTTGCAAAGACATAAATGTACCTTCGTCCGAATCATATACCTTTCTGACCAACTAGAGCACAAGTATTTTCAGTAGTCTCTAAGACTTTTCCCGTAGTCATCTTCACCACTTAACATGAAGGGATCAATGTTTACCTCAAAACTTATAAATTCCTCCCACTTGTCATTTTGGAAAGATGATACTTCTCCAAAAGGACACATTCTCGAGCAACAAAACACAGTTCTCAGAATGATTGTAAAAGTAATACCCCTTATTTCTTTTGGATATCTCACAAAGAGACATTCATCAGACTTGGTGCAAGCTCACTGGGAAACCTCGTTTCACACATTCATCAATCTGATTCTTTTAGCTTCTAAACTTCATTCTCAAAGAATCAGACTTGCTTCACATCAAGCAGACAACTATATCCACTGAAATTGCCAGTGAAGCTAATAAATTTATTAATCCCCCTCTTGCAGTTGAACACAATTGGTCTACAAAACACTTTGTTAATAAGACCTAATAGTTCACTTGCTCCATCATCCATCACTATGAAGGGTGATTTTGTCATTTTGCCATCACAATATTCGCAGATCTCAATCGTTTCCAAGTCAAATGATTCCAAAGTACCTTCTTGTTGGATCACGGTTTGCACTTTATGTTCATGTGGCCAAATCGACACTTCTAGAGGTGTGTTGGACTCAAATAATTTATTTTTTGCCCTTTTGATATTTACGTCATAAACTTGTTCATTCATATCAAGCAAATAAAGACAATTGTCTAATTTTGTAAAACCACAACACATCCATTTAAATTGGAATAACCATTAATTCCTATTACAATGGAAAACCTTATGTGTCCAACACAAAATGGTGAATGTGTTTTTGTAACACTCAGATCAAAATAACTATTTTATGATCCAGTGTAAGCCCAAAAGGCATTGATAAAATGTATGTTCCTACGGTCAGTGAAGCAATCCTTGCTTCATTTCCCTCATGTAGGTTGACCTCTCATCAAGCTTAACTCCTATTTTGTTCTCTCCACATTTTTGAAACAGTGAGAAAAACATCCACTACCCGTCAGTAGAGTTATTAACAACAGAGACTGTCCATGACATATATAACTGCAATGTCACATACTCGTCCATTCTTTGTCCTCTAAGAACTAGGGGAAATATTCTTTCTAATGGAAAGTGTCATTGCAGTAGAAGTATTGGGACATATCATAATTTACAACTTCCTAATTCCTAGCAGTATGTTATGTCTTCCAAAAGGCGATTAATCGGCTCACCCTCAGCCGGCCCGACCACCCGATACCACAGGTCTCACCGGAGAGTATGTTATGTCTTAGGCGCATGGGTACTATGGTTACCCTTGCCCAATCCCACTTCTTATTCTTCCATTTATGATTCAGATCTCTTTTGCTTCTGCACCAATAGAACCTTGTCTATGGTCTCAATCTTGACACTTGACTCTACTTATTTTAAGCATCTCATGCAGCTTAGTCAAAGTCTTTTCCTTTCCACTTAAATGGTTCCAAAACCATCATAGAGTGAATAAAGATAGATGTCAGGGGCCAACTCTCAGCCATAGGCAAAACCAAGTATCTTTATGTTATCAAATGATCCAATCATATTCAAAACATAAGATCCCACTAGTTTTCCTTTCTCGACGTTACATTCAAGAATGGTCTGAAAAGTCTCAAACCTCTCAACCTTGCCTTGCTCCTTAATCATATCTCAGAGATCTAGGTTGATGTTATAAAATATGATTTTAAAACGTAACCTTGCAATTCTAAACTCATACTATTCTACATAAGACACTTGACATCGAGGTTTGAAGTTTAATGACATACTCATTTTCTTGCATTAGAACTATAAGCAAGTTCCTTTGCCAAGTTACAGTTGTTCAATTCATCCTTCCGACGGATTGGACGCGGATTAGAAGAGTTGTTCTTTATTGTTATACATGATTAATACAATATTAATAAATGCAATAAAAAACGTTTAAACAGAATAACTTGAAGAAACTCATATAAGCATTATTAGAATTATTCAACATTTTATTCTATCCAAGTTGGTCTCATGAATAAAATGATTCCAAGACCCTCAAAATCACAAGATCTTAAGCATGCTTTGACTTGTCTCAATTCCTTTGATTTTAGGTAAGCAGTCTCATTGCTAATAGTATCGGATACTACTCTTGGTCGATAGGGTACATCCAATGTACTACTAATCTCATTTTGCCTCAACATCTGAAAACCCCTCACTGATATTGACGAGCAAACAAAAACTAACATGTAGACCCCTTTCACTAGGTCTAGTCGCGTTTGTCCAAGGATTAGAACTGACACTATTGCTTTGGCAAAATCTATCACTGGTGATCAAGGGCTTAATGTGTGTTCTTGTTTCAGAAAGACAAATTTTTGCTCATTATTGATTTTGGGACCGTGGTTCATTATGTTGGTTTAACCATTAGTGAACTAACTTCATAATCATCCCACACACATAAATCAATCGCATGCATTTATGATATAAATAAATGAATAAATGCGATAAATAAATGCATCTAAAGTTATCCTAGTATGACCCCCTAATATTGACAAACTCTTCATCTTGTTTGTTGGATCTCATTCTTTGATCTTCTCATCGAACTTACAATTTATTTCGACTTAAATAATAAAATTGAAAATGAATTTACAATATAGCAATAAACGGTACGCATGTCGTATTTAATTACAATACTCAAGAAACGGTACGCAAACCGTATTTAAATATATAGTTGGGTCATACTAGTCACTGATAACACTGCACTTAATCAAATTCATATATTCATCCATTAATTTCTAAAGTGAATAGCCCAACTTTATATGAAAATAAATTGGGATAACATTAATAGCAAATTATGCAATTTATCGTACCAAATTAAGTAAGTTAACTAATTTATAAAATTATTAGCCATAATTATTTTATTTTTCCATATTTAATAATTCTAAATAAATTAAGTATATTAAGCAATCCATATGCCAAAATAATTAACTTAACTAATTTCTAAGATTATTAACTTAAATTTCTTTACCTAAGGGCATGGGCAGTGATGGTTTCTTAAAATTAAGAGACCACTCTAGAGATCGAAAACCACCACAGTGGTGGTCTCTAGAATGGTTTCTTAATAAGAGACCACCTCTTAGACTCTTACTAAGAGATCACATTAGAGACCGATTCTGGGCCAAAAATTCTGACCCAATTGCCAGCCATGGGGCCGCACACATGTGGCCCCTTTTTTGTTCAATTCCCGGGACACATGTCACCCATTGATTGGGTTACGTGTCTCATTCTTTCTTTTTATTTTTATTTAAAAAATTGGATCTATTTTTAAATGTGTAACTTGATTTAAAAATCTAAAAAAAATTGTAATTTTTTTATTAAAAAATCTGGAAACTTTTTATTCACAAATTATTTAATAATTTTTGAAAAAAAAATGAAATTAATTTTAAATTGAAAATATATTATTAAATTTCATATTCAATTTATTTTGTATGAACAAATTTATTTTAATTTAATGTAAAAAAATTAATGAGTAGGTTAGAAAAAATCAAGTGGGATCCATGAATAGTAGAGAGTAGTCTTTTACCATTGTGAAGAAAAAAAGTGGTCTCTTAAGGTGATGTGGAAGAGAGAGATTGAGAAAAATGATATATTTAATTGGTAAGAAACCGCTAGCGGTCTCTATCATTGTACTTGCTTAATATTTTATTATTTTAAATAAAATAATTAAATTTAATAAATAAGCATATCCAATATCTTAATTAATTAAAAAGTTGTTCATGTTTAATTTTAATTTCTAAAATCAAAATTACTCCCACTCAAAATCAAAAAATTTTAATAAAAAAACTAATAAAAGAAAATTGGCCCATTAAGCATAACCCATTTCAAAAACATTATATTAAAAGAAATTGGTCCACTGACCCCAACCCAGTTCAAAATTATTTTTTTTAATATCAGACGGGTCCATTCCGGTTCAACCATAGCCAACCGATTCGATCGGACCATACCAAACCTGGTATGACCAACCAGCCCAGACTAGAACCCAACACTTTCGACATTAGTCATTAAGTGGCCCAACCACATTATTTCTTGCAACCAAATTAGGCTAACTATTGGGTCTGAACAAGAGCTAATTTGGGCCAGCTAAATAAAAACCCTAACGCACCTTAATCATTCCTTCTGCAATTTGGACAGCATCAGTCGGTCGCTGCCACCGCTACAGGAACCTCTGGGCAGCAGTAAATAGTGTTTTAGGCCATGAATAGTAATTCCAGGAATGAATAGTATTTTTAATAAAAGAATAGAGTGGGTTTGAATCAAGTTAAATCATCCAATAATTAATTTGATTAAAACATGAACATAAATCTAAACACCATATTATGTAAATCTCATTCACATATTATCTAGATCAAACGAAACACATGTAAGAGGCTCTAATATCACTGTTGGGAATTCATTAAATCTAATTTAGCAGAAAAATCAAATATTTAATTCTGGATCTCATGCATGTAATTAATTTGAATATATATAAGTGCTTAGATTACCTTTGAAGCGTGTTTTACTGTTGGATTCGATCAACCACAGAGACGAGAATCCCATGTGTGATTCCTCTATACGTATCCACAAAACACGATTGGATTGACTACATCGTTGTCAGCTTAGAACATATCAGCAAGCAAAGACGATCGCATTTTCCTCCTTCTCTTTTACGGCGAGGTTGGTTTTATAAGAATGGTAGGATTATTTGAATTGTGTCGTCTGGAACGGTCAGGGTTCTTATATTGTCTAACTGAACTAGTTTGTAAAAATATCTATTTATATAGAATATTTATTCATCCAAGAAACCCTAATCCAAGTCAATTTGGGCCTAACCCAATTGGACTTAATGGGTTATAAACTCATTTATCATATAATTACTATCTAGGCTCCTAACTCAATATTTATTTCTTTTATCTAATTTCATGTCTTGTGTGTGACTATATAGGTTCAGTCATAATAAGCTACAAGCCCAATATAATTGATGCTAGCTGATAGAAAGCAGTTTCCAGCTAAATATTCTAATCACTCAAAATAAATGAATTAATTATCTCCGTAATTAATCCTCCAACTATATATGGAATATACACATTGACTGAAGGACACTATTCTAACTTGTGGTAGCCTTCCTGTTAGCTGCTCGATGAGGAATTGGGAGCCGCTGCACCATCAATAGAGCGGGCTTGTCTGTCCGATGAGTTTAGTTTCTTATTCTATATACTGTAATAGGTTTGCTATTTGGAACGATTTAGCATTCCTTTATGTAATTTAATAAATTAATAACAATATTCTATTGTTGTGTCTTTTGTTTTTATGTATGTCTTGGGTCTTCCAAGCCCAAAATTAATTGGAGTTTTACTGGCTCCTTCGAATCGAGCTTTGTTTTAGTTTTTGTTGTTGTACTTTTCTCGATACTTGTTGTGCCATTTATTTATTTATGATAGGCCCAATTTCCAAGACTAGTTTGTTGTCGTAGCTACGTCCTTGTAAGGCAGGGGGGTAATGGACTATTGCTTATTTTATCAATGTTACTGCGTGCATAGGGTTTAGTGTGTTTGGGTGTACCTAGTCATTGGGGGTTGAACTAGAGTAACCCTTGTTTGTATAAGGGCAATATTTTTTGAATTATCGATTGTCTTTCCTTTTGTGGTACGATTTCCTACTACCTTTACTTCTTGGGATGTTCTTCAGTATTGCGCTAAGTGAAAATTCTTAGTTGCAAAACCCAACCTTTCCCAGATATTATGAAGCCCTAGAGAGAGAAAATTGTCCCCACAAATGGCGCCACCGATGTGGGAGAGTCCTTCCCAGCCAACATAATAACAGGAATCAACGCGATATAGCATGCGTACTTGGTTGACCTGCAAAACAAGGTCCCGAGAAGGTCCCCGATACCCAACTCTGATGCATAAGTCAGTGCTTTGATTTACATCGACTTGTCTCTGGAAAAGTGTCATTACTAGTATTCTTGTCCTGGATCTCTATTTATAGACAATAAACTATGTGATCTCCATGGATCGTGGTCCACGTTTCTCCTATCGTTACTAGATTGTGGTCTTGTTAGGATGGTCGTGAGTGTTGACTTGGAGGTCGTCGTACCTCTCAAATGTATAGTTTATAAGCCTTAGTGCTTTGTAACCACAATCAAGTAGATGGTGGCAAATTGAGGTCATCCACAAAAAAGATGGATTTCCTAAGGGTTCATGTATATAAGGGTGGATAATAGAATACATATATATATATATATAATTAATTAAAAGGGGGGGTTTTGGTTTGGTTTTTCTATGTATGAAATAAAAACAAGACGGCTAGCATATAAAGATAATTATGCTAATCATGCAACAACTTACAAGATAGGATTTAAACACAAGTTACAAAACCCTTGGGCGCAATTGATTTCCACTTCCAAGCCTCTTATAGATAATAAAGAAATCACTTATTTATTCATCTTGATTACCTATTGTGAATGCTACACATTCCATTTTGTAAATAAACATTCTGCTCTTCTTAAGAATAATTCATAAAAGCGTTCAACGACTATTTGTAAACCTCATTAATAATTACTTTAGGCGATCGATGCCTAAAGATGTATCATCAATGTCATCAAGCACAAGGAACCAATAGATTTTATAACACCTACAAACATTCAACAAAATGTCTAGATATTTAACCAACTAATGCATTTACTAGGGTTAACGAGAAAGATTGACATTCAAGACTTTCCATTAGTGCTACCTAATTAGGATAAATATGATAAAGATCAACATTACCACATTCATCTATCAATTTTAACATCATCAGCACAACTAGACATTATAATTCCATGTTCTTGGATTTCATGCCAAAAAGAGAAGAAATTGTGCACATTCCTTACTTCCTAACATGTCATCATACAAAAATTTCATATTCTTAAACACCCTATCCCATTAATGAAGCTAGATACTACATTTAAAGCATAGAAAATGCATAATAATCAAGATTCTAAATAGAGTTTAAGAGTTTCTAACCACATGGGCTTGGAAGAATTAATCAATTTCTCCCAAGAAGAAAACTAGCCTAGATAATAAAAACTCATAACAATTGTACAAGAATTCATGGAACAATGCAAAAACTAAGAAAGGATAAAGAAAAACTAGGGTTTCGAGGCCCCAAGTCGGGCTCTCTCAAATGGGGGAAAATGTGGGATATTTATAGTCCAAGGAAATATAGGAGAAAAGACCAAAAAGTTAAGTTCTGGGTTTATTTAGTTGGTCGCGACATATTCGTGGGCTGCAAAGGAGCTTCTGCCCTCTTCTTATTTCCATCGCTATGGGTGAATTGTTGATCTGTTTTGGGAGTTCTTGTAGTCATTTTCATAGTACTCTCAAAGAATAATCCAATGATGCTATCCATGGACACCAATTCATCTTGGATCAATCTCATAATCCGGCTCCAAAAGCCAGGATCATTCTTCCTCCGCTACTTGCCTTCGTTCTTCAATCTATATTCTACCACTTTGTAAGTGGCCTTCCATCTTCTATCATTTTTGTGAATAGCCTTATTAAATCTTATACTATCCTTGAGAATGACCTTCATCATGATGGTCTCCAAATAAGCTCACAAGACACATTTGAATCGACCAAATCATAAAGGTAGAACACGTTAGACAGCAAATGCTTACAAACTAGGGAAATTAGGGCAAATAACCACACAATGTGATTATAAACCCTCATTTTGTAAAATTCCTAATAATCTAATTAAACACCAACAAAACAAGCTAAAAGGGGATGTTAATTCTATTAAGAAAACATAAAATTAAGTCTCATCATTGACCATCTTCCCTCTCGAGGTGGACCATGTAGGCTATTGACTCACCTCCATCCGGGGTCGTTAGTTGTAGCTAATTAACCCGAGCAGGGGATGAGTAAGATCAAAGATAGAATTTATAGTTCAACACCCAACTGAATACTACGCTACCGATAAGGTAGTTAGCAGTAAGTCCTGGGTATATCCACAGAAATGCTTGGGCTCATGTATCAACTAAAAACACAACCTCGTACGGGTCGTCAATCCGTACGAGTGAAAGGAATTTATAGTAAGTTCAAACAAATGGGGGTGGGGTTGGTTTTTCAAATTAACAACTACAAGCATAAAAGTAAAAGAGCAATTACTCTATTTAGCTAAGCACTTGGGGAATCCTTCTGAGACATGAATGATTTAATACTTCGATCCTCGATTCATTCACATGCAAGATTTGCAAAAATCTAATAGAGTGTTCATAAAACATGGTGTGGCCGAGGCATACACTTCCCTTACCTGTCACGTCGGGTGTGCTCGCAACCCTCCATCGACACCGCCATCATAATTAGGGGAGTACAACAAGGTACGACCATTTTTGCAAATCTATTTCTCCCCCCGTGTGGTTACGTCCCTGGCTTCCACCATGAATGAACTACTTCCCAATCACCTATCAATTAGGTCAAGGGATCGTTGGCACCTTATCTATGAAACTAGGGCCTCTTACAACCCTAGCTTGCTACTTTTTGCTATCTCTACCCATAACCTCTTGGACTACTTTACGTAATCAGTTAAGACTGGTGTGATGGCCAGTAAGTCAGAGCAATACTCGGGTTTCCCGTGCACACACTCATGCAGACGCAACGTAATCCCTTACCCATAAAAACATCCAGGTTTTCCTTCCCAAGGGGGAATCAGTGTTTGCACCAACATGAACATAGACTAGAGTGTGTGCTTAATGGAGTGTACAATTCATGCAATTCAAACATTCAAGAACAGTCACAAAAATATCATGAACACAAATACTAGGATGTATCTAGTGAATCTCACAAAAGCATTAATCAAACATGTCTATGGGAGGCCGCCACCGTACCTCTCAAAGTTAATATTTATAAGCCCTAAATGCTTACTATCTACAACTAAGTAGATAGCGGCAAGTCGGGGTCGTCCACAAAGAAGAGGGATCTTCCTAAGCATTTAGGCACAAAAGGTTGATATTAGGCTAGGAGTAGATATATATATATATATAAACACATATAAAAGCGAGTAAAATGGGGGTTTGGATGGTTGGTTTTCCTAAGTTATGAAATTAAAAAGACAAGATAACTAGCAAAGCCAAGTAACTAGGCTAAC
Organism: Rubia yunnanensis; assembly: GCA_037428765.1. Classification (NCBI taxonomy): domain Eukaryota; kingdom Viridiplantae; phylum Streptophyta; class Magnoliopsida; order Gentianales; family Rubiaceae; genus Rubia; species Rubia yunnanensis. The sequence goes on from CM075061.1 coordinate 89,811,459, forward strand.
TACAAAGATAAAGCCTTGGGGGCAATTGATATCCACTTCCAAATCTAATGTAAATCATTGAACCATTCACTCATTCTATCACATTCATTACTTGACTTAACATTAACATACTTATCTAGCAAGAATCACAACACATTTTTCACAAGAAGTTCTAAGTTCATGCTCATAGATTTTCATGCAAAGGAGCTAAGGAATTCGTCACTTTCCTAACACCCGAACATTTCAATCATAAGAACACTTCCTATTCTCAAACAACCCATGGCATAAATGAAGTGAAACATACCATCAAGAATACATAAATGCTAAATAACAAAGGCTTCAAGAACGAGTGAAACAATCTATTCAATACTTCAACTACTTGTTGTGAAGATAAATCTTCCATCCTTCTTAGGTAGTAGTTTGCAAGAGTGAATTTGACATCTCTTGTCAAACCTCACCAATGACTCCCTTATTACTAAGAGTATCCCATTGATGGCATTTACCACGAAGAATCAACAAGCTTAGCAACACTTATAAACACTACACCGTGTCTAAGCATTTAACCAATTCATGCATTTACACAAGATTAGTCAAGAACGATCGACATTCATAGACCTCTCTCATGTGTTACCTAAAACAAACATGACAACGAGTTCGACATCATCACATTCATCTAGCAATTGTTAACACACCAACATCATTTAAGAAGCTCTAAATCATACTCATATATTCCTAACAAGAAAAGGGGGGAAATCAACCCATTTCCCCCAAGCCCTAGCAAGCAATTCATACAAGTATTTCATATACTCAAGCTCCCAACAACATCAATGCAATTAACAATTAACATTCAAAGCTCAATAAATGCACAATAGTAAAAACACCAAATAGATAGATATAATGGTTCTTACTACATAGAAATGGAAGCTTCAATCCTTTGATCCCAAGATTAAACTAAGCTAGCGAACTAAAACCCATAACATAGAACAAAAATCTACAAAGAAAGAAGAAGACAATGGAAGAAAATGGTGAAAAACTAGGGTTTGAAGCCCCCAAGTCGGGCTTAGAGGCTTGGGAAGAAGTGGGTGAAGAGGTATTTATAGTACAAGAAAAAGGGGAGAAAAACGCAGGCTGCAGGGCAAAATTCACGAGGCCGTCGCGAGTCGCGACGAATCATCGCGAGTCGCGACCAGATCAGTAAAATTTAGTGCTGTTTTGTTTTGCTTCCTCTGAGTGAACCGTTGATCCGTTTTGGGAGTTCTTGTAGTCGATTTTATAGTGCTCGAGAAGAGGAATCCAATGGTACCACTCTTGGAGGCTGATTCTTCTCGGAAAATTCTGAAAACTCTGCTTCAAAACATAGATCATCCTTCACCCTTTGCTTTGCTCTCCTTTCTTCACCTCTTCAACTCTTCATATCTTCAAAAAGCTCAAATGCAAGTCTTCAAATCTTCAAATATTCAAAGATATTCTTCAAAGTCTTCAATTTTTAAAGTCTTCAAACAAATTACCTTATCACACAAAATTCTCTAAAAAGTGATAAAAACGTCAAAGTCGCTTTTAACCCTCCTTAGATAACTTCAAGGCAAAATGTCACATTTAGAGCACAAAAGTGTACAAAAGTTAATCCCAAAAACCCTAATATTACCGTATAAAATGGGCACATCAAACCTCCCGCACTTAAACCTTACTCGCCCTCGAGTAAGAAGAGATTCAAGCACAAGGAGGAATTCATATGTCCATATCCTAAACTAATATTCCCCCAATCAAAGCCTCACAAAAACTCTCAATATCATAAATCTCAAAACAAAAGCTCACATGAGAATTTTTCACACACACAACCCCAATCCTAAATCTAACCAAACCTACCACTTATCAATTCACTACCCATAAAAATGTTTCAAAGTCCCGAATTGATATTCCCAAAGTCCAATGACACAAAATGAAGTTAAAACCATTTAAAAGGTTTAAGCACATACTTCACCTAATGCCAATATATCAACCAAAATCCAATGACATAAAATGAAGCTAAAACTATATAGGAGGTTCAAACACATGCTTCACCTAATGCCAATATATCAACCAAAAATGAAGTATAAAGGGATCAAGAATTTCATAACCATACTTCGTTCCCTAACCCGCTAAGTTACCTAATCCCAAGAGGTCTCTAGATGTTGAGCTACCCGATCTATCCGTATGACAACCGCAACCTTATGACTCCAACGCCGGCAAATGAGTGAAATCATAGCATTTTTCAATTTCTCTCGCTTTCTCTCATTTTGCTTAGGAGCTCTTTCGAGTTTTCATCCTAGCCACACATCATGTTTCTTTGGCTCACCTCTCACCTTTTTCCACACATTTTGGCCTCTCATTTTTTCCTAGGCTGCCCTTTCGGGTTTTCGACCTATCTGGGCCCCTAATGTTGCCTAAGTTGCCCTCCCGGGTTTTCAACTTAGCGGTTTTTTTTCAATATATTTTTTTTTCATTTTCTCATGTTTTTCCAATCAAAAGTAGCAAAAAGTATTCCAAAACAAGCTAGCATACATGTGATTCCTCTAACCCCTCCCCGCACTTAAAACATTACATTGCCCTCAATGTAAACATGTAAGGCAAGAACAATAAAACTCAAAACAAGGGGTAGAGTGACACCCGTTACTCCGCGATATGGCACAATTCCATGCACTTGTATAGAATCGGCCCTGCCATTGGTTTCAGAGCTGAAAGGGGGAGCAAAGATGCCGTAGAAGGACTCACCCCTCGAGAAAAGCATTGTCTCTGTGGCACCGTTTGATCAAGACTAACACCACAAAGAACAAAATTAAACTCACAAGTACATAAGGATTTGTAATACTAGGTTTAGCATAGAGAATTAATAACCATGGTATTCTCAAAGAACAACCAATCCACCCTCAACCACAACTATAAGATTATTCATTAAAAATATCCAACATATATCAACATATATACAAGCATCATTATAGGATATTCACTTATGGTCACAATGATGTATTTGGCATACTAAAATCAACAAAGGTACTATAAAGATACAAGAATGTTCATATGCCAATATATGTAGGATGGTGGAGGAATTAGCGGGTATGTGATGGTTCTTGGGAGTGTTGGGTGGAGAAGAAGGAAGGGTCATGCAATGTTTAAGAACAGATGAAAACTTGGATTTTCCATCGCGACTCGCGACTGAACTGGTCGCGAGTCGCGACGCTTCGTCGCGACTCATGACGGGACCGTCACGACTCGCGAAAAGTTGAGCCCGGGATCAGATTTTTAGCAAAACATTTTTGATCTCGTCGCGACTCGCGATCTCTATGTCGCGACTCGCGATGGCCCATTGCGAGGCCATCGCTACTCGCGGAAAGTTGGTGCTGGGAGTGAATTTTGCTCCCCTGTTCATCACGACTCGCGACGTACCCATCGTGACTCGCGACGGCAGGGCATCCCAGCACTTAGGATTTTTCTTTACTTACCAACTGTCCAAGCTTTCTTCCCTTGTTCATTGATCTCATTCCTTCATCACCTCCACTGCAATGCACTTCACTTTGCTACAAAATCACAGAAAAACACACCATAAAAAGAACAAGACAAAACAACAAACACTAAGCAACAAAACTAAAATAAAGGCCGAATTTATTTACGTCGTCGGCACGACAAAGCTCCGTATATTTTAGGTCATCGGCATGACCCTAATGTTATCCATATGGTGAAGGCTTGAACCCCTTCACCATGAGCTTCCAAAAGTAGAGAGGTGGGGGTACAAAACTTTCAAGAGGAAAGTTTTGTTGAGGTGGAGAAGGTTTGAAGGGAGTTGAGTGGTTAGGAGGCTTGGGATAATCTTTCGGCTCCTCTCTCGTCTCCCTCAAAACTTTCGAAAATGATAGAGTTGGTTCATTAGGTGGGAGAAGGGATGACGATTCTAATGAATGTATCACGATCACCTCTTCCTCCATTTTTCTATCCTCAACAACCAACTCCTCATCCCTTCGGAACTCAAAATTATTTCCCATGGTGACCTCACTCACTGAATCCTTGAGTTTGATTTGGGATGGTGTATTTTCAGAATCACGAGCTTCCATTCGGGCCAATGCTTCTAATATACTCCTCACATGCCCCTCAATAGCCTCAACACTAGAGGAAAGCTGGGTGTCCGGCTCCTCACTAGTAAAGGAGTTTAAGTTTGCTATTGTATTCATGACTTCCTCACGTGTCAAACTTGAACTTCCTTGTTGGGCTTGGTTTTGGGGTACGGTATAAGGTGGTGAAGGCCAACTATTTTGCTCGTATTGTTGGTTTTCTAGCTCATTCTCATACCACCAATCCGGGTTACCACTCCATTCCGGATTGTAAGTATTGTGGTATGGAAACCATTCTTGAGCTTCTTGCCCTTGAAAACCAACATCTTCTACCTCTTGGTATCACTCTTCATAATATCCTCGGTTTTGGAAACCAAGGGTTCTTTCTCCCTCATAGTGCTCTCCCCACAACAAATAGCAAGCCTCGGTAGGATGGTCAGAATGACACATCCTACAAAACCTTGCTTGTTGAGCCTCCCTTCTCATCATGAGTTCCCTCAAGGTGAGACGCTCCATTTTTTTTAAAGATTTTTTTTTCAAAATTCCAAAATCATATTGCAAGTGTTCTCGATAAAAGCTCACCAAGAACTCAAGCAATACCTACTCCGAACAAAAACAACCACCAAGGAGTGGAAAATAAAAATAACTAGCTAATATGCAACCAAATACACCTAAATACTTAAGAATAAACGCCTAAATTTGGGAGGCCGTCGCCGTACCTCTCAAAGTTAATATTTATAAGCCCTAAATGCTTACTATCTACATCTAAGTAGATAGCGCCAAGTTGGGGTCGTCCACGAAGAAGAGGGATCTTTCTAAGCGTTTAGTCACAAAAGGTTGATATTAGGCTAGGAGTAGATATATATACACATATAAAAGCGAGTAAAAAGGGGGGTTTGGATGGTTGGTTTTCCTAAGTTATGAAATTAAAAAGACAAGATAACTAGCAAAGCCAAGTAACTAGGCTAACTACAAAGATAAAGCCTTGGGGGCAATTGATATCCACTTCCAAATCTAATGTAGATCATTGAACCATTCACTCATTCTATCACATTCTTTACTTGACTTAACATTAACATACTTATCTGGCAAGAATCACAACACATTTTTCACAAGAAGTTCTAAGTTCATGCTCAGAGATTTTCATGCAAAGGAGCTAAGGAATTCGTCACTTTCCTAACACCCGAACATTTCAATCATAAGAACACTTCCTATTCTCAAACAACCCATGACATAAATGAAGTGAAACATACCATCAAGAATACATAAATGCTAAATAACAAAGGCTTCAAGAACGAGTGAAACAATCTATTCAATACTTCAACTACTTGTTGTGAAGATAAATCTTCCATCCTTCTTAGGTAGTAGTTTGCAAGAGTGAATTCGACATCTCTTGTCAAACCTCACCAATGACTCCCTTATTACTAAGAGTATCCCATTGATGGCATTTAGCACGAAGAATCAACAAGCTTAGCAACACTTATAAACACTACACCGTGTCTAAGCATTTAACCAATTCATGCATTTACACAAGATTAGTCAAGAACGATCGACATTCATAGACCTCTCTCATTTGCTACCTAAAACAAACATGACAATGAGTTCGACATCATCACATTCATCTAGCAATTGTTAACACACCAACATCATTTAAAAAGCTCAAAATCATACTCATATGTTCCTAACAAGAAAAGGGGGGAAATCAACCCATTTCCCCCAAGCCCTAGCAAGCAATTCATACAAGTATTTCATATACTCAAGCTCCCAACAACATCAATGCAATTAACAATTAACATTCAAAGCTCAATAAATGCACAATAGCAAAAACACCAAATAGATAGATATAATGGTTCTTACTACATAGAAATGGAAGCTTCAATCCTTTGCTCCCAAGATAAAACTAAGCTAGAGAACTAAATCCCATAACATAGAACAAAAATCTACAAAGAAAGAAGAAGACAATGGAAGAAAATGGTGAAAAACTAGGGTTTGAAGCCCCCAAGTCGGGCTTAGAGACTTGGGAAGAAGTGGGTGAAGAGGTATTTATAGTACAAGAAAAAGGGGAGAAAAATGCAGGCTGCAGGGCAAAATTCGCCAGGCCGTCACGAGTCGCGACGAGAAGCATCGCGAGTCGCGACGAGAAGCATCGCGAGTCGCGACGAGAAGCATCGCGAGTCGCGACGAGAAGCATCGCGAGTCGCGACGAGAAGCATCGCGAGTCGCGACGAGAAGCATCGCGAGTCGCGACGAGAAGCATCGCGAGTCGCGACCAGAAGCATCGCGAGTCGCGACCAGAAGCATCGCGCAGATCAATAAAATTTAGTCCTTTTGTTTTGCTTCCTCTGGGTGAACCGTTGATCCGTTTTGGGAGTTCTTGTAGTCGATTTTATAGTGCTTGAGAAAAGGAATCCAATGGTACCACTCTTGGAGGCTGATTCTTCTCGGAAAATTCTGAAAACTCTGCTTCAAAACATAGATCATCCTCATCCTTTGCTTTGCTCTGCTCTCCTTTCTTCACCTCTTCAACTCTTCATATCTTCAAAAAGCTCAAATGTAAGTCTTCAAGTCTTCAAATCTTCAAATATATTCTTCAAAGTTTTCAAAGTCTTCAAACAAATTACCTTGTCACACAAAATTCTCTAAAAAGTGATAAAAACGTCAAAGTCGCTTTTAACCCTCCTTAGATAACTTCAAGGCAAAATGTCACATTTAGAGCACAAAAGTGTACAGAAGTTAATCCCAAAAACCCTAATATAACCGTATAAAATGGGCACATCAGTCTACAATTTATCCCTAAGCTATGGAAACTACTCCATAGATATGGAATTCTAATAAATATTTGAAGTCCACATCTAGGATTAAAACAAAAAGAACAAAAAAGAAAATGAGAGAGTGTTTCTCTCTTTCTAAAGTTGCTCTTCAATATGATGAATAAACTCTATCTGTTTCTCTACTTCTACTCTATATGTTTAACCTAGGAGACTAAAACTATATTTATAGGAGAAGGGGATTGGGCCTAAAAATAGGCCCAAAATGTCTAAACCCTAGTTCAGCCTCCGCCTGGTATGGGTCTTCGTGGGTGGCATGGCCTGCACCGTATACTTGTTTCGAGTTGAAGGATCTAGCACGGGCCGTGCCAACGCTTTGGCATGGGCTGCTGCATCTGGCATGGGCCGTTGCTCTATGTTGCTCCGGGCTGCCAGATCTTGCGCGGTCTGTGCTAACACCTTTGGCATGGATTTTGGCCTTTGGCATGGGCCATCGTCTGGAATGCGTGTCTTAGACTTTTGATTGTGCGGGATACGGCCCTTGGCACGGACAATGGTCTGAAAGGCTGATGCGCTCAGAAAATTAGCATGGGCAGCTTGATTCTCCACACATCGCCTTCTAGTCTCGAAATCTTGGACTTGGATTGGCGTGGGCCATTTTAAATGGGACGGTTCACACCCATACTTAGCCAATTTTTGGTGATGATAGGAACTGGTGAGCGCGCAGCCCGTGGAATTTGGCGTAGTCTGCATCAATGCATCGTGATGGACACTATTTACATGGGGCAACACCTTAGGCATGGGCCGTCGGTGCCAACCTTGAACGGCCCATGCCGAGCCGTGGTATCTTGGCCAGCTGAACTTGTTTCATTCGCTACGGTGAACCGTTAGTCTGATTTGAGAGTTTAGTGGTCGATTTTATAGCGCTTAAGAAGAAGAATCCAATGGATTCAGCCTTGAAGGCTAATTCTTCTTGAATCATTCTCAGACTTTGGCACAACTCATCGGACCACGATTCCCCATTTCTTTGTTAGCCGCTTTGATCTCTGTTGCTGCCTATCTTTGACTCCATTCTCCTTCTACCATGCATTGATACTCGTGGCCTTTGTCTACTACCATTCTAGAGATGAATGGCCTTCGATATCTTTTATCATCCTTGTGAACGGCCTTCAATATCTTCTACTGCCCTTACAAACGGCCTTCAAATAGAATGTAACCAAAAAGTACCCACAGACGACCTACTAAAGATGAACACATGGAAGATTTGGGAACCCGTGGATACAAGATATCCATTAGTACTAATAAGGTCTACAAAATGTAGGATTTAGACAAGAAAACCAAACATGGGCGTCTAAACCCCTTGTCACGTAAACTCAACTAATACTAGCAATCTACCAAACAAAACAAGCTAAAAAATATGCCGAATGCAACTCTTAACGCACACAAAATGAAGCACATCAGACTCCCCACACTTACCCCTTTACTCGTTCTCGATTAAATAAGGACAAGAAAATAATCAAGCAAAATGTAGCATGCAAGCATAACTTAACCGAGGCATCCAACTTATTGGTGAGACGTTAAATGCATGTATTTTCCGAAGTATTTAACATCTCTTTTGGTTGTAATATTGCTAGATTTAGGTGGGTTTACATCATAAGGGGTTTGGATGATCATTTTTGGTTTTCATATCTAAATCCTTCATTTTGTAACCTATGTTTAGTCTAATGAATTTTTGGTCCTTGCGAGCATCTAGATTTCTTTTTGTAAGCTTAATTTGTAGATAAATCATGAGCACTTAGGAGTGGTTTAGTGAAGGCCATTTGAAAGGATGGTAGAAGATGGAAGGCCACTCACGAAGTGGTAGAAGATAAAGTGAAAAAAGGAGAGCAAAGCAAAGGGTGAAGAATGACCTATGTTTTGAAGCAAAGTTCTGAGAATTATCTAAGTTGAATCAGCCTCCAAGGTGGAACCATTGGATTCATTTTCTCGAGTACTATAAAATCGACTACAAGAACTCCCAAAAAGGATCAACAGTTCACTCGGAGGAAGTAAAACAAAACAGGATTTTTTTATGTTGCGACTCGTAAAATGGTGTCACAACTTGCAAAATGTTTACCTGAGAGCTCACAATTTTCACAAAATATCTGATCTGGTCGCAAGTCTCGAAGGAGGCATCGCGACTCACAAAAATTTCCCTATAACATGCTTTTTACTCCCCTTTTTCTTTTACTATAAATAGCATTTCATCCCCTCCTTCCCCAACTCTATAGGCCCGACTTGGGGGCTCCAAAACCCTAGTTTTTCATCATTTTCATCCAATTTTGTTCTTTTTTTTTGTATATTTGTGTTCTATGTTATGGTTTTTGATTATCTAGGCTAGTTTTATACTTAGGAGCAATTAATTAAGGCTTCCAAGCCCATGTCTTGAAAATCCTTTCTATCTATTTATTGCTTTTGATGTTGTGCATTTATGAGCTCTTAATGTGTGTTGTTGATATCATTAATGCTGTTGGAATTTTGAGTATATGAATTGCTTGTATGATTGCTTGTAGGGTTGAGAGAAAGTAGCTAATTTTCCCCTCTTTTGATATGGAATCGAAGAGCATGAATTAGAACTTCTAATGGTGTTGATGTGTTGATAATTACTAGATGAATGTGATAATGTTTAACTCTTTGTCATGTTTGTTTATTGTAAAAAATAGGTGAGGTCTATGAACATTGAACGTTCTTGACTAATCTTGTGTAAATGCATGAATTGGTTCAGTGCTTAGACACAGTGTATAGTTTATAAATATTACCAAGCTTGTTGATTCTTCGTGCTCAACGCCATTAATGGGATACTTTTAGCCTTTTATTGACTAAAAGAGTCATTAGTGAGGTTTGACCAGAGATGTCGAATTCACTCTTGCAAACTACTATCTAAGAAGGATAGAAGATTTATTTTCACAACAAGTATTGAAACTATTGGATACAATGTAAGTTCAAGGATAGATAAGAAGTTTGGAAGTGGAAATCAATTTCCCCAAGGCTTTGTCTTTTGTTGTTTTTACTTCTTTTTCTTAGTTTGTTGCATGATTAGCATAGTTACTTAACATTGTTAGTTAGCTTGTCTTTAATTTCAAAACCAACCAGCCTCCCCCCCCCTTTTACTTGCTTATATATATATATATATATATATGTATATATATATATATATATATATATGTATATATATATATATATATATGTATCTACCTCTAGTCTAATACCCACCTTATATGTTTAACGCTTAAGAAAATCTCTCTTCTTCGTGGACGACCCTGATTTGCCACTATATACTTAATTGTATTTAGTAAGCATTTATGGCTTAAAAATATTAACTTTGAGAGGTACAACGACGTTCTCCCACTTATTCCTAGATTACCGTTTTCCCCCCAGAAAGAGTAAGAAATTCACAAATCTCACGCTCTCCGAAGAATATAAGCAATCTAACCACCCAAAAGTAAAATGTGGAAAAAAGGTAAGCAATGAAGATAAGTGTAAAGGTAGCTTACTTTTCCCAAAATGATCCTCAAAAGAAATCAAAGAGTCTTCTTCAAAAACAATCCACCAAGGAAAGCCAAGAACCGTCAACTTGGTTGTAATATAGGGATAATTCGTGATTCTCAACCTAGTTACAACCAAGGAGTCAAATGTATCGTCAACCTAGTTTTTTTATTTCTCTCAATTTCTCTCATTTTACCTAAAAGCCCTTTTGGGTTTTTCATCCTAGCTTTAACACACAAAGAGTACTCACTTCTCACATTTTTTCACACGGCCTCTCATTTTGGCCTAGGCGCATAAGCCTAGCTGGGTCTAGCCTCTCATTTTTACCTAGGCTTTTTTACCTATCCGGGCTTTTCCCAATGTTACCTCAGTTACCCTTTCGGGTTTTCAACTTATCCGGGTTTTTACAATTCTTCTTTTTCTTCCAAAATTTTCAAAAAAAATTGTGTAGCACAAAGTCGTCCCAAAAGTGGGCTTTATACTACAGAAGATAAGATCAGTCACAAAATAATACACCACCAATATCCTAAAACAACCTACCCCATGAAAAATAGGAACCCTAGCATAGCATGTCACGCCACCAAATATCCATCCAAAATCATCCCTAAACAATCCAAAAACAAAATCACCAACTAGCAAGAAAAACTACCAATGAAAAGCATAACATGCACCGAGGAAATCCAAGTATGAAACTCCTTAAGTGCTCACTACTCCCTTCCCCACACTTAACCGATGCATAGTCCTTAATGCAAGGAAAACCATTTAAAAACATAAGTGAGGTTGGGAGAAATAGTGACACTTACTCTTGCGGCCCCTAAGGGGCTTCCTCCTCCTCGTGACTAGTGTTTCTCCTCTCAATGTATCATGTTGCTTGAAGTTCGGCCTCGATGCATTCCATCCTCGAAAAAAACTCCTCCACTTACATCCTCACTCTCCCTATCGCTTGGACTACCTATTGCAACATTAGGGTAGAGCTCGAAAGATGATCCCCAAGTGCATGAAATTGATCAATGATGTATGTGGATAGGTGAGAGTGGCTATGATGTGCTTTGCAAGGGGTCTCACCCTCGGTTTTCTCAATGTCTATCTCTATGATGGCTAAGAATCTATATAACACTCTCTAAAAGTTTTGGTCTAGCTCAATAAATAGGTCATTCAAACTTGTGTCATGGTTGATGGCGGTGCGCTCCGACTGTGGAAGTATCATGAAACTACAAGTGCTCGCTCCGCTAGAAAGCCATACATATCAACCCTCTTATGCCGTAGGTCACACCTTACATACTTTGGATAACTTCTCTATGTTATACCTTGCACCCGATCGTCCCAAGTTATTCAACACTCTATGTGTTATCAGACGCCCTAAGTACTGTGCCAGTACCTACCATGTTGCTCATAGATATCTTATCACTCTTTCTTTCCCTCGTCATCATGCACTCATGTACAAAGTTCCCCACCGGGTTCGAGTAGAAGTTACCCATGGGAGTCATTGCCTAAAGGCAATGAACATCCAAACCCGGACATTGCGCTAGCTCACCGTGGTAGAAAAACCCCATTGCCAATAGTCGGTGAACGTAACAAAATGTCGGATGAACTAAGGTGGTGCTCCTACACACATTCTTCTGATCAGTCCATGTCAGCTGCCTTCAAAAGTTCCTGAGAGAAAAAGGCATCCCTTAATTGTGTGTTCTAGGGATCTCCTTATTGTACCTCCATCTAAAGGCACGGGCTATCTCCCGGTGCGTCTCCTTGTCATCAAGGTTGAATTTGATTGCATTGTGTCAATTCTCGTCTATGACTGACCAAAGAGTAGCTAGGAACTCTAAGGCCCACCTGATGTAAGTCTTAGAATGTTTCTCTAAGAACCCCTCTAGACCTACCCGGCCAATAGATAGGTCACATGCTCAAGTAATCCTAGAGCCGCAAGTGTGTCTTTGCATGCGAAGTCAGTCTCTAGTATACTCCTCTTTGGCTCTCTCAAATTCCTCCACATCCGTGCTGCAGTCACAGAGATATTGGATAGTCTCATAAACTCATCGATCATAATTGCAGGGTTTCGAAGAATAGGTGGTTCATGGTTTGCACCATTTACCGATTTCTTCCTCTTCTCACCCCGAGTGGACTTGCCCTTCTCCTAAGTATTCCTTTTTGGTGGCATCCTAACAAAATAAGGCAAAAAGTGGTAATGTGATCTTCAAAATAAGGGATGGCTCACATTATCATTTAACAAGTAGATCCTACCTAAATATCATAGACATTCAAAACATGATAATCCAAGCATGAAGGCTATTTAAACAAGAACATCCTCTTTGAAAAACAATCTCATGTAAGTCATCACCAACCCATCCATAAGACTATACAATAAAGATTCATCTCCTCCCAACCACATAACACATGAAGAACATATCATTCAAACGCAATAGCACATCAAAGCACCCAAACTTTCTTCAACACATGATCATACATACAATCCCAAACATATATCCCAACAACACACAAAATCATTCTAAAATCATGCTTTTCATAATACCACCACAATGTCAATCAAGCATATATACAAAAGAGTTCAATGAATTACCCAGAGTTTGAAGCTAAGAATTGCAAGATCCACACAAGAAGAAGCAAGAATTGCTAATTTTTGGAAGAAAAGCTTCAATTTTTTTAGTTTCACCAAGAGTGTGTGTGAGTGAGTGTTTCTTGAGAAGGAAGAATGTGTCAAATGATGAAATTAGGTGGAAAGTGTACCATTGATTTAGAATTTCAGCATAAGTGATAAGAGAGAGGGGTACACTAAGGATAAGAATGAAATTTTAAAATTGCAAATTAGGGGACAATAGTACCAATCAATTAATTTCTAGGAATGTAGGAAGTACTATTTGCATAAAAAATTCCTAATGTGTTAGGAAATTTCAAAATAATTGAACCAAAAATGCATTTTTGACTTAGAAATTTTGAATTTTAAAAAATTTGCATTTTTGAACAATTTGGTAACAGAAAATTGGTCTTTAGGGCAGAATGTGCTTGGCATGACCCAAGGCCTCGTGCCAAATCTCATACACGAACCATGGTCTCGCGCCAAACATTTGGTACGAAAACAACCCTCGTGCCAAACTCCTTAGCACAAGGCATCCCCTTGTGCCAACTCTCCAGGCATAGACCCAGGCTCTTGGCACAAACCATGTCAGGTTTTAGCACGAGATTGCCAAAAATTTTGACATAATCCTCAATTTTTCCCTCTTTTTTTGAAAAACTATGTCACCCATCAAATCTAATTCTATCCAAAGACAATCACAAAACTCAAAATCAAATTTTTGAATCAACAAAAGTTTCATCTCAAAAATCCTCATTGCAAACAAAAACGTGCAAAATCTATCTAATCACTACTCAAAACAAGAAGGCAAAAAGAAACACCGTATATTTATTGTCATCCTCACAACTAATTTCTTTTTCATGCAAGTTTAGTTAGAAAATCCTACTTGTGGGTCTCTGGAATTGCCATCAGAGACTCCACCCATAATGACATCGTTGTGGAGAGGTCTTCACAACGAGTCATCCTTACCTTTGGACCTCTTGTATGTCATATGAAATGAATGTTCGTGTCTTGCTAAAATAGAGTCCGTTAATGTCACTTTGGGGTTAGGAGGAGGGTTGGAGGTTTTAAACCTTCAACATTCTTCCTTTCCCGCTGCAAGTTAGTTAGCATGGAAAGACAATCTAGCACAGATATACTATCGATAACATCATGCAATTCATCGGGCTCATCAATAACATCATCAACATGGGACTCATCCAAATGTTCATGCTCATTGGTAACACAAGAGTATTCATGGAATTCATGCTCATCACATAGGGTCACACATTTGAACATAAAAGAGGAATTTGTTGAATCATGCCTAGATTTATAGCTATCAAACTCCACTTTGTCAACATCATCTTCTAGAGTTAAGGTTCCCAAATAGACATCAATGTTAGCCCTAGATATTTTGAGAAAGGTCTTCCCAAAAGTATTGGGGGTGCACTTTCATTGTGCACAACGCCTAGGACATAAAAGTCTGCAGGAAAAACCAATTTACCAACTCGCACCATCACATCCTTTACTAGTCCACGAGGACTAGCTTGGGAGTGATCGACGAGTTGGATAATCACTCCAGTATCCCTAAGCTCACCTATTTCTAGGCGTTCATATAGACTAAACGGGATCACATTGATGGATGTGCCTAAATATATCATGCATTTTAAACAAGTTTACCACCTAAGGAGATAGGGATAAAAAATATTCCAGGGTCATCACATTTCTTTGGAAAATTTTTATGGTTCAAAATGGCAAATCCTCCTATTTTCAAGTGTCATAACCTCATAGTTGATCTATTTCTCTTCTTTGTGTATGTAACTTTAAGAAATTTAGCATATGATGGCACATTTTCAATTAATTCCAAGAGTGAGATTGTTACCTCGACCTTTTTTAAGACATTTTAAATGTTAGAATCATTGGTCACCACCTTTGGCTTTCCCCTCAAAGCATTTGGAAATGGAGGTGGGATGGTAACTTGTGTCTCGGGTAATAGAAGCTCCTTGGAAGGTACTTCCTTGACCACAATCTCATCTTCTTCGAAGTGTGCCTTGGTAGCCTCTAATACTCTATTGTCCTCTTGCATCACCTTATTCTCAGACTCACGAACTTCCTTCCCACTTCTCAACTTGAGAGAACTCACGTTTCTTGGATTGATTTCCGATTGGGAAGGGGAGTTTTCCGGACTCCTTGGCTTCAAGTTGGCTCACCGAGGTGGCAAGTTGTCCAACTTGAACTTTAAGATTTTTTATTCTCAAGAAAGCTCTATTACCAAGGTCTACAATCTCACGCCTTGTCTTTTCCGCAAAGACTTCATGTTTCTTGCCCAATTGACCGAGGGCTTCTAAGATTTCCTCTCGATCTGATTTGTAGATCGAGGCATGATTTTTGGAAGGGAATTCACCTTGAGGGTATGGTTGAGGTGGGGCTTGTCTACCCCGGTACCCTTGAGGTTGATTATTCTCCATCCATAAAAAAATGGATGATCTCGATGCCTCAGGTTGAATGAATAGTATATGGATCCAACCGTGCATCTCTTTGGTTTCCCCGGAACCCTTGTGGTTGGCCCCTTGCAAATCGTGGCCACTATCGATTGTTGTACTCAACGGCATTCACCTCTTGCAAATTGTCTACGACTTTGGTACATGCTTCGGTGTTGTGGTCTAAGTTGCACATCCCGCAAACTTTGACTTGATGAACTTTTCCTCGCAAGAGCTCCTTCATCATAGAAGCAAGAGCTTGGACTTTCTCCTTCAATTTAGGCAATTGTGTGGGTTCATCCAAGACCCCAACCCTTGACCTAGTACTAAATTGTTGCATACCATTAGCCATTTCCTCAAAGAGAGACATTTTATCCTTAGGGCTCTTGTTAGCTACTGAACCATTGCAAGCGGCATTCACCATTCGCATATCTAAATCACATAACCCCTCGAAGAAATAATTCACTAGATCTCCCTCCTTGAACAGATTGTAGGGGCAACTCGCCAACAATATTTTGAAGTGCTTCCAATAATCATACAAGCTCTCGGTAGCCCCTTGGGTGATGTTTGACAATTGTTTCTTTAGCCCCGCATATTTTGACATTTCTCTAAGAACCCCTGCTTCATGTCCATCCAAGAACCTATGTATTCCGATGGCAAGTAGTAGAGCCAGTCTTTAGCTCCATCTTCAAGGGAAAATAGGAAGGCTCTCAAATTGTAGTCGTGTTCAAAAACTCTGGTGGCTTCATGTTCGTACACACCAAGTGAAAATCTGATAAATACTTGTTCTGGTCCTCCCCCACCAATCTGTGGAATGTTAGTAGGCAATGGATCATGCCACTTTTCAGCTCACAACTCACATTGGTGGGTAATATCGGGAATGTAATACATAGTGGTTGATTCTCCAGGTTGGGTGTCATGAGCTCCCATAAGGTACTATTGTCTTCTGCCATTGCTAGCGGTTCTTCAACCAATACTATTAGCCTCGGTTGAACTTCTGCCCTAGTTCTTTGCTTCCTTCTCCTCTGACCACCTGTGTTCTCTGTCGGGTAGTGTAAGACGCCTAGATTAGTAGTATGGATGTGTACCATTAACTAGCGATAACAATAACCTTCTGAATACAACACAAAATAACTACTCCCTCCGTCCCACTTGAAACTTCCTAATTGCTTTTTCACGGTTTTCAATGAGCATGTTTGACTGTAAATATCTCTAGTTACATATAATAATTATGCATATAAAATTGATATTTAGAAAATAGATATTAAGATAAATCTAACACGATCCCACATGATATTATTAATATGTATATATTAATTTTTTATTTAGGGTCAAAGTTTACAAAGTTTGACTTCCAAAAAGAAATTAGGAAGTTTAAAGTGGGACGAAGGGAGTATCACAACAGCTCAACAACCAAATTATCAAAACACAACAAACATAAAAGTAATTACTAATTCCTCTACTAACAAGTTATGCTAATTGATACTTAAGTTGAATAGCATCCCCGACAGCGGTGCCAAAACTTGACCCACCTCCACCTGGGTTGTTAATTGTAGCTAATTAACCCGAGCGGAGGCTGAGTAAGGTCAAAGATAAAATTTATAGTTTTGCACCTAACTCACTACTACGCTACTAATAGGGTAGTTAGCGGTAAGCCATGGGTGTGTCCACAGAGATGCTAGGGCTCAAGTATTAACTAAAAACACAACCTCGTACGGGTCGTCAATACGTACGAGTGATAGGAATAACTAGTAAATGTAAACAAGGGGGGTTGGTTTTTCAAATTAACAACTACAGCATAAAAGTAAAAGAGCAATTAATCTATTTAGCTAAGCACTTGGGGAATCATTGTGAGACATGAATGATTTAATACTACGATCCTTGATTCATTCACATGCAAGATTTACAAAAATCTAATCGAGTGTTCATAAAACACGGTGTGGCCGATGGCATACACTTCCCCTTACCTGTCACGTCGGGTGCGCTTGCAACCCTCCATCGACACCGGTACAACAAAGTACGACCATTGTTGTAGATCTATTTCTCCCCCGTGCAATTACGTCCCGGGCTTCCACCACGAATGCACTACTTCCCAATCACCTATCAATAGGTCAAGGGGTCGTTGGCACCTTATCTATGACACTAGGGCCTCTTACAACCCTAGCTTGCTACTTTTCGCTACTCAACCCGTAACCTCTTGGACTACTTTACGTAATTAGCTAAGACTGGTGCGATGGAAAGTAAGTCAGAGCAATACCCGGGTCTCCCATGCACACACTCACGCAGACGCAACGTACTCCCGTACCCATACAAACATCCAGGGTTTCCTTCCCAAGGGGGAATCAATATTTGCACCAACGTGAATATAGACTAGAGTGTGTGCTTAATGGAGTGACTATTCATTATTTCTAACATTCAAGAATAGTCACAATAATATCATGAACACAAATATTAGGATGAATCTAGTGAATCTCACAAAAACATCAATCAAACATGTCTACAATTTATCCCTAAGCTATGGAAACTACTCTATAGATATAAAATTCTAATATAGATTTGAATTTCACATCTAGGATCAAATAGAAAAGAAAAGAAAAGAAAAGAAAAGGAGAGAGAATTTCTCTCTCTACAAAGTTGCTCTACCATATGATAAATAAACTCTATGTACTTCTTTACTTCTACTCTACATGTTTAACCTAGTATAATAAGGCTATATTTATAGAAGAAGGTGATTGGGACTAAAAATAGGCCAAAAATGTCTAAACCCTTGTTCAGTCGTCGCTCGGCGCGGGCCATCGCGGATGACGCTTGTCGCGGGATGCAAGATCTAGCGCAAGTCGTGCCAACGCCTTGGCACATGGCATTGCATCTGTTGCTGGCCGTTGCTCTATGCTGCAGTAGGCTGCCAAATTTGGCGCGGTCGGTACCAACACCTTTGGCACGGGCCGTCATCTAGAATGCGTATCTTAAACTTTTGATCTTGCAAGACGCGACCCTTGGCGTGGATCTTGGTCTGGAAGGCTAATTCGCTCAGAAAATTGGCACAGGCCGCTTGATTCTCCAAACCCCGCCGGCTGGTCTCGACATCTTGGACTTGGAATGGCACGGGTCATCGTAAATGGGACGGTCTGTGCCCATACTTAGCCGATTTTTTGTGAGAATAGGAA
The DNA here is from genome assembly GCA_037428765.1 of Rubia yunnanensis. Taxonomy (NCBI): domain Eukaryota; kingdom Viridiplantae; phylum Streptophyta; class Magnoliopsida; order Gentianales; family Rubiaceae; genus Rubia; species Rubia yunnanensis. The sequence continues at coordinate 89,830,026 of CM075061.1, forward strand.
CTGGTGCAAGTGAGGCCTGTGGCATTTTGCGTGGTCCACATTAATGCCTCGTGCTGGACACTGTTGGTACATGCCAACACTTTGGTGTTGCCCGTTGGTGCCAACCATGAATGGCCTGCGCCAACTCGTGGTACCTTGGTTGGCTGAACTTGTTTCCTTTGCTATGGGTGAACCGTTAGTCTGATTTGAAGGTTTAAGTCATCGATTTTATAGCCCTCGAGAAGAAGAATCCAATGGAATCATCCTTGAAGGCTAATTCTTCTTGGATCGTTCGCCGACTTTGGCGTAACCCATCGGGCCACGATTCCCCATTTCTTTGTTGGCCGATTTGATCTCCGTTGTCACCTATCTTTGACTCCAATCTTCTTCTACCACGCATTGATATTTTTGGACTTTATATACTACCTTTCTATAGGTGAATGACCTTCGATCTCTTCTACTGTTCTTGCAAACGGCCTTCAATATCTTCTACCGCTCTTACGAATGGCCTTCATATAGAATGTTACCAAAAAGTACCCATGAGCGACCTACTAAAGATGATCACATGGAAGATCTAGGAGCCCGTTGATACAAGATGTCCATTAGTACTAATTAAGTCTACAAAATGGGGGATTTAGACAAGAAAACCAAACATGGCCGTCTAAACTCCTTGTCACGTAAACTCAACTATACTAACTATCCGCCAAACAAAACAAGCTAAAAACTATGCTGAATGCAACGGTTAACGCACGCAAAATGAAGCACATCAACTATACTCTATGTTCGCTTACCCGGCTTGCTAGTCACGAGGTGTTGTGTTTTATATAATAAAGGATGGTCTCTTAAAGGCTGTAATGGAATTCCAGATAGGAGTCCCCATCCCTAGGTCAATAGGAAGCTCACTCATAGTCCTAATACCTAAAAAACAAAACCATGGCCACGTTCTCTGAGTTTAGGCCAGTTAGTTTGTCTAATTTCTGTAACAAACTGTTCACTAAAATAATGGTTGAAAGGTTGAAACCCATAATGTACAAGACAATCTCAGAGGAACAGACAGCTTTCCCCTCAGATAGAGACATCACAGATAACATCCTTCTAATGAAGGAAGCGGTAAGATTGGTGGATAAAAGTAATACTCCCTTAACTTAATATTTAAAATGGACATGATGAAAGCTTTTAACAGGGTATCCTGAGAAACCTTAAACTCACTGATGCTAATATTGGGCTTTCATGGAAATTTTGTGAAAGTAATCATGAACAACCTGAACTCAGCATGGTTTCCAATTTTGATAAACTGAATAACACAAGGTTCCTTCAAACCACCAAGGAAGTTAAAATAGGGAGACCACTAATCAGCAAATCTAAACTGGCGTGAATAAAAAGAATAATTGGCATCAACCAGAGTTCAGTACCCTTTTCATACCCAGGAGTCAAAATTTTCAGAGGAAATCTCTATTCACATTTTTTTGACTTAGTGGATAAGGTAGCATCTAGGTTAGAAAACTGGGAAAATGTTTGGCTTTCGTCTGGGGCTAGACTTGTTCTAGAAAAACGAAATCGAGAATCAATATATTGTCAAACGTATGGAATTCAATAATTTCAAAAAAGATATATTTCTTTGTTTGAATATTATTGAATAATACCCTACCTTTTGATAATATATTGATTGCAATGGGAATGAATCTTGCCTCTAAATGCATAATTTGTGAACACTCGGATTTCTCCACTCATCTTTCTTAACAACTGTGAACTAGCTTTACTGATTTGGGAGAGATTTCATTAGTATCTTCAGTTTTCCCATTTTGAATTTTTACAACTATTGTAGAGAGAACGGATCATTTCTAGAGCAAATCAGGTTTTTCTCCCAAAACACTACCTTAATCTGTAATATTCCTATGATCATACTGTGGAATTATGGAAAGCGGGAAGTAAAAAAATCAATAAGAATGTGCCTGTTAATGTAGCTGTAATATGGAAATCTGTACCTAACATATCTATGATCATGTACACTGATACATAGTTCCCATAAAACAGATTCAAATCGAACCCTTATCTCATATGGCTTATTCCATAAATAACAAAGAAGAAACAATCTAGAATCATCATTTTTACAAGGACTAGACCAATAAAGGGAAACCAAGTCTTGTTCCATTAAGTTTCACAGCAACACCAAGTATTAATGTATAATATTATAAAATTTAATTAGATATGGAATTTTAAATATGATTTAAGAAAGTATGGGAGAGGAAAGAGGGATATGAGTGCAAATATCACTTTTTGGGGTGCTAGGCATAAATAATTGGGGAAATAATAATTTCGGATAATAAGAATCTCGCGGGTCAAGAATCCAGGTCGGAGAAATTTGCGGATCAATTTTTTCCTCATTTTCGCGCAAAGTGCGGGTTTTTACAAGCAGACTTGATGTTTCATTTCAGTACTTGATGTTTCAACCAAACCTTGTGACATTTTTTCATTGGGAAAGTCTTAGGAAAGGCGGTCTTTCCATAAGTTTAGGGAAAGTCTTCATGGGCATTTGCCTTAAATGTTGTGATTTTTTATAAAATTTAAATATTGCATTTTATAAGTTAAAACAAGTAATAATATGTATTTGAAGGTGAAAATAAATAAAAAAATATTTTCAAAAATTTTAAATTTTGTATGTAATTTAAGAAATGCAGTGTACAAGGTAAGAAATAAGTGGTCTGTTCATAAGCTTATGGACAGACCGCCTGTCAGGAGACCCACTCTTTTTCATTAGCTTTTTTTTCACTAAAATCATGTTTTAAAGTTAAATTTTGATCTTTTATTATAAATTTCGTGTTTGGATGTTAATTTTTTGACACTTTATACATGTTGACACTAGTTAGTATATTTTATTATCTTAAATTTTAATTTATAATTTAAAGTGGGTCCCCTAACAGGCGGTCTGTCCATAAACTTATGGACATGCCACTTATTTTTTACCTTATACACTGCATTGTTAAATTACTAACTAAATTTAGAAATTTAGAAAATATTTTGTATATGATATATTTTTATATTTAAATGAGTCCGTCTTTTGAAAGATGGTCTTTCCATAAGAATGGAAAGACCAACGTTTAAACTGCAAATTAGAAGAAATGAAGATAAAATTTTTGGGTTGCATTGATCGGGTCATAAACTTTATAATTACTTTACGTTGCATAATAAAATTTTAATATTGCAACTAAAATTTTTTACCTTTCTATTATTATAGTTAAACCTCGTTTTTCCATAAACATATGGAAAGACGGCATTTCCCAATACTTTGTCTATTTAGATACACATTATTACTTGTTTTAACTTTTAAAATACAATATTTAAATTTTATAAAAAAAATTACAACATTTAAGGTAAAATCCATTGTGGACTGTCCATAAGTTTAAGGAAAGACCGTCTTTCTTGAGACTTTCTTTATAATTTATACTTTCATTCTAATTGATGCTCATTTCAAAAATTGATACTAGTGTTTCTTCTTTTCGGAATATTCATATTTTATTTTGTGCAGCCTTTGATGTTTCAATTGCCTGAACTAATTTTTTTTAAAAATTTAGTACTGGTGTTTTATTTTTTTTATATTAATGTTACATTTTAAGATAAATATTGTGATTACATGTTAAACTTTTGACATTATTAGTATTTTGACACTAGTTAGTGATATTTTATTTTTCTTAATTTTTATTTTCAAATCTATATTTTCTATTGATTGATGTTTTAGTTTTTCATCATGTCATTAAAAAATATTTTTTTGGAATTTTAAATTTTTATTTAATGTGTCCTTGATATTTCAATATTTTTTTTTAAAATTAAAAACCATCCTTAGATGGGGGAAATTCTATTAGGCCTTCCCGAGCCGAAAAAATAGACAGTAAAGAAAAGCCGAAGCAATAGTAGGATATACATGTATGCTCACTGGCTATCAGAGCAACGCTTGTTGCCCCCAAAAGAATGAGAAGAAATACATATTAGCATCAAGTCGGAGGAGAGGCCTCTTTATCTATGGTGGAAAGGATCGAAACTTATTAGTGAATCCAAGAAGAAACACAAGGCAGTCGAAACCCTCTCCACATAAATAAAGAGCTAACCTCCACATACTAGCCTGAAGTAGAAATGAAAATCTAGTCTAGCTGCTTGCAGAAAAGAGAGGTGGGCAGTGGTATCCACCCTTAGCAACACGAGTAACCAGACCATCTAGGTCCGAATCCAACTACAGAAGCGGGAAGGGACCCTCTTTGCATGAAGCCTGATATCAATATTTGATCTGCAAGAAAAAAAATTTTACTGAGTAGCATCCAAACTAGGAGGCAATCCGCAGAGAAGGAGTATTCATTTGGTCTAGCCTAACTAAGCCCTGGACTCGGTTAGGCAGCAAAGAAAAATGTGGAAAAGCCAAATTACATTTTTGTGACAAGCAAGTTTTTGCCAACAAATGAGCAACCTGATTGGCTTCCCTAAATATATGCATAATGTGTATATCTCCCAAAGAAAAATGAATCTCATCTGCTAAATCAAACAATTCCCAGGGGGATCTTAATGGAGCAGTAGCATATAGTACAGCATTAAGGCAGTCTGATTCCATGCAAACAGTGGACAGAGGAGTGGAAAATTGAATAGCAAATAAAATAGCTTTTAACTCAGCTTCTAGGGGAGATTTTGCATTAGTAAATGAGGTATAAGCTTCCTTAAAACTCCCTCTACAGTCTCTAATGATCATGCTGGCCACACTTATTCGTCTTACAGCACCAAGCAGCATCCACATTTACTTTAAAACCACATTTACTTGATATTTCAATAGTGTAAAAAGGTTTTTTAAATAGTACAGATGTTTTATTTTATTTTTCTGACATTTAGTGTCACATTTTTTTCTACAGTACTTTGATGTGATGTTTTAATATAAAAATTCGATGTGTTCTTCAGTGTTTTTATAAGATGTTCAACTATTTTTATTTATTATTTATTATTTATTTTAGAGTTTTATTTGATGTTTAAATATTTTAATTTGATGTGTATTTTTTATATTTTAATTTTATGATTCATTATTTTAGTTTGATGCGTATTTCTTTAGTGTCTTATTTGATGTTCAACTATTTCAATATTGATACTCCCTCCGTCCCAAGTTAATTTGCAGAAACAGAAAGAGTGGAGGCAAATTTGAACAGTAAAAAAAGTACGGATTTGACCTGAAAATGATGGCTAAAAAGCTGAAAAAATGAAAAAGTACATAATAAATAGTGTCTCAGTAAATGGGTAATACAGTACTTTACAAAAATCTAGTGTCTAAATATTTCCTCCAAAACTAGTGTTTGGCTCCAAAACTTATTTTTTGGAGCCAAAAATATAGAATGGGAGCCAAAATTATAGAGTTTGGAGCCAAATTTACACTTTTTCGGCTACTGTACCATCATGTTCAAAACCTTGGAGTAAAACTATAAAATCGGGCATTTATTACTCAACAACATCAAACCCTAAAAAATTCAAAAAAGTAGCTCTCAGAAAAAAAAATTGGCCAGTTCAGCAAGAACTGGCCAGATTTCAAACCTTATTCTTCTCTTCGTTTTCATCACGGAGCTGGGCTGTGATGGTTGGTAGGTGCTTGACGGATGAACAGAGACAGGAAATCGCCCACTTCCTGCTTCAAAACATAGTCAATGGGCATATCAAACATCAACGTCGTCTTGAAGCAGCAGAGAGATGGGGTGTCTCCATTCGAACAGTGAGCACCATTTGGGCACGGGTCAGGTTGCAAATATGCAATGGGGAACCTGTGAACGCCCGTTCAAGGAGACACGGGCGGTGCAGGCCTAATAAAATGCACATCAACTTGGAGGCTTTAATGGCACTGCCTCTAAGAGATAGGCGTACCTGCAGAAGTACAGCAGTTGGCCTTAATGTTGGTAAAAGCACAGTTCAAAGGGCAATAGCAAACAAGGAGGTGAGGAGTCACACAAATGTTGTGCATCCAAGTTTAACAGTTGCATGCAAAGAATCAAGGCTGGAGTGGTGTCTAAGCAAACTGGAATGCAACATGATATTCGAGGACATGCACAATGTCATCCACATCAACGAGAAATGGTTCTATCGAACAGAGGCATCATCCTAGTTCATTCTAGCACCTGACGAACTGGAACTTTATAGGATTGCACATAGTAAGCACTATATTCCCAAGCTTATGTTTTTATGTGTCGTGTGTAGACCTATTTTTCATGTAGATGGTAATGTTATGTTTGATGGCAAGATAGGGGTGTTTCCTTACATAGAATACATAGCAGCCAAGTAGGCAACTGTTAATCGACCTAGGGGAACAATGATTTTAACACCCATTCAGTCCATCACAAGAGAGATCATTAGGCACAAACTTATTTTCGAACTCATTCCAGCAATTAAGAGAAAATGGCCAAGTGGGAAAGCAAAGAAAATTTCATACAGCAGGATAATGCACCAAGCCATATTTATGCAAATGACCCAGAATTTATAGCAGCGGCCACCTCACACGGTTTCAACATTAAGTTAGTATGCCAACCATCTAAACCCCCCGACCTTAACATACTAGACCTAGGTTTTTTTGCCTCCATACAAAGTCTACAGTACCAAAACCCTAGTACTACCTTAGATGGATTGCTAGATGCTGCTTATGATGCTTTTGAAAGAGAAGATCCCAAAGTTATTAACAATATTTTTCTAAGTTTGCAAAACGTTATGGTAGAAATCATGAAATCCAGGGGTGGAAATGAGTTTAAAATGCCACACATGGGTAAAGATAGGTTGAAGAGATTGGTTATGCTGCCACAAAATCTTATAGTTGATTCAGAGTTGGTGAGGAGCTGTTTGGAGTTCTTGGTGGCTAAAGGAAGGACAGAGAAGGTTCAGGATCTCCTCTTATGCTTGGAAATGGCAAACTGAAAGGCTAGGAACAAATATTTTTGTAGGGTTGTGCTTCTAGAATTAGTTCTAGGGTAAACATACAATATCTTTTGTGCAAGTATGTTTATAGGGTAACCTTGTAAAACTTGGGATCAGTGAATTCCCTTTTAAATGAAGTTTTTAAAAATTCTTTTGTTTAAAAATCAGCAATGCAAGGAGGGAAAATTCCTAGCAGTCATAAATGTTAACAACTGAGATGGTTGGTCAAGCATACACTATAAACAATAACAACAAAGGGACACACTTCCATGCAGCCAACCAATGTATTATACAAACATGGTTGCAGCCTAAGTGTTTTAAAATTTTCAGTTTTCATCATAGGTGGGAGCTACTACATAGGATAAGTTACACAAATAATTTCATAGATGTTTTTAATCAATTAATTCCCCGCCAAGTTCATATCAGTTCAGAGACAAATCTGCATGGCTGCATTTTATAATCATGCATCACAGCTTCATCATCAATATAGGTCAAGACATCACATGCACATCACATATTTAACTTGTCAACCATGACACATCACAAATCACACATAATTACATGCTTTATTTCTCCATTCTGCCCAAGATCATAAACATGCCATGCCAAGTATAGTGAAAATAGAACACATGTAGTCATGGCTGCACATTTATATTTTAACTACCAAATGGTTTAGGATTGAGACAACCTGTTATCAGTAAGATGTTTTCATTCCACCGTGATAGTTAGGTTTTCATTCATCACAACCCTGCACAAAACAAGTGAAGGAATCAGTACTTAATCAATTACAAAACCATAAAAAGTCAAGCGGTGTTGGATTGAGACAACCTGATATCAAGGAGATGTTCTTAATCCACCATGATACTCAAGTTCTCAATCTTCATAACCCTGCACAGAACACATAAAGGAATCGGTTCTTAATGTTGCTGTAAATCACAATAGATAAATATGACTACAATTTTAAAAAATGCTACCTGATATCGGTGGGTCTTTTCCGCATCTAATGACTCAGGCCCTGGTTCTGCCAAATATTTCTTGGACTTTTCGACCATAGCATACATTTCACGTCGAACAGAAGACGTTGCAATGTCTCGCCTAATCCATGGCGTATTATCTTCAGATTGTACATATTCTGGACTAGGATCAAACGTGGCTGTTACTTCATATTTATCATGACGAAATTGTGTTCCGGGTCTATTTGGGGCAGTGACTGGTCATTGCTTTCTACGATTTCAGACTCAGTATCATCGGGTGGTACATATTTTGGCCAATTACCAGGGTATAAGCAAGCACCAGTTTCAAAGAAGTCGGGTTCTCCATACTTGGGGAACTCGTTTCCTTTGAAGTAAACTGAGGGATGTGGGTAAATTCCGAATCAAAATCTGTACATGACCGAGCATTTGACTCAGGGTCAGAATGCCTTGATTCGCAACTAGGATTCATATGTGGCTGTGACTGCATATTTAACATGACATAACTAGGTTTTGGATCTTTTTGGGGCTGTGAATGATAATTGATGTCTAGGAAATTAGACTCAGTATTAGATAAGGGTTGTGAGTCAGTCCAGTTTAAGTGTGACATGTTAACCGGACTGAAATGCGTGGCTATTATCCAGTCATCCGAGCATGTATCGAAATCTGTCCACGCACATTACAATTTCCTTGAATAGGATCGAGGGAGGGCTGTGAGTTTAAACCACTAGGGCTTAGAGGAGGACTGAATTCTGTGTTAGCCACATTCAAGGGTTGGCTGGGGGATAATAGTTCCCACCCGTCCAAAACCACATCCCTATGTAGCATGGGTGAACAGAATGAATGTGATAAAAGGTGGGCTCTAAGTAAACAGAGGCAAACTCACTCCACAGAGACAAACTCACTCCACAGAGACAAACTCACTCCAGGGAGACAAACACACTCCACAGAGACAAACACACTCCATAGAGAACGAAAAATATCATATTAGAACAATATCGCTCTACAAACGGGTGCTATGATTCTGAAGCCGAAAAAATCCAATACAATATCAGGTAAAATGAAAAAAAAATGGCAAAAAGTATAACCAATACATCAGAGGTATCAAAGATATCACAAACTTTGCAAAATATTAGAACATTCAAAGGCCGAAAAATAATAACATCAGAGATATCACAAAATTCATACCATTGCTACCTGAAATTTCTAGATCTGTATAACCACACACAAAAAGCAATTTATATAGAATGTAATAGGCGATAAATTTCAGATCTGTAACAGATTCGAACATGCAAGACATGAATGCAGATTATAACCTTACATACAACTTTGGATTACACAATATAGGCTTACCCACAAACGAAGAACAAAGGTTACCCCTGTTTTTATTTCTGAAATCCACAAAATTAAAAACTAAACCCTTATAATATGTGAGAATCAAAGAAGTACAACAACGACATACGCATAAGAAACACAGATCCAACACAAACTCAGAAAATCCCCAAATATAAGGGCCAAACCCTAAATGAAACGTTTTTTTGGATCTCCCCAGAAAGAAAACAAAATTTTCAAGAGCGATAAACACAAAACAAGTCCAGAAATAGAACAAATCTAGAGCAGAGGAAGATAACAGGGACTAGGGTTTTGAGAGTTAAACAGAGTGAGAAGAGAGGATTCTGGGGCGAATGAGAGCAATGGGAAATTAAGCGTTAAAGATGAGTGAAATGGAAAGGGAAGCGGAGCGTTGAAGAGCAATAATGGTCCTCGGGAGAAGAAAAAGGCACGCATGTGATGTGTCAGGGCCATTTGCAATTTAAAATGTAATTAGATTTTGGTCCAATAAAACATGGACATGTGAAGAGTTGAAGATTCCAGCACTAATTAATCAGTCATTAAGGCTGTAAAGATGATATGGTCCTAAAGGTATTTTAGGAATTTCAGTTTGGTCAAATAAGTTGAAACTGGAAATTAAGGATGTTGTGCAATTTAGACTGGGACACCCAAATATAGAAAGTGTGCAGTTTAACCCGGGATGGAGGGAGTATGTATTTTTAGTATTTTTATTTGTTGTTTAAACATTTTAATGTGATGTGTATTTTTAATACTTTATTTGATGTTCAACCACTCTAATTTGATATTCATTTTTAATCTTTTTATCTAATTTTTAACCAGTTTCACTTATTTATTTATTGTGTTTTATTTGATGTATTATTATTAAAATTTAGTTTTTTTAATATTTTACTATTTAATTTAATGTTTATTATTAGTTCTCCCTCTTATCCAATTAAAGTTGCACTCTGGTTTTTTGAATACTATTCACCATCAAAATTTAATTACATATTTGAATAGATATATTTACTATAATTTTATCGTATATGATATTGTTCAATTCGTTGTAACAAGTATCTAAATATAAGCTTTTTATTTACCGTCATTATACGTAGATAAACATATTAACGGTCCAACATGTCTCTTGAATGACATGCAAAAAGTAAGAGTGCAACTCTTGCTGGGACGGTGGAGTATTTTTATTTAATATTCATTTTATTATTTAAAATTGATGTTTTAATTATTCTTTAGCAAAGTTTTGGGAAAGATCGTCTATTCATAAGCTTATGGAAAGACGTGGTTTAATTAGAATAATAAAAAGTAAAAGATCTTAGTTGCAATATTAAAAATGTATTATGCAACGTGTAGTAATTATAAAGTTTATAACCCGATTCATGCAACCCGAAATTTTATCTTCATTTCTTCTAATTTGCATTTTAAACCTTGGTAGTCTTTCAAGAAGCGGACTCTTATTCTTTTGATATTTTATAATTTAAAATGAATGTCATAAAATTTAAGAGTTTGTCTCTTGAAAGACAGTCTTTCCATAAGTCATGGAAAGACCAAGGTTTAAAGTGTAAATTAGAAGAAATGAAGAAAAAATGCTCAAATTGCATGAATCGAGTTATAAATTTTATTACTACTACATGTTGCATGATAAATTTTTAATATTACAATTTAGACATTTTGCCTTTTATTATTCTAATTAAACCTCATATTTCCATAAGTCGATGGAAAGAACGTTTTTCCATGACTTTGCCAAAATTTAAACCAGATGCTGCATTAAACATAATCTAGGTAATTTTTTGACAACATAATTATCTAACATCAAGTAAACATTAAAGGAAGAAATGACAGCCGGCCTCATTGGCCCAATTAATTGGGCCAAATATATAATCCTGAAGCCCATAAGCAAGCAAAATTGCATACGACTTCTTTGAACATACTGGAAAATGAAGAACGGTCCAGTGTCATCGGCGAAACAACGCGCCGGAAGACGTACCGGATAGGCATCAAAGACGGAATATACCATCGGCCAGTGGGAAACGCTAATTCGACCAGTGGGAAGCTCAAATCTAGCCAACGAACGCGATGAAAATCAGTTGCATCTGGATCTGAAAATCAAATAACGCAACACCTTGTTCCATAGTCGACAATGACGGCGACATATTGAGTCGCAATCGGATAGAGGCGGAGGCGGAGGTCGAGGCGGTGGGCAGAGAGGGGAGGGTGATGAACGCCCACGGTAGCTCCGGCAAGAGAGAAGAGGGTTTTTTTAAAAAAAAAATAGTATTGCGATCCAGCCCCTGAAGTTTAGAGTATTTTCTAAATATACCCCGAGAGAAAATATATTATAATTTGATCTCCGAATTTGACAAACTCCTATTAAATGATTACGCTTCTGTTTCTTTAATAGTGGCACACTTTCTAATTTGAGATGTTTCTTTTATATTGGCACTTTCTATTTATAGCAAGTTTAAGTTTATTACATCCACTCATTTTACTTTTTCTTCTTTCAATTCAATTCCATCCACTCATTTAGCATCTTCTAAATCCTAACACCAAAAATGATATGCCACTATTAAAGAAACAGAGGAAGTACATAATATTTAAATAGTCTTAGGCCATGGGCAGTGGTAGAGACCGCTAGCGGTCTCTTACCAATTAAATATATTTTTTTCTCTCTCTCTTCCACCTCAGTTTAAGAGACCACTTAAGAGACAACCCCTTTTTTTCTCCACAATGGTTAAGAGACCACTATATACTATTCATGGAACCCACTTGATTTTCTCTATCCTACTCATTAATTTGACCACTAAATATTATTTTGAATAAATTTGTCCACCAAAAATAAGTTGAATGTAAAATTTAATATAATTATTAAAATGAAATTAAAAAATAAATAATAAGAGAATTCCATGTTTTTAAAATTATATAGAAACCATTAAAATTGCAAAAATCAATTATAACAACTATAAAAATCACAGAAAATACTAAATAAAATATTGATCTAGTCCGACCAATTATTACAATTTGAAAATCAAAATTATATAAAAATTGAAATTCTTAAAAAATTTAAAAAAATTGGAAATTTTTTTAAAAAAATTACGATTGGGACACATGTCGCCACCAGAATGGGACACGTGTCCCATTAAAAAAATTCAGCAGCCACACAAGAAAATAGCCGTTGCGAACACGTGGCCCAATCCCTGGGCAACACGTGTCCACAACAGAGTTCTAAAAAATTTGCGGCTAGTGGGACACGTGGCCCACTCCTGGGGCGACACGTGTCCCATGAGGACAAAAAAAAAGGCCGCTTTTCAGTGGCCCATGGTGCATGTGCGTGTGTCAGTTGGCTTGGCTCAGCACCGGCCTCTTGCACGGTCTCTTAGCAAGAGACTCTTGAGTGGTCTCTTGTTAAGATACCACTCTAGAGACCACCACTGTGGTGGATTTCGATCTCTAGAGCGGTCTTTTAATTTTAAGAGACTACCACTGCCCATGCCCTTATGTCTCACCATAAGACGGGCTTTGAGATGGATGGAAGATAAACTGTGATGCTTCTTGGGCTCTGTTTGGCAGAGTAGTACTTATAAGCAAAGTTGGCTTATTTTGAAAATAGTGGGAGACCAGTTTCTGCTTTTCTCCAAAAAAATAGCTTATGCTTTTAAAATAAGCTGTTTTTTTAGTATTTTACCAAACACTAAAAAGTGTTTAGCTTCTAAGCAAAATAACTTATAAGCTCTGCCAAACATAGCCTTGTTATGCTGGTATTCCAAGTTTGGGATGTGTCATTAGAAACTCTGATGGAATTATGATTCATTCAATCTCTGATTTTCTGAATGAACTTACACTTTCAGTCCTTCATGCTGAACTGATGGCTATCTTCTTAGATATGAAATTGGGATTAAGGCTCGAGGCAGAGGTGCAAATTTAAACTGATGTCAAACATGCGGTGGCCATTCTCAGAGCTGAGGCCAAGCCCCCTAGAGGTGGTTGCACCTGTTCAGAGCAATCAGAGAAATCCAAGCTCAAGGAGCTTCAAATTTGAACACACTCTCAGGGAAGCAAACCAGGCAGCGAACTACTTAGCAAAAAGGGCAAAAATCATGAAGCAAACCGGCTCATATGAACTAATTAGAGAAGAAAGACATCTCCAATTATTGATCAGAAAAGATAAGCTCTTCCCTAAATTCAGAACTAGGACTGATCAACTTTGGTAGTATAGGATTCAACCTTGTTTCCTTTTCATTTGCTTTTGTTTCACTTCTTAAAGATCACTTCCAGCTTTAGTCTCTTCTCCACATTTAAGTAATAGGGTATTTGACCATTACAAATCTAAAACAGGGGTGGAGGATTCATAAATGGAAACATAGCCTACTAATTTCCTACTCAGTTTTTTGTCTTCTCAGAGCATAGTTCATTAGGAAGCTAAATATAAGGGTCAAGCTATTTGACTATTTGGTAATTATCCCTAAATAATTACTCGGTAATCCACAAATACCTCAGCTCATCATATGAAATTAGTAGGCTATATTTCCATCTTCGAATCCTCCACCCTGTGTTAGATTTGTAATTAGTAGGCTATATGATGAGCTTTTTTATTTGAGTCCATTTCTACAAAGACGGTTTTCCATAAACTATGGAAAGACCAACGTTTAAAGTGCAAATTAGAATAAATGAAATAAAATTTTCGAGTTGCATGAATCGGGTTATAAACTTTATAACTATAACATATTGCATAATAAATTTTTAATATTGCAACTAAGACCTTTTACCTTTTATTATTCTAATTAAACCCATCTTTTCACAGGATTATGGGAAAACGGTCCTTCCCAATACTTTGCCTTTTATTTTTAGAAAAAATGTGGTCTTTCCAAAAATAAACTTGAAATATAAGGAGGATTCAAAATATATATATATAAAAAAAAACTAACTCCACATTGGGGGATAAAGGCTCCGTTGAATATAGACAAATTTTGAAGACCCTCCCCCATTACAAATTCAGGACCCTCCGGCCTCCCCCATCACACAAAAACATACCATATTTTTGCACTCTCATACTAGCAGCAAGGTTCCATATATAGCTCTGATAACTTTGACAAAATTTCAAACAATCCAATTTGGATTGTATTCCTACACAACTTGGAAAATGCATACCAATATCATTTTCCGAAAGGGAGGGTGGCATCAAAAAGATTAGAGCAAGCAGCGCATATTGGCAGCACATAGCAGCAAAAATGACAAATCCGGAAAGGATGTTACAACACATATCAGAACCAACATGTGCAGAGATCAGAGCAACTGAGCAGCACAGATCCGAGCAGCAGCAAAAGCTGGAATGGAAACTGAAAACAGCAGTAAATCAAAGCAGCGCAGATGCAGATTCGACAAGCAAACATCGCTGATAAACAACAGTACAGATTAGGGCAGCAATAGTCACAGGGTATCAAGGATACAGCAACAGTCTGTACACAATATCTAACATCAAGATCAGCTCGATTGACTCAACGTAATCATCACATTTCCATTGATATAACATCCAACAACCTTAACTGCAACAAAACCATAGCAGAATACATTTCTCATAGCATGTAGAAAGATTAAATCTCACAATTTTCAAGATTATATAAAATGAACACGATTGCACTTACACAGCCAAAACATTTCATTCAACAGCCTTAATTGCTACAAAGCTAACAACAACGACCTTAAAGCTCATCCTCCATCCTCAAATACTCCCCAATGTCAGACTGGTGAATGACGACGAGATCATTCGGGGTACACTTCCTGCAATCCTGGGTGCTCTTTGCGGCGACCCCAAATCCCAAGGGCACATCCGCCATGGAAAACACCACCACCCCATCATTTACGCTAATGCTCTCGGTAATCCTCCCGAGCCCGCCTTTTAGCACGTTGCTGCCGTACAGAAAGCTCATCTCCGAGGTGGGCTTGAGCCAGACCTTGTGCTTTGCGTTTGCGGCGAGGAGGTTGAGGCACTGTATCGTGAGGTGAAACTTGCCGCTTTTAGTGAACTTGCCGACCTGGGTCCCCAGAGCGACCAGGTTGTCGCGCTTGATGTTGGTGGCGCGCTTCACCAGCGACTCCGACACGTAGTACACGCGGTTGCGCTGGAGGCGGAAGCAGTAGCGGCCCGGGTTGGGGTCGGGGCCCTCGTGGGATGGGTTCTCGACGATGTTCTTGAGGTTGTTGCCCACGAACTTGAACAGCTTCTCGAACACCTGGGTTGTCTCATCCTCGTCCAGTGCCCTCATTCTGGAGAATTTGGTGGAGAATAGGTTTACAGGTTTTGGGTTCAACAAGGGGATTAATCGGGTAGGGTTTTGGAGGGTTGAACAAGGTGATGGTTTTAAATCCAAGCCATCTGTCGAACCCGGTTCGAAAATGGGCACTTGACCTTTTTCTCCATTCAGCAATACATTTTTAAAAACAATTCATGTCAAACAATTCAGGCCTTCTTCAATTTAATTTATTGGTGTAAAACTTAAATTAGTATTTTGGTGAATTTAAATCATTTTTAGGAAAAATAAAAATAAGTAGGAAAAATAGGTCGGGAGAGACATGGGACTGTATGAAATTGGAGTGAATGGAACTGGTTTGGATAAGATTGAATTTGGATGAACCGAACTACATCAGGATGACAAAGTTGAACCGAACTAGATCAGGCATAATTTCATTTGATTGAACAATATTAAAGCTAACTGAATTGAACTTCATGGAACTTAATCAAACTGGCTCAACGACATTGAGAAAGGCTTGATTGAATTGAACCCAAACTTAACCGAACTTAATCCCACCAAACCAAACCGAATAGTACTGAAGTTTACTAGATTAAACCAAATTGAGCAATATTGGGTTACATTTGACTGAACTGCTGATGAGACTAGTTTATATTACCTATATTGTACAATTGACACTCGCTTTCTTAGTGTTTTGTGGTTTGTTAGTTAGGAATGTGGATGTTTTACCAAGCGGGGAATTAAAATCACCTTGTGTGGTTATTCACTCTAATTCTTATATTTTTGTTAAGCATTTGATTGTTTAGTTTAGTTCCTTCTATGGTTGGATCTTATTTTAGAGTTTTGGGATGTTTAGCGGAGATCGAATCACAGAAGAAGGTCATTCAAAGAATGGTAAAAGATTGAAGGTCACTACTTGATGTGGTAGAACATAGCTTGAGTAGGAAGGAAGAATAGAAGAAATTAAGCAAGGAAGAAAAAGAAGACATCGATCGCAGTCCTTGCAAGTATGCACGACCCGCAACACTTAGAATCAGTGAAGACCCGAATATGAAGTTGGTGTAGGTGTAGCCCAGTGATCAAAGGACTAACAGTAGCTAGGCCCAGTCCAACATTATCCTATCCAGTGTCGGCCCAGAGTAAGGAGCGTGTAGATGCAACGAACATAGGGATTGCAGATCGTGGCAGAGAACGTGGACCGCCAAAGACAGGACATGCAGCGAACACAAAGACCACGACCGAGGAACGTGGCAGGAGTGACGTACCCACGATCTTGAGTTCCTAAGAACGAGGAACTGCACAGGGAATTAGCCGATACATTCAACAAGCCCTGTAAGAGCTAAGGTAAGCACTACCATATAGAGAAATTCCATTTCTTGAAGAGATGACTGACTTGCTCGTTGGAGGTGCTCTCCCGGAATCACTTCTAGGGCTGCATTTGCAAGTAAAGGAATTTAAATAAGTGAACCAAGAAGAGGCTGCCTGGACATGCTACCACATCATTTGGCGCCGACTGTGGGGAACAAAAAAATTTCTTTTCATTTTTAGGCTGCTCAGGTAAGCAATGACGTTCACTAGGAGTGCAAAAAGCCACAACCATCAACCACAAGAGCAAACGTTGGGACAAAACGAGGGAACACACCACCAACACCATCATACACCTATTAAAGATAAAAGGGTTCAGTAAAGAAGAAACAGAGGAGGGGGAAGAAGAGGCAGAATCTCCAAACAACAACTGTGACAAGGAAAAACGGGCATTTGCAGCATTCTTAGAAGCGAACAAGGAAGACTTGTACGATCAATCCTTGAAGACTCTGAGGGAAAACCCCCCAAGGCCAGAGAAAAGGGAAATTCAAGAACGCAAACGTCTCTGCTATGAAGAAGAGCTGTGCGGCATTGCCACAGAAGATGATGCAGATAAGTTGCCTCTCGCACCGCATTTACGATATTTTAGGATGCCTAATAATTTCAAGATTTCTTTACACGTTAAAGTCTATGATGGTACCACAGATCCAAAAGAGTTCTTGCATTCACAAAGAAATAGCTTGAGATTCTGGGACACGAACATAGAACTAGTTTTCAAAGCATTTCTCATCTTTTTATCAAGCACTGCGATTACGTGGTACGAAGACCTTCCACACGGAATCAAGTCTTGGGTGCAACTCTCAGATTTAATTTTGGGATGTTTCTGCCTAAATCAGAAGTTCACTAAAATGATTGTGGATCTCATCAATACAGCACAACGAAGTGATGAAAGCCTCACGGAATATCATAGCTGATTCATCACGGGGAGCCTACAAGTTCGAGATTTGTCATTTCAATCGTCATTGGGTGATTTTACAGGGGGAATGAGATCCGGATAATTCTACAAGGAATTGACGAAGAATATGCCGAAAAACCCAAGGGAACTACAGAAAATAATTAAACAGCATGTGCGAACAGGGAAGGAGAACAACCGAAGATAGAAAAGGAATGGGGTGAAAAGTGAACAATGGAGGATTTGCAAAAGAACTGGCCTAAAAAAGGAAAAGTAAACACCACTTTCATAAGAGGAGAGTCAGGCTCGCAGGGTTCGCCATTTCAAGATACGCCTCTAACGAAGACAAGGAAAGAAATATGGCTAGCAAATTAGGATCTATTTCGAGAACCAGCCCCAATGATCGCACCGCCAGAAAAAAGATCACAAGATTTTTATTGTGCCTTTCACAAAGATCATGGCCATGATATAGAGTACTGCAGGGACCTAAGAAGACAGACTGAAGAAAATATAAGGAATGGCAACTTGAGCCAATATAGAAAAGAAGCAATAAGTCAGCATGGGGACGCAAGCAAGACACCGAACCCGTCTCCAAAAAACCATGGTACTATGACGACAATAGCTAAAAATCAAAAGATGACGACGGATGTAAATTATAATGACAACGTGGATAAAGAAACACCAGAGACAATTATCTTCTCTGTACACGGGTCCACAGAGTCGTTGTCCTACGACACGTGGAAGGCCAAGGCAAGGTATTCTCCTCCACAAGAGCCAATTAATAAAAGGTTTTGCCCAAACGAAGCAATTACCTTCAGCAAAGATGATGCAGTACCCAACGCCTTGCCGCACAATGATCATATGGTCATCATGGCAAAAATTGAAAATACAACTGTCCACAGAGTTTTTGTAGATGACGGGAGTGCGATCGAGATACTATTTTTTGATTACTTTGACAGGTTGGGATTCAAGAGAATAGATCTAAAAAAATTCACATCTTTGCTGGTTGGATTCACATGGCGAACAGAAATGCCTCTAGGAAATCTACAGTTGCCTATTATGATCGGGGAAAGCGGGAAAAATTGCACAATCATGTGTGACTTTGTGGTTATGGATGCACCAAGTACATACAATGCCATAATTGGAAGACCATGGATGAACAGAGCTAAGGCAATCTGGTCCCCTTATCACCTGGTAATGAAATTCCCAACCCCATCTGGAGTAGCAACAATTAGGGGAAACCAGCAAGCAGTCAGGAAATGCATGGTTATAGCGATGAAGGTAGGAAAGATAGGAGGAAAGGCAAAGCTGGTTAACACTATTTCAGGAGGAAACTTACTAGAACATTCAGAAGAATCAGTCTACCTAGGTGAAGAAACAGAGTTAATAAACCTAGATGTTGAGACGACTCCAAATGCGTAAAGGTTGGAAAACATCTTCCAGCTGAAGAAAAGGCAAAGGTAATTCAAATTTTGCAAAGCTATAGAGATACATTCGCATGGGACGTACAGAACATGGGAGGAGTAAGCCGAGGAGTAAGCCCGGACATCGCTACCTATTCGTTGAATGTCAGCAGATCAGTTAAACCAGTTAAGTAGAAACAACATTGCTTTGCTAGCGATAGACTAAAAGAAATCAAAGAAGTGGTTACATCATTGTTAAAAGCTGGCATAATAAGGGAAGTCATATACCCAATGTGGTTAGCGAACCCAGTTATGGTGAAAAAGTCAGACTATGCTTGGAGGATGTGCATTGATTTCACAAATTTAAACAAAGCATGTCCAAAAGATTCCTATCCCCTTCCAAAGACCGATCAACTGGTGGAAGCAATCTCAGGACACAAAGTCTTGGCATTCTTGGATGCATACAAAGGATATCACTAAATACTGATAAACCCAGACGATGCCGATAAAACAGCCTTCATAACAAGCTTCAAAATGTTTTGTTATGTAAAGATGCCGTTTGGGCTCAAAAATGCAGGAGCAACATACCCGATAGTGATTGACCAGGCGTTCAGAAGCCAAATCGGGAGAAATATTGAAATATCTGCTGACGATATGGTGATCAAGAGTAACAAGGTAGGAAACTTCATTGAAGACTTGAAAGAAACTTTGGACACTTTAAAGGCCATAGGGATGAAACTCAAAACCCTAAAAAGTGTGTAATTGGAGTTGGGGCTGGAAAGTTCTTAGGGCTCAAGGTTTCCTCAAAGGGTATAAAAGCTAACCCAGACAAGATCCAAGCCATAGTGAATCTTCCTCAACCGCAAATAGTTAAAGAAGTACAAATTTTAATGGGATCATTGGCAGCGCTTAGTCGTTTCGTATCAAAGGCTGAAAAAAGCATATTTCACTCTTTGAAGTGCTAAGAAAGGCAAGAAAATTCAGCTGGATTGAAGACTGTCAGAGAGCATATGAGGGGTTAAAAGACCATCTTCAAATGTTGCCAATGCTGAAATCGCCTGTATTTGGAGAAACATTGTACTTGTACTTAGCAATCTCACAAAATACTGTCAGCTCTGTGTTAGTTATCTTGGAAGGGTAGAGACAGGTTCCGATTTATTACATTAGCAGAATCATGCAAAAGGCAGAGACAACTTACATGCCTATAGAAAAGTTAACCTTGGCTTTGGTCTATTCGGCGCGAAGATTGAGAACATACTTTTATAGCCACAACATAGTACTTTACACAGGATTTCCAATCAAGAACATCCCCTCTAAGTCGGAGTCTTTAGGCAGATTGGCAAAGTGGGCTCTGTAACTAGGTCAATTCGAAATATAATTTCAACCTAGAACAACAATCAAAGCTCAAGCGTTGGCAGAATTCATTGCATAGATTTCAAGCGAAGAGACATAGGGAGCGAGCATCCATCAGAGTTTCATAATTGACAAAGGTAAGACAAAATGGGAACAGGTGGCTTGGACGTTGTTCGTTGATGGTGCATCAAGCAAGGAATGATGCGGAGCAAGACTGCTTTGAGTAGACCGATATGGGAGCGAACAAAGACACTCATTACGATTCGACTTCTTGCTTACAAACAATGAAGCAGAATACGAAGCTCTATTTTGCGGATTAGATCTCGCGGTCAGAATGAAAGTAAGAAGTGTCCATGTATCCACTGATTCACTAATTGTAGTCCAACAAGTGCGAGGTGACTATGAGGTACGAGAAGACCAGTTGATGAAATATTTGGTGAAGGTGCGACAGCTCATAGCCCAACTTGAATATTTTGATATAAAACACGTCCTGCGATATGAAAACACACAAGCGGACACATTAAGCAAGCTAGGGAATGCATGATTTTATTCCCTTACTTAGAAGGGGGATGTCATCATGGAGGTTATCCTAGTTAGAAGCACCATATCATTGGTTGTGCTAACAATCCAAGAAGATGAAGCAAGATGGATGACTTCGCTAATGGATTTCTTCGCAAAAGGGACGTTCCCAGAAGATAAGGTGGAGGCTAGAAAGTTGGAATTGCGTTCCACTAATTACGCCTACGGAGATGGTACATTGTACAAAAAAGGATTCTTGTCTCCAAAGATAAAATGTGTAGGGCCAACAAAGGCGACTAAGATCTTAAAAGAGGTTCATGAAGGCTTATGTGGAACGCACCAGGGAGCTAGAACGATAGCTAGAAAAATAATTAGAGTAGGGTACTACTGGCCGACTATGTTCAATGATGCACACAACTTTGTCCTCAAGTGTAGGAGTTTCCAAATAAATGCCTCGCTGTTGCATAACCGGCAATCAACTTTGACAGGAATCTACGGAGCCAGACCATTTGACAAGTGGGGGATAAACTTAGTAGGACCATTCCCAAGAGGAGAAAATAACGCTAAGTTCCTCATTGTAGAGGTTGATTACTTCTCAAAATGGGTTAAAGCTAAACCATTAGGATATGTCACAGCCGAATCCACTAGGAAATATGTATGGAAAAACATTGTGTGCCGTATACCATTACCACAGATAACGGCACACAATTCACAAGTGTGGTGTTCAGCGATTGGTGTTTAAAGCTCAGGATTATTCAGAAGTTTACCTCTGTGGCACATCCTCAAGATAATGGCCAAGTGGAAGTGACAAACAGGACCATAGTTTAGGGGATATAGAAGTGATTAGAAGGAAAACGAATAGGATGGGTGGATGAGTTACCGAACACGCTATGGTCCTATAGAACAACCATCTGATAGCCAACGGGGAAAACACCACATGCTTTGGTGTATGGTCACGAAGCATTCATACCTGTAGAAATTGGAAATTCAAGTATCAGGATAAGCAATTACAAGGAGATGTACAATCCAGATGTGTTGAAGCTGGAACTAGACGAACTGGAGGAGAAAAGAAACTTGGAAAATATCACATAATCCAAACACAAGGAAAGAGTGGCAAGAGCATACAATTAGAAAGTGAAGGAAATGCAGTTTAGGATTGGTGATCTGGTGCTGAGTAAAAACGATGCTAGCCTGGCTGAAGAGCAAGGAAAGCTATGCCCAGAGTGGGAATGACCATTGATGTGTCCATTTTATGTGCATATTTTGGAACTTTTTGGGATCACTTTTGCGCTCTGTTGTTGTCAAGAGCTTGTGTTTTACCTTGAAGTTCTCTTAGGGGGGGGGGTAAAAGCAACTTTTGCATTATTTTACCTCTTCTAAGTGGATTTTGTCTGACAAGGAAACAAAATCAAGACTTGATGACCGTAGGTTTTTGAAGATCACTTTTTGAAGACTTGATTTGAAGATTTGAAGACTTGAAGAATGGAAGAAACTTTTTATGAAGAAAGAGAGTATGAGAACAGGAGAAGAAAAAGAAGACAAGTTTTGTTTCTCAGCTCCCGTAGCGAGCCACGATGAACCCGTCGTGGCTCGCGATGAACGTGTGGCTAGAATAGATTTGTCTTTCTTTTTGTAATATAAATAACATTCTATCTTTCTTTTTCCTCACTTCTTCTCTTCTGCGATTTCCACAATGAAACCCTAGGTTTCTCTTTTTTTCATCTTGCTTTCATCTTTGATTTATGTTTGAATTGTTGTTGATAATTAGTATGGGTTTTAGTAGCTAAATCTATTTCTTAGGAGCAATTGACTAAGGCTTCCAATCTCATGTCTTAAGAAAAAGTTGTAGCCTATTTAATACTCTTACTATTATGCATTTATGGAGTATTGAATGTGTTTGTTAATGTCATTAATGTTCTTGAAAGCTTGAGCATATGAAGTACTTGTATGATATGCTTATTAGGGTTTGGGGAAATAGGTTGATTTCCCCTTTTCTTGATTGGAAATCCAAAAGTATGAGTTAGAGCTTTAGATTGTGTTGATGGATTGATAATTTCTAGATAAATATGATAATGTTGAACTCTTTGTCATGTTTGTTCCTTGTAGCAAATGATATAAGTCTATGAACGTTGAATGTTCTTGACAAATGTTGTGTAAATGCATAGATTGGTTAAATGCTTAGACACAGTGTAGTGTTTATAAGTGTTTCCTTGATTCTTCATGTTCAATGCAATCAATGGGATATTTTTAGTCATGTTTCAACTAAGGGAGTCAGTGGTGAGGTTTGACAAGAGATGTTGAATTCACTCTCACCAACTACTATCTAAGAAGGATAGAAGTTTAGTCTTCACAATAAGTAGTGAAAGTAATAAATGTGTTGCATGTTCAATGATAGATAAGAGGCTTGGAAGTGGAAGTCAATTGCGCCCAAGGTTCTGCTAATTGTTGTTTTAATCACCTTTTAGTTGTTGTTTAATAATGCTTTGTATATTTAACTTGCTCGTTAGTTAACTTGTCTTTCAATTTTATAACTTAGGACCAAAAAAACTTATTTTATAACTAAGGCTAGTATGTTTTCCGCTCTATATGTTTAAACACTTGAAAATATCCCTTTTTTTCGTGGACGACCTCGACTTGCCACTATCTACTTAATTGTAGATACGAAGCATTAGGGCTTACAAATATTAATTTTGAGAGGTATGACGACGGCATCCCAAATTTTGGTGCCGCAGCCGGGGAAGAGACGTTTATTTTTAAGTGTTTGGGCATATTATGTGTGATTATGTGCTATTTTTTAATATTTGTTAGTTTGCTTTTATTTTGTTTTTTTTGTTGACTTGCCATTTTCGCTTGGCTTTGAGACGTATTGTTTGAGTTCTTAGTGTATGGTTCGTATGCGATTCTCTTCACAAGAACCCCTACACTATGACCCCGAGTTAGAGTTGAATTTGACACGGGCTAGGAAGCTTTCTTTGGAAAGTGTGAATAACACCCCTCCTAGTGACCATTTTGTGGATACTTCTACTTCTATGGAGCATCAACACGAGCATGCAGACGAGCATCCGAGAGGAGGGCCTCAACATCCTCATCTCCAAGGAAGAGCTTTCTCTCTCTAAGGAAGGGAGATTCCTTTGGGGAAAGCCTTATTGAGGGACATTTGGCTCCCAACCTTGACCAATAACAAATGTGCATTGAATATCCTTTGGTTGGACCAAATGTGCACTTTGAGCTCAAGACCGGGTTTATAAACATGCTGTCTATCTTCCTTGGTAGGCAAGGGGAAAATGCTAACAAGCATCTCACCGAGTTCCATTTTTTTTATGGTGGTACGATCCCCCACGGAGTAGATGAAGACCTTTACAAGTTAAAGGCATTCCCATTCACATTAAGGTATGGTGCAAGGGATTGGCTCCACTACCTACCACCCAAGAGTATCAAAAGTTGGCTTGACATGAAGACGAAATTTCTAGCCAAGTACTTCTCTGCCTCAAAGTCTACCTCTTTGAAGAAGGACATAAGCAATATCCTCCAATGGCATGAAGAGTCTCTTTTCGACTATTGAGAGAGGTTCAAGAAGCTTCTCGCTAGTTGTCCGTACCATGGCTATTCGTAGGCAGACTTGGTTTATTATTTCTACAATGGTCTTTTTGATGAGGACCAAAGACTAGCGAGGAGTTTTTGTGGTGGTTACCTTGGAAACAAGACTTCAACGGAGGCTTTGCGATTATATGAAGAGCTAGCTGATGAGTGAAAGAACTTTAGCTCAAGGGCCAATTTGAAAAGAAGAAATCCAATGCCCACAAGTGACCCTTCCAACAGTGGAAAGCTTGAGGACCTAGTTTCGACCCTTACTTCTATGGTTAAATCCTTGATAACTATGACCGAAAATGTGCCACATGTCAAATCTTGTGAAATTTGTTACCCGGAGCATCCTACATACGATTGTCTTACTTTGCAAGATGATTATGTCGAGGAGGTGAGTGCCAAGGGGTACTAAAGTGGGCAAGGCTATCAAGGTACCCAAGGCTATCAAGGTAACCAAAACTATCAAGGCTACCAAGGTGTGCAAGGATATCAAATAAATCAAGGGTACCAAGGTGACCAAAGCTACCGAAACCGGCCTTACAATGTGGGTAATAGAGATCACCCAAATCTCCGGTATGGAAACCCTCAAGGAGGACAAAATGATCAACAATACCGGCCAACTCAACAATAATACCAAAGGGTCCAAGACAAGCCCCAAGATCAAGGGGAGAGCTCAGGTTTGACAAAATATGAGGTGATGCAAGCCATTCACCATTTGAGCATGTGCGCGGAGAAAGGGAAAAAATTCCAAGATGAAGCCAAGGCAAGCATCAAGAACTTGGAAACTCAAGTGAGCCAAATAGCGCAAGAGGTGAATCGGATGGAGGCCCAAGAAAAGGGCAAACTTTCCTCCCAACCGGTGATTAACCCTCAAAAAAATGCTAGTGATATCGCTTTGAGAAGTGGTAGAGAGGATAGCACTCCCCCGGGTGATGAAATTGTTGAAGACGAGCCAAGAAGGGTTGAGGTGTTTGAGAAAGAGGTTGAAGAAGAGGCCGAGAATTTGGCCAAGGAGTAAGCAAGGAAGGGGAAGGAGAGAGAAGAAGAGGTTATTGTTGAAAAGTCAACCTCCAACCCCACCTCAAAAAATTGCAAAGATGGTGGAGATTCCTCCATATTTGTCGAAACCACCATTTCCAGAAGCTTTGAAAAGCAAGAGGAGGAAGGAGGACAACAAGGACATCTACGAAGTCTTTCGTAGATGTGAGGTAAATATCCCATTCTTGAATGCCATTGAACAAATTCTTAGATATGCTAAATTTCTTAAGGAATTATGTGTTGTAAATAGAAAGCATAGAGCCAAAAATAAGTTGAAAATGGGAAAAATGAGCATGTTTCCGCCTTGTGTCAAAAAGAGCTACCCCCTAAGTGTAGTGATCCCAACATGTTTAAACACTTGAAGAGATCCCTCTTCTTCATGGACAACCCCGACTTGCCATTATCTACTTAATTGTAGACAGGAAGCATTAGGGCTTATAAATATTAACTTTGAGAGGCACGACGCTGACCTTCAACCATAAAAATTCACGAAGGCTCACAAGTCCAATAGCTATGAGTTAGAAAGAATGGATGGCCCCGCAGTCCAGAACAAGTGGCATTTGACTAACTTAAGGAAGTTTTATGCCTAAAAGAAAAATAGCGAATGACCACTTGTATAGACACAAGGACATTATCCTTGTTTTGCTTTAGTATCATTGTTCCACCGCGATATGATCGATATCGTATATATTAATATAAAAATCCACTTTGCTGGACCATATTTGCGATTCTCATTCTCTACGATCAGGTTACTTAGACAATTTTAAAGCGGGTAGTAGACCCCGCATATCGGCCAGCGAACAAAAGCCTTCAATCTTGCAAATCAAACACTTTGCAAGATATTGATCTTGCACAAACATCGATGTCTGCAGGCTTTAGATCTTGCAGCTTCGGTAATTAAATAAAACTCAAGCTATAGACCTTGCATAATAATAAGGGGTTGCAAGCTTTAGATAACGCAACTCCACATGACAAACAAAAGCAAGCTACGGATCTTGTGCAAATACAATGGATTGCAAACTCTGGATTTTTCAGCTCCACAATTCCAACAAATGCAAGCTATAGATCTTGCTCATAGGCAAACTAGCCTTTAAAACATAACGATAAAAGCAAGCAATAGATCTTGAAACTTCACAACATCAACAAAGAAAACAATATATTTAGCTACGGGTTCAGAGAGAGGGTCATTATGTCCCATAAAATCAAAGCTTTTTAGAAATATATCATCAATCAAAATGTTGAAACCCTGCACACGAGTAAGGCTGATAAAAAATGTGGGGCAACAAGCAAATCAACTCTTATAAATAAAGCCGTGCAAATGGTACATACAAACACTAAAATATTTTTTTAAGAGTACAACCCAGCAACCCAATATGTATGAAGAGATACTAAAAATTAACAAACTTTAGGGTTAGGGTTAGGTGGAATTAGAGCAGTGATTGCAGAGACATCTTGGATAGGCCGCTAAGTGGAATCACCATCACTGGCTTGAAGGAGAGGAGTTTCAGTACTTGCATTAGCCATATTAGCATCTGGATTAAGAGTCGCTACATCAGCGCAGGGCTTAATAATCCACCTCACACTCTTTCAGCTCAGCCACTGAAGGGAGACTTCGGAGATTAGCGAGATGTGAAAGCAAGGAGTATGGATGTCCTCCGTCAGTGATCTTATCGATGAAGACTTGATTCAGATCGGCTCTCTTAATTTCTAGGGTTTCAGTGCATAGAAGCAAAACACAAGGAAAGAATGGCAAGAGTATACAATCAGAAATTGAAGGAAAGGCAATTTCATATTGGTGATCTAGTGCTGGGGGAAAACGATGCTAGCCTGGCTGAAGGGCGAGGAAAGCTATGCCCAAAGGGGGAAGGACCATTGATGTGTCCATTTTATGTACATATTTTGGGACCTTTTGGGATCACTTTTACGCTCTTTTGTTGTCAACAACTTGTGTTTTACCTTGAAATTCTCTTAGGAGAGGTAAAAGCAACTTTTGCACTATTCTACCATTTCTAAGTGGATTTTGTGTGACAAGGATAAACATCAAGACTTGATGACCAAAAGCCGTTGAAGATCACCTTTTGAAGACTTTCTTTGAAGATTTGAAGACTTGAAGAAGGGAGAAAATTGTTATGAACAAAGAGAGTTTGAGACCAGGAGAAGAAAAAGAAGACAAGTTCTGTTTCTGGGCTCCCATATCAAGCTGCGGTGAACCCATCGTGGCTCGTGATAAACGTGTGGCCAGAACAGATTTGTCTTTCTTTTTGTACTATAAATAGCATTCTATCTTTTCTTTTTCCTTACTTATTCTCTTCCACGATTTCCACAGCAAAACCCTAGGTTTTATCTCTTTTTCATCTTGTTTTCATATTTGATTTATGTTTGAATTGTTGTTGATAATTATTATGGGTTTTAGTAGCTAAATCTAGTTCTTGGGAGAAATTGACTAAGGCTTCCAAGCCCATGTCTTAAGAAAAAATTCTAGCCTATTTAATACTCCTACTATTATGCATTTATGGAGCATTGAATGTGTTTGTTAATATCATTAATGTTCCTAAAAGCATGAGTATATGAAGTACTTGTATGATATGCTTGTTAGGGTTGGGGGAAATGGGTTAATTTCCCTTTTTTATACAAAATCCAAGAATACGAGTTAGATCTTTAGATTGTGTTGATGGATTGATAATTGCTGGATAAATATCATAATGTTGAACTCTTTGTCATGTTTGTTCCTTGTAGCAAATGAGAGAAGTCTATGAACGTTGAACGTTCTTGACAAATCTTGTGTAAATGCACAGATTGGTTAAATGCTTAGACATTGTGTAGTATTTATAAGTGTTGCCTTGATTCTTCGTGTTCAATGCCACCGATGGGATACTTTTAGTCATGTTTTGACTAAGGGAGTCAGTGGTGAGGTTTGACAAGAGAAGTCGAATTCATTCTCGCAAACTACTATCTAAGAAGGATAGAAGTTTAGTCTTCATAATAAGTAGTTAAAGTAATAAATAGGTTGCATGTTCAATGATGGATAAGAGGCTTGGAAGTGGAAGTCAATTGCGATCAAGTTTTCGATAATTATTGGTTTAATCACCTTTTAGTTGTTGTTTAATGCTTTGCATATTTAACTTGCTCGTTAAGTTAACTTGACTTTCAATTTTATAACTTAGGACCAAAAAATTTTATTTTATAACTATGCTTAGTATGTTTTCCGCTCTATGTGTTTAAACACTTGAAAATATCCCTCTTCTTTGTGGACAACCCCGAATTGCCATTATCTACTTCATATTAACTTTCAGAGGCACGACGATGACCTCCCAAATTATGATGCTGCTGCCGGGGAAGAGGCGTTTATTTATAAGTGTTTGGTCATATTATGTGTGATTATGTGTTATTTGTAAATATTTGTTAGTTTGCAGTTATTTTGTTTTCTTAGTTGACTTGCCATTTTCGCTTGGCTTGGAGACATATTGTTTGAGTTCTTGGTCTATGATTTGTACGCGGTCCTCTTCACAAGAACCCCTACACTGCGACCCTGAGTTAGAGTTGAATTTGAGGCGAGCTACGAGGCTTTCTTTGGAAAGTGTGAATAACACCCATCCTAGTGACCATTTTGTGGATACTTCTACTTCTATGGAGCATCAACACGAGCATGCAGATGAGCAACTGGGAGGAGGGCCTCAACATCCTCCTCTCTAAGGAAGAGTTCACTCTCTCCAAGAAGGGTAAATTCCTTTGGGGCAAGCCTTATTGAGGGACATTATGGCTCTCAACCTTGACCAACAACCAATGTGCATTGAATATCTTTTGGTTGGACCGAATGGGCACTTTGAGCTCAAGATCAAGTTTATAAACATGCTGCCTATCTTCATTGGTAGGCAAGGGGAAATGCCAACAATCATCTCACTGTGTTCCATTTTTGTGTGGTGGTACTGTCCCCCATGGAGTAGATGAAGAACTTTACAAGTTCAAGGCATTCCCATTCACATTAAGGGATGGTGCAAGGGATTGGCTCCACTACCTACTACTCATGAGTATCAAAAATTGGCTTGATATGAAGATGAAATTTCTAGCCAAGTAATTCCTGGCCTCGAAGTCTGCTGCTTTGAAGAAGGACATAAGCAACATCCTCCAATGGCATTAAGAGTCTCTTTTAGAGTATTGGGAGAGGTTCAAGAAGCTCTCGCGAGTTGTGCATACCATGGTTATTCGAAGGGAGACTTGGTCTACTATTTCTAAAATATTCTTCTTGATGAGGACTAAAGACTAGTGAGGAGTTCCTGTGGTGATACCCTTCGGAACAAGACTTCAACGGAGGCTATGCAATTATATGAGAAGCTAGCTGAAGAGTCAAGGAACTTTAGCTCGAGGGCTGATTTGAGAAGAAAAAATTCAATGCCCACAAGTGACCATTCCAACAATGGAAAGCTTGAGGACCAAGTCTCGGCCCTTACTTTTATGGTGAAATCAATGACAACCAAGCCCAGAAATGTGCCAGATGTCAAATCTTGTGAAATTTGTTACTCGGTGCATCCTGCAGACGCTTGCCCTACTTTGCAAGATGATTATGTCGAGGAGGTGAGTGTCATTGGGTATCAAGGTGGGAAAGACTATCAAGGTAACCAAGGCTATCAAGGCAGCCAAAACTATCAAGGGTATCTAGGTGGCCAAGGCTACCAAAATTGGCCTTACAATGCGGGTAATAGAGATCACTCAAATCTTCGGTATGGAAACCCTCAAGGAGGCCAAAATGGTTAACATTATCGGCCACCTCAACAACAATACAAAAGGCTCCAAGACATACCCCAAGATCAAGGGGAGAGCTCGGGTTTGACAAAAGATAAGGTGATGCAAGTCATTCACTGGTTGAGCATGTGTGCAGAGAAAGGCAAAAAATTCAAAAATGAAGCCAAGGCGAGCATCAAGAACTTAGAAACTCAAGTAAGCGTTGCCTGCTGCGTCTGGCACAAGCCACTGCTTCGTGCTGTCACGACTCACCGCACCTGGTACAAGAAATTCCCTTCATGCTTTTGCGCTGCGCTCGATTTGGCATGGGCTACCGGTTGGGCCTCTGCTTTGATGCCTCTGATTGCACATCCCATGTCATGTGGCATGGGCCGTCGACTGGAGCCTTATTTTTTATCAGTAATTTGGTGTGTGTCATGTTATTCGTCAAACCCCGTGGGATGGTCTTCACATTTTGGACTTGAAATGTCATGGATTATGTGAAACGGTACGACCTATTCACATACTTAGCCAATTTGGAGTAAAACGGAGAAAAAAAGGAAGCTAGCCGCTAAAACGAGCACAGTCTGTGCTGGGGGATGTGGCACGGATCCCCCTCTTGCTGAGAGTTGTGGCACGGTCTATGCATTGCACCCCTAGTGTGGGCTATGCTAGGTTGAGTTTGTGCTGGCGCAGCTGATATCCGTGCCGATGCGTCTGGTCTCGTGCTGGCAGGTCGTTCGGCATCTAGTTTGCCCGTTTGATGCATTCTTCTATTTTTGACCTTTTTGTACTTCAATCCAACCTTTCTCGACTCAATTTCATCTACTACCACACTTTAAGTACGTGGCCTTCATATCTACTACCATTCTTACGAATGGCCTTCAAGTATCTTCTACCGTTCTTGCGAACGGCCTTCCGTATAATAATGTCAAAGTATCCACGAGAAACCTACTAATGAGATCATGAATGAATTTCTTGGTGCTCATGAACACAATGTGTCCATTAGCTTCAATTAAGTCTACAAAACTTGGGATTTAGGCAAGAAAACCAACAATGGTGGTCGAAACCCTTTGTCATGTAAACCTAACTAAAACTAGAAATCCAACAAGTGCCAATTATTGTATCAAATGCAATGGTTAATGCATGCAATACGGTGCACATTAAAGAGCTTAAAACCTACCTGAAGGACCTTCCAACCCTAACCAGCCCAAAGAAGGGAAAACTTTGTACCTGTACGTTGTAGTAAGCGAGGAAGCAGTCAGTGGTGCACTAGTCATGGAGGAAAATAAGGTGTAGCTACCGGTGTACTTTATGAGATGGTCCCTACAAGGCCCATAACTGGGATACACGAATCAGGAGAAACTTGGCTTGGCTTTGGTTCACGCGGCGAATCGGGGCAATACAGAGTACAAGACCCAACTAGACCACTCTCATCCAGAACTACTTGGAACACGAGATGCTGAATAGTGAGAAGAAAAGCACTACAATATGCCATGAAGAGCGGTTTGGTGTACAAAAGGGGTCATATGGAGCAGTGGCTCAGGTGTGCCAAACCAGAGCTGGCAGACACGGTTCTTAGAGAGATACACGAAGGAAGCTATGGTAGTCACCAAGGACCGGGGACTATCACATTGCGAGCAATAAGAGCAGGCTATTACTGGCCAACAATGCTAGCAGGCACGAAGAAGATGGTTAAGGAATGTCATAGGCACCAACAGCACACCATGGTGCAAAGACTCCGGGCATAGCGGATGACCAACATTAGGTCACCTTGGCCTTTTTCAAAGTGGGAAATTGACAATGTTGGACTGTTCCCCAAGGTAATGGGAAGAAAAAGGTTTCTGGTAGTGGCGGCAGATTATTTTGCAAAGTGGGTGGAAGTTGAAGCTTTGGCGACTGTAACAGGGAAGAAATCACAAACTTTGCCTGGAGGAGTATAATGTGCAAATCCGAAATCCCACGGGAGATAGTGAGTGACAATGGAAAGCAATTTGCCAATGAACCATTCAGATCCTGGTGCGCTGGCCTAAACATAAGGTTGTGGTTCACCTCCGTGGCTCACACCTAGGCTAACGGGAAGACAGAGGTGACAAACAGGACGATCATCCATGAGCTGAAGAGAAGGTTGGAACATGCAAAAGGAAACTAGGAGGAAGAATTGGTGAGTGTGCTATGGGCATATATGACCACACCTAGAACAACCACCAGGGAATCTCCCTACAGGTTGTGTTTCAGAATGGAAGCTGTCATCCCACCTGAGGTCGGTGTTCTCAATAGAAGAGTATTCGAGCCAATGGATCAGGGAGAAAATGATCAGGCAATCAGAGAGAGCTTAGAAGAGTTGGACGGCTTAGGGAAAAAGCAGCTTGGAAAGAAGCAACGTTCAAGTCCTGGATGGATCAGCACTACAACAGCAAGGTCAAACCTAGATCCTTGAAAACAGGAGACCTCGCGCTGCGGAGGAATGAAACCAGTAGAGCCAAGGGCAAAAAGAAGCTAGACGCAAAGTTGGAATGCCCGTAAAGGGTGATTGAAGTGCTGGGAAAGGAGCTTGCAGGTGGGAGACGCTGGATGGAAGGCCGATCCCCGTACCAGGAACATTACCCACCTGAGGAGATACTATGCTTAAGCATTTTTAATTCTAAATGTATGGCACAATTTAATATGTTGACGAGCAGGACGGGATTCATGAAGGGATCAAATCTTTTGTAAACCCATAAGGGGTATGATCCTAGCACTACAACAAATTAAACCTATTACTTCGCCTCTTTTACCTCAGTTTTTTGGTTAAGGGCAAATAACCGTGGTAAAAAGTTCTTTTACCTTGGTTCTTATTTTTTTTCAAAGTAAAAAATATGTTTACCTCATTTTTAAAAAAATTGAGTCGCGCGCATGTCTGGCTTACCAACGTGTGATCGACATCGCAAGTAGCTCTCACAGACATGAAATGACCGATGTCGCACGCATGTTTAACTTATCGACATGTGACCAATGTCGCAAGTACCTCTCGCAGACAAGAAATGACCAGCACCGCACACATGTCTAGCTTACCGATGTTGATCATTATTGTGACCGACATCGCACATACCTCTCGTAGACATGAAATGACATACGTCCCACGCATGTCTGGCTTACCGATGTCGATTATTATTGTGACTGACATCGCACGTACCTCTGGCAAACATGTAATGATCAACGTGGCACGTATATCTGGCTTACCGACGTCGCACACACCTCTCGCAGACACCCTTGCAATGCACTATATAAAATAATTGAATATATATATTTTTAAAAATGTAATTTTTTTTAATTAAATAAATATATAATATTTAAAAAATTTTATGCAACTCTATTTATTTTTAGTTTTTTTATAATTATACTTTTAACTATGACTTTATGTTTATATTTTCAAATGAAATAATTTAAATATAGAGTTCGAGTAACACATGATCGAGATTTTAATAATAAAATTAAGAGTTAAAATTTTAAAAGATTTTATAACTATACTTTTAACCATGACTTTATACTTATATTTTTCAAATGAAATAAATTAAACGTAAAGTTCGAGTAATATTTAATTGAAGTTGAATATCAATAATAAATTTTATTTTTTTACCGAATAAAATTTTATATAAAACTTATTCATAATTCTATAATAAAGTGAGAAAATCTCCTATGAGATCGTCTCACCATAGTCCATTGTGAGACGAGAGACCAATATGCAATTTACCAAAAAGAGTTATTCGCAGGTCATGGAAAATGGGTCAAAGCGGGTTATAAGACTACCCGAATTCCATTTTTTTTTCCTTTTCCCACCTGCTCCTTTTTCATACCCCTTTTCACTAGTTCCTTTTCTCCAAACCCAGATCTAAAATTAGCACACAAAGATGGTTGCGGGTAAGAAGAATGGGGGCAATCCTCCTCCTTGCTTGGCCTCAAGCCAAGGCAATTGTCAACTAGAGCTCGCTAATTTGATCTAAGACAATTGTTGGCAACTTTCAACCGGAGCTATCGTGGGGGCCTGCCTGTTCTTTTCAGTTGGCTTAAGGTACACAGAGAATGGTTGGCATATTACCACTGAATTGGGGCTAGAAGAATTGGGGTAAGAAGAAGGTTCTGCATTGTTCTGGATATTGCTACTGAAGGTATCTTGAGTAAAATGCAGAAGTCATGTTTGTCATGTTTCTTAGTATCATGTACAAGTCAATTGAGAATATTTAGGCACTGTTATGATTTGAACAAATTTGCTAGTGCTAGTGCCCCATTGAATTCTGATTTGGTAAGCCTTCTGTAGCACAAGAAGGTTTATGATTTGAAATCATATAATCATATGCATTGGCTTGTTAATTAGATTTAATCAAGTAATTGTTGAAACTGATATTCATGAAGGGGTTACTGTTCTAATCGATGGAAACGAAGCAATTCAATGCAACAAAATCGTTCTGTATAGAGGAGAAAGTGGCGAAAACATTGAAACTGAAAATTCAACAAACTTACATCAAGGTTTGTATTTGATTATGTAAATGTAGTTAAACGTGTGAAGTACCTGCATGGACAAATGAAGTAACGTGTTCATATATTGCTAGATTATTTGCTAGATCTGGAATTCGATTAAATGCATTTCGTTTAGAAGATATTTGTGTTTTTATATTTGCTGGAACATATGAAGTATTGTGTTAAAGTCACGATGTTACTACATGAACACATGAAGTAACGCGTTCATATTATGCTAAATTGTTTCTTAAGGCCTGGAATTCAATTATATGCATTTTGGTAAGAAAATTTTGGTGTTTTTAAATTTGTTGAAACGTATGAAGTATTATGTTAAATTCACAATGTAACAATGAACACATGAAGGAATTGTTCACATTATGCTAGATAATTCGCCAAAGTCTGGAATTTGACTATATGCATTTTGTTCGGAAGATTTTGGTGTTCTTAAATTTGCTGGAATATATGAAGTAAGCTATTAATCTCTTGGTGTAACTGCATGAACACATGAATTAATATGATCATATTGTGCTATATGATTATTCAAGGTCTGAAATTTGAATTAATGCATTTTGTTAAGAATATTTTTGCTGTTTTTAAATTTGCTAGAATGTATAAAGTATTATGTTAAACGTACGAAGGAACTACATAAACACATAAAGTAACATGTTCATAAGTTGCTAGAAAATCTGTTAAATTCTAGAATTTGATTGAATGCATTTTGTTAAAGTTATTTTGATATTTTAAAATTTGCTGAAACGTATGAAGTAATATGTTAAATAGACGATGTAACTGCATGAAAACATGAAATAACGTGAGCTAGATGATTCATCAAAGTCTGCAATTCAATTTTATGTAGTTTGTTAATAATATTTTGATATTTTAAAATTTGTTGGAACTTATAAAGTAATATGTTAAATACACGATGTAACTGCATGAATACATAAATAACGTGATCATCTTTTGCTAGATGATTCGTGAAAGTATGGAATTTGATTTGGTGCATTTTGTTCAAAATACTCTACTATTTTAAAAAAAATAGAATGTATGAAGTAATATGTTAAATAAACGATCTAACCGCATGACACATGAAGTATTGTATATAAAAATTACTTGGCAATTCATCAAAGAATATCATATTTTTTAAAAGAATGTTATAATGAAAAAATGGAAGTAACTTGTTTTATACACAATGTAAATGCTTATACACATGAAGAAATCTGTGTATATATTTATCAATGACTAAATAAATTTGTTAGGATAGCCGAAGTAAACCCTCACATACACGAACTAATTGCATAAACAGTTGATCTATTGAGTCTGTATATGTTACTAATTGTAGTTTATAAATGATAAATATTTCCAGGAATCGATTTTGACACTAGTTTGAGCGACTTATCAAAAGGATCATCTGAACCGTAGAAAGGAGACTAATTGTAGTCAACATGTTGCGCATAAAGGAGATTTAAGGAGGGGATACTGAATAAGTAATTGAGAGATTGTTAAAGTAACAAGTGGTCTACATCTATGATATTCAATTTCATATTGTGATTTGATTATGATATTGTACAAAGAGCTCGTTTCTTGAAAGACGGTCTTTCCATAAGTTATGGAAAAACCAAGGTTTAAAGTGTAAATTAGAAGAAATGAAGATAAAATTTTTGGGTTGCATGAACCGGGTTATAAATTTTATAACTACTACATGTTGCATACTAAAAGTTTAATATTGCAACTAAGACCTTTCACCTTTTATTATTCTAATTATACCCGTCTTTCCATAAGCCTATGGAAAGACCGTCTTTCCCAAGACTTTGCCTTGTACAAATTGCTTAAACTATGAAACTAATTATTTAAATTGCTCTTTTAGTTCCTTAAACACTTGAACTAACGATTAAAATTCATATAAGTAGAGTAATGTTCAAATTAGTAAACCCCAAAAAGCAGTATATTTAAACTAATAATCCTAATATATGAACTAAATTGACAGTAAAAAATTTAAATTTTGAAGAACACAAAGTAAACCATATCACACGGCTATAAATTTGTAATATTCGAACTAAATTACTATACATTGGAACTAAAGTGCTAAACCATCAAACAAATCACAACCTAACTTGTAGCACAAAAACAACATTCTAGAATTTGGGAGACACTAAATTATAACATTAAATCGGTTAAATTTATTAAAAACAATGCCTAAATTATATCATCAAATCGACTAACAAATATTATAAACATATAAAGTAGCTTATACATTTGCATGCAACTTGTAAACATGTGAACTAACTCTGTCCCAAGTCATTTCTGAATAGAATTTTTTCATGGTCTCCAATAAAAATATTTAATTGTAAATATGTGTAGCTACGGACTACAATGACACAGAGAAAATTAATATTTAGAAGCTACATGTTACGACAAATCTAACTATATCTCATGCGATAATGTTATTGTTCATATACTTATTCAAATATATGGTCAACGTTTGACACCTTTGACTAAAAAAAAATTCCGTGCATAATAGGTTGGGACGAAAGGAGTAATAAATTTGCTAAACTTGTAAATAATGATCTTCTACATTTACACTTGAAAAATAAAGGCATTAAGTACCGAACCAAAGATATAAAGAGGGGTACAAACATATAAAATGTCTGGATTGGATTAAGTTTACAGTATCTATATAGAAGTATGTTGATAGTACAAAAAATGGATGTATTCTAGAGCCAGACAAGAGCTTATACACGAAAGATATCTTTCATCAAATCATTGTACCATCGCATATATCCTTCCAACAATACATGGAATTTGGGAACTTTGGGAGATGCTAGGAGGAAGTGAAGGTGAGGCCTCATAACATTTTGACCACTTTGTAAGTATCGTCGAGGTAGTCTTTTGCCGTGCGTGGTTTTTGGTAGAAATGCATGCGAGCACTTCTGCTGCTACCTCGGGCGAGAACATTTCCCAGCCCAGCTGGCGATGCTATCATACATGTCCTCGTGTGATCAGACGTCCCTATGCATAGCAGAAAATCAGGAGACTTTCCTTTGCTAGTCATGGTTGCAGTGAGATCCTCCACAGCTAAACCTTTGCTGATTCCCTGAAATGTAGAGACCACATGAAAACTTTGTTCCTCAGAAGGTAAAGATATTCAAGAATGCTCACTTAATCGTAATTTCTTATATGACAAGATCATATAATGACATGAGACAAATGTTTTAACACAGACTATCAAACTAATGACTCAATTTCACCCAGAAATCATATAAAGCATAGATTTTTCAACATTATGCAGA
Source organism: Rubia yunnanensis (assembly GCA_037428765.1). NCBI lineage: Eukaryota > Viridiplantae > Streptophyta > Magnoliopsida > Gentianales > Rubiaceae > Rubia > Rubia yunnanensis. The sequence continues at coordinate 89,868,141 of CM075061.1, forward strand.
CAAATGTCAGAAGTGGTGGTGCTGAAATACCACACCTCTAGTTTAACCTCGCCGATATGCTGGTCCCTTTTCACGACAACCGTCTCATTTGTAATAGAAGACTCATGCACAGCTTAATCGTAAAGAAAATAATAAGCTGGAGAACAAAACTCATATAGAAAAGCAGCAGTGCTCATATACAAAGATTTTCACAAGGAGCGAATAATCTGCTCAGAGAATATTTTCGTCTGCCACTTGCAATCAACTCAATACAAAACAACAGTTGCATGAACATTACACATTATAATTCAATTTATATCATATCAGTGAAACAAAATCTATAAACATAAGCGCAAAGTATATAAAACATAGAGTAAACGACTATGAGTTCCTGTTGTTCTCCAGTTATTGTCTAATCAAATTTGTCAATTCCACTACAACCAATTTTGATTCGATGCACACAATATCACGAGCATCACGAACACCAATAAACAGCACAAAATTCATGAATCTTATGAGGTATTTTGCAAATTAAATCTTTAAATCATCACTATCAAAATTGAAGCTCAAAATCAAATCAAAACCTATAGCTAACATTTGATAGAATCAGAATTCAAAATGTTGAAACTCACCAAATGTAGAACATAGGTTTCGTATTGACCTTTTAGCTAACACATAGCATACATTCCAAATCACCTGGAGGGAAACCTGTAAGCGCATAAAAAAGAAAAAAAGAGAAAAAGAGCAAATTAACGAGCTCAGGACAAAATTCAAAAGTACGATACCTTGAATTTTTTTTAAAATAGGAAATTAATACCTCTAAATTGTACAGGAGTCTGCGAACTATCCCAGTAGAGCCTTATCACTCTGATTTCGGAGAAGAAAATCCCCCAAATCTAGAAACAAAGGACAAACCTAGGGTTTCAGAAGAGGAGAAATGGAGCGGAGGAGGAACGGATCAGAGGAGAAGCGGAGAGGAGGAGGAACGGATCAGAGGAGGAGCATGACGGAGGAGGCGCGCCAGAGGAGAAGCAAAGCCGAGGAGGAACTGGGCGAAGGAGGCGCGGCGGCGGAGAAGACGTAGCAGGCACAATGCAGAGGCTGAAGGTGGAGAAGCAGTTTGTACAAGAAAATAGCTTTTATATAATTTATATAATTATACAAAAGGCCCTCTATGTTTCTTATTTCCATATAAATCTCTAGTCTCATTATAATCTTGGGTGAGACGGTCTCGCCCATGTCTTTGTCAAAAAGTAGTACCAATTTAGTGAGATAGATATATCACACGGGCATCGGTATGGGTTACTCAATAACATGTATTAGCGTTTTTCAACATTTCACCAAAAAAATAATTTATTTTAAATGTATATATTTATGCAAGAATAACAAAAATCATGTATTTTGGAGCAATAGATAATAGGGCAACTTAACTTTGGGCCATAGTGTAATTTTTCAAGAATGTGTAGAAGTAATCAATGTTGACTTTCGAGTGTGATTTCTCCAAATTGAATTCCGCTCGAACGTGATGCTACCATATACACCCCCATTGTATTTTCCAAGTTTGTAACATATTATTTATCAATAAACATGCACAAGAACGTGATGCTACCCTTAATTGACCTTTGATACATAAATAGTAACAAGAATGTTTTACCTTGAATAATAAACAGTTACTCATTGACTTTCCATACATAAACACTAATAATTAGTTTTGACCTTATATAATGAACGATCAACCCTTACTTGACTTTCCATGTATGAACACTAATGAAATTGTTTGACTTTAACTAATTAATGGTCAACCCATAGTTGACTTTCTATACATACACTCTAAGGAAATGGTTATAACTTAACTTGACATTTCATACATAAAAACTAATGAAATTGTTATAACTTAACTAATCAATGGTCAACCCTTACTTAGTTTTTCACATATAATCATTAATAATTAAGGGTTTACCTTAACTAGTAAATGTTCAACCCCCACTTGACTTTCCTTACCTAAACACTTTTGAAAACTAAGTAACGGTCAACCCTTGATTACTTGACTTTCCATACATAAACACTAATAAAATGGTTGGAGTTTAACTAAAGAAATGGTTAGAGTTCAACTAATCAATGGTCTACCCATACTTGACTTTACATAAATAAACACTAATAACTAAGTTTGACCTTAATTAATCAATGGTTAACCATTCTTTGACTTTCCATACAAAAAGCTATTGAAAAAATTGGACCTTAACTAACTAACGGTCATCCCTTACTTCTTTTTTTTACATCAAGTGATTCTAGTTCCCAAAAGGTAATAAGGCAACATGGTTGCCACCAAAAGTCCTAGACTAACTATGTCGAGGATATATAAACAGCTATACACAGGTAAGTTAATCTGCAATGAAGTTACGATCCAAACGAGAGAATCTCCACCCCCTGTGTTAATTCTCTCCCTTGGCCAGGTAACTTCATTACATAGAAACAGTCACTAAGTTGAAAGATTGAAAACCAGGAGAATGAGTGGAGGATTGGGCTAAACCCGAGAAGGCAAAACAACATCCATAGAGTCCATTTGTGTTATTTTGATGATCTGAAGTCCCAGCTTCCATAGGCTTCATCATGTTCAGCAGATTTCCAGTCCATCATCATGTGCAGCAGATTTATAGCAGTCCTACATGAAGAAAACCAAAACTCAACAGTATCTATTCAAGCATTAGGACTTTAGAGAACTCGAATATGCGGTGTGGATTGTTTATCTAAATAAATAAGGCCAGATATGATCCTAGGGATATTAAATAGATTTAGGCCTTGATCAAACTTAGAGTGGTGTTTGGCGACTGCATCAGCTACAGCATTGGTCTCTCTAAAAACATGTTTAAGTTTAGCTCTACCAAGAAGGGACTTAGCTTTATAGACCATGTCAAACATATTCCAATGTGCAGCATAAGGATCATTGATCATTTTAACCGCTAGCTTAGAATCCGATTCGATTATTACAGTGTGATCTAGATGAGGGAACATATGACACACATGCAATATAGCTTGAATTTTAGCATGTAGTGGAGAGTCAGCAGAAGAATGAGCAGAACTGATCATAATAGGGCAGCCGAAGGAATCTCTAGCAATTAGACCTACAGATACTTTGTTATGATTCCAAGATGCATCCACATTGATTTTGATGCAACCAGGCTTAGGCCTTTCCCACAGATATGATAGGCTTAGGGGGGGTCTGAGCAGAGGCAGGAGATGTCTGAAGGGAGCTGGTATTGTTCCAGAGGAAAGCAATTTAGGAGGGCATGCATATAATGTCAATTTAATAAGTTCATGCACCTCATCACAAATATGGTCAACATATAGTGGCTTATTATCAAATGAAAACCGATTCCTAGCTTTCCATAGACTCCAACATACCAACGAAGGTAGGATGTAACAGTAAATATACTCAAATTTAGGTAGGTCACTGCAGTTCCAGAATAAGTAAAACCTATGAGGAATGGAGTCCAGAGCATTTATCTTAAATTGAAGTACAGATGTCAATTTTGACCATACTTCATGAGCCAGATGACAAGAGATGAAAAAATGTTGGATAGAGTCAGAATGAGAACAAGCAGGGCATTTCGAAGCTAAACTAAAACCACAAGTAGTGAGCACATCATCAAAAGGGAGAAATGAATGCAACAATTTCCATGTAAAAATGATAATCTTTTTCTGCAAAGGAATGTTCCAAAGAGAAATACTTGCGGGAGAGTTACCTGATGAAAAGGTTAAGGCCTTATAGGTTGACTTAAAAGTAAAGTTACCTGAGAGTTCAGGCTTCCAAATCAACCTGTCATCCCTGTCCACTGTAATTTCAGCTCTCTGCAAAAATAGGAGAGTATCATGTTCCAAGAAAGACGAGATCTGGGTCAGAATATAGGTTTTGTTACTGATGAAATAGGCCACAGAAATGTCAGGCATATCAGAGATAATATTCTCTGGGATGATGTTCAAAAGAGGGCTATGTGGGCACCAATTTGCTGACAAAAAATTACAATTACCTTTGCCATGGATTATAGTCGAATTATGTTCAGCAAAGTAATTAATAGCACAATTTCTTCTCCATGTTACTGATTTCCTATGGGAAGGTGGAAGAGCCCATAGCAGTTTAGACCACAAAGAGATCCCTATTTGGCTCTTCCACCAGAGTTTAACCGAACATGACTCAACTATGGATTTAATTGCTCTAAAACCTAATCCATCCAGTTTTGTAGGTTTAGCTAGTTCAGCCCATCTTTTCCACACTTTATTGTTCTTATCCTCAGATTTACCCCAAAAAAAGTGAGACATTTTTTTCTCAATCAGTTTAATTATGCCTTTAGGGGGGATTTGTAACAGACCAAATGTGTTGAGGAATAGAGTATAGGCAAGATTTGATTAAGATCATTCTACCCCCTGAACTAAGCCATTTATTTTTCCAGTTTTGTAGCTTATGGTCATCCCTTACTTAACTTTCCATATATAAACACTAGTAGAATAATTTGATTTTAACTAATCAACATTTAACAATTACTTGTAGAATGATTTGTTTTTTACTAATCAACGATTAACCATATCAAAAATAAAGACACGGCGTTAATGAAAAGAAATTTTGTTCTCTATTTATAAATTCTCTATTTATAAATTTTATTTCATTAATTTTCCTTGTTTATAAGTTTTATTTCATAAAAAATATTTAATTTAAAATGAGATGATAAAATTTAATAATAAATTAGATTAGTTGATTAAACTAATGAACATAACTAATGAATATAGCCTAATATTAATTAATTAATGAATAAATTAGAATTATGGCTTGGTTTATTTTCAGCCCAATATCAATTCAACCCAATTACTAAACCCAAACCCTAACTCTATAAATAACCCAACCCTCATAAACTATGATCCAAACCCTAGTACTCCCCGTCTCTTAGATTTACCGTCGGCGGTGCCGCTTCCTCCATTACCACCGCCGACGCAGCCCTCCTCATCCATCACTGAGGACTTAACCTGGATGAAAAAAAATTGACCTAGACTTGACCCGACGCCATTCTCCTCTTCTTCCATCCCAATCACCGTCACCTGCTGATCGATTCCAGTTTTTCAACGCTCAGGACAGCCCTGTTTTTCAGCGACGCCGACCGATTTCAGTGATGCAACGACCCGATTCCAGCGATGCCAACGCCGATGCACCACTCCAGTGATGCCCCGATTCCAGCGACGCAGATGCAGACCTCCATCTCTTCACCTCTGCTCCGAAACCAGCGTCGCCCTGAAGCCCTGACTCTGGCGCCAACCTCCACTATTCCTCTATGCTCTGACTTTCTGACCTCCATTTCTTTAATGTGTTTTATAATTTTATGTAGATTTGTTTTGGTATTTGTCCTTTGTATAATCTGCCCCAAGCAGACTTCTGTTTGTTCATGCTTTGTTGAATGAAGAGCAGTGAATTTCCATCCACCAGTGGAATGTTAATATCGGCTATGAACCACCAAAAGCAGGATCGACTTGGATTATGCTTTTGGTGATTTTTTTTAATTTCTAAAATGTTAAATGCAACAGTGCACTGTACTCGTTTACATATTATTTAATGAGGTTTGAAATTTGGGCGACACAGCACGTTAGAGTCGTTGTTATGTTTTTTTTACCGAGGTTTGATTGATGTGCGAGATCACGCCTACTTTGCTTGGTCACATTTTTTTACCTCGAAAAATTAGAGGTACAATATATTTTTTATCTTTGTTTTGAATCAAGGTAAAAAATATATTTTTTACTTCACCCACATTTACTTTAATTTTTTAACGCTACAAACAAGGTAAAAAGATCTAAATAATCGAGGTAATAAGTGCTGTCGGTTGCATATGTATACTCCTTGTCCCCCCTTTGTTGTTTTTTGAAGTTGTTAATGCAGGAAGGAGACGGGCCAAACAAAAAATTTTGAATGTGCAAAGCCTAGGCCAAAAATTCAACCCTGGCTCCAACAGCTAGTGAATTGCAGACGGGGTCAAAATAGGCCAAAACAACTCCAGAACCACAAGGGGCGCTGAGTGATGAGCTTGACCCAAGCCAAAAATGCGACTCTAGTTTAAACAGCCAGTGAATTGCAGGCCAAGTCAAAATAGGCTAAAGTAACAGCTCCGGTACCACAAGGGCCACTGAGCGATAAGCCTGACCCATGCCAAAAATGCAACTCTGGCTCCAACAACCAGTGAACTGCATATCAGGTCAAAATAAGCCAAAGAAATAGCTCCGCCACCACAAGGGTCGTTGAACGATGAGCCTGACCCAGGGCAAAAATGCAACTCTGGCTCAAACAGCCAGCGAATTGCAGGCCGGGGAAACATAAGGCCAAAGCAATAGTTCCAGCACCGCAAGAGCCGGTGAGCGATGAGCCTGATCCAGGCAAAAAATGCAACTCTGGCTCCAACAGCCACCGAATTGCAAGCCTGGTCAAAATAGGCCAAATCAACAGCTCTGACACCATAAGGGCCGCTGAGAGATGAGCCTGACCCTGTCCAAAAACACAACTCTAGCTCTAACAGCCAGTGAATTGCAGGCTGAGTCAAAATAGGCCAAAGCAACAGCTCCAACACCACAATGACCACCAAATGGAAAGCTTAGTCGGAGGTAAACCGGAAAAAACAGTGCTGAAAAAATAGGTTTGGAAAACATTGTTATCAAACAACACTTCAAAATGGGGGAAGGATAAGGATATTCCCCCTGAGGCATTGTAAACAAAAAATAAAACGCAGAGATGCTGGAAAATCAGACTACCATTCAAGCTAGTTAAAATACCTGATTAAGGACAAAAATGTCCAACGCAGAAAGGAAAGCAAGAAAATCACTAAGGCCAACCAGGCCACAACACGAAAAGAAAATAAGACACTGTTCAATCCCTCGGTAGGGGAGTACACACAAGACATAAGAAAAGTAAAAAAAAATTTCATAGGTCTGATCTAAAATTATAAAGCCTTCACGGCTTCACAACATCATTGACAACCCCTTTTTCTAGCATCGGCAATCTCCTCGTTCTCGGCCTCCTTAGCCCTCTCTCCCAAAGTATCACCATCGCCAACTCCAGCCTGACGAGGCCCGCTACTGGAGAGAGCGTCACACTCAACCAAGGCGACATCAGGGTCCCCCCTGTCAAGCTCCGTGCATTCCATTTCCGAGTTTAGCTTGGCAAAGTACTTGGTGAAGCTATGTTTGCGGAAAGGAACAAAAGCATCACCCATGCCAATGCGCAGAGCCTCCTCGTCCTCAGTCTCGGAGTCCATCTGGATGGCCTTCATCAATGCCTTGCTCAGTGGCCCACCTCCACTCAAGGCCCTTAACGAATGATGAGTAGCGAACCCAAGCGGAAGGCATTTAGAAGAGTCAAAAAAATAATTTATAACCTGCTCCCAAACTTACTACTAAGCTACATATAGGGTAGATAGGGTAGATAGTGGCAAGATCGGGTTTTTCCATAGAGATGCTAAATGTCCAAAAGTTAACTACACACATCCACGTACGGGTTGTCAATCCATCCGTGAGTTAGGAATAGTTCAATATTGTAAAAAAAGGTTTTTTTTGGGGGGGGGGGGGGTTTAACAAGCAACTACAAGCATGTGAGCATGAGATTAAACTATATAGAATAACACTTGGGGGTATTTGCACAACATGATTGATAAATGACTCTTATCCTCTATTCATTCACATACAAACATATCAACCCATATTATGCCTACATCACATAGTGTAGAGATAGCCAAGTATTTCCCTTCATCTTTCACACGAGGTACTTACCACTAATACATGCATATCTCACCATCTCCGTGATTAGGGATGCGCTCTAGTCCACTGACATCACAGACCATCCCCGTCTTCTCACTCCCAATGTTAATGCGTCCCCGCTTAGAGGAACAAAGCCCACCTAAAAGGGCAATACCTTGCATAGGTCGCAGCCGTTAGATATGAAAGTGAGGGCATTACATCTCGAACACTCCAGTATGGATCTCAATCCCTAGGCCTAGAGAGGCAAAGGAAATGACACTTTTTAATGGCTCTAGAGTAAGCAAAAATCTAGTTGCTACAAACAATCATGCTAATCTATCAGGGTAAACCAAGGCTTTTCCCTCGTCAGGATTTTCCGAATCCACCCGACATGTGATTTCTCACACAACTAGCCAATTATAATTATGTTTAACCAACAGAAAAATATTCTCTCGAGTTAACATGAATACACTCATCTCCCCGGTGTTCTTGAACCTACTCACTACCATGATAGCAATGAAACCTAGCACGATATTACACTACCATACATGTATGGATGCATCATAATAATTACATTGCATAAATCTCACAAGAGTGGAAATCATAAATCAAACACAAATATTCACAGGACATAAAGATAGAAGAATTTATAATTCTCAAAATGCCAGAATCAATTCATGAATACAAATACTACCCCAAGAAAATTAACTACTCCCTAAGCATTGAATCCAAGTATTTCATTGGATTCAATGCCTTTGGGCAAAGGAAAAATAAAGAGAAGAAAATATTCTAGAGAGAAAGAAGAGCTCTTTTCTCTCTCTACCCTACTCTTAAAGTATAAAAATGAGCATAAAATCCAACCCTAGTAGATATAGGTCCATATATATAGTAGTAGGGAATTGGGCCTTGAAACAGGTCTAGAAACCATAGTACCTGCAATTGAAACAATCAGTGGAAAACTGCACAGTCCGTGCCAGCCAAGTTGCCTTTGTGCTGGCGAGGGCTGCTCAGTCTGGCACGACTAGTGAACTTCATGTTGGCGTCGGCTGCTCGATCTGGCACGAGATGTTTGCCTCGTGCTAGCACGGGGCATGTCACTAGGCACGGACCGTCGGCTAGAGCCTCAATTTGACATTTCTGATTGCATGCCCCGTGTCGTTTGGCGTAAGCCATCGGCTCAAGCCATTCTTTATTCAGTATAACGGTGTGTCCCGTGTCATTCTTCACACCTTATGATTTAGTCTTCGCATTTGGGACTTGAAACGATGCGGACCGTGTGAAACGGCACGGTCCACACCCATACTTAGCCATTTTTAGTGACTTTAAAGACATGGGGCACAGGTAACACATATCGGCATGGTCCATGCTGAGGATTGTGGTACGGCTCGTGTTGCTGTCACGGGCTGTGCCAATGACCCCTAGCATAGGCCGTGCTAGGCATGGCTAGCTCATTCTGGCTTCGTGCCAGTCGGTCGGCCGACCGGCTGATTTGGCAGGTTGATGTTGTGTTCCGTTCTTGACCTCTTTGAACTTCAACTCCGCCTTTCCCAGCTCAATTCCTTCTACTACCACACTTTACGTCAGTGGCCTTCTTATCTACTACCATCCTTGCGAATGGCCTTCAAATATCTTCTACCATTCTTACGAATGGCCATCTACAAAATGATGCTGAAATATTCACGAGCAACCTACTAGTATGATCATAAATGAAGATCTAGGTGCCCGTGAATACAAAGTGTCCATTAGCTTTAATTAATTCTACAAAAGTAAGGATTTAGACAAGAAAACCAATAATGGCCGTCTAAACCCTTTGTCGCGTAAACCTAACTAACACTAGCAATCAACCAAGTAAAACATAGTAACAATTGTGTCAAATGCATTGGTTAACACATGGAATATGGTGCACATCAATCCTCCCACACTTAAAACTTTACTCATCCTCGAGTAAAACAAAAACGAGAAAAGATCTAAGACGAATGTAGCATGCAAAGATAAGTTAGCCAGTGCATTCAACTGATTCCCAAGCTACCCTATTTTCCCCAAAGATTGTAAGAATCTCACAACTCTCACTCTCCCCAAAGATGTTAAAGTAACCTAACCAACCAAAATCTTGTGAAGAAAAAGCAATTCAAGAGATGTTGCCGAAAAACCACCAAGGATAATCCAAAAGATCCTCAACTTGGTTGTAACTAAGGATAATTCAAAAGATCCCCAGCTTAGTTACAACCAAGGATAATGCCAAATGATCCTCAACTTAGTTTCTAATTTCTCTCAATTTCTCTCATTTTCCCTAGGAGCCCTTTCGGGTTTTCATCCTAGCATTCACACATGTTGAGCTCACTTCTCACCTTTTTCCACACGGCCTCTCATTTTTTCCCTAGTTTTTCCAACCAAACTGGTCCTAGCCTCTCATTTTTACCTAGGGATTTCGACCTATCTGGGCTTTTCCCACTGTTGCCTAAGTTGCCCTTTTGGGTTTCCAACTTAGTCGGGTACATTTTTTTTTCATTTTTTAAAATTTTCAAAAAACAATTTTGGTGTAGCACAAAATACCCCAAAGGTGGTCTTCATACTACATGAAGATAAGAAAACAAAAATTAAACCACCAAAAGTTTCCAAACACATCCCCCAAAAACAAACTACAAAGACTACCAAACAAATCACACCACCAAGTGTATCCAAAATAGCCCTAAAAAATACTACAAAGAAGTGCCCTCACACCTAAAAATAACCAAAATTTCAAAAAATTAAATGAGGGAAAGAAACAAAAACAAGTGGAAAATAGTCATCAAAACAGTCAACATCCAAATCATAAGCTGTAGACAATACTAGTAAAACAGATGCCACTGTGAAGGTGTTCCAACCCCTCCCCCACACTTAGTTCATGCATTTTCCCCAATGCATGTGACCAAGGTAAGAAGAGAGGTTGGAAACCCCGAAAAATACTCAGTGCCATCTGTGGCGTTTGGCTCCTTGCCCTTGCCCATGCGGATCCTAGTGGTAGTAGCTATCTCCAATATCGGATGTCTTTAACCTATTGGTGATCTCTCTTATGCCTTCCTACAGTGTCTCTATATTTTTCCTCAGGTGGTATGGATGATCATCAACCCTATCGAATCTCTCGGCAGTATCCAACTCGTGATAGTCTAGCTGAGCGCTAAGCTAGTGCACATCCTGCCTGACCCCAAAAATGGAGTCCCCCAAAGACTGCACCCAGTCTAGCCCTTGCTGCGGAGGTTGAGTCCACATAGGGTAGGAAGAAGCTGACTGATAACCTCGTGACCCATGCTCCCAAAATGGGCTGAAGTGAAGATGATGGAAAGGGTGAGCCTCCTGGTGGATAGGGCATGAGACACTGTGCATGTATGGCTCAAGGCTCGGGTTAGGCGGAGGCTCATGGCCGCCGTTCTTGCTAGACTCTATGAAATCATCATAGTGGGAAGATATGATGCACCTACATGAGCTACTAGCGCCATGCCCTGTGGAATGATATGGTTCCTCATGAATAATAAACGGTGGTGGTAGCGCTAAGGGATGTGAAAAAGGTGGTGGTGGCATAACCCGAGGAAGTGCTAGCTATGGCTGGATAGGATGATGCTCAATGGGAAAATACTGTGTGGGATACACCAGGACGTGCTCTTTATGCATTGGCTCTTGATCATTCTCCTCCTGCTACTTAGCATTCTCCCCCTGGTAATAAGCTCCCAAAACCACCTCTAAACCTGTATTCAGCTCAATGATGAGATCCTGCAGTTTGAGCTTCTTGCCCAAAGCGGCCCTCGTACACTGGGGCAATCTTATAAATTTCTTGCCCTTGTGCATCCAAAAGACAATCCCATCATCCTCATGTATCATTTTTGCCTCTTCCATGTCTGGGAGAGTGAATGTAAAAGGAGAGCCCAAGTTCTCCCTCATCTCCTCACTCACCGGAAGGTTAGAATACTCAGCCAAAAGCAATATTATACCGCCAATTGCTATCTTCCCAGTGCAGCTCATAGAGAGGTCGATACAGTGATCAATGAAATCATCCAACATATCAAGGAAAGCTCTCCCAGTACAGATCGACCAAAGTCTCCTACAATCCTTCTCAGAAGTGAAGGTGGCCTCCCTATGACAACTTCCCACCACACTCAATAGCCTAGCCACATACCTTAGTGTCAGATGTACTATGTCACTGTTCTTGCTCTCCTTCCCCTGTAACTGTCGGGTGATGGTGACCCAGACCGCATACAACTTGTAACCTGCATCCGAATCATTATACCTCTTCACATCTCACTGAACCTTCCATTTGAAGATTCCAGCCAGGTGAGCATAAGTCCAGCCACGGTGCACATCCCCCAAGTGAAATCTCACATATCTCCCCATCTATCTGTTGGTTTCCTTCACGAGAGTAGACAGAAATTCTAGGGTATACCCAGTGTAGGTGGGGGCCGATACTGTAATGAACCCCTTCGTACCAATCCTCCCTAGTAGCACCCTGATGGGTTTCTAGAGCCTGAGATCCTTAAGGGTTGCTTCATGTACAAACTTCGTTTCTTGAATAGGGCGCTCTACTAGACAGCTCCACCTATCCTATTGTCCTGCAGTGAGGGTGGTCAACCCCATAAATGGTACACTAGGTTCCCCTCTCTATCTGCGATGCATGATGAATACAACAAATATAACACCCAACAACAGAAATAGCATAATAAATCTTCACCAAATACCCCAACTCAAAAGAACTCTTCCACAATAATCCAACAATCACATAATGACCCCTAAATCTCAAAAAGATCTCAAGCATGCAAATATCCAAGGATTGCACAAGAAATTCAAAAGGCCAGCTTTTCCAAACAACCAAAATTTGGCCCAAGTACCTCAAATGGCGATTAGGGATGAAATCTTTGCTTGAGAAGTGTGCAGAAATCCTCCTAGATCAATTTGAAGCAATCTTCAACACCCAAAATGGACCAAAAGTTGAGTTTTTGGGAGAAAAACCCAAGTAATGGCCGAGCTGGTCTTTTAATTTTTGGAGAAAAACCTTCATATTTCTGGGGAAAGTAATCAATGTGTTTTTTTGGGCTCGGAAAGATGAAGATTTTGGTACTAGTTGAGGTAAATCGGATGAAAATTGAGGAAGTTATTGTAAAAATTGGTTTATGGGGGTGAGAGGAAGTGAGGGACTCTGGTATAAGGATGGAAGATATTAGGGATGGGATGAACAAGGATGGCACAAGATGTTGTACAGGGGTTTTAATGGGTTGGTTGGGTAGGCTACACAAATCCCTAGGCCATATCCGTGCTGACGCATGGTGCCCCATGTCGATGTGTGGAGACCCCGTGCTAGCACGTGCCAGCTTGTGCCGGCCTGAGGGGGTCTCGTGCTGACACGCTCTCCTTCACCATGGTGCATGCCTCCTCAGCCTCATGTTGCCCTATCAGTCTCGTGGTGATACGGTCTAGCACAGGTCATTTCATCAACACGGGTTATGCTGACCCGCTCTAGCATGAGACTCTCTTGTATTTTTCCCTTCCAACTTTTTCATTAATTTTTTGCATCCAAAAACATTTAAAACCAAGAGTAGTATTGTACTAAACAAAATTGATGACTAAAATTTTCTAAAAACACCACCAAAAATCTAACTCATCCCCAAAAATTCATTAAAATATTTGAAAAGACTACTACTTGAAATAAAGCACAGTTTCTTTATTTTCGTCCTCACGACTTATTTTCTCATTCAATTTTTTGAAAAACTAAGAAGAGTGGATTGATGGGTCTCCAAAATCACCATTCTTGACACAACCGGTGACCACATCCCTATGGATGGGTCTTCACATTATTCTCGATTTGCCATTTACCTTTGGAGAAACGAACCAAACAAATCCATCTTTTTCAATAGTAGATACATTCTTGTTGAGTTTAAGAGTACAAAGGTGCATGAAGTTTTTAATTCCTTAGCCCGCTTCTGCCCCCGCTATACGTTAGTAATGAAAGTTGGAGGCAAAACATCCTCATTCAAACTAGGGGCTACATGCTTAACATAAATAGTATCACAATAATGATCATTCAAACAAGATAGGACATGTAAGGCTCCAATATCGGGCAATACATCATCCAAATAATTTTCAAAAATTTCACCATGGCATTTTTTTTCATGCATCATGTAAGAGTTTTCAAGTTGAACATGTTTATTGGATAAGGTTACGACATTACACACAAAAGAGGATATAAAGGAATCATGCTTAAACTTGTAGATATCAAGTTCCACCTTATCAATGTCATCCTCTAGGGTTAGTGTTCCTGAGTGGACATCGATCTTTGTCCTTAACATTTTTAGAAATGGTCTCTCTAATAAGATTGGAGGTGCACTTACATCGTTCGCTACGTCAAGAACATAGAAGTCCGTCGGAAACACTAACTTGCCCACATGAACCATTACGTCCTTAACTAACCCTTGAGGGCTAGCTTGGGAGTGATTGGCAAGTTGGACAATCACCCTAGTGTTCCTAAGTTCACCTATGTTTAGGCTTTCATAAAGACTATATGGAATCACATTAATAGATGCTCCTAAGTCGATCATGGCATTTTCTAATAACTTCCCACTAAAGAGAAAGGTATCCAAAACATTCCGGGGTCATCGTATTTATTAGGAAAATTCTTATGATTCAAAGCAGCGACTCCCCCTATTTTCAAATGCCCTACCTTCCTAATTTGTTTGTTCCTCTTTTTATTACATGCAACTTTCAAGAATTTAGCATAAGAGGGAACATGCTCAATCAACTCTAAGATAGAAATGGTTACCTCAACATTTTCGAAGATTTTCCAGATGTTTTCATCATTTGTCGCCACCTTCGGCTTCCCCCTAAGTTCACTTGGAAAATGTGGTGGACGGGTCACTCTTGCCTCGGTGGGTGGAAGCTATTTGGAAAGAACCTTCTTGAAAATGATCCACACTCTTCGAAATTGGTCTTACTGGCTTACATAATTAGATCATCCTCTTGCATGGTTTCCTTCTCGGGCTCGTACACTTCCTTTCGGCTCCTTAGCTTCAATACGCTTATATTTCTTGGATTGACCTCCGGTTGGGAAGGAAGCTTGCCAACCCCCTTGGCCTCAAGTCTGCTCAACGAGGTGGCGAGTTGCCCGACTTAAATTTTGAGATTTTTTATTCTCAAAAAGGCCCTAGTCCCAAGATCTTCAATCTCACGTATTGTTCGCTCCGCGAACACATCATGCTTCTTTGCCAATTGGCCAATATCATCCAAGATCTCTTCTCGATCCTACTTTTAGAGTGAGGTGTGGTTTTTGGAAGGTTCTTTACCCCTTGGATAGGGTTGAGAGTGAGGTGTTGTACCCTTGAACTTGGTTCTCCTCGCGCTAATGGAAGTTAGGGTGATCGCAGTACTTAGGGTTGAAGTTATTCGCATAGGGGTCTTTCATTTCACCTCCTTGGTTCCCCCAGAACCCTTGTTGTTGTTGCCCCCAACCAAATTGTTTCCTATTTCCACCGTTAAAGTTCAATGCTCTCACCTCTTCCAAACCACTTGTGGGCACATGTCGGTAGGATGGTCTAAACTGCATACTCTGCACACTTTGGCTTGTTGGATTCTCGTTTCATGAATTCCATCATCATAGAGGCAAGTGCTTGCACTTTATCTTCCAACTTGGGAGTTTGAGTTGACTTATCTAACATTTTCACTCATAATCTTGGGCCAAATTGCCTCATTCCATTCGTCATTTCCTTGAACAAAGCCATCGCATCCTTCAGACTCTTATTGGCAATGGAACCATTGCGAACTGTGTTAACCATCCTCATGTTATCATCACAAATCCCTTCAAAGAAATAATAGACCAATTTGCCTTCCTTGAATGGGTGATAAGGACAACTAGCCAACAACCTTTTGAATCTTTCCTAGTACTCGTACAAGGGCTCATTTGCATTCTGAGATATGTTGGACAATTGCTTCTTCAATCCTGCGGACTTTGAAGCTGGGAAGTAATTTTCAAGGAAGCGTCTTTTCATGTCCATCTGTGATGTGATACAACCTGGTGGAAGGTAATACAACTAGTCATTTGCAGTGTCTTGAAGTGATAAAGTAAAATGCGCATAAGTTGTAGTCATCTTTCGAGACTCCATGTGGTTTCATATTTGTGCACACAAGATGAAATTCCAAAAGGTGCTTGTTCGGATCCTCCTCGGCCATCCAATGGAAAGTTGGGAGGCATTAAATCATCCCACTCTTCAGCTCGCAATTGACATTGGGTGGTAACGGGGGAAAAGTGATGCAAAGCGGTTGATTCTCCAAATTTGGAGCCATCAAATCCCTCAAAGTGCGGTTTTCCTCCACCACCTCTAATGATTCTTCTACTACTAAAGTTGGCTTTGTGGAACCCCCACTTTAGCTCACCTCCTTCTTCTGCGACTACCTGCGTACGACGTTAGATAGTGTAAAATCCCAAATTTGTGGCACGGCTGTGTACAATAAACTAGGAGCCAAACAATACCCAACTAAAAGAAACACTAGCAAAAGGATTAGAAGTACATGGATCACTATCACAAAGGCTCAACAGCAAAATCCAACAAAATAATAAAAGCAACACTAACTACTTAACTAATGTGCTATGCAAGTCAACAATTAAACTTTTAGACTAGCATCCTCGGCAGCAGCATCAAAAATTTTCCCGCCTCCACTAGGGGTCGTTAAAAAATGATGAGTAGCTAACCCGAGCGGAGGGCATTTGAAAGAGTCAAAGATAAAATTTATATTCTACTCCCAAACTTACTACTAAGCTACCTATAGGGTAATAGTGGCAAGGCCTGGTTTGTCCACTGAGATGCTAGATGTCCAAAGTAAACTACACACAGCCATGCACCTGTCGTCAATCTGTTCGTGTGTTAGGAATAGCTAAATATTGCAAAACATGTTTCTGGAGGTTTTTCAACTAACAAATACAAGCATATGAGATAACACGAGATTAAACTACATAGACTAGCACTTGGGGGTATTTGTGTAACATGATCGATAAATGACTCTTATTCTCAATTCATTCACATACAAACATATAAACCCATCTTATGCATACGTCATAGTGTAGAGATATCCAGGTATTTCCCTTCGTCTGGCACACGAGGTACTTACCACCAATACATGCATATCTCATCGTCTCCGTATTTAGGGATGCGCTCTAGTTCACCAGCACCGCAGACTATCCCCATCATCTCACTCCTAATGCTAATGCGCCCTCGCTTATAGGAACAAAGTTTGCCTAAAAGGGCAATGGCTCACATAGGTTGCAACCGTTATATATGAAAACGAGGGAATCACATCTGGAACACTCCACTATGGATCTCAATTCCTAGGCCAGGAGAGGCAAAGGAAATTACTCCTTGTGATGACCAATCATGCTAAACTATCGAGCAAAGCCAATGGTTTTCCCTCATCAGGATTTGCCTAATCGACCCCCCGACATGTGCTTTATCAAACAACTAGCCAATCAAAATTATGGTTTAACAAATATAAAGATATTCTCTCGAGGTAATATGAATGCACTCATCCCCCCGGTGATCTTGAAAATACTCCATAATCAAACACTCCCAAGATAGCAATGAAACCTAGCACCATATTACACTACCATACATGTATGGATGCATCATAATAATGACATAGCATAAATCTCTCAAGAGTGGAAAGAATAAATCAAACACAAATACTCATAGGACATAAAGATAGAATAATCTATAAATCTCAAAAAGCCAAAATCAATTCATTGATACAAATACTACCCCAAGAAAATTAACTAATCCCTAAGCATTGAACCCAAGTATTTCATTGGATTCAATGGTTTTTGGCAAAGGAAAAATAAAGAGAAGAAAAGAAAAGATTCTAGAGAGAAGGAAGAGCTCTTTTTTCTCTCTAACCTGCTCTTGAAGTCTAAAAATGAGCATAAACTCCAACCCTAGAAGACATTGGTCCATATATTTATATATATTATTAGTGAATTGGGCCTAGAAATAGGCCCAAAATAGGCCTAGAAACCCTAGCAGCCACAATTGACACGGCCAGTGGAGAACAGTGAAGTCCATGCCAGCTAGGTTACCTTTATGCTAGCGTAGGCCGCTCGGTCTAGCACGACACATGTGCTTCATGTTGGTGTGGTTTGCTTGATCTAGCATGGGCCATTTACCTTGTGCTGGTGAGGGGCATGTTACCCGGCACTGACCGTCGGCTTGTTTGACACTTCTGATCGCACGGCCTGCGATGCGGCCAGTGTTGCTAGCATGACCCCTGTTGCTAGTATGGCCCATGCTAGAGACCCCTGACACGGGCCATACTAGGCATGGCTGGCTTGTGCTAGCTTTCTGCCAGTCGGTTGGCCGGCTGGCTGATTCGGTCGGTTGATGTCGTCTATCATTCTTGACCCTGTTTGAACTTCAACTCTGCATTTCCCGGCTCAATTCCATCTACTGCCACACTTTAAGTTCTTGGCCTTCTGATCTGCTTCATTATGCATGCTTTAACTGTTGCATTTGACATAGTTTTTAGCTAGTTTTATTTGATTGATTGCTAATATTAGTTAAGTTTATGTGACAAAGGGTTTAGACGGCCATGTTTGGTTTTCTTATCTAAATCCCGCATTGTTTAGACTTAATTGGTACTAATAGACATCTTGTATCCATGGGCCCCTTGATCTTCCTTGTGATCATCTTTAGTTGGTTGCCCATAGGTACTTTTTGGTTACATTCGATGTGAAGGCCATTCGTAAGGGCGGTAAAAGATATTGAAGGCCGTTCGCAAGGAAGGTAGAAGAAATTGAAGGTCATTCACCTCTAGAATGGTAGAAGATGAAGGCCACAGACATCAAATTGTGGTGGTGGAAGGATGAAGCCAAAGATAGGCGGCATTGGAGTTCAAAACGGCCAAGGGAGAAACGGTGAATCGTGGTTCGAAGAGTTGTGCATAATTATGAGAAAGATCTGAGAAGAACTAGCCTTCAAGGATGAATCCATTGGATTTTTATTCTCGATAACTATAAAATCAACTACTAAAACTCTCAAATCGGACTAACATTTCACCTATGGCCAAGGAAACAAGTTCAGCAGGCCGAGGCACATGGGTCGGCGCGGGCCGTTCATGGATAGCACCAACGGCCCTCACCAAAGGAGCTATCCCATGCCAAAATGATCACCAAGAGATCATGGCATGAAGTTAAGGTTTGTGCCAATATATTCCGCATGAGGCTATGGCATATCCCGCGCCAGACGCCACGAGCTGCCAGTACGAAGTTCAAATCCCACTCCAAAAGGCTAAGTATAGGCGTAGATGTCCCATTTTCGATGCCCCGTGCCGTTCCAAGTCCAAGATGACAAGACCAACCGGTAGGTTATGGGAAATCACATGGCCTGTGCCAAAATTTTTGAGCAAGCACCCTCCCTGACCACAGCCCGTGCCACAGCCTACGAGCGCGGATCAGAACTCTCATTTTTAGCACCTGATGATGCCCCGCCCCAAACAACGTAACCCGTGCCAGGAGATTAATGCAGCCCATTCAAATATCTGTGCTCCGTGCCACTTGAAGATTCTTACCACACACTAGATCTCACAACCCGCGCCACCAAGGACACGCCACGGGCTGCATTATCCGTGACAACCTGTGCCAAGCGGCGGTTTCTCACTATTTTGGTCATAAATCTCTCAATTTGCATCCAATTTCCCTCAACCATATATCAAAATCTTTGTGTTTCAGAGCTCTATCCAACAAATTAATTTATAGCTCCAGAAGATTCACGGATTTAACCAGTTTATTCAAGAAAGGTTCAGCGGCTAGTGGAAAGGGTGACTAGGGCTTTGACCAAACTTTGGCCTATTTTGGGCCTATCTTTAGGCCCAATTCTGTACTACTACATATAAGAATCTTAGTCTTCTAGTAAACCATAAGTAGGCATAATGTAGATTCTTCCTCTCTCTAGTTTGGATAGAAGGAAGAGGAGAGTACTTTATCTTCTTCCTTCTCTTTTTTCTTCTCTTTTTCCTTCATCTTATTTCCTAGATCCATGACATCTAACCTAATATTTTCCGTGGATCTATTTTAGAGAGTAAATTAGCAGCTTGGGGATAGTTGTATTCATATTTTGATAATTTCTTCTTGAGATTTAGATTTCCCTATCCTAATGCTTATGAATATTTGTGCTTGAACTTGTGTTTTCTAAGAATTATGATTTATGCTATGACATTATAATGATGCACTCATGCATGTATAGTAGTATAAAGTTATGCTAGGCTTCATTGTGATCTTGGAAAGTGTTGGAATTGTAGAGTAGGTACAGAGCGCTGGGGAGATGAGTGCATTAATGTCCTGTGAGATAAAATCCTTATATGTGTTATACCATGATTCCAGTTGGCTAGCTTTGTTGAGAAATCACATGTAGGGCGGTTGATTCAGCAAATCCCAGCAGGGGAAAACCCCTGGCTTACCCCAATAGATTAGCGTGTTGTATGTAGCGACTAGAGTTGTGCCAACTCTAGAGGCATATCACAAGGTGTATTTTCCATTGCCTCTCAAGGCCTGGGGATTGAGATCCACAGTAGAGTGTTTGGGAATGTAATACATCTTACTACATATCCAACAGTTGTGGCCTACGCGAGGCAATTCCCTTTTAGGCAGGCATTGGATCCCTCTAAGCGGGGGCACATTGGCCTTGGGAGTGAGTTATTAGGGAATGGTCTGCAGCATTGTGGGACTAGAGCGCATTGCCTAAAATTACGGAGATGGTGAGATATGAGCATTTTGGTAAGTACCACGTGTGACAGACGAAGGGAAGTACCTGACTATCTCCACATTGTGTGACATGAGCATACGATAGGTTTATAAGTTCATATGTGAATGAATCGAGGATAGAAGTCATTTATCAAGCACGTTGCACAAATACCCCCAAGTGCATGTTTAGATAATTGTTTGATTTCTTTTATTTTCAAGCTTAGTAGTTGTTAGTTTGAAAAACCAACCCCCTTTGCATGTTTGCTTTACTAGCTATTCCTTCCACTCGTATTGATTGATGACCCGTACGAGGTTGTGTTTTGTTTGGTACATTAAACCTAGCATCTCTGTGGACAAACCCAGAACTTGCCGCTAACTACCCTCCAGGTAGCGTAGCCGTGAGAACATGGTGCAGAATTATAAATTTCTAACTTCTAATCTTCCCAAGGGAAAGCCTCTGCCTGGGTTAATTAGCTATGATTTCTCCTACTTATCTACTACTATCTTACGAATGACCTTCAAATATCTTCTACCATTCTTGCGAATGGCCTTCTACAAAATGATGTTGAAATATTCACGAGCAACTTACTTGTAAGATCATAAATGAAGATCTAGGTGTCTGTGAATACAAAGTGTCCATTATCTTGAATTAATTCTACAAAACTCGTGATATAGACAAGAAAACCAATAATGGTCGTCTAAACCCTTTGTCATGTAAACCTAAATAAAACTAGCAATCAACCAAGTAAAACATATTATCAATTATGTGAAATGTATTAGTTAACGCATGCAATATGGTGCACATGACTTAGCATCTTGGAAGCCCAATTACTCTGCTCCACGCGTGAGTAAAGGCTTAAGAAGCCACGAGTAAAGGCCCAGACACAGAAGGTACCCAGCTCAGCATTTTTGGCTTCATCCTTAGTAAAGGAAGTTTGCAGGGAGCTTGAAATGCCCTTTTCCAGCTCCAAGTCTTGCTCCAGCTCATGAACCTGCTCCTCGCTCTTCTTCAGGAAGGCGAGTCCACTCCAAAGCTTGCTGTTCTCCGTTTCCATGCTCTCAAGCTCCAGCTGCATGGCCCTGGCTGAGTAGAGGACCTTAGAGCAGATGAGAAAAAAAAAAGTTAAAAGGAAGCAATTCCAAATAGTTGAAATTTAAGTAAGAAAAACAAGAATAAGAAACCACCTCCAAAAAAACAGACGCGGAAAGATCTGCGAGAAAAGTAGCCCCAGCCACATTCTCAGAGTGCTCTTTGAACTATACTTTATAGTGAGGGAGGGGGATGACCTGAGAGACAAAGTCAGCCCGAGCAAATGTGCTCCGCATGGAAGCACCTTGAGAGGAAGAGCCATGGGTGAATGGAGGTGAAAATTGAATCGCCTGAACCGCCTGAACTGCAATAGCGCTAGCCCATGGCTGGCCAGCAGGCTGAAGGACTGGTGTCTCGGGAAACTCCTTGGAAACCCTACCATTGCCAGTAGCCTCTTTTCGAGAGATACCAAAGTCGCAACGAGCCTTCTTCAAGAGAGGCTCTTCGTTGGAAGCCTCAGTGTCATACAGTTGAATGGTTTTATCCCTCTGATTCATGAAATCGGTCGTGTTCTCACTCCGGGGCAGGGGACGGGTGTTGGTCGCATGATGTGGGAGCTTAGAAAGGTTGTCAACAAAGTTAGCAACCAAAATTTCTGAGAAAAAGAGCATAGCAGAGCAAGAAATGCACAAAAATAAAATACACCTAGCACAGCTAGCAGACAAGAAACACAGAGCCTATACCACTCAAGTCAATAGGCCCGTCACCGGGAGCACTGTCATCAGGAAGGAAGGCATGCCAACGGCTCTCAGAGCCAAATCCCACAGAACACGTTCACACCCCATGCTCACTCCCTTGATGCGCAAAATGAGGGGTTATATAGAAGCCATCTTGGTGGTATTAGGACAACCAACACGTCCTCTTTAAGGGCCGGTGAAAAACTTCCTGTGCGTCATCTAGGCCCAAGACCAGAGCCTCTTCCACGAAGATCTGTTTCCACTCGATCCGAGTGGGGAGATCAGTCAAGAGCTTAACCCCATCCTACCATAACTTTAGAAAAGTCCAATCCGGGGGCATTCTAGCAGAGTGGCAGAAAACCCAAAATAGAGTGACAAAAGGCTTAATGCTTAAGAGGCGACACAGGACCTCAAAACCTAGTAGGACTCGAACCAAATTTGGGGGAAGGTCGGTGAACCCTAATTCAAAAAGGGTAAAATAGCATGGAAGAAAGAGGACAACGGAAACCTAAAGCAACGATGTTCTAAGGTTTCCTAAAAAATGACAATAATGCCATCGGGAGCATCTAGAACAGTCTGACCAACTCCAGGAAATAGGACATGATCACCGATATCACTGAAGGCAACTTTCCCGGCACTAAAGGCAACCTCATGCAGGACGCAAGCCGAACGGAACTCAAGCTTAGTGGCATCGCAATATGAATCATGCTTAGGGGGGCCTACGGTGTATACCAAAACTGACTCAAAAGTAAAACAAGAAATAAAACAAAGAATGAAGGAGAAGGTACCCGGAAGAGAAGAAGAGATCACCGGGAAAGTGGAAACAAAAAAGTGGAAGATGAAGAATAAAAGCGAGGAAGGAGAAGAAGAAAAGAAAAGGGGCTGGGAATTTTTGGACAAAGCAACACGACAGACCCAAGATATGCCTTAGAAGAGGAAACGACAATGATTTGATTGAACACGCCCCGGGAAGACGCAAAATTTAAGAGATGAACATGCAAAAACTGTCGGAGAGAGGACACGTGGTGAGCTCCCAGGTAGGTAGCATAACCGTGGAACTGCCAGCTAGAAAAATGATTTTTTCGTAGCCCCGGCGGTTTAAAGTTTTAAAACTGCTAAATATTCCTGCCAAACGCATAATTTAAAGATAACACAGAGAACCGGCTATAGGGACACTTCCCTGGGAAGTCTCTCCTTCTAATAATGAGATTTAGTCCATCGCCCCAAGCTAAGAAAATCAGCAAGGACTCAAACTGGGGGGGCTTGACAAGGAGCGGGCATGGACGACCCTAAAGATTAATTTGGTCCAGAGGAAGGAATTACGAAAGAGGCCTAAATCACAGGACTGGCCCATCAATGACCTAATAGGAAATCCAAGTGGGAGCAACAGATGTGGGCTGATGGGACCGCGCCTATCCCATCTGCCCCCAAAACACGTATAACATGGAATCAACGTGAGAGAGAGGTATTCTCTCTCAATTATAAAACTATTCACAGTACACGCTCTTGACGTAAACCATGACTGACCGAAGTGTTGGAGCAGAACCTCTATCTGTCTGTTTTACAGGTTCAGGAGCAAGCACGACAGGAGAAGCACAAGGACAGGAGAAAGACAAGAATCAAAATAAACAATTATTATTTGCTTCTTCTCTTTTATCTTGTTTAATTCATGTTTTCTTATACGTTTGTTAGATAATGCTAAATTAGTATTTGGGGACATTGTTTTACGCATGTTTAGCTAATATATTGTGAGATTTTAGGTTCCTATTATCTAATTGTTTGATTATTATGACTGTTAATGTTTAATTCTTATGATTAGTTCATGATTAAGGTTAGGATGACTACTAATTGCAATTATGCCATGATTTAGGGCTAGAATCGGGAATGAACCCGAAAAGGTTTTGCCTTTTTCAATTTGTCCTTTAATTGATGTTAAAATGTTTAGGGGTGATGAATAAGAATAATTTTTAATTAATTTGTTAAATTGGGCTATAAGATGGAATCATATTAGACCTTATCTCTTGCATATAGAGTTACGGGTAATTATCGACCCCTAGGCCATAATTGTTTAAGGATGGGACCGTATCGACCTATGTTGCATGTGGGGTTATGGGTAAAGAGGTACACCTAAGCCATGGTTGTCTTAGGATGGGACCATATCAAGGTTAGTGATTAGTTCCAAAAGTTATCTCTTGATTTTGTAGCCACTAAGGTGACGCTATGACCTTATAGAGCATAGTGAGATTGATGTGCCCATTTTATGTGATTATATTAGGACTATTAGGTTTCACTTTTGTACACTTTCGTACTCTATATGTGGAATTTTCCCTTGAAATTATCTAAGAAGAGTTAAAAGCAGTTTTTTATGCTTTTATTACTTTTCTAGAGAATTTTGTGTAACAAGGCAATTTGTTTGAAGACTTTGAAAAATTTGAAGATCACCTTTGAAGATTTGAAGACTTGCATTTGAGCTTTTGAAGACTTGAAGAATTGAAAATAAGTGAAGTGAAGAGGATGACATGAAACAAAAAGAAAAAAGAAATTAAGATGCTAAAACTAAGCTCAGTCGCGACTCGTGATGGATTGGTCGCGAGTAGCAATGGACGGGTGGCCAGAAACTTTCTTACTTTTTTGTACTATAAATACTCACCTTATCCTCTCTCTCTTCAGCTCTTCTTCTTCTGTAATTTTCTGGGTTTCCAAACCCTAGTTTTACTTTCTTTCTTTTCATAGTTTTTGTAAGTTAATCATGTCTTTTAAGTTAATCCTAGTTTTACTTCCTTTCTAATGTCTTGAGAATCATATCTATCTATTATTACTTTTTCTATTGTGCATATATTGAGCTTTGAATGTGATAATATTATTGGAAGTTTGAGTATATGAATTTATTGTATGGTTACTTGTTAGGGTTGGAGGAAGTGTCTAATACTCCCCTCTTTTAATATGGAATCCAAGAGCATGAGTTAGAGCTTCTAAATGATTTTGATGTGTTGATAATTGCTAGATGAATGTGATAATGTCAAACTCTTTGTCATGCTTGTTTATTGTAGCAAATAGGAGAGGTTTATGAGCGTTGAACGTTCTTGACTAATCTTATGTAAATGCATGAATTGGTTAATGCTTAGACACAATGTAGTGTTTATAAGTGTTTTCAAGATTGTTGATTTTCCGTGCTCAATGCCATCAATGAGATACTTTCAGTCATGTTTCGACTAAGGGAGTCATTGGTGAGGTTTGACAAGAGATGTCAAATTCACTGCAAACTACTATCTAGAAGGATAGGAGATTTATTTTCACAACAAGTAGTGAATTGATTGTTTCACTCGTTCTTGAAGCCTTTGTCTTTAGTATTCATGTGTTCTTAATGCTATATTTTACTTCATTTAGGCCATGGGTTGTTTGAGAATAGGAAGTGTTTATATGATTGAAGTGTTAGGGTGTTAGGGAAGTGATGAATTCCTTAGCTCTTTGGCATGAAAATCCAAGAAAATGAACTTAGAATTTCTCATGCATAATGTGTTGTGATTCTTGCTAGATAAGTATGTCAATGTGGATTTTTCTCATATTTATCCTATAGATGCAATGAAAGGTTGAACCTTGAATGTGGTTTATTCTAGGTTTAGCCTAATGAATGCTATGTTTGGTTAAATGTCTATGTCTTTGGTAGAAGGCGTGTTGTTATCAAATCTATGGTCCTTCGTGTGAAATGTCGTTGATGAAATACCTCTATGATGTGGTTTTCCTAGAGTGATTGTCAACGAGGTTTGGAAATGGTCATTGTTTTTCTTTGTGAATTACTATTAAGAAGGAATGAATGTTGATCTTCGAATGGGAAGTGATAACATTCCCCACAGGTAACAAATGTGATAGAATGAGTGAATTTTTCAATGATCTACATTTGGTTTAGAAGTGGATGTAAATTTCCCACAAGGCTTTGTCTTTGTAATTTTTACCCATTTTTCTTAGTTGTTACATGATTAGCATAGTTAACTTTGATAGTTAGTTTGTCTTTTACTTTCATAACTTAGGATAACCAACCAATCAAAACCCCCATTTACTTACTTTTAATATCTATATATTTACTTCCAGCATAATATCAACCTTATATGTTTAAACGCTTTAAGAAAATCCCTCTTCTTCGTGGATGACCGTGACTTGCCATTATCTACTTAGTTGTGGATAGGAAGCATTTATGGCTTATAAATTTAACTTTGAGAGGTACGACGACGACCTCCCAAATTTTTATGCCGCTGCTGAGGAAAGGCATTTATTTTTAAATGTCTGGGCATATTTTGTTGTATATTAGCTAGTTATTTTTATTTTCCACTTCTTGGTGGTTTTTTTTGTTTGGAGTAGGTTTTTTTGTTTGGAGTAGGTATTTTTTGAGTTCTTGGTGAATATTTATCGAGAATCCTTGCAATATGATTCCGGACTTTTGAAAAAAAATTGAAAAAAAGGAAACTTGTCACCTTGAGGGAACTCGTGATGAGAAGAGAGGCTCAACAAGCAAGGTTTTGTAGGATGTGTCATTCTGACCATCCTACCGAGTCTTGCTACATGTTGAGAGAGGAGCACTATGAGGAGGAAAGAATCTTAGTATTATGAAGAGTGATACCAAGAGGTAGGAGATGTTGGTTTTCAAGGGCAAGAAACCCAAGAATGGTATCCATACCACAATTCTTACAATCTAGAATGGAGTGGTAATCCGGGTTGGTGGTATGAGAATGAGTTGGAAAACCAACAATACAAGAAAAATAGTCGGCCATCACCACCGTATACCATACCCCACAACCAAGCCCAACAAGGAAGTTCAAGTTTGACACGTAAGGAAGTTATGAATACAATAGCAAACTTGAACAACTTGACTTGTGAGGAACTGAACACCCGGCTCTCCTCTAACGTTGAGGCTATTGAGGGGCATGCGATGAGTATATTAGAAGCGTTGGCCCAAATGGAAGCTTGTGATTCCAAAAATACACCATCCCAAATCGAACTCGAGGATTTAGTGAGTGAGGTCACCATGGGAAATGAGCTTGAGTTCGAAGGGGATGAGAAGTTGGTTGTTGAGGATGAAAAAATGGAGGAAGAGGTGATTGTGCTACATTCATTAGCATAGTCGCCCCTACCCCTACCTAGTGAACCAACTCCGCCATTTTCAGAAGTTTTGAGGGAGACAAGAGGGGAGCCAAAAGATTATCCCAAACCTCCTAACCACCCAACTCTCCCTTTCAACCATATCTACCACCATAAGACTTTCCTCTTAAAAAGTTTGTACACCCACCTCTCTACTTTTGGATGCTCATGGTGAAGGGGTTCAAGCCTTCACCATATGGATAGCATTAGGGTCGTATCGACGACCTTAAATATATGGAGCTATTTTGTGCCGATGGCGTAAATAAATTCGGCTTTTATTTTTATTTTGTTCATTATTTCTCTTTATTTTGTCTTGTTCTTTTCACGGTGTGTTCTTCTATGATCTTGTAGAAAAGTGAAGTGCATTGCATTGGAGGAGATGAATGGGTGAAATCCATGACAAATGGAAGAAAGCTTGGAAAGTTGGTAAGAAATTTTTATAAGTGCTGGGAAACCCTGTCTATCGCGAGTTGCGACACTTGGGTCGCGAGTTGCGAGTCACGATGAACAGGGGAGAAAAATGGAACTCCCAGTATTAGCCCATCGCGATTCGCGATAGGATCTGAAAAAATTCAAAAAGAAGTGAGAACACGGAGATAAAATTTTGCGAGTCGCGAAGGTTGTATCTCGAGTCGCGATAGCCTATTACGAGTCGCGACCAAATCAGGTTTAAAATGTGAACTTTGTGTTCACAGGACCAACTTGTCACGTGTCGCGATGGTTTGGTCTTGTGTCGCGACAAGGCATCGCGAGTCACGACCGGTACTATCACGAGTCACGATGGAAAAACCATCTTTTCAACCGAGCTTAAATACTGCATAATCCTTCCTTTTCTCCCCAAATACTCCCAAGAACTACCACACTTCCACTCATTCCTCCATCATCTTACATATATTGACATATGAACATTCTTGCATCTTTATATTACCTTTGTTGATTGTAGTATGCCGACTACATCATTGTGACTATAATTGCTATATTCTGTAATTATGCTTGGGTATGTGTCAATATATGTTGGATGTTTTTATTGGACCATCTTATAGTGGTGATTGCATGATGGATTGGTTGTTCTTTGAAAATACTATGGTTATTATCTTTTGATGTTAAACCTAGTATTACAAATCCTTGTGTACTTGTGAGTTTGATGTTGTTCTCCGAGGTGTTAGTCTTGATCAAACGGTGCCAAGAAGGAGACAACGTTTTGCTCAAGGGGTGAGTTCTTCTACGACACTTTTGCTCCCCCCCCTCCGGCTCTAAAACCAATTTTGGGATTGATTCTATACAAATATATGGGATTACGTCGTAGCACCGGCAACTATGCAGAGAAACGGGAGTCACTCTACCTCTTACCTTGAGTTTTATTGTTCTTGCCTTACATGTTTACATTGAAGGTAATGTAATGTTTTAAGTGCGGGGAGGGGTTAGAGGACTCACATGCATGCTAGCTTGATTTGGAATTTTTTTTTCTAATTTTGATTGAAAAAACATGAGAAAAAGGAAGAAAAAATTTGAAAATTGAAAATTTTGTAAAAAAATAATAGAAAATTAAAAAAAATTAAAAAGAAAAACCGCTACAAAAGGACAACTTAGGCAACATTCGGGATAGGTCAAAAACCCAAAAGAGCAACCTAGGCAAAAATGAGAGGCTAAATGTGCGGAAAAAGGTGAGATATGAGCCAAAGAAATATGATGTGTGGCTAGGATGAAAACCTGAAAGGGCTCCTAGGCAAAATGAGAGAAAGTAAAAATAAAATAAAACAATTTATTATTTTCTACTCATTTTCCGGCATTGGAGTCATAAGGTTGTGGTTGATATATGGATGGATCAGGTAGCCTAACATCATAGGACTTCTTGGGATTGGGTAACTTAGCCGGTTGAAAACGAATTATAGTTATGAAATTCTTGATTCTTTGTGTAGTTCGTTTTGGGTTGATATATTGGCATAGAGTGAAGTATGTGCTTGAACCTCTCATGTGGTTTTAACTTCATTTTGTACCATTGGACCTTGGGATTATCAATTCGGAACTTGGATATGTTTCTATGGGTAGTAGTGAATTAATAAGTGGTAGGTTTGGTTAGATTTAGGAATTGGGGTTGTGTGTGAAAAAAATAATCATGTGAGCTTTGATTTTGGGATTTATGATATTGAGAGTTTTTTGTGAGGCTTTGATTTGGGGAAATATTAGTTTAGGATGTGGACATATGAATTCCTTTGAGTGTTTGAATCTTTTCTTACTCGATGGCGAGTAAGGTTTAAGTGCGGGGAGGTTTGATGTGCCCATTTTATATGATTATATTAGGACTTTAAGTAGTCACTTTTGTAAATTTGTGTGCTCTAGATATGACATTTTTCCTTGAAATTCTCTAAGGAGAGTTAAAAGCGACTTTTACGCTTTTATTACTTTTCTAGAGGATTTTGTGTAACAAGAAATTTTTTTTGAAGACTTTGAAGATCATCTTTGAAGATTTTAAGATTTGAAGACTTGCATTTGAGCTTTTGAAGACTTGAAGAACTGAAGATAAGTGAAGTGACTAGGACGACATGAAACAAAAAGAAGAAAGAAATCAAGTTGATGAAACTTGGCTTAGTCACGACTCGCAATGGATTGGTCGCGACTTGCGACGGATGGGTGGCCAGAAACTTTCTTACTTTTTTGTACTATAAATACTCACCTTATCATCTCTCTCTTCAGCTATTCTTCTTCTGCAATTTTTTGGGTTTCAAAACCCTAGTTTTTCTTTCTTTCTTTTCATAGTTTTGTAGGTTAATCATGTCTTTTAATTATCTAGGTTAGTTTAATCTTAGGAGCAATTGATTGAGACTTCCTTGCTAATGTCTTGAGAATCATATCTATCTATTCATTGCTTTTGCTAGTATGCATTTATTGAGCTTTGAATGTGAATTGTTAATGGCATTAATATTGTTGGAAGTTTGAGTATATAAATTGCTTGTATGATTATTAGTTAGGGTTGGAGAAAGTAGCTAATTCTCCCCTTTTAATATGGAATCCAAGAGCATGAGTTAGAACTTTTAAATGATGTTGGTGTGTTAATAATTGCTAGATGAATGTGATAATGTCGAACTCTTTGTCATGTTTGTTTATTGTAGCAAATAGGAGAGGTCTATGAGCGTTGAACGTTCTTAACTAATCTTATGTAAATGCATGAATAGGTTAAATGCTTAGACACAGTGTAGTGTTTATAAGTGTTGCCAAGCTTGTTGATTATTCATTCTCAATGTCATCAATGGGATACTTTTAGTCATTTTTCGACTAAAAGAGTCATTGGTGAGGTTTGACAAGAGATGTATTGGTGAGGAAATCAAGATGCTGAAACTTGGCTCAGTCGCGACTCGCGATGGACACGTGGCCAGAAACTTTCTTACTTTTTTGTACTATAAATACTCACCGTATCCTCTCTCTCTCTCTTCAACTATTCTTCTTTTGGGATTTTCTGGGTTTCAAAACCCTACTTTTAGTCATTTTTCGACTAAGGGATTCATTGGTGAGGTTTGACAAGAGATGTATTGGTGAGTAAATCAAGATGTTGAAACTTGGCTCAGTCGCGACTCAGGATGGATTGGTCGTGACTCACGACGTACAGGTGGCCAGAAACTTTCTTACTTTTTTATACTATAAATACTCACCTTATCATCTCTTTCTTCAGCTATTCTTCTTCTGCAATTTTTCTGGGTTTCAAAACCTGAGTTTTTCTTTCTTTCTTTTCATAGTTTATGTAGGTTAATCATGTCTTTTAATTATCTAAGTTAGTTTAATCTTTGGAGCAATTGATTGAGACTTCCTTGCTACTGTCTTGAGAATCATATCTATCTATTTATTGCTTTTGCTATTGTGCATTTATTAAGCTTTGAATGTGAATTGTTAATGACATTAATATTGTTGGAAGTTTGAGTATATGAATTGCTTGTATGATTACTTGTTAGGGTTGGAGAAAGTAGCTAATACTCCCCTCTTTTAATCTGGAATCCAAGAGCATGAGTTAGAACTTTTAAATGATGTTGATGTGTTGATAATTGCTAGATGAGTGTGATAATGTCGAACTCTTTGTCATGTTTGTTTATTGTAGCAAATGGGATAGGTCTATGAGCGTTGAACGTTCTTGACTAATCTTATGTAAATGCATGAATTGGTTAAGTTCTTAGACACGGTGTAGTGTTTATAAGTGTTGTCAAGCTTGTTGATTCTTCGTGCTCAATGCCATCAATGGGATACTTTTAGTCATTTTTCGACCAAGGGAGTCATTGGTGAGGTTTGACAAGAGATGTTGAATTCACTCTTGCAAACTACTATCTAGAAGGATATGAGATTTATTTTTCACAAGTAGTGAAAGTAGTGAATAGATTGTTTCACTCGTTCTTGAAGCCTTTTTATTTAGTATTCATGTGTTCTTAATGCTATGTTTTACTTCATTTATGCCATGGGTGATTTGAGAATAGGAAGTGTTTGTATGATTGAAGTATTAGGGTGTTAGGAAAGTGACGAATTCCTTAGCTCTTTGGCATGAAAATCCAAGAAAATGAACTTAGAATTTCTCATGCATAATGTGTTGTGATTCTTGATAGATAAGTATGTTAATGTGGATTTTTCTCATATTTATCCTATAGATGCAATGAAAGGTTGAACCTTGAATGTGCTTTGTTCTAGGTTTAGCCTAAAGAATGCTATGTTTGATTAAATGGCTATGTCTTTGGTAAAAGGCATGTTGTTATCAAATCTATGGTCCTTCGTGTGAAATAACGTTGATTAAATACCTCTATGATGTGGTTAGCCTAGAGTGATTGTCAACGAGGTTTTCAAATGGTCATTGTTTGTCTTTGCAAATTACTATTAAGAAAGAATGAATGTTGATATTCGAATGGGAAGTAATAACATTCCCCACAAGTAAATATTCCATGGGTAATTTTCCAGCTTGTGTCACTTTGACCAGGGAAAATGTAATATGTGTGTGTATTGCATTTGCAAAGTGGGGGGAAGGGGTGAGGCCGTGTTTGGTCACTTATGTTAAGATAGACTTAGCTTGTATGAGTTTTGTGGGATTGGGCTTAGCGGGTAAATAGATAAGTATGCCATATGGAACGATGCTTTTCAAATTTTCTATGTTAAACCATGTAAAAAAGTAATGTGTTCCATTTCCCAAGGCTGAATAAGTGCTCAGTCAGTTATCGAGAAACAATGGGGCGCAACTTTTTAGATATTTTTTATAATAGTGGCTTTAGCCGCCCTATGTTGGTGTTTAACCTATAAAAGGTGGTGTTGTCAGGGTATATATTCAGTTGTAGTTGTGTGTAATTAGACTATATCTAAGTGTTAGTAAGATTGCTCTTGTGATTGTGTTGTATGTGTTTCATGTTGTTGGTGGAGTTGTTGTGAATGTGTGTAAGTTGTAAGCTTCCTATGGGGAATGTGGTATGGGATGTTGGTGGTATTTCACGTATGGGTTTGGAGTCTCACTAGTTTCGTGATAATACAACTTGGTTGGGTGGTTTGGAAGAGTTATCTTACTTGCTAAGGTTCATAGTCGGGTTATATTCCTCGTGAGGTGTTCTTGGAATACTTATGCTTGTTGTAAGTAGCTAACCTATCTATTTTGAAGGATCTTATTTATCTAGTTTATGTGATATGTTTCCATCTGCTAGTCCACTAATCACGGAGGCTGGAAAGAACCTACGCGAGGGAAAGTCCAGACTCACGGCGGCTTGGCTCTAGGGGAAAGATGGACTACACAGTCAAAGGGCTTGCATGACTAGATGGGATTGACGACTGCGTTCAACTATGGAAAAAATGGAAAAAAAAGTATGTCAGGTAGGCATTCATTGCTCTCCTAGCATACTTGACTACTTTCACGTTAGTGCTCATTTATGGAGGGGTACTTCTGGAAATGAGGGTAATACGGTGGGAGATCTGGACAATGGTCCAATGACATCACCTTACTATACCACTATCGTAGGCGCACTAGCTTTCATCTAGTTAACTATTTTACCTATGTGATAGGTTCACAATTTAATGTGATGTAATACTTCTTAGGAAAGGCTAAAGAGGGAATTTTTCTTATAATCCATAATTTTTGTATGGCCTCGAGGTTTGTGAAGGAAAAAGACTTTATTACCCTTTTTACTATGTTGTATTGTGTTTCGTTTACTAGAGTTGTTAGCCTCGTGTTTGTTAGCACTTCAGTTCACACTCTCATTGAGTAGTTGATATGGGCATGGCTCTACCAGATATCACTTTGTTTATGCATATCATTTATATTTAGTGTGCCTAGTTCCATAGCTAAACGGTTTTTATAACTACGTCATCTAACATGGGGGGTAGACATATCGTAACTCTTTGAGCAATGTCTTACTTTATATGCATATAGAGTTCTTGGTATGTTGGGGCATAGCTTTTACAGGAAGTACCTTGGTTGGGCAAGGTGATCCTTAATGTACGAGTGTAGTTTTGTTGTTGTCGTAATTCTCATTTTTTGGTGTACTTATGTTACTTCACCGCTTACTAGCTTCCTCTCGTGGGTTGGTCTTCATTTTTGTTTCCACATCAAGTTGTGACTCCAATTGGGGTTACGTGGTGGTGAGTCATGTGATCGTGGCCCATGTTGTGTGCTTCTTGTCCTTGATTTGTGGTCCAGTCGAGATGTTTGTGGTAGCTGGTTTCCTTCCTGGCTCGGGTGAGGTGCCACTTGTATTCAGCGAACCAGTCAGCTTCTGCGGGGTGTTCATTCTAGTGCTAGACTACGCTCGACGGGGAGGTATATATCAAAGGTTTTTCATGATTAGTCCATCTGTTAGGATGTATGACTTTGACGCTCTCTTAACTTTAATAGATATAATAACTAAATAAATAGTATAATATAGTATTTATGCATAAAATTTAAGATAATGAAATTTGTTGAAAAGTTGAGTTGGGTTGTTAATAAAGAGTGAAAAAAATTGTTTATTATATAGTCAACTATTCATATGACGTGAGAGAAATAATTAAAATTATAAAAGTTAGATACGATTATGTTTTGGTTAAAGATGGTCAGGCTATAGTTATTGTTAAGTCCAAAATTTATATGGGTCATTCGATTGTTGCTTTGTTCCTTAAACTGCTCCTAAACCTACAAGACAAACTGGCTGAGGTCAGGCAGGCTGGTGCTGACTTGTGCATGCTCCGACGATTCAGTCAGGTCCGAGTGTCATGTGAGGCGTAGGTTTCATGTAAAGTAAGTTGGGCTAGAGATCATACCTACTGCACATGGCCTTTTCCTTGTTATATGGATTGGTGGCCGGCTTGACCCTTCCAGTCACGTCACCTCTGATTCCTTGATTCCCGAGATTCTCTAATACAACTTTCATTTGCTGGGCTAAATTTAAGGCTAGTCTTGCTGACCCACTGGGCGGGGCAGAACATCTGTCCCGGCCCAATCAACCTACATATTTGGGTCATACGGGTCGGGTCGGTCCAAATTCCATAGTTATGGGTTGGGTGGAGTCGGGTCACAAAATGACCCAAATCGTATAAGAAAACAAAAAAAATCTTTTATAATTTATTCAAATAAAATGAATAATTTTTAAATGTATTAATATATAAATAATAAATAAAATTAAAATTTATTTTCATATAATTTAAAATAAGAATATTATATTATATTATAAATTATTCACTTAATAAAGAAAAATACAACTATTTTCATTCTACTTAGTTAGAATACTTTTAATATTTTGATTAAACAATATAATTTTACTATAATTTTTTATATAATTATGTATGTGTGTATCATATTTTAATCAATATATTATTTATATTTAACCGTAGCTTTACAAAATTATTTTTATCTCAAAAATAAGAGAACTGAAGAGCAAAAAGAATTCTTCGTGTATGTGCGATTTTGGTGCGATTTCGGTGCGTTTCAACAACATCCTCCTCTCCTTCTACCTCTATTTCTTCTTCCATCCCTAGCTATTAAAATCTTATACACCTAGTCTCTGCCGGAATCACTTTACCGGTAATGGCTAATTTAGTCGTTAACGGCTACTGCGATGTCGGGCACAGTTATTCCGGCTGCTCCGGATAACAATCATGCTACACAAGCCACTCCTCCTCCTATCACCTTTGCGGCTGCCCTAAAAAACAAAGCTCCTCCACTAGCAAAGCTACTACCAAATAACCCTGAGCTCATCCCCAAATCCCAACATCTCAGTGAGGCAGCTTGTCTATACTCAGATGAGCAAATAGCAAAATTATCATCACACTATTCGAATGCCCTAGTTGGCAAGTTCACCAAGGGCAGATGCTCAATGGAGCAACTTGAACAATTTTTCAAAACTGTGGGTTTCTCAGGTAAGTACCAGCTTGGTTCCCTTGATTACAAACATGTGCTCATTAGGTTTGAATTGCTAAATGATTACCAACGAGCATGGATGAAAGGAATTTGGAATTTCAATGGGATACTACTTAAAATGTTAAAATGGACTCCTGATTTTTCAATCCATAAAGAATCACCTATAGTTCCAGTTTGGTGTACAATTAGAGAAGTTCCATTGTACTACTATAACTCAGCTGCAATTGAATCCATTGGCAATAGCATAGGCAGTTTTATTAAAACTGATCTTGCTACTGATATGCTTACAAGACCTTCTGCCATTAAATTATGTGTTGAAATGGATCTTCAAAAACCAATCTGTAGCTACATCAGGCTTGGCTCATTAACTAATAATAGAAAATACCAAATAGAATATGAAGATATACCCCTTTACTGTGATCACTGTGCCAAATTAGGACATTCCAAACTTCAGTGCAGAGCCTTTCCTCCTAATGCCAATGTCAATACTGTTGAGCTTATCAGCACTCAGGCCCAGCCTCAGTGGCAGGCAACTGGAAAAAATTTTGAAACACCTCCACTGATC
The DNA here is from genome assembly GCA_037428765.1 of Rubia yunnanensis. Taxonomy (NCBI): domain Eukaryota; kingdom Viridiplantae; phylum Streptophyta; class Magnoliopsida; order Gentianales; family Rubiaceae; genus Rubia; species Rubia yunnanensis. The sequence goes on from CM075061.1 coordinate 89,904,423, forward strand.
TCTTCTGCTGATCACATGGACTTGGTTGTTCCAGTGATTACTAAGGAACTCAACCCCGAGCTCATAACTTCATCTTCTCCTAACCTGGAAACTAACACTATCCCGGAGATTCCTGTAACATCTGTAAGTGCTAGGGACAACCCCGCTGTCAGCCTCACTAGTCCTACTACTCAGGTTCCACTAGATAACTCTACCTCTAGGCTGATTGAAAGAATAGCCTTTAAAAGTTTTACTCTAGTAGCCTATGCCTCTGATGATATTCAGGTAGGGACCTCTCTTTCCAGCCTGAATAGAAATAATGGGATTTCCTCACCTCTACTAGACAGAATTGGGAATAGGTTTACTGTTTTGCAGATGGACTCAGATGATACTACTCAAGAGCAGGATGAGACTTCAAATCCTCAAGCTAGCTCGAACTCAACTCCATTACAGGGGCAGAACCTTTAGTCATGTAAGGCAAAAGGTAAAAAGTCTAACTATTTCAGTCAAATCAATAGAATGATGCTTAGATCATCAACTAAAAGTCATAAGTCTAGTGAACAATGATAGGTTCTCTTTCACTAAATTTCTTGGTGTGGAATATCAGGGGTATGGAAACATCAATGCTATGACTAATGAACCTAATCAGGATTAAAAAGATTCAATTTTTATGCATCATTGAACCAATGCATGATAACACTAAATTTCAATCCCATATGGATATACTTAAATTTACGGATGGCTTGACCCTGGATAATGGAAAATTTTGGCTGATGTGGTCTAATTCTTTTTCAGTAACCCTTCACTCATCTCATGAGCAGTATTTGCATGTGCATATATCTCATAGAACCATAATTCTTCAGATGGAAGCTGTTTTCATATATGCTCTTAGGAATAGGAAGGGTAGAAAGACATTATGGAGTGACTTAATAGCAATTAATCAGGGAGATACTATATTTATAGGAGATTTTAATACTATTACTTCCCTTTCTGAATATAGAGGCCCTAGCTCTCCCAACCTGGGAAGTATTAGAGATTTTAATACTTGGATAAGTACCTCGGGCATGCAGGAAATTAACACCGTTGGCAATTTATTCACTTGGTGTAACTCTAGACTCAGGAATCCCACATCCAAAAGGCTTGATAGAGGACTAAGTACCATCTCATGGAACCAGAAATTTCCCTCTTCTTCTATCCAAATTTTGAACAGACAGACTTCGGATCATTCACCCCTGCTTTTAAATATTTCTAACCTAACCACTCTTAACCCAAGACCTTTCAGATTCCTTAATGTGTGGTTTAATCGTCCTGATTTCATCACCCTAATTCAGACAAGCTGGAATAAACAAATGGTAGAAACTGGTTTGCTTGGCTTCTTCCTAAAATTGATTAGGTTAAAGAAGGAGATTAAAATTTGGAATAAGGAATGTTTTGGCAATATTGACACCAATTTAACTTATGATGAAGAATCAATGAGAATTCAGGAATTGGTATATGATTTAAATCCTTCGGACACTGAACTCACTAGATTAAATCAGAAGAAAGCATTATTGATGAGAGCTCAAAAAGAGAAAAAAAAATTTGGAAACAAAAGGCAAGATTAAAATGGCATAAATTGGGTGACAATAATACAAAATTTTTCTACAATATGGTGCAGGAGAAAAATTGTAGATTACAGATCTCCAAAATAAAAAACAAAGATGGTCAGTGGTTAAATTCTCAATCAGATATCCAGAAAGAGGCCATCTCATACTACTCGGATATGTTATCTGAACCTAACCAGGGTCCTAACTATACTTACTATACCCATTTTTTGAGTCAGATTCCCTCTTACATTACTGCTCAAGATAATATTGAACTAGCAAAGCCAGCCTCTGAATCAGAGGTTGAGGCAGTAATAAAGGGATTAAGAAACAATAGTAGTCCGGGCCCGGATGGATTTACCAATAAGTTCTATTCTAAGTGCTGGTTAATTATAAAAAAGGACTTAGTTGATGCAGTGAATGATTTCATTAGGGGCTCTTCCATACCAAAAGGAATATCTAGCACATGGATTACATTAATACCTAAAAATCCAACTCCTGGTTCTTTTGATGACTTTAGGCCTATTAGTCTTTCTAACACTATTAATAAAATCTGCTCTAAAGTATTAATGGAAAGACTAAGACCTTACATGGATAAACTAATCTCCCAAAATCAATCGGCTTTTATGAAAAATAGAGATATTTCTGACAATATTCTCTATCTTCAGGAATTAGTGAGATTTTGGATAAAAAGGCAAGAACCCCAAACTGTATTCTAAAACTGGACTTACAAAAAGCATTTGATAGAGTTAACTGGGATTTCTTAAAAAGTGTGCTTAGGAAGTTTGGTTTTGATGGTCCTTTTCTAAATGCTGTAATGTCTAACCTTTCACAAGCTTATTTTTCGGTTCTAGTGAATGGAAATCCAGTGGGATTCTTCCAAGCCACTAGAGGTATTAATCAAAGTGACCCACTCTCTCCTTTTCTCTTTAACATTTTCCCAGAAGCTTTCTCTAGAAGTTTATCCTATATTTTCAGTATTGGTAAACTAGCATATTATCAGATGACATCTTCAATTTTACCAATCTATCATCTTATGTATGCTGATGATACTGTTATTTTCATGCAAGCCTCAAAATCTAACTTAATCAAAATTAAGGCTTTCTTAGATATCTTTGAACTCACTTCAGGCCAAAAGTTCAATTTCCACAAATCTGATTTTTACATTGGCAAAAGAGCATCAAGTATTAAATTATATCAGATTAGATGGATTCTTAAAATGAAACAAGGATCTTGGCCTTTCCAATACCTAGGTTGCCCTATCTTTAAGGGTCAAACTTTGAACAGATATTATCAACCTCTGATGGAAAAGCTTGACAACAAGGTAAAAAACTGGAAAAATAAGTGGTTAAGTCCAGGGGGCAAATTAGTTTTGATTAAAAATTGCTTATACTCCCTACCACAACATTTATGGGCTGTGACAAATCCCCCAAAATTTATTATCAAATCCTTTGAGAAAAAGCTGGCAAGATTTTTTTGGGGGGAAACTGATGGGAAAAGAAATAAGATTTGGAAAAAATGGATAGAGTTAGCTAAACCAACATCCCAAAATGGCTTAGGTTTTCGATCTATCAAAGGAATTGTTGATGCATGTTCCCTTAAGCTGTGGTGGAAAAGCCAGCTAGGTATAACCTTATGGTCTAAATTACTTTGGTCTCTACCAGACTCTTATAGAACTTCAGTTACATGGAAACGAATTTGATCTGTCAATGCCATAGCTGAAGAAAATTCTATTATTATCTAGTAAAGGGGCTTGTAATGCTTGGACCTCTAAGTGGTGTTCAAATGGACCTCTGATCAATAACATTCCAAGTCACATCCTCCAAACACTACAGCTGTACTCAGTTTCTGATTTCATCAGGGATAAAGCTCAGATTCTTTCTCAGATTACACCCTATCTGGAAAATGATACTGTTCTATTTCTACAGGAGGCAGTGGTGGTGGAAGATAGAGATGATCGGATCATATGGAAACCGGACATTGCAGGTGCTTTTTCATTTAAAACTGCATATCATACCATCACAAACTTTTCAGGTAACTTTCCTGTCTCAAAAATGGTGTGGAGTGTATTGCTGCAAAAAAAAAGGTTTCTATTTTCACATGGAAATTGCTCCATTCATTCCTTCTCTTTGATGATATTCTTATAACATGTAGATATAGTTTGGCTTCTAAATGTCCTGTGTGCTGTCACTCTGATTCAATTGAAAACTTTTTTATATCCTGTGCACAGGCAAAACTAATATGGAATAGAATGGCTGCTCTCATAGACTTCAATCTTCCTGATAATCAGTCCCTCTCCCATAGATTCTATTCCTTCTGGAACTGTTCTGATCTAACTAAAAGCTACCAACTCTTGTGTAAAATACTTCCTTCACTCATTTGTTAGAGTCTTTGGAAGGCTCGAAATAGGCATCTCTATGACCAGGTTCCTTTTTCTGCTGAGCCTATAAGTAGAGAGATATTTGACCTCATCAAGTTATCACTATACTCCTGCCCTACTAAGTTGAGTCAAAATACTGCATTTCCTCAACCTCTTAGACATCTAATTCCCCTTCTTAGGCCACCTCCCAAGCCAATTTTTAGAGCTGTCTGGTGGGAAAAACCTGCCATTAATTCTATTAAAATTAACACAGATGCATCATGGCTTTCTCATACAGCTGCTGCTGGGATTATAGTTAGGGATAGTTCAGGCATGCCTTTACTCATTAATTCAATCACTATTCAGGCTACATCTCCTCTTCATGCCGAACTATTAGCTATACTGGCTGCTATTCAATCCTTTCCATATAGAAACATTCCCCTAATTATTGAATCAGATTCTACTTTAGCTATTAATATGATTGAAAATCCATATTCCGCTAATTGGAACTTTTTCAATTTGGCTTATAAGATTAAGAGTCTACTATGTGGTGCGGTGCTTAAGCATGTTTATAGAGAATGTAATTCAGTGGCTAATGCTCTTGATAAACATCATTCTTCTCATAATCAGCCACTAAATTTGTATAATTTGCCAGTTCATATCAAAGGTCTCATTTCTCTTGATAGGGAGCAATTTCCTCATATTCGAACTCAGAAACATGGCCTATATAGGACTTGATACTGCTGATGGGGACTTTCTTTTTATACAGATCAATTTGCTACACATGAAGATGGAAGGAGCAGCTGCCCATCATATGGCTGTCACTCCGATTTGGCAGCACTTTCTCACCTTAAAATTTAGCCTACTCGCGTATAACTCTAACCCTCTACCACTTCTGGGTTCTGATCCTTATCATGCTTAGTTATGTACTGTGTCTGAGGTTGCCTGGCCATGGGAGAGAATTAACACGTGGGGTGGAGATTCTCTCTTTTGGATCGCAACTTCATTACAGAATACGTGACTCTTGTATAGATGCTTTTATCTACCTCAGTATAGATAGCTATAGGACTTTTGGAGGTAACTATGTTACCTCAATGCTTGGGAAACCAGCAACTCCGATGTACTAAAGACTGTTTCTGTCACAAGGCTTGGGGAACCTTAATACATATTCCTTCACCTTCGGGTGTTTTCATTCAAAATTGTTTTTATTTTTATCTTTATAAATAGATTTTTTTCAATAATGTTAAACTTATTTATGAAGTAATTAATGGTGGATATGTTGAATTAAACCAATTATTTTTTATGAATTTTTACATAGAATAATTTTTTCTCAAGAAAATGTGGCAAAAATGTAAATGGGTCAAAACGAGTCGATTTGGGTCAAAATTTGATCCAGCCCATACCCAATGCAACCTAAACTAAATTGACTCACTTGACCCAAATGAGACATTGACTCAACCCGACCCAATCCAACTGGGTCAGGTCAAAATGGATCGGAGCGGACTACTTGAACACCCCTTGCTGAATTAAGTACGTTGGCCGACATGTCCATACATTATCAAGTTCCCCTGCCCAAGGCCTTGTTGCTGCACCGGCACAGGGCCGGGGGCTGTGTCTACAGACAACTTACATGTTGCCTTAGGGAGAAACCCATATTTGAGGATCCTATGTGTCCGTCCTTTTGAATTTCAGAGGGAAGACTGCATGCATTTTTTTAAAAAATATATGCTTACCCTTTTGAAAGGGTGTTGCTATATCACGCCCTGTATTTTACTAGTTTACGCCCTAATACATACATATATGTATAATACTAAATTTAATTTTTCAAAATAAAACAAAACAAAAAAATAAAAATTGATATTCCCTCTGGACCACCGCCGGCGCACCCTCAAGGCCACCGCCGGACCACCCCCACCGCCAGACCACTTCCACCTCCACCGCCAGACCACTTCCACCTCCACCGCCACCGCTTTCACCGGACCACCACAACCGCCGGACCACCGCCACCATTGCCACCACCGCCAGAGCCAAAGCTGGAGAAATGGGAGAAGAAGAGGAGAGCCGGAGAGGGAGAAGAGAATGGGAGAAGAAGAGAACGGGAGAAGAGAATGGGAGAATAAGAGAACGGGAGAGGAGAAGAGAATGGGGAGAATAAGAGAAAGGGAGAAGAGAACGTGAGAAGAAGAGGAGAACAGGGTTGGGAGAAGGAGAGGAGAATGGAGAGAAGAGAACGCGGCCGAGAGAAGAAGAGGCGAGTCGGAGCCGGAGAAGGAGAGGAGAGCAGGGGGCGCAGGAGAAGAAGAAGATGGCTGGAGAAGAAAAGGAGAAGAAGAGGAGAAGAAGGCCGGAGAATAAGAGAAGAAGAAGAGGAGAAGAAGAGGAGAAGAAGAGGAGAAGAAGAGGAGAAGAAGAGGAGAATAAGAGAAGAAGAAGAGAAGAAGAAGAGGAGAATAAGAGAAGAAAAAGAGAAGAAGAATAGAAGAAGAAGAGGAGAATAAGAGAAGAAGAAGAGAAGAAGAAGAGGAGAAGAAGGCCGGAGAAGAAGGCCGGAGAAGAAGATCTGGATGGAGAAGAAGAACTGGCCGGAGAAGAAAAGGAGAAGAAGACCGGCGGCGGACGACGGCGGCGGCGGAGTTGGCGGACGGCGGCGGAGTGGTGGTAAATAACAAATATAATTTCATATTAAAGTAAACATATACACATACATATACATATATATATACACATACATATACATATACATATATATACACATACATATACACATATATATACACATACATATACACATATATATACACACATACACATACACATATATATACACATACATATACACATATATACACATACATATACACACATATATATACACATACATATACATATATATATATATACACATACAAATATACATATATATATATATATATACATCTTCCTAAGGAATAGCCATGTTGCCTACCGATAAAATATTTTAATTGAGGAATATCAGGTTCAGTGAGATAACAACTAATGAGTAAATGATTTGGATTTGGTTTGTCCAGATATGATGAACTGGTGTTAGAGGTAGGTGGAATAATTTTGGGATTTGTAGTGTGAGTATTTGGGTTAGAGTAGTTGGAAGTAAGGATGGGTGTATGATTTAGTTTGGAATATGGAGTTTGGGCAACTTTGGAATAGGTAAGGGGAGGAAAGTCTTGACTGGGCATTACTGGGGTCAAAGGTTTCAGAATGGCATAATCTTTGGCTGATCTTGAATGAGAAGAACTTGCAGTGGAATGATTACTCATGTTTTCCTGTAAGAAATTCTCGAGTAAGAAAATCAGGAAGGGAGTTGTCCGATCCTTTAATAAACTGAATATCAAAATAAAAAACAGATAAAGTGGCTTGCCATCTGGCAAAAATTTGTTTAGAAACTAAGTTTTTGACATCTTTTTTTAAAATCTCTTTTGTTGATTTGCAATTGATCTTTAATAAAAAAAAAATGTATTATACAAATCATCTTGGAATTTTGAAATGCATAAAACAATAGATAAAACCTTTTTTTAACTGTTGAGTAATTGACTTGTGCATGTGACCATATGCCTGAATGATATCTAACGATGGATTCTTTTCCTGAGTATAATTGTTTCAATATCCCCCCATATCCTAAATCTGATGCATCTGTTTCAATAATCATAGATGCAGACGGATGTGGAATGCCTAAACAGGGTAGTGACTTGGCTTTCAATTTTATTTCTTTTACAATTTGAGTATGTTTTGGTGTCCATGGTGATGGATTATTCTTTAATCTGTCAAACAAAAGTTTACATTCTATTCTAATGTTTGGAAAGAAATCTGATATGTAATTTAAACATCCTAAAAATCTTTGTAATTGAGCTTTATCTTTGATCTCATCTGGGAATTTATCTGCAAATTCTATTACTCGTTGTATTTGAGTGATTGCCCCTAAATGAATATGATATCCTTAAAATCTTATATTTGTTTGGAATAACTTCATTTTTGCTTATGATATTACTAATCCATTCTTTTTAATAATATTAAGTAATATTTTTAAATGTTTAATATGACTATCGATGGAATTAGAATAGACCAATATGTCATCTATATATACTATTACGAATTTGGAATAGGGATTAATATGTCATTCATAATTTTCTGGAACTCAGATGGTGCATTTTTTTAATCCAAAGGGCATTACGTTCCATTCATATTGTCCGAAGGGGACAACAAATGCCGTTTTGTATTTATCTACTTCACTTATTTGGATTTGCCAATAACCTGATTTTAGGTCAAATTTTGAGAATACTTTTGCATTGACTAGCCTATTGATCAAGTCTCTTTTATTAGGAATAGGACATCTAATCCATTTTAATACTTTGTTTAGTGGTTTGTAGTTGATGACTAATCTTGGAACTCCTCTTTCTTTTTCAGCTTGTTTGTTTACATAAAATGCTGAGCAACTCCAAGGGGATTTGCTTTTCCTATTTAATTTCCTTTTTAAATGATTTTGAATTTCTTCTTTACATAATTCTATTAATTCTGCATTCATTTGAATAGGTCTAGCTTTAGTGGGTATATCCTGTTCGTTGAAATCTGGTCCATATGGTAATGAGACTATATTTTTTTTCTATTCCAGAAATCATTTGGATGATTTGAACAAACTTGAACTTTGAATTCATTTTCTAATGTAGCTATTTTGTCACATATTGTTTGACTAGTTAGTTGATCATCTATTTTTGAATAACTTAATTCTTCTTTTAAGAATGTAACATCTTTTTGTTTGTTATTTAACAACCATATTCTTTTGTATGTAGAATTTGTTTGTAATAAATGCAATTCTACTTAGCTAGGTGGGTTAATGAATTTGAATAATAATTGGCGTCCTAATATATTAGTGCTAATTCCATATTGAGTTTTTTTAAATGGGGTTATTTGATATAAAAATGAATTGTCTAATACTGCGTCATGCAATGTATTTTCTAATATAAGAAATGACTGTTTAATACAGTACTTATTAGTTATTATTACATATAAAACCATTTGGTAATTTTTTAGAAATTGTCATTGGAGTTCCATTTGCTGCTAATAATTTCTCATTAGTCTTAGTTAAATATTTACTTGGGATTACTCCTGTTCGAATACAGGAAGTATCTACCCCGCTATCTATTAATGCTATAACTTGAGTACTAAAATCTTCTACCCCTATTGTGACTAAGGAATACCACATTTCCATATGAATTCTATTAATAGCATTGAAAAATTTATCTGTGGGGATGTCCAGATTGATATCAATATTTAAACTAGTGCTAGGCCAATCTTTGTTTGTATTTATGCCTATACGTTTGAATTCTAATTCTAGATCTTTTTCTTTTAATGAATTTAATTCTTGTTTTATTAAACTAATCTCTTTTTTTAAATTTTAAATTTCTGTTTTTAAATCATCAGATTTTACTGGTGGTTTCTTTTCCATTTCTGAATATTTTTTAATTATTTTTCATAAGCTGAATGCTTCTTCTATCCTTGGTTTCTCGTTTTCTTGGATCAATTCTTTTAACTTGTTTAGATAATCCGCCTTGTCTTCTGAATTTCTTATTTTCTCAATCATATCCAATAGTACTTGTTTTTTATCTTTCGAACTATTGAGCATATTAATTGTTGGGATTTTGCATTGGCATATATCTGAACTAATAGAGCTATCTGAACTAGATTCAGAATGCTATTGTTCACTATCAGAATTATCTATTAGTAAGGCTAGTAATTTATTTTTTAATTCTTGTTCTTCCGAGAATAATGAATTGATCTTTTTTCTGTTTTACAATGAGATGATGTATGACCAAATTTTTTGCATTTGAAACATTGAATATTTCTGTACTTATGATTTTTCTTATAAAAATGTTTGGTATTATCAAAATCCTTGTGTGTAGCAGACTGCTTGTAGTATTTTGGATTCCTGTATTTTTTGTATTTCTTAACCCTGTCTTTTTTATGTTGGGATGATGGAGGTTTGATACCCATAATGCCAAATTGTTGGCAAAAAGACCCTATTTCCCTTCTTTCAGATCCATATTTGCATTGAATTTTTAAGTCTTGGCATAATGTCAGAGCTTCTTTTTTAATAAAAGTAAATATTCGACCAAAAGTTTAAATATTGAAATCTACCTTATATGTTCCTAATGTTTTTTGTAAATTAGTAATGATTCTTTGTAAAAATAAGTTTGGTAATCCTATAATGAATTTTTCTTTCAAAAAAGGAGAATTTGAATCCGTTCGTCTTAAAACCTGCGTGAGGAATATATCTTTATACCATTTGAAATCAGTTAGTGATGGACATCTTAAATTGGTTAAACATATTTTAGAACTAGATAATTCTTCCTCTGGATTTCCTACAAAATACGTTGGTATTACATATAGTAAAAACGTGAATCCATCTTGGACCATGATAAAATTAACTTTGTTTCCTTCTTCAATCTCATGATTCATAATATTTTGTTTAGCTTCTAGAGTGAGATGATTATCCCACCAACCTTTTAGTTGTCCCGTGAATCCTATTACTAATAACATGACTATATTTAGTTCTGTAATATTAGGTTTTACCTTATAGGCCATTCTAGCCATTCCCATTTCCTGTAAAATATTTAATATTTGGTTTCTGATTTTCCATCTATATTCCATTGATATATAGAGGATCCATCATAACTATTAAACGTATAATTTTGTTCTTCAAATTGAATATCTAGTGGTGTAGGTCTTGGATAATAATTTTTTGTTGAATTATTTTTCCAGTTATTTCTAAATCTATGTATTTTATTTAATTGTAATTTTGGCTTATCATTATTTTGTTCTGGGTAGTCTACAAACGGGTGTTCTATAGCTTCTATTTGATTGTCAAATTGATCTTCTAATTCTTCGTCTAACTCTTGATCTGATGTGAAGTTAGATGAACTGGTTATACTATTTTCTTCTGGATTTATTTGGGATATCACTCCTATTTGTTTTGAGGTACTAGGGATATCTTGCCAAAGAGTATCTTTTTTACTAATGATAGTGTATTCTCCATTCGCTTAGGGAATGAAGAAACCTGAAAATGTGGTTTTGAAGTTTCATTTGGAAATCTGTCTAGTTTATTATCTAACTTAGTTGATATTAAATCTACTTGGTTAGCTATAGTATGTAATATTTGATTTGAAAATTTATTTTGATGGTATATCTTTCTAATATCATCTAATTTTACTATTTCAGTTCCTGATCCTTCTGTTCCTAACTTGAATGGTGATGCTACTACCATCTTATTTTCTATAGCAATTTCTATATTCTGTAAAGGTGGATGAATAGAACTTACTACTGAATCATTTTGTAATTTCCATTTTTTATATAAATTAGTTTGAAGATTGATAATTGGAATATCTTCTAGTTTATTATGACTAAAGATGTTTTGTTTATGTAAAAAATATTCCAACCACATAAAAATTTGCATTCTTCTTATACCTTTTGAAATTAGTTCTTCATAAAATTCCTGTTTAAGTTTTTCTCTAATGTCTTGTCCTAGTTTTTCAAACCATAGTCTATTTATAGTATTTGCTTTACTGTAATAATCAGTATTTAGGTATTCTTTATCTATTGAAAATTCTTTAATACTGGTCATCATGTTTAGTTCCGAATTTCTTATTTGACTATATGTGGGTGATCCTATTGATGAATTAGAATCTTGAATAATATCTGGTAAAGGGGTTGAATATCTAATTTTTGAGTCTTGAAAACTTAAAGGAATGTCAGACGTTGAATATCTATGTGGGTGATAATTGGTGCTAGACTCCTGATGTTTATTATAGTTTCATGTATACCTACTGGACATAGATCTATTAAATTTTATTAATATTTTTCCGTCTGTTTGTTCTTCAATGGTCGAAGGTTCGGTAATCCTTAAATTCTTTTGGATGCTTATAGGTCTTACTGCTATTATTTCTTCTGGAATAGTTATTTCATTCCATTTTAATAGCTTTGGTACTTCTATATTGGTATTATCTGAATTAGTAGTAACATATACTGATTCGTCCCTTTATTTTGGATTTAATTTTAAGGCTGAAGGAATAAATGACCTCATTAATTTAAAATATATTCGATAGACAAGTACAAAATATTCTGTTCTGCTTATAATTTTATTTTGTTTTAATTGGATGTCTAGTTTTAATGAATTCATTATATGTGGATCTGTTAGGCTAACCGAGTAATTTGGAATGCAATCAAATCTTATTGTTCCATTACAAATATTGGTTTGAATCATAGCTAGTAATGTATCTTTATATTCTTCTAATCTATCATCTCTTAGGCCCATGAATATAGGAGTATCAATTCCTAATCTTACTAATGGATGTAAAGATATCTGGATTAAGCCAAAATGTAAAAAAACTATAGCCTTGTTCCCTATACTTATGAATAGCAACCTGGGAAAGTAACCTTATTGATTGGAATTCTTGATGCATCGGTATAATTTCTTCATGAATCTTAACTGAGTATGATTTGTTAAAATTTAGTATGCCATGACTATAAATTGAATTAATACTTTGACTTGGTAAAATATGTTGAACCTCATGACTTTGTAAAATATTAGGTGATGTAGATACTCTATTTGGAAGACGTGTTTCTCCGAACAAGAACCGCTTAATTCTTTCTGTCATTCTTAACCTATTTGTGAATGCTTAGTATATTATATGGATTAGGATGATTTATGTTTACAGGGACTCCGTCTATATCTTGCGTGGACCACCTCTTCTAGGCTGACCAACCGGCTTACAGACTTCGGATGCTGACCAAACTGCTTAACATAAACATTCTAATACATACTTAAACTTTGCTTTTACAAATATATATATATATATATCCTCCTTCCCGAATTAAATTGCAAGGAATCTTTTTTACGGTTATCAAGAATTATATTTGACTATTAATATGGTTAATTACGTATAATATCAGCAAATTAAAAAATTACTTTTAAAAAATTATTTGTTATGACAAATATAATAATATCACATGTGATAATATTATTATTTATACATTTATTTAAATATGTGGTCAACGTTTGACAGTAAATAGTATCAAATAGTAAAATATGCAGTTTAATATAATACGGCGGGAGTATATATATTTCCAAAGCTTCCTTGCTTATTCCATTTTCCGTTTTTGGCTCTCACTGCCTGCTTCTTCTTTCCGTCAGGTACCCTTTCTGTTTCTCTTTTCCTTACTTTTATTTCTCTCTCATTTGTGTTCAAGTCAGTCATGTTATCCACTGTCGACACTTCTAAGGCTCATTCATATTGTGATGTGAAGGCCGTGAAGTGTCGTATTATTTGTCGCCTATTTGAAATAATGTTTGCCACTGGGGGTTGACTTTTGTGACATTTGTGACCACATAGTTCTAATTTGTGTCTCGGAGATGGTTTTAGACATGCTTGGGGCATGATCATCGTGTGTTCCGAAACTATAGAATGTTGTGGTCTTCGACAGGGGTGGAACTACCATGGTGTGTGGTAGGGCTCCAGTCCTACCTGAGATTTCGGTACCATGGTAGTAGTGATTAAAAGCATTTTTTAGCGGTGGAGCAGAGCGTTTTTGGCATTTTTTGTTTTTCCGGCATAAGCAATCGGGGAAGAAGGCTGCTGAAGGTTATTTTTTGCCCATAAGGCCATAATACATCAAAACAACGTTGTTTTGGCTTAAGTTAAACGACGTCGTTTTGATTAGTGCAGAAGAAAAAAATAATATCAAAATTTAAAATTTGGGTATTTGTATTGGGCCAAAATCCAAAAATGGATGACCCAAATTTTGCCACAACACTCTCAGCGTTCCAAATTTTGCCACAAACCTAAATTTCTGCTTGTGCACAGCGTTCCAGCAGCTCTTGCTGCCGCCATCGTCATGCCACCGGCCGAGACTCCGGACGTTTTCCGCTTCATCTAGTCTCCTTTGTGTTTATGACTTGAAAGAGGAATTTAATTTTAGGGTTTATTGTTTATGTTATTTTTCCCTTCAAAAATTTAATTTATATGAATATTATTTTTAGATTGGATGTAGAATTGAAGTTATATGGTTGTATCAATTGAACTGCACATGTATAATTATAAATTATAATTGTTTGATTTATTATTTATGTGAAATTGACAAATTGTGGAATTAGGGATATTTGTTAAATTGAATTTAGATGAATATGATTTTATAAATTTTTTGTTATTATAATTTATTATTGTTTCATAATGCTTTTGAATTTTATAAGAATGAATTCAATTTACATATTTTCCCTATTTGATATTTAATAGGTTATGGACAAAATTTTAATTCGAAGTAGAGGATTTCCATCTTCTAAGAGATCAAATGAACCTAATGAACAAAAGCACAATGAAGAGGGAGAGGGTAGTATTAGAAAATAATCTCGCGTAGAATTCAATCGGAATGATTTTATAAGTGATCCCGGGCTACGTAAACCTATTAAAGAGAATGATGTTTCTATTAGAGATGAAGTGCTTAGAGAACATATATTAAGAGGTCATTGCCAACCTAAGAATCAAACTTTTCCCAAGACATTGTTCAATGTTGAATTTAGAAGTTGTCAAAAGGGTTGGTTTGCTGAATTTGATTGGTTGGAGTATAGTGTTTCAAAGGATGCTGCCTTTTGTTTTCCTTGCTATCTTTTTAAGAATTCATCAAAGGAGACGGCATATACAGTGGATGAGATGAAAAATTGGAAGAATGCCCTTAAATTATTTAGGAAACATGCTACGAATGTGGATGGAAATCATCATGGCGTAGCAATCAAATTGAGAAATTTTAGCCTTCAAAAACTAAGTATTTTACATTGTTTCGACGCTCATGTTACTAAAGTAGAGAAGGCATACCGCACACGTTTGACTGCGGTTTTGGATGTGACAAGATACTTGTTAAAACAAGGTTTGGTTTTTCGTGGTCATGATGAGGGTTGGGATTCCATCAACAAGGGTAATTATCTTGAATTGGTTGACTGGTATTGCAAGCGAAGTGAAGATGTTACTAAGGTAATGAATGAAAACGCTCCCGGAAATTGCAAGTTGACATCCCCCAAAGTTCATAAACAGCTCTCAAGTGCTTGTGTTGGTGAGGTAACTGATGCTATTGTTAATGACATTGGAGATAGTGTATTTTCTCTTCTTGTTGATGAGACTAGAGATGCATCAATAAAAGAGCAAATGGGGGTATTTTGAGATATGTCAAGGATGCATTGTTGATCATTTTCTTGCTCTTGTGCATGTTTCCAATACTAAATCTATTACTTTGATGGAGATTATTAAGCAACTATTTTTAGATAATAAATTTTCCTTGTCAAAGTTGAGAGGTCAAGGATATGATGGGGCTTCAATTATGCGATGTGAGTTTAATGAATTGCAAACTTTGATATTGAAAGAAGACTCTTCTGCAAGATATATTCATTGTTTCTCTCACCAAATTCAATTGGTTGTTGTTTTTGTTGCATATAGTACTCTATCCGTGGGTGAATTTTTTGGGTATCTTGTTAAAGCTGTGAATCTAGTTGGAGGTTCATGAGTTAGAAAAGAGATGATTGTGCAATTAGAACATGCTAGACTTGTAGAGACATTGGTGAGTGGGGAGAATGTTAGTGGAAGACGTAAAAATCAGGAAATGAACTTGAGATGGCCTGGTGATACCCGTTGGGGATCACATTACACTATTATTCTTCATTTTGAGGCTATGTGATCTTATATTATTCAAGTGCTTCTTAATATCTGTGAGCATAGCAATTTAGATGAAAATGCCTCTACAGCAAAGGGTTTGATTGATAGAATGGAGAGCTATGAATTTGTATTTTGTATGTTTTTTATGAAGCATTTGTTGGGAGCTACAAGTCAATTGTCCCTTGCCATGCAACAAAGAGATCAAAATATTTTAATGGTTGCGTGAATGATGAATAGAATGAAGGCTGAATTGCAAGAATTCAGAGATGGTGGTTTTGATAAATTATTGAATGGGGTCAACACATTCTGTGTGAAGCATGAGATCACATTAGACGTGATGGAAGCACAACGAAAAATTCGTCACCGTTCTAGGCGACGTGGATAAATGTTGACCAATCATGATTTCTACCATGTTGATATTTTTCTCCAAGTACTACTTTCATATTTACATACTTTAATTTGTTTTGTTTATATTATTTTATATGTATTTTTTATTTTTTTATTTTATTTTTTATTATTTCAATACTAGACCGTTGACAGGATGATTCTAGAAATGAATCATCGATTTTCCAAAGCAATCTCCGAGTTACTCACTTGTATTGCAGGCCTTGATCCGAGAGAAAAATTTTCCACGTTTGATGTTGGTAAGTTGCTTCATCTTGCTGAACTCTATCCGGATGACTTCTCCCTAATTAATCGTGATGAACTTGAGCAACGACTTAATTACTTCCTTAATGATGTGAGAGATGATGATGCCTATTCAGGCATCAATGATCTTGGAAGTGTTGCTCAACATATGGTTCGATCACGTAACAATGTAATCTATCCATTGGTATATCGTATCATTGAGTTAGCATTAGTTCTACCAGTTGCAACAGTTTCAGCTGAGCGAGTTTTTTTTGCTATGAAGAATATCAAGACCGATCTTCGTAATAGAATGAGAGATGAATGGTTGAATGATGTTATGACAGTGTATATTGAGAAAGATATTTTTGTTAAGATAGAGAATAATCGATTATTCAACGTTATCAAGGCATGGAGTCTCGTAGGTATTTGTTGCCCCCACTTATTCCTAGTTCTACTTCTAGTAATTCAAGTATTAGAAAGTAGTTATTTTAACAGTATAGTGAACTTGTGAAAACCTTATTGTATCGTACTCGATTTATTAAATTATGTATTATTTTAAATTATTTTTGAGTTAATTTTTTAAAATTTAAATTTGAGTATTATTGACCAGAGCCACCTGAAAAAAAATCTTTGTTCTGCCACTGATCTTCGATTTTCCCTATCAACCTTTTGTCAAACTGTCCTAGGTTTTTTCTAACTCACTCTTACATATTTTCCTCCGAACTTTGTCTGAGTTTTCCTTGGATTTCAGATTTTGTGTCGGTCGCTGGGTTTCACTCCTACGGTCACCTAATTTAGGGTTTTCTATCACTCAGCCAAGATGCCCCCAAACTAGTTCTTTTTGAAATCCCTGTAGGACGGGTTCAAGCTTCTGGTTGAGTTCCGTCTTGTGTAGGGTAGAAACATAAAAAAAATTGTGGACGAGGAACTGTTGTTGGGATTACAGGACTAACGTAATGATTTTTCCGGCTGGCCCAGCCAAGACACGGGGTATGCATCCTAGTGCTGCCAAGATGGCCTCTAACCAGCAGTTTATTTCTCCCCTTGAAAGAATGTGTGTGATATCTAATTTTATCCTGCTTGATCCAATTTTTTTTGTGGTTGGTCTCCCTCACATGCCTATTGGCATTATCCCTCTGGGCGGTCCCAAAGATTTACGGGGTATAGGCTTATTGTTGTCTGTTTGCTTCCTGTATTTTAATCTTGCTTGACGTTTTGCCTGATTTCTCTCCTTTGCTTATTTATATGGATTTTTTTCTCCTTTTCAGATATTTTTTTTTTTTTTAATGAAAACCATCCAAAGATGGAGGAGAGTTATATTAGGCTTCCCATACCTGTAATAAAGAAGCCGAAGCTTAGTTTGTTTACAAAATGAGAGCATATTGCTCTTGAAGCAACACCATGTTGCCTCCAAAATAGTTGAGAATAAACCATAAGTAAAAGTAGAGGATTACAAAATACTAATGGCTTGGTAAATGACGCTCGAACTTGTTAGTGAATCCGAAGAGACACAATTCAGTCAGAGACGACCTAAACCGAACCCAGAAGCCTATCCTCTAAATCTTCTTGGAAGCTTTACCAAAGCTATACAATAGCTACTTTAAATCTTTGATGTCCATACTCTTCCTGAGTATGCTGTCCATACTCTTCCTGAGTGAAGAAACTTTAGCCATACTCTGAGTGAAGTCCTGCCATTTGCTAGTAATGTTCATGATGAATTCTTGCCTTTTGCCATTCTTCCTATGGTCATACACTGGATATCCTCCTCGTACTTTAATCTGCAATGAAACAAACAAGAAGGAAGCAGTATCTGGCCCTGTGTACAACATGTGCTCAATATAACATATTATGTATAGATTATGTTCCACTTGCTGTTCCTGTTCTGACCCCATGAACACCATTTTTATCTAGCCAAATCAGTCCTTTAAGAAAAGGTGGAGTGTTGCTTGCATCTAGATCACAGGTTAAAAAATTCTCTCTAGCATATTTTGCCAAAAAATCAGCCACTGTGTTTGCTTCCCTAGAGACATATTGGATTTGGTTTTCTGTGTGCATCTCATGCAGATGATAGTGAAGAGAGAAAAGTCTCCATGAGGCAGAGTAAGGATCATGTATAGCTCTTATTGCTTGCTGACAATCTGACTCTAATACACTTCCTCTAATTTCCTTTTCTAAGCAGATTTGATATGCAAATAAAATTCCTTCCAGTTCTGCATGAAGAGGGGATTCTGATTTAAAGATTTTAACTCTCATTAGTTTCACATCTCCCCTCCAGTCTCTAATTATTACAGCACAAGAAGAGTCACCCCCCTTTATCCATGAAGCATCAATGTTCAACTTAAGACCATTTTTTGGTTTTTCCCATTTAACTGCTGAGATTGAGATTCCTTTATTACTTTTTAGAGTTATGCTAGGAATGATTCCTGCCTGGATTAGCTTCTTGTGTTTATCAGGGTTCCCTTTGAAGGGATGAGCAGTAAAAATTATGAGCAGCAGGTCCTTTATGTTCTGAAAACATGCTTCTACTGAAAAAGCCTGGTTTTCAAAAAGTAGTTTATTTCTGTGTGTCCAAAGAGACCATGTTGTTGTAATAAGAGCAGCTATGTATACATTATGCAGACTGTTAGTCCCTATCTGAATGGAGAGGTAATGATCAACCAAATGACAGAAGCTCCTAAATGCAGGTGGATGTAAATTCAGAATGCAATTAACTTTTTTCCACACTGCAGTTGTCTGGGGACACGAGTTAAAAAAATGGTTGATTGAATCCGAGTGGTTAAAGCAAAAGGGGCATTTAGAAGCTAGTGAGAAGCCAAGCTTACATAGAACATTATCAAAAGGCAATATTCCATTCAAAGCTCTCCACATTAAAATAGACATTTTAACTGGAATGAAATTTGACCATACCTTGTGTAAACTTCTGATGCTTGTACCCCTCTGCCTCAGTATCTTGTAAGCTGAGCTGACTGAAAAGTTCCCATCCTTAGAAGGCTCCCAGATCAGTCTATCCTCATGAGAATTCTTGATTGCTACCTCCTGCAGTATTAAGGCTATATTGGTAGCCAAATGTGGCTCCAGAGAAATCATATTAGAGTCTTTGTTCTGGATGAAGGTGCTTAAGGTGATATCAGGGAAGGGAAGTTCCACATCCACAGGCCATTTATAAAATAAAGCACCTTCACCAGACCAATTTGCATTCCAAAAGGAGCAACCCCCTTTTCCATGAATTACTCTTGTCAAACTGTTTGTTTTTTCAGTAATGGAACAAATTCTTTTCCATACCTGAGATGTCTTGTAGGAGTCAGGAATGGACCACAGATGGTGAGACCATTGAGTGGTGTTCATTTGGAGCTTCCACCATAACTTGCAGGAGAATGAATCAACTGTTGCTTGGAGGTCTCTAAAACCTATCCCATTCTCTTGTATAGGCAAACTCATTTTACTCCATGCTCTCCATTTTTTCCTAGACTCTGAACTTTCAGTTGCACCCCAGAACAGACCTGATGCCATCCTTTCCATCTTCCTCAAAATTACCTTTGGAGGTTTTAGTACAGCAAACAAGTGGGTTGGGATTGAAAGAAAGCAGTGGTTTATTAAAATGATCTTCCCTCCAGTGCTAAGCCACCTATTTTTCCAGTTTTTGATGCTTTTTTCTAGTCTCTCCAGTATAGGATAGTAATATCTCTGAGTGTTCCTTCCTGTGAATATGGGAATACCTAGGTATTTAAAAGGAAACTCTCCCATTGTCATTCCTAAAGATCTTCTTATGATCTGAATTCTATCAGCTGGGGTGGCATGATCAACATAGAAGTTGGATTTAGAGAAATTAACTTTCTGACCTGTTGTTTGCTCATATGCATTTAGAAATCTTTTAAATCTGTTAAGATTTTTCTTTTTTCCACTGAGAAATACAGCTGTATCATCTGCATACATTAGGTGAGTTATCTGTGGACATCTGTTAGGTAAATCAAAATTTTCCAGAAAGCCAATTTTGAACAGTTTTTTAATTCCTCTGGAAAAGGCCTCGGATAATATGTTATACAAAAATGGAGAGAGGGGATCTCCCTGTTTTATTCCTCTATTAGATGCAAAGTATCCTGAGGCTACACCATTAATAATCACTGAAAAATGGGCTGAGGCTATATTTTGCAGTATCCGGTTCACAAAAACTCCATGGAAACCAAATTTAAGGAGAATTGAATTAAGAAAAGACCAAGATACCCTATCAAAAGCTTTCTGCATATCTAATTTGATGATTAGGTTCTGATTCCTTGATTTCCTTTTTAACATTCTGGTCATTTCTTGCATCAATATTATATTATCTGTGATATCCCTCCCTTTCATGAAAGCACTTTGCTCAATAGATATTAGTTGAGACATGAAAGGCTTAATCCTTTCCATCATCATCTTGGAAAAAACCTTATTCACAAAATTTGAAAGGCTTATAGGTCTGAAATCTGAGAATGTGACAGGAACTGTTCTTTTAGGGATTAAAGCTAGCCATGTACTAGAAATAGCATTAGGAATTTTACCATGCATGAGAAAATCATTAGCAGCCTCAAGTAAATCTGTTTGAACATAGTCCCAAAAAGTTGTATAGAAAAAACCAGGGTATCCATCAGGGCCAGGTGAGCTGTGTTTATTAAGATCAAAGACTGCAAACTTTAGCTCATGGATTAGAAAGGGAGATAACAGTTTATCATTATCTTGTTCATTTATTATTCCAGGTATTTCAGCAACAAAATGATTCATATAAGTTCCTTGTTTCTGTGGTACTTCTTCATTAAATAGAGCTCTATAAAATCCCACTGCTTCCTCTTTTATCTTTGTTGGATCAGTTATCCAAATTCCATTTTCATCTCTAATTTTACTGATTCTAACTTTTGTTCTTCTTTCCCTAATTGAGTGATGAAAATAACTAGTGTTGGCATCACCATATTTAAACCAATTCAGTCTAGCCTTTTGCCTAAGGTAGATTACTTTCTCCTTTTGAGCCCTCATCAGCAACTGTTTTGTGTTATTCAGGTCTGTCAGAATGGATTCAGTTGGTGTTTGTTGAAAAGAAATTTCCAAATCATTAACCTTATTCTCATATTGCATCAGATTCTGATCAACATTGCCAAAGTGTGTAATATTCCACTGCTTTATTTCCTTTTTAAGCCTTTTTAATTTGTAAACCATCCTAAACATTCCTCTGTAAGGGGTGTCCAGGTTCCAATTCGATTTCACTAAATTAATAAAATCCTGTCTACTTATCCACATCTCCTGAAATCTAAATGGTCTAGGGGCTTGTTCCTCAGATGATTGTATAGATAATAAAAGAGGAGCATGATCTGATGAGAGTCTATTTAAAACCTGTATAGAGCTGTTAGGAAAGATATCGAACCAGTCTAATGAGCAAAGTCCCCTATCTAACCTTTGGAATATTAACTCTTTACCTCTTTCCTTAAACCTGTTATTGCACCATGTAAAGGAGTTACCTACAGTGGGAATATCATGCAAATCCAGATCTCTTAGAAGATTATTAAATTGTTTCATGCTTTTTTTAGGGGTTGACTTCCTCCCTCTATACTCTGATACTGAGGCAACTGTGTTAAAATCACCTATGAAAATAGAATGAGAAATATTGGTTGCTTTTAGGTCCTGCCATAAGGATTCCCTGAGAGATCTATGTACACTTGCATAAATAAATACACAATTCCAGCTCAAAGAAGATGATGAATCAATTATATTAACTTGTACATACTGATCTGTCTCACTTAAAACTGAGATACTATAAGACTGGTTCCAAAATAACCAGATTTTAGATCTCTGAGCAGGGTAAGCATTCTGATATCCTAGGTCATATTTAAACTTTATGATCTTATGATTTTCTTGCCATGGTTCAATTAGGCACATTATGTCTAACTTATGTTTTTGTTTCAAAAACTTAAGTCTCTCTACTGAAGTACCAACTCCCCTTACATTCCAAACTAACACATTCCCAATTATGGTGTGTGTTATCATTTAAAAATTTTGGGGTTGGCTTTTTGTGTGGATCTGAGATTTCTACTGGTCTTAGCAGAGTTTTTACCTTTTTCTCCTGATTTACTATTGTTATTAGTGATCACAGATGTAAGATTCTGCTCTGAGGGTCTTACCTGGACCTGTGGCTGCTCACTTTCATTCTCCAAACTTACCATTTCAGGGCAGCCTGATGTTTTCTCATTCAGTTCATCCTCTGTCCTGGAGCTCTCCATTGCTGAATGTTTATGAACTTGCTCTTCTACCTCCATATGTACTTGTTCTTTAAGTAACACAGAGGAAACATTTTGGTTAGTATTAATATCAAGTGGTAGAGTAACTTCCTGTGACTCAACTGTTTCATGGAAGATCTCTACAATCTCCCCTTCGTTCTCTACCTGTTCATCCTCACATTCTTCCAATGATTGAAAAGCATTAGAAATTGAAACTATGCTAATATTTGTTTCCTTACCCTTTGTGGGGGAGTGGGTAGGGGAATGGGTCTTTTTTCTCCAAATGGAAGTGGTTATTGGCTTGGATATGTCATCTAGTGAGTAAAATGGAGCATTACGTTTTCCATGGCTTACCTTAAAGAAATTTATATTGCTATCAGTTATGATTCCTGAGTTTATTGTTTGATTTTGCACATCCTTTTCCTTTTGGGAAACTGTTAGAGCTGATGTCCCTCCCAAGTTAGCTTCCTCTGTTGGGTGAGGGCCAGTTCTCTGCTTAATTGTGGCAACATTTTCTAACTTCTTATTTGCAGTTTTCCTCAGATTAGGGTGCAGGAAGTTACAGCTTGAGTTACTATGTCCAATTATTTTGCAGTGAGTGCAATATGTTGGCAAATCCTCATATTCTATAGGATATTCAGCTACCTTGTTTCCTATCCCTACCATAATTGATTTAGGGAGCTGAGCCAACAAATCTATTTCTACACAAACTTTAATAGCTGAAGGTCTTGTTAAAGCCATTGTTGCTGCATCCATCTTAAGAAACCTTCCTACCTGACTACTTATTCCAATTATAGCAGAGTTATTATAGAAATGGAGTGGTAGTTTGTGAAATGTTACCCAAACAGGTACTATCGAGGATTCCACTGATGGGGAGAAATCTGGTGTCCATTTTTGCATCTTCATTGTGTAGCCTTGGATTGACCACTGTCCCTTCATCCAACACCTTTGGTAGTCTTCATTTTCCTGAAATCGAATCAACACATGACGATAATCAATAGAACCAATTTGAAATTTAGATTTAAAACCTATTGATTTGAAGGACTGGAGTAGTGATTCCATCTGCGGTTTCCCTCTGCTAAACTTTCCGACGAGGGCATTCTGGTAATGTGAGGCTAGGATTTCTCCTTCTTCGGGAGGGAGTATGAATGCTATCTTGCCCTTATATTCTGTTGTCGGGTGTAAGTTTGGGGTATCCGGAAGGGACGAGAGAAGAGGGGATTGTTTTGTATTGAGAGCTTGGGCAAAGCTTCGAGCGACCAGAGGCTTTGGGATAGGATCCGGAGGCGGAGGAGGCGTCGGGGACGCCATGATCGTCCACCGGTGTGACTATCTCGCAGGTGATGAATTTGGATCAGGCGAGTCAGTGAAAATGGTGAGCTCAGTTGCAGAAAGAAATGGAGGTGAAGAGGAAGAATGAAGACTGTGTGAAATCGCACCAAATTTCGCACTCAGGAACAGTAAAGAGACCGTTAGACCGTTTTTATAAGATAATCTTCTCTCCTTTTCAGATATGCATGTCGCCAACTTCATCGGAGATCTCTCTAAGCTTTCTCGGTGTGCTCCTAGCAGATGCCCTCCTTAGCAGAGCAAGGTTGCAGGGTACAAAATACATATACAAGTTAGGAAAATGTAATAGAATATAATTACAATTACAAGTAATAATCTAATTCCTTAATACTTCTCTTCAAGTTGGAGCATGGGGATTAGAAATGTCCAACTTGCCAAGTAGGGAATAAAACTGGTTACTTTTGAAAGTCTTAGTGAATAGGTCTGCAGGTTGGTCTGACGTGCGGATATGCTGAGTAACAATAGTGCCAAATTGAACAAGATCCCGGAAAAAATGACAATCAACTTCAATGTGCTTTGTGCCTTCATGGAACATTGGATTTGCCGCAATATGAAGAGCAGATTGACTGTCACAAAACAGACGCATAGGACAAGTGTGCATAACACCTAAGTCTTTCAGTAAAGACTTAACCCTTAAGAACTCACAATAGGTAATAGCTATAGCACGATACTCCACTTCAGCAGAAGACCGAGAAACCGTAGGTTGCTTCTTGGTCTTCCAAGAAATTGGAGAATCACCAATCATCACAAAATATCCGGAAAGAGAACGCCAGGTAATTGGGCATACAACCCAATCTAAATCACAGTAAGCAGTCAACTTAACGCACTACTGGAAGAGAGAAATAAACCTTGACTAGGATAACTCTTCAGATAGTGCAACACACGAAATGCAGCTTGCCAGTGAGGAACACGAGGAGACTTCATAAATTGTGCAAGTGTATGAACCAAATAACTAAGCTCAGGACGTGTGATAGTCAGGTATATTTGGCACCCAACCAGACGCCTGTACTGCTCGGGATCATGGTAAGTTGGACCCTCAACACGCGCCAGATCATGTTGTTGCTCCATCGGAAAGTCAGTCGGTTTAGAAGCAGATAAACTTGTATCAGATTGAATGTCCAAGGCATATTTCCTTTGCAAAAGAAACATCCCTTCCGGTCTTCTAGCCATCTCTATGCCCAAGAAATACTTAATTAAACCAAGATCTTTCATATTGAAATTTAGTTTTACCAATTTTTCTAGTCTTCACTAGTGTGTTCCAACATACCTAGTTTAACCAAGTGCATAATAACGTAATACGTAAAAGACACACAACTTGGTTACGCAGTTCAGTGTAATCCACCTACATCTGCAGGGTCTGGCCCAGTTCAGAATGAATCCACTAATTAGAAAGATACAGTACAAAGTACAGTTTACAAAATACTTATCTGTACTAACTATAACATGTGGACTCTGCTAGCTCCCCTAGCTACCGATCCGCCTTGATCAGACTCCCTCTGACCTCGAACTCCATCGACGCTGGATCTCCTCCTCTCGAGGAATTAAAGTTTTTGATTCTGAACTTAGTGCGGCAGGTCAGTGTGTTGGAACACAGTGTTTTGATTCTTTGCAACTTCTCGAAAGTCTCAAAAATCTGTGTGCAGATTTTTGCTCTGTTAAATCCGTGAGTATGCAGCCGTGTTTGTCCCCAATTTATATCCACGAATCAGACTTGAATACTCCTTGATTATCTCCACAATATTCCTATTCCAAATCTGATTCTTGAAGCATATCCAAATCCCACAAATAAAGGAATTAACATTATCTCATTTTATCCCATATATTCGAATAAATCTTCTCCATATAAGTAGGGATTTTCCATAAACCAATTATGTTTCATACGCCTAAACATATAGCAGAATATACGAATTCCATTTATACCAAACTACTGCAATATTTTGACTTTGATTTCCATAAACAACTTTGGCGTAACTCTTTTGCGTAACTCTAATGCACTGCCATGTTCCAACATGGTCTGATTTGCTGTTCAAAATTAATTCACACAAAATTGCCAATAAAATATTTACTTGAAACTCCTTTGACTTTACAATCTCCCCCTTTGACATTTTTGTGGACCCATAATATTTTGGACATGCAATTCCCAAACAGTATTCGAAACATAAATTCCAAAATTCCCTTATACATATTCGAAACCCAGAAACCAAAAACCAGAATTCCAAAATAAACAAAGTACAGCAATATTGAATCAAAGTCTTAATCATCCAAACCCAAAATTTCTCCCACTGGGACTACACATAGGCCAAAGGTACCGCAGATTCATCAAACAAAAACATCAAAACCTGAAAAACATCATTCTGTAGTACTCCCCCTGCATTAAGCATACAAATTCAATC
This sequence comes from Rubia yunnanensis, assembly GCA_037428765.1. NCBI lineage: Eukaryota > Viridiplantae > Streptophyta > Magnoliopsida > Gentianales > Rubiaceae > Rubia > Rubia yunnanensis. Next base: position 89,930,673 of record CM075061.1, read on the forward strand.
TTCTAATCTAGACTTCTCTGCCTCCAAACTTGCTTTCTCTGCCTGCAACGCAGCCATCTGTATACCTAAAGCACCAAGTCTGGCATTGAGAACCATCAGCCGAGCCTTCTTGTCTGCTACTGATGACGAGGTTGATCCAGAAGATTTCCACGGAAGATCATGAACCTGTCTCATCCCGAAAGTCTTTTTGTTGGGCCGTAGAAACTCAGTATCAATTATCACATCTGAGGCCTTTCCCTTTACTTTGGCACTCTTGGCTAGGGCAGATATTAAGGCAGGATAGATAACAACATCATTGACTTTTGGAGCTATAGCCTGTCTGACTAAGTGCTGCTGAATGAGAAGACCAAGGTTAACTTCTTTCTGTGTTCCAACACAGTACAACAGTTTTGCCATCTCCCTTGTCAAGGATGTTGTATTACTCGAAGGCAGCCAACAGTGTACAGCAATCTGATATAAGCCAAAAAATCTTGATGACAAGCAGGATGCTTGTGAGTACCCGACTACTGGCCACTCCACCTTATAACCACCAGATATAACACCTAATATCTCATTATCAGACAATTCCAAATTTTTTGGAAAAACTCCCCCTATCTCAGGTGTTTTTAGACCAAACAACACGTTAATCCTAGCAGCAGAGATGTCAATGACCTTCCCCCTAACATATACTCTACCAAACCATGGGGAGGTAACCTCTAAATTACCAGGCATAATATTGGAATATACCTCTAGTACAACCTGTCTGTTGTACTATAGCTGGATTGTTGCTGCTGTTGTTATGCCCGTCATCTTTAGAAAATCTGAGAATCCACTCTCCTGATAGGCTTTTAGATCCAATGGTCTTTCAGCTATGAATTTCTTCTAGGAGAAAAAATCTCCCATTTCTGCAGCCTTTTCATCAAAATACACAGCAGAGTATGCCTTGCTGACCGAGGGTGGAGGTAATACCTTTTGTTCTTTGCTGCAGTGCCTTTTCTTGCTCCTTTTTGCTTGAGCAGAATCCTTAGCTGGGCCAGCCTTCCTCTTGCCTTTTGCCTTCTGATAAAAATCATCCAGTACCTCATCACTAGAATATGTCAGGTCAGGAAGATCCTGTGTTGGAACACACCCTGATCATTCAGCTTTCTTTTCATTCTCAGATTCTTCTTCTGACTGAGCATCCTCACCACTCTCAGACTCATCATTCTAGGCAAACATGTTTTCATCAGATGCTTCATGATCCTTATTATCAAAATCATCATTATGCTCTCCTCCTAAATCAGCATCAGAGTCTAAGTTCATATACTCTGGTTCATCCATCTGTGTTGGAACACTCTCTTCACTATCAGACAGAATAATGAAGATAGGCTTCCTCAATTCTTCCATTCTTCTTGCAGAATTCATATCAAAGAACCCCACCTGAAGTTTATCTCCATTCCTAATCACTTCTACTCCACCCACTTCACTTTCCCTAATCTCTTTCAAAGAGACACAACTTGGTATAGGAATATAGCAGTGCACGTAAAACTTATCTTTTTCCCTGAACTCAGCATACCTGCCCATAACAAACTTCAAAGTATGATTTTCAAGCCTTATTCCTCCAAGATTCCCAGTCACCAACTCCTTCACTTTAACTGTCAAATATTCTCCTTCAATTTTCTTGATATTCCGTAAGTCTACAGCTACTCTATTGGCCTCAAGCCATTCAAACACTTCATCCATACTTCTACATTCAGTTCCCATGAATTTAAATAGTCGAGGGTCAGGACCAGTTACCTTAGGTTTTTTCTTCTTCTTGCCTTTAGAAGCTTCTTCTTGGACATCGGGTTTACCCTCGGAATTACCAATCTTAACTTTGGATTCATCACTCAATTTGCCGTTGCCTGAACCTTCTTTCTCTTCCTCTGGTTCTTTGCTTCATCGGTATCAAGCTCAATTCATTCCTCAGCCTCTGTGTCATCCAAGTTTACTCCGGTCTGATCTTGAGTTTGTGCCTTACCCGATTCGACACATCTTCTTGGCTCATTAAACACCACCAATTCCAAATTCAAGGAGCCTTGATCTTCCCCCATGAGTTCTGCTGCAACAGCTTCCAACATTGAAGAGTTTGGGTTTGACATTCTTAGGCACAATGCCAAGATGGAGAGGAGTGTTGAGTATTAGATTTTTTCGGCAAGGATTTTGGGGAGAAAAATATTTGGCCGAGAGAGATGCTAAAGGTTGTATGCTAATTTGAATCCCTCTTTAACTCTTCATCTTATTCACCTCTTTTCCCGCAAAGTCCCTTTTTAGATTTCCCACACATGGTAATGATGGCCCTTTCTCTACTTGTCATATCACTTTGTCTTCCTTAATTAACTTCCAACACACCATACTAACTCCTATTTTTGTACACCTTTGCTTCTTCCATATTTTTTGTTCTTTTCTAATTTTGAAAAACGAAAATAACCAAAAAGACATATTTACAGGGAAAATAATTTTGGTAAAATTACCTCAAATTTGACACACACCTAGGTGTTGTCGAAGTCTCTAAAAAATGGTGGCATCCAACGGCTTTGTAAATATATCTGCAAGTTGCTCGTGTGTTGGAACATAGGCTACTTCCACCTCTTTTCTTTCAGCCAGATCTCTAATAAAATTATGCCTTATGTCAATATGTTTGGTTCTCGAGTGCTGAATTGGATTCTTTGAAATATCAATTGCACTTGTGTTGTCACACATAATCTTCAAAGGTCCTTGGTGAACTCCATAATCTTTCAACATTTGTTTCATCCATAACAGTTGTGCACAACAGCTCCCTGCTGCAGTAGATAGAGAGATTGAATTTTGTTTCTTACTATACCAAGACACCAAATTTGTTCCAATAAAGAAACAGCCACCTGTGGTACTTTTTCGATCATCAGCATTACCAGCCCAATCAAAATCACTGTACCCAATCAACTCTGAATCTTGATTCTTAGAATACCAAACACCATATTCTGAAGTCCCACTTACATATCGAATAACCCTTTTCACTGCAGTAAGATGAGATTCCTTAGGATCAGCTTGAAATCTTGCACATATTCCGACACTGAAACATATATCTGGTTTGCTTGCGGTGAGATACAATAGACTTCCAATCATGCCTCTGTATAACTTTTGATCGACCGAAACTCCTTTTTCATCCTTCACCAATTTATCAGACACTCCCATAGGTGTTCGAACCGATCGAGCACTACTGAGTCCGAATTTTTTCACCAAATTCAAGGCATACTTACTTTGATTTATAAATAGGCCATTCCATCCTTGTTTGACTTGCAGTCCAAGAAAGTAAGTTAGCTCTCCAACCATGCTCATTTCAAATTCAGATTGCATAATGGTGACAAAATCTTGTACCATTGATTGTGAGGTAGAACCAAAAACTATGTCATCAACATATATTTGAGCAATCAGAAACCTTGAAGCTTTGTCAAGCACGAACAAAGTGCGATCTACTCCCCCTCGACGATAACTTTTCTGAAGAAGAAAGGTAGTAAGTTGTTCATACCATGCCCTGGGTGCTTGCTTGAGTCCGTACAACGCCTTTTTGAGACGATATACATGTTGTGGATAATGAGGATCTTCAAATCCTTTCGGTTGTTCCACATATACTTCTTCATTCACTACTAAAATTCATAGAGCAAGCAATAGCTAGTAGAATTCGAATGGATTCTAACTTGGCAACTGGCGCAAAGGTTTCATCAAAATCAACACCTTCCACTTGTGTATAGCCTTGAGCAACAAGTTTTGCTTTGTTACGGGTGACTAGGCCATCTGCATCTGATTTATTCTTGAAGATCCACTTCGTACCAATAACATTAATGCCTTTGGGGCGAGGAGTAAGATACCAAACATCATTCCTTATAAACTGACCGAGTTCATCTTGCATTGCAGCAATCCAATACTCATCAAGTAAGGCTTCTTTATAGTTCTTGGGTTCAATTAGAGAAACAAAACAGTGTAATCCAGCCAGTCGTCGATAATCAACTCGAGGCACTGATCGAGTACTTCTCATGGTGGAACCAGGTTGGTCATGTGTTGGAACATGGTCGTCAGTAGTAGGGGACTATGTTCCAACATGGTCAGCTTCAGCAGAGTTAGGATCCTGTTGCTCATTTGGTTCAGCATGTTGGCGAAGGTCAACTGATGGCTTTTCTTTGTCTGGAGTTTGAGACTGTGTTGGAACATGTGTGTTGACAGATTCTTCCTCTACACCTTCTGGATGTTGTTCCTTTTCTGAATCATCCACAATAACATTTATGGATTCCATGAGAGTGTTGGTTCGATGATTAAAAACTCTATATGCATGGCTTTTGATGGAATACCCGAGAAACGTTCCTGGATCACTCCGATTATCAAATTTTTCCAACTGTTCTCTATCTCTGAGAATATAGCAAGTGCTTCCGAACACATGAAAGTATGAGACATTTGGTTTCCTGCCTTTCCATATCTCATAGGATGTCTTGCTTGTGAATGGTCGAAGATACACTCTATTGATTCTATAACAAGCTGTATTGATCGCTTCTGCCCACCATTTCTTGTGAACATCTTTTTCTGCCAACATAACTCGAGCCATCTCTTATAGAGTTTTGTTCTTCCTTTCGACGATGCCATTCTGTTGAGGGATAATCGGAGCCGAGAACTCGTGTTGGATTCCTAGCTCATCGTAGAAGGAACTGAATTGTTCATTCTCAAATTCTCTACCATGATCACTTCAAATTCGAATTATCTTTCCAACTGGACTCCCCTTTTCAGTTTGTAATTTCACTACAAGACTTCTAAAAACTTCTATTGTATCGGATTTCTCTTTCAAGAAGGCTACCCATGTGAATCTAGAGAAGTCATCAACACATACAAATATATATTTCTTTCCACCTACACTAGGTGTATTAACCGGACCCATCAAATCCATATGCAATAATTCCAGATTTCTAGATGTAGTAATATACTGAACTGAAGAATGAGGAGATCGAATTTGTTTACCTTGTTGACATGGTCCACATACAACTCCATCCTTGCTGGTTAAGGTAGGCATTCCTTGTACAGCTTTCAAATTTGCGATTTTCACCAGTGTTTTGTAGTTGATGTGACCGAGCTTCCTGTGCCAAAGAATTCCTTCATCCTGCTTGGAAATCATACATCGAACTTCTTGTTCTAGCAGATAGCAATTGTCTGCTGATCTTGTTCCAGAAAGAACCTTGTTTTCTCCATGCTTCACTATACATTTGTCCTTCTGAAATTCCACTATCATATTGTCATCACACAGCTGGCTTATACTTAGCAAGTTTGCCTTTAGATCTTCAACAAATAATACACTTGTGAATACTGGAAAGCCTTCAATTTTCAGTTCGCCCTTGCCAATTACTCTGCTTCTCTTTCCATCACCAAAGGTTACATATCCGCCATCATACGGAGTAATGTTCATGAGGTATTTTGGAGTGCCAGTCATGTGGCGAGAACAACCACTATCAAAGTACCACGAATCACTGGAATAGGCTGTTAGAGAAGTGTGTGCCACCAGACACATACTGGATTTTTTAACAACCCATATCTTTCTGATCATTTTTCCAGTATGAGTATTGCCTGTGTTGGAACACAGTTGTCTTCCTGTCATTTGATCTCTGATCAGTCTCCTGCACTGTTGTTTCGCATGTCCTTGGAACGTACAATATCTGCAGATGAGTGGCTTTCTTTGATACGGCATCCCATACTTCCGTTTTACTTCTCGAATCCTAGCTTTGAGAGTTACTGATTTTTCATGAAATTCAGTCTTGGATTCTTTCTTGTATCCAATCCTGTGTCTATCACCAAAGTTTCTTCCCGTATCCAGAATATCATCAAGCTTTGCCTTTCCGGAATTCAATTTAAAGATAGTTGCTTCAGACATCTCGGCCCTTTTGACTGCTGCTAACAGTTTCATGTTCAGTTCTTCATTACGTTTTTCAAGATCTGCAACCGTGGATTTAGCTTTCTTTTCTCTTCATTTAGCTCTTTGTTTGTGTCAGCTACTTGAACCCACATGGCATACATTTGTTCATATGTGCTATAGATTTCTTCATCACTTATAAACAGATCATCATCTTCGTCGCTGTGTGCATCGTCCATATCTATGTTGGAACATACAGCTTTACCTTTGTCAAGTGTGTTGGAACACTGATCCTCTGACATATCATGGACGTTTGCTCCAAAGGCTACATAATTACTGGTAAGTTCCTCTTCTTCTTTTTCATCATCTTCATCTTCACTCCCAGAGGTGACATATGATTTTCCTTGTTTCTTGCGAGTGTTAGCACATTCTGCCTGAATATGACCATATCCTTCACATTCTCTACATTGAATACGTCCAACTTGTTTTGGTTCGTTGTTCTGATTTCTCCCGAACTGCATATTCCTTTGTTCAAATCTTATTCCACGATTGTTGCTCGAATCTTGTTGTTTTTGTCCGCTTCCGCCAAACTTTCCTGAGATTTCTTATTGACCACCTTCTTTAGCATCCTTGAGAAATTCTTTGTGATGAGTGCCAGTTTTTCAATCTCATCATCGCTGTCAGACTCGTGACTTTCCTTAGCTGGAGAAGCTTTGAACGCCAATTCCTTGGAGACTCTTTTTGTGGGTTGCTGAAATGTCATCTCATATGTCTGTAACGAACCCATTAGTTCATCTAGACTCATGGTGGCTACGTCTCTTGCCTCCTCTATTGCTGCTACTTTCATTGCAAATCTTTTGGGAAGAGATCGCAGGGTCTTTTTTACCAGCTTTGTTTCTTTGTACACCTTTCCAAGTTGGTAAGCCATGTTGGAGATATCTCTGAGCTTTCCATTGAATGTAGCAATCGTATCTTCCTCCTCCATTTTGAGTTCTTCAAATTTGGTGGCAAGCATCTGTAGTTTTGATTCACGTACACAACTGGTTCCTTCATGAACAGTCTGTAGAATATCCCATGATTTCTTTGCTTGGTGACATGTAGATATAAGCTTGAACTGATTTTCATCAACAACAGTGAAGATCGCATTAAGTGCCTTCGAATTTGCCAGGGATTCTTTAAGGTCATCTGGAGTCCATCTAGACTTGTCTTTGGGTTTTTGACTCCTTTGACTTGACTCTCCTTCTACCGCCTTAGAACTTGTATCGGTATCTTCTGTAGGGGTGATCGAGAGACTGAAGCTCCTTCTCTTATCGTTATGGTAAAACTGGATCTCACTTTCCTTGAAACAACCAAGGGAACGATAAGTGACTCAGCTCTGATACCAATTGAAATTTAGTTTTACCAATTTTTCTAGTCTTCACTAGTTTGTTCCAACATACCTAGTTTAACCAAGTGCATAATAACCTAATACGTAAAAGACACACAACTTGGTTACGCAGTTCGGTATAATCCACCTACATCTGCGGGGCCTGGCCCAGTTCAGAATGAATCCACTAATTAGAAAGATACAGTACAAAGTACAGTTTACAAAATACTTATCTTTACTAACTATAACGTGTGGACTCTGCTAGCTCCCCTAGCTACCGATCCACCTTGATCAGACTCCCTCTGACCTCGAACTCCGTCGACGCTGGATCTCCTCCTCTCGAGGAATTAAGGTTTTTGATTCTGAACTTAGTGCGGCAGGTCAGTGTGTTGGAACACAGTGTTTGACTCTTTGCAACTTCTCGAAAGTCTCAAAAATCTGTGTGCAGATTTTTGCTCTGTTAAATCCGTGAGTATGCAGCCGTGTTTGTCCCTAATTTATATCCACGAATCAGACTTGAATACTCCTTGATTATCTCCACAATATTCCTATTCCAAATCTGATTCTTGAAGCATATCCAAATCCCATAAATAAAGGGATTTACCTTATCTCATTCTATCCCATATATTCGAATAAATCTTCTCCATATAAGTAGGGATTTTCCATAAACCAATTATGCTTCATACGCCTAAACATATAGCAGAATATACGAATTCCATTTATACCAAACTACTGCAATATTCTGACTTTGATTTCCATAAACAACTCTAGCGTAACTCTTTTGCGTAACTCTGATGCACTGCCATGTTCCAACATGGTCTGATTTGCTGTTCAAAATAATTCACACAAAATTGCCAATAAAATATTTACTTGCAACTCCTTTGACTTTACACATATGAAAACAAGAACTCAAGTATTTCTTGAACTCATAGATGAGCGCAGAAGAGCTACCAGCAATGACCAAATCATCCACATAAACCAGAACATGCAAAGAAACCAATCCACAGGAAAAGAAAAATAAAGAGTAATCTGCCTTACTCTGAATAAAACAAAATGCACGTAAAACCTGAGCCAATCTGGAAAACCAATTTCTAGGAGCCTGGCGAAGACCGTAAAGAGGTTTCTGAAGGTGACATACCTGACCATGGGGCGCGGTATAGCCTGGTGGGGGTTGCATAAAAACCTCTTCATGTAAATCACCATACAGGAAAGCATTATGGACATCCATCTGATGCAGTTCCCAACCGCGAATAATCGCTACATATAAGAATAGGCAAGCATAACTCATGTTCGCAACCGGAGCAAATGTCTTAGTATAATCAATCCCTTCAACTTGGTAATTCCCGAGAACCACTAGGCGTGCCTTATGACATTCAATAGTACCATCTGACTTAAACTTTGTCCAGTAAACCCATTTGCAACTAATCACCTTCTTATCCAGAGGCAGAGGGGGAAAAGTCCAATTCTGAATGTGCCCAAGCGCAGTAAGCTCTTCAGCCATAGCATTTCGCCAATGGGGATGCTGTGATGCCTCGGAATAAGTGGTGGGATCTGCACTAGATGTTACTGCACCCAAAAATCTAGAATGCATACTTGAAAAATTATCACAATTTACATAATCAGTAAGAGGATAGAGAACACATGAGAATAGTGATGGTGCATGAGTGAACGTAGCAATAGGGAGGTCTTCAGTAGTAAGAGCACATGCATAATCATCACAATCATAATCTATCATAATCTTACAAATAAGAAAGAGGTCGAAAAGTGCAAACACTCTATCTGATAGGAGGCAACTCAGCAGCGGGAGGAGACGTCGGAACAACCGATGAAACAGTTGACGAAGCTGACAGAAGTACATGGTGAGCAGACCGCATCGCCGATGGAGCAGAAGGAGTCACCAGAGCTCGCAGCCCATGAGGCGCGTGATTGCTGTTTGCCAGTGCCGTGTGAAGAGCATAAGGCACCAGCATCCCGGGCAGTGCATCGCCAGGCCGGACCGGCAAGGGTTTCCGGTGATCTGGATCGGTCGCTAAAACTGGAGAAGTGGCCGACGGTGTAGGCGCGGTGGAATCTGGTTGTAAGGGTACGACGACGGTTGATGAGAAAAGAGCGGCGGCAACTGATGGCATAGGGACGGTTGCGGCCGATGGGATCGTTGGTGCTGAAATCTAGTCATGTGACTCCGGCGACGGTGGAAGTGATACTGGCGGTGAAGTGGTGGCACCGCCGAGATCTACTGAAGAGGTCGATGTCAGAGTTGCTGCATACGGGAACTGGTCTTAAAAAAATTGGCATCCCGACTGTTAAAGATGATGTGGGATTCCAGGTTAAATAAGTGATAGCCTCTCTCTCCAGCAGGATAACCAAGATACAAATATCGCCGACTTCTTGGTGCAAACTTGTCATGGTATCTGGGAATGTGAGCAACAAAACACAAGCATCTGAATACCTTTAAAGACGAATAATTTAGAGCTCATCCATATAGCATCTCAAAGGGAGTACGACCATTGAGATGTTTCGTCGGTGTCCGGTTAATCAGATAAGCAGCAGTAAGAACATGTTCTCCCAAAAAATCAACTGGAAGACTGGCTTGAAACCGTAAGACATGCGCCACGTTGAGTAAATAGTGAGGCTTTCGTTCAACTCGACCATTCTGTTGTGGTGTATCAACCATAGATGTCTAAAAAATGATCCCAGATGCAGTAAAATGAGATCTCAAAGGCAAAAATTCAGTCCCGTTGTCAACTCGGACACGCAGCATAGTTCGTCCTCATTGATTCTCGACCAGAGCACAAAATTCCAAAAATCTAGAAGATACTTCTTACTTAACCACTAATAAATAAACCCAAACAACTCAGTAATAATTATCAACTAATGTTAAAAAATAAAATGCACCACTAGAAGATGGTGTTTTATAAGGACCCCAAACATCTCAATGTATTAATTCAAATAATGCAGTAGTATTTGTAGAACTCAATGGAAAACTATGTCTAGGCTGTTTTGCTCTATAATATACGGAGCAAGGTATAGTAGTATTATTTGTGCTAAAATCAAGAGTAAGAATAGAAGACAACACCGTAGATGATAGATGACCAAAACATTGATGCCATAAATCGAATAAAGAAACTGAAGCAACTGTCGGAATAGACTGCAAGATATGAGGACTAACGCAAGAATCCAACAGACAAAGCCAATAACCCCCCTGCTGTTCACCTATGCCAATCGTAGTGCTCGTACTGATTTTCTGTAAAAATGCAATAATTTTTAGTAAACAAAGCTAGACATTTTAAGGCAAATAACAATCTAGAGCATGATAATAAGTTGCATTGCAAAGTAGGTATGTAGAGCACATGAGTAAGGGTGACATCACCAAAGCAAATAGAACCATATTGTGTAGCAGACGACACAGATTCATTAGAGAGTATAACATTCACAGAATTGGTAGCAGTAGTAATATCAATAAGAGAACTCTTATCACCAATCATGTGATATAAGGTGAATCAAGAATCCAGAGTAAAATAAGCTTACCTAACCCATGGTCAGATAAAGAATTAAATTGATTAAATAAATGTACAGTCATGCTCCATTGGTCGTCAGACAAAGCAATACCCAAATCAGTTCGTGTATGGATGCCAGAGGAGGCGGGTGTCGCAGACCCTTGCGTCGTCGTCACTGCACTGGCAAGAAGAGCCATAACACAAAGGGCAAAAGGTAGATGTACAATCAAAATAAAAGAATATAAAAAAAATCTTTGCAACCAAAAGACAGCCAAAAGGCAACCAAACGAGTATAAATGGTAGATGCTGAAGAAAGGCAACCAAAAGACAAAAGAGACGTGTGTCTCTACAATGGCGCATGGAGATACGCGCGCTAGATGGAACGGACGCATCTAGCACAACTATGCGTGGATACATGCGCTGCTAGTATGTCGCGCGCATGAATCTCAAGTGCGCCTCTATCATTCTAAGCTAGCGTCCGGACGGAGTAACCTGCCGGACTGAAGCAAACGCCGGACTGAAACAACCAAGCAACGGCGAGCAAGATTGGACCTTAGTTTCAACGTATGTGGTGCAAATCTGATTTCTGGTCCGCGGTGGCGATGGAAACTAAGGGCAGGCGGCGAGCAAATCTGACGCGACGAGCAAGATACGGACTAACGGCGAACAAGATTGGACTGGCGGCGAGTAAGTCTTATCTGGCCATCGACGATGAGCAACTGAAGCAAGATACGACTGCGGGGAAGAAGCTGAAGAACTTTTTTTTAATAACAGCGGAAAGGTAGTTCGGATCAGCGGCGGGTGGAGATCACGCTCGGACTACGGCAAAAAGTTTAGGACGGAATTTTAAGGTTTTTAGGTTTAGGCACTGATACCATGTAGAAAATAAGGGTAATAATCTGTATATTTATTCATGATCTCATGATACATTATATAATAGTACAAAATAGCTATATAAGTTAGGAAATGATAATTAAATATAATTACAATTACAAGTGATATCCTAATTCTTTAATGCCGCAATTCATATGGATACTCGAGCCTTGGTGGTCCAACCTATGGGGTTCACTCCCCCTAACTTCCGAGCATTTTCTTCCTAAAGGCGATCAAATTCTGCTCCTCTGTGCAGCGCTGCTGCCTGTGCTAAGTTCATCTCCGAGGTGGTCCACATTCATCACTTTAATTCCTGGCTGATACAGCGTTCATTCAATGTCTTCGTCGCTCACTCTACTGATGACCACAGCATTTCTGCTGCCTTGGAAGTAATTTCTCTATTCTCCTTTGTAAAGTCAAGGACTTATTTAATTGGCAATTTTGTGTGAACAAAATCAGACCATGTTGGAACACTGCTGGAGCAGAGTTTACGAGCAGAATTTACGTCAAGGGTTTAACGGATTCAAGCCGAAAATATTGAAGAGTTTTAGAATTTATGGTAACTGTATATTTGGCTATATATATTGGGCGTAAGAAGCATATTTGATGTATGGTAAAATCCCTACTTATAAGGAGGAGATTCATTCGAATATATGGGAGAGTTTGAGATAAGGTAAATCCCTTGATTAATGGGATTTGGATATGCTTCTGTAATCAGATTTGGAATAGGGATATTGTGGAGATAATCATGGATATTCAGATCTGATTCGTGGATATAAATATGGGACAAACACGGCTGCATAACTAATGATTTTACAGAGCAAAATCTGCATCCAGATTTTGAGATCTTACGAAACTTGCTAGAGCCAATATACTGTGTTCCAACACTGTCCTGCTGCACAAGTTCAGAATCGTATACCTTAATTCCTCGGGAGGAGGAGATCCAGCGTCGACGGAGTTCGAGGTCAGAGGGAGTCTGATCAAGGCGGATCGGTAGCTAGGGGAGCTAGCAGAGTCCACACGTCATAGTTAGTTAAAGATAAGTATTTTGTATGCTGTACTCTGTACTATCTTTCTAATTAGTGGATTCATTCTGAACTGGGCCAGGCCCCGCAGATGTAGGTGATTTACACCGAACTGCGTAACCAAGTTGTGTGTCTTTTACGTTTCACGTTATTTTTACACTTGGTTAAACTAGGTATGTTGGAACACACTAGTAAGAACTAGGAAAATTGGTAAAACTAAATTTCAATTGGTATCAGAGCTGAGTCACTTATTGTTCCCTTGGTTGTTTCAAGGAAAGTGAGATCCGGTTTTACCATGACGACAAGAGAAGGAGCTTCAATCTCTCGACCACCACTGTTAGAAGGAAACAACTACAACTATTGGAAGGCTCGTATGAGGGTGTTTATTAATTCCCTGGACGAACTGGCTTGGTTTTATGTTGAGAATGAATGGAATCATCCTACAGAAGATGCTACCAGCTCTAAGGATATGGAAGGGGAGTCAAGTCAAAAACTCAAAGACAAGTCTAAATGGACTCCAGGTGATCTTAGAGAATCTCTAGCAAATTCAAAGGCTCTTAATGCAATATTCACGGCAATTGATGAAAACCAATTCAAGCTTATATCTACATGCCACCAAGCGAAGAGAGCATGGGACATCCTACAAACGGTTCATGAAGGAACCAGTCGAGTGAGGGAGTCCAAACTACAGATGTTGGCTACCAAGTTTGAAGAACTCAAAATGGAGGAGGACGACACCATTGCCACATTCAATGGAAAGCTTAGAGATATCTCCAACATGGCTTATCAACTTGGAAAAGTGTACAAAGAAACCAAGCTGGTGAAAAAGACCTTGCGATCTCTACCTAAAAGGTTTGCAATGAAAGTAGCAGCAATAGAGGAGGCAAGAGATGTATCCACAATGAGCCTAGATGAACTAATGGGGTCGCTGCAAACATATGAGATGACATTCCAGCAACCTACAAAAAGGGTATCCAAGGATTTGGCGTTTAAAGCTTCTTCAGCCAAAGGAAGTAATGAGTCTGACAGCGATGATGAGTTTGAAAAACTGGCACTTATTACAAAGAATTTCTCAAAGATGTTAAAGAAGGTGGTCAATAAGAAATCTCAGGAGAGGTTTGGCGGAAACAGACAAAAGCAACAAGATTCGAACAACAATCGTGGATTGAGGTTTGAACAAGGAAATATGCAGTATGGGAGAAATCAGTACAATGAATCAAAACAGGCTGGAAGAATTCAATGTAGAGAATGTGAAGGATTTGGTTATATTCAGGCCGAATGTGCTAACACCCGAAAGAAACAAGGAAGATCATATGTTACCTCTTGGAGTGATGATGAAGAGAATGAAAAAGATGAGGAAGAATTAACCAGTAATTATGTAGCCTTTGGAGCAAAGGTCCATGATACTTCAGAAAGTCAGTGTTCCAACACACTGAACAAAGGGAAAGGTGTAAGTTACGATATGAATCTGGACGAGGCTCGCAGTGATGAAGATGATCTTTCTGTAAGTAATGAAGAGATATATAGCACATACGAACAAATGTATGCCATGTGGGTTCAAGTAGCAGACAAAAACAAAGAACTGATTGAAGAAAAAAGGAAGCTGATTGACAGCGAAAAGGAGTTACGGTCCACGATTGCAGAACTTGGAAAACAAAATGAAGAACTGAGTCAGAAATTGATAGCAGCAGTCAAGAGGGCTGAGATGTCTGAAGCAACTATCTCAAAATTGAATTCCGGGAAAGCAAAACTGGATGACATACTGGATATGGGAAAGAACTTTGGTGATAGACACGGAATTGGATACAGGAAAGAACCAGAGGTTGAATTGCATGAAAAACCAGTAACTCTCAAAGCAAGGATTCGAGAAATAAAATGGAAGTATGGAAAACCGTTTCAAAGAAAGCCTCTAATCTGCGGATACTGCAGGTATCAAGGACATACTGAATATCAGTGTAAAAAGCTGATCAGAGATCAAATGACAGGAAGAGAACTGTGTTCCAACACAGTCGATACTCATACAAGAATCAGGAAGATATGGGTCATTAAAAGGTCCAGTACGTGTATGGTCGCACACACTTCTTTATCAGCATATTCCAGTGAATCATGGTACTTTGACAGTGGTTGCTCTCGCCACATGACTGGTAGTTCAAAATACCTTACAAATCTTACTCCATATGATGGCGGGTATGTAACTTTTGGAGATGGAAAAAGAAGCAGAGTAATTGGCAAGGGCGAATTAAAGATTGAAGGGTTTTCTGTCTTCACAAGTGTATTATTTGTTGAAGATCTAAAAGCAAATTTGCTAAGTATAAGCCAGCTGTGCGATGACAACATGATAGTTGAGTTTCAGAAGGATAAATGTGTAGTGAAGCATGGAGAAAACAGGGTTCTGTCTGGAATACGATCTTCAGACAATTGTTATCTTTTGGAACAAGAAGTTCGATGCATGCTTTCAAAGCAGGACGAGGGAATTCTATGGCACAGGAAACTCGGACACATCAACTATAAAACACTGGTGAAAATTGCTAACATGAAAGCTGTACGTGGAATGCCTACCTTGACCGGGAATGATGAAATCATGTGCGGACCATGTCAGCAAGGTAAACAAACTCGTGCTCCTCATTCTTCAGTTCAGTTTATTACTACTTCTAGAAATCTGGAATTATTACATATGGATTTAATGGGGCCAGTGCACACACCTAGCATAGGAGGAAAGAAATATATTTTTGTATGTGTTGATGACTTCTCCAGGTTTACATGGGTAGCCTTCTTGAAAGAGAAATCTGATACGATTGAAGTATTTCGTAGCCTTGTAGTAAAGCTACAAACTGAAAAGGGAAGTCCTGTAGGAAAGATAATTCGGATTCGAAGTGATCATGGCAGAGAGTTTGAAAATGAACAATTCAGTTCTTTCTGCAATGAACTGGGGATTCAACATGAGTTTTTGGCTCCTATCACTCCTCAACAGAATGGTATTGTCGAAAGAAAGAATAGAACTCTTCAGGAGATGGCTCGAGTTATGTTGGCAGAGAAGGATGTTCATAAGAAAAGGTGGGCAGAGGCGATCAATACAGCGTGTTATACAATTAATCGAGTGTATCTTCGACCGTTCACTGATAAGACAGCCTATGAGATCTGGAAAGGCAGGAAGCCAAATGTTTCGTATTTTCATGTGTTCGGAAGCACCTGCTATATCCTCAGAGACAGAGAACAGTTGGCAAAATTTGATAATCGAAGTGATCCAGGAATTTTTCTAGGGTATTCTATCAACAGTCGTGCCTACCGAGTCTTCAATCATCGAACTAACACTCTCATGGAATCCATAAATGTCATTGTAGATGATTCAGGAAAGGAGCAACTTCCAGAAGCAGTAGAGGAAGAATCCGCCAACACTCATGTTCCAACACAGTCTCAAACTCCGGACAGAGAAAAGCCGTCAGAACCAAATGAGCACCAGGATCCTCACTCTGCTGAAGCGGACCATGTTCCAACACATGACCATGTTCCAACACTGCTACCTCCTACTAATGACCGTGTTGCACCACACATTCAACCTGGCTCAAATTTGTGAAATACTCGATCAGTTCCTCGAGTTGATTATCGACGACTGGCTGGTCTACACTATTTTGTGTCCCTAATTGAACCGAAGAACTATAAGGAAGCTTTACTTGATGAATATTGGATTGCTGCAATGCAAGATGAACTCGGACAGTTTACCAGGAATGATGTTTGGTACCTTACCCCTCGTCCCAAAGGCATCAATGTCATTGGTACAAAATGGATCTTCAAGAACAAGTCCGATGCAGATGGCTTAATCACCATGAACAAAGCCAGACTTGTTGCTCAAGGATATACGCAAGTGGAAGGTGTTGACTTTGACGAAACCTTTGCACCAGTTGCCAGGTTAGAATCTATTCGTATTCTACTAGCTATTGCCTGCTTCTTGAACTTTACGTTGTATCAAATGGACGTTAAGAGTGCGTTTCTAAATGGAGTGGTGAATGAGGAAGTCTATGTGGAACAACCTAAAGGTTTTGAAGATCCTCATTATCCGCATCATGTATATCGCCTCAAGAAAGCCTTATATGGATTAAAGCAGGCACCTCGAGCATGGTATGAACGACTTACTAACTTTTTGCTTCAGAAAGGTTATCGTCGAGGGGGAGTAGATCGCACTTTATTTGTGCTTGACAAGTCATCAAAGTTTCTAATTGCTCAAATATATGTTGATGACATAGTATTTGGCTCTACTTCACCATCTATGGTACAGGATTTCGTCATCACAATGCAGTCTGAATTTGAAATGAGCATGGTTGGAGAATTGACTTACTTTCTGGGGTTACAAGTCAAACAAGGACGGAATGGTCTATTCATCAATCAAAGTAAGTATGCCTTGAACTTGATTAAAAAATTCGGACTCAGTAGTGCTCGTGCGGTTCGAACTCCTATGGGGGTTTCTGATAAGTTGGTGAAAGATGAAAAAGGAGTGTCAGTCGATCAAAAGTTATATAGAGGCATGATCGGAAGTTTGTTATATCTCACGGCTAGCAGACCAGATATATGTTTCAGTGTTGGAATATGTACTAGATTTCAGGCTGATCCTAAGGAATCTCATCTTACTGCAGTCAAGAGAATTATTAGATATGTGAGTGGAACGTCAGAATATGGTGTTTGGTATTCAAAGAATCAAGATTCAGAATTGATAGGATACAGTGATTCTGATTGGGCTGGTAATGCAGATGATCGAAAAAGTACTACCGGCGGATGTTTCTTTATTGGAACAAATTTGGTGTCTTGGTATAGCAAGAAACAGAACTCGATCTCTCTATCTACTGCAGAAGCAGAGTATCTTGCAGTAGGGAGTTGTTGTGCACAATTATTATGGATGAATCAAATGCTGAAAGATTATGGAATTCATCAAGGCCCCCTAAAGATTTTATGTGATAATACAAGTGCAATCGAAATTTCGAAGAATCCAGTTCAACACTCAAGAACTAAACATATTGACATAAGGCATCATTTTATTCGAGATTTGGTGGAAAGAAAAGAAGTGGAAGTGGCCTATGTTCCAACACACGAGCAGCTTGCCGATATATTTACAAAGCCACTTGATGCTACCACTGTCGAGAGCCTTCGACAACACTTAGGTGTTTGTCAAATCTGAGGTAGTTTTTACCTTTGATTAATTTTTCGTGTAAATAATTTGTTTGTGTTTGTTATTTACGTCAAAAATTAGAAAAAGAAAAAATGGAAGGAAGCAAAGGCTGACCAAAAATAGGAGAAGTTAAATAAGGTGTTGGAAGTTAAATGAGGAATAACTCATTGATGGGACAAGAAGAGGAAAGGATATCATGACAACTTTTGGGAAATCTAAAAAGGATCTTCGCGGGAAAAGAGGTAAGCTTATGAAGAGTTGGAATTTGGTTTAAACTCTAACACTCTTTTCGAATTCCATCTCTCTCGACCCAAACCTAAAGAATATTGCCGAAATATCTTCTTGCTCTCCCTCTCTCTCACTCCCGCCACCAAAGAAAGAATGGCAACCTCAAGCACTCCAAGTTTTGTAGCACCGGCGCCAGACAGTGATGGAGGAAGAACAGAGAATGTGGAATCGGACGGCAATGTCCATGAGGAAATTCACGAATCTGAGAACAGAGGTCCGTTTGGAAAGGTATCCGGTCCTGATCCTCCTTTGATAAAAATTAATGGTATGAAATTCAGATCCTTTGATGAGATTTTTGAGTGGTTACAAGCAAATCGATTCTATGTTGATCTCAGTAAAATTAGAAGCATTGATAAGGAATTAGAACTGTTGCATGTGAAGGTTAAAGAAATTGTGTCTGGACATTTTTCTGATGTATGGGATATTGAGTATAAAACTGTTAAGTACATGAGAGGGATGTACGGTCAGCTAAATGGTAGAGGGAAGGACAAGTTTCATGTTTTTTGTCGTATGACTCCTCATAGCTATGTGTGGATTAGAGAAGTCAATGAGGAACAGGCTGTTGGGTTGAAGAAAGTAAAATATGGAGATAAGTTACAGGTCGGATTTTATGATGGAGTGAATGCAAGGAGGATGGATAAATTGAGAGAACCTGTGTTTATTGAACTATCTGATGATGAGGAGAGTGTTCCAACACACTCAGAAGAATCTGTGTATATGGAGGTCGAATCTGATGCTGATCTGGGGGGTACACAAGGTGATGAGGTTCAAGAAGAGTTGAATGATGAAGCCACTGATCAGTCTAATGAAGAAGGCTATCAGGAGATGGAAGGAGCTGATGAAGATCTACCAATTCAGGGCAGTGACTCAGAAGAAGAGCAGGTTGATAGAGCTGACAGTGTTCCAACACAGGACACTCCAGATTTGACTTACTCCAGTGACGAGGTCTTGGATGAATTCGTTCAAAAGGCTAAAGGAAAAAGGAAGGCTAGCGCTCCCATGGATACCGAGGCAGGAAAGAGGAGAAAGAAAAGAAGTGATAACACTCAGAGGAAGGTCTTGCCACCACCATCTATCTCCCAGGCTTTCTCGACGGATTACTTTGATGAGAAGGGAGCTGAGATGGAAAATTTCTTCTCCGAGAAGAAATTTATTGCTGAACGACCAGTAGACTTGAAGGCCTATCAGGAGAGCGGATTCACCAGCTTCTTAAAGGCAATGGGGATGACGAAGGCCGCCACACTTCAAAGGCAATTCAATCGACAGGTGGTACTTGAGGTATATGCTAATATCATGCCTGAAAATTTAGACATTTTATCTGAGTGGTTCGGGAGAGTTTATGTTCGGGGGAAGGTTATTGAGTTGTCTGCTTCAAGGATAAATATGTTGTTTGGGCTCAAGACTCCGGACATAGGGGGAGTTTTTCCGGATGATTTAGAGTTGAATGATGATGAAATTTTGGCTGTGATTTCTGGAGGGTATAAGGAGAAGTGGCCGGCTGTGGGATATTCTCAGGCATCATGTTTGACATCCAGGTTCTTCGGACTGTATCAGATTGCAGTCCATTGCTGGTTGCCATCTAGCAACACCACGGCATTAACCAGAGAAATGGCCAAGTTGCTCTACTGTGTTGGAACACAGCAGGAAGTCAACCTTGGGTTATTAATTCAGCAGCATTTGGTGCGACAGGCCACAACCCCGAAGGTGAATGACGCAGTAATATACCCATGCTTGATCTCAGCACTAGCCAAAAGTGCAAAGGTGAAGGGAAAGGCCACAGATGTGATAGTTGACACGGAGTACTTGCGGCCGAACAAGAAGACATTCGGACTCAGACATGTGCATGATCTCCCGTGGAAGGCTTCAGGATCAGCATCCTCATCAGCAACTGCAGACAAGAAGATACGTTTGATGGCAATACAGGCTAGACTTGGAGCTGTAGGAATTCAGATTGCTGCCTTACAAGCAGAACAAGCAAGGTTGGAAGAAGAAAAATCAAAGCTGGAAGGATGATTCAGGGGGAGTTTTTTTCTTAAGAACTGATTTTATTTTAGTGTTTTGGGTCCCTTTGGCCTTTGTATGGTCCCAGGGGGAGAAATTTGGATTTTGGATTTCTGGTTTTCATTCTGGGTTCTGAATGTTTGGTTGTATGACTGGATTTCGGATTTCATTATTTCGGCTTTCATTAATTCATTCCGGTATCATGATCATTTTTCTGCTCTTTGAATGTTGTTGACTATGTGCTCGTAGTCCAAAATATTATGGGTCCACAAAAATGCCAAAGGGGGAGATTGTAAAGTCAAGGACTTATTTAATTGGCAATTTTGTGTGAACAAAATCAGACCATGTTGGAACACTGCTGGAGCAGAGTTTACGAGCAGAATTTACGTCAAGGGTTTAACGGATTCAAGCCGAAAATATTGAAGAGTTTTAGAATTTATGGTAACTGTATATTTGGCTATATATATTGGGCGTAAGAAGCATATTTGATGTATGGTAAAATCCCTACTTATAAGGAGGAGATTCATTCGAATATATGGGAGAGTTTGAGATAAGGTAAATCCCTTGATTAATGGGATTTGGATATGCTTCTGTAATCAGATTTGGAATAGGGATATTGTGGAGATAATCATGGATATTCAGATCTGATTCGTGGATATAAATATGGGACAAACACGGCTGCATAACTAATGATTTTACAGAGCAAAATCTGCATCCAGATTTTGAGATCTTACGAAACTTGCTAGAGCCAATATACTGTGTTCCAACACTGTCCTGCTGCACAAGTTCAGAATCGTATACCTTAATTCCTCGGGAGGAGGAGATCCAGCGTCGACGGAGTTCGAGGTCAGAGGGAGTCTGATCAAGGCGGATCGGTAGCTAGGGGAGCTAGCAGAGTCCACACGTCATAGTTAGTTAAAGATAAGTATTTTGTATGCTGTACTCTGTACTATCTTTCTAATTAGTGGATTCATTCTGAACTGGGCCAGGCCCTGCAGATGTAGGTGATTTACACCGAACTGCGTAACCAAGTTGTGTGTCTTTTACGTTTCACGTTATTTTTACACTTGGTTAAACTAGGTATGTTGGAACACACTAGTAAGAACTAGGAAAATTGGTAAAACTAAATTTCAATTGGTATCAGAGCTGAGTCACTTATTGTTCCCTTGGTTGTTTCAAGGAAAGTGAGATCCGGTTTTACCATGACGACAAGAGAAGGAGCTTCAATCTCTCGACCACCACTGTTAGAAGGAAACAACTACAACTATTGGAAGGCTCGTATGAGGGTGTTTATTAATTCCCTGGACGAACTGGCTTGGTTTTATGTTGAGAATGAATGGAATCATCCTACAGAAGATGCTACCAGCTCTAAGGATATGGAAGGGGAGTCAAGTCAAAAACTCAAAGACAAGTCTAAATGGACTCCAGGTGATCTTAGAGAATCTCTAGCAAATTCAAAGGCTCTTAATGCAATATTCACGGCAATTGATGAAAACCAATTCAAGCTTATATCTACATGCCACCAAGCGAAGAGAGCATGGGACATCCTACAAACGGTTCATGAAGGAACCAGTCGAGTGAGGGAGTCCAAACTACAGATGTTGGCTACCAAGTTTGAAGAACTCAAAATGGAGGAGGACGACACCATTGCCACATTCAATGGAAAGCTTAGAGATATCTCCAACATGGCTTATCAACTTGGAAAAGTGTACAAAGAAACCAAGCTGGTGAAAAAGACCTTGCGATCTCTACCTAAAAGGTTTGCAATGAAAGTAGCAGCAATAGAGGAGGCAAGAGATGTATCCACAATGAGCCTAGATGAACTAATGGGGTCGCTGCAAACATATGAGATGACATTCCAGCAACCTACAAAAAGGGTATCCAAGGATTTGGCGTTTAAAGCTTCTTCAGCCAAAGGAAGTAATGAGTCTGACAGCGATGATGAGTTTGAAAAACTGGCACTTATTACAAAGAATTTCTCAAAGATGTTAAAGAAGGTGGTCAATAAGAAATCTCAGGAGAGGTTTGGCGGAAACAGACAAAAGCAACAAGATTCGAACAACAATCGTGGATTGAGGTTTGAACAAGGAAATATGCAGTATGGGAGAAATCAGTACAATGAATCAAAACAGGCTGGAAGAATTCAATGTAGAGAATGTGAAGGATTTGGTTATATTCAGGCCGAATGTGCTAACACCCGAAAGAAACAAGGAAGATCATATGTTACCTCTTGGAGTGATGATGAAGAGAATGAAAAAGATGAGGAAGAATTAACCAGTAATTATGTAGCCTTTGGAGCAAAGGTCCATGATACTTCAGAAAGTCAGTGTTCCAACACACTGAACAAAGGGAAAGGTGTAAGTTACGATATGAATCTGGACGAGGCTCGCAGTGATGAAGATGATCTTTCTGTAAGTAATGAAGAGATATATAGCACATACGAACAAATGTATGCCATGTGGGTTCAAGTAGCAGACAAAAACAAAGAACTGATTGAAGAAAAAAGGAAGCTGATTGACAGCGAAAAGGAGTTACGGTCCACGATTGCAGAACTTGGAAAACAAAATGAAGAACTGAGTCAGAAATTGATAGCAGCAGTCAAGAGGGCTGAGATGTCTGAAGCAACTATCTCAAAATTGAATTCCGGGAAAGCAAAACTGGATGACATACTGGATATGGGAAAGAACTTTGGTGATAGACACGGAATTGGATACAGGAAAGAACCAGAGGTTGAATTGCATGAAAAACCAGTAACTCTCAAAGCAAGGATTCGAGAAATAAAATGGAAGTATGGAAAACCGTTTCAAAGAAAGCCTCTAATCTGCGGATACTGCAGGTATCAAGGACATACTGAATATCAGTGTAAAAAGCTGATCAGAGATCAAATGACAGGAAGAGAACTGTGTTCCAACACAGTCGATACTCATACAAGAATCAGGAAGATATGGGTCATTAAAAGGTCCAGTACGTGTATGGTCGCACACACTTCTTTATCAGCATATTCCAGTGAATCATGGTACTTTGACAGTGGTTGCTCTCGCCACATGACTGGTAGTTCAAAATACCTTACAAATCTTACTCCATATGATGGCGGGTATGTAACTTTTGGAGATGGAAAAAGAAGCAGAGTAATTGGCAAGGGCGAATTAAAGATTGAAGGGTTTTCTGTCTTCACAAGTGTATTATTTGTTGAAGATCTAAAAGCAAATTTGCTAAGTATAAGCCAGCTGTGCGATGACAACATGATAGTTGAGTTTCAGAAGGATAAATGTGTAGTGAAGCATGGAGAAAACAGGGTTCTGTCTGGAATACGATCTTCAGACAATTGTTATCTTTTGGAACAAGAAGTTCGATGCATGCTTTCAAAGCAGGACGAGGGAATTCTATGGCACAGGAAACTCGGACACATCAACTATAAAACACTGGTGAAAATTGCTAACATGAAAGCTGTACGTGGAATGCCTACCTTGACCGGGAATGATGAAATCATGTGCGGACCATGTCAGCAAGGTAAACAAACTCGTGCTCCTCATTCTTCAGTTCAGTTTATTACTACTTCTAGAAATCTGGAATTATTACATATGGATTTAATGGGGCCAGTGCACACACCTAGCATAGGAGGAAAGAAATATATTTTTGTATGTGTTGATGACTTCTCCAGGTTTACATGGGTAGCCTTCTTGAAAGAGAAATCTGATACGATTGAAGTATTTCGTAGCCTTGTAGTAAAGCTACAAACTGAAAAGGGAAGTCCTGTAGGAAAGATAATTCGGATTCGAAGTGATCATGGCAGAGAGTTTGAAAATGAACAATTCAGTTCTTTCTGCAATGAACTGGGGATTCAACATGAGTTTTTGGCTCCTATCACTCCTCAACAGAATGGTATTGTCGAAAGAAAGAATAGAACTCTTCAGGAGATGGCTCGAGTTATGTTGGCAGAGAAGGATGTTCATAAGAAAAGGTGGGCAGAGGCGATCAATACAGCGTGTTATACAATTAATCGAGTGTATCTTCGACCGTTCACTGATAAGACAGCCTATGAGATCTGGAAAGGCAGGAAGCCAAATGTTTCGTATTTTCATGTGTTCGGAAGCACCTGCTATATCCTCAGAGACAGAGAACAGTTGGCAAAATTTGATAATCGAAGTGATCCAGGAATTTTTCTAGGGTATTCTATCAACAGTCGTGCCTACCGAGTCTTCAATCATCGAACTAACACTCTCATGGAATCCATAAATGTCATTGTAGATGATTCAGGAAAGGAGCAACTTCCAGAAGCAGTAGAGGAAGAATCCGCCAACACTCATGTTCCAACACAGTCTCAAACTCCGGACAGAGAAAAGCCGTCAGAACCAAATGAGCACCAGGATCCTCACTCTGCTGAAGCGGACCATGTTCCAACACATGACCATGTTCCAACACTGCTACCTCCTACTAATGACCGTGTTGCACCACACATTCAACCTGGCTCAAATTTGTGAAATACTCGATCAGTTCCTCGAGTTGATTATCGACGACTGGCTGGTCTACACTATTTTGTGTCCCTAATTGAACCGAAGAACTATAAGGAAGCTTTACTTGATGAATATTGGATTGCTGCAATGCAAGATGAACTCGGACAGTTTACCAGGAATGATGTTTGGTACCTTACCCCTCGTCCCAAAGGCATCAATGTCATTGGTACAAAATGGATCTTCAAGAACAAGTCCGATGCAGATGGCTTAATCACCATGAACAAAGCCAGACTTGTTGCTCAAGGATATACGCAAGTGGAAGGTGTTGACTTTGACGAAACCTTTGCACCAGTTGCCAGGTTAGAATCTATTCGTATTCTACTAGCTATTGCCTGCTTCTTGAACTTTACGTTGTATCAAATGGACGTTAAGAGTGCGTTTCTAAATGGAGTGGTGAATGAGGAAGTCTATGTGGAACAACCTAAAGGTTTTGAAGATCCTCATTATCCGCATCATGTATATCGCCTCAAGAAAGCCTTATATGGATTAAAGCAGGCACCTCGAGCATGGTATGAACGACTTACTAACTTTTTGCTTCAGAAAGGTTATCGTCGAGGGGGAGTAGATCGCACTTTATTTGTGCTTGACAAGTCATCAAAGTTTCTAATTGCTCAAATATATGTTGATGACATAGTATTTGGCTCTACTTCACCATCTATGGTACAGGATTTCGTCATCACAATGCAGTCTGAATTTGAAATGAGCATGGTTGGAGAATTGACTTACTTTCTGGGGTTACAAGTCAAACAAGGACGGAATGGTCTATTCATCAATCAAAGTAAGTATGCCTTGAACTTGATTAAAAAATTCGGACTCAGTAGTGCTCGTGCGGTTCGAACTCCTATGGGGGTTTCTGATAAGTTGGTGAAAGATGAAAAAGGAGTGTCAGTCGATCAAAAGTTATATAGAGGCATGATCGGAAGTTTGTTATATCTCACGGCTAGCAGACCAGATATATGTTTCAGTGTTGGAATATGTACTAGATTTCAGGCTGATCCTAAGGAATCTCATCTTACTGCAGTCAAGAGAATTATTAGATATGTGAGTGGAACGTCAGAATATGGTGTTTGGTATTCAAAGAATCAAGATTCAGAATTGATAGGATACAGTGATTCTGATTGGGCTGGTAATGCAGATGATCGAAAAAGTACTACCGGCGGATGTTTCTTTATTGGAACAAATTTGGTGTCTTGGTATAGCAAGAAACAGAACTCGATCTCTCTATCTACTGCAGAAGCAGAGTATCTTGCAGCAGGGAGTTGTTGTGCACAATTATTATGGATGAATCAAATGCTGAAAGATTATGGAATTCATCAAGGCCCCCTAAAGATTTTATGTGATAATACAAGTGCAATCGAAATTTCGAAGAATCCAGTTCAACACTCAAGAACTAAACATATTGACATAAGGCATCATTTTATTCGAGATTTGGTGGAAAGAAAAGAAGTGGAAGTGGCCTATGTTCCAACACACGAGCAGCTTGCCGATATATTTACAAAGCCACTTGATGCTACCACTGTCGAGAGCCTTCGACAACACTTAGGTGTTTGTCAAATCTGAGGTAGTTTTTACCTTTGATTAATTTTTCGTGTAAATAATTTGTTTGTGTTTGTTATTTACGTCAAAAATTAGAAAAAGAAAAAATGGAAGGAAGCAAAGGCTGACCAAAAATAGGAGAAGTTAAATAAGGTGTTGGAAGTTAAATGAGGAATAACTCATTGATGGGACAAGAAGAGGAAAGGATATCATGACAACTTTTGGGAAATCTAAAAAGGATCTTCGCGGGAAAAGAGGTAAGCTTATGAAGAGTTGGAATTTGGTTTAAACTCTAACACTCTTTTCGAATTCCATCTCTCTCGACCCAAACCTAAAGAATATTGCCGAAATATCTTCTTGCTCTCCCTCTCTCTCACTCCCGCCACCAAAGAAAGAATGGCAACCTCAAGCACTCCAAGTTTTGTAGCACCGGCGCCAGACAGTGATGGAGGAAGAACAGAGAATGTGGAATCGGACGGCAATGTCCATGAGGAAATTCACGAATCTGAGAACAGAGGTCCGTTTGGAAAGGTATCCGGTCCTGATCCTCCTTTGATAAAAATTAATGGTATGAAATTCAGATCCTTTGATGAGATTTTTGAGTGGTTACAAGCAAATCGATTCTATGTTGATCTCAGTAAAATTAGAAGCATTGATAAGGAATTAGAACTGTTGCATGTGAAGGTTAAAGAAATTGTGTCTGGACATTTTTCTGATGTATGGGATATTGAGTATAAAACTGTTAAGTACATGAGAGGGATGTACGGTCAGCTAAATGGTAGAGGGAAGGACAAGTTTCATGTTTTTTGTCGTATGACTCCTCATAGCTATGTGTGGATTAGAGAAGTCAATGAGGAACAGGCTGTTGGGTTGAAGAAAGTAAAATATGGAGATAAGTTACAGGTCGGATTTTATGATGGAGTGAATGCAAGGAGGATGGATAAATTGAGAGAACCTGTGTTTATTGAACTATCTGATGATGAGGAGAGTGTTCCAACACACTCAGAAGAATCTGTGTATATGGAGGTCGAATCTGATGCTGATCTGGGGGGTACACAAGGTGATGAGGTTCAAGAAGAGTTGAATGATGAAGCCACTGATCAGTCTAATGAAGAAGGCTATCAGGAGATGGAAGGAGCTGATGAAGATCTACCAATTCAGGGCAGTGACTCAGAAGAAGAGCAGGTTGATAGAGCTGACAGTGTTCCAACACAGGACACTCCAGATTTGACTTACTCCAGTGACGAGGTCTTGGATGAATTCGTTCAAAAGGCTAAAGGAAAAAGGAAGGCTAGCGCTCCCATGGATACCGAGGCAGGAAAGAGGAGAAAGAAAAGAAGTGATAACACTCAGAGGAAGGTCTTGCCACCACCATCTATCTCCCAGGCTTTCTCGACGGATTACTTTGATGAGAAGGGAGCTGAGATGGAAAATTTCTTCTCCGAGAAGAAATTTATTGCTGAACGACCAGTAGACTTGAAGGCCTATCAGGAGAGCGGATTCACCAGCTTCTTAAAGGCAATGGGGATGACGAAGGCCGCCACACTTCAAAGGCAATTCAATCGACAGGTGGTACTTGAGGTATATGCTAATATCATGCCTGAAAATTTAGACATTTTATCTGAGTGGTTCGGGAGAGTTTATGTTCGGGGGAAGGTTATTGAGTTGTCTGCTTCAAGGATAAATATGTTGTTTGGGCTCAAGACTCCGGACATAGGGGGAGTTTTTCCGGATGATTTAGAGTTGAATGATGATGAAATTTTGGCTGTGATTTCTGGAGGGTATAAGGAGAAGTGGCCGGCTGTGGGATATTCTCAGGCATCATGTTTGACATCCAGGTTCTTCGGACTGTATCAGATTGCAGTCCATTGCTGGTTGCCATCTAGCAACACCACGGCATTAACCAGAGAAATGGCCAAGTTGCTCTACTGTGTTGGAACACAGCAGGAAGTCAACCTTGGGTTATTAATTCAGCAGCATTTGGTGCGACAGGCCACAACCCCGAAGGTGAATGACGCAGTAATATACCCATGCTTGATCTCAGCACTAGCCAAAAGTGCAAAGGTGAAGGGAAAGGCCACAGATGTGATAGTTGACACGGAGTACTTGCGGCCGAACAAGAAGACATTCGGACTCAGACATGTGCATGATCTCCCGTGGAAGGCTTCAGGATCAGCATCCTCATCAGCAACTGCAGACAAGAAGATACGTTTGATGGCAATACAGGCTAGACTTGGAGCTGTAGGAATTCAGATTGCTGCCTTACAAGCAGAACAAGCAAGGTTGGAAGAAGAAAAATCAAAGCTGGAAGGATGATTCAGGGGGAGTTTTTTTCTTAAGAACTGATTTTATTTTAGTGTTTTGGGTCCCTTTGGCCTTTGTATGGTCCCAGGGGGAGAAATTTGGATTTTGGATTTCTGGTTTTCATTCTGGGTTCTGAATGTTTGGTTGTATGACTGGATTTCGGATTTCATTATTTCGGCTTTCATTAATTCATTCCGGTATCATGATCATTTTTCTGCTCTTTGAATGTTGTTGACTATGTGCTCGTAGTCCAAAATATTATGGGTCCACAAAAATGCCAAAGGGGGAGATTGTAAAGTCAAGGACTTATTTAATTGGCAATTTTGTGTGAACAAAATCAGACCATGTTGGAACACTGCTGGAGCAGAGTTTACGAGCAGAATTTACGTCAAGGGTTTAACGGATTCAAGCCGAAAATATTGAAGAGTTTTAGAATTTATGGTAACTGTATATTTGGCTATATATATTGGGCGTAAGAAGCATATTTGATGTATGGTAAAATCCCTACTTATAAGGAGGAGATTCATTCGAATATATGGGAGAGTTTGAGATAAGGTAAATCCCTTGATTAATGGGATTTGGATATGCTTCTGTAATCAGATTTGGAATAGGGATATTGTGGAGATAATCATGGATATTCAGATCTGATTCGTGGATATAAATATGGGACAAACACGGCTGCATAACTAATGATTTTACAGAGCAAAATCTGCATCCAGATTTTGAGATCTTACGAAACTTGCTAGAGCCAATATACTGTGTTCCAACACTGTCCTGCTGCACAAGTTCAGAATCGTATACCTTAATTCCTCGGGAGGAGGAGATCCAGCGTCGACGGAGTTCGAGGTCAGAGGGAGTCTGATCAAGGTGGATCGGTAGCTAGGGGAGCTAGCAGAGTCCACACGTCATAGTTAGTTAAAGATAAGTATTTTGTATGTTGTACTCTGTACTATCTTTCTAATTAGTGGATTCATTCTGAACTGGGCCAGGCCCCGCAGATGTAGGTGATTTACACCGAACTGCGTAACCAAGTTGTGTGTCTTTTACGTTTCACGTTATTTTTACACTTGGTTAAACTAGGTATGTTGGAACACACTAGTAAGAACTAGGAAAATTGATCCCTTTGCTTCCTTTTCTCCCTGTTCTTTTATGTACGTATATTTCTTGATTGTTCTACTTATGTTGTAGGTTTTGTGCTCTACAAAGAAAATGCCAATGGAGTTTGAGAGCATACAACAGGAGATCAACGAGCTTCAATGTGGGATTGCCTCTCTCGATTCTGCTAAGGCCAAACTGATACGAAAGGCGCAACGAGTTACTGAGATTGAATAAGATTTGGAGCTGGAAAAAAGCGTTTCTTGGTCCCTGCAACCATCTGTGGGCAAAGCTGATGTGGAGATTGTTAAGCTTAAAGCTTTTCGCGATTGGGCATTTACCTGTGGCTTCTTGAGCTTTCATTCTCGGGTTGTGTGGATCCATAAAGTTAGAGGCGGAGCCAGAAAATTTTTCTGGCGGGGGTTAATTAATTAATTTTTAATAAAATATTATTTAATAAAAATAATTTATCTAATCTGATGGGGTTGAAAGGTATTTTTTAAAATATTGGTAGCATTAGGAAAAATTTTATGGAGACTGAAGGGTAATTTTTTTAAAAAAATGGTAGCATTAGTAAATTTCTGATGGAGACTGAAGAGTAATTTAAAAAAAAATTGTAGTATTAGAAAATTTCTAGCGGGGGCTGAAAGGGTAATTTTTAAAAATTAATACCCCTATATAAATTGCTGGCGGGGGCTGGAGGGTCTTGTATCTCCGCCCCTGCATAAAGCTACATAAATGTTGGGACAGGCCATGATGAAGGCCTTCGAGTTGTATTAGCAGATTACTGATAAATCCCGACTTTGTGCTAGCCTCGACGATATCTTTATTCCCTTCCGCGAGTACGCCTTCCGAGTATTTTACGTTACAACACCCAGACATGACCATTGCTGAGCTGGAAAGCCGGGAGCCGAGAGTCGGATGCTCCACCTGCTGAAGTTTATGCCTCTTTTCCACCAACGAATCTCGTCAGGCTACCAGTGCTGGTAAAGACAAGGGCAAGGGTGCGCAGGGGGCGTGCTGGGGCCTCAGTGCAAGGGCAGTGGTGGTCTCTAAGATATCACATGTGATCCATATTTTGTCCTCTTTTGTTTCAACCTCTTTTTTTAAAAACTAAAAAAAAAAAATTTTGTAAAATCTAAAGTTATTATAAAATTTGAAATTTATGTAAAATCTGAATTTTTTTGTAAAATTTGAATTTTTTATAAAAAAATCTAGTTTTTTATTAATAAAATTTAAATTTTTGTAAAAACCATTAATCTTAAAAATGAAAATATATTATTAAATTTCACATTCAATTTATTTTGGGGTACAAATATATTTAAATTAAATGTAAAAATTAATGAGTATAATAGAAAAATTAAGTGGGATCCATCAATACTAAAAAGTGGTCTCTTGCCACTGTGGAAAACAAAAGAGATGGACTTTTAAGTGGTTTTTTAAGGTGAAGTGGAAGAGAAAGATAGATATATTTAATAAACGGGTAGGGGTCCGCCTAACCCCCCACCATCACAGGTGGTTTTAATTAAAAAAAAAGAAAGATAGATATATATAATATATTTAATGGGTAAGAAACCACTAGCGGTCTCTACTAGAGATGATCATGGGTCGTAGACCCGACCCAGACCCATTGGGTTGGGTATGGGTCCAAAAAATCTAGACTCACCGGGTCTGGGTCCGGGTTTGGGTCTAAATTTTAAAATACGGGTCCAGGTCTAAAGTTTTAGGACCAAGATCCGACCTATAGACCCTATAACCCTAAATATATACATAATTTTACTCTAATTCAAAATTACTTTTATATTTTCTTTGCATTTTTATTCTTAATTCAACAATTAATATGTTTTGTATATTATTTTATTGAAAAATTAGTTTAGATGCATATTGAACTAGAATATTTTGTATTTAAGATAATATAATTTTATTTATTGAATTAAAAAAATAGAATATTAGACCCGTTTTAGACCCAGACCCATTTTGGACCCATTGGGTTTGGGTATGGGTCTAAGATTTTCAGACTTTACGGGTCCAGGTTGGGTCTGGGTCTAACTAATTTTTTTTAGGGTCTGGTTTGGATTTTATTAAACCCAACCCAAACCCGACCCATGATCATCCCTAGTCTCTACCATTGCCCTTGGCCTCAGAGTCGTGAATCTATTGAAGTTGTTGGTTACTTTACTTTTCATGGTAAAATGGTAAATAGAAAATAAGGTGGAACATCTGAGGGGGGCCTCATGAAAGTACAGGCAACCCCACCAAATACAGAAAGTAATGCAAATCCTAAGCTAAATGATGAGAAGCCCTAGGGGAAAACGAGATAGGGGTTGGGGGTACACTAACGGGCAACCCCCCCCCCCCCTCTAAAATGCTAACCCCAAGTTAGATGGTGCTAAGCCTAGGGGAATAAATGCAAGTCCAAATACAAGTGTGAATCTAGACCTATACATAGCAACCAGTAATGTGTACTGACTCTTCATATGATCTCATAATCGCAGCTGAGACTTGGGTCTCGGGTCTTGAAGAAAATGTGATGAAGAAGCCGCCAGTGATAAACATAAAGCGCAGTCGAGTGTAGTGTACTCGGGTCTTGAATGGTTGCTATTGTGTGCTGGTGGTGCTGAATCCGGGTGAAGCCGGGACCACCAATGGAGGAGCAGCTTCTACCATATACACCCCCAAGATGAAGAAAGAGAGGTGTTATTGGCCTTCTCGTGGTGTGAACCGAGGCTATTTTAGAGGGCTATTCATATGCAGTGCCAATAACTCTTGTGAATCCCTCAGAAAATAACCCCCCTAATGATGGAGAGAACGGACACAACTTATACAACGTGTGTCAAACCTGGCGATTCTATAATCGCCCACTCCATTTTAAGCAAATGGACAACTATATGCTAATTTAACACAAAGTGTAGCGCGAGCATAGAGCGCGTGGTAACCGTTAAATCCAAGTAACGACTGGCACTGGGTTAATTTATTTCACATACGCTAATTAATTAGCCCACTACTTGACTCATATGGCCTTGCAACCAGATGAAAAAAGGTTGCTCTTCCACCCTCATCGGCCATAGTGCACAAGTATTTCCAAGGGGAAATATGTGATCAAAGCATGGAAAAAACTCATACACCCAATACAATTTTAGCCCGAGGAGAAGGCCAAACCCCAACAAAAAATCTCCAAATAAGGCCAATAATGAAGCAAATTGGGCCCATAACGCGGGCCAGCAGTTGGGGGTACACGAATACCCACCCCTTGAACCCGTAGTACACCCTACACCACTTGAGAGTACCTGTCGCCACTCAAAACCATTGTACGCGAACCACCAGTCGAGAGTTCAGCATTCACCACTCGAACCCATAGTACACGAAGCACCAGTCGAGAGTACACGAAATAGTACACCATTCACCACTCAAGAGTATAGCATCCACTATTCGAGAGACTACACCATCCACCACTTGAGAGTATAGCATCTACCATTCGAGAGACTACACCATCCACCCCTCGAACCTATCCACCCCTCAAGAGAGTACACCATCCACCACTCGAACCCATTCGCCCCTCGAACCTGTATTACACCAGCCTCCACTCGAGAGTACATCTCACCACTCGAACCCAATGTACGCGAACCCGTAGTACACCATCCACCAGTCGAGAGGACAACATCTATCACTTGAACCCATAGTGCGCGAACCACCAGTCGAGAGCACATGAGATAGTACACCATCCACCAGTCGAGAGAATAGCATCCACCACTCGAACCCATAGTACGCAAACCACCAGTCGAGAGTGCACGGGATAGGACACCATCCACCATTTGAGAGGACAACATCCACCACTTGAATCCATAGTACGCAAACCACCAGTCGAGAGTACACGAGATAGGACACCATCCACCCCTTGAGAGAGTACGCCATCCACCCCTCAAACCCATCCGCCCCTCGAACCCATTGTGCACCATCCACCACTCGAGAGTACTTCTCGCCACTCGAACCCATTGTATGCGAACCACCAGTCGAGAGGACAGCCTCTACCACTCGAACCCATAGTACGCGAGCCACCAGTCGAGAGTACATGAGACAGTACACTATCCACCACTCGAGAGTACAGCATCCGTCATTCAAGAGAACGTCACAGTGGCCTTGACCTAAGCAGATACTCGAATCCCCCTCTCAAACCATTCACCTCTCGAACCATCCACCTCTAGAACCATCCACCTCTAGAACCATCCACCTCTAACCATCTACCTCTCGAACCATCCACCTCTCGACCCACCACCCCTCAAAACATCCACCTCTCAAACCGCCGCAGGTGTTGGTTTTGACTGCCGCTCGAACCATCCACCCCTCGAACCGTCCACCTCTCAAACCATTCACCTCTCAAACCATCTACCTCTCGTCATCCACCTATCGAGCCGCCAAATCCACCCTTGGAACCCACTTCTCGAACCACCCACCCCTGGAACCCCCCTCTCGAACCATACACCCCATTCACCATCGACCTCCTGAACCATCCACCTCTCTAGCTGCCCTCTACCATACACCCCTTTCACTATCCACCCCTCGAACCATCCACCTCTCGATCCGTCAACCCCTCAAATCACCCATCGAACCATCCAACAATCGAAACCTTCTTCCCCTCGAACCATCCACCACCCTAGCCGCCATCCTGCGAACCATCTACCCCTTGAAACATTGCCAGCGCACATTAATTTCCAACAACTAGCGCCTATTTCTCCCAGCGCCCAGTGCCTCACTTATAGCGACAGACGCCCTGTGCATAGCGCCAGTACCAGTTCCAACATTCCAGCACACAATGCCAATTTCATGGTGCTAACAACTAATGCATAGAGCCTAGCGTCTGTGGCCAGTCTCCAGCATCCAACTCTCTAGTACAAGTGTTCATCTGGGAAGAGACGATTAAGGACCATATAGCAATCCTTTGTGATAAGCTTGTATACCCTGGCCGAACTTGGTTGAATACCATCTATGACTACATTGTTCCTTTCTCTCCAGATACAATAAACCGTAGTTATCAAAGCCAGAGGGCCAAGTTTTTTCCAAAGTTTTGAACCATTCACTTGTCTCTTCACCCAAATCTCCGAGCTTGCTATTGTTTTTGTTCGTCACCGTAATCCCATCCAGTTCCTCACTCGTCTTCATATTGCTTCTGAAAATTCACATCTAAAAAATAAGTGGTCATTGGTTTCCACTTTTAAATGGTACAGGGAACAAACCTTGTCCGTGATATCATCCTCTTCAGCACGGTGTTTGTCTTTAGTGTGCAATCTCCCTATTGTTGCCAGCCATACAATAAAGGAGAATTTTGGGGGGATAAAGCCACACCAAATCGTGTTGAAAACCCTCTGTCACGGCCTAACTTGTTCTTCATACAATCCTGGGTATTTAAATAGATGCATAAAATAGTAAGCCACACTAGTGAACTTTCCCGAGTTTACCCAAGTGCTAAGAGAGTTTCTCATATCAGGGAAATTTCCACTAAACATACTCCTCAATTCATCCCGCAACTTGCATAAATCTCCAAAATAACTTGAATATCTTTCACTCAATCTTCCGTTTTGAATCCTCAGATTGATCCCCCAAAGTCCATCATCTTGCAGGTAAAACAAATGAATTTATTTAACCCTCAAGCTTTCTTTCTTGGTGTGGAGGGAGACCGTCGCCGTGCCTTGATGTGTCCATTTTAGATGGTTATTTTAGGCTTTTTAGGATTAGGTTTTGTGCAATTTTGTGCTCTACATGTGGCATTTTGCCTTGAAATCATCTAAGGAAGGATAAAGGCGGCTTTGACGTTTTTATCACTTTTTAGATGATTTTGTGTGACAAGGTGATTTGTTTGAAGACTTTGAAGATTTATCTTTGAAGATTTGAAGATTTGAAGACCTTTACATTTGAGCTTTGTGAAGATTTGAAGAAGTGAAGAGATGAAGAAAGGAGAGCAAAGCAACGGGTGAAAGATGGTCCGGGGTTCTCAGAATTTTCCGAGAAGAATCAGCCTTCAAGAGTGGCACCATTGGATTCCTCTTCTCGAGCACTATAAAATCGACTACAAGAACTCCCGAAACGGATCAACGGTTCACCCGGAGGAAGCAAAACAAAACAGCAAGGCTGAGTTACTGATTTGGTCGCGAGTCGCGACCAAGCTCGTCGCGACTCGCGACGACAGCTTAAAATCAGCCCTGTAGCAGCGTTTTCTCCCCTTTTTCTTCCCCCTATAAATACCCCTTCACTCCCTCTTCTCCACAGCTTTTTTCCCTCTTCTTCTTGCATTTTAGGGCTTGAAAACCCTTGGTTTTCTTCTCTTTCTTTTCTTAGTTTTTGTAGTTTAATTATGTCTTTCGTTGTTCTAGAGTAGTTCTTGTACTTGGGAGCTATGGATTGAAGCCTCCACTATCTATGTAGCAAGAATTCATTTATATCTATCTATTTGGTGTTTTTGCTATTGTGCATTTATTGTGCTTTGAATGTTAATTGTTGATTGCATTGATGTTATTGAGAGCTTGATGATATGAAATGCTTGGATTAATTGTTAGCTAGGGTTTGGGGGATTTGGGTTAATTTCCCCCCTGTTCTTGTTAGCAATGTGAGAGTATGAATTAGAGCTTTTGATGGTGTTAGTGTGTTGACAATGTGCTAGGCGAATGTGATTGATGTCGAACTCTTCGTCATGTTCGTTTGTGTAGCAAACGAGAGAGTCATATGCTCGCGGATGAATGTGCGTTGCACGTTCATCCAATCTCGTGTAATTGCATGAATTGGTTCAATGCCTAGTCACGGTGTAGTGGTCATAGGCATTGCCAAGCTTGTTGGTCCTTCGTGCTAAATGCCACCAATGACACCTTGAGTCGTGGTCGCGACTCGGGAGTCATTGGTGAGGTTTGACGAGAGATGTCGAACTCACTCTCGCAAACTACGAACTAAGAAGGATAGGAGTTTAGTCTCCACGACAAGTAGTTGAAGTATTGAATAGATGATTTAAATTCATTCTTGAAGCATTTGTTATTTGGCGTTTATGCATTCTTGACGGTGTGTTTCACTGCATGTGCATCATGAGTTGTTTGAGCATAGGGAGTGCTTGTGTGGTTGAATTGTTTAGGTGTAGGAACGTGACGAATTCCGTAGCGCCTTTGCATGAAGATCTATGAGCATGAACTTAGAACTCCTTGTGATGTGTGTGTTGTGGTACTTGCTAGATGGGTGTGTGAGTGTTGGGTCCTGAATGCTATATGATGGAATGTGTGAATGATTCGATGAACTACATTAGATGTGGAAGTGGATATCCATTGCCCCCAAGGCTTTTTATCTTTGTAGTTTAAAACCCCTTTTCTTTAGTTTCGTTTTATGATTAGCATAGTCACTTGACCTTGCTAGTTATCGTGTCTTTTTATCTTTGTTAACTTAGGAAACCAACCAACCAACCCCCCCCCCCCCTTTTACTTGCTTTTATGTGTGTGTATATATATTTACTCCTAGCCTAGTATCAACCATTTGTGCTTAGACGCTTAGGAAGATCCCTCTTCTCTTTGGACGACCCCGATTTGCCACTATCTACCTAGTTGTAGAAAGTAAGCATTTAGGGCTTATAAATATTAACTTTGAGAGGTACGGCGACGACCTCCCAAATTTTGGCGCCGTTGCCGGGGAAGAGGCGTTTATTCTTAAGTATTTAGGTGTATTTGGTTGTGTATTAGCTAGTTGTTTTTATTTTCCACTACTTGGTGGTTGTTTTTGTTCGGAGCAGGTATTGCTTGAGTTCTTGGTAATTTATTTTATCGAGAATCCTTGCACTATGATTCCGAACTTTTGAAAAAAAAAAAAAACTTTCTTAATGGAGCGTCTCACCTTGAGGGAACTCATGATGAGAAGAGAGGCTCAACAAGCAAGGTTTTGTAGGATGTGTCATTCCGATCATCCTACCGAATCTTGCCCTTTGTTGTGGGAGGAGCACTATGACCGAGAAAGAACCCTTGGTTTCCAAAACCATGGGTACTATGAAGAGTGCTATCAAGAGGTAGGAGATATTGGTTTTCAAGGGCAAGAAGCTCATGAATGCTATCCATACCACAACTCTTACAATCCGGAATGGAGTGGTAGTCCGGATTTGTGGTATGAGAATGAGCCGGAAAACCAATATTACGAGCACCCTAGTTGGCCATCACCACCCTATACCATACCCCAAAACCAAGCCCAACAAGGAAGTTCAAGTTTGACACGTGAGGATGTCTTAAATACCATAGCAAACTTGAACTCCTTCACTAGTGAGGAGCCGGATACCCAGCTTTCCTCTAGTGTTGAGGCCATTGAGGGGCATGTGAGGAACATATTAGAGGTATTGGCCCGAATGGAAGCTCGTGATTCCGAAAACACACCATCCCAACTTGAACTCGATGATTCGGTGAGTGAAGTCACCAATACAAATGATTTTGAGCTTGAAAGGGATGAGGAGTTGGTTGTAGAGGATAGAAAAATGGAGGAAGAGGTGATAGTGCTACATTATCCATTAGCATTGTCACCCCTTCTCCCACCTAGTGAACCAACTCTTACATTTTCGGAAGTTTTGAGGGAAACGAGAGAGGAACCAAAAGATTATCCTAAGCTCCCTCACCACTTAATTCCCTTTGAACCTCCTCCACCTCCACAAGACTTTCCTCTTGGAAGTTTTGTGCCCCCACCTCTCTTGTTTTGGATGCTCATGGTGAAGAGCTTCAAGCCTTCACCATACGGATAACATTAGGGTCGTGCCGACGACCTTAAAAATACGGAGCTTCGTCGTGCCGACGACGTTAAATAAATTCGGCATTTCTTTTAGTTCTTGTTTCTTAGTTTGTGTTTCTTAGTTTGTTTTTGTTGTTGTTTTGTTTTGTTCTTTTTATGGCATGTTTTTCTATGATTTTGTAGCAACATGAAGTGCATTGCAATGAAGGAGATGAAGGAACGAGATCAATGAACGAGGGAAACAAGCTTGGACAGTTGGTAAGAAAACAGAAAAAATTTTAAGCCTGGGATACCCTGCCGTCGCGAGTCGCGATGGGCTTCGTCGCGAGTCGCGACGAACAGGGGAGCAAAATCCACTCCCAGCGCCAACTTTCCGCGAGTCGCCCTGACGTCGCGAGGCTCGTCGCGAGTCGCGACACCCTTCGTCGCGAGTCGCGACAAGCTCAGAAAATTTGGAGCTCTCGGACTCACCTTTCCGCGAGTCGCGATGACTTCACGAGGCTCGTCGCGAGTCGCGACCAACCACGTCGCGAGTCGCGACGAGCTCAGAACATGTTGAGCTCCCGGACTCCACTTTCCGCGAGTCGCCCTGACATCGCGAGGCTCGTCGCGAGTCGCGACACCCTTCGTCGCGAATCGCGACGAGCTCAGAACATTTTGAGCTCCCGGGCTGTACTTTCCGCGCGTCGCGACGGCATCGCGAGGATCGTCGCGAGTCGCGACGAACCTCGTCGCGAGTCGCGACGTGCTCAGTAATTTTCGAAATTTTTTTTTTTTGAGCCGGATTTCAAGTTTCCAAGCTTCCAAGTTTCCAAATGATTTTAAACATTGCATGATCCTTCCTTCTTCTCCACCCAACACTCCCAAGAACATCACATACCTCTCATTTCTTCCACCATCCTACATATATTGGCATATGAACATTCTTGCATCTTTATAGTACATTTATTGATTGTAGTATGCCGACTACATCATTGTGATCGTAAGTTCTTATCCTATAATGATGCTTGTATACATGTCAATATATGTTAGATATTTTTCATGCATAATCTTATAGTGGTGATTGAGGGTTGATTGGTTGTTCTTTGACAATACTATGGTTATTAACTCTTGATGCTAAACCTAGTATTACATATCCTTATGTACTTGTGAGTTTAATGTGTTCTTCGTGGTGTAGTCTTGATCAAACGACGCCATGGAGAAAATGCTTTTCTCGAGGGGTGAGTTCTTCTACGGCATTTTTGCTCACCCTTCCGGTTCCGAAACCTATCTCGGGACCATCCAAGTACTTGGATATCGCCATATCACCGGCGAATTGCGGAGACACGGGTGTCACTCTAACTCCCTTACCTTGATTTTTATTGTTCTTGCCTTACGTGTTTACATTTCGGGCAATGTAATGTTTTAAGTGTGGGGAGGGGTTAGAGGATTCACATGCATGCTACATTGTTTTGGAATGCTTTTTGCTACTTTTCATTGGAAAAACATGAGAAAAAGAAAAAAAAATAGAAAAAAAAAGAAAAAGAAAAAGAAAACCCGCTAAGTTGAAAACCCGAGAGGGCAACTTAGGCAACATTGGGGGCCCGGATAGGTCGAAAACCCTTAAAGGGCGACCTAGGCAAAAATGAGAGGCTAAAATGTGCGGAAAAAGGTGAGATGTGAGCTAAAGAAACATGATGTGTGGCTAGGATGAAAACTCGAAAGAGCTCCTAGGCAAAATGAGAGAAATTGAG
The DNA here is from genome assembly GCA_037428765.1 of Rubia yunnanensis. Taxonomy (NCBI): domain Eukaryota; kingdom Viridiplantae; phylum Streptophyta; class Magnoliopsida; order Gentianales; family Rubiaceae; genus Rubia; species Rubia yunnanensis. Next base: position 89,970,656 of record CM075061.1, read on the forward strand.
GGAAATTGAAAAATGCTATGATTTTACTCATTTGCCGGCGTTGGAGTCATAAGGTTGCGGTTGTCACACGGATGGATCGGGTAGCTCAATATCTTTAGACCTCTTGGGATTGGGTAGCTTAGTGGGTTAGGAAACGGAGTATGGTTATGAAATTCTTGATCTCTTTCTACTTCGTTTTTGGTTGATATATTGGCATTAGGTGAAGCATGTGTTTAAAACTTCCTCTATGGTTTTAGCTTCATTTTGTGTCATTGGATTATGGGAATATCAATTCTGGGCTTTGAAATATTTTATGGGTAGTGAATTGATAAGTGGTAGGTTTGGTTAGATTTAGGATTGGGGATGTGTGTGTGAAAAAATTCTCATGTGAGCTTTTATTTTGGGATTTTTGATATTGAGAGTTTTTGTGAGGCTTTGATTGGGGGATTAGTTTAGGTTTTGGATATATCATTTACTCCGTGTGCTTGGTTCTTTTCTTACTCGAGGGCGAGTAAGGTCTAAGTGTGGGGATATTTGATGTGTCCATTTTGTGTGGTTATTTTAGGGGTTTTAGGATGTGGATATGTCATTTCCTCCGTATGCTTGAATCTTTTCTTACTCGAGGGCGAGTAAGGTTTAAGTGTGGGGAGGTTTGATGTGTCCATTTTAGATGGTTATTTTAGGCTTTTTAGGATTAGGTTTTGTGCAATTTTGTGCTCTACATGTGGCATTTTGCCTTGAAATCATCTAAGGAAGGATAAAGGCGGCTTTGACGTTTTTATCACTTTTTAGATGATTTTGTGTGACAAGGTGATTTGTTTGAAGACTTTGAAGATTTATCTTTGAAGATTTGAAGATTTGAAGACCTTTACATTTGAGCTTTGTGAAGATTTGAAGAAGTGAAGAGATGAAGAAAGGAGAGCAAAGCAACGGGTGAAAGATGGTCCGGGGTTCTCAGAATTTTCCGAGAAGAATCAGCCTTCAAGAGTGGCACCATTGGATTCCTCTTCTCGAGCACTATAAAATCGACTACAAGAACTCCCGAAACGGATCAACGGTTCACCCGGAGGAAGCAAAACAAAACAGCAAGGCTGAGTTACTGATTTGGTCGCGAGTCGCGACCAAGCTCGTCGCGACTCGCGACGACAGCTTAAAATCAGCCCTGTAGCAGCGTTTTCTCCCCTTTTTCTTCCCCCTATAAATACCCCTTCACTCCCTCTTCTCCACAGCTTTTTTCCCTCTTCTTCTTGCATTTTAGGGCTTGAAAACCCTTGGTTTTCTTCTCTTTCTTTTCTTAGTTTTTGTAGTTTAATTATGTCTTTCGTTGTTCTAGAGTAGTTCTTGTACTTGGGAGCTATGGATTGAAGCCTCCACTATCTATGTAGCAAGAATTCATTTATATCTATCTATTTGGTGTTTTTGCTATTGTGCATTTATTGTGCTTTGAATGTTAATTGTTGATTGCATTGATGTTATTGAGAGCTTGATGATATGAAATGCTTGGATTAATTGTTAGCTAGGGTTTGGGGGATTTGGGTTAATTTCCCCCCTGTTCTTGTTAGCAATGTGAGAGTATGAATTAGAGCTTTTGATGGTGTTAGTGTGTTGACAATGTGCTAGGCGAATGTGATTGATGTCGAACTCTTCGTCATGTTCGTTTGTGTAGCAAACGAGAGAGTCATATGCTCGCGGATGAATGTGCGTTGCACGTTCATCCAATCTCGTGTAATTGCATGAATTGGTTCAATGCCTAGTCACGGTGTAGTGGTCATAGGCATTGCCAAGCTTGTTGGTCCTTCGTGCTAAATGCCACCAATGACACCTTGAGTCGTGGTCGCGACTCGGGAGTCATTGGTGAGGTTTGACGAGAGATGTCGAACTCACTCTCGCAAACTACGAACTAAGAAGGATAGGAGTTTAGTCTCCACGACAAGTAGTTGAAGTATTGAATAGATGATTTAAATTCATTCTTGAAGCATTTGTTATTTGGCGTTTATGCATTCTTGACGGTGTGTTTCACTGCATGTGCATCATGAGTTGTTTGAGCATAGGGAGTGCTTGTGTGGTTGAATTGTTTAGGTGTAGGAACGTGACGAATTCCGTAGCGCCTTTGCATGAAGATCTATGAGCATGAACTTAGAACTCCTTGTGATGTGTGTGTTGTGGTACTTGCTAGATGGGTGTGTGAGTGTTGGGTCCTGAATGCTATATGATGGAATGTGTGAATGATTCGATGAACTACATTAGATGTGGAAGTGGATATCCATTGCCCCCAAGGCTTTTTATCTTTGTAGTTTAAAACCCCTTTTCTTTAGTTTCGTTTTATGATTAGCATAGTCACTTGACCTTGCTAGTTATCGTGTCTTTTTATCTTTGTTAACTTAGGAAACCAACCAACCAACCCCCCCCCTTTTACTTGCTTTTATGTGTGTGTATATATATTTACTTCTAGCCTAGTATCAACCATTTGTGCTTAGACGCTTAGGAAGATCCCTCTTCTCTTTGGACGACCCCGATTTGCCACTATCTACCTAGTTGTAGAAAGTAAGCATTTAGGGCTTATAAATATTAACTTTGAGAGGTACGGCGACGACCTCCCATGCCTCTCAAAGTTAATATTTAGAAGCCCTTTTGCTTACTATCTACAACTAAGCAGATAGCGGCAAGTCGGGCACGTCCACGAAGAAGGGGGATTTTCTCAAGCGTTTAAGCACAAATGGTTGGTCTTAGGCTAGGAGTAGATATATATACATACATATAAAAACATGTAAATGTGGGGGTTGGTTAGTTAGTTGTCCTAAGTTATGAAAGTTAAAAGACAAGACAACTAACAAAGTTTAAGTAACTATGCTAAATCATCAAACAAAACTAAGAAAAAAGGGTTTTAAAACTACAAAAGACAAAGCCTTGGGGGCAATTGATATCCACTTCCAAACCAAATGTAGATCATTCAACCATTCACTTATCCTATCACATTTGTTACCTATGGGTAATGCCAATGGAAGATCAACATTCATTCCTTCTTAAGAGTAGTTTGCAAAGACAAACAACGACCATTTGCAAACCTCGTTGATGATCACCCTAGACAAATAACGACCATAGGGGTATTTCATCAACAACATTATAAACGAAGGAGCATAGATTTGACAACAACAAGCCTTCTACCAAAGACATAGCCATTTAACCAAACTTAGCATTCATTAGGCTAAACCTAGAACAAACCACATTCAAGGTTCAACCTTTCATTGCATCTATAGGATAAATATGAGAACAAACCACATTAACATACTTATCTACCAAGAGTCACAACACATTATGCACAAGAAGTTCTAAGTTCATGTTCTTATATTTTCATGCAAAGGAGCTAAGGAATTCGTCACTTTCCTAACTCCCTAACACTTAAGTCATACAAACACTTCCTATTCTCAAACAACACGTGGCATAAAAGAAGTGAAACATAGAATTAAGAACACATTAATGCTAAATAACAAAGGCTTCAAGAATGAGTAAAACAATCTATTCACTACTTCAACTACTTGTTGTGAAGATAAATCTTCCATCCTTCTTAGATAGTAGTTTGCAAGAGTGAATTCGAAGTCTCTTGTCAAACCTTACCAATGACTCCCTTATCACTAAGAGTATCCCATTGATGGCATTTAGCACGAAGGATCAATAAGCTTGGCAACACTTATAAACACTACACTGTGTCTAAGCATTTAACCAATTCATGCATTTACACAAGATTAGTCAAGAACGATCGACATTCATAGACCTCTCTCATTTGCTACCTAAAACAAACATGACAAAGAGTTCGACATCATCACATTCAGCTAGCAATTATCAACACACTAACATCATTTAAGAAGCTCTAACTCATACTCTTGGATTCCACATTAAAAGAGGGGTGAATTAGCTACTTTTTCCCAACCCTAACAAGTAATCATACAACAAATTCATATACTAAAGTTTCCAACAACATCAATGCCATTAACAATTCACATTCAAAGCTCAATAAATGCACAATAGCAAAAACACCAAATAGATATATAAATGGTTCTTACTACATAGAAATGGAATCTTTAATCCTTTGCTCCCAATATAAAGCTAAGCTAAAAAACTAAAAGACATAATTAACCTACAAAAACTAAGAAAAGAAAGAAGGAAACACTAGGGTTTTTAGCCCAAAAAATGTAGGAGGAAGAAGGAGTAAAAACTTCTTGAAGAGGAGAGGATAAGGTGAGTATTTATAATGAAAAAAGCAGGAAGGGTTTCAGACCACTCGTCTGTTGCGAGTCGCGGCGTGATCGCGATGGCCTCACAGCGGACTCCAAGTCCAGCACCATTTCTTCTTTCTCCTTTTTGTTTCATATCCTCCTCTTCTCTTCACTTCTTCAAATCTTCAAAAGCTCAAATACAAGTATTCAAATCTTCAAAGGTATTCTTCAAAGTCTTCAAATTCTTCAAAGTCTTCAAACAAATTACCTTGTCACACAAAATTCTCTAGAAAAGTAATAAAAGCATAAAAGTCGCTTTTAACCCTCCTTGGAGAATTTCAAGGTAAAATGTCACATTTAGAGCACAAAAGTGTACAAAATGAATCCTAAAAGTCCTAATATAACCATATAAAATAGGCACAGCATGTGGATGTCCCATAACTTCTTTGTCATTGAAGCTCGATTCCATGTAGCAAAGTCCCTAAGGCCGAGACCTCCAATTGACTTTGGAGTGCACAGTTTCTTCCATGACACCCTGCTCTTGTGCTTTCCTCCCCATAAGAAGCACTTACACTTCTGTTCCAGTGCATTCATTACCGTAGGCTGTATAACAAAATTTTGAATCCAAAACCCTGCAATACTTTCCACAATGGACTTAACGAGCTCCAGTTTACCAGCATGAGATAAAGTATGGCCTTTTCATTTAGCAATCTTCGAATCCACCTTTCCAAGCAGTGTTCCAAATTCCAGTTTACAAAATGTTGGTTACTTTTCTTGCTATTATGGATGTTGTGTGAGTCCCCCATAAGGGGTTTGGTTAATCTTTTAACTCGGATTCTTGCCGGGGTGCCTCGTTTCCCCCTTTTTGCTGTGTTGGAGAGTGTCTTCTATCCTCTTCTGCACATATAATGATTTGATATTACATTTATTCCATTGTATCTCATTTGGTTATCTTTCTTGCTTTGTTGAGAGCTTTGCATTTTTGAGCATTTCTCTTTGAGATGTGCTCTCCCATTTCCCCTTTTTGTAGACGAGTTACCCGTTTTGAAATTAAGGAAAGATAGCCATTCTTTGACTTTATCCATGCTTTCTTTGTAGAGTTTTTCCTTTAACTTTCAAGCATTTGTCTATCATGAGCTAGAGCTATTTACTTGGGCCTCGAGTCAAAGTTGCTATTTTGGCCTTGGGATCCTGGCATGCAGGTCTCTAGTCATCGTGGGCCAGAGGTGCTTATTTTGGCTCTGGAATCCTAGCCTGCAGGTCTCTGGATGTCATAAGCCAGAGTTGCTTGTTTTGGCCTTGAGACCCTGGCCTATAGGTCTCTGGCTGGAGTGAGCCAGATTTGCTTGTCTTGGCCTCGAGACTTTGGCCTGCATATCTCTGGCTTTCGTGAGCCAGATCTGCTTATTTCGGCATGTTGTTTTTGGCTTGCAGTGCTATGGTTGTTATGGGCTAGATTTTCTTATTTTGACATGTTGCTCCTGGCCTGCAAGTCTCTGGCTATTGTGAGCCATATTTTTTTTATTTTGACATACTTCTCTAGGTCTGCAGGTCTCTGGTTTTCGTGAGCCAGAGTTGCTTATTTTGGATCGTTCAACACTTGACTAATTGTTGCGCCCTTCTAAATTCATTTTTCTAAAATACAGCTTTAAATAAATGTTTCCAAATTTTTCTTAGAATCATACCCCTTATGGGGTTACAAAAGTCAACTTGTTCATACATTCACACGTGTTTTCTTATTAATGGAGAGCATACTTGCCTAGGAATAATACTTCCTTACATGATTGATGCTTCAGGTACGGGGAATTGCTCTTTCATCTATTGCTTCTAGTCTGTATGATCCTTTTCCCAGCACCTCGGTGACTTTGTAAGAACCTTCCCATTTAGTGCCAAGCTTCTTTAGGCCTTGAGGGTTGCTTGTCTTGTTCTTCCTCATTACTAAGTCACCTTTTCTCAGGGTTTTGGGGTCTTACTTTGCTGTTATAGTGTTGTTCCATCTAGGATTTGTACGACGCTTCTTTCAGCGCTGCTTTCTCCCTGAACTCTTCTAGCTCCTTCATATTTTCCCCTATTTCTTGATTGTTATATTCTTTAATCGTCGGCTCATACACCCGCCTGTTAAGTACCACAATTTTGAGCAAAATGATATCCTCAATCCCAAACATAGTTTGTAGGGTGACTCCCCCGTCGCTATTCTCGGGGCGGTTCTGTATGGCCACAAAACTTGTTCCTTCCGTCGAGAGCCTTCACTATCGTTCTCTTGTTCCTGAAACAACTTTGTTTTCTAAACACCATGCCCCTTACCTTTTTCCCTAACCTTCTACCTCATTTCTATCTCTTTTAACTTCCTCATCTTCTCTTTCTATAAATCCATGACTATTTGCATCATTTCTGAGTTAGCCAGTTCCACGAATGCTTGAAACTGATATTGTTACCCTCCCCCTCAATGATGACGTTGTTGAGTAGTTTCCCCGAAGGGGTGTTGAGGATCCTTCCATACTATCTGAGTTGCACTAGTATTGAATGAAGTGTTCCCCTTCGCGGCACCAATGTTAATTTTGTATAGGTGACTCGATTGTTGCTTCATTCCTTAAGTTGTTCCTAAACCTACAAGACAGACATACTAAGGTCAAGAATGCCAGCGCTGAGTTACGCCTGCTCTGACGATCAAGTCAAGTTTGAGTGTCATGTGAGGTGTAAGATCAATATAAAGTAAGTTAGGCTAGAGATCATACCAATGATGCATGTTTTTTCCTTGTTATATGGGTTGGTGACCGACTTGACCCTTCCTATCACGACACCTCTGGTTCCTTGATTCTTGAGCTTCTCTAATCTAGTTTCCATTGGCTAGGTTGAATTAAGCACATTGGACCGATAAGCCCATACTTTCACTTATCAACAACCATTTATAGTTGGTTGTTGATGGCATTGGAATTACTTAGTAAATATAATGAACAAAATCAACAACCACTACAACAAAAATCACCTATTACCTCGGTTTTTGAGGCCTTTTTACCTAAGTTTTTTGCCCTTGAAAAACCGAAGTAAATGTGGGTGAAGAAAAAAGTCACTTTTTACATCGGTTCAAAATCGCTTTTTACCTCGGTTTTTCATAAAAATAATCGAGGCAAATAATACAGAGCCGATGAAAATGGCTATGTTAGTGCAAAATGGCTACACGTGTGGGGGTTGTCGACATCCCATCTTACAGTGATGTTGCATTGCACGCCGTTGTACATATTGTTTGTGACGTCATTATTTTGTTTGGAACGAATTTACTTTCATTAATACCTCTTCAAAATAGTTCTGTACAAATCACCTAGTCACCTAACATAAACATAGCACATTTCCTCCTTGATTTTGTGTTTGCCCAAGCTCTATAAACTATACAGTCAATAATGCTATCACAAATATTTTTCCCCATCTCTTCCTTTCCAAAACTTCTATCATTTCTCCAACTACACAAGGAAAACACCGTTTCCGCAATAGCTATTTTCATAAGCTGAGCCCTACTGCCCTTACCTTTACATTGCAATTCTAGCCATTGGTTTTTATCTTCCCATCCTGCTGGGACATGCTTCCATTGCATCCAGTTAAGGATTTTGCACCAGATATCCTTACGTGTAGCACATTCAAAGAAAAGATGCTACACCGTTTCTGCTTCCTTACAAAATACACATCCACCATCAATCATCATTCCAAACTTCTTCAACCTCTCTTTGGTCGGTAACCTGTTATGACAGCACATCCCTATCATAAAGACAGCTCTCGGTCGTGCCTGATTAGCTGTGCATATGTGTCACCAAAATACAGCTTCTCGCTCACCTCGTAGTGCCCTGTAGATGTCTCCAGTACAACAATGTATTCCCCGCTTCAGTTGCTGCCATATCTCCATACCCTGGAGAACACTTCTGCACTTAAATACCCTTTTCAAAATCCACGAACTATCATTTGGAACCTTCACAATCATGATATCAGTACAATTTATATAGTAGGAGTGAATCCACTTAATCCACATCCGATCTGTTTCCTGCACAAATTCCACAATGTTTTAATGAAGTTAGCCTCATTCCATTCTACAAGTGCGATCATATTCAGCCCTCCTGCTTTTGCCGGTATACAGATTTTTCCCACGAAACTGGTGACTTCCTTGTAATGAAGTCAGTTCCACACCATAGGTACGATCTACAGATTGCTTCCAAGTGTTTCAAAACAGCCTTTGGTAAAGGAAAGACCTGCAGCCAGTAGTTAGCAATCAAAAATAGAACGCTCTTGATTAGTTGCAACCATCCTGCATAGCTTAGCAAATGAGCACTCCAGTGCTTTATTCTACTGATCATCTTCTCAATAAGTGGCTGGCATTTCTGTATTGTGAGTTTTTTGCTCATAAGTGGCACACCCAAATATTTGAAGGGCAGTGTTCCTTCCTTGAATCCAGTGATTGTCAGTACTTCCTATTTCAGCTCCTCTCCACATCTCCCAAAGAATACCTTGCATTTAGCTCGGTTAACCCCCATGCTTGTGGAATCAGTAAAATTGTGGAAAGCATTCATTAGTGCCTGGACAAATTTAACATCAGCATTTTTCAACAAAAGTAGGTCATCTCCAAAGCTTAGGTTGATTATCTTCAAACCATCACACCTAAAATGATATTGATACTCACAGTTCCCATCCAATTTTCTCAAACATCGATAATTGTATTCCATGATCAGAACAAACAGCAGGGGAGACAAGGGGTCATCCTGTCTAAGCCCTCGCTGTGCTTGAATGAACTTGGTGAGAAAACCATTGATCATGTATTTATATGTAACAGTCCCCACACATGTCATAACCCATCTAATGAACATACCTGGGAAGCTAGCTCTTGAAGGATGGCTTCCAGTGCTGTCCACTCAACTGTGTCGTAAGCTTTTTGAAGATCAATTTGGAACATACATCTCGGCCCCCCGGTCTTTCTGTTGTAGCCCCTGATAAGTTCATAGGCAATCATCACATGGTCATGAATACTACGTCCCAGGACAAAAGCTGCCTGACTCTCATGAACAATATCTGCTATTACACCACTTAGCCGTGCTTTAAAGATCTTTGAAATAATCTTATATATCGTTGTACGGTATGAGATAGGTCTCAAATCACTCACCTTTTTTGCTGCCTGATGTTTCGGTATCAGCATCACCCTTATACTATTCACTGCCTTATACAGCCTCCCTTCATTAAAGAATTCCATCACAGCCTCTATAACATCCCCTTTAATTACTCTCCAGTTGGCCTTAAAAAATTTTGAACTGAACCCGTCAATTCCTGGGCCTTTCTGATCCCCAATGCCCTTTAACGCCATCCAAATCTCCTGTTCTGTTACCCTACCAATCAGTTGTTCTCTATTGTCACTGGTCAGAGTATAACCAACCCTTATCGCTTCAACATCAATACCCACCATTATCTCAGCTTTTTTTGTCAATCAAGTGTTTATAAAAATTCAAGACTTCAGCTTCCATGCCCTCCTGATCAGTGATCTCAGTACCATCTTCCCTTTCCAGTTGCATAATCCCCCAACATGTTGTTTTTAACTTTCACTGATGAGTGGAAGTATGCGTTGTTTCTGTCCCCCCAATCTGAGCCAATCCACCTTTGCTTTCTATCGTGCTATCTTCTCATCAATCTCATTCCACCCCATTAGCTCCTATGTACATTTCACAACCTTCACTATCCTCTCTATGTCCAGTCTATTCGAGATGAGTTCATGTTGTGCCACTGAGAGTTCTTATCTTACTGCCTCTAGTTTGTTTTTTACTCCTGATAGCTTTTGGGTGTGCACTCCTAGCACCTGTTGCAGCCTTAAAAGCTTTCTCCACACCACAAACATAGGCCTACCTTTCAACTCTTCCTTCCAGCTCTCCTGAATCACCCTTAAAACTTCATCATTCTCAAGCAAGCAATTGAAGAACTTAAACTGTTTACTCCATTTTTCCTTTCCCTTATGTACTTTGATACAGAGCATGGCATGGTCTGAAACACTAGGTTCTAAGATCTCCACCTTACTATCTGGATACAATTGAAACCATTCTAGGTTACCAATTGCTTTGTCAATTCTCAAGTAAATAATCCCATCTGCTTGCCTATTCGACCAAGTGAAGAAATCCCCCAAGCTATCACATTCAAATAATTCTGCCTGATTCATCATCTGTTCAAGATCCCAGTATTCGTTGATTTGTACATCATTACCACCTATCTGATCATTGACAGATAATACGTTGTTGAAATCTCCCATTGCAAGCCAAGCAGTACCTGGTAGTCTAGATAGTACGCTTGCGACATCATTATTATTCATATTCAATAACGCATCAAACTGTGCTGAGTTCGCAGTCCAACAATTATTACTATGGTTTTCAACCGCCGTAAAAAGGTTTTTCAGCATCTTATTTTTTGCAGAATAACCGTAGTTAATTCTAAAGTTTCCTAAATGATGCTTAATAAGCATGCGAAGTTGCTGTGGTTGATGCCGTTTGATTGTAATTTGCGACGTTGTTTAACCTCGTCAAAATTGTATATTTTATTAACCAACTTCGTTGACTTTGATTTTTAACTGCAGTTTTGAACTTTTGTAAATCTAATGTATTTGCTTCATATTTTTGGGAATTGTGTTCACAATAATAAAAGATGGGACGAACGAAGTGCCAGCGATGTTGCATAGAACGATTACACTATCGATCTGTCTGCGCTATCTGATAAAGGTTTGTGGATCATTGTACGATGTTGCCTGTTAGACAGTCCCATCGGTAATCCAATGATAACAGTATGCAACATCACATACTTTAGGTCGGCTGTACCGAATTGTCTATTTTAGTGTGCGAAGTCGGTCCTCATATAAATAACAGAAATAAAATATTTTGAAAATAGAATACCCAGCATCGAACACCCTATCAGATTCAATCTTATTACACCATTCAACAAGGCATAAAAACCAGTACAAGAAGCACTACACCATCCATACACTTAGTAGGTTATCAAAATTCTGACAAAATAAACTATATCATTGATACTCTATAGCTAGCTAGATATCTATATCAAGGTGTCAAAAAATACCTAGGAAAGTATCAATGGAAATTTTAGAGAATGATGCTCTCATAAAAATTATCAACATATTCCAACTTCCTCATGTCGTTGTTGGGTTAAGTAAATGCTTCAAATTCCTTACCATCATAAAATTTGCCCAACTGTCACGTACTTCCTCTAATTGCTTGATGATGTAAGGTTATATGTCCTCATTAATATACTACAACAAGGTGTAATGTCAAAAAAGGTACAAAGGTCGTGCAAAGTCATATGATGTTATTGATTAGATTCAACATGTGAGAATAATTGATACCTTTTGTAGATCTAATTGATTCTCCCTCACTTACATGACCAAATCATTCATCAACCGCATGCAATAGTAACCACTTTCCCACGGGGCCATTTGTTTCTTATGCTAGTCGATCGGACAAATTATTCACGAACACACTGATAAGTACCTATAGCAATAGCCCGTGAATAATACAATATCGAACTGAATTCTAACCTTTAGGGACTTCCACGTGAATTATTTATGCTTGTTAATTAAGTGATTTATCATCGCCTTGGTAATTGCAAATGAAATTATTTCTAGCGGCATTTGATGTAATGGATCGTACCAATACACTGTTTTAGAATGAAGAACGATGATGTCAACCATCCAATGTTTGCTACAAAAATAAAATCCCCATTATCCTCAGTACAATCACATATTGATCAATAGAAACCAAACAATTGTATAAAAGTAAGTATAGTTGATGCACCACTCATAATAAGGTGTGATATATATGAGATGGTCCTTTTGCATCAACCGGGAGCTAAAGTAGGCCAAACGCTCTTCCATCGCAACATAGTCATGCTGAATCTTCGTTGGGAAAAGAACCCATATCCACCCTTTCATTTTGGAAATGAATTTTACATGCAAGAGCCTGTAAACATGGTTATTCTTGCTTGCTCGAAGCCAAACGCAAGAAGTATGCATCTGAATCAGGTTAGGGTGATGCATTAATACTTACACGTAGTTTAGTTGCATCAAGGGAGGCGGCAGATTATTGAAATAGAATAAAGATACCAAATCTTCCTTCCCAATAATTTCATCTACCTTGTACCCTAAAATACTCACTTCATCCACTGGGATTTTGTACGAACATGAGATAGGGTGTGGTGTCACAATCGTGTGGATGTTCTTTAGGGAACCATCCTTTGTGGGATTGAATGGTGGTGTCCTGATTCTATAGACACGGGACTTTATAAGCTTTGGATCCCCACATGTATTAGGCAATTTTGCAGGGTTACTAATAACCCGTGTCTTGATCTACATGAAATCAACCGCAAATATTTTTTCCTATACATTTGTCTCAACTTATAAGAAATAGCATATAGATTATCGATGTTATATCTTCTTAGTTGGCATGTTCTCCAAAATATCAACCAAACGAAGGGGTCATTCAACAAACATTCCTAACACCACATTCACTGTCGTGACCTCGGGTTCTAGGATTGGAAGAGCAATACCATCTACAAGGCTCTTTGTGACATTTACAACAATGTTATCATTCGCAAACGGTTTATGATGATGCACTCGTATTGATGTGTACACTTTACCTTCCGCCATGATGTGGCTCTCTCCAATAACACATTTGGCAAGTAGTATGCACAATGAATTATCCTGTAAACGAAGAGTAGGTAATTAGTGTAAAATAATTTGGAATATGATTGGTGTAGTATATTTAGTTATACCTTCATTTTGAGTTGGGTGGCATCTACCAACTTTATTCTTAGTCGATCAAATGTTTGAGGTGTCGTAGAGATGGGAGACGGTGGAACAAGCCTACTAAAAGGCTCCAAGATATCATGTGTTGATGTTGTTGGAGAAGAAGGGCAAGGTGGAGTTGAGGTTGTTGGTTTTAAACATGCAATATTTCTCTCTAAGTCTAGTGGCATTTTCCTCCCATTGGATTCTTGTGAGACATAAGGCACTGGTTGACTCAATGTGGATTTCAATGCATTTATCTCTTTTTGTTGACTAATTGATGCAGTATCAACCTTATGCATTCGAGGTTTCACAAAGATGTCGATATGTGTAGCGAGCATTCCAACTCCTCGACCCCGGCCTGGATGTTCTTTCTTGTTAAGTGTAGCCCCCGACATGTCCTTCTTTCCAACATCAATGAACTTGCCGGACTCTTGCTTCCATTTTAAGTCCTCGTACAAATTACCAATAGTGAATATCATATAAATTTTTCTTGGACAAATTCATTCCCACCATATCATCTAAAACATAAGAAAAACTTACAATTTGTTTTGCAACAACCTCCGCATCTTTGGTATGGAACCTACCCTGCATATTCTTCCCGTGCCCTTTGTAGCCTTTTAGCCATTTCTCAAATCGGGGAACCTCTTCGGGCGTGGGATAATCTGTTGATGTCCTTGTTTCCTCATCCATCATTCCTAGCTCCACCTTCTCGAACACTCTTGCCTCGAACATTTCCTTCATGATTATTCTTGTTGCTAGTACGAATCCTCCACAACTCATAGTGTGGTGCATCTTGTTCCTTCCCGCTAGTTCACAGTTTTTCCCTTACACCCTGTAAGATCATTAGAATAGATAGTTCATAATACAAACCAACAATGTTAATGTTCTTGGTAACACAATGCCCATGCTCTGACTAACATCAGACACCCATCGATAAGTACATCGCATGTAGTGGCGGGTAAATGTGCGACTTTGCACTAGTTATCAGTGTAATCCAGTTTCCAAATTAAATATACTCACGATCTCGCAAAGGATTCAACTTTATTGACCTACACCACAATTAGTAGTGTGCGACGTCGCATGATCAACAAATGCTACTATTTTTTGGGCAAAGGGTGGACCTTTAGCATTCTAGAACCCTAGAAATCATGCACAAAAAACACATTCTGAAGCTAACAAAAACTCTATACTCAGGCATAATTAAGTTTATCCAATAATATAATGCATGTGTAAATTTATAAATATGTGCATGTTATGTATATACTTGTAAGCATTCTAATGTAAATTTCTTACCAATTTTTTGTCTTCTAGTTTTCTTGCAACAAAACCCTTCCAACTCGATTCACTTATGAATAGAGGCTTAATTTTGGGGTTGCAATTCTTATTTTTTTCCAAACACATAATCTCTAGCCAATTTGGCTTTGAAATCTCTCCATCTCTCACCAAAGCGCTGTATAGTTCTCTTATTCAATTTTGGCATATTATCACACTCGATTTCAAAGGCATATTGCATGGCCCTCCATAGTTTATCCTTGTAAGCATCATAGACATGAGGCCACGAATCATACAAGAAGATGCCTACATTTGTCCTAGCAACACTACCACAGAGACCCACCTCTAGCACAGTTTTTATTGTTCTAGCACCGGTTTTTTCGTTAAAAAAACCAATGCCTAAGTAACCGGTGCTAAATTAGCACCGGTTTTTTTTGTTAGCACCGGTTTTTCAACCGGTGCTAATTTAGCACCGGTTTTTTTTGTTGGCACTGGTTTTCAACCAGTGCTAAATTAGCACCGGTTTTTTTTGTTAGCACTTGTTTTTCAACCGGTGCTAATTTATTTATGACGAAAAAAAAATTCCATTCCTCTGAAAGTTGCAGCGTGCTACCGCTTTCAGAGAAAGGGAAAAGGACTTAAAATTAAAAATTTTATTCCACATTAATTTAATAATAAAATCAACTTCACAAAATTAATAATTTATTTCTACATTAATGTATACAAACACCTTGTCTTACACGACTATGACAAGAATAATAGTCCTAATTATACAATAATAAAACTACTACATCACAATTTATGGTGCACTGCCTTCACTTACGGCTCTAGAATCCCAGTTTCTTCTCTACTCTTCCAAAAACAAAGATGAAATGAGTACATAGTTGGGAGAACCGAACCTATTAGAAGTAATTATAATTCCCAGATTCCGAATTGGAGGTAAAGAAAGGTACAAGTGGTTAGTGAAACAATCTAATGATTCTGGAAAAATGATTGACAAGAACAATATGGACAATAAGAATGATTACTCATTGTGGTTAAAGAGATATTCATTTGAAGCAGAACTGTTGCCAGGAAGTGGCTAAAATCCTTGGAATGAGAATGAAAGAATCTTGAACAATCCATCGGGGTTGCATGTACCTGCACGTTGCAAAAATATTAGTGTATTCAACGTCTCCACCATGGATAACCGAGCATATTCATGGTTCAATTCACCCTTAACTATATAAAATATTACATCATTCATCCTTATAAAAAGGGTGTATTTTTTTTGCAATAGTACGAGAAATATGATTCATTTTGTTTTAGGCTAAAGTGACGCTACTAGTACCTCCAAGAGCGTGTTTGAACCCAATACAAGATTCTCATAGAAGAAGCTCTCTTTGGCTTACCCAATGACCAGCATCTTCCAGCACATGCATTTCAACTCCACCTCCCTCTTCAACTGCTTACTCCTCAGCAACATGAAGTCTCTGAAGATCTTCAAGTGCCCACCTGTGAAAACTTCGTTCTGCTTTCAAAAAGTTTACATGTACACCTCAAGGGACATCTTCCACTACCTTCCTGCAATGCATGATGAACATCAGGTCACACAAGGGGTCACAATTCAACTAACTCAAACAACATGTTCACGTTCGCTTAAATGTAGCACCTTGTTGATTGTTTATATATCTAAGCCAAGTCAATTCACCCTATGCTACATCAGTTCTCAAAGACAAAGTCGATAGGTGCAATAGTGAATCAAATAGTGCATAACAGATCTAGTACTGGAACAAATTTACATCCATCAAAATTAAATCAACATGCAAACATGTCGAACATAGGGTTCTCATCATTATAGGCCTCCACCTATAACACAGCAAAAAAATAGAGAGAAGAGAACTTTTGATTATGTGCAGCAACGCCCTACCTTGATTTTGGTTAATGCAATCAAATCTCCACCATCCTATCCCAAAATTAAGGCTATCTATAACCATATAAACAAGAAAACACCAGATGTTTAAAACCAAACTAAAGATGGCAAACTTGCAACATAATAATTTCCATCTTTAGTTGCCAAACTCCATTCTTTGAAGCACTGACAACAAAGCACGGGTAAAACAAAGAATCAAACATTAATATGGAGAAATCACAAAGTTCAGCTTTGTTTTTATTTGTCCACATTCAAAACTTTATAAGTTTAAAACCATCCTCAAATTTAGACCAAATAAAAGTCCCACTTAAACATTACACATATAATGAACTGAAAAGAGATCTTCAAGACAAAAGCTCACACAAAATGTATAAATAAACTCTTCAACTTCCAAACAACACAAGACGAGCACACCATTTGAAAGCATAGCTGGAAAAAAACATTGCCCATGTCTTTCTTAATACTCAAATTCATGCAAGAATTTGATTTTATGAGACTACATGGATATTTCTGGCACGCAGATTAGACAACATCACTTTAGAGTCTATGAAGGATAGGAGTATAGGACTAATAGTACTAAACTAATGCACAAGTATGCTTCTAAAGATAGAATATACCCATATCTTGGTTGCAAAATTCAAAAGATAAGCATGACAAAAGCTTCACCACATTAATAGCTTACCAAAAAAACTGATTAGTTCTTTGATGTACAGGACTTGAGCTCAAAAGACACAAAGAACAATAGACAAGGAGAACTAGCTCAAAATAATGAAACCACACAATCCCAATTTGCAAAAAAATTTAAAGATACAAACTTTTAGCAACCAGAAGGAAGAAAAATAGAAAACAGATCCAAAACCAAGCATAATCAATAACTAACATAACAACACGTGCTTCAAAAAATTATCATAGCAATATGTATATTGACATCGGCTCAAACAAACTAGAATGGAACTTCATCAAAGATTCACCTGTGCATTGGTAAGCGCGGCCGGCGATGGGAGCTCCGGCAGAGGGGAGCGGTGCGGAGTTGGTGGGGAGCATCGTCATCGATGGTGGGAAACGAAGAGGTGACGTGCGATGGTTAGCACAACGGCAATGGGACCAAGATTGGGAAGTAGAATTGCGACCCAAAATTGGGCTTCCTTGAAACGCGATCGAGATTGGGAAGTAGAATCACGACATAAATGGTGAAGGGATGGACAATATCTTTGGGAAAAATTGGTAGAGGGTTATGGTGGAAGAGGGAAAATTTGGGCTTAAGGTTATGGAGGGAAGAGGGAAATCGGTAAAGGTGTTGGGGTGGGAGAGGTACAAAAATTTGGGGTTAAGGTTATGGAGGGAATAGGGAAAATTTAGGAGGGAAGGAAAATGATGCTTTGTTGGGCCATTTTAGTGTTTTATACTTTCAAGTGTTTTTTGAAAAAAAAACATTAACCCATATGAATGGGAGGGATATGTATTAGCTTCCCTAGAACCTGAAATCGTAAAAAAAATCTTTTACTATGTGTTGGTTGAAAATTGATTTTGGAGACTTTGTACAAAAAGGTCTACATATAGCTGGCTACTTATAGCAAAAAGGTAATTTGCGGCGGTCCAATTTGGCTGAGTAGAAGTCTACATATTGGAAATTTGGTCAAGATCTGATCAGAAACATGATTTACTCTAACAATAGTATAACAATATTAGAAAATGATCTATTGCTCACAGGAAGTATAACAATATTAGATCTGACCATTGCTAGCTTAGTAATCATGACTTGTCCAGAATCAATCAAGATCTTATCAGAAACATGATTTACTCTAACTAGTATAACAATATTAGAAAGTGATCTATTGTTGACAGGAAGTATAACAATATTAGATCTGACTATGACTAGCTTAGTAATCATGACTTGTCCAGAATCAATCAAGATATGATCAAAAACATGATTTACTATAACGCCCATGATTTACTATAACACCCTCGAGCTCTCGAGCCCCTCGAACCCCTCGAACCCCTCGAGCCCCTCGAACCCCTAGAGCCCTCAAACCCCTCGAACGCCTCAACCCCTCAAACCCCCTCAAGCTCCTCGAACCCCTCGAGCCCCTCGAGCCCCTCGAACCCCTCGAACCCCTCGAACCTTGAGCCCCTCAAACCCTTTTCGCCCCTCAAACCCTTTTCGCCCCTCAAACCCCTTTCACCCCTCGACCCCTCGTACCTCTCGAACCCTCAAACCCCTCGTACCCCTCGACCCCTCAAACCCCTTTTGCCCTTTTCGCCCCTCAAGCCCCTCAACCCCTCGTACCCCTCGAACCCTCGAACCCTTCGTACCCCTCAACCCCTCGAGCTTCTCAAACCCCTCGAGCCCTCGAACTCTCAAACCCCTCGTACCCCTCGATCCCCTCAAACTCTCGATCCCCTCACCCCTCGAACCATAGATCCCCTCGCCCCTCGAACCATCGATCCCCTCGCCCCTCGAACCATCGACACCCTCGAGCCCCTCGATCCCTCGTACCCCTCGACCCTTCGAGCCCCTCAAACCCCTCGATCCCTCGATCCCTCGAACTCCCGAACCCCTCGATCCCTCATACCCCTCGACCCTTCGAGCCCCTCAAACCCCTCGATCCCTCGAACTCTCGAACCCCTCGACCCCTCTTACCCCTCGAGCTTTCGATATATCCCCTCGCCCCTCGAACTTCGACACCCTCGAGCCCCTCGAGCCCCTCGGCCCTTCGACCTCTCAAGCCCCTCGAACCCCTCAAGCGGAGGCGATTCCCTCGAGCCCCTCGAACCCCTCGAGCCCTTTTTCAATTCACCGATTATGCCGATTTTTAGCACCGGTTTTCAAACCGGTGCTATTTTTTACTAAAATCGGTGCTATTTTGAATTTGTTGGCGGGAAGATAGAATTTTACAAATATTAGCACCGATTTTTAAAAACCGGTGCTATTTTTTACAAACAACCGGTGCTAAGTTTTACTTTTTAGCACCGATTTTAAAAACCGGTGCTATTTTTTTGCAAAAACCGATGCTATTTTTTAATTTTTAGCACCATTTTTAAAAACCGGTGCTATTTTGATTTTTTTGCGGGAAGATAGGATTTTACAAATATTTAGCACCAGTTTTTAAAAACCGGTGCTATTTTACAATTTTTGGCTATTTCTTAGGCGGGAAAAATAAAATTTTCAAATTTTTAGCACCGTTTTTAAAAACCGGTGCTAATTGTTTCCAAAACCAGTGCTATTGTAAAATTTAGCACCAATTTTTAAAAAACCGGTGTTAAAATTAATAAACCGGTGCTATTAGATTTTGAGCACCGGTTTTAAAAACCGGTGCTAGGGGGGTCTCTGTGGTAGTGCAATCAAACAGATGTAACTAGACCACCAACTACTTTGCTCCCCTACGCATTCCCAATGTCATCGAATTTCATAGGACATTTTGCACTCTTCTCCACCATGTCTATCAATTTCTTTCAAATTGCCCTACCCTAACCTTGCCTATGTCTCTTCGATCGATTCATATCTCCCTCTTCTTCCGATCGTTTCCTTTTACCGTGGTTTACGACTAGAAGACCTACATGTAGAGTTCAATAAACATAATAAAAAATGAATGCTATATAATATTTCATATGAAACCTTTACAGTGGATGAAAAAGGAACATAGCAATCTTAACCATACAAGTCAATTTCTCGCATGGTATAAATACACACTTCATGTAGTGTTTCCTACATATCCATAAAAAACATTTGATCTTAACTCCATATCCAAATAACCTATATTAGCATGCTCCCACATGTATGTACACCATATTCACTTGAAAAAATAACAACTTCAATGAAAACAAAAAACCTACATGGTTATTGTCCACAATCTGAAAGTTAAGGAAAGGAAGAAGAATGAAACATACCAACCTTAAACACCCTTTCAATAAACGATCAAAAGGGATGTGGGCATAAACAATTTTATCAAGTAAAGATAAAGATGAAAACTTACCACTTTTTTTATTCATGGAATCCCCCACCTTGATAATCTTATCCTTCTCCATTTTTTCTCCGTTTGGGAATAATAGGGTTGTGGTAGATTTGGGTGTGTATGGTGGTTGATTATTTGGTGGTGGAAAGAAATAGAGAAGATGAATGTTGGGGGTTTTGGGGGGTAGAGGGCGCCAATTTTGGCAATAAATGCCTTGTCAAAGTGATTTGGGGGTTTTTTTACCAAGTATGGCGCATAAAAGTACTCTCCCTCCAATCATGCGATGTCGCACATATTTTGTGACATGTTGATCGATATCACTTTACCTCTCCATTTGGGTCAAAATTGGCCCAATAGGCCGGTCCTTGTTGAATATCCGACCTCACATATATATCGCCCCAACATTGGGATAACCGATGTAATTCGCTATCTCGACAATACATATGGTTTAATGCCCAGCTTGGGCCTCTTGATGGACCAATTGGCCCATTCCTCAGGAATCTGCGAGTTGCTCTCCGTCCGTACTACACTCGCTACGCAAGAATGTCTGAGTTACTTCGCATGTTAGGTTTTGTTCTATTTTTTAAAATTTATGTGAAGGACAAAGTAATTCCTTACGCAGTGTTCCCATTGTGAGACAAGTTTAGAACATGTAATTGGTTTGGAAGTAATTACCTCGTGATAACGTCATTATCCTTAAAAACATGTACATTTCTTAACCAGTGTACAAGATGCCACTACGTACGTCTCTAACAACTGCATATTTGATCTCCAATGGTTATCGCCTATTTCAATTAAAAAACCTATTATGTTTAAGCTTAAGATATTTCAAAATATTTCACAACTAATGCTTTCACAATGCCCCATTCTTCATACAGGATGTTTTAAAGCATGACATGGCCATTGACATAGGAGTAGCTTATAATTACTAGCCTAACTTTTTGATTATATAGTATCAATTAAAACCCATGGACTACAAACCTCATCCAATGAGTGAGGATATTAAAATTACTCATTCGATGATTATTGTTCTTACAGACTTGTACATTCCTTACCCATGTCATTCGAGGCTATAGATGTGTTGGATGTGTATATTATATGGGAATTTTAGTATAAGTCCATGAACATCAAATTAATTACGTGAGTCGCAAAGATATAGGTGTGGGTTTGAAATGAATAACTAGTTTAATCCTGAATAATCTAGAAGTCTACTACATACGTCAATTAGTCAACCACATATTTGATCTTTTTCTAAGCCAATTGTTATCGCATATTTCAATTACGAATAGGTATTCTGTTAAAGCATGTGATCTTCAACCATATTACATGACTAATGCTTTCACAATAGATGGTTCTTGATACAGGATGGTTTAAGGCAAGACATTGCAATTCACATATGACATGGCATATATGTACCACCTTTGTTGATTATATAGTGTCTTAATTCACACGGACAACAAACCGCATCAAACGTGTGAGACTATTAGAATTCATGGTTTGACTGTTCTTGAATATTTCAAGTGAGGACCAGTGATTATTTCCATTCCAGGGAATTACGTTGGATTATATTTTAGGAGATCGATAAGTCAACCTTATCACAGGAATTACGTTCAAATAGGAGTTCTATCAATGATCGAATGGATAATTGTACTTGTATAATCAATTAGTAGGGTTTTTTATGAGAAAGGCTGGGACATAGCCATATTAAACTTTTCCTAATACTAGTACTATCTAACACCATTTCCATACCATTCGTGTTAGCCCTACCAAATGGGCTATCATATAGTGGGGATGGGCTGAAATGCCCATCCTTTGAGTTCGGCATTGATGATATATCGCAAAGGAATCGGTTATGTCGAAATGTGTGCAAAATTGGGGCAATCGTGGTTTTTCCCCACCACTGGCCAAGCCCACTAGTTTTTACATCTGGGCCGGTTGTAAAAATTAGCCCAGTTTCATGCCTTGACGACATTGCTGGAATGTTGGTTTGCCTTTGGGTTGGGCAAATTCACTGGCAAAAATGCAAAATGACGATTCAATTCCCCCAACCATTAGCCCGCCAAAAAAATTGGGCCCCAGGTGAAACGCTAGGCCCATTAAGTTCAATTTGGAGTGTCGCTTCCTATTCGCCATATTTTTTGGCCTATACGAGGTCATCTACGACATTGCGAGTATCTTAAAAATGACACCGTTTATGCCGTAGTATATAAATCGGTCACCCCCAACCCCAATCTCATTCTTCTCATCGAACTCACAAATAAACCTTCTCAGCCTGAAAAAAACCAAAAATAAACCACCAGAATCCGTCGAATAACCACCGATATTGACATATAAATTGTCATCAAAGAGCGTAATATGTCCCATTCAAGAAATCGTAGCCACATTCAGTTGAGGAATCACCTGAAATCAAACCATAGCAAAGGTAACACTTTGTTTTGCACATTTTTTGGCTTGTTAGAACGCTTTCATTTGGTTATTCTATTCAAAATATACCATATGTACTTCAATGCATTGTGATTTAAAGTTGTTTTAGGTGTCCCAAAATCATCTCTTTTATTGATTGTGCAAATCTCAGTTAATGCATGTTATTTATGTGTTCATGTCTTGAATCTGGATGTTGGTTGCTTTCATATTCGTTATAGAACACTCATGATGCTTGATTCCATGTTGGTTTTTGTTTGCTTCTGTACCAGTCGAACATATATCAAATGGGTGGTTTGTTATTGTGATTTTGCACATTCGTACTTATGAATCCGAAACTTCGTATATGACATTTTAGTCATTGAAAATGGCCTGCGATGTATATTTGAACTCGGGATAAAATTGCATTCCAGTGCATTTTATACTCTGTTATACTGAGTTTTGCAAAAAAAATTGATTGGCAGATGTCTCCAGTGAAGCAAACTGCAAAAAAGGGCAAGAGCAGTGAAGAAGGTTCATCCCGCTCTAAAAAGGCAAGGATGGTGGATGTCCCTCCCTTGCCAACGCTTGACAAGAAGTGCTTCTTTTAAGAGGTGGGCGAGAAGCATTTCCAAATGGTGAGGGAGAGGAGATTAAAAGAGGTTAGGATCATGCGGCGAAGGATGTAGAGAGGATTCACTTGGATGTTTTCTTGGAGGCATTCAAACCTTCGGAAATGTGGGTTAATTTGTCTCGACAAGAAAACCTACGAAATGGAAGTGAAGGAGTTATACGCCAACTTCACGCGTCTAACAGCCACAAACTATACCATAAAAGCGAATGGGACGCCCATGGTCCTAACATCGGAAGTGATCAATGAGGTGATTGGAGCTACATTTGGAGGAAATGACCAAGAGCAGCAGGTTATTCCAATGCAAATAAACTGTAGGGACACTTATCCTCCTAGACCAGACGAGGATGCTTCGGTTGGGGCCCTTGACCCCAACACGATGGTGTAGAAGTACTTCAAGATTAATATGAGTAGTGTGACACCAGGGCCGAGGCAGGTCAAGACCGATGTGCTGGATGTGGTGGAAAATATGATGTACAATATGATTGTACAAAAGATACTATTTTACCAAGGAAGTGGATTTCTCGCAAATTATTCAAGGAAGTTCCTCCACAGGCCAGGCTCGACGGTACTCCATCGGCATCTGCACCATTGCAAGCTTAAACCAACACTCCTATCACAGCCTCGGGTATGAGTTGTGTGAATTCGTATTCCCATCTTCACAGTCAGTATAGGAACATTGCGAGTTTGCATGCATGGTATCGCATTCACCAAATTGTAAACCAACTTGCGTGCAATGTCAATTTTTAACTACCCCTACACCATCATATAGCTTGACTATTGGGATAACATGGATGGACAATTGATTTTTTTAGTTTCATATAAACATGAATAGTCACATAAATAGCCGTTTAGGTTATCTAAACTTATGTGCAAACCAAATCTATGTCTTCTCTTCCGCTTCTTCATTTTGGGGTGTCTTTCAATCCACACTCCTTCTTCATGATCCCTCCTCAAAGATAGCTCCACCACATGTGTTTCATCCTGCCCAACGTTGCTGGTGCTTGAAGAACTGTGTGAACTAATTTCGAACAGTGCAGATGGACAAGAATCTCCCACAAATTGACTTTTCCCATGAATGACCACAATTTTGCTAGAATCACTGGGATCAGCAACATAAAACACATGTGTGGCCTATGAAGCAAGAATGTAAGGATCGCCAGTAGATCATGTCCTGCTCAAATCGACCACTGTAAATCCTAGGTCGTCCACCAATACACCAGCAAGGGTATCAACCCATTTGCATTTGAAAAGTGGTACCCTGAAACTTTTGTAGACCGGTTCCCATATTTCCTCAATCACACCATAGTAAGACATGTTCCCATACACCAAATTTTTATCCTTCGCGCTGCTTACATGTAAATCTTCGGCAACTACACTAACACCACTATTTTGTGTAGTGGTGTATGTGTCTCATTCTAGGGTTGAGAAGGTAAACACATTCATGTCATAGCCCATGAAGGAAATTGCAGTTGCAGAGGGCATGAAGGCTAACCAGTTCAATGTGTCACCATGACTATCTTTGACCACTATAACGCATAACCAATCAATGAAAGTATGATTGTGTTCACCAAGTACTTGCTTCTCCGACCAACCGAGGTGCCACTCCTTGATAGAGGCCATGTGCATATCCACGTATGGGCGAACCACATCTAAGTTTTGCAGGACATATAAATGTGCTTTCATCAACTCGTCGTGGGTTAATAACCTAGTAGTTCTTTTTCGCAAACCTTTTCCACCCACTCTATCTGCATGGCGCAATTTTGGTACACCAACCGACTTTTCAACCTTCATGAATTCAGTACATTAATCTATAGCCTCCTCGGTCACATACCTCTGCACAATACTAGCATCCGAGTGATATTGATTTTTCAAATAACCCTTGAATATCTCATATAACTCTCGAAGGGATACATCCATCAAAGATAAACAGGACCACATATCAATATCTCACATACGACGTGAACCAACAAGTGCACCATGGTATCAAAGAAATAATAAGGAAATACATCTCTAACTCACACAACACAATTACTATTTCCTCTTGAAGTTCTTCCAATTTCCGACGTCTAATCTCCTTACAACAAATTGCCTTAAAGAAGCGACACAACCGGGCAATGCACTTTCGAATGTGAGTTGGCAAGATGGATTTGATTGCAACCGGTAGAAATTCTTGAATTAAACAATGTGAATCGTGCGATTTTCATATTTCCCAATCTCAGCTCCTCATCGGAAACTAGATTGCTAACCCTCGAAGAGTAGTCCATCGGGACAACCATACCTCTCAGGCTGGAACATATCAACTCCTTCTCATGCTTTGAAAGCATGTAGCAAGCAATAGGCAAGTAAGTCTTTGATCCACGGGTCTCGGGCGCCAATTCAGGTTTAATTCACATTTCAACCGTATCTTTCCTAGACTTCAAACCATATTTTGTCTTACCGGGGATATTCATCATAGTACCAACCAAACTATCACATACATTCTTTTCAATATGCATCACGTCCAAACAGCATCGGACGTCAAGACTCTCCCAATATGGTAGTTCAAAAAATGGAACGTTTCTTCTAACTATCGGCAACCTTAGGTTTCCTCTTCCTCTTTCCAAAGTCATTTTAGAAATTACGCAACATGTTCGAGATTAATGCACCTGTTAAAACGGGAGGAGGAGCACAAACTCTACCTTCCTGTCGAACTCTACCTTAATTTTCCTCCACAAATGAGTTGTAGGAAGCCATCTCTGATGCCCAAGATACACCGTATTACTTCCATGCCTCAACTGAAAATAATTTGTGCCTTCCAAACAAATAGGGCATGCTTTGTGACCTTTAACTGAATAGCCAGACAAGTTTCCATATGCAGGGAAGTCATTAACAGTGCAAAATAACATGGCTCTAAAGTCAAACTCCTCCTTGTGAAACCAATCATACATTGTCATTCCAAGATCCCATGACTTTTTTAGGTCATCCACCAACGGGGATAGGTACACATCGATATCGTTCTCCGGTTGCTTAGGACCAGAGATAATTAGGGGCAACATGATGTACTTCCTTTTCATGCACAACCATGGGAGCAGGTTGTAAATTATCACCATCACCGGCCACGAACTATAATTGCTGGTCATATTACCAAATTGGTTTATTCCGTCCATGCACAAACCAAGCCTCAAGTTATGTGGCCCATTCCCAAATTTGGGAAAGTCCGCATCTATCTTCTTCTACTGATCACCATCGGCCGGATGACTAATGACTTCAGGATCAACCAGTGTCTGATCTACATGCCAAGTCATATTCTTTACATCCTAGGGATTGTCAAACAATCTTCTCAATCGAGGAATAATAGGTAGATACCAAACAGCCTTGACAGGAACCTTCTTTGTCCGCCGATTACCACTATCTCTATCAACAACCACCTCCTTCAATTTGAACCTTGGGGCATTGCATTTCGGGCATTCAACCGCATTTAAGTGATCACCCCTATATTAGCAACAAATTACTACAAACACTAACATTCATTCAATTCATGGATTCCTTAAACATATACTATATATGTGTCGTTATGTAAACCTTCATATATCATGCTCTGAAACATATATAAATATACATCAACCCAATGTATATACAATGCCTACATTCAATCAACACATATTTAAACACATTATATCAATTGAACTATAACCTAGAACCAAATTTGAAAATGAAAATACAAATTGAGGAATAGAATACTTACTTCTTGAGTGTGGAGTTCATTAAATGACAACCACACCATGTAGCCCTCCTTCAACAATGAGAAATCGGATTTTGTAGAACCATCTTAAATGGGGAACAAAATTTAGGGATTTTTTTATTGAAAATGGTCAAAGGACCAACTTAATATTGAACAAATCCCGACAAATGCGATGTCGCATTTTTTAGTCGATACATAATCGGTCAGATCGATTATAAGTGCGATGTCAGCAATTGCATAAATGAATGGAACTGAATGAATGAAACTGAATGAAAGATACCTAATGCCGACGTCGCATCAATGTCGGTCAATCTATTTACTTCGTTTTTGCATGACATTTATCTCGGCTACCTTACAACCGAGGTTTAAAAACCTGTTATTTACCTCATTTTTTTATAATCAAGGTAATTAATATTTTTTACTTTAAAAAATCGAGGTAAAAGAACTTTTTACCTCAATTTTTTGGGCAAGACAAAAAATAAGTTTAAAAAACTGAAATAATAGGTGTTATTTCTTGTAGTGAACCCCTATAAATTTAGGATGCGCTCAGGAGTGTAATATAGCCTCCTTATTTTCATGGGTTGTGTTGGGTCAAATGGTAAGGGAGTGACATGTTTCACACCCTTATTTGTTGGATTAATTTTATTTTTTATAATATGTAAACTTAATTATTTGTAAATAATAAATTCTATTTTATTTTTAAAAATAAATTTTAATGATTATATTTTTGTATAATAAAAATTTAATGTTATTATGATGTATAATCTCAAAATTTACCTCATATCCAAAATTTCTGTCACTTTTTAACAATTAATTTTATATTTCTGTTTTATTTAAAAAAAATTGAATGTTTTTTTAGTCGAACATGTTATTTGCGGGGATGTTCGGGAATCCATCCCTATATACTCCCTCTATCCCACAACTATTAGTCACTTTTCTATTTTAGTTCGTCTCATAAGTTTTGACCACTTTTGAAACTTACCTATTTTAGTAAAATTGAGTGGCCATTAGCTAAGCCACATCATCTTTCTTAAATGTTGAGCCAAAAAGTGAGTGGTCATTAGTTGTGGAACGGAGAGAGTATTAATTTGAAGAGAAAGTCTCAGGAAAGGCGGCATTTCCATAAGCTTATGGATAGTCCTCAGGGGCATTTGCTTTAAATGTTGTAATTTTTTATAAAATTTAAATATTACATTTTATAAGTTAAAACAAGTAATAATATGTATTAGGTGAAAATATAAAAATATATGATATAAAAAAATATTTTCAAAAATTCAATATTTTATATGTAATTTAATAAATGCAATGTATAAGGTAAGAAATAAATGGCTTGTCCATAAGTTTATGAACAGACCGCCTGTCAGGAGACCCACTCTAATTTGAATGGCTTAAAGGTCTTACATAATTTGATACAGGATAATCCTAATTACATAGCAGTAATGAAAATAAAGTTCTAAAAACAAAAGGTGTAGCACATGATGACTCGGACTTCCTCTACTTTGAAACAATTCGACAAACTTGATCTAAATCTACCCAATAAAAGACCTTTTTTAGCCAGTGTTCCAACTCGAACAATCACAATAATAAGCAATAGACTTGGCCTTTTTTTATTACAAATTGCAAGTGTGCTCAAAAGAAATGCCAACCTCACAAAATGTAATTGGTTAATTTGTACGTACAAAAATCTCTAACTCATATCAGGTTAGATAACCGAAATAAATCAGTCTAGAGACAACTCAATCGAAAAAAAAAATCCATCAAAGTAGTCTAAACCATCCAAACTAGCCAAATCCTACAAATCTATTGTACCTTGGATGGAAACGCCAAAAGTCAGTATTAAATTGACTTTTGACTCGAATTTCTCCTAAACTAACTTGGAGAGTAGATTGAAAACCAAGACAATTTTTACCACGGCAAAAAATCAAAATTAACAAAGGTTTTTGGGCCTAGATCTCGTAATGAAACCCGATTAATAAAATCACCCTTTAGTTGTAATTTGGTCAGAAAAGCCTAATCTAGCTTAACTAAAATAAAAGAAAAATAAAAATAAGGCAAAGGCAAAGTGTTGGGAAAG
This sequence comes from Rubia yunnanensis, assembly GCA_037428765.1. Taxonomy (NCBI): domain Eukaryota; kingdom Viridiplantae; phylum Streptophyta; class Magnoliopsida; order Gentianales; family Rubiaceae; genus Rubia; species Rubia yunnanensis. Next base: position 89,999,621 of record CM075061.1, read on the forward strand.
ACGGTCTTTCCATAAACTTATGGAAAGACGAGCTTTGATTAGAATAATAAAATGTAAAAGGTGTTAGTTGCAATATTAAAATTTTAGTATGCAACATGTAGTAGCTATAAAATTTATAACCCGGTTCATGCAACCCAAAAATTTTATCTTAATTTCTTCTAATTTACACTTTAAACCTTCTTTTAATAATATATTATTTTATAGAATATTTGAGTACCTCTACAGGATAGACCTCAACAGAAAACTGAAGAGTAACGGCAGCAAGTGATTGAGTTCATTAGTTCCTCATATAAAATTATTGACTCTAGAGATATAGTAATATGGAGAAGACAAGATTGTTTCAAGCACCGACAGAGCCGGAAGTGCCCCTTCTTTCAAAGAGAGGAGGACGGGTTATTCACATTTCATCTACCGCCCTTTCTTTCCTCCCGGCTATTCACGCACGAAGATCGTCCTATGTATGCTCGACTTCGGTTGCCGGTGCTATAGGTAGGAGTAAATTATGGCAGGATCAGTCACCGAGGACTCGGATAAAAATCAGAAAATTTGGAACGAAAATAAGGAAAAATAAAAATTAAGAAAAGAACCCTCAGCCAAGCCATACCCAACCATTTTCCTTTCTCGTCCAGATCCTTATTTTACCTAGTACAGATCTGTTCCTGACCCGGTGAAGACTCATTTTTTGTCAGCGTTGAGCTACCGCCGTGCGACGAGACCCATCCTACGTTGAAACAACTGCTACCGCAACAAAGACCCAGCCTCCGGCGTCCCTGGCACCCGAAGTTAAAAACAGTTGCTACCGAGGCATAGACCTGGCCTCCCCGACGTCTGTTAACCAGTCGACGTTGAGCAAATCCTTCCGCCCAGAACAGACCCGGCCTCTCTGGCGTCCATAAACCAACTGACATTAAGCGAGTCCCCCCGTCCGGCGGGATCGATAAACCACCCAACATTGACCAGTCCGACGTAGATCCGTCCGATGTGAGCGCTCCCGGATGTTGAGCTTACCGGATGTTGACCCATCTTTCGATTTGGACGTATGTTGCTAGAGTTTCCTATTGAGGCCACCGCATGGCTGTCGCGGTAGCAACCGACTCTGGTGGTCTGAAAAACTAAGAGAGAGACGAAGAATTTGCAGATCCGGCAAAGTATACTTTAGAGATTTATGAAATAAAGAAAACATTGACCGGGGGGAGATCTGGATAGTAACGGGGTTTAATTTGGTTTAGGTCTTGTGGACTGGGGGATGGGGGGAGGCCGCCGGAGATGATGGCAGCGGCCTCTCCATGATTGCTAAACTATTAGTTTTTCAGAGGTGGGAGCATTTTCCGTTGAAATTATTGTAATATTAATATGTGTATAGGTGATTTTATGAATTCATTTTAAGTTCATTTTTCATTATAGTAAATTTTATTATGATATCACTCTTTTTGTAACTATATCGTTATTTATTATTGTTATTATGCAAAAATATTTGAATCTCATTTTAAAATTATTTTATTAATACCTCAATTCAAATTATAATAATATACTAATAAATTGTAATCAAATAAATATTACTATTGTTAAGTATATTTTAATTAAATATAGATAAGAATAATTTGATAAATTACGGTTGGGTTGAGTTGATGAATGATTGAAATATGAAAGATTTGATTGTGTGATTATATATACGTGTGGATGAGATAGAAATAATTATTCATTGATAAAATTGAATTGAGTTGGGTTGTGGATAGATGTGTCAATTCAGGTTACTGTGTCAGGTTGAAAACGGGTTGGTTCATTTTTTGGGCTGTGTCGGATCGGGCCAGGTCAGGTTGGGTCGGGTCGATTAAGAATATTGTCAGGTTGGATCGGTTTGGGTTATTTTTTTGTCGGGTTGCTGTGGTATCGTTTTTTGTACTAGAGTTTTGTTAGGGTAAGATAGTGTCAGTTATTTTTATTATGTTTCATATTGGATTCACGTATATTTCGAGTTGGTTCATTTTGGATTGGGTTGTTATGCTACTCGATTAAATTTTGGTTGGCTTAGATCATGTTTCAATGATATTATTCTTATAGTTGCATTATTATCTGGTTTTGTTTCGTTGTAATTTGTAACTTTTAGTTATAATTTATTAAATAATATAAAGAGACAAGTGCAAATATAACCCTATGTAATTGAAGAAAGTGCAGATATAACCCTGCGATGTTCGAAAGTGCAAATATAACCCTATCTATTCAGGTTATGTGCAAATATAACCTTTTTAGCCGGTTTGTGGCCGGAATGAAGTGAAATGACGGATTTGTCCCTGACGGATTCTTTAAAAAAATGGGAAATAGCACCTTTTTTCTCTTTCCTTTTCTCTTTCTTCCGCTCCATTCTCTTTTCTCTTTTCTTCCTTTCTTTTCTCTTTCCTTTTCTCTTTGGTGCAGATATAACTCCTCCATTCCGATCTGCAGATGGTGGTGGCGGAGAGCTCGCGGCTAGGGATTCACCAGTGGTGTTGTGGATTTGGGGCTTGGCGATGGTGGAGATGGGGATAGGGCAGAGGAGGATGCGGCGATGGTGAGGAGTTTGGGATTGGTGGGGAGAAGTTTGGGGCTGTGTTGAGGAGGTGGTGCTATAGTGGGGTGGCGCTATAGTGGGGTGGCGCTAGGGTTCGGGGCAGGTGGTGGGGTGAGGTGGCGCTAGGGTTCAGAGTGGGGAAGGTGGTGGGGCGAGGTGGCGCTAGGGTTCGGAGAAGGGCAGGTGGTGGTGCAAAGTGGCACTAGGGTTCGGAGCGGGGCAGGTGGTGGCGCGAGGTGGCGCTAGTGTTCAGAGCGGGTCAGGTGGTGGCGCGAGGTGGCGCGAGGTGGCGCTAGGGTTCGGAACGGGACAGGTGGTGGCGCGAAGTGGCGCTAGGCAGGGCTAGGGCAGAGGCAGGGCTAGGGCAGAGGTAGGGCTAGGGCAGGTGGTGGCGCCACCACCATCTCATCCACATCCCGCTACGAGCTCCACTGTCCTCATCCCGCTGCTCCGCCGCTAGCTCCATCTTCATCCTGCCGCGAGCTCCACCATTCTCATCCCGCCGCGAGCTCCATCCTCATCCATTCTTGTGGTCAATTTGGTGGAGGCAGGGCTGGGGCAGAGGCAGGGCTGGGGCTGGGGCTGGGGCTGAGGCAGGGCTAGGGCAGAGGAGTTCGTGGTGGAGGCAGGGCTAGGGCAGAGAAGGAGGCGGGGCTAGGGTGGGTCTCGATTTTCTGGAAGCGGTGGACGATAGTAGCGGAGGAAATCTGGAGCCGCTGCAAATTTCTCTGGTTTGGAACACAACATTTCTCTGGTTTGGACGATGAGCATTTCTCTGGTTTGGATGCAGCTGCTCAGGTTTGTTTAGATTATTTTCAAAATTGTTCTAGAAAATTTGTGGCAGAATTGTTCATCTGAAATAGTGGCAGAATTATTCTAGCTGTGGCACTATGGTGACTTGAAGTTGAGCTGCTTGTTTGGAGTAATGTGGTGATCAATTGGTGAGCTACCGGTGGAAGGTGGTCTGGTGGTGGTGGTGGTGGAAGAGGAGGAGTGGTGGGCAGGGGCATTTTTGTCTTTTAAGGGCAAGATGGAAATGGCCAGTCAATAGAAACTAAGGGCAATTTTGTCTTTTTAAGTTTGTATTAGGTTAGAAGGGCAATTTGGTCATTTCCGGTTCCGGTCGGTCAATGGCCGGAAATGACCAGTCAATGCCGGAATAATCACTTCAGGGTTATATTTGCACTTATGTGTAGTAGATAGGGTTATATTTGAACTAAAAAATAACTCAGGGTTATATTTGCACTTTCCTCAACATATAGGGTTATATCTGCATATTACCCTAATATTTTTTATAGGGTAATATGCAAATATAACCCTATATGTTGGAGAAAGTACAAATATAACCCTGAGTTATTTTTTAGTGCAAATATAACCCTGACTATTATACATATGTGCAAATATAACCCTAACTATTATACATATGTGCAAATATAACCCTAAAGCCATTATTTCCAGCATTGACTGACCAGGGTTATATTTGCACTTTCAATTATCGCAGGGTTATATCTGCACTTTCAATTATCGCAGGGTTATATCTGTACTTTCATCAATTATATATGGTTATATATGCACTTTTCTCTTTTTTATATTCCTTTGCAAATTGATTTTTGAAATCAATATCTAGTCGACTTTCTATAATTACTAATTCAAAATCACATTTCGAATTAGATATTTCTCTTTATTTGACTATTATTTATTATAGGCAAAGTCTTGGGAAAGACCGTCTTTCCATAAGTTTATGGAAAGACGATGTTTGATTAGAATAATATAAGGTAAAAGGTTTTAGTTGCAATATTAAAAATTTATTGTGTAACATTAGTACTTATAAAGTTTATAGCCCGATTCATGCAACCCGAAAATTTTATGTTCATTTTTTCTAATTTGCATTTTAAACATTGGTCTTTCCATGACTTATGGAAAGACTGTCTTTCAAGAGACTGACTCTTTATTATATATATAAATTTAGTCGTACTTGTGCATTTTAAACTTAATCTTGTGTAATAATATTTTCTATAAGTTGACTTTACGTAATCATATCTGCAGACTTTTAATAAACAAAAATCCATCTTTATTATCATGAGAAAGTCTCATGTTAGACCGACGAACGGTTAGGTCAATCATGAATAACATCATTTCAATAACTTTTAGGGTCAAACTATATTTATTTATACATTGTGATATATTTTAAAAGTATTTCAAAAGTCATGGGAGCCTCTTTGCAATAAATAAAAGACTAAATTATTTTTTTAGTCCCTTACATATTCACCAATACATTTTTTTGGTCCCCGACTCCAAAACCGCGTTTAATCGGCCAGTAACATTTTAAAATTGAATCTTTTGGTCCCCTAGGTGGTTTTCGGGTAGAAAAATGATTTTCCAGTATATATAGTGGTATTTTCGTAATTTCACTAATAAAAAACCTAAAAAATAAATAATCACAATTTTAAAAACCAAGTGCATAAAGCCATGCGCTGAAAATTTTACCCTAAAAATGCGCATGGCTTCAGGGTTCTACCACCGTCTCCCACACACCCCATTCACCACTTCGTCATCGTCCTCCTCCACCACCTCATCTCCGCCAACCGCCGACCACCGCCACCGCCGTCGTCGCAAAGAAAAGGAGAATGGTGTCGTCGCAGAGTCGCGGAGAACGTAAATCGCTGTTATCGTGGTGGCCTCATCGTCATCGTTGGTGGCGGCGCTCTTGATCGACGGGACGGGTGCGCTTAGGGTCCAGCTCCAGGTTGTGGTTTCCTCGTTGTCTAATTTCAAATTTGCCGTTGCATCGATTTGGTTTCAACTTTGCCGTCGCGTTAGAATTGCCTCGTCGTCGTCGTTGGTGGAGATAGAGAAATTCGATGGCGTGATGGGATTCGAGGAATTTGAAGGTCAGGCTTCGATGGAGGCTTCGACGGACTGGTTCACGGCAAGGCTACGCCGGAGGATTCGATGGCGCCGAAGGTTGGGTTTCGAATTCTAATTTCTTCTTCCTGGAGATTTGAGTGTCGTATCAGAATCAATTTTTTATTCAGGTGTCGAAGTTTCTTGCAATCAAAGTCAGCGCGCACCCGTCGTTTATTGTTTTTTCGACGTCGAGTTGACTGCGTCAGTGGTGGGAGACGAAGGAGAAGACGAGATCTATTTTTTTCTTTTTTTAAAAAAAAAATCAGGGATATAATGGTCATTTTACAAGGTTTGATCAATTTTACGGTTGACTTTATCTGAAAACCAACTCAGGGGACCAAAAGATTCAATTTTAAAATGTTACTGGCCGATTAACGCGATTTTGGAGTCGGGGACCAAAAGAAGGTATTGGTGAATATGTAAGGGAAAAAAAAATTAGTCTAAATAAAAATAAACATCAAATTACCTCATTAGTTACCCTAAGAGATTTTTACATTTGTAACCCTAACTTTAGGTTGAAAATGCCAAGATAACCCTGAGAAAATATCAAAATAACCCCAACTTTGTATTTAGTTATAACTTCTTGACCTAATTCTGGCATTGACTAGAGAAATTGGGCGTTGACCAAACATGAAATATTGAAAATATCCTTGACCCATAAGTTGAAAATTATTTCCCCGTTTCCCCCTCCTTATTATATATACTCTTATTCCCTTTCTTTTCAAAAAAAAAAAAAACAAAAGACGCAGCTAAACGAAAAATTCAAAATCACCATTTGGAACACATTAGGTCAAATAAAATCACCACTAGGAACACAGACTACAAGCTGTAACAAATTCAAAAAAACAAAACAAAAAATATACCAAGAAATCAGGAGCATCATCTTTAGCAACAGGAGTCACAACTAATGCAGCTGAACTCCTCTTCACTTTTCGAGTGGTGGGCAATCCACAGCGAGATGCACGAGGTCGCCAAAAATTGGTTGTCGCATCAATTAGGCGTTAGCAAATTGGGCGTTGTGGCGGAGCTCCAGTTTGACGCAATCACAGACATACTCACAGAACTAGATATCAAACCAATGAGAACAAGTTCCTGAAGATTAATTGAATTCTTCACAATCGCGATCAAATCATCGTCCCCAATTCTATTAGACATCCAATCGTCGATGTGAAGCTTCCACAACAACTTACAGTGCTCAGCCACTTCCACAACGCCTAAATCCGTGCAATCCAAAGCGTTCACCAAATGCATAATCTCCAACTGTGGGCATTTAGCAATTGCCATGAGGTTGAGATCACTCAATTGAACTCTCTCCAAATAAATGTTCACCAGAGTATTCTTATTATCATCCCCTTTCACCATCATTTCCAAGAGCCTATCCCAATCCCCCAAACATCTCAACAATTTCAAAGTCCTCAGGTTCTTGGGCCCAAGAATTAGTGGCCCAAAACTGAGCCCATTATAGAGCTCCTCAAGCGCCCCTGGCCCAATCAAAACTTGGGAAACGTCAACGTTAACGTTGCGTAGCTGTTTTACCGAGAGCTCCTCCAGTGAGGAACAGTGATCGGGCAGCGCGTTCATTCCTTTGGCTCCTTAAGTGCAGGACCCACACTAGAATTTCTTCAAAACTTTGCAATTCTCCACCACAAACGACATGCTCAATTGGTTACTTGCTGGCAGCCGCACAGCTTCAACCGCGTGAGGTCCCGACATCGAAGGGAGATCAGACCCAAGCTGTCGTCGACAAAAATTGGTTGTCGCATCAATTGAGCGTTGGTAGGTTGGGCGTTGTGGCAGAAAATAGGTTGTGGCGGAGCTCCGGAAAAGGGCAGGTGAAGAAAAGGGCTGGCGGGGCGAACAAAGTAGAAGAAGAAAAAGAGGAAGAAGAAAGAAGAAGAAGAAAAGGGGAAATACGAGGGTATGGTATATCTTTTCCCTTTTTTCTTTATCTAAATTTATGGGTAAAATTGTCATTTCATTAAATTCTGGCTAAATTTCTCGTTGACATATGAAGTTAATAGCGTCCAGGTTAAATGGACACATATATGATAAAATTTGGGTTATTTTAATACTTTATCATTTTTTTAGGGTTATTTTAGCACTTCAAGCTAAAATTATGGACGTTTTAGCACTTAAATCTTACATTAATAATATAAATAATCCCATGGTTAGTCGGTCTAAAACTAGACTTAGTATATTATCATAAGTATGTGATCCGCTTTCACTCGGGGTCGTTAAAATGAATAGCTAACCCGAGTGAAGGCTTCAGGAGGTCAAAGATAAAAAAAATTATATTCTGCTCCCATTCTTACTACTATGCTACCTAGAGGGTAGATAGTGGCAAACTCAGGTTTGTCCACAGAGATAAAAGATGTCTAAAAATCAACTACACATAGTCACATACGGGTCGTCAATCCGTCCGTGTGTTAGGAATAACATTTTTAAGAGCCAAGTGCAAATATAACCTTATATAATTGACGAAATTGCAGATATAACCCTGCACTAATTGAAAGTGCAAATATAACCCTATATATACAGGTTATGTGCTATTATAACATTTTCAGTCAGTTAGAGGCCGGAATACAATGAAATGTCTGATTTACCCATGACGGTTTTTATAAAAAAACTGCAAAAACCTTTATTTATGAATTGACGATATTACTCCTTGTTCATTAATACCCCAATTTTGTCTTGAACATGAATCATTCTCAAGACTTTGCTATTCCCAACAACGAAAAATCCCCGGTGAGCCTATCTCCTTCAGATTCGTCGAGGGTTTGCTGCCACCACAACCTTCGTCTGCTTGGCCGGCATCTCCTTCAAACCCTCTGCCAAGCAAATCAGATTCGTCCCAAGATCGACGATGTCACTGGCTTCTCCTTCAAACTCAGCATCTCTGGCCTTTGTTTTGCTACCACCACGACCACCAGCATCTCCATCGGCGACTTGACGATAGGGTCTCAATTTTCTGGCGCTTGGCTGAGCGACGCCAGAAATGGTGACCGATGGTGGCAGAGGTGGGTTTAGGTGGCGCCAACGGTTGCAGTTTCTTCTGATGGAGGAGGAGAGCGCGGTGAACCCATTTTCCTCCGCCTCCACATCCTTCCCCCCGTGCACCCTTGCGCACCAGAGACCCACCCACTCGTCCAGAACCCCGTCGTAAAGGCAGCTGGGGAGAATGAGTTTTCCTCCCGGAGGAACTCCGGGAACGATTCGAGGGAGACAATAATGTTACCTGGCTATGACTACAATCACTAGCTCATTGTCATGGAACTTCCGAAAGACCCAGCCCCGACCCGCGAGCAGATGATTGATACGTATCTGTAGACTCTGGACACTATTCTTGGGAGGTAAAAATTACCCGTTTTTGGGTTGGATTTTAGTTTTTAAGCCTTTTTTGTGATGTTTGGTGAAAAGGGAATCCTTGCATTTGCTTGATTTTTTCTTACTGATGTCTGGTATGGGTGTTTAAGGAATATGGATATGGAGATGTTTGTTTTGTGGATGTGGGATACGAGAATAATAGGTAAGCGGGTTGAATTTGTTATAATTTGATGGGAAGTTTTCAACTTTGGTGTTAGATATGAGATAAAGAGAGTTTGGAATTTTGGTTTTTAAATTCTCTTATTAATTTATGCTTTTCTCATCCGTAGTCTGTTTCCAGCGGGCGGAAGATTTGCCGGAATCTGCTTTATGAATCCTGCCTTCGTGGCTTTACCCAAGTTTTCCATCGCCGTGGTTTTTCTTGAGTTCTCCTCCGACGTGGATTTGGGAAGAATGGAGGTGGATTTGGTGGCGGAGGAGGGAGAATGGTGGTGGGGGTGAGTTCAGGTGGCAGGGCTTTGGCAGGTGGTGGCTTTGGTGGTGGTGGCCTGGCGGTAGCTGTGATGGTTCCCAAGATCATGAACTTGACCAGAATAAGGGCATGATTGTCCTTCCAGTTTAAGGTTTTATTCATAAGGGTATTTTAGTCTTTGCAAGTGGGTCAATGGCCGGAATTTGTTAGTCAACGCCGGAATTATGGTCGGAGGGTTATATTTACACTTTCATTCAGTAGTCAGGGTTATATTTGCACTAAAAAATAATTGAGGGTTATATCTGTACTTTCCTCAACATATATGGTTATATTTTCTTATTATCCCATTTTTAATTAACAACTACAAGCATGCGAGATCACAAGAGAATAAAGTATATAAACTAGCACTTGGAGGTATTTGCGTAACATGATCGATGAATGACTTTTATCATTGATTCACTCATATATAAATATCTAAACCTATCTTATGCCTATGTCACACAGTGGAGAGATAGCCAGACACTTCCATTTGTCTATCACACAAAGGTACTTGCCACCAGTCCATGCATATCTCACTATCTCCATAATTAGGGATGCACTCTAGTTTATGGATGCCGCAGTCCATCCCCGTCATCTCACTACCAACGCTAATGTGCCCCTGCTTAAAGGAACAAAGCTCTCCTAAAGGAGCAATGTCTTGCATAGGTCGCAACCGTTAGATATGAAAGTGAGAGCATTATATCCCGGACACTCCGCTATGGATACCAATCCCTAGGCCTAGTGAGGCAAAGGAATTGATATCTTGTGATGACTCTAGAGTCGGCACAACTCTAGTTGCTAAAAAAATCATGCTCATTGTTGTGCTATTCCCAATCCGGTTAATTGATCGTCGTCCACCACAATATGCCTGCAAAAGAGATCCCGGAAGTGGTTCCGGGGAAAAGGCTCCGATGCTCAAGTCAGTATCCTCTTTTCAGAAATTAGGCTTCTCTGTTCTGTTGCACTTACCTGTATTTGTGACCTCTTTGTTCCTTTTATAGCCTGCTCTGAACGTGGCTCCGCTTTTCTCGGGTTTGCTATTGTGTGCTTGATCGTGGCTCCGAGAAAGAGGGTTCGTGGTCGGCGCCTGGCCATGATCTCCGTTTTTCACGGTTCGTGGGTTGCCTCTATCTCTGCTCGCATCGCGGGCTGGTCTTGGGCTTGCTTGCTACTTCGGGCATGCGGACCAACCTTCGGGCTAGGTATACACCATAAGCCTCCTCTAGCCATGAAGACTAAAAGAAACAGAGTAATGGCATGGCTTTGTGGTTTAAATGCGAACTGATGTTGCTCGTCAACAGATTGTTCGTCATTTAATACTACATTTGTCGTCATTGCGAAGTGACGTTAGCTTTTTGGCTATATCTCTGTCCGTAATCCTCCTTCTAATTTGAAATTTTGAATTTTGAACTCCTCGTGATAAGGTTATATTTGCGGAGATTTTGTTTCCAAAGGCCGAGATTCGATCCTCAATATTCGCTATTCCGGTCCGTATTTTTCTGATGTTTGTTCGATGTACCTCTTAAATGAAGAATTTGAAACGGGTATTTAGTGTTGCCCTCATTTAGTGTGTTGTCTTTTCATATACCGTCGTCTCGATATAAGCAAAAGGTAACTTGCCTTTTGTGTCAGATTATCATCATTGCATTTTCTGAACTGACTATCTTCCTCGATCTTGTCGTTTCTTGTTGATATTTAAGTATCTTTTCTCATTTTTGTTTCAATTTATCTCCTCTATTGCCCAAGCTTTCATCTTCTTTGAGCACTCCTAGGTTTTCTGCGTATCATCTTCCTTCTTCCTCTTCAAGAGTAAGTTTTGTCAGTAACTTAATTTCCAATTTCTTTGTTGCACATTCTGGACTTGATACGTTGGGGTTCTTCTTCGATTTATGGTAATTTTAACAGTTGTGTTTCTAACTATTTTTCGGTCATCTTCTCCGGTTTATTTTCTGTTAATCTTTGCTCTGAAAAACTTGTGTTCGTTGTATTTAACTCTAATTAAGGCTGTTACTTCCAACCTCAGGACCCCCGCTTATCCACATGTCTTCTTCTAACCATGTTGAGTCTCCCGTAGAAGATGCTCACTCTGGCGGGGATTCTGGTTATATCAGTGGATCCTCTACCATATGCAGTATGCTATCTTGTTCGTATTTAGATGAGTTGAAGAATTATTTTCCGTTTCTAGCTCTCTTTTTGCATCTCGCTACTGCGAATTCTGAGTGCGCTCGCACTCCTCCACCTGGCTATGTTTCTTTTTATTTAGCCTACCTAAACTTTGGTCTTTATTTTCCTCTTCCTGAACATGTGATTGAACTTCTTCGTTCATACAAGGTTGCACTGTCCCAATTTCACCCCAAGGGCATCACTATCATAATAAGGTTTCTTTAGGTTTGTGAGAAAGCAGATATTCCTTTCTCTCTTGAGTTGTTTCGCAACTTCTATCATCTGCGAAAAGTAAGAAATACAATAGATGAATTCACCTTTTATCCTGTGATTGATGAGGTTGAGCTTGTTAGCGGTTTCCTTAGTAATGTGAGTTTGTGGCGTACGAAATATTTTTTTCATAAAATTAAAACAAACTCCCGAAGTGGATGTACCTTCTTGGAACTACTAGGTTCCCTAGTCTAAGCTTCCTGGTCTGAGTGTTTGTTTTACTGCTGAGACGAAAATCGTGGCCGCACTTCGTGCTCATACCCAATATGTTTGCCATGTTGATTCTAATGTTGAAGGTGTTTTTTTATCGTTATTGTTTTGATGTGTTTGATCTATATTCTCTCTTATGTTGGCAAACGATTATAATTTTTTTATGCGTTCGTTTGATCTATGATTTTATTTTTATTTCAGACATTAATCTATCTAAAGGAGAGGTTGACATATCACTTTTTGATGGCAACGATAAGGAGGTGGCTAAAACGTTTGTTCAGCCTGATAATGCTGCTGGAAGCAACACCACTCGGCAGGGTGGTAACAGAACAGGCGCTGGAAATAAGGTTAAGTCTTCTGAAGGCGGGGAGACAAGTGGTCACCGCTTCGTTGGTGGGCATAAAGAGAAAAAACACTAGAGGGATATGAGTGAAGGTCTTTCAGGACATTCGCTTCCTCTCGTGAAAAAAGGGCGTGGTCCCAATGCATCTCACCTTCAAACTTTGGCGCGGATGGATAATTCTCTAGTGAGGGGAATGATATCTGACATTCTCTCGAACCTCTTTCTGCCTGATACACTAGTTGCGGTAAGTTCGTGACTAGATTTTAGTGGCTTTGCTATACTATGATATTTTCTATGTAAGATGTTGATTAACTTTGTTCTTTGTGTTATCGTTTTGTAAGGTCGGCGAGAGCCTTCATATCGCGAGTGAGTGGCTTTCTAAGTTTGCCCCTATTGATGAGTCGCTTATGGAGAAGTATGAGGCTCATGAAACAAAATGTGCGAATCTAGAAACTTCCATGAAAGCCGCTCTAGAGCGTGCGAAGGTCGCGGAGGCGGGAATGACTCAGCTTCATTCTGAGTTGGAGGAGATGCGTACCCATGGACCTGCTCTCCTAACTATTCTCAAATTATGGTAGATCAGCTTTGTAAGACTAAGTCTTTCTATAAGTTATTTGAGGATGCTTCCAGCAATGCTCGCACCGTTGGGTACTGTGATGTTGTGAAGGATCAATGCGAGTGGAATCCGACCTGTTCGCTGAAGAGTTTGCCCACGCTGGAGAAACAAAAGCAAAGCTGAACAAAGCTTTTATCGAAAAGATTACTTATGGGGGGCATCCTTATGCTTTGCTCTCGCATCTTGCTAGCGTTCCCTGCCTTCCTTCTGCGGTTGAACTAAAGGGTTGCGAGGTGGATTACTTGGAGGATCTTCCATTTCAATCTGGCATTGTTGCTCCAACTCCTAACCCTAGTACCACTGTGGCTGCTAAGGCTAACGCAAGCATTGAGACCCCCGCTCAGCTGCCAAACCAAGAAGCTCCCACTCAACCACCAAGCCAGTAAGCCTCTGCTATCGTTGTTCAGCCTTCGCCTACCCCCACCTCCGAAGTCAGTTAATTCCTAGTGTATTTGATTTTCGCTAAATTTTGAAGTGTAATTTGAGACAATATTGTGGTGTATGGTTGTACTATTTGTGTGATTGGGATTATCACTGCTATTTTATCATTCATTTTTTGTAGCCTCTCATTATACCTATTTATGTGTAGGGTTTCAATATTTTGATTGATCATAAGTTTTTGAAACGTCTTGACTTTCTTGGATATAGCGATTGCTATGGATCTTCATCTTATGATTTTCAATGCTCTATTGGATTGATTTGTGCCTCTCAATCCTTCACTAAAGAATATGAAGAGATTGTGTCTTCTGATCGCTTATGTCGTGTGGAGTCACTTTCGCTATGCCTTGGGTGGCAACTTCCTATTTCCAATGAATCTGCGTTTGTATCTACAAAATGTCCTTGTACTCAGTTTGTTCATGTTGGTTACAATGTTGAATCACTCGACAAAGATATTGCTCGTGGGCTGCTAGATCTTGAATCTGCTATTGTGTATATGCGATCTCTTAACCTCCCGGCTCGCGTCCAGGAGTGGGCGTTGTCTCTAGGTATTCGTCTGAAATACATGCTCTTAGGTATTAATGAACTTGAAGTGAAATGGGGCAAGGATGTGAAAGACACCTATGATGATGTGCACGATTTGCGTAGGATTTTTAACGAGCATAATGGTCTTATCCATCATCAACAATTGGCTATGGTGAAGATGCTCCGACAACAGGAAAAGGTTAGGAATTATGCTACTAGCAAGACTCGCGAGGCCCATCAGAAGGCGTTGATCATTGATAAACAATGTATTCGTATTGATGACTTGTTCGACAAGTTGAAGAAAAAACAAGGTGAGTGTGATCATTTAAGTTCTTCTGCACTTGGTTGGCAAAGTAAGTTTGACTAGCAGTTTGCTATAAACACACAAATGCAAAGTGAAAATGAGCAACTTTGCGCTGAGTGCAATCCGTTTGATTCGTTAGTGCACCAACTTTAGCAAACTTGTGGTGAGTACAAAGATAGAATTCAGGCTTTCCCTTCTTCATCTCGCAGAGGTACTAGCCGTGGAGATCTCATTGTGGGAACCGGTGATCGACAGATCAATTTGTCTGAGGCTGTCTAATTGCTTATTCGCAACTTAGAGGACGAAGTGCGGAATTTAAGGACCGAAATGAAGTTGTATGAGGAGGCCGTTAATGTGATGAGCATGTTACTGGACCGCGAGGAGTTCGTCCCTATCACCAATTTCAAGGCGTATTATGCTAGGTATCTCGGTCATATGGAGCGAAGGGGGGCAACATGCCAACATGCTTATTTACACATGAAATGACGATATGACCATATGGTTAGCGGGGAGCGTGAAGCTGAAGAAAATCGGCGTAGGGCTGAGCACCTCTATCTCGAAGCTGAGCACAGTCGTCGTTGTGGTGGTTCGTCTTCTTCTGGTTCATCACGAGCGTCTAGGCATAGATAAAATGTGATGATATTTTCCAATGATATTGTTTTTGTTGCATTTTTTTGGATGTTGTGGTTGTCCCTTCTTTTTTATTTTGTCTTCACACTTTTGAATGCTCTTCACTGCGTAGTTCATTTTTCTTCGTAGGAATTTTTTCTCGTATATCCATCTCTTTTGTTTTGAGTATTTTAGCTCTGTTTATTGCAAAGCCGCAAGATCTATAGCTTGCTTTAGTTTTTGCATTGTAGGAAAATCTGCCATGTAACAAGATCTATTGCTTCCTTTGTTGCGCGAAGCTGCAACATCTATAGCTTGCCTTGGTCGCTGCATCGTAGACATATCTGCCAAGTAGCAAGATCTATTGCTCGCTTTATTGTGCGAAGCTGCAAGATCTATTGCTTGATTTTGTCGCTGTATTTGAGCCAGGTTTTCCTAGTAGCAAGATCTATAGCTTGCCTTTTATTGATAGTGCGAAGCATCAAGATCTATGGCTTGCTTTTGTCCCTTTGTTGTGGGAATATATGTCTTATTGAAAAGTTCATAACTTGCTTTTCTTTGTATTTTGCGAAGAGGGAAGTTGAGTGATGTTCATAAATGTAATTATGCCACTATCATCCTGTGTTCGGATGTTAAGAATTTGTAACTTAGTTTTGTGAATGCAAAGTATGGCTGTCTAAAAAGAAAAGATGGTGCTCCAAAAGATTTATATTGCGATCATATCGCTTTCAACGTAGAACAAAGAAATGAACACTCCCAATGATTATATTATGGTTTCTATACATGGAAGCTAGGACTTCCTGTCTCTCTGCTGAATCTACACATAAAAATTTCTTAAGTTGACTATGTACCAAGTGTTAGGAACGCTGCTACCATCCATTCTCTCTAGCTCATAGCAGTTGGATCGGTGCGTCTTTGTTATCTTATACGGCTCTTCCCACTTTGGACACAACTTTCTTTTTTCCTCGACTAGGCTAGCTTCATTCTTCCTTAGCACCAGATCGCCAATTTGAAATTGTGTTTCCTTGACTTTCTGGTTGTAAGCTTTGGCTATCATTTCCTTGTACCTTACTTCCTTAATTGTCGCCATTTGTCTCTTTCCTTGAGCTCATCCAAGTCCAACCTCACCATCTCTGTGTTGGTGTCCTCTTTGTACTGTTCAACTCGAAGGCTTGATTGTCCAATTTCAACTAGTGTTACCGCTTCGTGATCATATACCAGATTGTACGGCGTTTCACCTGTTGGTTCCCGCACGATTGTTCTATACGACCACAAGGTGTTGGGTATGTCATCAACCCAGCCTATTCACTTTCCTTCCAATCTTTTATGGATACCTTGAATGATCGTTCTGTTTGTTACCTCTATTTGCCCGTTCACTTGGGGGTGAGCTACAGAAGTAAATTTCTGCGTGATTCCCAGTTTCAAACACATTCTGTAAAGATCCCTGTTGTGAACTACGTGCCATTGTCGATAACAATGGTTTGTGGTACCCCGGAGCAGCAAACTATATTCTACCAAACATATTTTCTCGCAGCTTCAGCTATGACTCTTCCTAAGGGCTTCGTTTCTACCCACTCCTTGAAGTAGTCGACTGCCACAATTAAAAACTTGGAACTGCCAGCACCTTTTGGAAAAGGTCCAATGAGATCAATTCCCCATATATCAAAAGGTAAAGCTCCATATATTTCGGTTAATGCTGCCTGCGGCTTGTGCAATGTTGGAGCATTTATCTGGAAGGTTATGCATTTAAGGACAAATTTTTATGTGTCATTGAACATCGGCCAGTAGTATCCAGCTTGAATGGTCTTCTTTTTAATCGTTTGAGATCCTTGATGTGATCTTCACAATCCTCCGTGCACTTCTTTCAAGATTTCTCCTGCCTCGCACTTCATCCATGGAGATAGATACCCTTTCTTGTACAAAGTTCCATCTTCATAAACATAGTTGCGGGATCACATTTCTAGCTTCCTGGCTTGTACCTTATATGTCAGTAGCTTCCCTTTATCCAAGTATTCAATCAATGGCGTCATCCAGTTTACCTCCTGTGCTTGAATTGTTAACACGATTGTCCTCGCTGTGCTTCTAACCGAAATGACTTCCACTTTCACATCTTTGTGGTCAGCTAAGGAATCAAAACCTGTTGTGGCTAACTTGCTTAAGGTGGCTGCCTTCATGTTTTCAGTTCTTGGGACGTGTTGGATGTTGAAGTATTCAAGGTGAGCGATGAGTTAACGAACCCTGGTTAAGTATTTCATCAATTGTACTTCTCGCACTTCGTAATCTCCTCACACTTGTTGGACCACTATCTGTGAATCGCTTAATGCTTGAACGCTCTTCACCTTAATGTTAATCGTGAGGTCTAAACCATATATTAATGCCTCGTAATCAGCTTTGTTATTGGTAAGTGAGAAATCAAAGGGAAGTGAGTATCTGTATTCTCCTTCACCGGGTTAGTCAACAGCAGTCCTGCTCCACATCCTTCCTTGCTAGATGCTCTATCTACGAACAGTTTCCAAGCGACGTCTTCCCATTTGGCCTTTCCTTTGTCTTCGTCAAGAAATTGTTGTGTTTCGACAATGAAGTCTGCTAAAGCTTGTGCTTTGATTGAGGTTTGCGGTTGAAATTGAATCTAGAACTGTCCCAATTCAAGAGCCCATTTGGTTATTCTCCCGGATGACTCGGGCGTGTTCAAGACGTTCTTAATTTGGTAGTCAGCATAGACAACAATCGTATGACTGTGGAAATAGGTTTGTAGTCTTCTTGCTGAATATATCAATGCTAGTATCATCTTTTCAATTGGAAGATACGCCTTTCAGCTTGTTGAAGTATTCTGCTGGTGTAGAATACTAGTATCTGTTTCTGGCCCTCTTTCCTTACCAGGACTGAGCTTACTGCATTCAGTGAAACTGCCAAATACATGTATAGTGTCTCTTCCTGAATTGGTGCTTTCAAGGTTGGAAGTGTCTGAAGCTAGTATATTGGTGATTCGTATGCTGCTTGACACTCTTCACTCCAGTTAAACTTCTTGGCCTTCTTAAGGATTTTGAACAGCGGGAAGTGTCTTTCGGCTGCTTTTGACATGAACCTACTGCGAAGCCAGCAACCCCATCAAGATTTGGACTTCCTTCACTATTCGTGGTTAATGGAGGTTAACGATTGCTTTTATTTTTCTAGGTTAGCCTCGATCCCCTTTGAGGAGACCATGTATCCCAAGAATTTACCAGCGCCAACCCCTATTGTGCACCTTTTGGGATTTAGCTTCATTCCAATTATTCTTAATGTATCCAGGGTTTCTTTCAAGTCATCTACAAAATCACATGCTCACCTATTTTTTATGACCATATCATCCTTATACGCCTCTATATTGCACCCAATCTGGCCGCAAAACGCATTGTCAACCACTCTCTAATATGTTGCTCCTACGTTTTTAATCAGAATTGCATCTTCAAGTAGCAAAATATCCCAAAACTTGTTATGAAGGCCATTTTTTTCTTAATCTTCAGGGTTTATCAATATTTGATGATACCCTTTGTAGGCATCCAAAAATGCGAGGACTTCGTATCCTAAGATCGCTTCTACCAGCTGATCGATCTTTGGCAGGGGTAACAATCCTTTGGGCATGCTTTGTTTAGATTGGGGAAATCTATACACATTCTCCACCCAGAGTCTGCCTTTTTCACCATCACCGGGTTCGCTAGCCATGTTGGGTATATTACCTCCTTTATAATCGCAGCTTGCAACAACGCCTTTACTTCCTCTTTGATTGCCTTTTGTATATCATTGGCAAAGCTTCTTTGTTTCTGCTTGACCGACTTGATCGAATCAGCGATATTCAAAGAATGAGTTGCCACACTTGGGTCAACTCCTCCTCTGTTTTGTACATTTCATGCGAATGTGTCCTTGTGATATCTCAGAATTTGTATCACTCTTCGTTTCTCTTGATCTGGAAGACATTTCCCTACTTTGACACATTTTGACGCATCGTTGTCATCCAGAATGACATCTTTAGTTTGTCCCCCTATCTCTACTGGGCAATCCACAGGGTTAATTGAGTCGTTGTTGGTGATAGTACTGACAATTTTTTGTTGTTCCGCAGTTCTTCATGCTTTCAATGCGATGACTATACAATGTCTGTCGATTTGATAGTTTCCCCTCACCGTTGCAATACCTGTTGGGGTAGGGAATTTCATAACCAAATGGTATGGAAACCATATTGCTTTGGATCTGTTCATCCATGGTCTGCCAATAATGTCGATAAATGAACTTGGAGCATATATGACAACGAAGTCACAGATTATAGTGCAGTTTCTCCATTCTCCCCAATTGTTACAGGCAGCTGAATATTGCTGAGTGGTGTCTCTGCTTGTCCTCTGAATCCTACGAGTGCGAACGTGGATTTCTTTAAGTCCGCTCTCTTGAATCCAAGTCTGTCAAAATAGTCCACAAAAACAATTTCTACTGCACTTCCATCATCGACAAACACTCTATGAACCGCCACGTTCCCAATTTTAGCTATAATGACCATAGATCATTATGTGGCGATGCATTAGGAACAACGTCCTCTTCGCTAAATGTGATTGTTTGTTCAATACTCATCCTTTTATCTATGGGTTCCTGTGGAGGTGAATACCTGGCCTTAACCTATCAGTCATTATTTGATAAGGACTCCATTGACCCATGTATGGAGAAAACTTCGTTGGGCGTGTCCTCTTCTAAATCCACTGCCGTTGTCATCTTTTGATTTCTGTTCTGAGTGTTCACCGTGGCTTGGGTTTTAGCCATGGAGCTTCCTGCCTTTCTTGCTTCGTTGTATCTATTACCTTCATCTTCCTTCTTGTATTGCCCAAGATAACCATTCCTTAAGTTCTCTTCTATCTGCCTCCGTAGATTTCAGCATTATTCAATTTCATGACCGTGATCTTTATGGAAGGCACAATAGCATTCTCTTGACCTTTTATCTGGAGGCGCTACCATTGGCGCTAGTTCGTAAAACTTTATAGATCTTTGTTCGCTTGCCAGATCTCTCTTCGCGATTTTGTTATCGGTGTCTCTTGGGATAAGGGGTTTGTTGTTCATGATTATCTTCCTTTGAAAGAAAAATTTCCTTTCCCTTTCTTTGCCAAATTCCTTTGCGAGTCTTTGATTACTCTTTTCTCGCCTTGCTCCCGCTCTATTTTATGGTTGTTGGCTTCCTCGGTTTGCACAAATATTCTATCATTTTTTGTAGGTCTCTTGGATTTTCTGGCATGTTCTTTGTTAGTTCCTTGTAGAACTCTCCTAATCGCATGCCTCCTGTAAACGTACCTAAAGAAGATTGAAACGATAGGTCCCGAATCTGCAGACTCTCTGTAACAAACCTATTGTGACATTATGCCAAAATTTCATTGCTTCATTGAGCTATATTGTTTAGATCTGCAATTGTCTTGGTAAACTTTTGCTTCTGGTAGAAGCGTCCTAAAAACATATCTGACAGTTGTGCCAAAGATGTGATGCTTCCATTTGGTAAATCTTCGTACCATGTAATCGTTGTTCTCGACAAAAATATGGGGAATGCCTTACAGACCAGCTCGATTTCAATATTGTGAAACCTCATGCTTTTTAGATAGGAATGTAGGAATTTCTTTGGGTCGATTGTCCCAATCGTAAATTTTGACATGTAATGGTAACTTGAAGGCTTTTGGCATCCTGAAGTTGTGAAAATGTGGCGCTAGTGGCGACTTGTCTACATCATCATCCGCTACTATGTCTCTCAACTCGTCCCCATATTTAAGACCCTCATTATTTTGAATAATTGTTTTACTCACCCTTGGGGGCCTTGGTTTGAGAGTAGCTAGAAATTGATTATACACTTGCTTTTAGTTCGCTTCTAGGAACGACGCAAACACACTCCTTTCTTTTTCCTTGTTCGTGTTAGGGGATTATGCCTCTTCTTTATCTTTTGTGTCATCCCAGCATGTTTTTTCTCTCTGTTGGGAATGTGATCCTAATGTTGGCTGAGATGTATATTTCTATCTCTCTCAGTTTTTTGCTCTTGAGTGTGGTGGTTTTGACTTCTTTCACTCCTGGGGAACACCATTATCAACCTCGTTGGGAATGAACTGACTGGAAGTTTTTTTGTTCCCACAGACGACGCCAAATGTTGTGGTAATTCTAATCCGACAAATTGATCTTCGTCCATCACGATATGCCTGCCAAAGAGATCCCAGAAGTGGTTCAGGGAAAAAGGCTCTGATGCTCAAGTCAGTATCCTCTTTTAAGAAATTAGGCTTCTCTCGTCTAGTTGCACTTACATGTATATGTGATCCCTCTGTTCCTTTTATAGCCTACTATGAACGTGGCTCCGCTTTTCTTGGTTTTGCTATCGTGTGCTTCATTGTGGCTCCGAGAAAGACGGTTTGTGGTCGACTCCTGGCCATGATCTCCGTTTTTCACGGTATTTGGGTTGCCTCTATCTCTGCTTGCATCGCGGGCTGGTCTTGGGCTTGCTTGCAACTTCAGACCTACAGCCCAACCTTTGGGCTAGGTATACACCACTCATTTATTGAGGTAAGCCAAGGGTTTTCCCTCGTTAGGATGATCTAAATCGACAGTCCAATGTGTGATTTCTCAACACAACTAGCCAATTAGAATTATGGTTTAACCAATCAAAATATATACTCTCGAGGTAACATGAATGCACTCATCTCCCCGGTGTTCTTGAACCTACTCCATAATCTAACACTCCTAAGTAGCAATGAAGCCTAGCACAGTGTTACACTACCACGCATGTATGAATTATCATAACAATGGTATATTATAAATGTCAAAAGAGTGGAAAGCATAAATTAAGCACAAATATTCATAGGACATATAGATAGGAGAATCTACAAATCTCAAAAATCCTACATCAATTCATGAATACAAACACTACCCCAAGAAAATTAACTACTCCTTAAGCATTGAACCCAAATATTTCATTGGATTCAATGCCCTTGGGAAAAATCAAGAAGAAAATAAATTAGAGAAAATGGTTATTCCCTTTCTCTCTCTAGAATGCTCTCAAAGAGAGTAGAATAATGTTCTAAACTAAGAAAAACTTAAACCCTAGTAGACATAGGCTTATATTTATAGTAGGAGGGAAATGAGCCTAGAAAAAGGTCCAAAATAGGCCAAAAAAAACATAGCAGCCTCAATTTGCATGTGACAGCTTGTTTGGTGCGGGGCCTGCTAGATGTCGTTGGCTTAAGCCGTGCGGCCTGGCACGGCCGTGCTGGGTGTCTCTGGCACAACCCGTGTTGATTGGCACAATCGTGCTGGGCACCCTCGGCATGGGCTGTGCCGGCTGACATGGGCAGTTGGCTGCTTCTCGGCCTTGACCTTTTGCGCACCTGCATCGTTTGGCATGGGCTGTCAACTGGGAGTGGTGTCTTGACCAATTAAAAGGTATGATCCATGTGGAACTTCACGGGGAATCGGCTGTGAGTTAATTTTTGAGCAAAACGATGACATGGGCCGTTGAGAATTTCACACCTCGTCGGCTGCTCTTCGAAGCTTGAGTTGAAACAACATGGGCTATTTGAAGGGAAACGAAACGGCTCACATTCATACTTAGTCAAACTTTGGATGTTGGATGACACGCGTTGTGCTGAGACTGGTGGCTCGTGCCAGAGGAGGCTGGCACATGCTATGCTAATTCAAGCGCCTCATGCCAAGGGGAGCTGGCATGGGCCGTGCTGGACCGGGCTCCTCGTGCTTATGCCCTCTGGCACGGTTCGTACTGCTCCATGCAGGTTGTGCTGGTGCCTTTTGGCATGACCGTGTCGGGCGGCACGAAATGTGTTGGTTGATGAGGTCGTCCTTCATCTTTAGAACTTGAACTTTGACTCCACCCTTTTTTCAGATTCTCTTCATACACTACCACACTTTTAGCTCGTGCCTTGTACTATCTTCTACTGCTCTTACAAGCGGCTTTCTACTATCTCCTACCATTTTTGCAAATGACCTTCTACAAAATGATGATAAAATACTCACGAGACACCTATTACTAAGATCACAAAGGAAGATTTAGGTGCCCGTGAATACAAAGTGTCCATTAGTTCCAATTAAGTCTACAAAACTTGGGATTTAGATAAGAAACCCAACAATGGTTATCTAAACCCTTTTGTATCGTAAACCTAACTAAAACTATCAATCTACCAAACAAAACATAATAACAAATGTGCCAAATGCATTAGTTAACGCATGCATAATGGTGCAGATCAGTATGCATAAAGATTGTATTAGTTTGACTCATAACCTTGGTTTCACATTAAATGCTAGTTGACTTTTCATAACTACATTGATTTTGGGTTGATTACTTGTAGGGTTACACGGTTGATTTATCGTTTTGAATTGGGTTCAGGTTGTTTATGGGTTCGAGTTGATCTCGGGCTGGGTTGTGGTCCAAATTATTGGGTCATATTCGAGTATCGGGTCATATTAGAATTTCAGGTTGAATTCAATCATTTCAAGTTTGGATCGATATTTCTGGGGTCAGAATTGAATTGAATTGATTTTTAGATTGAGTTCATTCGTGTCGGTATCTCTTAAGTCAAAATCAAATTTCGAGTTGAATCATGTCAGTATGAATCGTGTTCTAAGTTTGAGTCAAAATATGGGTTGATGATTCTAATTGTGGAAAAAGAAGAAGGTGATATCTGGAAATTGTGTACTTGTGTGTACCCAGCACCCAACACTAGGGGCGGAACCAGTGGTACGCGAGGTAGGGCCCCAGCCCTACCTAAATTTCCTGTCGTAGGTAGTAGTGGTGGAAGGAATCAATTTCTGGTGAGATACGCATCTTCCGCCCTGCTTCCGCGTCTTTCGGCGACGGTGGCGAGAAGCTCGGAGAAGAAGGCTGCTTCGAGGCCTTTTTTATTTTTTCAACTGAACTACTAAAATGACTTCGTTTTCACATTTGTGAAACGACGTCATTTCATTTGTCATAAGGTCAAAAATAAAATAAAAATGAAATATGGGTTTTAAGATGTATTGGATTGGGCCAATTTCCCAATCCAATACCATTTCTCCCAAAATCCAATTACGGAAGAAGCTGAAGAGAGGAAGGGGCTAGTGGCCAAAGCTCAGGAGCTCAGCTCTCTCCCACCATGTCTCCGCCTCCTCACGTCGGACGCCGCCGCCGCAGCTGACGCCAATGCCACGGTCCACCACCGTCCAACCCTCCACTCTTCACTGAACCACTGGTTCTCTACTTCTCTTTATACTAAGGTAATTTAATTTTAGGGTTTATTCTCTTTTTTATTTTTTCCTTCAAAACTTAAATTTATGTGAACATGACTTTTAGATTGGTTGTCGAATTGAAGTTATATGGTTCTATGATTGTTGATACTTAGTTGAATTGCATATGTATGAATAATAAATTATAATTGTTTGATTTATTTTGTATGTGAAAATGAAATTGTCATAATTGATTTATGGAATTATCAATTAGGGATATTTGTTAAATTGAATTTAGATGAATATGATTTTATAAATTATTTGTTATCTCAATTTGTTATTGTTTCGTAACTCTTTTAGATTTTATAATAATTAAATCAATTTACATCTTTTCCCTATTTGATATTTAATAGGTTATGGATAAATTTTTAATTCGAAGAGCGGATCTCCATCTTTAAAGAGATCGAATGAACCTAATGAACAAAGGCACAATGAAGAGGGTAGTAGTACAAAACAACCCCGTGTAGAATTCAATCAGAATGATGTTATAAGTGATCCCAGACTACGTAAACCTATTGAAAAGATTGATGTTTCTATTAGAGATGAAGTGCTAAAAGAATATATATTAAGAGGTCCTTGCCAACCTAAGAATCATACTTTTTCCAGGACAATGTTCAATGATGAATTTAGAAGTATTCAAAAGGGCTGGTTTGGTGAATTTAATTGGTGGGAGTATTGTGTTTCAAAGGATGCGGCCTTTTGTTTTCCATGCTATCTTTTTAAGAATTCAGTAAAGGGGACGGCATATACCGTGGATAGGGTGATGAATTGGAAGAATGCCCTTAAAGTATTTAGGAAACATGCTAGGAATGTGGATGGAATTCATCATGGTGCAACAATCAAATTTAGAAATTTTAGCCCTCAAAAGCAAAGTATCTCACATTGTTTCGATGGTCATTTTACTGAAGCAAAAAAGGCATTTCGCACATGTTTGAATGCGGTTTTGGATGTGACAAGTTACTTGTTAAATCAAGGTTTAGCTTTTCGTGGTCATGATGAAGGTTGAGATTCCATCAACAAGGGTAATTATCTTGAATTGGTTGACTGGTATTGCAAGCAAAGTGAAGATGTTGCTAAGGTAATGAATGAAAATGCTCTCGAAAATTGCAAGTTGACATCCCCCAGAGTTAAGAAACAGCTCTTAAGTGCTTCTGCCGGTGAGGTAACTGATGCTATTGTTAATGACATTCGAGATAGTGTATTTTCTCTTCTTGTTGATGAGGCTAGAAATGCATCAGTAAAAGAGCAAATGGGGGTTGTTTTGAGATATGTCAGCAAACAAGGATGTATTCTTGAGCGTTTTCTTGCTCTTGTGCATGTTTCCAATACTAAAGCTATTACTTTGATGGAGGCTCTTAAGCAACTGTTTGTAGATAAGAAGTTGTTCTTGTCAAAGTTGAGAGGTCAAGGATATGATGGGGCTTCAAATATGCGAGGGGAGTTTAATGGATTGCAAGCTTTGATATTGAAAGAAAACTCTTCTGCAATTGGTTGTTGTTTCTGTTGCATATAGTACTCTATCCGTGGGTGAATTTTTTGGGTATCTTGTTAAAACTGTGAATCTAGTTGGAGGTTCATGTGTTAGAAAAGAGATGCTTGTGCAATTAGAACATGCTAGACTTGTAGAGGCATTGGTGAGTGGGGAGAATGTTAGTGGAAGACGTAAAAATCAGGAAATGAGTTGGTGATACCCGTTGGGGATCACATTACACTACTATTCTTCGTTTTGAGGCTATGTGGTCTTCTATTATTCAAGTCTTCTTAATATCTGTGAGCATAGCAATTTAGATGAAAATGCCTCTACAGCAAAGGGTTTGATTGATAGAATGGAGAGCTATGAATTTGTATTTTGTATGTTTTTGTTGAAGCATTTGTTAGGAGCTACAAGTCAATTGTCCCTTGCCTTGCGACAAAGAGATCAAAATATTTCGATGACTGTGTGAAAGATGAATAGAATGAAGATTGAATTGCAAGAATTCAGAGATGGTGGTTTTGATAAATTATTGGATGGAGTCAACACATTTTGTGTGAAGCATGAGATCACATTAGACGTGATGGAAGTACAACAAAAAATTCGTCACCGTTCTAGACGATGTGGAGAAATGTTGACCAATCATGATTTCTACCGTATTGATATTTTTCTTCAGGTACTACTTTAATATTTACATAGTTTTATTTTTTTTGTTTATATTATTTTAAATGTATTTTTAGTTGTTATATTTTTTATTATTTCAATACTAGACCGTTGATAGGATCTTGAAATGAATCATCGATTTTGCGAAGCAAGCTTGGAATTACTCACTTGTATTGCATGCCTTGATCCGAGAGAAAGATTTTCCATGTTTGATGTTGGTAAGTTGCTTCGCCATGCTGAACTCTATCTGGATGACTTCTCCCTGGTTGATCGTTTAGAACTTGAGCAACAACTTAATTTCTTCATTCATGATGTGAGAGATGATGATGCCTATTCAGTCATCAATGATCTTGGAAGTCTTGCTCAACATATGGTTGGATCACGTAGCAGTGTACTCTATCCATTGGTATATTGTCTTATTGAGTTATCATTAGTTCTACCAGTTGCAACTGCTTCAGTTGAGCGGGTTTTTTTCTGCCATGAAGAATATCAAGATCGATTTTAGTAATAGAATGAGAGATGAATGGTTGAATGATGTTATGGCGGTGTATATTGAAAAAGATATTTTTGTTAAGATTGAGAATGAACCGATTATGCAACGTTATCAAGCCATGAAGTTTCGTAGATATTTGTTGCTCCCACTTATTCCTAGTCTTACTTCTGATAATTCGAGCATTAGAAAATAGTTATTTTAGTAGTTTAGTGAACTTGTAAAAACGTTATTGTGTGGTACTCGATTTATTATATTACATAGTATTTTTTATTATTTTTGAGTAAAATTTTTAAAATTTAAATTTAAACAATATTTATTAGGCTCCTCTAAAATATTTTTCTAGTTCCACCAGCACCCAGCAGGTCCCATGCACATGAGTTTTTGTCACTTCACCCAGCTTTGAGCTTCCTTGAAGCGTAGAAAGTCTTCCCGTGACAATTACGCCCAAAACACGCCACCTTCGTCACTACGGCGCCAAGGGCTAAAACTGTCATTAACCAACCTTTATCATTCATCAACGTCAACACGGCATATTCATTCATTTTATCGTCTGGTAAACTCCACGGCCACGGCTCTTCATCCCAATAATTACCCTGTGAATAATCCCTCCCTTCTGGTGCAAGTTTTGTAAGCATGGCCGCGCTGCTGGAAGAATTAGTGAAGTCGCTGGAGCTGTGGCTGAGGTTGGTCAAGAAAACGCCTCAGGAGTTCGTGGACCCCACTCTCGACCCGGTTCTGTTGGTCCCTGGTATTGCCGGCTCCATTCTCAACGCCATCGATGAAAAGAGGGGCAAGGAAGAACGGGTTTGGGTCCGGATCATGGCGGCGGACCGCGAATTCCGTACCAAGCTCTGGTCTCTCTTTGATCCTTCCACGGGTGAAACTGTGTCTATCAACCCTAATTGGAAAATCGAGGTCCCGGAGGATAGGTCCGGATTGTATGCAATCGACGTGTTGGATCCTGACATGGTAATTTCTGCTGAAATTCACACCTTCAAATTAACACCTTCAAATTAACACACTGTACACACACCACCAAAAGCAATACTTGTATCAACTATTAGTACTGGAATTGTTAATCCTATTGCAGCTGAAGTTTGTTTGTGAGTATCCGATTCTCATTCTATCCTTTTTGTTAATGTATTTCCTTTTGTTGTTTTATCAGGTCATTGGGCAGGAAGCTGTTTATTACTTCCACGACATGATTGTTGAAATGATGAAGTGGGGCTATAAGGAAGGAGAAACACTCTTTGGATTTGGATATGATTTTCGTCAGAGCAACAGGTAGCTCTTAGTTCTGTTTACATGCTCATTCTAGTACTTTGTACCAAGAAAACATTGCATTACTGTTTTTTGGTTGATTTCTCGTTTTATTAAATCTTGGATCCTCTCAACAAACCTTTGAATTGTGTAACTGTACCCTCTGTGGATAACTGTTAGTCTCACAAAGAATCAGGTCTATTAAAATGCCTATGAAGTATGAACATTCTCTGCAACTTTCTAATACATATCTCATCTTACTCACTATATGACGGTGCATATTGTTTAACATCATTCTGGCTTATTTTAGAACTGGACTCTATCTGATGAAAATTTAAAATTGAACATTGTCTGACCAAAAGAGGTCAAGAAAAAGTTTCTCAACCTTAAGAAAGAGTGTGGGTAATTGGAATCCAAACTAGCTGTACGATCTCTAGTGATGTTGGTTACTTAGATATATTTTCTCCGATTTTATTACTTTCTATTCGTATAACCGTTGTATGCTTGACAATCATGTATTCTGCTTTTCTTGCGGTATTTTGAAGAAATTCTGTACTACTAAAGGTATAAACGATTTGGATCTTTTCCAGGTTTCAGGGAACAATGGACCGTTTTGCTACAAAGTTGGAGTCTATATATACAGCATCTGGTGGGAAAAAGATAAATATAATTAGCCATTCGATGGGAGGGCTTCTCGTGAAGTGTTTCATGTCTTTGCATAGTGATGTATTTCCCATACCTGGTTTGCTTGTTTTCTCTAGTTGCTGGACTTTCCCTATTGTGTTTCAAGATAATCAACTTAAACTGTTCTATTATTCTGCAGATCTTTGAGAAGTGTGTCAAGAATTGGATAGCAATAGCTTCACCGTTTAGGGGTGAGTGGCCTTTTCTTATGTAATAATGGTCTGTCATACACCTAACAAGGGCTCCTATACTTGAGAAAAATTTCCTTTTCTACTAATGAAGTCTGTCAGAACAGATAATTGCTTCCTTATTTCAGTAGTACATGTATACATAGATATATTCTCACATAGATTATTAAACTTTTCATTTTCATACTGTATTTTCTTGTGAGAATCAGTAGTTAGTCAAAGTTCGTCATTTGGTACCTGATGTTTTGAGTTGTCATCAGTGTGTAAATGTGAACCCTTATTGTACTATTTAGGAATGCCTCAAAAATGACTTTAAATACTCCTTTTGTCCCATAATCACAGTCTCATTTGAGTATATTAAACTTTTTTAGGTACAACTTCAAAATGATTATATAGTGACTTGTTTTTAACTTAATTGTTTTCTGGATGGTTGTAAAACATTTTTAAATATCATTTATTTAAAATAATATTATCTCATTTGCATGTTAGTTAAAGGTATGATGTAAAATTGAACTGAGTCTTGAGGTATAAAATAGTTTTGAAATGGTACTCTAATTATGGGATGGAGAAGTAGTTATTGCCAGTGCTTACTGCTAGGAGAGATTAATGCATAAAATCTTTTGTTAAAGAAAGATCTTTGTTGCTGGAGTAACTTACATGAATTAGTGCATTAGGACTGATACATACCCTGCGCATCTAAGACGGCCTTTTGTGTTCTTTTCATTTGCTGTTAGGCTGATTAAAGAAGTAAATCTAAATGAATTTGTGAAATTGACAGGTGCACCAGGGTATGTGACATCTACCATGTTAAATGGGATGTCTTTCGTGGAAGGTTGGGAGCAAAACTTTTTCATATCTAAATGGAGCATGCATCAATTGGTATAGCTTTCGTTTCTTCAGACTCTTCTCTATCTCTAACTTCATAACCTTTTGTACACTCTTGGCACTGTCGGTTGTTTGGAACTTTGAGTGCAGATTTTGTCTGGCATATAATTGTCCTCTATGAAAAAAGTTTTACCAGTTGCATGAACGGCCCCTTTTATAAATGTAGTTACTTTTTACCTATTATACTTTTTTTTCTATATGAGGGTGCATTCTTCTTGTCTAAATTAGCCTGGGAAAGCAGGCCAAATATTGGCTTAGGTAGGGGGCGATGAGTTCATGCATTCTGATTAGTTGTAGTCTTACTTACTGAAGATTATGCTTTGTACTTCACCTGATGCTTTCTTTATCTCTCTTCATTAATGATATATGATCAACAACTTGTCTTTCAGCTAATTGAGTGCCCATCCATTTACGAGCTCATGGCGTGCCCCAATTATGATTGGGAAAACTCTCCACTTCTAGAAGTTTGGAGGAAGAAAATAAGTAGTTCTGGACATCCAGGTGTTATGTTGGAGTCTTACTTGCCTGTAGAAGCTGTACAAATCTTTACAGAAGCTCTTGCATGCAACAAGGTCAGCAGAAATTTTAATTTAGAGTGATTTAATTTTATCCTTTTCTATCACTATAATTTCCCAAAGTTTAGACTCACCCTAATGTAATAACCCTAAAATAGGAAATGTGGTTTCCTTTGGTTTTAATTGAGAAAGTAAAAGTAAAGGAAAACCAGTCAGACGGCATTTTCTATTCCCTCTATGTTTAAGCTTAAAAATCCAGATCCCTCGGAGAATCGCTAGAAATATTCTGAATTGGGTACTTTTCTACCAGCGATCTTTGCTCAAAAGGCTAACAAAATCATTGCCAAGACCAGAATTGTCTAAACAGGACGACGACCTGGTAGAGGTCAGGGGTTTACTTGGGTCGACACTATGACATCATAATTACATATAAAAGGATAAATACGTTATTAATTTATCAATTGCTAAACATATTTTTATATTCGGTCACATCTATGAAGGGAGTTTGAATAAAAAAGATGAAACATTTGAGATTTTTTAATAATAATTATCATCGAAGATTAGGGGCTAGAGTTGATACATAACTGCTAAGGACAAAGAAAAGAAAGGAGCAGCTAGTCTAGTAAACATCTTACCCTTTAAAAAAGATAAGGTCAAGGGTTCTAATCTTGCCCCATCATTATAACTCTTATAAAGTTTTCTCATAAAAAAAGTAAACTTAAAAATCTAAAATAGCTTGCACATGGGTGGCTTATTATCATAGGTCAAGGCTCACAAAGCTGCAAAGGGTGGAGAAAGAAGAAATAGTCAGATGAAATCATGAAAGGTCGATGGAGGAAAAATAAAGGTAGACATCAAATGAAACGATGCAGAAGGCTAAAGTCTATTGTGAGTGATACAATTGGGTTATAAATTTGAAACATGAACACATATGCCTTGAGTTTATTGGGATTCCAAGAGACTTCAATGGACAAGATGCCTCCCAAAGAGTATATTGTGATAGCACTAACAAAGTTGGTTGACATTATGATCAAGACTGCGAGTTCTTTTTAAGTATGTTACTCTATTTTAGGATTTTTTAGGTATGGATACCAAAGGTTGAAATAGAATCACCCTACAAATTTGGGAATTGTATCTGGGGTGATAATCCTGATTTACTTGTATAAAATAAACTTAAAGAAATAGCAAAGATCCTTTTTTGGTGACATAAACCATAATCTTGTCATAGATGACTTTTTTTTTTTTGTTTTGTTAATGTCTTCCCAAGTTATAACCTAATAGTGCAAAAGACTGGGCAAGCTCTAGATCATACTCCCTCCGCTCCAGAGTTTACTTTGCATTTACTTTTGGAAATCAAAATTGATAAACTTTGGCCATGTATATTGATAATAATATCAGCACAGTGGATCTTTTTGGATTGTCTAATCGTACATTTGTAGATAACAACTTTACATAATTTTCAAGTATACTCAAAGTTATTAAAAATTCTAGCTGGAGGGAGTCTAGTAGCATATTCTTTTTCCTGTGCTGTAGTTCATACTTTATATTTGTAGAAAATGCAAGACTCAAGTGGCATATTCTTTTTCCTATGTTGAAGTTCACACTTCATCTAGGTAAAAACTATCCTAATAGACTTTAGGTAGACTTTTCATATGCCCTAGTGATGCTATACATGGTTTTTCAAAGAATCTCATATTGAAGTTTGCTATTGGTACGCGGTTTGCTTTGCAGGCTAGTTGTTGCGGTTTGAATATTCCTTTACCATTCAATAAGGATATCTTGAAATGGTCCAATGAGACAAGAAAAGTTTTAAGTTATGCTAAGGTTCCAGAAACAGTGAAGTTCTACAATATATACGGGACCAGTCTTGCGACTCCTCATAGTGTCTGGTACTCTCTCTCTCTCTCTCTCCATATATATATATATATATATATTGTGGTTTGTTGAAAAGAGGAAGGAGCAAAATATCTTTGTTGATTTTCTTTACTGGCAGTTATGGAAGTCAGGATGCACCTGTATCTGATTTAAAGAAATTACCTTTTTACCTGGTAAATTCTTATAGTTTCTCTAAAATATGTCACTATTTGTAGTAGAAGCAGTTGCAGAAATTTTCCTTTTGAGATACTATTCCTAATGTGTATATGGACAATATTGTTATAACATAATTGCAGGGAAATTATGTGAATGTTGATGGTGATGGTACTGTTCCTGTGGAGTCTGCTAAGGTACCATTCTTCTGTATGGGCATATTTGTGAAGTAGCTCAGTTATTCATATACTGCCATCCTCTTTGTTTTTCCTTAAAGCCATGGTGTGCTTAGATGGTGGGATAGAGGTGTAGTTGTTGATGTCATTATGTACTAGAAATCCTTTATTAGATCTCAGTACTTATTCTCTTACTGGGAACTATACTGAAGTAATCCTAGCCCAGTGAGCCTGAAATCCACTCGACTCTAATTTTTGTTTTGACAATTTTGGCATAAAGCAGTGTATGTCGTGACATGACAATGACAGTGTTGGGAATTGAAATATAGGGTATAAAGAAATCTGAGCTATTCCATGTAAAATGCTGGCTGGTGATGATCTGGCCAATAGGTTAGTTTTATTTACTTTCTTCAGCATATGTATGTTAACCCTTGATTAGAACTACAGAGCTAGAATGTCTTATAAATTCAGAATATCAGCCTCTGTGCCTTTACGGGTAGAGAAAATGTCTGCGTGTTCTACCCTCTGTAAACCCTATATCTGCATAGGCCATGCGGGTTGTTTAAGTTTGGTTAGGTTTGTTGGAGATTAGTCTCAAATGATGAGTTAGCCTTTTGTGGAGTTTACTTTGCTGATGCTTTCATTGTTTGACTTGTTTTCTGTGTAATGGTAAATTACTGCTGCAGGCAGATGGACTTGATGCTGAAGCCAGAGTTGGAGTCCCAGGCGAGCACAGGGGAATACTCAATGACCACCACGTTTTCAGAATACTGAAGCATTGGCTCAAAGCAGACCACGACCCTTACTACAATCCAATAAATGATTATGTCATACTTCCAACTGCATTTGAGATTGAAAAGCATCAACTTAAAGGTCTGGAAGTAACTTCTCTTAAAGAGGGATGGGAAATTATTGCCGACGGCACTGGGGAGCAGGATGGTATGTGTGATGAACAGCCTTTGATTGGTTCAGTATCTGTCTCCCGAGTCGGATGCCACAATACATCCCGGGAAGAGGCACAGGCCACTGTGGTTGTTCACCCTCAAGTTGACGGCAAGAAACACATTGAACTAAATGCCATGCTGTTTCAGCGAATGGTTAGAGGTGTTGCCTTTCAAAGTAAATAAGTGTGATTGTATTCTTGCCAAGGGCATTTAATGCATTGATATATGTTTTGATTATCAATGCTTGTACGATGTGTTAAACGAAAATGTAAAAAAGAATAAGGTGATGAAGCCTGTTCTGATTGTGATTTGTAAATATGTTGCTCCAACCCATCGATCAGGGCGTGTAAATATGTTATGCAATAATGTACATTTATATGTTGATTGGTGCAAAAATCTAAGTTGGCCTCGTTTGGTTCTCTTGGCATTGTTCCCGACTTCATGTGTTGTTTGTTGCACAATTTTCTGGGTGTGGAAATATTGACTCATAACCTGCGGGTCAAACGGGTTGTTTATTTTTAAACTCAAGTGGATATGGGTCAAATGGGTTATGAGTCAAATGGGTAATGGGTTATTTGGGTAATTAAAAATATGGGTCGAACATACTGCATTTATGGGTTGACCATGGGTCGGTAAAATGGCCAAACCACGGTTTTCCGTGGGTTTACCCGTTTCAATTTTTGTATGACCCATTTTTTTTCTCCTACTCTCTTGCCTTCATCAATTTGCAGACAATCTCGAGTTTAGACTTGTGCCCCTTCTCATCGCCGAGGCGCGGGCCTCCCCATGTTTCTTGGAGCCTTTTCTGCCTCGTTGCACGAAAAGAAACTGAATTTATAACATCTTGATTCTCTACTAATGGTGGATCATTAGCTGCAGCCATCTTTTCCCTCTTGTGGTGGAGCATTAGTTTTCCTTTTTAAACAAAATCTGAACCTACTCAGAAGTTTGTGTAACAAAATCCATGCATTTCTTCTATTTCCAATCCTCGACCGCAGATTTTGATCTTCAACCTTATTGTGATTCTTACTATAACGATCCTATGCATACTAACACACAAGAACTCTTGTAAAAAAAAACACACACACAAGAACCCATACAAACTGATCACTCACATAATCATCATTTTTTTGAACCTGAATAAGATCATATTAATGATATGATCCTGTCGGGACTTGTGCTTCACCAAAACCTGATCCAAGGTCCCTTCGTTGCAAATTTCTTTGTTGGTTTTCCTAATGACATTTGTTTAAGCTTTTTTGGCCATATCGTGTTGGGCAGGTGGCAAATGCATCAATATCAACAGTGATTGTAGTGCTCCACTTATGTTTCTTTGTGATGGGTTTCGGCCCCATTCCCAACATACCCTATGCATAGATATTCCCGACATGCGTACGTGGGATGTGCATTGCCATATGCGCCTTGGCATTTTAGATTGGAGACATCATTGTTACATACAATATACACTTCCAGTTCCAGTGATGCTTAAAGCCATGGGACTTGGTGGTGTGTTTGCAATATATGTGGTGGTATGCAGTGGCGGAGTTAGGAGAATATGTTAGGGGGGGGGGGCTAAAAAGAGGGCTAAAATTTTTTTTGCAACGCTAAAAGGCGGCGGACGGCGGCAGGCGGTGGATCTGCGTTTTGGCTGGAGGAAGGCAAGAGCTTGCCAATTGTGTTTGGCCGATGGAGTTTTATTAGATTGTTAAATATTATTTGGGACAATTGGGTTTCTGCCCAATTGGCCTCAATTTGTTTTTTAGCTTCAGCTTAACAAAACGACGTCGTTCCACTTAAGCCAAAAGCGACGTCGTTTTGTTCAGTTAGAAAATAAACAAGGGGGGGGGGGCAGAATCTGGTGGCTTCCGGTGGCTCTAGGTCTAAATTCCGGGCTGCCGGATCCTAGAGGTGGCGCTAGCACCCCCTCGCCCCCTAGTTCCGCCTATAGTGGTATGCGTCGTCTCGTGGGTATGTGTTCTTGAAGAAAACTAAATTTTTAAAAAATCTTAAATTTATATGTCAACCAATATGGGTTTATATTTTAACCCATGTGGTTGAAACCCGCGAGTTTACCTATTTTTTACCCGTGAGTTGAGTGATTTTCCACCCACGGGTTTGAGCGGTTTCAATTCAGCCCGTTTTGACCGACCCATTTCGTTATAAAAAGGGTCAAAATGGGTCATACCCATATTTTTTATTACCCATATTACTCGACCCGTGCTCAACCCGTCCGCCCATTTGCTACCCATACAACTTTCCAAACACAATAGTTTCCATATTTCTCATGCACTAATAGGCAGTAACGCTTTTGCAACACTGAAGATCATATCAGGGCAACTAACGACCATTACTTTCTCTCCCAACAAACAAAACCATTACTTTCTCTCCCACCAAATGAAAAACTACACACACACACCCCTTCTTTTCCATCCTTATTATCCCCGTATTTCTCTTTTTAGGTACTCCCTTTGTCCCGGTTCAAATTAGGAAACTTACAATTTGACACTATTCTCGATTAAATTTTGATCGCATATTTGAATAGATATATAAACAATAATACTATCGTATGTGATATCATTGGATTCGTCATAACAAATAATTTCTAAAAAGTAACTTATTGTTTATCAATATTATACGTAGTAAAATATATTAACGATAAGAAATGCTTCTTGAACACCATGAAAAACATTCTATGCAATTTAAGGTGGGACAAAGGGAGTAGTAGATTTGAGGTCGGGTGCAGATCGTCGCATCCGCACCACCTAGCTCCACCGCATCCTTGCACTGATGCGACACCACTGAGGCGAGAGGAGAATCGTGCCATGGGAAAGCTGGGTTGAGATGAACGTATCACGCGCAGGTGTGCCTAACCGGAGAAGAAGAAGGAGCGTTCGTTGTGCCAGCCAGCAAAAGAGATCTGGGTCGCCAGAGATGGACGTGCTAGCCGGAAGAGAAAAGTGCTCGACCAGAGAAAAAAGCTGACTGAAAAAGAAGTGGCACACAGTTTATTGTGTCTGGCCAGTCAACGACGATGATTGGTGGCAACACGACATCTTTCCCACCTTAGCCCTTCCTTAACCCAGACCTAAAGCACATCAAGCGTACTTTTGTTTTTTAGCCCATCCCTAAAATTTATATCCACTCCACACAATCTCGCCGTTCAATAAATATCCACCGTGGTTGGCTGTAGCCACAACAGCCTCGTGGTGGCCATAGTGGAGAGATGACGTGAATTGGTGGATGCCTTTATCGGTAGAGGTTATGGGTTGTGGGAAGCAGTCAAAATGTCATCTTGTGGCAGGTACATGGTTTGGCCCACTGAAAAATAGGAAATGGGTCTTTATGCAGTAGTCTGTATTCGTCGAATGGATTTTTTGGCGTACAAAAGAGCTCCCACCGGCCTATAGTACCACATGTGTGGCAGGTTTGGAGGGAAATGCTCTCTAGGCGATACCTACTTTTTGGCTATAGAACATTTTCACCGCAGCATGACTTTCCTGGATGAAACCAGGGTTTAGTTTAATCTTGGTTTTAGTTTTCTTTTACAGTTTCAATTTTCAGGTGTATTGTTGGTGCTCTCGCGACTCCATCGAGATTTAGGTCTTTCCATCACTGATTAGAGAAATCCATCGAAAACCTCCAAAATGGTTTTCACTACTAGAAATACGGAGTTGTGGCAACTCGGTGGGGATTAAACTGGCCAACAAATCAACAATGAATAAATGTGGAGGCAAGCAACACTATACAGTTTCAAACCAAAACAGACCTGATGCGGGGAAAATCATTTCAGGTGATGATAGGCCGCATAATCGATATGGTGAGTTCCACTCCTATGAACACCTGCAAGAAAGTCTCTCGGTGGAAGCTGGCGCCCAATTTAGTATGGAACTCTCATTGTGTATAGTGTGAGAATAGTTGCTTACCTGTGTATGGTTTTTTCTTCCTTTATTTATAGGCATCTTGACCGTGTGATCGTTTCTTGTGTAATGTGTTCCCCAAGGGTTTAGGGTTTAGGGTTTTAGGGTTTAGGGTTTAGGGTTTAGGGTTTAGGGAACTGAAGAATGTGCACGTTTAACGAGTGACAACCCCATATTCATAACTGACACAAGTTACTTATTGCCTCAAAAAGGTGATTTTTAAAAAGTGACTTTATATTTTTGGATTATGTGACGTGCATAAAAGGCTAAGGACGTGTTAATAGAGGTTACCTTGTTTTATTTAGTATGCAGAGGTATCATTAGATTTTGCGTGGTTATTCGCTAGAGTTGTTGTCGATTACATGTATTATTTTAATTTTATTACTTTTTTATTTGCGAATATGGTGGTTGTACGATCCTCTGTTGCTCAACCTAACATGGGTAATAGTAGGATGACACGTAATGATGCGCTCTCCGGGGATGAGGTGATCGCCAGGGAGAGCGAAGAGGTAGGTTAGGGGGGTAGTCACAATGTGGATGATAAGCATAGTGTAAGGACTTGGAATGCTTTAAACGCTGTGAAAATCATCTTTCCTTAGACGATTGTGAAATAAAATTGTATGTTGCCGATGAAAGGGTCCTAAATCCTCATGTTGGTTATTTTGGTGTATACGAGCATTATTTCTTGTTATAGGCGTTTAAGAGGCTTATGAGGTTGCTCTTGCCCAACTCTATTGGAGGGGTGTGACCATGCTGAGTGGGTATGTGGATATGTGTAAACATGCCAGTAGGCTGGTAAATGTGGATGCCTTTATTAGATTTTTTCAATTGCAGAGTACGGGAAAGGAGGGTTGTTTACGTTGTATCCCAATGTTCAGGGGGTTCAACTTGTGACAAATATTCCTAGAAACTATGGATCGTGGAAAAATAGGTCTTTTTATGTTAAGGCTGTTGAAGGCAAACCTTTGCCTTTGTGGAATCCATATGGATAGGTGGTCCAACAAGTTAGGAAAGTTGACAAAACAGGGTAAGATTTTGATATATATATATCTTCGCATTCCAAGAAGATAAACATGCCTAGGGGGAAGCGAGGTTGTCACATTTAACATTATTAGATTTGTATGTTCAATTCTCTTGGGTTGTGAGGTTTATTTGGTGTATTTTGATAATGATTATGTAACATTTAATGCTATCATAGGGAGACCAAGGATCAACGGAGCAAAGGCCATATGGTCCCTTTACCACCTGGTCATGAAATTTCCAACTCCGGTGGGGATTGGAACTATAAGAGGAAACTAGCAAACTGCGAGGCAATGCATGGTCATTGCAATGAAAGCAAGAATATTGGGAGATAAATCGAAGATGGTTAACACGATCTTGAATGGAGAATCGATAAATCATCTAGAATTAGCAGCGTACCTTGGGGAAGAAATAGAGATTGTTAGCATTGATAGCAAAGAGAGCTCAAAGTGTGTAAGGAAAGGGAAACACCTTCTCAATGAAGAAAAGAATCATAGAAATCCCGCGAGGTCACAAAGAACTTTTGCATGGAGTGATCATAACATGGGAGAAGTAGACCGTCACATCGCTACACACTCTTTAAATATCAGTGATGCGGTCAATCCAGTAAAACAAAAGGAGCGCAGCTTCACCAGCGATTGGCAGACATCAATCAAAGAAGAGGTTACAACACTGCTTCAAGCTGGCATAAAAAAAGAGGTCATATACCCAAAGGTTATGGTAAAGGAGTCATACGCATGATGGAGGATATGCATTGATTTTACGGATTTGAATAAAGCATGGCTCTGAGGATCGTTATCCTCTGCCAAAAATTGATCAGCTAGTTGAGGCAATTTCAGGGTATCAGGTGCTTGCCTTTTTAGATGCTTACATGGGATATCATCAAATATTAATGAACCCGGAAGACGCAGAGAAAACAACTTTTATAACAAGCTTCAGGACATTTTGTTATGTAAAGATGCCATTCAGATTA
Source organism: Rubia yunnanensis (assembly GCA_037428765.1). Lineage (NCBI taxonomy): Eukaryota > Viridiplantae > Streptophyta > Magnoliopsida > Gentianales > Rubiaceae > Rubia > Rubia yunnanensis. The sequence continues at coordinate 90,038,861 of CM075061.1, forward strand.
AAAAATGCAGGAGCAACGTACCAGCGAGAGTGGATAACACATTTCGTAATCAAATAGGGCATAACATTGAAGTTTATGTCAATGATATGGTTATCAAAAGTAGGAAGGTGGATAACTTTGTTGTGGATTTGCAAGAGATGCTGGACACACTAAAATCCATAGGGATGAAGCTCAACCCAAAGAAGTGTGTGTTTAGGGTGGGCACAGGAAAATTCTTAGGATACAAGGTGTCCTCAAAAGGAATCGAGGCCAACCCGAAGAAGGTTCAAGCCATAGTCAATCTTCCTCAGCCACGAACAGTCAAGCAAGTACAGGTTCTAATGGGGTCACTGGCAGCGCTCAGCAGGTTCATCTTAAAGGCGGCGGAAAAGCATTTTCTGCTATTTAAAGTTCTAAGAAAGGCCAAGAAGTTTAGTTGTAGCCAAGAATGCCAGATAACATATAATGGTTTGAAAAAACAGCTTCTGACACTACCAACACTTAAATCCACCCCTGGAGAAATACTATACTTATATTTAGCGATCTCGCATAATGCAGTCAGCCCTGTTTTGGTTTGTATTGAAAACAAGAAACAAGTACTAGTTTATTATAAGCAGAATATTACAGAGTGCAGAGAAAGCATATATGCCAGTGGAGAAGCTAACCATGGCCTTGATATACTCAGCGCAAAGACTGATAATGCATTTCCATGCTCATCACATCGTGGTTAACACTGGTTTTCCAATCAAGAATGTCCTCAACAAGCCTAAGTCATCAAGAAGGTTAACAAAGTGGCCCCCTGGAACTAAGTCAATTCGAAATACAATTCGAACCTAGAATAACGATCAAAGCTCAGGCGTTAACAGACTTCATTGTAGAGATGACGAGCAAAGAAGCACAGAGAGCGACTATGTGTCAGAGCTTAAGAATTGATAAAGGTAAGTCAAAATGGGAAGAAGTTGCATGGACATTGTTTGTTGACGGTGAGTCCAACAAAGAAGGTTGCGGAGCAGGGTTGCTGTATATAGACCTTGACGGAGGTGAACACAGATACTCATTACAGTTCAAGTTTCTAGTCACCAACAATGAAGCAGAATATGAGGCATTGATTTGCAGTTCGGATCTTACCTTAAGGATGAAGGTAAGAAGTGTTCGAGTATCCAACGACTCGGTAATTATTGTCCAGCAAGTACGAGGGGACTACGAAGTACGAGAAGAGCAGTTGGTGAAGTATCTACAGAAAGTACAAAAACTCATAGCCCAGCTCGAATATTTTAACATACAGCACGTACCGCGAAGTGAAAACACAAAGACGGATGCACTAAGAAAGCTAGTAACTGCAGGATTTGATTCTCTTAGTGAGTATGGAGACGTCATTATGGAAGTCATTCCAGTCAGAAGTACAGTGTCAACTATTGTGTTAGCGATCCAAGCAGATGATGCTCCACTAATAGATTTCTTTGTGAAGGGGATGCTGTCGGAAGATAAGATGTAGGCCAGAAAGTTGGAATTACGTTCTACTAATTACACCTACAAGGATGAGACCTTACACAAAAATGGTTTCTTGTCTCCATGGATAAAATGCGTAGGCCAATGCAAGCATCAGGTATTTTAAAAGAAGCTCATGAAGGTCTATGTGGAACGCATCAAGAAGCTAGAACAATAGCAAAGAAGATCATCCGAGCCAGATACTATTGGTCGACTATGTTCAACGATGCACACAACTTCGTGCTTAAATGTAGAAGTTTCCAAATCAATGCTTCATTCTTGCATAAGCCACAATCAGCTTTGAGAGGAATCTACGGAGCTTGGCCGTTTGAAAAATGGGGGATTGACTTAGTTGGACCATTCCCAAGGGGTGAAAGCAACGCCAAGTTCCTGGTTGTAGCAATTGACTACTTCACAAAGTGGGTGGAAGTGAAGCCATTAGGAAAAGTTACAACTGAAGCCACTAGGAGATTTGTACAGCAGAACAAAATATGTTGCTTTGGGGTACCACACACCATTGTCATAGACAACGGTACGCAGTTTAGTAGTGGCGTATTCACTAATTGGTGTTCGAAGCTTGGGATTCTCCAGAAGTTTACCTCTGTAGCACACCCTCAAGCCGACGACCAAGTAGAGGTGACAAATATGACTATCGTTCAAGTAATACAGAAGTGACTGGAATGAAGATAAACTAGATAGGTGGATGAGTTACCAAACATGCTATGGTCGTATAGATTAACTGTTCGGGAACTAATAGGGAATACGCCATACAGTTTGGTTTATGTTCATGAAGTTGTTATACCAATAGAAATTGGTAATCCTAGTCTTTGAGTAAGCGATTACCAAGGAAATGACAATCCAGATGTGTGAGGCTCGATATGGATGAATGAGAGGAAAATAGAGATCTGGAAACAATCACAGAAGCTAAGTACAAGGAAAGAATGTCTAGAGTTCACAATCAGAAGGTAAATGAAACACAGTTCCAGATTGGTGATCTGATGTTGAGGAAGAACGAGGCTAGCTTGGCAGAAGAACGTAAGAAGTTGTGTCCAAAGTGAAAAGGACCTTACAAGGTGACAAAGGCACATAAATCCAACATTTACGAACTGGAAAAGTTGGATGGCACCAGTGTTCCGAACACTTGGCATGTGGTTAACCTGAGAAAATTTTATGTATAGAGTTAAGATGAAGGATAAGGACCGCCTATTTGTAGAGAATCCATGAGATAATCATTGAAGCCTTTAACTCCATTGTTCATAATGCGACATTATCACGGGCGGGCATATTTAATATGAAAAACCTCTTTCCAAGACCATGATCACATTTCTCATTTTTTACGTGTGTATGGTGGAAGATAAGTCTATTCGAATAAGAAAATCAGACTTCACAAGTCACACATAGCCTGGTGAACAGCAGGCTATAGATCTTGCACATCTATCAATTTTTGCAGGCTTTGGATCTTGCAACTTCGAGCATAAGGCAACCGCGAGCTATAGATCTTGTGCAACTATCTATTGTTATGAGCTTTGGATCTCACAACTCGACCGAACACAAGAACGCAAGTTATAAATCTTACTTAAGAGTATATTTTCTCATAAACATAACCCGCGCAATAAATATTGTGTGACACTAACAATCAAGCTTCGCTACAATAGCGATGCAAGTTATAGATCTTGCAAACAGCTACAGAGCTTAACTAGCCAAACAAATGCGACATATGCAAGCTATAGATCTTGCAACTTTGCAATTTATACCTCACAACATCTTCCTTACTTAACACAAAGTAATTTGACATATATAAAATATAGGAAATGTAATTCATTCAGCATCGGCGAAAAGACAAAGTTCACAAAAACATGGGAAATTTATTAAGACATTACAAGAAAGTATAAGCAATTCAAAATAACGGATCTATCTACACTTCGAGGCTCATGAGAATCCTGAAGATTATGAACCACTACACCGGCTACTAAGCTGACTCTTGCGATGAGAACGCGAAGCCCTATGACAATTCTCTTTAGTAACGTGTTCTTCACTAACCAAATGCTCGTATCGCCACTTCATATATAAATATGATGGATGGTGTACAAGACTTCTTCGCTCCATGTGCTACTTAGCATAGTGTGCCTTGAAGTCAATGATGTGACCAAAACTTTCGCGATCCAACTGCATACACATAACATTCAAGGTTTCTTCATACCTTTTCATCTCGTTTGACAAGTTTTGTGCTCTCTCCTCTAAGTTTCAAATATGTGATCTAACAACCTCAGGCAGATTAATCCTTTGCCCATCAATCCCTGTTGTAAGATCTCCACGACCACTATTCCTTCAAGATAAAGAGGGTAAAGATTGAATTCTATCTATATATTCAACACAAGCCTGTTCAAGTTGATGCACAGATCTGGTAAGGCGCTCACACTCAGCGTGAAGCTCTTCATTATCACTTCAAAGTTGTGTGTTGATAGAAAACTGCTCATCGAACTTTGTTTGCCAACCAATAGCAGAAGTTGAAAGATAACCGCACTCTTCCTGATTCTTCTTCAATCATTTATACAAATCGCTTACACGAGTACACTGCTTGTCCATGATCGCAGTTTTTTGGTGGACTTCGCGCATCTTATCTGTGGCATAGTTCTTAGTTTCTTCTTGTTGGCAAAGAATTTTCACTAGATTCACCTGTTTTCGGTAAATAAGATCATGGTGCTCATTGCATATTTCCACAGCTCATGAACAACATCATGTGTCTCCTTTGCAGTATTCTCCCATTTTGCCTCAAGGTCATTAACACCTAGCAGCATATACTTAAGATGAATGCCTTACGCTAGTGCCTATTGTTGAACACAAAGAGGAAGAGTTAGCGAATGCAAATACACAGCTGCAGATTCAAGATCAACCAAACCACGATTGATGTCTTTCCCAAGCGAATCAGGATTATAGCCATCAGGTATAAGTTTACTACATGGATAAGTAGAAGCAAAATTTGAAGTTGGTGAGGATGTTGGGACATTCTATCCAATATGTAATAGAGTAAACTCTACACATGATAAATGATCAGAAGAAATAAGTTGGGAATACTTTTTCGATACACGCTCGGCATCTTCAATCAGATTAATAGGACACCATTCAGAAGTCGAAGAAAACCCATTGCGACAAGGAAAATGAACATAACATCCTAGATATTGAATACTTTTTTATCAACTATGATATCAAATCCCTGTAATTGGATAAATATAAAAATATGGGTCAAATTATAAAATGCGAGCATAATAATCGTATTAGTTGCCAATAATACAAAATCATAAAAACACACTTAGGAATATTGTCATAAATTACATAAGATAAATAGGAATTGCCTTAGGTCTATGTCGTTTGACTAACTTTGGCTGGAGAGGAGGGTGAAGTATGGATAACGAGAGCGACATCCTTCTTGCTTCCAAGAGGAACGGGAATGTCGTTGTTCAACTCTCCCCTAGGGTTTGCAACATTATTGACATTAGAAATCAGCTCAGAATGACGATCATTAGGATTGGAGGAATTGAAAGGAAGCTCCTCACAATAATCGATCGTACACTTCTTTAGCTCGGCCACAGAAGGGAGAGCTGGGAGACCGCCGAGATAGGATATCAATGCAAAGGGATATTCGTTTCCAGAGACGCTTTTCACGAAACCCTCATTGAGAATCTCTGTTTGCTCTGCCAGAATCTTCTCAGATTTGGCCAACTTGGGCAACTTATTAAGCTTCGCGGTCGGATTCAGCTTCCGTAACTCAACCAGGGCCTCGCAATAACCGACATTGTGAGCATTAGTTGAGACCTCCTCAAATAATGAATAAAAGGATTGATTCTTCACAAGTCGGTCAACTAGAAGCTGAGGATATCGGGGCGACGCAGGGCCATTTGTTTGCATCTCCTCCAGCTGAAAACACAGCTTCTCCATCTCCTTGTTAGCATCCATAGTGCCCTCCTCAACAATGTGCACTCGCTTCTCCAGATCTTTAACAGTGGTTTTTAGGGCACCGCACTCCACCTTGCTTGCTTGTACCTCTTCCAATATCGCACCATCTACTATACAGAAGCTAGCAACTCGTTTGCTGACAAGTTGCAGGCTTTCACCAACCTTGGTGTCAAAACATACCAAAAGTAAGAGCGGTTATACAATAACGAGAAGCATTTAAATCATGATAATACTTCAACAGAAAGAAAATGTACCACAACAATCATTTCCGAAAAAGATAGCCTAGAAAGGCTGTCAGGATCGGTTCTTTCCACAAAAAATTCATGGCTTAACATGAGAGAGTGTGGAGGAAGTTGTCTAATGCCCCCTTCTTCTTTGCAGGCTCCAAGACAGTGCAAGTGTTCTTTGTTAGCTCCTTGTGCCTCCTTTGGTGAGTTCTTTCTTTGGGTTTTTTATTACCACCCTCCTTAGTTTCTCAAACAACTGTGCTAGATGCAAGGTGCTTTAGTAGCTTTAGTAGTCACCTCTTCAGGAATGACAACCTCAGTATTTTGATTGACCTCATTAACCAAGGTCTCCATCTCTTCCTCATCTTTGGAAAGGTAGTTTCTTGTAGCACAACGTCAATTCAGATCCATATATGTAATTCAACAAGTAAAAACAATTAGGAAAACATGTAAACATAAGAGCAACATAAAAATACAGATAAACAAAGTCAAGTTGAGCAAGGTAGAAACAACCAAATAATCAGTGAGTTAAACAACTTTGCTTAAAGAACTAGCAGGTGAAGTGAGATGGAATGCTTGCTAAGCAATGCTACAACTTCAGACTCGGCATTCAGAAGAGCCCCAGTCTTAGGAAGTTTTGATTTAGGAACATCGTAGTTCCAAACAGAAAAGGCTGGGCTACTATTATTATCAAGTCTTATATAAAAGAACTTTTCACGCCACACCCCACAGTTATTTGGGAACCCGCTAACGAACGCAATAGTAGGGATCATAGGGTACCGAGTAAATTCATCAGAGGAATTTTTTACTTTGCGAAGATGGTACAAATTCTAGAACAAATCGATAGAAAAATTAATGTCACCAGCTTCGCATACGTGATAAAAGAAAAATTGAGATCGCTTTGGGGTGTAGCTGACATAAGCCCACTTTATAGTGAGAAAAAAGACCCAACACGTGTTGGGGCAAAAGAAACGAAAGTTTGAACTTAAGATAATCCAAATAACAGGAAAAGTAGCCAGATGGAGGAATGCGAACACTCTCAGAGGCCCCAGGTGCCTTAAGCTTATACGAACGTACAAAAGGGAAAGTATTTTTTAAGTCCTCAACATAGGAATCTGTGAGGAGACTACTTATAATAGAAGAATCGGTATGATGGTTGGAATCCTCCCTGGAATCAACATTGATTTCACAGGCGTTTGGAGCTGAGACTCCGAGATTGTTAAAAGTAGACATGGACGAGTTCAAGTTCCCTAGAATCACGATGAATGGTGGCGTCAATTAAACGACAACAACCAGAAAATATTATTTCAAAAAAAAATAAAGATCAAGGGTACAACAACAAAGAAGACAGTACAGAAATTCAACCCAGTTGCAATAGAAACGAATCACTGCAAGAGATACAGATCCACAGATTGAAACCAGTAAAATTCGATTAAGGGAAAGGAAAGGAGAGGCACAGAAGAACTTACTACTTTAAGCATAGAATACGAGGAAGAATCAGGAGCAATATAGAGGGTTGAAGCAGATGAATGGGTTTGTGTCTATCAGAGTTTTATTTAAAGAAAGAAAAGAGCTACAAGACAAATAGATGGAATAATATACAATCATGACAATCTGACATAAAGTAGGTTACCTTTTTGGATTCTCGAGATGGCGGCAGTAGAAATACACGGAATAGGGTAACTTTTTAAAGCACAAAATTAAAAATAATTATAGGAGAGAAACCAAAATGGCAGCGGAGTAAATTGCAGAATGAATAGAGAATATGAAGAAGCAAATCTCGGTGGCAAGATCGTAATAGTTAAGTGTCATAGAGATAAGAAATTTTTGAAAATTTTGAAATTCAACTGAATGCATGGTTTTAGGAAGTAGCAACATACATCTAAGAAGCAGGCAACACTTCGCATAACCTATTCACATCGCACCCCAAGCAAACACATTACAACGACTAGGCACAAAGAGAAATAACAAGTTCCTTAAGCAACTTATGAACCTGTTTATATCTTTGCGTAGCATTTGCTTCATGGCTAGGGGGGCTTAGGGCCACTAGGCCTAGCCCAATAACTTCTGATGGCGAAGTTAAACCTTTTGATCCCAAACTGTTGATCAAAGAATGAAGACACCATGAAGAACGTGAGCTGAAAAACAAGGAACGAACATCGGTCATGAAGTCCACGAACTCAGCAGGTAGTGATCGTGGAATGACCCACGATCTTCGCTCCTGAAAACAAGGAACCACAACCATTCTAGTCTATAAATACAACAAGCTCTAAAGGAGCTAAGGTAAGCACAACTATCTCTAGAAATTCCAGTTCTAGGAAGAAAAACTGACTTGATCGTCGAAGCTTTTCTCCCGGAATCATTTCGGGGATAAGTTTTGCAGGTAAGAAAATTCTTGGGAAGAACAACCAACTTTCTGGGGCGGTCCACCACATCACCTGTACTGCTTGTGGATTGAGAGATGCACCGGAGATTGGAGATCATTTCACTGGGGATAATGCAGAATACACAACTAAGCAGAAGCTTAATCGTGTACTTTTAAACCATAGATGTGATGGGGATGTATGACGTACCACTTTCTCCTTAGTTCAACTTTGTCAGACCATCTCCCGTTTGTAGTATCTATGGCGCAGGAAATTGAAGCAACTGGGAGGCTTTTCAGGTTTCAGAATATGTGGATAGCTCACCCTGATTGTGAGCAGGTTGTGCAGGATTACTGGGCGCCAGAGGTTTAGGGTTTTAAAAAGTATACAATTTGCCACAAGTTACAGAGATTGAAAAAACCACTGAAGGAGCTTGGTAAGAAGGATTTTAATCATATTTCATAAAGGCTAAAAGAGATGATAAAGAATATGGCATGCTCTGAGCAGCCTAGATACACTGAATGTGTCGACAGAGGAGATCTAGGAACTGAGAAGACTGAAATAATGAGCCCTCTTCTTGTACATGGTTGAATATAGTTTTCTCTCACAGAAGGGGAAAGTAAATTTTGTCACCATGGTGGATAAAGGGATGAGATACTTTCATGGTTTAGTAGCAGACATAAAATGTGGAGGCATCCTAGCCATTCTAAATGGTGATGACAGGATTGTTACTTCAATGAGAGGAAGGGTGAATTGTTTGCTGGGTTTTACAGAGGGCTGTTTGGCACAGAGGTATTTCATGTTCCCATTGATATGGAGGTACTTCTACCGGGATATACATTGAGCGACATGGATAGAGCGGTGCTGGGAAAGGAAATTATAAGGTATAAAGTTCGTGCAACTCTATTCTGTATGTCGAATGATAAAGCTCCAGGTCTAGACGGCTATATAATTGCTTCTTTAAGAAGCAGAGGGAAATTGTCGGTAATGATGTGATGAACTCAATTGTGGAATTCTTTGAGTCAGGAAAGCTACTGAATGGGCTTAATCATACCTCCGTCGCACTCATGCCGAAGAAGGAGGATAATCTGAAGGTTGGTGACTTTCCATTTCCTCCTGCAATGTACTGTATAAGATCATCACAAAGATCATATCAAACAGAATTAAGTCTTTTTTTTCAGGAGCTTATTGATCCATGTTAGGCAGCTATCATGAAATGAAGGAAACTATCAGATAATGTGATGTTAGCGCATGAACTTGTTTGTGGATATGGTAGAGCTCGGTCATCGCCTAGAAGCATAATTATGGTTGACCTGAAGAAGGATTTTGATATGGTTTCCTGGGATTTCTTAGAGGAGGTATTAGATGGTCTTAAGTTTCCAGATATACTCAAGGCCAGGATTATGGAATGTGTCAAAGCATCAAAATTTTCTATTGCGGTCAATGGGAAGCTCTGTGACTTCTTTAAAGGAAAAAGAGGTGTTTGCCAAGGCGATCCACTATCTCCCCTCTTATTTTTCATATGCATTGAGTACTTCTTGAGGTTATTGAAGAGAAAGGCAGAATCAAGACTCTTTATGAATCACCCAAGGTGCAAGAACCTGAAGATCACCCACCTGGAATTCATGGATAATTTGATGTTGTTCTCTAGAGCTAACATAGACTCGGTCCACATTCTTATGTCGCCTCTGAATGAATTTGAAAAGACATTTAGTTTGGCAATTAACATTGTGAAGCCCTAGTTCTTTGGCAGTGGGTTAAAAGAGAACTTAAGCTTTACAGGTATTCCCTGAGCCACCTTTCCCGTGAGTTGCCTGGGTATTCCCCTGGACTCGAGCAAGCTTAAAGTCTCACAGTTTGATACATTACTTGGAAAGGTGGATAAGGAAATAGCCAGGTTCAAGGGCCACACTATTTCTTATGCGGGTAAGCTTGAGTTGATCAAATCAGTGGTTTAAGGCATCATTTGTTTCTAGATACAACACTTAATCATACAGGGCAATGTAATGGAATCATTGGAGCGGGAATGTAAATAGTTCCTGTTGGGAGAGAAGAAAATGAATAAAGTATCCTAAAAGAGACTCTGCCTAGAACAAATAAAGGGCTTGTCATTCAAGATTTCAAAGTATAGAACATGACAGCTATAACGCAGAAGTTATGGGACATCCACACTAAGAAAGATTTGATGTGGGTGCAGTGGGTACATTCTCACTTTCTGCGTTTGGACAGTATTTAGTGGATTCATCCTAGGGCTCCTAGTGGTCGTATCTTTGATACATACTCTCTTTACTTCACTATTCTCTATGAGCTTAGAGATAAAATGAAGATAATATTTGGTGGGAGTATTAACTCGCTGAAGACTATGGCAGTACGGGCAGGTTCAGGGAAGTTCACAGCCTCGGCCTATGTGCACCTGCATAAGGATATTTACCCGCACTTATATGATATACCTAGCCTGCTAAGGGAGAGATTTTACAAGACAATGTGGTGAGGGTTCATACCACCCATGTTCTCTTTCATGACATGGCTTGCATCTTTGGGCCAACTTCACACTAAAGATAAATACCATGGCGGAAAAGAGGAGCCCACATATTATATTTGCTCCCTATATCACTTGGAGGTTGAGACAGATGGTCATTTATTCTTTCATTGTGAGTTTGTCCTAGCTCTATGGGACATGGTACGAGCCTGGATTGGATTGAGAAGATGTACATTGTAACTTATTAGAGATAGATTATGAGGTAAGTAAGAGGCTCAAAATTAAAGAGCAAGCTGGGTCTACTAGCTTTGGCAGCCTCTATTACTACATCAGAAGTCATAGGAACAAGGTTATTCAGGAAGAACAGCAACCGAATTTAGCAAGGGCTTTCAAAATAATCGAGAGGGACTGCTACATGGTTCTTAACCATTTATTCCCAGATGAGTTGCTTTTTTTAGTTACAAGACTTAATAACCTAGTGTCCGAATATGGTGCACACGACCGATCTTCAGGGTTTGCAGAGAATGACCAGTTTCTTTGTTGGTTGGATTTTGGGTGGATGTAAATGTTTTTCGCTTTTTTTTGCACATTTAGTGGTTGGAAATACTTGTGCACTATGGTTGGAGAGGGTGGGAGAGCATTCTATCTCTATTTGGTTGCACGACTATAAGAGTCAGGACATTTGCTTTGATTTATCATTGTACCTAACTTGGGAGTCATTAGACTTTAGCATGGGAAAGTCTAATGACCAGCTCTAACTTATGAATTTATGGTCCCTTCAGCATTGGGTAGTGGGTTAGTTGATTAGCGTAAGAAAAATCTATTAACCTACTACTAGTTTGTTACTTATGATTTGACGGTTGCGCAATTTGCCTATGATGCACTGTATAGTGTAAAATGGCATAAAGCTATCCATTTTCCTAAATTGGAAATGAAAGTTACAAAACCATTACGCGTGGCATGCGTGGTAGAAGTCACGCCCAGTCTCTTCATCGTCAAGAGGTTTATCTGTGGGACACCTGGGAGCACTATTGACTCCGGTCAAAATTGCTCTCAGCCTCATAAAGAAAGCCTCTATTGCTATCAAGAGATCGTTATTGAAGGCCAATAACACGTCTTTATCTTCATCTTAGAGGTGTATATGGTTGAAGCTATTTGCCAACTTTACTTAGAGTTTACATATAGCTTCACAAAAGGCTGGAGTTCACACTAGCTAACTACATCATCGTTAGCTTCTCCGGTTTGCAGAAGGCCAAATTCATCATTTTGGTTTTGAAGGCCAACAGTTATTCATTGACTTGCTAGATCACCGGTCAGCCTTTGAAAGGTGGGAATCACACCCAGATTGTTGAAGAGCCAGTTACATCCCACAGTTAGCCTTGACTAGCCATCACACGGTTAGCCATTGTTAGCCCACCGGTTGTAGAAGACCGTTGGCTGCACATAAGCTGGCGGTTAACTGAAGGTCGTCGGCTACACATAAGCTGGCAGTTAACTGAAGATCGTCGGGTACACTAAAACCGACAGTTACTGAAGGCCAAGAACTCATGGTTAGTCAATGCTGCCTACCACATGGTTAGTCACAGTTAACCACCGGTTATAGAAGGTCATCGGTCACACTGAAGCCGACGGTTAAAGAAGACTGATGCTGCACCTTAGCGTCAGTTTAGATGATGGTTGAGGGGTACAACCTTTGGTTTCAAGAGCCAGTTAACCCTACTGGTTAAACTTAGCTCGGAAATCACACTGCTCTCAGTCTCTGAAACTGGAACATCACCTACAAATTTTTGTATCACTATAGCTGAGTCTACACTTACTTGGTTGTATTGAAGGCTTTGTTTGTTAACGGTAGAAGCCGCATGGATTTTGGGAGGGGTCTAGTGAGTTTGTTCCCATGACCTCTCAATTTTTTTCTTCTTCAGTCCCATGTCATTATGAAAGGGTTAGTATTTTGGTCCCCCTGGCCTTTGCTTTTATGCCAAGGAACATGCATTACGTTCTCTGTATTAACGGGGTGGGCCACTGTGCTCACTCCCGTCGACACTCATGGTTTCTTTTTACCTACACCTTCATTGAGACATAAGTAGTTATTAATGTACCATGTTCATGATTTGCAATTTTTCCTTTGGGGAAAGTTTGTAATTTAATGATCAGAATCATTGTTGTAATCCTTAGGTTTTCATATGGATTTAAAGATTTGTAAAAGATATTGTGCCTATAAGATAGCCAGAGATCTCTGATGTGTTGTATTTTTCTTTGTCGATGTCGCTTTACGAGCATCGCATAGTTGGTATCCCTATTTGCACCGGGTTTAAGTGGATGATATGGGCATAACTATGTCGGATATCCCTTCGTTAATTTTTTAATGTATTGGCGTGCCTATTTCTGTGTCTAAGAGATACTTATGTCTATATTTTCTAATATAGGGGAATATGTGTACCATGTTCTTTAAATCATGTATCAGTATGTACGTATGAGAGATGATTGTTATGTGGAAGCGTACCTCTGTTATAGATTTTCATGGGGCCATTGGGCTTTTGCGTGCCTTTATTGTAGTGTGCTTATCTTGAGGTGCTAACTCCCTTTATCTTATTGCTGTTACATTTTGTTTGCTCTCGATATTCCTTAAAGAATCTTGCGGACTTAGGGGTGCAACATCATAACAATCTTCCTTAAGCAAACTTGTTTTGTGTATTGGCTTTTTAATCGGATGTGATGATATTTTATCTCTGTGTGTGGTTTGCGAATGTGATTGAGTGGTTTTTGTGATTTTTTGGCTTATTGTGTTACATCATTGTTTATCCGTCTCGTTTGGTAGGTCAGTTTTTTCAATTCCTTTGGTAGGGTGGTGGTTCCAGCGTGGGTTCCGACTATTTTGCTAGCTCCTTCCTTTTGCCTATTATCTTGTTGTATGGATTCATTATTGGAACACCTTGAGAAGATTGTGAACCTACAGTTACGCCATCATCACTGTATTTTCTTGCTTATTTAGATGGATTTGTTACTTGCGCTAGTTGTTTTATGCAGTTTTTTCTAGGTCTATTTTCCCGTTCCTTGCTTTTCGGCTTTTGAATAACTCCGAGTATTATTTGTGTGTTTCTTTAGTAGAAGGTGGTTTTGGGGTGATCTTTGGCCTTTCCCAAGGACCATCAAAACCTAGAAAGAAAAAATTGTCCCCACAGTCGGTGCCACTGATGTGGGGGAAATTCTTCAAGGTAATGATAGGCCCCGAAATCGACATGGTGTGTTCGAATCCTCTGAATATCTGCAAGAAAGTCCCCGGAGGTTTCCACAGGGAGAAAGCTCCAACGCCTTAGTTAGTATGGAAGACTCTTTTGTATAAAGTGTGAGAAGAGTTGCTTACCTTTGACTAGTGTTCTATGCTTAATTTATAGGCCTCTTGATCGTGCGATTGTGGCTCGTGCAATGTGTTCCCCTCTAGATTGTGGTCTAGTAAAGGGTGTTATGGTGAGTGGTGCCTCTGCGCCATTTTCGAGATCAGTAATTTTCTAGTGAGGTGGATTTGGTTCGGTTTTGAGTGGTTAGCGAACAAGTTGAAGCAGGTTTGTTCTTATACTAGGGTGTCGCAGGTTGAGTATATGTATATACCAAGACATGTCCTCAAAACTCCTCCAATAAGCAACATCCACTGCAGATTGGAGAAAATTAACAACAACCTCTCCAAAACCATAGAGCTGATGCAACCTGCTGAAGACGAAGATTGGAGGCATGGGTCGTGTAACAAACTGCCGATATGACATGTGGACTTCAATTTGGAAATTGGATTGATTGGTTCATTTTTGGGAGGTTAACCTCACAGTGTGTGAGCTAAATGATGTGTTCAAGCATAGAAAGACTAGATAGATTAGTTACAGTTGTTAACTAGGGGTTTTACGACCTATACCTGTCACAACAATGTAACCTTCTTAAATTAATGAGAAAGAGAACAATGTTTTTTCCAAAAAAAACTAAAGACCATTAGATTCAAAAACCAACATTAAAAAAAGAACGACATATTCAAAATGTAACCGGGATGCATGATGTTTGTAGGCAACAAAGTCGACTCCGTAGTGCATCCTGATTAGGCTACCCCACTTCATCAATTGAATATGCGAGTAGGTTTCTAATGGACTTTGAAAATTCTCTCTCTTTGAGTTCATAGGCATCCACAACTCTTTAATGTCATACTAAACTTAGTGTGTAACAGGGGGTGGTTTATAGTGGCTAGAGTTGTTTCCGTGCCATACTCGTGTTGAATCCTCATGGAGAACATGTATAATTTAAGGTCCACTATCATGGCTATTAGAGGTGTTCGAATTGCCCGGTCCAACCCGATCTGGCCCATTTTGATCCAACCCATTCTGGTCGGGTTGGGTCAATGACCCATAGGGGTCAAAACAGGTCGGGTCGGATTTTGACCCATTTGTAATTTAACCCCATTTTCTTTTTAAAAAATTATAAAAAAATAATTAGTTTAATACATCCTACATTAATTTACTTCAAAAAAAGTTTAATATCCTTAAATAATAACACATATCTCTGAATAATAACATAAATTATCCTTTGGGGTACTTAATAATATTACAACTAAAATGTCCACTTCACTACCACAAATTCTCCTCCTCTCGCAGCGCAAAAATAATAACTTAACTTCACAACTTGGTGGGCTCGACTTTGCTACTCTCTGATTTGAATTCGTCTCACCAATCCCCTATCAATTTAAGAAAGTCCACTATTCATCATACAAGTTATATTTAGTAAATGGATGATAAAGATAAAATAAATGAGCAAGTGCATATACTTCTTTTGTTACAATCCTATTAATATGTATAACTTGATAATATGCAAATAAATCAAAATAACACATAAGACAATATCTCAATAAAATAAATCATAACTAACTCAACGATTCGCCAAACTGCTCATCAATATCTATAATTCGATGCTCGTCAGTCGAAGGTGGAAATTCTGTGAACAACCACATAAAATTTTAGTGAAATTAAAATAAAGTCAATAGATTGAATTGAGTTACAATTTGTACAATGCATTACCCGATTCAAGGTTCTCAAGTTCTTCAATGTAGTCTTCCATACAAAGAGGTTTGTGCCTGTTTCACAACCAATATTGTGCACAATAGCCTCTACCGTTCTCGTAGACAAAGAGCTATGGAAAGAATCAAGCACATGACCTCCTGTGCTGAAAGTAGACTCTGAAGCCACAATAGATGCAGGAATAACTAATACATCTCTAGCTATCAGTGAAAGGACGGGATATCTAATAGCATTGGCCCTCCACCAAATCAATACATCAAAAGATGGGTCACACCTATCTGCTTTTACTTCTGTTAGATATGAATCCAACTCTGATCTAACTGGAATCCTACTCAAGTTATCATGTTCCTCGGAATATAGTGTGTTCATATAAGCAGCTCCT
This sequence comes from Rubia yunnanensis, assembly GCA_037428765.1. Lineage (NCBI taxonomy): Eukaryota > Viridiplantae > Streptophyta > Magnoliopsida > Gentianales > Rubiaceae > Rubia > Rubia yunnanensis. Next base: position 90,054,784 of record CM075061.1, read on the forward strand.
CCAATCACACTAGTTGTCCTGATATCCAAAACATTACGACTCAAAGATGCAGCAGGATCCCTACTCTGTGCAGAAGGACTATAGGCCTCAAATAGTGCAAGCAAAGAAGAATGGATCTTCTCCTTCAACTCACTGCCACCAATGACATACATCTTATCGATCACCCAATTTACATGAGTCATCTTGTACCTAGGATCAAGGACAGTTGCAATGAATATGAACATGTTTATCCTATAAAAGTCCATCCAATACTTATCGAACTTTTTTTACATAGTATATGCCAACAAAGCCAAATCCTCATTGTCATCCCTTCTCAAATTTGACAATAAAAGCCCAACACCATAAATTTGTGGCATGTATTCATTTCACGTGACATAAGATGAACTAGATAAATAGACAGTAGTATCGAAGAAAACTTTCAATATTGGCAGCAATGAACTAGCATACTTCCAATCAAGTTCAGTAGGCAAATTCTCAATCAAGCTGATACATACTTCCTATCAACTTTTTCTAACGTGTCAAAGGCTTCTTTTAACTTCAAAGCTGATTTCAACATTAAGTATGTAGAATTCCACCTAGTTTCAACATCCAAACTAGGTACACCTCTTACCTCCATTCTACTTATGTCCACACAACTTCTAAATTGCCGAGTCCTAGCAAGGAAAGATCTAACATACCTAACAGCAGTTCAGATTCTAGAGATGTGTTCATTGTATTCTTTAAAATCCTCTTTGACTATCAAGTTCAAAATGTGTGTGGCACATCTCATATGCAAATTCTCACCATTCAAGACTACTTTCTTCAAACCATTCAATTTACCCTTCAAATAATGTACACCACTATCATTTGAAGTGGCATTATCAACCGTAAGAGTCAATACATTTTTATGCCCCATTCCAACAAACACATTTCTATTGTCTCACCAATCAATTCCCTAGTATGATTAGCAATTGGACAAAAATTCACAATCCTTTTATGCAAAGTCCAACTATCATCAATAGAGTGGGCAATCAAGCAAAAGTAATCAGTATTTTGATTAGATCTCCACAAATCAGTTGTAAAGGACACACTAGAAGATATATCACTAAAAAATGCTTCAACCTTTTCTTGTCTTCCATATACAGCTCATAGCAGTCTCTAGTCACAGTCGAACGAGAAGGAATTTCAAAGTTAGGTTGTGACTCTTTGCAAAACAACTTAAACCCCTCCTTCTCAATATGACTAAAAGGCAATTCATCGATAATAATCATAACAGTCAATGCCTTTCTACTTCTAGCTCGATCAAATGCAATCACACATGTAGGAGATTTACTTACTTTCTGCTTTTTCTTTTAATGGGTATAGAAGTCAGACTTTACACACCTTTTCAGGTGTCTTTGCAGAGAAGTAGTTCCCGATACTGTAGGAAAAGCTATAAGTGTTCCACAAAAGGTACATAATGTTATCTGTTGCTCTTTAGGCTCATTGAGAGTGATGGTATAAAAAGGCCATACCCAATACCTATGAGATTTTTCTTCACTGGTTGTATCTCCTTCTTGATTATCAAAGCTAGGAACTCTTAGAATGGAGGAATGGTCGATACTAGTAGCACTTGAACACACATCATTCCCAGTATTTGAAAATTTCAAATTCCTACAACAATCAAATAAACGTTCATTAATCAATATAACAATTTGAAGAACTGTGAACAACTGTGACATTTTCTAACCCTAATGTAAACATAGATGTAGTATGGAGTTCTATAGATAAAAAATGTGGTATGGTGTTGTGATAAGGGATTCAACTAGTAATCCCATCAGTGCATTTTCTAAATTCTGATAGGGCTTCTTTTGGTTTACATGTTGAGATGTTAGCAACTAGTTAAAATGGGAACTCAATGTGCACAAAATCTAAATATAAACCATTTCACCCTTGAAACTTCTTGTTTAGTTGTAGTATTTTAGGCCAGTCCCTCATTAGTTAACTGAGAATTAAATCAGGGAGACAACAAGAATAATTGGAATGCCACAAATTTCCATTGATCTCTAAGGATGAGAATTGAGAACATACTGACTCTCAACATACTTTAAGAATAGTTATTTCTTCAGAGGTCAACATTTCTATGCCTATCTTGCTCTAGAATCTCTATCAACTGATCTTAGCTAGTAAGTAACATCTACAATCACTCAAAACAAAACAAAAAATGATAACAGTTAATTGCAGATAACCATCAACTGACAAGAAATGTCATTGCAGACACGAAATATACTTAGAAACACAACAAGAATACATTCAACAACCACCAACAAATATTCCTGAGCAGTTATTTTTACAGGTATTCCTTAGATACTGATAGGCTTCCTTCTCTTCAACTACAACATTACAATCATACATCCAGCTAGATTTTGCAACATTACAATCTACCTCAACAATTATAAAATTATACAAAAAAAAAGTGTAATCAAGACCTTTCAATTCGAGAGACAAGAGGCCGAGAATTGATCCACGTGAAAATTCTAGCCATATTTCGAAAGTTCTACTGACTGATTCAACTCAACAAATTAAACAACTCCACATAAAATACAAACTATATAAGACTCAACAAATGATGTTAAAAATTTTCCAATGACAAGAATAAAAAATGCCAGACGACCAATCAGATAACGAAGAAACTAAACCAAACTCAAAGCTCAAAACACCAAAAGAGTTCCTCATAATTTCCATCAAAACGAAAAACCAAGTTTTATAAGAAATCCTTCCCAATTTCAGCACAAAAAATTGATTAATACTAAAAAAAATTGGGAAATTGGACAAATAAAACAACCTATATAATTCAACTACAACAATTAAATCAGACAACCTTCAAAAAACTGAAAAGGGATTTCATATGTACCAATCTAGAGACCCTAACTGTTGTATGACAGATAATTACATATTGAGTGTTATATCCTGCTTTTCGAATTATCGCAAGAATCAACTCCTTATCTGTTTATGAATTTATTTCAACAAATAGCAGCATGTATGGGAACAGAGTTTATAAAAATGTGATGGCCAAACATCATTTATCACCTTCATAAGGAAGTTCTCTTTTCTGGAAATACATCTTAAGTATTGATCAAAAGTTTAATTTCTATTGCACTCCACCTCCTCTTAAAGTTAACATTTTGTCCACTTATTCTATGATTGCACCAGGAAATGGAAGCTCTAGTAGATCTTGATTGCAACACGGAAAACTATAGGTGAAGGAAATGCACGGGCAGACATAATTAAGAAACAAATAAAATCATAGGCACATTCCATCTTGATGTCTATTTTTACCCAATTTAACAAAAACAAAAAGGTGTCCATTTTTAACCAATTCAAAAAGTTTCAAATTAACAAAAACAACCAATTTGCATATTAGAAAAGGCTAAAATCAATATGATTCACAAGTTGATGTTTTAACATTATCATGCAAGCTTTGCAGATTGACACTTGGATGAGTAGGAGAATGTTTTAACTCCAAGAGAATAATTCCCCCTTCTTTCAAATAAACAAGAATGCATCAAATGACCAGATATACATCAAACAAGAAAGCTGCAAACACAACTCACCAATGGTCTGAGATAAACAAGAACCAAGTGATTATCACTCCTTCTGGAAACCAATTTATATCCCAAGCTGATTAGCCAGTCAGAAACTGTAAAGCCAAAGTCCTAAATGCTAACCCCTCTGTTCTGAAATTACAGAAAGAAGAAAAAAACAGTTCTAAATGCTCTCATAACAACAAAAGCAATGAGAAGTACCAACAAATCCTAAAAAAATAGAGCAAAAACAGAGTATAGGATCAAAAGTGAATTGTACTTATAGAACATTAGAAGAATATAGGATCAAAAGTGAACTGGGTCTAAGCGTATAGGATTAAAAATGAATTGGGTAGAAGAGTATAGGATCAAAAATGCCTAAAATCATACATGGACCTAACCTTGATTATCAAAGACTCAGAAGAGAAGTCGTGCCATTAAACCCTTTCAGCTTCAACACATAAAGACCACTGCTGGGAATCATCGGAACGGATTTGCCGGCAACGTCGTCGAAACAGGTAGCTCAGATTCGCCGACGTTATCAAAGGAAAAGCGTCGCTATCGTTAGTGGGAAGGTTAAGGTAGAGAAATTATAGGTTAACTTGGGTATTTTTGTGGCCTGAACAAAACAGACCCAGACTGACCCTAAATTTTGGGATTTTTAAATGACCCGACTCGACCCGCCCATAAATTTTGGGTCAATTCGAGTCGGGTCAGCTGACCCACTCCATCCACGGGTCAACGTTACCACCCCTAATGACCATCGTGTTTCGTACCGTGTTGTCATAACAAAATCAGTCTATAGTTGGTCTACGTCATTTGTGCCTTTTGTGTCGTGCCGTGTCTGGCCCACATGTTGAATCGTGTTGTGCTTGATTGATTGATTTAAGTTGGCGATCCATATCTAGTCATTTATTTAATGAATATTTGAATAAAAATATAAATTAAGTACATATACAATAAATAAAAATTACTCAAATAATACATTTTTTAATAATTTATTGTAAAATGTGGTAAGTTCTTCTCCGCCTCTAATCGAAGATATCTAATGACAACCTCCAAAATGGTTTCGAGTCAAAAATATTAGAACTACGAGGTTGGCAACCTGGTGGGGATTGACCTGGTCAACCATGAATAAATATGAAGGCAACACAACTATTTTGCTTCAAAACAAAGTGGACATGCACTCAAAAATCCTCTAACACACGCCTCCCACCGATGATCGAAGAAATCCAACAACCGCCTCACCAAAACTATAAAGCCATTGCAACCTGGTGAAGACGAGAAGTTTGGAGGCATGGATCGAGCTACATACTGCTAATATGACATGTGGACTTTAACTTTAGAATTCTCTGCGAATTAAAATGTTCATTTGTGGGAGTCTAATCCCACATTGTGTGAGCCAGACAATGTTTTCAAGTTTAGCAAGATTAGTTCTAGTTGTTAGCTAGGGATTGATTGCCTAAATTTGGCACAATGATGTAACAATCTTCAAATTAATGAGAATGAGATCACTGTTTTTTTCCAGAAAAAAGTTGTAAGTTGGAATTGTTATAGAAATAGTGTAAGTTGAAAATTTTAAGTTAGAATACAAATAATTAGAAATTTTAAGTTATTTTATTCATTAATCAATACATTACTTTGAAGTATTCATTAAATTGTTCAATTAATTAAATTTAACCAACTTTATGTTAAACTCCAACTTACAATTTTTATAATAAAATTAACTTACAATTCATTAAATTATATTACAACATATTTTCTTATTTAGTGAATAAACAAACAGATAAGTGGTGTATTTGATGAAAATTATAAATTATAGTGAATCTATTCTTACATATAATTTTTTTTTAAAATCAAACAAAAGATCAATGTAATGTATTTAACTCATGAGTCTCTCTCTGAATACTCTCTCTCTGAATACGATTTTACGCGTTTCTCGAGTCCTCTCTCTCTTCTGCTCGCCGGTATCGGCTACTTTGCCGGTAACGGCTAGTACCGTCCATCCATTGCTGTGACGGAAATCCCATCTGCTAAGCCGACCGAAATGGTGGCAACCACTGCCAATCAAATCCCCCCTAAATCCTTCGCTGCGGTGCTCCAAAACAAATCTCCTCCCCTATCCAAACTCTTACCTAGCAATCCAGAGCTTATTCCTAAATCGCAACACTTAGGGGAACCCTCCTGCTTATATTCTGATGACCAAATAGCTACATTATCCGCCAACTATGCGAACGCTCTGGTTGGTAAGTTCACAAAAGGCAGACTTTCTATGGAGCAGCTGGAGCAGGCTTTCAAAACAATTGGCTTCGAAGGTAAATATCAGCTAGGCTCTCTCGATTATAAACATGTTCTTATCAGGTTTGAGCAAATAAACGATTACCAGAGATGCTGGATGAAGGGTGTCTGGAACTTCAATGGCATTTCCCTTAAGATGCTCAAGTGGACTCCTGAATTCTCAACACATAAAGAATCTCCAATTGTTCCCATCTGGTGCACAATCAGGGAAGTCCCTCTATATTATTACAATTCAGCTTCCATAGAGGCAATAGGGAATAGCATAGGCAGTTTTATTAAAATGATCTAGCCACGGATATGCTTACAAGGCCATCAGCAATTAAATTTTGAGTGGAAATTGACCTTCAAAAACCTTTGAGTTATCACATCCGGCTGGGCTCTATGTTTAATAACAGGAAATATCAAATTGAATACGAGGATATCCCTCTCTATTGTGATCACTGTGCAAAATTAGGTCACTCTTTGTCCCAGTGTAAAGCCAGCTCTCAGAATACCAATGGTAGAATTCAGGATACTAATATAGCCCAAAATTCACCCCTCTCTCTGTGGCAGGCTACTGGTAAGAAATTTGACAAGCCTCCTTTGATCCTAGACTCTTTGGAAGACCAATCCCACCCTGAGATTGATAATACTAATAATGAAGAAACCACTATAAATCCTAACCACAACCTTCCACCTAGTTCTCCCTCTATGGTTAACAGAGCTACTGTGAGTGCTTCTGTTAATAATACTCAATTTCATGATATTTCGGATAATTCTATCTCAAGGTTGCTAAAAGACACGGCTCTATCTAAACCAGCATTACTAGCCTATGCTAAAGATGATATCCAGATTGGATCTTTTAGTCTATCTATGTATAGCCCAAATCATAAAAATGCACTTTCCCAGCCTGGAAAGATGGCAAACAGGTTTTCTGTTTTGCATGTCTCTGACAATTGCTCTAAGGAACAAGAGGATATGATTGAGACAGTGTCTATGGAGGAGGATAATACTGGCTATCAGAATACCACAATTTATACTCTCTCAGGTAACCACCAAGGTAAGTCTAAACCAAAAAAGAATAACTATCTAAGCCAGCTAAACAAAATGATGCTTAGATCAGCCACAAAAAGTAATAAATCATGTGAACAATGATGGCTAATTTCAATGTTAATTTTTTAGTGTGGAATCTTAGAGGTATGGATACTTCAATGCTTAGGTTGACTAACTTATGTAAACTCAAGAAAATCCAGCTATTATGTATTATTGAACCTATGCATGATAATACTAAATGTCATGCATACATGGAGAAACTCAATTTCACTCATAATTTGACTTTGTCTAATGGGAAAATCTGGCTCATGTGGTCTAACTCATTATCTGTCTCTCTTCTATCCTCTCACGAATAGTTTATGCATGTTACTATTTCACATCATTCCATAAATTTGCATATGGAAGCAGTTTTCATTTATGCTCTTAGGAATAGGGATGGTAGGAAGGTTTTATGGAGTGAGCTGCAGACTATTTCTAGAGATGATACTATTTTTATAGGAGACTTTAACTCGATCACTTCTCTGTCAGAATATAGAGGTCCCAGCTTTCCTGCCTTAGGAAGTATTAGAGATTTCAACTCTTGGATTAACTCTAATGGAATACAAGAAATTAATACGGTTGGTAATCCTTTTACATGGTGTAACTCAAGGCTAAGGAACCCCACCTCCAAAAGATTAGATAGAGGACTAAGTACAATTTCATGGAACTCTAAATTCCCATCCTCTTCAATTCAAATCCTGAACAGGCAGACTTCTGATCATTCCCCCCTGCTTCTTCAGGTCTCCACTTTGACCTCCTCCAACCCAAAGCCATTTAGATTTATAGATGCCTGGTTCCAGAGAAATGAGTTCATACGATTAATTAGTGAAAACTGGGATATATACCTATGGCTGAAACTAGCATGCTAAGATTCTATCTAAAACTGATTAGGCTTAAGAAAGTGCTAAAAAACTGGAACAGAGATAGCTTTGGAAACATTGACTTGAATGTTAAAATAGCAGAGGAGGCCTTAAGAATTCAGGAAGTTAATTTTGACTTGACCCCCTCAACCTCTGAACGTGTCAAACTTAACGAGAAAAACGCTTTACTGCTTAAAGCCTTAAAAGAGAAGGAAAAATATTGGAAACAGAAAGCAAGACTAAAATGGCATAAGCTAGGAGATAACAATACATCTTTCTTTCATAAAGTTGTGCAAGAAAGGAACTGTAAACTGCAGATCACTAAAATAAAAAATCATGCAGGCCAATGGATCAATTCTCAGTTGGACATTCAAAAAGAAGCAATTGATTATTTTTCGGATCTGCTAACTGAGCCTAACCTAGCAACCGATGAAACTTACTATCCTCATTTTCTAAGTCAAATATGTAGCATTATAAATGATAGTGATAATCAAGCTCTAGCCACTCCAGTCTCAGAATTAGAGCTAGAATTAGTGATTAAAGGTTTAAATAAAAGGAGTAGTCCAGGTCCAGATGGATTTTCACCAAAATTCTATAGCAAATGCTGGCCTATCATAAAACAGGATCTGCTTTCTGCAGTCAATGACTTCATTGCTGGCTCTGAAATGCCTCAGGGAATATCCAGTACCTGGATTACCCTAATACCAAAAAAATCCACTCCATGCTCATTTGAGGACTTCAGGCCAATTAGTTTATCAAATGTACTGAATAAAATATGTTCTAAAATGTTAATGGAAAAGTTGAAACCTCATATGGAGAATCTGATCTCTCCTAACCAAACTGCTTTCATGAAAAACAGAGATATCTCAGATAATATTCTGTACTTACAGGAAATGATTAGATTTCTGGATTAAAAAAAAATAGAATACCAAATTGCATTCTTAAACTGGATCTAAGAAAAGCTTTTGACAGAATTAACTGGATTTTTCTTAGACAGATTCTGATAAAGTTCGGTTTCAATGGTAATTTTCTAAGTGCTGTTATGAATAATTTGTCACAAGCCTACTTTTCAGTACTTGTTAATGGCAATCCAGTAGGTTTCTTCAAGGCCACAAGGGGTATTAAACAAGGTGATCCTCTATCCCCCTTTCTTTTTAATATATTCTCAGAAGCCTTTTCTAGGAGTTTATCGTTTATATTCCTCAATAGAAGTCTGGCTAGTTACCAGATACCGGCTTCAATCTCTACAGTTTCCCAACTAATGTATGCGGATGATACGATTATTTTTATGCAAGCATCAAGGCCTAACCTCATTAGGATCAAAGCTTTCCTAGAAATCTTTGAGTAAACCTCGGGCCAAAAGTTTAATTTTGACAAATCTGACTTTTACTTAAGTAGAAGAGCTACACAGGCTAAGCTTAACCAGGTAAAAGCGATCTTAAAAATGAAAAAAAAAGGATCTTTCCCATTCAAGTATCTAGGCTGCCCCATTTTTAAAGGAAGAACATTAAATAGATACTTCCATCCTCTACTGGCTAATGTTGATCATAAGCTTCAAAATTGGAAAAATAAATGGCTTAGTGGAGGAGGGAAAATGATCCTTATTCAGTCATGCTTGTACTCAATACCTCAGCACCTCTGGTCTGTAACCAATCCCCCTAAAGGCATAATAAAATTATTTGAGAAAAAACTGTCTCATTTTTTCTGGGGACAATCAGAAGGTAAAAACAACAGAGTCTGGAAAAGATGGGCAGAACTAGCAACACCTATAAAACTGAATGGTCTAGGTTTTAGATCCATCAAAGCTATAATAGACTCTTGCTCGGCTAAACATTGGTGGAAGAGCCAACTAGGTATTTCTTTATGGTCTAAACTGTTATGGTCCCTCCCACCATCCCACAGGAAATCAGTAACATGGAAAAGAATCTGTTTTATAAACTCTTTTGCTGAAAATAATTCTATCATTATCCATGGTAAAGGCAGTTGTAGCTTTTGGTCTGCCAAATGGTGTCCACATGGCCCCCTTCTCAACTATGTTCCAGATAACATATCCTCTGCTATGTCTGATATCTCTGTGGCAGATTTCATCAGCAACAGAAATAGTATTTTAGACCAGATTTCGCCTTTTCTGGAACATGATACGCTCTCATTTCTACAGGTTGCAGAACTCACATTGGATAGGGAGGATAGACTGATTTGGAAACCAGAACCCACAGGTAGTTTTTCATTTAAGTCAGCTTATAGGGCCCTCACTCATTCATCAGGTAATTTCCCTGTAAGTAAATTCTTATGGAACACTCTACTTCAGAAAAAGATTTCTATATTTACCTGGAAACTGTTGCATGCATTTCTTCCTTTAGATGATGTGCTCATTACATGTGGATTTAGTTTAGCCTCTAAATGTCCAGCTTGTTATCAGTCGGACTCGATCCAACATTTTTTCATCTCTTGTCACATTGCTCATGCTGTTAGGTCTAATATGGCATCTTTAATTCACTTTAACCTTAATGCTCAACAACCCATTCCTGATAGATTCTATTTATTCTGGAATTTCCATGACCTTTCTAAGTTTCACCAACTCTACTGTAAGATCCTACCTTCTTTGGTGTGTTGGAGTCTCTGGAAAGCTAGAAATAGCTTCCTATTTGACCACAAGCCTCTCTCTTCAGATCTTATTTGTAAAGAGGTGCAGGACCTGATTAAACTTACATTAAATGTTTGTCCTCCTAAACTGCTATCTACTGCATCTATCCCACCATCTTTTAGGTATCTCACTCCTCTGCTTAGACCTCTCCCTAAGCCAAACATAATGACAGTTCTCTGGGAAAGGCCTAAGACTGGCTTTATAAAAATTAATGTGGATGCATCATGGTGTTCTAACAAAGCATCAGCTGGTCTTATAGCAAGGGATAATTCCGGTCACCCTATACAGATTAGTTCAGCAACCATTTCTACGGCATCTCCACTACATGCTGAAATCAAAGCAATTTTACATGCCTGCCATATTTTTTCTGGTTTAGATCATACTTTCATAATTGAATCTGATTCTAAACTGGCGGTTCAGATGATTAATAACCCTTATTATGCACATTGGCAAGTTTTTGGATTGGCTTTCAATGTAAAGTCCCTCCTTGGCAAAGCTGATCTCAAACATGTATTCAGAGAGTGCAATTCTGTTGCTAATGCTATAGCCAAGCACCATTCCAATCAAAATCAATGCCTCCACCTAACTAATATCCCCATGTATATCAGAGGCCTTATTTCATTGGACAAAGAATACACACCACATATTCGAGTACTTAATAGCGCAAATGTTTAGAATAGATACTTCTAATATGTGGTTTGTTTATGCAGGTTTTTGAACAATTTTGCTGTCTATCAAGCACTTTATTCATACTGGATCGGCCTTTGCCTATTGATGTCATCCAAAGGAAAACTTAAAGAAATCTCCATCTGCTGGTGTTGCTAAGTTTCACCAGCTTTGTTGCCTGATAACTTGATACTGCCCTGCTCTTCACCACCATCAGGATTGCACTCCTCAGCTCTTGTGCTCTGGAGGAGGTAAAGACCTGAAGCTCAACTCAGCAATATATTCATGGACTTCCAACTCAAGTTTCTGCAAAGTACTAAATCTGAAGCTGATAACAAGTACACTTCAGCTGCTAGTCTGTTTACTCATTAATCTAACTTTTGGTTGGAGCTCTTTAGATTAAGCTTTGAAATTTTTGGATTGAAGTTGCCTGGCCAAAGGAAAGAATTAACACAGGGGTGGAGATTCTTTCTTTTGGATCGCAACTTCAATAACTATCCTTTACTATTTTGGATAGTTATTACACATCCTAGTTATAGATAGGTAGGACTTTTGGAGGCAACTATGTTGCTTCAACGCTCTTTATGAACAAGCTATACTTTATGTACATCTCATTGATCTTTGACTAAGGCTTGGGGAACCTTAATATATAATCCCCCACCCTCGGGTGTTCTCATTAAAAAAAATCATGATTTAAGAAATGAACTAAAAAAAATCGATGATCTTAGATTCAATTCCCACAAGTATCAAATTTTCATTAAAGTCATAACAAGTTGGACTCAAGCGTTTCTTCTTTGAATGAGTCATTTAGATCAACCTATTGTCATGAACAAGGGACATGCGAGTCTTTTCCTTAGAGTTCAAAAGCTGGCTTTGTGAGTGTATTGTAGTTGAGGTTGGAATACTTCATCTAAGTACCAAAGTTTTATGTTACAAAACTGACAGGGCAATTTTCATTTATGGGTGTAAATAGACCTATTTGAACCCAGAGAAGACATCAGAAATATTGTGTAAAGCTCAGATAACTTGTATTCTTTTCTCATCTGAAACTCTTATTGCTTTCTCATCTAAACTCTGAATTTGTTTGCATATTCCTTTTATGTCCTGTTTTAATCCTCAGTTTGTGACAATTGGTATCCAAGTGAATGCTCCTCGACGAAGAATTTGTTGGTGAATAACAATATTGCTTCCATTCTTTTTTTCAGCAAGAATCCGAGAAATTAGGGTGGAGAAAATGGATGTGTAATTCAATCTCAATTTTGTTCTGGCAATTCAAAGAGTCGCATTAGCTCAACCTCATTTGAAAGGTACGACACATTACTGGTTCAATGCGGTACAATCTTGTTACGATTTGATTAGTTAGAGAGATTTTTCCAATCTTGCAATTCGGCAATTTGGTTGTGATGAAGCTGAAATCGACGAAATATATCTAGCTTCACTAGCCAATTATGTATTTTTAGAGGTTTGGATGGCTCCAGATTTTGAAGAATTGACTCCCATTCGTTCCAATAAACAAGGCGAACAAGTTGATGAAACTGATGGGCTCCTTATGGAAATGAAGGCAAAATTGCCCACTGATTTACCTTTTTTTTCGAAGACATAACCCCCAAGGTTGGATCAAATCTTGTGAAATTGTCTTCAACAAATACGAGATAAAAGAAGAAGAAAAGTTGAGTACGGTGAAACATCATTGTATGGACCGAGCTGAAATTTTTATGGAATGTTTTCTTAAAATATGGGGAGAGGTTTATTGGACAATTTTCTGAAATTGTGGTCAAAAGATTTGATTGCAATGAAGTCAATGGAGAATAAAAAAATGATACGAAGAAATTCACGGAGGAGTTAGATTCAGATTCTCAAGGTCTTGTGATGCCACATTTGATAGGATGTTCTCAAAATCAGGATGACTTTGAAGTAGAACTATCAGACATCTTGGAAGAGGAAATTGTGGAAATCTCCTTTCTTGTCGACGATTCTCTGACATCAAACTCCGATGCCAATTTCCAGGAACTGATCCTTCATGAACCTTCTCTGATTGGAGATTCTCCAACAATAACTTCCGGTGAATTTTCTCAAGCACAAATCTTAAAAGAAGTTTATGATATTCAAGAATATGATGAGTATGAGGTGGAGATTGATGTGAACAATAATTCATCTAACTGTGATGGAATGGCACTTCCTGCAAGCATGGTTTTTGGTAATTGTGAAATAAATATTCAAATAGCTTTGAAGATTGATATTGATAATTCTAGAGTTAGGAAAGGAGTATTTCATTTGTCCAAATCTTAGAAGATGAGTTGCTCTAGATTGAAATTTCTGTAATGAATGATGATATTGATAAAATTATTGAAAGTATTAGATGTTATGAGTCTGGTATTATAGAGGACTTCGAGATGAATGATATTTCTTTTAAGTATAACGTTTGAGATTCTGGTATGTCATGTGTTAAGATCCGGTATCGATTTTTATGAAGACAAATATGGTATCGCTGGGCTGAAAGAATAGGATACTAAATACAAAACTAGCTCTATTATTTTTTGAAAGTGTCAATCTAACCCCGTAAAATATGAAAGTGTAATTCTAACCCTAATTTTTTTTAGCAAATGTGCATAATCTTTTCGCACAATTCCAACATTGACTTGAAATTTTTTAACATTGCCTATTTTAAAAAGACTCAAAATGCCCTTACTCTTAAAACTAATAATTTAATGACTAAAATACCCTTGGATTCTTCTTTTTCATTTTCATAACCAGCGCCGCTCGTGCTCTGCGCTTCGCACCACCACCCCACTATCCCCCACCGCCGCCAGGAATCTGGAGTTCCACTGCCGGAAAATGCTAGTGAACCGGATGTTTTTCAGCTTATCAATGTGGACCACATTGTGGCTCTTGTGCTCCTTGGTGTCGAAATCGATGAAGCAAACTTAGGAGGTCATCGTCGGCTTGGCAACGGTAGTGTACGGTGACGACGTCACGACGATGTTAGGTGGGACCTCAGAGAGGATGACATGGTCGTTAACTGTGAACATGGAGTTGCCGAGGCGGCCATGATAGTGTTCAAGGTAACCTTCAATGGTTACTCTGTCAAATTCAGCCCCTTCTGCGAGTCCAACCTCGCCGTCGCTACCGCACAGTACTTCGCCGCCTCCACGTCCTCCAACAGTCCAACTCTCCCCTCCCAACTCCAACACCCCATCACTGGAATCTCCTCATTCAACACCGCCGACAGCGTCTACGAATGCTGCTGGTCGGAATCCCACGACTCCCTCATCGTTGCAGCCGTCGCCTATGAGTCTCTCAAGCTCTATAATCTGGCCCTGCCTCCGACCGCCAACCCCACCAGCCTCTAGCCACCTCCTTGAGCTTCCCAGATCAGATGACCTGCGCCAGGAGGTTGTCGGCGGAAGGAGCAGTGGCGGCAGGAGGTGTCGGCGGAAGTTGTCGGCGGAAGGAGCAGCGACTCTAGGAGGTTATTGGCGGAAGGAGCAGCGGCGCCAGGTGGTGTCGCTGGAGGTTGTCGGCGGAAGGAACGGGGGCGCCAGGAGGAATTGGGATAATTTTTGCAAGTGGAATTTTTTTTGCAAAGAGTTTGGATATTTTTGCAAGCAGTGGTGCCAACAAATTGCAAGGGATGTTAGGATAATTGCGGCGCCGAGGAATGTTGGGAAAATTAGGGGTTCTAAATAGATAAACAAGGGTAATATAGATTTTTTTTTTGAAATTTTAAAATAAAAATAAAAATTGGGTGTAGTAATCAATATATAGAGATCTAGCCAAATTCAGGTTTACGTGGTTAAATTGACACTTTCGATCAAAATAACAGAGTTAGAATTGCACTTTCAAATTTTACTGGATTAGATTGACACTTTCGACCAAAATATATAATTATTTTAGCAATTAACTCAAAGAAGTATTATAATGGAATGAATACAAAGATGACTACGGAATATCAACAAAAACAGCTCATTTAGTTAGAGTCTATTGTCACACACTCAGACTCTTGGTAAGGATATAAAAGGAATCTTTGTACATATTTTCTAATATTGCATCGGAATGGATGAGTTACAGAAATGAAAAGGAGAAGAATAGAAGAGTTGAAAAGGAAGAGTTTACAGAAGAAAAGAATGGTGGACGAAGAGGAGATTTGGAAGGTAGCTAATTTGTTAAAAATTATGCCAAAAGATCCTTCTTCCAATATCTTCGGTCCCCTTTTATATAGCTCCTTTGGTCCTCTTGTTCCTGCTGCTCAAGCTGAGCTGTTATTCTGTTGCTAACCGTTTGAAAGTTGATTGATTAATCTGTTATCGCCAAGGTAATCTTCTTTTTACCATTTTTTTCATATTATAAAAATTTAAAATTTTCCAATTAAAAATTTATCCTTCTCTTTTTTCTCTTCCAATAAGATTTTATTCTTGAACAAAAATATATTTTTTAATTCATTTTATTTGTCCCAGAATTTATCCTAATTTTTGGCCTAATTCTTCTTCTGATGATCGAATAATATGCTCGGGACATATATCACCAAGGGACTAGTGAAAAGAATGAAGGAGAGAGTCCAAATATTGAGTCTAGCTTTTAATCCTATGTTCGTGACACCTATTAAGGTCAGGATTGTACTTGGGCTTCAAGTGGGCCTAACTGTGTGGGCAAAATATTGGTATGGGTTGGGTTACATGTGGGCAGCCCCGATCGGCAGCACTTACCACGATTTGGACATCCAATCCTAACACAACCATAATTTACTTTAGGTTCTGCCAAACTACAAACTAGAATAAGAATATAAATAGGGGAAGATAAGCCGCCGATCCAAAACCCTACCTTCTTGTAACTGAAACCAAAGTCGACTCAACTGAGGAAGAAGCTTTCCGTTAAGTTCTGTGCGTGGAATTTCAGGTCTAGTTTGAAATCATGGCTTCGCGATTTTGGACTCAGGTTTGTGGATTACTCTGCTATTTATGTTATTGTTCTGGTCTTTCTGTTGTTTTCATAAACTTACCCGTGCTGATTATTGCTGTTCTATATTATGAGATTAGGATTAGGAGGTTGTGTAATTGAATTGAAATCGGGGTTTTTTTGTGGGGGTTGTGTAGGGCGGTGACAGTGAATCTGAGGATGAGGAGCCGACGTCGGAATTGGAGCAGGACGAGGAAGAGGGAATTGAGGAGAACAACAATGCCGGAGCCAAGAGCAAGTATCTCCAGGGCAGCGATAGCGACAGTGACGACAACGATGTGAAGCGTGTCGTGAAACCTACGAGAGAGAAGCGGTCTGAGGAGATGGCAAACACCATTGATCAGATGAAAAACGCTATGAAGATTAATGACTGGGTTAGTCTGCAGGAGAGCTTTGACAAGATTAACAAGCAGCTCGAGAAAGTGATGAGGGTTATAGATTCAATTAGGGTGCCTAATATATATATTAAGGCTCTTGTAATGTTGGAGGACTTCTTGAATCAGTCCTTGGCCAATAAGGAAGCCAAGAAGAAGATGAGTACTAGCAATGCTAAGGCGCTCAACTCCATGAAGCAGAAGCTCAAGAAAAACAACAAGCAGTATGAGGAATTGATTAACAAGTACAGGGAGAACCCTGAAGATGAAGAGGAGCAACAGAGTGATGAAGAGGACGATGACTCGGAGTTTGATGAGGATGAGGAGGAGGACCCTACCAAACTCGAGTCAGATGGGGATAAAGAAGAGGATGATGATGATGAAGATGATGAGGAAACTGGTCCTGGGTGGGAAAAGATGATGAGCAAGAAAGATAAGCTACTGGATAAGCAATTCAAAGACCCTAGCCAAATCACTTGGGATACCGTCAACAACAAGTTTAAGGAAATTGTGGCGGCTAGGGGAAGGAAGGGTACCGGAAGGATTGAGTTGGTTGAGCAGCTCACATTCTTGACCAGAGTTGCTAAGACTCCTGCACAGAAGATTGAAATTCTGTTCAGTGTTGTCTCTGCCCAGTTTGATGTTAATCCAAGCCTGAATACACACATGCCTATTAATGTGTGGAAAAAATGTGTACAGAATATGCTGGTCATTCTTGACATTTTGACTCAGCATCCAAACATTGTAGTTGGCGACTCCGTAGAGCCTGATGAAAATGAGTCACAGAAAGGAGCAGATCATGAGGAAGCCATCCGGATTTGGGGAAATTTAGTTGCTTTCCTCGAGAGGATAGATGTCGAATTTTTTAAGAGCCTGCAAGTCATTGATCCACACTCCAGGGATTACATTGCAAGGCTTCGTGATGAGCCTATGCTAGCAGTTCTTGCCCAAAATATTCAAGAATATCTGGTAAAGATGGGTGACCACAAAGGTGCGGCAAAGGTTGCGCAGAAACGGGTTGAACTCATCTACTATAAGCCACAGGAGGTATATGATGCAATGAGGAAATTGGCTGAACAAGGTGAAAGTGTGGAGGGTGAGGTTGATTCTGGTGAGGAGCCAAGAGTAGTGGAGAGTAAGGTTCGACCATCATTTGTGGTTACTCCCGAGCTTGTGTCTAGGAAGCCTACCTTTCCAGAGAGCAGCAGAGCCTTGATGGACATTCTTGTTTCTGTCATATATAAGTCTGGTGATGAGCGGACAAAGGCTCGTGCAATGCTTTGCGACATCTACCACCATGCTTTGAGGGATGAATTTTCTGCAGCACGGGATCTATTGTTGATGAGTCACTTGCAGGAGAATGTTCAGCATATGGATATTTCAACTCAAATATTATTCAACAGAGCCATGACACAGCTTGGTTTATGTGCATTTAGGTTTGGGCTCATTGCTGAAACAAATAGCTGCCTCGCTGAACTATATAATTACGGTAAAGTAAAGGAATTGCTCGCCCAAGGTTTCATGCAAGGTGCTCGATATCCCGAAAAGACACCGGAACAGGTATTTACACTCTTTGACTTGCCTTTCTTCAATGTTGTAGCTTTTCTAAATTATGTGCTTTGGAGACTGATCTGATTGCTAGTAGCCATTTTATATTTCAATTATTATACTCAGTACTTTGATTGCTGTCTAGCCTAGAAGAAGCATATGAGATCTCTTCGTTTCTACCAATTTGATCATCATGCATTATTTTATCTGTTTTCCCCTTATCTTTTAGCGTCTGGCTGCCTTCCTTGCTTATGTATATATGGCTTGAATTAGCCTGCTGGTTACCTAGTCTGGAATATGTCTACACCATAGTGTTTCAACAAATAGTTGTCTAATCTAATGACCTGCCAGGCTTCTCTTGATTAAATTTATGTGAATGAGAGGACCATTATTTTGCATCTAGAATCCATTCCTGGTTTTAATTAATGTACTATCTGCCTTTGTTTTACTTCAAGGAAGCTATAGGGAGATGAATATTTTAAGCAAACGTATCGTTTGAATTTTAGATAGTCTGCTATGAAACCTGTTTGCAGATACTATTTATGGGTGTTGCTTAAATCATTAGTGGGGGTCAGGACTTCACTCTTATATAATGGTGAAATATTTCAGGAACGGATGGAAAGGAGGCGCCAGATGCCATATCATATGCACATAAACTTGGAGCTTCTCGAAGCTGTCCATTTGATTAGTTGCATGTTGCTTGATGTTCCTTACATGGCTGCCAATAGCCATGATGTAAAGCCCAACAGGGTCAGCAAGACCTTCAAAAAGCTGCTTGAATTGAGTGAGAAGCAGACATTCACAGGCCCCCCTGAGAATGTTAGAGACCATATAATGGCAGCTACCAGGGCACTGAGGCAGGGAGATTTTCAGACGACCTTCAATGTTGTTAGCTCGCTTGATGTGTGGAGGCTGCTTCGTGACAAGGATGGTGTTCTAGAGATGTTGAAGGCCAAAATTAAGGAAGTGGCACTTCGGACATATTTGCTGACATATTCCTCTGCATATGAGTCTCTTAGCCTGGATAATCTTGCAACAATGTTTGATCTTTCAGATAAACAAACACATAGCATTGTCAGTAAGATGATGATTAATGAGGACCTTCATGCGAGTTGGGACCAGCCTACTAGATGCATAGTTTTCCACGAAGTTGAGCACAGCCGGTTGCAGGTTCTGGCATCAGAATTGGCTGAAAAGCTCAATATTATTGCTGAGTTGAACGAGAGAGCGATGGTCCTGAGAGTTGGTGGTGGGGGATTGGATAACATGCCGGTGAGGCGTAGGGACGGCCTAGACTCAACTGGTGGTCGCAATAGGTGGCAAGAGTTCTCCTTCAATCAAGGCAGGCAGGGGAACAGTGGTGGACGAACCAGTTATAATGCTGGGGGTAGAAACTTTTCATCAGGACTAGGATCCGGTGGTGGGTATTTGAGGGACAAGGGTCCTCAGTCTCGTGCGGGGAGAAGTTACCAAAGTGGTTTTGCTGCCAGGGGGAACCAAATGGATGGCTCAACTCGCATGGTGAGTCTCAACAGGGGAGTTCGTGCGTAGAGAGGTCTGGTACCTAGATGAAATAACCATTTTGCCGCAACTGGAGCTCTTATCACTGTCACTACATGTTATGTTTTGTAGCCTTTTCATATGCCCAAAGATTGTTTTCTGACTGGTTTTATTTGCTCTTTAAAACTGTCTCTGGGGTTGGAACCTCTAATTAAATTGACAATATGAGAACGTTTGGATTTTTTTTGCAACTAAATATTTTATCAAGGGTTTCTTTTTGCCTTTACGCTGCTTTTGGGTTTGTGTTTTGATTTCTATATGCCATAAAATAGTGGATTGGTCAAATCCTGCCTCAGAGCGAGCAAATTATAATAAGGATTGTTTAATCCCGTTTATGTTAACCGAGGGCAGATTAGGCTTTTCACACAGGTTGCTATTTAAAACATCATCGGTTTAGCATCGGTGATTTGCCCTCGTTTCTTGTTCTGCTTGTGTATGGATTTCCCTCTCTTCTCTGATTCATCTCTTAAAAATTTTCTTCGTTTGCACTGCTAACGTATGATTTAACGATGCTTGACCAAAGTACGTCTGCATAGTTCTCATATTGTTAACTCCCTACAACCCAATTCATTTGCATTCTTGTTTTTACTATTCTCTATCAAAGTTTGACCACATATTTAAATAGATATATGAACAATAATACTATGATACATAATATTATTGAATTTGTCATAATAAATAGTTTTTAGATATCAACTTTTTTTACCGTTATTATACATAGGTAAACATATTAACGGTCAAACATGTTTCTTGAACATCGTAATAATGATTATTGTTCAAATAGAGCTAGATTTGAGAGAGTACATAAATTTAAAAAAGTTTAAAAGAGAGTTTGGAGTTGTGGCCTTTCATTAAAACGCTGCAATGAAGAAAAGGTTAGAGAAAAATGTTTTTATAACCCTACCTAATTCACATAAGTGTCATTATAATTCCTTGATAATTGAAAGTGCAAAATGTAAATATAATCATAGATAGTTGATGTAAGTAGAATTTTACCCATTCTGTCAGTTTAAGGCCAGATATGATTGAAAAGACTATTTTACCCCTCTGAAATTTAATAAAAAAATAAGAAATTAAAATTATACCAAAAAAAATTCAATGGGCCTCAAAGCAATTTCTAAAATTTCCTAAACCCTACCCTACCACTAACTCCCCCACCCCACCCACCTAAACACCATCCATTGCTGTCGCATTGAACCCACCAGGTAATCACCTGTGAGTAATCGAGAAAATGAGGAGGTTTCAGAACAGATATTTTTTAGTGTTAAATTATAATTATTTATACATTGTGATACATTTGAAAAGTTTTTTTTTAAAAAGTTATTGGGTTCTCGTTGTAAATACAAATAAATATCAAATCACAATATTAGTTACATCAATTATAAAATGACAAATTCTGACGGTTAGTCGATCTAAAACAAAATGTAGTGCTTTTCTTATTATTTTTACATTATATATTTTGTTACTTTATTTGTTTGACAAAATCTTGTATAAGACCGTCTTATAATGAGACCAACGATTAATGTGACATATAAGGAAGTTTAATTAAAGATGGGTTCAAAATATAATTAAAGAAAGTTTGTGGGAGTAAGTAGGGATCTGGGTGCAACTACCACTTTTTGGGGGTGTTAGGCATAAATAATTGGAAAATTAATGATTCCAGGTCTTCCGCGCAATGTGCATGTTTTTACAATCAGACTTGATATTTCATTTAGAGTAAAGTGCCCATATAACCCTATGCTTTGGCCATATGTGCCAATATGACCCTGCAAGATCAGAAAATGCTATTGTAACCCAATGATTTGCTCGAATTGTGCTAATATAACCCTGGAGGCCTGGATTTGGCCGGAATGCTATGAATTGACTATTATACCCCTGACATAAAAATTAAAAATTCAGAAAATGTGAAAGGCCAGTTATGCCTTTCCACTTTCTTCTTTCAGCCACAAATTCGATTTTCTTTTTGACCCTCCATCTTCACAAATATTTTTTGACCCTTTGTCTTCACAAATTCGATTTTCTTTCAGCCACTATATGGGCGATTGCTGTTCTTCTTCTTCAAGTGAGGCTGAGCGGCGATCGTTCTTCTTCTTCTTCAGGTGGGTTCTCCACTTTCCGGTGCTTGGCTGTGCGGCGCCGGAAATGGTGGCGGAGGTGAATCGAAAGCGGCAATGGAAGTGAATCGAAGTGGCGTTCCAATCGGGTTTCCAATAGGCGTTCTAGGAAGAGGTGGAGCGCGGTGGCGGGGCTAGGAAAGGGGGAGAGGTGGAGCGCGGTGGCAGTGGAAGTGGCGCGACTAGGTTAGGGTTGAGCGGCGGCAATAACAGGGCTAGGGTTGGGCGGTTGCAGGTCTAGATTTGAGCGGTAGCGGGGATAGGGTTAAGCGGTGGTAGGTCTAGGGTTGAGTGGTGGTTGTGGCGGTGGCGTGGCTAGGTTAGGGTTGAGTGGTGACAGATGGAAGAGAATGAGGTGCGATGGTGGTGCTTGGCTGAGCGGGTTCTTGGCGGGGCTAGGCTAGGGTTGAGAGGTGATTCTAACTGGATTGCGTAAGGATTGGTGGCGGACTGAAATGGCGGTGGTGCTGGTGTGTGCGCGGTGGCAGTGGCAGATGGCGACATTGGTAGCGGACGGAGGCGGAAGAAGCATGTTTGGGTGGTTCTTTCCATGGATTTGATCATCAACATTATCTTGTTTGTAGTGTGGTTGAGCATTTGCAGGGGGTTCAAATGTGTTGATAGTAGAAGAAGCTTGGGATGTTTTTTCATCTGGTTTGATGTTTTTTGTCCATCTTGAGAGTTCTTCAATTTGGATTGGATATGGGGATGATGATTCAGATGCTAGTTATATTTTTCATTTGAAACATCTCTTATGTGTTTGTTTGAGTTTTGATTATTGATTCTTTGTTGATCGGTGAGGCGGTGAGGTTTAGGCGAAACTCCAGATTCTGGTGGCAGGGGAGCTGCGACAGTGGTGGTGGAGCTGCGGCGGCAACTGTGAAGAGGATGAAGAAGAATCTAGGGGTACTTTTGTCATTAGATTTTTAGGTTTAAGACTTGGATATTTTAATCCTTTTGTATTAGGTCAACACCAAAAATTACAAAGTCAATGCTAGAATAAGGCCAAAAGGTTATATCGGCACTTCTGATGCAAAACATAGGGTTATAATAGCACTTTCTGATCTTGCAGGGTTATATTGATACATATGAGCAAAACATAGGGTTATATGGGTATTTTGCCATTTCATTTATAATACTTGACGTTTCTACCAAATTTTGTGATATTTTTACATAATATATATTTTTCACTAAAATCATGTGTGTTAAAGTGAAATTTTAATATTTCATTATAAATCTTTTGTTTGCATGTTAAAATTTTGACACTAGTTATTGACCTCTCTCTTTGAAAACGCATCCTCTCTCTCTCTGAAAATGCGATTCTCGAGCCCTCTCTCTGTTCTGCTTGCTGGAAATGGCTACTTCGCCGGAAACGACTAGTACTGTCCGTCAATTGCTGTGACGATATTCCCATCTACTAAGCCGACCGATATGGCGGCAACCATTGCTAATCAAATCCCCCCCAAATCCTTCGCTGCGGTGCTCCAAAACAAATCTCCTCCTCTATCCAAAATCTTACATAGCAATCCAGAGCTTATTCCTAAATCGCAACACTTAGGGGAACCCTCCTGCTTATATTCTGAGGACCAAATAGCTACTTTTTCCGCCCACTATGCGAATGCTCTGGTTGGTAAGTTCACAAAAGGTCGACTTTCTATGGAGCAGCTGGAGCAGGCTTTCAAAACTGTTGGCTTCGAAGGTAAATATCAGCTAGGCTCTCTTGATTATAAACATGTTCTTATTAGGTTTGAGCAAATAAACGATTACCAGAGATGCTAGATGAAGTGTGTCTGGAACTTCAATGGCATTTCCCTTAAGATGCTCAAATGGACTCCTGAATTCTCAACACATAAAGAATCTCCAATAGTTCCCATCTGGTGTACAATCAGGGAAGTCCCTCTATAGGCAGTTTTATCAAAAATGATCTAGCCACGGATATGCTTACAAGGCCATCAGCAATTAAATTCTGTGTGGAAATAGATCTTCAAAAACCTTTGAGTTATTACATTAGGCTAGGCTTTGTGTCTAATAACAGGAAATATCAAATTGAATATGAGGATATCCCTCTCTATTGTGATCACCGTGCGAAATTAGGTCATTCATTGTCCCAGTGTAAAGCCAGCTCTCAGAATACCAATGGTAGAATTCAGGATATAAATATAGCTCAAAATTTACCCCACTCTCTGTGGCAGGCTACTGGTAAGAAATTTGACAAGGCCCCTTTGATCCTAGACTCTTTGGAAGACCAATCCCTCCCTGAGATTGATAATACTGAGAATGAAGGAACCACTATAAATCCTAACCACAACCTTCCACCTAGTTCTCCCTCTATGGTTAACAGAGCTACTGTGAACGCTCCTGTTAATAATACTCAATTTCATGATATTCCGGACAATTCTATCTCAAGGTTACTGAAAGACACGGCTCTATCTAAACCAGCATTACTGGCCTATGCTAAAGATGATATTCAGATTGGATCTTTTAGCCTATCTATGTATAGCCCAAATCATAAAAACTCACTTTCCCAGTCTGAAAAGATGGCAAACAGGTTTTCTGTTTTACAGGTCCCTGACAATTGCTCTAAGGAACAAGAGGACATGTCTGAGACAGTGTCTATGGTGGAGGTTAATTCTGGCCATCAGAATACCACAATTTCTACTCTCTCAGGTAACCACCAAGGTAAGTCCAAACCAAAAAAGAATAACTATCTAAGCCAGCTAAACAAAATGATGCTTAGATCAGCCACAAAATGTAATAAATCATGTGAACAATGATAGCTAATTTCAATGCTAATTTTTTAGTGTGGAATCTTAGAGGCATGGATACTTCAATGGGTTGACTAACTTATGCAAACTCAAGAAAATCCAGCTATTATGTATTATTGAACCTGTGCATGATAATACTAAATGTCAAGCATGCATGGAGAAACTCACTTTCACTCATAATTTGACTTTGTCTAATGGGAAAATCTGGCTCATGTGGTCAAACTCATTATCTGTCTCTCTTCTATCCTCTCACGAACAGTTTATGCATGTTACTATTTCTCATCATTCCCTAAATTTGCATATGGAAGAAGTTTTCATTTATGCTCTTAGGAATAGGGATGGTAGGAAGGTTCTATGGAGTGAGTTGCAGACAATTTCTAAAGGTGATACTATTTTTATAGGAGACTTTAACTCGATCACTTCTCTGTCAGAATATAGAGGTCCTAGTTTCCCTACCTTAGGAGGTATTAGAGATTTTAACTCTTGGATTAACTCTAATGGAATACAAGAAATTAATACGGTTGGTAATCTTTTTACATGGTGTAACTCAAGGCTAAGGAATCCCACCTCCAAAAGATTAGACAGAGGACTAAGTACAATTTCATGGATCTCTAAATTCCCATCCTCTTCAATACAAATCCTGAACAGGCAGACTTCTGATCATGCCCCCCTTCTTCTTTAGGTCTCCACTTTGACCTCCTCCAACCCAAAGCCATTCAGATTTATAGATGCCTGGTTTAAGAGAAATGAGTTCATAAGATTAATTAGTGAAAACTGGGAAATACCTATGGCTGAAACTGGCATGCTAAGATTCTATCTAAAACTGATTAGGCTTAAGAAAGTACTAAAAAACTGGAACAGAGATAGCTTTGGAAACATTGACTTGAATGTTAAAAAAGAAGAGGAGGCCTTAAGAATTCAGGAAGTTAATTTTGACTTGACCCCCTCAACCTCTGAACGTGTAAAACTTAATGAGAAAAGTGCCTTTCTGCTTAAAGCCTTAAAACAGAAGGAAAAATACTGGAAACAGAAAGCAAGACTAAAATGGCATAAGCTAGGAGATAACAATACATCTTTCTTTCATAAAGTTGTGCAAGAAAGGAACTGTAAACTGCAGATCACTAAAATAAAAAATCGTGCAGGCCAATGGATCAATTCTCAGTTGGACATTAAAAAAGAAGCAATAGATTATTTTTCGGAACTGCTAACTGAGCCTAACTTATCAACTGATGAAACTTACTATCCTCATTTTCTAAGTCAAATACCTAGCATTATAAATGATAGTGATAATCAAGCTCTAGCCACTCCAGTCTCAGAATTAGAGTTAGAAATAGTGATTAAAAGTTTAAATAAAATGAGTAGTCCAGGTCCAGATGGATTTTCACCAAAATTCTATAGCAAATGCTGGCCTATCATAAAACATGACCTGATTTCTGCAGTCAATGACTTCATTGCTGGTTCTGAAATGCCTCGGGGAATATCCAGTACCTGGATTACCCTAATACCAAAAAAATCCACTCCATGTTCATTTGAGGACTTCAGGCCAATTAGCTTATCAAATGTGCTGAATAAAATCTGTTCTAAAGTGTTAATGGAAAGGTTGAAACCTCTTATAGAGAATCTGATCTCTCCTAACCAAACTGCTTTCATGAAAAGTTCGATTCTGATAAAGTTCGATTTTAATGGTAATTTTCTAAGTGCTGTAATGAATAACTTGTCACAAGCCTACTTTTCAGTACTTGTTAATGGCAATCCAGTAGGTTTCTTCAAGGCCACAAGGGGTATTAAACAAGGTGATCCTCTATCCCCCTTTCTTTTTAATATATTCTCAGAAGCCTTTTCTAGGAGTTTATCTTTTATATTCCTCAATAGAAGTCTGGCTAGTTACTAGATTTCGGCTTCAATTTCTGCAGTTTCCCACCTTATGTATGCGGATGACACGATCATTTTTATGTAAGCATTAAGGCCGAACCTCATTAGGACCAAAGCTTTCCTAGAAATCTTTGAATATACCTCGGGCCAAAAGTTTAATTTTGACAAATCTGACTTTTACTTAAGTAGAAGAGCTACACAGGCTAAGCTGAACCAGGTAAAAGCGATCTTAAAAATGAAAAAATGATCTTTCCCTTTCAAGTATCTAGGCTGCCCCATTTTTAAAGGAAGAACTTTAAATAGATACTTCCATCCTCTGCTGGCTTATATTGATCATAAGCTTCAAAATTGGAAAAACAAATGGCTTAGTGGAGGAGGGAAAATGATCCTTATCCAGTCATGCTTGTACTCAATACCTCAGCACCTCTTGTCTGTAACCAACCCCCCTAAAGGCATAATAAAATTATTTGAGAAAAAATGGTCTCACTTTTTCTGGGGACAATCAGATGGTAAAAACAATAAAGTCTGGAAAAGATGGGCAGATCTAGCAACACCTACAAAACCGAATGGTCTAGGTTTTAGATTTATCAAAGCTATAATAGACTCCTGCTCGGTTAAACTTTGGTGGAAGAGCCAACTAGGTATTTCTCTGTGGTCTAAACTGTTATGGTCTCTCCCACCATCCCACAGAAAATTAGTAACATGGAAAAGAATCTGTTTTATAAACTCTTTTGCTGAAAATAATTCTACCATTATTCATGGTAAAGGCAGTTGTAATTTTTGGTCTGCCAATTGGTGTCCACGTGGTCCTCTTCTCAACTATGTTCCAGATAACATATCCTCTGCTATGTCTGATATCTCTGTGGTAGATTTCATCAGCAACAGAAATAGTATTTTAGACCAGATTTCATTTTTTTTGGAACATGATATGCTCTCATTTCTACAGGTTGCAGAACTCACATTGGACAGGGAGGATAGACTGATTTGGAAACCGGAACCCACAGGTAGTTTTTCATTTAAGTCAGCCTATAGGGCCCTCACTCATTCATTAGGAAATTTCCCTGTAAGTAAATTCTTATGGAACACTCTACTTCAGAAAAAGATCTCTATATTTACTTGGAAACAGTTGAATGTATTTCTTCATTTTGATGATGTGCTCATTACATGTGGATTTAGTTTAGCCTCTAAATATCTAGCCTGTTACCAGTCGGACTTGATCCAACTTTTTTTCAGCTCCTGTCACATTGCTCATGCTGTTTGGTCGAATATGGCTTCTTTAATTCAGTTTAACCTTAATGCTCAACAATCCATTCCTGATCGATTCTATTTATTCTGGAATTGCCATGACCTTCCTAGTTTTCACCAAATCTATTGTAAGATTCTACCTTCTCTGGTGTGTTGGAGTCTCTGGAAAGCTAGAAATAGCTTCCTATTTGACCACAAGCCTCTCTCTTCGGATTTTATTTGTAAAAAGGTGCAGGACCTGATTAAATTAACATTAAATGTTTGTCCTCCTAAATTGCTATCTTCTGCATCTATCCCACCATCTTTTAGGCATCTCACTCCTCTGCTTAGACCTCCCCCTAAGCAAAACATAATGACATTTTTCTGGGAAAGGCCTAAGACTAGATTTATAAAAATTAATGTGGATGCATCTTGGTGTTCTAACAAAGCATCAGTTGGTCTTATAGCAAGGGATAACTCTGGTCACCCTATACAGATTAGTTCAGCAACCATTTCTGCGGCATCCTCATTACATGCTGAAATCAAAGCAATTTTACATGTCTGCCATATTTTTCCAGATCTTGATCATACTTTCATAATTGAATCTGATTCAAAACTGGCGGTTCAGATGATTAATGACCCTTATTCTGCACATTGGCAAGTTTTTGGAATGGCTTTTAATGTAAAATCCCTTCTTGGCAGAGCTGAACTCAAACATGCATTTAGAGAGTGCAATTCTGTAGCTAATGCTATAGCCAAGCACCATTCCAATCAAAATCAATGCCTCCACCTAACTAATATCCCTATGTATATCAGAGGCCTTATTACCTTGGACAAAGAATACACACCACATATTCGAGTACTTAAAAATGCAAATGTGTAGAAGGTAGAAGGTCTTGGGCTTGGTAGAAGGTATCGACCTGAAGCTCAACTCAGCAACATACTCTTGGACTAACTAACTCAAGATTTTGCAAAGTACTAAATCTGGAGCTGATAACAAGTACACTTCAGCTGCAAGTCAGTTTACTCATTAATCTAACTTCTTTTGGAAGCTCTTTAGATTAGGCTTCGAAATTTTGGGATTGATGTTGCCTGGCCAAAGGAAAGAATTAACACAAGGGGAGGAGATTCTTTCTTTTGGATCGCAACCTCAATATCTATCCTTTAATTTTTTGGATAAATGTTTATACATCCTAGTTATAGATAGTTAGGACTTTTGGAGGCAACGATGTTGCTTCACCGCTCTCTATGAACAAACTACACTTTATGTACATCTTTTTGGATTTTCGACTAAGGCTTGGGGAACCTTAATATATAATCCCCCACCCTCGGGTGTTTTCATTTTAAAAAAAGACACTAGTTATTGATATTTTATTATCTTACATTTTAATTATAATTTCTACTTTCTTTTTGATTGGTGTGTTAGTTTTTTAGATCGTCATTTTAAAAATTAATATTGATGTTTCTTTTTTTTCCAAATATTATTATACTCTTATTTGGCAAAATCTTGGGAAAGACCGTCTTTCCATAGGCTTGTGGGAAAATGTGCTTTAATAAAATAATTAAAGGTAAAAGGTCTTAATTGCAATATTAAAATTTTATTTTGCAATGTGTAGTAGTTATCAAGTTTATAACCCGATTCATGCAACCCAAAATTTTTATCTTCATGTCTTCTAATTTGCCCTATAAACCTTGATTTTTCCATGACTTATGAAAATACCGTCTTTCAAGAGAATGACTCTTCTTATTTAGTATATCCTTAATGTTTCAACCGCCTAAATGGTTTTTTATTTTTAACACTTATGTTTTTTTTATATTAGTGTTACATTTTGATGTTTTAATATTAGTGTGTATTTAAGTATTTTATTTGATGTTTATCTATTTTAAATGACAAAATCTTGGGAAAGACCGTCTTTCCATATGCCTATGGAAAGAAGAGATTGAATTAGAATTATATAAGGTTAAATGTTTTAGTTGCAACATTAAAAATCTATTATACAACGTGCAGTAGTTATAAGTTAATTACCCGATTAATGTACACCAAAAATTTTACCTTGATTTTTTCTAATTTGCGATTTAAACCCTAGTCTTTCCATAACTTATGAAAAGACCGTCTTTCAAGAGACGGACTCATTTTAAATTTGACGTGTATTTTAGTGTTATTATTTGATGTGATTATAAGTCTCTTATTTTGATATTTAAATATTCTAATTTGATGTTGGTTTTCAATATTTATTATTTGGTATTTCACTATTTTTATTTGATATGTATAGTGTTTTATTTGATATTTTTTGTTTTAACTTAGTGCATTTATTTGATGATTCATTGTTTTGATTTGTACTTGTATTTGATATTTTAATATTTTAATTTTATGTTTTATTTTTTTGTATTTTTATAATTTGTATTTAATATTTTTAATATTTTTATTTGATATTTCAACATTTTCATTTAATGATTCATCATTTTAATTTGATGTGTATTTTTTTATATAATATTTTAATCTGTTTATTTGATATTTTAATATTGTTTAATATTTTAACATTTTTATTTGATGTTTCATTTTCTTAATTGGATCAGACTTTGCCTAAATTAAAATACATCAGCCTGACTTCTTTTTTCTATTTTTGGCCCAAATCTAATCCTATTTTCAACCCAACAATACCCAACCCTCCCATCTTTCCCACCAATCTTCTTCTTCGATACTATGCCGAAAAACCCAAACCAGCGTCGATTGTCCCTCGTTGAAAAAACTAAATATGCACATAGTGGGAGCCAGGTCGCCTTGTCGGGTGTCCGCCTGCCTCATCTCACCTTGCGGGGAACCTACATCTCTAATCTCCGTATCTCCTCGCGCAGAGATCGCAACTTGAAGCCCCAAAATCGAAGGAGATCGCCTCGCCCCGGCTCACCCGCATCTCCAATCTCTGTATTGCCTCACCAGAGATTGCAGCATGAAGCCCTAAAAATAGAAGGGTTTGGTTGGCGGGAGATAGCCGGAGATTTCAACATGAAGCCTTAAAATTCGAAGCCGAAAAAGATTCACAGGAAGCGAAAGTTTGGCTGGCCAGAAAGTGCGGCGGCGGCGAGTGCGCGACTCTACAGAGAAGAAGAAAGCTCCGACTAGACCCATGTTTGGTATTTTTGTAATTGTATTTAAGCCCTTCAGTATGTTCAAGCATTTTAAATAGGACCCCGAGACTAAAATAATCACGAACCCCTGGTCTCACAATGAGAGGGTCTTGGAAGAGACATATTCTATTTGTTTTGTACATCATTTCAATTTAAATATGTCTGACAAAATGTTATATAAGACTGTCTCATAGAAAAGCAATATAGTGAAGTTTAATTAGAGATGAAATTTCAACTAGAGTTTACGGAAAAAAAGGATTATAGAGAGGGATCTAGGTCCAAATATCATTTTTTGGTGTACCAGGCACAAATAGTTGGAGAATTAATGATTATGGGTCATAAAATCTCGCGGTACAAAGACTTGTGTGAGACATTGTCACATAAGCTTATGGTGAGATTGGGGTTCTGTAAGATATTAAATAAATTATAAGGACTAATCTGCAATCATTGTGTAATATATTATGTATTAATATTTTTATTTTTCTCACTCTTCTGTTAAAAAAATCTCACAATCGTTTTTCTTTCTTTCAACTCATCAAATTCTCTCAGTCCTAGATATCAATTTCATCCATTTTTCTTCTCCAATAAACGATTGACTAAATTATTTTTTTGGTCCCTAACATATGATCTTATACCATCTTTTGGTCTCGGCGACCAATACCGCTTTCCTTCGGTACCAACAAATTCAAAATGATTTGTTTGGTCCCCAAGGTGGTGTTCAGTAGACTAAATTATTTTATGGTCCCTAACATATGATCTTATACCATTTTGGCCCCCAAAATCCCCTGAAAACCACCTTGAAAACCACATTGGGGACCAAACAAATCATTTTGTATTTGTTAGTTGCTGTAAACGCGGTATTGGCTCTGGGGACCAAAAGATGGTATTGCATCATATGTTGGGGACCAAAAAAATAATTTAGTCTAAACAATTTCGCTGGCTAATTGTGTTAAATTTCTTCATTTCGTCTTCAGAAGCTAAGATCTTTTGGTTGTTTTATGAAATTTGTGTTTGCATTTTGTTTGTTTGACAATTTTCATTGTGTTTTTTTGTTGGGCATGAGGTAGGAATCAACCATATGGGCGGTTTTTTTTGCCACTACTGTGGCTATTTAGGATGCAATATTAAGTTTGAAATATGCACCTAGTGGTCAACAAGATACCGCAACCTAGATCTAATGTACAACAAAGGAGATGTTGCTGTTGTAATTGTTCACGTCAGCACCAATCTTGTAGTGATTTTGCTTTAATTATGCACATAATTATTGACAAATTTTGACACTTGAATGGTGTAATGGTGTGTGATTCATGTGAACTTGCTGAGTTACATGATTTTATTCTTATTTGGATGGGGTGTTGCCTTTGTTGTGCTTAGTTCTACATGAACTAACAATTGAACCTGGAGTTTATGTGTTTGC
Organism: Rubia yunnanensis; assembly: GCA_037428765.1. NCBI lineage: Eukaryota > Viridiplantae > Streptophyta > Magnoliopsida > Gentianales > Rubiaceae > Rubia > Rubia yunnanensis. The sequence goes on from CM075061.1 coordinate 90,086,821, forward strand.
ATTTTGTTACTAATCTCGACTAATTGATCATTTATTTGATTATCATCGTTAGGTTTTTGCTTTAAGTGGTTTGTTCTGCTATATATTTACGTAGTTAACATTTTGTCAGTATACTTTTTCAATACTTTGTTTATGTGTTAGTGTCAGTCTTTGGTATTGCATTTGTGATGTTTCAACGATGTTCTTGTTGTTACTGAGTTTTATTGGTTAATTTGTTTCGTTAGTTTAAAGTTTAAAGTGGTTTGTTTTGTTGTATATGATGTTGTTCAGTCATATAGTCTATACATTTATAATGACTCAATACTTATTTTGTTCGTTGGATGTTTTCACTACATTGTTTAAGTGTTAATAGGTATCGATTAGGCTTGTATATTTATGTGTTTGTGCATTTGTTTTTCTTTTTATGTGTTTATGTTTGTGTTTTTTTTATATCTTTATGTAATTTCTATGGATTGAACTTCCAACTCTTTATATTTTATACTGTTTGGTGAATTCCATCTTCTCAGTTGATCTTAAGTCATCAAGAAAGAGTCTGATAAACACAATCTCTATGGCAATTGTGCTGCTGCATTTTTGCATTTGGTTAAGCTTAACAAAGCACTTGCTGAAGCTGAGACTACTACTTCAAGAAGTATTACAACAAACATCACCTATTATCTCAATTTTTCAGCCATTTTTACCTCAGTGTTTTGCCCCCAAAAATCCAAAGTAGATGTGGGTGTAGTAAAAAATATACCTTTTACCTCGATTCGAAATCGAGGTAAAAGGAACTTTTTTACCTTGGTTTTGGACCAACGTCGGTATCTTTTGAGACCGACCTCGCACTAAGGAAGAAGTCCGACTATAGTACCACGTAGTTGTGACATCATTTATATCGATGTCGGCGTCCTTAAATAGCAAAGTCGATAATGAATGGAAGCATGCGATGCGACTGGAACAACCGCGGCATCGATTAGATCGATGACGTTGATAGTGAAAGCGATGTCGCTTCTGATTGTATGCGAGATTGCATGATCCATTGCACCTTCATCGCCGGTATGCTGATGTGGGTGTCTAACCAATATGACGTTGTTTTGAATATGCGAGCTCGCAAAAAGAAATTTAGGCTTTACCAATAATGTCAGTTTGATATTGGTATGTTTTTGTTCATGTCGGGCGATGTTGCATAGGTGTTGTATCGTTACCGGTTTGTTCGATGTCGCGGTATGAATCGTGGAGAATCGTACAAAAGTAGAGTATTTATTTTCTGATGAAACAAAAAAAACCAATGAACATGACTACCCATAAATGTCATAATATATTCAAATACACATGGTTGATGTGAAAATTAACAATTAATTGTATTTAACATCCACTGCCTACATGGTACACCACCCAAGCTAAAAGTCCATTGTAACTCTGTTTGTCCTATTAGGACAAATAGATAGGAAACAAAATTTATGTCAGAATTCGGTAGTCCCAGAATGATGTACACATAATATTGTCAAGTGTAGGTGACAATAATCTAAACATGGGAAAAGTACCTTCACTGTGATGTCATTTGTTTGATAATGACATGTCGATTAAACCGATGAAGGTGCGGAGTCAGATATTCATGGCGAGGCTGACATTTTTGGAATATACGACATCGCACAACATTTGACTCTATATCGTGAAATGCGCTGAACATAGTGCGACGTCGCACATTCAAACCGTGTTCATACGAAAATTTGATTATATTCTTCAAGCAGCAATAATCTATGATTTTTTTCACAATCCTAACAAACAAGATATTATTTTGGTAGGACATACATTGTAACTTATATACCATGTAACAAAATCATAATAATCAATGAATATATTCAATTTTTTGTCAATGTGGAAAAAAACATATACAATTTAAAAGATGCATAATGATCTAACTTAATTAATTTGAACCCAGAGATGCTCCATCCTAGAATAATTGTTGATATTTGATAGAAGTAATTAGATTGGACTCTTTAGTGTTTGTAATGGGGTGGAGTTGTGTTAAGAACAAATGTGTTGGAGATGGGAAATGATTGTGTTTGTGCTGGATATTATTGTAATGAGATGGGTTAGGGGGGAAATTTTGGTTCAAAATATTGCTCAAAGTTTCAATTCCCGCTGAAAAGTTTCATTGGTATCGACATCGCATGGAGGTCGGTCCTAGATTCATGCCATTCGAACAGAATTTGCAAAATCGAACAAGTGGGGGTCAAAGTATAATTTTTGGTAATTGTCATCGAAGTAATAATCTACAATATACCTTTTGCACGATATATTACCGCTTTTCAAAATTTGATGGATGAAATTGTACTAGGTTTTTATGTCATACAAAACCTAGAATATTAAATTTGATGTGAATCTATGTAGTGGAAATGATCTTTCTCATACTGTATATATATAGTAAGGGTATTAATGGAATACTACAAAGTGACGGACGATTACCCTAGTTTGGGGACGGGACCATTGCCATCCCCCGGTAAAACTCATAAGAACCGTTATTATTGATGACAAAGAAACTGGCATAATCCCACTAAGAATTCCATAGGTTCATCCTGAATAAACCGCTGGATACTTATAAGCAACTATATACAATTTATTCTATATAATGTACTACCGCTTTTCAAAATTTGACGGGTGCAATTTCATTTGCTTTTCATTTCATGAAAAACCTAGAATATTAAATTTGATGCGATTCTATGCGGTGGAAATGATATTTCTCATACCACTTATATATAGTAAAGGTATTAATAAAATACTCCAAAGTGGCGAACGATTACCCCCGTTCGGGGATGGGACCATTGTAATCCCCCAGTAAAACTCATGTTATTGATGACAAAGAAACTGGAATGATCCCACAAAGAATTCCACAAGTTCATCCTGAATGAACCACTGGATACTTATAAGTAACAATATACAATTTACTCTATACGATGCACTACCGCTTTTCAAAATTTGACGGACGCAATTTCATTAGCTTTTCATTTCATGAAAAACCTAGAATATTATATTTGATGTGATTCTAAGTGGTGCAAATGATCTTTCTCATACAACTTATATATAGTAAGGGTATTAATGGAATACTCCAAAGTGACAGACGATTACCCCAGTTCGGGGACGGGACCATTTCCATTCCTCGGTAAAACTCATGAGAATGCGATTTATATTACTGGTTAGCTCACATTCTGCATTTCATCCTCCCCCACCATCTTGGAGGGAACTAATTGTAAAAAGTAAAAAATTCACCGGCAATGTGAAAATTGATTTCGATCGAACTAGACCTTATTATAGGTAATGAACAATTAAAAATAAAAATTTAAATTATCCAGTGTACAATACCCAATTTGAAGGTCAATTATGTTTGTTTAGGTCAAACAGGGGCCCAGTTGCCATTCTAATGGGCTGAAATAGTGAGGCCCAATTCAATAATATTTGAGATTGGTAAAATGTCGGACTTATATCGTTAAAGAAAATATAGGTGTGACCTCGCACGGAGATTTGTCAAACACATGCCCATTTCTATGCTAGTGGGCTGTAATTGTTAGGCCCACATTTGGAATGACCAATGTCGCACTAGAGTCGGTATGCGTTCATTCCATGCGACAGATATGTGAAATTTCCTTGCTCTAAGAAGAAGTCACAACGCTTCATAACGAGTGTATAAATGAAAGCCACATCTCATACAACATTTCAGACTTTCTGTGTTCTCTCAAATTTCAACACTCTTCACCGACCAATCTTCTAAAAGGTATGGTTTCCACATGTGTTTACATAGCTTTTGTTCTGGTTTTTATCCTTGAAGTTGTTGTTTGCATTAGGTTGTAAATGTGTTAATTGTTTTCATTTTTGAGGTTTCTATGGTTTGGTGTGCTGGAATATGATTTTAGAGTGTTAGAATATGGTTTTAGGGTGTTGGAATAGAAATTGGGGTGGTACAATATGCTGTAAGGGTGCCGTCTTTATCTTCCGTTGTCGTTATCTGCTGTAATGCGACGTCGCTGTCAAGTCAGTATGGCTTCTATTGTATCGATATGCATGAGAGGTTGCATTCATGCTTTCTATAGATGGTCAGATCAATGCGAACTCGCACATGCATTGTTTTACCAATTGGTTATACTGATGCTTTTACGACGTCGCATTGGGTAGGTTAGAAAACTAGATTTCATGTCTTTATTTCCCATTGGCTGACTATCATAACATTTCACCTTCATGATAATATGAATTACAACAATCATGGCTAACAATGATGGTTCCATCCGTCAACCAATTGAGGCGAGCGATTATGATGATGACAGTCCTTGTCACACATTCTCAGGCAGATATCCTCTTTTTGTATGTACTTTGACCCAGACAAACTTTGGGTATGTTCCAATAATGGTAATTCCTCCATATTTAAAAAAAAATGATTTTTCAATTAACTTTCTCTGTAGATTACTTTCATAATAAGTACTAACAAATGTTCTTTGTACATATAATTCAGTACATCATAGAAAAAAATTGTTGAGTACCTTCTGCCTTACAAATTGGATGCCGTGATTAGGTGCAAAGGAAGGGAGTACAAAATGCATTACTCGAGGAATAGGATGCTAAAGACATTGACCCCAAAGGGGTTTGGCCAGTTTCTTGACGAAGAGGAACTTGAGATTGGGGATACACAGTACTTTGAGCTCATAAATGGTGCTGGGCCCACAGTTTTCCGTGTAGTCGTTCTTCCCCGGGAACATTAGAGGGATGTTTAGGACATCGTATGACTATGTATTCAAAACTTATTTTCTTGAATTGTGTTGAATTTGAATTGGGACGTATTCTGTATTAAATATCTTGACATTTCAAATTTCTTTTTTTTTTAAATTTTATTTTAGTGTTATTCAATGTTAGATATTGAACATAACATGTTGATCAATGTTATTTAGGATTGTATTTATAAATTGGAATTGTTGACCGGTTGGGTGTTAGGCCCAAATAGATGCGACGTCGGTCTCATGTCGGTATGTGTTCGCATGAACCGATAGACCTGCGACATCACACTTAACAAGCGGACTTCACAACATGCTTAATATGACATCATTCCAAAACAGGTTATAAATATAGTAACCCTAACAGACAGTTCAAGGTTTTGTTCACAAATTTCCCGTGAATTCCAACTGTCTCCACCTTCCACCCTACTCTTGTGTATTGGAAAAAGGTACGGTGTTTCTAATCTCCTAATACATAAGTTTTGTACTTCTTACTTCACACTGTCAGATCCGTGGTCTGTGAATTTGTTTTGTGTACCCTGCTTTCTAGCATTTGTTTCAAAATTATGAGAGTGTGAACTGTCCTTGATTTTGAGCGTTGGTACTATGTTTTGGTATGTCTCCCAAGGGGTATTTGGTCTATTTCATGTTGATGAAGCTTCATTTTTTTTCGGTTTGATGTCTTTGTTCCCGTAGCAACCTGTGATATCTGCGATGTCGATAATATATCTGACATAGTTTGGTTCATCAGACAAATATGCAATGTCGCTGATTTTTTTTTCAAGTTGATAATTCTTCATTTCATGATGTCGGATGTCTCTCAATATGACATTTCGTTTGCCCAAAATGTTACCGACTTCTCATTATGGCCTCTAATTTTACTTTGAATATCCCCACGACACATCAGTATTATGTCAATTTTCTATTCGAATAAACCGACACACAACCGATATCGCATTGTAATGTCAACCGAATCACTGCTCCATACCGACAAGCACCTGCAACGCTTGTTGCAACGTCGCACATGACATTCCATTGTTTGGTTCATCACTTCACAATTTCAATTATGTTGCAGGACTAATGGCCGGAGAAAGATCGTCTAATCCACCCTTTTTTAAAGGTATTTCACCTATTTACAGACACACACACACATACACACACACACACACACACACATATATATATATATATGTCTAAATACCTCACTTTAATTTGTAACAATTATTACATTATGGTTTTCATACAGTTCACTGCACAACGGAGACACCCAGAGCCTTTTTTATTTGACATTGAACACCATTAGATGGCTATTGATAGCTCACATTTCAATTGCACTTTGAAGCAGCTAAACTTTGGGAAAATACCAACTTTGGTAAAGCTTTTTGAAATACAGTTTGTTTGTTGACAGTTGCATATGTATATGCATATATATATACACTTAAATATATAAATATTTCTAATCAATATTTGTTATTGTGACTTAGTGCATCCCATGGGAGATTGTACTAGTCCTACCGACTGAGAAGACCCCCGTAGTGCTGATGTGCTATGGGACAGAGTGGCATGCATATGAACTACAGGTGGTGGGAGGGTCAAGGCCTTATCCCCAAAGGGTTTTGGAAAGTTCGTTAGGGTAACAATCTACGCATCGGGGACACCTTGTTCTTCGAGGGGATACAAGCTAGGGGGCCAATCATATTCAAGGTCATCATTGTCCGAGTTAATTGAGTGTATGGTAAGTTCTATTATGTTGGAACTAAGACAGTTCTTATTCGAATTAAATAATATAGTAAAGATATTTTAATGACTACTATTGCTCTAATTATTTGTCTATCTTATTTGAATATTGAACAAATGGGGTACTGATTGTGTTTTAAATTAAGGCAGTGTTTGTAGGGTGACTTGTAGCACAATGTTGTGCCTAACTTATAACCTTACTTTTACATTCCACCAAATAATGTGACTTCGCTAATAGTTTGTAATACCTCCCGGAATCAATGACGCACCTAGCAAAGTCGGGCAGCCTTTTCAAAGAACACATGTGACATCGCACGTTAATAAGTAAGATTACTTCATTTTTAAACCTTTTGCTTCGGTTAAAAAAAACGAGGTAAAAAAACTATTATTTACTTTGGTTTTTTATAACCGAGGTAATTAATATCTTTTACTTCGGAAAAAAATAACCGAGGTAAAATATTTTTTTACATCGATTATTTGGTGTTAACAAAAAAAACTTAGGTAAACATGGCAAAGTAATAGGTCTTGTTTCTTGTAGTGAATGGCCATGTGTTGGGCGCAATGGAAGATATGATAATTCCCTTACTTCCCGCAGTTGAGATTGCTTTGAAGTATAATCACCCGAGTTCATAGTTCTCTAAAAAGATCAGAAACTATGTCAGTTGGATAAGGAAAATAAACAAGCATATTAGTTTGATTTTTTATTAATTTAGTTTGTTTATTTAAAGGTGTAGTTTGGATATTACAATTCTATAGTTCTGTCAGAGCAATGCCATTTGGGGTGGTTTAGTTTGATTTTTTCAAATTTAAATTTCTTACAGTATGGTTAGTTCATGTATCTTTTCCTTTTGTTCTCTGATTGGAAACATTAGTTTACGTATATTGTTGGTTGGAGTTTACTGATTGGAATTTGTATATTTGTGTTGGATTATGAATCGTTATTTTTATGTTACAAGTTTCGATGTGATTAGTTTGATGGTTTAACTCCTTAGTTCAATTACTTAAATGTTTAGTTTGGATATTACAAGTTTAATAATTTTTTCAGAGCAATACCATTTGAGTTTGTTTAGTTTAGGTTCTTTATAATTTAAATTTTTACTATATGTTTAGTTCATGTATATATGTCTTTAGTTTACTTATTAGAACCATTAGTCTAAGTATAGTGTTGGTTGGAGTTTACTGATTTGAACATTATTTTACTGATTTGAACTTCAACTATCGCTGACTTGAAGCATGTTTACATAATGTATATATAATAATGCTCTAATTTTAATATATGGTTGTAGTTCTATACCGTTATAATATAAAATTGAAGCTCATGGCTCTAGATCACTTGCAGCTTTGGTGTCTTTGTACAAAATTCTTTTGTCTTTGGTTTCTTTCTTTGCTTCCATGCTTCAATTCTCTTGTTTCTTCCTTGTCTTTGTAGGAGATGGATCTTGGTTTGTTGGTGGTTTAGTGAGTGAGGGTTCTACTACACTAGTGCTTGAATTTTCATCCGCCTTTGAAGTTTTTGGAGCAATTTCATTTACCTTTGCTTCATAGGTCTGCCTTTGACTGCACTGCAAGTAAAATGATTAAAATGGCCTTTGGCCTAGAATATAAAAGTGTCAGGACAATTTTGTCCTCATGCCACCACCACCGCCACCTTCCACGGCCATGCACCTTCTACTGCCACACCACCACCTTCCACCGCCGCAGAACCACCCTGCACAATCTCTTCGGCAGCTAGCTCCACTGCTCGACGCCTAACCCCTACTATCTTCACTCCTTCAACTTCTTCAATTCATATTGCGCAACCACCCCTTTAACTTCATCGATTCAAACCGCACCACCACCCCTTCAACTTCAACCGATTCACGCCACTCCCGTGTTTTGCTTTCGCCGAACGCTTCCAGGCGCCATTGTCTGCTTCTCCACCACCTCATTGCACCCACAGAGCTTCAACACCCCCACCAACGTTTTACCCTTACATGATTATTTATATATAAACATTAACAAAAATGTTTGACTTTAACTAAATAATGGACAACCCTTAATTGACTTACTATATACAAACACTTATAACTAAGGCATGACTGTAATTAATCAACGGTCTATCCTTCCTTACTTTATAAATATAAACACTAATAACTAAGTTGATTTTAAGTAATCAACTGTCAATACTTCTTGGGTTAGTATTTTGACAGGCGGGCGGTCGTCGCACCCGCCGTGCAAAAGATAATTTATAAGCCCTTTCTGCTTACTTTCTACAACTAGGTAGATAGCGGCAAATCGGGGTCGTCCAATGAGAAGAGGGATCTTCCTAAGCGTCTAAGCACACAAATGGTTGATATTAGGCTAGGAGTAACTATATATACACACACATAAAAGCATGTAAATGGGGGGTTTGGTTGGTTGGTTTCCTAAATTAACAAAGATAAAAAGACACGATAACTAGCAAGGTCAAGTGACTATGCTAATCATCAAACGAAACTAAAGAAAAGGGGTTTTAAACTACAAAGATAAAATGCCTTGGGGGCAACAGATATCCACTTCCACATCTAATGTAGTTCATCGAATCATTCACACATTCCATCATATAGCATTCAGGACCCAACACTCACACACCCATCTAGCAAGTACCACAACACACACATCACAAGGAGTTCTAAGTTCATGCTCATAGATCTTCATGCAAAGGCGCTACGGAATTCGTCACGTTCCTACACCTAAACAATTCAACCACACAAGCACTACCTATGCTCAAACAACTCATGGCACACATGCAGTGAAACACACCGTCAAGAATACATAAACGCCAAATAACAAATGCTTCAAGAATGAATTTAAATCATCTATTCAATACTTCAACTACTTGTCGTGGAGACTAAATCCTATCATTCTTAGTTCGTAGTTTGCGAGAGTGAGTTCCACATCTCTCGTCAAACCTCACCAATGACTCCCGAGTCGCGACCACGACTCAAGGTGTCATTGGTGGCATTTAGCACGAAGGACCAACAAGCTTGGCAATGCCTATGACCACTACACCGTGACTAAGCATTTAACCAATTCATGCAATTACACGAGATTAGTCAAGAGCGACCACTCATAGACCACGAGCATATAACTCTTCTCGTTTGCTACACAAACGAACATGACGAAGAGTTCAACATCAATCACATTCGTCTAGCACATTATCAACACATCAATATCATTTAGAAGCTCTAACTCATGCTTTGGATTCCTAATTAAAAGAGGGAAAGAGTAGCTAATTCCTTCCAACCCTAACAAGCAATCAATCAAGCAATTTGTATCCTCAAGCTACCAATAACATCAATAGCATCAACAATCATCATTAAAGCACAATAAGAGCACAATAGCAAAAACACCAAATAGATAGATATAAATGATCCTTACTACATAGAAATGGAAGCTTCAATCCATAGCTCCCAAGTACAACAACTACTCTAGAACAAGAAAACACATAAAAACTAAGAAAAGAAGAAGAGAAAAAGCTAGGGTTTTGGCCCAAAACAGGGGACAAAAACTGTGGAATGAAGGGGATGAAGAGGTATTTATAGGGGGAAGAAAAAGGGAGAAAAACGCTGCTGCAGGGCTGACTGGACGCTGTCGTCGCGACTCGCGACCAACTTGGTCGCGACTCGCGACCAAATCAGTAACTCAGCCTTGCTGTTTTGTTTTGCTTCCTCCGGGTGAACCGTTGATCCGTTTCGGGAGTTCTTGTAGTCGATTTTATAGTGCTCGAGAAGAGGAATCCAATGGTGCCACTCTTGAAGCCTGATTCTTCTCGGAAAATTCTGAGAACCCCGGATCATCATTCATCCGTTGCTTTGCTCTCCTTTCTTCATCTCTTCACTTCTTCAAATCTTCACAAAGCTCAAATGTAAAGGTCTTCAAATCTTCAAATCTTCAAAGATAAATCTTCAAAGTCTTCAAATCTTCAAAGTCTTCAAACAAATCACCTTGTCACACAAAATCATCTAAAAAGTGATAAAAACGTCAAAGCCGCCTTTATCCCTCCTTAGATGATTTCAAGGCAAAATGGCACATGTAGAGCACAAAATTGCACAAAACCTAATCCTAAAAAGCCTAAAATAACCATCTAAAATGGACACATCAAACCTCCCCACACTTAAACCTTACTCGCCCTCGAGTAAGAAAAGATTCAAGCACACGGAGGAAATGACATATCCACATCCTAAAAACCCTAAAATAACCACATAAAATGGCCTCATCAAACCTCCCCACACTTAAACCTTACTCGCCCTCGAGTAAGAAAAGATCCAAGCACACGGAGGAATTCATATGGCCATATCCTAAACTAATCCCCCAAACAAAGCCTCACAAAAACTCTCAATATCATAAATCCCAAAATAAAAGCTCACATGAGAATTTTTTACACACACATCCCCAATCCTAAATCTAACCAAACCTACCACTTATCAATTCACTACCCATAAAAATATTTCAAAGCCCCGAATTGATATTCCCAAAGTCCAATGACACAAGATGAAGTTAAAACCATTGAAGAGGTTTAAGCACATACTACACCTAATGCCAATATATCAACCAAAATCCAATGACATAAAATGAAGCTAAAACCATATAAAAGTTTCAAACACATGCTTCACTAAATGCCAATATATCAACCAAAAACGAAGTAGAAAGAGATAAGAAATTTCATAACCACACTTCGTTTCCTAACCCACTAAGCTACCCAATCCCAAGAGGTCTATAGATGTTGAGCTACCCGATCCATCCGTGTGACAACCGCAACCTTATGACTCCAACGCCGGCAAATGAGTGAAATCATAGCATTTTTCAATTTCTCTCACTTTCTCTCATTTTGCCTAGGAGCTCTTTCGAGTTTTCATCCTAGCCACACATCATGTTTCTTTAGCTCACATCTCACCTTTTTCCGCACATTTTAGCCTCTCATTTTTTCCTAGGCCGCCCTTTAAGGGTTTTCGACCTATCCGGGCACCCAATGTTGCCTAAGTTGCCCTCTCGGGTTTTCAACTTAGCGGGTTTTCTTTTTCTTTTTTTTTTCTATTTTCTTTTTCTTTTTTGTTTTTCTATTTTTTTCTTTTTCTCACGTTTTTCCAATGAAAAGTAGCAAAAAGCATTCCAAAACAATCTAGCATGCATATGAGTCCTCTAACCCCTCCCCACACTTAAAACATTACATTGCCCTCAATGTAAACATGTAAGGCAAGAACAATAAAAATCAAGGTAAGGGGATAGAGTGACACCCGTGGCTCCGCAATTCGCCGGTGATATGGCGCAATCCAAGCACTTGTATGGTCCCGAAATTGGTTTCGGAACCGGAAGGGGGAGCAAAGATGCCGTAGAAGAACTCACCCCTCGAGAAAAGCATTGTCTCCATGGCGCCGTTTGATCAAGACTAACACCACGAAGAACACATTAAACTCACAAGTACATAAGGATGTGTAATACTAGGTTTAGCATCAAGAGTTAATAACCATAGTATTTTCAAAGAGCAACTTTTTTTTTTTGGAGTTCAAACTGCTCAAAACGACATCATCCACTGATACAAGAATCACATATTTTACAAGTGGAATTGAGGGAGATCGAAAAGATTCAGTTCTGAGAGCACAAGTTTTGTGTTACAAAATTCATTCATTATTATCCTCCATCAAGCAAATAATCAATGATTTATACCCTATCTATTCTTTAAACAAATCCCATCCTACCTTCTGCAATGAACAGCCTTTTATGGTACACATCTATCCTTCAGGTATCTTCTTCCAAATCTCTATAGCAAAACCTAAATACACAGCTCCATCCTCCCCCAAAAAGTGCTTGAGCAAAAAGGAAAATAATCTTATAGCATGCTCAAATCAGACCTGAATATGGATTGTATGGTTGAACCGGCATGCTAGTGCCGTAGGGATGGACCCCAGCGCCATAGGGAGTGCCGAAGGGGTTGCCAGGTTGTTGTTGTGGCGGCGCCATCATCATCATCTGCTGTTGCTGCTGCTGCTGCTGCAACATGAACGCGTGTTGTTGGTTGGTCATGCCTGCCATTTGAACATTGGTTGGTGCAGCTACGCCACTGGAGGCGTAGAATGGATCGTGTGCTGTAGGAAGCATCATTTGGTTGGCCATAGGTGCTGCTTGTTCCCAAGGATTATAGCTTACAGGTTGGCTGCTTCTTCTGTATGCATCTTCATATAAGCTGTCTAGTGTGAGCAAGTCGAGCCCTCCAGCCAGTTTGCTGGCAGATGTCGCAGTCCCATTGGAACTAGGAGTAGTAACGAGAGCCAATTCCCATCCAGTGCCATTAGTCAGACCAGTAGAAGCAGGTTGCTCAGCACCTCCAACAGGCACAATGGCTAGAGCTAGGGCATTTTTCTCATCCAACTCAGAGGCAGCAGGATTTAGTGGTGCTTTCAGACCCAGTAGATCAGGTTCCTCCACTATAGGAATTTCTGCTTTGACAAGTTCTGGCTCGGGCTCAGGTTCAGGTTCAGGAGGCGGTGGGGTTGGAGCAGACACTACCTCTTTCACATCTGGACTCTTTTTGTATTCTATTGCCAAAGTGACCTTGGTTTTATCATCAACACTCGAATCCCTACGAGCAGTAGAAAGACGAGGTGCTTCTCTCACGTACTTCTCCATGGCTTGTACGAATGGTGAAGGGGGCTGTTCAATTTTAATAAAACGCTCCCCACGACCAACGTCAAGGTTTTTACATACTTCATAAAACTCTGATAGACTCTCAGCCTGCTGACCAGCCCTCCTATATATATCCAAAGCTTTAAGAGCATCATGGCGTTGCATCTCAAAAAACTTGTCAACCAAATTAACAGTGCCATCACTAATAGCATTGTAGATTTTAATACTTTCGGTAGCAGCCATATTAAGTGCCAATTGTATCACGTAATTGTGAACTGCAGCACCTTGTGGCTGACAAGCAAGAACACGGAAAAGAAGTTGCTGCAACGCTGGTAACTGTTCTAGCAGTTCTGGGGTGTCCAATTCTTTGGTTTTAGGGCGATCTGTTTCAATGTCATGTTTTAACACCCGGAAACACTCGAGCCTTTCCTCCAAAAACAATGCATAGCTCCGCACCCATGCAGAAAAATCCCAGGCATTTGGACTGGAATCATCCTTAAAGTGAGACATATTGAGCATGTGGCTTCTACCTCTTCCGTAATTGATAAGTTCTTCCTGGAATGTAGGGTCAACCTCCCTCAAAGCACGATGAATAACAATCAAAGTCTTCAAGGCAACCGCCCAGTTATGCGTCTTTGCTAGCCGTCTAGCGAGAGCGTGAATGCAGTAGGCAACATCAGCTCTCGGCCTGGTAGCCGATATCGCAGAAAAGATAGCTCTCAAGTGTCTTTCCTTCGCAGGGCGTTCCACATGATTCGTGGCCTTGACAATGGCAATGTCCAATTCCTTATAGTCACTATTTATTTTTGCCAAACTGACAGTGGTGGTGTCTTTGAGAGCACCTAGAGTTTTCCGCAAGCTACTCTGCGTCCCTCCTCCCGACATCCTTCCCAACTATATCACCGCACGAGCTCGCAGAAAGTGGGGATTTGAATGGTGTGATGGAGGAGAAGAAAATGGAGAATAAAGGTTTTTGGAGCAGTGGGAGTTTTATTTATCTTTCTGGTGTGATCAAAGAGCAACCAAATCACACTCAACCAACACTATAAGAATAATCATGAAAAATATCCAACATATATTGACATGTATACAAGCATCATTATAGGATATGCACTTACGATCACAATGATGTAGTCGGCATACTACAATCAACAAATGTACTATAAAGATGCAAGAATGTTCATATGTCAACATATGTAGGATGGTGGAGGAATGAGTGGGTATGTGGTGGTTCTTGGGAGTGTTGGGTGGAGAAGAAGGTAGGATCATGCAATGTTTAAAATCATTTGGAAACTTGGAAGCTTGGAAATTTGAAATCCTGGCTCAAAAAATTTTCAACAGTTACTGAGCACGTCGCGACTCGCGACGAGCCTCGCGAAGTCATCGCGACTCACGGAAAGTTGAGTCCGAGAGCTCAAAATTTTCTGAGCTCGTCGCGACTCGCGACGAAGTGTGTCGCGACTCGCGACGAGCCTCGCGAAGTCATCGCGACTCGCGGAAAGGTGAGTCCGAGAGCTCAAAATTTTCTGAGCTCGTCGCGACTCGCGACGAGCCTCGCGAAGTCATCGCGACTCGCGGAAAGGTGAGTCCGAGAGCTCAAAATTTTCTGAGCTCGTCGCGACTCGCGACGAAGTGTGTCGCGACTCGCGACTCGCCTCGCGAAGTCATCGCGACTCGCGGAGTCATCGCGACTCGCGGAAAGTTGGCGCTGGGAGTGATTTTTCTCCCCTGTTCGTCGCGACTCGCGACGAAACCCATCGCGACTCGCGACGGCAGAGTATCCCAGGCTTAAAATTTTTCTTTTGCTTACCAACTGTCCAAGCTTTCTTCCCTCGTTCATTGATCTCGTTCTTTCATCTCCTTCATTGCAATGCACTTCACTTTGCTACAAAATCACAGAAAAACAAGCCATAAAAAGAACAAAACAAAACAACAAAAAACTAAGAAACAAAAACTAAAAGAAACAAAAACTAAAAGAAATGCCGAATTAATTTAACGTCGTCGGCACGACGAAGCTCCGTATGTTTAAGGTCGTCGGCACGACCCTAATGTTATCCGTATGGTGAAGGCTTGAAGCTCTTCACCATGAGCATCCAAAATAAGAGAGGTGGGGGCATAAAACTTTCAAGAGGAAAGTCTTGTGGAGGTGGAGATGGTTCAAAGGGAATTAAGTGGTTAGGGAGCTTGGGATAATCTTTCGGCTCCTCTCTCGTTTCCCTCAAAACTTCCAAAAATGGTGGAGTTGGTTCACTAGGTGGGAGAAGGGGTGACGATGCTAATGGATGTAGCACTATCACCTCTTCCTCCATTTTTCTATCCTCTACAACCAACTCCTCATCCCTTTCAAACTCAAAATCATTTTTATTGGTGACCTCACTCACCGAGTCATCGAGTTCAAGTTGGGATGGTGTATTTTCGGAATCACGAGCTTCCATGCGGGCCAATACCTCTAATATGTTCCTCGCATGCCCCTCAATGGCCTCAACACTAGAGGAGAGCTGGGTATCCGGCTCCTCACTAGTAAAGGAGTTCAAGTTTGCTATGGTATTTAAGACATCCTTACGTGTCAAACTTGAATTTCCTTGTTGGGCTTGGTTTTGGGGTATGGTATAGGGTGGTGATGGCCAACTAGGTTGCTCGTAGTGTTGGTTTTCCGGCTCATTCTCATACCACCAATCCGGACTACCACTCCATTCCGGATTGTAAGAGTCGTGGTATGGATAGCATTCATGAGCTTCTTGCCCTTGAAAACCAACATCTCCAACCTCTTGATATCACTCTTCATAGTACCCATGGTTTTGAAAACCAAGGGTTCTTTCTCGGTCATCGTGCTTTTCCCACAACAAAGGGCAAGATTCGGTAGGATGGTCGGAACGACACATCCTACAAAACCTTGCTTGTTGAGCCTCTCTTCTCATCATGAGTTCCCTCAAGGTGAGACGCTCCATTAAATTTAAAAATATATATTTTTTTTAACAAAAGTTCGAAATCATAGTGCAAGGATTCTCGATAAAATAAAATACCAAGAACTCAAGCAATACCTACTCCGAACAAAAACAACCACCAAGTAGTGGAAAATAAAAACAACTAGCCAATACACAACCAAATACACCTAAATACTAAAGAATAAATGCCTCTTCCCCGGCAATGGCGCCATTTTGACAGGCGGGCGGTCGTCGCACCCGCCGTGCAAAAGATAATTTATAAGCCCTTTCTGCTTACTTTCTACAACTAGGTAGATAGCGGCAAATCGGGGTCGTCCAATGAGAAGAGGGATCTTCCTAAGCGTCTAAGCACACAAATGGTTGATATTAGGCTAGGAGTAACTATATATACACAAACATAAAAGCATGTAAATGGGGGGTTTGGTTGGTTGGTTTCCTAAATTAACAAAGATAAAAAGACACGATAACTAGCAAGGTCAAGTGACTATGCTAATCATCAAACGAAACTAAAGAAAAGGGGTTTTAAACTACAAAGATAAAATGCCTTGGGGGCAATGGATATCCACTTCCACATCTAATGTAGTTCATCGAATCATTCACACATTCCATCATATAGCATTCAGGACCCAACACTCACACACCCATCTAGCAAGTACCACAACACACACATCACAAGGAGTTCTAAGTTCATGCTCATAGATCTTCATGCAAAGGCGCTACGGAATTCGTCACGTTCCTACACCTAAACAATTCAACCACACAAGCACTACCTATGCTCAAACAACTCATGGCACACATGCAGTGAAACACACCGTCAAGAATACATAAACGCCAAATAACAAATGCTTCAAGAATGAATTTAAATCATCTATTCAATACTTCAACTACTTGTCGTGGAGACTAAACTCCTATCCTTCTTAGTTCGTAGTTTGCGAGAGTGAGTTCCACATCTCTCGTCAAACCTCACCAATGACTCCCGAGTCGCGACCACGACTCAAGGTGTCATTGGTGGCATTTAGCACGAAGGACCAACAAGCTTGGCAATGCCTATGACCACTACACCGTGACTAAGCATTTAACCAATTCATGCAATTACACGAGATTAGTCAAGAGCGACCACTCATAGACCACGAGCATATAACTCTTCTCGTTTGCTACACAAACGAACATGACGAAGAGTTCAACATCAATCACATTCGTCTAGCACATTATCAACACATCAATATCATTTATAAGCTCTAACTCATGCTTTGGATTCCTAATTAAAAGAGGGAAAGAGTAGCTAATTCCTTCCAACCCTAACAAGCAATCAATCAAGCAATTTGTATCCTCAAGCTACCAATAACATCAATAGCATCAACAATCATCATTAAAGCACAATAAGAGCACAATAGCAAAAACACCAAATAGATAGATATAAATGATCCTTACTACATAGAAATGGAAGCTTCAGTCCATAGCTCCCAAGTACAACAACTACTCTAGAACAAGAAAACACATAAAAACTAAGAAAAGAAGAAGAGAAAAAGCTAGGGTTTTGGCCCAAAACAGGGGACAAAAACTGTGGAATGAAGGGGATGAAGAGGTATTTATAGGGGGAAGAAAAAGGGAGAAAAACGCTGCTGCAGGGCTGACTGGACGCTGTCGTCGCGACTCGCGACCAAATCAGTAACTCAGCCTTGCTGTTTTGTTTTGCTTCCTCCGGGTGAACCGTTGATCCGTTTCGGGAGTTCTTGTAGTCGATTTTATAGTGCTCGAGAAGAGGAATCCAATGGTGCCACTCTTGAAGGCTGATTCTTCTCGGAAAATTCTGAGAACCCCGGATCATCATTCATCTGTTGCTTTGCTCTCCTTTCTTCATCTCTTCACTTCTTCAAATCTTCACAAAGCTCAAATGTAAAGGTCTTCAAATCTTCAAATCTTCAAAGTCTTCAAACAAATCACCTTGTCACACAAAATCATCTAAAAAGTGATAAAAACGTCAAAGCCGCCTTTATCCCTCCTTAGATGATTTCAAGGCAAAATGGCACATGTAGAGCACAAAATTGCACAAAACCTAATCCTAAAAAGCCTAAAATAACCATCTAAAATGGACACATCATATTTATAAACACTAATAACTATGATGACTTTAACTAATTAATGGTCAATTCTTACTTGAGTTAGTATATAAAAATATTAATAACAAAATCTTGGACACTAATCATTATAATAATAAAGTTTAACTTTAACTACTTAACTTATATATAAACGGTAAATCCAATCCATGATCAAAATTAGTTAACTTTTTATGTACAGCAATAACTTACTTGATCTTAAATTAATATATTTTAAATGCATTTTAAAGAAATCAATGCTAAAAAGGGAAAAATAAACACACTACACTAATATGGGGTGAACCAAACTCGAGCTTGTAAGAGCATGTCCAAGAGATTTTCTATAATAGAGAATTTTATTGTTTTTAGAGATTTTAGTACTATTTGAGCTTCAACAGGTTCCCCATCCCATTTTTCGAATGATGAAAGAGAAGGTTTGGTTCTCCATATTGGTAGAAGAGAAAAATAATTTGGAGAATTAAATATTAAATGTAACAATTAATTTAACACTTGAACTTTAAAAATTATTTTTCATTTATACCAAATGTATGTAGGTGTACCATTGCAACATTTAGTTCTTGTTGAATCAACACATAAAATCGAACCTTTGAATTCCAATTATTATTTTTTCTTTTTATTTTTTTTTTCATTGAGAGATCAATTTTAAATTTTATGGTATTTTAAATTTAGAGAGCATCTTCTATTAGACCACCTAACGAGTTAGACCAATCATGACAATTATCATTCTTATAACTTTAAGATTAGACTACTCCCCCGTTCCTCTAAAACTGTCTTACTTCTTCTTTTGTCACTATTCACTGATGATTTTATAATTTTAATATCTTAAATTATGTATTTTTTTAAAATTAGATATTCTTAAAATATATGTTACGATAAATCTAGCAATATCTCATACGATAATTTTCACATTTGTATATTTATAGAGGTTTACTATACAAATAACCTTAACTTTATTAATGAATAGTGAAGTAAAACGCATATAGAGGGACAGAGGAAGTATATTTATTTATATTTTGAGGTACATTTTAAAGGTTTACTAATTATGGGAACCTCGTTTCAAAAAAAGAAAACAAAAATCAAATCACCCTATTAGTTATATTAATTTTAAGACAACCCCATATAACAGTTAGACTGTATAAAACAAGATTTTGAGTTAAACTTATGATCCTTAAATAACAGTTAACATGAATCACGATATAATTTTGATATTAAGAAATTAGCTATTGACTTATTTATTCACTCGATAAGAAATAGTAAAATATCAAAATGATTGTGTTTTGAAATTCAGCTTCTTAAATTTTTTTGGGCCAAAAGATTGCCTTATTTATCTATATAGTAGAATATTTTTAAAAAATTATAAATTAATTAATAGAACTAATGATTTTCCTAACTTTTCTCAAGTTTGAAATATTGGACAGTAATTGAATTTAATGCTTTTATTTAAATTTAAAAAGTAGTTATTATTAAGAAATAAAGGTAAAACTCTATAAAATAGGGAATCTGTTGGAGTTGGAGAAAAAAATGGAGAATATGAGTTTTAAATCTCCATTTGAAGAAACTTTTAGAGAACCTGTTGAACTTGCTCTAAGTATTCAAGATTGAACTCGAACTCTACTAATATCGTTCATTAAACTCTACGAACTTATCGAGCGAATATAATATATATCTAATATATTTTTATTAAGTATATTCTATTACTCCCTTGTCCCAGGAGAATCTGCATATAGAGAAATCTCTGCTCAAAAGTTTCCCTAGGACCCACAACAATAAGAGCCTTCCACGTCTTCTAGTTAATAGAAAAAAAGACAAGGAGAAAAGTAAAAATTAGGAGGGATAAATTTTCCATCCATTTCATTAATGAGGGCCATTCCTGCCATTTTCTATGCTAGGAAGGCACCAACACCCATTTATGGGCACTGTTCACTTGAATTACAACCACACAAACTTCCAAAAATCAAAACTGAAGCCCTACACTACAAATACACTCATCTGTTTCACATTTAATGCTCTAAAATCTGAAATCCTATGCTCTAACTTCATCTTCTTTCTGAAAAAACCCCAACCCAAAAAGTTTTGGGTTTGGTGGGGAACCCTCAGGTTGGTATTTACACAACATTGAGCCGTCCCAAGCCCCTTAGGGTGCTAGTTGCTCTCAGTTTTGTGCACCTTTCCATTCCTCGATTTTTATTTTCAATGGGTCGATGCGGAAGAATTTAACGAGCGAAGAAATGCAGCATTTGGGAGAGTTTCTATTGTAGAACCATAAAAATGGGAAGATCAAGCATTCGAAGAGGTTGGAGGCAGTAGCTATGTTCATTTGCAGTATACAGACATTGAGAAAAAATTGGGCTCTTTCTCGAGCTTAAATGGCACAAGGACGACCACTTGACTTGCGTTATCGGATGATGGGGCACCTTCCGCAGAATAAGAAAAACATCGACCTCGATGCTTTGAGGGCATTTCCTATAATTCAAAGATGCACAATAAGAGGTACGACAAAAACGCTAAACATAGGGAAGAGTAGTGTTCAACGAGCATTGACATTGAAGATAATCAAAAGTTATACAAACAACATCAAACCAGTTCTCACTGAACACAACAAGGTATCAGGTATGGTTTCTTATTTAAAAAAGCTAGATGCACAACTTAGCTTTAGAACGATGGACCACGTAATTCACATTGATGAGAAATTGTTCTATTTAAGCCAACCAACACTGAAGTACTTGCTGTTCCCATATGAACCAGAGTCGTACCGCACATGCAAATACAAGTCCCACATTCCAAAGTTAATGTTTATATGTGCAGTAAGTAGGCCTATATGGGGGGAAGATGGACAACTGTTATTTGATGGGAAATTAGGAATGTTTCCATTTTTTGAAGATCAGATTACAATTTATAACAACAAGAATAGGCCAAGAAGGACAATAGAATAAGTTCCAGTACCTAAGATCACTAGAGATGTCACAAGAGCTAAAATCATCGAGGAAGTTATCCCCACAATCAAAGCAAGGTGGCCAACGCATATTTTGGGCAAGTTCATACATATTCAACAAGATAATGCATTACACATCAACATGAACCTAGTCAGCGAACCAACAAATTCACCCGTATGCAACATCCCAGACTTTGGGTTTTTCAATTCCATTCAAAGCTTACAACAAGAACATGCAGCATCTAATGTGGTGGAGCTAATGACAGCAGTGCAATCAACAAACACTATCACAAGAACCCCCCTTTAGCACCGGTTTTTAAACCGGTACAAAAATGTACCGATATAGCACCAGTTTTTCTTGTTAGCACCAGTTTTTCTTGTTAGCACCGGTTTTAACCGGTGCTAAAATATTTACGACGAATAAAAAAATCCCTTCCTCTGAAAGCAGCAGCGTGCTACAACTTTCAGAGGAAGGAAAAAAGACCTGAAACTAGGGGTGGGCATCGGTTCGGGTTATTCAGTTTTTGGTTTATTCGATTCGGTTTATTCGGTTTTTTCTGAAAATTCCAAAACTGAAACCAACCCGAATAACCCGAATAAACCGAACTGAATTTGGAATTCGATTTCGGTTTGAATTTGGATCTAATCCGAATAAACCGAATTGGATAGAACAATTTTAAAAAATATTAAAAATTGAAACTTTGAAACTAATTTCATAACTTGTGTGGAGAAACACTAACTCAACACAATAGCCAGAACTAAATATGTAGATCATGTAGCAGAAGCAACATAATGGCATTTATTTTTCTGTTTTAAGTACTAGAATTACTTAGAGAAGTCTCCGTGCTTTGCTGCAGAGGAGGGGATGATATAACATTATAACAAATATAAAGACAGTATTACTATAAAATTTGATTGTAAGGATGTGGAAATTGGTCAAACCTCTTGTATAACTGAGAAAGATCCTTGGCTATAGGATAGGATTTGTTTTGGACAGATGACACCTGTTCATTGAATGATTTACCGTGAGATGAACGATTTGTTTTCACTTTTCAGTAACTTGAAGCTTCAAACTGCAAATTTTTCTATAATATGAATATGAAAGAGTACCTGGTTACTAGCTTTATCAGATAACAAGGATTCACATTGAGATGTTATAAATAAATAATCCTCGGCAAGATGACCAGGTCTCTAACAATTCCAGCTACAAGGCAATCATGAAAACTGGCTTCAAAAATTTTAACCTATGAACACAGACCAAGCATATAAAAAAAGAAATAGTATACCATTTGTAAGTAGAGAGACTAGGAAAATTATTTGGCCAATCAGCATTGTTGAAATTCCAAATATTTTGATTAGATTCAATCACTTCTAAGCCACTTTTCTGAGAGATTGGGACAGTAATATTTCTGATGCTTGCATTACCCTGGTAAAAGTAGGAACACGGTGAAGAGAATACAGAGTGCGATAATTTTAACGTCGGATAATGAAAAGAGAGAAGAACACTTTCTCTGCTTGAAGATTCTGCAGAAGTTCATTTTTATAGTCAATGCTGCAAACATCATCATCAGTCTGCGAAAAGAATATACAAATCACTTCATGTATACTATTTGATACAACAGACCAAACATAACACAATAGTACGGATGATACCCACCTCATCACATATATATTCTCCGTATTTGACACAAACAACACAAGTTGGCTCACCAGGGAGAGGCAGTCTTTGCTCACTTCGATTCATGATTCCATCAGCTTCATTTATGTTATCTAACAAAGTTGACCATATATCAAACAAATAGAAACAAACAATGACATTAGCCAAGGCGTATACACCTGCTTCCACCATTGATGCTTCAGTTTTTGGGCTATAATATTTTACATCACAAACAAGGGATTTCATACAATAGAAGTAAACTCGAAGAAACTAAACTTTTCTTGTTGACATACCAAAAATCACAAGAAGATTAAAAGTGCTATACAAATGAAGAGTAAAAGTGCTACAAATGAAGAGTAAAAGTGCTATAATCAAACTACAAATGAAGAGTAAAAGTGCTAAACCTCGGTACTGACTCTGTAATCAAGCTAGTTTCCAGTCCCCCACCGCAATGTTTCTGGTTCAACGTCCCCACATTCATCTTCTTCTTCCCCTGCAATTCAAGCATTTTTTCTCTATCAGACAAAACATCAAACACTTGGAGAGCAAGCATAAGAAAATCCTAGCACTCCCATTTTATGATTTTACAGTCGACAACTACGTAACACCACACAACCTTTACACAACTAAATGAAAATAGCCTAGCATCTCTAACACCCCAGAAATCACAAGAAAACGAGAAAAATTCAAAAATATAAAACCCTGGAAAAATCACCCCCAAACTCAGATTTTAACCCAAAATCTTAAAGAGGGAATAAGAGAAACTAAATACATGAAATTAGAGAGCATAAATGAGACAGGATCGAGGAAAAATACCGAGTTCTTACCATTTATGGCAAAGCCCTATTTTACGAGCAGTCGGCACCGCCGAACCTTCGTTGCCAGCAATCGACCAACGACGTTAGTCTCAGATGGGGGGATAACGACGATGGCGAGGAGACCTACAAGTAGTGGCAAGATCGATAGATATATTAGCGAACAGTGGGTCTGTGCATCGAAGGAAAATGGATAAGGCTTTGAGCAGGAAGACAAGATGCCGCAAGATCGCCTCCCTCACCGGAGCCGGTGCCGGTGCCATCTCCCCTTTCAGATGATGCTTGGTTGGTGGCTGATCGGCGGAGAAAAGCCAGAGGAGGCGGAGGGACGGTGGGTTCGATCGAATGAAATTAGGGAAGGGAGAAGGAAGACTGAGTATATGAAAATAGGACTTGGGGTTTGGGCCAAAATTATGGGTTTCAGCCCATTAAAGTTTTCATTAACTAAAATCAAATAAAGTTTGACCGTTAATTAGTTAAAATCAACTTAGTTATTAGTGTTTATATATTGAAAGTCATGTAAGGGTTGACCGTTGATTAGACAAAGTCAAACATTTTATTAGTAAATATTATTATATACTAATTCAAATATAATTTTGACCGTTAAATTGTTAAAGTCAACTTTGTTATTAGTGTATATATATTGAAAGTCAAGTAAGAGTTGACCGTTAATTAGTTAAATTCAACTTTGTTATTTGTATTTGTATGTAGAAAGTCAAGTAAGGGCTGACCGTGGATTAGTTAAAGCCAACTTTGTTATTTGTATTTTTATGTAGAAAGACAAGTAAGAGTTGACCAAGGATTAGTTAAAGTGAACTTAGTTATTAGTATTTATATATTGAAAGTCAAGTAAAGTTTGACCGTTGATTAGAGAAAGTCAACCTAGTTATTAGTGTTTATATATTGAAAGTCAAGTAAAGTTTGACCGTTGATTAGACAAAGTCAACATAGTTAATAGTGTTTATATATTGAAAGTCGAGTAAAGTTTGACCGTTGATTAGTTAAAGTCAGCTTCGTCACTAGTTTTTATACATAGAGAGAGTCAAGTAAAGTTTGACTGTTGATTGGTCAAAGTCAATTTAGTCACTAGTATAGATATATAGAAAGTCAAGTAAGCTTTGACTGTTGATTAGACAAAGTCAAACATTTTTATTAGTATTCTTTATATACTAATTCAAATAAAGTTTGACCGTTAATTAGTTAAAGTCAATTTTGTTATTAGTGTTTATTTATTGAAAGTCAAATAAGGTTTGATTGGTGATTAGACAAAGTCAAACATTTTTATTAGTATATATTATTATATACTAATTCAAATATAAGTTTGACCGTTAAATTGTTAAAATCAACTTTGTTATTAGTGTATATATATTGAAAGTCAAGTAAGAGTTGACTGTTAATTAGTTAAAGTCAACTTTGTTATTTGTATTTGTATGTAGAAAGTCAAGTAAGGGTTGACCGTGGATTAGTTAAAGCCAACTTTGTTATTTGTATTTTTATGTAGAAAGACAAGTAAGAGTTGACCGTGGATTAGTTTAAGTGAACTTAGTTATTAGTGTTTATGTATTGAAAGTCAAGTAAAGTTTGACCGTTGATTAGAGAAAGTCAACCTAGTTATTGGTGTTTATATATTGAAAGTCAAGTAAAGTTTGACCGTTGATTAGACAAAGTCAAACATTTTTATTAGTATATATTATTATATACTAATTCAAATATAAGTTTGACCGTTAAATTGTTAAAGTCAACTTTGTTATTAGTGTATATATATTGAAAGTCAAGTAAGAGTTGACCGTTAATTAGTTAAAGTCAACTTTGTTATTTGTATTTTTATGTAGAAAGACAAGTAAGAGTTGACCGTGGATTAGTTAAAGTGAACTTAGTTATTAGTGTTTATATATTGAAAGTCAACTAAAGTTTGACCGTTGATTAGAGAAAGTCAACCTAGTTATTAGTGTTTATATATTGAAAGTCAAGTAAAGTTTGACCGTTGATTAGACAAAGTCAACCTAGTTATTGGTGTTTATATATTGAAAGTCGAGTAAAGTTTGACCGCTAATTATTTAAAGTCAGGTTCATCACTAGTGTTTATATATAGAGAGAGTCAAGTAAAGTTTGACTGTTTATTGGTTAAAGTCAATTTAGTCACTAGTATATATATATATATATATATATATATATATAGAAAGTCAAGTAAGTTTTGACCGTTGATTAGACAAAGTCAAACATTTTTATTAGTATTCATTATATACTAATTCAAATAAAGTTTGACCATTAATTAGTTAAAGTCAACTTTGTTATTAGTGTTTATTTATTGAAAGTCAAGTAAGATTTGACCGTTGATTAGACAAAGTCAAACATTTTTATTTGTATTTATTATATACTAATTAAAGTAAGGTTTGACCATTAATTTGTCAAAATCAACTTAGTTATTAGTATTTATATATTGAAAGTCGAGTAAAGTTTTATCGTTGATTAATTAAAGTCAGTTTAGTGTTTCTATGCAGAGAGAGAGAGTCAAGTAAAGTTTGACCGTTGATTAGTTAAAGTCAACTTAGTCAGTAGTATTTATATATAGAAAGTCAAGTAAGTTTTGACCGTTGATTAGACAAAGTCAAACATTTTTATTAGTATTTATTATATACTAATTCAAATAAAGTTTGACCGCTAATTAGTTAAAATCAACTTTGTTAGACTAAATTATTTTTTTGGTCCCTTACAAAGTATCTTTTACTATCTTTTGGTCCCCATTTGCAAAACAACCTTTAGACTGTACCCAATAAATTCAAAATGATATGTTTTGGTCCCCATAGGTGGTTTTCAAAATGATATATTTTGGCTGGAAAATTTTAAAAATTTAAAATTTTTTAGCGCCGGTTTAAACCAGTGCTATTTTCTTCCAAAACTGGTGCTATTTTAAAATTTTGGCCTATTTCTTTGGCGGAAAAATGAGTATTGAAAAATTTTAGCACCAGTTTTTAAAAACCGGTGTTACTTAAAAAATTTTTGGGGATTTCTTTGGCGGGAAATTTTTTTTGGGGATTTCTTTGGCGGGAAAATTTAAAAATTTTAAAAAATTTTAGCACCGGTTTAAACCGGTGCTATTTTTTCATTTTTAGCACCGATTTTAAAACCAGTGCTATTTTTTTACAAAAAACCGGTGCTACTTTAAAAAATTTTGGGGACTACTTTAGCAGGAAATTTTTTCTGGGGATTTCTTTGGCGGGAAAATTTAAAAATTTTAAAAATTTTTAGCACCAGTTTAAACCGGTGCTATTTTTCATTTTTAGCACCAGTTTTTAAAACCGGTGCTATTTTTTTCAATACCGGTGCTATTTTAAAATTTTGGGCTATTTCTTTGGCGGGAAAATGAGTATTGAAAATATTTAGCACCGGTTTTTAAAAACCGGTGCTATTTATTAATTTTCGCACCGGTTTTAAAAACCGGTGCTATTTGTTTACAAAAAACCGGTGCTAAGTTATATTTTTTAGCACCAGTTTTTAAAACCGGTGCTAAATTTTGCAAAAACCGGTGCTATTTTTTAATTTTAGCACCGGTTATTAAAACCGGTGCTATGTTTTACAAAAACCGGTGCTATTTTGAATTTTTTGGTGGGAAGATAGAATTTTACAAATATTTAGCATCAGTTTTTAAAAACCGGTGCTATTTTAATTTTTTTGGCTATTTCTTTGGTGGGAAAAATGAAATTTTCAAATTTTTAGCACCGGTTTTTAAAAACCGGTGCTAATGTTTTCCAAAACCGGTGCTATTGTAAAATTTAGCACCGGTTTTTGCAAAACCGGTGTTAAAATTAAAAAACCCGATTTTAAAAACCGGTGTTGAAATTTTAAAAAATCGGTGCTAAAAAATCGGTGCTAGAGGGGAGTCTCTGTGGTAGTGAAATGACAGGGAAGGTGCAACAATTTTGAACAAGGTTTTCATCACACATCAACATGCAATGATAGAAATACTGAAAACACGTGGGTCAAACAGGTACAAGATGCTTCACATGAACAAGGATGGACATATAAGAGAAGGGAATCTGCCAAAATCACTACAAGTAAGTGAAGAGGTGGTAAGGGCAGCATTAAGCATCTAATCAACAAAGGGGCAGTAGATGGAACCATTATTCCATTGATACATGCCCTAGGATATCAACCATGAATGAAAAAGTGTAAAAATTTTTGGGCTTGGTGAAATGGTAGATTTTGTAAGCCAGGAACATCCCACTTTTGATGTGAATGAGATGTTCCAAGACTAACCCTAGTTAAATGTACATTTCAGTAATAACATTAATTTTTTTTTACTCATTTTGTTTGATTTATTGATTTATAGTTTATTTTATGCACTCAAGTATGTGGGAAGATGTAATCATACTATTGCATATAGAACCACATAATCAACACATAAATGTACACAACAAGCCACAGTGGCAGCTGACAGCAACATTATGCGGTGAAGAGTCATATTCAGACCAGAAAAAGCCAATGAAATCATCACAATCAGACCAGCAAATGCCAAAGAAGCATCACAATTGATTAGACCAGCAAAAGCCACAAAATCATCACAATCGGACCAGCAAAAGCCAGGGAAGCATCATAATCCGAGCCACGAAATTTAACAAAGTATAAGAGCACATGCAATGGTAAAAATCGATATCGGTTTCTTACCAATTAAATATATTATTCCTCTCATTCTCTCTCTTCCACCTAACATTAAAAAACCACTTAAGAAACCACCCTTTTTTATCCCCACAGTGGTAAGAAACCACTTTCAACTATTCATTGACCCCACTTGATTTTCTCTATCCTACTCATTTATTTTACCATTAACATTTAATTTAATTTAATTTATTCACCCAAAATAAGTTGAAAGTGAAATTTTAGAATACATTATAATTTTTATTCATAAAATTTCGTTTTATTTAAAATTTATTAAATATTTCATTTTCTTTATTTTATTAATTTCGGTAAAATTTTAAGAGTGGAATGCCTCTATTTACAGGTAAAATTTTTTTATTACCGTTGGAAAAAAATTCAGAAAATTCAAGGCTTCATTTTTTTAATTTTTTCAAAATTTTTTAATTTTTTCAAAATTTTTCAATTTTTTTTAAAATAGCCGTTGGACACGTGGCCCAACCGGAGGGCGCCACGTGTCCTTCGGATTGAAATTAAAAAAAAAGGAAAGCTGCCAGTGGGACACGTGGCCCTCTGCTTGGCCGACACGTGTCCCAGTCTGGTAAAAGAAAATGGGCCGCACATGGCGGCCCCCACCTCTGCGCCATGGCCTCTGCAATTCGCACGGAACCGGTTTCTTAACCGGTTCCCTAGTTGAAAACTAGGGACCGGTTTTTTAACAAGAAATCGGCCTAAAAACCACTACTGTGGATGTTTTCGGTTTCTTAAGTGGTTTTTTAAAAATTTGGCAACCCACTGCACTTGCCCTAAACACAGATTTCATCGAGCCCCTGAAGGATTCAGGGACTCTCACACATAACTGAAGGGAAGATGTATTATAAAATTAGGCAGACAACTATAAAACTAAATAACAAAAAATAAGCACATATATCATCGAGCCCTTGCAAGAAGCTCTCACAAATAATAAATACAGGGCACCAACAGGCCAGATGCTTAAAAAATAAATAAGCCAGGAACATTATCACCTTATTTGAAGCCATCAATTTTTTGAGAACTTGAGATTTTTGGTCTTTTTTCCTTTCTCTGAGAACTTGAGATTTTGGATTTTTTAAAACTAGTGCCAACAAAAAATACTGGTGTTGTAATAACACCGGTTTTGAAAACCAGTGCTACAAACAAACCGATGCCAAGAAAGGCACCAGTCTTTGAGAATTGAAACCGTTTCACCCCCAAGTTAGGCACCAATTTTCAAAACCTTGAAAAACCGTTGCTAAAGAGGGTTCTTGTGGTTGTGTCTCCTCAGTTTCCTCCTATCCTGCTCAAGATGGGATTATGTGACTCTCACATCAGCCTCATCTTGAGAGGGAGGGGGTGAAGGGGGGGGGGACTCAGGTCTTCTACTTATATGTCCATTCAACTGATTGTTAGTTGGATTAGTTTACAGATTTTAGTTAGCTTTCAGTTAGTTGTTTACAGTTCGTGGTTAGATTAGCTGTAGCTGAATTAGTTAGCTGTTAGTTAGAGTAGCAGAATCAGCAATGTAATCATGTATATAAGGGATGAAATCCCCTTCATTTGTTAAGTTAATCAATCTGTAGAAAATAAGGGTAATAATGTGTGATTATATTCATGATATG
Source organism: Rubia yunnanensis (assembly GCA_037428765.1). NCBI lineage: Eukaryota > Viridiplantae > Streptophyta > Magnoliopsida > Gentianales > Rubiaceae > Rubia > Rubia yunnanensis. The sequence goes on from CM075061.1 coordinate 90,116,674, forward strand.
GGGTACATTATATAGTGGTACAAAAGACCGGTACAAACTAGGAAAAAAATATAATCTAATTACAATTACAAGTAATATTTATATTCCTTAATACTCCTCCTCAAGTTGGAGCATGAGGATCAGAAGTGCCCAACTTTCAAAGTAGGGAATGAAACGGATTCCGTCCGAGCGCTTTCGTAAAAAAGTCAGCAGGTTAATGTGAAGTACGGACATGATGAGTAACAATAGTACCAGACTATACAAGATCCCATAAAAAATGACAATCAACTTCTATATGCTTCGTACTGGATTTGCCGTAATATGAGGAGCAGATTGACTGTCACAAAACAGTTGCATATGAGCGGAATGCACAAAACCTAAGTCCTTAAGAAAATACTTAAGCCACAACAAATCATAGCAAGTAACAGCCATATCACAATACTCCACTTTAGCAGAAAAGCGAGTAACTGTAGGTTTCTTCTTGGTCTTCCATGAATCCGGAGAATCACCAATCATCACAAACTACTCGGAAAGAGAGCACCGTGTAATAGGGCATGCAGCCCAATCAGAATCACAATAAGCAGTCAACTGTGATGAACTACGTGAAGAGAGAAATAAACCTTGACCAGGATGACTCTTCAAGTAGTGAAGACCTCGAATTGTAGCTTGCCAATGAGAAACACAAGGAGACTTCATAAACTGAGCAAGTGTATGAACCGAATAGCTAAACTCAGGATGTGTAATGGTGAGATAAATCAGGAGACCAACTAGGCACCAGTACTACTCAGGATCATCGTAAAGTGGACATTCAACACACACCGGATAGTGTTGTTGCTAAATCGGAAAATTAATCGGTTTAGAAGCTGATAAACTCGTGTCAGATAAAATGGCCATGGCATATTTTCATTATGAAAGTTACTCTCATCCGGTCTTCTAGCAATCTCTATACCCAAGAAATACCTAAGCAAACCAAGATCTTTCATGTGAAAATAAGAGCTCAAGTATTTATTGAATTCAAAGATAAGCGACAAAGAACTACAAGCAATAACCAAATCATCCACATAAACAAGCACATGCAAAGAAACTGAGCCACGAGAGAAAACAAAGAGTGAGTAATTTTTTTTACTCTGAAAAAATCCAAATGCACGCAAAACCTGAGCCAATTTGGAAAACCAATTGCGAGGGGCTTGCTGAAGACCATAAAGAGATTTTTGAAGGCGACATACCCGTCCAAGAGGCGTGGGATAGCCGGGGGGGAGGGTGCATAAACACCTCTTCATGCAAATCACCATGCAGAAAAATATTATGCATATCTATTTGACGAAGTTCCCAACCACAAATGATTGCAGCTGATAAAAATAGGCGAACCGAACTCATCTTTGCAATAGGAGCAAATGTCTCAGTATAGTCAATTCCTTCAATTTGACAATTCCAAAAAACCACTAGACGAGCTTTATGACATTCAATGGTACCATCAAACTTGAACTTGGTACGATGAACCCATTTGCATCAAATTGCAGTCTTATCCATAGGTGGAGAAGCTAGAGTCCATGTCTTTTTGCACTCAAGAGCATTAGTCTCATCAGCCATAACATCACACCAATGAGCATGCTTCGATGCCTCAGAGTAAGTGGTGGGATCTGCACTAGAAGTTACTGCACCCAAAAATCTAGAATGTGTACTAAAACATTTATTACAATTTACAAAATCAGTAAGAGGAGAGAGAACACCTAAAGATAGTGATGTCACATGAGTGATCGTAGTAGTGAGGGTGGGTTTCAATATCAGTAACGAAGCAGACATAGTTTTCCAAATATTCCAAAGGTCGACAATCGTAAACACTCTGTCGGGAAGAAGGCAGCTCAGCAGCATGAGGCGGTGCCAGGGAAACTGATGAGGCAGGTAGTGGAACGGACATGACATGGTGGCGGTCGGCGGAGGCCAGAGAAGGTAACTCCGCACTAGGTGGCAGCTGTGGCGAGGCCGGCGCGTCTTCTAAGAGTGTGTGAGATGTGTCAGAACTTGAATCGACTGATGGCAGGGTAAGTTGGCAATCTGGGTTAGAGGCCGCATCCGACGATGATGGATCTAGGGATGGAAAGGTGGCCGACATCGGGTGAGCGTCCGGGATCGACAGTGGTGATATAGGAAGTGAGGTGGTGGCACCACTGGTATGAAATGTTGGAGCCGATGGCGGAGAGTTAGGTTTCACATCGTACAAAAATTGGGCTTCAAAGAAATCAACATCCCAACTGTTGAAGAAGGTACGTGATTCTATATCATAATGGTGATATCCTTTATTTCTGGCAAGATACCTAAGAAACAAACACCTGTGACTTCTTGAGGCAAACTTGTCATGAAACCTGGGAATGTAGGAAGCAAAACACAAGCATCCAAAGACCCACAAAAGCTTGTAATTTGGAGCTCGTCCATAGAGTAACTTAAATGGTGTGCGACCATTGAGTTGCTTTGTCGGTGTTCGATTAATTAGATATACAACTTTCAAGTGGTAGATTAGCCTGAAAATGCAAAGTACGCACCATATTTAACAAATGATGATGCTTGCTCTCAATACGACCATTCTGCTGTGGTGTATCAACCATTGATGTCTAAAAAATAATCCCAGATTCAACAAAGTATGATCTTAAAGGCAGAAATTCTGTACCATTATCAGCATAGACATGACAAATGGAGCGTTCAAGCTGATTCTTGATCAAAGCACAAAATTCAATAAATCTAGAAGCTACATCTGACTTAGCAACTAATAAATAAACCCAAACAGTTCGGGAATGATAATCAACTATCATTAAAAAATAAAAGGCACCCGATGTGCTTTATTATGCGTGCATTAACCATTGCATTTAGCGTAATAATTGATTCTATTTTATATGTTGGATTGCTAGTATTAGTTGAGTTTACGTGACGAGGGGTTTAGACGGCCATGTTTGGTTTTCTTGTCTAAATCCTACATTTTGTAGATTTAATTGGTACTAATGGACACCTTGTACCCATGGGAATCTAGATCTTTCTTTTTGATCATCCTTAGTAGGTCGCTCGTGGGCACTTTTCGTTACATTCTAAGTGAAGGCCGTTCGCAAGGACGGTAGAAGATATTGAAGGCTTTGCAAGGATGGTGAAAAAGGTTGAAGGCCATTCACATTAGAATGGTAGTAGATGAAGGCCATAGACATAAAATTATGGTATTAGAAGGATGGAGACAAAGACAGGCAGCATTGAAGTTCAAAACGGCCAAGGAAGAAACAGAGAATCATGGTCTGAGAGTTGCGCCAAATTCTGGGAACAATCCAAGAATAATCAGCCTTCAAGGTTGGTTTTATTGGATTTGTCTCCTCGAGAACCATAATATTTACTACAAGAACTCTCAAAATGGACTAACGGTTCATCTGTAACGAAGGAAAGAAGTTCACCTGGCAGAAGCATAAACGGGTCGGCGCGGACCGCTCATAGGTGGCACCAAGCGAGGCACCAACGCCTTGCACCAGATGATGTAGCCCTCACCAAGGGTCTTTGCAATGAGCCGTTCCAAGGCCCGGAGTAGACCCTGCCAATCCCAACGGGCCGCGTGCTAAAGCGGTTATTTTCATAACAAAACAGCTAAGTATGGGCGTAGACCTTCCCATTTTCAACAACCCGCGCCATTTCAAGTGCAAAATGTCGAGACCAGCAAACGGGATGTGAAGAATTGAGTGGCCCTCACCAAAATAATAAGAAAAATGAGGATTCTAGTGATGGACTGCGCCAAATGACACGGCCCGTAGATCAGAAATGCAAAAATGACCATCTTGATGATGGGCCTCGCCTCATGCCACGTATCACACCGGACATGACCCGCAGAAGACACCACAGCCTGTGCTATGGAGAAGGAATGACCCATGCCAGATCTGGCACGAGCCTTATGAGCGGCGTGGACCGCGCTATCCACGACGGTCTACGCCAGTGGCAGCTGAACTAGGGTTTTACACATTTTGGCCTATTTTAGGCCAATTTTTAGGCCCAATTCCTTACTACTATAAATATAGCCTTAGTCTACTAGGGTTAGGGAGTTGGATCATTTTTCATTAGGTCATTTATAATTTGGAGAGCATCCTAGATAGAGAAACATTCACTAGCAGAGAGGTTTCTACTGAAGGCGGCAATGGAAGGCAGTTGTAAAAAATCCGCCTAGAACCTCCTTTAATTGAGCTCAAAAGCTATTTTCGAGTTCGGAAATAGCTCTCAGGTCACTTTTTTTAAAAAAATTTAAATGTGGTTCTAATTAATTAAAGGTGGTTCCGCCTTCAATTGTGATCAATTAAAGGCGGGTCCACCTTTAAAACCGAATGTTAGAGTTCAAAAACAAGGTACAGAAGCATTTCCGAGTTCAGAAATGCTTTCTTAGCTCACCTTTCTTATTTTATTTTAAAGGCGGTTCTAAAGGTAGAACTACCTTTAATGGGCTTGACCTATATACTTAGTCATTTTTGGCCCAAACCCTATTCTTCTCCCTGGCCATTTTCCCATCGCAGACTGTTCCTCCTCGTCTTCTCATCTCCATGAAACCCTACCTTCTCTCCCCACCTCACACTCCACCTCCGTCGTCTCACCCTTCCTCCGCCACTCAGCCTTCACTTCATGCCACCCTCTTTCCGCCGCTCAGCCCCTGCCTCATTATCTCTATCATCGAGAGCCCCGTCTCTACCTTGAGATTTCTCCGCCGCTAGAGATTGCTCCACCAGTGCTAGAGATATCTCCACCGCTGCTAGAGATATCTCCACCACATATGGATTGCTCCACCGACGCTAGAGATTGCTCCCCCTCACCCTCCATCTGCCGCTAGCCCCGCCTCCATCTCCATGCTTAACGTTCTTTGCTAGACCCACTTGAGATTGCTTCACTGTTCCTCGCTCGATGGTTTGACCGCATCGCTGCTGTAGGCCTCCGCCGGTAATGGAACGCCGATGAAAGATGCGCGTTATGCATTTTTTTCCATTTTGCCTTTGTACACAAATCTTGACGTTCTGGATTCCTGGTTGGATATTGGAATAATTGTTCCCGTTTTCTTGATTGCTGTTATGGGTTACCCTTTCGTTGTCGGAAACCGATTGGTTTCTTGCAGGTTTTTTTGGAAGTTATGAAATAGTTTCCGAACTCAAAAACTATTTAAAGTCAATTTTCACTTCTTTTTAAAGGTGTATTTTAACCATCTTCGTTGGCAATTTTCAAGGCGGTTCTATTGATTGGGCAATGGAAGGCAGGGCCAGAGAAGGCCGAATGAAAGTACCTTCAATAGTCCGATATAACCGCCTTCAGTAGACCCATCTTACACTTGTGATTCTCTCTTCTTTCTTTGATTCCTTTTTATTTTTCTTTCATCCTATGATGTGGAATTCAAATATGTATTTGAATTCCATGTCTAGGGAGTAGTTTCCATAGCTTAGGGATAATTGTATTCATGTGTTGATTTATGCTTTAGTGAGACTCTTAGTTCATCATAATTATTGTGTTTGTGATATTATTGTGACTTGTTCTTGAATTCAGAGTACCTCCATTAGCACACACTCTGGTCTATATTCATGTTGGTGAAAATATTGATATCCCCGAGGAAGAGAGACCTCCGATGTGATATAGGTAGCAGGGTCCGGGTCCACGTGGGTGTGTGCACGTAGGTCTTTTCCAAGTTTTACTGTTACATTGCCAGCACACCAGCCTTAGTTGACTATTTGGAGTAGTCTGAAGGGTTACAGGAAGAGATAGCGAAAAGTAGCAAGCTAGGGTTGTAAGAGGTCTTAGTGTCATAGATAAGGTGCCTACCTCCATTTGCCTCGTTCATAGACATAGGGAGTAGAACATCCGTGGTGGAGTGCTCATGGCGTAATTATATGGGGGTAGAAATAGACCTACAACAATGGCCGGACCTTGTTGTACTCCTCTAATTATAGAGGCGGTGTCGATGGATGATTGCAAGAGTACTCGGTATGACAGGTATAGGGAAGTGCTAACCATCAACCACACCATGTGTTATGGGCGCTAAATTAGGTTGTCTAAATCTCACATGTGAATGAATCGAGGATCAAACCATATAATCAACCATGTTACGCAAGCATTCCCCAAGTGTCTAGCTAATATAGTTAAATTGCATTTTACTTTCATGTTCTTAGTTTCTAGTTGAAAAACCAAAAACCTCCCTGTTCACTATACTGTCTACTCCTAGCAACACGTACGGATTGACAACATGGACGTGGATGTGTTTAATTAATTGTTAGGCCCTAGCATATATGTGGACATACTCAGGGCTTACCGCTAACTACCCTATTGGTAGCATAGTAGTGAGTTGGGTGCATAATGTAAATTTTATCTTTGACCCTCCCATAAGTCCTCCGCTTAGTTTTTAATGACACCGGGTGAAGGCGGACCAACACCACTTGAAGATGGTGTTCTATAAGGACACCAAACATCACAATTTATTAATTCAAACAATGAACTAGCATCTGAAGAACTCAAAGGAAAACTATGTATAGTTTGTTTTGCTCTATAACACACAGAGCAAGGAACATAGATATTATCTGTGCTAAAATAAAGAGTAGAAATAGAAGAAAACATCAAAGATGAAGGATGTCCAAGACACTGATGCCATAAATCAGATGACTAAATTGAAGCAATTGTAGGAATAGACTGCAGGATATGAGGACGAACACGCGTATCCAGCAGACGAAGCCAATAAACCCCACCTTGCTGTTCACCCACGCCAATCACAGTCCTCGTATTGATTTTCTATAAATTGCAATAATTTTCAGTAAACAAAGCTAGACATTTTAAGGCAGATAACAATCTAGAACATGATAATAAATGACATCGCAAAGTAGGGATGTAGAGCACATGAGTATGGGTGACATTACCAAAGCAAATAGAACCATATTGTGTAGCTGATGACACATATCCATAAGGCAGTACAACATTTATAGAACCGATAACAGTAGTAATATTAGTAAGATAACCTTTGTCACCAGTCTTGTGATAAAGGGCTCCCAAAACAAGAATCCAGGGTAAAAAGAATTAAACTGATTAAATAAATGCATGACCATGCTCCATTGGTCGTCAGACAGAGCAGGGCCAAAATTAGACCGGGTAGGGGCACTGTTTGAGGCCACCGCTGCATAACCTAGCGGTGACACTGCAGCGCCGACGAATGGAAGTGGAGGTGGGCGGGAACCGGTGGCAGGAACACTGTTCCCAGTGGCACAATTGGCTGAGCTGGTGCCATCTTCTTGGTGGCATTGACTCTCTCCCTCATTTACGCGAACCATTCTGGATAGCCCGTGAGCTTGAAACAGGAAGTTTTTTCATGAGATTCTTACGATCAGCTGAAGTGAGGATAACTGTCAAAGAACCCAAAGGTGGTTAGGGTCATGCGACATATGCCATAGAGTCAGAAGAAGGATCGCGAGAACGAATGAAGGCTTTGTGATTCTCCTACTGAGCAACAAGAGCATACACACACATGACATGTGGCAGTGGATCAAGACTCATGATGTTGGATCGCAAGGCGTGATAGCCTTCATCTAAACCAAGGAGATATTGATAGATCAAATTTTTTTCACACTCGTGGAAGGCAGCAACGGCATGGTTGCATGTGCACAGTGGTTTGCAACCTTCACATGTGCAAACTATAGGAGGCCGAAGAGAGTTGTAATCATAAAAAAACTTCTTCAATTTTCCAAATTAAAATAAATGGCAATAGTCTGACCATTCTGCCGACAGTTATGATTATCATCACGCATCTGTAGAATTTTTGGACCATTGCCAAGAGTAAATCGTGCTTTAAGATCATCCCACAATTTCTTAATTGTGGAAAAATAGATGGTAGAAGAACGCAATGCTAGATCTACAGTCTGTAAGATCCAGCAGACAAGATTAGCATTAACTCCAGGCCAATCATTTGCATCAGAATGACATCCGGGGGTTTGGTAATGGCTCCCATCAATGAAACCAATCTTCTTCTTAGCGAGCAAAGCACTACAAATTCCAGTAGTCCATTCAAGGTATTTCTCTTCGCCCTTCAGCACGATGGGACAAATGATTAAACTGCGACCATCACAAGGACCAAGATAGTAGGGAGAGTTCACAGATAACCAACAGATACAGATAACTGAGTGCCAGATTGCAATTGCAACTATTTGAGTAAAGCTGAAATCACATCGGTGGCATTGAGATTCTGTAGCTTATTGGCCTGAGCTTCGATAGCAATGCGAGCATGTTTGGTGGTATCACAAGCAGAATCAGACTCGGGAGTCTACATAGTGCAAAATCATATCAAATCTTCGGTAGAAAATCAGATCTGCGACAAATATGGTGAAGAGGCGGCTCGTGATGAGTCGGTGCAATGGCTCATGGGAGACTTTGGTGGTGGGTGTAGATCGGTCGGTGAGCAGATAGATTAGTGACAATGGCAGCTTGTGAGCAGCGGCAGCGGTCGATGATCTATAATGGACGACGAGCAATGAACAACAGCGGCAGCGGTGCGTGTGTGCAATGCACGGACGTCGGAGGTGGCGGAAGCTCGAAAAACTGCAGTTGAATTTTTCTTTAGAGTGTTAGTCTTTGATACCATGTAGAAAATAAGAGTAATTATGTGTGATTGTATTCATGATATGGTGTACATTATATTGTGGTATATGTGACAATAGAAGATCGTGATTGATCGTGATTAATCGTGATTGATTGTGATTGATTGATTGTGATTGATTGTGATTGATCTTGATTAATTTCTAATTAATCAAGATTTATCTTGTCTATATTTAGAACTAGTCCAGATTCATTGTATCATTCATATGTAAACACCTATATATTACTTTGTATATGGTAATAGAAAATCAAGTTGGAAAATTCCTTTCATGGTATCAGAGCGTTGCTGATCCTCTCTCCCTACAGTTTCAATATTTTCGACCTCCCCTATTTCTTCTTCATTCGGCCGCCCCTCTCCCCTCTTCTTCTTCAATCGAATTTTTTTTCTCGATCATGGCCGACAACAAGAATTCAGATAGGTTGTCCCTCAACACCATGATCCATTTACTCAATACGAAGTTGGATGCTAACACATACCTGCAATGGAAGCAGCAGGTTCAATATGTGTTTAGACCGCAGGGATTGTATGGTCATCTTGATGGTTCTAGTCCCTGCCCAAATTTCCCAGTGATGCAGACACTGGTTTCCTCCTCCTCTTCTCCGCCTGATGATGCTGCTTTTCTCAAAGCTAGAGAGGTCTTTGATAAGACCAAGGCTGTCTATAATGATTGGGTTGCTGATGATCAACGAGTCTGCAGTGTGCTTTATTCTTCTCTTTCTTCCGATGCCAAGAATGAAATCTCGCAGTGCACCACCGCGAAGGAGATGTGGGATGCCTTCGCCATGGCATATCAACACAGTACTGCCATTGCAGCCTTCAGTCTTCGCCAACAGGCCGGCATCATCCGGAAAAATGGTACTGTTCATGAGCTTCACCTTTCCTTCATGAAAGTTTTTGATCAATTATCTGTCATGGGAGAACTAGCTAGTAATCATGAGAAATTGATTTGGTTTCTTAATGCTTTGGGGGCTGACCTTAAGCATTTTAGTGCACCTATTGCTGCCCGTAAGCCTCTTCCTGATTATATGATTGTGGTTGATGAGGCTAAGGGATATGAATCTTTTATTGTTAATGTGGAGAAATCACAGTTGAATAGTGTCCAAGGGCAAGTAAATTCTACTCCAATTGCTTTTGTGGCTTATGTATAGCAGCAGGGAGAACTGGTTCAGACCAGCAGCCAGCCGTGGGCGGCGCGTGGCCTCACACATCGGCGGAACCCGCGCTTGGCAGTGGCGCGTGGGCCCCATACTCGGCTAGAAACGGCCGTCCCGGTGGCCGGTGTGGTGGTAGAGGCTCCTGGAAGGGTTCTGGCCGGGGGTCTTGGTCTAGATCTGCTGCATATGGGTCTCCAATTCAGTGTTATACCTGTGAGGGTTTCGGTCACATTTCTAGTCAGTGTCCTTCGGCCAATCCTCGCCCTATGGCTTTGGCTCCTCATCCTTATGTTCAGCAGCAGTACTCGCCTTATGTTGGTCATGCTCCTCAGGCAGTTCAGGCTCATCTTGTTCAGCACTATCCGCAGTATGCTCCTCCGATGCTTCAGGCGCTTCCCACACCACCGGGTTTTGCAGCACCTCAGTATTCTGCTCCTTCAGCATATCCCACTCAGCCATCTATTGCAGCACCTCAGTATTCTGCCTCGAGTGTTGCTTCATCGATCCCTGACTAGTATATGGATTCAGGAGCGACTAATCATATGAGCTCTTCTGCTTCCAATCTATTGAGTGTCACTACGTACAATGGTAACACTCTTGTCTCTGTTGGTATTGGTAATGCTCATATTAGTTCTACCTTACATTTATCTGATGTGCTGCTTGTGCCTGCAATTGCTAAGAATCTCTTATCAATTAGCAAGCTTACTCGTGATCTGTGTGCTATTATTACCTTTGATAATTAGTCTTTTGTCATTCAGCACAAGGTCACCAGGGCAATTCTGGGGTGGGGACACGTTGAGGATGGCCTATATATGCTGGACCGTGGTGAAGAAGCACTTCTGTCATTTGTTAGATAAAACAATAATAGAGCATCTTTTGAGATTTGGCATGCTCGATTAGGACTGTGTCCTCTAGCACTGTTTCTTTGTTGAACAAGAATGGGTATTTATCTCTTACTTCTGTGCTTCCTAAACCTGGTATTTGTGAATCTTGTGCTATGGCAAAGGGTTAGAAATTGTCTTTTGTTGAGAATTCTAAGCGCGCTGCTCATGTTCTTGACTTAATTTATTGTGATTTATGGGGGCCTTCTCCAGCCTTATCTGGAAGTGGTTTTGCTTATTATGCTGTTTTTGTGGATGATTACTCGCGATTTACCTGGTTTTATCCTCTTCGTCGCAAATCAGACTTTGTTGACATCTATTTTCAATTCGAAGCATTCGTGGAGAATCAGTTTTCATCCTGCATCAAAGTTTTTCAAAGCGATGGTGGCACCGAGTTTATCAATAACAGGTTGCAGTCACACTTTGGGGCTCGTGGCATTCATCATCAGGTGTCATGCCCATACACTCCAGAGCAGAATGGTAGGGCTGAACGGAAGCATCGACACTTAACGGAAATGGGGCTGTCCATGCTTCACCACTCTCACATACCTATCTCATACTGGGATAATGCCTTTAGTGCTGCAGGTTTCACTATTAACCGCCTACCCACTCCTGTTCTTGATAACATCTCTCCTTTTGAGGTTCTATTTGGTCGGCCCCCGGAATACTCCAACTTTCATCCTTTCAGGTGTCGTGTGTTTCCATATGTTCGACCGACTGCAGCTCACAAACTTGCCCCTCGCAGTCTTCCATGTGTCTTCATTGGCTACAGTGCACATTATAAGGGGTTTAAATGCTTGGATACAACCTCCGGACGTACTTATATGACTCGACATGCCCGATTTGATGAGTCTCACTTTCCCTTTTCCACTGTATCTTCGAGGTTCAGTTTTCATCCCTGGATGTTTCATCTTTTTTGGACCCTACTGATTCAGACTTTTCTATCACCATCCCTGATCCTACTTCGGCTTCACCGACTTTGCCTTGTTCGGTTTGTCCAGATTCCTCGTCCACATCTGAGTCTACAGCACCGATGATTGCCTCTGCTGAGGATGTGGTTGTTACACCACCACGATCTCCTGTTTCTTTGACCACACTGACTGATCCCTCTAGTGGTTCAACTGTCCTCTCCAGCATCAGTTCCAGTTCAGCATCGGTCAGTTCCTCAAACGGTTCCTCTGGAAGTGCTTCTCCGACTCCTCAGGTGCCCCATCCTCATCCCATGACCACTCGTTTACAGGATGGGACACGTGTTGCCCGTAATCTTGGCCCAGATTGTGTGGCAACAGGATTGGTTGCAGAACTTTTGGAGCAGAAGGAACCACGTCATTTTCGAGCCGCGGCAAAAGATTTAAGATGTGTTGCTGCTATGGATGAGGAAATGGCTGCTCTTCACCGTCAGCAGACGTGGGAGTTGGTGCCTTGTCCTCCGAATGTTAATATTGTTGGTTCTAAGTGGATTTATTGGCTAAAGTACCGTCAGGATGGCTCTATTGATCGTTATAAAGCCCGTCTGGTGGCCCAAGGATATTCTCAGATACCGGGGTTTGACTTTGATCATACTTTAAGTCCGGTGATTAAGGCTGCCACTGTTCGTACTGTCCTTGCCATTGTCACCATGAGGAAGTGGCTTTTACATCAGTTGGACGCCAAGAATGCCTTTCTTAATAGTGTTCTTGATACTCCTATTTTCATGGCTCAGCCGGCTAGTTATCAGGATCCTGCTCGCCCTCATCATGTCTGTCGCTTACGGAAGGCCATTTATGAACTCAAACAGGCACCCATGGCGTGGTTTGACCGGTTCAGTTTGTTCGTCAGGCAGTTGGGTTTTGTTGGCAGTCTTTCAGATCCTTCACTGTTTGTCTTCTCTCAGGGCACTATTGTTCTTTATCTTCTGGTCTATGTTGATGATATCATTGTCACTGGGAACAACAATGTTGCTATTCGGCAATTCATTGCCCGTGATGATCGTGAATTTTCTGTCAAGGACTTGGGTTCTCTCAGCTATTTTCTTGGTTTAGAGGTTACCTCTACCTCTACAGGGCTGTTCTTGGGCCAAGCCAAGTATGCTAGGGATATTCTTCAGTGAGCTGGGATGTTGGATTCTTCTTCGGTCTCTACTCCGTTCTTGCCGCTGTCCCAGCTTCATAGCAGTACGAGTGGACCATTTCACAACCCTAAGGTGTATCATTCCCTTGTTGGCGCCCTTCAGTACCTTACCATTACTCGACCCGACTTGTCCTTTGCGGTCAATTCCGTGAGTCAGTTTCTTTAGGATCCACGTGATGATCATTTTTCTGCTGTCACTAGGATCCTACGATATGTTCGGGGCACGTTACATTGTGGTCTAACCTTTGGAGTTGGTGGCGTTTCGGAGGTTATTGCCTATTCGGATGCTGATTGGGCGCGTTGCTTGGAGACCCGTCGGCCCACCTATGGCTATGCGATCTTTCTTGGTGGCAACTTGGTCTCGTGGAGTGCCAAGAAGCAACCTACAGTCTCTCGCTCGAGCTCAGAATTCGAATATCGAGCTCTTGCTAACACAGCCTCGGAGGTGGTTTGGTTGTTGCATATTCTTCGCGATCTTCAGTTTCCACTGCAGGGATCGCCTCTACTTCTATGTGACAATAACAGTGCTATCTTTCTTGCTGAGAATTTTGTTGCTCACAAACAGGCCAAGCATATTGATATTGACTATCATTTTGTATGGGAATTGGTGGCTGCTGGAAAACTTCATGTTAGTCATGTCTCCACTTCGATGCAAGTTGCGGACATTTTCACCAAAGGGCTTAATCGTGCATTGTTTGACTTCTTCAGGTCCAAGCTTTGCGTCTCGTGATTGATTGTGATTGATCTTGATTAATTTCTAATTAATCAAGATTTATCTTGTCTATATTTAGAACTAGTCCAGATTCATTGAATCATTCATATGTAAACACCTATATATTACTTTGTATATGGTAATAGAAAATCAAGTTGGAAAATTCCTTTCAGTATAAAAGATCTGTAAGGAAAGTAGAAAAAAGAAATAAAATGTAATTACAATTACACGTAATATTTATATTTGTTAATACAATGAGAAAATCTTTTCCCCAAAACCAGCTACAGTTTTGGGGAAAATCTTTTCCATGCCTTGCACAATTTTCACAAAGGAACGTAGAGTTGCGATTAGATGTAGGTAGATAAGGCAAACACTAGGGAGGCTTTATTTATGTTGGAAAATTATGGTTAAAAGGTTGAAATTTGTCAACTTTTTGGGCTTCATTTAGAGTGGGACCCAAACGGATTTTAGGTCAATGGATGTCATTTTTGGGTTCTCCTCCACGAGTACTATAAAATCGACTATTTAAACTCTCAAAACGGATCAAGGGTGAATGAGATATGAATGTTTTAAATATCACTCTTGAAAGAGGAAAAAATGGGCGAAAATTGGCCTAGGTAATTTTCTCTGGACTGTCCAAAATGCGTATGGATCGCATGGAAGTCTTTGGAAGGCCCAACCGCATAGTATAAATGGAATTATTTGTGTGTAATTCTTAAGAGATAAGAACAAAATACTTCCATATTTTGTGAGATATTTTGTCTTAAATAAATATGCGGTTTACCATGTTTAATATGATGAAGAATATTAGTACAAATATTTCTTCTTTTTCCAGCAGGTTTGATTCGAGTATTCATGGAATGTCTCAGATTTGATGAGTTGGTGATTGGAGAATATTCTTCTCTAATTACAGAAAATCAGAATATCATGTTTCCATGATTAGGGTCTCTTAGAGTAGTATAAATAGAGCCTCTAAGTCAGTCAGAAAACTCGCACCATTCTCAAGTTCCTCATTTATTCTAAACTTGAGTCTCACTTCTTTCTGTCTCTGTCGGTGATAGTCCTTCGGGCCTTGCGTGAATCCCAGGTAACTCTTAAATGTTAATTGTTGCCTGCGATGGTTTTATCCTAGGGAACGATGTCCACGACGGGACTCATTCGTTTCAAGGGCAGCGAGTGTTACTCGTGACTCCATCAATTTGTGATTACTTGAAACGTGATTCATGCTTTGATTATTTGTAATTTAAGCTTTTCGATTGTATGCTTGAATAATTAATAAAATTATATTATTCTTGCATATGTTAATTGCTCGTTCAATTTTTTGTTATTTGATTTTCGCATGATATAATCAATATATGTCCAACAGTCTTGAAACGAATGATAATTTGTTGATTTATATTGATTTGTTTAATAATGCATGCGAATGACATATAGATTGATATAGATTGCATGGAAAATTTGGAAATTCATGCGTATTTCCAGTATGCATGCGTGAAGAATATGTAGTCAAAATAATCATGCGTGAATAATGCATATATTACTTGCCTGCCATATTTATTAATATGCATATCAATGTTTGTCCGAAAATACGCATATGATTTGTAATTCTGAGCAAATCATAGGTAATTGCATGCTTTATGGAAATTATATGTTTGCAAAATTATGCATGCTAATGGTTTTGGTTATTTATAACAAAATCAGATTGAGCAATTTGTAATGTATAATTGTTTAAAAATATTATACTACAATATTTCATGTGTACTTATATTTAATGGTGAATAATTTTGTATGTACACATTGTTGAATCCCAGAACCATGTCGAGCAATGATGCTGCGAAGACTACCCCTGGGGTGATGCCTCTTGTGGCTGTTCCTCATGCTGAGAAACCCGAGAAGTTCAATAATGGTATGAACTTCAAGATGTGGCAACTGAAGATGCTCTTCTACTTGTCCACTATGGGTTTGGAACGTTACGTTCACGAAGATCATCCCGTTGTGGATGAGAAAAGCGCTAAGGAAGTTCAAGATGCTGCGGTGGAGTGGAACTCTAAAGAGTATATCTGCCGCAACATCCTTTTGAATAGCCTTCACGATGCCATTTGGAATGTGTATGCGGTGAAGGAGCCTTCTAAGGTGTTGTGGGAAACTCTTGACCAAGAGTACAGGGGTGAGGAAGTTGGATCCAAGAAGTGGGTCGTCGGCAAGTTCCTCGACTACAAGATGGTTGATGCCAAGTCTGTGGTCAGTCAAGCTCAAGAGCTTCAAATGATGATCAATGAGCTGATAGCCGAGAAGATGACAATGTGTGAGACTCTCCAAGTCTATTGCATCATTGAGAAGCTGCCTCCAAGTTGGAAGGACTTCAAGAGTTATCTGAAACACAAGCGAAAGGTGATGACCATGAGGGATCTGATCCAAAAGCTTCGTGTTGAGGAGGATAATCGCATCTCTGAAAAGAGGATGAATGGATCTGTGCCTGTGGCAAGGGCCAATCTCGTGGAGGTTGGTGGGAGCTCCAAGCCAAAGAAGCCCAAGGCAAAGAAGGGATCCAAATTGGGAGCTAAGGGTGGAGTTTCGAAGAAGTCGAAGTTCACTGGCAAGTGCTACAACTGCAACCTCGTTGGCCACAAGTCCTCCGAGTGTAAGAAGCCAAATAATTCCAAGAATGAGGCCAACATGGTTGAAAATCTTGCACGAGATGTGAATAACATCGATCTGTGTGCTGTGATTTCTGAAGTCAGCATGGTGGACTCCAATCCAAAGGAATGGTGGATTGACACTGGTGCTACGAAGCACATTTGCTCTGTCAAGGAAGTGTTCTCAAACTTCAAGGCAATTGAAGATGGAGAGACCATCTACATGGGCAACTCTGCAACTTCCATGGTGAAAGGCTATGGCACTGTGGTGCTAAAGATGACATCTGGGAAGGAGTTGACTTTGAAGAATGTTTTGTATGTGCCAGACATTCGCAAGAACCTTGTGTCCGGTTCTATGTTGATCAAGCATGGCTTTAAGCTAGTGTTTGAGTCTGATAAGTTAGTCTTGTCAAAGCAAGGTATGTTTGTAGGCAAAGGTTATGAGCTAGATGGTATGTTCAAGTTGAACACCATGGTTGTACCTCCTAAGAAAGATGAAATGAATGCTTCTTCTTCTGCTTACATGATTGAGTCTTCCAATTTATGGCATGGTAGACTAGGACACGTTAATTATGATTAGATAAGAAGATTAATTAAAATGAAGAACATACCTAACATGGAAATTGATGCAAATCATAAGTGTGAAACTTGTGTTGAAGCTAAGATGACTCGAACGTCTTTCAAACAAGTTAAACGAAGCACGAAACCTCTTGAGTTGATACATACCGATATCTGTGATCTCAAGTTCGTGCAAACAAGAGGAGGTAACAAGTATTTCATCACTTTCGTGGATGATTGTAAGAAATACTGTTATGTGTACTTGCTAAAAAGAAAAGATGAGGCAATTGAGAAATTTGTTCTCTACAAAACGGAAGATGAAAATCAACTTGATAACAAGATCAAGGTGATTAGAAGTGACCGTGGAGGTGAATATGTAGAGCCATTTAGGGACTATTGTTCTGAACATGGCATTATTCACGAGGTCACTGCCCCCTACTCGCCTCAATCTAATGGTGTGGCTGAACGTAAAAATTGCACTCTTAAAGAAATGATGAATGCAATGTTGATAAGTTCTGGGTTGCCACAGAGCATGTGGGGGGAGGCTATTTTGATGGCCAACTATATTTTGAATAAGATACCCCGTAAGGATGAGAAAGCAACTCCTCATGAGTTGTGGAAAGGCACGAAGCCATCCTTTACGTACTTGCGAATGTGGGGGGTGCCTTGCGAAGGTATTAATCCCACCCCCAAGAAGTTAAAGATCGGACCTAAAACGGTTGACTGTATCTTTATAGGATATGCACATGAAAGTAGTGCTTATCGCTTCCTTGTACATGAATCTCATCATCCCGAGATTCACAAGAACACAATCATGGAATCAAGAAATGAAAATTTCTTTGAGGATGTGTTCCCTGCCAAGGAAAGGGCCGAATCGTCGAAAAGGACCATTGAGTCATTAGACGAAGGCGTAGTAATTCCTGACGATCTCGAGGATCAAGAGGAGGAAGTGGATGAACCTAGACGAAGTAAACAGATTAGGACTGAAAAATCATTTGGTCCTGATTATCTAACGTTTATGCTTGAAAGTGAGCCACAAAGCTATAAAGAAGCTGTGAATTCGTCTGAGGGGCCTATGTGGAAAGAAGCGATTAAAAGCGAAATCGACTCAATTCTACATAATCATACTTGGGAGCTAGTGGACTTACCTCCGAGGTGTAAACCACTGGGCTACAAATGGATCTTCAAGAAGAAGATGAGAGCAGATGGCTCGATTAACAAGTATAAAGCCAGAGTTGTAATCAAAGGTTATAGACAAAAGGAAGGTCTTGACTATTTTGATACTTATTCTCCAGTCACGAGAATAAGCTCCATTAGAATGATACTTGCTATCGCCGTGCTGCGTAAGCTTGAGGTTCATCAAATGGATGTGAAGACTGCCTTCTTGAATGGAGATTTAGAGGAAGAAATCTACATGGAGCAACCTGAGGGGTTTACGGCTCCCGGTCAAGGAGGAAAAGTCTGCAAGTTGGTGAAATCATTGTATGGTCTCAAACAAGCACCAAAGCAATGGCATGAGAAGTTTGACCATGTCGTCCTTGCCAATGGTTTCAAAATCAATGAGTGTGATAAGTGCATCTATGTGAAAGACACGGAAAATGGATATGTAATCCTATGTTTATATGTAGATGACTTGCTCATTGTGGGTAGTAATGAAAAAATGATCAAATCTACTAAGGACATGTTGAATTCTCGTTTTGACATAAAGGATATGGGACTGGCGGATGTGATCTTGGGGATAAAGATCATCCAAAGCTCTGATGGTATCACCTTAACCCAGTCTCATTATGTAGATAAAATCCTTGAGAAATTCAACAAGAATGACTCAGAGGTGGCGATGACTCCAATAGATCCAAATTTGCATCTACGAAAGAACAAATTGGAGGCTATTAATCAGGTGGAGTACTCGAGAGTCATTGGGAGTCTGATGTACTTGATGAGTTGTACTAGACCAGACATTGCCTACACTGTAAGTAGGTTGAGTAGATACACGAGTAACCCCAGTATGACTCACTGGAAAGCAATAACTAGAATATTGAGATATCTATGTTATACTCGTGATTATGGTCTACATTATTCAAGTTATCCAGCTGTAGTTGAAGGATACAGTGGTGCAAACTAGATACATGATATAAAGGATCTGAAATCCATTAGTGGGTATGTATTTACACTAGGTGGAGGAGCAGTCTCATGGAAGTCCTCTAACCAAACGGTTATTACTCGATCCACGATGGAATCTGAGTTTGTTGCCTTAGACAAGGTGGGTGAGGAGGCCGAATAGCTCCTTCAATTCGTAGAGGACATTCCTAGATGGCCGAAGCCTGTGCCAGCTATATGTATACATTGTGATAGTGTATCTGTTATTGGAAAGGCTCAGAATATGCTCTATAATGGGAAGTCTCGTCATATTAGACGGAGACATAGCTCCATAAGACAACTTCTCTCAACTGGAGTGATCACAATTGACTATGTAAGGTCGAATGACAACATAGCCGATCCCTTGACTAAAGGGTTGAATCGAGAGGTAGTTGAAACATCACCGAGAGGAATGGGACTGAAGTCCATTAAATGATGGGTTACGTATGTGGACACCCAATCTATGTGACTGGAGATCCCAAGATCTAGGTTCAAAGGGACAACTAAACTGCAAAGACCCATTGCGATCACTGTGGGGGTTTCATACCTCCTGTCTTATTCCTATGATGAAGAAACAGTGATGTGAATGGAGGTTAAGCATTAGGTTGCTTTTAATGGTTCATGGCATCAAGTGTGTAGTACTTGAAAGAGCGCATAGTCTCTGGAACTGCTCTTACGCCAAGAATCACCTATGTAAGCGAGAAGTGTGGCCGCTTCGAAAGGGAATTGTTGGGACGCAATTCTTTAGAAACCTTACAGAACTAGGCGTGTGCCATGGCCTGATTAATGGACACAACCGAGGAAAGTGCAAGGGCTAGGAAAGATGTCTGTGGGAAGTGCATTATTGTTCACACAAGCGGTTGGGGAAGTTCAAGGACATCGCGTCTACTTCCTAACCAGTGGGCTAAGTGTACTCTCTCAAGGGAAAGATCAAAGGGTGACACCTACTTATCCTATGCAGCATCTATGCCGTCGAAATGAATCTATCACCAAGTCAAACTCTGTGTCTGACGTGATTGTTCTGATTCCTACATCAATATCTATTCATGTGGGGGATTGTTGGAAAATGATGGTTAAAAGGTTGAAATTCGTCAACTTTTTGGGCTTCGTTTAGAGTGAGACCCAAACGGATTTTGGGTCAATGGATGTCATTTTTGGGTTCTCCTCCGCGAGTGTTATAAAATCGACTATTTAAACTCTCAAAACAGATCAAGGGTGAATGAGATATGAATGTTTTAAATATCACTCTTGAAAGAGGAAAAAATGGGCGAAAATTGGCCTAGGTAATTTTCTCTGGACTGTCCAAAATGCGTATGGATCGCATGGAAGTCTTTGGAAGGCCCAACCGCATAGTATATATGGAATTACTTGTGTGTAATTCTTAAGAGATAAGAACAAAATACTTCCATATTTTGTGAGATATTTTATCTTAAATAAATATGCGGTTTACCATGTTTAATATGATGAAGAATATTAGTACAAATATTTCTTCCTTTTCCAGCAGATTTGATTCGAGTATTCATGGAATGTCTCAGATTTGATGAGTTGGTGATTGGAGAATATTCTTCTCTAATTACAGAAAATCAGAATATCATGTTTCCATGATTAGGGTCTCTTAGAGTAGTATAAATAGAGCCTCTAAGTCAGTCAGAAAACTCGCACCATTCTCAAGTTCCTCATTTATTCTAAACTTGAGTCTCACTTCTTTCTGTCTCTGTCGGTGATAGTCCTTCGGGCCTTGCGTGAATCCCAGGTAACTCTTAAATGTTAATTGTTGTCTGCGATGGTTTTATCCTAGGGAACGATGTCCACGACGGGACTCATTCGTTTCAAGGGCAGCGAGTGTTACTCGTGACTCCATCAATTTGTGATTACTTGAAACGTGATTCATGATTTGATTATTTGTAATTTAAGTTTTTCGATTGTATGCTTGAATAATTAATAAAATTTTATTATTCTTGCATATGTTAATTGCTCGTTCAATTTTTTGTTATTTGATTTTCGCATGATATAATCAATATATGTCCAACAATTTATTCATGTTGTGTTTTCTACATAGGATCATTTCAAAAGCTCCACACTCAGACGCAAGCATATTAACGAACTGTTTTCACTGTTGTGGAACACGCAGGTAAAGCGGGATAGGGTTGTGAGGGTTGGGGTCCGAATCCCAGACGGAGAAGGCGCTGCTGCAGTTCATCCATCTCTTGGTCATTTCTGGATAATGACGATCCAGCACATGCTTCAGGCTCTCGGTGGTGTTCACCCATTCCAATCCTCTCTTGGTGTAGGTCTCCTCGTTGAAGTCGCTGGTGAAGAACCTGTCCGCCTCCAGCCTCCTCGATGCCATGATCACGAAGATGATGAAGGCCGTCTCGCTGATGGCGAACCCCTTGATCTTTTTCTCCGCCATCATCCCCACCAGTATGTCCAGCTCCTCCACGTCGTCGCCGTACACCTCTTGGAGGGTTTTGATTGCTTCCTCGTCCTCCGTCAGATCCTCCCATTTGGTGATGGGTATCAAAAACAGCGCCCTTCGGAATGCATTGTATCTTGCCACACTCCTCTCCCTGTCTCTGTACACTGCCATGCATTTCACTTCATAATTTAGAATTCAGTTCAGTGGAAAAGGAGGGAATCCAAAGCTATTTAGTTACCCTCGAGAGCTGCGAGGTCGACGTGATCGGGTCTTTCTGTGCCGTCGGCATCCTGTGGCACCACATCCCTAAGCCATTCTGGATAGTTCCAAAGCTCTAGAGCTCCACAAGCCTGATGCCCCATTGACACCATCTGCTTTGTGAATCCAATCTCTTGAAGCTTCTTCTCTCCATTTACTCCAATCAGCTCACCCAGTGGAACCCTGGACGTTACATTAATTAATTCAACCACACAGTAATGGCATATTTTCATAATTTTGGACTGGAGTAAACTATATGTACGTGTAAGACGGTGGAGGCGACTTCTTGGGGCCGGGTGCCACGTTGGTGTCCCTGAGAAGCATGGTGTCGGGCATGAGAGGGTGCATACGATAAACGCTCACAAATTCCTCGGTGAGTGAATAAGGAACGCCGTGGTTTTCAGGCTTCCTCAGTCCCACAAGACCGCTCAAGGTGGCTCCCAATATGTGACCAAATGTGTCCTTGAACCTCTTCCCCAACAGCCCATACCTGTTCCATCCCATAATAATTACTTGTCCGAGAGTGCATTTGATACAAGCTCACAAGAGACAATCATTCCAGCCTCAAGTATTTGTTTGTGTTTCAGATTGCATGGCTGTTTGTTTCTAAAATTTTTAAGAAAAACGAAATCACATGCTTTTATTTTAAGAGGGCATTATTGGAGAGGTTAGGACCATAATAAAATTTATAATCGTTCTTGTATCGACTCTGAAGCTGTCCTTGTAGTTTGTTGGCTAGCATACCCATCTGAAATCCACAACCACTCCCGCTTCAAAACATTTCTTGTGATCCAAATTGCAGAGAGTAATTTAAGAGGGAATTATTGAAAGTTGGTAGAAGCGTGTGGGAGATGAGAAGAGAGCAGTTCATATATTGATTCTTATAACTTATACTAAATGTCCTTGGTAGAGCTCATCTTTGTTAGCGGCATTCTCCCTTGACATGATCTTTCATTTTATGTGAATTAATAAGTATGCGTATATACACTTGTGATATTATTATTTGTGAATTTATTTTAATAGTTATTTACTTACCAATTAGCATGCATTGCTGCGTTGAGGGTATCAGTTTTAAGGAGTTCAACAGTCCAATCAATGGTGTGAATCTTGGCGATCACCGCTGAAGTTACCAGCCTTGCATGATGATACAGCTCCTCGTCACTCAGGCCCCTGTGTTCCCTCTACAATTCATAAATAAACTGTAGAGTCAACTTTCCATATTCAATCATTGTTAAATAATTAATGAATTAGAAGCTACTAGATAGACCGTGGTTTTGTCCACGGATGTGTAGTAGGTAGGTACCTTGAGAGCATCGCAGACGGCATTGTGCTCCATGACGAAGAGAGCTTGCAAGGTGGAAACTCCAGCCCAGCTGTTGCGAACGTCTCCAGAGATAAGTCGGCCATCTTCTTCGTGGGGAAGAAGTCCATCTTTTGATATTTTCAGCTTTCCGTCTCTGAACGTCCGAACTCGCTTCAGGGTTTTCTCATCACTTCCGTAGATTGCACTTCCATCCCTGCAAGTACCAACTCATTCATTGATGAAGCATCACGAGTATTGACATGTTTATTTTTTTCAAGTTAACCTTTACCCTAAATATAAGTGTGAGCTATTGTTTGATTAATGATTATAACATATATTTGTTAAATATTATATTTTATGCAGAATTTTTATATACATCTAGACATATTAACAGTAAAATATAATTATTAAAAATCGTAAAAAAATAACATGTCAATACTCGCGGGATGAGCACTTACATAGACCTCTCTCTCCCTCTTGCAATCAAGTAGTTAAGGTTGAATTCTGACCAAGTGAACATTTTTTAACACTTAGGTTGGCGATGGGTCCAGACAGAAAAGACAATTCACGATTAAAATTAATTTATGTATCTAAAGAGTGGTTGATCTTAAAATTATAAAATGAAGCTTTAAATAAAAATTAGGGAATGCAAGAAGAGAAATTCAACTTAAGACTAATCTTTTAAAATCGAATAGGGATGCAAAAAAAAAACGCACGTATTTTACAGCGTTGAAGACGGAGAACAGGTCAAAATGAGCCATCATACACGACACTATCCAACAATTACTAATTTGAGCGATATCTATCTTGGTAGATGCAGAACATAATCTATCCTTCTTATTTAAACTATTATTAGGGAATAAAGACTTAGACTTTAGTGGTTAATCGTATTTATTTAATTAATAATACTATTTATGGTCAAATCAGTAACAATTATGTCATATTGCCTCATTTCATTGGACCAACACATATTGCCTAACCACGTGCTTTGGTAAATTAAAAAATGGGATTTCTTATCTCGTGATCATGTATTTCTCTTGCAGTTTGTATATGGCACTCTGGGTATACAATACATTAATCTATCCCCAGTAATAAAACATGGTAACTAAGTAGTTATTTGAATCCAGTATTGAAGGAGATATTATATGAGTTATTGTAGGGATGCATTTTAGTTCAATAATTATAGGTGGGGATATCATACTTACGATATCCTGGGATGGAAACCGTATAATTTGCATTTCTCTTGCATAGAAAAAGAGCAAAAAACATTTATACTTCAGAGAACTTTGTATGTTAAGGCGTGGGTTGAATCACGAATTGTCATTGAAACCATACGTACCACCAAGGTGTTCTGCGGTTGAGATGACCGGTCTTAATGTCGTAGAATCCAGTGGGAACGTCCTTAGTCTTGTAAAACCTGAAGGATTTGAGAGGGCACTGGTTAGCCACCTCAGCCGGGGCGGTGAGCTCGATCTGCTGGGTGTCCTCCAAATGGTCGATCCAATCGTGAATCATGAACTGAATCCAGGAAGCCGCTATCATGTTGAACTGCTTTCCGGTATCCATCATTTTTCTGCGTGCCAGAAGTTTCGTAGCCACCACCATTGGGTCCGGCTTCAACACCTACATCCATGCATGCATATAAGTAAAAACGAGGTTCACCATGTGTTTCAAGTATAGTAAAAACTTATTTTGTTTAAATTCAAAATTAGAATTTACACGTAATATTACGGTATCATTATTATTAATACCAATTTTATGTTTTATCATGGTAAACAACCAGTTGACATCTTTTGCTGATCATGTTTACTTTGTTTTCTTTTCTGAAAATAGGAAAAAAAAAGGGTTTTGGGGGGATTAATATATGTACATTCTCTAACGTTAGTGAATTATTTCATTTGTTCATAAAGGGTTGAATTCACTGTGCATTGATACGGAAGGTGAGAAAAATTTGGACCTTTAATTTTCAAATATTACGAGATATTAGGCCTAACACTATATGTTGACAACTTCAATAATTTCGTGTGATTAATCTACATCTGCCTTTTACTTTTCTCTTCTTGGGTCATTTGTTTTCTTTATGAAAAGAAACCTGTCTTATAATTATTTAAGACCAAGAGGTTTTTTAGATGATAAATGAAAGAAAAAACAAACCATAGACTGAGATGTCAGAGCTTAATTAATTTGACTTTTCTTTAATTTGGATGAAAAATGAGTCCTTCAATCTCACTGACGTACTATTTGCTATCCACAAATAGGGTTTATCTCTTTCCTCCATTATTTTTATGCATGCTGATTAATCTTTTCTTTTAAATATATATTTTAACCCTTAAAAAACCCTATATGCTGCTTACTATGATACCCGCATATATAAAAGAACAACACGACAAGAGTTTATACTGAGTCATTACCGATTTCAGCAGATTAAAGCATGACTGAAACTGTAAACTTACAGAGGTAACATGCCAAAGAAGTAAAAAATAGAGTGGGACAAATGTGTATTATTAATACTTACGGATAATTTACTCTATAAGACTATCAACAAGTTGTCAAAAAATGGTTTGGTTTTGAGTATATCCCAGTTTTCTTTCAAGGTTCAAAGAGAAACTTGTTCTAAGAAATTTCGGTACCTAATTTCCTTTTTAATTAAATTTTATGATAGCAGGATGCATGAATCGAGATAGATATAGCTCAAACGAAACAAATTAGTTATTCATTTACAAGAAAGTCGAAGAATCACCAAAGAATCTTTAACTTTTTATCCAAAAAACTCCTATCATTATTAATTAACTAGATTATAAACTATATTTTGTCAGAAAGTTTAATGCTTTAAACACGCGCCTACCTTAGTACGCTGATCAACAGGAAGAATGTTCCGACCAAAGAAAGAATCCGCACTACCAGCGCCCTCATTGAAGGGGTCATTGAAATTACCATCTGCGGTCCTATAAGGAAAGTCAACCGGGTTGAACCGGACCCCGGCAGGGGTTTTGCCGACGTTGAACAGATTGTACTGTTGATGGAGGTGTCGACGAATGGCCAAATAGAAGAGTCCCAAGAACACCGGCAAACGATGCCACAAGATCCCCAGCCTATCGGCCGTGTGAATGATCTACATACAAGCCACCGTCACAAATAGTGATTGAAACATCACATGTTAAACAAGTTATGGAAAGCATTGATTGCATATATGTTTGTACGTACAAGAAAGAGAAGCTTGTCGATGAAAGCCATCCGAGAAACAAGTTGTTGAAAATCCTTTTGGATCAAGGAGTTGAGCAATGGTGCATGGAAGAAAGTCTTAAGAGAAGCTAAAATGGCAGCCATGTTTGCTACAAAATGATATGAATATGTGATGCAAAAAGGTCTACCAAAACACCCTATTTATAAATGTGGATAATCTCATATGGCCTTGAGTTGCCTTATTACCACAACCTAATTAACTACTATTCACAAAGTGGACTGGTTTATTGTAATATAAATATTGGTGACATATTCCAGTAGTTATACAATTCAATTTCTTCGTTACTTTGGGAAACAAGTCTTTCAATTCAATTTTGTCGAATTGGCGAACCACAAATTATACAGCTGTTCTAATATTCGTTCGTCATGTGCGTGGAATTATGAAATTAGAAGGCGGCTTTGCACATTTATTGAACACCCGTTATTGTTAAAGTATTATTATCTACACAATTACGTGATTTGTTTGAAGATTTTTGTCAGGATAATCAAACTTTTCTTTGATCATGACCAAATGGTTTGGTTTTGATTTTTTTTCTTTATCCAAGGTTATGTTTAAACAGGAAAAGTAAGCAAGGTTCTTGTATTGAGAAACTTCTCACACCTGGATATGAGACTTTTAGAGCTATACCTACTTTGGAAGTTAAAGAAGATATTCTCCGTAATAATTCTGATTAATGATGAAGAGAATAAATAGAGTACAAAGTATACCAGTCTAAATATTATCTTCTACTTGATTTATTGAAACACCCCCTCTCAATCGAAGTGTAGGATGTTCACTTACGCACAGCTTGGACCTGAAGAACTCGAACAGCGGACGAGAGAGCCCCTTGGTGAAGATGTTGGCAATCTGAAGAGAAGTTGGGACATGTGCAATGCGCAGCTTGCCAGAAGTCACCAACTCACGAACAAAATGATAGTCGATGTCAATATGCTTCACCCGCTTGTGCGCCACTGGATTTTGAGCCAAGAAGATAGCATTGCTGTTATCGCATAACAACAATGGTGAACCCGAAAGCGGAACCCTAAGGTCACGAAGCAAATGAGTGAGCCAAACCACCTCCGAAGCAGTGTTAGCAAGAGCACGGTACTCAAACTCGGTGATGGAGCGAGAATCAGTGGGCTGCTTCTTGGTACTCCAAGAGACCAGATTCCCACCAAAGAAAATCGTATAGTCATAAGTAGACCGACGAGTCTCCAGAAATGTGCCCAGTCTGCACCAGAATACCCTAACACCTTAGGAGAACAGGCAAAACGAAAGCTAAGACCAGAATGAAGAGTGCCACGAACATAATGCAAAATCCGTGTCACTACAGCGAAATGGTCATCTCTGGGATCCTGAAGATACTTACTAACTATGTTGATTGAGAAAGACAAATCCGGACGAGTGATGGTGAGATACTGGAGCGGCCCAACAAGAGAACGATATAGTGTAGGATTCCGGAATGGAGGACTGGTCAAATTATGCAGCTAAGAACCGGCGACAAATGGCATAGAGACTGGTGCAACATCAGACATATCGGCCCGAGTCAGAATATCCCGAGCATACTTTGGTTTACCAAGAAGTAACCCTGAGGAGGTAGGCAAAACTTCAAGGCCAAGGAAGTAATGAAGAGCACCAAGATCCTTGATCGAAAACTCTCTGTGTGTCCGATAAATAAACTGACAAAGAAGAGTCAAGTCGTTTCCTATGAGAATGATATCGTCCACACACACAAGGAGATACAGTAACGATGACCCTCTCGAGAGAACAAATAAAGAAGTATAGGCTGAGCTGCATTGAAAACCAAGTTGTGTCAGATAACTGCTGAAGTACTGGAACCAAGCCAGAGGTGCCTGCTTAAGACCATAGATGGCCTTTCGCAAGCAATAAACATAGTCTGGATGAGCAGACTCCTAATATCCAACGGGCAGCTTGGTATAGACCAGAGCATCGAGAACACCATTAAGGAAAATGTTCTTGACGTCCAGCTGATAAAGTGGCCAGGAACGCATAGTGGCAATGGCGATAACTGTCTGAACTGTGGAAGCTTTGACCACAGGACTGAAAGTGTGGTCAAAGTCAAAACTTGGAATATAAGAGAAACCCTACGCCACAAGTCTGGCTTTGTGATGCTTGATAGTGCCATCTGGTCAATACTTGAACCTATAGATCCATTTGGAGCCAACAATGTTGGTATCTGAAGGTCGAGACACCAAGTCTCAAGTGTGCTGACCACGAAGAGCGGCCATCTCATCATCCATGGCCAAAATCCAACACGGTCTTAACATTTTGGACTTGGAACAGCACGGGCCGTATGAAACGGAACTTTCCGCACCAATACTTAGCAATTTTTGGAGTGAAAAGGGAAACTTGGACAAATGGCCTGCCGATGTTGGCACAGATTGTGCCGGGATTCGGCACTGCTTGTGCTGTTTGGCACGACTTGTGCCAAAGGACCTGGCACGGGCCGTATTACATAGCGCGAGCTGTGTGTGCTTGGTCTCGTATCGGCCATGGTGGTCTGGGCCACCCATTGATGCTTTGCCCGACTGACTTCTTTGCTCCACTATGAATGAACTGTTGGTCCGATTTGAGAGTTCTTGCAGTCAATTTCATAGCGCTTGAGTAGAAAAATCCAATGAAAGCAACCTCAAAGGCTAATTCTTCTCGGATCATTCCCAGAACTTGGCGCAACTTTTGGACAATAATCATTTGTTTCTTCCTTGGCATGTTTGAACTTCAATGCCGCCTATCTTTAGCTCAATCCTCCTACTACTACGATGTTAAGTCTGTGGCCTTTATCTTCTACCATTCTAATACGAATGGCCTTAAACTTCTTCTACTGTCCTTGCGAACGGCCTTCAATATAAACACGATGAAAAGTGCCCATGAGCGACCTACTAATAATGATAAAAAAAGAAGATCTTGGTGGTCATGGATATAAGTGTCCATTAGTACTAATTAAGTCTACAAAATGCGAGATTTAGACAAGAAAACCCAACATGGCCGTCTGAACCCCTTGTCATGTAAACTTAACCAATACTATCAATCCAACATATAAAATAAGTCAATTATTACGCCGAATGCATCAGTTGACGCACGCATAATGATGCGCATCATTAAGTATCTGGAAGATCTGTTATGTGTTACTGTTTGTGTCTTGGTTAAGCCTTAATATCCAATAATTACTCAATGGTGTCTAAGTCCTCTGTTGAGGCTGAGTATCAAAGTTTATCCATGACCTCTTGTGAACTGAAATGGTAAAACCAATTTGGCCATAGATCTTCATTTGCCAGTGAAGTTTTCAAAACTAATTTTATATGACATCTAGTAGACTAAGGCTATATTTATAGTAGTAGGGGACTGGGCCTAAAAATAGGCCCAAAATAGACCAAAACCCTAATCAGCCATCGGTGACATGGACCACCGTGGATGGCATGGTCTGTGCCTCTTACGTGGTCTAGTGTAGACGTGGTCCATCAGATTAGGCATGGGCTACATGCCTCATGCTGGTGCCGGGCTTGGGATATGGCACCGCCTGTCTCCTAGAGCTTTGTTTTTGCACCTGTGATCTGCGGTCCATTTTGTTTGGAGTGGGCTGCCATTAGAATCCTCATTTCGCTCAGTATTTTAGCACATGATGCTTCATTCTTCACATCCTACTGGCTAGTCTTGACATTTTAGACTTGGAGCGGTGCATGCTGCATAAAATGGGGCGGTCTGCACCCATACTTAGCCAATTTTTTGGATTGAAAAAAAACTTAAGCACACGGCCTATAGAGGTTGGCACGGTCCTGATGCGTCTTTGACTTCCAACTAGTTCGTGGGCATGGGTTCTTCTCGTTCTAACCTACAATTAAACTTTCCCTGGGATTCCAGGGGTCAGCACTCCGATGCTTAAGTTAGTCCAAGCGTCCCAAATATAATTAAGATAGAATGAATCATAAGTAAATGTTTACCTTGTATTTATGCTCCATGTCCTAAATAACGTTCTCCTTAATTGTCGCCCTTAATTACCCACGAATGCGGTAATTAAGTTAGAGTATTAAATATTCTCCTAACTGGGCAGCCATACCTTTGTCCCAATGGCTTTCTTGGGCTTAACCTCTATCAAGAGCCCCCAGAAAAGCAGGTTCTCGACCTTAGAAAGCAGAAACGCCACGAAGGTCTTCGAGGTCTCAAATGCATGAGATAGTTTGAGGATTTTGAAGACTCGAAATGAACCTTACACTTTGTTGCTCTTGCCTTTGAGGGTGAGAACCTGGTTTTCTAATCAACTCCATCGTTTAGAATTCCAAAAGGGCGCGTGCGTGCTGTACAACTGCGCATGTCACTGCTCCCTAAACAGCGTGTTGTCAGAAGACAAAGAAGCGAATACGCCTTTCCATAACTTTATATTTCCAAGGTAGTAATAATTACCCATCACTTCAGACCCATAATTACCTCCCATCCGCTCTTCCTTATTCACTTTTCTCATTTGCAGGCGTCTTCTTACAAGCATTCTTTTTGTATTTCTCTCTCGAGCGATCCAATTTCCATCACCTTTCCCAGAAAATCAGTAAGTTCTTTCATCCATAATCTCATTCTAATCTTTTCATTTACAGCCCTTTCAATCATGGCCCACTCCGATAAGGGTTCTGCTTCTGAGAAAATTTCTGGTGAAATTAGGGTAGGCGAGATAGGAGTAAAATGCCAGAGAGAACTGTTAACGACCTAAAATGTACTCATTCCGAAGAAATCTAGTACAATTAAGATGCTGGAGAGGGCGTATCTTATCAAATTGCTAACAGTCCTGGGGAAGAGGGGGGTTTCCCCATAATTGTTATGCCTCCTCGAGATGCCGTTGAAAATTGACCTCTAGGCATGGGAAAACCCTACATAAGGAGGTCCCCTACGAGCAGCAAGATTGGTTTTTACCCTCCTCCAAATCCAAAGCTTGAAGTTATAGAGGAGAAAGATGATGCATTTTTTTGAGGGAGAAGACAATCCTCTAGGGGAGGAAGCACCCTCGAGAGCGCCTCGGGTATTTCCTTTGGCTAGATCCTCTTAAGAGAATAAGAAAGGGACTTATAGAAGGTCAAGGCTAAAGGATTCAGGGAGGGAGCTCTGAGTTCCAGTAGTGGGGCCCACTATGTCAAAAATTTTGGACTTAATCCCTCATGGTCAGCGAATATCCCCGGTTGCAGATTTTTAACCCTTCCAAGAGGGTGATACTGTAACACCCTTAAACCCAAATGCAAGTATCAGGCCGGGTCTGAGCGTGCTACCGAAAGTGCTAACAGTAACGAGCAGATAAATTTTATGTGGAAGCGATTTAGATAAATTCAAAAACCTAACTTTACTATTACAGTGACCGGATTATTACAGATGTCAAATGAAAGTTTCACCTAACTATTACAGATTCAAGGTTCACATTAAAAACCTAACAGTTTATCTAGGAACTTTATCAAACGAAGTAAAGACAACAAGCACTCTTCTCTTACTGTTCTTCTTCACCTGAAAAAGGGTTGTTGGGGTAAGCTCCTTGCTTAGTGAGGTTCCATCACCAGATTTTACCCAGTTGAGTTTTAGTGAGCACAGAATAACAATTAACAATTTATAACTAGCCATGTATGTCCTAGCACACAATAAAAGGATACGGGTGGTTAATGCCGAGTTGCTTCCAAGTGCCTATATGGAAACTATGACTAACATACATGATATAACCCATTCAGTGATGCCCGAAGTCTATCAGTTTAGAATTCACTTTCCCCATTCACGTCGGTGTTCAGTTACGAGCTCGTATCAGTCAGGTGGTTATGCTAGCATACTAAATTCCACGTGTAGCCAGTTTAATCAGACGGTCCCGTCTGTACCGTTCACCATCGACTTCGACCAAACACAATCGCATCGGGGCCCTCGAAATCACATATGGGTAATCAGGTAGTACGTGATTTAGGTTTGAGACGGTAAGATAATGTACAAGGCGGTCATCAGAGCAATATATGATTCAAGTTTGATATGGCAAGATAAAGTACAAGCTGGTCTTTCACAGAAATTATCAGAGCAGTTTAGGAGTTTAGTTTCACGATAATCTAGTACAGTATGATAAAATACACACTTAATTCAACAGTAAGTAAGTACCATAACTTGAGTGTAACTGTCATATCTCTCTCTCTCCCATAGTTTGAGTATCGAGTAGAAAGGTTCGAGTATTAGGTTTCAAGAACTGGGGTTCGAGCAGATGAGTTTGAGTATATGGGTTCAAGTACTCACAGTTCGAGTTGTTGGGTTCGAGTATAGGAGGTTCGAGTACATAATTTGGGTGGAGAAGGTTCAAGTGGTATGGGTATCAGGTGGTGCTGGTTTGAGTGGTAAGTGATACCATTTCGAGTGGTGAGGTTCGAGTGGTGGGGTTCAATTGGAGAGATTCTAAAGGTACAGGTTCAGTTGGTGAGGTTCGAGAGGTAAGGTTCGAGAGGTGAGTCCGTAAAGGGTTCAGTAGTACTAGTTTGAGGAGTAAGGTTCAAGGGGTAGGTTCAAGAGGTAAAGGTTTCAGTAGTTCTAGTTCGAGAGGTAAGGTTCGAGGGGTACGGTTTGAGAGGTAACGGTTTCAGTGATATTAGTTCGAGAGGTACATGTTCGAGAGGTAAGTTTGAGAGGTAACAGTTTCAGTGGTATTAGTTTCAGAGGCACATGTTCGAGAGGTGAGTTCGAGAGGTAAAGGTTTTAGTAGTACTAGTTCGAGAGGTAAGATTCGAGGGGTACGGTTCGAGAGGTAACGGTTTCTGCAATATTAGTTCGAGAGGTACGGGTTCGAGATGTGAGTTCAGGAGGGACAATCCGGGTGGTACTGTTTGAGGGATACATTTTTGTGGGTATGTTTTAGAAGGTACAGTTCGAGAGGTAATGGTTCGGAAGAAGGTTTCGAGAGGTAAATGTTTCAGAGTACTAGTTTGAGGGGTAAAGGTTTCAGGGGCACATGTTCGAGAGGTGAGGGTAATGGTTCTAATAGTGAGAGTTCCAGTGAAAAGGTTTCTAGAGGTGAAGATATCGAGGTTACTAGTTCGAGGAGTAGGTTCGAGATATATTTTTCAAGAAGTAAAGGTATTAGTGGCACTAGTTCGAGACATAGATTTGAGGTGTACTATGCTATAGGTAAAGGTATTAGGGGTACTAGTTCGAGAGATACAGGTTTCCAGTAGCGGTTCGAGAGGTGAGGTTTTCAGAGGGGCTTTGAGAGGTGAAGTCTTTCAGTTGGTTTGATAGGTAAAGTTTTCAGTAGAGGTTCGAGAGATGAAGGGTTCAGTAGGGGTTCGATAGGTGAGGTTTTCAGTGGGGTTCGAGAGGAGAAGTTTCTCAGTGGGGATTCGAGAGGTGATGGTTTCAGTAGGGTTCGAGAGATGGGATTTTTAGTAGGGTCGAGAGATAAATTTTTGACAGAGGTTCGAGAGTAAAGGTTTCAGCAGGGGTTCAAGAGGTAGTGGGGTTTCGAGAGGTAATGTTTCGACAGGGGTTCAAGAGGTAATGTTTCAGCAGGGGTTCGAGAGGTAGAGTTTCAACAAGGGTTCGAGAGATAGAGTTTCAGCAGGGGTTCGAGAGGTAGAGTTTCAGCAGGGGTTCAAGAGGTAGAGTTTCAACAGGGGTTCGAGAGGTAGATTATCAGCAGGGGTTCGAGAGGTAGAGTTTCAGCAGGGGTTCGAGAGGTAGAGTTTCAGTTGGGATTCGAGAGGTAGAGTTTCAACAGGGATTCGAGAGGTGGGGGGTTCAGTTTGAGAGAGAGTCAGGTTTTGATGGCATCATGTGTATACATACATAAACATAAACCCAATTTGACTCAATTCGTGCTAGGGCGATGCAACACTCACCTTAGTTAAACTTTGCTTGACAAACTCCGCTTCTACTTCATTGCTTAACCTCTGAATTTTGGTATTCAAAGTATCTTTCTTAAGGCTGTAAGTTTTGGGGAGGATATCACTGGTATTTATACTAGGTAAAATGTAGGGTTCTGACACCTACTTAACCTAAAATTTTATTCTGTAAACCTCAAGCCTACTTGCCCAAAATTACTTTGGACAAACTTCTCACGTCCGCCGTCCGTTTCTTCTTCCCGGTAATTCCACTTGCCCAAAAAATTACTTTGGATGATTTTTCACATCCGCTGCCAGCTTTTCTTTCATGGTAATTTCTTGCATTTATTTATTTATTTGCTCATTTATTTATTTGTTTATTATTACTATTATCATATATTATATATATATGTATGTATGTATGATTATGTATAATTTCTTCTCAGTAATTTCTCTTACTTATTTATTTATTTACTTATCGTTATTAGTATTATTATTATAGTATATATATATATTTTATTTATAAATATATATATATATATACACATATATATATTTTTTGGAAAATTAAAGGAAAGATTAGACTATTTAATAAAATTTAATTATTACATGTACGAATTTCGTCCCCAAAATTTCCATTTCCGGCGAAAAACTCCGGGTAATTATCCTTCTTTTCAGCTTCCAACTCCCCAGTTGCTTCCTCAACCTTTTGATTTCTCCATAACACCAAGACCATAGGAATCTCCTTAGTTCCAAGGTTTTGATTTTTTTGATCCAATATCTTCATGGGATTTTCCTCGTACATTAGCTTTTCATTCATTGCTAAGTCCTCATGGTTTAACATGTGTCCAAGGTCAGGGTGGTACCTTTTCAGAAGTGACACATGAAAAACATTGTGTAATTTCCCCTAACTGGCTAGGTAGGTTAGGTCGATACGCAACTAGCCCGACTCGCTTTACGATCTCGAAAGGGTCAATGTACCTAGGACTCAGTTTTTCTTTCTTATGATGCTGGACTAGAACCTTGTGAGAGGTTACCTTCAAAAACACCTGGTCACCCATTCCAAACTCCAAATCCCTCCTTCAATGGTCCGCGTAACTCTTTTGTCGACTTTGAGCCATCTGCAAGCATTGCTTTATCAGTTTGACCTTATCCACGGATTCCTCAATCCAAGGTATACTGGCAACTGGCAAGATTTTTTTCTCTCCCACTTCTTCCCAAAAGAGGGGTGTCCGACACTTCCTACCATAGAGTATTTCATATGGGGCCATACCAATGGACGAATGATAACTAATGTTATAAGCGAATTCTACCGAAGGTAAATGAGAGTCCCAACTTCCCCCAAAATCCATAACACAGCTTCAGAGCATGTCCTCCAAGGTTTGAATTGTCCTCTCCGAATGCTCGTCTGTTTGTGGATGGCACTTGTACTAAAGTTTAATTTCGTTCCCAAAGCTGCTTGCAGTTGCCTCAAAAAATGGGAAGTGAATCTTGGGTCCCTATCGGATATGATAGTTATCGGTACCCCATGCAATCTTACGATTTCTAGGATGTATAGGACAGTCAGTATTTCGAAGGAGTATTTAACATTGATCGTTAGGAAATGAGCCAACTTGGTCAACCTATCAACCACCACCTATATTTTATCAAATATTTTTTGTGTTTGGGGTAGTCCTATCACAAAGTTCATCGTGATGTGATCCCATTTCCACTCGGGAATCTCCAATGGTTGTAACAACCCCGATGACTTCTGATGCTCGGCCTTGAACTGCTGGCACACTAAACAACACGCTACGTATGCAACTATGTCCCTTCTCATATTATCTCAATAGTACCGCTGTTTCAGGTTTCGGTACATTTTGGTCCCTCCTGGGTGCACCGTATACTTAGATCAGTGAGCTTCCTCCAACACTCTTTGAGTGATTACTGAATTTCGGGGTAGACAAAGCCTACCTCTACAGGCCAGTACTCCTTCGCCGTCCACTTCAAAGTCCGGTAACTTCCCTTCAGCGAGAATCTTTTTCTTCTTCACCAATGATTCATCCGACTCTTGAGCCTTCTTAATCTCTATGGGTAAAACTGCTTGTACCCTTAGATTGAAGAATACAAGTCAGTTAGGTTTAGTCTCGCATTCCCAATTCTCTACCTGTGATAACATCTCTGTCTCCTTTATCCGGATATACGCCAAATTCACCTTCAGGCTTAGTGCATCTGCCACCACATTCGCCTTGCCAAGATGATAATTGATTACATAGTCATAATCCCCAAAAACTCCATCCACCGACGTTGGCGCATATTCAGGTCCTTTTGGGAAATAGGCACTTCAGGTTCTTATGACCTAACATTACTTCAAACGTGACTCCATATAAGTAATTTCACCACTTCTTTAAAGCAAATACCAATGCAGCTAGCTCTAGGTCATGGGTGGGGTAATATAGTTTATGAAGTTTCAACTTCCGAGATGCATAAGCAATCACGTGGCCCCTTTGCATCAATACGCACCCTAGACCATCTCCTGAAGCATCAGTATATACTATGAATCCATCCCTTCTCTCAGGTAGGGCAAGGATTGGGGCAATGGTTAGATGCTTCTTCAATTCTTGAAAATTGGATTCAGTCTTCTCATTTCATTCGTACTTAACACCCTTCTGAGTTAAGCAGAATAAAGGGGATGCTATCTTAGCAAAGTCTTTAACGAAACGTCAATAATATCCTGCCAGTCAAAGAAAGCTCCACACTTTTGTACTATTGTTCGGCCAGTTTAGAATTGTCTCGACTTTAGAGGGATCCACAGATATTCCTTCCTTACTAATTACGTGCCCCCAAAAGTTCAATTGGTTTAGCCAGAATTCACATTTGCTAAACTTGGCGTACAACTTGTGCTCCTTAAGCAGTTGTAATACCTTCCTTAGATGCCCTTCATGCTCCTGCTAATATTTGGAATAGACCAGGATGTCATCAATGAAGATGACAACAAACTCGTTTAGGTATGGCCAAAATACTCGATGCATGAGGTCCATAAATGCCGCTAATGGATTGGTTACTCCAAATGGCATTACCAGGAATTCGTAATGACCATATCAAGTATTGAAAGCTGTCGTGGGTATGTCCTCCCACTTTACTCATAACTGGTATTACCCTTGTCGCAAATCCAATTTGGAAAATACAACTGCCCCTTGGAGTTGATAAAAAACCTCTTCAATAATGGGAAGATGGTATTTATTCTTAATTGTCACATTTTTAAGCCTCGATAATCGATACACATCTGAAGAGAGCCATCCTTCTTCTTAACAAACAATATCGGGGCTTCCCAGGGAGAGGTACTCAGTTGAACGAATCCTCGAGCTAATAATTCTTCGAGTTATAGCTTCAACTCATATAGCTCTAGCGGTGCCATACGGTAAGGGTTTCAAGAAACAGGTGCGGCTCCTGGTACTAGATCAATAGTAAACTCAGTATCCCTTTCAGGAGGTAAACTTACTAGTTCCTCTGGAAATACCTCAGGGAAGTCTTGGACCACAGTTATATCTTCTCCCTTTAACTGGTCCACTAGCTTATCCAAGATATAAGCTAATATTCTAGTTGCTCCCTTACAAATCATTCGTCGAGCTTTGACTCCTGCCACAAGTAATGAGGAGAATCTCTTCCTTCCCACATCTACTTTAATCAGAAGTTCCCCTGGTCAACACAGCTTAACTTCCTTCGTATGACTATTTAACTGGGTGTGATTTTTAGCAAGCCAATCCATGACAAGTATCACCTCATATCCCTTTAAAGGTAAAGCAATTAAGTCTATGGGAAATTCCCAACGTCCCACATTTACCTCATAGTTTCTGTATACATGTCCAGTTAGGATTTTAATATCGTTTTTGGGAGTGCTAACTTCCAATTTATAGGGTAAGTCCTCTATTTTCTCTTCCATATTCTCAAGAAAGGAGTAACTAGAAAAAGAATGAGAAACACCCGGATCAATCAAAACTTTAGCTATTTTACCCAGGATAGGAAGGGTACCTTCAATGACTTCGGTCGAAACCGAGGCTTCACTATCTTCCATCGCGTATACACGAGCCTGCACCTTTGGTTGACTGCCCCTACTTGCTCCTCTCTGAGCAGGTTTGGCAACTGATGCCTAGGATCCCATGGTTTGAGACAAGTGACTCGGCTGAGCTTGCGAGCATTCAGATATTCTATGTTCAGAACTTCCACACCGTAGACACTTGTTTGCTTTCTTCCAGCAATCCTTCTCATTATGGCCTCCATTTCCACAGTTTGTGCAATGCACTTGAGTCGTTCCTCTCGAGGTAATGCTTGGGCTCCTTGACGTGGTTAAGGGTCGGGATGTGTCTCTCCTAGGGACTTTGTTCTGCTCAAAGTTTACTCCCTGTGGGCTGGGGATGTATACTGATTAGGACTTCACATTTGTCCTTCTCGATTGGTGCATGGCTCGTAAGGCATTTTTGGTTTCCTCCACTCTGCAAACGGATTCGATGGTTGTGGCATAAATGTTCTGATAGGTCGGGGCTAGGGCATCCTTCAATTCCAGCTTTAACCCTTGGATAAATCTCCTCCTGCATTTCTCATCAGTCGAGACCATCTTTTCTACAAATTTAGAGAGTTGGGAAAACTTTGCCTCATACTCTGTTACACTCATCAGTCCTTGTTTCAAGTTTATGAACTCCGCTTCTTTCCTTTCGATAACTAGAGGTGGAATGAACTTTTTATTAAACTCCTTTTCAAAATTCTCCTAGGTCCTTGGAGTTTCCTCCATGTCCCACTTCCTTTGTATTATGTTCCACCAATCTAGTGCGGCGCCTTCTAATTGGAATATAGTAAAATTCACCTTCCGTTCATCCGCATATCCTAAGGCTCGGAAGGTTCGAGCTATTTTTTCGATCCAATTTTCGGCGACTTCATCATCTGGGCCGCCATTGAACCTGGGTGGAGGAAACTTCTGGAATCGTTCCAAGGATGCATCCTCTGTCTCTGGTCCATGACTTTGATCCCTGATCAGAGATCAAGCTCGATTGTCCCTCTCTATCATGCGGCTCAAAATTTTGGTAACTTGACTTGCGAACAATTCTATCCCAACGGTTGAGGGATTCTGTCCTGCGGGTGTGTTTGAACTTCCCCTTGTTCCCTTTCCATTGTCCTATGGATTGAACCAATCCTCATTTAGTTACCTAACCAAAAGAATATAATTCACAAAATATTTTTATATCATCCCAAAATTTTTACAGTATTTGTAGCTTCATTATAAGATATTTGCAATAATTTTATAGTCCTCTAGCGTCGTCTTTCGACGTAAAAAAATGGGACTTGCTTCTTGTTCTAATACTTGTCTTACAAATAGTTAGTATCTTAGCTGTATGTTTCCCCCCAAAAGTCAGCTTCCAATCCTAATCGACTCTCGAATCCTTGTTGGAGTCACCTCCTTCTTCTTGCTCAGCTCCAGGGTACGGTCGGTCTATTAAATCATCTCACAATGTGGCGAGATCTTGCTCCATCGTGCCTTGATTCTCTCTAATATGTCTCCAACATTATTCCGTTGGTTGTCGACAATAGGCGGTCAGACCTCCCTATAGTTCTTGGGCATTTACCAAGGCTAAGTCTACTTGTCGAAAGACTT
Organism: Rubia yunnanensis; assembly: GCA_037428765.1. Classification (NCBI taxonomy): domain Eukaryota; kingdom Viridiplantae; phylum Streptophyta; class Magnoliopsida; order Gentianales; family Rubiaceae; genus Rubia; species Rubia yunnanensis. The sequence goes on from CM075061.1 coordinate 90,156,120, forward strand.
CTTGTCGCTCTGCATCCTATTGTCCAAGCTCCCTACTTCTTTGATTCCTCAATCGATTATTTTTGACAACCTCCGTATTTACCCTTGTCTCTTCTGCGTTAGCAAACATATATTGTTCCCACATTGCATCTCTTGTTAATTGTTCTTGGGTCTCGAGGCTAGGGACCCTGCCCATTAATTTTGCCTGCTCCATGACTAAAGCATGCACAATCCAATTTGGGTACGCGTGAGTTTCTACCCATTGAGGATTGTTTTTTATTTCCGTCCAAGGAAGAAATGTCTCTAGGAATTCTCCGTAATGTCTTTTCACCTCAATAATTTCTTGAAAGGCATTGCTCGCAATCTCTACATTATTGTCCATCTATCGACATAACAAATTTATTAGCTTGACAGTTTATACACAACTATCCCCCCTTACTTTATTCACGGTTCATTTAGTTTCCTCTAGAATATTTTATTAAGGTAAGTATGAATTTGCATTTACTTGGTTTGAGAATGCTCTGATACCACATCTGTAACACCCCCAAATCCAAACGCAAGTATCAGGTCGGGTATGAACGTGCTACCGAAAGTGCTAACAGTAACGAGCAGATAAATTTTATGCGGAAGCAATTTAGATAAATTCAAAAACCTAACTTTACTAATCCAGTTAGGTGTCAAATGAAAGTTTCATTTAACTATTACAGATTCAAGGTTCACGTTAAAAACCTAACAGTTTATCCAGGATCTTTATCAAACGAAGTAAAGGCAACAAGCACTCTTCTCTTACTGTTCTTCTTCACCTGAAAAAGGGTTGTGTAACTAGGGTAAGCTCCTTGCTTAGTGAGGTTCCATCGTCAGTTTTTACCCAGTTGAGTTTTAGTGATCATAGAATAACAATTACCAATTTACAACTAGCCATGTATGTCCCAGCACATAGTAAAATGATACAGGTGGTTAATGTCAAATTGTTTCCAAGTGCCTATATGGCAACTATGACTAACATACACGACATAACCCAGTCAGTGATGCTCGAAGGCTATCAGTTTAGAATTCACTTTCCCCATTCACGTCGGTGTTCAGTCACGAGCTCGTATCAGTCAGGTGGTTATGCTAGCACACCAAACTCCACGTGTAGCTGGTTTAATCAGATGGTCCGATCTGTACCATTCCCCGCCGACTTCGACCAAACTACAATCACGTTGGGGCCACCAAAATCACAAATAGGTAATCAGGTAGCAGGTAATTCAGGTTTGACACGGCAAGATAAAGTACAAGGCGGTCATCAGAGCAGTATATGATTCAAGTTTGACACGGTAAGATAAAGTACAAGTTGATCTTTCACAGAAATTATCAGAGCAGTTATGAGTTCAATTTCATGATAATCTAGTACAATATGATAAAATACACACTTAATTCAACAGTCAGTAAGTACCATCATTTAAGTGTAACCGTCATATCACTCTCTCATAGTTCGAGTATCGAGTAGAAATGTTCGAGTATCAGGTTTCAAGAACCGGGTTCGAGCAGATGAGTTCGAGTACAGGGGTTTGAGTACTCACAGTTCAATTCATTGCGTTCGAGTACAAGAGGTTCGAGTACAAAATTCGGGTGGAGAAGGTTCAAGTGGTATGGGTATCAGGTGATGCTGGTTCGAGTGGAAAGTGATACCAGTTCAAGTGGTGAGGTTCGAGTGGTGGGGTTCTGTTGGAGAGATTCTAAAGGTACAGGTTCAGTTGGTGAGGTTCGAGAGGTAAGGTTCTAGTGGCACTAGTTCGAGAGGTAAGGTTCGAGAGGTGAGTCCGTAAAGGGTTCAGTAGTGCTAGTTCGAGGAGTAAGGTTCAAGGGGTAAGTTCAAGAGGTAAAGACTTCAGTAGTACTAGTTCGAGAGTTTAGGTTCGAGGGGTACGGTTCGAGAGGTAACGATTTCAGTGATATAAGTTCGAGAGGTACAGGTTCGAGAGGTAAGTTCGAGAGGTAAAAGTTTCAGTGATATTAGTTCGAGAGGTACAGGTTCAAGAGGTGAGTTCGAGAGGTAAAGGTTTCAGTAGTACTAGTTCGAGAGGTAAGGTTCGAGGGGTACAATTTGAGAGGTACCAGTTTCAGTGATATTAGTTCGAGAGGTACAGTTTGGGTGGTATAGTTCAAGGGATACAGTTTTGAGGGTACGGTTCAGGAGGTACAGTTCAAGAGGTTATGGTTCGGGAGAAGGTTTTGAGAGATAAAGGTTTCAGATTACTAGTTCGAGGGGTAAAGGTTTCAGGGGCACATGTTCAAGAGGTGAGAGGTAATGGTTCTAATAGTGAGAGTTCCAGTGAAAAGGTTTCTTGAGGTGAAGATATCGAGGTTAATAGTTCGAGAGTAGGTTTAAGATATATTGTTCGAGAAGTAAAGGTATCAGTGGTACTGGTTCGAGACATAGATTCGAGGTGTACTGTGCCATAGGTAAAGGTATTAGTGGTATTAGTTTGAGAGATACAGGTTTCCACTGGCGGTTCAAGAGGTGAGGTTTTTAGAGGGGGTTCGAGAGGTGGTGTCTTTCAGTGGGTTTGATAGGTGAAGTTTTCAGTAGAGGTTTGAGAGGTGAAGGGTTCAGTAGGGATTCGATAGGTGAGGTTTTCAGTGAGGTTCGAGAGGAGAAGTTTTTCAGTGGGGATTCAAGAGGTGATGGTTTCAGTAGGGGTTCAGGGGGTGGTATTTTCAGTAGGGGTTCGAGAGATAAAGTTTCGTCAGAGGTTTGAGAGTAAAGGTTTTAGCAGGGGTTCGAGAGGTAGTAGGGTTTCGAGAGGTAGAGTTTTGGCAGGGGTTCGAGAGGTAAAGTTTCAGCAGGGGTTCGAGAGGTAGAGTTTTAGCATGGGTTTCAGATGTGGAGTTGAAACAGGGGTTCGAGATGTAGATTTTTAGCAGGGGTTCGAGAGGTAGAGTTTCAGCAGGGTTCGAGAGGTAGAGTTTTAGTAGGGGTTCGAGAGGTAGAATTTGAACAGGGATTTGAGAGGTAGAGTTTCAACAGGGATTCGAGAGGTGAAGGGTTCAGTTTGAGAGAGAGTCAGATTCTGATGGCATCATGTGTATAAATAGGTAAACATAAACCCAATTTAACTCAATTCGTGCTAGGGCGATGCAACACTCACCTTAGTCAAACTTGGCTTGACAACCTCCGCTTCTAATTCACTGCTTAACCTCTGAATTTTGGTACTCAAAGTATCTTTCTTAAGGCTGTACGTTTTGGGGAGGATATCACTGGTATTTATACTAGGTAAAATGTAGGGTTCTGACACCTACTTAACCTAAAATTTTATCCTGTAAACCTCAAGCCTACTTGCCCAAAATTACATTGGACAAACTTCTCACGTTCGCCATCCATTTCTTCTTCCCAGTAATTATACTTGCCCAAAAATTACTTTGGATGATTTTTCACATCCGCTGCCAGCTTTTTCTTCATGGTAATTTCTTGCATTTATTTATTCATTTGCTCATTTATTTATTTTCTTATTATTACTATTATCATATAATATATATATGTATGATTATGTATAATTTCTTCTCGGTAATTTCTCTTACTTATTTATTTTTTTACTCATCGTTATTAGTATTATATATATATATTATTTATAAATATATATATATATACACATATATTTTTCGGAAAATTAAAGGAGAGATTGGAATATTTGATAAAATTTAATTTTTACGTGTACTCTAATTCTATTTCGGTAGGGGTTTTCACAGATACCCCCCATAACCTTCCCATAGTAAGATCGTTCGTCTCTCTCAGACATCTTCGTTGCGGGCTTACCTTTCCTTTTCCGCCCCTTTTTTCCAAACTCCTTAGAAAATTCCAAGTGAGCCCTACACAAGTCCATCCCAACGTTTGGTGATCATTATGATATTCTTGACCGGGTGTGACGAGTTCAGTAATAAAGCCAGTTATAAGCTACTTTGATCACTATACTTTGTGTCCTATAGTGGGCGATCTACCGATATGATTGTCACGTTCTTCAACTGAGAAGCACATCATAAGTGTTTTAGTGTTCCTGTCAATTTGGGTGACTGGAAAAGCTGGAAGAAAGGTATTTTGTTCGATAGTAGGAGATATCGAGTTCCTCCATGGAATTGGGGCGTACAAGTCGAGTCTCCTAAACCTGGGGAATATGTTTGCCCAGATGCCCTCGTGAGGGATAGGCAAAAACTGTTGTCCAGCTCCCTCGACTACAACCTCTTCAACAACCCCAACCCCGAATTGGGAGCTTTGTGTTCCCGCCTAGAGTCTATGAAGAATATGTGTATAACATACTTTGTAAGGATATAAGAAAGAGGAGAAGAGAACCTGAAGGCCCCAGAGATGGCTCTCCCCTCGAGACCATCGTTAGTGAATTTAGGAATTTGAGACCCTTCGAAGGTGCCTTAATAGACATCTACTTCTCCCTTTTTTGTGTTATTGGGTTTATTGCTATTTACTCTCTCTCTCTCTCTCTCTATTTCTCTTTCCTTTTTCAGTGGGTCTCGTTAAGGGCTTAAAGAAGCAGAAGCCCTCGAAGCAGGGTCAGGCTCGTTCCAAGGGGATCATTGATTCCTCAAATCAGGCTTCCATTCCCCCAAATCTGGTGTTTCCCCTCTCGAACCCGGCCTCCCCTCCTGCAGCAGGCCTCGAAAGACTTATCCTAACCAGTGGTGCTGAGCAGTCACCTCACACTAGGAACTTCGGCAGAAGACAAGGGCGAACAACAATACTATCGACTCCTCCTCACAAAGACCGCTTGTGGGAACACATGGCGGTGAGGATGTTCATCAACCTTCTCCTCCCCCTTCAAATGATGCGATGTCCGTATCCGGGATCGAGCATCACCTTGCAAAGATGACCTCTAACCCTAAGGCTCTGTTCCACTCTCTTTTCTCTCCTTTTTTTTACATTTAAATTTTCTAGCATCCCTCAATCTGAGTTGAATTGTTTTATCAGGCCTCCCAAATTTTTTTGCGAGGCCATCGAGTGAATGGCGTTCTTCTTTTCCCTTTGCTCTGATGGTGAAAGTAACCTCCATGAGGAGCTCAGCAAACAAGATGCTGAATTTTGAGACTAAGGAAATCTCTCGAGGATCACCAGAAAGTTCTTGAGGAGAATGATTGGGTGCTCGAGGAGAAAGACAAAGTGCTCGAGGAGGAAAACAGAGTGCTCGAGGAGAAAGATAGAGCGCTTGAGGAAAAGGATAGGGCACTTGAAGAAAAATAGAAGGTTTTGGAAGGGGATAGGCAAGGTGTTGATGTTGATAGGCGTCAATGGTCACTAGAGAAGGATACCCTCGCTGAGAGGGTTCAAGATGCAGAGGATCTGGCCACGCAGGTGCAACTGCTTAAGGCCTTCAAACACAAGCTATTGAACAACCCTGAACTACTTCAGCTGTTCCTAGAACTTGGTGGCCAAGAAAATTGGCTGTAATGAATTAGCCGAGGACTTTCTCAAGCCACAAGTGCCCATCTCTTTATCTGAAGATCTGGCCAAGCAGGTGGACGAATTAATTAATCCAGAGCTTGAAGCTACTCTGGACGCGAAATGGGATAAAGCCATCAAGCACAACAACCTTTATTTTTTCCTACTAGATTTCATTAGGTCCAAGGGGCAGTTCTTCACTGCTGAGGTGATTTGAGCAATCCCCCTTCTAGAGGCTACAGACGTCTCTCTTGAGTAGGATTCCACCACCGGCCAAGTAGAAGAAATTATTGCTTCCACATCAAAGGAAGATGATTCTAGGGTTGCTCCCTAATTATAATTTTTTAAAATTTATTTTGGGTGCCCCAATTGTAACCCCCCTTTTAAATTTTTTTTGAGTATCAATAAACATACGTTTTTTGCCACGGCTTATTGATTTTACCTTTGTTTTCTTTTCGTAGTATAATTTGTTGAAAATGGTGTTAGAAAGCGCTTGTGAGGATTTCTCGAGTGCCCAAAAAGAGTTGAATGAGACACACAAACGGCTGTAGATCTCCCTTTGAGATCTTTCTAAGTGTAATCAATAAGTGAATAGACTTCCAGTAGTGGAAGGATGTCTAATTGGTTGCTTGGGTGAAAATTGTAGACTGATAGTCCAGAGGTAATTACTTTCCCAACAACTATTAGCTCAACGCAGAGTGGCTAGCCTTGAAGAGAACTTGCTCGCTTGGAAGATAGCTAGTGAGGATTCCCCTTCTTCAAGCGAACCTCCTCCAGCCCCTCGAGAGAGCCCTTCAGGTGAACATAGCTCTTTGGTGGAATCTGTTTTATCAGAGAACACAAAACTTGCTGGGGAGATCGAGACATGGAAGATACAAGCCACATAAATGGAGTAGCATTTTGTTTATTTTGAAGAAACAATTGCCGCACACGAAGTGAACCTTCGTGCCCATATGCTTTCCCATGACATTCCCTCCTCATAGTTAATTAGCAATGATCATCTTCCCAAGTTTCTACTTAAAGATGCTCAGTATTGGATAGAAGAAGTCAACGTTCATGAGAATGGGACTCCTAGGTAGAAAAAGGCCTTTGACCTCATTCTCGATTGGCTGGCAGAGCTAAAGGTGAAGGGATTCAACCCCTCGAGCTTTCGCTTTGCCCCTCGGTCACAGAAGTCGTCTAATAAGGAAGTTGAACGACATCCTATCCCTTTGAGAAAAGTTACCCAAGGATATTCCTCAAAATGTCGTAAAAGCGCTAGGTCATCCTCAAAGGGCCCATTCAAATCTTCCACGAAGTAGCGGTGTATGGCCGTTGTCGTCGCTCCCTCAGAATATCCTGTAGAGGAACAAATGAAGGATATCCGAAGGGCAGCTGGTATAAAACTTAAAGAACTCGAAGAAAAAGAGGCAAACGTGAATGACCTAGGAAAACCTATCACATTATAAGAGGCAAACGTAGAAAAAGAGGCAAACGTGAATGACCTAGAATCACATTATAAGGGGAATGTGCATCCACGACAGCAAAATTACACCTAGGCCATGAATGTGCCAGGCCACTCCCTTGTCACCTTATGCTAGTCATACGGGCAATGTTATCTCTCTTATAGGAAATATCAAGTTTCCCGTGAATCGTGATAAAGGGGAAGCGGATTTTTCAAGTTTTCACGCCCTATTTCTAGCTGGTCAAAACACTCAGCAAACATCACTTCTACCCCGCTTCTATCATCAACAAACACCCTTTTGATCAAGGACGTTCCAATAATGGCTGAAATAACCATAGGATTTGCATGGGGCATTTGGTCCGGCACAACATCCGCTTCCGAGAAAGTGACTGTTTTATCCGGTCGAAACCTCTTATGACTGGGCTCTTCCATAGGAACCCTCCGAGCCTCAGCTCTTATAATAGCATTCGAAGATATCCCTCTCACAAAGCCATTGATGACATTAATTACCCTTCAGACGGGTGGGTTTTCTCCATTTTTATTTCCCCCCAGTTGCTCTTGGGGTCTATCATACCTTCTTTCCCACCCCTTGTCTCGAATCACTTGTTCTCGAGGCCTTCTATCTCATCTCCCCCAGTGTTAGATTGTTTCATCTATAAGGCTACCACTGGTCCATCCAGGGCCTCGAGGGGCAGCCTGGTTCCTATGTATCTGTCCTCAAAACCGTATTTCCATTCACACCTGTCAATCTCCATCCTTAACTGCATGCAATTGTTTGTGTCTTGGCCGTAATTCCTGTGATGAACACAGTACCGATTTGTTACTCTCCGAGTTGAAACTGAGTTGTGCGAACTCTACAAGGGTGGGGGTGTTCGTAAAAACCCTCTATGTATGCTTAAAATCTGTGCAGGGGTTCTTCCTCCAAGCGTTGGAGGCAATGGATTATACCTCTCGAATGGTGTTCTTATGGGTCCGACCATCCTTTTCCCTCCACGCTCTACATTTCTTCTTGCTTTCTCTGCAAGGCTATCTCTTTTCTTTCTAGTTGCCTCCTCTACCCTCGAATACTGTTCTACAACCTCCTAAAGTTTTTATAAAGTCTTAGGGGTTTTAGTGCTCAGCTTCTTGTATAATTCCAGATCTTGCATTCCCAACAAGTACCCCTAGATTACCTCATTCTCCGTTGTTTCTATCACCCCTAAAATCTAATCTACATACCGGTGATAGAAGGTTTCTGTGCTTTCTCCTGCCTTTTGCTTCGTCCGGTAGAGTTCTAACAAGGTTTTGGTAAACTTCCTCTTTTGTGCGTACTGGCTCAACAATTCTCTGCCGAAGTCTCGATATGATCGAAGGGAGCTCCTTGGAAACTTATTAAAACACTCTTGTGCCTTTCCCCACAAGTACCTACCTACCAGCTTGCATGTTAACTTCTCATCAAAGTCTCTCAAACTCATAAAGCCCAGGAACGTCTGTATGAACTCTCGAGGGTCAGTTTCACCACTGTACGTGGGAAGTCCTTCCAGGGGCTTCATTTCTATTGGCCATTGAACCCCAGTGATTACCGAATTGAAAGGAGACCTCGCAGCCTGGCCCAAGGGACCGATCAATCTATCCAATTCTTTTCTTAATGATTCACTTGCATCTGGGGGGGGGGGGGTTTGTGCTGCCCCCAGGCAGGTTCAGCCCTCTATCGTGACCACTCAACTGTGACATATATAGAGGTTGGCTTTCTCCGTATCCCGGGTTCATCCAATGCTATTCGAGACTCGGGTATGCTGGCGGTGGGGGTGGTTAGATATAAGGATTGTACAACCCCTGACTAATTCCCATACTCCCATATCCTTGCAGACCAGAAGAGTCCATTATTTCATATGCTGTTCCAGGATCGGCCAAGTCGAGGATAGGAGCAGACGGGGCTAGCAGAGGTAGCGCATATACAGGACCTTGGTAGTAACCAGGAATAGAAGGCTGGGATCTAGCCTGTAGCGGCTCTCCAGCATATCCCTGATAAGGGTAGGCTATCGGGGGTCGAGAAGCCCACCCCGTAGTCATTCCCAGAGGTGATGGCAGTAATGCCCCCATCGTGACCCTATCATTTCTCGGATGAGGGTCAATTCAGTAACCAGCCGCAGCTAGGACCTGAGCTGCTTATTCCACATCTTGATTCGGGGCCACCCTCCCCACGTTCTAATTTCCTTGCTCGTGTTGAACATAAGCTTCCATATACGAATCTCCCAAAACCTCCGTAAACCTTCCATCCCTCGAATGAGCCACCCTTTCGAGCAAAGAGTCAGTGTTTCCTTGTCTTTGCTCTCCCATCATTTCCAGCATTCTCAAGGGCCCCGACATATCGTTCTGGATTGGCACCAGGGGATTTGCACCAACCACCACTGAGGTTTTCCCCCCGTGGGCTACGCCTGTATTAGGCTCCGCTAGTAACTCTATTCCTGTAGTTTGAATGTTAGCCATTTTGCTATCCTCGATGCGGGCATCATTTTCTCCTCCTGGATTCTCCAATGTTAACCTTGGTGGGGATCTAGTCCATGTACCTATTGACCTTAACCTTTCACTCCTTCGAACTACTATGGACATAAACTCGCAAAACCCTTGATCTGACTTTTTTGTCCCCACAGACGACGCCACTTGATGCATCTTCACCCTCCAACCGGTTTGTGGGTCTGGGTTCTTCTCGTTCTAACCTACAATTAAACTGTCCTTGGGATTCCAGGGGTCAGCACTCCAATGCTTAAGTTAGTCTAAGCATCCCAAATATGATTAAGACATAATGAATCATAAGTAAATGCATACATTGTATTTATACTCCATGTCCTAAATAATGTTCTCCTTAATTATCACCCTTAATTACCCACAAATGCAGTAATTAAGTTAGAGTATTAAACATTCCCCTAAATGGGCTGCCATACCTTCGGCCCAATGGCCTTCTTGGGCACAACTCGTGACGGGTGCTAGGTTTTGGTACAACTCGTGCCGCTTGGCACGACTTATGCCTAAGGCCCCCTAGTATGGTCCGTATGGCGTGAAACGGGCCATTGGTGCTTGGTATCGTGTCAGCCATGAGTGTACATGAGCGGTCCGTACCACCTGATGGTGCTTCACCTGGTTGACTTCTTTGCTCTGCTACGGATAAACCTTGGTCCGATTTGAGAGTTATTGTAGTTGATTTTATAGCGCTTGAGAAGAAAAATTCAATGGAACCAATTTCAAGGGCTAATTCTTCTCGGATCATTCCCAAAACTTGGCGCAACTGTCGAAAAACAATCATCTATTTCTGTCTTGGCCATTTTGAACTCCAATGCCGCATATCTTTAGCTCAATCCTTCTACCATCACGATGTAATGTCCACGGCCTTTATCCACAACCATTCTAATGTGAATAGCCTTCAATATCTTCTATCATCCTTGTGAATGGCTTTCAATAAAAAATGTGATTCAAAGTACCTACGCGTGACCTATTAATAATGATCACGAGGGAAGATCTAGGTGCCCGTGGATACGAGGTGTCCATTAGTATTAATTAAATCTACAAAATGCAGGATTTAGAGGAGAAAACCAAACATGGTCGTCTAAACCCCTTGTCACATAAACTTAACTAATACTAGCAATCCAACATGAAAAACAAGCCAATTATTACATTGAATGCATAGGTTAACGCATGCATAACGATGCGCATCACCAGTATTATTACAACACCTATTATTTTTGGGCACCAATTCTTATCCCTCACCCCGCGGGGTTATCTACCGCAAAGTGCTAAGTGTCAAAGTTAGAATTTATAAGTTGCTCCCGTACTCACTGCTAACTATTATAAGGTAGCAGTGGCAAGTCCGGGGTCATCCACATAGACACTAGAATTTAAGAGTTATCTCAACACAACCACAATTCGACGTCACCCCTTTTCGTATGTTTGGAACAGGTAGTACAAAAACAAATAATTGGGGGGTGGGGTTGTTTCTAACAAACTAAAATCAAGCAATAAGCGAAAAGTAACGTATGATTAACTATCTTGGGGCATTTGTGTAACATGACCGATGAAATGACTTGATCCTAGATTCTATAACAAATAAAAATATAAACCTATTCTCATGCCCATGTCACATAGTGTGGAGATGGCCGGAAATTCCCAATGTTTGTCACACAAAGGTTTGCACCCTTCAAAACCATCTCACTGCCTTCGTAATTAAAGATGTGTTCCAATCCTTCCGACTCTGCATTTCATCCCTGTCATCTAACTCTTGGTGCTAACGCACCCCCACTTAAATAATCTAAGTCTTGCGTAGGTAGCAACCATTAGATGCGAGAGTAAGGACAATACATCCCAGGCATTCCACTACGGACACCGACCCTAGGCCTAGAGAGACAAAGGAGTTGACATCTCATGATGACTCTAGGATCGATAAAACTCTAGTCACTAGGAGTGGGCATCGGTTCAGTTTAATTAGTTTTTGGTTTATTTGGTTCGGGTTATTCAGTTTTGACCCTAAAAAACCAAAAATCAAATCCGACCTAAATAACTCGAATAATCCGAACCAAATTCGGAATTTGGTTTCGGTTTGAAACCGAATTCAACCCGAATAAAATGAATTTATATTATTTTTTAAAAAAATAATTACTAAAATCATATTAATTAACTTTAAATTAAATAAAAATATGTAATCTAATTTCTACATCATCTAAAAGTCCAACAAATACAATACAAATTCAACCATAACAATTTTAGCATCACATTTAAGATTAAAGAAAAATAGTTCATTTTAATATTCATCTTCAAAGCCTTCACATTCTTCAAGCTTTCAACACTCCACATTCACATTCAAGCACTCCACATTCACATTCACCTTCAAGCACTCCACAAACTTACTAAGGGCTTAGAGTTTGGGGATAATTTTTTTTAATTTAAAGATTGGTCCTCCAACGTAAATTTGTTTATAAATTCATTTTTATGTTTTAAAATTTAATTCTTATACATATTTAATTAATTTAATTAATTACAACTCGGTATTTGGTCCGGGATTCGATTTGAGTTTTAATATCCAAAATTGAACCAAAAACCATATTCAAAATTCGGTTTATCCAATTCAGATATCCAAAAATCGTATATTAAATTTGGTTCAGGTTATTAGAATTTGGATAATTCGATATTCGGTTCGGTTTTCAGTTTTTTTGCCCACCCCTACTAGTCGCTACAAACTACAATGGCTATCTATCGGGGTAAGACAAGGATTTCTCCTCATTAGGAGTTTCGATACGGAGAACCTCAGTCAACTGCTCCTAACATGCAATCACGAACACAACTATCCAATTAGAATTAACATTTTTTTGGATTATTACTATTCTAGGTAGCATGAATACACTCATCTCCCGGTATCTCGAGCCTACGAGGTCGTTAGTCTAACTCTCCATGGATAGCATTTTATAGCTTAGCAAGATATTATATGCATTGAATAATGTCTGCATCATAAAGAATGGCATGACATAAATCATACACTACAAGTCATAAACAAATATTCATAGGATATAGAAAATTGGGTAATCTAGAATCACACAAAATCATAAAACATGTCATGAATACAAATAATACCCCCAAGAAAATAACTACTCTAGAGACATTAAACCCAAAAATATCATTGAATTTAATGCCGTAAGGATAGAACTAGAGAAATAAATGAAGAGAGAAGATAAAATCTACTCCCCCTAACTACTAGAATAGAACTACAAAATTTACCAAACTTAAACATTAGTAGATGAGTTTTGGGCCTTAAAAGTCCCAAAAAGGGAAGAAAAACCTAGCAGCTATGCAGTTCACAATGGCACGCCTCGTGCCATAGTGCACATGTTGGCTAGCACTGCTCATGAAAAGGGGCACGAGGTGTGGATTGGAGGGCGTTCCTTGAACTTTTTGATGGAACGGGCTGTGCCAAAGTGCACGACTCATCTTCTTCTTTCTCCAACTTCTGAGCACGGGCCATGATGGATGGCACAACTAGTATCTTTGGCCTTGTTCCCTTGGAACGAGCTATAGCACGGGTCGTGCTAAGTTACATGGCCCATGTCATTCATTGACATTTCCAATTTTCTCCTTTCTTTGCCGCAACTATCTACTACCACATTTAAACTCGTGGCCTTCAATCTTCTAACATCCTTGCGAATGGGCTTCTAAAATCTATCCGAAGTGGTTATGAGCGATCTACAAATGAAGCTCACAAATAGGATCTAGATGCTCGTAAGGACAAAAAATCAATTAAACGTAAATTAGGCTACAAAATGAAGGATATAGATACAAAAACCAAAAACGGTTATCTAAACCGCTTATGATGTAAATCTACCTAAATCTAGCAATCTACCAACAAAAAGACAATAAAAGAGATGCTAAATTCTTCAAAATACATGCATTTGATGTCTCATCAGTTCTCAAAAACTGGTGCCTTATAGAAGTAATTTTTTTGGCCATTGAGTCTCAAAAACCGGTGCCTAAAATAGTTTATAAATTTTAAAAATGCCCTTCCTTGGTACGTAATTGCGTCTAGAGAAAGGGAAAATACCCAAAATCTCAAGTTTTCAAAAAACAAAATGATGCCACATACTCAAAAAAACAAATGCAACACTATTACATAAATGAGCTACAACTTCGATAAATCTTAATATTGATGCTACTATATTACATATATGAGCTACAATTTCATAAGAACTTCCATTTGGAGGTAAGATTTCAATATGATTCAACGTGTGAAAAGTAACTACGTGCGATTTCCGGTGCGAATTAACCAAAACGAGTGTTTCTCTGTCGTTTTCACCTTTCTTCCTCTCCTTCTCTCAGTCACCTTAACTGATAACGGTCACATTTTATTTCCGACCTTGTTCCGTTTGCCGCCGCCATGGCGGCTCTCCCGCCGGCCGATCGAAGCCAAGGGGGGACCAAATCATTCCTTCAAGCGCTTGCTAATCGACCTCCTCCATTACAAGCTTCCCTTCCATCAAACCCGGAAATCATCCCCAAAACCCAGTACAAAGAAGAAATCTCATGCCTCGTCAGTCGCAAGGATGCAGACACTCTCTCCTCCCATTATCGGAATGCTCTGATCGGTAAGTTTGCTAGAGGAAAGCCTTCTATGGTCCAACTAAATGAATATTTTAATTCTGTAGGATTCAAAGGCAAATTTCAATTAGGATCCATCGACTTCCGGCACGTCCTAGTTCGATTCCAGGAAAAAGATGACTACCAGAGGTTCTGGCTCAAGGGTCACTGGGTATTCAATAATGCGCAAATGAAGGTATTGAAATGGAATTCTGATTTCTCTCCGGAGGCAGAATCATCCATAGTCCCGGTATGGGTAACAATTCCTCATGTCCCAATCTACTTTTATAATTCAGCTATGCTTGAAATCATGGGTAACCAAATTGGGAACTTTATTAAAGTTGATGCTGCTACTGAGGCTCTATCTAGGCCTTCCTGTGTAAAAATGTGTGTTGAAATTGATCTAAAAAAGAAATTACCATCTTGCATTAGAGTGGGAATCGAGGAGGATGGTAATGAATTCAATGTTGTTAAGCTCCCCCTAGACTTTGAGGATATTCCCCCCTACTGTTTACATTGTAAATGTATAGGGCATGAGGACAATCATTGTATTTATCTGCATCCGGAACTAAAGAGATCCTCGGCTAGGAAAAATGATTCTGTAATTTTAAATGACTCCCATTTGAAGGGTTTGATGGGACAGACAAAAGGGAACTCAAATAGCAATAAGACTGGTAATTTAGGAGAAGAGAGTTCAGGGATCTCAATAACAGAAAAACAAAAGGGTTATCAGTCTCAGAAATTTATCTATGTTCCTAAGAAACAGCAGAGTCTAGATGCAGTGCAGGAAACTAATGATCTAACTAGCCCTGACCCCCTGGTTGATCCTATAATACCTGGGGTGCCATTCACTCCCAGTATTGTTGACCTGCCAACCATTGTAGCTAGTAGCACAGAGGTTGTGGTGACAGAGAAAGATATTTCTCTATCCCCTCAACCTGAAAAATTAATTCCCACCCCCTCCCCTCGAGCCTTTCCCATGGAACCTAGATCATTTGGGACACAAGATAGGCATCCCCAATCTGCCCCACCTAATTTTAGGTCAGTTTTTGCCAAAGATGATCTACCAAGTAAACGAGGTAAATCCTTTTCCCCTTTCAGCTCCATCATTGCAGCAAAAAATTTTATTTTCTCTCAGCAGAAAAATAGGTCCAACAGATTTCTACCCTTAGCTGGTGAGGAATCATCTGGAGATGAGGGCACCCAAATTGAACTCTCTGCAACTGAAGAAGAAGCCACCTGTTTGAATACTGTTCCTGAAACTGGAACTGATCAATCTCAGGGACACAGTGTCCCTCCTTCAGATCCAAGTAAGTTGAAAAAAGGTAAGTCTGTTATGAAAAGTAAACCACATAATGACACCTTTTTCACACAGAAGAACACCATTATGACTAGATCAAAAAGCTCCTCTAATGTTTCATTATGAATAGTGCAACTATTAGAATTAAAATGCTGGTTTGGAATATTAGAGGAATGGATACATCTATGCTTAGACTCTCTAATCTCATAAATAGACATAAATTTGAACTCATTTGTTTAATTGAGCCTAAACATGATAACTCACAATGTGATCAATATAGACAAATGTTGAGGTTTGATAATTGTTTCTCTGCTACTAATGGTCAGATATGGATTTTTTGGTCTTCAAGCATAACTCTGACAGTTAGGAATGATAATCTTCAGTTTCTTGGAATTCACCTAATTAGTTCTACTCTCATTAAGCCAATGGATGTCTTTTTTGTATATGGTCTGAGAACCAGATTAGGAAGGAAGGATCTCTGGTCTGATCTTAGTTCACTTAATCATTCTGAATCCTTGTTTATTGGAGATTTCAACTGCATTTCATCTATATCCGAATACAGAGGTCCATCTATTCCAAAACTTGGTAGTATTAGAGATTTTAATGATTTTATTAATGGACTGGGGTTGGAAGAAATCAATACTGTTGGAAACTTGTTTACTTGGACTAATAATCGTTTAAGATCTCCTACAGTTAAAAGACTAGATAGAGGATTATGCACTTCATCATGGACTCTTTCTTTTCCTTCCTCTACAATTCAGATCTTGAATAGAGTTAGCTCTGATCACAATCCCTTGCTGCTAACTGTAGGAAGTGACATACCATCCAATCCGAGACCCTTCAGGTTCTTAAATACATGGTACAAGAGGAAAGAATTTAATGAAGTAATTAAGAAGGATTGGGATACTCTTATGCATAAATCTGGACTGCTAGCTTTTTATTTAAAACTAGTTAGACTTAAGAAAGCCTTAAAAAGCTGGAACAAAGAACATTTTGGTAACATTCATGATAATGTTCTTCAGGCTGAATTAGCCTTGCAGGCACAGGAAGCTTTAAGTGATCAGGATGATTCTGTTAATAATCTGGTTAATCTTAGGAAGGCTAGGGCTAGTTTAGTCAAGGCCATGTCTGAACAAAACAATTTTTGGAAACACAAGGCTAAGATAAAATGGCTACAAGATGGAGACAATAATACATCTTTCTTTCATAAATCTGTACAGGATAAGAATAATAGATTGAGGATCACAAAAATCAAGGGTAGAAATGGTCAATGGTTGGAAAACACACTGGATGTGGAGATGGAGGCAATCAGGTATTATCAAGATTTACTGAGTGAAGACTGCCTCACTGAGTGCTCTCCATTCACATCTCATTTTCTCAACCATATACCCAAGATGGTTACTCAGGAAGATAATGAGAACCTACTAAAACCAGTCACTATGGAGGAGCTTAAGAAGATAGTGTATAGCCTTAACAAATCAATCTCTCCAGGTCCGGATGGTTTTACGGCCAAATTCTACATGAAATCTTGGGACATAATATCACATGATCTTCTTCTAGCTGTTCAGGATTTCCAATCTTCATCAAACCTGCCTAGGGGTATAAGTAGTACCTGGATTACCATTATCCCAAAGAAGAAAACCCCATCCTCATTTGATGACTATAGGCCTATAAGTCTCTCCAATGTGATTAATAAGATTTGTTCTAAAGTTCTTATGGAAAGACTTAAACCTATTATGCCTAGGATTATCTCTCCTAACCAAACAGCTTTTTTACATGGTAGGGATATTTCTGATAATGTCATTCATCTACAGGAAATGGTTAGATTCATTAACAGAAAGAGAAGGGATCCGAATTGTATAATTAAACTTGATCTCAAAAAGGCTTTTGACAGGGTTAGATGGTCATTTCTATATAAAATTTTGGCAAAATTTGGTTTCCATGCAAAATTCATTTTCACTGTTATGAAAAACTTGTCACAGGCTTGGTTCTCTATTCTAATTAATGGTAAGCCTGTGGGATTTTTTCAGTCTTCTAGAGGCATTAAACAGGGTGATCCTCTATCTCCATTGTTGTTTAATATTTTTTCTGAGTCTTTTTCAAGGAGCCTGACCTACATTTTTGACAAGGGTAAGCTAGACTACTTTGATCTTCCAGGTAATCCTCCAAGAATCTCTCACTTATCTTATGCTGATGATACTGTCATTTTCTTTAAAGCTACAAAATTAACCTTGGTTAGATTAAAGGCTTTTTTGTCTATCTTTGAGGAGGTCACTGGTCAGTCTATCAATTACAACAAGAGTGACATCTACATAAGTAAACATGCTACAGAACATAAAGTGAACCACATTAAAAGGATACTTGGAATGAAATTGGGTTCCTTCCCTTTCACCTATTTAGGAGTTCCAATCTTTACTGGTGTGGCAAAAAAAATTTACTTTCAACCACTCTTTGAACTTATTGATAATAAGATTGGTAATTGGAAAAATAGATGGATTTCCATGGGTGGGAAAATTACATTGATTGAGTCTTGCATATATGCCATTCCACAACACATCTGGCAAGTTATTAAACCAAAAAAATTGATCATTACCATCATTGAGAAAAAAATGAGCAAATTCTTTTGGGGGGATGATTTAAAACCTAAGAGATCATGGAAAAAGTGGTCTGATTTGTGTCTCCCAACTGATCAGAATGGCCTTGGCTTCAGGTCGATCAGTACAATAATTAAAACATGCGCAGTTAAATTGTGGTGGAAGTATCAAATAGGTGATGCCCTCTGGACTCACCTAATGGCTGCCCTCCCTCAATCCTATAGGTCTTCTCCTAACTGGAAGAGAATTTGTTCAGTTAATAATTGGGCAGAGGCTAATTCTAGAGTCATCATAGGGAGAGGTGATTGTAATTTTTGGACTTCAAACTGGCTGGATGTAGGTGCACTGATTGATGTGTGTGACCACAATAGGGTGGATATTGATGTTGAATGTTCAGTCTCTGAATTCATATCTAACAAAGTTTTTCTTATTACAAAAATTGAGCCATTTCTGCCATCTCACATTATCAATCTTTTGCAGGAGTCAAAACTCTTCCCCCACAGAGCTGATAGATTAATTTGGAAACCAGGTATCTCTGGAAACTTCTCCTTCAAAGACACATATAAGTTGCTAAGTAACCACTCAGGTTTGATTTCCTCTGCTAAACTTCTTTGGAATCCCAGATTTGAGAAAAAA
The DNA here is from genome assembly GCA_037428765.1 of Rubia yunnanensis. Classification (NCBI taxonomy): domain Eukaryota; kingdom Viridiplantae; phylum Streptophyta; class Magnoliopsida; order Gentianales; family Rubiaceae; genus Rubia; species Rubia yunnanensis. Next base: position 90,174,590 of record CM075061.1, read on the forward strand.
ATCTCTGTTTTCATGTGGAAAGTTGTGAATTCTCTGCTGCCTTTTGATAACATACTCAGGAAACTTAGATTCAGTCTGGCTTCTAAATGCTGTATGTGCAACAACCATGAGGACTCTTTAGAGCATTTTTTCAACTCGTGTTATTTCTCTCTATCTGTTTGGAAAATCATTCATCAGTTTATGGGTATTCATGATAGAGCATTCCCTTCGGTTTGGGAAAGAATTTCATACTACTTGACTTTGCCAGCTCTAACCTCCTTACATGCTACAATGATCCGTACTGCTGCCATCTTCACCTTTTGGAATATTTGGAAGATGAGAAACAGATACTTATTTGAATCTACCAAGCCTTCCTCCACCCTAGTGCTCCAGCTCATTAGAGATCAGATTTTTTTCTCCTTCAGTGCAAATCCGGTTCACATATCATCTCCTCTAGATGTGAGTATTGCTGATCATTCCTTTCTACCACTTCTTAAACTTTCACCAAAGCCAAAAATCTGGAAAATTGCTTGGACTAGGCCTACATCAGGTTTTAAGATTAATGTTGATGCCTCCTGGTCATGCAATACTGTGAAGTGTGGGATTGGAGTGATCATTAGAGACATTACAGGGGCTTTCGTGGGAGCTTACACTCTATTTACTGTAGCTCTTTCACCTTTAGAAGCTGAATTGAAGGCTATTAAGTTTGCCATCCAGATTTCACATGATCTAACTGGCCCCCTTCATATGGAATCTGATTGTCTTTCTGCGGTTCTCTTTTCTACTGAACCACTCCGTTGTCACTGGAAATGCTTTTCACTAGCTGATGAGATCCATCAATCACTTAATGACATCAATCTGGTACATATATATAGGCAGGCTAACCTTGTGGCCCATACACTTGCTAAACTTTGTTTACAATTAGAATGTGATTCATCTTTTATTGATTTATCTGAACTTCCGAACACGGTTAGGGGGCTAATCAGACTAGATCAAATTGGCATCCCTGCTCTACGAATCTTTTAGTTCGGATGCTACTCATTCTCACTCTTGATTGCAGGTTTCAAGTCTATGCTGCATAACTGCCTCCTATTCGCTTCAACAGACTACACACGGCCTTCAAGATTCTCAAGTAACAAGCTTTTGAATGAGCTTGCTATGGACATTCCTGATCATCCACTTTGGAGTAGGGCAATAAGAAAGCTCACCTCAGTTTTCTTCTTTCCCTTACAATCTGCTAGTTTTCTTTTGTTTTACAAAATTAAGAGGTTATGCTTATGGTTATTCTCTCTGACTGACCTGTGTCTCGATGTCGATTCACTAAGAAGTTCGAGAGTTCATCCTATAGCATCCTAATACTCTAGTTCATTCTTTTGGAAGCAATTTATGGTTGCTTCAAGAGCAATCCGCTCAGACTGTACAGTAACTTAGCCTTTTGGCTTCTTTTTTTTGTTTTATTACGGCTCGGGAAGGCCAATATAATTTCCCCCATCTATGATGGTTTATTTAAAAAAAAAAAACAATATGATAAAATTCCTATCAAGGGAAAAAATGAGACCCACAAAACAAAAGCCAAAAATGCAGGAAAACTGGAATGAAAGAATTTGTCGACCTGGAAAACCAATCCTTTTATGAACTAAGTGGGAACTTTCTTGGACTATTAGCATCTCCATTTACTTTATTTTTCCCGTAGTTATAATCACAGAAAAGAAAAATGGACAAGTTCAATAACCAGATCAACTGAAACCATTCTGGTATCATGTCCTATTAGATATTCAGTAGGCGAGTAAGAACCGCTAGAAATGGTTCATCTACCATAATAACATAATTAAACAGCAATTACCAAATGCAAGAGTTGTAAACTCAACACACTCTAATTGAAAAGGTTTATAGAATCTTACTACCGCAGTAAAACATGCCCAGTTTACTATATAGCAGCACAAAAAATAAGCATTTTAAGTTTGTCGGAAGTTAACATGTTAAGATAGTACACATTTAATTAAGTAAAATATAAATGATAAGATCGTACACTATTGTAGAAATGTAAGAGTATACCCATTGATATTATAAGCTCTATGATAAATAAATGTGTCTAACTCTTACCTAAGCGATAAATATGATAAATACCTTGGCCTTCCAAAAGCAACAGAGTGTGGTGATTGTAATGAACCTCCTATCAAGAAGTCAGAGACTAGTAGTTCATGAAGACGAATGAAATGTAGACATTACAAGGCATGTAAAAAGTGTTCAGCTTCATAAATGCTTTTGAACGATTTATACCATCAAATCACGGAAAGTCTTTTGTATCCTTTATAAATGTCACTCTTTGACGTAAGATGCCATGTATCGGGTTAGAACAAAATTAACACAATTAACACCAAGTTTACAAGCATTCAAACCGTATCACAATGAAGATGCAACTTAATTAGGCTACCTGTCATTACGTATTCTAGGGAGGCATTTCCATAGGTTTCAATGACCAGGTTGGATACATGAGTCTAGTCTCCCTCGGATCCATCTTTGGCGAGTCCAAATCAGAAAGCTTGGCATTTCAGTCTTGAAGATCATTATTTAAAACATCAATCAGGGCTGGTCCCACCGGGCCCAATATTTTTAGGGGCCCAAAAATATTTTAATTTTCCTGTTATGTATTAAGGTATTATTTTTTATGATTTTTTTGTTCTTTTAAATGAATAAAAGAGTTAAAGACCCAAAAAAGTGAGTTGGGCTTATTTTAATCCATTATGGACCATTTTCATATTTTAACATTACATTCAATCATATTTTATTTAAAAATTCAGAAAAATATTTCCCTTTTGAGTCTTTTCTTTGAGCTATTTTTAAGTAAACATGTGGACAATATTTCACCATAAAATATTACCCATTTTCACTTACTTTTTTGAAGAACAATAGCTTGTATCAATCAGTAGTTTTTACCTTTTTTGGGCCAAGATAGGTTAAATGCATTAGCAATATTGAGCATAGAAAAAATTATTTTTAAAATAATTGACGTTGATAATATAATTGATGATTTTGCCTCTAAAAGTGCAAGAAAGAGTCATATAAAATAAAGTGCAGGTACAACAATTTTGTGAAAGTGTCTCCAGGATTTGTCCCAATTTTTGAGAGTATTTTGTACACATTGATTACTTCTTTTTTTTAACGGCCACACTTTTTCATTCGATATATCAAAGCAAAAATTATTCTTTATGTGCAGAGAATGAGCAAATAAGTGAGAATTGGTACACAATTTGTCTACCTGGATCATACAACATGTGATCGATGTTTTCGTACTATAACGTTAGAATATAGTTCAAAAAATGTAATACTTTTTAGGTTATTGGTTTATGTCCCCCATATTTTGTATCATTTTCAACATTTTAATGAAAATAAAACAGGCATGAAGTGAGCCTCCTAACATTGCATTTGGTTAGGTTCCAAATCCCAATAAATATATTTCTTTTTATTCTTTTTATTATTATTTTTATAAAGGGCCCAAATCTTTTTTTCCGCACAGGGCCCTAAAATACATTGGACCGGCCCTGGCATCAATTAGCATAATAGATGCGTTTAAATCACAATTATTTAATGTTTGAGACCTTAACCGTGTCAAAGAGTATGTTGGATGTTTTAAAGTCTTGATATATTGCAGGCCTTTCAACTTCTTCTTGTTACTATATAAAAGAAATACTTCGAAACCACACGCTTGTGTCATCCGTTGTCAGGGGCATAGTGGTTATTTTACGGGCCTATCGAACGTGTGCCCCTACATGTGCTCCCAAGTGGCCGCCCAAAATGATTCCATTTTAGGCACCGTCTTTGTCATTTTGTGCATCCCCTTTTTCAAAAGTTGCGGCGCTGCCATGTGCGCCTGCAGGTGCTGCTAGGTGGCTGCCCCAAATGACGTCGTTTTGGCCATTGGACGCTTCGAGAGGTGAGGGTTCTAGTGGAGGGGTTCGAGAGGTAGTGGATTCGAGTGGTATATGTTCGAGAGGTAAGGATTCGAGTGGTGAAGGTTCCATTGGAGGTTTGAGAGGTGAACGTTCCATTGGAGCGGTTCGACAAGTATGCATTCGAGAGGTGAACTTTAAGGTAGAGGGGTTCCATTAGATGGGTTCTAGAGGTACCAATTCGAGAGGTGCCATTCGAGAGGTACCCATTCGAGAGGTGAAGTTTGAGGTAGAGGGGTTCCGTTGGATCCATTCGAGATGTACCCATTCGAGAGGTGTACTTCTAGATGGAGGGGTTCCATTGGATGGGTTTGAAAGGTACCCATTTAAGAGGTGAACTTTCACGTGGAGGTTTTCCATTGGATGGGTTTAGAGGTACCGATTCGAGAGATGCCTACTCGGGAGGTCCCCATTCGAGAGTTAAAGTTTCAGGTGGAGGGGTTACTTTAGATCCATTCGAGATGTACCCATTTGAGAGGTGTACTTTCAGGCGGAGGGGTTCCATTGGTTGGGTTCAAGAGGTACCCATTCGAGAGGTGAACTTTCAGTTGGAGGTGTTCCATCGGATAGGTTCTAGAGGTACCAATTCGAGAGGTGCCATTCGAGAGGTACCCACTCTAGAGGTACCCATTCGAGAGGTGAACTTTCAGGTGGAGGGGTTCTGTTGGATCCATTCGAGATGTACCCATTCAAGAGGTGTAGTTTCAGGTGGAGGGGTTCCATTGGATGTGTTCGAGAGGTACCCTTTTGAGAGGTACACATTCGAGAGGTGCCCACTCGAGAGGTACCCCTTCAAGAGGTACCCATTCGAGAGGTGCCCACTCGAGAGGTACCCCTTCAAGAGGTACCCATTCGAGAGGTGAAGTTTCAGGTGTAGGGGTTCCGTTGGATCCATTCAAGATGTACCCATTCGAGAGATGTAGTTTCATGTGGAGGGGTTCCATTGGATGGGTTCGAGAGGTACCATTCTAGAGGTACCCTTTCGAGAGGTGCCCACTCGAGAGGTACCAACTCGAGAGGTACCCCTTCGAGAGGTACCCATTCGAGAGGTGTAGTTTCAGGTGGAGTCCATTGGATGGGTTCGAGTGGTACCATTTGAGAGGTATATATTCGAGAGGTCCCTACCCGAGAGGTACCATTTGAGAGGTACCATTCGAGAGGTACCCATTTGAGAGGTACACATTCAAGAGGTACCCACTCGAGAGGTCCCCATTCAAGATGTACCCATTCGAGAGGTGAAGTTTCACGTGGAGGGTTCCGTTGGATACATTCGGGAGGTACTCATTCAAGAGGTATAGTTTCAGGTGGAGGGGATCCATTGGATGGGTTCGAGGGGTACTATTTGAGTGGTGAACTTTCTGGCGGAGGTGCTCCATTGAATGGGTTCTAGAGGTACCGATTCGAGAGGTGTCATTAGAGAGGTACCAATTCGAGAGGGCTCCATTTGAGAGGTGCAGTTTCAGGTGGAGGGGTTCCATCGGATCCATTCGAGACGTACCCATTCGAGAGGTGATGTTTCAGGTGGAGGGGTTTTGTTGGATCCATTCGAGATGTTCCCATTAGAGAGGTGAACTTTAAGGTTGAGGCGTTCCATTGGATGGGTTCTAGAGGTACCGATTCGAGAGGTGCCATTCGAGAGGTCCCCATTCTGGAGGTGAAGTTTCAGATGGAGGGGTTCCGTTGAATCCATTCCAGATGTACCTATTCGAGAGGTGTTGTTTCAGGTGGAGGGGTTCCATTGGATGGGTTCGAGAGGTACCCTTTCGGGAGGTACCATTCGAGAGGTACCCACTCGAGAGGTACCCATTCGAGAGGTACCCATTCGAGAGGTGTAGTTTTAGGTGGAGGGGTTCCATTGGATGGGTTCGAGAGGTACACATTCGAGAGGTTCCCACTCAAGAGGTGCCATTCGAGAGGTCCCTATCGAGAGGTGAAGTTTCAAGTGGAGGGGTTTTGTTGGATCCATTTGAGATGTACCTATTCGAGTGGTGTAGTTTGAGGTGGAGGGATTCCGTTGGATGGGTTATAGAGGTACTGATTTGAGAGGTGCCATTCAAGAGATCCTCATTCGAGAGGTGAAGTTTCAAATAGAGGGGTTTCGTTGGATCCATTCGAGATGTGTAGTTTCAAGTGGAGGGGTTCCATTGGATGGGTTCGAGAGGTACCATTCAAGAGGTACCCATTCGAGATGTGTAGTTTCAGGTGGAGGGGTTACATTGGATGGGTTCGAGAGGTACCATTCAATAGGTACCCTTTCGAGAGGTTCCCACTCGAGAGGTACCCACTCGAGAGGTACCCACTCGAGAGGTAGCCTTTCGAGAGGTGTAGTTTCAAGTGGGGGGGTTCCATTGGATGGGTTCGACAGGTACCATTTGAGAGGTATACATTCGAGAGGTCCCTACTTGAGAGGTACCATTTGAGCGGTACCATTCGAGAGGTCCCTATTCGAGAGGTGAAGTTTTAGTTGGAGGGGTTCCTTTGGATCTATTCGAGAGGTCCCCATTCAAGAGGTACCATTCGAGAGGTGAAGTTTCAGATGGAAGGGTTCCGTTGGATCCATACGAGATGTACCCATTTGAGAGGTGTAGTTTCAGGTGGAGGGGTTCCGTTGGATCCATTCGGGATGCACCCATTTGAGAGGTATAGCTTCAGGTGGAGGGGTCCATTGGATGGGTTCGAGAGGTACACCCTCAAGAGGTGCCCCCTTGAGAGGTACTATTCAAGAGGTACCCACTGAGAGGTACCCCTTCGAGAGGTACCCATTCGAGAGGTGAAGTTTCAGGTGGAGGGGTTCCATTGGATCCATTCAAGATTGATCCATTCGAGAGGTGTAGTTTCAGGTGGAGATGTTCCATTGGATGGGTTCGAGAGGTACCATGCGAGAGGTACCCATTCGAGAGGTACACATTCTGCAGGTACCCACTCGAGAGGTCCCCATTCGAGATGTATCAATCCGAGTGGTGAAGTTTCAGGTTTAGGGGTTCCGTTGGATTCATTCGAAATGTACTCATTTGAGAGGTGAAGTTTTAGGTGTAGGGGTTCCGTGGGATCCATTCGAGACGTACCCGTCTGAGAGGTGAAGTTTTAGGGGGAGGGATTCCGTTGTATCCATTCGAGAGGTACCCATTCGAGATGTGTGGTTTTAGGTGGAGGGGTTCCATTGGATGAGTTCGAGAGGTACCATTCGAGAGGTACCATTCGAGAGATACCCATTCGAGAGGTACACATTCGAGAGGTGCCCACTCGAGAGGTGCCCACTCGAGAGGTACCATTCGAGAGGTGTAGTTTCAGGTGGAGGGGTTCTGTTGGATGGGTTTGAGAAGGTACCCATTCAAGAGGCCCCCATTTCAGAGGTGAATTTTTAGGTGGAGGGGTTCCATTGGATGGGTTCGAGATGTACCATTCGAATGGGGGGTTCGAGAGGTAATTGTTCGAGAGTTACCAATTCAATATGTGAAGGTTTAGGTGGAGAGGATCGAACCCCTCCACTAGAACAACTTCCTCTCGAACCCCCCCAGGTGGAGTGGTTCGAGAGGTAACCCTTCCAGAGATGAAGATTCAGTTGTAGAGGGTTCTAGTGGAGGGATTCAATTGGAGGGGCTCGAGAGGTACCCATTCGAGAGGTGAACCTGGACCACTCGAATCTACTACCTCTCGAACCCCTAAACTGGAACCTTCACCTCTTGAACCTACTATGGAACCTTCACCACTCGAATCTGTACCTCTCGAACCTCCACTGGAACCTTCACCTTTCGAACCCCTCCAATGGAACCCCTAACCTTCACCTCTCGAATCTTCCAATGGAACCTTCACCTCTCAAACCTCTCCAATGGAACCTTCACCTCTCGAACTTCCAATGGAACTTTCACCTCTCGAATCCACTACCTCTCGAACCCCTCCACTGGAACCTTCACCTCTCGAACCTTCTATGGAACCTTCACCACTCCAATTTGTACCTCTCGAACCCACTACCTCTTGAACCTCCACTAGAACCTTCACCTCTCAAACATGTACCTCTCGAGCCCCTCCACTTTAACCCTCTCCACCTCAATATTCACCTCTCGAACCATTACCTCTTGAACCTCTACTCCAACTCTCACCTCTCAAATCTCCACTAGAACCTTCACCTATCAAATTCATACCTCTAGAACTCCTCCAATGGAACCCCTAACCTTCATCTCTCGAATGGGTATCTCTCAAACCCCTCTAATGGAACCTCTAACCTTCACCTCTCGAATCTTCCAATGGAACCTTCACCACTTAAACCTCTAATGGAATTTTCACCTCTCGAATCCACTACCTCTCGAATCCACTACCTCTTGAATCTTCCAATGAAACCTTCACCTCTCGAACCTACTATGGGACCATCACCAGTCAAATCCGTACCTCTCGAATCCATACCTCTCGAACCCTCCACTCCAACTAACTACCTCACCTCTCGCCATCTCCACGCTTCAATTACATGTATAATTGGTACATTTATAGCTTAAATTACAGCTCTTTTAGCATTCCTATAGAATTTCAATAATTTGTTATCAAGCTTACCGCGCAACGTGCGGTGTCGCCAAACCAGTTATGAAGAAAAGCTAAACCCTTCGCACCACCTAGAGAAATTTTGAGTCTAATGGATCATGGACGAGGAAGAGACCCTGAATATTACATACAAAGTCATTTAAGCTCAAGAGAAATTATGCTAGACAGAAGACATATTCAATATATATATACCTCAGAATCATTGTTTGTTAGAAAAAGAAAGGAAAAGAATCAGCATTTATATTAACATTGGCTTTTATAGTGCTTCAGGCAACAATATCACGTCAGCAAAAAAGGAAATATTGTAGTAGTGCACAAAATAATAACCCATGTGAATGCTGAAATCATAAGGCAATGATGTAGGAAGTAGTTTTCTGAGTTTGAAAACCTAAGGAAAAACATACAGATATGTGCACAATTAGGTCAAGATCTGGAGCCACATCCCGCTGGAGCCACGCAACTTCTCGAATTGCAAACTGCCGAAGAAAAGAAGCTATTCCTTCGCCAGAGAAATGGAGCTCTTCCACCGCTGAAGAAATGACCTTTGCGACATGGATCTACGGAGAAAGTTGGGTACAAGGGTAGAGGATTTGGGGAGGGGAAGGGAGGGGGTGGCCAGAAGTGGTGGTTTCTGGCGGCGCAAAAGAAGATATGAGGTAGGATTTTTTTCTTACAGAGAGGGTTTTTTTCTTCTTGACGGTCGGAGAGAGGGTTTCAAGGAGTTACATATAATTCACTCAAAGTCACATTTAAATTAAATCTATATCTAAAATTTGTACTTGTTGTGGTATTCCCGATTTTTCCAAGTGACCTCCGTTCATAGTTAATGCTCTTGCAAGAGAGATCCCAGAATTGATTCCCGGGAAAACACTCTGATGCTCAAGTCAGTAGTTTCCCTCTTGAGAATTATGATTTCTCAGTATAGTTGCACTTACATGACTGGTGTCCTTCTTCTTGAATTTATAACAAGTTATCATTGTGGCTCCGCATTATCAGGGACCACGATCGTGGGTCGTGTCATGGTCCTATAAATCCAGATTGTGTCTATTGTTGTGGCTGGAACCTAATCGTAATCTCTACCTCTCTCAGTTTGTGCCCTAGTCTCTTCCGACCTGATTCCACTTTTATCGATTTGCATGCAAGACTAGTTTGAAACTAAATTCTGGGTTGGGCTTAAGCCCAACCTTATGGGCTAGGTATACACCACAAGCCCCCCTAGCCATGAAAACTAAGAGACCTGAACCGATGAAATTAATTGTGGAATAAATGCAAACTATTGTTGACTGAGTTCAAAAACTTGACTAATCTTTTTGTCCTTAATATTTCCCAACCATTATCGTGAAGTGTCGTTTGCTTCTTGGCTATAATTGTTATGCTTGTTGATGTTTTTGAATTTTGAATTTTGAATCTTCATCACCGATGTCCTCTTTGTGATAGGCTAAATTGTTGAGATTCTGTTTCAATGAACCGTGATTCGTTCCCCTTACTTCGCTATGCTGCTATGATTTTCCTGACTTCGATTACCGCCATATCTCTTCAATAAGGAATTTGAATTGATTGACTTAACTCCATCACTATTCACTGTATTGTCTACTCAAATTCCGTCGCCATCTCAATTTTTGTAAAAGGTATTTAGTTTTTGTGTTAAACTACAATCATGATGTTTTTTAATAGATTAAACTCCCCATTTTGACGTCTCTATGTTGTGGTTAAAATAATAACATTTATTTCTTTTACTTCATATTCTTCGGTCTTTCTAATCTCTCTGGGAATCAATTGTTCTTCATCCTCTATAAAAGTAAGCCTGTTTAGCTCTTCTTCTTTTCTCATTTTTGAACATGCTAAATTTATAGAGTATCTCTTCTTCTTCTTCGTAGCTGCTTATCGATTAAAGTTGAATCATATTCTCCGATTTCTTCCTCCGTCGTATTACCTCATTTTTCCTCAAGTTGTCCTATGAAGTACCTGAATCTACGCTTTGTTGCTCTAATTTTGAATTCTAAGACTCCTTTGTTTCCAGATGTCTTCCTCTAACCATATTGCTGATCCGTAAAAGATGTTCACTTCGATGAGGATTCCGGTCATGTCCCCGGATCTTCCATTGTTAGCAGTGTTTTGTCTGACCGCTACCTGGAAGGTTTAAAGAGCTACTTTCCTTTTATATGGTCGTTCAAACTTTGGGCTCCTGCGAACTCTAAGTGTGTTCGCACTCCTCTTCCCGGTTATATCATGCTACTTAGCATACCTTAACTTCGGTCTTTTCTTTATCCTTCCTAAAAATCTTGTTGATCTCCTTTCTTCATATAAGGATGCTTTATCTTAGTTTCATCCTAAGAGCATCACTATTATAATAGGATTCCACCATGTGTGTGAAAATGCGAATGTTCCTTTTTCGCTTGACTTATTTCATAACTCCTATCATCTTCGCAAAGTAAAACAATATTATTGACGAGTTCACATTCTACCCTTTCATTCGTGGTGTTAAGCTTGTTATGGTTTTCCCAGTAACATTGGTACCTTGCATAGTAAATATTTTTATGTGAAAGTAAATCAAGAATCTGACGAGGTTATTCCTTCTGGGAACTATAATGTTCCTAAGTCCAAGATTCCTAATCCCGGGGTTCATTTTACTGCTAATTCAGAGGTTGTAGTAACTCTCTGCGAACATACACAACATCTCCGTCATGCTGATTCTGATGCTGAAGGTGTTCTGCTTGTTTTTAGTGTTATTTTTTCACCCTATTGTACCTATTTTCCCTCCTATTTTTGACATTGCTTTGCTTTTTTTTGCTCATTCGTCTGATCATTTTTTACCTTTATGCATTCGTCTGATGTGTATCATACACTTTTTGTAGATATGGACCTTGCTGGAGGTGCTCCTGACAGATCACTTTTTGCTGATGATGATGAGGAGGTGGCTGAGATGTTTTTCCACCCTAATGATGCTACTTTAAATGATATCCTCCAAGAGGTTGTCAATAAAACTAACTCTCAAATGGCACTTACTAAGGGTAAGACAACTGAGGGCGGAGAGGTGGGTGGTGATCACACCACTAGTGACTCCAAGGAAACGAAAAAGAAAATGGAAAGGACCAATGGATCATCAACTCATTTGCAACCTCTTGGAAAAAGGGGGCATGGTAACCTGCCTCATTCTAGAGCTCTGTTGTGAACCAATAACTTACTAGTAGAAGGGACTATTCCTGCTACTCTCTCCAAACTCTCTCTTCCTGATACCTTGGTTGTGGTAAGTTGGTTGGGAGTTAAAGTAATTTTTGTTATACTTTGACATTCTTTATTTAGATTAATGGCTATCTTATTTATACGTATATTTCTATGTAAGGTTGGTGAGAGTCTTCAGTTCGTCAGTGAGCGACTTTTAAAATTTTCCCAGGAAGACGATTCACTTTTGGAGAAGTACAAGGTTAAGGAGAAGAGGTGTGAGGATCTAGAAAATTCCCTTATAGTCGTTGAGGAGCGTACGAAGACTGTTGGGGAGTATGTGAAGGCCACTGAGGAAGAAGCTACCAAACTTTGCTCTGAGCTGAGAGAGATGCGTACAAATGGTTCAGCTTGTCCTAAGTATCCCCAAGTTCTGGTCGATGGTCTTAGCAAAACGAACTCCTTTTTGAAGTTATTTGAGGATATTTCTAGCTCTACTCACAATGTTTGTTATTGTGAGGTTATGAAAGACTTGCACAAGTTGAACCCGACTGCAAAGGTGAAGAACTTGCCTTCTTTGGCCAAATCTACTTTAGTGCTGGCAAAGCGTAAGGCTATCTACAATAAAGGTTTCATTGGAAATATTTTCCATGGTGGGCATCCCTATGTCTTACTATTGCATCACGCGGGTCTTTCTTCCTTGCCCTCCATCCCAGATCTTTAAAGTTGCCAAGCTGATTACTGTGAATGTCTTCCTTTCGCTTCCCATGACGCTAAACCAACCCCCATCCCAGAGTCTGATGCACAAGTGGAGAACCCTATCTAGGATACGAACCAGGGAGAAACTTCCCTTGCTGTCTAGTGCACGCAACCCTCTCATAACGAAGTCAGTTGAATTATAAAGTTGTTATTTGATGTGAAATAATATTAACCCTTGTCTGTAATATTTAATGGCATTGTTGTGTATTTTTGCACTGTATATTTTGCTTTGACTTTGATTTATTTCTTTAATTCCAATTTAATAACTTTGTTTCATATTTTCTTGTATACAAGCTTTTGATATTTTCATCGACCATAAATATTTGAATCTTCGTGGCTTGTTTAGATCTAGTGATCATTTTGGGCATCCTATAAGATCTATGTCTTCTGACACTTGTTGTTTTAGTATGATAATTGAATCTTCTAGTTCTATGTCCCAGGAGTATCTTGGGCTGTTTTCTAGTAGTCGTTTGTCTAACATTGGAGATTCAGATTTCAACTCTATCTCCTTATTTCTTGGATGGTATATTTCTACTCCTTCAATGTCTTTATCTTATAATAAAATTGTCCATGTAGAAAGTTTATTCCCGATGGTTATGGACCCGCCTCCACCCATGGTCGTTAATTGTAGATAACTAACCTGGGCGGAGGCTTTGAGAGGTCAAAGATAAAATTTATATTCTACACCCGTTCTCACTACTACACTATCGATAGGGTAGTTAGCCGTAAGCCCTAGGTATATCCACAGAGATGCTAGGGCCTAAGAGTCAATGAAAACACAACCTCGTACGGGTGGTCAATTTGTATGAGTAAAAGAAATAACTAGTAAAGCAAACAAAAATGTAGGGGTTGGTTTTCAATTAACAACTACGAAACATGAAAGAAAGAGCAAGTATTCTAATTAACTAAGCACATTGGGAATCATTGCGCAACATGGTTAATTTAATGTTTCGATCCTCAATTCATTCACATAGGGATTTGGACAAACCTAATAGGGTGTTTATAACACGTGGTATGGCCAATGACGTACACTTTCCCGTACCTATCACGTAGGGTGCGCTCGCAACCCTCCATCGTCACTGCCATCGTAATTAGGGGAGTACAACAAGGTCCGACCATTGTTGTAGATCCTTTTCTCCCCTGTGCAATTACGTCCTAGGGTTCCACTATGAATGCGCTACTTCCCAAATAGTCCTATCAATTAGGCCAAGGGTCGTAGGCACTTTATCTATGACACTAGGGTCTCTTACAACCCTAGCTTGCCACTTTTCGCTATCTCTAACTGTAACCTCTTGGACTACTTTACGTAATCATCTAAGACTGGTACAACAAAAAATAAGTTAGAGTAATACTCGGGTCTCCCGTGAACACATCCACGTAGATCCGTACTCCTTTACCCATTCAAACATCTAGGTTTCTCTTCCCTATGGGGCATCAATATTTTCACCAACATGAATATAGACTAAAGTGTGTACTTATATGGAGTGTAAACATTTAAGAACAAGTCACAATAATATCATGAGCACAAAATTAGGATGAATTAATAAATCTCACAAAACATAAATTAAACTATGCACCTATAATTTATCCCCAAGCTATAAATATACTCCATAGATATGGAACTCAAATCTAAATTTGAATTATACAACATATGATCAAAACAAAAATAAAAGGAAAGAAAATAAAATGGGAGAGTGTTTCTAAAAAAATGATCTAACATCTTTAACCTAGTAGATTAAGGTTATATTTATAGTAGTAGGGGATTGGGCCTAATAATAGGCCCAAAATAGACAAAAAAAGAGTAAACCCTAGCTCAGCCACTTAGCGTGAGCCGTCGCAGATGGCGCGGCCCATGGCACGTATGTCTGTCCTGGCTAGCGTGGGCCGCAGTATCTATGGCGAGCTGTGTCTCTTTATCCAGCATGGGATACTAGATCTGGTGCGAGTTGTATTGCATCATCTGGAATGGATCGTGGCATTTAAAGTGGGTTGCCGTAAGCATGCTTGATTTGGAACTTCTGATCTGCAGGGCGGGACCTTTGGCGCGGGCCATCGTCAGAGTGGTTGGTCAGCCCAGAAACTTGACACGGAATGCAGCCTTTGGCATGTGCCCTTGGCTGATCTTGGCATCTTGGACTTGGAACAGCGTGGGCTATCAAAAATGGGATGGTCCATGCCCATACTTAGCCAATTTTGAGTGGAATTGAGACTTATGCTTGTGGGCCGTAACATTTGGTGCGGGACGTTGGTGCCATGCTTGAGGGGTGCTGAGCCGTTTGTGACTTTGCCGACTGGACTTCTTTCCTTCGCTACGGATGGACCGTTAGTCCGATTTGAGAGTTCTAGTAGTCAATTTTGTACTGATCAAGAAGATGAATCCAATGGAATCAGCCTTGAAGGCTAGTTCTTGTCATATAGTTCTCAGACTTTAGTGCAACTCATCGAGCCATAATTCACCATTTCTTCGTTGGCTGCCTTGAACTCCAATGCCGCCTATCTTTGGCTTCAATACCCTTCTACCACACTTTGATTCTCGTGGTCTTCATCTGCTACCATTCTAGTGTGAATGACCTTCGATCTCTTCTACCGTCCTTGTGAACAGCCTTCAATATCTTCTACTGCCTATACGAACGGTCTTCACATAGAATGTGACCAAAACGTACCCACGAGCAACCTACTAAAGATGATCACAAGGAAGATCTAAGAGTGTGTGGATACGAAATGTCCATTATTACTAATTAAGTCTAAAAATCTTAGGAGTTAGACAAGAAAACCAAACATGGCCGTCTAAACCCCTTGTCACATAAACTCAACTAATACTAGTAATCCAGCACATAAAACTAGCTAATAACTATGCCAGATGCAATAGTTAATACATGCATAATGAAGCACATCAAACTCCCCACACTTAATCCTTTACTCGTCCTCGAGTAAATAAAGACAAGAAAAATAATTAAGCGAAATGGACCGTGCAAGCATAAGTTAACCGAGGCATCCATCTTATTCCTAGATTACCTTGTTTCCCCCCAAAAGAGTAAGAATCTCACAACTCTCACGCTCCCCGAAGAACATAAGCAATCTAACCACCCAAAAGTAAAATGTGGAAATAGGTAAGCCAAAAAGATAAGTGTAAAGCTAGCTTACTTTTACCAAAATGATCTCCAAAAGTAATCCAAGAGTCATCTCCCAAAAACAATCCACCAAGGAAATCCAAGAGCTGTCAACTTGGTTGTAACATAGGGATAATTTGTGATTCTCAACCTAGTTACAACCAAGGAAGCAAATGTATTGTCAACCTAGATTTTTATTTTCTCTCAATTTCTCTCATTTTTCCTACGATCTCTTTTGAGTTTTCATCCTTGCTTTAACACACAAACGATACATGCTCGTAAGCCTAGTCGAGTCTAGCCTCTCACTTTTACCTAGGTCTTTCGACCTATCCAAGGTTTTCAAAATGTTACCCAAGTCGCCCTTTCAAGTTTTCAACTTGTCCGGGTTTTTTCATTTTTTTCAAAATTTTCAAATTTTTTTGGTGTAGCACAAAATTGCCCCAAAGTGGTCTTCATACTATAAAAGATAAGATCAATCACAAAACTTACACCACCATATCCTAAAACAACCTACCCCATGCAAACTAGGAACCCTAACATAGCATGTCATGCCACCAAACATTAATCCAAAAACAAAATCAACAACAATCAAGAAAAACTTACCAACAGAAGCATAGAATGCACTGAGGAAATCCAAGAATGAAACTCCCTAAGTGCTCACTATTCCCTTTCCCACACTTAAACGATGCATGCTCTCTAATGCAAGGAAAATCATGTCAAAACATAAGTGAGGTTGGGAGAAATAGCGACAATTACTCTTGAGGCCCCCTACGGGCCTTCCTCCTCGTCATGACTAGTGTTGCTCCTCTCGATGTAACTGTTGCTTGAAGTGTGGCCTCGATGCAATATATCCTCAAACTAAGCTCCTCCACTTGCATTCTCACTCCCCCTATCGCTTGGACTACCTCTTGCAACACTAGGGTAGAGATCGAAAGCTGATCCCTAAGTCTATGCAATTGGTCAATAATGTCCGTGGATAGGTGAGATCGACTAGGATGTGTTCTCGAAGAGGTCTCACCCCTCGACCTCCTCAATGTCTATCTACGCGGTGGTTAAGACTCTATAGAACTCTCTATCAAAGCGTTGGTCCTGCTCAATAAATAGGTCATCCAAACATATGTCATGGTTGATGGTTGTGTGCTCCAGCTGTGGAAGTACTATGAAACTACAAGTGCTCGCTTCACCATAAAGCCATACATATCGACCCTCCAATGTCGTAGGTCCCAACATGGATGTTTTGGCTAACTTCTCAATGTTATATTTTGTACCCAATCGTCCCAAGTTAGTGAACGGTCTCTGTGTGACCAAATGCCCCATGTACTGTGCCAGTAGACCTACCGTGCCGATGGAAGTGTTGAAAAACCTGCATCCAAGAATAAGAAACCCAAGCGCAATTCCATTCCAAACAAAACCACGAGTCTCAGACTCAAAATTCTAAATTCAATTTAGGGGGAAATATGGAATTTTTGAAAATTCTGGGTTGAACAACAATCCTATGTAAGTCTTTACCACCCTATCAATAAGACTATGCAACCAAGATCCATTTCCTCTCAAATCACCCAACACATGAAGAACATGTCATTCAAACACAACAACACATCAAACCACCCAAACTTTCTTCAACACATGATCATACATACAATCCCAAACATATATCCCAACAACACACACTCATTCAAGAATCATGCTTTTCATAATACCACCACAATGTCAATAAAGCATATAATCAAAGAGCTCAATGGATTACCCGGAATTTGAAGCTAAGAGTTTCAAGATCCACACAAGAAGAAGCAAGAATTGCTAATTTTTGGAAGGAAAACTTCAATTTTTGAGTTTCACCAAGAGTGTGTGTGAGTGACGGTTTCTTGAGAAGGAAGAATGTGTTAAATTATGAAATTAGGTGGAGAAATGTACCATGGGATTATAATTTCAGCATAGGTGAATAGGGAGGGAGGTGCAATTAGGATAAGAATGGCATTTTTAAATTGCAAATTAGGGGACAATAATACCAATCAATTAATTCCTAGGAATGTACGAAGTACTATTTGCATAAAAAATCCTAAGGAATTAGGGGATTTCTAAATTCTTGAACCAAAAATGCATTTTTGAGTTCGAAATTCAGAGTTTTAAAAAAATTGCATTTTTGGAAGAATTTAAGAGTGGAAAATTGAAAATCGGTGCAGAAGATGTTTGGCACGGACCAAAGTCTCGTGCCAAATCTTTTGGAACGCACCTTCCCCTTCTGCCAAACTTCTTGGCACGAAGCATCCCCTCGTGCCAAATCTCTTGGCACGAAGCATCCTACCGTGCCAAACATTTCAGCACGAGGCATCCATAAATTTTGACATGTTCCTTAGTTTTTTCCCTCTTTTTCGAAAAAACTAAGTCACACATCAAATATAATTCTATCCAAACACAATCACAAAATGGAACTCAACTTTTTAAATCAAACAAGAGTTTCATCTCGTAAATCGTTATTGCAAACAAGAACATGCAAAATCTATCTAATCACTATTCAAAACAAGAAGGCAAAAAGAAACACAGTATATTTATTGTCATCCTCACGACTTATTTGTTTTCCATGCAAGTCTAGATAGAAACACCTAACTTTGGGTCTCAGGAATCGCCATCAGCAACTCCACCCACGATGACATCGTTGTGGAGAGGTCTCCGCAACAAGCCATCCTTACCTTTAGACCTCTTATCCATCATATGAAATTAATCTCCGTGTCTCGCTAGCATTGAGTCCGTGAATGTCACTTTGGGGTTGGGGGTAGGTCGAGGAGGTTTTAAACTCTTGACACTCTCCCTTTCTCGCTGCAAGTTAGTTAGCATGGAAAAACAGTCTAAAACAGACATACTATCAATCACATCATGCAATTCATCGGGCTCATCAACAATATTATCAACACGGGACTCATCCAAGTATTTATGCTCATTGGTAACACAATACAATTCACCATGCTCATCATATAAGGTTACACCTTTGCACATAAGAGAAGAGTTTGTTGAATCAAACCTAGATTTATAAATATCATACTCACTTTATTCATGTCATCTTCAAGAATTAAGGTTCCCAAGTGGACATTGATTTTAATCCTAGACGTTTTAAGAAAAGGTCTCCCCAAAAGTATTGGGGTGCACTGCCTTCATGCTCCAAATTTGGGACATAAAAGTCCTCAGGAAAAAACAATTTTCCGACTTGCACCATCACATCATTTACTAGTCCACGAGGACTAGCTTGGGAATGATCGGAAAGTTGGACAATCACTCTAGTATCTCTAAGCTCACCTATTTCTAAGCATTCATATAGACCTAACGGGATCAAATTGATGGATGGGCCTAAATCTATCATGGCATTTTCAACAAGTTTACCACCTAAGGAGATACAGATGAAAAACCTCAGGGGTCGTCACATTTCTTAGGAAAATTTTTATGGTTCAAAATGGTGACTCCCCCCCCCCATTTTTAAATGTCCTAACCTCTTAGTTGATCTACTTCTCTTCTTTGTGCATGAAACTTTAAGGAATTTAGCATATGATGACACATTTTCAATCAATTCCAAGATAAGGATGGTTACCTCGACCTTTTAGAAGACTTTTCAAATGCTTGTATTGTTGGTCACCACCTTTGTCTTTTCCCTCAAATCATTTGGAAATGGAGGTGGAATGGTAGCTTGTGCTTCGGGTGGTGGAAGCTCCTTGGAAGGTGCATTCTTGACCACAATCTCATATTCTTTGAAGTGTACCTTAGTAGCCTCCAATACTCTATCATCCTCTTGCATAATCCTCTTCTCGGACTCACGAACTTCCTTCTCACTTTTTAACTTGAGAAGACTCACGTTCCTTGGATTGATCTCTGGTTGGGAATGGAGTTTTCTGGACTCCTGGGCTTCAAGTCGGCTCACCGAGGTGGCGAGTTGCCCAACATGAACTTCAAGATTTTTTATACTTGAAAATGCTCTATTACCAAGGTCTTCAATATGACGCCTTGTTGTCTCTAAGAAGACTAAATGTTTCTTACCCAATTAACCGATGGTCTCTAAGATCTCCTCTTGATCTGATTTGTAGATAGAGGAATTATTGTTGGAAGGGCCTTCACCTCGAGGGTATGGTTGAGGATGGGCTTTTCCACCCCGGTATCCTTGGGGTTGGTTATCCTTCCTCGATCTGAAATTTGGTTGATCTCGATACCTTGGGTTGAACGAGTTTGCATAGGGATCTAGCCTTGCATCACCCCGGTTCTCCCGAAAACCTTCTGGATGACCCCTAGCAAACTGTGGTCTCTCCCGGTTGTTGTACTTAACGGCCTTCACTTCTTGCAAATCATCCATGACCTCGGAACACTCCTCGAATTTGTAGTTAAGGTTGCAAACTCTGCACACTTTGACTTGATGCACTTTTCCTTCCAAAAGCTCCTTCATCATAAAAGCAAGAGCTTGGACTTTCTTCTCCAGCTTAGGCGATTGTGTGAGTTCATCCAAGACCTAACCCTTGACCTTGTACCAAATTGTCGCATACCGTTAGCCAATTCTTCAAAGAGGGTTATCGAATCCTTAGGACTCTTGTTCGCTATCGAACCATTGCAAACGGCATTCACCATTTGCATATCTTTATTGCATAACCCCTCGAAGAACTAATATACTAGATCCCTCTCCTTAAACTGATCATAGGGGTAACTCGCCAACAATCTTTTGAAGCACTCCCAGTGATCATACAAGCTCCCGCCAGCCCCTTGGGTGATTTTCGACAGTTGTTTCTTTAGCCTCACAGATTTAGAAGCCGAAAAATACTTTTCTAAGAACCTCCACTTTATGTCCATCCAAGAACCTATGCATCCCGGTGGCAAGTAGTAGAGCCAGTCTTTAGCTCCATCTTGAAGGGAAAATAGGAAGGCTCTCAGATTGTAGTCATTTTCAGAAACTCCCGGTGGCTTCATATTCGTACACACCAAGTGACTCTTGTTGGGGTTTGGAACTTCATGACCAAATGTTATGAGACCATGTTTCCCTTGTTCTATTCATCCAAGGTCCATTGTGATAGCATTAAATGAACTCGGTGCATCCATGACAACAAAGTCACAAATGATAATGCAATTTCTATCATTTTCACCGATTGTTACAAGCAATTTTATGTTTACCAAAGATGTCTCTGCTCGCCCAGTGAATCCTACAAGCGAGGATGTGGACTTTTTCAAGTCAGTCCACTTGAATCCCAATATGTCAAAGCAATCCACGAAAGATTTCCACTGCGCTCCCATCATTTACAAACAATTTATGAATGGTTACATTCCCAATCCTAGCAATAATAACCATTGGATCATTATGAGGTGAAGCATTAGGAACTGCATCCTCTTCACTAAACGTGATTGTTTAATTCACGCGCAATTTTTTGTCTACAGGCTTTTGTGGTGGTGAATACCCGAACTTAGCTTTCAAGGCATTATTTGATAAAGACTCGTTTGACCCATGTATCGATAAGACTATCCTCTCTGGAGCCTTATTAGACACGTATTCTTCGTAATCCACCACTGTTGTCATCTTTTGATTCTTGTTTTGAGTGTTCGCAATGGCCTGGTTTTTTGCCATGGAGCTTCCCACCTAATTAGCTTCGTTGTATCGGTGTCCACCATCTTCTTTCTTGTACTGGCTTACATAGCCATTCCTCAAGTTCTTCCCTATTTGCCTTCTCAGATCTCTGCAATATTCAACATAATGGCCACGATCTTTATGGAAAGCACCATAGTACTCTCTTGATCTTTTGTGTGGAGGTGATATCATCGGTGCTAGTTCACAAAATAGATCTCTATTTACTTGCCAGATTTCCTTTCGTGACTTCGTTAGTGGTGTTTCTTGAGACAGGATGCTTTGCATTCCCACTTCTCTTCCTTTGAAAGGGAGCCTTCCCTTTCCCTTCTTCGCCAAACTTCTTTGTGAGTCTTCCATTACTCTTTTCTCGTCTCGCTCTCGTCTTTGGTTTGCACATACTACTCAATCATTTTTTTGTAATTCTCTTGGGTTCTCCATCACGTTTTTTTGTGAGTTCTTCGTAAAATTCTCCTGATCACATGCCTCCTGTGGACGCACCCAAGGAAGATTGGAAGGACATGTCACAAACTTGCAAACTTTCCAGAATGAACCTACTGTGATATTCTGCCAGTCATTCATCACTTTGTTGAACTATATTGTTTGGGTCTGCTATTGTCTTCGTAAATGTTTTCTTTTGGTAGAAGCACCCCAAGAACTGATCCAAGAGCTGTGCCTAAGACTTAATGCTACCATTTGGAAAATCCTCATACCATGTAATCGTTATTCCCGATAGAAAGATAAGGAAAGCCTTACACACCAACTCAATCTCCACATCATAAAAACTCATGCTGTTACGATAGGAATGTAAGAAATCCTTTGGATTAGTAGTCCCATTGTAAATTTTGACGTGCAACGACAACTTGAGGTTTTTTGGCATCTTGAAGTTGCGAAGATGTGGTGCTAACGGTGACTTATCTGCATCCTCATCTACCACTATATCGCTTAATTCATCCCCATATTTAATATTCTCATTCTTTTGACTAAATATTTTACTTACTCTTGGGGACTTCGAATTGAGAGTGGCTAAGAATTAATTATACAGTTGTTCTCTATTCGTTTCTAGAAATGATGTGAACACTCTCCTTTATTTTTCTTTATTCGTATTAGGAGACTCTACCTCTTCCTCGTCTTTTGTGTCTTCTTTACTGTGTTCCCGTTCTCTGCTAGGAACATATTCTTAATCTTAGTTGGGATGCATGCTCTTATTGTGTCCAGCCATTTGCTCTTGTGTATGATGGTTTTGGCTTTTTTCACTTCTGGTGAACACCATTGTCTACTTTGCAGGGAATGAAGGACCGAAATTTTTTTTCTCATCCCCACAGACAGTGCCAAATGTTGTGGTATTCCTGATTTTACCAAGTGACCTCCATTAACCGTTAATGCTCTTGCAAGAGAGATCCCGGAATTGATTCTAGGGAAAAGACTCGGGCATCAAGTCAGTAGTTTTCCTCTCGAGAATTAGGATTTCTCAGTATAGTTGCACTTTCCTGGGCTGGTGTCCTTCTTCTTTATTATAACAAGTTATCATCGTGGCTCCGCATTATCAGGGATCACGATTTTGGGTCGCATCATTGTCCTATAAATCCAATTCGTGTCCATTGTTGTGGCTAGAAACCGATTGTGGTCTCCACCTCTCTCGGTTCATGGCCTAGCCCATTCCGACCTAATTCCACGTTTATCGATTCGCATGCAAAACTAGTTTGAAACTAAATGTTGGGTTAGGCTTAAGCCCAAACTTATGGGCTAGGTACACACCAGTACTCATTTTTATTTTTAAGACTTTACTTTTTAGTATTACATACAAAAAATCAAACAAGTTTTAGACTGATGATTAATTAAAGTAAAACATTTTTTATTAGTGTCTATATATAAATAGTCAAATAAGGGATGCCTGTTGATCAATCAAATTCAAGCCTTAGTTATTGGTGTTTATATTTAGAATGTCACGTAAGGACTGATGGCCCCATCCACCACGAGGCCACGTCTGTCTGCACAAGCCGTGCCAAACGCTTCCCCTCATGCCGATTGCTGCTGGTAGGGTTTTGGCCTATTTTGGGGCTATTTTTAGGCCCAATCCCCTACTACTATATATATGGACCTTTGTCTACTAGGGTTTATGTTCTAGATTAGATTTTAGATTTCAAGAGTAGGCTAGAGAGAGAAAAACACTCACCCTTCTCTCTAGGTTCTTTTTCTTTCCTCTATTTATTTTGCTTTTCCCCAAAAATGCTGAATCGAATGCAATACTTGGATTCCATGTTCAGGGAGTAGTTTAACAGATTGGGAATAATATTTGTATTCTTTTTTTGACTTATGTTTTGTGAGATTCCTTAGATCTACATTCATGATATTACCCCAATCATTTTTTGATTGGGGATAATATTTATATTTCTATTTGTTAATGATATTATGTTGGCTTGTTCTTGAATTGTTATAATTGCATGAATGATACACTCCATTGGCACACACTCTAGTCTACATTCATGTTGGTGCACATATTGATACACCCCCCAGGAAGAGAAACCTAGATGTGATATAGGTAGTGGGGTCCGGGCCCACCAAGGTGTGTGCACGTAGTTTTTTTTTTGGTTTTCCGTTATGATGACAGCACACCAGTCTTAGTTAACGAGTTGGTCTGAAGGGTTATGGGTGGAGATAGCATTTAGTAGCAAAACTAGGGTTTAACAACCCTAGTATCATCGAAAGGGTGCCTATTTCCCTTTTCCTCTCTAGGCCTGGGGGTAGAACATTCGTGGTACGGAGGAGAAATAGATCGGCACAACGGTATGGTCATTGTTGTACTCCCCTAATTATGGAGGCGGTGGCAATAGAAGATTACAAGAGCACCCTACGTGACAGTTATGGGGAAGTGCTGACCATCGACCACACCACATGTTATGAACACTAGAATAGCCTTTGATATTATGTATATGATTGAATCGAGGATCGAAACATTTAGTCAATCATGTTACACAAATATTCCCCAAGTGCTTGCATATATAGTTTTCTCTTCTGTTATCTTTTATGTTCGTAGTTGTTAATTGAAAAACCCAAAACCCCCCATTTTACAATAGTAGTTATTCCTAGAACACGGATGGATTGACAACCCATACGTGGTTGTGTTTAGTTGGCTATTAGACCCTATCATCTCTGTGGATAAACCTGGCCATGCCACTAACTACCCCATAGGTAGCTTGGTTTTGAGTTGGGATCGGAATTAAAAATTTTTATCTTTGACCATCCCATTCATCTGTTTGGAATGCCTTTGCTTGGGTTACTTTAGCTAGAACTTAACGACCCTGAGTGGAGGTGGGTCATTTTCATATGTAGTGAGTCAAGTAAGGGGTGATCATTGATTAGTTAAAGTCAAATATTTTCACTCGTTTTTATATATACTAAGTCAAGTAAGGGATTGATAGCCGGTTAGTTAAATTTATCTTAGTTATTAGTGTTTTTATATGAAAGGTCAAGTAAGGGTTGTCCGATAATTAATTAAAGTCAACTTAGTTATTAGTGTTCATAGATGGAATGTCAAGTAAGGTTTTACCATTGATTAAGTAAAGTCAACTTCATCATTAGTGTTATATATAGAAACTCAAGTAATGATTGGCCGTTGATTATTTAATGTTAACCTAATTATTAGTGTTTTTGAAAAGTTAAGTAAAGGTTGCCCACTGATTAGTATTTATATACAGAAAATAAAGTATGTATTAGCCTTTGATTAGTTAAATTCAACTTATTTATTAGTGTTTATATATGAAAAGTCAAGTTACGGTTGACCATTAATTAGTTAAACTCAACTTTTTTTTAATGAAATAGCACCTGAAGGTGGGGGTTGATATATATGGTACCCCAAGCCAAAAGAAACCAGAGTAGAGTATAGTAATAATTTACAGAATGCAACATCATTGTCTGCAAAATGAGATGTCCATCCTAAAACAGTGTTAGGTTAGTTGCGATTCCAAATCTAAGAATCTCCACACCCCGTGTTAATTCGTATTTTGGCCAGTCAACTAACCTAAAATAGATCCAAGTGAGGGGAGAAACGGTAAAATGGTGTCCATGAGGACCGAGTCTTCTTCCGAGCCGATAAAAACTTTCCGTTTGGTGCAGTGAAGGCCGAGAGTTAAACTCAACTTTGTTTTCATGTTTATACACACACACACACACACACACACACACACACACACACACACACATATATATATATATATATATATATATATATATATATTAGAGTGGGTTCAGGTGAGACCACCCCTGAATGTGAGAATACTCATTTATGTGAGAACACATCTGAACCATAGAAATAATTTGATCAATGACTGATACTTATTTGTTACGCAAGCCATATAATCTGAACCATATGGCTTCTGTTGTCATATTTATGCCAAGTCCTTTCTTTCTTAATGTTTTGTTTAAGTTTCTAACTTTTCTTTCTTTCAGGTTTTACGTTCTCTCTTTCATTCTTTTTTCCCCTTGTTTGTTGTATTTTTTCTCTTTAATATTTTTACCTTATTTGTTATTAAACTATGAGTTACACTTAAAGCACCAAGTTATTTTCATAACACACATAAA
Organism: Rubia yunnanensis; assembly: GCA_037428765.1. Lineage (NCBI taxonomy): Eukaryota > Viridiplantae > Streptophyta > Magnoliopsida > Gentianales > Rubiaceae > Rubia > Rubia yunnanensis. The sequence continues at coordinate 90,200,248 of CM075061.1, forward strand.
GTTATAAAATAAGCACCTCAACCTATATTTGAAGCCCTTAGAAGTGTTGATTGAAGAACCTATAAGTTGTACTCAAAGCACCAAGTCATTTTTGTAGCACACAAATGTTATAAAAGAAGTACCCACAAGTTATACTTGGAGCACATACAAGTATTGGTTGAAACACCTATGAGTCGTAATCTAAGCACCAGTTGTTTACGTAGCACACTCAAATTATAAAAAAAGAATCACCTACAATACATTTGAAGCACTTATAAGCGATGGTTGAGCACTTACGATTTATACTCTAAGCACCAAGTTGTTTTCGTAGCACGTGTGAGTTATAAAAGAAACACCTACTAGTTACATCTGAAGTACTTACAGGAAATGATTGAAACACCTATGAGGTATACTGTAATCACCAAGTTATTTGTAGCACACATAAGTTATGAAAGAAGTACAAACTTGCTACATTTGAAGCCCTAACAAGCGGGGGTTGAAGCACCTACGAATTGTATTTTAAACACTAGGTTGTTTTCATAACACACAAGTTATAAAATAAACACCTATAACTTACATTTGAAGCACTTACAAGCGTTGATTGAAGCACCCACGATTTGTACTCTAAGCCCTAAGCTATTTTTATTGCACACAAGTTATAAAAGAAATGTTACATTAGAATCACTTACAAGTACAATTGAAGCACCTATGAATTATACTCTAAGCACCAAGTTATTTTTACAGCACACGTAAGTTATAAAAGAAACAGCTATTAGTTGCATCTGAAGCCCTTACAAGATATGATTAAAGCACCTACGAGTTATACTCTATGCACCAAGTTATTTGGGTTAGTATATGTATACTTTTGCATTATGCTTAGTGACAGTACCATGAGATAATGGCTTAGGGACACCAATGGTGCATCATGCTTAGTGACAGTACCATGAGATAATGGCTTAGGGACACCAATGGCGTAAGACACCTAAATGATGCACCTGTGTGCTAGTCCACTAGCAAAATGCTCTCCAGAGCTTGTCTAACTGGGTGCTAGTCCACTATCTTCCAATGCTAAGATTAAAGCTAGCCACCTCTCTATTATATCTCATTCAAGCGTAATCTAACCCAAGAGTTGGGTGACCTGCACATGATGGTATAAAACGAATGACTACAAACCAATTCATGACCAAAATCTCTCTCTACTCTGAAATATCTCTCTACTCCCAGTCTCCAGCATCCCACAGAAAACCCTAATCTTCAGGCGGCGGCGATCCCCACCACATTCCCACCCTTCCCTACCATCTATTCTCTATACCCATCATATCTCGGAGAACCACAACAAAAGAAATGGGCCTTTGCTAAGAGCTCATTTTTTTGACTTGGCCGGCGTCAATAGAGGCATCGAGCGCCTTATGCGTCAGTAGATCTGGGCCCTGTCTGGGCTCAAGCATGTTCAGACCGCTTCTATGGTGGTGTTTGGTGGCATTACTATGATTGCAAACAGATGTGTCAGCGGTCAGCCCCAGCTCCCGTGTGTTACGCTCTATACGGTGTCAGATTTGGTGGTTCAACTTCAACTACAGGTAGCATCTCCGGTGCTTTCGGTGGCTCAGCTCCAGTCCAAGGCGGCATATTTGGTGGCTCTACTCTAGTTTTTTAGTAGCTTACCTTTGAAGTTATTTTCTGCCCGTCGAAGCTCCAGTGTTGAGCAAAGACCACGGTCGTGTGCTGCCCAACTCAAGATCCAAACTCGGTCAACTCGATTAGACTCAGTTTAACTCGGTCAAACTCTGTCAAGCATCTGAGTGGACGCTTCCATTAACTCGGTCAACCCAGCCACTAAGCAATCTTGTTGTTGTTCTATGTCGCGATGGCAGTGGCAAGATGAGGATATAAATGGTTCAAATCTGGGTGCCTTCTTTCGTTATCTTTTGGAAGGGTAATTCTTTTTTCGTTATTTAAAAAAAATTATGGGTGAGATGCTTTTAATTTTGCTTTTATTTACGTTATTTTTGCTTCTTTTTTTTACACTTTTCAGCTTTGAAATTGGGCAGTTTTAAAATGGTTTTTTGAATTAGAATGTCAAAAGGAATTGTCTCTATCAATAATTATATTTTTGGCAGTACGAGTCGTTAAAATATGATTGACTTTAGATATGATTTCCAAAGACACGGTGAGGAGAAATCCAAGTCAAAGTTGTATTATACGACTTTATGGCGATGCTGTATTTTCTAAGGATTCAAATCAGATTTGTAGACTTTGATCCATGAGGAGGTTGAGACCAATTTTATTGATAAATCGATTAAGTTGGTCCCTAAAACCTTTGTGGGTCAATTTAAAGATAATTCTACGCATTATAAGTGATTTATTTATACTGATGTAAAATGTTTTTGGCAATTAAAATGGCAGGTACTAGTCTCCTAGATTAGGGAAATGGTCTTAACGGGTTAAATGGAGATAGACCTTTTTTTTAATGGAAAACACCCGAGGGTGGGGGTTGGTATATTGGTACCCCAAGCCAGTAAGAACCAATCCATAATAAGATGACATTAGTTTTTACATACGGCAACATCATTGCCTCCAAAAGAGATATCTACTACCTAGGATCAAATCTATACAAGATCGATTGGAAGAACCCAAAAGAGTTAGTTACGATTCCAAAGTAAAAAAATCTCCACACCCGTGTTAATTCGTACTTTGGCAAGGCAACTAACATTAGAAAATCTATCAGTAAGTTGGCGTGCTAGAGACATTAGCTAGTGAACCATCAATGATGATAATCTGGACAATTTTTCAAAATGTTTCCTCACTGCGTCATGTGTACAGAATGAATAAACCGCCATGTGTACATAATCGAGGTTGTCCCTGCATAGCAAAATATAATATCAGCAGTCTCAATCCTTCACCTAGCTATTTTTATGCAATCTTATATGAGGAATTTGTTCCTTATCTAAGGCTATGAGACCTTTTATATGTACTGGAACATTAGAAAGATTAAGAGCCTGATTATGAGAAGAGTGATGTTTAGCAATTGCATTAGCCACTGAGTTACCTTCCCTGAGAACATGTTTAAGCACAGCACCACGTAGAAGGCTTTTAACTTTATAAGCAGAATTAAAAAGTTGCCAATGAGCAGAGAATGGGTCATTTATCATGTTAACTGCTAACATGGAATCTGATTCGATGGTAAATGAATCATCGAACTGTTGGAAGTTATGGCAAGCAAATTGTATGGCAAGCAAATTGTACGGCAAGTATTTCAGCATGAAGTGAAGATTCTGCAGATATGGATTCTGAATTAATCAATAGAGGAGTACCAGAGCTATCCCTAGCAATTACCCCTACTGCAGCCATATGTGAAAACCAAGAAGTATCCGTGTTAATTTTGATGGAGTTAAAACTAGGCCTTTCCCAGCAGACAGTATGTATTATTGGCTTAGGAGGTGGCCTAAGGTGAGGGATTGGATGCTTTAGTGAGGATGGAATTGTAGTAGAGGTGCTCAGATGTGTAGGATTGGAATATAGAGATAGTTTGATGAGGTCCAGTACTTCCGTACAAATGAATTCAGTAGAGAATGGAATCTGATAAAAAAAGAATCTATTTTGAGCTTTCCAAAGACACCAGCATATGATAGGGGGGAGTATGTTACATATCAGTTGATGACATTTAGGGAGATCTAGACAATTCTAGAAAATGAAAAATCTCTGAGAAATGAAATGATGATCAGAGAGGTGGAATTGAACTAGAGGTGCCATGTTATTCCAGATAGATTGAGCCACAGGACAAGAAATAAAGAAATGATCAATTGAATCCGAGTGATAGCAAACTGGGCATTTCGAAGCTAGACTATATCCACAATTAATAAGCACATCATCGAACGGAAGAAATGAGTGTAACATTTTCCAAGTAAAAATGGAAACCTTTTCTGAAGTGATGTGTTCCAAAGGAATTTATAGGCCGGGAAATTACCTGATGAACTTGTGATAGCTCGGTATGCTGATTTGACGGAGAAGTTGCCTGATGGATATGGTTTCCATATAATCCTGTCTTCTCTTTCCTCTACAGCTTCTGCATTTTGCAAAAAATAACAGAGTATCATTTTCCAGGAATGAAGAAATCTGTGCTAATATATCAGCTTTATTCCTGATAAAATATGATACAGTACAATGCTGTAATACAGCATATATATGATTAGGAGATTCATTTAGTTTGTTTTGATTGCTTTAGATGTTGGATCAAAGGTGTTGATGGGTTTGTGTGCGCATCTTTTGATACTTTACTATGTTTGTTTTGATGGTTGTCTTGGGTCAATTTATTGTGGCTACACTATGACGATACGGTGGTAACCACTTATCCTCCACGCGCCCTTCTCACTGTCACATATTCTCATTGTCACATTGGATTTTGCTGAGTATTATTATATCGATTAGGGTTTATGTGTATATCGCTTTTTATATTGGGAGAACCCCCCAATAGGCACCGGTATTTTGAGAATGTTCATACTGGTGCCTAAGTGACCCGGTGCAAAAGGTGTAGTGTCATAGGCATCGGTAAGTCGTACCGGTCCTAGAATCTATTCTAACACCGGTACCATTTATTGGTGCCTATGTATGAAATATCGGTGTTAGTAAATAGACGATTGTTTAAAAAAATCTGGCCAGTGAGAATAAACTCACCGGCCGGAATATGAAACCCAAAATGAACAAAACATAAAAAAACTGAAGCTCATGTAAAAAACTGAAAATTTCATACCACAACCCAAAACTTCATTACACATAATTGAAAATACATAAAAATTTTCAATATATAACACTTCATTACATATAATCAATAAAAACTAGAACCGAATTTTTTAAAAACCGTAGATAACATCAAAGAACCAAAAGTGAGGTCGGATCTGAGCTGAACCATAAATTTTGGTGGAGCTCGCAACTCTGACCAGCAACCAGAATGCCACAGGGAGATAGAGTTGGAGCTGGTCCGAGAGATGAAGTCGGGGAGGCGTCAGCGGAGGCGTCGAAGTGGCGGCAGCAGCAGCGCTAGGCGGCGACGAAGAGGGAGAGGTGGTGGAGAAGGAGGGAGAAGTTGGAGAGGAGGTAGAGGAGATGATAATGAGAGGGAAATGAGGGTGGGTAGATTTAGGGTTTCAGGGGTAGTATATATAGGAAAATTATTAACTGTCTAGATTCAATCTACAAAAAGAAATCAACGGTTCAGATGAAACAAAGTTGTGGGGTTTTTAAGTGTTGAGCACCAGTACCGGTGCCCAAAATTCTCACTAGTGCCTAAGAAATCAAAACGCAGCTTCTTAGGGTTGCTTTGAATGGTTTTTTTGAAAATAAATTGAACCCAAGAACAAACCTTGGAAATCTTTTCTAAGTGTTGAGCACCTGTACAAATACCGGTACTCAAAATGCTCATACCGGTGCCTAAATATACGAAACACACCTGCTTAGGGCTGCTTTGAATGTTTTTTCAAAAAATAATTGAACCCAAGAGCAAACCTGGGAAACTTTTTCTAAGTGTTGAGCACCGGTACACACACCGGTGCCTAAGTAACTAATACCGGTGCTCATTCCAAAATTTCAAAATTTTAAAAAATCTCTACAAAATTTGGAATGAAAAAAAAAATCACTATCCCACCATTGCATAGCACCGGTATGAATGAAAAATAATGCTGATGCTAGTATTATTTGATCTCTAAGTTAACTTTTTAATTTTTACTATTAAAACAATAGAAGAAATTTGGAGGCGACGAATCAAAAAATTGAAGACACCAAAATATAATTAAATAAGAGATGATTGCATCTTTAAAATTTGAGGTACAATCGGTGGGCGGAAGCACCTCTAACATATTTTTGGAAAATTATGCTATGACCCAAAAATTTGTTACAATATTATCCTTCTGTCCAAAATATACGAATATTTGTTACTTTTTATACTTAGGTCCTCCAAGAAAGGTGGAGTCGTCAAATCACAAAATTGAAAAAACTAAAATGCAATTCAATAATATATGATCGCAACTATGTAATTTGGGTATGTATGGATGAATGGAAGGGTCTCAAAAGTCAACGTTGACTACTTCTATAAACTCTAGGAAAATAACATTGTGGCCCAAAACTGTGTCACCCCATTACCCATTGCTCCAAAATACATCATTTTTGTTATTATTGCCTAAATAAAAATATATTAAAAAATTTATTTTTTTGGTGAATTATTGAAAAGATCTAGTATATGTTCTAAAATAACTTATGGTTGATTACTTGGAAGTTACAAAGTGAAATCGAAAAAGGTTATAGATATGTTCTTGTACTCAATTTTTGATAAATATTCCCTTACATGCATGAAAAATACAATGGGGGTACATAGGGTAAGATCACGTTCGAGCGAATTTCAGTTTGGAGTTACGAGTAAAGTATTTATTTTTTGCACTTAGGTCTCTCCAAGAAAGTTGGAGTCGTCAAATCACGAAATTGGCGGAACTAAAATGCGATTCAATAATATACGATCATAACTCTACAATTTGGAAATGTATGTGTGAATGAAAGGATCTCGAAAGTCAAGATCATTACTTATATAAATTCTTGAAAAATTATACTACGACCCAAAATTATGTTACCGGTGCTGAATTTATTCATAGGCAACAATTTTTTGTGTACCGGTGCTAACTTTTGGTTATGTAGCATCGATATTCAGTGCATAGGCACCGGTTTTTGTATACTAGTGCTGAAATTATTCACAGGAACCGATTTTTTGTGTACCGGTGCTGAATTTTTGTTTTGTAGAACCGGTATTCAGTGCATAGGCAACGATTTTTTTTTGTGTACATGTGCTGAATTTGGTTTTTTAGCACCGGTATCACTGACATACCGGTGCCTACGACATTTTTAGCACCGGTATTTCGGCACCGATACATTTTTACCGGTGCCTATGTACTTGTTTTTCAGTAATGTAATACCACCGAGATCTTAGATTAGAATTGTAACATTAATCTAGTGTTTCAGTGTTAATGGGCTTGTAACATATCTTTCAGTGTTACTGGGTTTATCCTATATCTCATATTGTAATGGCATATTGTGCAAATTTAAGCTTAATTTAAAAGGGATGGAAACCCTATAAGCCCTCATTTTTGTGACCATTTAATTTTATAAAAAAAAATCCAAGAGCTGGGTGAAAAACAGAGAGGGACATATACAGCTTAATGTGTGTGCAATCCAAAAGAGAACGTGAAATTATAATGGAAGCTTTGCATTGATTGCCTCCCTCTGTCCCACCATATTCCGTAAAGAATTTATTTTTTATCATAGATGTTAAATTTTGACCAAATATTTGAATAAGTATGTGAGCAATAATTTTATCGTATGACATATGATTAGATTCTTTGTAACATATAGTTTTTAAATATTAATTTTTTGTGTGTCATTATTGTGCATAACTACACATATTTACAGTCAAATATATTTATTGAAAACAATAAAAATATTCTATGCAGAATATGCTGGTAGATAATAATACATATTATCGGTCCACTCATCATCTGCATCAACTTCACACTTGAACTTCCAAACAGAAAAAATTGTCATCACTTTGATCTAGAAGACCAACATACTCCCTCCCAGTCTCTGATGAAGGAAGTTCAAGCCTATAAGATCAGCTCAATATAAATTAATTCTTGATACCAACAATGAGGATAATATGGATCACAGACTATTGAACAGACTATCATTTGGGATTATAATTGTATGACAACAGTGTTGGGTTTCAAATAGATCGTGCAGAAAATAAATCTAAAACGTATTAATTCAAGAAAACTAAGTAAATTTTATATATGAGAAAAGCACACTGCAAATCAAAGAACTTGAGCCCAATAACATGAAATAAAAATAAGGGAGGTATATCTTGTTGGTGTTTTATGAAACATAAGTTATTTAAGTATAGTTGGATTCGAGTATTTGAAAGCTCGGGACGTTAGAATAAATTTGGTGGTGCGGAGTGCACATTTGTATCAACTATCCACGAGTTTACGAGTTTACGATTTTAGGATAAGTATTAATTTGTTATGGTTGGCTTATCCTAGGAATTGTATCTGTTCGGAATTTATTTGTTATAATTATGATAAATACAAGCTTATCGTAGAATCATGAAACGTTGTGTCTTTTCAGGACATGTAAGTACGATGAAATGTTGTATTGTTTCACTACACTTTTTCCCTATAAATAATGAGGAGTTGTATCTGTTCGGAATTTATTTATTATAATTTTGACAAGTGCAAGCTTATCATATAATCATGAAACGTTGTGTCTTTTCAGGACATGTAAGTACGATGAAATGTTTTATTGTTTCAGAACATTTTTCCCTATAAATATATGCAGTCGCATGCATTGCAATATACATAAAACCACAAAGAGAATTTCTTATGATTTTCCCAGACTTACAGACAACCCAAAACACAAATACTCAAAAGCATTCATCTTGATTGAAGCTATCAAGAAGGTTTCTCGATTGTTTTATCCTCGAAGGGAATTCGTGTAACCCAAGGATTTGATATGGTCGAATTACTCTTTCAGGAAAGCGTGTTCAACGCGAATCATATCGATATCCAAGTATTATCACAATAATCCATATTCACCCCCAACAATCTTAAGAGAAATATATATTTTTTATTGTGAATACGGCATCGGTACGAAACATGACACCCAAGTTTGGGAAACTAGAGAAGTTTGAAGGTGTAGACTTTCGTAGATGGCAGAAAAAGATGCAATTTCTCCTTACAACTGTCAAAGTGGCGTACGTTTTATCTACACCAATCACAGAACTCGTGGAGGATGAACCATTGGAGGAAATTTGTCGGACAAATGGGAAACTGATGACTACATTTGTCGCGGTCACATCTTGAATGGTAGTCTGACTCACTGTTTGATGTTTATCAAAATGTTGAATCAGCAAAAGAGTTGTGAAATTCCTTGGAGTCAAAGTAAATGGATGAGGATGCATTTAGTAAGAAGTTCCTTGTTAGTAATTTTATGAATTACAAGATGTCGGACTCTAGGCCCGTAATGGATGGGAGGTCGTCGCCGTACCTCTCAAAGTTAATATTTTTAAGCCCTAAATGCTTCCTATCTACAATTAAGTAGATAATGGCAAGTCGGGGTTGTCCACGAGAAGAGGGATCTTTTTAAGTGTTTTAAACATATATAGGAGAAAACATACTAAACACATACATACATAGATACATATAAAAGCATGTAAACAAGGGGGGGTTTTGGTTGGTTTGATCCTAAGTTAACAAATTAAAGTACAACAACTAGCAAAGCAAGAGAACGATGCTAATAATGCAATACAACTAAAGATAGGATGAAAATAACAATTTACGGAACCTTGGGCGCAATTGACTTCCACTTCCGAACCTCTTATCCATCATTGAACATGAAACTTATTTACTACTTTCACTACTTGTTATGAAGGCTAAACTTCAATCCTTCTTAGATAGTAGTTTGCAAGAGTGAATTCGACATCTCTTGTCAAACCTCACCAATGAATCCCGTAGTCGAAACACGACTCAAGCTATCCCATTGATGGCATTTAGCACGAAGAATCAACAAGCTCGGCAACACTTATAAACACTACACCGCATCTAAGCATTTAACCAATTTATGCATTTACACAAGATTGGTCAAGAACGATCGACATTCATAGACTTCTCTCATTTGCTACAAGCGACAAACATGACAAAGAGTTCAACATTATCATATTCACCTAGCAATCATCAATCCATCAACACAATCAAAAGCTCTAAATCATACTCATAGATTCCTAACAAGAAAAGGGGGGAAATCAACCCACTTTCCCCAAACCCTAGCAAGCAATTCATACAAGTGTTTCACATACTCAAGCTTTCAACAACATTAATAATATCAACAAACACAATCAATGCTCCATAAATGCACAATTGTAAGAGCAATAAATAAGCTACAAATTGGTCTTAAGACATGGGTTTGGAAGCCTTAGTCAATTTCTCCCAAGAGATATATTAGCTACAAGAGTTCATGCTAATCAATGCTAAACAACTAATCATAAAAACAAGAGAATTCAAGGATGAAAAATGGAAGAAAAAGGGTTTGAAATAGTACTGAAATCGCAGCAGAAGAAAGGTGTGAATGAGAGGAAAGAGAGTGGTATTTATAGTTTAAAGAAGATAAGGTGAAATTCTGGCCACCCGTCGGTCGCGACTCACGACGGCTCGTTGCGACTCTCGACAGTCTTGCGATGGGTGCCAGAATTTTTGCATTGTGTCTTTTTCTTCTTCTTGTGACATGCAGTCATCTTCATAGTCATTCCTCTCAATCTCCAAGTCTTCAACGGCTCCAAAAATGGTCGTCAATGGCTTCCAGTCTTCATGTCTTCGAAGCAAGTCTTTGAAAGTGTAGTCTTCAATGGCCTCCAGTCTTCATTGCCTCTGTGTTCTTCCCTTGTCACACAAAATCCACTTAGAAGAGGTAAAAGAGTGTAAAGTTTCTCTTACCCCTCCTAAGAGAATTTCAAGGTAAAACACAAGCTCTCGATAATAAAAGAGCACAAAAGTGACACTAAATAGTACTAAATTATGCATATAAAATGGACACATCAAGCCTCCCCACACTTGAACCTTACTCGCCCTCGAGTAAGAAAAGATCCAAGCATACGAAGGAAATGATATATCCACATCCTAACTACTAATCCCCCAAATCAATACCTCACAAAACTCTCAATATCACACATCCCAATGTTAAAGTCAAATGAGAAGTTTCCCACAACCCCTATTCCTAAATCTACCCAAACCATATCATCCCATCAATTCATTGATTTTCCTAAGATATCTCCAAATCCCAAATTGATAATCCCAAATCCAATGATAAAAGATGAAGCCAAAAGTGTGTATAAGGTTCAAAACACATGCTCCACTTTACATCAATATATCAACCTAAAAACGAAGCATCTTAATGATCAAGAATTTTATAACTTACTCCGTATTTTCCCGCTAAATTTTCCATTCCCAAGAGGTCCTCAAGATGTGAAGCTACCCGATCCATCCGTGTGGTCACCGCAGCCTTATGACTCCATCGCCGGCAAATGTGTAAACACTTAATGTTTTTCAATTTCTCTCGCTTTCTCTCATTTTACCTAGGAGCCCTTTCGGGTTTTCATCCTATCCACACATCATGTTTCTTTAGCTCACATCTCACCTTTTTTCGCACATTTAGCCTCTCATTTTTGCCTAGGCCACTCTTTCGGGTTTTCGGCCTATTCGGGCCCCCAATGTTGCCTAAGTTGCCCTCTCGGGTTTTCAACTTAGCGGGATTCTTTTTTTCCCCTTTTTTCCAATTATTTTTCACGTGTCTCCAATCCAAAAAGTAGCAAATTGCTTTCCAAATGTGAAGGTTAAGAAAAGTATTAAAACCAACATTATCCAAGTACAGCAAAAGAAAAACATCCCAAAACAAAAGGGAGAAAAATATCCAAAATAAAAAAAAAGAGTTGTGCAAAAGTGTCTCCAACCCTAATCACCTAACAATAGTAGATACCCCTCCCCATACTTAGAACACTACATTGCCCTCAATGTAGACTAGGGCAAAATCGTACAAAGCAAAGTATGGAAAGGGTAAAAATGTGGTGCTCACACAATCAATGTTGTGATAAGGACGAGCCACCGCCGAAGTAGCGTTGCTGGTACTGTGCTAGCCACTCTATGCTTCTCTGCCTCCTCGCTATCTGCCTCTCTGCTCTCGAATTGGGGCCTGATACACCACCTGACTGGGACTGCAACTCATGGATGCGAGCTGACAAGTGGCCAATCTCCTCATCTATATCAATCAAAGCCTGGGAGATAAAGACATTGTGCTCCAAAATCATGTTGTCCTGTCGGTGGAAACCATCGTGCATGGTCTACATCATCCACTCATAGAAGTCCGGCGGAGGCTGGGAGTAGTGAGGTGGAGCATCATCCTCCTGCATGAGATCCATCTGTGGTGGAGGCTTTGTAGAGTAGTGATGCTACTGCTGCTGCTCCGAGGAAGGTAGGGTGCTATCGTCACACTGGACATGAGCTGGCCCGAGGTCGCGGAGCTCGCGCTGGAACTCAGCTGTACATGAGGAATCTGAGGAGATCACCAAATCTCCCAGAGGTGTGTCGAACTCCAGCTTCGTCTTGCTCTGCTGAGGAAGTGCCATGAATGTGACCTTCCTCGCACCGTATAACCAATGAAAGAGCCCCGTGGTCCGTGTGACACTGAGCATCTCAAATCAAACTATCCGCTCAACGGTGATCAGATAAGATGTTCGCCTCCCTAAACGTGAAAAGTCGGTCGGAGGGACTAATCCCAAGTACTCTGCTAGAAGGCCTATCATCCCTCCGACCATGATCTTCCCCTTGGCCTTTCCTGCCACATTCACAATCCTCTTCATCCACAGCTCTGCCAACAGCCCATATCCTGGCCCCTTACTCGTCAAGTGCCATAGGAAGTGAATGTCATTTTCTGGCACATTCGTCAGCTCCGCGGAGCACATGATTGTGCTAGCCAAGAGTCGGTGCACATAACGGAGTGCAGGGTGGATAATAGCGCTACTCTTATCGTGGGAGTTCTTCGGCCTCATATTGATGACATTCTAAAACTGCATGTCATTCTCAATTAACCGCTCTTGGGCCTGTGGGTCCAGTCTGTTCCGTATCTCGGCGGTGTTAAAACTAAAGGCCTCCTCAATCCGTGAGATGGTCAGTTGCCAAGATAGGTCATCTAGGTGAAAGGCAATGTACCTCTCACAGGGTTGATCACCCCTCATGCTACTCATACGGACTGTGGACAAAAACTCCAACGTGTACCTCCGGTAAGAGGGCGCACTCTTACTCATAAATCTTTCCATTCCCCCTTTAGCGATGAGGCATCTCACAGGCTGCGTGAGGCTGAGGACATCCAATGTAGGCACATCAACAAAACTGGTCTCTTTAAGCTGGTGCTTCTCTAGGGCCTATCATCTCTCCGCATAGGACCCGGTGATCCGGGTCAAACCCATGTACCTATCCGTAGGGGAAGGTATAGGGCTCGATTCCAGAGCCGGTGAAGGAGGTAGAGGTGGAGCGGTGGTGCGCTCGTCTCATGGGGGAGCCCTAGATCTTTTCTTGGGGGCCATATCTATCAATCACAGCAAACAAGTCAAACGCAAAGGTATATATATATATATATATGCAATATGGCAAACCTATAACCAATCTTAAACTAGTTTATCATCATAGGCCAAATCAAAATCAACTCACTAGTTCAAGTCCTAATCGCAATTACATATACAATCTACATTATGTCCATCAAGCCCATATCATCAAATCCATGAAGTTCTCACATAGTTCAAATGAATATGCTATATTCCAAAATCACAATTATGCTTAACTAGTTTAACCATCATTAGTACATTCACAATGTCAACATCTACGCCCATGGCCAAACTACTCTAAACAATATAACATTGCAAAGCACAATAACAGTTTATCTCAATAACAACTATGTTTAATCAAGGGCTAACATGCCTCAAATTAAGTATAAGTCACCATCTACTATCAGCTAAAGTAACACGAATGCACACATTCCAAAACCAAGCAGGCATAATATAGTCAAAACCGCACTAGAAAATATACAGTCTACACCGCACTAGAAAATATACAGTCTACACAGCAATTGCAAAATATGCACACAATACCCATCAAATAAAACTGCAAGCACAATATATTCACCACAATCAACCAAGATCCAATTATTTAATTTCCTAAGGCATAGCACACAATCTACACAATATCCAATAAGTAGAATATACATTCATAATCACAATTAAGGCTCAATAGAGTGAAGAGGTGTACCACTAAGACGCTTAGGATGAAGAAAAATGGAAGCCCACGATTAATTCGGATTCAAATTACACAAAGCTACAAAACCTGGTGGGTGGAAATGGGGAAGGAATGATTGGTTGGTATTGGGGACGAAACGACGGCAGAGGCACGGCGGTGGCGGTGGCGGCAAGGGTAGAGGGAAAGGCGGATGGGAAGAGGAAAGAAACGAAGGGATAGATTTGTTTTTGGGAGACAAAATGATTCATCCCGCTATTTAAATCTGATTTGCACGACCGTCGTGACTCGCGACGGGTCCGTGAGGTCATTGCGACTCGCGACGTGTTTGTCGCTACTCGCAACAAAGCATCGTGAGGTCATTGCGACTCGCGAAAAGTGGGATCCGAGGGCTGTTTTTTTTCAAAACTTCTGAGACCGTCGCGACTCGCGACGAGGCCTCGCGATGTCATCGCGGCTCGCGAAAAGTTGGATCCGAGGGCTGATTTTGTCCAAATATTTTTGAGCCCATCGCGACTCGCAACGTGTTTGTCACGACTCGCGACGAGGCCTTGCGATGTCATCGTAACTTGCAGAAAGTTAGATCCGAGGGTCCAATTTTTGACAAAATATTTCTGAGCCCATCGCGACTGGTGACGGGCCACTTACCTGGTACTTAGAAAAATTTTTTGCTTCCTTCTCTTGTCCAAGTCCTCCAAGTATTTCCCCCTTCCAAAGTCCAATGCCTTGGCTTCAAAATTGCTACAAAATCATGGAAAAGCAACCCGTGAAAAGCATAAAGCAAATCAATGAAGCTTAAGGATAAAAGCTCAAAACTAAACAACATCAACAGAAAGTCACGAATGACGATCCGGATGATCAAAACCAAGTTTATTTAACGTCTTCGGCACGACTCACTTCCCTCATTGGAGCTTACTTACAAACCGGATCGAGGAGATCAACGTCCTCTCCTTTTTTCGGTACAAAAGTCTCGTGGTAAGGTTTCAAACGTTGTTCATTAACCTTGGGGTTGTCGGATGGGTCTCGCATCTTCTTCCAACAAGATTCTGTGCATACAAATGGATGGGCTTATGCCTTTGATGTCGGCAATAGTCCATCCAATTTCTTCCTTGTTCTCCCGTAACACCACCATAACTTTTCTTCTTGCTCCTTGGTGAGCTTGCTCGAAATGATAATCGGAAGCATCTCCCCTTCCCCAAGAAATGCATACTTGAGGTCATTTGGCAAAGGTTTAAGGTAAAGCACCAGGGATTTCACAAGTGAGGGGAGGAATTCCGGTTTCTCTTGTTCCTCTAAGAGTACAGGAGGAGGTTTTGAGACACTCGGTCTCATTTCTTCAAGCAGGTTCAAATCCTCAAAGCTTTCCTTCAAGTTAGTGCTCATATAGTATACATTGTGAGCATCATTAACATCACATTGCAAAGCAACTAACAAAGAATCTTCACCACTTAGTTCAAAAACATCTTGCACAATAACATCTAGGGCATGACAAGCATGTTCTTCACTAGGATACTTCATAGAGTCATTTATGTAAAACTCTACTTTTATTCCATCAAACTCCGTGGTGAGGGTACCTTTATGCACACCAATCACTGTCCTAGATGTTTTAAAAAATGGCCTCCCCAATAAAATTGGGGCGGCATGTTTATCATGCTCCATGTCAAGGACATAAAAATCCATGGGGAAAACTAAGGAATCCACCTTAACTAACACATCCTCAAAAATACCCTTAGGGTATGCACTAGAACGATCGGCCAATTAGATTACCACCCCGGTTTTGTGCAATGTACCCAAGTTGAGATTTTAATACAGAGAGTAAGGAATCACATTTATTGATGCACCTAAATCAAGCATAGATTTTTCAAAATGCGTATTTCCTATTATACACGAGATCGTGAACATGCCAGGATCACTACATTTAGGAGGTAGCTCTTTTTGACACAAGGCGGAAACATGCTCACTTTTTCCATTTTTCAACTTATTCTTGGCCCTTTGTTTTCTATTCACAACACACAATTCCTTAAGAAATTTAGCATATCTAGGAATTTGTTCAATGGCATTCAAGAGTGGAATGTTTACCTCACATCTACGAAAGACTTTGTAGATGTCCTTGTTGTCCTCCTTCCTCCTTTTGTCTTTCAAGGCTTTTGGAAACAGGGGTTCCGACACATATGGAGGGATCTCCACCATCTTTGCACTTTTGTGTGGAGGAGATGAGGGTTCCGGGATAGAGGTTGACTTCGGTCTTGGTGGCAATGTCTCCAACTCGATTTCTTCTTCCTTGCCCTTGTTGGCTAACTCTTCGGTCCTCCTTCTCAACTCCTTTTTCAAACACCTCAATTCTCTTGGGTTCCTCTTTAACAATTTCATTATCCGGTGAAGCAACGACCTCTCTACCACTTCTCAAAGCGATAGCACTTGCATTTTACCCAGGATTGATTTCCGGTTGGGAGGCTAGTTTACCCTTTTCCCGGGCTTCCATCCGGTTCACCATTTGGGCTATTTGGCTCACTGGGGTTTCCAAGTTCTTGGTGCTTGCTTTGGCCTCATCTTGGAATTTCTCGCTCTTCTCTGTGCTCATGCCCAACCGGTGAATGGCTTGCAATACCTCATCCTTGGATAGCCCCGAGCCCTCCCCCTGGTCTCGGGGTTTGTCTTGGAGCCTTTGGAATTGTTGTTGAGGTGAACTATATTGTTGTTAAGGAGGCCGGTATGGTTGAGATTTTTGGCTTCCTTGAGGGTTTCCATACCAGATTCCCTAATTGTATGGCCGGTTTTGGTAGCCTTGGTGAGCTTGGTAGCCTTGACCACCTTGATACCCTTGGTTGCCTTGGTATCCTTGATTCCTGTGATACCCCATGGCACTCACCTCTTCAACATAGTCTTCTTGCAAAGTGGGGCAAGTGTCCGTATGATGCGTCAAGTAGAAAATTTCACATGATTTAACATGTGGCACATTTCCTCCGGGCTTTGTCATCAAAGTTTTCACCATGGATGTGAGGGCCGAGACTTGATCCTCTAGCTTTCCACTTTTGGAAAAGTCACTCGTGGGCATCGGGTTTCTCCTTCTCAAATCGGCCCTTGAGCTAAAGTTTCTCGACTCTTCTGCTAGCTCTTCATACAATTGCATAGCCTCGGAGGAAGTTTTGTTGCCGAGGGTGCCACCACAAGAACTTCTAACCAACCTTTGGTCCTCATCAAGAAGGCCATCATAGAAGTAATACACCAAATCTCCCTCCGAATAACCATGGTAGGGGCAACTTGCAAGAAGCTTCTTGAACCTCTCCCAATAATCGAAGAGAGACTCTTCATGCCACTGAAGGATGTTGCTTATATTCTTCTTCAAGGCAGCGGACCTCGAGGCCGGGAAGTACTTGGCTAGAAACTTTGTTTTCATATAAAGCCAACTCTTGATGCTCTTGGACGGTAGGTAGTGGAGCCAATATCTTGCAACATCCCTCAGTGTGAAAGGGAATGCCTTCAATTTATAAAAATCTTCATCCACTCCATGGGGGACCGTACCACCACACAAGAAGTGAAACTCGGTGAGGTGCTTGTTAGCATTCTCCCATTGCCTACCAAGGAAGGCGGGTAGTATGTTGATAAACCCGGTCTTTAGCTCAAAATGCCCATTTGGTCCAACCACGGGGTACTCGATACACATCGGTTGTTGATCGAGGTTGGGAGCCATGATGTCTCTCCACAAGGGTTGCCCCAAGTGGACCTCTCTTTGGTGGAGAGGAGGATGGTGAGGTTCCTCTCTTGGATGCTCATCTTCGTGCTCGAGTCGATGTTCCATTGATGAAGATGTATCCGCAAAATGGTCACTAGGAGGGGTGTTATTCACACTTTCCAAAGAAGCCTCCTAGCCCATCTCAAATTCAACTCCAACCCGGGGTCGTAGTGTAAGGGTTCTTGTGAAGAGGATCGCATGCGAACCATGCACCAAGAACTCGAACAATATGTCTCCAAGCCAAGTGAAAATGGAAAATCAACTAAGAAATCAAAATAAAACCAAACTAACAAATATTTACAAATAGCACATAATCACACATAATATGCCTAAACACTTAAAAATAAACACCTCCTCCCCGGCATTGGCTCCAAAATTTGGGAGGTCATCGCCGTACCTCTCAAAGTTAATACTTTTAAGCCCTAAATGCTTCCTATCTACAATTAAGTAGATAATGGCAAGTCGGGGTCGTCCACGAGAAGAGGGATCTTTTTAAGTGTTTTAAACATATATAGGAGAAAATATACTAAGCACATACATACATAGATACATATAAAAGCATGTAAACAAGGGGGGTTTTGGTTGGTTTGATCCTAAGTTAACAAATTAAAGTACAACAACTAGCAAAGCAAGAGAACGATGCTAATAATGCAATACAACTAAAGATAGGATGAAAATAACAATTTACGGAACCTTGGGTGCAATTGACTTCCATTTCTAAACCTCTTATCCATCATTGAACATGCAACTTATTTACTACTTTCACTACTTGTTGTGAAGGCTAAACTTCTATCCTTCTTAGATAGTAGTTTGCAGGAGTGAATTCGACATCTCTTGTCAAACCTCACCAATGAATCCCGTAGTCAAAACACGACTCAAGGTATCCCATTGATGGCATTTAGCACAAAGAATCAACAAGCTCGGCAACACTTATAAACACTACACCGTGTCTAAGCATTTAACCGATTTATACATTTGCACAAGATTGGTCAAGAACGATCAACATTCATTGACTTCTCTCATTTGCTACAAGCGACAAACATGACAAAGAGTTCAACATTATCATATTCACCTAGCAATCATCAATCCATCAACACAATCAAAAGCTCTAAATCATACTCATAGATTCCTAACAAGAAAATGGGGGAAATCAACCCACTTCCCCCAAACCCTAGCAAGCAATTCATACAAGTATTTCATATACTCAAGCTTTCAACAACATTAATGATATAAACAAACACATTCAATGCTCCATAAATGCACAATAGTAAGAGCAATAAATAAGCTACAAATTGTTCTTAAGACATGGGCTTGGAAGCCTTAGTCAATTTCTCCCAAGAGATAGAATTAGCTAATACAAATCATACTAACATCCATAAAAAAATGCATAGAGAAATGAAGAGAGAAAAGATGGAAAAGATGAAGGACTATGGTTGGGAGAGGAGGAATTTCGGTCAAAGATGATAAGATATGAAGTGGGTGGCCAAAAATTCCTTTTATAGTGCAAGAGGGAGGAAAAGAAAAACAAAAGGGAAAAGTGTGCAGGCTTCCGCCCGGGCGGTGGGAATGGCCTCGCCCGGGCGGGAATGACCATTTTCACCCTTGTGTCGCCTTGCCTTCAAATCCCTGATTCTTTTTTTTGTCTTCAATCTTCAAAGCTAGTCTTCAAATCTTTAAAATCTTCAAAAGGTGATCATCAATGGTCTCCGATCTTCAAGTCTCGATGTTCTTCCTTGGTCACAGAAAATACACTTAGAAAGAGGTAAAAGAGCCGAAAGTCGCTCTTACCTCTTCTAAGAGAATTTCAAGGTAAAACACAAATTTTTGATAACAAAATAGCACAAAAGTGATCCCAAAAAGTACTAAAATATGCACATAAAATGGACACATCAGCTTATGCCTTTGATGTCGGCAATAGTCCATCCAATTGCTTCCTTGTTCTCCCGCAACACCACCATCAACGTTTTTTCTTGCTCCTTGGTGAGCTTGCTCGAAATGATAACCGGAAGCGTCTCCCCTTCCCCAAGAAATGCATACTTGAGGTCATTTGGAAAAGGTTTAAGGTCAAGCACCGGGGTTTTCACAAGTGAGGGGAGAAATTCCGGTTGCTCAGGTTTCTCTAAGAGTAGAGGAGGAGGTTTTGAGACACTCGGTCTCATTTCTTCAAGCAGGTTCAAATACTCAAAGCTTTCCTTCAAGTTAGTGCTCATAGAGTATACATTGTGGGCATCATTAATATCACATTGCAAAGCAACTAACAGAGAATCTTCACCACTTAGTTCAAAAACATCTTGCATAAATTCTTCAACATCTAGGGCATGGCAAGCATGTTCTTCACTAGGATAATTCATAGAGTCATTTATGTTAACTCTACTTTTATTCCATCAAACTCCATGGTGAGGGTACCTTTATGCATATTAATCATTGTCCTAGATGTTTTCAAAAATGGCCTCCCCAACAGAATCGAGGCAGAATGTTTATCATGCTCCATGTCAAGGACATAAAAATTCATGGGGAAAACTAAGGAATCTACCTTAACCAACACATCCTCGACAATAACCTTAGGGTATGCACTAGAACGATCAGCCAATTGGATTACCACCCCGGTTTTGTGCAATGTACCCAAGTTGAGATTTTCATACAGAGAGTAAGGAATTACATTTATTGATGCACCTAAATCAAGCATAGCTTTTTCAAAATGCGTATTTCCTATTATGCACGGGATCGTGAACATACCGGGATCACTACATTTAGGAGGTAGCTCTTTTTGACACAAGGCGGAAACATGCTCACTTTTTTCCATATTTTCAACTTATTCTTGGCCCTTTGTTTTCTATTCACAACACACAATTTCTTAAGAAATTTAGCATATCTAGGAATTTGTTCAATGGCATTCAAGAGTGAAATTTTTACCTCACATCTACGAAAGACTTCGTAGATGTCCTTGTTGTCCTCCTTCCTCCTTTTGTCATTCAAGGCTTCCGGAAACGGGTGTTCCGGCACATATGGAGGGATCTCCACCATCTTTGCTCTTTTGTGTGGAAGAGATGAGGGTTCTGGGATAGAGGTTGACTTTGGTCTTGGTGGCAATGTCTCCAACTCGATTTCTTCTTCCTTGCCCTTGTTGGCTAACTTTTCTGTCTTCTTCTCATTGACTTCCTCCTTCTCAACTCCTTTTTCAAACACCTCAATTCTCTTGGGCTCCTTTTCAACAATTTCATTATCCAGTGAAGCACCGACCTCTCTACCACTTCTCAAAGCGATAGTACTTGCATTTTGCCTAGGATTGATTTCCGGTTGGGAGGGTAGTTTACCCTTTTCCCGGGCTTCCATCCGGTTCACCATTTGGGATATTTGGCTCACTTGGGTTTCCAAGTTATTGATGCTTGCTTTGGCCTCATCTTGGAATTTCTCACTCTTTTCCGCACTCATGCCCAACCGGTGAATGGCTTGCAACACCTCATCCTTGGATAGCCCCGAGCACTCCCCTTAGTCTAGGGGTTTGTCTTGGAGCCTTTGGAATTGTTGTTAAGGTGGCCTATATTGTTGTTGGAGAGGCTGGTATGGTTGAGAGTTTTGGCTTCCTTGAGGGTTTCCATACCGGAGGTTCGGGTTATCACAATTCCCCAAATTGTATGGCCGGTTTTGGTACCCTTGGTAGCCTTGGAGACCTGGGTAGCCTTGACCACCTTGATACCCTTAGTTACCTTGGTATCCTTGATTCCCGTGATACCCCATGGCATTCACCTCTTCAACGTAGTCCTCTTGTAAAGTGGGACAAGTGTCCGTAGGATGCGCCAAGTAGCAATGTTCACATGATTTAACATGTGGCGCATTTCCTCCGGGCTTTGTCATCAAAGTTTTCACCATGGATGTGAGGGTCGAGACTTGATCCTCTAGCTTCCCACTATTGGAAAAGTCAATCGTGGGCATTGGGTTTCTCCTTCTCAAATCGGCCCTTGAGCTAAAGTTTCGTGATTCTTCCGTTAGCTCCTCGTACAATTGCACGGCCTCGGCGGATGTTCTGTTCCCAAGGGTGCCACCACAAGAACTTCTAACCAACCTTTGGTCCTCATCAAGAAGGCCATTATAGAAGTAATACACCAAATCTCCCTCCGAATAACCATGGTAGGGGCAACTTGCAAGAAGCTTCTTGAACCTCTCCCAATAGTCGAAAAGAGACTCATCATGCCACTGAAGGATGTTTCTTATGTCCTTCTTCAAGGCGGCGGACCTCGAGGCTGGGAAGTACTTGGCTAGAAACTTTATTTTCATATCAAGCCAACTCTTGATGCTCTTGGGCGGTAGGTAGTGGAGCCAATCTCTTGCACCATCCCTCAGTGTGAAAGGGAATGCCTTCAATTTATAAAAATCTTCATCCACTCCATGGGGGACCGTACCACCACACAAGAAGTGAAACTCGATGAGGTGCTTGTTAGCATTCTCCCCTTGCCTACCAAAGAAGGTGGGTAGCATGTTGATGAACCCGGTCTTTAGCTCAAAATGCCCATTTGGTCCAACAACGGGGTACTCGATACATATCGGTTGTTGATCGAGGTTGGGAGCTATGACGTCTCTCAATAAGGGCTACCCCAAGTGGACCTCTCTTTGGTGGAGAGGAGGATGGTGAGGTTCCTCTCTTGGATGCTCATCTTCGTGCTCTATTCGATGTTCCATTGATGAAGATGTATTTGCAAAATGGTCACTAGGAGGGGTGTTATTCACACTTTCCAAAGAAATCCTCCTAGCCTGTCTCAAATTCAACTCCAACTCAGGGTCGTAGTGTAAGGGTTCTTGTGAAAAGGATCGCGTGCGAACCATACACCAAGAACTCGAACAATATGTCTCCAAGCCAAGCGAAAATGGAAAATCAACTAAGAAATCAAAATAAAACCAAACTAACAAATATTTATAAATAGCAGATAATCACACATAATATGCCTAAACACTTAAAAACAAACGCCTCTTCCCTGGCAACTGCGCCAAAATTTGGGAGGTCGTCGCCGTACCTCTCAAAGTTAATACTTATAAGCCCTAAATGCTTCCTATCTACAATTATGTAGATAATGGAAATTCGGGTCGTCCATGAGAAGAGGGATCTTTTTAAGTGTTTTAAACATATATAGGAGAAAACATACTAAGCACATACATACATAGATACATATAAAAGCATGTAAAAAAGGGGGGGTTTTGGTTGGTTTGATCCTAAGTTAACAAATTAAAGTACAACAACTATCAAAGCAAGAGAACGATGCTAATCATGCAATACAACTAAAGATAGGATGAAAATAACAATTTACGGAACCTTGGGCGCAATTGACTTCCACTTCCGAACCTCTTATCCATCATTGAACATGCAACTTATTTACTACTTTCACTACTTGTTGTGAAGGCTAAACTTCTATCCTTCTTAGATAGTAGTTTGCAAGAGTGAATTCGACATCTCTTGTCAAACCTCACCAATGACTCCCGTAGTCGAAACACGACTCAAGGTATCCCATTGATGGAATTTAGCACAAAGAATCTACAAGCTCGGCAACACTTATAAACACTACACCGCGTCTAAGAATTTAACCAATTTATGCATTTACACAAGATTGGTCAAGAACGATCGACATTCATAGACTTCTCTCGTTTTCTACAAGTGACATACTTTACAAAGAGTTCAACATTATCATATTCACCTAGCAATCATCAATCCATCAACACAATCAAAAGCTCTAAATCATACTCATAGATTCCTAACAAGAAAAGGGGGGAAATAAACTCACTTCCCCCAAACCCTAGCAAGCAATTCATACAAGTATTTCACATACTCAAGCTTTCAACAACATTAATGATATCAACAAATACATTCAATGCTCCATAAATGCACAATAGTAAGAGCAATAAATAAGCTACAAATTGTTCTTAAGATATGGGTTTGGAAGCCTTAGTCAATTGCTCCCAAGAGATAGATTAGCTACAAGAGTTCATGCTAATAAATGCTAAACAACAAATCATAAAAACAAGAGAAATCAAGGATGAAAAATTGAAGAAAAAGGGTTTGAAACAGTACTGAAATTGCAGCAGAAGAAAGGTGTGAATGAGAGGAAAGAGAGTGGTATTTATAGTACAAAGAAGATAAGGTGGCATTCTGGCCACCCGTCAGTCGCGACTCGCGGTGGCTCGTTGCTACTCGCGATGGTCTCGCGACGAGGCCATCGCGACTCGCGACGGGTGCCAGAATTTTATATTGTGTCTTTTTCTTCTTCTTGTGGCATGCAGTCATCTTCATAGTCATTCCTCTCAATCTCCAAGTCTTCAACCGCTCTAAAAAATGGTCTTCAATGGCCTCCGGTCTTCATGTCTTCTAAGCAAGTCTTTAAAAGTCTTCAAAAGTGTAGTCTTCAATGGCTTCCGATCTTTATTGCCTCCGTGTTCTTCCCTTGTCACACAAAATCCACTTAGAAGAGGTAAAAGAGCGTAAAGTTGCTCTTACCCCTCCTAAGATAATTTCAAGTAAACACAAGCTCTCGATAATAAAAGAGCACAAAAGTGACCCTAAATAGTACTAAATTATGCATATAAAATAGACACATCAATGGATCAGTACAATGAATTGCTCCGAATTTTAGGGCAATTTGCACAGCACAAATTTGAAATGGATGAATCTATTTCGATTTCAATAATAATCAACAAACTTCCATCCCCATGGAATGATTTAAAGCACCTGCTTAAGCATAAAAAAGAAGAATTGTCTCTTGTACAACTCGAAAATCATTTTCGTATAGAGGACACTCTAAGGACGCATGAAAATGGTAAGTCCAAACATAAAGAGATGGTGGGATTGTCTTCTGTTAATTTAATGGAGGAGGGTGAAAGTTCAAAGAAGAAAAAGAGAAAGAAGTGTCCCTTTAGCAACACTAACAAAGAATCCAACAAAAAGCCTAAGGGGTGCATATTGGATTTGTGGTAAGACCGGACATTTTAAACGTGATAGTCGAGTCGGAAAGAGCAAGAAGGGAGTGGCATCAAACCATTCCGGGCAGGGGTCTAAGGACCAAGGTCCATCACCTTGTCAAGGTCAGATTTTTTATAATGGTTTAATTGAGAATTCTATACCATTAATTTCTGTAGCATTTTATGTGTGGGATGATGAAATATCTTGGTGGATAGATTCAGGTGCAACCAAACATGTTTGCAAGGACCATATGTGGTTCAAGTTATATGAACCGGCTAACGATGGTTCCGTTCTTCATATGGGAAATGAGTCTACTGCCACTATTCTTGGTCAGGAGAAGTTGTGTTGGAATTCAGTTATGGGAAATCTCTTCATCTAAAGGATGTGTTACATGTACCCGAAATTCAAAAGAACTTAGTAACTAATAGTATTTTATTTAGATATGGCTATAAGCAAGTCTATGAATCTGATAAGTTTATTTTGTTAAA